>CM057456.1:1626387500-1629087500 GCA_016271365.2 Neoceratodus forsteri | reverse complement strand
CCATTCCATGTGTAACAGGTTGACATGCTACAGTAAAGGAGAATGGGGTGAGAGTTAGGCCTGATGACCCCATGGCACACCCTGGCATCTCTCGGTCTGTGGAGGATGGGAGGTTGGTGGGTAAGAGGCTCAATCCTGACATCCCTGCGCCTCACTTTTGTCGCTTTTAACCATAACTGATGCATTAACAAAGTTTTTTGCAATGAATGTCCTGCTTTTGAAAAAGTGTAATATAACTAGTAAAAGGGCCCAGCAATCCCACCAAGCTGCCCACTTGTGCATAGCGATATGCATCTGTGGGAGCGAGGTCCCATGCCTCCCCACTTAACATTAAAGATGGAGCCATATAGAAGCCTCTATAGGGCAAGGAACACTTGTAACACTAATTTGCCATTATTTCAGTAACCCTAGCAGCTATGAAAAATTCTAGTGTCGTTGTAATCATGACAGCGAGACCTCCACACTAGATAAGCCGACAAAATCTATATCTATAGAAACATAGAAACATAGAATTTGATGGCAGATATGAATCGCTTGCCCACCAGTCTGCCCATTTCCTACCTACTGGATAAGCTGCAGATCCAAGTTAACCAGCAGTCTACTTCTTCCTACCCCGCCCTAGAATGGCCTTATGACTGTCCCATGCATGCTTGAATTCCACCACTGTTTTTGACTCCACAACCTCTCTCCGAAGGCCGCTCCATACATCCACAACCCTCTGTAAAAAATACTTCCTTAAATTACCTCTGAGCGCTCCCCCTATCTTCAAATTGTGCCCCTTGTTTCTTGCACACCCTTTTTTGAAAGATGCTACCCTCTTGGACTTTGTTGATTCCCTTTAGGTACCTGAAAGTTTCTATCATGTCCCCTCTCCCTCCTTTCCTCGAGGCTATACATATTAAGCTCCTTTAGTCTCTCTTCATATGTCTTCCAGTGCAGATCCTGCACCATTTTACTTGCCCTCCTCTGGACAGCTTCCATCCTGTCTATGTCTTTTGGAGATTGGGTCTCCAGAACTGCACGCAGTACTCCAGATGGGGTCTGACCAGCTGTCTGTACAGAGGGACAATAACTTCCTGTTTTCTACTGGTGATGCCTCTCCTATGCATCCCAGTATCCTCCCAGCCCTCCTTGCTGCCCTCTCACATTGCTTGCCCACCTTTAGGTCATCTGATATGACTACCCCAGGTCCTTTCCATTTTGTTGTGTTAGCATCTCACCCCCATTGTGTACTCTTCCCTGGGTTTTGTTTCCGTGCATTACCTTGCACTTCTTAGCATTGAATCTGAGCTGCCATACATTTGACCATTCCTCTAACCTTGCCAAGTCCCTTCTCATCCTTTCCACCCTACCTTGTGCACATCTCACATCATTTTTGAGATACGGTGCCAAAACTCAATAGATGCACATAACTCAGGTATTTTAGGATTTTTCCACTCAATTTTAACACAGCAGTTTGGGGACCCACTTCATGAACAATGTCACTGTAATTTTGTTAATCTGTCCCAAAAGTTGAGTTTGCACAGAGAATGTGCCATTCTGTGCCAAAGATGCAAAATCATGTTTTGGGCAGTATGTGAAAATGGCAGCTGTATACTCTTCATGAGGAGGTGGAAAAGGATAATGTTGAAATCCAGGAGGGAAAATATGAAAACTGGTGAAGTTAAGAGTCAAGAAACTGCATAATGCACGCTCATAACAAGACCATTTCTGCATTTGTTTCAATAAATTTTCAACATGAGCATTCTGGGAAATTTTCTCATGAACACTGGCACTGTGATTTTGTTAATCCATCCCAAAAGTTGATTTAACACAAGGATGCGCCATTGTGCGGCAGAGGTGCAAAATCACATTTTGGCAAGATGTGAGAATGACAACTGTACTGTTTGGGAGGAGGTGGAAAATGGCAATGATGATAATCTGAAGTGAAAATATAAAAAATTGGAAAATTACGAGTGTGATAGAAACTGCACAATGTGCGCTTATAACACAGCCATTTTTTGCATCACATTAACATGGGCTTTTGGGACCTCCCTCATGAACACTGGACTGTCATTTGTTAATCAGTCCTGAAAGCAGGATTTTGTCCCAAAAGGTGATTCCATGCGCGTGACCATGACATCACCTTTCTGGACTGAGTAATGAGATGACAGTGCAAGTGTTCATGAGGTGGGTTCCAAATGCCAATGTGGAAATTTGGTGAGAAAATACCCCCAAAAGGCTGAGATATCCAATTTAAATGCTTTGTTTGTAGTCTGAGTCGATGATTTTGGATCTCAGTTCTATCATCATATGAACTAAGATCCTACATCGTATGACACCAATATTTAACAAAGAATTTAAATGTTAAATAAACACATTTTAAGGGCATTTTCTGAACAGTAAAATGCAGAATGTACCTAGGGGGCCAGTAAGCAAGCTACATGTGTTGGTTCCTCCTCAGAATATCATTTTGGGAGTTTTCCAAATCTGAATTTTAGGCAAATTGGAAACAAGATGGTAGCCATACAAAAGAGGAATTTTCTCATACAATGCAGGATTCCTCTTTCATATCAACCAGCTATAATGAAGTGCCTATTGATCATGCTCAGAAATAATTTTAAAATTTTTAAATAGCAATAACTTAAAACAGCTAATTGTTTTACACCAGACTAGCAAAAGGCACATCTGTGGGTAGTCCTTTTTGTCCTGAAAATTTCATACCAAATAAACAAACCTCAGGGCTGTAGGCAAGTTCAAAGAAAATCCTGTAAAGTCAATGGGTAAAACATGTTTTTCACTCTCCATAACTCGAGACCTCACATTCGACTGGAATGCAACTTGCCACATCAAGAGATTTCACGCCTCAAGAAGGGCCATACCAAATGTCAGGCAAATCTGTTTAACAGTTGCAAAGTTATTACAGTGCAAAATTTGGGGTTTAACATTGAAGTGCCTACTCAACCCTAACAATAGGGGCGTGACTGCACCTATAATATGTATTGGGAGATGAGCATCTTGTTGCTCAGTGTGCTTTTCACTGTGAAACAATTCAATAAATATATATATATATATAAAGATATATATATATATATAGTCTCAGACTGGTCATTGGTGCTCTTTAAAGAAATCCTTTTGCAGCTTCTGCACCACTGCCCTCATGTCTATGGACCCTAGTTTAGTAATCTTGGAGCCTGGGAACTACAGGGAGCTACAGGGAGCTTCTGATGCAACTCTATTCCAACAGGAAAGCATGTGAACCAAAACACATGTGCAGACCACCAGCTTGCACATTCTTGGTGTGGCTGCAAGCTCAGTTTGCACTGTTTCCTCATTACCACATTGCCTCAAATCCCTGAAGGTGTTTCAGTCTCTGTCTGGCCACACATACCATTTTTCCTTGTAAAGAGGGACTGGAGGAGGAGACAAACCACATGCAGCCAAGCCAAGAATGTGCGAGATGACAGTTTGTGAATGCGTGTTGGTGTGCATCCATTTATTCACCATGATAGGTGTGCTCTGGAGCTATCTCAGTTCTCCTGGGCCACAAAATCACTTAGTTGAGGTATGAGCAGCAGAGCTGAAGCCACTAAACTACTTGTTTAAAGAACACCAAAGACTGCTCTGAGACTGAATATATACATAAAAAAGCAGCTCAAAAATATTAATGAGCTAGTTATGATTATTAATGGACTGCTCATTAATATTGATGAACCACTCACGAAGATTAATGACCACCCTATTAATGAGCAGCTGATATATATATATATATGATAGATATATATATATATATATATATATATATATTAGAAGTAAAACTCGCTTAATGCATCAGTTAGTTGTTCCACAGTGACAAAAGCAAGGAATTTCCGTGTTAGGTTGAAACCCCTTGACCCTCCAGCCCACCCCCAACCAGCTTTCAGGGGTGCGGTCAGGTAGTCAGCCCTAACCCTCATCCCATCACATGTGTAAAGAAGCTGAGGAATAGGAGAATGTGGTGAGTTAGGCACCGATGACCCTAACGAGACACCCTGGATGCCAGTTGCTGCATGGCTGGATATGTCCAAGGGTTTACCTAACACCTAATTTCCTTGCTTTTTTTTCGCTGTGGAACTACCCTAACCAATGCATTAAATGGAGTTTTTGCTCTAATTTCCTTCTTTTGAGAATGATGACGAAAATAGTGAATGTAATGCAGTGAAGGGCCCTCGCCCCGCCATGTGATGTCTTGTGACATAGTAACAGGAACAGTAATGTAAACAGAAGCACCAACAGTGGTGCACATGGTAATGGAAACGAATGGTAAAGGAAATGTTAATATAAACGCAAGCACAAAGTGATGCTGAAGCAAACAGTGATGCAAACGGACATTGAAGCATGTACTGAAACACAACTGGTAATGGAAGAGTGATGGCAGCAGTATTTTAAATGGAAATGTTAAGTTTCACAGCAAAAAGAATGCAAAAGGAACAGAAATGGAAATGAGAACGTGTTTATTAATGGAATAACACAAACTGTACTCTTGCACAGGCATGGTACCACAATTGCAAATGCAAATGGTAAAGTCAACATGAAGAATAACATCAAACGAAACAGAAACAGAAATGGAACAGAAGCGCAGACAGAACGCAAAACCAAAATGTGCACGGCACAGTACCGCAAATTGTAAATGCAAATGGTAAAGGTAACAGCAACAATAACAGCAAGGAAACAGAAATGCAAAAAAATGCAAGCTTATATGGAAGACAAGCCATAATGTGCACAGGCACAGTAATGCAATTGCAAACGCAAAATGGTAACAGTAACAGCAAGGAAGATGCAAAACAAAAGAGAAATGGAAACACAAACAAAAGGGTTGTTGGAAATGCACATGGCAATGCGACGTGATGCAAAAGAAGCAGTAGTGGAAACACAAATGGTAACAGTAATGAAAATGCAAGTGCAAATGACAATGCAAAGGTAACGCACACGGTAGCACAGGGGTAGGACAGGGGAATGAGCGACTCAACGGAGCTCTATCATGACTGCTGTGGATTTTTTTTTGGGCAGAAAAATGCGGTAATGCAGGCAGAGCCCAGGCACAAAAAGGCCAGCCTGCAGCGCCAGCAGAAACAGAATGAGCAAGTGAGAAAGGGGAGCGAGCGACCAATGGATCTGTGGCCAGGATTGCTGCAGATTTCTTGTGGGCAGAAAAGCAACAATGCACCATGGGACTAGTACAAAAGGGCAGCCTGCAGTGGGAGAAACAGAATGAGGTAGTGAGAGGAGCAGTGAGCTAGCTCACAGTGGAGGTGTACTGTGACTGCTGCACATTTCTTTGTGGGCAGAAGAAGGGCAACACAGGCAGAAGCCTAGTACAAAAGGGCAGCCTGGAGCCATGGCAGAAACGGGATGAGTGAGTAAGAGTGAGGAATGAATCAGCTCAATGGAGCTCTGTCGGCTACTGCAGATTTCTTAGTTGGCAGAAAAAAGGTGCCAACAGAGGCAGTAGCCCAGTACAAAGGGCAGCCTGCAGCAGCAGGAGAAACAGAATGAGCAAGTGAGATAGGGGAGTGAGGACCTCAACGGAGCTCTATCATGACTGCTGCAGATTTGTTTGTGGGCAGGTAAAGGTGGCAATGCAGGCAGGAGCCCAGTGCAAAGAGCAGTCTGCAGCGCTGGCAGAAACAGAATGAGCGAGTGAGAGAGGGGGAGGAGAGCTCAATGGAGCTGTGTCAGGACTGGTGCAGATTTCTTTGTGGCAGAAAAAGGCAGCAGTGCACTCAGGGCCCAGTACAAAAGGCATCCCAGCAAGGAGAAACAGAATGAGTGAGTAAGAGAGGGGAGGAGCAAGCGCAACTGAGCTCCATCATGACTGCTGCAGATTTCTTTGTGGGCAGAAGAAGGCAGGAATGCAGGCAGAAACCCAGTACAAAAGGGCAGCCTGGAACAGCAGCAGAAATGGGACAAGCAAGTGAGAGCAGGGAATGTGTGAGCTCAACGGAGCTCTGTTGGGACTGCTGCAGATTTCTTTGTGGCCAGAAAAGGCACCAACAGAGGCAGGGAGCCCAGTACAAAAGGGCAGCCAGCAGCACCAGGAGAAACAGAATGAGTGAGTGAGACAGGGGAGGAACAACTCAGTAGAGCCTCATCGTGACTGCTGTGGATTTCTTTGTGGACAGAAAAGGCGGAAGTGCAGGCAGAGCCCAGTACAAAAGGCCAGCCTGTAGCGCCAGCAGAAACAGAATGAGTGAGGAGGAAGGGGGAGTGAGCTCAACAGAGGTCTATCGTGACAGCTGCAGATTTGTTTGTGGGCAGGAAAAGGTGGCAACGCAAGCAGGAATCACTACAGAAGGCCAGCCTTCAGCGCCAGCAGAAACGGAATGAGTGAGTGACAGAGGGGAGTGAGCAACTCAACAGAGCTGTGTCAGGACTGCTGCAGATCTCTTTGTGGGCAGAAAGACGCCAGTGCAGGCAGGAAGTCAGTACAGAAGGACAGCCTGCAGCAGTGGGAGACACAGAATGAGCAAGTGAGGGAGGGGAGGAGGAGCTTACTGGAGCTCTGTTGGGACTACTGCAGATTTCTTTGTGGGCGAAAAGGCAGCAATGCATGCAGGGCCCAGTATAAAAGGGCAGCTTGCAGCTATAGGAGAAACAGAAAGAATGAGTGAGAGAGGGAGTGCATGAGCTGAGCTCAATGGAGCTTTTGTGATTGCTGCAGATTTCTTTGTGGGCAGAAGAAGGCAGCAACGAGGCAGGAGCCCAGTACAAAGGGTAGCTTGCAGTTCTGGCAGAAATGGAATGAACGAGTGAGAAAGGGGAGGAGTGAGCTCATGGGAGCTCTGTCGACTGCTGCAGATTTCTTTGTGGGTAGAAAAAGGTGTAACAGAGGCAGGAGCCAACTACAAAATGGCAGCCTGCTGTTCAAGGAGAATGAGAATGAGTGAGTGAGACAGGTGGAGTGAGCGACCTCAATGGAGCTCTGTTGGGATAGCAGCAACTTTCTTTGTGAGCAGAAAAGGCAGGAATGCATTCAGGGGCCCAGTAAAAAGGCAGCCTGCAGCGGTGGGAGAAACAGAATGAGTGCGTGAGAGAGGTGGTGAGCGCGCAATGGAGCTCCATCATGACCTGCAAAATTCTTTGTGGGCAGAAGGTGGCAACCAGGCAGGAGCCCAGTATACAAAGGGCAGCCTGCAGCACTGGCAGAAATGGAAAGAGGAGGAGAGAGGGGGGAGGAGCGATCTCAATGGAGCTCTGGTCGGACTGCTGCAGATTTCTTTGTGGCCAGAAAAAGGCACCAAAGAGGCAGGAGCCCAGTACAAAAGGGAACAGAATGAGCAAGTGAGACAGAGGGAGTGAGTGACCTCAATGGAGCTCTGTCGGGACAGCTGCAGATTTCTTTGTGGCCAGAAAAAGGCACCAACACAGGCAGGAGCCCAGTAAAAAGGCAGCATGCAGCAGTGGGAGACACAGAATGAGCAAGTGAGGGAGGGGAGTGAGTGAGCTCAACAGAGCTCTTTGGGACTGCTGAGGATATCTTTGTGGGCAGAAAAGGCAGAATGCACCCAGGGCCCAGTACAAAAGGGCAGCCTGCAGCGGTGGGAGGAACTGAATGAGCGAGAGTGAGAGGGGAGGAGTGAGCCAACAGAGTTCTATCATGACTGCTGCAGATTTCTTTTGGGCAAAAAAAGGCAGCAAGGCAGGCAGAAGCCCAGTGCACAAAGGCCAGCCTGCAGCACTTGGCAGAAATGGAATGAGCGAGTGACAGAGGAGGAGGAGTGAGCAAGCTCAACAGACCAGTGTCAGGACTACTGCAGATTTCTTTGTGGGCAGAAAAAGCCACCAACAGAGACAGGAGCCCAGTACAGAAGGCCAGCCTGAAGCGCAAGGAGAAACAGAATGAGCAAGTCAGAGAGGGGGAGTGACCACACAACGGAGCTTTCCTGTCGGGACACCTGCAGATTTCTTGTGGACAGAAAGGCGCCATGCAGGCAGGAGCCCAATACAAAACAGCAGCCTGGAACACTGGGAGAAACAGAACGAGCGAAGTGACAGAGGGCCAGTGAGTGAGCTCAACATACCAATGCAATCAACATTCGGTATTGACAAATGCTTGTTTTAAATGGGCTTAGTGGATGCTTGTCAATTCAGGAAATGTTTGATGTTTTGTTATGTTTATGTAGACACTAAAATATCATTATTTAATAGAGTGCTTTGTACTTTGCTGGCACCTTATCTTGAGAGGGTGGGTAATATACCTGTAATAATGGTTGCACAAAATCTGACTATAAAGCTTAAACAACAGTACTATATACATAAGCTGAATAGTGCCTCAGGTGTGTACCTTGACAAAGCACCTTGCATGTGCAAAACTCAACAGGTAGTGGTGGATCTTCTGCTTTGGTCCTCAGTTGGTGATCTGCAAAATCAGCTGTTTTTTTGCAAAATAAATTAATTAATATGTATCTGAACATTAAAGATTTTGTGTGCTGTACAATATAGTGTAGATACTCCATTTTGATGCTGACCTTTTTCTTTGTGATTGATCTACATTTGAGTAGAGGTACCAGAGTACCAGAAGTGTGACATTATTTGCCTGTTCTGTGACTGCTGAAGTTGCTGATAACACTGACTGCAGAGGAAGAGGAAGTACTGCATGGGGACTTGCACACATTGGGAATGTGGACTAAAAGTGGTGGCTTAGGTTTAGTGGGAAGTATCAGATACTTCACCAAGAGTTAGGAATCCAGATTGCATATATACACTGTGTGAAGACTGTGCAAATGCAATGTTGGGATGCATAGGGTTAAGCAATGGCACAAGGAAGATGATTCTCCTGTGCAAAGCCTTGGTTTGATCACACCTAGAGTACTGTCTCCAGTTCAAGACACCACCTGACATAAACTACAATGAAGAGATTGACTGATGCAACACAGGGCCACCAATCTTTCAACACAGTCAAAAGTCCAAATTGTGGCTCCAGAAAGAGGTTTGGGCAACTATATTGTCCAAGAAAAGAAAATAATAAAGATCAAATGTTTTACATCCACCTTATTTTTAGGTACTTTAAAATACAGATCCTTCAGGGAATATGCAGCAAGTATAATTTCTAAAACTATGAAAATTGAGCAAATACTTTGAATTTAGAGATGGCAGAAACTGTTACATGTCCATTTATAGTTGCCTCATAATTTAGTTAAATATTCTCTAGATCACCCACGATATATATATATATATATATATATATATATATATATATATATATCCAGTTCCTTTTAAAAAAAATCTTTTACTACTGTCCAACAGGTCTGGGAGTAAAGTGTTCCATATGCTGATAATATGTTGTATGCTCTACAACTTCCAGTTATTGGTTTTGAATGTGCTAGCCATAATTAGTTTGTTATGACTCCTCATTCTATATATCTCTCATCTTCCATATTCAAATCTCCATGAACTTGTTACCTTTTAGTACACTGTAGAATAAAAAGTCTACCATAATATGTCTCCTCTGTAAGTTATACAATCCAAGGTTGTATAGTTTTTACTCATACATTTAATCTTCCACCCTCTTCATTTGTCATTTTCCTTTAAATTTGTTCAACTTTGTATCTCTTCTCCATTTAATCAACTCCAAAATTGGGAACAACCATCAGTAACAGGTCAAGTTACAATATGTAGAGTGGTAGAAGTATTTATACAATAGGGTGAAAGGATATGCTATGAGATAAAACAGCATACCCAGGATAGTAGTATGCTAAAACAATGGAGTCACCTTGAGTAGATTTATTATGTAGATAAATGTAACTACCATGGAATAAACAATATTTATCTCCACAGTAACTACATTTATCTACATAGTAGATATGTCATCCTCCTCTCTGCTCCCTTCCTTACCTCATTCAGGCAACACGCCAACCACACTGCAACATGGCTCACTCACTCAGTCCACAGACATACCTAATGCCCTCAAGCCAACATATGAAAGCATATAACAAAAAGTAATAAAATAAAGAAACACAGAAGTGCACACTTCCTCCAGAGAAGAACAGTCGATACTATAACACACCCAAAACCACTTTGACACAGAATGTCAGTCACACAAGCACCCCCACCCATATAAACTCACACAGTAACATCCAAATACACTGCAGATAAAACAGCATACCAAAATACAGAGTACAATCATGCCAACATGACATAATCGAAACCCAAACATCCTCAGAGATGCCAAAAGTCCTGCCCACGCACAGAAACCAACCAATCACAAAATACTTTCTACTGACAGATCAAATAAGCAACAGTGACATTCTCATAAGAAACTTAACTACAAAAAAAAAACATCAACCATAAGCCTCAGACTGACAAAACCACTAAAAACAGCACAAAAACACCAAAACCACAACAAAGCACAACAAAGTCCTATTGTATAATCAGAATATGTAGTTGGACTGTGATGAATATGCAATTTATCTGCATCATTATTGATCTTGGGAACATCACTCATGGCTTTGCTATGCTCCACCACTCATGAAGTTACCCAAGGTCAGTGTGTACTCATGCAGATAAATTGTGTATTCCACCACATCTCAACACATATCTCCAGTTTCTTTTGATTTTCAGTATGTGAGAACTGTCTTTAATGGTTTACATGGTCTCTCTGTTTTAAGTCTTTGTTTTATATAATTTGTATTTTAAAAAAAAGAAACATAGAGTGTCACATTGTACATCAACATTACGTGCGTCACACTGAATTACATGGCTTCAATACATCAAATTACAGACATCCAGGCATAGTTTTCACAACCTTAAAACTTCAGCATCTAAGTAATGGCCTTAATGCTACTTTATGTGAATATATACCACACCTGTTTACATGTAGTGTAAACTCCACAAGAACTAATCCAGCCAAGTAGAACATATTAATGTTTCTAGTAGGAACATGAAGAGGAAATCCAAATTACCCAAGTCCCTACCACATCAAATTTACCCTCTCAATGAAGAGAAAAGAAAACCTCTATGGAAGGAATCCCTATGAGACAACTACAAGCCTCCCATTATGGAACAAAACTAATGTCCTCTTGGCCACGAATAGTACCCAGCTGTGCCATTTAAGTTTAAATTGTGTTTTCGATTCTGCAATTTTGCTGTTATCTGTTCCATTCTAAAAATCATAGTACTAAAATGAGAAAAGACAGAGGTAGAAAGGTCAGGGGATGCTGCAACAGAAGGTAAAGCCATCAAAAACGGAGAGCAATGAGTACCAATGTCTGTAGTCTGAGTAACAAGCTTCCTGAATTAGTGGCCTTGATGGAGGAGGAACATCTGGATATCGTCGAGTCACAGAAACATGGTACACACAAAACCATGACTGGGACGTAAACATACCAGGATACACTAGCTACAGGAGGGACAGGGAGGGTAAAAAGGAGGAGGAGGAGTAGTTTTACATAAGGGAAGGAATCAGCAACAGAAAGGTAAAATAGGGAGGAGAAGAAGAAGCACTGTGGGTAAATTTGGAGACTGCAATGGCACCACAATCCACACAGGAGTTAGATACAGACTTCTCAGGGGAGGAAATGGACAAGGAAATGATAGAAAGTATACTTAGAATGGCAGAAAAGCTGAGATATTGCTGATAGGTGATCTGAATATGCCAGATGTTAACTGGAGTGCAGTTGCAGCAGCCACTCAAGAGTGGGGTTATTCTAGATGCACTACAGGGGGCATGCCTTAGATAATCAGTGATGGAGCCCACTCGAGAAGGAGCAATCTTAGACCTGGTTCTCTCAAATGGAGATGAAGAGAGGATCACAGATGTAGAAGTTGGTAGCCATCTGGGAACTAGTGATCATCGAACAGTATGGTTCACAATAAACACAGCAATAGAGTCGAGCCATACAAAGGCAAAAGTACTGGACTTTAGGAGGGCTGACTTTGACAAAATGGGTGAGTGCCTAAGGAATGCACTAGCAAATGGGCAGGGAGAAGGGGTGGAAGAACAATGGGGAATAAAAACTGCCATCACAGAGGTAACAAGCCTTGTGTGAAGCAATAAACAAACAAAACGATGTAAGAAACCACTATGGTTCCTCAAAGGAAGTGGCAATGAAGGTTCAAGAGAAAAGAAAGCACTCAGGAAGTACAAGGAATCACAGAAGGAGCAGGACAGAGAACTGTATCAGTTAAAGCAAAAGGAAGCTGGGAAGGCAGTCAGAACAGCAAAGGCCCAAACTGAGGAAAAGATAGCCAACTCAGTTAAGAAGGGGATAAAACCTTTTATAGGTACATCAGGAGCGAAGGAGGACCAAGGAGGGGTAGTGAGGCTTAATAAAGGGAGGAGGGAGGGGTGGACAGAGGGTGATCAGAAAAGGCAGAGATACTAAACAAATATTTTTGCTCAGTATTTACAAAGCAAGAGGGGAGGTACCTAAAACAAACAGTAGAAACAGTCTGGATACAGAAGTTGATACCAGCCCATTTACAGAAGAAAGGGTTCTGAAAGAACTCTAAAACTGAAGGTGGACAAAGAAATGGGGCCTGATGGGATTCATCCCAGAATTCTAAAAGAACTAAGGGTAGAACTAGTGACACCACTGACTACCCTCTTTAACAAATCATGGAGGATGGGGGTACCCGAGGACTGGAGGAGGGCAGATGTGATCTCTTCACAAAAGTGGGAGCAAGGCAGAAGCAGGAAACTACAGACCTGTTAGTTTAACCTCAGTGAAAGGGAAAATGATGGAATCACTTTTGAAGGAAAGAATTGTCGAGTATCTAGAGGCCAGAGGGGCACAGGACCCAAGGCAGCATGGATTCACAGCGGAAGGTCATGCCAGACAAATCTGATAGATTTCTTTGACTGGGTGACCAAAGTAGTAGATCAGGAGGGCTATGGACATGGCTTACCTAGACTTTAGCAAGGCATTTGACACAGTCCCACACAAAAGATTAATATACAAGTTAGCCAGCCTGGGAGTGGGTCCCAAGATGACAGCCTGGTAAAATTGGCTGGAGAATAGGACACAAGAGTAATAGTAAATGAGTCCTCTGAAGAAAGGAGGGTTACTAGTGGGGTACCGCAGGGTTCAGTATTGATCGTCCTCTTCAATGTCTTTATGTTTACATTGCAGAGGGACTGAAGGAAAGTATGTCTCTTTGCAGATGACACAAAGATCTGCAACAGAGTTGATGCACAAGGTGGGGTGGAAAGGATGAGAAGGGACTTGGCAAGGTTAGAGGACTGGTCAAATGTATGGCAGCTCAGATTCAATGCTTAGAAGTGCAAGGTAATGCACCTGGGAAACAAAACCCAGGGAAGAGTACACAATGCGGGTGAGATACTAACAACAACAAAATGGAAAGGGACCTGGGGGTAGTCATATCAGATGACCTAAAGGTGGGCAAGCAATGTGAGAGGGCAGCAGGAAGGGTTGAGGGATACTGGGATGCATAGGAGAGGCATCACCAGTAGAAACAGGAAGTTATTGTCCCTCTGTACAGACAGCTGGTGAGACCCCATCTGGAGTACTGCATGCAGTTCTGGAGACCCAATCTCAAAAGACATAGATAGGATGGGAGCTGTCCAGAGGAGGATTAACTAAAATGGTGCAGGGTCTGCACCGAAGACATATGAAGAGAGAATTAAGGAGCTTAATATGTATAGCCTCGAGGAAAGGAGGGAGAGGGGGACATGATAGAAACTTCAAGTACCTCAGGGAATCAACAAAGTCCAAGAGGGTAGCATCTTTCAAAAAAGAGGTGTGCAAGAACAGGGACACAATTTGAAGATAGGGGGCGGCAGCTCAGAGGTAATTTAAGGAAGTATTTTTTCACAGAGAGGGTTGTGGATGCATGGAACGGCTTTCCGAGGGGAGGTTGTGGAGTCAAAACTGGTGGAATTCAAGCATGCATGGGACAGTCATAAAGCAATTCTAGGGGGTGGGGGTAGGGAAGAAGTAGGCTGTTGGTTAACTAGAATCTGCAGCTTATCCATTAGGTAGGAAAATGGGCAGACTGTGGCCAAGCGGTCCTTAACTGCCATCAAATTCTATGTTTCTGTGTTAATTATGTTATGCCACATTTCAGCAGTGGGAAGATTTGGTCAGTGCCAGGGATGCGTAATGGCTTTTTTCTGCTGCCAGAATATATAAATTAAGCAATGGGTTAGAGAACTTTGGAAGCCTATCAGAGGAATAGCTAGTAAAAAGTTTCAACATCAATGAGTCAACAAAATCTGAGACCTGAGCTATCCAGTCTCCAATCTGAGACTAAAAGGAGTGATGTGCAGACACAATCAAAAATATGCAAATGTGCTGCCTTCTGGTCACCACATTGTCACCAACAAAGCGCTAATTGCAGGAGAAGATTTTAGTGCCACTGGGACATAAGAATAGCTATTGTAGCAATTCCACAAGAACGTATGCCAATAGGGCACCCACAACCCCTTAATAGAAGAGGCAGTGTACTTAGCCAAAGATCATGGGAAATAGTCATATTCATATTGCCACCCCATGCTTTTAGAATAAGCCGTTCTGTCTCCCAAGAACTTTGTAACCCCTATATATGCTACCAATCAATGGGTACCTTGCAATCCCTTTAAGGACTCAAAAGATCAGTTTCAGTAAAATGGGTAGTGGATCTGGTAGGCACTTCTGTATGATTCCTTATACAAAACGTATGGACCTGCAGGTAGAAAGTGATCTCTGCTCGTTAGTGAGGATTGTGTTGTAGTGTTACAAATGGTGGGATTCTCTGACTATCCAGAAAATGAAATATATATTAAGCCAAGCTCCTGCCATCTCTGAAAAGTAATATCGAATTGGCCAGGGAGGAATTCAGTTTCATTGTCTAATTACCTGAGATAATAAAGATCGAGGCTAAAGGGAGTTGAGGTCCTTATGTGTACCAGATCAGCAGTGTCCATGCAGTAACTGATTGAATTCTCTAGGTTCGTGAACACTGTGAGCAGAGCAAATAGGACCTTACCAGAATTGTGCAGGTCGTTGATAGTAAATTCTATATGTTTTCAGACTGCCTTGTAATTGAGGTTTAACCAAAACAGACCTATACTGATCCTAACTGCCTTATATAATATAAAAAGTACGCTCGAGATTTAATTCTCCAGTGACGGGCAAGTGTAATAATTTTCATCTGATGTGGGGACTCTCCCACCCCATATAAATCTTGATAGTATTCCATTCCAGGATGTAAAATAAAATGAGAAGGAGTTAAGGGAGTGTATGAAAGAGATAAGGAGATGGGACAAATGTTCATTTGAATCACATTTGTGTGACTGTATAAAGATAATTATGATTGGGACCATACCTCAAATCCTATTCTATTGTGTTCCTTAATGGTTCAAAATGTATAAGTTCTAAAATTTGGAGGTTCTATGGTAAGTAGATCCCCAAATATTTGATTTTGGAACTCCACCACTTCAGAGGGTAAGAAGCATTCAGATTCTGAGATGGGTCAAAATTTAAAGTAAGTACCACTGTTTTTATTGTGTTTAATGTAAGTCCGAGACTATACTGAATATTATAAGCAAATTCTACACAGCCGGATGGACTGTTCTGGTGACAGTAATGTCAAAAATACATCATCTGCATACAAGGATAATTTCAACATTTCCCAACAGAGGGAATCCTCCACGTCCCAGGCTCTGAGAATCGCTATTGCCAAGGGCTCAGTATATATAGCAAATAGCAAAGAGGAAATGGGCATCCCTGTCTTGTGCCCATTTCAAGGGAAATCGAAGACAGACCACCATTGACACTAAGATAGACTTTCAGAGATGAGTAAATATTCTGAAGCCAGGCCAGGATCTCCTCACAGAATCTGAAGGCCTCAATGTGAACTAAAGAAATTTCTAGCTCTCTGTATTAATGCCTTGTCAGCATCTAAGCTGACAAGAGCTGCCAGAATAGAATGCTGTGTAATATAGTCCATTAGAAAATGGGCAAAGGCCATTCTCTCTTCTGATTGGCTGAGACAGTTATTTAGGTGGGCATCTATTGGACAATAGATGCCACCAAATAAAAAGCCCCAGCCCAGCCAGCCCCATCACCAGGATCCTGCTCCCCACCCTGCTCCCTAATTGGCTAAACCCCTCATTTAATTTTCAAATGCCCACCATTTTTTTTCTCTCTTGCTTGGCAGACCTCACACCCTGCTCGAGATAATTTAACCATCCCCTCCCTCCCTACCGCCACAATCTGACAATTTTTTTCTCATCATGTATCTATGCCATTTTCACACTAATTGCCATTTTCTCCGCTCTATAAGACTGACAAAACACTGATTAGCCACAACACACAAATACAGCAGAACCTTGCCCACCTATGGAAATGCCAATTTCATTGCCAGCCACACAAACCGTTCTTCATGTTTCTTGCCCTCCTCTGCATGGTCACCCACTTTCCAATGTACAATATAAAAAGAAATTAAGAGAAAATTAAAACGAAGCTCCTAAAAGAATTTATAATGCCATTGTTGTTGCTCGGGGACAGATCAGCATCAGTGCTGCTGTCGCTTGTTTCCACCACTCACCTCTATCTCGCCATGTGCCCTGGACCTCCCAACTGAAAACTACCAGCCTCTCTGCATTGACGCCACGCAACCATTACCAAAAAATAATTCAGTCACGACTTCTGGAGTTTTACGGAGCTGGACAACACTCTCAAAGCTGCATTTATGCTCTGAATACTCGTATTTTTAATTTAAAAGAGAAACACCGGTACTGCATGCTGCCCTGCCACATTGAACTTGTCACTTTGCACTTCATGCTTTTGTATGGCAGGGTAGCCCAAACTTGTAACTTCTGAGTGTGTGTGTGTGTGTGTGTGTGGGGATCTGGCAAAAGAAAGAGAAAACTATTTTTCAAACGACATACAAAAACTGTAAAATAAACTTCATATTTTGTTCTCGATGTGGTAAGGATGGGGAGAGAACAGAATAGCTCTGTCAGGGTATTAAGACACAGAACAGCACAAAAAGGAGGGACTACTTTACAACATAAAAGTCTTTAACTTAATAGCTCTCTATTTTTTAATTTTTTATTAATTTATCAAGTCTTACATATAAATGCCACAGGTAGCCCATTTTTCGCGCATTAATACCCTCCAGGGTGGGCAGTATTGTGCATCGAACTCCAGGGCTATAGGGCCCTCCGCTGCGCCGGGCCTCATTACTTCCCCCTTGGGCGGTCCGTATAGCACACACCGCCACCCTGTTGGGTATTATTGCTTACTTAGGTGTATAGTACATCTGATAGTACAGCCTGATAACTTTCGAGGCAGCTCCTCCCCCAAGCTAGGCACTTGGGACAATCAAGCAACAGAAGCAACACAAGCAGCTCACCTGAGGAAGCCGATTTCCAGCCTGATAACTTTGAGGCAGCTCCTCCCCAAGCTAGGCACTTGGGACAATCAAGCAACAGAAGCAACACAAGCAGCTCACCTGAGGAAGCCAAATTTCCAGCCTGATAACTTTCGAGGTAAAGAGAGCCTCTTCTTCGCCTGGACGCCTGCAGGGGCTGCTACCTGATGAACACTTATATTTTATGAACTTTGTTCTGTTCACCACTGGGTGGGCTTGTTATTTGCTTCTCTTTGTGCTACTAATGCTGAAGAGTAAAGCTAGGGACTCACTGGCTTCCCTAGAGTTGCCTTGCTGAGTACACCTTAAAGTCAGATATACCAAGCAGCTAATATAGATCAGACTTGTTTAATATGGTGGTATTGGAGCTAATTGCTAATTACACCTTAAAGCCAGATATACCAAGCAGCTAATATAGAGCAGACTTGTTTAATATGGTGGTATTGGAGCTAATTGTGCTTGTAACTGAAGGTATTAGGATAGCTGGGTCCTAGTGTGACCTCATTTTGAAATAGCCCTGTTTGCTTAGAGTGGAACTCCTTTGTGAAAGTCTCAACATATTCTCCGCTGCATAGTAATGAGAGGCTTTGTTTTCTCCACTACATAGGCAGCCCCCAAGCTAGGCACTCGGACAATCAAGCAACAGAAGCAACGCAAGCAGCTCACCTGAGGAAGCCAATTTCCAGCCTGATAACTTTTGAAGTAAAGAGAGCCTTCTCTTTGTCTCGACGTCGCAGGGGGTGTTAGTCCACCCAGCGCTCGCGCCTCTGCCCCACCCGCCCAACCACCCTCCCACCCTGGGGCGGCTGTCAATTTAAGGATCCACCCCGTGACATCATATCCGGTGACATCACGTCCTGTTGCCCAGAACCTATCTCCCCACTTTCCCATTTGCAGGTTATACCTGCTTGGCCACTAGAGGACCTATGCTCCTCGCTACTTCCTACTCCTACCTGTACAGCACTACTTCCCTGGGATCTTGCTCACCACAATGTATTGGCCCTGCCTCATGCTCTGCCTGTGCCTATCCCCACTAGCAGTGCACTTACCCACTTACCCATCTGCTACTCCGCGACTGTGCCCTGGCACCTCCCTCCCTTGTTCCTGAACCTGCTCTCCTGCCCTTGGGACCTCTGTGTGTCTCAGTCCTCCCTGCCTCCCCTAGCTTTCTCGTCACCTCAGGCACATCTGGGTGTCTTTATTTTGCCTTCCCTTCCTGTACCACCCTGCCCACCCCTTGCCCCTTAGCCTCCCTCCCCTCTCATGTCAATCGCAGGAAAACCTCATCATCTCCCAGCCACGGTGTTAGTCATGCTACTACTCCTGTCAGGGAACATTTATCCAAACCCTGGCCGGTTCCCAGGAGCTCCCGACCGCACAGAGGCCTATGCATGGTCTCCATGAATATCTGTAGCCTCCAAAAAGTTTGACTCACTACAATGCCTGGTCGCATCAATTAACCCTGATGTCATCGCTCTGGTTGAGACTCGGCTGTCAAAATCCTCCCTGATTCCCTAGTCTCCCTTCCTGGTTTCACGCTCTTCCGTCCGGCGATGGTGGGAGACAGGGCGGCGGGCTATTTATGTCAAGGAATCTCTCCCATACTAGCCCTGCCTGCTCCCATCCTTGACTCAGGGCCAGGCACTTACACTGAAACTAACCCCTGACCCTTTAAAGGGACCCTTTATCTGACTACTGCATACGTGTCTCCAGGGACCAAACGCAGGCCATTGCCTCTCTTACAGAATACCTACCTCACTACCTCCTTCCGCTGATCAAATTCTGGTGGGTGACTAAAATGTGAACTGGCTCAGCCCCTCCTGCTCCTCTACCTGAGACTCCTTTTCTGCAATAGACCTAACGCAACTAGTTACCCACCCTACCAGGACTAACCCCAAGAGAGGCTCCAGTACCCTGCTTGATGTGGTACTCACCAAACACCCTAATCGGATCCCCAATGTACAAGTCCTCCAAGACTCTCTCAGTGATCATTCCCCATTCTATTCCACTGGTCATCCTCAGTCCCCAAACTCATAGCACAGTCCACATGCCGGTGTGTCTAATACCTGGTGGACTGATCAAACTTAAGGAACTCTGTCCCAAATTGACTGGTCTCCTATACAGGCAACTCCTGACATTGACACAGCTCTCTCCTTCTTTACCCAAACTTTTAATAATGCCTGTGATATCTTTGCCCCAATGTTGACCCATGGTTCTAAAAGGCAGAATGCCCTCTGGGTAACCCCAGCTTTGATCCACCAACTCAAACATAGGGACAACCTATGGCACCATGCCATTGAGACTGGCGCCCAATGACAGGCGGTTATATGCTGCCGCCTGCAACAAGTGCACTCGGCCATCAGAAAGGCCAAGTCTGAGCACTATCAGTCCTCACCACTGCCTCATGGGGAACCCCAGAACCTTCTGGGATAACATTAAACAGTTAAATGGGACTGCACACCCCCCACCCACCCAGATCAACATTAATGGTGTGATCTCCTCAGACCCAGCCCTCATAGCCAACCACCTCAACACCTCATTCACTGACCTTAGCCCTATCCTCCCTACAAATTTTTGACCCTCCTCCCCAGCACCTGCCGTAATCTTTCTCGCCTTATTTCTCCTCCGCTGTGTTTCTGTCCAAGAACTTAGGCGCACCTTGTCACTGCCCTCAAGAGTAATAGTATAGGCAGTGACACCCTGAATCTGTGTATCCTATGGCTGGTCTTAGACACAGTCCTTACCCTGATCACATGCCTCATCAACCACTCTATTTGCCTGGGAAGGTTCCAACTGCCTGGAAAGTTGCCACTGTCACCCCTATCTTTAAAGGTGGTGATAGGACTGTGGCTGGAAACTATCTACCAATCTCCATTCTCTCCTCTCTCCAAGGCCTTGGAAAAGTGGTGCCTCTCAAATCTCTGACTACCTCTCCACCTACAATGTCCTATGTCCTGAGCAGCATGGCTTCTGAGGGCCACAGTACCAGCACAGCCCTCCTAGAGTTCTCCAACTTTCTCCACCTCCTTAGACACTGGTTCTCTGGCTGGTGCGTCTTCATTGACCTCTCTAAAGCTTTCGACACTGTCTCCCACCCCGTCCTTCTTGATGCCCTTAGTCTCTCTGGTTTTGCTGCTGGGCCTTTCTCCTGGTGCACCAGTTATCTGTCTGACCGCTCACAGCGTGTAAAATGAATGGGACCTACTCAGACATCTGTCCCATCTTTTCTGGGTTCCCAGGGCTCCATTCTGGGCCCTTTACTATTCTCCCTTTACCTTAACACCTTCCACGCTCTTGCTCAGGAACATTCTATTGTGCGCTGATGATGCAGTCATCTTTGCCTCAAGTCGTAACCCTATTGCCTCCAGGACTTACTGCAGAAGTCCTTCGCTGAAGCCGAGGGCTGGTTCAAGAACATAGATTGGTGATAAATCTTAAAAACAAAACCATGTTCTTCACTCATCCTCAAAAAGTCCTGCAACTTCAAACTCCTCATCACTCTGGGTCCTCTTTCCCACTCAAACAAGTTTGCTCCTATAAATACCTAGGGATCCATTTTGACCCCTCCTCTTTCTTCCATGGACACATCACTGCCCTAGCCACTGCCACTAATATCCGATTGGGCATCTTACATCGGTATAAACACTGCCTCCACCAGAGGCTCTTTGACTTGCAGTCACCTCCTCTATCCTGTCCCTAGTGGACTATGGACTGCCGGTGTATGGTGCTGCTGATCAGACCACTCCATAAAATTCGCACTACTCTGAATAAGGCCTGCAGGTTAATTACTGGGGCATCTAGGCTGACACACACCTGTCTACTGTATGCTAAAGCGCTGGTACTTGATCTTGATGAGCGCCTCCAAATATCTGACCTGTACCACTTACAAAAGACCTCCTTGGGCTATCCCCACCAGGACTGACCACCACCATACGCCGCCTGTCCCACTAGTTCATACTGGACCTCAGGGAAAACCTTCTTGTTATCCCTAGAGCTAGGACCTTCATGGCCAAAGAGCCTTCAGCTTTAGGACCCCTCCTGGTTCAACACACTGCCCCTCCATCTCCTAAGCTCCAACTATATCGTGTTTCAAAACTTCCTACGTAACCACCATATTAACACCTCGATGCTGTAATTGCCATTAGTCAAAGCCAGACTCAATACTTATGACAAAGCTTACTACTAAGCTGCTAAGGACAACGTAACTCTGGTATTGTTTGCATCAATCCTACCTGTACCAGCTTGTTTGTATCTATGTCTTAAGTTACTGTTATACTTATGTGTTGTACTGCTATACTGTGTATTTTCATTTGTCTTACTGTGACAAGGTACTTTTGTAAATGAGCCTATGGCTCAAAGATTTTCCAAACTGCTGTTTAAATAAAATAAAATAAAAAATCTAATATTATCCATTGTTTGTTGATAATGAACAAAGCCTCATTGGTCTGATCAGGCTTTGTTCATTATCGACAAACAATGGATAATATTAGACGACTATACACCTAATGGACTATATTAACACTCTGCATTCTTATTTCCACATTTGCAGGAGTTAGCATCCCACTTCTGGAGGGGCCTACAGTCTGCTTCTTGTTTGCAATACTAGTACATAAACCACCATAGCTCTCCTCTTCAAAATGGGGACTACTTACTTGCTTCTGCATTTATTTCCCTCCTAACTGCTATCACTCAAGCTGGCCTCTTAGTTGTCTGCTACCCCTCACAGCCAATCTATCTTACATTCAGTAATGAGTTTATTACTTCTGGAACTCTATCCTGTGACCCTTCAGAAGCTCATGCTAAACCTGAATTCCATGTCTGCCACATGCAATACCGAGCGTGTGGTTGGTAAAACAATACTGCTTCCTATACCACCCTATCCCTATTGCCCTCGCTTATGATTAGTTACCAAAAGATGAACTGGCTTTCTCAGCTCTAAGGTGGAAGAAAGCTACCACATATAGGCAGCTTAGGCTATACATGCTAAACTCATTCTAATGCTGTTACAGATGTCTGGAAATATCCAACCTAACCCTGGACCCTGCCCACAAAGCACGCACACTAATATACAAAGGCAAGGGATGCTCACATTAGCCTCTCTCAACATCTGCAGCCTTCTTGCTAAATTTGATGCTCTCAAGTCTTTGTAAATCACCATAATCCTGACATCCTCACTATCACTGAAACCTGGCTTACACCTAAAGTCCCGACACAGCTATTGCTGCCTGCTATACTATCTACAGGCTGGATAGGACTACAAAAGAGGATGTGGCAGTGCCATCTACCTCAAAATACTCTAAGGAGTTATGCTCTGCCACTCCTGTTGCTGGGTCCACCACTCAAATACTCGCCATAGAAATACTGCTTGGTGCCTATAATAAAGCTCTTACCATGGCATCAGTTCACATCCCGCTAAAAGAGCATGCGCTGGGTTCAATACTGTCATGGAATTTATCTGGAACCTGCCATCTAATCTCTAACACAATCTTGATGGGTGACTTCAATATTAATTGGCTTGCCCTGAAATGGGTGCTACAAGATGCCATCTCAGCTGCCAACCTCACCCAGATGGTCAACTCCTAAATAGGGCTAACTACAAGTCAGGGACCAGCAGTCTGTTGGATTGGGTACTAACTACCCTCTCGGACCCCATTCCAAACATGACCATCCTTCCTGACTCACTCAGAAACCATTCCCCTGTCATCTGCTCATGGTCAAATAAATTCTGCAAACCTTCACCCAAGACTTTAACCAGCATAATCCTTGCCTTGGGTCACCTGGAACCACTAAAATCACTCCTCAGAGAGCAAGACTGGACTACAATCAATGTGGCTAAAGATCTTGACGCCGTGCTAGATTATTTTATTAACTCCTTCAACACTGCTTGTGACATCTACGCACTGCTAAAAAATGGAAAATAAAAGGCCATTGTAACCCATGGCTCTCTGCTGACCTAATAGCCTGCATAAAGACCAGAGACCACCTATGGCACCAAGCACAAGCCACTGGAAAGTGTGTGGATATTTAAAACTACAAATGTGCCAGAAATGACTGTACTAGATTGATCCGCACTGAGAAAATTAACTACTACAAGGAAATGCTTACTAACTCCTGGAAAGATGGCAAACGGTTCTGGGACAGCATGAAGGATGTAACAGGCAGGAACCAAAACTAGCACCTACCATTCTTGACATAAATGGGACCACTACCTTGGACCCAGTCACCATTACCAACACTTTCAATTACGCATTTACTAATCTCAGGTACTGTCCTTCCCCTGACTTTTTGACTTGGACATCACCACAAACAACTCTGAAAATAAATTCACGCTTACTGGTCAACCTCCTTTCTATTTCAAAGAGGTCTAACTGGCTGAATGCAGAAAATATATCTTAAAGGCAATTGGTAAATCTCGGCATAGCGGGGTCTCTTGATCTCAAACTGCTAGCTCTCTCATTTGATGTAGTTATCATCCCACTAACCAGAATCTGTAATCTCTGCTCAGACTGGCATGGTTCCTACAAAATAGAAATCTTCCATGTTTATTCCAGTACACAAAAGTGGCGATAGGACCCAATATGTGAGCTATCGACCTATATCTCTACTTCCCTCTCTTTCTAAGACGCAAGAACACATTGTTGCAGACCAGCTGGTTGAGTATCTAGAGAAATGTAAGATTCAGTGTGCCCAACAACATAGGTTCAGAAAGGGCACAGCACTACCTCTGCCCTTATGAAGTTCACCAGGTTTATAAAAATCTCTGGATTAGGAACAACTTGTGGAGCTGCCTTTATTGAGTTAGCAAAGCATTCAACACTGTGCATCACCACTAACTTCTACAGCAACTATCCAAAGCAGGTCTCTATAAGGATCCTACAGACTGGTTTGATAGCTATTTGGATAATCATACACAACAAGTAAACATATCTGATGTCCTCTCTGACATGAGGCCAGTTTGCTCAGGGTTCCACAATGCCCTTATATTGGGCCTACTTCTATTTAGTCTTTTCTAAAAATCTCCCAAGCTCCTACCATGAATCTATCTTACTATATGTGGATGATGCCATAATTTTCTCTACCAGCTCAGACTCTCTATACTTCTGGAAAACAATGTGCAACACAGCTTTGCAAGGGCTGAAACTGGTTTGGTGAACATTCCTGTCTATGGCATGGGTGAGGCTAGGTATTTCACACCATGCAATTCAATGAATGGTTGAAAGACTGGAGTGGCGCGAGGGTTTTGGCTTCATGGGGACTGGGGTCCACCTGGAGAGATGTGGTCAATACTGGTGCAATGGTCTGCATTTGTCCAGGAAGGAACCAAGCTCCTAGGTGATAGGTTTAAATGCTTCATTGGCAAGCTTTTAAACTAGTCAAGGGGAGGTGCTGATAAGAAGCAGGAAATTCCAAGCCCACCCCACAAAACAAGATAGTAAGATAAACACCTAGGTACAGAGTTTGTCCAGGGACAGAACAGGGGTAAATGGAAAAAGATAAAGGCAATAAGGGCAGGGATAGAACAAAAAGAGTAATGACAACATTAAGTGGAGGGCAATGACTATCAATGCCTGTAGTCTGGGTAACAAGCTCCTGAGTTAGTGTCTTCTGACACCTGGATATCGTGGCAGTCACAGAACATGGTGCATGGAGGACCATGACTGGGATGTCAACATACCAGGGTGCATAATCTACAGAAGGGACAGGGAGGGTAAAAGATGAGGAGAAGTAGCTCTCTACATAAAGGAAGGATCAAAGCAACATAATTAAATGGTAACTAAGAAGGAAAGGAGGCACTGTGGGTCACATTGGAGACAAGGAATGGCACCACAATCTGCACAGGGTTTGTATACAGACTCCCATCTCAGGGAGGAAATGGACAAGGAAATGATAGAAAGCATTCTCAGAATGGCAGAAAAAGGGAGATATTGTTGATGGGGACCTGAATATGCCAGAGGTTAACTGGAACACATTTACTGCAGCCACATCCAAGAGTAGGGTCATTCTTGATGCTGTACAGGGGCATGCCCCAGACAGCTAGTGTTGGAACCCACTTGGGAGGGAGAAATCTTGGACCTGGTACTCTCAAATGGAGAGAGGATCACAGATTTAGAAGTGGGTAGCCATCTGGGAACAAGTGACCACCACAGTGTGGTTCACAATAAACACAACCGTGGAGTCATGCCATACAAAACGAGGATACTGGACTTTAGAAGGGCTGACTTTGGCAAAATGGGTGAGTACCTAAGCAATGCACTAGCAAATGGGCAGAAAGGAGGGGTGGCGGAATAATGGAGAAAAATCAGAACTGCCATCATAGAGGCAACAAGCCTTTGTGTGAAGCAAATAAAGAAAACAAAATGGAGTAAAAACACTATGGTACTCAAAAGAGGTGGTGAGGAAGTTTAGGAGAAAAAGATAGCATTCTGGAAGTATAAGGAATCACAGAAGGAGCAGGACAGAGGACTGTATCAGTTAAAGCAGAAGGAAGCTGGGAAGGCAGTCAGAATAGCGAAGTCCCAAACCGAGGAAAAAATGGCCAACTCAATTAAGAAGGGGATAAACCTTTTATAGGTACATCAGGGAGTGAAGAAAGACTAAGGGAGGGATACTGAAGCTTAATAAAGGGGAGGGAGGTGGGCACAGGGTGACAGTGAAAGGCAGAAATACTGAACGATACATTTGCTCAGTATTCACAAAAAAAAGAAGAAGAGGAGGTACCTAAACCAAACAATAGAAGCACTATGGGCAGGGGTGAACACCGGTCCATTCAGAGAAGAAAGGGTCATGAAAGAACTCCTAAAACTCAAGGTGGACAAAGCAATGGGGCTCAATGGGATTCACCCAGAATTCTGAAAGAACTAAGGGAGACCTACTGGCACCACTGACTACCCTTTTAACAAATCATGGGAGGATGGGGGTGCTCTGAGGACTGGAGGAGTGTGGATGTGATTCCCTTCACAAAAGTGGGAGCAAGACAGAGGCAGGAAACTAGAGACTGTTAGTTTGACCTCAGTGGTAGGAAAACAATGAAATCACTTTTGAAAGAAAGAATTGGTGAGTACCTAGAGGCCAGTGGGGCATATGACCCAAAGCATCACAGATTCACAGTGGGAAGGTCATGTCAGACAAATCTAATATATTTCTTTGATTTGGTGACCAAAGTAACAGACCAGGGAGGGGCTGTGGATATAGCCCTACATAGACTTTAGCAAGGCATTTGACACATTCCCCTACAAAGATTAATAAACAGGTTAGCCAGCCTGGGAGTGGGTCCCAGGGTGGTAGCCTGGGTAAAAATTGGCTGCACAACAGGACGCAGAGGGTAATAGTAAATGGAATTACTCTGAAGAAAGCAGGGTAATAGTGGGGTACTGCAGGGTTCAGTATTGGGACCAGTCCTCATTAATTTCTTTATAGGAGATGTTGCAGAGGGTCTGGAAGGAAAAGTCGCCTCTTTGCAGATGACACAAAGATCTGCAACAGAGCTGATACACAAGGGGTGGAAATGATGAGAAGGGGCTTGACAAGGTTGGAGGAATGGTCAAAAGTATGGCAGCTTAGATTCAATGCAAAGAATTGCAGAGTAATGCACTTGGGAAACAAAAACTCAGGTGAAGAGTACACAATGGGGAGGTACTAAAAACAACAAAAATGGAAAGAGACATGGGGTAATCATATCAGATGACCTTAAGATAGGCAAGCAATATTAGAAGGCAGTAAGGAGAGCTGGGGATATTGGTATTCATAGGAGGCATCACCAGTAGAAAACAGGAAGTCATTATCCCTTTGTACAAACAGGTGGTGAGACCCCATCTGAAGTACTGAGTGCAGTTCTGGAGACCCTGTCTCTGCAAGGACATAGACAGGATGGAGGCAGTCCAGAGGAGAGCAACACTAAAATGGTGCAGGGTCTGCAGCAGAAGCCATATGAAGGAGAGAGACTAAGAGATCTTAATATGTGTACCCTTGAGGGAAGAAGGAGAGGCAGAACATGATAGAAACATTCAAGTACCTCAAGAAAATCAGCAAAGTCCAAGAGGGAGCATCTTTCAGAAAAGAGATGTGCAAGAACAAGGGGCACCATTTAAAGGTAGATGGGGACAGTTCAAGGGCAATGTGAGGAAATATTTTTTCACGGAGAGAGAGGTGGACGCATGGAACTGCCTTCCTCTGGAGGCTGTGCGGTAACAAACAGTGGGAAATTCAAGAATGCATGGGACAGCCATAAGGCAATTATAGCACGGGGTAAGAGGAAGTAGGCTGTTGGCTAACTAGAATCTGCAAGTTTATCCAATAGGTAGGAAATGGGTAGACTGGGTGGTACTTATCTATCATCAAAGTCTATGTTTCTACATTTCTATGTTTCTATGTAGCTGATACTAAACTATAAAAAAACAAAGGAAACAAGGTGATGCTCTTTAGTAGTTCCCATAATAAACACAAACACCACCCGCTGACCATAAGAAACCACCTTGGCACAGCTCTCAAACAAGTACCCTACTTTTAATACCTAGGAGTAACCATCTACAGCACTTTATCTGATGAGGTGCACATCAACAGCATTGCCAAATTAGTGAATATATGTATTGGTCTACTTCATAGACACAAGAACTGCATGACCCGATGCTTTGAGACTGGCTGTTCAGAGTTCTGTCAGTTCCATCACAGACTACGGTCTGGTTGTATATGGCTCAGCCATTGCTACAGCCCTCTGGTGCATTATTACCTCCCTTAATAAAGCATATTTGTCTTATCTCTGGGTCATGCCTCACTCATACATGCAACTTCTATGCCCAAACTGGATGGCTCCAACTAAAACATCATATAATGTAGCAAACATGTCTGATGGCTAAGAAAATAACCTCGGCCTCCTCCTCCCAGAAGTGCAGGACCTGTCAAGCTGTTTCACAATCTCCACAGACAGGCTCTGACCATTAACTTCTCCAGGTACCTCTGTGCCACACATCACAGGGCAAGATCCTTGCCTACAGAGCCTAACTATGGGTCAAAGCTCTCCCCAGTCACATCACTTCTGATACACCTTGACTCCTTCAAATACAAGCTCTGAAAGCACCTAATAGATAGCATCTGTGACAGCTTCTTCTAACTCCCCATTCTCCCTTTGATCCAACATACCAACACTTGCCCATTAACTATTGCAATGCTCTTACTTGCCATCTCCCTCCTTCCACCATCTTCTACCCTATCCTCCCCCAACTCCCACAGCTCCTCTTCTTCCTCTTCTTAGTCTCACCTACCCTGTCTAACACCCCTTCTCCCACAAATTTATTGACAAGGCTGGTTTTGACCTCTTATAATACTTGTATGTATCTCTTACTTTTTGTCAGCTAAGATGTAGCTATGTACCATTAACTGAACTATGCCTTCTGTACTGTATTGCTGCACCTTTGATTAGCATGTTTTAACTGCTCTGTATATGTAGTCTATATAAGTACTATTACAGTATATTCCATATCCTTGACATGCCTCACTGGTATAACTCTTCCTTGCTTGTATAAATCTATTTGTCCTTTTACTTGATGTGAATCTTTGTAAAGAGTTCATTGCTCAAAGGTATTTGTAATCTAAGACTTAGTAAATAAATAAAAAAATAAAATAATAGTTGGTAGTATCTTTTCCAGACGTCATGTTCAAATCGACGATAGATCTTATAATTAGAATTCAGAATTGAGATAGGTAGTATGATTGTGGTCATTCTGGGTCCCAGACCAGCTTCAGAATAATAGATACAATCAAGTAAGACCAAGGGAGGGGTCTGTCTGTACCACCAGATATGTTGAGTGGAGGTGTGGAATTAAAAGCTCTAGAAAGGCCTTATAGAACTCCACAGGATATCCATCAGGGCCCATGAATTTTAGTGTTTTGCTCTAGAGAAAGCCAACTGAATTTCCTCCAGGTGGATAGGAGCTAGTAATTTCTGCTGTTGGTCTTACGTTAGTCGGGGATAGGAAGTGATGCTACAAAATCTAAAATTTGTTCATCTGGTGGTATATTTTTGTCCATATATAATTGACTATAATAAGTCTACTGTGTTTTAAATGTGGTGTTATTTTAATTCCCCAGTTTTTCTCTGCAGTATTAACTTTTTAAAAGCGATACTGCCTCTGCGGTTCTTTAGTCTTGTGGGACTAACCTACTATTTAGTGACATGCAGTATAAAATATATATTAGTTGGTCTGAAATGTGGTTTGTTAAATTTTTTTAAGATTATTGGTACTATATCAATAGTCCACTGAGTTGGTAGTGTTTAACAAAAGTATCCCTCCTTTACCTCAGCTATTGTAATTCTTTTCTCCATGACATTTATTATGTATGCTATGCCAAAGTCTACCTTGACTTGGAACACTGTATGGAAGTAGTTATTGAGGGCCTCTGCCACTTCTGCCAAATTTCATTACAAATAGATGCAAACTGGCACAAACATCCTCTCCCTTTTAAGACTACTCAATCACATAGAAACATACAATTTGATGGCAGATAAGGACCGCTTGGCCCACCTAGTCTGCCCATTTTCCTACCTAACAGATAAGCTGCAGATCCTAGTTAACCAACAGCTTACTTTCTCCTACCCCGCTAGGACTGCCTTATGTCTGTCCCATGCATTCTTGAATTCCCCACTGTTCTTGACTCCACGACCTCCTCAGGAGGCTGTTCCATCATCCCCAACCTTCTCCATGAAAAATACTTCCTCCACATTACCTCTGAGCCATCCCCTCTATCTTAAAATTGTGCCCCTTGTTCTTGCACATCTCTTTTTCTGAAAGATGCTACCCTTTTTGAACTTTGTTGATTCTCTTGAGGTACTTGAAAGTTTCTATCATGTCCCTCTCCCCTTCTTTCCTCAAGGGTATACATATTAAGCTCCTTTAGTCTTTCTTCATATGTCTTCTGGTGCAGACCCTGCACCATTTTGTTGCCCTCCTCTGGACAGCCTCCACTCTGTCTATCTCTTTGCGGAGATGGGGTCTCCAGAACTGCACACAGTACTCAGATGGAGTCTCACCAACTGTCTGTACAGAGGGATGACAACTTCCTGTTTTCTACTGTTGATGCCTTTCCCTATGCATCCCAGTATCCCCCAGCCTTTCTTACTGCCTTCTCACATTGCTTGCCCATCTTTAGGTCATCTGATATTATTATCCCCAGAGCCCTTTCCATTTTACTGTTGTTAGTATCTCACCCCCATTGTGTACTCTTCCCCTGGGTTTTGTTTCCAGGTGCATTACCTGCAGTTCTTTGCACTGAATCTGAGCTGCCATACATATGACCATTCCTGCAACCTTGCCAAGTCCCTTCTCATCCTTTCCACTCCATCTTGTGTATCAACCCTGTTGCAGATGTTTGTGTCATCTGCAAAGAGACATCTTTTTCCTTCCAGTTCCTCTGCAATATCACTTATAAAGACATTAAAAGGACCTGTCCCAGTACTGAACCTCTGCGGTACCCTGCTAGTAACCCTCCATTCTTCACTGTGGACTCCATTTACTACTACCCTTTAGTCCTGTTGTCTAGCGCCACCCTTTATCCTGGCTACCACCTTGGGACCCACTCCGCTGGCTAACTTGTGTATTAATCTTTATGTGGGCTGTATCAAATGCTTTGCTAAAATCTAGGTGGAGCCATGTCCACAGCCCCTCCCTGGTCTACTACTTTGGTCACCCAGTCAAAGAAATCTATTAGATTTGTCTGACATGACCTTCCCATCATGAATCCATGCTGCCTTGGGTCCTGTGTCCCACTGGCCTCTAGGTACTCAAAATTCTTTCCTTCAGAAGTGATTCCATCATTTTCCCTACCACTGAGGTCAAACTAACTGGTCTGTGTTTCCTGCCTCTGTTCTTCTCCCACTTTGTGAAGAGGAATCACATCCACCCTCCTCCAGTCCTCAAGTACCATCCCATCCTCCCATGATTTGTTAAAGAGGTAGTCAGCGGTGTCACTAGTTCTACCCTTAGTTCTTTTAGAATACTTGGGTGAATCCAATCAGGCCCCATTGCTTTGTCCACCTTCAATCTTATTAGTTCTTTCAGAACACTTTCTTCTGTAAATGGACTTGTATCTTCAGAGTGTTTCTCTTGTTTGGTTTAGGTACCTCCCCTCCTCTTCCTTTGTGATTACTGAGCAGAAATATTCATTCAGTATCCCTGCTTTTCATTGTCACCCTCTCCACATTTCCCTCCCTTTATTAAGCCTCAGTATCCCTCCTTTGGTCTTTCTTTGCTCCCTAATGTACCTATAAAGGTCTTATCCCTTCTTAACAGAGTTGGCTATCATTTCCTCAGTTTGGGCCTTTGCTATTCTGACTGCCTTCCAGCCTCTTTCTACTTTAACTGATAAAGTTCTCTGTCCTGCTCCTACTGTGTTTCCTTATATTTCCTAGAATGCTATCCTTTTCTTCTTAACCTTCCTGCCAACTCTTTTGAGAACCATAGCGTTTTTCCTTCATTGTGTTATGTTGATGTGCTTTACACAAGGCTTGTTGCCTCTGTGATGGCTGTTTTGATTACTCCCCATTGTTCCTCCACCCTCCTTCTTGCCTGTTTGCTAGTGTTTTCTGAGGCACTCTCTCATTTCCCAAAGTCAGCCCTCCTAAAGTTCAATACTTTTGCTTTTGTATGGCTTGATTGTATGGCTGTGTTTATCGTGAACCACACTGTTTGGTGGTTGCTTGTTCCCCAGATGGCTACCCACTTCTAAATCTGAGATTCCATTTGAGAGTACCAGATCTAAGACTGCACCCTCCCAAGTGGGTTTCAACACTAGCTGTCTGAGGCATGCCTTGTAGGGCATCAGAATGACCCTGCTCTTGGATGTGCCTGCAGCAAAGGTGCACCAGTTAACATCTGGCATATTCAGGTCCCCATCAACAATATCTTCCCTTTTTCTGCCATTCTAAGGATGCTTTCTATAATTTCCTTGTCCATTCTCTCCCCTGAGAGAGGTCTATACTCTAACCCCCATGCGGATTGTGGTGCCATTTCCTGTCTCCAGAGTGACCCAGAGTGCCTCATCCACTCCCTGTTTACTCTTTAGTTCTGTTGCTTTGATCCCTTCCTTTACATAGCAGCTACTCCTCCTCCTCCTCTTTTTACCCTTCCTGTCCCCCTTTAGATTGTGTATCCTGGTATGTTGACATCCCAGTCATGGTTCTCTGTGTACCATGTTTCTGTGACTGCCACAATATCCAGGCAACCCTCTTCCATCAAGGCCACTAGTTCAGGGAGCTTGTTACACAGACTACAGGCATTGGTACTCATCACCTTCCACTTTTGTGGCCTTACCCCTTTTGCCCCATTCCTGTCCTTACTGCCTTTGCTTTATTTACATTACCTCTGTCTTGCTCCTTGTGACTTCTCTACCTTTGTGTTTACCTCACTAATTACTGTGTTTTGTAGAGGCTGGGATTCCACTCCTTTTCAGTGCCTTCCCCTTAGCTGGTTTAAATGCTTGCCAATGAAGCATTAAACCTCTCACCTAGGATCCTGGTTAAGCCCCATGGACAGATGCAGACCATCCCATGTGATAGGTCTGCATCCTCTAGAGTTGCTCCCCAGTCCCCAATGAAGCCAAAACCCTGATCTCCACACCAGTTTTTCAACCATTCATTGAATTCCTGGAGAGAGTACCCTAGCATCACCCTTGCCATAGACAGGCAGCACCTCTGAGAAGGTTACCGTGTCGCTTCTTATCTAAGGCCCTCCTAACTCTACAAACTCCTCTTGCCTGCTCTGATCACATTCCTAGCCAGGTCATTTGTCCCTAGGTGGACAATGGCATCCAGCTCCTTCCTTGTGCAGCTGCTCCCATGATCCTGTGATTCGCTTCCTGTCCCTACAAGCCATGACACCAGGCAGGCACCTTACCTCCCTCACCCCTTCCTCCCCATTTCTACCCCCCAATGATAGAGTCCCCACCAGGAGATGTTTCCTTCCCTGTGGGGTCCCATGCCACCCTCCTGTGGGTCTCCTTTGTGAAGGTTCCCAGCATCCTCCTTGGTCTCCACTGCAGGTGCCTCCATAGAGGAACCTCTATCCATCAGAAGAGCGTATGAATTGTGAGAGAGGGTACAGTTGGAGGGATGCAAGTCTGTTTCCACCTTCTCCTCCTGAGTCCATCTGGTCCGCCTCTCCTCTTTCTTGGCAACCTCTGAGGTAGTGGCATTGGCCCTGGTGGTCCCAGGGTGGGGGAGGTTTCAAAATCCTACCCAGGTCAGCCTAGAGACAGGCAACCTCCTTCCTCAGACCAGAGGTGCCTGCAAATAGGGCAGCATTGCAGCCTCCAGAATGTCTCCCCGGAACACTGCCACCCCACTACCATTGCACTGTACCACTCCTATCATGTCTTATTTTGTGTCACCCTCCTGTTTCTCTGTATGCTTACCCTCTCCTCTCCTTGCAACTCTCACCCTTCCTGTTCTGGGACAGCAACTTCCTAAATTCTTCAGTAGCATCCTTCTTCCTTGCTCAATGTCAGACCACCAGCAAGCTGGGAGAGAGAGCGAGCAACTTTTTCCTTTAGGGTTGACAAAACCAAGGTTTGGTCTATTATCCTTCCCTTCCTACTGCCAAACAGGAAGTTCCCATTGTCAGTCAAATCCAGTGGCTATAAAAGTATTCATACATTTATACATTTTCTTTAGTTTGAGGACAATTCTTGGGTGGGAAATCATCATACTGTATCATATCACTGAAGTAAAACTATTCAGGGTGAGAGGTAGTGATCCCATATCTAATCATCAGCATGTGTTTCAAAGTTGTATGACATATTGATTTTGTCCAAATGTTGGCAATACTGTAGAGTGGAGGTGATACATCTTTTTGATCTATATATTTTGTTACAGTAACATGTGGACACACTCCCATGTTTCCTACATTATTATCTGGACAAGCTGAGACTTCATCAACACTAAAATAGGAAGAGTTTGTGCTAAGATGCCTGTATGACATCCTCCACTGCAAAATGTTGAGACTACTAGAAAGGGGCACATTGGAGACTACACATGAGAACCTGGGGCCTTAATAGTCTTCAAAATGGCCAAGGATTGTAGCAGAACATCAAAAGCTACTCACCAAAATCCTAACTGCAAGCATAACATGAGAGAGATAAAAGTCAGAGGGCTGTACACACCTAAAGTAAATTCCACTTATAGTAAAATGATACTAGGATATACTGTCCCATAAATTTTGAACCGATTACTGCCAAATTTTAGCGATTGTAAAACTCTAAATGGTTTTAAACTTCATAGAAGAATGCATTTGTGAATATATGTAAATGTCATTAAGTAATGTTCTGAATGGATCAATTGTGTAAATGTCCATCATACTATTAAAACTCATGGGCCGCATACTCTATTGTGCCTAATGTTGTTATACAAATTGTAATGCATGTGTCATCCCATACAGAAATAATAATATAAATGTTTTCTTGCTGCACACTAAAACTACCCAAGTGATATATGTGCTGCAAGTATGATTTAAATGTTAAATTGGAACCAATTGCATGGCATGCATGCAGCAAGCAAGTGTAAACCATGATTTTTATGTTAAATTGGAAAAGAATGCATGCATGTAGCATGCATGCAAAAAACAGTGGTCACTGAGAACTGCACACGTAAAAGTTAAGTGACTTGCTCAGGATCACACCATACACAAGTGGGGTTAATGAGATTCAAACCCAGGTCTTCATGCCTCCCAGTCTCCTGGCTTGTAGTTCAATGCCTTTAACCACTAAGCCATACTATCTGCATACATATGTCTCACTTGTACTTCAGCCATACTGTATCTGAATACATCTGCATACATGTGGCATGCTTGTAGCCACTGTTCTACTTTTCAGTTTCTTCTCTCCCTCATCTCATTTCATAGTTAAACTGTAGCACACATACCAATGGAAACACATGTTTCCACCCCATTACAGAAACATATCCACAAAGCCAATTAATTACTTCTGTATGGCCTGTACTCCTACTATTTTCTCTTCATAGTTTTGAATGCTTCCATAAAATAGACTTTAAGGTGCAAACACAAAAGCAACAATAATTCAACACACACACACACACACACACACACACACACACACATCCATTCCCCTCTCCATGCACCCACACTGTAGAGGGTATGACCATGCTGCTATAGACAACCCACCAAGTATAGATATAAGTAAAAGTCTTTACTTGAGTACTAGGAAGCCAGAGACAAGAGTCTTTAACAGATGATGTCCATGGGTCAGAGTGCTGGGCTTACCCTTGAAATGAATGGAGTTATTTTCTATTACTATTTTATATGTATAATTGTGAGTTGGACAATAATGAAGGCCACTGTTCTACTAACAAGGCCCTTGTTAATGAAGCAGGTTTCGCCAATATTCCAACTCCATCAATAATGTATAAAATAGTAATTAAAAATACCCCTATCCATTTCAGTGGTACACCCTGCAGTTTCCTTTTTCCTTGTCATAATGTGCCTGAGCATGATGGGAGGTCAGCTTCACTGGGGGCATAAGCCTGATTATAGTGGGGCCCAATAGTATGTGCATGCCATACTGCTCAACTGTCCGTGAATGCAAGGGACAGCTCTAGAATGTCTGTAACATCTCTAAAAGGAACAACTTATTTGGTTTGACTGAAATGTGATATGTAAATAAGGAAAAATCCAAATGTATAAGATTCATCTGTATATACCTCGGAGTAGTGCATCTGATTTGGGCTTAAACCCACCCAGTTACAATCCAGTTTTTTCCTGGCTGAAGTTCTGCACCCCCCAAAAAAGAACTTTGTCCTGATTTTTCTCCCTGACTCCATTTCATTCAATACTCATCCCTATGGATCATGAAGCCACCAAAGATTAAGAAACATGTAAAACTCATCAATATTTCAGTCCTTCCTCTTTCCCCAATCCATCTGTAAAATAATTATTTACTTTTACTTTCCTGGCCATATGGCCAGAACCTGTAACCTGGCATTGTGTGCCCACCAGCCCAGTTTTTCAGTCCACTCCTCTCTCCTTTGCCAGAAGCTGTATGCTAGAACTGACTTCACAGGTCTCCAACGTGGTCTACAACCAAGTCACCTCACCAGCTGAAACCTCTCAACCTGGGTTGCTTGCTTCTTGCTTGGTTGTTGCTGTAGCTGCTGCCACACTGCACTAATCATGGCATATGAAGGCCACCCCATCACTGTCACCACTGCTAAGCCTAGCTTGAAGCCGTGGGGTCTGTGCTGTTTTCTACAAGGCAAGCTCTAAGTAGAGTAAATAGGTAGCTTAGATTTGAGTTAGCTTCTAGCTTACCCTCTGCCCCTTCAGCCACCAGGGAGATGGAGACTCACTAAGAGTAGAACAACAAAAATATACTACCACAACACTGCTATTGAGAGGTTAGTGCTCACTGACTCCTCCAAGCTATAGTTTACAGTCTGTTTACTCTGTGGTGGGAAAGACAGTGTTGTACTTGCAAGTCTCATGAGCTCTTTCTTGGCTGGAGCTCATCCACATCACATGTGATTGTGCCACCGCTAACAAGTGGATAAGTGGACACACGAATATAGACACAGTTGAGTCTGGAGAGTACCTGCAGTGTGAGCAAATGCAGGTCAGGTGGGCAACTAATGTGCAAAAGATTAAATCCAAATTTAAAGCCATTATTACCATACCATAAGAACAACCTAGGCACAAATACAGGGAGGGGAGCAATTGTCCTCCTCTTCCCTACATAAATGGCACCCTGCTTAATGGTAGAATTTCATTCTCAGGTGCTAATGCAATGGTTTCCATTGTGTTTTGAGGCACTGTATCTCCATGTTTCATGATATGTAGTGATCATCATGTGGGTTTGTACCCATCATTTTGAGTGTCCATGTCCCTCATTTCAGTGACAAAATGTGAGGTATGGTGCATGCTTCCAAGACCCTCAGCACAAAGAATGCTGAGCATGGTCATAGTGTATATGCTCAATACAGAATGACAAAGAGAAAGAAAGTGAGCTGAAACAGTCATGGAGAAACACATTTGTAGCACTAAATATGCATAAAGAGTTTGCATGGTCCAAAACAAAGGATAGGCTACAGCAGAGACCCCTCTTCGTGCATCTGGAATGGGGATAAGAAATACAAAATCACACATACCCCCACAATGCAAAGCATCATGGGCTGCATATGCAAATCACCACAGAATTTTATGCTGGTTCAACTTTAAACAGAAATGCATGGTGCCGAAGGCCCTCACACAGTTTGCAAAGGGTGCCAACAGAAGACATAGACACATATTTTGTCCTACCAGGACTCATCAGTATGCCTCTGCCTGTTTGACACCCCAGTGAATGGACCAGCTACCCTAAGATGGTCTGTTTGGGTTATGTTGTGATGAACCCAATTAAAACAAAAACAATTTAAAGACAAAGAACCTCTATGCACAAGCATCGAGGCAATGATTACCAGAGGGCATTTTGGCGGGAAGCCAAGTTTCAAAGAAATAAATGTTCACTGGCTATATCCTAGGCATTTAATGCAGTAAGCAAACAATATTGTGCAAATTAATGGTGATTTGATGACAAAAATAAAAAAGCCATTAAACAACTTGCAATAGGATCAGAATTAATGAGTTTACCTAATTTTATGAGAATTCAAATTAAAATGTATTTTAATGACTAATTGCTAGCAGTAGTATAAGAAATAGAAACTGATTTGTTTTTTAGATGATATTTGCCAGCTTAGTTGCACACATGGCAAGAGTGCATATGAACCTGATGTGATGTTTAAATGATATTCACACCAGCTTAACTGCTGCACTCATGTCAAGCATAGAACATGCAAACCTGATGTAATTTTTAGATGTTCAGCTTACCTGCTGCACACATGTCAAGCTTGCAGCTTGCGAACCTGATTTCTTTTTAGACCTGGTTTGCATAGGTTCACTTTGTGTATATGAACCGCATGCAAACATTACAATTAAGCATGTGGTATGCATTCTGCATGTACACAGCACACTTGTATTTCTGTATGGGATTTTTGCCAAACATTATCTTACCTGAAATTTAAAATTGACAAATATCACCTCACGATATCTCCTGATGTCCTCCTGAGAATTATACCACCTGTACCCTCGCCTTCTCCTAAATGTCCACACCTCCTTCTCCTCATCTCTCTCTCTGTATGCCCTTCATCCAAACTGCCCTTTGCACATCTACCTTCCCCACCTTCCCTTCTCCCTCTTTTGCTTAAATGCCTCCCTTTCTCAGGCTATGATTCTTTTCCTTTCCTTTTCTACATCTATTTAGAACTTGTGCACTTTTCTCAAGTCACCTGATGCAAAGACTTATTGTATATATTGAAACTGCTCAGATATTGCTCAATGCCATAACGATCCTACCTACTGAACACCCTTTATTTGATTCTATTACCTGTTTTATCTGATTAGTGTAAATTGTGATGTTGTGCTGTCTAATGCATATTGTGTATTGTATGAGCTACCTTCAATTGTTATATTTTATTTGTGTGTATCAGTTGTGCTTTCTTTTTTACTATTGTGTCTGTTCAGGACCTTCTTGTAAATAAGCTTGCTCAATGGAGTTATTTCATGCAAATAAACTTGATAAACTATAATTTATAATTGCTATATTATTTGTCATGAGCTGCAGCCTAGAATTATATGAACCACTTGGCAGAAGACACCAGGACAAAGGACTGCTGTGTGACTGGACTTCTCTGCTGGGACTAAAGTAGAAGAACTTTTTACTTGGACCTTGGACCTTTAATTTAGGGAAAAAAAACTAACATAAAAAAAAAAAAAAAAGTGTCGTTTGTCTGGGTTAACTGAACTGAATGAGTATCTGAACAGTTATCTAGGTGTAAATCTCAGGTGATTGAAATGACTTAACTACTATGAGGTTTAAATTACTTGTAGAAAGATCTAGTAAGTGGAGTGGCTTCAGCTAGAAGGAAGCTACATTTAAAGACTGCCTTAGAAAGATTCTGCTAATAGCTTGGCAGAAGACATGAGGAGAAAGGACTGCTGTATGACTGGACTTCTCTGCTGGGACTATATTGCCCTCCTTCCCCCACCAAAGCTAGTTCTATTTTTATAGGCACAGGATTTGACTGACAACAGGAACTTCCTGTTTGGGAGCAGGAAGTGAGTGATCACAGAACCACAAGACCCACCATCCTAGAAGGGCAGAGTAGCTCTCCGGCCCACTCTAGCTGCTGGAGGTCTGCCTCTGAGCAAGTAAGTGGTCTACTGAGAAATATAGGATATTCTTGTCTCAGAACAGGACAATCAGGAGCTTAAAGGCACACAGGATGAAAGAAAGAGAGAGAAAAAAACAGAGGAATGAGTAAGGATTGCAAATAGTTAAGGAGCCAGAAATAAGACATGATTGGAGTGGTGCAGTGCAGTGGCTATGGAGCAGCAGTCTTCTGGGAGACGTTCTGGAGGATGCAGTGCTGTCCCATCTGCAGGCACCTCTCTGGGCTGAGGGAGAAGGTTGCTCATCTCCAGGCTGAGTTGGCCAGGGTTTGTGGGACCTCCTCTTCCATCCAGGGACCACCAGTGCCACTGCCGTTGCCTCAGAGGTTGCCAAGAAGAGGGCGGTTGGACAATAGTGGGCTCAGGGAGGGTGAGGTGGTGGGACAGAGGCGCATCCCTCCAGTGGTACCTCTCCAAATTCCTATGCCATTCTGGCAAAGTGTGGTTCCTCTATGGAGGCACCCGCAGTGGAGACCAAGGAGGATGCTGGGAACCTCCTCAAAGGAGACCCACAGGAGGGTGGCAGGGGACCCTGCAGGGAAGGAAACAACTCCTGGTTGAAGACTCCTTTGTTAGGAAGGTAGAACTGGGGAGGAAGGGGAGAGGGAGGTAAGGTGACTGCCTGGTGCCATGGTTTGGAGGGACAGGAGTGAATCCTCAGGATTGCCAGAGCAGCTGCACAGGGAGGGAGCTGGATGTCACTGTCCACCTAGGGACAAATGACCTGGCTAAGAAGGGATTAGAGAAGTGCAGGAAGAGTTTGTGGAATTGGGGAGGGTCTTAGTCAAGTAGCATGCACGGTAACCTTCTCGGAGGTGCTGCCCATCTATGGCATACTAGAGGCTAGGGTGTTCCCGCACCATGGGATTCATTCAGTGGTTGAAAACTGGTGTGGAGCTCAGAGATTTGGCTTCATTGGGGACTGGGGGTCCACCTGGAGTGATGCAAGCCTATACTGGCATGATGGGCTGCATCTGTCCGAGAGGAACCAGATCCTAGGTGATAGGTTTAAATGCTTCATTTACAAGCTTTTAAACTAGACAAGGGAGGAGGGACTGGAAAGGAGCAGGAAAATCCTAGCCCCCAAATAATCATGCTAGTAAGTGTGGCAAACACCAACATAGAGGTGTCAATAAGGAGAAGGGCTGGGGTAAATGGAGAAAGTGACAAAGGCAAGAAGGACAGGGATGGGGCAAAAGGGAGTAAGGCCATCAGGAAATGGAGGTAATGAGTACCAATGCCCGTAGTCTGGGCAACAAGCTCCCTGAGCTGGTGGCCTTGATGGAAGAGGGATGCTTGGATATCGTAGCAGTCACAGAAACATGGTACACAGAGAACCATGACTGGGATGTTAACATACTAGGGTATATAACCTACAGGAGAGACAGGCAGGGGAGAAGAGGGAGGAGTAGCTCTCTATGTAAAGAAAGGGATAAAAGCAAGTGAACAAAAGAGTAAACAGGGAGAAGAGGAGGCACTGTGGGTCACCTTGGAGACTGAAAAGGTACCACAATCCGCACGGGGTTGTGTACAGACCCCCATGTCAGAGGAGGGAATGGACAAGGATATGATAGAAAGCATTCTTAGAATGGCAGAGAAAGGAGATACTGTTGATGGGAGACCTGAATATGCCAGATGTTAACTGGAGCACATTTGCTGCAGCCACATCCAAACAGGGCCATTCTTGATGCCCTACAGGTGGCAGGCATTAGACAGCTAGCAGAACCCACTCGTGAGGAGCAATCTTAGACCTCATACTCTCAAATGGGGGCAGTGAGAGGATCTCAGATCTAGAAGTGGGTTGCCATCTGGGGACAAGTGACCATCAAACAGTGTGGTTCACGTTAAACTCAGCTACAGAGTCAAACCATACAAAAGTGAGGGTACTGGACTTTAGGGGGCTGACTTTGGCAAGATGGAGAGTGCCTCAGAAAAGCACAAGCAAACTGGCTAGAAGGAGGTGTGGAGCAACAATGGGGAATATTCAAAACTGCCATCACAGAGGCAACAAGCCTTTGTGTGAAGCAAATAAACAAATCAAAATGAAAAAAAAGCCACTGTGGTTCTCAAAGAGGTGGCTGTGAAAGTCAGGAAGAAAAGATAGCATTCTGGAAGTATAAGAAACACAGAAGGAGCAGGATAGAGAGCTGTACCAGTTAAGGCAGAAGGAAGCAGGGAGGAAGTCAGAATAGCAAAGGCTCAAACTGAGGAAAAGATAGCCAACTCAGTTAAGAGGGATAAAACCTTTTATAGGTACATCAGCGGCGTAGAAAAGACAAAGAGAGGATACTGAGGCTAAATAGAATGAGCGGTGGGTGGGCAGAGGGGACAGTGACAAAGCAGGGATACTGAGCGAATATTTCTGCTCAGTATTCACAAAAGAGGAGGAAGTGCCTAATCCAATTAACAGAAGCACTCTTGATAGGGGGTCAATCCCAGTCCTTTCACAGAAGAAAGGGTTCTGCAAGAACTCCTAAAACTGAAGGCGGACAAAGCAATGGGTCCTGATGGAATTCACCCCAGAATTCTAAAAGAATTAAGGGATGAACTAGTGAAACCACTGGCTATTCTTTTTAATAAATCATGGGAGGATAGTGTGGTACCCGAGGGACTGGAGGAAGGCAGATGTGATTCCCTTCACAAAAGTGGGACCAAGACAGAGGCAGGAAACTACAAAACTGTCAGTCTGACCTCTGTGGTAGGGAAAGTGATGGTGTCACTTCTGAAGGAAAGAATAGTTGAGTACCTAGAGGCCAGGTGAGCACAGGACCCAAGGCAGCATGGTTTCACAGCAGGAAGGTCATGTCAGATGAATCTAATAGATTTCTTTGACTGGGTGACCAAAGTAGTAGACCAGGGAGGGGCTGTGGACATGGCCTACCTAGACTTTAGCAAGGCATTTGACACAGTCGCACACAAAAGATTAATAGTCAAATTAACCAACCTTGGAGTGGGTCCCAGGTGGTAGCCTGGTAAAACATTGGCTGCACAACAGGACACAGAAGGTAATTATAAATGGAGTCTACTCTGAAGAAAGAGGGTTACTAGTGGGGTACCACAGGGTTCAGTACTGGGTCCAGTCATTTTAATGTCTTCATCAGTGACATTGCAGAGGGACTGGAAGAAAAGTATGCCTTTTGTAGATGACACAAAGATCTGCAACAGGGTTGATACACAAGGAGGCGTGGAAAGGATGAAAAGGGACTTGGCAAGGTTGGAGGAATAGTCAGATGTATGGTACCTAGGATTCAATGCAAAGAGTGCAAAATAATGCCCTGGAAACAAGAACCCAGGGAAGAATACACAATGGGTGGGGAGGTAGTAACAACAACAAAAAGGAAAGAGACCTGGAGGTAATCATATCAGATGACTTTAAGGTTAGCAAGCAATGTGAGAAGGCAATAGGGAGGGCTGGGGGTATACTGGGATGTATAGGCAGAGGCATCAGTAGCAGAAAACAGGAAGTTGTTATCCTTCTGTACAGACAGTTGGTGAGACCCCATCTGGAGTACTGTGTCCTGTTCTGGAGATCCCATCTCTGCAAGGACATAGACAGGATAGAAGGTAGTCCAGAGGATGGCAACTAAAATGGTGCAGGGTCTGCAAGAGAAGCCATATGAGGAGAGACTAAAGAGCTTATCGTATACCCTTGAGGAAAGAAGGAGAGGGGGACATGATAAAAACTTTACCTCAGTGGAATCAACAAAGTCCAAAGAGGTAGCATCTTTCAGAAAAGAGACTTGCCAGAACAAGGGGACACAATTTAAAGATAGAAGGAGGGCGGTTCAGGGGCAATGTGAGGAAGTATTATTTCACAGAGAGGTAGTGGATGCATGGAACAGCCTTCCTGAGGAGGCTGTGGGGTCTAAAATTGTGGGAGAATTCAAGAATGCATGGGACAGACATAAAGGCAATTCTTGTGGGGGTAGGAAGAAATAGGCTGTTGGTTAACTAGGATCTAGCGGCCTATCCTGTAGGTAGAGAAAAGGGCAGACTAGATGGGCCTAGCGGTCCTTATCTGCCATCAAAGTCTATGTTTCTATGTTGTAAAATAGGCCAACTGGTCCTAAAATGTTTTGTCTTGTCAGAGAATAAAGAATTTTACTACTACCTAACATCAGTTAAGTGTCACTCACTGCCACCATTAATGTGCCTTTTATTTGTTTGTTTATACATTCATTTATTCATTTAATTAATTTTCAACAATTTTGAGACTTTTGCATGACCACATGCCATGTTATTTGCTGTACTGCTCTCTCTGGGCCTACCCATTATTTCATTTTTCAGCCAGCTGTCACAATTATCTTTTAGGGCAATAAGCCATATTCTGTGTTGTATAATTCTCATTGGGCTCCTGCCCCATTTTGAGCACTGAAGACAGTTGTTATCAGTTTGGGATTTTGGCTTATTCATGGGAGTAATGCCCATAAGCCATGTCATTTCCCATACTTTACTGGGTTCCTGCACCATTGTTACATTCTTTGGTCAACTGTTATCAGTTATTTTTGGACTTATTCACATGACCTCAAGTCTTGTCACTTGTCGTTACTTCAGTGGGTCCATATGCCATTATTGCATTTTTCAGTCAGTTGTCATCAACTATGTTTGGACTTATTCATGTGACCTTGTGACAGGGTAGTGGACTGGGTGGCTGCTTGAGAAACATTCACAGAGAGAGTACTATATACTTCAGTTTAAGTTAAATAAAACTGCCTTACTTTCAACAATACACAAAAGCAAACAATGAGCTTGCATTTTGCTTTTAAAAGGTTCTTGCAGTTCAGTCTCTGGTTGTATACAAAACAACAAAATGGAACCACCTTTCCCCTTGTTCACCCTTCAGTTTATTCAGCTCAGGTGTTGCTTTTTTAAATTTTCTAATTTTGCCCCATCAGCCTGGTCATGGGCCCCAAGCTTCCACCTCCGGGCTCTTGTTGCTCTCTCCAGTACCCTGGTTTGCCCAACAGAGGGCGGGGATGCAGCACAGGAGTGCTGAATAACTAGTGGCTGTCTGGGAGAGCAGATCCTAGAGGCTAAGCCGGGTGCAGGCTTCACTGGCGTGGCCAGTTGCAAGGAGTTTTTCCTTGCCCCACCCTCTTAACATTGGCACCAGTAGCTGCATGAACCCCAGCTTCTGTCAGGGGTCCATCGAGTGCCAAGCATGACTCTCACCCTCCTCCTGGATAAGGAGAGCAGTCCATGGGACACTCAATCCTACTCTCCCCAGCCAGTCCTCCAGCATTTCGGATCCATTCTCGAACCTGGGTCACGGTGTAGCAAGCAGAAATCCAACCCGCTGCGCTAGTAGGCTGGCTCGCTTAGGTGTTGCTTGCTATCACCGTCTTCAGCACCCCTCTTCCCCTGAAGGACAAGCAACAATTACAGCATGCAGTGAACTGAGGCATTGGTGGCAGAGCAATCTGAAAATTCATAGGGCGAGGATGTTAGGAGTACATCTCCCTCCCCAACTAAGGGGTTCACCTACAGCCTTAGCTATTTTCTTATCCAAATATGCAATCCGTGGAGTAACTCTCCACCCCACTGACTAACACCAGCTTTCAGTTCCTAGTTCCTTGATCTCCACCGGAAAGCTTGGCCTTAAATTTTCATTTTAAAGTTTGACCACTGTGCCTTAACTCAGCAGATCATGAACCCAGACCACAGCTATTAACACTACTCAGAATTCTACAATTACCTTGCAAGCCTCAAAGGAGTGATTAGTAAGTAACACTGCTTATTGCACATGCTGCATTTTAAAGTCACAGACTGCCCTAGTATTAAATTAACATGAGTGAAAAGTGATAGGTCCAGGCCCTACCATTTATGAAAGTGGTAGGCCATGACCTAATCCCCCTCCCCATTCCAGCACCTATGAACTGAGGTCTTAAAGGCCAGCTTTAAAGGAAGGGGTTTGGTTCCAATCCTCTCATGGCCCTGCCAAAACTTGTACTGCTGTAGGTTTGTGATGGGGTGGACAGGTGAAGGGAGCATGATGGACGTACTGTATACTCCATCGTTGACCATAACCCATAGCATTGTCATATTTCATTGGTCCATCCCCAAATACTGCATTCTTTAGTCAGCTGCCATCAGTAATTTTTGGACGTTTTAAATGAACACACCCCATATTGTTTGCCATACTTCTCTGGTTCCCTACCCCATTATTGGTTCTTCATACATCTGTCATCTTGTATTTTCAGACTTTTCTTTGATCACAGCCTTATATAATGTATCATATGTCAATGGGTCCATGGCCTATGATTGCATTCTGTGCCAGCGGTCAACATTTATTACTGGACTCTTCTGCATGACCACTAGCCATACAATTTGTCATATTTCACTGGGCCCTGCCTCCTTTGCATTCCCTATTCAGCTGTCTTGATTATTTTTAGACATATTCATGAGCTCACTCCACAACAACATGTTCTTTGCGAGACCTACTCACATCAGACCTTTCGTCAGTTCACTCAGCATACTTTATTAATATAAATCAAAACTGAATAAAAAATTAAAGTGTATTAATAAAGATCGTAATACATAATAATAAAAACAGTCCCCTAAATTATCAACTACTCTTACTTTATTTACATCGCTTGCATTACACAACAGGCAATCTTTTATTGGGCTCTATGATGCGGTTCATCAACACTTTCATCGAGGCATCACATCAACGGGATTACGTTGGCTACAAGTTCGGTTGACATAAATCTGATTGTCTTCAGTCATGTTTTTATTGAGGGCCTCACCCTCTGAATCCCCATGCAGGGCTCTTGCCCCACCTTAGTACTTAGTTATCAACTTCAGGTCAGGTTGATTTGGGGAGGGTGCAGGACTGGGAGAAGAGTGTGCCCCTGTCTCAGGTACACCAACATAGCGACCTGTCGGCAAACTGTCGATTTTGTTGACAACAACAATGAGTCGCTGTGTTGGTGCCCACTGTTGAGGGGCACACCTTTTTATTACAGAATGGTGGCAAAAACCATTACTTCTTTTGATTTGTGTCTAGTGAGATATTTTATGTTTCAGTTTTAGTTTAGTTTTATTATGTGACAAAACAACACTGTTGTTACAACATTTACATTTGGCATCACTATTAGCCAAAAATTCAAGTTTACAATAAATACAGTTCCCTTTATACAAAAAATACTCAGAATAAATAGTATAACATTTCATCAAGTCAAGTCCATATATCCCTAACATAAATGCATCAAATTCCCTATTGCACATTCTCAAGAGTCTTCTTCCTTTCTATTGATTATATTATTAGCCATAAACTTTTCAGTGGACAGTATGTACTTTTTCATTCAACAGTTTTACAAAATTTTGCTAATTGAATAAGAACATCTTCTTAGTTGATTTCAATCAACAGTTTGCCTGATACTTAAGTTCCATATCTAAGGTGGTCAGAATATTTCCAAGATGTAATATACCTTCATACTTATACAAAGGACACATGATCAACAGATGAACATTATTGTCTATCCCTAGCCACAACCACATTTGATTCCTTCTGTTTTCGCATATAACCACACTTCAGCCTCTAGAGGCATTATTGTATATTCAATGCAAAATCTTGTAATGCTTTTCTTTTATCTGTATCTTTCAAGATATACAAGTATGGTTCATTCTGAGCTTTCTTTTTGTTTGAGCACAGCCAATTACTTATTTTAGAGTTACTACTAGAATTCATTTCCATCTGAATGTAAATGTCTCGAATTTTATTTTAACATCTATATTTATAAATTCCATGGTCTGATATAAGTATCAACCAAGCAATACAGTAAACCAAAGGTTTTATTATATTCTCTATTGTATGCAGACTAGGCGTACAAATCCATTACTATATAGCAAGGTTCTCCTCTATGCTGGCGATGCCATCCTCTGTGCCTCCCACCCCAACCCCATCAGTCTCAGGCCACCCTCTAGCACTCTTTCAGTCAGACTGAATGCTGGTTCTTGGACCATAGACTGATAATTAACCTGAAAAACCAAGACCATTCTATTTGCCCACCACCAAAGTAAACTCAAAGACTCCCTCTGTGGATACTCTCTAGCTCCTCCATCCCTTGAACAGGACTCATCTATAAATACCTGGGCATTACCTTTGATAGAGCCCTCACTTTCCACGCCCACATAAATGCTCTGTCATCTGTGACCAATGCATGTATCAGCCTCCTCTACTACCACAAGGACTGCCTGCCACCTGAAGCTCTCTGTCTGGCCATCGCCTCATTGGTCCTATCATTAATTGACTACGGCCTGTTGGTCTATGCAGCCGCTGAAGCCACTGCCATCGGCAAGATAAAAATGTATATTAATACAGCATGCAGGCTCCTGTCCAGTGCTGATCGACTAACACACACCGCACACTCCTATTCCTCACACTCAAGTGCTCAACTTAGGAAAGACTCCAATACCAGTCCTGCCTCATGGCCAAAAAATTATCCTCAGACTAACGCCCCTGGTGTTGTGTCATCTCTCCATCTCTCAACCCCTCAGTCTCCACTCGCAGTGAGATTCTGGGCAATCTTCCTTTCTTCATCCTGTAAACTTTCAACCAGTAAATAACCAGCCTTTATTCTATATAACATTTTATTGGGAGCTGTCCTAATTCTAGCCTTGTTAACGTGGAAGAAGCCCCAACTGGCAAACCCAAGAGTCTTTTATAGAATTTATTAATTGGTATCTCCAGAAATCTGAGTTTCTTGTACCCCATATCTCAGCTTTGTACAAAATGTGGCTTTTAACCTTGGCATTTACAGCTCTTACACAACCTTTTATGGACTGACCTCTGAATCTGTATGCAAATCTCTCTATTGCTGAAGTGAACCTTTGATTTTATTTACTGTATTACTTTTATATTCAATCCATTTCAAGTTAAATGTAAAAATATTTCCCAAATAGCAAAATTTCTGGACTCTTTCAATAATATGATCATCACATCTTAATTTTAAATCTCTTCCCTTACTCAATTTGGGCCCGATTCTAGAAGGGTGGCACAAGTAATACCAAACACAACTGCATCACCTGCAACTATGACATTGACCCGTGCCCTATTCTAGTAGGGGCAGGGTCTTTGCAGCTAAGTCCTGTGACTTGTGACATGTGGCCAGGTACGCTGAACTGCGGGCACACCTGGCTAGCATGTCACAAGCCACAACGCCAATCACAAGTGCCCCTCATGCCCAGCTAGCCATAATACATGCCCCACATGGCTGTCCACTGCAGCTGCCCCCAAAGTGTCCGAACAGAGCACCACAGGGCTTCCCATACCCCATGACCTTGAAGTGTCCAAGCAGACCCACAGGGAGTCTCATATCCCATGCCCCTGAAGTGTCCAAGCGAGCACCGCGGGATTCTTATACCCCATGGCCCTGAAGTGTTGAAGCAAAGCCCCAAAGGGCTTCCATACTCCCATGCCCCTAAGTGTTCAAGCAGAGCCTTGCAGGCTTCCCAGCCACACCATGTCCCTGAAGTGTCCAAACAGAGCCCGTAGTGCATCCCATACCCCAGCTCCTGAATCCCTATTGGAACACACCTCACGAGGCAGCACTGTCACCCCTACCCATGCCCTGACCCCTGAGTTGTCAGTTGCAAATGTGGCAAATATGCCCCTCCTGGTAGTCTAGTGGCCTCCCACCCAGCCATGTCAGCCCACCCAGAACACCAACCCATTCCCAGCCAGTGACTGGCACAGCCCACCTCTCACCACCATGGACAGCCACTGGCCCGAGTTCAGTATGAGTGCATACTGAACAGACATGTCAGAAATTGATTTCTGAGCATTGTCTGCACAATACACTCATACTGAACTCAGACAACAGTTGGCCATGGTGGTGAGAGAGTCAAAGCCAGTGGCCAGCTGGGGATGGGTGTGAGGTGCTGGGTGGTCTGCTATGGCTGGGGCTCACTGAGACTACCAGGGCAGTGGGTTGCCACATTCAGGCTGAAGCGGCCTCAGAGGTGCGGGGCACAGGTGGGGGATGATGAGCCACCCTGTGGGGCATGTTCCAACAGGGATTTGGGGGCTGGGGTGTGGGATGCCCTGAGAGGCTTTGTTTGGATGATTCAGGGCAGTTGGTGTAGGCAGCCTGTGGGGCACCTACTGTATGGGGCATGTACAGTGGGGGATGGAGCAGGATAGTGGCCCTGAGTCTTTATGTGATGCCATTTGGGACAACAACAGGGCAGTCTGGGCATGGGGGCACATGGACTGGGTTCTACAGGACCCTCAGAGGATGGATGTAATTTACTCCAGCTAAATGCAGGTGTACGTACATTGCGGTTCTCCTCGGGGGTTCTTGTAGAATCCCTATATTTAGGTCTTTGTTGCTGCCCTTCTGAAATGGGGCGCAACTGCTGCCATAAACCCCTAGTGCCATGTCGCGGGGGTTTATGGTGCAACTGCTGGCATAACAGCTGTTTGGCATAAGCTGCCTGCGACATGTGACAGGCCACTTTGTAGAATCATTAGTTGCAACTGCTGGCGAGAGTTGCTACTTAGCCATTCTACTCGCAGCAAGTGCTGTTATGCAAGCGTAACTTTTCTAGAATTTGTCTCTATGTGTCTATTACAAATCATGTATTTTGTTTTTTCAAAATTTATTTCCATTGCAGCTTTCAAGCAGCTTGAATGAAATCTTTCTGTGATTCTTCTAATCCCTATGTAACTAGTTGAGATCAGGACTAAATTGTCTGCATATGCCAAGAAGGGTAATACCTTCCATCTATCTTTGGCATATGCATTTCAATTCATATAGTCCTTCTGAGATCTTATTCTAGTAAAGACTAAACAATATCTGAGACAAACGCATCCCTGTCTTAGACCTAAGTTAGAATCAAATTTCTTAGTCTTATCTCTTTCCTAATTAAATCTCACACACATTCTTTTCTTCTAATACATGGTGATCATGTTATTGATTATTGATTGATCCAGACCATGACCTTCTAGGACCTTAAACAATGTGTCTCTTTTAACCCTATCAAATACAGCTGTCAAGTCAACATAGGTGCAGTATAATTTTTGCTTCTTTATATTAATATGTTTATGTGTAAATGGGATAAAACAAAACATTGGTCAGCTGTAGAATGAGCTGGCATAAACCAGCCTGAGCTTCATCCATTCCTCCTAAATCCTGTATCCATTCCATAATTCTTTTCTAAATAATTTTATAAATATATTTTGTGAGGTGTCCAGTAGGCCGATTGGTCTGTAATCCCTGGGTTTGCTTTTTCCCTTTTCTGAAAATTTGTATAATTATTTCTCTCTTCAGGTTGTCAGTATTTTCCTGTGTTTTATAATATAATCATACAGCTTCTTCAGCAAGGTACCCATACATTTAGATCATGTAAAATTATATCTACCAGGATGACATCTGGGATAGAGACCAAAGTCTTCTTGCAAGGACCAGGGCTTCTACAATTCCTACCTCTTTATCTCTTCCTCCAATTAAATCCATTCACTAATTGAGTTTTTATTTTCCCTACTTTCTGGGCCAAAAACATTCTTTTGTAATAATCCCTCCATGTGTGAGGATCAACTTAATTCTCTTTGTCTTCTGCTTTAGCTACCATTCTCCAGAATTTCTTAATATTTTTATGTCATACCACTGTCTCAAATTCTTTCCATAAGGAGTTTCTATAGGTTTCCTTTTCTTAGTCAGTAATCTTTTGTATTTTTTACTTGAATATCTTAATTTACCCTTGGCTCAATTTGGGTTGTATTATTTTTACTGATTTTGCTATCCTTTGCATTTCTCCTTTTGCTGCCTTGCACTCAGTGTCATACCACCTACTTCCTTTATATTCTTTTATGAAGGAGGCTTTAATTATAAGAGAAGCAATGTTATTCATAATTTCTGCAAAATCCTTTAATATATTATCATCTTTCCTATTTATAATATCTCATATGTGTTCTCTGATTCCACTTTCAGCGATTAACTGATTCAATGCAAAGTTATCTATAGCTTCCCAGTTCACCCATTTTTGTCCTTACTAATTATTTTTCTCTTTGTCTGTATGTTGTTCCATTGATACAGTGTGATTTCAACTGGATTATGTTTGCTTTCAGCTCTTTCACCCACACGTAAGTTTTTAACTGAAAGTATTAAATTTAGATTTACCCAGCAAAGGTCAATTATTGATTCACCTCTAGTTCCAACATATGTGTGTTCTCCTTAGGGTCCCATCTAGTTCTCCCATTAATTAAGGCAAAGTTTCTTTCCTCTAAAATATACTAACAATCGTGCCTCTTTTTGTAGTTTTATTATCACGTGTATTTATTTTGGCTAATAAGAACTCCTGCCCACAACTGCACAGCTCTCTGTTAGTTCAGAGTAATTCCACACACCGTACTACCTAGAGTTAAAATTTCCCACTAAAATTATACCGTTATCTAGTTCCTTTTCAGTATACTCATCAATTATATTCTCTAACTTCCTTATTTTACTATTATCTGTGTATTTTGAAGTAACCGTGGTATATGTACATTGGGCCAGATATTCAAAGGGTTATGCCATGCGCAATAGGGTTGCGCCTGCTGAAGTCTGAACTTGCTCCATTCTGTGATATTCAGCAGCTAGGCAGTTGTGCCACAGCAAACATGCTGAGCAACAGCGCAATGCAAATGAATGCATGCTGAACTGGCGGGGAGGAACCATGCATAAACTGCACAGCCCGATATTCAACCCGGACTGTGCAAAGTTGACAAAGCGCGAGCCCCAACCTCGCGCCTGCACAACTTTGAGCCAAAAAAGGATCAAGTTGAGAGCCACCACAGGTGAGCTGCTGCATTGCAGGGTGCAACACAGCAGCTGCCACCTGTGGCTGGCCCTCAACCCACTCTCATACCTCTTAGCCTTTTGTCCCCAAATGTGGAACATTGCCTCTCAAATGTGGAAAGAATGGGCAAAATGTGGAACACTGAATCAAATCTTTACGTTAGAAGCTCACAACACTGTGAAAATGTTTGCATTTATGTTCAGAAGGTCTGCTATTAATTAAAACTATATATTTTGCATCATTTACTGTGGAGTTTTGCTTTAAAATGTTAACACTGAATGTGGGACAAGTCCTCACAATGTGGAACAAGGAGCTTTTGTGAAGTAAAATGAGAGCGTTCCTCATAATGTGGTACAGTTGAGGTATGCTTTCTCTGTGCCCCCTCACCAGACTGATCATGGAGCAGCAATGTGTCCCCAACACATTCCTGGTGGTCCAGTGGACTGATAAGCCCGGTCGCGGGCTGAGTAATTAAGCACCCCCCACCTCCCGAATATATCCCTGGTGGTCCAGTGGACTGATAAGCCTGATCGTGGGCTGAAGTAATTAAACACCCCCACCTCCGAATATATCCCTGGTGGTCCAGTGGACTGATAAGCCCGATCGTGGGCTGAAGTGATTAAACACCCCACCTCCCGAATATATCCCTGGTGGTCAGTGGACCGATAAGCCCGATCGCGGACTGGAGTATTCAAACACACCCCCACCTCCCGATCCATCCCTGGTGGTCCAGTGGACCAAAAATCCTGATCGCGGGATGTAGTTGTCAACCACCCCAAACACATCCCTGGTGACCTAGTGTCCCTCCCACCCACCACCCATGAAGCCCCACCCCCTGCTCCCCGAAGCCAGCAGGAGCAGCATCCTGCTTGCCACCCGCACGCCCACACGACTGACTGCGAGTAGGGCTGCATGCCCAGTGGTGCAGAGCAAGAGCCAATGGGCGTGCAGCCATCCTGCACAGACAGTTCAGTTTTGTGAATGAAATTCATTCACAAAACTATGGACTGTCTCAGTGATATATGGGCTGCATGCCCGGTGGCTCTTGCTCTGCTCAATAGTGATGCACCGCGGCAGTCGGTCGACGAGTGGCGGGCAAGCCAGGTGGGATGCTGCCGCCCGCCGGCTGTGGGGGCGGAGCGGGGTGGTGGGGCTTGTGGGTGGGTGGGGTGGGGACACTAGGTCACCAGGGCTGTGTTTGGTGGGGTTGTAACCACATCCCACAATCTGATTTTCAGTCCACTGGACCACCAGGATATATTCAGAAGGTGGGGGTGTTTAATTACTTCAGCCCACGATCGGGCTTATCGGTCCACTGGACCACCAGGGATATTTCGGGAGGTGGGGGTGTTTAATTACTTTCTGCCTCGATCGGGCTTATCGGTCCACTGGACCACCAGGGCTGTGTTTGGGGAGATACATTGCTGCCCGCGATCAGGCTGGTGAGGGAGGGGTATTTACACTATGCCTCAATCAGGCCAGTGGGGGTGTTGGTGGGGTTTTTACACTCTTTGTCCAAGCGATTGAGCTGCAGGGGGCATCCTTCCTAGATGGCTGCTGCCTGGCAGGGTGCCAGGCGCAAGTCCTCAGGGATCGGCGCACTCTGGCATGCTAATGGTATGCAAATGAGGCTATAATCAGATGCAAATGGCCCTGTGCTCTTGTATGAATTATAGCCCCATTTGCATGTCACCTTTGAATATCGATTTTATGATGGCTATTGGTATTTGCGCCAACGCAAGTTGAATGCTCCACTTTGTCAACTTGCAGTGGCGCAAGTTCCACTGCTGTAATAGGGATAAAGAAATGTGTCCCAATATTTCAGCCTAAACCTCATTTTGGTCTAAAACATAAGGTGTTTGTGTAACAAATATTGATCTATGAAGCTGGATCATATTAAAACTTGCAAAGCTACAAGTTTAACTGAGTCACAACTTGTAATATTAAAGTGTCTTTGATATTTGTACTGATCATATGAGTAATAGCAAACAGGTGTTGTAAGTGTCTGCAAAAATAGAAATACAGGGATAGAGTTCAAGTTACCCTTCTGACTACAGGTTAAAAGCTTGTATGCACATTCCTAAGTGCAAACCTATTTCTTCCTCCTAAACCTTAGTAACTGGTAATGACAATTATTACTATCCTTATATAGTAGTATAATTTACACTATCAATACATTTGTGCTGACTAAAGATTAGCTAAAAGAGAATTGCCTTTAAGTTAATGTTTGTACTTGTTTTGTACCAATCATAGAACTCCATAGGAAATGATGATACTGTCTTCCACTATATAAGCAAGCCACTATACACTGTTAGTTTGAAGAATTAAGAATTAAGAATGAACGATGTACCACTTGTAATCTCTTGCTATGATTATTACTATAATCATTAAATTCTTCCGCCATCAGCCTCATCTCTGTTCGTCTCCTTTCTAAGTATTTGTAATGGATAATTTACATAATTGTACTTTTTACCTCCTCTACAACTGCCATGCACAGTGGCTGTGGCTGGGGTGACATTCAAAGGAGTTGCTCAATGCGCAACTCCTTTGAATATCGCTTCTGACACACCCAAGCATAACTATTTTGCGCAGAGCTTAAGGCTTGCATATGAATGACGCAGTTTGAATATCCAGCCCATTGAGTATTATTATTGAGAAATGTTTGCCAGATATTCTTTTTCCCAAAATAGGTCTTGAATTAATTTGAATTTTAATTGCTTTATAATCTTTCAATATTTTAAGCCATGTAATCAATCCCCTGATGGTCTTCCATACTTCTTATTTTTCATAGCTTTTTTTTATAAAGGTTTATACCGTTAATATATTTAACCTGATCCATCCATGTTTCTTGTAAACAAACAGAGTCAAATTCTTTCAGGTAGTCTTTAAATGTTGGATGAACCAATCTGTCCTTAATTCCTGCTACATTCCAGGATAAATGCTATTTTCTTTGTACTTAATCTTCCCTTCCTTTGCTGGGTGCTCATTAAGTATTATTCTCTGTGTATATGACCTTCAGTCCTCACCTTGTTCTTGCAAAATCTGAAACCTGTTTGATGTTTGTATCAGATTGTCCAGTGATCTGAACTGTGTTTAATCTGTTTTGGGGTTGTACAATTACTTCACCATTGATGTTAATTTCAATTTTATCCAATAATTCAGCTTTAGATGATATTACCTGGTAATCTGCAATACTATTTACCCATATGGTTATTTTCCCATTATCTTCTAGTCTCTTTACTTTTTAATCTTCTATTCAACCCATCTATACTTAACAGGTTTTGTAACAATTCAGTTATCTTCATCTTCAGATTTTTGTCATTTCGTTTAAAAGTTGCTAATTCCAAAAATAGAAATAGGGAGATCTAAATTATTGGTCACACTTCTTAAGTGTCTCATAGTATTCTAGGAATAGCACTTTGATATTAACCACACTTTCTATTTCAAAGACTAAGTGCTAGATATTCAAAACTTTGCCCTGGGGCTAATTAGCACTGCCCAGTGGGCAAACTTAGCCTGGAGCACAAAGCAAGCCATATTCAAAAGGAATAGCTCAGGGCAAACAGCTTCTGAATATAGCACGGAATGAGACTGAGGCAAACTGGCTGGGAATGCAGGCAAACATAGCCCTAGAATAAGACAGCTCTGAATATGACACAGGAAGTGCAAACCACAACAGCAAACACAGTGCACAGTGATGTGAAGGTAGGTAGAGGTGAACTATGTACAATGTGTGTGCCAGCAAATGATGGACCTAGTACAGCTGCAGGCAGCAGCATACATGAAAGTATAGTGTGCAAACTGTAAAATATTCCCCAAACTGTTTACATAGCGCTAACATATTTGCATGGGTTTAACACAGGGCTAAACTGTTAGCTCGATGCAAACACATTTACCCATCACTAAACTTTGCCATATTCAAAAGTGACATACAAATGAGCCTACTTAGGTAGTCTCTGGCAAACATCCAGATTAGCATCTCATTATGCCTGATTTGCATGCAGTTTGCACTGGGCTAATAGTTTAGCCCCATGCTAAACCCGCGCAAATGTGTTAGTACTGCACAAACAGTTTGGGGAATATTATACAGTTTTGAACACTATCTTTCACATGCACTGCTGCCTGCAGCTGTACTGGGATGACACAGCATAGGCACAGATGGTGGTGGTGCTGCATGCAACTGTCACACTGTAGGTCATGCTACAGTGCACAGCAGACACTACAGTAGTAAGGGGCCAGTATTGTGTGGACACAGCAATGCCTATGGTGTGTAGGGCAGTGATGATGACTGCACTATACACAGTGAGAGGCCCAACCTGCAGGTGTTTACTGATAGTGGATATTACTGTTACGTTGTTGGGTGACCCACAGATGCTGCACCTCTGGTATGGGATGCTCACAGTGACATATACATCTTCAACTTTGTGTGCTGTGGCAGTTGTACAGCTGTGCAGTATGTGGTGGGGGCATGTATTATCAGAAATGCACACTGGAGTTGGGGTATTCCCAATACTGGCCCATGTGCACTGCATGATGTGTCCCAGCCTTGTGGCCACACCTGGTCTGTGACACAGCCTGGCTACCATACACCTCCTCAACATCCTCCATGCCCACAGTGCTGAACATGTGTGCTGGCATCTGCTGGTGTCCACAGAAGAGTGGTCCACAAGTGTGTGCTGTATGGCCACAATCGCCATGCTGTCCACTGATGGTAGGGTCACCACTTATTACCTGGCATAGCTGAGACTGGTGGCAGATGATGGCATCATTGTGATGACATCAGTTAGCAACATGTTCCCTATGTTTGGCTTTATCTATGTCATATTTATTTGTTAGGGTTAGCAAAGCCATGCAAAAGCTGCACAAACACCCCACAAAGCCAAAGTGTTGCAAAGCTGATTGCCCAGGGTTAAGACAAGCTTTTCCTGGTGGTAATGTGGCACTGCATTAAGTGTCACGCTAAGTATAGCACATGGGAGGCAGTATAGCGCAGTGGTCTAAGGCTCTGAGCTGCAAATCTGGTGACATCCAGCAGACCAGACCTGGGTTTGAATCCCAGCTTCCACTTGCATACTGTGTGACCCTGAGCAAGTCACTTAACCCTTGTGCTCCCAGGTCACTCCTGTAAAAGCTTTAGCTTAGTGTGCTATAACCGTTAAACAACTAAATAAAAAAAGCACAAACCACTTGGCATGGCTCTAGTCGCTGAATATAGCTTTGTGCCTGTATTCATGTCAGTTTGACCTTGCATACATTATAATTTTGCTCAGCACTAATGCAGTTTGCCGTGCTGTTTGGCCTTTGAGTATAACAGACCTGCACTAATCCTGCACTAAACCTGCACAAATGTTTTTGCCCTGCAAAGTTTTGAATATCTGGCCCTCAGTCTCATAAGGGATAGTTGCTACCTTATAGAGTGGCAGGACATAATCGGAATCTATCGTTTTTTTAATAGGTCTCCTAATTTAGTAATTTGGTCTCTTCATCTTCCTTTATTTTATCATATATTTTATTTTGTCTCCTTAATTTCTTCTTGCAATTTCACTTCATCTTTCTTTCTATTTTCTTGACTTGTATTATTTATCTTATTACCAGATTATTTTTGTTGCTGCTTTGATTTTCTGTTTCACTTTTGTTCCTTTTTGCTTTACTTTTGTTTTTGTCTTCTTCTTGCTTATCCTTATAGCACTTTCAAGCTGCTGTAACTCATTGACAGCAAAATTGCCATCATTTTTGATTTTCTCCTTTTTCCTTTGTTACAGCCCTTCAGGTTTTCCTCTGTTTCCCATGTTTTCTTATCTTTTTCTCTGTATTGATAAAATCTCCTTCTTCTGTATTTTATTTCCTCTTCTTGTTGTTCAACTTTATTCTCTTTATTTTGTTTTTCTGCTTTCTTGTTTCCTTATATGTAACTTCCTGTAGTAATCCTTTTTCATAAATATCTTCATAAGCTGTCTTAATCTCCTTTGCCACATTATCCTGTCTCCAGTTTTCATTAGGGAGCATTATTAGTTCTGACTCGGATCCCCAAGTTTCTTCTGAATTTGTATCTTGTCCTGTAGTCTCTAAGACTATCTCATCCCTCCCTTGTTCTATTATTTGATAAATCTATTAACTTATTCTCAGGTATCACATGAGCTCTCCAGATATATCTAAATTTTCCTCCTTTTTATTTTATTTATGGAATGTGGAACTTGCCTCAATATTTAATCCAATTTTTTAAATGGCCTGTTCTTCTTCTAATTCTTTATCCTTCTGTGTATCATTAACCTGCATGGTATATTTTCTATTCTCTAGACATACCCTTTCATAAAGGATATATATTATCTAATAAGTATAAGTTGTTCATATATCATGGCATTGGCTAACAACGGATCTTTCAATGCACAAACTACTTCTTTAGTTAAATTGTCTAACATGGGTGCATCAGGCTCAACTGGACTCATTAAATGGGTTTCTTCCTCAGCAAACCAACTATTTCTGTCATTTGCTTCCTCTTGCACCTTACACTTTTCCTACCCATCATTTTATATTTTTCAGCAGTAAATACTGAACCATTCATACTTAACCTAATGTCTCTAATTTTCTGTTCTATTCTCTTTCTTCTCTCAATGGTCTCCTTAGTCTCTTCCACCATTTTATTAACCTCTTTATTCACCAATTTCACAATGTCCAAATTCTGTAAATCCTATTTCTTATGTATGAAATTTCAGCTGTTCCCATGCTTCTGTGTTTGGCTGAGTTAGCAAAATATCCTCTGGCTTTGATTTAAGTCTTATCTGGTTTCTTTCAATAATATCACAAATTAATGGTTGAAGCGTTTTACTCTCTTTATGATTACTAAAGGGGTTAAAGTAGAGTCAAAATTGCTTCCATCTTTTTCCTGGTGGGGCATAGACTCTTAGCAATCCCATGTTATTCCTCTTTGTTCAACTTAGATGGTTTCTTCTATTACTTGTAACTTTTTTCAACAGACCAGTATTTAACACCTTCTGACTTTCCATCACCATTGTCAAGTTAAGTGGGTCGCACCTGTAAAAGGAACTTGTTTCCAGTGTGCTTACCGTTAGCGAATAAACAAACAGACAAACAAGTTAGTTTCTTCCAATAAACCTTTGCCACTCCTTGTTACCATTGGCATTCCTAGTTTTACTTTACCTGAAATTGGCTATAATAACTTCTCAATTCTTAATCAATTCTCGCTAAGAGCAATAATCGATTTTACTTGAGAATGAATGATTACAATTATCCTAGATCAGTATGTAAATATGTATATAAACTCAATTAACCAATTAATCAATATTATCTGGAGTGTATAGATCCCTATTTGGTTGTAAAACAAACTATATTCTCTTTTTAGAAAATTTTAAAACAATAAGGTTTGAAAAGTGTGAAAATATGTCACAAAATGTCCAAAATTTTCCAAAAAGTATACTGAATGGATAGCAGGTAACAATTAATGAGTAGCATTCTATTTTCCCTCAGTAACTACACAATTCTCAATCACTCCTGTTCCTGTTGCTTTCTATGAGCAGTACTTTCCTGGATTACAATTCAGTGCTATGAATATGTACTGAGTCTTGGAAAATTGTAGTGTTTCTTTAAAATATTTCACCACATCAGAGAAAGGACTTTGTATATCGATGGGCTTAAAATATTAAGTACCAGTGCTCTTCATATATATCTCTCCTATATCTCCAGGGCAGTTTCTTAACTTGTTGCTGTTCTTAAAATGTCCAGCTAAATCAATATCTGAGGTCCCTGGTGCTTATCAAGTAGTACAGGAATAAGTGAATCTTCCTAAAATCAACTTCTCACTGAAATTTAAAAATAGAAATGCAAACATAATAATGGAGTAAAGTCTGATACAATACAATCCTGATCTAATTACAGACACCTTAAATTTAAAAATTCAGATATTAACCATAAAAATAAAACTTTATTTTTACATAGTGTGTATAAGAATTGGATGGATGTCAGTGGTAAAAGGTACAGCAGATAACAGTAAGTAGGATGCCACAGTCGTTACACTCCTCTGTCTCAGTACATTACTACTTCATGGTATGGATAATTAATACATACCTGCATTTCCAATCTCCACTCTAAACCTCACTGATTTGCTTACTCACAGTGTGGTCAGAGAGTAGATACTATCAAACAGGTAGCTGTCTTGAAAGTAAAATGAAATAAACCACTCTGCTACCCTAACGTGAACTCATAAATGCTGCCAGCAGTTCTCCCTAGTTAGTCAAAATGGTGATTGCTATGCCAGAAGTCATGCACATGTCCTTTAAGCACTCTAACCATATGTTCCCACATCCAATCCGTGCTTACATCCTGATTTCCAATTTCCACTTTTCTATTTAAAAACTTTTAGACACTTTTAATTAACTAACTTTATGTTTCTTTCTAATGTGTTCCTGTTTCTTTAGGTCAGTATATAATATATTTGAGTATATAGACCCAATTTTCCTCTTTTTTATTTTTTAATGATTGCAGTGGGCTTCTAGCACTTGCATTAAACTAATTAAACTAATCATGTTATTAAAATTCACAAAACATACACTCATACAAACTTTAACTTGCTAAATCTTTAAAAAAAAGAAAATAATTAAATGAGAAAGCAAAACAGAGCTTAAAAGAAAATTGCAAGCTTTGCCATCCTGAATCAATTCCAGTTTTTATTTCAGTACTATATCAGTTCATTATCAGTGATTTCAAAAGGCCTTACTGGCCTATGAAGAGGAGTGTGTATGTAGCCATGGCTCAATATGGTCAATGTACTATAATTGGATGAGACTCTGACTATTAAACCTCCACAGGCTCCACTGGTAACCTTCCCACACTGAGAGAGCTCCTTCCACTGCCAGGACTCTCACCAGTCATTAGGGTACCCAGAGAATAGAACCCTCTCCTTCTCTAATGCCAGATAGCACAACAGTCTGAAGGCACAAAACTGGTCTGAAAGGTCAGTGAGTATAAAATATAAATATTAATGTGACAATGGTGCCATACCATTACTAAAATGGAAAATAGCTTCTCACTGACTCATGCTACCATCATTTCTCCTCAATGACTTAGTGACTTGCCTTCAACCTTCCATCAATATTGAGATTCAAGTTCAGGAAAGGTAGGATAGCAATGGACCTATAGTTGTTCTGAGATATTATATGAGTTCATGCCCTGTGCTAGAGCCATGCTGAATGAGAATATTCTGAATTCATAGAACTGAGACAAAATTTTGCAGAATTTTAAAATTTATTAATTCAGTGATAACTCATCTGACATATGGAGAGGCATCACCAGTAGAAACAAAGTTATTATCCCTCTGTCCAGACAGTTGGTGAGACCCCATCTGGAATACTGCATGCAGGTCTAGAGACTCCATCTCCCCAAGCACATAGACAGGATGGAGGCAGTCCAGAGGAGGGCAGACTAAAATGGTGCAGGTTCTGCACCAGAAGCCATATGAAGACAGACTAAAGGAGCTTAATATATATACCATCTAGGAAAGGAGGGAGAGGGTTGACATGATAGAAACATTTAAGTTCCTCAAGGAATCAACAAAGTTCAAGAGGGTAGCATCTTTCAGAAAAGAGATGTGCAAAACAAGGTGGCACAATTTGAAGATGGGGGATGGCTTGGGGCAATGTAAGGAATTATTTTTTTCATGGAAAGAGTGGTGGATGCTTCGAACAGCCTTCCTGAGGAGGTTGTGAGGTCAAAAGCTGTGGGGAATTCAAGAATGCATGGAACAGACATAAGGTAATTCTAGTGGAGGTTAGGAGGAAATATGCTGTTGGTTAACTAGGAACTGCAGCTTATCCAATAGGTAGGAAATGGGCAGATTGGGTGGGCCAAGCAGTCCTTACATGCCATCAAAGTCTATGTTTCTTGTTATTGAGTTAGAGCTCTGAGCTTTGGCATGTTTAATGTCTGGGAGTGGGCTTAATGGTGTGCTGAACATTATGAAATTAGGATGGGTTGTCTCAAAGTTAAAGGTGCTCAGAATTTGTAATTTCATTTTTGAGGGAAAATTCATGAACATTTTTATCTGCATATTTTTCAGCTGTCTATTGGGCCAGAAATCAGAAATTTGGCATGATTACTTGCTGACAAGGGTTCTAAACATGTGTCAAGTTTCATGACAATAGGATTCATTGTCACAAAATTATTTGCACTTAAAATCTGTCATTTTATTTTTGCAAAATTTCACGAAATATTTTATCTACAGTACGTATAACTCAGGCAGCTTTGGAGTTACATATGTGTAAATTAGCATGCATAACTTTTTGTGATGGTCATAAAATCATGAAAACATGGAGAGAATTGAAGTAGAGATTTTTAAGTTACAGGAGTTCAAAATGTACTATGTAAATATTTGCAAACGCTTGTGAAAACTCTCAAAAATGTTGATGTTTGTAACTTCTCTGCTCTTGGAGGCATAGGCTTAAATTTGACATACATATCTGATGTTAGTGTATCCTGGTGTCTAACACAATTGAATAAATTGGTTTAGCAGTTTCAGATTTACAGTGGAAGAAAAAAATGCCAAAAATATATTGGTAACTTTTTCTCAAATATTTATAGTAGCATATGGAAGAAGCAACCAGAGTTCCTTTTGTGGAGTTCAACATTCACAATGCACTACTTCATTTGATAAGCTGGGCTGAGCTTTTGCCACTCTGCTGTTCCTCTCTGGAAGACTATCTTGTCCACCTTCTCTCTTAGCATAGACAGATTGACTCAGTAGAAGTACTGATCCCACTGATAACCTCTTTGTTCATTACAGTGACAAAATCCTGTAAATTAAGAGTCACCTACTCCTTTTCCTATCAACCTATCCTTTTGGAATAGCCAAAATTCCTCCTTCCTTGCTCCCCAGACATTGTTTTCCCACACTACATCCTTTGAGTACTTCTAAGTCCCAGACTTGAACATATTTCAGGCTCCTTGGATGATCAATTTCCTGATTGTGATCCTTTCCTGCACTCAGTTTGGAATTGTTGACCTCCTTGCTTCCTCGCTCCAACTTGGGGGGGTCTACCATTGGTGTGCTACCCAACTCAGCTCTCCATTTCCTGGGAAGCTATACATCTAACTCCTGCAACTGGTGACCCCTGTACTACCTCCCTTTCATACCCATATTCTTTAATTTGAGTCGCACAGATAAGGCTGTGTGAAATTAGTAAATTCAAATTTTATGAAATTTCAAATGTTCACAATGACTCATTGAATTTGAATTTAAATATGTATGTTATGTTGCAATTTTTCACAGCAATCAATAAATAAAATTGACATGCAGTTCCCTTTAAAGGTCTAAGAACCTGCCAAATTTAATGGCATTACATTCCCTAGTCTTAAAGTTTCAGGGGTTTATAAATATGGGACTGGATATTCAAACTGCGCCATTCATAGGCGAAGCCCTTGAGCTGTGCAAAATAGTGCTGAGGATGTTTCTGGTGATATTCAAAGGAATTGCGCTATTGAGCAACTCCTTTGAATATCACAACTCCAGCCACCACTGTACATGGCGCAGTGGAATCTTGCACCACCGCAAGTTGACAGAGGGAGCATTCAACTTGGCGGCACAAGTACCATTGTGCCATGTGCAAAATCAGGATATTCAAAAGGTGACATGCAAATGGGGCTATAATTCATGCAAGACGCAGGGGGACATTTGTTTGTGATTATGTCCCCATTTGCATGCCATTAGCATGTAGGTGCGCCGATCCCGAGGACTTGCGCCTGGCGCCTGGCAACTGGCAGCCCTCGGGGACAGCGCCCCCTGCAGCCGATCATGGGAATAGTGTACTCCCCCACCCAGCCCAATCGCGGGCATCAATGTGGCTCTCCACCCTCCTCCTCCCATACATATCCCTGGTGGTCCAGTGGACCTAAATGCCCAATCGCTGGCGGTATGTTTAATAAACCTCCTCCCGTTAACATCACTGGTGGTCCAGTGGACCAAAATGCCGATCGCGGGTGGTATGTGATAAACCCCCATGAACATAGCCCTGATGGCTGGTGTCCCGCCTACCCACCCGCGAAGCCCCTACCCCCGCTCACCCCACCCGGCAGCCAGTGGGCAGCATCCACCCGCCTGCCTCCCTGCCGCCCCACGACTGACAGCCCGGTAGGGCGACGCCCGTGCGTAGAGGCAACAGCTAATGGGCGCAGTAGACTATATTGTACATGATAAGTCCAGTTTTGGGAATGAATCATTCACAGATCTGACTGTCATGTACGGTATGGCTGCACACCCATTGGCTCTTGCTCTGCACCATGGGCATGCAGCCTACCGGGCTTTCAGTTGGCGGGGTGGTGGGCGCAGATGGGTGGGATGCTGCCGCCGCCAGCTGCCAGGTGGGGGGAGCGGGTGGTGGGGCTTCAGAGTGGGTAGGTGGGGACACCAGCCACCAGGGCTATGTCTGTGGGGTTTATCACATATCGCCCGGCGATCGGGCATTTCAGTCCACTGGACCACCAGGGATGGAACGGGAGGGGGTTTATCACATACTGCCCACGATTGGGCATTTTCGTCCACTGACCACCAGGGATGTGAACGAGGGGGTTATTAAACATACCACCCGTGATTGGGCATTTTGGTCCACTGGACCACCAGGGATGTGAACGGGGAACCACATTGATGCCCACGATGGGGCTGTGGGGCACAGAGACTGGGTTGAGACAGCCACAGGTGGCAGCTGCTGTGTTGCACCCTGCAATACAGCAGCTCACCTGTGGGTGGCCTCGACCTTTCCTTTTGGCTCAAAGTCCTGCAGGCGCAGGTTGGGGTTGCGCCTGCACAACTCGTACAGCCCGGCCTGAATCGGGCTGTGCAGTTTATGCGCATGGTTCCTGCCCTCCAGTTCAGCATGCATTCATTTGCATTGCACTGTTGCTCACCATGTTTTCTGTGGCGCAACTGCCTCCTGCTGAATATCGCCAGAATGGAGCAAGTTTGAACTTGGGCAGGCGCAACCCTATTGCGCATGGCGCAACCCTTTTGAATATCTGGCCCATGCAGTTTACCTTCTTGGAAAATGTCATTTTAAATTTTGTGAAAGGTTGACTACCTTTAATTCAGTCCAATTTAAAGCTGTAAATGTGAACTATGTCAGAAATGACCATGTGGTATAGTAGTTTGCATGTTTCAAATCTGCTTAAATGTGTATAAGTTGTTTTAAAATTAGAGGAAATAACCAAAATAATAATTTTGAAACATGCTTGGGAGGCTATAACTCAATCCCATTCAAGCTAGAAACCTGAAACTATGTACATGTATAAATGTAGCAATAACCAGTATACCTGTAACATTTTATAACATTTCAATCAATATTATCAAAATTATACTAGAATAACAAAATCTTCATTTTTGTGAAATGTTTCGCTACTTATAACTCAGCCCCTTTGAATATTGAGACCTAAAATTTGGTGCAGATACTCATGATGTGCATTTCTCTAAATAGTGAAAATGTGTAAAATTTGGATAAGAAATTTTAAAATTAGATCAAAATAACTGAAAATAAAATTTTAATTTTTGACCCATATGTTCTTTCAACCTATGACTTTGAAATTCAGTGCATTTATCTAATTCATACCCAGCTGTTCATATACTAAATGCAGTGTAATGTGGAGACACAGTTTTAAAACTAGAGCAAAATAAGTGAAATTAAAAATTTGGCAAAATTCTGCAGACTTTTGTGCAAATTCCATGAAATTCCACATAATTGGAATGGTAATTCTGTGGGCATTCCATTGACAGAATTTTATATTCTTCAAAACTCTACCCTGCACACTTTCTGAATCTGTGCATACTGACATGTACCATTCAAATTAAAATAATAAATAAATGTTACAGCAATAAAATGTATCATTATAACAAAAATGCAATAAATAATACCATGCTCAGTACCATACCATCCAGTGATAATTTGCTTACTGCACTGCACCATCAGAAACTTCTTTGGGGGTTAGGGCAAAAATCATTGCTCCCTCCCTCTGTGTCTAGTGAAAAGTTGTTTGAGTTCCTGCCAGTCACACTTTTGAATTTGTAAGTGCATGATTCCATGTGCCATATGATCTAAAATATTAAATAAACAACAATATTAATAAATAAGAATGGCTGGCAGTGGATCAAAATGGCTGAGAATGGAGTGGTCCTGATTGAATTGACTGACTGCATTCTGAGAAAGGGTAATTTTAAGGACTAGAACCCCAGTATAATAGAACAAATACAATTTTACCTATAAAAATATGTTTTACAAAAGGAAGAATTTAAGTTTATTAATACCATTGAGTCACACCAGGGTTGGTTACCTTCTTTAATCTCACATGAGGGCATAGGGCCCTCAGCTGCACCTTGACCCTCATGACCCTTCTGGGGTTAGAGTGACTGATGATAACAAAACACCACATCATGTCTTTTTAGCATATGTGTCGCTGAAGCAAGCATGCTTAAAAATATTAATAAATAAAAAATATATAGTAATAAAGACATAATAAATCATAATGCTCACCATCATTAACATCCAATGGTATTGTTACTTTAGTTTGCACTGTGCAGTGAGCAACCTTTCTTGTAGAACCAATAAAACACTCATTCCTTTTCCTTTGTACCCTAGTGACTTGCAATACTGTCTGAGTTCACGGTTTGTGTACCATTTAAATATGTTAGTGTGTGTCTCCTTTGTACAATGGCTGTCTCATTTGCTTTATTTTATTTTTGAATTTCTCTGAGCACCACCATAACTGTGCTTAACAAACATTCCTCACTCTTCTCCATTTAAATGTGACTTTTCTTCCTTAAAGGCTTCTTCATCTGACCCCCAAAACTACCCTAACAAGCAACATTCTAATGCTAACATAATTACTCTTACACAGCCTTGGTGTCTCACACCATAACATATATGCACATTCCCAAGAGCATACAATTTAGTCAAGCACAGTGACTCTACTCAGTAGAGTATGAGTCAGCACCAAAAACATGGGACTGTAGACTCCAACTTATTCAATATCTTTATTATCATGTATCAAAACAGTTGACATGTGCAGCAATTGCAGAATTTTTTGCTTACTACTTAAAACAGTTATCGGTTTACAGCATATTCCAAACAGACAACTAGGTTTCAAAAATAGTCCTCTGACCTAAAGGCTAATGTGCTGAACATAAATAAATAAATAAACATAAAGCAGCACCACATATTTTATGTAGCTTCACAGCAACCATGCAGCCCAGAAAAAGTAAACTGACAGAACCTCACTCATCAGAAATGCTGGCCCAGTGTCACAATGGTCTCGCTATGAGCTTACGTATCAACGATCACTGTCATCATCATCAGAGCATGGAAGGTGTCTCTCCTGTGAATTTAAAAGGATGTCTCTTAAACAGACTTTTATAATAAAAGTAAAGTGCCAAACTCTATGATACACAAATGTGAAAAGAAGTGTGTGCAAAATCATGCAGAAACACGTATCATATAGACAAAATCCATAGTTATAAAACAATATGCAGAATTATAAGGCAGAGCATTCAAGTCATGCTAAAAGATATTCAGAGCAAATAATTAGTGGCAGAGCCAGCAAGTCATGCTGCAATTATGAGAATAAAAGGATGTCATCATTTGGGCCCAATGGAGTCAATGTATTCTTTTTTTATGTTATTTCTTTGTGCTCCCACAAGCCCTGCTGACTACTCCTTTGGGCAGTCTAGGGCCCCACCATCAGTCCTTGTCACCATCCTGCCACCTCAGTAATGCCACAGCCCAGTTGACCCGATGTATCCCTTCGCTGGGGCCCCCCTTCCAGGGCAGGGGTACTGGGAAGAGACACTTGCCCAAGGCTTCCTTCTACACCAGACACACAGTGAGGGTCAGAGAAGACACTCCAGGATTTGTGGTGAGAGAGGAGGACACTGTCATCCAGTCAGCTAAGCAGCTGTGCTTTCCTGCTTTTTACCCCAACCCACCCCCAATGTAGTGGTCCAACTGCGGTGGCATCCTGTGCGGGGGGCATTCAGCAATGTATCAAGGCTTCATGCTGCCATGAACACCTGACACAAGCCAGCACCAGTAGCTTCCTAACAAGTGGTATGGGACCATCCCACCCCCAGGAGGGAAGCATCTAGAGGATGTTCTGTGACTCCTCCCCGTCAACTACGCTCCTGACGCCTGTGCTCAGAGCATAAACTCGGGTCAACAGCATGCTGAGAGATCACTCATCACTTGGTGCCATGGAGCCAGTCAATGTTTCAATGTATTCAAATCTGAAACCCTAAAAGCTTCCCTTTGATGTTATTTCCAAACAAAGTCACCATCTCTCACTCTGAGTTCTACTTTTTCCACAGCTACAAACTTCAAAGGTGCAACTGACCCATGTCCAGCTACTGCTTAATGTCTTGCCATAGCATAGTCATTGTTGTTGTTCTATATCACAGCTTTGTGCTCATCCACCCATGTTTTAAGGGCTCCTTTGCTGTAGCCAACATAACATAATCCAGATTGGAAGGTCAGTAGGTAATAACATCAGTTGAACTGCAGTTAATAAATAATTGCATTTCAAATCACTGACCTTGAACGTGGATGGGTGAATGAGTTGGTATTCATGGTATTGTAGCAGTGAACACAGTGTCCATAATGAAAATTGCCTGTAGGCAGTATGGGTATTCAAGTGTTAAGGTTATTAATAGGGAGGAAAGATGAGTATACCAAAACATATTGAAATTCTTCCCTCAGGGACAGGTGATTCATGGTGTGTATGTAGATATGGGTTCTAATTTTGGATCCATATGTAACACATTCCAATGTTTTTAATCACTTGTCCAATTTTTGGTACAATGTGATTGTATTGGTTCACAAACATTGTTACATCCTCAGTTGTACATAGTTGCTACCAGAAGGAGTGTTTCTCTATCCAGACTCCTGGCAAAGGATAAAGCATCAGAAAGAAAGGTGCAGGGTATTCTCTTTAAAAATCTACTGGTTATATCCCTACTCACTTGGCAAAACCATTGTCTGAGGAGAAAATTCTCTGGCCCAAATAAATTATCCTTGGGATTGTCACAATCCTTAATAGATGACAACTATCTATTCTCAGTAGGGTGTTACAGGACAATGGTTTCCAGTAAAGCTTAATTTCAATTTCCCATCCTCTTTAAAAAAATATCCACAAATGGTATTTCTTTCCTGTCAGCTTCATGGGTAAATGTAAGATGTGGGCAAGTAGAGTTAATGTATGAAATATATGTCTGGATCTCAAATTGCAGATGTCCCAGGAAGGCAATGGACCATGCCCTCCTTCCAACCCTCCTCCACAACCCTCCAAACCCCAATCATTGGGTCCCCTATCACCAAGATTCTCCTTGTAGTCTTTCTTTCCTTGGGTGCCATCATGCTGGTCTGCCCTTTCCATTGACTGCCACAGAGGCCCGACAGTGGTCAGTCATGTCTGTACCTACTCCAGGGTGTAAACCTATTTGCCATGAGGATGGAGACAGGATGAACAATTTTCTTGTAGCTAACCCTGCTTCACCTTCCTGTCCCCTATCCCATTGCACTCAACCTCCCCTGGACCAGTGTGTCTCTGGGGGAGTGTGGGCACTGGGGATGTGCCCTGGATGAGCTGATGATACAGCTGAGATATTTCTACCTCTGCTGCCACTACTGAGCCTGGAGCTTGCCAAGGTCTTGCAGATGAGGCAGCCCCTCCTTCAAAGTAAATCCCTAGAAGAGAGTACTCCACAGCCAGCACAACTGATTGTCTCCCTATGAACCCCATCACTTTAACACCTGTACTAAGTCAATGTCTGATTTAACTCATAGAGCTTGCCCAGATAGGGTGTAGCTCTAGCTAGCAGGATATCAAACCTGGAAAGAAAAGAAAACATCACTAACAACATCTACCTTGAGGTGTTCAATAAAATAGCATGTAGCTCTAGGCCTGTTTACAACATAGAAAACAGGAGTCTACATTCCTTCATTTTATCAAATGACTAGGGTGCAGCTTTAGGTTTAACTTTGTCAGAAAAACAGCAAATGAAATTACCTAGTAGTTCTTACCCTTTTTATTTAATAAGCTTTATTCATTTTAAATGTTTAACAGCAAACAAATACAGACAACATGACGATGCTATGAAAGGAAACATCCAGAATAAAACAATTACATTATAATTGCATTCAGTAAAGAAGATTATTGCATAGCTAAACCCGATTATGATGCATTTAAGTTGTCTGTAACCCCTTCCACCTATAACCCTCAACCCTCCCAACTCTGGTCTGCCACTTGGTATTATAATAAAAACAAAAAGAAAAAGGAAAATTGAGAATATAAGTCAGAAGTGCTGACTATTGGGATGTACCTAATAGATATAATCATCTTTTAGAACCACTGTAAAGTAACTTTGGATTAGATCTATTGTACCAGTATAAAACTTGGAGTGTTTCCCACCTTTGCTTGTATGCAGCTAGTCTTATTTTGATTCCAGCCAGTATAAGTTCTGCCTGTAAAGCGAACATAATTTCTTTGAACCACTCTAAATAAAGGGAAGTAGATGAGTCAAGCCAATGTCTTAGTATTATTTTCTTGATACAAGCAGTAATTAAAGCCATATGGGCTTTCTGCTGTGACCCTTGAATCTGTGTATAATCCTCAGAATACAAATTTCCAGAGTAAATTTGTCAGTAACTATAAGCATTGGGTTGAAACAACTTTGAATCTTCTTCCAAAAGGAGTTAATGGTATCATAGGCCCAAAGCATATGAAATAAATCGGCTGGTTCATATTGACATTTTGGACATCAGCTGAAGGATGAAGCCCCATTTGGTGAAGTTGAACTGTGTGTAATATAAATTATGGTTAATATAGTATTGCATTATTCAGTACCTATCCCATTTGATATATTTATATAGGTGTTTCCAGATGTTGAGCCAATTCCTAGAGGGGAATGTGGTGGTAAACTATTGTCCCACCAATAAGATCTTTGACCTTCTATGTTAGCTATTTCTTTTAGTAGAAATTTATATGAATAGGATATAATGTGTGATGTAGGGATGGATTCTACTTATGGAAGAACCGCTGACATAAAGGGACTTCGATCAACCCAAAGTGTTTTACCAATAAATGGGCTATTTGAAAAATTTAAACACTTGGTTATCAGGCCATTTAAAATGAATTTGGATTCTTTAAAGGAGAGCAATTTTTGATCTTTAACCAGTTGATCTACAGTATTTACTCCCATTTGTGGCCAAACGTGGTAGCGTTTAATAATCTTACCTGAGATTAAAAAATTAGGATTAGAGAACAAAGGCTGAGTTATATCTCTGGTTGCATCTACTTTTAGGAAATTATTTAACTGATGTTGAATTTGAAGTAAGGCATGTAAAGGTGTTTACTGTAGGGCTTTAGGAGATTCTTCTGGAAATGAAAGGGAGAGTCTTAGGATCCATGCCATTCACTAAACATATAACCTGTTCAATTCTGACCCAGGAGGGACAATAGGTGGATTCTAGGAAAGCTTCTGGGAATGTAACCAGAATCTAATTCTTGCCAAGTGAATGGCTAAATAATAAATGTAGAAATTAGGGTCTTGAAGGCCACCATCAATTTTCTGTCATGTAAGTATAAGATACCTTTGTCTGACTTACTTTCATTGCCATATAAAGGAACTTATAAGTCTGTGTATCTGTGTAAACCATGAGAGTGGAAGGGTCCCATTGAACATTTGTAGGGGTATAAAATCCGAGGTAGCACATTCATTTTTATTATACTCATATGACCCCATAGAGAAATAGGCAGTTTCGACGTCGCTAAAAATCTTCAGACAGGGTCTTGTTAAGAACTTCTTGAGTTAAATGTTTTCATAACATGGGAAGAGGATTTATAAATATTCCTAAATATTTAAATTTTTCAGTATTCCAATGTACACCCAATTGTTCAATATCACTCTTCAAAGTAAATTTATTAAGTGGATGAACATCCATTTTACCATGTTGAGTTTATAATTCAAAAATATTTCGAACTGAGAAATAATTTGAAAGATTGCCAGAGAGACTGAGGAAGATTAGTAATATGCAAGAGTAAATTGTCAGCATAGGCCGAATATTTTGTATTTAGTATGCCCAATTGGTATCCCTGAAATCAAACCAGAATTTCTGATTTTCCTAATAAGTGGTTCTAAGTACAAGTGGAAAAGAAAAGGGAGAGGGACAACCTTGTCTGGTTCCTGGGATAAAGTAAAAGTAGTGGAGAGAATGCCATTGCAATAAATTTGAGCATTGGTAGTGTATATATTATTTTAATCCATTGAATAAATTCTTGTGGGATATGGAATTTGGCCAGTAACAAGAAGAGATATTCCCAAGAGATCCTGTCAAGGCCTTTTCCTTGTCTAGGGTGACAAGAGCAACAGAGGAGGTGAGTTCTCTGGACACAGAAGAGAAGTAGCCAACTTTCCTAAGGTGATCAGATGTTAGTCTCCCTTGACAAACACTACCTGCTCTTGACTGACCAGGGATTCTCCAGGCCTGACCTAATCTAGATGAGAGTATTTTGGCCAAGATCTTAAGATCCACATTAATTAAAGAAATTGGTCTATAATTGGGAATAATAAGGGTTATTTCTCTGGTTTTGGGATGACAATTATAAGGACCTGAGTCAGGGTAGTGTCAGAGATACCTTAATTGAAAATGTACTGGAAAGTATCTAAAAGAATGGAAGCAATCTTCTCTTTAAAGGTCTGGTAAAGTTTGTAGTGAACCCATCTGGCCCAGAGATTTATTCTTGATAGGAAGTCTATAGCTGCCAGGACTTCCATTAAAGAATTTGGAGTTTTCAGGAATGTATACTGAGCCTCAGATACAACTGGGAGATTGATATCTTGAAGAAATGTATCCATTTGTTGAAGCAGGGAGGGATGGTTAGGGGCTGAATATAACTGTCAGTAATATTCATGAAATGCTTTTGCAATGTCTGAAGGGAGGTAAGCAAGACTCCTGAGGTCGAGTAAATAGAAGTGATTATTTTATCAGCCATCTGAGGCGCAACGGAGAACCATGAGCTCCCTGACTTTCCCCTGATCAAAGTATGAGATTTTAGATCAGAGCATGAGAAAGTCAGCCTTTTCAGCTAAAATCCAGTTATATTGTGCACGAAGAGATTCTACTTTTGTCCAATCTTCTACTGGAGCCGAGGGAAGGAGTTGGCATTCTAAATCTTCTAATTGGTCCAGTATTGAGGAAAGTGTTGCTTCTCTCTGTTTTTACGTTTTGTCGCTAATCGAATAAATTCTCCCCTTAGAGCACATTTCAGATCTCCCCACAAAAAATATTTTTAGGCATTGTTGAGGCATCGAAAACAATGAAATTAGATATGAAAGTTTGAATAAGTGTTATTTGATCTTCAGATTTCAAAAGCTGATTATTTAGTTTCCAGAATTTATCTCTGTGTAATGTTTGGTGAGATATCGAGAAGGAGATGGGCAATCGATGATCAGAAATTGCTTTAGAAGAATAGCAAGCCATAGCGACACCCGTAATAAATCTTGTGAAATAAGAAAATAATCCAGTTGGGTAAAAGAGTAGTGAGGAAGAGAGTGGAATGAAAATTCTTTACTGTCTGGATACATAAGCCTCCAGGGGTCATTAATACAATAGAGTGCATTAACTCATGTATTGCTTTTGAGAGGATGTTAATCTTTGTCTTATTTGGCTGGATCTATCTAGCTGATTAGAAATGACCAGGTTCCAATCACCTCCCAAAATTATTGAAAATGTTGACCATATGGCTAGGGTAGACATAAGGCTCATAAAAAATTCAGGGTCTTCATTGTTAGGTCCATAAATGGAGCCCAATATTACTTCTGAGTGGCCCAGCAAGGCGCTAAGAATCACATATCGGCTTCCTGGGTCAGCAACTGAATGAATGAGTTGGAATGGAATTCTCCGGGATATAAGAATAGCTGTCCCTCTTTTGCAGGAATCAATACCAGAACCAAATACCTGATCCACCAGTATCTCCTTAAGCAATTCATTTGATTAGACAACAAGTGTGTCTCTTGCAGAAAGGCTACATCTATTAGCAGACTTTTAAGGTGAAGCAACATTTTAGTTCTTTTAGCTGGGGTCCATGCACCTTTATGTTCCAGGAACAAAACTTAAGCCCAGCCATATCTGATAAACAACCTATAACACCTAAAAAAAACAGGAAGTGCACTTTTCAAGCAACAGCCAGTTCATAACATCTACTCTAATGATTATTACGTCCAAACCAGTGGCAGACATCCTAAGTATTATAATAATCCTACCCCTCCCAATTACTTAACCCCAGACTTCAACTCTATGAAAGTACTCACTTGATTTTCCAACTATACCTTTTACTATTGATAAAAGAAACTCAAACCTAGATACTGAAGTGGGAAGATCAACCCCATATTCTGTTTCATGACTGTGACCAGCCTAGGAATCCCACTCAACTCCCCACTCCCACCCCATTCCCAAGAAAAAGGAAGAAAAAAATAAGAAAAATCAAATATGGTGCCCTGTGTCATTCACCAATAATTTTAGATCACCTTAAAAACATAATATTAAAACAATATTATTTCATTAAATCTAAAGTCAGTATTCCTCAATTAACTTAAACTGTTGTACAGAATGTAGTCACCTTCATTTGCACAGTAGTATGCAATTCAGCCAAACAACAGAATAATCCGTCATTGTGCATTGAAAATGAGTCAAGCCAGTTATTGACCGATTTATACAACTCAGAATTGTAATGCCATAGTCATAAAGGAAGGAAAAGTGAACTGAACTTGTTAGATTTAAGTAAAACAAACATAATAGGCAAATTGGTAAATTAGTTCAAGCGTTTCTCCTAATGACTACAGCAGAAATTCACCATATTAAACATAAATAGCTATCGTGTGCAAAATCGAGAGCACTTAGCTCTTACAGTCTACTTAAGGACGGTGATTGAAATGTCTCTGAGTTAGAGATATAAAAACAAAAAGGCATTTCCTGAAAATGAGCTTATCGTCAACAACAGACTCCTGTAATATAACGATAAAGACAAAAAACAAAATCAGGCGAATCTTTTCTGAGGATAAGAAGGAGCTGCAAATGCTCAGTGAGCTGTCCCTGTGACTAGAAAATAAAACCAGGAAAAGAACCATGAAACATGCTGAGTGAAAGCTCATTTTAAGCTTTGATTAGCACCAATCTTGAACGAAACATATTTATTTAGGGGCCATTTTGAGAATCAGTTATGATGGGCACTTCCACTTAAATGATTGTCGGGATCAGTGCTACTTAAAAAAAAGGTCTGGTAGCATAATAGCTAATTCTCTGGTCGCATGCTCGCACTGTCAGACAATGTCTGAGGACAGAAGAGAGTTACAAATACCTCCTAAGATTGTCAGGAAGGAAACCATAGTAACAAAATAGAATAAAGTTCTTTTTTTATTGATTATCCCATTCTTGAAGAAAACACCTTTGCTTAGGGATCATATCAGGAACCAGGTAGAATTGACACCTCTGCTTGATTAATTGTCAGGGATCAGTGCTGCAGGAATAAATCAGGAAACAAGATAGCTATTTCTCGGCAGCATGTTCGGCATTATGAACGATTTCCATGTTCCATGGTGCAAAACAGAGAGTTTAGCTGGGTAGAACATCCAGAATTTAATACTTGCCGCCAACAGCTTCACAATGCTGGATGATATTCTGCTCACTTCTGGCATGTGGCAATGGGCAAATCCTGGGATATATGTGAATTGGCTTGGTCCCACTTGGTTCCTTGTAATTCTTTGGTTTTCCCAAGGTTATGCTGACGGTCTACATAGCCAACCCAATTCAATGTGTGATCTGCTCAACCTGGCTTTATAAATTTATTTATTTATTTTAGAAGGGCTCCTGGTTGTGACCAATATCAAACAAACAACTGAAGTGCAGTGTGCCCCCAAACTGCCTAAACAGGCCTGTAATGGAGGATTTTTCCATCTTTCTTGTCCCAAATAGGGGTTCTTAGTTATCAAACTTTGGCCAAAATGTGAACATGCCAAACCATTGCATCAAAGTGGTCCCTATCGGTTTGGTCCTGCACTTTAAATAATGTAAAAGTTACCTTACTAATCTGAGTTAGAGTGATTTGCTCCCAGCCACACCTAGCAGACTGCACTTTATAAATATGAGACAAAGGCGGGAGTATTGTCTTTCAAACAGAGAATGAAACAGCAGGACTCTAACTCAGATCAGCAAGGTACACTGCATTTCAGTTGTTTGGTCCACATAGCTAAGCAGTCACAAGATAAATGGCCTAGGTTTGGCTCTCACAGGTGGCCTTGGTCTCAGGACCTGTGAGCTTTCAACAAAGTAAGTATTAGCATGGCTGAGGGGCCCAGCAATTTTCAACAACATTTTCTGAGCAAATAAAACTGGAGAGTGGCCTTCCACCTCCTCTGGAAGGCCAAAGATAACCAGGTTTTGCACCTGTTACGACCTTCAGATCTTCAAGTTTGAGCTCTAATTTACTCATTCTGTGCCGCATAGAAGACATATCTGAATCAACTCTGACTCCATTTCTCAAGTGAGGATGTGCGTGCTGCAACATCTGTCACTGCCGATTTGTATCCTTTAAGTCTTCTTTAATAACTTTAAGATCTGATGAGAAGTCTAAAAAAAGCTTTCTTCAGCAGAGCTAATTCAGCTAAGAACTTTTCCTCCTAGAGTGGTGTAGTAGAAGTCAAGCTTACAAAGATTTGCCCTATGCTGTGTTTTGGGTTTTGGATGCTTAGCTAGCTTATCCAGAGTTGTGGGTTGTATACGGACTGGGAGGGCTTGTTTCATTTCATCTTCCATTCTTCAAAAACTCCCATCCCTTTAGTCTGTAAATTCTCCTATGAGCTCCTGGGTTTTCCTGCTGATGAGACGATCGAGATTTGATGAAGTATTTGCACTGAAAGTCAATATTTCTTTAGATTTGAAGCCTTTGAGGTGGGAGTGGGTATCAAAAGCATCTGCCTATGCTGATAGCATCCAGTGACCCTCAGTAGTTCTTACCCTGATAGGTTGAAGCTTTATAATTAACTATAGCACAAAGCAACCCAACACACCCATAGGTTCCTTAAGCTGTAGCAGAACACCTATGTTCCTGTAGCATAAAACCACTGTTCTGAAATTAACTTACATAAGCACTGAGTACTAACTGTAGCTTGTTTTAGGACACTAAATTAACCAGCAGTACAATCCTATATATATTACACCTGGTTCCCACACAATCCTCCCCTAAGAAATGTAGGTAAATGTGCTTATACAGTTGTACCTGGGGTAAATGGGCAGGGTTCCTGGCTGCTGGCTGTCTTCTTGGCTGACCCCTGGCATACCCTGTAGTGCCCTTCATACTTGATCCTTAGCCCCCAAGGGCTGTAATCAAGAGGAGTGAGGTTCCACATCAGCTGACAAGCAAGAAGTCCAGGAACGGCCACTTTGGCCGGCCTGGGATCATCAGAGTGGCAGCAGCATCAGTGTCTAGAAAGCCAAAGGGTCCCACAGTCAGTGGCCACTTTGGTGACAAAAGAGCAGAGAGTGGCGGCCGCATTGGTGGCTAGCAAGCAGGACCGATTGGGACAGCTGCATTGGCAGCTTCCTCAGCATATTCTTCAATTCTTCAGCCACAATGGCGGCAAGTGGACTAGAGGTGGTGGCCCATGCCACAAAACAGGACTAAAGGATTGTGATCTGTGGTTGGCCAATTGGAAGAGTCACAGGAACACAGGAGCCAACAAAATTGAAGGTGGGCAGCTTAATTGAGTGGCTTGGCTATAAAGCAGCAAGTCCAGCCATGGTGTAATAAGCCCCAAGGAGTTGTAACCACTGGTGTGATCTTCCGCATTGGCAGCAAGCAAGGAGTCCAGGAATGACTGCATCAATGGCCTGGGAGCATCGGAGTGGCAGCAGCATTAGCTATAAAGCTGAGAGTCCCGTGATCTGTGGCTAAGCAAGCAAGGACCAGATTGGGGAGCTGCATCGGTGGCTTCCCAGCATATTCTTCAATTCTTCAGCTGCACTGGCAGCAAGAGGACTAGAGTGGCAGCCAGCACCCCAGAATGGGATTAAAGGACTGGAATCTGTGGTTGACCAATTGGTGGAGAGGCACAGGAGCACAGGGAGCAACCAAAAATCGAGGTGGGCAGTTCAACTGGGCGGCTTGGGCTATAAAAGCAGGGGCCTAGTTTCACAGCAAAAGCCCCAAGGAGCTGTAATCATGGGGAGCTTTGTTCCCCACCCCCACGGCCCCAATCTCTATTAAATACTCATAGTAGGAAGACGCAAGCAAGAAGATATAGGCCAGGAACAGGATGCATAGGAAAGCAGGAGGAGCTCTGGGCTGGGCTAAACCCTATTGTGACAGCAGGAAAAACAAGTACTTGAAATACAGTCCATTGTGACAGCATCAAAAATAAGTACTTGACAATTAAGGAGAGGATAGGGTCCGTGCAAGGCAAGGGTTAGGGGATAGACCTAAGTATATAGGGACATGCTGATTGAGAGCTTGTACTGTGTTGAAAACACAAGAAATCTCTGAGCAATAGTCATTACCCCCAGAGTGCCTTATGGTTCTGGTGGTCCAGATTGCACTGTTATGACTTGTCTGCTCACCCATTTCCTTCATCCAGCAGGAGTAATGATGGTTAAGGGGCTTTGCAGTGTTGATTGACCATTGGGTAATAGGCTTCAGAGGTGGTTCAGGTGGTCCAGACTGCAGTGTTTTGATATGAATGCTCACCTATTTCTTCATTTCAGCAGGAGTAACACTGGGCAAGTGGCTTGCGCAGTTTTGAATTGTCATTGGGTGGCTGGCTTTCAAGGTGACTTTAAAGAGTACAAGCATATAGAGCTGTTGCTGTGCTGTAACATCTGAATTTATAGTAGAGTTGTGGAGAATGGAGGGAAGCCAATTTGTAGGGGCAGTTGAATTGAACTGGGATAGGGCTAGGCCTGGTCCCTAGACTGCAAGGACAGGAGGTATCTTTGGAAGGGTAGTAGGGTGTACTGGGTGTGGTTGGCCATAATGCTGGCTATGGCATGGAAGATGGGGGCTGTATGGTGTGCAGGCAACTGGCACAACTAAGGGAGGATGTTAAGTGGCTGAGGTGGAAACTGGGACGGGCAGGAATGTGGGTGGAGAGAGGTCAGGAGATCTGATGAGGGAATAAGATGGGGCAGCAGAGTGAGGAATGTTGGAGATGAAGGAGGCAATAGGCAGGAAGTGGATTGAAAAATGCAAATAGGGGAGGGTGTAGGGGCCTGGGTTGGGGGACCCTAGGGGCTCAGGTAGAGGCAGTGCAGGAAGCCAGAAGGGCAGAAGGTACTGGCAGGAGGTGCGGTACAAACATCCATGGCCTGCATGAAAGGGAAGGGATGGGGTTGACCAGAAGGAGCCTTAGAGTCAGCAGGCATAGATCATAAAAACAGATTCACACCACTAGTGCCATTAAATGGGAATGAGAATAAGGAACTTGGTGCTGAGGAGGACTCTTGGGGAAACAGAAGTAACAGACACGATGGAGGGCCAAGAGATAGGAGGAAGCGCTGCCCTCGTGAAAGAATACAGAGGGGGCCCAAGAAAGAATAAGGGCACTGGGGCAAACACCTCAAACAGGGCAAACTCTCAAGAGAAAGGAGACAGCGAAAAAAGGCTTTGGGGCCAAAACAGGACTGTAAGGAGGAAGAGACCCAGGCACTGGAAACTTTGGTCATGGCAAGCAAAAGCGTGGCAAGAGAAGGAGATGGAGCCAACAGATGGGGTGAAAAAGGAGGTGATTTAGAAGGAAATACCTGTGGGAAACTGGGAGTGCTAAGAGAGAAGGGGCAGTTAAGGGCTTAGGGAGCTATAAGAGGAAAGAAGGGAAGTGGGAATAACAGGATTATGGGAATGCAAGGTGCTGGGAAAATGACAGAGGAGAAATACAAGCAGATGCAAGTGGAGGAATGGTCTTAATTGTTGAAGACTCAATAATAAAAGGAACTTGCTGGGGCAGAGGGGACAGAAGCAGTACAATATGGATTGAGTACTACTAGTTATGAAAGTGGCAGAAGTCATTCACTATATCTCTCTCTGGGTGGAGACTGCAGGATGAAAAATCACCTGGTGTTCCACCTTGGAACAAATGACCTGGTGAGGCATAGCTTGTTGGAAGTGGCAGTCTGGGGCAATTTGTTAGGTACTACAGCAGCCTGGGATTCAGATCTTTGACTTTCTGAAGTGTTGCCTATACCAAGAGTGAGCACAGAAAGGAAGCTGAGGCCTGTGGAATTTAATAAGTGGCTGATGGGATGGTGTGTACAGATGGGGCAAGGGTTAGTTGGGACTGAGGAACAACGTGAAGGGATGACAACCCATTTGCCCAGGATAGACTGCACCCAAACAGGAGGCACAGCAGTGTTTAGGACAAATTTGGGGATTTATAGAACAAAATCATCATTTAAACTAAATCGGGGGTTGGGATGGACCACGCCATGAGACAGGAATAATAGGAGGCCACCAGCCCTCCCAGGATGGAAAGAACCAGGCTAGAGGAGTAGGGATGGCAATATACACTAGGACAGCATAATGGGCCCAGCATATGGGAGCCAAGTGCACCAATGCCAGAAGCCTTGGAAATAAGATCCCAGACTTAGTAGCAGTCATGGCTGATGAGGACCTGGACATTGTAGGAATCATGGAGATTGGAGTCATGAGGGCCAGACTGGGATGCATGGCAATACCAGGGTATGTAATATATTGAAAGACAGGGTGGATGGCGGTGTTGCCTTTATATGTGAAGGAAAACATTAAGGCTATGGAATTGCAGGGTAGGTGGGACAGGGTGGAGGCTTTATGAGTATCACAGGCACAGAAAAGGCAGAGGTAATAAGTACCAGGGTGATATACAGGCCACCAGTACAGCAGGAGGCAGTGGATGAAAAAATAATGGAAGAGATCCAGAGGATGGCGTAACAGAGGAAAAGTGCTGCTGATGGGGATTTCAACTTGCCAGATGTAGACTGGGCACCCCATGAACAACATTCACCAGTAGCAGGGAGATCCTGGACTCCCTACAGGTAGTGCTCATGAAACAGCTAGTGAGGGAACTGACTAGGCAGGGGCTGATCTCAATTTGATTCTCACAAATGGAGAATGGGTGGAGAGATATCTGTAGAGAGAACCTGGCATGAGTGACCACAGCACTGTTTGGTTCATGGCAAGAACATTTGCAGAGGTCCATCGCCAAGAATGAATGTGCTGGACTTTAGGCATGCAGACTTTCAGAAAATGGAAGAAAGTGTACCTCAAGCATTAGCAGGGGTTGGGGAGCTAAGAGGGGTGGAGGAAATTGGGGCCAAATAAGAGAGAGTAGTGGAGGCCACTGGCCTCTGTGTCAGGAGGGTAAATAAAAATAGAAAGAAAAGGAAGCCAATTTGGTTCAATAAAGAGGTGGCATAGAAGGTCAGGGCTAAGGAAAGTGTTTAGGAGGTATAAAGGGACACAGAGGGAGGAGGATAGGGCTGCATACCAGGAGAAACAGGGAAGCGGTAGAATACCAGGAGGGCAAAGGCAAAAAAGAAGAGGAAATAGTCAATGCAGTCAAGTTGGGGATAAAACCTTCTTCTGGTATATTAGCCACAGGAGAAAGTCAAGGAGAGGGATAATTAGGTTGAAAACAGAGAAGGGAGTTAGTGGAAGATGACCGTGGGAGGCAGAAATACTCAATAGCTACTTCTGCTCTGTATTCACGGTTGAGAAGGAGGAGGAGATCAAGAAAACCAGGTACATGAGATGGTGGGGTGGGTTGACTCCAGTCCACCCAAGTGGAAGAAGTCCTGAGGGAACTTGAAGGGTTGAAGGTGGACAAGGTGATGGAGCCAGATGGGGTGCACCTCAGGGTAAAAGGGAGCTTAGAAAGTGCTTGCTGAACCTCTGGCCAGCCTCTTCAACAAATTCCTGAGTTGGAGGAGATCCCTGATGACTGGTGAAGGGTAGATATGGTCCCCTTCATAAGTGGGGGACAAGGAGGAGCCACAATTATAGGCTAGTGAGCTTAACATCGGTAGTGGCAAGTTCATGGAGAAACTGTTTAGAAAGAGAATCACTAGCTACCTGGAGGCCAATGTCCTTCAGGGTGGCAACATGGGGTCACTGAGGGAAGGTGGGTCAGACAAACTTTAAAATAGAGTTGTTTGACTGAATCACCAAGGTACTGGACCGGGGGATCTGTAGATGTTGCATATCTAGACTTCAAAAAGGCATTTGATTCTGTGCCATACAGAGACTACTTCAAAAATGAGATGCCGTGGGCTGGGGCCGCTTGTGGTTAGGTGACTGTAAACTGACTAGAGGGCAGAAGGGAGAGGTAATGGTGTATGGTCACCAGTGCAGTACCTTAGGGGTCGGTGCTGGGGCCACTTCTGTTCACTATATTTACAGGGCATGGAGGAGGGACTAGAAGAAAGAGTGTGTCTGTTTAGGACAACACAAAGTTCTGCAATAGAATGGATATACCTAGGGGTTGTTGAAAGCATGCACAGGATCTGGAGAAACTGGAGGAGTGGTTCAGGGAATGGAAATTGTCCTTCAACACAATCAAAATGCAAGATCATGCACTTAGGCAAAAGTAACCAGGCGTGGAATACAGTATGGGGGGCCTACTCTAGAGGCTACTGAGATGAAAGGGACCTTGGCAAAATCATTTCACGTGACCTGAAAGTGGCAAGGCAATGTGAGAAGGTGGTGGTGAGGGCCAGTAAGATGCTGGGTTGTATCAGCAGGGGTATACCCTAGCAGGAGGAGGGAGGAGGTTATAATGCCCTTGTACAGGCAGCTTGTCAGGCCTCACCTTGAGTAAGGAGTCCAGTTCTGAGGCCATACCTCAAGAAGGATGTGGATAGTGTCAAGCATGTCCAGAGAAGGATGACAAAATGGTAGGGGACTCAGGCATCTGTCATATGAAGGAAGGCTAAGGAACCTCAGCATGTACTCACTAGAACAAAGGAGGAAAGAGGGTACATGATTGAGACCTTCAAGTATATTAGGGGTATAAACAGGTGCCAGTGGGGGTTATCTTAAAGCTAAAAAACAATCAAAAACAAGGAGGCATGATTTGCAGATAGTAGGGGAGGTTCAGGAGAACATCAGGAAATTCTACTTTATCGAGAAGGTGGTGGATAACTGCAACAGACTCCCAAGGGAGGTGGTGGAGACAGCAACTGTTTTTTTTAAAAAGAGCGTGGGACAGACACAAGGGTCTTTTAATTCTGGGCAAGCAAAAGGCAATAGCAAAGTCCTAGAGGCTTGTTAGGCATTCTGGGCTGACTGGGTGGGCCTGGCAGTCCTTTCTGCCGACACATTCTGTTTCTATGTTTCTTAGTGCAGGGCCACTAGTAGTAGATGCCTTCTGAGTGAATAGACCACACAGGAGACTGGTGGATCTTGGTGGAGGGACAGAGTTACCCGCTGACTGGCGCTCTCCTGAATTCAGCTCTTGAGGATGGTGATTGGTGGGTAGGGGAGAATCACAGTGTCTTTCTGAAGTGACACTCTCTCTCTCTCTCTCTCTCTTTCTGCCTCACACTTAGCTGTTGCAGGACCACAGTCTTGTTTCAAAGCAGCAACTCTGTGTCTGAATCTCGTGCCTCCTTCAATTATTGGTTGATCTAGGTAGAGGGGCTGAGTTACCCATCAACTGGAGCTCGTCCATATTCGCTCCTAGGACCGATTAGTGGAGAGGAAGAGTCACTGTGTCTTCCAGAAGTAACTCTCTGTCTCTCTGCCCCACATGTAACAAGTTCCACTGTTGCAGGACTAGAGCTGTGTTTTAAAGCAGCATCTCTATATCTGAATCACACCTCCTTCATTTATTGGTGGATCTCAGTAGAGGGGCTGGATTTAACCACCAACTAAATCTTCTGAATTCAGCTCCTGAGGACAGCAACTGATGGGGAGGGAAGAGTCACTGTGTCTTCCCAAAGTGACTCCTCTCTGCCCCACACTTAAGTCCTGCTGGACTGGAGCTGCATTTTAAACAGCAGCTCTGTGTCTGACTCTCATGCCTCCTTCAGCAATTGGTGGATCTCAGTGGAGGGCGGAGTCACCCACCAGCTGGAGCTTTCCAAATTCAGCTCCTGAGGATGGCAATTGTTCGGAGGTCAGCATCACTGTGTCTTCCCAAAGTGACTCTCTCTCTCTCTCTCTCTCTCTCTCGCTCTGCCCCACATGTAACAAGAACACAGGGGACCCATCTCAGGTGGTCTGTTGCTGTCCCAAATCCTCCCACCTGGTGTCACTGGGACCCTATCCTGGTGCTGCAAAGAGGCCCTCCTCGCCAGACATTGCACAATAAATTTCCTTTCAAAGCCAGAGCTGAAGGTCAGCTGGAAAACATATTTGCATACTGAGGTTTAATAAACAAAGTGCTTTATTTATGAAATCATGAATTTGTGCTATAATTTCTGTATTGGTATAGAATTTGTAAGATGTCACAAATTATGCAAACAGCTGTATAAATATAATAACAATTAGTATGATCATATGTGAAATGTCTTGCAAATGTTATGATGATATAGAATATGTAATCACAAAGTCAGTATTTAATAAACACATCAATTTATTAATAAAATAGTAGTTTGTAATGACTTTTTCAGACGGCAAATGGCTGCAGAGGTGAAGGAGCATTTACTTGATGCCATCTTGAGGGGTGCTACTGGACACCAGGGATTCTAGGTATAGAGCAGGGTGACAGGAAGTTGCAACTGGAAACCAAGGACTGCTTTAGATAGGGGCAGGGTGAGGAAGGGTCACTGGATACTAGGGCTGCCTGAAAAGGCCCCTGACATAGCATCATGCTGATGACACAAAGTGCTGGGGCTTAGTGCAGCTCCTTGACTCTGATCTGAGAACAAACTTGATGACATTTCCAAATTTATGAGTATACATAATGTTTTTGCACTGGTTGCAACTTTGTGTGTGGTCTTGGTTGCTTTGTTTTGAGTTGGTACCCATTCTATTGAGATAACGTGCTTTTGTGTTCTTTTTTTCTGCCTGAAGTGGGTAGGGTGTGGTAGTGGGATAAAAACAAAAACTAGTGGGGAAATACTGGGGTGAGCTATGTTCTTGATTGCTTGCTATTCCTCTGGCTAGTTTAGCCCAAGACCTTTATGCTTTGGGTGCACTGTCTGTGTTGTTTCTGTTTCTGGGACTGTGTTCCCTTGGTGCCACTTGGTTTCGTGGCATGGAATGTGTAATTGTATGTTGTTCCTATTTGTTGGCGGTGGTACCTCCTGGACACCAGGGATTCTTGGATTGAGTATAGCATGGGAGAGGGTAAAGTGGACTGACTGAAATTTCTAGGCATGTGACCCGGATGAGGAGAGCTGCCCAGGGACTAATTATATTGGGGCTGGTTGAGATAAGAGCAATCCTCTAAAAACTAGGTACTGCTTGTCACAGGAACATGTTGATGGATGTGGGTGCCACAGTATGCCAGGGACTGCTTGCCACTGATTTCAAAGTGAGCCTGTGCTCCATGGTGCTGGATTCTGGGAGGTTAGTAGCCCAAAATAACATGTAACACAGAAGGAAATAGCATACTCATATGGGGAAAAGCACCTAAGCACAAAAGCACAAACTTGCCAGAAACTCAATATATAATGCAAGTATCATGCCAAACATACATTTATTGCTACTTTGTCAGAAGAAGCTTTGCATGAGCAGAGTGACAGGGCACCTAGCTACTGTAGTGTCTATAAGAAGGTTTCTCTATTTCGGCTCTTGACAGCTCTGAACACTGTTTGCTGCAAGAGTTATTTGCATCTAAGCTTGAGTTTTGTAACATGTTTGTGCTTTGGTGCTTGCACTTTTCCTGATAAGTTACTGCTTGCCACAGGGTCTCTGTGACAGAGGGAGTGCCACTAGCAGCCACAGACTGATTGTCATTAGGACAGGGTGAGGGAAGAGGTGACAGTGAATTTCAAGAACTGCTTCGGACAGGAACAGGAAGGAAAGGATGCCTCTTGATGTCAGGGAGGGCAGGACTGCATTGGAGCAGGTTGTGGTAGGGGCCACCAATTCTCAGGAATTGTTTTGACTGGCGCTGGGTGACAGAGGGTGGGTTTTCCACTAGACACTCTGGATTGCTTGGCACAGGGCTGGGGAGTAAAGGCAAAGGGTACCACTGTACTAAAGGGACTGCTTGCCATACAACATACTGGCAAAGGTCAGCAGGATCAGTACAATGCTGTGTGCATGTGTTATGAAATAGTCTTTTTAAAAGAGTATTCATTGCAGAAAACTGCATTCAAGCATCAGCTAGTGTTGAAGCACAAATTTTTGAATACCTAATAAAGTATTTGTGTTACCCTATCTCTGGCACCCTTTCTCAATGCACTGGTGTATGCACATTTATATACCTGAAAGAAACTGCCAAAATCAGAAAAAGAGATGTGCAAGAACAAGGAGGCACAATTTAAAGATAGAGGGGATGGCTAGGGCAATGTGAGGAAGTATTTTTCATGGAGTGGATGGACGCATGGAACAGCCTTCTTGAGAAGGTCATGGGTCAAATACAGTGGGAATTCAAGAATGCATGGGACAAACATAAGGCAATTCTAGTGGGGGTAGGATGAAGTAGGCTGTTGATTAACTAGGAACTGCAGCTTATCCAATAGGCAGGAAATGAGCAGACTGGGTGGGCCAACAGTCCTTATCTGCCATCAAAGTCTATGTTTCTGTGTTAGGACAATACCAAAGCTGCATCAAGCAACTGATTGATCCACAAGGAACACCACACTGCACACTCCAGGGCTCAAGATTCTTCTTCACCCTAGCATCACATTTCCTTATTTTTGTGACCTTCTGCTTGAACCCTCATTGATTCTGAAAAGTAACTTTATTCAATGAAATATTGGATTCACTTTGAAAAGTAATCATATTTTACTAGTCAATATTGGATTTAGCAGCAAAATGTTACTTCTTGCATAAATAATAAAAAATAATAACCTAGAATATTAAACGTACATTTTATACATTACATTACGGGCCAGATATTAAGAATGTGCCAAAGGCTGGCGCAAGTCCGCGCAGCACATATCCAATGCACCATAATGCAATGAGTGCGAGGTCTTAAGGTTAAAAGATGGCAAAATGTGCTGCGAGAACACAGCTGAATATTGCAGGGATGTGCCATGGCGCATCCAGACATGCACCAAGGTGCAACCAGAACTGTGCCATATGAACCAGAGATGCACCACGGCACAACTGGACATGTGCCATGGCACACATAGACTAGCCCAGGCAATAGTGGGAGCACAGCAGTGTAAAGGCCTGGGGCATGGCAGAGGAAGACACCCAAGGACAGTGCCTGGGGCACACAGTGGCAGGTCAAAGGTGGCCACCACCAGCAGGGCACATACAGGCACCCAGACACCCCACCCCAGAACACAACCATGGCACAGAAAGCAGGCAAAGGTGGCACCAATGGCCAATGGAGGGCCACCAGTGGAGTCTCCCCACCGCATGCTGTGCCCCACCCAGACCCCAGCAAGCCACACTCAGGACCACATAGCCAAGCAAACACATGTGCAAATCCTGGACAGCAGCCCCATGGCCACCCTAACACACAGCCACCAACCATGGGTCAGAACACCATGATGCACGACCTGCACACTGACACAGGCACACCACACAGACACACTATGCCAGCTACAAAGCAGACACCGACACAGGCAGGTAAGCAAAATAACTGTATTGACAAAACTATTTTCAGGTAATAGGGGTCAGAAAGGTAGGAAGGTGAGGGAAGAAGACAGGGAACAGGGACTGTACAGTGGAAAGGGGATGGATAGAGGAAGGGACAGCAGAGGTATAAGGGAGTTGCTGGGGAATTGCAATGGGATGACTTACCTGGCCATGGCACGGCCCCCTGTAGACCCATGCCTGCAGCTGCCTCAAGCACCCTGGGTCCCACCTAAGCAGGTCCCCATATTGGTGGTGATATTGTTTGGCAGACTGGCCATCCTGAGTATCACGCACTAGCCTGGCAGCGATGGCCTGCCAGGACTTCTGTCCTGGCTGGTGCAGGGCACCTGCCCAAAGATCCCTGGTGCGTGGCTGCACACAGGCCACGAGATGTACCAATTCCATGTCGGACCAATTACGGCCTGACAAACCCCTGCTGTGCCATCACGACCGCTGCAATAAGTGGAGACAAAATGGTGGCAAAAGGCACATGTGTGGACAATGTCCATGGGATGCGTGCCTTGGGAAGGCATGCGCTGTGTCTGCCAATCTCTCATTGGCAGAGATGCGCAGAATAGGTGTTGCCTGACAGACAAATGGTGGTGCTAGTCCCAAGAAGTCACAGGGTCATGGAAGGGTCAGGCTTCACCTAGCGCGGTGTATTACCATTGTGCTATATAGGCCATAGTGCACAGTGGCTGGCCCCTATTGCGCAGTGGGCACACAGTGCACCAGGTAGTAAGACACTGCCCGATGCATGCACACTGTGGTTCTGTGCATCACGAAGCACGGACATTAGGTCGACGCACTTCGTTCGAGCAATTCCATTACGCACGGAGCAGTGTGTAAATTAGCTGCCACATGCAAATGAGCTCATCAGCCAATGCGCTGGCCGCACTGGTGAAATTAGCACGTCGCTACCATTGCTCCAATGCTCATTTGCATGCGCAGCGCTAAGAAGCACCGGAACAGCACAGGCCATGGACCGGTATTGCAACCACTGAGGTAAGTTACACTCTGTTGCTGAGCACAGCCAGCACAGCAGGGTGGATGGGTTGGCTGTAGCTGACAGTGACACACATGTCTATGTCCACAGGTAGCACAATGTCGGAGGTGAAGGAGTGAGGAGCATGGGCTTGCTCGCAAGCACAGGCCCGACTTTACCAAGGCAGAGGCAGATGCCCTGTTCGAGGTCTACCTCAACAGGGAGCCACTGCTGAGTGGTGCCACAGGCACAACACAGGCCAGGGCTTCAGCCTGGGAGGAGGTGGTGGTGAGTGTGAACCAGCAGGGCAGCCAGCAGCAGTCGGTCAGAAGTGCGGAAGAAGGTGGGCACTGATAAAAGCTGCATCAAAGAAGGTGGCAGCCATTTGTGCAGCCCGGACAGCCACCAGAGGGGCTAGTTGATGTGCTACAGCTCACAGCACAGGAGGTGCTGGTGGCGGCCACCGTGCACTGCAGCACTGTTGAGGGTGTGCCAGGTGGAGGGTTTCAGACTAGTGGAAGCCCATCACTGCATGGTACATATGATGGTCAGACACAGCAAGCAATGGGGTTGGGCCGGAGACATGCATCACTGACACATCTGTTTTCTCTTTCAGCACCAGCACGCCTGCATGCAGTGTACAGGGCATCAGTGGCAGCCGTGGAGGCAGGCCCAGCCCCGAGGACCAGCCAACCACCTCCACAGGCATCTGGGGCCTGATCGGCTGCAGCACACCACCGCTGTCCAGTCAGATGTCCTGGGCATGGGGTCGGACAAGGCCCTGGCTGTGTTTCAGCTGGATGCCAGCCATGGCATCCTCTGCACAGAGACACAGATGGAGATGGGGTCAGATGCCGATGATGACATGACCATGATCTTGGACAAAATGGGAGGTGTCGTGGGAGACTTCATACAAATACACCACAGGCAACGTGCCCAGTGGCCTGCCAGTGGTGGTACAGCTGTCCACTGCTACTGCAGATGCTGCCGTGCAGCACCATGGCAGTGCCATGTGGTGGTGGTGGTGCAGCTGCACAGGTGCTGGGCAGAGTATACGGGCCGGAGGGGCAGCAGTGGCAGGCAGCAGGGGACAGAGGACAGCTGATACGGTGTCCACCACCAGGGAGCCTGATAGGGACCAACCTCATGGGGACCCCACTGTGCAGTGTCCACCTGAGTGGAGGGCTGCACAGCACAGTCATACACCACTGGTGGGTTGGCACCCTGCCCAGTTTCCTCTGGGCACCGACCCATTGTCAGAGCACACGCGATTGCTGCGGGCCTTCATGGAGCAACAGGTGCTGCTGGTAACTGGGGTGCATGCACTCTGCGAAGAGGTGTGCCAGGTGGCTGAGCAGCACAAGAGAGGCACTGCACAGCTCCTGGAGGCTATTCAGTGCTTGCGGAGGACGAACCGCATCCAAGATCGCATTACCATGCAATCAGGGATGGCCTTGCACCGCTGGCTGCCACAGGGTGTGGCTGGCCACCACACACTGCATAGTGCAATGTCCACCCTTGAACCTGGCATTGAGTGACACCTCCTGTCAATGCCAGGCTCTGCTGTTGGCATCCCAGGCACACCTGGCACGGGTCTGTTTGGGTTCCTGCACACCCCTATGCAGACCCGGTCGTGGTCCCGTGGTTCAACCCTTATGGTGTTGTTGCATACACCGCTGTGGTTGATGTGGAGCCTGTGGCTGCCACTGCCCTGTGCACACATGGGCGGAGTGTGTGTGTGTGTGTGTGTGTGTGTGTGTGCATAACAGGTGTGGCACCTGTGTGTTGTAATCAAGACGCTGCCTGTGACAAAGTCTGCTCGGCTACCGCCCATATGGCGGGTGTAATAAGAGCAGTTTTGCCCCAGTTGCGCTTTGTGCACCGTGTACCACATCTCATCTCCACCACATACCAGTGCCTGGGTGTGTGTGTGTGTGTGTGTGTGTGTGTGTGTGTGTGACTACTGGCCACTGCTGTGTGCAGATGTGTGGCTGTGTGGCACTGTCACCCTCCACCCCTGCACCACACCTCTGTGTGTGCATGCCCATTGCCGTGCACACCACTGCCTGTGTGCTGTCACTGTGTGTGTTGCCTGTGCATGGTGAGCGCAACCTACCTGCCTGCACCATAGTGATCCCGCGGCGATGGTGTCCCTGTGCTGGCATACCATCCTCTGCAGCTGGGAGTCCCTCCACCCAGGAGGGGCTGTCCATCAACCTCTGGTCCATTACCCTCATCATTCCCACTACTGTCCCCCCATCGGCCTTGGACAACTATCCCATGGTCATCCATGTTGCATATTATGCAACAGGCCAGGAATAGGCCACAGACTTTGAGGGCTGTACTGTAGAGCACCCCAGGTCTGTCTAGGCAACAGAAACATGCCTTCAGTATCCCAAATACACACTCAATGACGCTCCACTTGCTGGTGTGTGTCTCATTGTACCGTTCTTCTGCTGGTAGGGGTGAACAGCCAGTGCCACCTGTGTGGAGAATGACATGGTTAGCCCTGTGTCCTCTATTGCTGTGCCCTTGCCCATCCTTGGTGCCCTCACCAGTGCACCCACCCTGCCCCCCTTCCCATGCCCTTCCCTGTCCGGCACCCTTGCCCATCCTATACTCAAGCACTAGGTGGCCCGTGGGATATCCCCACAATTAAGCCTGTGGCACAGCACAGTGCTCTGCCAGATGAATGCATCATGTGCACTCCCAGGTGTGTGGCACAGACATTGGTGATGTGCTCCCTGACATCACACGCCACCTGGCAGGTGACTCTGGGAAACCCTTCCTGTTAATGCACACCACCCCTCAGGGCCAGATGACATGCAGATGCCCACATGGGTGCAGTCAATGGCCCCAAGCATGCCAGGCATGCGTGCGCACCCTGTAGAAGTCCTGCATGGCTGCTGTATGCTCTGCCTGCGTGCTGGGGAAATGGATATATTCTGAAGCATGTGGTAGCAGGGCGTTGAGGAATTGTGTGAGGAGGCAGGACGTTGGTTACTGGGTTATGCCTGTTGTGTCCCCTGTTGGTCTCTGGAAGGTGCCCGTGGTGACCAGGCACATGACAGCTGTCACCTTTGTCTCCACAGACATTGTCATGGCTCTGTGGTGTGCATGACTGCATCTTCTTACTGCACAGCTCATACAGCTCCCTCAGAATGGCTCTGTTCAGGCGATACCAGCCCACAATCTCCATATCGGTGTACTTCTCAAGGTGGTGGGGCACGGTACCACTCGTTCTGGGCATACTGCCGATGGACAATTCCACATCCATGTCACTGTTCCTCCTGCCTCCTCACTCCCCTCATTATGGCCTCCATTAGAAAGGGTGCACTGGCCATGGCCCCTGCTGTCCTGTCCCACGGGCGGTCTGCTGCTATGGGCTGTATGCCACCCTGGTCCAGTGTGTGTGGCATCTTCACTGCCTCTCCATCTCACTCTTCTGTCCCTGGCTCACTCTCCACTGCCACCTCTGTTCCATGTCCCAGTGGCTGCCTGTGCTGGTCACCCTGTCTCTCTCAGGCTCTGTCTCCCTTGATCTTGACGATTGTCCCTCCACCTTCCCGTTCTACTCTCTCTCTCTCTTCCTTGCCCCTGGTGCAAGTGCTGTCTATGTGCTTGTGCCCTGTATATATAGGTCAAGTCTGCTCGGCGCAGCTGGGACTTGCTCCACACTTGCGCCCATGGGTCAGCGTTGAATATCGTGACTGTGCCGCGATATTCATGGCACGCCCCTGCTCTGCACATGCATTCATTAGGTTGCACATTGGTGCAATGGGACATGCGCCTGCAATGGCTCCTGCTGAATATCACTGCTTGGTGCAATCTGCATGCACTAATGCAACTCAGTTGCGCCATGTGCAACTGCTTTGAATATCCTGGCCCACATTTTAAAGAGCAGCTGACACCTTCAGGACAACTTTAACAATACATAATATTTAGACACAGTTCAGCTTGAATGACATATTAGTTCTATATTCCTCCTCCACATTATTTACTACTGAGGTCATTTGCATTAAAACAAAATCTTTGTTCTTAAAGAGTTCAGCTATTCTGTTGCTTTCTCCTACCTGAGATCATAATGCACTACTTGTGACATCATAATTACTCTCATGGCAACACATTGTGATGTCACAACAGAGGATTATGACTTAAAGTAGGAGTAAGCTGTATAGGTAGATGAAATGAAGGGAATTCTAAAAGATAAAGATAATGGGCGGATATTCAAAGCAATTGCACCTGCGGCACGGAACTGCGCCATGGAGCCACATTCAGCAGGAGCCAATGTGAAGTGCAAGTACCAGTGCACCAATGCGCAATGATAATGATGGAAGGCGAATCATGGGGCATGCCCATGGCATATCCAGCGCAGTGCAATATTGAATCAGGGACCCATGGTGCATGTGGGGAGCAAATCCAAGATGCACCCAACAGACATGAGACTATAAAACCAGGCGCAAGCACATGGACAGCACTTGCACCAGGAGAGAGAGGGAAGGGAGCGAGAGAGAGAGTGAGAGAAAGAGAGACAGAGAGAGAAAGAGAGAGGCACCGAACCTAAGAAAGAAAGAAAGAAAGAAAGAAAGAGATAGAGGCAGCCACAGAGGGACTGTGACACAGCTGGCACTGGAAAGGGAGAAGGGGCAGTGGAGAGGGGCAGCAGGCACAGTGCCAGGTGGTGCAAGGTGCCGCACACCCATCCGCAGCCAACCGCCCAGGGGTGATGAGACAACAGGGACCATGGACAGTGTGCCATACATGATAGATTCTGTAATGAGGTGGTGAGGAGGCAGGTGGAACAGCAACGTGGTCGCAGGAAGGGCCCGCCGGTGTGTGCCTGACACAGGTGGTACTGTGCCCCACCACTTTCGAGAACTTCACTTACACGAAGATAGTGGGCTAGTACCACCTGAATGGGGCAGTTCTGAGGAAGTTCTGCAATCTGTGCAGTGAGGAGATGCAAGCACCCACCAGACAGAGTCATGTAATGTCTGTGGAGACAAAAGTCACAGCAGTCATGTGTCTGCCTCGCCACGGGCACCTTCCAGAGACCAACAGGGGACACAAAAGGCATAACCCAGTCAGCCATGTCATGCCTCCTCACACAGTTCCTCGACTTCCTGCTGCCACGTGCTTCTGAATGCATCCATTTACCCAGCACAAAGGCAGATCATTAGCAGCCATACAGGATGTCCACAGGGTAGCATGTATGCCTGGCATGCTTGGGGCATTGACTAGCACCCATGTGGGCATCCTCATGCCACCTGGCCCCGAGAGCCTAGCTTGCATAAATCAGAAGGGGAGCCCCGAGCATCAACTGCTAGGTGGTGTGCGATGCCACAAGGCACATCACCAATGTCTGTGCCACACACCCTGGAAGTGCACATGATGCATTCATCTGGCACAGCTCACACTGTGCCACAGATTCAAACATGGGAAAATCCCCACAGGCCACCTAGTGGGTGAGTATCAGACAGGCAAGGGGTGATGGGCAGGGCAGGCCATGGAATGGGGTGGGCAGCGTGGGCATGCAGGTGAGGGTGCCTGGGCAGGCAAGGGCACTGCAAGCTAACCATGTCCCTATCCACACAGGTGACAGCATCTACCCATTGAGGCCCTGGCTGCTCACCCCCTACTCTGCACCCGTCATCCCCATCCAAAGAACACTACAACGAGGCACACGCCAGCACACAGAACATCATAGAGCATGTATTTGGAATGCTGAAGGCATGCTTCCGCTGCCCAGACAGGCTGGCGGAGCCCACAGTACAGCACCCTAAAGCCCGCTGCCTATTCCTGGCCTACTGCATACTGCACAACATGGCCATTGACCGTGGGATAGCTGTCAAGGCTGATGAGGGTGACGGTAGTGGGGACAATGGGGCAATGTGCTGGAGGGCAGTGGACAGCCCCCAGGGTGGAGGGATTCAAGGTTGATGAGACAGGCCCAACAACAATGCAACACCATTGCACAGGAGCACTATGGTGCACCAAGGTAGGTGGTGCCATACACATGCAAGAGCCACACACACAGGTACAGCACACAGGCAGGTGTGAACATGGTGATGGGCATGCACACACGGAGGCATAGTGTAGGATCGGGGGTGGCAGCACACCACCACACACACAGCAACACACAGCAGCACACATACACACAAACACACACAGGCACACACATAAACACACACACACACACTCCCACACCCCAGGCGTTGGCACGTGGCAGAGGATCAGATTCACTTAGCACCAGTGCACAGGTGCATCGGTGCAGAACAGCCCCTCATCATGCCCATGCCACATGGGCCAGTGACCAGGAAAGCACACACACGGTGCTACGCCTGTGGTCGCACAGGCACACGCCACCCATGCACACACCGTCAGCAGCAGCTGACTGGGGACAGGTGGGCCACATCAGGCCACCACGCAGATTCCTGACCACCACGGCCATGGGGAGGCCACGCCAGGTCCAGTCAGCAGCCACAAGATGCTCACGGTAACAGGGGTGTTTGCAATGGCCCCCAAGGGTTGACCCATGGGACCGTGACCAGGTCTGTGTGGAGGTGTGAGGTGCTCAAACAGGCCCGCCCCAGGTGTGTGCCTGGGATACCAACAGCAGAGCCCGTGTCGACAGTGTTGGTGTCACCAACGTCAGAACGTGGGTGACAATGCACTGTGTGGTGTCCAGTGGTGGCCATCTATGCCCTGTGGCATCCAGCAGTGCAACCATCTGAGACTGCCTGTGCAATGCGATCCATAGATGCAGTCGTGGCCTACTGCATGTGGTGTACAATGTGATCCATGAGGTGCCATCAAGGCATCCTGCATGTGCTGCATTCCTGCCAGGAGTTGTGCAGTGCCCTCACACTGCTCAGTGAGCTGGCGCACCTCCGTGGGCAGTGCCGCGCAGCCCAGCGTGACCTGCACCTGCTGCTCAATGGAGGCCTGGAACAAACAGATGTGCTCAGCCATTGGGTCGGCATCCTGGGGAATCTGGGTGGGACACCGACCCTCCAGTGGTGACAGGCCATGCTGCACAGCCCCCTCAGGTGGACGCTACGCAGTGTGGCTCTCATGGGTGTGTCCCTACCTGGTGCCCCAGCGGATTCTGCATCCGCTGCCCTGTGGCACCAGCAGCCTGCTCCTGCTGACCCTCCATCTGCTGACCTATGCCCATTGCCTGTGTGTCCACACCACCACCACTGCATGGTACCACTGTGTCAGTGGACATGATGGCACCATGATGGAGGCAGGCAGCTGGTCCCCCACCAACAGGTTGCTGGGCACACTGCCCATGCCTGGTATGGGTGTTTCCCACAACACCACCCATGCTGTCCAGGCTCATGGTGAGGTCATCATCGGTGTCGGACTCTGCCCGACCTGTGTCTCCACACACAGAACGCCATGTCAGGCATCCTGTAGGATTGCATCAAAGCCTTGTCTGACTCCATGCCCAGGACATACGGCCAGACAGTGGTGGTGTGCTGTGGCCTCCCAGGCCCCTGGATGCCCATGGAGGTGGATGGTTGGTCTTCCGGGCTGTACCAGTCTCCATGGCACTGCCAGTGCCCCATCCTCTTCATGTAGGCATGCATGTGTTGGAAGACAGAAAGGTGAGTCAGTGAAGCAGTGGCACATGTGTTCCAACCCCCATCATGCCACAGCATGCTGTGTGATGCACACACGCAGTATCATGCAGGAATGGGCTGCCACCTGTTTGAATCCACTGCCAAGCACACTCTTCATGGTGCCGTGGCACAGGTGGCTGCCACCAGCTCCTCCTGAGCCGTGAGCTGTGGCGCATCATCAGGCCCCCTCCAGTGACAGTCTGGGCTGCACTGATGGCTGCCACCTTCTCTTTAATCCACCTCCTATCATTGCCCACCTTCTTGTGGCACTCCTGCACCAACCGCTGGTGCCTGCCTTGCTGGTTGACTGAGTTAGCCACCTCCTCCCAGGCCCCAGTCCTGGCCTGTGGTGTGCCCGTGGCATTGCTCAGGAGTGGCTCCCTGTTGAGTAGGCCTCAAACAGGGCATCTGTCTCAGCTTTCATGAAGTTGGGCCTGCACTTGCAAGAAGGCCCATGCACCCCAACCTCCTCAGGTCCTGACATGTAGCTTCCTGTGGTAATGGACAGCACGGTGTGTCAGTGGCTGCAGCCCCCTGTGCCCTCCCCATGCTGTGCCTCTGTGCTCAGTGTGCTCCTGCCGCAAGTGCAACTTACCTCACAAGGATGCAATACCGGTCCATGGCCTGTGCTGTTCCATGGCGCTTTTATGGCGCATTGTATGCAAATGTATATTTGCGCAATGGTAACGATATGCTAATTCCCTCATTGTGCACACATTGGCTGATGAGCTCATTAGCATGTGGTGGCTGAATATCGCATATTTGCAGCATGCAATGAGAGTGCTCAAGAGATAGTCAGTTGGATGCACGGGGCATGCCGTGGCGCATTTGCACACATGCGCTGATGCGCGGTGGTGCTGTGCACATGCTCCGTGTGATGCACTGCTGCCTGTTCATGACAGTGCGCTGACTGTGCAATAGCAATCATGGTGTAGTGTGTGAGCTATGGCTACACGCACAGTCAGCACACTGTGCGTGCAGCATGCCCTGACCACTGCAGTGACCTCTGACCCTGATTGAGCTGCACATGGCCCACCACCCATGTCATGCATCCACTCTGTTGTGCAATTGGAGGGCACAGTGCATATCCCTTGGCCAATGCATCTGGTGCATGCTGTTGACACATGCAGCTAGGCCATTTTGCACTACAGCTCACAGCAGCATTATGGCGAGCGAGGATGGCAACCCATGCAAGAAACTGGATGTAGGTGGAGCTGGCCAACCTCGTGGCCCGCGCCCAGCCCCATGCACCCCAGCTATTTGGTCAAACCCCATTACAGCAGCCCTGTGTCACTGTTTGAATGGGATTACTGCTGCACTAGTGCAGCGTACTGGCTTGACTATTCTATCCATATTGAAGAGCTACTAAAAACTGAGACAAAGGCTTGGTCTATTTTTAGAATAAAACACTACCTTAACAGAGACTCCAAAAAGATTAATCCAGGCATCATTCTATCCCTCATTGATTATGCTGACTTTCTCTATGGCCATTGTTCTCCCCTCTTAAACAAGCTGGACACCCTGTATCATAGATCCATCAGATTTATTACTGACCTTCCTCCAGCACCCATCATTGCTCTCTTTATATGGCAGTCAACTGGACATCACTACAACACAGAAGAAATAGGAATGCTGCAATCTGGATATTCAAAGCTTTATCAGGCAAACTACCCACCTATATCACAGACTGTTTTACCCGAATTACTTCTAGGCCATACACCTTAAGGATCGGTAAACCCATCATACTAAAGGTCTCCAATGCCTGCACCGTTGGGAGGGCGCTTATCAGCCACTCACTAGCAGTTGCATGGAACTTACTCCAAAATCCATGAAGCTAAATAGCCTTTTACCTTTAACATCCTTCAAAAGATTATTTCCACCCTATTTCCAGAGCTCTGCAATTGCTTTTATAAGGCCTAATCCCTACCCTACCTACCCTCCCACCCCTTTTTCCGTGTTCCATTATGTTAGTTCTACTTCTATTTTCCAGTCACCTGATATACTCTCATAAAAGCCAATTAGGCCCTATAATTTATATATTATGCCTGCTATACCCATTGTCTCCTTTTTCTTACAGGTTAAATGGTTGTACTGTGCCTTGTATATATGTAAATTGTTGTATATTATCACTTTATGTCATTGTACTACTGTTTATGTTATTCTTGTCTATGTAAAAATACTTGTACTCTTATTTGTATGACCACTCAGGTCCATCTTGTAAAATGAGCTACGCTCAATGATGTTACACTGACTAAATAAAGATTTTGATTGATTGCTTGATTGACCAGTGAACAGTGCCGGCACTGGTATGGGGACCTCCTGCAGAGGGACCCAGGTCGCCCCAATGCCAGGAGGCACATGTCAGGCATGGACATGTGCCACAGCCAGATGAGTAGGCCCAGCATGCATGTGTGCCCTGGTTCTGTATTGTGGTGAACTGTGGGCAGCCTTGCGCCTCCCGCAGGGTGGTGGGCTGTCATCATGCATCGAGGGATGCATCACCCACCACCACTTGCGCTTGCCCTGTCACTGTGTGAACCACACCAGGCAGGGGACCACACTGTGCTGGGGAGCCTTTCCAGTGACTGTGTACTGATGTGTTCATGCCCTTGTTCCATTTCCAGGCCCTGAAAATTGGCAGAGGGCTGCAGCGGCCACCGCATCAGAGAAGCAGACAGCTGCAGGACACGGGGTGATGCTGGAGTGGCCCCAGCACCTGTGGGGCCATGGAGAGCAGGTAGGCACTGGCATGGGCCTCCACACGTCTATTGGGGTTGACAGAGGCATGGGTCCGGACATGGCCGCCTATGCTGTGTGCGTGGGGCTGGGTGTGTTGCACTGTGCTTGATGCCCGCCCTCTGGGCATCCATTGTACACATGTGCCGGCTGTTGGTGGGTGGGTGTGTGCCCGGCCACCACTGTCAGTGCTGTGGTGCTGCATGGGCATTATGCCATGTGACTGGTAATGTGGTCGGGTGACTACTGTGCGGCGGGAGCCACACCGTTGTGCACTGTAGTGGTGTTCGCGTTTCTGAAGGCGTGAGTCCATCCCCTGTGGGTGGTCTGTGTAGGCTCTCTGGGGTGTGTGTCTCACTGCCTTATGTGTGCAGTGGTTGGGCATGGTTCCAAGGACACTGCACTGATGGCCTGTCCTGTCCCTTCTTCTAGGTGTCCAGAGGCTGAGGAGGATGCCCTGTATTGCTGGCTGTTGCGGCAGTTGATATTAATCCATCAACCATGATGGAGGTGGTGATCCAGATACACGGTGGGTGTTTACTGGTGGATGCCATGGACGATCGCGGGGCTGCAGCTTATGGACTCCCTACCATCCACTGTGTCCCCTGCTGTTCCTCCACCACTGGTCCCCCTTCCCACTGTACATTCCCTATTACCTGTCCCCATCCCTCTCAGTCCTATGCCTTCCCTCCCCATTGATTTGTACATAGTTGGCTGTTCTGTTCTTAATACATTGTTATGCCCTACCTGCCTGTGTCAGTGTCTACTTTGCAGGTGGCATGATACCATGCTGCAGTGGCCCAGTGCCTGTCCATGTAGTGTGCATGTTTGGAGTGCCTGTTGTGCTGCTGTGGGTCCCTGCTGTGTGCTGTGGTGTGTCCCACTGTGGTGGTGTCCCCCTTGGTCAGTGGGTGTGTCATGGGGGTGCCCATGAGTGGCCTGTCAGGGGTGTGTTGTGGGTGTGTGTGTGTGCATGGCTGCATGGTCCTGGGTGTGTCCTGTTCTGGTCTGTCTGTGTTGGGGGCACGGCATGCAGCCTGTGGGGTCCCTTGGTGGCCCTCAGTTGGCCATTGGCTTCTCATGTTGCCTCACCCATGGTGCCACTGTTGTGCTCGGGGTGGGGGTATGGGTGCCTGTTACGCCTGCTGTGTGTCCTGCTGGTGGTGGCCTCCTGTGGCCTGTCACTGTGCCTCCCCGGTTCTGTTCGTGGGTCACCTCTTTGCTGTGCCCCCCATTGCTCTGCTGCTGTAGCCTTGGTGTGTGTGTGTGTGTGTTTATGCCATGGTGCACCTCTTCTTGAGCCATGGCGCACCATTTCCTTGTGCCTTGACGCATGAGACAGTGGCGCCATTGCACAACCGTGCTATATTCAGCTGGGCTGAGCTGGTGCACTACGGCATGTGCAGTCTCTGAATATCACTCCTGTTGCACCTGTGCACATCGGATTTGCGCTGTGCTGGACTTGCGCTGCACTCTGGTGCATCTCTGAATATCCAGACTGATGTATTTATGCAAATTAACTCATTAATAAATAACAGGAAGAGAAATATGTAGACTATATATGGAATACAAGATGAATTGTATCTAATTATTATGTTTTCAAAGTTTTCTTTGAGGCATCAGTAGCTCTTAAGTAAATTTAAAAATGAAGGGAATATTGGCCAGCCTTGCAAAGCAGATTTCACTGTCAATATTATCTTGTTTAAGTCTCTCTGTCTGAGTGAAACATGTGGGACTGAACCACAGGAAGCAGATTTCAGATAAACACAGGAAGTAATTATTCAGCAGGAAATGGACTGTTTATGTGGCTTCCGTGGTGTTCCCTCGGTTTTGGGACATCAGCAGGAATGAAGGAAATAGATTAGTAATTGCAGGGGAGCTATTGTTTACACCACATTGGCACAAAATGTCACCCAGTGTTTGACTTGTCAAATTAACCTAATGTTGCACCAAATTAACATTGTTTAAAAATTCTGTAGATACCGTAATGGTTTACATCATAACTCATGGAAAACAGTATATTTACACTAGATACGGTGATTTTAATTGAACAATTTTATTTATACAAACTACATAAAACTGAGACTAGTAACACTTCCCATGATACATTTGATGTACAGTTTTGCAGACTATGCCATATATTTTGCATAACTAATTAAACTATGTGGCATAGTAATACACTCAATGAGTGAATAATATTAAATAAAAAGACTAACAATGAAAAAGCAGTGAGGGCAAAGATTATACAAAAATCAATGGAAAAAACACATTTAAAGCAGTAGCCAATGACACAAATCCCTCTAATGAAATGCATCATCATGAGTAATATATGCAATGACCATGAAGAATTTTAGGTTAGTATAACTTTAACCAGAACTGTACAGATCACTACAGTAGGCCTCTCAAACAATTTGACGAAGACTGAAAACAGCAAAACATACAAGTTCTGTTAAAGGGAACAGTAATCTTGTTGTTTTGACATTTGTTAATGTAATCGAAAATCTGGACATATGTGAAGTGTGTTACATTCCACCAATGCACTGGTTTATGGGTTTGTTTTAAAAATGTTTATTTTTCCTTATTTACAAAGCAACTCAGCACTTCTGTCTGGAATCTAATGGAAACATGAAGTTTCAGCTAAAAATGACTACAGAATACAGTTTTTTAAATTATCAGGTCTTCTTTTCAGGGTTTGTAACACATTTGGTAGTCTATCCAAAATTAATTTTATAAAAAGTATTCGTCTATACCCTATTGACCACATAGTGCCCTTGTTTCTGACATCACACTGCTCACTATGACAGCAAACTGCAATGTCATAAACAATGAAGTAGATCAAAAACAAAGTTAAAGAAAACCAGAAAACACTTGCCCTGGAGCTAAATTAGCACACGCCTGGTGTGTAAATTACCCCGGACAAATAGCCCACCAAATTCAAAAGGAATAGCCGGTGCTCAACCTGCTGAATACAGCATGCTAAGGAAGCCAGGAAGCCGGGCAAACTGGTCTGGGAGTGCAGTGCTAAAATAGCTAGGAACTAAGACAGCTCTGAATATAGCAACAGGGAAGTGCAAAATGCAATGGCAGCCCCATGGACACAGAGGTGGATCAAGTTGGAGCTGCAGGTGGAGGAAAATGTGTGATTGCTTCACACCAACTGCAAAAAACAAAGCAGGCCACACACTGCAGCACTTGTGCTGTGCTGATGTGAGGTTTGCCTGGGGCTAACCTAATTGCATATTGCTAACACATTAGCCCTGTTGCTATATTCAAAGCTAATATGCAAATGAGCCTAGTTAGGTAATCCGTCAGCAAACAGTCACATTGGTATCTCATTATGTGCTGCTTAGTATACATGTCAATGTAGTTTGCCTGGTGCTACTACGTGGAGCACACAGCTCCACCTTTTGGCTGGAATGGAAGTACAGGCTGGATGCTGCAGGATATGGGTGTAGGCAGGCACAAGCAGTGCATACCACTAGCCCATGCATCATTACAATCAGTGTATGCATGTATATATATATATATATATATACTGCCTGTGTCCATATGTGCCCTGGTGGACAGCTCACCAAGGCCCCCAACACCAACATAGGCACCCCTCAGCAGTTGTGGGTGCAATAACAGTAGGGTGATTCAAGAATGCATGGGGCAGGCATAAGGCAATCCTGGTGGGTGGGGATGTAGGCTGTAGGCTAACTATGATCTGTGGCATATCCATTATGTAGAGGGCAGGGCAGACTGGGTGGGCCAAACAGTCCTTATCTGCTGTCAGTGTCTCTGTTCCTACTGTATGTGTGTGTGTGTTACAGTCCCTGGTTGTCTAGTGCTCCCCCAGCATGATCCCCAACTCCTATTCTGATTAATATAGTGTAAGTACCTGGTAATCTAGTGGTCACCCCCAGCAAGATCCCAGACTCTGTTCTATGAAACAAAATCAGTAAAGTCCTAGTGGTCCCCACCCTCCCCAACACAATCCCCAACCCCAGAACAAGTAATTCCCTGATTGTCTAGTGGCCCCCAACCCTGGCATTGATGACCCCTGTTCCCCCCAAATCAGCCCCTAGACAGAACAGGGCAGGCTCAGCCCTCCCTCTCACCATCGTGGCTGGCCTTCGATTAAGGTATGAATGAGCTGTACTGTAATGAATACACTGCAGGTAAGGACTGATATGGAGCTTGGAGCTAGACCTCACTTAAACACAACTTGCCCAGCCCAAGGAAGGAGAAACTTAGAACTGCAGTCTGATCCTCAACATTGGGGAGCACCTGAATACAGAGGCTGCATCTCCCTATGAGCTTCCTTGTGGGAGATTACCTCAACTTAAGAGGCTCAAAGTAAAAGCCTGAGGGAAAGAAGGATCAAGGATCCCTTACTTGGATACATACCTTTCTGAGGGTGGAGAGCAGAGAGCTCCATCGCCCAGTGCCGCCCACCCCTTCCCAATGGATGGCAAGCCCTCGATAGATGGGCTACCCTGTTATGAAAGGGTGCCAAAATCGCTCCTTGCTGAATGCGGAGGTTTGGTCTGAGGTCCCAAGTCAATCTATGCACTTCAAGCATTAACTGCATATTTAAAAGTATTCACACTTTAATATGTACATTGTTGGACCTCATCTAAAGCCTGTATTGAGCATATACAGTGCTACTCATACAGGAACCAATCCTCAGAGGTAAATTAGTGAACTCAGCAGAGCTATCCATGATTGCTTGCACCTTGTCAGCGCTAAGGATCGGGCATTTAGCCCTGTAGTTCTAGAAAATCCCAGGAATAATACTAAATACAGTTCCATCTTCCAGGTAATCCAAGTAAAGGTGTTTGGTGGCATAACGAGGTGCACCTACATTTAATCCAAAGTCAGGTGAATTAGATAGCATTTTTCCCCTTCAGTTCTGTGGGATGGTTGGAAGTGCAAATCAGGAAAGTGGCAATCCTCAATTAACGGCAGTTTAAAATGTTGTAGCTGCTAGGCAGCACTAAATCCTGATATTTCTCCCACAAGCAGTGCCTTTTTAAAATGAATTACCTTAGAGTCACTCGGTGGGTTTACCTCCTGTTCCACAGCATCTGAGACATTCAGGAGGCTTCAAGCTGGTCCAGGGGTCTGCTAGTCCCTCCTTTGCTTCCTGAATACTGTTGACCCAGCCTTCACCTATTGGGGACTACTCTGCTTTTCCTGGGATCGTTTCAGCAGGATCAGGAGCAGCGGTGGGTATTCTGGTGAGAGATCGAGAGCAGCTGGAATGAGCTCCTGCAGTGGCTCATAGCGGTTGGAAGTTTTTATTGGAGTGGCAACTGATGAGCAGCTGCTGCTGTCTGGTGCGATGTACCTTCATTGTTTACTCCTGGATCTCTCCCTTCTATGAAAAGCTTTTCCATTAGGGTCACTCTTAGATTTTTTTTGGCCTCCACTAACTATCTGCTGCCAAGGCTATTCCATGTGTTGAGCTGGGCTGTCCTGCTGAGCTGGCTGGCTGAATGCCTCATGGTCCACCTCCATATTTGTTAGTGTGCTGCTTTGTGGTTGTGGCCTGACATTTTCAAGTGTCCCAGTGAATTCTTGTAGCTCCTTCAGATATTGGGTGGCCCTGGCTGGGTATCAAAGATGATATATCCCCATTTATTTGGATTAGTAGGAGTGCAGAGTACCTCAGGGCGTAGGGATATTTAATTTATAAAACTGCTGTTTGACCTCCAAGTAGACATGGCGATAGTTGGACAGGTTCTGCAAAAATCCTGGTACAGTTAGATCCTGTACCTTTGCCATTTAAAAACTCCCTGTTGCCTAGCTCTTTGCAGGTACATCTCTTTCTCATGTTACCTCAGGAATTTACATATGGGTCTAGGTCTCTTCCATGCCTGGGGACGGGGTGCTAGGGACCTGTGAGCTCTTTCAATTTCTGGATGCAGACATTGTTTAGTTTAATCAGCTCTGGTAAAATTATCTTAGGAAGTCACCCATGTGTCTACCCTCAGTCCCTTCTGGCACCCATGATTCTAATGTTTTCCTTTGGGCCCTATTCTCAGGTCATCCACCTTGTTTAATCGATGGTTTCGTGTGGTGATCTAGGAGAACATTTTATTAGGTTTGTACAGACACTCCTTGGACCTGTATCATGTTTATTGTGAGCCACCCTGGTGGTAAGCTTAGCCAGGTCTTCATTAGTTTTTTATGTAGTTTGTTTAATATCGGCTGTGTCTATGAATATTTTGTCCAGTTTGGACATGATCGCACTGATATCCTGGAAATGAGATAGACTGGTACCTTGCATCGGCAGCCCATTCTTCTAGGATGATGCCATTCTGGGCACCAGTGGTACATGACAGCTTGATCACCATTTGGCAGCTGCGTAATTTAGTCCATCCATCTGAGAGGGATGGAATACCTCGTGGTGCTGTGCAGCCGAGAAGTTTTGTAATTTACTTTATCCACTGCAAATCCTGCCCATTTTGGTGTTGTTCTGAAGCATGGCAGATTGGGATTTAGCTGATGCAGTTTGTGTGGGCAAAACAAGGTTGTACCTCAGGATGAGTTGAAAATCATCCTCCGTGGTGGTCTGTCAGTCAATTACATGACCACCATGTTTGATAGCTAGCTCCGCCACCATTATCTGAAATTATAAGCCCCTGTCCCTCTTTTGCTCAGTTGCCTTGAACCTCCCCCAGTGCGTAGATGGCTTGTGGATTATTACGCCCATGTGCATTACTGTACACTTTTGGCACTGAATTTCAGCTGCCAGGTTTCTGACCACCCTTCCAGAATCTTTAGATCCTCCCTCATTGCCTCTACCCCTTGAGTGTCCACCCTATTGCACATGTTCGTATCATCTGCAGTTAGGCAGACCTTCCCTACAGTCTCAACGCTATGTCACTTATATTAATATTAAAAAGGATGGGTCCAGCACCAACCCCTGGGGCACCCTGCTTATCGCCCTCCTCCCTGGAATGCACCCCATTTACCACCACCCACTGTCTTCTGTCCTTCAGCCAGTTTCTACCCACCTTGTTATTTTCAGTCCCACCCCAAACTTTCCAGCTTATTTACCAGCCTTCTGTGGGGGACAGTGTCCAAAGCCTTCCTGAAGTCCAGATAGGCCATGTCCACGCCCCCCGATTGACCACCCTGTCACCCAATCAAAAACTTGATTAGGTTCATCTGGCATGACCTCCCTTGTGTGAAGCCATATTGTCTGTCATCCTGTAGTCCGCTGTCTGGTGGCTGGCCACTCTTTCTTTAATAGCACCTTCTTCACCTTGCCTACCACTGAGGTGAGACTGACCGGATGATAATTTTCCACCTCCTCTCTGCTTTCAGTCTTGTGAAGTTGCACCATGTCCACCCTCTTCCAGTCTTCAGGCACTCACCCTGTATCCAGGGATAAGTTAGATAGCCTCACCAGAAGTGTTGCCAGCTCCTCCTTAGTTCCCAGAGTACCTTAGAACACTAGGCATCTGGACCCTTGCCTTGTCCACCCTCAAACTTCCTAATTCCTCTCTTACCCTGTCCTCACTGAACAGGCTAGGATCTACCCTTATGTCAGTCCTTCCCTCTCCTTAACTCCTGTCCCCTTCCTTCCCTCTCCACCGTGAAGACCCAGTAGAAGTACCTATTCAGCACCTCTGCCTTCCCAAAGTCCCCTCCTCTTGTAATTCCCTCCCTTCACTCTTACTATCCCCTGCCCTGGTGAACCAGAGCAGCCTCTTTCTCCCAACATGCCTAAAAAAGTTTTATCTCCCTGTTTGGCCTGTCTAGTAATTCTCTCTGTTTCTGCTTTTGCCTTCCTAATCTACCCTGCCACCCCAGGTTCTCCTTGTAAATTCCCTGTCTTCTTTCCTCTGGGTCCTCTTATATGATCTGAATGCCCTTTTCCTTTCTGCAGTTGCCCCCTCATTTCCCTGGTGAACCAGAGCGGCCTCTTTCTTTTCTGTTCTTACTTACCTTCTTTATGCAGAGTTCAATGGCTTTCAGTAACACTCCCCTTAACTGAGCTCCATAATTCCTCCATGTCCCAATTTTCTCATTTCCCTCAATTTCATCCCTCAATATCTCTCTCATTTTGCAATGTCTGCCTGCCTGAAGTCCAGAACCTTTGTGATAGTCCGACTTGTTTCCTTCCCCATCCTTACCCTGAAACTCACTGTATTGTGGTCACTTGCACCTAGGCTGTCCCCACACAACTTCTTCGGCACTATTCCTATTGGTGAGGACCATGTCCAGTATGTTACAACCCTAATGGACTCCTAACCATCTGTTACAGGCAGCTCCCTGGAGGGACTCGGGATCTCTCTGCTGCTGGCTGATGTAGCTGATGGGATATTCCAGTCAACATCTGGAAGGTTAAAGTACCCCACCAGCAGAAGTTCCCCTTGAGTGCCATCGATTGAACTGCCTGCTGCCTATCCACTTTCCCACTGCGTAGGGAGGTCTATAAACTGGCTAATTTGTCTTACTGATGCCTGGCCATTTTTCCAGTGTGACCCACAAGACCTCTGCCCTCGCTTTTTCCTCCTGTCCTTCTGTCACCTTTAGGTCATCCCTGATGTACATTGCAACCCCTCCTTCTACTAGCACTGTCTTTCCTAAAGGCCTGTACCCCAAGATACCTGCTTCCCATGTCTGATACTCAGACAACCAGTTCTCCATTATGGCTACAATGTCCAGGCCCCATCAAACATTATGGCCTCAGGTCCATCATTTTGTTCCCCAAATTCCTGTCATTTGTAGATAATCCTTTCCACCATATACTCCTCCTCTCTGCCATCTCTCCCGTCCATACCTGCTCCCTAGCGGGGAGTGCTAGCTAGTACATTCTCTCTATCTGTAACTCTCCCCTTCCTTGCCTTCTACTCCCTTTACCAGTTTAAACCCCTTAAGACCTTATCTATATAACCCTGAGACTGCCCCTCAACTCCCTTGCCCCCTATCACTTAGATGTAGTCTGTCCTTCCAATATAAGTCCTCATCCTCCATGTGTCCCCCACTCACCTATAGAGGTGAACCTTTCTTTCCTGCACCATTCCCTAGGCTGTTCATTGAACTGCCTAATTCATTGTTGTCTAGCAGTGCTGGCACAGGAACTAGTAATATATCCGAGAATGCCAAAGGATCTCATCTCTTCCATGCATCTTCTTGCCAGCACCTAAACCTTCTCTGGACCTTCTCCACTTCATTGCTCGACAGATCATTTGCCCCAAATTAATGACTAGGTGTGATTCCCCACCACCACCCTTGCACACTCCCTGATTTTTTGCATCCCCTCCCTAGCCTCCATCCTTGGTTCACAAAGACTGATCTCCTCTTGTAGGTAACCCCTTCCTGATCCAATAAATCCCTTGATAATGGAGTCCCTGAAGACCATGACCTTCTCCACTTCTGCATCTAATGAATCTGGCGTGTTCCTGGTGGACCCACCCTCCCTCTCCCTGCTCCACTATTTGCAGCACCCTGACCTGTACTGCCTGCTAGACCCTCTTTGCTCCCCCATTCCCCTACTTGTTCTCTCTCTGGATAATGATTCTGGCTTTTTCTGTTGATCTCTCTCTCTCTCTCTTCCCCTCTGTACTGTGCCTCTATGCAAAGCTCCCTGGCCTCCCTTGCTTGCCCTCCTTCCTGTTTCCCTCCTAGCTTCTCATGTACTACCCACTCCCCTTTTCCTTCCTGTGCTACTCCACCCTATCTCCTTTCCCATCTATGCCCCTTCCCTTCCTCATTTTCTCTCCACATCATCCCCTTCCTCTGTTCTTCTATCCCTTCCCCTTTTCTTCTCCTTTCTATTCCTTTTCTCTGGCTGCCCCTGCCTTGCCAGTTCTCCCTAACCTCACCTCTCTGGCCCTTCCCCTGCCCATCCCATTCCATGGCCCATGCTTGTTGTGCTCTCCAATCCTCCTGATCCCTTGGTCCATCCTAGCTGCTAAAGGTGTGAACCTGTTGGACACCATAATACCACCCTCAGTGGATGCTCTTCTTCCCCTTTGTGTCAAGGTACTGGCCCTTCCTTGTGCTCCTATCCCTGGTACTTCCTTCCCTTCCCTCCTCACTTCCTGCCATCCATTACTTCCCCCACCACCTGGTCTGATACCCTTTCCCAAATGTCTCCAACTATTCTCTTCCCTCCCTCTTTCCATTTTTTTTTGGTGCTGGTAGACGGCTCCGGCCCTTCTGTGAGGCTCATTCTCTGGTCTCAGACAGCTGGGCCATCATGGAGCCTGTCAGCTCCATTTTCACCTTTTCACTCCAGGCCCCAAACATGCAGTGGGTGGGTGGCTGGAATCTGCCTCCAGAGAGGCAGCCTTGCTCCCTGGATGTGGGGCCCTCCCAGTTCTGGTGGTGCACATGCACGACATCCAGACTTAGCTGGGTGCCAGTCAAACAGCCCACTGCACTGTCCCCATCCCGAGGAAGGAAAGCTGCCCACCGATGCTCAATCCTTCCTCCCCCTACCAGCCCCTAGGGCCGAGTCCATTTCCCAAACTCGGGTCGCCCGGTGGTGCAGGTGTGGCATCCAGTGCTTCAACCCTTAGCACCACCAGGCTGGCTCGCTCTTTTCACTTTTTAAAGACCCCAGATCTCCCTGCTGCTATTGTAGTAGTTATATCCCCCATCTCTTCTAGCCTGCCACATTTTCACCACCTCTTCCCTTAGACTATTTATTTCTGTTGCTATTTGCCTCAATCTGATACATACTGGACAACCCCTACTCACAGCATTTCAATGAATACCGCTACCCCACATCTGTTACACCACACTATTCTCTGCCTGGTCTCCTGTGTACCCCTCGGAGCTCCAATCCCCATCCTCAGAGTCCCCAACCCTGCCTCTACATCTTCCTATATAATCCATTTTCCTGCTATCCCTTCCTCCCCACTGTTTTGGCAGTGCAGCTCTCAGTACTCTTTCTGAACCCCTGAACACCAAACCTCCCTTTGCCCTGCTACCCTTATGTAGATTCCTTCTCAAAGAGTTCCTATCCCTCACATTGACAATGCTTCCCTGTCAGACAGTTTGAACAGTACTCAGACTACAAAAAACACTTGTTCTACTACAGTGTGTCTGTGTCAGCCTGTTTGAATAGGCCCCTCAGATAGTGTGAACTTTAGAGTTCTAATAGTCCTTTTCCTTTTAACAGCAACATTAACCCCTTAGCACCTTACTGTGTTTCTTAAACAGTTTGAGTATGACCCTCCCAACCCTATAAGAACAGATTAAACATAATCATCTGCTACCATTTATCTAAACCTATTTATACTTGTGATCTAAACATTTCTGTTTGTCCTTTTCCTGCTGGCTAGGCTAATATTGGGGTTCAGCCACTACTTTTGATACCTTCAGATAATGATAAATGCAGATATGGATCAATCCGTCTATCAAAACCCCAAAAGTCATGTAAAACATTTTGCCTCTTTAAAACGTTTTGGCCTCTGCCCTGCACACCTTACTCAATGCTCCACCTCCTTCCTGTGCTGCCCAATCCCTAGAAGGCTCCTAAGGCATGAAAAAGTAGTGGGGAGAAATTTTTCCTCTCAGTCCCTGGTCCCCAGATGCCTGCATTGGTTGTGCTTTTAAACCATGAAGCAGTAACTGACTTTCAAAAGTTGGTGCCTTCTCAATCTCTGGCTCTGATTGGCCGGTGCCTCCTTTGCTGTCCTCTCCACACTGTGTCACTGTGTACAGAAGAAAACTTAAAATAAAAAAAATAAAAAATAATGTAATGATAGTGATTGTCTAAACCTGTAAAAAAACACATTAAACATAATCATCTGCTACCATTTGTCTAAACCTCTATAAGAACACATAAAAATACTTGTCTAAACCTTTCAATTTGCCCTTTTTCTGCTGGCTAGGCTAATATCAGGGTTTAGGCACTACTTTTGATACCTTTAGACAATGATAAATGCAGATATGGATCAATCTCTTTGATAAAACCCCAAAAGTCTTGTAAAACATTTTTGTCTCTTTAGAACATTTTGCCTCTGCCCTGCACAATTTACTCAAATGCTTCACTCCCTTCCTGTGCTACGAATCCCTAGAAGGATCCTAAGGCATTTAAAAGATAGGTGGGGGTGGGGAGAATTTTTCCTCTCAGTCCCCTGGTCCTGGATGCCTGCACCGGTTGTGCTTTTAAGCCATGAAGCAGCTAACTGACTTTCATAAAGTTGGTGCCTTCTCGATCTCTGGCTCTGATTGGCCACTGTCTCCTTTGCTGCCCTCTCCTACTGTGTCACTGTGCCTGTGAAAGAAAAACTTAAAAAAAAAAATAATGTAATGATATGATTGTCAAAGTAATGAGGTCATTCCTTTTTACCGGCATGAGGGTGTCAGAGAGGGTGATGAAAGAAAGGCAACTTACTGCAAATCTATGCTTTGAGAGCTCTCTGGCTTTGCAGTTGGCTTCAGCCATCCCTATGAATGGTCAAACCTGCAGTGAGACAGGGAGACAAAATGAAAAGAAAGCAGCACATTTTAATTTCTTGGCAAGCAAAAGGAAAAGGATGAGGTGTGAACAACGGTGAAACCACTTACCAATAGCAAACAAAGGTAGGCCATGCTGGATTCAGTTCTTGCTACCTTGATGGGATGTCTGGCTATGGCTGGCTGGAGACTTGACTTGAGGGCTGACTGGCTGGGTGGAGGTCTGCCTGGCAATGGCATTTACACTGTATTAGGAGTCCTGGTTTCTCAGTCTGGATGCATGTGGTGAAGACAATAGTGGCCCGTGTTACTGTTGCCATTAAATTGTGCAGTGTTTAGTGATTTATTTTCTAGTTTGTTTGTAGTCATCATATAGCAGAGGGCAGAGACAAGTAATTGGATGGACCATGAGGAACAGCAACACAACTTGGGAAAAGTAAAATGACATACTATAGGAAAAAATCTGAATCATAACGAAAAGAAAATGGACATTTTGCTCACTGGTCATTCAGCATAAAAAATAATCAAACAAGGAAAAGGATTCAACTGATGAGGGAGGAAAGAAGGGGCAGAAAAGATACAATATATTTTTAAAGCTTTATCTTCATCAAGGAAGAAATCCTCACAGTCTTTCAGACTGGAGTATCCCTACTTAGAATTCTTTCTCCATCTGTGCTTCAATTTATCTCAAAAGAAGATAATTTACCAGTGCTGACAACCTCAAGTTCTTCAGGTTCATTTTCACCACCACTGCCACCTTTATGTGGTAGGAATGCTGTCATGATTGTGTTTTGTGCAATGTGCCCCACATTCATAGTAATAAATCTTAGCATGTTAACATTCCTAGGTCAAGCAGGAACAATGTGCAGCATTTTCTAGTTCTTAATGGGGTGTAGCAAAGGCAGCCAGCCAAACAGGGAGACAGAGCAGACAAGTATGCTGCATTCAGGAAATCAACTGGAGGTCTGTGTCAGGGAACACCCTTTGATAAAAACGAGCATAGGCTGAAGTGGTTAGGTATTCTTCAAACTGTCTACATGCTGAGCGTGTAATAAGTTTGTGATACAGTACTTTTGCATTATTTTCCTGGTTCCTGCTGTTGATTTCCTGTGTGCAGCATACTCTTCTCCTCTAAGGTTTCTAGGTGATTGATTTGTACCCCTTTCCCATGCAGTGGCTCCTGCTGAAATGAATACTTGCTCACACTGGCATACAAGGGTGGACAGCTCAGACTATTTAATTGCTACTAAGGTCAATGTGGCCCAATCAATGACTTTCCTACTCCAGTGCAGCAAAGACTTATCTATGATATGGTGCCTAGTGTCTGCCAAATATGCTGCCTTCAATCCTGCTGCCTCATCCGCATCCTCCTACTTTTCTTCCATGTCTTCAAGTCCTGCCTAGTACAAAACATATCAATGTTTTGGTGGGATTTATTGTTTTACCTTGCATGTTTTCTCAGCACATTTTACCATGAAATTTAGTAGCAACACCCAGTCTCTGTTGGGTTTCATGTTGTTCCATAGGTTCAAGGCAAAAAGGTTTATTTTTCAAGGCGCCCAATCCAGAGGCTCTGGGCACCATATAGATAAATACAAACTAATCAAAAAACTATCAGCTGACATAAATAAACATTAAAATAAGCCAGAATTCTAAACATTTAAAAACAGTCGCCAACAAAGGCTATCTCAGAAACAGATATTAATAGATGGTGTCTGGAAAGGCTTGGCTAAACAAAATGGCCTTGAGGTGGGCCTTTAATATTTCCACTGAAGGGCCTCCTTACAGATGGTGGAAGTGAATTTCACAGGATGGGGCTGGCGATGGTGATGCTAAAAGCTCTGTCACCAGCAGTCTTTAACCTCATCCTGGACTATGCCTTTAACATCTGTGCCCCATGTACTTATCTTATTAGGAGATCAGTTAAATTTTGGATCTGATCAGCCCACCTTTGATTGTTGATGAAAGGCCATGTTTATAACCTGGGTCTAGCTTAGTGACAATCCAAAAATCTTCAGACTACAGAATGCTAGAAATGTAAGTATTGCAGTCAAAGACCTGGAGCATGTTTTCCATTAAGGTAAAACTTCCCATATCATCACCTGCCACCAGCACCTTCTGTATATTCCACAGTATCTTCCTCAGCACACATAGAAGTGGGATGGCCGACTAATACAGGCAGTATCCTAGACATGAAATAGCAGGATTTGCACGATAGGCTCAAATCTGGCCACTAGGTGCAGTACTGAGGTGCAGGATAGCAGGGTCAGTAAACTTCTAGTGCACAAAACCACATCACCAATGTGAAAATGTATCAGTCTAGCTGCACAGCATACAAAATGAAAGAGTCGGAAACTTATTTCACTCTTACCCAACATTCTTTTATTTCAGTACTGAAATCCACAGTCTGAGTGTTGATGCAAACAGATACACTGTATATCCAGCAAAAAGCAGCATTTTTAAACTTCTAGCTCAGTTACCTAGATTCTTTTTAGGGCTGCAGTGAGGAGAACCCTGCAGACCTCTTGCTATGAAAAAGGACTCGGTGCATTCATTGCAAATGAACAACGTGTTGGAGTTGCGGCTGATCTCCTCTGCATCTGTGAAGCCCTCTGCTCATGTTGTCTCTGTTGACTTAGCAATGCATTATTTTTACAATATTAGCAATCACGGTGGAACACGGCACACTCCTGCCATGTCTAAAATGGCCCCCGATTTCCATGGCTCATGCACTAGTGCTTGTAACTTGTAACAAGAAACCATCCATTGATGTCTTGTGCCCCATTTCTGACCCATCACCCAACCCTCCCTCAGCACCCATCACCCCACACCCCAAACCCTTACTTATCCATCAGGGTCCAATGCCATAATACTCTCTGGACCGCAGACACATCTGTGAACTGAAGAAACAGATATGCTGTTCAGTGTATTTCAATGGAGTTTTGAACTTAGAGGCATAACTTGATCATTGTTGCTTATTTTGGCCCAAATATTCAACATGCCTTCTTTGGGATCCACCTCATGAACAATGGCACTGTCATTAGAAATCTGTCCTGAGATGTGATTTCACGATCCCTGCACAAAATCACCTTTGATACAGATTTGCCTAATGACAGTGCCATTGTTCATAAGGTGGGGGTCAGAGAAGTTATGTTGAAAATTGGTGTAAAAATATTAAAAAGCAATAGTTAAGAGCATATACTTGCATTTTGCAAAGGCAGCCTCATAACATTGGTAATGTTCAATATTTTTACCCAACATTTACAACATAGCCATATCTTTACAGCACCTCATGAATGTGACAGCTGTCATTTTTCAAATCCTGGCCAAAATGTTTGTTTTTACACCATGAGAGGTGATTTCACAGTCCCTGCATGAAATCATCTTTTGGGCAGTAGTTAACAATTTTCTTGCCCTTGTTCATGAGGCGGAATCATAAGAAGTCTATGCTGAAAATATGGTGTAAAATGTTAAAACAACAAAGTTATAAACCTGCATTGAATTTTGTGAATGCAGGCTCATAGGTTTAGTAATATTCAATATACTTACCTAAATTGTTCAACATATCAATTTCTTTTAGCACCTCATGAATGTGACAGCTATCATTTTTCAACTCCTGCCCAAAATGTGTTTCTGCATCCCAAGGTTGATTCAGAGTCCCTGTGCAAAATCACCTTTCAGTCAGGAGTTTAACATTTTGCCTCACAGTCTATATGAGGCGGGGTCATAACAAGACTATGTTGAAAATTTGGTGTAAAAATATTCAAAAACAACCAAGCTATAAGCCTACATTGAATTTTGTGAATGCAGCCTCATAACTTTAGCAATTTTCAATATTTTACCCCAAATCTACAGTATTTTATTTTTATTTATTTATTTGTTCTAGGATTACAATACCTTGAGCCAAGGCTCTTTTACAAAGGTTCCATGTCATTGGTACAATTGAGACAATCATAAGCAAAGATAACAGTTTATAAAATAAAAAAAAACACATAGTCTTGTAGATGAGAAAAGAACAATAAGGTGAAACTTTGGGAAGGGAAGGGAAAGGAGGAGGGTGAAATCAGGAGACTAAGTGGATGGGAGAGAAGGGAGGTAGCTTGGGGGACAGAGAGAGAGGTGGAAGGCGGATAAGAATAGAGGAGTGCAGCTGGGTGGCATTTGTCATGGGCCAACAAGGGAGGTGAAGATAGGAAGGGGGTGCTGGCAAAGTGCAGGAGTAGATGTGGGTCCAAAGGGCATCTTCAGCTATGGAACCAAAAGATATGTTTAGCCACAACAGTCACAGAGGTTGGAGGCAGTCAGTGTTAGGCAGAGATGAGTCTTAAAAGTGCTGAGCGATAGTGAAGATGAGATGTTGCTGGGAAGATCGTTGTACCAACTAGTGGCCCGGTAAGCAAAGGATCTTTGGCCCCTGTGTTGCGGCAATGCAGGACTTGCAGAAGCTGAGGTTTCGATCCCTGGTATGTCGGTGTGGATTCTCGGTTGTATGAGGGCACAGACTCCAGGGGGCAAGTCCCAGCAAGATTTTCTTAGTAGTAACACAAGTTTGTGCTTTTATCTGATTGGCAAGATTCAACCATCCAGTTTGAGAATAGAGGTCACAGGTGTGAGTTAGGCATTGGGAGCCAGTGACAAGTCAACAGGCCTTGTTGAGGGTGGTGGACACACGTTTGAGTGCAGTGGTTGTAGCAGAGCCGTAAATGGTAATGCCATAATCAATGATGGATATGATGGAGCTCTGGACAGCGACAGTGAGGGCTTCAGGTGTCAGGTGTTTCCTATGACAGAATAGCAGGCCTAGCGGGGAGTTAGCGGCTTTGGCGACATGGTCAATGTGGGCAGTGTAGGAGTGGTGAGGGTCAAGGGTGATCCTGAGGTATTTAAAGTTTTGACCTGTTCCAGTGCGGCACCTTGTCTGGTGATAACGGAGAGTTGGAAGTGCTTATGTTTATTATGGAGCTGCTGAAGATCATGGCCTTTGTTTTTTGATTAAGGATGAGTTTGTGCTTTGTGAGCAATTCTCAACCGAAGAGAAGCTGAGTTGGAGATTTTCTTGCAATTTCTTTGGGTCCTGGTGTGTGGCAAGAATTACTGCATCATCGGCATACAGGGTGATATGTTCAGTGCAGGAGTCCGTAGGGTGTTAAGGAACAGGCTGAAGAGTAGGGGCCCAGTACTGAACCCTGGGGACTCCAGAAAGGACAGGTCTGGAATCAGAGTGCACATCTCAATTTTACATGCTGGGTGCGATTTTCAAGATAGCTTTTGAACAAGAGATTGAATCATTGGAGAGACCAGCATTTTTAGTTGTCTCAGCAGGAGGGAGTGGTGGACTGTATCAAAGGCTTTGGTCAGGTCGATGAAAATAGCACCAGTTAGTTGTCCATTGTCAAGGGAGCTGTGAATGGAGCTGGTGAATCCGAGTAAGGCAGAGGATGTACTATGACCTTTTCTAAAGCCATGTTGCAGTTTACAGAGAATATTACAATTGTCCAGATGCTTGGTAAGTTGGTCCGCTACTATATGTTCCAGTGCCTCCGATAGGGGAGGCAGAATGGAGATAGGCGGAAGTTGCATGGTCAGCCTTATCACCACTTTTGTGAATTGGGGTAACAGTGGCCATTTTCCATTGTCTGGGAATTGGCTAGAGGAAAGAGAGAGAGAGATTAAAGATCTTGGTGAGGGGCCCAAGTACCTCATCAGCGTTAGGGCCAGTAACGAGGTCAAGTGTGTCATGCTTGTTCTAGATTTGCTGATGGCTTTGGCAATGTAGCTTCGGACTTGATGTTTCTTTAGTGCTTTAAAGTAGAAAGGTGGGTGACAGGCTTGAGTGGAGGTTGGGGGATGGGAGTTGACACTTCTTGGAAGAAGTCGGAGGAGAACACTGCTAAGGTCAGTGAGCGATGTTAAAAGTGTTATAATAGTTTTAGAGTCGAGTGTAGTATAGCCATATCTTCCAGTACCTCATGATTCATGAATGTGACAGCTGCCATTTTCAAATCCTGGCCAAAATGTTTTTCTTTGCATCTTAAAAGGTGATTTCACGGTCCCTGCACAAAATAGCCTTTCAGGCAGGAGTTTAAAATTTTCTCTGCCCTTGTTCATGAGGTAGGGTCATAAGAAGGCAGTGTTGGAAATCTGGTGTAAAATATTAAAAACAACAAAGTTATGAGCCTACATTGAATTTTGTGAATGCAGGCTCGTAAGTTTGGTAATATTCAATATTTTTACCCCAAATTTTCAACATACCTATTTCTTTACATTACATTACGAATGTGACAGCTATCATTTTTCAGTTCCTACTCAAAATGCATTTCTGCATCCTGAAAGTTGATTTCACAGTCCCTGCACAAAATCACCTTTAAGCCAGGAGTTGAACATTTACTCTGCTCATCTTCATGGGCCAGGGTCATAACAAGGCTATGTTGAAAATATGATGTAAAATATTACAAAACAACAAATGTATAAGCCTACATTATGTTTTGCAAATGCAGGGTTGTAACTTTGGTAATTTACAGTATTTTACCCCAAATTATTCAGCTGCACCCTATCAGCTCTGGCCAGCATTTGTTTCTGATTGCTTTAGTTACACAGGCAGTGTCTCCACTCACAAATACAGCAGGGCTTTGCTCAATAGGCTCAGATCTGGCCTCTAGGTGCAGTACTGAGTTGCACGATAACAGGATCAGTAAACTTCTCATGAACATAGCCACACCATTGATGTGAAAATGCATGTCTTTCTGCACAGTGATAAATAAAAGTCATGAAACTTATTTAATTCTTACCCAGTCTTCTTTACTTCAGTATTGAAATCCACAGTCAGAGTGTTGATGCAAACACATGCATTGTAAACGCAGCAAAAGCAGCATTTTTACTTCTGGTGCACTCAGCACTTGGAATAATCTACCCATTATGATTAGAAACACAATAAATTATAAATCCTTTTCAAGCACTTTGTTACAGCATTATAAAACTCTGTTTATCTGTAAATGTTTTGAAATTGAATTTTACTTTATGTAAGGAAGTGGAATGTGTATTCCTATGTACTGCATATGTATGTTAATGTTATTATATAATGTGTTGAATTGTGTTTGTTTGCATTTACTGTGGGTCCACCTGTAAAAGGAATTAATTTTCATTATGTTTACCCATTAAGCAAATAAACAAACAAACAATTTGCCTAGATCCCTTTTTGCTTGTTTCAGTTATAATTCCTTAGCTTAATGACCATTTACAGGCTGCCCCTGTACCCTGGGGTGCTAGCAACAAGGCTAACAATGTTTGTGAACACATGTACACATACATGTAACCTCTGACACTCCAGTGCAATCTTACCTTTCTCAGAGCAGGTTCTAAGGAAGGCAGAGTTATGCCAAAACATCAGCAGTCACGTGTGCACATGCACACATGTGAACACATTGTCATCTTTGTTGCCAGCATCCATGGTCCGAATGGCCTATAAATGGTCATGCTTGACTCAGCTGACATATAGCAACTGGATCCAGTATAAAAATCCCAAACTAAGGGTATGGTACCCCATGATTGTACATGGTAGTTGGAGTGGGATGGGTGTGTGTGTGAAAATGGATGTTTTTGGATGCTTCATGAACTTTAACATTGGGTGACTGACATGGTGTAATGGGCCCATCAGTAAGAGAAACAACTGGTGTAGTATTGGGAGGGGACTTTGGTAGTTGTATAAAATAGTGGTGGGCAAACCCCACATCTTCAACACACCACCTTTCCTTATTTCCTTTTCCAACTCCCATAGGGATGCTTATCATCATCCCCAAAGCTGCTGATATCCTCCTACTCTAAGCCCTGTCCTCATCATCTTCACTTTCTCCAGGATCTCTCTCTCCTCTCATTATGCAAAGTCAAAGACGTATTTTACAATTTAGTCATTTCTGACTATGCAATAATCAGATCTCTCTGCTTAGGCTTTGTCTCATGCACAAGTTACACACTCTTATTCAGGAATGGGAAACTATCAAGATCAGGCTCTGCACCACCACCAATAGAGTCTCAGGGACACCAACTACCTCCTCCTTGACCACTGTACCTGAGCCAGAGATTTTACTACCTTTTGTACTGCTCCTCTTCCCACCACCTCTCTTAGCCCACACTAGCCTGGAGTCCACAGATGTGGCAGAGAAACATTTGCCACACTAATGTCACTGCCACTGCTGCCACCTCTCTTTACTACTGCTAATGGCCCTGGAGCCCACAGAAGACATTGCTGCAGATATAATTGTTTTTAGCTGCAACGCCCTTTTGCCCCACAGAAATTCTGTACCTATTTGCTGCCTCCCTCACACCTCTTCCTGTAGTGAAGCATCTCTTTCTAGAGATGTTATCTATTTAGATTTATAATATTGTGAGGAAAAAATTAAACTCAGCAATACAACTAACTAGAGGCAAAAGACAATACCTCCCCGAGGTATTAGCAATGTGATCTGAAAAATAAGTTTACTGAGTTAACAGTAGCTACAGTAAAACCACCAACATTTTTTATAGTTACGTTTTGTAACACAATAGTGGTTAATAAGACACACACTGCAGGGGCAATTAACAAGTTAGTGTAAGAGACAAAACACAATCACTTTATCAGCTAAACTAAATAACTAACACTAATATAGAAAGAGACTGATAAAATACTTCAGTTAATGAGGAACAGTCAGCACTATAGGCCCCACACTCAAGTGGTCCCAATGTGCTCTTTGTATTCAAAAAGTTTTGGTTTACTTCCTGTTTAGTATTGTAAATTATATCAGACTAATTGTTTACTTCTAGGCTGACATTGTCTCTACTTTGTATCCCAGAATCCTCTGCACCTGATATCATAGCAGTAGGCAACATTGGGAGATTCAATAGCCTACAGTGTATGTTAGAGTTTGTATATGCTCTGATCTTTTGTTTGTTCATCTTGCTGCTTTCCTGGGCTACGTACAGCCTTGGTCAACTTTATGTAACCCTGGAAAACCAGAACTAGAAAACATCTGATTAAAGATGATAAAAGCTGTACCATGCACTGCAGGCTATTAAATTTCCACAGTTGACTACTGCTCTGTTGGCTGCAGGCAATTACGGAAGTTTTAGTAACAGAAGCTGTCAGCCTAGAAGTAACAAAAATAGCTTGATACAATGTACTATACTAAAATAAACAGCAAGTAAACCAAAATGTTTTGCACACAAACTGCACATTGAGAACAGATCCACACTTCGGTGAGGGTCTCTTTGCAGTGACTGTTCACCTTTAACCACACCAAACTAATCTACAGAAATAAAATGAGAAATCAGAGACCAAAATAATTAATAAGAAAGACTGAGGCAAACAAATATAAGAAATCTGCTGCATACAAACTAGAGTTCACAGTTAAAAGGCTCCAGTCCAAGTTCCTGATATTTCTGGGCTGCCTTGCTAAACAAGCATTTGTCAATGCTGAATGATTGCTTGCTGGCATTAGCAGTGGAATTGCAGGAGTAAGACAGATGCAGTATAGGAATGGCATTGAAGTATTGAACTGATGCCAACTCCACCTCACCCTGCAGACATGGACAGGCATTGGGGTGTGCCTTTGGGTTATAAGCCCATGACGGTCACAACATTTCACCTCACCCTACCCTTCAGACACTGACAAGTGTTGAGGTGTGCCTTGGGGTGTTAGGCTTACATTCACCTCATTCCATAAGGAAATATGCTGAAATGGATGCAGTATAGAGAGAATGGGGTGAACTCTGGGGTCAAAGAGTCCAAGGTGCACCTCGATGCCTGTCACTGACTGCAGGGTGGGGTGGGGGTGGAATGTCATAAGCCTTACTGTCGACAATCCCAAGTCACACCCCTGACACCTGTCAGTCCCTACAGGGTAGGGCATAATAGTTAAAACCCTAAAACCCTGGGAATTTCTTGGTATTTTACTCCAAGTTTTCCACATGGGCTATTTCTGACCCCACCACATGAACTGGTGATACTACCAGTTTGTTAGGCAAAGGTGATTTTGCATAGTGACTGTGCCATTTGGCACCACAGTGCAACACATTTTGAACAGTGTGTGAAAAGTGACAGGTGTACTGTTCATGAGGAGGTGTAAAAATGGCATTGCTGAAAATCTGGAGTGAAAATATAAAAAAACTGGTGAAGTCATGAGCATGCGAAGAAACTGTGCAATGTACACCCATAATGTAATTAGTTTTGGGATTTATTTACATCAGATTTTCAACATAGGCATTTTGGGACCGCTGCTCATGAACAGTGTCACTGTAATTTTCTTAATCTGTCCGAACACTAATTTCCTACAGTGACCATGCTATTATGTGCTGGAAGTGCGAAAACACATTTTGGCCATGGTGTGAAAAATGACATCTGTACTGTTCATAAGGCGGTAGAAAAATGTCAATGTTGAAAATCTGGACTGAAAATATTACAAATTTGTGAACTTATGAGGGTGCATGGAAATTGCATAATGCACGCTTGTAACAGTCATTTATGGACTTTTGTCACCAAATTTTCAACATCACCATTTTAACACATCTGCTCATGAACAGTATCACTGTGATTTTCTTAATGTGTCCCAAACATTTATTTCACATACCGACTGCTCAATATGCGCTACATGTGCAAAACACATTTTGGGCAGGATGTGAAAATGACAGCTGTCCTCTTCATAAGGAGGTATGGTAAAATGGCAGTGTTGAAAATCTGGAGTGAAAATATTAAATATTCTCAAAGTTATGAGCATGCGTAGGAACTGTGCAATGCACACTAAATAAAACAGTCATTTGGGGAATCTTTTCACAAATTTTCAACAAAGGGTTTTTGGGGCCTACCTCATGAACTGTGACACTGTTGTTTCATTACTCAGTCCCAAAGGTGGTTCTGCGAATGACCATAAAATCACCTTTCAGGACAGAATAACAAAATGACAGTGACTGAGTTCATGAGGTGGGGTCTAAGAACTCATGTTGAAAATTTTGGCGAAAACATTCCCAAAATGTCCGAGATATGCAAAGTTAAAAAACAATACGTTTATGCCATTATACAGCTTACTGGCATTTCTTCAGTTCGCAGTTGGTTTGAAGAGTGCAGGCGTGTTTCCAGTCCATCAAGATCATGGCACCAGCGCCTGGAGGTAAGTATGGGGTGAGGTGGGGGTGTGGGAGGTGGGTACACAAAGGCTGGGTGCAGATTGGGGGAATGGGTAAGAGAGTCAACGAGGGACCGTTTTTCTTATAAGTGTGTTTTTCTTTTTTTGAGATGACTTGGGACTTTTGCCACACCAGGGTAGGCTCCCAGCATGGCAGCTGGAAGTTTGTTTGGGGGTCAGTGGAGCAGATGGGGAATGGGCACCCCCATCAACCATACAGACTTTTGCCATGCTGGGGTGAGCTCCCAACGCATGGCACCTGTAAGTCTGTTTTGGGGGTACAGTGGAGCCGGATGGGGGATTGAGCACCCCTGTCAGCCATACAGTGTGCAGGGGTGGAGTGCAAGAGTACGCTGGGGTGGGCTCCCAGCATGCTACTTGGTGTTTGTTGGGGATCCAAGAAAAATGAAGCTCTCTATGACAGCTGTTCAGATGCAGTGCTGACGTTTAGGAACTTTGCATGCTGCGACGGCAGAATGCAAATTGCCTGCCGACGGCAGTAGTACAATTGCCTACACACTACCACCGGCCATTGTAGTGGTCTTTGCTTTGAACTGTTCGCTGCTGCATCTGAACTGCTGCCACAGACAGCTCAGACATTTATTGGTGGGGCGAGGCCATGCCTGTAAGAAGTTGCAACTGGTGCACAGCTCAGAGATTTGGTTTCATTGGGGACTGGGTGTCCACCTGGAGGGATGCAGGCCTATACTGGCATGATGGTCTGCATCTGTCCAGGAGGAACCAAGATTCTAGGTGATAGGTTTAAATGCTTCATTGGCAAGTATTTAAACTAGCCAAGAGGAGGCACTGGAAAGGAGCATGGAAATCCTAGCCCCCAAAAAAATCAGGGTAGTAAGTAGCGTAACACCAAGAAAAAGATGCCTATAGGGAGAAGTGCAGAGGTAAATGGAGAAATGACAAATGCAGTATGGACAGGAATGGGGCAAAAGGGGTAAGGCCATCAAGAAATAGAGGTAATGAGCACCAATGCCTATAGTCTGGGCAACAAGCTTCCTGAACTGGTGGCCTTGATGGAAGAGGGATGCCTGGATATTATAGCAGTCACAGAAACATGGTACACAGAGAACCATGACTGGGATGTTAACATACCAGGGTACACAACCTACAGGAGAGACAGGGAGGGAGAAGAGGGGTGGAGTAGCTCTCTATGTAAGGAAGGATAAAAGCAACTGAACAAAAGAGTAAACAGGGAAGAGAGGAGGTGCTGTGGTTCACCTTAGAGACTGGAAATGACACCACAATCTGCACAGGGTTGTATACAGACCCCCATGTCAGGGAGGGAATGGATAAGGATATGAGAGAAGGCATCCTTAGGATGGCAGAGAAAGGAAATACTGTTGATGGGGACCTGAATATCCCAGATGTTAACTGGAGCACCTTGCTGCAGCCACATCCAAAAGCAGGGCCATTCTCAATGTCCTTCAGGTGGCATGCCTCAGACAGCTAGTTTGGAACCCACTCATGAGGGAGCAATCTTAGACCTTGTACTCTCAAATGGGGACAGTGAAAGGATCTCAGATCTAGAAGTGGGTAGCATTCTGGAGACAAATGACCACCAAACAGTGTGGTTCACGATAAACTCAGCTACAGCGTCAAGCCATACAAAAGTGAGGGTTCTGGACTTCAGGAGGGCTAACTTTGGCAAGATGAAGAGTGCCTCAGAAAGCACTAGCAAACAGGCTAGAAGGAGGGTGAAGCAACAATGGGAAACATCAAAACTGCCATCACAAAGGCAACAAGCCTTTGTGTGAAAAAATAAACAAATCAAAATGAAAGAAAAAGCCACTATGGTTCTCAAAGAGGTAGCAGTGAAGGTTAGGGAGAAAAATACAGCTTTTAGGAAGTATAAGAAAACACAGAAGAAGCAGGACAGAGAACTGTACCAGTTAAGGCAGAAGGAAGCGGGAGGGTAGTTAGAATAGCAAAGGCACAAACTGAGGAAAAGATATCCAACTTGGTTAAGAAGGGGATAAAACCTTTATAGGTATATCATGGAGCATAGAAAGACGAAGGGAGGGCTAGTGAGGCTGAATAGAATGGACGGTGGGTGGGCAGAGAGGGACAGTGAAAAAGCAGGGAAACTGAAAGAATACTTCTGCTCAATATTCACAAAAGGAGGAGGGAGGGTGCCTAATCCGATTAACAGAAGCACTCTGGATGAGGGGTTCGATCCCAGTCCTTTCACAGAAGAAAGTGTTCTGAAAGAACTCCTAAAACTGAAGGCGGACAAAGCAATGGGGCCTGATGGCATTCACCCCAAATTCTAAAAGAATTAAGGAGAGAACTAGTGACACCATTGACTACCCTTTTTAATAAATAATGGGAAGATGGTGTGGTACCTGAGGACTGGAGGAAGGCAGATGTTATTCCCATTCACATAAGTGGGAGCAAGACAGAGGCAGGAAACTACAGACCTGCCAGTTTAACCTCTGTGGTAGGAAAAGTAGGAATCACTCTGAAGGAAAGAATTGTTGAATACTTAGAGACCAGTGGGGCACAGAACCCAAGGCAGCATGGGTTCACAGCAGGAAGGTCATGTCAGACAAATCTAATTGATTTCTTTGATTGGGTGACCAAAGTAGTAGACCGGGGGGCTGTTGACATAGCCTACCTAAACTTTAGCAAGGCATTTGACACAGTCCCACACAAAGATTAATAGTCAAATTAAGCAGCCTGGGAGTGGGTCCCAGGGTGGTGGCCTGGTAAAACATTGGCTGGACTACAGGAAACAGAAGATAATTGTAAATGGAGTCCACTCTGAAGAAAGAGGGTTACTAGTGAGGTACCACAGGGTTCAGTACTGGGTCCAGTCCTTTTAATGTCTTTATAAGTGACAGTGCAGAGCGACTGGAAGGAAAAGTATGCCTCTTTGCAGATGACACAAAGATCTGCAACAGGGTTGATACACAAGGAGGCATGGAAAGGATGAAAAGGGACTTGGCAAGGTTGGAGGAATGGTCAAGTATGGCAGGTAGGATTCAGTGCAAAGAAGTGCAAAATAATACACCTGGGAAACAAAAACCCAGGGAGATTACACAATGTGGGGAAGGGAGTAACAACAACAAAAATAGAAAGGGACCGGGGTAATCATATCTGATGACCTTAAGGTTAGCAAGCAATGTGAGAAGGCAGTTAGGAGGGCTGGGGAATACTGGAACACATAGGAGAGGCATCACCAACAGAAAACAGGAAGTTGTTATCCCTCTGTACAGACAGTTGGTGGACCCCATCTGAGTACTGCATCCAGTTCTGGAGACCCCATCTCCATGAGGACATAGACAGGATGGAGGCAGTCAGAGGAGGGCATCTAAAATGGTGCAGGGCCTGCAAGAGAAGCCATGAGCAGAGACTAAAGGAGCTTAATATGTATACCCTTGAGGAAAGGAGGGAGGCGGGGACATGATAGAAATGTTTAAGTACCTCAATGGAATCAACTAAGTCAAGAGGTAGCATCTTTCAGAAAAAGAGATGTGCAAGAACAAGAGGACACAATTTGAAGATAGAGGGGATGGCTCAGGGGCAATGTGAGGAAGTATGTTTTCACAGACAGGGTGGCAGACACATGGAATAGCTTTCCTGAGGTGGTTGTGGGGTCTAAAACTGTGGGAGAATTCAAGAATGCATGGAACAGACATAAGGCTATTTTGTGGGTGGAAGAAATAGGCTGTTAGTTAAATAGGATCAGTAGCTTATCCTGTAGGTAGGGAAATGGGCATACTAGGTGAGCCAAGCAGTCCTTATTTGCCATCAAAGTCTATGTTTCTATGTAGGGCATTGGAGCGGGTGGCACACCTCCGAAAATTTGTATGGGCACTATGTTTCTTGCACATGCGTGCAAGCAAACATAATGAACACCTTCCATCCTGTACAGCCGGGCTTTACATAAACAAAACAAAACTACTAGATAAAACTAAATAATCAGCAAAACAGAAACAAACAACACAAATCTAGTAGCACAAGGCCCTCAGGATTAATTTGTGAGTGATTTGTTTTCAAGTTTCTGTTATTAGAAGGACTTGAAAGCCTTTTTCCTCAGAAAAGCTGGGACAGACTTTTCTCCAACTCTTTCTTCAAAAGACTGCACTCAACACAGCTTCCTCATGATATACTCTACAGCTCATTTCAATACCATGTGACTTACAATTCCATAATGCATTGTAGACTTTGTCTGTAGGCCCCACTTTACCAGAGACATTACAAACTTTAAAAATTCATGAGTTTTCTCATGCTGCAAATTAGCGCCATAAAAGCAAATATTTAATTTCATGAATTGTGGTGATGTTGTGATTTAAATTGTGAAACAAATGTTTCAAACTTTGCACACCACTAGTCTCAACATAGATATGGCACTCCTTGGATGACTGCCAAATGCCATGGTTTCCTGCTCTGTGGGGAACAGGTGATCCACTACAGTGCTAACTCAGGCATCCAGTGGGACACCCAGTGTCTAGTGCATCTTCACCACGCTTGTTATTCCTGGCTGCTGAGCAGGGCTTTACACATATGGAACAGAGGTCATGGGACTATGGATGACTGCCCATTTCAGATGGGCATCTGGGTCTATAACACTATGGTTGTGATACCCATGGGTTGCTTATACTCTGCCCCTTCTGTTGATGGAGACCTCAAAATACTGGAAAACCAGCTGAATATATCTTTTTTTATTGCAGGTCCTGTGTGTGATTTATTTATTTATTTTACATTTGGGGCACCTTGCTCTTACAAGTTAAACATAATAGTTCCAAGCTGGATGGATCAGTGAACCATGTCTAGAAAACCTAACAAGGGTAAGAAAATAGTTATGGGATGGGTAAGAAGTTGGTTAGAGTATAGGAAACACAGGGTAGTGGTAAAGGAGTTTGATCGAGGAAAGAGGCTGACCAGTGGAGTATCTCTGGGTTCAGTGCTGTGACTAGTCCTCTTCAATGTCTTTATTAGTGATACAGCAGGAGCTAAAGGGAAGGGTTTGCCTCTTTGCAGATGACATCAACAAGGTGGACACTCTGGAGAGGGTTGGAAAAGATGAGCAGACATCTGAAAAACTGAAGGAGTAATCAAGGGTTTGGTAGCAGGATTTCAATGCAGAAAAATGCACCATAATGCATTATTTCATAGAAACCCGGGGCACAGTATAAAATGGGTTGAGTGATACTGGCAACAATCAAGCAGGAAAAAGACCTGGGGTAATCATATTGGATGACTTAAGGTGGCCAGACAGTGTGATAAGGCAGTAGGTAGTGCTAGTGGGATACTGGGGGCATAGGAAGGGGTATTACTAGCAGAAAAATGGAGGTGGTGTTGCCCCCTATATCGTCACTAGCAACTTGCCACCTTGAGTACTGTGTCCAGAACTGGAGATCACATCTCAGTAAGAACATAGACAGAGTGGAGGCAGTCCAGAGGAGTGCTACCAAATGGTGTAAGGTCTGCATCAAATGTCCTATGAGGAGAGGCTGAAAGAGCTCAATATGTACACCCTGGAGAGAGCAGGGAGAGAGTGGATATGATAGAGACCTTTAAATACCTCATGGGGACTAATAAGGTACAGGGGATGAGCATGTTTCTGAAAAAGTGCTCTAGAACAAGGGGACATGCTATGAAGCTGGGTGGGGTGGTTTCCTAAGAGATGTGAGGAAATATTTCTTCACAGAAAAAGTGGTGGATTCCTGAAACAGTCTTTCAGCTGGTAGTGGGGGTGAAAACAGTGCTGAGGTTCAAAAATACCTGGGATAGGCACAAGGGAATGTAGGGAAGGAGTGGAATGAGACAGCACCATAGATCAAGTAGGTCTGCAGCAAAAATGAAGGTAGTAAATAGCTGGGTGGGTCTACTAGCTGCCCTTATCTGTGATCATGTTCTGTGTTTTATGTCTCTAAGAACAATACCCTCATGGGAACTTTCTATGAAAGATAAGGAAACTGATGGCACACATTGGGACAGCAGCAGTGCAATTTATATGTAAAACAAATTGGCAGACACATTTTTAAAAAACAATAAAATCTATCTGTTTAGGACACTAACATTATTTTAAAGACATTTCTTATTGCTCTGACTGCAGTTTCTTAAGTATTACATATTCTGCATCATTAGGACAAGCTGATAATGACAGAAGGACATTTCCTTTGGCCTGATGCAATCTTTGATAGACATGTTCCACTATAATTTAAAGAAAATGTTTTAAAGATACTTAAATGCAATCTGAAGTATGCAAAACCAAAGAAAATAATGCAGAGAACCATATCAGCTGAATTTCTTTCCAATATTTTAACAGCAAAGCATATGGATTCTTTTGGAAGTAAAGACATCCAGACTTGTTATTTCACAATAAATCTTTGGATGCTCTGTACAGTACCTCTTAGCAATATATCATACACTAATTAACTTGTGGAAAATGGATTCTTGCATGGTTCTGTTAGAATTAATTAGGAATAAACAATAGTCTGATTCAGACTACTATATTTACATAATTCCTTAACATTACATAATAGTACAAGAAATAGTCTGATAGTATTTGTTATCTTAGCTGCTTGCAGTCTGTTAACTGGTATGATATAAAACCAACCTACCCTCACCCTGGGCCTTACAGTATCTTTTAAGAATTCAGGTAATTAACTGACCTGCCTTTGCATGAGTGCTGCCTGTAGAAGAACTAGAAAGAACTCACTCTCTGACTCACCTGCTTACTTCACTGTCCTGACCTTTGGGACTGCTTAGTCTGCCCAGGGTCTTTCTGTTTCCTTCTCAGTTGGCACACTATGAGTTTCAACATGCTTCAGTTGCAGTCGGTGGTTGGGAATTGAATACATGGACCAACTAACATGACACCTCACTCATTGTCTACCAGTCATGATGGCCCCATGGACTCAGACCCATGACCATTTAAAATGAGTAAAAGGTTAATCTGGTTGGTTGAAACTGATCAGTGTTGCTAAGGGTGCAGACTGGCTGAAAAAATGCCCACACTTTACTTGACTGCCCACCAGGTATGATTATTGGTGGTGCATTGGAACTCAGTCTGATGGTAACTATTTCCGTGGCAGCTGTCCAACTGAGACTCCTCTCTGACAGGTGGTCTTGATGGTTGTGGTCTCTTCTGCTTGTTTAGTAGAAGCTATTGCTGCAACTGCCTGCTGCACTGCCTTTAGTGCTAAAATGGTAACTGGCACCACATACAGTGAGCAGCAGCCATCAGCTCATCCTTGTGCCATGCACAGAGTTCCTGAACTCATGTCACTGCAAAACACAGATCCCACTGGGACAATGGCATAGAGTCTGGAAAGGGTGGAAGGGCAGGAAGGGAGGCCTAGGAATGAGAAGCTGGGAGTGGGTCTGATACCAATTAAATTCAAAAGCGTGACAGAGCCATCAGAGGCAATTCCAGCACATAGTCAGCTGTCTGTCTCACCATCAGGCCTGCCTCTATGTGATTCCCCTTCATGATTGGGCATCCATCATGGCTAGCAAATTTTAGTTATTTTTGGTGCCAGGTAGTATAGTTTGTGCACTTCTTGTAGTCATGTATGCCCTTCTGCGCTTACTATAGATTAGGGCTGCATTCCTCTAGAATGATCCAATTCGATGTTCATAACTTGTGTCAGTGATAAGGCAAGCTTGGAGTAGGTCTGCAAACATAGAACTCTTAAACCTGTGTGGCAGAGTCAATTTAATTAGTTTTGGCTGAGGCTTGTGTGTTGGAATGCTACTTGGGTAGGAGCTGCAGCACTGTATGGGGAATCTGCACTAAGCTGGAATTCACATACAGATTGATATGCTAGAAAGATAAACCTTGGTGAATGCTTAAATGTTTGCTTGCCATCTTGTTTATTATTTCTTTGTTCTTCTTAACTACAATTTGTGACTCAGTTGCTAAACAGTGGCTATTATGGCACCAAACAAATAAATGTCTTCTTGCAATACTAAACAAGCATTTGTCAGCATCGAGATGTTGCTTGCTTCTATGTGCTGTTTAGGTATTTGGAAGTCATTGGAGTGCAAATATTGAAGATTTGCGAACTTCTGGCGTGTTGTAGGAACTGCGCTCACATGCCTTCGTAAAACAGTCATTTAGGAATTTTTCACCAAATTTTCAACATAGCCATTTTAAGACCTCTGCTCATGAACAGTGTCACTGTGATTTTGTTAATGTGTCCCATACATTGAGTTTGCACACCGACTGTGCCATTATGGCGCTACATGGGCGGAAACACGTTTTGGGCAGGATGTGAAAAATGACAGCTTTACTGCTCATAAGGAGGTGTGGTAAAATGGCAATGTTGAAAATCTGGAGTGGAAATATTGAAAATTCGCAAACCTACAAGCGTTGCGTGGGAACTATACAGCGCACACACGTAAAAAATCATTTTATGAATTCTTTCACCAAATTTTCAACATTGCCATTTTAAGATCTATGCTCATGAACAGTGACACTGTGATTTTCTTAATGTGTCCCATACACTGAGTTTGCACACCAACTGCGCCATTATGCTTACATGAGCAGAAACATGTTTTGGGCAGGATGAAAATGACAGCTGTACTGCTCATGAGGAGGTATGATAAAATGCCAATGTTGAAAATCTGGGTGAAAATATTGAAAATTAGCAAACTTACGACGTGCGTAGGAACTGTGCACAGACTCGTAAAACAGTCATTTTAGGATTTTTTCACCAAATTTTCAACACAGCCATTTGAAGACCTCTGCTCATGAACAGTGCCACTGTGATTTTCTTAATGTGTCCCATACATTGATTTCACACACCGACTGCGCCATTGTGACTACATGGAGGAAACACATTTTGGGCAGGATGTGAAAATGACAGCTATACTGCTTATAAGGAGGTGTGGTAAAATGGCAATGTTGAAAATCTGGAGTGAAAATATTGAAAATTTGCCAACTTACGAGCCTGCGTAGGAACTGCATAACGCACCCTCGTAAAACAGTAATGTTAGGAATTTTTCACCAAATTTTCAACATAGCCATTTAAGACCTCTGCTCATGAACAGTGTCACTGTGATTTTCTTAATTGTCCCTTACATTGATTTTGCACACGACTCATGCCATTCTGCACTACATGGGCGGAAACACATTTTGGTGAGATGTGAAAATGACAGCTATACTACTCATAAGAAGGTGTGGTAAAATGGCAATTTTGAAAATCTGGGTGAAATATTGAAATTTTGCGAACTTACGAGCCTGCGTGGAACTGCATAATGCGCTTCATAAACTTTCATTTTGAGAATTTGGCACCAAATTTTCAACATGGGTTTTGGGACCCCTTCTCATGAATGATATCACAGTCATGGTGGTATTCAGGCCTGAAGGGTGATTTCACAGTCACTGCACAGTCACTGCGAAATCGCCCGCCGAGACCGCTCTCTCATGACAGTGACATCATTCATGAAGGAGTCCCAAAAGCCGTGTAAATCTAATGCAAAATTAAGAATACCTGAGATATGCAACAATGTTGAAACCCCCTATCTAGCCCATTATACAGCTACCAGCATTTCCTCAGTTGCGGTCGGCTTTGAAGAGTGCAGGCGTGTTCCTCGTCCACGAAGTCGTCGTGCGGTCTGGAAGTAAGTATGGGGTGAGGGAGTGTCGCGGAGGCTGGGTCGCAGTGGGTGGGTGCAGGTTGTGGGAGGGGTTGGGGGAGCGCCGCTGGACGTTTTGTTTTACAGGTTTAAAAAAAAAAGCGCCATGGGACATTTGCCACTGGGTGGGCTCCCAGCGTGGCACAAAGATATTGGGGGCATTCAGCTGATGGAGGATTGGGCATACCGTCAGCCATGGTAATTTGTTGCGCTGGGGTGGGCTCCCAGCGTGGCACAAATAAGAGGCGTTCAGCCGGCGAGTTAGGCACCCCCATCGGCCCAAGACTGCTTGCCATGCTGGGGTGGGCTCCCAGCGTGGCAGCTACTACTGGGGGATGCAGCTCAGCCGATGGGGATTGGGCACCCTGTCAGCTATACAGTGCGTGCGGTGGCGCGCGTACCTGCGTGTGTCTGGGGGAGCTGGGTGAGCAGCCGATATCTTATCGGTGCTCACTGAGCGTAACTCCCCCTTTAACTGTATGCCACTGCATTTTGGAGGCGTGTCATAGACAGCTCCAAAATGCGACTAATCAGAAACCCCATGCCACACACTGACTGAATTGGAGGAGGAGGTGACACACCTCCGAAATCTCAATGATGGCACTATGTTTCTTGCACATGCATGCAAGCAACATAAAAAAGGAATTGCCTTATGTCCAAACATGTGAGCCTATAGCTCAGTGGTGAAGAGCAGTGGAGCAGTATTCTGGGGGCCAGGATTCATTTACAAGTACTGTAGGTCCCATTATTTCTGTTTCACTATAATTTATGTTGTAGAAGAGAAATTGTTAGTAAATGAGGGAGAGTGCTGTAACTCTCTGCAGTATTGTTTTTTTTCTTTTTCAATTTACTTACTGAGTAAAGACCAGCTAAGACACAGCATCTCAATTCCAGTGGGATCCTGCTTTAACTCATTTATACAATGTATTTAATCAGGATAGTACAGATTTGATGCAACATCTCATTTTCAGTACCTTGCTCAGGGTTGTGGGCCATCACTGCAGTGAAACCCCACAGCTATGGCAATGTAGGCACTGCAACCTGATTGACACACATTCCATCGATCAGGATTTTGTAGCATCAGCCATCTTGCCACCTAGGGTTTTGTACTTCCCCACAAACACCTCAACCACAAGGGGATTATATTAATTTTAGAATCGGGGTCAAAGCCCCGCGGTGGAGGGAGCGAACTCCCGCCAAAAAGCCGGAATGTGCCCTGTGCATTGCCACAATAGTGGTCCATTGCCACAATTGCCAGGCGCATGGTCCCCATCGGCAATCTGTTGTCACTAACCCCACTGCTGTATGGGATGGAAGGTGTTTCATTATGTTTGCTTGCAGGCATGTGCAAGAAACATAGTGGACATCATACAAATTTGTGCAGGTCTGCCACCCCACTTCCAATGCCCTGCTCCTTCTTACAGGCGGCCTCACCCACCAATAAATTCTGAGCTGTCTATGACAGCAGTTCAGATACAGTGGCGTACTGTTCAAAGCAAAAGACCGCTACAATGAGTGGTGGTAACATGTAAGGCAATTTGCATTCCTGCCACGGCAGTATGCAAAGTTCCTACATGTCAGCACTGCATCTGAACAGCTGTCATAAACAGCTCTATTTTCTTGGATCCCCAACAAAACCCATGTAGCACCTAGGAGCCACCCCAGCTTGCTCATACGCTCCCCACACACACTGTATGGCCAACAGGGGTACCCAATCCCCCATCAGTTCCTGTAACCCCCAAAAACAGACTTCCAGGTGCCATGCTGGGAGCCCACCCAAGCACGGCAAAAGTTTTATATAAGAGGGCTGCCCAATCCCCATCAGCTCCACTGCCCCCCAAAACAAACTTCCAGCTGCCATGCTGGGAGCCCACTGCAGTGTGGCAAAAGTCCGCATCATCTCAAAACAAACCCCAAAAACACACCTAATAAGAAAAGCGGTCCCTCGTTGGCTCTCTCACCCCTCCACCAATCTGTGCCCACCCTCTGCATACCTCACCTCCCCACACCCTCACCTCATCCCATGCATACCTCTGGATGCTGGCACGATGATCTTCGTGGACGGGAACACGTCTGCACTCTTCAAAGCCAACTGAGAACTGAAGAAATGCCAGTAAGCTGTATAATGCCATATTTTTTTTTAACTTTGGTCCCCATCGGCAATCTGATGTCACTGTGGAGTCAGTCGATGTTCATGATGTTGAAATGACTGGTGAAACCGCTTAGGGTCACACAACATTTGACTGTAGCAGTGTTTAAACATCCCAGGGCATCATATCATGAGATTTTCTGAGTGAGAGCGCACAATTCAACATTATCAAAGCAGAACATTAAATGGCACTTTTACATTTTTTTCAGCTAAAAGGCACTATTGTAGTGTGACTTGTGGCGAGCATGTGCTTCTCAGGCAGTATGGGCACAATGGCCTTGCAACATTCCATTTCAGTGGGGTCCTGCTTTGGTCCATATAGAGGCAGTATAGCATAGTGGTTAAGGGCACTGAGCTGCAAACCTGGAGACCTGGGTTAGAATCCCATCAGCCCCACTCACATACTCTGTGACCCTGAGCAAGTCACTTAACTTCCTTGTGCTTCCAGGTCACACCTGAAACAAAGTCCAGCTTAGTGTGCCTTTCCTGGTTAAACAATTTCCCCTTTCCTTTTCATTGTTACAGATTGTTAGACTGGAGCCCTGGGAGGTTAAATTATTTGCCTAAGATTACACAGTGAATATTTCTCACCAGCAGGGATTATACCTGTGATTTCCTTGTTTCTAACAATGCTCTAAATAGGGGTTTTGTGTGATAACAGCAACTCTAAAAAGTGCTGACAAAACAGAGAGCAACAAAATCAATTCCAGAAATGGATTTCTCTGTATTCCTTATCTCCAGGGTTCATAGTATCAGATAATGGTGCCATCATAGTCTTGTTTACAAATTGTTTAAATTTTCTTAAATGGAAACAGAAATTTTGAACACCTGTTAGGTCTTGCTAAGGAAATATGTAGGCATTTTAGCCAGTCTGTGAAAGCAGAAAAATCCTGAAGGGGCTGCAGAGGTCAAACAACTTGCCATTGCATACATTAAAGCAAAGAAGTTCCAACCCACTGGAATTCAACATTTTACATGTTGGAAAGGCTCCCTGAACAGAAAAAGCTGTACATGACTACACCATGCAGAATCAAATAGATAAAGGAGACAACATGATCAGTTCCAGCAGCTGGACTCTACTTGAATCTTTGATTACCTTATTGTAGGCAGTTGAGGCTGCCACATGATGTCAGTGTGGACAGTGCAACTCTGAGTCAAATTCTTCCTCAAATCAAATGTGTTCACATTTTCCTTTATGACATAAAGAAAGACTTTCAGCCAAAAGAAGACAGCACCACTGTTATGCTGGTAGAAGACTTGATTCTGACTGCTGGCTGATCAGAAACTAAATGCCATGTTTAGAATGACACCTATATGTTGGCTACATTGCTCGATCCCGCTATAAGTGAAACATTGAAGCAATCCTTCCTGCAGGGGAAAACACTGAGTATTGGAGAGATCTTCTGCCAACCAAATGTGACATTGCCCTACCAACACCATTAACTGATGCAAAGCAGTCAAACCCTGCCAAACCATCAAAGTACGCCTCTGGTGCAGACAATAACACATCTATCAATTCCTCACAATCACCAGCATCATCAGCAAGGGAAAGATATCTACAGCTACTTCTGGGCCTCCTATGCCCAAGGTCAGAATGGCAAATAACTCTGAGTCACCAGCAACAATGTGGATTAGTATCCTCCTGTATAGAAAGTGCAGCTGGTTCATCTGCTGAACTGGTAACCCATCTCAACACAATGATATTGAAGTATTTTGCAGACCATATTGTGATTGGTCTCGAGGAAGCTCCATTATTTTATTGGAAACAAAGAGAACAATATGGCCAGATCAAGCAAATCTTGGAATAATGTACCTCAGTTGTCCACTTTTAAGTGTATATTCAGAATTCATATTTAGTGCAGCTTGAGGAATAGTCACTGGTCACAAAACACTGCTAAGTCCTGCAAATGTGGAACAGCTTACATTTCTTAAAATGTATGCTGACAATTTCCAATTGTCCCAAACATGAATTATGCATGTCTGACACAGAACATGAACAGCAGCCTGCTAACAGTGACAGTGAATATGATGACTAGGTTTTCTAGAAACAAATAGAACCATCACTACTGCCACCATGCCAGCCACATGTGCCATACTACTCTTAGTCTTCTTTAGTCAGTCATCAGTTTTATGTAATGTAAGTTTGATCAATGCCCACCATGGGTATAATTTTGGAAACAGCAGCAGGCTCACTCACAGCAGCTGTACCACTTGTACCTACCTTGGAAATGCCCACCATGGGATTAATTTTTGGGCACAGCAGAAGTTTGCTGTGAGCAGCTGTACCCTCTTGTACCTGCCATAGCAATGCTCACTCTCGGTATAATTTTGGGAAACAGCTGCAGGCTCAATCAGAGCAGTTGCACCTCTCGTACAATACCTATCCCAGAAATGCCTGTCATGGGTATAATTTTTGGAAATAGCAACAGGCTCACTCACAGCAGTTGTGTCTCATACCTACCTTGGAAATACCCACCATAGGAATAATTTTGGAAACAGCAGCAGGCTCATAAAGAGCAGCTGAGCCTCTAATACCTGCCTCAGCAATGCCCTATGTGGGTATAATGGTTCAGGATGCCAAACAAACAGTACAATAGTCCAAAAACAGTCTTTCACATGATTTTTGTTATGGTCAGGGTCTGATAACTGGGTAGTAGAATGGGTCATGTAGTAACTACCGACCTGGCCTGACTACTCAGTTTTCATCCGGGTATTTTTAGGGTACTTTTGAGGTACCAGTGGGTAGTCTTAGGGGTCAGGTATTTTAGTACCCACCCATCCTAGCTCTAACCATTCAATCACACTGCTTTGGGGGTCAGGAAAGATAGTGAGCTGCTGACAATGCTTTCATGCTTGATTTTGTTAAACTGTATTCCCAGGGTTACCCATCATGAAACTTCTGATTTTCACTGGGACCCTGTGTCTAACCATTTCCACAGGTGGGTTGGGGTTGACTGGAGTACTGGGAGGTAGTAGCATAGGATCACTCAATGAATATGAGGCTGTAACAGGTTTGAACTTCTAGATTCAGTTTTCGACAGTGCAGTAACAATTAAACCACGCTGCCTCCTCTCTCTGGTGGGACTGGAAAGATCCAGTTACTGCTGGAAATATGTTTTGTTTACAGTTTACCCTGGATAGCCTACCTGAGCTGCAGCATTTGTTTCTGCTTTTATCCATTTGTACTGTATTATTTACAAGTCCGTGCAACTCCACACACCCCAAAATGTACCTGGAAACATGCTGTCAAGTTATTATAGCATTGTGTGCCTTTCATGGTCACAAATTACAAATAAATAATACTCCAACTGAGATGCAATGTTTTATTTTCACCAGGGAACTGCTTTTACTCATTGTTACAATGTATTTATCAGGATTTTGCACCTGAGATACAACAACTCATTTCTAGAAGTGTTCTGCTTCCACCCATTTCCATAACTGGGTGGAATGATGCATCAATGAAGCTTAAGTGACTTGTGCAGAGGCACACAGTGAGTATCATAAAATGAGTAGGCAATGTTCTGTATCCTGAGTAAATAAATGTGTTCATACCCATTGGATTGGGACAGCAGATCCAATGGATATGAACACGTTTCATAATCACTATGCAGTACCACAAATAAATCATAGTGCCACCTTGCAGAATTTAACACTTGCATCCCTTTTGTTGTAGCTGAATACTTACTAGTAACTTGTCCTACTCCCGCCCCACTCTTACTCTCTCTGCCAATATTTCTTGTTTACACATCACTGATTCTGTACATTTTCCTGCAATAAACAGGCACTTACCTACTGGGCTGGTACAGTGAGCTGTTCGTCACTCACTCTCGCCACCACCTGTTCACTTCATGCCTCCCACTCATATACTGCTGGTGACCACTGATTCACAATGCAACCTTGCTCACTCATCCTCCACTGCTTCCTATCTTAGCAATACGGAAATAAAACTAACCCCAACAAGTATCCCATTGACAATGACCATCATCCCTCAAAAACAGAAAAGTACTCTTTACAGCAGAGAGAAAACATGCAGCATAAAACAATGCCACAGCAAGCTAAATATTTCAAGGATGGGGATTTGACAATAGCACCCTGTAGTAACAGTCCAACTGTAGAGGAACTACGTTCCACTTAATCATTATATTTTATGACATTTTCTTTAATTACAGTGTAACTACACTGTAACTGCATTACAATTGCTAGTCTAGTGGTACCCCTCTCCCTCCTGTTGCCACAATTTGCCCTGCAGATGTCATTCCTACATGCCCTATTATTCTAGTGGTACCCCCCTCCCTCCCATTGCTGCAATTGCCATGAGATAGTAATGTCTACAATCCCTGGTGGTCTAGTGGTCCTCCCGCTAGCCCCAGTAAGTGGTAAATCGCACTTAACAAAATTCCCTGGTGATCGGTGGCACCCCTATCCTCCCACCCACCCACACAGGACCCTTTGCTCACCCTGCTCCCCACTGTCATTGGTGGGCAGCTGCAACCCACCTGCATATCACTTCGGCCACCCAACTTACAGGTACAGTATGGGCTGTAAGCCCATTGGTCCACAGTGTGGACCAATGGGCTTGCAGGACATACTGCCTGAACAGTTTCAAATATGTGAATGAAGTCATTCACATACCCCGACATCTAGTACAGTATGCCTTGAAGACTATTGGTCCACACTGTGGACCAATTACTTACAGACCATACTGTACCTGTCCATCAGGGGGCAGTTGGGGCAGTATGCGGATGGGTTTCACCCACCCGCCAATGTTGGGGAGGGGAGGTGGACAAGGGGTACTGTGTGGATGGAAGGGTTAGGGGTTGCCACTAGATCACCAGGGAATTTTGTTATGGTGATTTACCATGATTGAGGAGTAGGGCGGAGGGGTACCACTAGACTACCAGGGATTGTAGACATTACTATCTCACAGTGATTGTGGCAATAGGAGGAAGGGGTTACCACTAGACTACCAGGGAGATGTGGTGCTTGTGGATGTTGTTCTAGCTGGGTGGGTGGCCACCCATGGCTGGCAGCTGTTGTGTTGCACCCTGTGATACAGAAGCCTGCCTGTGGGTGGCCAAAGGTTATTCCACCAATTCACGGGCTCAACTTTGGGCCTCCCATGCGACACAATGCAGGGGTTGTGCCAGCATGTCACGCCGCCGCACTCAGGGTTGAATATCGGGATGTGCCGACATGCATGGGCACACCCTGCATCTGGCGCGGCATACATTAACATTGTGCCCCAGCGCAATTGGGATTTGCACTGTGCCTGGCAGCCTTTTCAATATCCCACCAGGGCGCAGTGCAGGGTTGTGCCGGCACAACTCTGTTGCACCATGCACAACCCCTTTGAATATCAGGGCCACTGTGTATAATCTGTACGTCCTATAAATTATGCTCCTTACAAGCACAGTTTTACTTAGTTTCATTCTTCTCTAGTACAAGAGATGTTAAAATGCTGCTAAATAAAGAAACTTTAAATAAGATGCAGTATAATACAAAATTCCAGTCAAATCACAAATACATAAAAGTCCAAAAGGAAATTGATACATGAATATGTACACTCTAATCATCTTCAGGTATTAAGGCATTTTTGCAGACTGGATTGATTCCACAAATTCCAAATTTGTGGAAAGTTCATGAAATTTCACAAACTTTTCAAAACTCTGACTTTGGTGAAAGCGGAATCTTCTAAATGTGATTGGTGAATTTTCACCCAGTTCCATGAACTTTCTGGTTAATTGCAGAATAATACACATGAATGCAGAATGACAGTTCTGAGGAATTCTAATCTTTAGTTTAATACATCAAATCAGCAGCACATTTCATTATTCTACAGTTCATTGATTAGTTCTGTGGTTTTATTTTTGAAGTATAAAATACTAAAGATCAAATGCAACCATTTTAAAATCACTGATTAAGGTTTCAGTTCAATAAAGATTCACTTTTAAAACATGTTCTGTGTTGTCATTCATTTCAAAAGACCCAAAATACATATTTTCTGACCTTTGTAAAAGTGTTGAAATGTCTCGAATTCTGAGTTTCTATTTTGAAGGTGTTCACACTGTGCAGAGTGGAGCGTCATGCGTGATGACATCATAGGGTGGGCTTGTACTTGACATCTGTCTGATAGCTTCAGTTTCCTGCTTTCTCTTGTGTGTGTGCTCGTGTAGTCTGGCAGTGCTTTAGTACAGTAGATAGGTCTTGTACAATATTGTTGGGTAAAAACAGTGTTTAAAGCAACATTGCCCTCGTCTAGGTACTTTTCCGTAGTGTGTATTACTTTGATCTCTTTGCCTGATTGTCACCTTTTTATTTCCCTTCGTTTATACCTGTTTGCACACATGTTCTCTTTTGTGCCGCTGTTTTCCAGATATGGTGTGCCTGTCTTTTTCAGTGGTTGTATGTGGTATTGTGGTTTCTGGGGTGTCATATGTTATTTTTAGCCTCAGCGCATTGTCCGGAATGAAAGTACAACGTCTGATTTTGATCCATTACAGCAGCGTGTTCTCTAGTCAGCCTTTGTTTTTTGTTTCTCCTCCTAATCTGAATTTCACTGTGGACTAATTATTTATTATTGACTGTTATTACTAGGAGCCTTGCATCGACTTTTTAGATGCAATACTTTACTATAACTCACTGTGCCTAATTGATTCATGAAGCACTGATGATCCATCACTTTGCACAGTGACAGGAATGAAAATAAATGACAAAATATCAGTTAATTTTACATTCCCTTTATTTAATTGCTGTCACTATGCAGTCTGCCTGATCATTCATTCTTATGAGCCCCTCAGCACAAGTACACATTCCATTTCTGTTTTAATCAGTTTGCCTTCCAACGTCTGCAATTCTGCATCTCATTATTCTCTTTGCCCTTCATTGCCACAAGTGGTACTGTGCTGCAATGTAATTATTTGCTTTATGCCACTGTCATGTTCATTCTTACTCCTGTATGTCAATGATTTTGGGGACTGGATAACCTCCTAAGGTCTCACTAACTGCAAACATGCCATAGTGATATGCTAATAGTCACCCCTTACATTATAGTATTTTTGCTACCTTTTCAGTATATCTTTGTTGCACTTTCCGATGAGTAATTATGAATTTCTGCTTATAATTATATCCAAGAATCTTTCCTCAATGCTTTTGTAATTAGTGCCCTCCCCAATCTAGTAATTTATACATCACTTTTAGCAATATGCATAACTCATATATTTCTCACTGACCGTACATTCTGTTAGCACCCTTTGCAAACTGTGTGAGAGGCCTTTCGGCACCATGCAATTCTGCTTAAAGTTGGACCAGTATAACATTCTGTGGTGATTTGCATATGCAGCCCATGATGCTTTGCGGTGTGGGGGCATGTGTGATTTTGTATTTTCTTGAAACTTGGCTTCCCAGCCAAATGCCCTTGGGTAACCCTTGCCTCAGTGTTTACGCACAGAGGTTCTTTGTCTTTATTGCATGTACATATTGCATAGTGCATTTCTGAACCACTGTTGTGGTATAGATAATATTGGATGTGGCACTATGTAGAAGCAGTGTGGTTTAACACTGATGTGTTCTTATGACCTGTACAGCAAAACTGGAGCTGTGCATGGCAATCATAACTCCACGTGGCAAAACACACTGCTTCTGCATGTAGGTGCTCATCATGTCTTTTTAGTGTATAGTGTATAGTTGTTCATGAAATATGTGTTTGTGAGTTCTTCTGCTTTCAAAATGAAACTGACTTTGCAATCTGTCGAGGTACGAGAATGCTGTTGTACAACAATAAGGTACAGTGATATTCAATGACCTTGGAAGTGTTGTTCAATAGCATTTCAGACGGGATGTAATTTTGTACCAAACAACACTGCTCTATACACTGTAACTACTACAGTGATCTTTTTATCCAGGAGAACTTCCACATTGCATTATTCTCAGCAACCATTGCTGTAGTGACCAGCTGCAGTCTGCTACACATTTTCTTCTTTCAATAAAACTTTACATTGCTTTCACATGTTCTGCTGTTCATTCTGCTTTGAAGTTCTAGTGACATGCTACTATGATTTTAGTGTAATGTTTTCATAAACACTTAATGTTACTTATGTTAGTGTGTAAAAAATTTTTACTTTTCTTTTGACCAATCAGTATCTAATTATTTCTGTAACAGACGGTACTGTACTGTTACATGATTATACAGGTGCATTCAGTCCATGGTAGAAGCCTGTATAGTACGATTTTCCTCTGTAATCTACTGTCATGATGTACTTACAGTTTTTAATATGTCCATGTCATGTGCTCTTTTCACAGTGATTGATGCAAATGTCATCATACCATTGTAGATTTCATGGTATTATGTGAATCTGGAAGATAGCTGCATTGTCTTCTATTAATGTCTGCATATCCATGTCAATAATACAAAGTTTTCTATATATGTGACATATGTGTTGTGTTGTCTGCCTATTTTTGAATGTAATTTTTTATTACTTATCTGTTCTTCCATGTTTTGTAAAGTCAAGCCACATCCCACCACAGAACTTACTAATCACTCAGTACTTCTTTTTCCATGGTACCCAGCAGTCGCTGTCTTTCTCATCTTTCAACTATCTGTCATTACCACTTCTGCTGCTTCATGTTAATTTTGTATTTATACATTTGCCTGTTTACTTCCTTTTACCTTTCACCTGTGAGTGACTTATTTGTCATCAATGGCTGCAGTCAGTTTTGTACTATCATCTCCCTAGGGTCATCAGTGAGGCAGCAGATGTAGTATTCCACCCAGCACCAACCACCAGGGTCTACACATGTTCTGTGTTACTACACCCTAGGTGAAGCATCCTGCACTTGCTCTCAAGAGTATTCAGGCACACCATGCAGGACCATAATACCATCTTCTGATTGACCACCACTGCCACCCACAGAGGTCTTGAAACAGGCTTATTTTGTACCTTGTACACTCACACTGGATACCCATAATCATGGAAGTCCCACAAGGAGCTTCCTTAGACAAAGCAACATTGTATGGTATCACAACAAAGCCCTGACTCCCTAGTTTTTCCATCTCATCCCTCAAATGGGTGACTGCTTTCACCAAACTGTTACTGCCACTTGCAGCCCTACCCCTTTTCATCACATGTCATTTACCAGACATCCTTCCTTTCCCACTCATTAGGTACCCACCAGTAACCTCACTCAGCCAACATCAGCATTACCCACCCATACATAGCCAACAGTATCAGGCCCTCCACAACCATGTCATTTTAATGACATCCCCCACCCACAATCAACAATACCGATCATACTCATCCCACCAACCGCTCCTTTGTGACCCAGGCTACTTGCTGCTTACACCACCCAACACTGTCTGATGGAATGTATCAAGACATTATTCAGTCAAGTAAGACATGCTACTCAATGCCCCACCACCAACTCAGGCTATGTAGAGCCATCAGTCATCTCCGCCTTCTGCCATCCTAGACTGTACATGTTTCCCACAGTTGGGACAGCTTCAGGCATACTGTGCACCCTCCCAACAACAAGACACAGCTGAAGCAATGATGCACCACACCATGTCCAGAATAGCACCCTACCAAAGATGCAGGCCATAGTAGATGTAGGCCTGATCATGAGTGATCCAATACATGCCCTTGATGGCATCACTTAATTTCACATGCCTTGAAGCTATCCCTTCTCAGCATACCACAATCAGCAATGCAGTATATGTAGTAATAGAATTTACAACAGTTTTAACAGAAGGTGCCTACCAATTGCCTGTCACCTCAAACATGCAACATTTACACCTTATCCACACAATATAAACAGATAAGTCAAATCATGCAAGGGTTTCATTTAACATAAAGTGATCATACAACCCATGTACCTCCATCAACAGGCTAACAACCATATATATCCAAGACAGTGTAGCACTGTTTTTTCAACTGATAATTCATCATTGATTCACTCGCTCTGTCATGCCATCATGCTGTCACCATCTTAATATATGGATATTATAATTGTGCATTAACATTGACAGTAGCGCACTGTTTTTTGTAATTGTTTTGTAAGTGTGTGGATTTCATGTGTACTTGTTTATTTACTTTACATCAACATGAAGCATTGCTGTGCAGTTGGGTGCAAAAGCGGCGTGGTTACACAGGTAGTTTTTATCAGTTGCCCTAAAGATGCAAAGCAACGCAAACAGTGGGCGATGGCGGTCAAGTGTTCCGGTGGGAGCCAAATGACCACATCTGCACTTGCGGATCACTTCTTAGAAGACCAATTTTCCATGTCACAAACTCTTCTAGACCTTACCAGTTTCATTCCTGGACAGTGTCGATTAAAACCTAATGCTTGTCCCAATATTTTGCCTATAAATCACAGAAGCCCAAGTGACATAGCACTGCTGTTGAGAAGAGAAAATGTATACAGGCACAAGTATCATTTCATTGCTGTTTTCTAGTACTGTCATAGTCATATTGAATTGTATGACTTAAAACAGTGACGCATTTCCACATTTGACTTCACAGGTTCTCAGTGAGCTAGGTCTACTGAATGATGTGACATGTTCTGCAACAACTGTTATTGCATCAAGTAGTGCACAGCAATTGACAGTGTCGAATGAGGATCCACACATGGACACTGAAGAGCAATTATCTGTCACTGTTGAATCTGCTGAAGTAGTGCCACAGCTTGACAAGTGAACCTCAACCTAAGGAAATGTCAACACAGACTGATAAATTGGTGAGTAGCTTAACTTTCTGTTTTCTCTTGCTACCCTATCATTGTGCTGTTCTTTTAATACCATGCTACCCATCTGTTTGCAGATCACTACCGCAAGGTGTACTCAAACATTAAAGTACATTCCGTCAGGCACTGGAAAGGCTTGGTTTCCAGAGGTACACAAACAATGACAAGAAGTATACAGTACATCGTGGTGTTCAAGTCTGCATCAGTGCATCTCCAATGGTGTCTGTAGGCACTCAGTATGAACCTCAGCAATTGACAACTGATAATGTGAGTGAATGTTCCAGTGATGTGGAATCTGAGGATGAGGAAGATGATGACTTAATTTGTCAAGATGATGAAGAAGAAGAAGACCCTGACTGGTGTCAATTTTGTTGACTCTCAATCTGATGATGACTGTATAGATTCCACAGATGAAGAAACATAGAAACATAGACTTTGACGGCAAATAAGGACCACTTGCCGCCTAGTCTGCCCATTTCCCCTATCTACAGGATAAGCCGCAGATCCAAGTTAACCAACAGCCTATTTCTTCCTACCCCACAAGAATTGCCTTATGTCTGTCCCATGCATTCTTGAATTCTTCCACAGTTTTATATCCCACAACCTCCTCAGGAAGGCTGTTCCATGCATCCACTACCCTCTCTGTGAAAAATACTTCCTCACATTGCCCCTGAACTGCCCCCTCTATCTTTAAATTGTGTCCCTTGTTCTTGCATGTCTGTTTTTCTGAAAGATGCTACCTCTTGGACTTTATCGATTCCACTGAGGTACTTAAAAGTTTCTATCATGTCCCCCTGTCCCTTCTTTCCTCAAGGGTATACATATTAAGCTCCTTTAGTCTCTCCTCATATGGCTTCTCTTGCAGACCCTGCATTATTTTAGTTGCACCCTCTGGACTGCCTCTATCCTGTCTATGTCTTTGCAGAGATGGGGTCTCCAGAACTGGACACAGTACTCCAGATGGGGTCTCACCAACTGTCTGTACAGAGGGATAACAACTTCCTGTTTTCTGCTGGTGATGCCTCTGCCTATGCATCCCAGTATACCCCCAGCCTTCCCTACTGCCTTGTCACATTGCTTGCTAACCTTAAGGTCATCTGATATGATTACCCCCAGGTCTCATTCCTTTTGTTGTTGTTACTACCTCCCCACCATTAAAGGAATAATGCCTGACAGGGTGGGTGTTATGCTGGGATAACATCCCACCTTGGTGGATTGGCCCGAGGCCACCGCCGAGGTCATCCAAGATCCGAGAAGGATATTATCCCAGCATAACACCCACCCTGGAGGACATTATTCCTATTATATAATGGCTTGTTGTTATATATAAAATAAAAAATAATTTTAAAGAATGTTTTTATTAGTGTGGAAAAATATTTTTGTTTGTCCTAGCAGCGCCTGTAGTCATCAGTAAAAAACACTGGTGTGTCCTGAGGACGTCTGCAGAAGTCGACTACTGACTCCCAGTGTGCCCTTGCAACGTCTGGAGAAGTCACTTATATATTTTAATACATATTGTAACAGAATATAATATATATTTGACTGCATAGCACCGTTGGAAAGATAATTTTATGCTGCATAACTTTGTCACTGATATTTTGTGTATATCATGTATACTTTAGGAGTTATTTGCATTTGTTTATGGTATGGTGTATATGGCTGACATGTTTTCCATCAAGATTCACCTAAGCAGCTTGAATAAAATTCACTTTTTGGCACTTCAGCAGGTATAAAATAAAAACTGTATTGATTACAACTGGTTGCATATCACCATTGGAAAGGCATTTTTGTGCTCATCAACTTTCATGCTGATACTTTGTGTATCATGTATACTTTTGGAGTTATACACATTTGTTTATGATATGGTGTGTGTGGTTGAGATTTAGCCTCAAACTCATCAAAGCACCTTGACTAAAATAGGAAAAATTAAATTTTATAGTAAAATGATATCTTTTTAGCAAACATAATATCAAAACACCATATAATGTCTGTATGCTTAATTTGGTGTTGATATTTTACATATTTTCCAACAAAAATGGCTTATGTTGCCCTTTTTAGTGAAAAAATATTTAGTTTGCTCTTTCGACGATCATAGAAAAAATACAAATTACTTATTATTACATGCATGCCACCATCGGAAGGCGATTTTGTGCTGAATAACTCTGCCACTCATACTTTGTGTCTAGCATGTACAGTTATTGAGCTATTAGCATTTGTTTGCGACATACTGTCTATGGCTTGATTTTGCTTAGAAAGGCCCAGGATTCACTGTTAAAAGTATACAGGAGATTCAGGAGGCAAGTGGTGTAATCTCAGAGTGAGCCTGTGGAGGCAATGAGTTAAGAGGAGATGGAAAAAGGGCTCTGCCATATCTGCCATAAGCTCATCAGGATCATCTAGCAGCCATAATGATGACAGTAGACCTGTGAACAGCAGGGATGTTATGCCAGGATAACAAACCTGCTGTGATGTGAACTGACCAATCAGAAGCCAGGATTCTTTCTTGCCATTGTATAATATGTAATCTTCCCTAGGTTTTGTTTCCCAAGTGCATTATTTTGCACTTCTTTGCATTGAATCCTAGCAGCCATACTTCTGACCATTCCTCAAACCTTGCCAAGTACCTTCTCATCTTTTCCACGCCTCCTTGTATCAACCCTGTTGCAGATCTTTGTGTCATCTGCAAAGAGACATACTTTTCCTTCCAGTCCCTCTGCAATGTCACTTATAAAGACATTAAAAGGACTGACCCAGTACTGAACCCTGCGTACCCCACTAGTAACTCCCTTTTTCTTCAGAGTGGACTCCATTTGCAATTAAATTCTGTTTCCTGTCGTCCAGCCAATGTTTTACCCAGGCTACGCCCTGGGACCCACTCCCAGGCTGGTTAATTTGACTATTAATCTTTGTGTGGGACTGTGTCAAATGCCTTGCTAAATTCTAGGTAGGCCATGTCCATAGCCCCTCCTGGTCTACTACTTATGTCACCCAGTCAAAGAAATCAATTAGATTTGTCTGACTATAACCTTAGCACTGAGAACCCATGCTGCCTTGGGTCCTGTAGCCCACTGGCCTCTAGGTACTCAACAATTCTTTCCTTCAGAGTGATTTCATCACTTTCCTACCACAGAGGTCAAACTGACAGTGCTGTAGTTTTCTGCCTCTATCTTGGTCCCACTTTGTGAAGGGGAATCACTTTCATCTTCCTCCAGTCCTCGGTACCACACCATCCTCCATGATTTGTTAAAAAGGGTAGTCAGTGGTTTCACTAGTTCTCCCTTAATTCTTTTAGAATTCTGGGGTGAGTTCCATCAGGCCCCATTGCTTTGTCCACCTTCAGTTTTAGGAGTTCTTTCAGAACCCTTTCTTCTGTGAAAGAACTGGGATCAACCCACCCACATCAAGAGTGCTTCTGTTAATTGGATTTGGCACCTCCCCACCTTTATGAATACTGAGCAGAAATATTCATTCAGTATTCCTGCTTTTCACTGTCCCCTCTGCCCACCCACTGTTCATTATATTCAGCCTCACTATCCCTCCTTTGTTTTTCTTGCTCCCTGATGTACCTATAAAATGTTTTATCCCCTTCTTAACAGTTGGCTAACTTTTCCTCAGTTTGGGCCTTTGCTATTCTGACTTCCCTCCCTGCTTCTTTCTGCCTTAACTGGTACAGCTCTCTGTCCTGCTCCTTCTGTGTTTCCTTATACTTCCTGAATGCTATCTTTTCTCCCTGACTTTCCTGCCACCTCTTTTGAGAACCATAGTGGCTTTTCTTTCATTTTGATTTGTTTATTTGCTTCACACAAGGCTTGTTGCCTCTGTGATGGCAGTTTGATGATTCCCCATTGTTGCTCCACCACTCCTTCTAGCCGGTTTGCTAGTGCTTTTCTGAGGCACTCTCCATCTTGCCAAAGTCAGCCCACCTGAAGTCCAGTACCTCACTTTTGTATGGCTTGACTCTGTAGCTGAGTTTAACATGAGCCACACTGTTTGATGGTCATTTGTTCCCAGATGGCAACCCACTTTTAGATCTGAGATCCTCTCACTGTTCCCATTTGAAAGTCTACGAGGTCTAAGATTGCTCTGTCAGGAGTGGGTTCAAACTAGCTGTCTGAGGCATGCCACCTGTAGGGCATCGAGAATGGCCCTGCTCTTGGATGTGGTTGCAGCAAATGTGTTCCAGTTAACATCTGGCATATTCAGGTCTCCCATCAACAGTATCTCCCTTTCTCTGCCATCCTAACAATGCCTTCTATCATATCCTTGTCCATTCCCTCCCCTGACATGGGGTCCGTGCACTAACCCTGTGCGGATCATGGTGCCATTTCCAGTCTACAAGGTGACCCACAGTGCCTCATCTCCTCCATGTGGACTCTTTTGTTCAGTTGCTTTTATCCCTTCCTTTACATAGAGAGCTACTGCTCCCCTCTTCTCCCTCCCTGTCTCTCCTGTAGATTATGTACCCTGGTATGTTAAAATCCCAGTCATTGTTCTCTGTGTACCATGTTTCTGTGGCTGCTATAATATCCAGGCATCCCTCTTCCATCAAGGCCACCAGTTCAGGGCTTGTTGCCCAGACTACGGGCATTGATGATCATTACCTCCATTTCCTGATGGCCTTACTCCCTTTTGCCCCATCCCTTTCTTTCTTGCCTTTGTCACTTTCTCCATTTACCCCTTCCTTCTCCTATCGACATTTCTATGTTGGAGTTTACTACACTTACTACCGTGACTTTTTTGGGGAGCTAAGATTTCCTGCTCCTTTCCAGTTCCTTCCTGTTGGCTAGTTTAAATGCGTGCCAATGAAGCATTTAAATCTATCACCAGGATCCTAGTTCCCCTCCTGGACAGATGCAGCCCATCATGCCAGTATAGGCTTGCATCACTCCAGGTGGACCCCCAGTCCCCAATGAAGCCAAATCTCTGAGTCTCTGCACCAGTTTTTCAACTGCCAACCAAGTAGGTAACGGTTGAAAAATCTGTATCTGCTACTGGAACCCTTTTTGTGTTTGTTTTATGATTCATAAACGGTCATTATATGGAATACTTTTCAAGATATTGTACTGTGTGGCACTGTATTATGTACATGTAAGTCATTTAGTAGGCAATAATGCATTTGCAATGGTTAATATTAACAGTCTGTTTATCATCCCCTAGGTGTGTAACCTATAATGAGGCAACGTGCACTGCCATACTGTCCCTATGGGGTGATTATCACACTGTCAGTATAACTCCTGCAACTGCCTTACTTATATTATAACAATGAATACAAAAAAAAACTGTATCAAGTACATTTTGGAAGTATTTATGTTTTAATTAATTTGCCATTGGTGGGGTGAATATCGCATAAGGGCGGTGGCAGTGGACCATATTGGGGCATAGTTTGACGACATGGGTGAACTCCTCAAGTTCACTTGCAGTATTTAACTCCAAACATGGAAATGTGGCAAGCAGGTGTTGCATCATTAAGAGGTGGCTGAAGTAGGTTACTGTCTGCTGTGGTACATCAAGACGAAAGGGCGATGTGTTTCAGGAAACCACACTGTTGGTCCAGGAGCCGGTAACTGAAAACAGGGCTACATAGTAACATAGAGACATAGACTTTGGTGACAGATAAGGAAAGCTTGGCCCACCTAGTCTGCCCATTTCCTATTTACAGGATTACTTGCAGATCCTACTAAACCAACAGCCTGTTTCTTCCTACTTCCCACAACAAAGAGGCAGCATAGCGCAGTGGTTTAAGGCTCTGAGCTGCAAATCTGGTGACATCCAGCAGACTAGACCTGGGTTTCAATCCCACAGCTTCCACTTGCATACTGTGTGACCCCTGAGCAAGTCACTAACTTCCTGTGCTCCCAGGTCGCACCTGTAAAAAGCTTTCAGCTTAGTGTGCTACTCCTGGTTAAACAATTAAGAAAAAAAACAAAAAAATTGCCTTATGTCTGTCCCATGCATTTTTTAATTCTGTTACAATTTTGTACACCACCACCTCCTCAGGAAGGCTGTTCCATACGTCAACCACCCTCTCTGTGAAAGAATACTTCATCATATTACCCTGAACTGCCCACCCACTGTCTTCAAATTGTATCCCCTTGTTGTTGCACATCTCTTTTTCTGAAAGATGCTACCTCTTTGACTTTGTTGATTCCACTGAGGTAGCCAAAAGTTTCTATCATGTCCCCACTCTCCCTCCTTTCCTCAAGGGTATACATGTTAAGCTCCTTTACTCTCTTCTGGTATGGCTTCTGTGGCAGACCCTGCACCATTTTATTTTCCCTCCTGTGGACTGCCTCTATCCAGTCTATGTCCTTGCAGAGCTGTTGTCTCCAGAACTGGACGTAGTACTCCAGATGGGGTCTCACCAACTGTCTGTACAGAGCGATAACAACTTCCTGTTTTCTGCAGGAGATGCCTCTCCTACACATCCCAGTCCCCCACCCTCCCTACTGCCTTCTCACCTTGTTTGCTAACCTTAAGGCTCTGAAGGAGCATAGCCTGTCACAGGGATTGGTGTTGATGTTTATTTAGGTATATATGGTACATAAGAAGATGGAAGAGGCAGTCCACTACATTGAGGCCAGAGAAAAGGTGGGATTGAGGATTCAGGAACAGGCATAATTAATCACTGAATACTGTTCATGGGTCTTCAATAGTGAGGATCAATTGAGGAACAGGGCAGGATAAAGCAGTGGGTAGACAGGCAGGGTACACATTTTGTACAGCAGTAGGCAGTATTGTTACTTTTTTGGACTAAACTGTTGCTATATTACAAATTATTTTACCTTTATATTAACATTGTTTAGTAATACATTCTTTCATGAACAGCTATGTTCCTTTGAGCATGGATATAATAGCCAGCGTTCTTTCTTAGTCTTCAAAAGTGCATTAGTGATGCTGATGAGAGTATGCCTCATGTGTTTTGCAACCAGGACTGTTTACTTAAGGAAACTACTTGGAGGATTTGCTGCTAGAACACGTATGTCCAAATGGACACAAGTTTGTATAGGAATCACAGCCCTGTCTAGGAACTCTTCCTGTGGGCAATCTTCTGACTGCTGCTGGAATTTACTTCAGTGGAGGAAGCCCTGTCCTAATTCTAAATTTCTTTAGTCACCTAAATATGCCTGAAATCAATTCGAACCTACAGCCTCATGCAGTCTTCTACCTGGTACCATCATTCCGTAATGTGTGGGAACGTCAACAAGAGTCACTACTGATGGCAATGAAAGGAACAAGTGCTAAACTGGTGGTGACACCCGTTGTTCCTCTCCTGGAAACACAGTGAAATTAGGTTCATTTTCCTGATGGACTTGACTCGGTCTAAGATAGTCGACATGCAACTAGTTCAGGTGCTTACCACTGTGTTTCTTTTACCATTTTAAATCCCTTTCCTTTTGCTGGTTACAGTGATGTTTCTGCCTGAAAGTAGTTGTAGTGTAGTTTATAATATCTAGCATTTTCATTGATGGTGAGTAATTGGTTGTCAAAATTAGGTTAAAGCATGACATTTCTTTTCTTCCCACTAACCTGCTTCAGAGCAATGAAGTCTCAGCTAGATGCTATGGAGCTGGAAGGCCTCAAACATGCAATACGTAAGGTGAAGGATGCAAGAGTACATATTCAAAGCTTGGCGACAGACCGCATGTAGGCATCAAGAAATATATGAGAGAGACAGAGAAGGAAATAACACACTGGTTCGATGTGTGGCACATTGCTAAAGGTTAATGGAATTATAATTAACATGGTTTACAACAGCTATGTCCAGAAACCAAAAGGGTGTTAAGAGATGTACAGGAGTCAGAGGTGCTAATGACAGCACAGGCAGTCACAGAATGGTATAACTACTTCTTTTGGTATATCATTAACATGAAGTTCTTACGGACAACATAATAAGGATTATCATGTGATAAAAACATGTTGAAAAGTGTTGTGATGAGGGATAACTGCTGAGGGAATACCTCAACATGGTATTAAAAGACACAACCTTGATGTAGTAGCTGTAGGTATGGGTGTGCGAACAGTATAGTGCATGCTACCCTATCACTGTATATCTTGCATTTGCTGAGTTTGCAGGGCACTATAGGGCCATGCATCATTCACCATAGTAGTTGCTGAACAAGTCATGATGTGTCCTTTGCCATACACATTAAATGCATCACTGGACTACTGAAGTGCACTTCATATGTTTTAGAGCAATGGACAGTGCTGTTCTTTCAGTTTGTCATGCACTATGAAACTGTGAGTTAGTGTGGGTATCAAGTTATGCTTGTAACTCATTTTCTAAGGCACCTGTGCATGAGTAAATTTTGTGTGATAGCTTCAAAATTTACACATGCACAGGTGTCTCACAAATGAATTAGAAGTATAACTGGATGCACATATTACATTGCATGGCCATAGCGCACTTGGTTTATGTGTGAGTAGGTTACAGTGACACATTGAAAAACAGCACTGTCCATTGCACCAAAACATATGGAGTGCACATGACTAGTCCAGTTATTCATGTAATATGTATGGTCAAGGATACGCCATGACTTTTTCAAGAACTTTTTGAGAATGCCGCATGGTTCTGTAGGGTCGCTGTATGTCATGTACCTTGCAAGTAATGACATTACACTCCATTGCATGACAGTTTTGGGTGAGTACTTTGATGAGGTTTTTGTTACAGGAAAGGGTAGTGTTCTTTGTATTGCACTGTCTGCCGACTACCTGATAGCAAGATGTTTTATACTGTACTTAGATCGAAACTTGAGATGAAGGGATGTACCACTTACTGATTATCATATATTTGTATGATTGTAAACACTGAATGATGTTGTTTCGTTCCAACACAGGAATTAAAAAATGGAGGCAAAGGCAAGATGTAAGGACTGTGCAGTGCTATCATCATTGTCCAAGGCAATAAACCATCCCTCTATTGGTGTGCCAGCAGCGGTGGCATTGGTGACATGGTCGTAGCAAAGTGGCACTCAATTCTTAACCATGTGTCAAACATCCATGAGAACCATGATGAACTATTCAGTAAATGTGAGTATGACCCACTGATGGAAAGAAAGTGGATTGAAAGGTGAAATTGCAGTATATGGTGATATTGCTGGTTAAATGCAGCAGTCATCTGTGAGGTTTCAGGTGAAGGATGCCACCAGTGGAGACAACGCTGGCACCGTAGTTTGGCAGCGAGCTTGGTTGTGGTTGTTCTCCATGGCACTGACATGATGTAGTTGAAAAGAGTGGAATAGTACCATGAAGCAACAACATGTGGATGTGCATGGCTGATGTCTATATGGCGAGGCCTGCTGACATCATTGGACTACTGCACTCTTGTGGGGAACAAACTACAAATCACCAATCTCTGTGATAGGCTATGGCACCTACCACCTGTTGAAGCCACATTCCAATGCCGGAGTGTCTCACAACATGTGCAACTACCCAACTGCAACATTACATTCAACTGTTGTGGTTATCCTGGTGTACCATCAATGGTAACATACTAACATACTATGACGGAATTAAAATAGGCACTATGATCGATGAAATCTTCTCTATGGCCACTGCCTGCTCAGGTCACAAATTTTCACCCTCCCTACCTCCAAACAAGGACCCCTATTTCCCAGCGGGCTCATGGATTTAATCTCCTCCTGCACCTATCAAAGAAATTTTCAAGTCCTTCACAGTGGCAACACACATACTTCTCTGTTCAGTGCATTACAGTGCTCCATCACTCTCTCAGTGAAGCAGCGATTCTTTATTCCTCTCAGTCTACCCCTGCAGCATCACTGGTGCCTCCTGGCATTCCCCTTCCTCAGCTGCAGGGCCATCTCAAGGCTTATCCTATTAAAGCCATTGAGATACTTGAAAATCTAAATCTCAAAATATCCCCATGTCTCTTCTGTCCTCCACATAGTACAGGCTGAGCAACCCCAGTCGCTCCTCATAGGACCTTTGCCCACTCACATGTACCATCCTACTCATTCTCCACTTTAACCAGTCTTTGTAATGCAATATTGAATGTGTTGTCTACCTAGGCTATTGTGCAGCAGAAGGAGTACTGCAGTACTTATTGATGTTATCCCCTGTATGCACATCGCAGCATCTTATTTGCATGGGCCACTGCCATTCTGCACTGCTCTCACTGGTTCATTTTTGATCAACCAGCACCACGAGTTATTCCCCCTCCCAAACCTGGTGTGCCTCCACAATACATTACCTAATTATTAATGCATTGTCCATCACTGTAGGTAATGCTTCCTTTCTATGTGTTTCTTACAAATTATGCATCAATGCATAGTTTCTTTGTGTCTGGATTTATAGATATTTGCAATATGTGACACTGCTAAGCTACAATGATGTAACTGCATGACAACAGCCACAGACTTCAAAGGATTTTACAAGGATTGGTGGTGTGGTGTGGTGTCTCATACTGCCTTACAGAGCAGAAATGTGATATTTCACAGTCACTGTTAGGTTCCGCTGTTGCAAGCGTAGTGATTGCCCTGTGGTTCACATGTGCTTGTTCTGTAAATGTGTGTTCCATTTGTATCTACCTAGGTAGTCGCCTCATAAGAACCGAGATAATATCATGTAATAACTTGCTGTTGAAGGACATTCAAAAGCTATCTCCAGCAGAGCAAACATCTGTGCCAGAGGCCTTCCACAAGGTCATCATTTTATTTGCACCAAAATGACGCACTTCTTTTATGAGAGCATGGAGGCAAGGTATGTTCATTTCTGTTATCCTGTCATTATAATGACTGCCCTTTGAACACTGTATTTAACCATCATTCTGTATGGGTTTCAGACTTGCAGTACTGCTGTACAGAACTCAGGTAATCAGCACAACGTGTCCAATTACATCTCCCACAACTGCCTTTTCATGCTTATTGTGTGACATGACAGTAAGCGGGTATGAAACTCCCACATTGGCTGGCCATCATGCACAGTCTTTGTGCCCTTTCTGAATTTTCATTGAAATGGAGTACCGCTATTAACAGTCTGCAAACAGAGAAGTTAACAAATCATAAGTAACAGTAATCAGTTTAGACTTTCTTACTGTCATGTGAATACATCCACTCTCTACATTTCTTGTTCAATTTACATTGCTCACAGTAACTGGCTAGTCAGTGTGCAGAAATTGGAGGGAAGAGGTGGGGCAAACTTGGCTGATGATGACAAGCAGTGCACCCTGGACTTGAGATGTGTCTTCACCGTGTCTGCACCACAGGTCAGTTTAGGGAGGGGATCCTGCCATTGGCTGGCACGTGTAGATAGGGCTTCTAAATTCCACACACCATGCAATGTCCAGGAGTGGAGCTGCCGCTGGCTGTGGTTCATTGTGTACTGCTCTGACCAGTGATGAAAAGTGAGGTATGATAGAAAAAAATGTTACTCAAAAACACCACTGGGTGCACTCTCCATCTTATGGCCCATCTGATATGTTTATTTCAGCATGGCCTTTCCTCCATGCCACACAAAATGATGATGAGGAATTGGTTGGATCTTGCAGTTTGGGAATAGATGGTGAGATGGGTGGAGAACTGGCAGCTGCAGACAACCAATATTGTGTTGGTGGGGGTACACTTACATTGTACCAGAGAGGTAAAGGTTGGATCACACATGGCTCTTTGCTGTTGCCAATGTTTTCAATGTCTTGATCAATGACATTGTGGATTGCATCACATGCCAAATGTGCCTATCAGCACATGATAGAAAGCTGTGTGAGACAATGGACACAGATGAAGGAGTACAAGACCTACAGGAAGGTATGTGAAAGCTGGGAGGTTGTCCAGGATCTTCGGCTTGGCTTAATGGAAAAGCAATGCAACATTATGCATATTACAGCCAAGAATCAGAGGACACAGTAGTACTGGGGTGGGGTACTAGTATCTGCATCACAGGAGGAGAATGACATGGGAGTGATTATCACCACTGACCTGAAGCATTCCACGTGGTGCAATGAAGCAGCACCAAAAGATAACAGGATGGTTGGATGTAGCTAAGTGGAACAGTAGTAGGACAGAGGAGGTTACACTGCCTTTGTTCAGGTCACTGGTAATGCTGCACCTGTAGTATTGAGTCCACCACTGCTTCACGTTCATGATAAATTGATGTAACGTGGTCTGAAAGGTCCATCGATGGGCTACAAAGATGATAACTGGTAAGCAATGCAAGGCATACCAGGATAATTTTATGGCACTGAACACGAAGTCTGTGAAAGACAGGACATAGAGTGAGGGTACATTATTGCTACCTTAAATTACTGGACAGTGACAAATAAGGTTCATAAGGACAGTCTGTTTCATGTATGTGGCAATCACATACCGGTGCTACAATCATGGTGACAGGTTTACTACGGGTATCAGGAAGCAGTTATTCACAGAGAGGGTGGTGCATTCTTTGACAGCGGTGACAGAAGAGACAATGTCTTGAAGACAGTGGTCAGATTTAACACACTTGAGGGATAGCCATAGGTTGAAGATCAGGATCATGGACGGAGCGTGGCAGTAATGCTGACTGAGGTCAGGGACATTAGCTGAAGCTGTGGACCCTTCAAAATGAGCAGACTTGACAGAAACAATTGCCTTTTTCACATGTTCTATATTTACTATGTTACACTACTGTTTGTTACTGCAGCTATACAGACAGCAGGATGGGACAGACAGGATTATGGCATAACAAAGGGTATGTGGGAGAGTACCACCATGGGACAAGTTTTACTGTGGGTTGTCTGAGCATACGTTAGGTCATAATAAGTACTGCCTTCACATTACACTGTATGGTGGTTCCAGAACTTTATTTATTTAGCTTTTGTTAACCAGGTAAGTACACTAGACAAACACATGCCTATTTTCAGGTATGACCCGGGGAGTACAGGAAATCAAAGAATATACATACAGAGTACAAATTGAAGCAAGTAGGGCAGATACACTGATGTCAGGAGAAGCATAACATACATAGTAAGATATCTCAGGTTGCAACAGTAAACACAGTCAATGTAATAAAGTACAGAGTCACTGACACAACGTTACCAGCAATATAAATACAGATATATACAGAATTTACACTTTATCACAGGGCAACACTCAGGCAGGCAGGCAGACCACAGCAGGACCTAAGCAAGATACATGGGATGATATCGTGAGATACTGTGCAGGGGACCAGACTAATCAGGGAGGGTTGAGACTGTCACACACTGATGAGAGCTTCAAGTGGTTCCACAGGGAGTTGCACAGGCATGCCTGGGAAGGAGGTCCGGACCTGGACAGAAAAGGAGTTCCATAATCTAGAGGCACATGATGCAAAGTCCCTGTCCCCATTTTGGTACGTGTAGCAGGAACCTTAAGGATAGCAGGCCCAGTGACCTTAGGGGTAGGTAGTGGAGGCTGCTGGCACAAGGAGATCCGCCAGTCCAGGGGTGCCAGTACACAGAACCTTACCCATGAAACTGCCCACAACAAAATTCATATAATTGGCGGGAGAGCCAGTTGAGCAGAACTTACATGGTACATGTACTTATTTCACTGCAGAATATGTCACTGAATTAAAGGATGAGGTGTTCAAACTGTTTGAAAATACCCAAGTTACAGGATTGGAAGCAACATGCAACTGAGAAGAATGTGCCACCACCCATCGCTGACAAATTTGAGAAGCCAGACAAGATGCAGCTGGTGTCCAAGCACAAGAGCAGGTTTAATAAGTCCAGCAATTGAAGCACCACATGCGACCTTATGATTACAGACGATTTTGAATGGTTTCATTCACTGATGTTCTAGTTAAGCCGCCAGAACACATACTGTTTTAATTTTCCTGACCTTAGCTGTGATGCAGTATCATAAGTAACAGTGCAAATCTGTGGAAGTATAAATGTAATTTGAACTGAATTCACTTCATTAACTATGGAGTCCTCTAAATTTTCAGTTCATTGTCTGATGGGACACAAAGGTACAAATGCAATTGTTATGAGCACAAGTTGCATTCTCAATGTTTTCACAGTTGATGTAAAGTGACACATACATGGACACCGTGCCATGTAGGCATTACCAGCCCTGGTGGTCTAATGGTATCCCCTCCATCCTCTTCCTCATGATCATGGTCCTGTGTCTGATAACAATCTCCCTGGTGGTCCAGTGGAACCCCACTCCCCACCACCCTCTGCGGAACCCTGCCACCCTGCTCCCACAACATCATCGGTGGGCGGTTGCTCTCTGACTGCATACAACCTGGCTGCCCCTGCTTGCACACCATACTGTACTACACATGCACAGATTTGTGAATGGGTTCATTCACGGATTCATGCCTGTGTAGTACAGTATGGTGTCTAGCCAATCAACCCACTGTGGACCAATAGGATGAGAGACCATACTGTAAGCTGTCATTCGGCGGGCAGCCTGGTGGTATGTGGTCAGAGTGCAGCTGGCACCCAATGACAGTGGGGGAAGCAGAGTGGCATGGATCCTCAGAGGTGGTGGGAGGGTGGTTCCACTGACCACCAGAGTGTTCGATATCGGATGGAGGACCATGATCGGGCAGAAGGGGAGGAGGGGATACCACTAGACCACCAGAGCTGGTAATGCCTACATGTTACAGTGTCCATGGGTACAGGTGGGGGACCACTGGGCCACCAGTGTTTGTACGCATACCTATGCCCATGATTGGGGTATGGGGGACCCACTAGACTGCCAGGGCTCATATGGTCACCATTGCCCACCATCAGGCTAACGGGAGGGGGGCAGCTAGACTACCAGGCTGTGTGATATCCACAGTTTGCAGCACTCACTGATGCATTCCCAGCTCCTTTCTGCCACTTGAGTTGGTGCTGTGCCACTGGCATATGTACTCTGTGCGCACTCCATGCCATATTCAACGGTGCTGAGTCATGGTGCATCTCCGTTGAATATCGCCTGTTCCTGGCCATGGTACAGCCCAGTTATGCTGTGCCAAGGCTTGCACCACTGCCACGCGTAGTCTGAATATTCAGCCCACATGAATGTCCAATGACAGGTGACATCCAACCACAGTTTATAACACACAAACAACTGTGGTATCATGTTGAAAGGTGCCACCGCCTGGTGTGTGAAGAAGTGCAGCAGCACATTGCATCTATATTCCCACCATTATCATTTTACAAAATTATACCTTATTCTGGCATTTTTGATGTGTTTGGGAGGACACAATATTGGGCAATTGCAGCTATTTTCATCATGCCCTGTATTTTGGTGATTAGGCAACAACAAGGTAATGTGCCACATGACTTGATGCCTTGTGCCATCATACTTTGAGTGACACTATTACTTTTTGTTGCACAGGCTGCTGTACCTTCAGGCCTATGTACAACACAAATGCAGCACCATGTGAGTAACACCACTACCCCACAGTAGCTGAGCAGTACACGGATGCTCAGAACACCTCCAGTAGTGGTAGTCAGTGGTGTGCCACTGTCATAACCACAACACGGGTCAGTAGCATATATTAGTGGACATCAAATTTATGGTCCCATGGTACAGCCATCATTGACATATTGTAATCAAGTCATAAATAGTTCCTTGTAAAACAATGTGTGAAAAACGGCATCATAGTTCCATGTCTTCCCCTCATAATGTTGTTTGCTGTCTTAGTCACAAATTTTTTAATGCACGTTCTACATCTGCACTGCTGTTTGTAAAACTATCAATTAAGACATGGATCCGCTTTAAAGTTATCATGAAAGTATGATCCAGGGCCTGTGATATATCACATATGAGGAACGACTAGGGAGGTGAATATGTTCTAGCTGGAGGACAGGAGGGATGGGGGGCATGATTGAGGTCTTCAAGTACCTCAGAGGGACTAAATAAGGTAAGCTGACATGTGGTGACTGAGGATATGGTAAAGGCAGCTGCGTGGAGGGATTAAAGACAGAGTTGGGCAGGTATAGGCAAGGGGTTAAGCAAAGGCAGTTTGCCAGGGGGTGGGGGCAGGAGTGGAGAATGGAGTAGTAGTGGAAGGAGACAGATATAGGGCCACTTTACACAATCACGGTGCTGAAGCATGACCAGACTTGACAGACCAATAGGCCTACTCTGCTGGTGTCCAGTGTGTTAGTATATTACTGTCTCGGGAAGACAAGGACCTATAATGGTGTGTTGTTGAACACTATTTTACAAGTACCTATTCATGATCCTGTAACATGTCAGTCCAGTCCTCTCTCACTTTTCCTGTGTAATGGGTATTCATTCACCATTCTATATCTCTGTCATTCATTGTTTTATACACAGGACATGCACCGTATTTGTAAGTGTTGTCTTACCCTGTCCGTGTCCTGTCGTTGTAGAATGCATTACTGAAGTACAGGTAGGACACATCCACTGGCTGTCCCGTGTCACAGTATCAAGAAGAAGTGCATGGTCCATGCTTTTAACTAATTTAGGCACTCAAATCTTGAGAATTGTGTGCAATCCTGTAATTGTTATTTCACAATGGCATAGTATAGCGGAATCAAAATTACATCAAGATTCCATTTATGGTCACACATGGACAGGTTTGCTCACTTGCATTCAGTTTTGTATAAACCCAATTTCCCTCTGCCTATCCTATGGCCCACCTGAGCCTCCTGAAAGAACAGCTGGCATCTCCACACCACCTCACCAGCTTCAGCCATCAAGTACCTGAACCACTCATTAGTGGTTTGGAGCCCTGAACCCTATCTGTCACCCTCCTTCTGCCACCTACTCAAATATCATAGCCCCTTAATGAAAGACACTTGAGCACTTGTGTAGCATTATTGATTATGGACTTATCATTTATGGCTCTGCCACCGCTACCTCTCTCAAACGTGTAACTATCTCCCTCAATAAAGCCTGTTGACTCATCACAGGATCCCAGCGTCTCACTCACACATGGACCTCTACTCCTAAACTGGGTGGCTGCACTCGACAGTTGAATAAAATATCAAACCTGCATCACAGCCAAGAAAATTTAATGATGGGACTTGTTCCTCCCGGAGTCTGTGCTCTTCTTAAACCCAGACACAACAACTGCAATACAAGGAGTTCCAAACCTCACTCTCTGCAAAATCCTCCAGCATCGCTGAACCCAAGGACAAAAATCATTTGCTTTTAGAGCACCCAGCTGGCTAAATAGTCTTTGTAGTGACATCTCTGCCGCACCCACACTCAGTGGTTTCAAGTCTAGGCTTCGCCCTGCTTGCCTCCAGCTCCTGTGATTGCTCACCTAACTAATACTCCCACCTTGCTGCCCATGCCTCCTTACCAAGTGCTTTCTATCAACACTGCCCCTCCTTTTGCACTTACCCTATTCTGCGCATGACAAGGCCTCTGGGCTGCCCTACCCATACTTTTCACACCCCTTTTGCCCCTCCTTCCCCCACCTCCCTTCTTAATCCCTCTCTTCCTGCTCCCCTTTCTTTCTATCCCCTACCGCCTCACATGCTGAGAGTCTTCTCTCCACCCCACCCCTCCTCCAGTCCTTCCTCTGGCATTATTTCTCCCTCTGTTGTGCCTCCTGTTTTCCTAGAAATTGCATGTCTTGTTCGCCACTGTTACTGAATAGTTACTGTAATGCTTGCTGTATGTTTGTACTCACTGACATGGAACCTTTGTAAAAGAGCCTCAGCTCAAAGGTATTGCTGTAATCCTAGACTCAAATAAATAAAAATAAAAATACCTTATCCATCACTCGATCACATTACTCAGCTGGGCGGTACACATTTTCTGACTCTTCCATGTCCTGTGATCTAATTCAACCTCTGATCTTTGTGTTTGTTTGACCAATGAATGCATTGCTATGAATCCCCCACCTCTCTATATACAGGTAGCAGATAGCAGTAAACAGTATGTTGATTGGTGTTTATGTAATGAAGTGTAGGTAATGTGGTTTAAACACAACTGTTATTGTTCACATGGGTTGCACATGTAGAGAAGCTTCATCTCAGTGCACAATTACCACTCAACCAGTGTCAATAAATAAAGAAATATAATATATGGTTACCCTTTGTTATGCATAAATATCCACCTGCTCAAAATGCTTGTTCAGCACATTCTAAACCATGATGCGCATTGAAACTGCTGTTATACACTTTCCAAACAGTTATTATGCTCATTTCAAAGGTCATACAATATTAAATTTCTCATTGATGCTACACCTACCTACCTACTTACTAACCACCCAGTGCCTAAAGTTATACCTTTTACCTTTCAAAAGTCAGAAACTTAATTTTGTTATGTAAGTGAAACAAAGAAATGGCAAGATTTTTCATTTTCATTTAGTGGTGTCTGTTGCTGTACTGTAAAAACATTTGCTATAAAAAATAATGGTCAAACAAGCACTACTTCGGCATGTGTTTCCATCTCGAGGCTGAGTTGACAGCATGGACCTCTCCAGCTTAGCTGTCGAGGTTCATATGCTGTCATCTGAACCTCCATGGAAACACAGCCTTGTTGTGTATGGTTGCCCACACATTATTCTCTATGTTATGAATTCATGTCTATTACACCTTTTATATCATAACTAATTTTATACCATAACTTAAAGTGTAATATAAAAGATAAATTAGTACCAGATTACTGTAGTGAAAACCATTGTGTTGCACAATGACTACCTATATAGATTTAAGTATGCATTTTGTCTGTATACAAACATTTATAGAATGAACACCTTTGTGAATAAGCACATGAACAAGGAAATAAAAGTACAGTGTTTCAAATTTTATTACACTTCACAGGCTCTACAGCTGAAACAAAATTATCTTTTTGCTATATCAAGTTAAGTGAAGTGAAGGTTGTGACAGTACTATCTTATTTTTAAAGTACAACTATATGCCTCTTTGTCAGTTCATGATGGACCTGTAGGTGCACAACCTGTAGAAAAAACAGAAGTGAACATCAGTACACTAACATAACTGGAGTGCTGTTACACAGTGCAACATAACCACAATCATGAACAGGAATAAAATATTTAAAACTACAGGCCCTGTGGCGCTAAGGGTTTAGGGCGCTGGATGCCACACCTCCCGCCACACTGTCGCCCCAAGTTGGGGTTCAATCTTAGGTACCAGGGTGTGTCAGGGAGTGAGGGATACAGCGCCTGATGGACTGCTTTCCTGTGCCTGGTGGTGAATCAAGGGTGCATCACATGGACCGTTGACACCCAGTGTGGATCGTATGCAGAGTAATGCAGTGTGGAAACACGGGTATAAGCATGGCATATGTTCACTTCTCCACCCCACCATCCCCAGACAGGGTCTTCTCCGGATCTAGTTTCCCTGTACCTGTCACACCCCTTCTTGAATTCATCCACTGTGCCATATTCCAACCGAATCCTGTGGACTGCATTCCATGGCTCCACCACCCTGTCATTGAAGTGGTGTCTCATATGCTCACCCCTGTAATTTACCACATCCACCTTACACTAGTGCTCCCTGCTTGTTTCTTCCTTCTTTAGCATGATTACCTCTTTGTGTCCCCCTAACTGATCAGCTTTACATACTTTAATACCTCTATCATGTTCCCTTGTCTGTCCTCTACACCACTGTGTAGAGAGTGAGATCCCATCTCTCCTCATAGGGCATCCCCCATGCCCTTAGTCATCCTTGTCTCCTGCCTCTTGACCCTCTACACCACTGCTATGTGTTTCTAAGGTGAGGTGTCTTTTATGAACTGCACACAGTACTCAACATGTGGCCTGACCAGGGCATTATAGCGAGGGAGGATCACCTCCTCCTCATTCATGTAATACCCTGTGGGAGAAGACTATCCAACAAACCACAACCATCAGTAATCACACTGTAAGACAATTTTAGAGCCAAATGACAATCCGCCCCTCACCCCCTGCCCCCAATGTTTGTTAGCAGGCCATTGTGGAGTTACGAATCAAGCACCTTGGTGAAGTCCAGCATAATGGAAAACAACCATCGCTCTGGAGTATCGATGCCCCTCATTGCCAGGTTGCCACACTGCCAATCCATGTCCTGGAGTGTGCAACACTGTGTTGTTGCACCTACTCTGCAGCACTGTATATTATACATACAGCGGACAACAGTTTGTGGCCATGCCTCAAGTCGCTCTGAGCAGGGTTGTTTGTGAGCTGTGGATGGTGGAGGGCAGCTAGCTGTGAGGAAGGGAGGACTTCAGGCAGATGTTACAGTGGCGTGTTCAGTAGGAGCTGCCGGACAGAAAACCATCACGTACTGTAATTGTAAGGAATGGAGGACTTGTGGTGGGAACACAGTGAAGTAAGGTTGAGGGGAAACATGACAGGCTGCTGCTGTGCATATGTTGAAAGATAAAGCAAAGTGACATGTGGATGGAATGCCATTCAGGGCATCCATGCATGTAATGGCAAAATGACAGAGGGTGGCATCTTTCAGAAACGCAGTATACAACCCATAGTACAGCAACAGGCTACAATGGGTACCTACTTTATTGTATAATGCCATGTGTACTGTTTGCTGTCTGTTACCCTGAAAATGTATAATGTTTCTCATGTACTCTGTAACCTCCGGGTCGCACCTGAAAATAGGCACTTGTTGTCTAGTGTGCTTACCTGGTTAACAAAAACAAATAAATAAACTATAAAGCGATAGCTCAATAATTATTATATAGTGTATAGTGGAGTGTTGTTCTGTATAGAATTCCATCCCTTTCAAATACTGTTCTACCACAGTTCCAATGTCATGGAATGCTGTTCTGCCCTACTGTGGTACAACAGCATTATAGAACATCTAGAGACTGCATGAGTCAGTTTCATTTTGAAAGCAAAAGAACTCACAAAACACTTTTTCACACAGTACTATACACTATGAAAAATACATAATGAGCAACTCTATGCACAACCAGAGTGTTTTGCCACCTTGGGATTCTGATTCCCATGGACTGTCAGAGGAATAAGAACCACTCTGTGGCACAACACACTGGTTCTGCATAGTTTTTCATCCAGTATTCTGTATGTCATGGTGTGGTGCTGGAACCTGGGAACATCAGTCCTTATTTTCTATTGGTATACAAAACAGCTTTTCAAAGTCACAATGAGTTGGAAAGCTATAAGGCAATTGAGTTGTGTGGTACTGTGCAATTTTAGAAGTTCATAACATATGCATCAACAGTACAATGAAATATACATGATCTGTGGTCAAACAGATATTGATGAACCGTGGAGTGAATGTGTACATATTGTAAATGTTTACATCTGCTTATATTGCATTGTGTGTTAATGTTGATCCAGAAATACAAAAACACTTGTACAAAATGACAAATACATACGGGTGAGCTTCCTGGAAACCTTTATATGTTTGAGACGGAACTTGGACCTGATCGGACACACAGCACATAATGGCAACACCTTACGATTCCGTCTACCAAGCCTCTGCCACACCAGTATACAAACTTCCGATATGCCATGTAGCGTAGCAACCTATGTGGGAATTGAAAATATACATTAAAGATTTACATCGAGATGGATTTATTACACATCTCCAATTAAATTGCATACTGGAGCACAAAACTAAAAAAATAAGATGCATTGCAGATGCAAAAGCAGCACTGTATGTGTCTATGCCATTGCATAATACACTTATGATGACACAATTAAAATACTGTGGTTGATAGCTGTGATGCTACCCTGGTGATACTGGCAAAACCAGTTTATGACCAATTGGTGGAAGATTGTGGGACAGCCAAGAGGAAGGAGAAGTGAATGCACAAAGATACGCCATCTTCAATGTAGACTGTCGGCTGAAGTCATCACTGAATACCACCACCTGGCTAAAACAGGTGGAGGTAGAGCAGATGGAATAGATAGGTTTGGAGGTGCAGCCTGTCAATGACATGAAGGTTGACACGTCTCAACATGCCTTTGCATTATTGGTCGTCAGACAGTGACAACGCCAGATTTGCTTCACAGGCAAAACCAGGAGAAATACCACATGTACGAGCCAGGTGAAGAGCTTTCTCAGTGGCGACCGTGGGATGGTGGGGGCAAGTCTTTAGATGACCTCCATGAGAAAGTGTTGGACACAAGGGGTGAATCCTCCACCACACCAAGGGGTGCATGCAGCAGTGACTGCCTCACATTAGCTGTGGCATGGCAGTAATTAGGTTCCACTCCCTGAGGTACTAGTGGTGCATCAGGACTGTAGCAATGGAAGAGACAGGGCGAGGTACCATGCTTGGTGATAGAAGGAGCTGTAAAACATTCATTATCAAAAAATCTACAACTTGCTCCAGAACTTGTAAAGTTGGAGTGGGTGCAAAGAACAAGGTGTAACATGATGAAAGCATGACCCAAAAATAGTGTGAACATCTTTCAGCAGACTGCATGTGAATGGCAGAGATTATGTATCCACAATTTTAAGTTTTACAATATTATTTTGGTGCCTACACCACCAGCACCATTAGCTCGGTCATGGCACCTCGGCTGCAGCATACCATATTTGCCACCCCGGGAACCCTGTATTCACCCCATGGCGTGGTAGCAGCACACAGACATCACCTTGACAGGTTCATCAATCAACAAGCTAGGCATGACTCAGCCATGGAGAAGATTTGCAGCCAGGTGAGAGCTTCATGAAGGCAGTGGAATTCAGTGTTTCCCACTTTAAGCGTGTGTGGTAATGTGCATTGACACCTGTGTCCATCCCACCCCTCAGTACCTTCTTGGGACTGTCGCTGGGGTACCACCGACCTCTGCCTTGGGTCCCTCAAGCCAAAGACACCTCCACAGCCTCCCAACTGCATAACATAAACAGACAGAAATATTACTAATGACCTAATGTGCATTCAACTATGCAACATGAATGTACTTGAATAATTAACATTGTATGACACATTAAGACAAAAGATGCAGACTTGAAGAGTAATCATAACCACAGACATATGTTATTGAAAATTAGTCATTTATTTTACTTTCTAAATGCAAAATTATTATTTGAGTATGTGACCATTATGCTTACCACATAATAGTGTGTGGAAATGACAACACGAACAGTTGTAAGACAAAGTGTTTGTACCACAGAAGAGTACAACATACAACAGAGGAGTCTGGGACAGAGTACATACTCATGGCTGATGAAGTGTTACACAAGAAAGTGTTCAGTGCTGCACATGTGCAGCAGTAACTAGTATACAACATTTAGAGTACACAATTGTGTGTTGATGGGTACCTGGGGAAAACGGTGACCAGTGACATAATGGTGGTGAAGCAGCATTACAGGGACATGCTTGGAGACATGAGGTCTGGACACTAATGTATTCACAATATTGAAGGACAAACCTCGACTATGGTGTCCAGTTCTGTAGGACTTCCATACGGGATAAACACACTGTTTAGAAAGGGTTCATAGTACAGTTCCCAAGATGGTGCTGTAAATAGATGTCAATACCTAAAAAGATTCTCCTCTGGGCCAGCATAGGCCCCATTGGTACCTGTACCCTATCCTCTCCACTTCATATTTGCAGTCTTCCAACTGTGGGTAGTCGGCGTAACCCTGCACCAGATGGGTCCCCTCCTCCAAGGGGAAAGCGGGGGCTACCACTGCACTCTCAGTTCAGCCTCCTGGGAACTGCTGAGGTGGGATTGAGGACCAGGGTCCCCAGCCATGATGGGAACCAGCTGCCATCACATCAAGGTGATCAGTGACATCCACCAGGACCCCTTCAAGCTGCAGTCTCCAATAGTGCTGTGCTTCCAGCCTCCGCCAGGAGTCAGCATGCAGCGAGACTCAACACCACCCTACCCACAGTAGAAGGAGAGCAGTCAGCGGATGCTCCATCCTTCTCACCCCCAAACCCTGGTCGCCATCATCTCAGAAGCCAAACTGCAACACGCTGAGCAGACTGGCCAGCATCCAGTACTGTTTTAATGTCTTCTTATGTGACATGGCAAACTGACTTTAAGGAAAATACACTTGTTTGCAGACCACATAAAATTAGTAAACAGGGTCGACAAACAAGGCTGGTTATAAAAGATGATAATGGAGTTGACATGGTTGTAGTACTGGTCCAAAATAGGTCAGCTTATATTCAATGTAAGTATTAGCACAAAGTAATTTACCTGTGAAACAGAAACCCTGATGAACACCACAAAGGGATGGGGTATACTTTGTAACCAAAAAATGGAAAGGTATCATAGGTGGTCATATATGATAACCAAAAAGTTACACAGCAAATTAAAAAGGCAGTAGGGATGCCTGATTGTGAATGTGGGATGCACAGAGGAAAACATCTAAAACTGGAAAAAGACGGTGTTAGCCAAAAATACATTTAGTTGGGGAGAGCATGTGCAGTACTCATGCAGTTCTTGACATACAATATCAACAAGGGCATAGTCATGATGGAGTCAGTACAGGACAGGTAACCTGTGATGTGGCAGTGTAAGCAACAGACAACATACAACGAGAATAATACAGCATAATATGTACACCATCGAGGACAGCAGTGACAGGGTGGAGATGAAGTGAATCAACAAAGTCAAAGCTGGTATCATCTGAGACAAACATGTTCTAGAACAAAGGGACACAATGTAAAGACAGAAGGTGTAGGGCTCAGTATCAGTGCACAAGTATTATTTATCATAGACGGTGGTGGACACAAGCTCAAGGCCTTCCTCACTATGTAACGGTTAAATAACAGTGCTGCAATGGAAGAATCCATGTTACAGACACAAGTAATTTCTTTTGGTGAGAAGGAATATTTCATCTGTTCGTTACATAGAAAATGCAGCTTACACAATCCAGAGGGAAATGGCCACATTATGTGGTCCAAGTGGTAACAGAGTGCTGTAACTAGTGTATATTTCTATGTCTAACAGACATTTGTTTCAGGGAAAGAGAAAAACCCCAGGGAGGGAGAGTGAGTGGGGCTGAGGGGCACACTTGATGTGACAGAGAAATAAAATGAATGCAAAACAATATCCAGTATCATGAAAACCTTAGCAATAATGTAGCACAAAAAGTTGAAACTAACTCATTAGTGGACTCATTGTCACCAACCAGGTCTTCTACTTCAATGTATTCATATAGTGAGGACTGGAGAATGCCGTCATCAGGGCAGCAATTCTGAAATCCCTGGACATCTGTGATGCATTTTATTTCTTTGGATTAATCTTCAGATTTGAGGAGACTGCCGTATAGTACCAGCAGCACCGGTTCTCTACCGTAGATGGCATAACCTTGTATTTCCCACATGTGTACATAAAATACAGCAATGAAAAATAACATGAACACGTTGATAAGTACTGTACTATGAATAATTTAAAAGCATTTGCATCACACAAATGCAATGACTTTGCATAAGACAAACACTATATTATCACTGCACCTGAAAGACTATGACATGACTGACATTTCAGTAGGTCAATAGGCAAAAGTGCAGCACATAGTTCAACCACCCAGAAGCCAAAGTGGAACTGTGGAATGCACCACTACTAGAACTGACATTTTGGAACACAGACATAGTTGCAACAGACACCAGCTACAGCTAGCCAGCACATGGAAGGGCTGCATCACACCATGAGTAAAGTAACATGTCCTTACTTTGGCAAGTGTGCATCACCTGCCAATGTGTGGTGGGAGCAGCATACTTCAAGGTACTGGATAGATGTCGTGAAATTTTGGTGCATGAACATCAGCCAATATAACTAAAAAGACACATGGATTTTCCTTATGTTGCAGTGCTACAGGATAACATTACACTGCTTGTTGAATGACATACTGAAGCAGAGCTTAGCATGCAAACCATACAACGTGGTACGTTATGTATTCACATTTGTTATGTGGACAGTGTCTGAACATGAATCAGGTCTACATGTGTTATTTATATATCTGTCAAATTTGGGTGCAGTTGGGTGATGTGACAGCAATACAATCAGCAATAAATGTGCAAACAAGGAGAAATTTACATCCTTTACTGAATGCTACCAGATGTGAATGGTGACAGATGTCTTTCACAGCACTAACAGTACCATATTAATTATGCCATGCCATGGACTGTGTTCATACCATAAATGTATGTGACTGTGTTGGACATTTGCCAATGGATAAAGGGTGGTGGAGGGAGAAGATGTATTCAGCCAGCAAATGACAGTGCACTGATAAGTAAAAATTAATACCAGACTGGCACATACTAATTGTGTTCCTGATGAAATTTCTATCCATAGGAGCATGCCGCCTTGAGGCAGACATAGAAAACATTCTGCTCATTCGCAATGTTGATGCCCTGACTGTGTGTTCACATCACTCTCTGTAAAATGATGACAATTTTAAGTAGCATAGGTGTGAATGACAAACAGCATACAACATAAAATACAATACCAGGAGTAAATAGTGTATATGTCTGCATCATATGCATTGTGTTGTTTGCTGTAACAGCAGAAAACTAACTAAACAAATAAACACTGACATTTCTTGGAAATTCAAGCCTTACGTGAACACAGACAGAGCTTGGTGTCTGTTCACTGTGTGACTGTAGAATGCTGGCGCCCGGGTTGGGGAGTGGGGGCCAACGCTGGTGCTCTGGAGGTGGTGGGGATACAAACAGGAGATAGATGTCCATCGAAAACAGAAAAGAGAAATGAATGAGATTACTGCTGATGAGCAACATAGTGACAGTACCAGATGTAGTTCACTAATTGACAGCCTGATGAAGCAGCAACAACAGAAATATAATATTAAACTTCAAACCAAACACTGATGTGCCACTGGCTAAAGACAGTAACCCAAAATAAGCACACCAGCCATTGTAAAGTTGTTAGATGGTGAAATCTATGTATAGGAAATGCTGTAATTTCAGTTTCTGATTCAATTGGTACTGTTTTTCATGCTTTACCAACTGGCCAAAACTGTTGAAATTGGGTTTCTGATTGCCTTCACATGGTTGAAGACAGAAATCCATGGTACAATGGCAAGGATTACATGAAAGCCACTAAGTAAGCTTGCTTCATGGGGTTCACTACCTACTGTGCCAAATTTCTAATCACTGTATCTGGCAGTATGGTTTACAATATATAACATTAATAGGACATCTCTATGCTTTAAACCAAATGATGAGATAGCCATGAAATTAGAATCGCTTTGTTTTTTCTATTCTGTGTAATACTTCACAATGTATTCTATTTTCTTTGTATTGCCTTCAGTTTTCTGTATTTTTAACAATGCCCCACTTTATACATGTGTTAACATACGTTTCAGGACTAAATGTCTCTTCCTCAGAACACTCTTAGGATATTTTCTAAAATACAAAACAAATGCAATAAGAAACCATCATTGTTTATGATCAAAACATTCCTCATTATACAATATAATTAAACATATACAAGATTAATTATCTTGATACAGGGAACATACCTGTAATTATAAACAAGCTTAATATACTTCTTGTTGTATTATTACCGCTTTGTGTAGGACCTAATGTTATAGGTAAAGAAAGAAAGAGTCAGCTGGCTTCTCTACTATATTTAGGCAGTCTTACATGGAGTTGCAAAATATGAGGGGCACCTAAAAGGAGGTTTTACTATTTTGTGGAACACACTTATATAGGTTTCTAAACTCACCTCTTTTAGTGAGGCATTATTCCTTAGTGGAAAGGCTTGCACGTTCTGTTGCCTTCTTCTTAATTCAATCTAAAAGGTTTTAAATAAAACACTTTAAGTTTTCTTTTAGAGTGTTTTTCATTTAATAATCCTGTATTTTAGACTTCCCAGTCTTACTAATTTAAACAACTTAGTGTAATTTCCATAATTACTACTCCATATTCACTATCATAACTGCACGCTTAGTAGCGTTTTTAAATGAAACCATCATAATCTCTTTCTCTTACCCTATTTTATTCGGTTTCACGCAGCTCCATATCTAGATCAATTGAATTCTTGCTCTGTTATTTCAAGGAGAGTTTAAAACACTTTAAACTTCTCTAACTTCTTTGAGCTGCTGCCATTAGCATGGACACCACTCCGGTGGGGATTTCTGCTCTTTTTCTTGCAGCTGGAAGGGGCTGAGCCGTGGGTTTACACATTCGAAATACAGCGTGATAATGTCAGAATGATGTCCACGTGGCTCAGTTCCTAAAAGGAAAACTACCACTTTGCCTATAAAGGCTGGCTCCTAAGAACCTGTGTAATCCCTTCCTTAAAAAGTTTCTATAAGATTGTTTATCTTAAAGACTTTAAAAGAGATTTTCTTGTTTTACTTTAAATATTGCAGGCGTAGATCGTAACTTCCCTTTGTATATGATGTTATTAGATTTTACAGGGAGATGACAATGTCCCAAGATTATACTAACTGAATGATCTATAAAAGGGTTTTAACCTCTTAATACCAATATGACTAAAGTATTACCTAGATTGTTTTTGATTTCTTGTTTTTAGAGAGAGGCTTAAACTTGTTTTCTCACTTTTCTGACTTCAAAATATACTTTGGTGTGACATATGGGTAAAATAAAATAAGTCAACAAAATCCATCGGAAAATTACTAGTCTATAGTATTCTTTAAGCAAAAACTTGTATGGATTCATTGGTTCTGTTTGTTTGTTTTATGTAAAGGAACTTCATAACAGACCTTCATTTAAACCATATTTACTTTTGAAGTTTTGTAAAGTATGGATCCACCATGCCTCTCTTCTTTTTAACAAAGATTCCCAATTACCACCTGTTTTGGTTTTCTTATGTTCTCTATTCCAAAAAATTAATGATGTATATATGGATATACTCTCTGGAAACAGGACTCTCCACAGGAAAGTATAATATTCATTATATAATAATAACAAAAAGGAACATTTATGGGGTCACTGAATATCATTTAAAAGTATAGTTCACAAGACACTGCATGTAAACAGGCCTAACATGTAGGACAGTTGAGAACCCATGTAAGTGGTTATGGAGCGTTAGAACTAGTGAGACCGTTACCTGCATGGGGCTGTCAATATGGGATGCCTAACATCATATATGATGGGAGGACACATGACAGTATTGCACACAACATCATATCTGAAGTGGTACCACACACATGACATCAGCTGTGAAATGGTCTGGCAGTAGAGCACACCTGAGATGATATGTGACTGGGTCAGGCAGTATGGGACACCTTGTATTGTACATGAATACGTCTGGCATTATGTACCCCTGAGACTGCATGTGAGCAGGTCTGGCACTATTCTATACCTGAAAATGTCATTGTGTCTGTCACATTAATATGTGACAACTTTAACTGGAATCACTACACCAGATGGCATTTGGATGGACGAGTTGTATGTGGTGGTGGTGAGGGTTGACAAAATACAGCTCAGAGACTAATAACTTGTAGAACAACATGATGGCAACTGTGACACATAACAATTGTCATGTGCATTGCCAAAAGATAACTTTCAAGAAGCAGAGCCATAATCAATACAGAATGGACACTAATGCTGCATACCAGTCCGACAACTCCATGCTCCGCCATTGTCACTGCTTCTGTTTTCATTTTGCCACCACTTGCATTTGCTTCTGAAGGTGCAGGATCATGACAAGTGGCTCAAAACTGTATGGAACAATATGACACTGGAGCAGCCACCGACACAAGATAGAATATCGATTTCCTCCTCAAGAAGACATCTTCCACAGTGCTCAAGTAACACAGCACAGGACATAGCTGATCGCCACCCTATGACATCACAGATTCAGAGACCAGGGACTTCCAGTGCCTATGTAAACAAAAGAAAGAAGCAGCATGGAAAGCTCATTGGGTGCCTTACAAATATCCTTTTTCATGTTACATAAATGAAAAAGAGCATTAGAACACTCCAAGATCACCAATACACAAGGTAACATACCATATGTTGTAATAAGCATTACTTCACAAGGAGATCTTTGCATTTGATCTTTAATCCATAATTCATATCCATATTTTGACCTTCTTGTAGTTCATCCTTTAACCTCCCAAGCTGTTACAGTCATCTTTATTATGAAGATGACTTTCATTCTTAGGGATTTAATAATTGCCTTTTCTAGTTGATATAACTTTTTTATTGACAAGTAGGCCCAGATATTCAAACTGCGCCATTCTGAGCGCAAGCCCCTCGCTGCTCAAAATAGTTGGCAAGAGGGTGTGGTTGGGCGATATTCAAAGGAGTTGCGCTTATTGAGCAACTCCTTTGAATATCACTCCCAGCCACAGCCACTGCTTATGGCGAGTGGAACTTGCACCACCGCGAAGTTGCCAGAGTTGAGCATTAAACTTGCGGTGGCGCCAAGTACCATTGCGCCATGCTCAAATTTCCGATATTCAAAGGTGACATGCAAATGGGGCCATAATTTATGCAAGGCACAGGGGGCCATTTGCATCTATTTATAGCCCCATTTGCATGCCATTAGCATGTAGGTGCGCCCGATCGAGGACTTGCGCCTGGCCACTCTGCCAGGCAGAAGCCATCGGGGACCGGCGCACCCTGCAGCTTTCCGATCGCGGGCAGTATCAGTGTATACATTCCCCCCACATCTCCTGAAGCCCGATTGTGGGCATACAGTAACATGACCCCGCCCACATCTCCCGAAGCCTGATGCGGGCATACAGTAACATGACCCCATGCACATCTCCCGAAGCCCGATCGGGCATGCAATAACTATGCCCCCCACATCTCCCAAAGTCCGATCCGGGCAGAGCGTGTATCAACCCCCAGTGCCCGATCATGGGCAGAATGTAAAAAGCCCCCAACCCAATATCTCCCTGGTGGTCAGTGGACGTAATGCCCGATCGCGGGCAGAATGTCAGATTACAACCCCCAAACATCTCCCTGGTGTCTAGTATCCCCACCCACCCACCCATGAAGCCTCTCACCCGGTTCCCCCCCAGCAGCGGGGGCAGCAGCATCCACCGCCTGCCGCCCACCGACTGACTGTCAGTAGGGCTGCCGCCCATTGGTGCAGAGCTACAGCCAATGAGGCGTGCAGCCCATACCGTACATGACAGTCAGATTTGTGAATGATGTTCATTCACAAATCTGAACTATCATGTACGATATGTACTGCGCTGTAACTCTGCACCATAAGCGTGCCTTCCCACCGAACAGATTAGTCGGTGGCGGCAGGCGGCAAGCGCAGTGGGATGCTGCCGCCCGCCGGCTGCTGGGGAGGCGGGGTGGAGGGAGCCGTGGGTGGGTGGGTGGGGGACACTAGACACCAGGGAGATGTTTGGGGGGTTGTAACTGACATTCTGCCGCGATCGGGCATTACGGTCCACTGGACCACCAGGGAGATATTCGGGTTGGGGGGCTTTTACATTCTGCCCATGATCAGGCACTGGGGGTTGATACGTTCTGCCCACGATCGAGCTTCAGGAGATGTGTGGGCGGGGGTCATGTTACTGTATGCCCGTGATCGGGCTTTGGGAGATGTGTGGGCGAGGGTTGTTTTACGTTCTGCCCGATCGGGCTGGTGGGGGCACAGGGACCGAGTTGGGGCCAGCCAGGGTGGTAGCTGCTGTGTTGCGCCTGCAATACAGCAGCTCACCTGTGGGTGGCCCTCAACTTGATCCTTTTTTGGCTCAAGGTTGTGCAGGTGCAGGTTGGGGTTGCACATGCACAACTCTGCCTAACCCGACTGAATATCGGGTTGTGCAGTTTTATACATAGTTCCTCCCCTCCTGTTGAGCATGCATTCATTTGCATTAGCTGTTACGCAACCTGTTGTCAGTGGTAACTGCCTCTTGCTGAATATCGCAGAATGGCGCATTTTTGGACTTAGCATGCGCAACCCTTTTGAATATCTGGGCTGTAGTGTTTTCTCTTTCGTTCATATTCTTCCCACCTCCTCATCTGTCCCACCCCCTTTTTGCACTAGAACACTACCTTTTAAATGTTGGTTATTGGCTGTTCAGTATACAAGGGGTTACTTTGTGACAGTACAGTGCTTTAAATAACTATTTCTTTACTAACATGTCTAGGTTTATATTACTTGGCAGTAAGCTTAAACATAATAATCAATATAATTTAATGGGGATTGCAGCCATGAAGCTTTAAAATGTTCTTTGTCTATTTTGCATAACTTTCTACACTATTTTTAACACTTTTCACTCATTGTGAGGTACAAGTGTGCTCATGTTTTATATCACAATGGATTATTTTATGTTTGGGTTTTATGTAAAATTACACTGTGCCCAGTTCATTAAATGTGAATTTAGAACTCCTTATTTGGTTCACTGTTCTAATCCAGTCGAGACCATTGCATTCCTTGTGTTCTTATATCCAGCGTAGGGTAGTCCCATTTTTCCTTAAATTTCTATACTATGTTTCAGTCCAATTTATCTCAGTTTGCTTTACTAAAGAGTTACTAAAATGAACTTTTAACTATCAGTTTGCTATTCAGTAATTTTCTGTTGGGAGTTCTGATTAGTTTTGTAGTTAAATTTTGTATTCAAGTTTTACAGTAAAAGATACAGAACATTTCATAGATAGCAGCCTTCAAAGATATAAAGTATAATAGAGGGTCACACAACCATTGCATTGCATTCTTGTAGGTCACAGAATTCAGCAGAGGACTTCAAGAACATTCATTAATCACAACAATTGTAAAGGATAATGAGACACCTGCAGATTGATTATCATTGTAGGGCTGAGGCTGGACTCACATCTCATCAATGCATAAATAAATAAATAAAAACATTAGCTACATACAATAATAAAGCGAGTGCTGCATATGATGGACAAGCAGGAACTGAACCTGGTCATTGTGGAGAAGTGAGTATGGGGCAGGGTATGCTTGAGGTTTGAAGGGAGGAGCCTCACTGAGGCCAGAGTTTGTCTACTTAGTGAAATTTAACCTATCCCTATTCTAGGGAGAAGGGCATTGTCTGGAATGGTTGTGACCCATCTTGCATGGTTTGGTGAAGGTAGTCATTGAAGGGGACTAAACTTTGGTGCGTTATTTCATGGTGTTTGATACCAAGTGAGAATATGCACTCATATGTAGCCAGTTGGGTCATATATGGATGATTTTCAGGGTGCACCACCACGTACCAGTAACTCTTTTGCCTCTATACTGGTGTGTATCATCAGGTTGTATTAGCATTTCAATAAATGTGGAGCATCTAATCCTCACCCCAAGAGAAGGAAGCCAAGAGAGGGAGGTGTGCTTTGAAGATCGTTCACAAAATATTGCAGATTCCCAGCCAATAGTTTTTCAGTGTTGTACAAGACCACAGAATGTGAAAGAGACCTCCCTGAGGCTTGTGACATCTCAGGCAGCGATCTGGGGATGATGTGACACCATGTAACACTGCCAGAGTGTGGTACCAGCAGTGCAACACCTTGTTTTGTAGAAGCCTAGTATAAGAATTTTTAACTGGGTTGTTAGTTGTCCTTACTGTTTGGTGAGGTATGTTTTCTCAGATTAGGAAGTAGATGGCACCAGCCCTCCCAGCCAACTTTGAAATTCACAAGAAAGGGGATTCAACTGCATTGCAGTGTGTGCCTCCCTGAGCAGCTTTAGCTGTGAGGCTACAACACTACCGAGTTGGAGATATCTCCAAAATTTGGACTTACATAGGCCTTATGTGGCCTGAAGACTCTGAAAGGCATCTAAGGCATTGATGGTGGAAGAGAAGGTCAGACAAGGTGTGAATGCCTCTGAACTTCTAAAGTTCCCAGTCCAGATGCTGCTCCCCCACCTTGATGCTGTGGTCACATCAGAGGGGTGTGAGTACTTGGTGTGCCAGTTCTATGCCCAACAATTTCCCCATTTGGGTCCAGACATTACGAGATGTATGGATCATGGGTGGAGCTTGCACAGGCATTCTATGGAGTCAGAGGCCTCGATCCCCAGGAGGAAAACCAAATCAAGATAGTGACCATGTTTCATCTTGATCACCTCTATTTTCCAGCCATAGATATCTGAAGGGCTTTGTACCTATCCGATTCAATCTGCATCTTGGACAGAAGTGGTGTCAGGTTGACATCATACAGCCTACTAATGTGGGTGTTATCTTGATCCCTAGGTATGTGAGGAGATATGGGCCCCAGCATAGATGTAGAGTTGTGAAGGCAACTGGCTGACACTGATGGATGAAGAGGAGGATCTTTGTTTGTTTTGATTGATCTTGAGCCCTGAAAGAGATGAACAGGCCTGCAGCAATCACGTAAATGAATTCATGGTGGTATGGGCCTCATACAGTAGCACCAGGAGATGTCAGCATAAAGCAAAGCATTACACTGGGTGTAGCTTACTTGTACAGTATGTTCTTTATATCTGGTTGTTACCAGATCACCACAACAAATGATTCAATGACAATGACAAACAGTTATGGTGAAAGAGTGCTCTGGGCCAGAGAAAAGGGAAGAGAGTGTGCTATTGGTGAAAACCTGTGCTTGGGGTGCAGTGTACATCAACTGTAAAGCTGATAAAAGGGGGCTCCATAGCCCATATGCTCTAACACAGTATACAGGTACCCCCACTCCATCGAGTCAAAAGGCTTTTTGAAGTATGTTGCTACTACTGTAGCTGGAGTGAGGGTAATAAGGGCAATGTGCATTAGCTCTATCAATGTCCTTTTGTGATCCGACATCAGCCATCCCTGAATGAAACACACTTGTGAGGGTGGATGAGCTGGGAGTAGGAGGCTTCTAGTGTGGTGGTCAGGCATAGATTTTGCTGTCCACTGTTAAGAGGATATCAGTGGTAACTGGCTGGAAGTGTAGGATCCTTACCCTCATTGTTGTGGCCATCATAGGCAGAAACTTCCCAATGATGCCTACCCTTTGTAGAGGCACAGTAGGACTGGGCAAATCTGGGGGCATGGAGCTGGTATAGCTCCACAGGAAGTTGTTGCTAAGAGCCTTCCATGGGTTGAGGGCTTTTAAGGCTGTGCAAATTTCTTCCAGAGTGAGGGAAGGTCTAGGGTAGTTGCTTGAGCAGCCTCATGCTTGGGTAGCCCAAGTAGTGAAAGAATGGAAGACAGCTGGGCAGGATCTGGAGTGGACAACAAGGAGTACAGCTTTCTGTAGAACTCCCTCATTGCATCATTTAGTTCAGATGGGCTCGTTCATACCTTACCTACAGAGTCCGGGAGGAAATGATGTGCCACTCATCCTGTTGCTTTTTGGCAATATGTCAATAACTTTCAACTTTTTGCCCCTTTCCCAGTTACAGTGCTTAAAGTGGAAAGATTGCCAGTTCCACTTTCCTGGCCGTAAGGGTTTTGATGTCTTGGTAGATCTGTAGTATCTCCCTGTGCAGTTGGAGGTGGCAGCTGCCTTGGCATTCACCTTAAAAAAGCTTCCTTATGGTCTAGCTAAGTCTCTAATTCAGTTAAGTCCTGCACCTGCTCCACTGCTTTCAGTGGTGTGCAGTGTAACCTATAATACATCCCTGGGTGTGGCCTTGAAGGCTTCCTACAATGTGGCTACAGGTGTGGCCCTACTGTCATTCAGGTGACAGAATTCATCCAAAGCCTCCTTTAGTCAAGCTTTAAATTGTGGATCCTGCAGTAGGAGAGGGACCATTCTCCAGTTGGGGAGTTGATGGGCTGTGTGGCCAGTCAAGACAGAGCTGGAGAGTGGCATAGTCTGATATGACAAATGGCTTTATAGTTGATGCCATAACTATTGGGGTCACCTCCTGGGAGGTAAACCATAAATCCAGTCAGCTGTACATCCTAAGTACAGCTGAGTGGTATGATCGCAGGTTCTTGGGTTATGGAGTCAGCATATAGCAACCAGAGCTTGGTCAGACAGAGAGCCATAGCTTTACAGCCCATGTTGTTAGAAGTGTGGTACTAGCTTTCCATGATGCCTGTCAAGGGAAGGGTCCAGAATCAAGTTGAAGTCTCCTTCTATTAGGAAAGGGGCCTGTGAGTCATTAAACTCCTGAAACCTGCATCTGCAATGTATGAAAAAACTATGGAGTGTCAACATTTGGAGGATACAGGTTATCTACTGCCAATGGGCCTTGCAGGGTGTCAAGCAGTAGCACCCACTGACCTTCTCCATCCATGGCTGATTTGCAGAGGGTCCTGTGCAGGATTTTGTTTGCTAGAATGGAGAATTCTCATATTTTGAGTTAGCAGAGCTGTGGACCTCAGATCCCACCCACTCCCTTTTGAGCGTCTGAGACTCCAAGTCGGTGAGTTTAGTTGCTTGCAGGAGGACCAGCTGAGAACTGAGTCTTTCAGGTGAGTTAACACCTGCTTGTGTTTAACAACAGAGTAAAGTCCATGGATGTGCCAACTGTGGCAATCATGAGGGTTGGTTGTGATGAAGAATTACAGTTTGTATAGCTTGAAAAATGCAAGCATTGGCAGTGATCACTGGTGGGGGGTCCTAGTGAGCTATTCAGTCCAGGAGGCATTTTGCCCCTTAACCCCATCACATCCCCATTTTTCCAAAGTGTGAGAGGTTCAAGATTCCATGAGAGTGACAACACTGTAGTAAGGACATTTTCTAAATATAAACCAGAACAATACAAAAACAAACCAATAACAACAGTGTAGCATACGGAAACAGTTGAAGAGGTATAACCTACAAAACTCTTAAGTAGAACAGGGATAAGGGTCAGGTGTCCATGAGCACCCTAGACCATCTCTACATCTGCTGAGGGTGGCATTTATTATGTCAGGCCTAGGAGGCAGTTTGTGAGTAGTAACAGAGAAGAAAAACAACTAGGTCCAATGGATAAATTACCCACATTCCTCACTCCCCAACCAATAATTCTATCTACTGCAGGGCACAGTAGATCTTTCCCATGTTGCCAGAGTTGGGAAGACAAGTAGTTCCCACATTTGTGCAATGCCTGTGGAATAGGTGCCTCCTGAAGGAGGAGTAGTTTCTATTTTTTGAGATCCACACCTATGTAGCGAGGGAGGGCTATACTTATGTGCAGCAAGTAACCATTCTCCTGGTCCTCTGGGATGCAGTTCACACCTATGCAGTGAGGGGCAGGACTACACTTATGTACAGCAGGTAACCATTCACCTGGTCCTCTGGGATGGGGAGTTTATAAGGGGAGAGTAGATATGTAAGTATTAAAGATAGGAGTATACAGGTCGAGGAGATTGGTGCTAGCTCTTGCCCATGTAGACTCCCCAGCTATGAGGCACCCTTCAACAATCCATATCATCAGCCACTTCAGGTGTGAACCAGAGTTGGAACTTGAGGCTAGAGAAGTGCTTGAGTGGCTTAGTGAAGTAGGTAGTCCCACAGCATCCTTGTGTCCTGGCTTGGTGACTAGTTAGCAGCAAGAATGTCGTAGCTGACTCATGCTATTTACCTGTTTATGGCTGGTTCTGTCACTGAGGTATTGCATGGAAGGCTCATTGGCCACTGCCCATGTCCTGACACCCAGAGGGTAGGGATGTGTGAGATGCCTAAAGGAGTGCCAGCATCAACATCCTGAAACAGGGTGATCACACCAGCCTCATATTAGGGAAGTTTAAGGACACAGAGGGTGTATGCGCTGAGGGTGGTATGCCCTTTCACCATCAAAGTTGAGCACAGCTTCTAGTCTGGGGGAAAGGATTGTATGGTAAGCATGGAGAAGAGGAAAGAAGAGGGATAGTGAGGGAGAAAAGGAAGGGGATCTGAGGAATGCAGGGAAGGAACAGAGGACCAGGTGTTTCCTTGGGCTGTATCAGAGTACTGGAAATTATCAGAGCATTGTACTCTTCTCCCTCCAAAGAGAGATGGGGCTGAGGTGCTGTTGAGGTCTAGTGCAATAAAGAATTTTAACCCTTAACAGTACATCCTGAACCGAGCCTACTTCCCTGGCACTGATATAGGACTGACGTCATGGAGAACTAGGAGCATGGCAGAATTGAGCTACCACCATTCCCCATTTTCACCACCACACATGTGCATGGGGAGCACTAAGTGAGTTAGCAACTGAATTATATACACAGCAAGCTTCTGGAGCATGACTACAACACACATAATAGAGATGATTTTCTATAGGATTTAAGGGAAGGAGGGTAGCCTTACAAGCTTGAACTACAAGTTAATTCAGCAGTGATCTATATTCCTGGCTGTCAGGAACCATACCTGCATTATCAGGTTCTCATCAGGTAGCACCCTTGCCTGCTGAACTGCAAAGAAGTTGAGTTCCAGTACTGTCCAGGGAAAAAAAACTGGGCAGCTACTTCAGGCACTATGGCTGCATGGCAAGATAATCAACTGGAGACTGTGTCTCACAGATATCTCCTGGTTGCCAAGGAAGTCCCTTTCTCCTAGATGTGCCACTTTCCCATTTAATCTGCATCACCTCCCCACCAGCATCTCCATCTCCCCAAAAAGCAACTCATAATGGTTCTAACACAACACATGTCCATCAGAAAAGGATACCATTGACTTCTGTTATATTTAGTAGTTCCATTTGAATAATAGTCAGTACATCATTCGATTTGTAGCTGGATGTGTTTAGCAGGTTAGGCCATAAGAGTGCTGCTTGAGAGGTGAGGAGGCACAGTCCAGGGAGGAAGCCTGGCCTGTCTTGGGGGCCAGTTTAAGTGCAGTGCCAGTAAAGAAAGTTCTTGAAATACTGTCTCTGTGGGCAGTGGCAGAGTTTAATCTCTGTTGGTGAATGTATTGCCACTGACTCAAAGAGGAGGGGGAGATGCCGATGCTTGCTCTCTGAGTAGTGAGGCATTTGACTTGCTGCTTTCTTCTGCTGCAGAAGATTCAGAGGGTGCCAGAGGGACTGCCAATGCCACCATCGAAGCCCATGACTGGTGTCTAGAAATGCAGGCCAAAGAAATGACTGGGTCCTGTGTAATCAGTAGGACAGTTGGTTTGCTGATAGGCTGTGCATGTATAGTGGGCTCAGCAGAGGAAATGATTATCAGAAGAGACACATAGCTGTTCTGGGCCAACAAGTGGTAGGGCTCTTCCTCCACCCTATCTGATGTCTTGCTGCAGCTATACCTCCACAGCCTCACCTATTATTGTGAGGGATCCCTGTGGGAGTGCCCTCAATTGCAATTCTGCCACTTGCTTTTTGGCAGCAGCATCCAAGCCTCCTTTTCATCAGGATCAGCAGGCATGAGATTCTGAGAAGCAGCAAGAGACAGGTTCACCTTCATCAGTGCTGGGGTAAGATCAGCTTCCTCTTGGGGCTAAGACAAGGGATTCATAGTAGCTAAAGCTCTGGGCCAGGTACTTCAGACAAAATTCATTACAGTCTCAGGGTTACTGAAGGTCATGGAGACACTATTGTGCACAAGTCGCAGCAGGGTCAGGCATCATAGAGTGAAATTAACTTTGGCCCTATGGAGGGACTGGCTTGATTCCATCAGTGCTCTGTGCCAGCTAATGATGTCTTTTGTGTTGTCTTGAAAGACTATCACATGGTGTCCTTGCCAGTCCATAGTTCCAAGTTTCTTTGCCTGGTGAGCATTCGAGAATGCTCCGTTCTAGCAGTGAGGTCTTCACAGTAGTCTTGAAAGACCATCACCTAGTTTCTCTACCAGTCAATAGTGCCAAGTTCCTTCCCATCATAAGATATCTTCTTAACCTGGAAGTGGAGGAAACAGGCAATAATTGCTCATGGGTGCTCTCTCTGTTTAGGCTGGTGAGCCAAAGACCAGTGGGCCTGCTCTATGTCAACTCTGGGGTCCCTCATTAGTTTCAGCAGCTGTGGGAGTTCATGGCAAAGAAAGGATTGTGTCTCCCAGCTCTTCCTTTTCAGGAAAGTCAGTGAACCCCTGGTTTCATCTGCCACTATTCTCGAGGTCATCTATCTTTTCTTCGTACAGCCAGTAGCTTATTTTCTTAATCTCTGATCAGGGCCCACAGTTCATAGCAGGAGGTTTCATTTGTCAGTACTTTCTTATTCCATGGCTGTAGTTCAGGTTTCCAGTTAAGCTATCTTCTCTTTGTTGTAGTGAACCTAGTTTTATAAGTTATAATTCTGATAGGAGCTGGGAGAACATCAACACCCCTTGTTGACCAAAGGACCGCCACCATGATCAGGTTGCTGTTACCATGCCAGCTGAGAGCTGAGAGCCAGGAGGCAGACAATGAAAGTGAAAGGCCATCAACTTTTGTATAAAAGTAAAGCAGGGGACATCAGCTATCAGGTACTACCCATAAAAGCACAGAAATAGGTCAAGAAATGATTGGATGCCTGGCGATTAGAGATGGGGGTTAGTAGAGTCGGATTCAGGCAGCCATCTCACTTAAGCACTAGCCACACTCCCAGTTCTGATTATTTTAATGTCTCTTACTATGCATAGCTAGTATCCCTTGTTAAAGGGCTCATAACATTATATCTAAAAGGTAAAGGCTTTAATTTCAGATTTGCCATGGCTTATGCTCCATTTTGCAGCATTTTAGAATTGGAATAGGAAAAGCAACAACAACTCCCATTCCCACATCACTGAACTGATGTATGAGACAGCTAAATGGGAGGGGCCTACACCTGTGAAAGCAGAGTCAGGTGTGCCCCAGATCCATTTTGTTTCTGCTTTAGAAGCAGCATATTTGGGAGACCAATTTAGGAGACCTCAGCTATCTGCTGTCCAGAGCACCAATCCCAGGAGCAGTCTTGCACATTCCTATGCTCCTTGAGGCCCAGGCCATCAAGTGCCCCCACACTGTGGTCCTCTGCAAAGGACAAATGTGTAAAGGACACTGGAGTCTGCTCATCAGAGTCAGCCCAATGAGGCAGACAGCAGCCAGCCACTCTGCTCCTCTTCTGGCAGTGGGCCACTACCAGTCAGATCACAGCTAAGCCTGTTGGGGTTGCGTTGCAGGTGGCTGTGCCAGGAGACTAGCTAGGCATCTGGAGGTAAGTATCTCAATTGGCCTAGGGATTGCTTTTGAAACTGCTACTGGGAATTAGTATGTTTCTGGATTTTAGGGATTGCCAGTAAACTGTTGCTAGGTACTATTGTGTTTCAGGGATCAGGGGTTTACTGTTGAACAGTTTTGGGTATTTTAGGATTGAAGGACTTGCTGTAAAATGCTTTCTGGATATCAGTGTCCTTCAGGGTTTAGGGACTTGTGGTTACTGGGTGGTAGTAGGATACCCCTACTTGGGCCTGGAACAGAAAGACAGAAAGCACAAGAAGAACAAGAAAAAGAAAATGTGGGAGTGGTAAAATGCAGTCGTTGTTGGTCTGCAGACTACAGGGATACCTTCTGGAGAGTGCAGTGCTGTCCCATCTGCATGCTCCTCTCTGAGTGGAGGAATAGGTCTCAAGGCTCCAGACAGTGCTGGCTGAAAGTCAGAAGAATGTCACTAGACTCAAAGTCATGTTGGAAGGAGTGGGGGAGCATCTCTCCCACCCAGGGACCACCTAGCCAGACACCACTACCTCAAAGGATGACAGTAGGGAGAAGCAGTTGGACTGTGGTGGGCTCAAGGAGTACAGGGGTAGTAGGATCTGGAAGGATGGAATGAGAAGGCAACAGGCACAGTCCTCATGCAGTATCACTAAGAAATTCTTACACCATTCTGGTAGAGCAGGATTGCCAAGATGGGGCACCCAAAGTGGTGGACAGTAAGGATGTGGGGGTCTGTTGGAATCGAGTCCCTGGGGGGTGAAGAAGGATGCCCCAGAGAAGGATGCAGCAACTTCTGGTAGGGAGTATTTTGTCAAGGCAATAGAGTTGGGAGAATGAAAGGGGTAGAGAGGAGGTTAAGTGCCTACCTGGCACATAGGCTTGGAGAGATGGAAAGTCTATCCAGTGGATGGTGAAGGCAACAGGAAGGAAGGGGAGCTGCATGACAATTATCCACATGGGGACGAATGACAAAGCTTTGGATGGGGTTGGGGCAGTGCAAGGCAGTTTAGGGAGCTGAGCAAGGGTCTTAGGCAGGCAGCACACTCTCTAGCCTTTAGTGAAGTGCTGTCTGTCTAAAGAGGAGAAGGAGAGGAGCTCTGCACAAGAGCTTCAACTCAAGGTCAAAGGAATGGTGCCGAGGGAGGGATATGACTGCAATGGGGACTGGATCTCCACCTGGAAGGATCAGAGCTTGTACTGGGGTGATGGCCTGCATCCATCCAGGAAAGGAACAGCAGTCCACAGTGGATGGTTTAAAGTTACATCAATGGACATTTAAGCTAGTCAAAGGGGTGGTGGAAGGCAAAGGGAGGCAGCAACTGCCCCACAAGCTGTGATGAAAGGTAGAGAAATCCTGAGAAAAACATTTCCACTTGAATTATAGACCATCATGGTAGCAAGGGATTAAGCGTGGGAGAAAGGGGAAGAAGAAGCAAGCAATATAAAAAGGAGAGGAAGGGGAGCAGCTAGGAAAAGTGGGAAGGCATAAAAGAAGGACTAACAAAATCTGGACAGCTACAGTATGTGTGCAATGCTAGAAGTCTGGGAAATAAGTTACCAGAGCTGGAGGCCACCATGGCTGAGGCAGATCTGCATACTGTGGCCATCATCGAAACATAGTGCACTGAGGCACAGGGTCATCTTCCCATACACAACAACAGCACAGCAATGTACCATGCTGTAAATACAGTGGATACATTGCTGGTGCTGAACACAATGCTGACAGAAATGTCAGCTCAAATCGAACAGACTTATGTATTTTCTGCAGGGCTGTCTGCGCCTCACACCCCTGTTATGGGGTCTCGCCCCCAAACCCTCCCATTAATGTAGTCAACTCCAGGTGGGCTCAAAGCCGGGTTTGGAGAAACACCAGCAGGGCAAATAAAACAGTACCACTCAATGCAGTCTGCAACCAGGATTCAAGTCCTGGTACAGATACGAAAGCTGCCTTGCACTGCCATAGCTCATCCCACTGAGCATGCGGTGGCTACTGGGTGGACCACCTCCCCAGCAAAGGTCTTCACCTCTGCATCACTCCTCTCTTCCAGCCATCTGCAACAGGGTGCAAAACTCGCGTGTGCTACATTCTGTGTTACAAGATTTTGTGCCCTGTCACTATACTTCCTAGCACTATATGCACTGTGTGGTTTTCACTCGCTGTTCCTCATTCAGCAAATTGACCTGGTACCACGCACTGACAACCACGACTGGGAAATGGTCATACATGAATACACAATGTTTGAAAGAGAGAGGTAGAAAGGAAGGGTGAGCCGGCCCGGTGGCGCTGAGGGTTGAGGTGCTGGATGCCACACCTCATGCTGTGCTGGCAACCCAGGTTCAGGAACAGACTTGGACTGCCAGAGGCTGGCAGGAGGAAGGAAGGATTGAGCATCTGGCATCAGCTCTCCTTCCTTCGGGGTAGGTGAGGATATGTCCGTGCTGCACTGACACCCGGTGGAGGCTGGGTGTTCAGCAGAGTGCGGGCATCTACATTGGGGAGAGAGCCGGCAGATGTCTGCACGTCAGTGCGTTGACATTATTGCATGTCCGACTCTCTGAGGCAAAAATCAGGGGAAAAATTCAAGGATCCTCACACCTCTATGAAGCCCTCCCCAGGCTTCAATAGCCTGTGTTACGGATCCCCCAACTAGATACTAGTTCCACGGGGCTGGTAGGGGCCCCAGCTCTGCTGGCCTGCCTCGGGGAAAGCAGGGCTGACTGGGGATCGCAGTATTGACAGCAGGTGGAAGACCGGGGCTGTGACCAGGGTGGATACTGCGGGAGCCCTGCCAAAAAAAAAAAAAGAAAGGAAGGGTGGGGAGTGGTGCATTATGTCAAGGAAAACATAAAAGTGACAGAGGTACAGGGAATTCAGGGGTGTTGAAGTGTTGTGGGTCAACCTTGAGTCATGAAATGGAGCCATCATTTGGGTGGAGTGATATACAGGCCTCCAACACAGAGGAGGACTTAGACAAAGAAATGTTGGAAGACAGTGAGGTATTGTTTTTTTTGCCCCTGACAGTGTTGTTCACGGGACTCAGGATTAAACCCATTCCTCCTTTAAGTTCCATAATAGATCTCAGAAGTGAGGTTATCAAGATGGTAGATACCTTTAAATATTTAGGAATTTTGTTGGATTCCCATCTGTCTTTTGAGCCTCATATTTTCAGTACAGAAAAATTAAATCAAAGAATTGGCTTATATAGGGTTAGACCCATTCTTACAAAGGAATCATGTTTACTTCTAACCCACAGTTTTTGTTAAGCTTACTTGATTACGGTTTAATTGGATATACTGACACTTCAAATAAAATCTTGATAATCTTAGGGTTACCTATAACTCAATCCTGAGATTTATGACAGGGTCAGCGTATCACATTCACCATTGCGAACTTATTAAGTTATCTGGCTGTCTGTCTCTTCAAAATAGAGTATGTTACATCATTGGGCTATTTCTTTACAAAGGGTACCCTGGGTATTTTACCTCCTTCTATATATACCCTGTTTCCATGGGTTCTGAATGGTTGTGTAACCAGATCACAAAGTAGGTTGACTTTTTCCATTCCATTTTTCAGAAAAACGTTGGTCAAAGGTCCTTACTTTACAAAGCTCCTCCATTGTTTAACAAACTCCCATCTAATATTGCCAACTGCTCCACTGTTTATTTGTTTAAAAAGCATTACGACAATTTCTCAATAATTCAGATAAATGCACTTGTTTTTAGGCTTTAAACTAATGGCTATGTATTTATTTGTTATGTCTATTGACATTTTGTCTTTCTGTCATGTATTTATTGTTTATTTTGTTTATTTTTATTTATTTATTTTATTTATTGAGGATTCATAAATTACCTTTGAGTCAAAGACTCCTTTTCAAAGGTTCCACGTCACTACAGGCATAACATGAAAAAAACAGTACAGAGCAATATAGAAATGGGACACAAGCAAATAGGCATGATACAAGAGATACAGTAGTAGGCTAACATTTAGATACTAGTAGATTCACAGTATTAGTCTCAATGTACAGATACATATATAAGCTCCCTTAAGGAGCTAGTTCAGAAGTTTCAGATTGGGGAGGGGTAGCCAGCCAGAGGCCTTAGTCAAGGGATAGAGGCGCGGGGCTGGGTTCAGTGGCAATCACAGGGATTAGAGGACTGTAGATGGTTCCTAAGGTAGGCTTTGTAGGGGCTGATTCTATTCAGGTTTGTGAGAGGCGTTAGGTAGGTTAATTACCTAGGATGGGGCTCGTGAGCTAAAGACCTTGGGAATTGGGACGTGCGACATCAGGGAACCATGAGGAGTTGATTGCTTGAACTACAGGTGTGTTGGTGTGATGGGGTCTGTTGTATTAGAGGTGAGAGACTGGAGGGGCAAGACCGAGGGTAATCTTTTGGCCATGAGGCAGGTATGAAACCTGATTCTGTTATCCAGGTTTAGCCAGTTTGTGGGATTATAAAAGGAGCATGTGTGGGTTAGGCGATCACAGCCCAGGATGAGGTGACAGGCTCTGTTGAGGGACAGCCAGAGTTTAGATAAGGCTGAGGAGATGGCAGCACTATAGATAAGCATGCCATAGTCTAGAAGGAGAGGACCAAGGAGGAGACCACTAGGCGAAGGGCATCAAGAGTAAGACAATGTTTAAACTGGTAGAGGATAGCAAGCCAGATATTGAGGGCTGTAGATGGTTGATGAATGTGTTGGTGGAAGTTAAGGGCCAGGTCAAGAGTGATGCCCAGGAATTTAAAGAGTCACTTGTTCAAGTGGGGTCTAGTTGGCAGTTAGGACTTGAGGGCAGTGGTCCTTCCTGGAATTAAGTGGGTGTGAGAAGTACGTAACTTAGTCTTCTTATAGTTTAGAATAAGGTGTTGTGCGGTGAACCACTTTTGGCATCACTGAAGGAGGATTGGAGGGAGAGGTGGAGCTGGATGGGGTCAGGATTGGAGGAGTACAGGACAGCATCATCTGCATAGAGTAGGATATTGCCTGAGCAGGACTGGGGAGGAGTTGAGGAATAATAATGGTCCAAGGATGGACCCTGTGGGACTCAGGTGGACTGGCAGCCTGCTGGATAAGGTGGTGGCAGTTTTGACCTGCTGGAAACTATCCGCCAAGTAGTCAGTGAACCAGCAGAGGGCATCTTGTGAGAGACCAAGTTTGGATAGTGTAGTTAGTAGGAGGAGTGGTTGACTGTGTCAAACGCCTTGGTGAGTCGATGAAGACTGCACAGAGAGATGACTACTGTCAAGTCGGTATGTAGGTGGGTGGTGAACTTGAGTATGGTGGTAGTCGTACTATGTCCTTTGTGGAAGCCATGTTGCTGGTTGCAAAGTATATTGTGTTTGTTGAGATGGTCAGTGAGCTGATCAGAGACGATACGTTCTAGTGCCTTAGATAGGGAGGGAGAATTGAGATGAGGTGATAGTTGTGGGGAGAGTACGGTCCCTGCTCTTAAATATAGGGTAACAGAGGCATATTTCCAGCATGTGGGAATTTCCCAAGACATAAATCCCAGTTGATAATGTGGGTGAGGGGGATTAGCACCTCATGAAGAGTGAGCCAGAGAAGTCTCAGGTCTAAGGAGTTGCTACTGTACTGGGAATGGCTTATGGCTTTTTGAGGTAAGACTCAGCAGACCTGGGAGAGATGCAACGTAGGCAAAATGGAGGGTGTGCTGGGGGAGGGATCAAAGAAGTGGTGGGGGAGGACGGGCTGAGGTCAGTGAAGGCGTGGTTAAATGTGATGGCTATCCGATGAGGGTCGGTGGTCAGGCCCCTTCCACCAAGATTTGCATGGGGGCAGGGTTTGGAACTTTGCCACAGATGTCCTTAATATTGCTCCAGAATTTACACCCTGAGCCAAAGGTAGAGGTTAAGGGCAGATTTGTAGAACTCAGTCTTGGCTTTGCACAGGACCATGTGCATTGGTTTCAGGCTTCTCTGTTCTTCTGTCTGTCCATTGGCAGGCCAGTCTCATGGAGAGGTGCCATAGGGAATCCCTGGACTGCATCAGGAACAGTAGGTGGTCAGAGATCTAGGGCGGGTTGCCTTTGACCATCATTTCGGTAAGGGAGGCGAACATTTCACAGAGAGTGTTGAAGGAATGAATGAAGAGATCAAGGCTCTGTCTTGGTCAAGGGTGTTTGTTATGAATGACCAGTCCAACGTACTGACATGAGCTTTTAGGAGTGTAAGTTTACCAGGGCCAAATTTACTTCATAGGATGATTTTGGAGGGGACTTACAGGACCAGGAGCAGGAGGACAGGGAGTGGTCACTAATTGTATCGGGAGAATAGCAGTGCTAGTGATTTTGTGGGGGCAGTTTGTAAAACTAGGTCCAGTAGGGAGGAGGACCCCATGCCCTGGTGCAGATGGGTGGGGAGGGGCCTATTTGTGTTAGGTCATGGGTTGTGGCTGCATCGATGAATGGGGCAGTGGACTTTCATAGCCAATTGTTATTGAAGTCCCCAAGAACAATTTTTCATTATGAGACAGTAAGGTGGCCAGGTAGGACATGACAGAGTGGAAGGCCACCTTTTGGTCCCTGGAGGAAATGTACATAGCTTTGATGAGTAGGGGTAAGGGATCTACCAAGGGTAAGTTTGAGAGTGAGGGCCTGGGGTCCAGGTAGGAGATGTGGAGGGAGCAGCTGTACCTGCAGAGGTGTCTTTGATGTAAATGGCATAGCCTCCACCTCATTTACTCCTGACGGTCGGCCTGGAATACGTTATACCCAGAGAGGGTCACTGACCAGTCAGGATAATGGGAAGAGCCAGGTTTCACCCACAGCAATGATGTTGGGCTGATGTTGCAGTACCCATCCCTGATATGAGTCCATTTTTTAGTAAGCTGCATACATTAAGGGTGGCAATATGCATGCAACCTGCAGGGAGTGTGTGGGCATGGAGGTTTCGAGATGTCCAGAGGTGGGGTGTATATTGCCTGACATAAGAAGGAGGAGGAGGAGAGAGCCTGAGGATGGGAATTCCAGGTCGGCTTTTGGGCAGTGAAGTTGTGTGCTTGGGACCCTTTAGAGTTTAAAAATGTGAGGAATTGGGAGGGAAGCAAATGGGGATGCCAGGATCAGGAGGCGCAGTGAGGGGAGATGACAGGATCAGGGTGGTGAGTGGGTGTCTGAGAGGCGCAGAGTGCAGAGCTCCCGCTCCTAGTGCCGCATGATTCTGTGTGGCGTGGTTGATGTGACAATAGATCACTTGCGGCACTGTGGGACAAAAGGTCACTTGTAGTGCTGTAGAATACGGTGGAGGGGAGGCAGCCAGTTGGGCATATGGGTGTCACATCCATATGAGCGAAGATATTCAGGAGAAGTACAGGGTGGAGGCATCAGCACAGGGAACAACAGCATGAGTATGGGGATGATTGACAGAAACATAGTGAAAAAGCCGTGGGAGGAAGACCTGAGGAAGAGCCAGTAGTGGGTGAGGGAAAGCCGAAAATCTGCCCCTAGAGGTGAGCAAGTATAGGCTGCTAGTGGAGAAGTAGGCTGATTGGTTCAGAATCACAGCCTCTCTCTCTATATAAGGGCAAGCTCACTAAGGGTGGTGGCAGGGGCAGTGGGGAGCAGACACAAAGTGTCGGCTGGGTCAAACTCCGCTGGTCCCGCAAGCGAGGAGATGGAGCTCCTTGGCCAGCGAGATTCAGTTCCTGTACCTTGTTGCAAGTTGTGGTTTCATGGGGTGGGGGAGGCGACTTGTCCAATTGCCTTCTTGACCTCCTTGGACCCTTGCAGGATTGGCTGTGGAGAAAATGGGAGATCACGTAAGAATTTATAGGTAAAGTGGGCAGGGGTACAGCTGGAGACTAGGGGCCTGAATTAGAAAACGGAGCCTATCCTTAAATGTTCATCCGGTTACAGGGACTGAAATTGCAGGCTAGCAGGAGAAACACTCTGGGACAGAAAATAGTTCTAGGATGTTCTAAATTAACTTACACCAGTTCAGGGTGAAGGAAACTTTAAGAGCAAACTTAAGGTGCAAAATTCAGTACTGCAATATTGAAATCCTTAGTACTATAAAGTTTATGATGGCTGTCACTAGCAAATGCCTTTAAGCTTTAGGTAGAGCCCAGACAACATACATGCATACATACAGCCTATCTTTAGAGAACTTTAAATGGGGCTGCTATTATAAAATTCCTTTAAGCTCTGGCAAAGCCTTGAGTAAATACAATGCATACATACAGCCTATCTTTAGATAAACTATCTCCACATGTATGCCGCAACAATTTAAATTAAAATGGTGCCATACACAGAGATAGGGATTGAATTTAAAAAATGGCAGCAACTCATGAGTCCCTGGCGAGGAGGAGGCGGGCTCCTTGGCCAGCAGAGATTCGGTTCCTGTACCTTTGATGCAAATGGTGGTTTCAGGGATGGGGGATGGTGACTTGTCCGCTTGCCCTCTCGGCCTCCGTGGACCCTCGCAGGATTTGCTGACAATAACATGTAATGTTTAAATGTTTTGTACACTTGTCACATATGAAAATGGGCAGACATGCTCATTGTGCTACACAAAAAAAATGAAATGACAAAGGCAAAATGGCCAAGAAGTTGGAAGTGGTGGTGGTGGTGGGGGGTTAATCTGCCAGATGTAGAGTGGAGCCTTCCTGCTGCAGCATCAGCTACAAGTAGAGACATCCTGAACTCCCTGAAGGTGACATTCATCAGGCAGTTAGTCAGTGAATCCACTCAGGGTGGGGCAATACTGGACCTTACTTACAGGGACAGTGTTGTGAACATCAAGGTGGTAAGTCATCTGGGGACCAGTGACCATCGTACAGTGAGATTTAATATAAAAACATAGAAACATAGACTTTGATGGCAGATAAGGACCACTTGGCCCACCCAGTCTGCCCATTTCCTACCTACTGGATAAGCTGCAGATTCTAGTTAACCAACAGCCTACTTCCTGCTACCCCCACTACAATTGCCTTGTGTCTGTCCCACACATGTTTGAATTCCCCACTGTTTTAGCCCAACAACCTCCCAGGAAGGCAGTTCCACGCATCCACCACTCTCTCCATGAAAAAGATTTCCTCACATTACCCCTGAGCCGTTCCCCTCTATCTTTAAATTGTGTCCCCTTGTTCTTACACATCTCTTTTCTGAAAGATGCTACCCTCCTGGACTTTGTTGATTCCCTTGAGGTACTTGAACATTTCTATCATGTCCCCCGTCCCTCCTTTCATCAAGGGTATACATATTAAGCTCTCTCAGTCTTTCTTCATATAATTTCTGATGCAGACCATGCACCATTTTAGTTGCCTTCCTCTGGACTGCTTCCATCCTGCCTATGTCCTTGCATAGATGAGGTCTCCAAAACTGCACAGTACTCCAGATGGGGTCTCACTAACTGTCTGTACAGAGGGATAACCACTTCCTTTTTCTACTTGTGATGCCCTTCCTATGCATCCCAGTATCCCCTGGCTCTCCTTACTGACTTCTCACATTGCTTACCCACCTTTAGATAATCTGATATGACTACCCCAAGTCCCATTCCATTTTGGTGTTGCTTGTACCTCCCCTGCTATTGTGTACTCTTCTCCTGGGTTTTTGTTTCCAGGTGCATTACTTGCACTTCTTTGCAATGAATCTAAGTTTCCATATGTCTGACCATTCCTCCAACTTTGCCAAGTCCCTTCTCATCCTTTCTGCCCCCTTGTGTATCAACTCTGTTACAGATCTTTGTATCATCTGCAAAGAGTCATACCTTTCCCTCAGGCCCTCTGCAATGTCACCTATAAAGATGTTAAAGAGGACTGGACCCAGTACTGAGCCCTGAGGTACTCCACTAGTGACCCCCCTTTCTTGGAATGTGCTCCACTCACTATTACCTTCTGTGTCCTGTTGTGCAGCCAGTTTGCAACCCAGGCTACCACCCTGGGACTCACTCCCAAGCTGGCTAACTTGATTATTAATCTTTGTGTGGAACTGTGTCAAATGCCTTGCTAAAGTCTAGATAGGCCATATCCACTGCCCCTCCTGGTCTATTTCTTTGGTCACCCAGTCAAAGAAATCTATTAGATTCGTCTGACATGACCTTCCTGTTGTCAATCCATGTTGCTTTGGGTCCTGTGCCCCACTGGCCTCTAGGTACTCAACAATTCTTTCTTTCAGAAGGTGATTCCATCATTTCCCTACCACTGAGGTCAAACTTACAGGTCTGTAGTTTCCTGCTTCTGCCTTGCTCCCACTTTTGTGAAGGGAATCACATCTGCCTCCTCCAGTCCTCAGGTACCACTCCATCTTCCCATGATTTGTTAAAAGTGTGGTCAGTGGTGTCACTAGGTCCTCCTTAGTTCTTTTAGGATTCTTGGGTGAATCCCATCAGGCCCCATTGCTTTGTCCACTTTGAGTTTTAGGAGTTCTTTCAGGACTCTTTCTTCTGTAAATGGACTGGTGTCAACCCCCACCCAGAGTGCTTCTATTGTCTGGTTTAGGTAACTCCTCCTCATTTTCTTTTGTGAATACTGAGCAAAAGTATTCATTCAGTATCTCTGCCTTTTCACTGTCTCCCTTTGCCCACCTCCTCTCTCCCTTATTAATCTTCACTATTCCTCCCTTAACCTTTCTATGCTCCCTAATGTACCTATAAAGGTTTTATCCCCTTCTTAACTGACTTGGCTATTTTTCCTCAGTTTGGGCTTTTGCTATTCTGACTGCCTTCCCCACTTCTTTCTGCTTTAATTGATACAGTTCCTGTCGTGCTCCTTCTGTGATGCCTTATACTTTTTAGAATGCAGCCTTTTCTCCTTAACCTTTCCTGCCACCTCTTTTGAGAACCATAGTGGTTTTTTTACTTCCACTTTGTTTTCTTTATCTGTTTCACACAGCTTTGTTGCCTCTATGATGGCAGTTTTGATTTTTCTACATTGTTCTTCCACCCCTCCTTTTTGGCCATTTGCTAGTGTATTCCTCAGGTATTCACCCATTTTGCCAAAATCAGCCCTTCTAAAGTCCAGTATGCTTGTTTTTGTATGGCTTGTCTTCATGGTTGTGCTTATTGTGAAGCACACTGTGCAGTAGTCGCTTGTTCCCAGATGTTTACTGACTTCTAAATTTGTGATCCTCTCTCCATTTAGAGAGTACCAGGTCTAGTATTGCTTCCTCCTGAGTGGGTTCCAACACTACCTGTCTAAGGCCTGCCCCTGCAGGGCATCGAGAATGAACCTGTTCTTCATCATCATCATCATCATCATCAAATCTTTGTTCAGGCGAACATCATTGAGCAAAGGCTCATTTACAAGATGGACCTGATAAGGTCAAGGTTCAACAGTTGATACATAACAGATACATCATACACTTATATAAAACAGTTATACATACAGGGAAAAATGTTTATAAACACAGTGATGTACAATAAAATTCACATGATACAAATGGGTTATAGGAGAGTTAAGCTAATATTTACAGTATATACAGTATATACATATCCCAGTGGAGGCCATGGCAAACACACAGTATAATGTAATATTAGGATGGTGAAGGTATTACTGCTCTTGGATGTGGCAGCAGTACATGTCATCCAGTTAAAATCTGGCATATTCTGGTCCCCCATTAACAGTATCTCCCTTTTTCAGCCATTTGAGAATATCCTCTATCATTTTCTTGTCCATTTCCTCCCTTGAGATGGGGTCTGTATACAACCACGTGCGGATTGTGATGCCATTCCCTGTCTTCAAGGTGACCCAGAGTGCCTCTTGTCCTCCCTTTTACTTTTTAGTTCTGTAGCTTTGATCCCTTCCTTTATGTATAGAGGCTACTCCACCTCTTCTTTTCCCTCTCTGTCCCTTCTGTAGACTGTGTACCGGTATGTTGACATCCCAGTCATGGTTCCCGTGTACCATGTTTCTGTGACTGCCACAACATCCAAGTGTTCATCTTCCATCAAGGCTACTAGCTCAGGAAGCTTGTTTCCAGACTATGGGCATTGGTACTCATTGCCCTCCATTTAATGTTGGCTTTATCCTTTTTCCCCATGCCTGCTCTTTTTGCCCTTGTCTATTTTTCCATTTACCCTGTCCTGCCCTCTGTTGAGCACTGTACCTCAGTGTTTACTGTACTACCGTCATGTTTTGTGGGGGAGGCTTGAAATTTCCTGCCTCTTATTAGCACCTCCCCATGGCTAGTTTAAAAGCTTGCCATGAAAACATTTAAACCTGTCACTTAGGATCTTGGTTCCCTTCATGGACAGATGCAGACCATCATGCCAGTATAAACCTTCATCTCTCCAGGTGTACCCCCAGTCCCCAATGAAGCCAAAGCCCTGTGCTCTGCACCAGTTTTGCAACCATTCATTAAACTGCATGATGTGGTACCCTAGCATCACCCCTGCCATGGACTGGCAGCACCTCTGAGAAGGTAACTGTGCTTGCTACCTGTCTGAGGCCCTCCTCAACTCCACAATTTCATCCTGCACTGCACTGATCTCATGCCTGGCTAGGTCATTTGTCCTAAGGTGGACAATGATATCTAGTTCCTCTCCTGTGATGCTGCTTCTGCAATCCTGAGGATTTGTGTCTTGTCCTCCAAGCCATGGCACCAGGCAGGCACCTTACTTCCCTCTCCTCTCCCTTCCCAGGTCTACCCCTCTAACAAATGAGTCCCTATCAAGCTGTTTCCTTCCCCTGTGGTGTCCCTTGCCACCCTTCTGTGGGTCTCCCTTGTGGGTGTCCTCAGCATTCTTCTTGATCTCCACTGAGGGTGCCATCATAGAAAAACCTTGCTCTGCCAGACTGGCATATGGTTTGTGTAGAGGTACAACTAGGGGCTTCACCTCTGTTCCACCACATACCCTCCCAGAACCCACTGTGGTCCAACTGCTCTTCATACTTGGCAGCCTCTGTGGCAGTGGTGCTCTTTGGGTGGGGAGGACTCCTTAGTCCTTGCCAGTTCAGCCTGGAGGTGGGCTACCTCCTCCTCAGAGCTGACAGTTGCCTGCAGATAGGACAGCAACGCAGTTTCCAGAATGTCTCCCAGAAAACTGCTGCCCCACAGTCAGTGCATTGCACCACTCCCATGTCTCTCTCCCTTATAATATACAATATGTAATATATATAAATATATATATATATATATATTTTTTTCCTTTTGTGTGGTGTGTTCTTACCCTTTATGCACTGTGCTGGGTTATTAAGAATATGACAGTTCTGCCCCAAGACCTGTTGAGGAAGTGATGTCAAACCTTGGCTATAAAGGAATCATGCATGGGGTGTGGGGTGTGGGGAAGGGTGGGGGTAGTCCACAACCACTGGTGACTGTTAGAAACAATCAAATACACCACTGCTCCACCACCCTGGTGAGTACTGCCCTTATAGTAATTCAGCTAACCTCCAGTAACTGATTTGTCAACTATTTAAAAGTAATTTGATGCAAACTGTAACAGAATACTAGTAGACAGTCCAGTTACACAAAGGAAAATCAAATATGCAGTTATTTCAACCCTTCTGAAGTTGCTCACAAGATAAGTAGTTTTGAAAACCCCTTCCTGATTTAGTTAAATTGTTTATTAAGTTATTTACCATATTGAAGATACAGTACACGGTACAGTAAGAAGATATGCACATACATTATATAATATAAGGTACAGGCAGTGCTATGTTTTAACACATTATAAAGCCGTTGACATATAGTATTAATTAGCCTACCTCTAACAGAAAAAGATTTTATATATAAGGTGAAATCTCAATATATTAAAATACCTGTACTGCAAATGAAAAGAAAGAGATATTAGAATATTCAGATTAATTTAATCATGTATTTTAAAACCAACTATAGGAGCTGCATGAAAGGATTAATATGAAGGGCATTCATGTTGAGGTAATACCAAGTAGAAAGACCTGGTAGAGTATCATCTGTGCATCTGAAGAAACTAAATAGTCCTGCCAGCAGAAATAAAATTCATTGAGTCGGTCTTGTGTCAAATATGATATCTGTTCCAAAGAGGCAGTATGGGTTAAGCTGTTCAAAATGTCAGACACAGTAGGTATTAGCTGAGATTTCAACATTAGTACTAATCTCTTAACTTGCATAAATAGGATATGTAACCATTTATGCTGATATTGTGTTAGCTTTATATTTTTGTTTATAACTCCTAGTAAACAGAATTTAGTTCAAATGGAATATAGTGGCCAATAATTTTAGATGCTAGGTTGTAAATAGATTGCCATAATCTAGATATTGGTTTACATGATCACAATATGTGTAGAAGATCACCATTCGTGAATTGCAATGCCAACAGTTATTGTTAGATAGTAAATCCATCCTGTACAAATGTGAGGGGGTTCTATACCATAAATGTAAAATCTTGTACTGTATAAGCATACTACGCATATCTTTAAAGGTATTATGGCAGGATTTCCAGCATTCATCCCATTGGGAATCAGATATATTATCTTTTAGTGCCACATTCTATCTATTCCTGGCCAGAGAGATTGATTCAGTAATACCTCTCTGATTGATTTATGGATTTACTAATTAAACCAGAAGAGTATTAATCCATGAGTTAATATATGAAGAAGTTATTAATGATTTGGTGGTTTGTTGAGTAATATGAAGTATAGCAACACACAATTTGTAAGTATTTCAGAATTCGTTTTAGGAATATGCCATTTGCTTGTAAATTACTAAAGAGTTTAATGCGTTACCTTTATCGGTTAAGATATCCTTCAAAAGAGTATATTCCTTTGTTTCCAGGAGTTACAGTATATGGGTTTGTTCTCTAAGGTAATTTTGGCTTTCCCCATATAGGTGTATAAGATATAGGAGTAGGATCTGTTTTGAGCCATTTATGCATTCTAAACCAATAGTAAATAGATGCTTTAATTGTGGGATGTTTATTTAGTTTAGGATTTAAAGTAAAATATATAAAGCTTTTGGGTACTTGTCCTGGAGGTAGGAAGCTTCCATATCAAGCTATAGTGGTGAGTTATGGTTAGGTTTAGAAAACCACTTAATAGTTTGTGAGGCTCTGAATGCCCGGAGGTAGTCCGCAAACCAGGGTAGTCCAAAACCGCCTTGAGACCAATGACAGCATAGTTTAATATGGTTAAATCTAGGCACCTGACCTTCCCATAAAAATCTCCTACCATTTTATCAATTCTATGAAGTAAGCTAGGGTGAGATTTTAAGTGGGATACAAGAGAATAAATAGAGAATTTTAGGTGTAACATTCATTTTTATGGTGGCTATTTTACGGAAGAGATAAGTTTAAATTTTTCCGTTTATTTAAATTTGTTTTAATATCTGTAAGTAAGGATTGGAGATTAATTTCCCAAATTTTATCAAAGTCAGGAATAATTTTATCCCTAAGTAGGTAATACCTTGTGGAGCCAACGAAATCTAATAGATTGTTTATAAGAGGATTACAATATTTATTTAACGGTAATATCTCAGTTTTTGGTAATTAATTGTTAATCCAGAAAGCTTAGAGAACTGATTAAGTATTTGGGTGAGTGGTTATGCAGACATATCTAAATTTTCTAGCAGAATGAGCATATCATCTGCATATGTCAGTGATGTATATTGAGTGTGCCCAATGGATATACCTTTAATATTATTATGTTGTCTAAAAAAGCAGCAAGAGTTTCGAGAGCTAAAATAAAGAGATGGAGAAAGTGGACATCCTTGCCTGGTGCCTCTTGCTAATTTGAAAGGTTTAGATAACGTGGAATTGGTGAGGACCCTAGCTTGGGGAGCTGTATGAAGAAGTTTGATCCAAGAGCAAAAGAGATTACTAAAACCAAAATGAGTTAACACCAGATAAAGAAAGTTCCAATCTAAAGAATCGAAAGCTTTTTCAAAATCAACAGCTATAGCTGCAGCTGGAGAGTTAAGAGATTTGGCCTTATGCATTAGGTTAATTAAGGAGTGAAGATGATCAGAGCCCATCCTACCTTTAACAAAACCCACCTGAGATCTATGTATTAATTTGGGAATATGTGGTTCTATACGATTAGGATTTTGGCAAATATTTTGCCATCTGTATTCAGTAAAGATATAGGGACGGTAGTTTGCGGAAGGTGTTATCTTTATCTTTTTGGAAGGATTGTAATAATTGCATCAGTCATAGTATGAGGTAAATGACCTTTCTTAGAGGATTCTTGTAATACATTACATAATAAGGGCATAATTGGTCTGCTAAGAGTTTGTAGAATTCCACTGGATAACCATCTCCCCGGGAGATTTTCCAGATTAAGCGAGAAAAGTGCCTTCTTTACTTCTTCTATAGTAAAAGGTGTGTCTGAGGAACATATTACATCTTGGGAGAGACAGGGAAGTACTAACTTATCTAAAAGAGGTAATATCTAGGAATGATGCTGAAAAGGATGAAGAATATAGCTTTTTATAAAGGATACCATAATCTCATTAATAGAAGATTTGTTTGTTGGATTCCACCTGCCTGATCTTTTAAAGGCTGCAATGTGCCATTCCATTTGTTGCATTCTAAGTCTGTAAGCAAGTATTTTACTCCCCTTTCCCGCCTTCCCAGCACCTGTGCTTTATTCTTAATAATGCAATTTCTGTCTTACGAGAAATTAGCTCATTAATTTGCATACGTAATTGTAGATTTCGTAATGCAAAGGAGATGAAGAGTCTGGACGGAGTTAGCCAAGTATAAACTCTGTTTTGCTTTAAGTAGATTTTCAAGGTTGTTAATCTGTTGCTCACTGAGTTTCTTCCTGTATGCTGCAAAGCTAATTATTTTGCCACGTGGGGTAACTTTAAGTGCTTCCATGTAATACCCATTGAAGTATCTCTTGGATCATTGTGAGCAATGAATTCTTCTACTTGTGTTTTAATCCAGGGTAAAATTCTGGGTCTTTGAGCAGAGGGTCTAATCTCCAAGAAGGAGATTTTAAGAGAGAGGGCCCCAAGTGAGTAAGAGTTTGACTGGGGCATGATCGGATATGATTAAAGGAAGGATGTTAACGTCTGTTATATTAGCCGTGACTTTAGGGAAGTTAACCAGTTAGTCTATTCTACTGTAGGACTGGTGTCGAGGAGAGTAAAATGTATAATCCTTGTCTCTGGGGTGAAGAGTCTCCATATATCTGGTAAACCCAGATCTTTCATTAACTGAGACACTAAGATTAAGCTTTTAGGGTGACTTTCATGGGAGCTGTTACTCCTGTCCATATATGCATCCAGAGTAAAATTAAAGTCTCCTCCAATCAGTAAAAGTGAATTAACCAGATTTAATGAGATTAAATGTTTAATCAGCTCATGGAAAAATTGAGAGTCATCAGAGTTAGGCGCATATATATTGACTATAGATAGTGGACCTGAGGGAGTATCAAAGGTTATAATGAGCCACCTACCATCCGGTCTTTCAAAATACTAGAAGGTTTCCATTTAAGTTTTATGAATTAGTATAGCCACACCTCTTTTTTTGCAGAAGTGGAAGCCGCAAATACCTGACCAACCCATTCAAGTTTTAGTCTAGAGTTATCTGCATCCAAAGTTTAGTTTCTTGTAATAGTGCAATCTGTATTCTATGTTTTCTAAGATGATTAAGAACTTGTTTACATTTACTTGGAGTATTAAGTCCCTTGACATTCCAAGTGCATATTGATAAGTTAGCCATCATATGTTAGAATCTGTCATCTATAGTAGCTTAAATATGAAGTCAAGGGACTCTTATATCCAAGTAAATATAATAACAGTATGCAGATCAGCTCAATATATATATACAAATATAAAGAAACTGCCAGCAAACTGTGTAAAACCATCAACATAATAGGATATATAAAATCTTCCTTATTTCCTTCCATGCAGCTCCTACTAACAAACTAACCTTAATATTTATAAACATCTGAATTATGTAACAGTAACACAATAAAGTCATCTGAGATGAACAGAGAAGAGAAGGTCAGTTCAAACATAAAACAGATAGGGGCCAAGACCACTCCTCTGTTCTCTAGGACGTAAGTTATCTATTATGAACTGGGATAGTACAGGAAGAAACTAAAAGTACTATCCAGTTCACACTATTAACAAATTGTCTAATGAGACTTATATAACAATGTTAAAGTATTTATATTTTAAATAAAGTAGAATTCCTAAACGGACAGTTAGGTTCTGTGTTAAATTTCCACTTATAGGTGTGAGAGTAATTGAATTATATCAACATTATCACATCTAACATCATCTCCTATATAACAGAATCAATAACAAATTAGGGGTTTAGTACTACAGCCAGGTATAGGAAAAAAATATATCTTGTAAATACAACAGAATGTATTAATTAAGTTTTGTTAGTATTCAACAAAGGAGTACATCCATTAATTGGGCAGTATGGGGTACAAAATTGCAAAGATTATGGAGATCCTGTGTTAGCAGCATTTCAAAAATGTCCACCTATTAAAAAGAGATTTCTTAATGTCCATGTAGCTAGATCACAACGATAATCATATTCCAAAAAAAAAAAAATGCCACATTGCAATATGGTTACACCAAAGTAGTGTTATGAGCTTTTCCATATCTTCCACAGGATTCACATGGATTTTACCCTGTTAATCATAATCAAAAGGTACTCTTTAAATATAGGGCCAGGACATAGTAGGGTAACCAATTATACTTTGCTATTACCCTTAAGATATTAGTTGTAGACTGACATCACGTCATAAGTGCATCAGGTCATATATGAATATGCCTAGTAACCATCGCCTAGAGTTATTTATTTAGCACATGCATTGGTGACCACCATATACACATATTTACGAGGAGCATATTCTATATACATGACCTTGAAATAAGTACTGTAAATTAATTTAAGCTGACTTGTAAAGCATATTAATCAGTCGGTTGTCAGCACATACAGAATATGCCATTTCTTTTGAGAATCAAATTAGGCAGTATTTATTGAGCTATTGAAGCTAAGTACTGTCATCTCAAATGTTTCACAGGTGTAGAGGTCTCTTTATACTTGCCCTTACCACGTATGCTTCTTTTAGGGGCTCATTTACTTTAGAAGGTGAGCTATCCACATTATTGCTCCAGGAAGCCTCCATCAAGTTACTGTCTACATCAGTTCCTGATATGATGACTCCTCTTGGCCAAGCTTCCATCAGAAGTGGGTAAGTCCTGCAGCAGTACATATTTATTATGCACAGGAACATTGGGAATAGCAAGATTACTTACAGTGGGTTTAAGCATAACGTTGCATAATTTTTCTGGGCTGCAACATCGCACCCTTGAGTGTTCAATGCCAAATGATAGCCTTTCTTGTACACAATTAGATTGCCTGCTTGTTGATACATCGAGGGATCAGCAATAATAGACGCTTCTCCAAGGGCATAGCATCGAAGTCACATCAGAACCACCATCAGTCGGGAGTGCAGGTGCAGAGTGAGTCTCCTGATCGCCAATCTCTGTGGTGAGTTGTGGATTGGCTATCCAAAAGGACAGTAAGGATTCGGAGTATGGAAGTCTTTGTAAGAATTACCAATGTAGACCCTCATTACTGTAGGATATCTAAGTGAGAAGCGGAGCCCTGTCTGGTGCATAATCTGTCTAGCTGGTGTAAAAGCTTTCTGTTTTGCAGACAGCTCCTTTGAAAAGTCACGATATATATATTCTGTTTTCCTGCCAGATAAGCTGACCAATATCTCTTGATTTCTGTAGAATAAGTTTAATATTTGCATAGTTAAGAAATTTGCAATTATTGGTCTAGGCCTTTGTTCTGCAGAGGGCTTAGGGCCTAGTGATCTATGTGAGCGTTCTATGATTAGATCGATACCAGTTTGCAGTTTAAGTACTTGTGGTAGCACTTGATTTAAAAATGCTGTAGTGTTGTGAGCCTCCACTCCTTCTGGGAATCCAAATATCTGAAGATTATTCCTTCAATTTCTATTTTCCATATCCTCTACCTTTGATTGTAGTTCTTTAATTATTCGATCTTGAGTTCTGATGGTGGTTTTAGCTCCTGTATTGATTTCTCATTAATACAAGCTTTGTTCTCTGTAAAGGTGAGACGAATCTATACTTTTCATGGTTTGTTTATTTTGCTGTGTAGCGATTTTAAGTCCATCATATCTGCAGATAGTTTAGTGAACATTGCTTCTATTTTTCCAAAGGATTCAGCTGCATTTCAGAGTTGGTCATTCTGGCGATTTGTAGTAGGTCTTCCAAGTTTGTAGAGGTGCTAAGATCAGTAGAGCACCAAAAATAACTTTAAAATTTGCTGTAGTATTATCTATCAACTTACTCTCGTTAAAGTTCCTAATCTGACTTAGGCGGCTGAGGATGATGTTAGATGGTTGTTGATATATGGGAGCTCAGTAATCAGACATCCATCTTGCTCGGTGCAGAGCCACATCCGTAATCTCCCCTTCCTGATTTAAAACGAAATTAAACACAAAGCAATACCAATGTAAGACTGTAAAGTAAGGAAAACTTCCCTCAGATGTAAGTAAGAGAGATCAGTTGCAGATTTCTAGTCCAATATAGTATATCCCATGCAGCTTCTCAGTTGTTTCAAAGCACACCCTGTTACACCTTGAAGAGATGGGCTTCTGTCTGAAACAGGATATAAGAACATCAGCAAACTCCAACTGCACAATGGTGAGGTCCTGGATTTCAAAGGGCTGACTTTACAGAGGTGGGGAATGCCTCCAAGAGGACTTGGAGTGGAGATTTCCTGGGTGGGGTGGAGGGCAAATGGGCCAGATTAAAAGAGGGCATAGTAAAGGCAACAAACCTGTATATCAAGCAAATAAGCAAAAGCAGAACAAGGAGGAGACCGTTACGGTTCTCAAGGGAAATGGCAGAAAAGGCAAGGGCAAAACAATGGCATACAGAAGGTATAGGAGACCCAGAATAAGGAGGACAGGAAGTGTATCTGGGGAAACAGAGGAGGCAAGCAAAGCAAAAAGGAGTGCAAGGTGGAAGCTGAGGAATGAATAGCCCAGACAGTATTAAAGGGGACAAAATATTGTTCAGGTATATAAGCAAGAAAAGGAAGACAAAGGGAGGGATTTATGGCTAAAAAGGAGGGGGTGCTGTACAGAAGAGGACCAAGAAAAGGCAAACACCTTAGACAAATACTTCTGCTCAGTGTTCACAGTAGAAGGGAAGGTAGGGACCACAAATAAGCACCAAGAGCTTGAGGAGGGAAGTGGACACCAATCCCTTTAATGAGTGGAGGGTCAGGAGCACTCGCTAATCTGAGGGTGGGCAAAGCCATAGGGCCAGATGGGGTGCATTCAGGAGTGCTGAAGGAACTCAGAGATCTGCTAGCTGCACCTATGGCAGACTAGTTTAACAGTTCACTGGAGACCAGCGTGGCCCCTGGAGCATTGCAGAAGAGCGGACGTAATTCCACTTCAAAAGTGGTAGCAAGGAAGAGGTGGGAAATTATAGTCCTGTTTGCATGACTTCTGTAGTATGGAAATTGATGGAAACACTACTAAGGACAAGAATCATGGTACACCTGGAATCCAACGAGTGTGTAGGATGCAAGGCAGCATGGCTTCCCAAAGGGAGGTCATGCCAAACAAATGTAATAGATTTTTTGACTGGGTAACCAAGGAGTTGGATCAGGGAGGGTGGTGGACATGGTCTACCTCTAATTCAGCAAGGCCTTTGACACTGCTTTCATACAGGAAGCTGGTAAACAAGTTGGGTAGCATGGAAGTGGACAATAAAGTGCTTACCTCGCTAAGAAACTGGTTAGAAGATAGAAGACAGAGGGTGGTGAAAATGGAGTTTGCTTTGAGGAGGAAAGTGACCAGTGGGGTTCCTCAGGACTCAGTACCGGGTTAATCCTCTTTAATGTTTTCAAGCGACATAGTTTAAGAACCAAAAGTGTGGCAATCTAATTAGCAACTTTCACTGAAATTCCAAATTAGAACAGTGGAATAAATGTATAAATTGCAGATTATTGTATTAAACTGCAGAGAAAAAAATTCACAGAACTGATCACTGAACTGTGGAATAATTACATGTATTGCAGAATAATTCATTAAACTGCTGAAAAAATATCTCAGAACTGTTATTCCACAGTTCAGGTGTATTATTCCACAGTTCAGCTAAAAGATTCCATGGAACAGGGTGAAAATCCACCAAACACATTTGCAAGATTTCGATCTCATCAATGGCAGAGGTTCAGAAAATTCCATGAAATTTCCAAACTTTTAAAAGTTCCACAAAAGCAGAATTTGTAACTTTCGCCCACCTCTATTTTTACTATTAATTCTTCACGTGATAGGCTCCAGATCAGACACAGTTAATACTCTCACCCTCTAAAATTATCTGATTCCCATTTTAAAATGTATTTGAACCCCAGCAGGGCCACTGCTGTCTGGCGTTTTAAACTGTCACAGCTACAATTCTCTAAAGAGCAAATTACCCTTTTCTGTACATATGATTTGTTGTTGAGTTTATGCTGTATAATGCTGTTTTAAGGTCCTACCATTTTGCACTGGTTTTATAATTGAGCAAGTTGAATAAAATAAATAAACTTCTTTGTCCTCATGGAATCAAGCACTCCATTAACCTCATGTGATTAATGTCCAGGAGGGTGTATTTTCAGTGTTGCTACTCTCTTTTCCTGGCTTATAGACTTGAAATTTTAAAGCCAAAATTGATTGCAATAATGTTCTACTACTTCAAGGTCATAACATTTTCAAGTCTATAAGCCAGGAAAAGAGGGTAGCAGCAATAAAAATAGAGTAGCATACTTGAAAATATGTTTCCTTGATATTAAACCCATGAGCTTAATGGAATGCTCAATTTCCTTGATCACAAGATATTAATTTATTGAACCCCGCTTTTTCTATTATAAAACAATTCAAAATGGTAAGACATAAAACCACATTATAAAGTATAAACTCATCAGTATTATGTTGTTTAGAGATTGTAGCTGTGATGGTTTCAAACTCCAGTGATTGGTGGCCCTGGTGGGATTCAAATGCATTTCAGAAACCGAAATAGATCATTTTAGAGTGTTAAAGTTTTAACAGTGTCTGACCATGCAGACTATCAAATGAAGGATTACTAGTAAAAACATATTGCAAGGGCACCGTGATCACAATAGTAAAAAACAGTTTTGATACCAAAATTATGCAGACCACAGAACAGTGTTATGTAGTGAAGGCTCCATTGCTAAGGATTAGGACATTAATCACAGATAAGTTACTTTGAACATTAGCTTTGCAAAATCCACACCTGGGAGCTGTAGCCCTACTAGGATTCAAACAAGGAAATAGAGCAGGATAGGCTGAGGCAAAATCTGAAATTAGGGTTACTAGCTATGCATAGGAAGGGACACTATAAAAATAAGCAGAACTCCCAACATAAAATTACTGAATAACCAACTTATAGTTAAAAGTTCAATTTTTAACTCATTTGTAAAGCAAACAGAGATAAAGTGATCTTATAAATATTATAAAAATTTAATAGAAAAAAACAGGAGTAACCTGTGGGATACAATCACCCAAGAAAAGCAGGAGTCCTGTCAGGATTCGACCAGTGACCCATATAAGTAGTTCTTTTTTTTTTTTACTCTATGTTTATCCTCCTACAGTCCCCAGACCCTCTTTACTCTTAGATCCTCAAGCTGACTATAACCAACTCACCGAGGAGTCTGCCTCTAGAGTTCATGCCGCCTCAGTTAGCTCCCGGCTTACCCTCGGCAGGTAAGGAAGGCCTCCCCTTATCTTCTTCCTTAGACTTCAGGGAGCTGTATGCACACAGTGAAGTCTGCTCCTCTGGCTTCATGACAGCGAGCAGAGGATCATCGCCAGGACCATCTAGGATTTTCCCTTCTTTTCTGGTTCCCTTGATGCCGTGTACAATGAGGACCAATGAGCCGACGACGCTGAGACATGCATCTGCTTCTGTCCTCTGCTAGCATCAGCCCACCCTTTGCTGTCCCTGACTGCACCAGCACCGCCTGAGATCCCCAGGTGATGGTGGTAGAGCAGCAAGGCTAACTCCCATCCCTCCCCGAGAAGGAGAGAGCCATTGGGTGCTCGATTTCTCCCTCTGGCAGCCAGAATCTGTTCCCAACCCGAGTCGCCGCAGGCATGGATCGAGGTGTGACGCCCAGCGCCTCAACCCTCAGTGCCACCGGCCGGCTTTATAAGTAGTTCTAAACCTTTCTTACAATTGTCCCAGCACAAGCTGGAGACAGACATGCTTAATCCTGCCCTCTCATTCTCTCCAGTACAGTCCACCCTAACCCTTGCCCCACTCCCCAGTTCCCACCTCGAACCATCCCCTCTTCCTGGTGGTCAGGACAAGACATCCATTAGTATCACCCACCTGAACATTAAAAGTTTGCTCTCTAGAAAAAACTCATTTGAAGCCTGGATTGAATCTAGCCATTTCAACATCATCACTGTCTCTGAGACATGGCTCACATAAAAGCTCCTCCCAGGAAATTTTGCTAAACTGCTACTCCTTATAAGGAAAGACAGACCCAACAAAAGAGGAGGTGACTGCCTTTTCTTTATTTCCAAAAGGCTCCTTCACTGAACTCCCTCAAGCGGATACCTCCATGCCTGAATCACTGTCCATTAACCTTATCATTGGAAACAACAAAATCCTAACCACCTCCTCAGTCTACCTCCCCCAGGGTCCCCATCAATGAACTCTAAGCCATCCTCTCAACTAAATCCTTCTTCCCAGGTACCAGGGAATGGGTAATCTTAGGAAATTTTAACTACAACTGGAACAGCAGCCAGTTGGACAGTGCTAAAACCTTCTTGCCAGTTATAGGCTGCACCAAATCATTACCACACCCAACAGAACAAACTATAAAACTAACACAGCTCTTCCATCGACTGGATAGTCTTCTTTAACCTCTCCAGAATAGTGGCCTCTGGAGTACTCCCAGAATCCATCAGTTACCACTGCACAACTTTCTGTAGCTGGTCACCCAGAGCCCCAAATCTATTCCTAACTACATCTACACAAGACAATTAAAAATCCTAACATGGATGAACTCTCACAACGTTCAAATCCTCAGACTGGTCCTTTTCAAAAGACATAAGTAATATTGACTCACGCATCGAAACATTTGCAAAGACTCTCAATGCCATTTGGGATTTTCTCATCCCTCCAAAAGATTTAGAATGTGTGGGCACCCAAACAAATGGGAGCCTCAGATCTCCTCAGACTTATGCGCTGCATGGACAAGACCTGGACTAAGTACAAAAGTCCAAATCACCCATACTTCAGGAGTATAAACCCTCCATAACAGATGACAGTCTGCTGTCTGAGCAGTGAAGGTAATCACCTCAAGAACAACCAACTTTATAACAAAGCAAACTCCAAACAACTACGGGGATGCTAAATTCTCTACTAGACAAAGATAAGAAATCTGAACAGATCACCCTTCTAACAGATGGAAAATTATTAAATGAGCTAGAATGTGTGGTGTTTTGTTTAATTCCTTTTGGGGATCTAGACAAATATCAGACTCTGCTCCCCTCAATACATCCTACCTAGCCGCCCTCCACCCTCCACCCCCACCAACCATTTACAACTGCCTCACCTTCTATTTCAAAGCACCCCTTCTGCTGATACTATAAAACTCATTAAGAAGAATAACCCCAAACCCAGCATTGGCCTGACAGACTTGACTACCACATCCTCAAACTAGTCAATAAGGATATATCTATCCCCCTCACCAATATCCTTAATTTCGCACTATGTACAGGTACCTTCCCAGCGGCATGGGAAACCACCTCCATCAGGCCACTTCACAAAGGAGGTACCAAGCAGGAAATCAGTAACTATAGACCCATCTCTCTACTCCCTCTCCAAAATCATGGAAAAATAGTCCATGGACAAATTACAGTGCACCTAAATAAATATGACATATTCACAGGGCCCAACATGGTTTCAGGGCTAAACACAATACCAAAACCACCCTTGTTACGTTTACAAATGATATCTTTAAAGCTATGGATGCTGGTCTATATAAAGGCTCTGTATTCATGGGTCTAACCAAGGCTTTTGACTTGATGAACCACAACCTGCTCCTAGTGACCCTCTTCCAAATGAATATCTCTACCAACACTGTAAACTAGATTGGGAACTTCCTCCATCCTAAGTAGCACAAAACAATCATCACAGGCCAATCCTCTTCAAAACTGCCTTATTAAATATGGGGTCCCTCAGGGATCTATCCTTGGCCTCTCCTATTTTCTCTTTTTATTAATAATATCCAATCAGTTTTTTCCCAAACTAAAATCATCCTTCACAAAGGATGTCGCTGCCTTATACTGTCATGACAGCAACCGCAGCGCTTTCTGCACTAAACTTCAGGATGATTTCTACAGCCTCCACTCCTGGTTTACCTTCCATGGAATGGTCTTTAACTTTAAAAAAAATTATGATCTTCTCAAGCACCCATAAACTGTCTAACTTTGGCCTCACACTCCTGGACAATGACTGTATCGCATTGAGAGGGTCGGTAAATTAAATACCTGGTCTAACACCGGATGAGCACCTCTTTGGTTCGCATATAACCCAGTTGATTAATAAAATACACCAAAGAATTGGGCTTTTCTACAAGATCCATCAATTTCTCATCCTCGAGACAAGTCTGTGTCTTCCATCCAGTCTGCTCCTCCCACTCCTAGACTGCAGATCTCTTATTTTCTCACCCTCTCAAACTCCACCAATTTCACAAAGTTAAAAGTGGCATATAAAACATAATCAGATTTGCCACTGGGCTCCTGTGTTGTACCCACAGCTGCACTCTTTATGATACCATCAAATGGTTCCTGCTTGAAGACAACTTTGCCTGGAAGACAGAATAATGTACAAAATCCTCAACAACCCCTCCCCACATTGTCTCCTCTCCCTTCCTGAGATCAGATCTTGCTCGTTCTACTAGGTGTGCTTCCACTTCCCTCTTTAGGGTCCCATTCTTCAACACCTCTCTGGGACAGAAATCACTCTCTTTCAAGGGCCCCAATCTATTCAACACCCTACCACCCAACCTTACAGTCTGGTGCTTCATTGATTCCTTTAAAGATAATCTGATAAAGCACTTGCTCAGAACCCTCCCCTGCAACTGTTTCTAGCCACTCCTTCCTGGTTACACTTACCACCACTCTCCCTCTCTCCTCTCCCATCTGTCTAACCAACCTCTACTTTAATCTCTCCTCTACCCTTTTCTCTCTCACCACACTCCCCACCTTCCAGGATCTGTTATCCATACATATTTCAGCATGTCCTTTGCCTTTAGGCATTGTTCATTGTTATACAATTTCCATTGTTTGTTTTCTGGATGTGCTCTCTAGATGCTTTTCATGCTCATGGCCTTTTATTTATGTGATAAGTGTATTACTGTAATAGTTGTGTTGTTAACTGTGTATATTTCCACCAGTGTATTAAGTTATTCCTGTGAAAATTGTATTTTCTGTATCTGTGTATATACCCACCTATGTTATTGTTATATTTGGATGCTTGTGAAAATGGGCATTTTGCCCACACCTTTCCAGTATAAAATAAAAATGAAATTAAATTCACATTTAGTGGTCTAGGTACAGTATCCTATGAGATAAAACCCAAACATAAAATTATCAATTGTGTTAGAAACAAGAGCACATTTGACCCTCACGAGTGAAAAGTGCAAATAGTATAGTAAAAAAGCAAAACAGACAAAGCACATCTATAAACTTCATGGTTGCAAGCTATACTAAATTATATTAACTCATTATGTTATCTGTGTAGCAGATAAAGGAGAACCGCAAACCAATATAACCCTAGACTTGCTAGTACAGAAATAGTTATTTAAAGGGCTGCACTGACTCTAGTAAACCCCTTGGACACTGAACAGACAAAACCTATATTGAAAAGGTGGCATTCTAGTGCAAAAAGGGGGGATAGAAGGAAGGGAAGAAGAGAAACTAAAGGCAAGATTAAATATATTAGCTCATCAAAAAAAAAAAACAAGACATGTTTACCAACTAGAAAAGAAATAATTAAATTCTTAAGAATAAAAGTAAGTCGCTGTGGCATTGTGTGATGGGAGATCACTCAGCATGCTGGTGACCTGGGTTCACACCCTGAATCCAAGACATCAGGAGCGGCTACCGCAAGGAGGGTTCAGAGCATCCTTTGATGCTTCTTCCCAGGGGGCTAAGGTGGTTGCCACTTGTTAAGCAGCTCCTGGTGGCTCTGGGCAGCATCCTAGGCAGTGTGGGTGACTACACACTGCTGGACATCCCCTGTGAGGATGCATGCTCTGGCATGCCTACGTAGATGGGGCCAGGAAAATTAGAAAATGCCAGGAGTCAGCCCACTGGTGCAGAGGCAGAACATCCTTCTGTGATGCTGATGACCCGGGTTCAGAAACAGACTCAGGACATCAGAGGGCCAGATGGTGGAGAAGGATTGAGCATCATACAGACTGCTACCCTTCTCTGGGGGTTAGAGTGTCCGACACACCCATAGACCTCTGGCTGAAGCTGGGAGTCCCACCATGGTGGCACCTTCACCTAGGGGGCAGGGTGGACACGGGATGTCATTGCACATCCCCACCGCCAGGTACTGCAAAAAATCTCCAGTCCCCCAACTATGAGGCCCTGCTCCACCACCATTTCCATCCCACCAGTGTCCGCCCGATGGAGTCCACTTGCCATCATTGCCCATGGGAAGGGGTTCCCACCCAGCAGCCCTGCCCAGGGGGTTAAGCCTGGGCATGGTGGGTCAATGTGTGGAGTTGGGGTCAAATACTCTGTTGGGGGCATTATGGAAGGCCGCCAGAAAAAAATAAAATAAAATGGAAAATACCTCCTGACTGGCTGGATGATGGCTGCCAGTCCCCGGACCAGTGTAGCCCATGATAGCCCTGGGCGTACCCCGCTGGCCCTGGGATACTTGAGTTGTGCTCCATGGGCACTTCACAGAGAGCAGGGATCCACCAGACGAAGTGATACATCAGGTTACCCAGGCAACCAGCAATGATGGAGGCAGTGGCTAGTGGCAGAAGGCGATGGTGGCTGCAGGACACTAGCAGCCTCAAGGAGTGGCTGATCAGAGGAGGAGGTATAAAAAAAAGAATAACAGTCATTTTCATAATAAAGATGATTGTAACAACTTGGAATGTAATAGGACAAACTGCAAAGATCAACGTTTAGGTTTGAACTACAGATTAATGTATTAAACCGAATAAAGAAACTCTGCAGTTTAATCAATTCATACATTTATTCCACCATTCTAGGTCAGACGCCTCCATGAAAGTTGCCAGAGTATTCCAAAATTTTATGGAAACAAAATTCTGACTTTAGTTGAAATTCTGCCAGCAGAAATTTATTTTCACACAACCCTAATTTTATGTTAGATTTAATGTTTATGAAATTCCATAGATTTTCCAGCACACACTATTTTAACCAACATAAAATGTGTATTGTATAATGGTAGCACCTCGGTATTATAAATGTTTGTCAAGTACTGTATAACTACTGTTCTTTAAAGAAGATCCTCTTTATAAAATGATATAATTATTGCACAAAAATTTTAGCAAGTCTTTTTTCTTAGAATCCAAAATTAACAAATATAAGCACTTACAAATGTTAACTTTCTGCTGCAGTGTGGTAGGGCCACATATGCACAAAATTGTCTGCATAAAAATACAGACTAAGTTGGAGAGCAAATAATAGGTATTTACTGAGGCAAGTGCAACAAGACAGACTGCATCAGAGACAGCCCTAGTGCTACAAATCTAAACTGATTCTTTCACAAAGACATAGTACATGCAGTTGGTCCATGTCATTCAGACAGCAGCTGGCCAAGGTGGTGATAGGTTTGTGCTGGTTGACATGCACTATTTTGCCTGCTACATCCACAGGCTTTTTAGGGTCAGTCAGGTACTAGACATTGGAGGGGGGTGCTGAGGAGTGGATCAGGCTGGGGATGTCATATATTTTGCAACAAGGATCAAGACAAGAGGGGCACCACTGTACTAATAGTTTGGTTTTTTTACAAAGGAGCTTGTTGAGGATATATGACTGGATTACCAGGGTCATTTCTTTTCACATTGAGAATTGGGGTGTGAAAGGTGTACCTCCACTGGACTACCAGGCTAATTTAATTTCATAACAGGGATTGGGGCAGTTTGGGGTGGGTACCACAAGGCTGCTAGAGACTTATACATTAGTGTACATTGGGGGAGGACAATAGTTGAACGCTGCATAATGCCTCAATGCATACATATACATGGAGGCAGTGTGTAAGCTGCTAATCATCTCATAGTGACATGCAAAGGAACTGCTTAGCACTTGTTCCATACGTGGTCATTAGCATGCAAGCTTTTCAAAGCGGCACTCAGGGGCAAAATGTTACTCCGCTTTTGGATGAATGATCACCCTTTGATCCTAGGTGTCTGTTGCCAGCAGGGGGCTGTTGTGCACTGTGCTCATACATTTTCTACTGTGCTACCATAGAACAATATTGGTACTTGCTGTTTTATGAATACGCCTCCCAGACAACTTTGTGCTATTTCACATGGTTTATATGGTCTCATTATTGGGGCCTCAACTTCTAGTATGTGTTTACTACATGGCTGGATGTTAAAGCTTTGATTGAAATTTAAAATATGTTTTACAAAAACAAAATATAGTGTGCTTAATAAAAATGACTAAAACCAGGCACAAATGAAATCCAGGCACTGAGGTGATTAGTACACATCACTGTTGAGGTGTATCAGTTATCTAACTTTGCATTCTTTGTACATTCCTTACTCCAAAGCAATCACATCTCCATTTGGAATCAAATTTGAGTTGGAAAAAAGGAAATATTTAATAAAAAGTCAGTGGGGCCCTGGAGATATATCTTGGCTATGTAAGAGCATCCCACTGTAGCTTCTTAGGGTTCCCAAACTATTTTGCTTCTCAGTTCTCGAACCCTAAGAAGTCATGTGTAGACACTCTTGATTAGCCAGAGGGCACCTCCTGAGTAGTGCTGGATGAAACTGCAAAATCTGTTTTGCACACATAATGAAATTACACCATTTTTCATAATTTCACACAATTTTTGTGAATTGAACACACTATACAATATTATGAAAAGTTTTGCACCAAATGAGCAATACTGAATTTTTTTTGCAGACTTTGGATGATAGAAAATGTGCACTTCAAATGTTTACGCTCAGCCTGTGGCATTATTTGCTGAAATAGCATGTTTTTTAAGGAATTCCCATTTTCTAAAATGTGCAATTTGGGAAAAGGGTGCTATTTTGAAACTGTGCATTTTTAAGAACTTGAATAAAAAAATGCACAATTTGGGGAAAATGGTATCCAGTGTATAAGGCAACCATAATTGAGCACTTTCAAAAGGGAGACTCAATCACGGCACTTTTGTCCAGGGCTATCTGGCAGGAGGGTGACCAGATAGGTGTTCGTGCATATAGGGACAGGATGTTGCTATGTATACAAGTGTACGGGATGTGGGGAGGGCCACACCTTGCAATGGGTGGAAGGGGAGGGAGGGTTTGTGGGATTTGTGCATTGGTAAGCATCTGAGCTGGCCATGTGGCATGGTGAGTTGGTGGCAAGCTGGGGTTGGAGGGGGGCTGGTTTGGTTCTGGACCCACTCTGCTTTTTGTGCTGGTCCGGTTTTTTTTTACTTTTGCAGCCCCCCAATGTGCATGGCCTGGAGTTGAGAATCCTTTAGTAGGTGGGTGCAGGGTGCAAAGCCCTGCGGATGGTGTGTGTGGGCACAGCCCCAGCAGAACAAAAACTACATCTCTGGTGTTGTTGCTGTTCACTGTGAGTCTACATAGCTGAAATTCATTTCTGGTGATGTAGACTCACCCAAACAGAGATCGCTATTATGCAGTCACCATTATCCATGGAACTGGGAAAATAAGCAATGTCAGAAAAAGGAAGCAAAGTGTTCTTGATTCTGATGCAGTTTCACAGAAATTGCATGAATGCATAACTGGTGATTTCACACAACTTCACAAGAGTACTAAAAGTTTTCCCAGCACTACTGTACTCTTTGAGTTCCAGTTACTTGTATTATAAAGCAAGTGAGAAGTATTTTATTATTGTAAAAGAAATCACTTACAATAGCCCTGTCAGTACTTTTGGTGCTTTATGTTATATTTGTCAAGATTGTTACCTCTGTGCCAACTGGCTATGCATCAGTTGGGTAGTCTCTGTAACTGTGCAATGCAGCACTGGTTGCAACTTTGTCCTATATAGACACAAAGCCGACACTGACATACATATCTAAAACATCTGGGAGTCCATGACAGGAATGTTTTCATCTCATTCTCTATTGCTTACCATGTTGCTCACTCACTATTTCTTTAATGCTGAATCTGCTAATGTATATTTCTGTGGGTGGTGTTTTACCACCCTGAAAATGCAATGGCAGTTGGGACCAGACCAGATATTTTCAGGGGTGGGGCAGTTTGGGAAACTGTCAGACTGTGGAGGCACAGTGGCTGTTGGCAGCATGATTAAGGCCCCTGCATCAGGTAGACATCACTGCTGGTGGTAATCTCAAGAAAGCTTCTAGAAGTAAGAGACACCACTGCATATTGCAATGTTAATTAAGTCCCTCTGAGCAAAGTATTGCCACCATAAGCTATAATATTCAGCACATGTTTAAAGTGTATGTGTGAGCATACATACCTGCACATGTGTAGAGATGCTGCAAAATTTTTAACTTGCAGGTGAAGTTAAGGCAGAGTTGCCAAATTTGCATGTGCAGATCATTTTGCAAAGTTTTTTCTATTTAATAGGAAATTGCCATTAGTAACTTCACCTTGCAGCTTTGCCTGTAACTCTTCTTAGGGTACACCAAGGCAAAGTTGGGTCACAATAAGATATTCTTGAGCCAGAGATTTTGCTACCTCTCAGACTGATCCTCTTGTTGCTTCCTCCCCAGCATCCTCCCACATGAATGCCACAGATGTGGCACAGAATAATTTTGCAACACAAATGCCACCACCCGACTTCCACCAACTACCCTTTTTGGTTTTGTATGCATAACTTGATCTAATGTTATCAAATGTGTCTAAAACACGGTAGGGTTGTAGTCCAAGAGTAGTTGTGTATTTGGTGCATTCTTGATGATTGTTGGACTTAATTGTGAATTTCCACCATGGTCAAGTTGGGAGGTGATTTTGGGTGTTATATATAAAAGAAGCTTAGGGTATTAAGTGTTACTGTTATGGTACTCATTGAGACCCTTGTTTGGGTATATAGATTGTGCCTTAATACCAGTGTCTGGTGGAGATATGGTTTGTTAAAGTTGCAGTGTTATCCTATGGGAGGTTAGGGTTAGTGTGATCACTTGCAACCTATGCAATAAATGTGTCCCCTGGACCAAGCAGAGGACCCACATGGGTACTGAAGCCAGAGCACTTATCTCATGGCAAATCTCTTGGCTGAGTGAGATTAATAGATGAGAGAAGTGGTGAATGAGGGTGGTGGAAGTGGTGGTCTGTCCATACCATCAGCAGTTCATGGAGGGCATAAAGGAAGTTCCGTGTCACGGTGGGGCACTAGGCACACCTTTGCATGCAGCAGCACTATTTGTTGAAGGTCAAGTTCCTCATAAACCGCAGCACCAACAGCACCCACACTGCCACCAGTTTCTTCTTTCTTTTTTTTTTATACAAACAATACACAATAGGGATTTCAGGGACTAAGGGGATACACAAGACATAGCAACTCTGGTAATTATAACAACATTACTGTGTACATAGAAAAACACTAACTTTAATCAATAAACAAAATGAATTCAAAATAGGCAAACTACAGTGACAAAAATAAGTGAGTAAAACACACCTAACTGTTCTCCAGAGTTACAATTACAAATCAAAGAAACAGGAACAAGAAAATCACGAAAACACTCACTGACTAAACAGCACTAGTACTGCTAAGGCATAAAATGTTTAAACCTGCCTTTTTATGGCTGCAGTGGGCGGCGCCCACAGACATCTTGCTTCAAAAGGACATAGCATTACTTCAAAGTATTCTTTCCCAGCAAAGAGCATGTTGGACTTGAAGTACAGTCTCTTACACAAAATAACTATGCCAGATAACAAAGTCCCTTCACAAAAACAAGAACAAAAAGTGGGTTTCCTTTGCAGTTGCAACATCTCTCCTGCTTTACCAGGATCACATATCAGTCATTAGTCCAGAATTCCTTTACATGACACCCAAATTCTGTTCTGTGAGTAAGGGATAACAGTGCTGTGCTCAATCAATTACTACCATATTGTTTACTCATATGTTTTAAATTTCTCACACACACACCACTGTGTTTAAGTCTTACTTTACTATAGATTGACATAGTCCAGCATTCCTTTACATTCCAGTTCTGTCTGCCTGTTCTCCTAGTGGTATTATAAAGAAATTAGATTTTTGTAATGTGATTGATGTACACATTCCAACTTCTTTTTCCATTTTTATGTATAGTTTTTGCCATTAAATCACAACCTCAGTCTGCATATTAATTCAGTGATTGGTTCCCCACTCATGTCACTAATTTTATTTCTTTACTGAACTGTAATTTAATTACATCAACAATCAAGAGCACATAATCAGCACAAAGGACTAGATAAGTTGGGCAGTAAATAATTAATAATGTTTTACTTTTCTTTTACATTTATCACTCCTCTAATCTCTACCACTACAGCTTGTAGTGCTGTGTGATAAACTGAGTTGCATAATTCACAAACTCACAGTCTTCTCACATTGGGAGGTCATGGATGTCTGAGGGACAGATATGCTCATGTGTTTTAGAAAACAAATTCTCACTTGATAGAATTACTATCCTGCAATTTATGTAACCACAATTATACTATACAGTTTATATCTGTATTGATATTAACCACAAAATGAGATATTTATAAAAGTAGCACAAGAAACAACTACAGTATATCACATATTTCCATTACCTGCCATACCATTATACTGCCCTATGACAAAATGTTCTACAATTGTTTAAAAACTGTTTCTAAATCCATTTCAGTGAACACTAATGGGAAAAGTGACAGCAATGGTAACTATTAATGAAAAAGAACACAAAAGGTTTCATTCAGGATCTGCCCTAACATGGTCACTGTCCACACTTGTTAGTACTACTTTTTAAACTAGTTTTGCAAAACTGCAGTACCCAATATATTAATAATTTGACTCCATGTCCCTGTTGCATTATCCCTCCCTTTTTATTGGTTCTGTGGACCATTAGTGCAGTTCTCAAAGGAGAATTTTGCACTATTATTATAGTAGTTTAGGATAGCCAGTGCAGTCACTTTGCCCTTTAGTGAAGCTCACCGAAATGGATTTAGAAAATATTGTTTGAAGAATTATAGAACAGTCTGTCAAGGGACAAGTGTACAAGCATGGGCAGAATGGAAATGTGGATACAGTTGTTTCTTGTGCTACTTTTGCAAATATTTAATTTGGTGCTTAATATTGGTACAGATATAAATTGTACAGTGTAACTGGGGTTGCTTAAATTCAGGCTGATAGTTCTATCAATTGAGAAGTTTTTTTCTGAAACACATGAGCATACCAGACCTCTGTGATCTCTCACTGTGAGGTTATGAATAATACAGCTCAAATGAACACACAACCACAAGCTGTAGTAGTAAGAAACAGAGAGAACAAGTAAAAAGAAAAAGTAAACATGATTAATTATATTCTCTGCCCAATCTACTTAGTCCATTGCAATTGCTTATGTGCTCATTATTGTTATGTAATAAAATTACAGTTCAGCAAAGAAATAACATTAGTAGATGGCCTAGTGGTGCATAGGTCTGGATGCCTCTACACTCATATCATGCCAGCCACCCTGGTTCAGGAATGAGCATGGGTGCAGGGGGCTTTGGGGAGGAAAGTATTGTATTGAGCATCCACTGGACTGCACTCCTTTCCCAGGGATGGAGCACTGCCTCTCCCACTAAGTGACTGCCACCAGGTGGAGTGTGGTGGTTATGTGGGTCTGAGGATTGCAGGAAAAGAAAGGAACTGTGGATTCCGTAGGGGTGTGCACATGCCTCCATGTATGCATGTCTGGCTTGCATGCCAGAGTGCAGGATGGGGACAGAAAATGCAAAACTGCAAGCAGAAGGAGGCCCCATGACACTCCTACCATGCTTCCATCCTGAGATGTCCTCAGGTCCTGAGTCAATCTGGATTGTTGCACTGATGGTGGGGAGGATTACTCTTCCTCCTGTACATATATAAAAGAGGTTGGAATATGCAAATCAATCACATGGTGAAAATTGCATCGCTTCATAATATAACTAGTTTGTGAAGAGGAGATAAAATCAGAATGGAGGAACTAGAGTCTCATGGATATAAGCTTTGATTAACGTCCAAATGCTTATGTTGCTCAAAAACACATATAGCATGTGTTTGTTATGATACCATCTTTCTTACACATTTTACTACCATCAATAATATCATTTTGAAGCCATATTGGCTCTGACGAGAGTCTGTTGTTTCTGGAAGTTGCTGTAGCTAAGCTCCCCCACATACACACACACACACCACTGTCTCACTACACAATACAGAAAATGAAAATACAACTTTAAACTAACTAAAAATACCACAAATAATTGGTGATCTTGAGGCACAAAGACACAGCAGACACTAATGGAGTGATCTGTTGAAAAAGTGGCCTGTTGTGAATGCTTTCCAAAGGTTTGTAGGCATAAAGATACAGAGCACACTTAATACCAACTGTCACTTCCCACACTGCTCTGAATTCAACCTATGCATGGCACTACAGCTCATTGCAGCACCATGTGATCCCCAGTCCATGGATCCTTGCAAACTTCACCTTAGAAACAAAATTCATAATAGATAAGTTTACATTTTCACCATTCATGAAGTTCTCCTTTAAGGGAAATTAGAACTTCCCTTAAAGGAGAATTTTGTGAATTTGGTAAAGATTTGCAAATTTCTTTGCAAAGTGAATTTTTCTAACTTTGCACACCTCTACTTGTGTGTGTGCGCTTTGTGTGTGTGTGTGTGTGTGTGTGTGTATGTGTATTTATTAGTGTGTTTCACAGATGAACTGTAATTGAAATGTTGCTGCTGCCTATTATCATTGGTACTTGATTTATATTACAATTAAGAAAGAAGTATTTGTCAGTGCTGAACGTCTACTGCTGGTGCACCTCTTTTTTTGTTTTGATTTAGATCTCACCTTTCAAGATACTTGTTTTAGGATTCATTTACAGACTTGACATGTACCGTTTATGGTATGTTAGCCAAAATGTAATTTTGCACCACAGCTGCAAAACACATCTAGTCCAGGATCTAAAAATTGACGATGTCATGTTTATGAGGCTATGTGAAAAAATGGCTATGTTGAAAGTTTGGAGTCAAAATATTCAAAATTAGCTAAGTTATGAGTGAACACTGAAATAGTGTAACATTCAGTCATAACATGGGCATTTTACCATATTTGTACACCAAATTTCAGCATAGCCTTTCTTATTACTCTTATCTAATGGTCCCGCAGGTGAAGATGTTCAAATCCTTGCCAAAATGTCATTCTATGCCACCAAAATGTCATTTCACCCCACAGGTACAAAACATATTTTGGCCAAGATTTGAAAATGACAGCTGCCACATTCATGAGGTGGTGTGAAGAAATGGCTATGTTTAAAATTTGGGGTCAAAATATTGAAAATTACCAAAGTTATAAGTCTGCATTCATAAATTCCAATTTTGTCTTAAATTTGTTGTTTTTTAATATTTTTGCCCCACATTTTCAACATAGCTTCTTATGACCCCACATCATGAACAAGTGCAGAGAAAATTCAGTTCCTGCCCAAAGGTGATTTATGCAACAATGGCTAAATCACCTTTCATTGTGCAAAACACATTTTGGCCAGGATTTGAAAAATGACAGCTGTCACATTCATGAGGTGCTGTAGTGAAATAGGTTTGTTGAAAATCTGAGGTCAAAATATTGAAAATGACTAAAATTATGAGCCTGTATTTGCAAATTTCAGTGTAGGCTCATAACATTTTTTTTTTACTATTTGTACACCAAATTTTCAGCATAGTCTTCTTATTACCCCACCAAATGGACCTGGCAGGTGAAGATGTTTAAATTATTGCCAAAATGTAATTCTGTGCTGCCAAAATATTATTCCACACCACAAGTACAACACATTTTGGCCAGGATTTGAAAAATGTCAGCTGCCACATTCATGAGGCACTGTGAAGAAATGGTTGTTTAAAATTTGGTGTCAAATATTGAAAATTACCAAAGTTACAAGCCTGTGTTTGTAAATTTCAATTTAAGCTCATAACTTTGTTGTTTTTTAATACTTGTGACACAAATTTTCAACATAGCCTTCTTATGACCCCATGTCATGAACAAGGGCAGAGAAAATATTCAGCTCCTGCCAAAAGGTGATTTTTGTGCAACAAATGTAAAATCACCTTTAATTGTGCAAATCACATTTAGCCAAGATTTGAAAAATGACAGCTATCACATTCATGAGGTGCTGTAAAGAAATGGCTATGTTGAAAATTTGGGATCAAAATATTGAAAATTACCAAATTTATGAGCCTGCATTTGAAAATTTCAATATAGGCTCATAACTTTGTTGTTTTTATTAAATATTTGTATATAAAATTTTCATCATAGCCTTCTTATGACCCCACCTCATGAACAAGGGCAAGGAAAATGTTCATGTACTGCCTGAAAGGTGATGTCATGCAGTGACTGTAAAATCTGCTTTCAGAACTGATTTACCTAAAGTCACTTTGTTCATGAAGTGGGTCCCAAAAAAGGTATGTTGAAAATTTGGGTAAAATATCCAAAATGGCCAAACTATGCCACTAAGTTCAACCTCCCATTGAAATACATTGAACCATATACCAGATTTCCTCAGCTCGCAGTCCAGCTTTGAAGAGTGAAGATGTGTCAGTAGTCCATAGAAGATTACAGCATCTGACCCCAGTGGGTAAGTAAGGGTTTGGGGCTGGGGTTTGCAGCTGAGGGGAGAGTTGTGGGGCCCTGGGGGAGGGAAATAACTGAGCAAAATACATTGATGGACAGTTTTCTCTTTTGCAGGCTTTTGAAAAAAGAAGAAAAAGCTGAGAGAAGGTGTTCTTTATCTGAAGTTTCAACACTGGAGGATTGAGCTCCCAGTGTCAGTGTTATATTTGGGGGTGGGGTGGAGGGTGCTGAGCGGGAGGGTCGGGGGTGACAGAGTGGCCCAAGCAACAAACATAAATGGACCATTTTATTTTTGCAGGCTGTAACAAAAAACATATGAGGATGCTTTCTTTATTTCAGTGGACACTTGGGGATTGGGCACCCCAGTGTCAGTGTTATAAATGGTGGGGGTTGCAGTTATGATGGTGGCTGCAACAGATGTCAATGGACAGTTTTCTTTTTATAGGCTTTAACAGGAAAAAACACTGAAGGAAGATTTTCTTCATTTCAGGTTTTGACAATGGGGATTAGGGCACAACCAGTGTCAGTGTTATGTTTGGGAGGGTGGGGTGGTGGGTGCTGAGTGCTGGGCGGAGGGTTGGGTTTGGGGTGACAGTTACAGCTAGCAACAGACTTTTATGTACCATTTCCTTTTTGAAAGCAATAAAAATAAAAGATAGGAGGGATGTGTGGGGAGGGGAGATTTGCAGTTACGCATGGCTGCAACAGACATCGATGGACCATTTTCTTTTACAGGCCATTTAAAAAGTAAAATAGGAAGGATTTTCTCTTTATTTTAGTGGACACTGGGGACTGGGCACCCCCAGTGTCAGTGTTATGTTGGCTGCTCTGGTGGGCTCCCGATGCTGCATAATTAAATGGTGGGGGTGGGGCTTGCAGTTACAGCAGCAGCTGCCACAGACATCGATAGATGTTTTCTTTGTTGCAGGCCATATTAGAAAAAAACTACACTAAAAGGTGGACAATAGAGTTACAGGCACCCCCGGTGTCAGTGTTATGTTTGGGGTGGGGGTGTAGTTGCTGAGAGGAAGATCAGGTGCAGATGAGTTACGAGGGCACCAACAACAGACATCTGTGGACCATTTGTGTTGTTACAGGGAATAATATGAGCTGCTACATCATTAAGGTCTCGTAGCAACTCCTCTGTGCAGCTGTAACTGTTTTGAAAGTCAACCAGCTGTTTGCTGAACCAGCTTCATGCAAATTAGAGGACTTAAGCCCTCTCTGATTGGAGCGGCTTCAGTCCTTTGAAGTTCATACAGTTTCAACCCACTGAACAGAGAGTTGTGTCATGACCACAATGCATGGTCATTGGTCTAGACTGCCAAGCCTCCAACAGTTTCAACTGCATTGGACTTGGCAGTAACCTCAAATCCCATTATACTTGACCTAAAACATTTGGTGCAAAAGCTGCAAAAACATAAACAATGTTGTGTGTGCAAAATTAACCTCCACCCCAAATGGTATCCTGGACAAATGTTTTTATGTCCTCCCACTAATCAGGCTCTGCTGGTGAAATCTGAAGGTCAAAGATTGGAGTAATTTAAGTTTTTTTTCAATGTAAAGAATGCAAGCGCAGATTTTTTTCCACTTTTCCTTGTACTGCTTTTAAATATTAAAAATGTTTGATTCTGAAAATAGTTTTGTGTTGATGTGAGCACAGTAAAACAAAGTTAGTGTGTCTTCAAATGGAAATGGTTAGTAGAATATTTAACCTTCTAGGACTCTGTTTCAAAATGAAGTCTCCTTTCTGTGCCTAGTGAAAACACTTTTGAAAATATGGGTCAAAGTTATCTTTCTATTATGACCCTCATTGTAATGCCAGTCTTTTCCTTAAATCCTATGCATTTGCATAGAACCCAATTTTGAAACCATGGTCTCAGCAACATTTTATACTTTTCTTTGAAAATGAACACATTTCTTTTAAAAATGTATCTGGGGCAGTGATCGCCACTTGGTTGGTGATAAAAAGTCTTTCTACTTTTACCTTTTATTTTCTGGAATGATGTACGCTATCAAAGCTGGAAGATTTCAGCGATATTATGTATAGATGGAAGCAATAAGGCACTGCAGGGTGTGCACTGAACAGATATTACCACATTGCCAGGGGCCTATAGCCCCATGCCTTCCACCCCTGTGTGTGCAGAAATATCAGTTCAATGCATCCATCCCAGAGTGTCTTATTGCACTTATAAAATGGGCTACTTTTCTTGTTAGAAAAATATTTTATTTATATAAAACAAGGGTATTAATATCAGCATTTCTGAAAAACAGTTCTTCTGCCAGGTATAAGATGACATCATTCTATTTGGTATTGTAATTTACTTATGTAGTGTTTGTTCTCAGTATTAGCAGTCATGAGCACCCCACCCCCGCAGTGTTATGAGCTGTAATTCAAACCAGGTCAGCAGTTATGCTGGAACTGGGTGTGCTTTCCTGTTTTATTGCTACTTATTTATTATTTTATCAGCACAGCTGATCATAGCATCATTTGACAACTAGAGGACTGAGCAGTTCCTTACCTCCCCTTCCTGTGACGGTGAGAGTATCTTGCCTCCACCTCATGTTACTGCATGTTAAATAGAAATAAAGTAACATTCAAAGGCCCTGTCCACCCTAATGCCGTTAAACCATTACCAGTGTGCTGAACCATTTCGGTTCTGTGTTAAAATGGTATTGCATCCACACTGGTAATGGTTTAACAGCCATGTTTAAAACCAATCTTAATACCTGTTAAGAGGTGGTCTTGAGATCGGTTTCAGTGGCGGTCTGAGGTGAAAAGCGTTTTGGCTTGCCAGTGCGGATGAGTGAATCGCAATCATGGGCCCATAATGCTCTGCACACCTTCTCATGTGCACTTGTGGTATTTCGTGCATGCATGGAATGAAGCATTGGTCTGCCAATCAGGAAGTAGTGTCGCGGCATAGTGGGATATTTAAATTGACAAAACTGATAGCTGCAAACCTTACTTGAGTTTTAATAACTAATTTATTATTAGTTTACACAGTTACTGTCAGCAAGTTCTAACTAGTGCCTCTAGCAACACATCTGCAAAGAGCTTGTTTCACTATGATTTCACAAAATTGTAGTGTGTATTGCTGTTGATTATCAATAAGTACTGTCTCCTGTTTTGTGTTATAATTGCCTGCCAGCAAACATCAGATCCACAGCTATGACAGATCACAGTGTCACCTGGTCAGATGAGGCTACTACATTGCTAATAGAGTATTGGTCACAAGAATGTATTCAAGACGAACTGTTAATTTTTGTAGAAACACTTGGGTTTAACAAAAAGCCTCTGAGTTACTCTTTTGACATGATGTTGACAGCACAGTTAAGCAATGCTGAGACAAGATAAAACAGCTGAAGGTAAAATACCACAAGACCAGGGACAGCAACCACCAGTCTGGTGAGGGCAGGATTACGTGCCCATTTTTGATCAGCTGGACAAGATTCTTGGAACCAAGCCCACGTCGGAGTCACAATTTGTACTTGAAAGCAGTACTGTAGGGAGGAAACAGATAGAGCTGACCCTGAAGTTGAAGCAGATGTGGATGATTATCCACCTCATGATTTTATGGACTCAGGTTTTAGAGAATAATAAAATTGTTTGATACATATCTCTTACCTAAAACAATATTCCAATTTTGTTGCAATACTAACATAAACATAAGTAGTTTTTTTTATAGATGGTGATCAAACAAATGAGAACTCTGTCAGCAATGACATGGGAATGAAGGGACTGGACCAGCAGGTACAGTGCCCATATGTGATGACGGTAGGCTTGCAGCAGGTGATGTCTTGTCATGTTCAAGTGCATCCACTTCGACTGCATCAAGCTCAAGTGGGATGTCACACCAGCATGCCAGTGAACCACTGCTTAACCTGATGAAAAATAGAAAAGCAATAGGATGCAAGAGATCATGGGGTGGTGTTTGAGCCCACAAAGTGCATGTTTCAGGAGTAGCATAGGGAACTGGTAGAGATGGAACATCAGAGGGTGCATGAAGGAAGGGATTTTGAGGAAAGGTTAAGAAAACATGAAGCAGAACAAAATGTGATTTTTTAAATAATATGATAAGACTTATATTTTGCATTTCCAAAATACATCAGGAAATCCTTCTTTTCAAGGAACTGCCATGCAGAACACACAGGGTGTTAGTATCCCAATTGGCTGTCCCATCATTGGTTCCACTCAACAAAGTAACTTGTTGCATGTGTCAAATTATGCACCTGGCCAACATAACACCACGCATGCAATGCCCTCAACATCAAATGCCCACAGCAGTGGTAGTAACCATCCTGTTATTGAGCAGCAGCAGTTTCAAAATTCATCTGTAGGCCACACTTTCCAGGAAAGTAATATTTACAGTTCACAGCCCATGAGTATCCCAGCTACTTACTCACTATTGGTTTCAGTATTCAGACTTCAAATCTGCATGTGTCTGCACCCAGCAACATACTACCACACATATAATGCCATCAGTATCACATGCAGACAGCAGTGACGGCAACTCATCCTCTGTTGAGCAAAATCAGTCTGTGTCTATCATGCAGGCAAACTCCTACTTTCACTCAGGATCTAATGAGTGGGGAGTTTGTATGGACCGACTTCTAAAGGGTGTTAGTTCTTATCTTGTAAAATTACATTACAGTAAAAGTAAGGTAGGCAGCACAGAACATCATGCATAAGATGCCTTTGACCTGTAGTTCTGACGTGCTACATGTTTGTTCTCGTGCAGACTAGCGCTGACAAAACAGCAGTGCAACACCGAATGTAACTGCATATGGGTTGATGTGTTTTGTTACATTCAGTATTTCTGAGTCTGCAGTTCTATTTAGTTGATGAAATATTGGCCTCACAATATAAGTACCACAAAAATATATCTGGGGCAATGTTTATATATGCTCTTGCACTAGTTCCTTTATTGGTAGTTTACTATTGACACTGTTATAAGTGACCATATGTGTCATGAGGTACTTGAATTTAATGTAGTCATTGATATTGCAGCATACAAGCCATACATCATCTGTGTGTGATTGCAGCAAAATACAAGATTGATTCCATATGTGCCCCACACCGATCCAAGCATGAACCCATCAGCAATCTCTATGGGTGCATTGTACCAAAATGTGAGTTCTAAACTTATTCAGTTCTCATCGTCACACTTAGAAAATCTGGTTATAATGATGACAGATCACAGTTGTGGCTATTAATAGCATATTTTATTATGAATAAGTCAAACATGAGGAATGCCTAATGGTATGCAACCCTTCAAAAACTTATGTAGAAAATTGAAACATGACCTCCCATGTTGTTTAAAACTTTTAAAATGTTAGTGGGAAGAAACATTATAAATTTGCCTAAAATCTCCAGCAAGCTACATAACAGCACTACATGCAGTGACTGATAATCATACAGTACAATTGAACTCATGACAGTACAGTAGCACAGTACTGCTGACTGATAGTATTACCCTTAAAGAGGACCTTCCTGATGGTCCAAAAGTTACAGCTTGTAGTCATTACATGCAGTACTAGACCTGAAAAGGTGTATGCATTTGTTATTTCTGGCCAAGTTTACTCTGCCTTCCATAATTTGATTTGTTTCTGAGCCATGCTGCACTTGCCTTTGCTGTTCAGCTGCTGAGCAGATAGCTCTTATGACATCACTGTAAGATAGAGGAGTGACTCACATTGTGCAGTACTACGACTGCAACAATGTTGCAAGGAAACCTACCAGTACTAGCGTACATGCTGTGTTCCCTTCCCAAGACATCCTGTTAGCAGTGCATTATTCCAAAATCTAAATGCCTTGCCAGTATATTTTTTTTGTGAAATTGACTCTGCCCTACAATGATGTCAGCAGTATACCCCTGGGCCTCCACAGCAACACCAGGCTTGCTATAGAAGTTCTGGTACATTCCTGCAGTTTTTAGCAGCTCAGAATGCAAAAAACTAACTGCAGCAGACAGTAATGAAATACAATTCCAGAATCAATGCAAGAAGAGGTAATTAATGCATGAAAGTCAAAGTGACAGGGAAGGTCCTCTTTAAATGTATATCACACTAAAAATGTGTGTTAACACCAAACTGCATTAAAGACATTCACACTACAAAAATCTTAAGATAGTAAGCAGAAACACTAGAAGTTTACTTTTGATAATAAAAGTTTCCTCATTAAAAAACGTTTTTAAAGATATTTTAAGGTTCACAAAGTTACTGATTTTAAAAAGTTAAGTACAATTCATGACATTGGAAAGTTACTATATTTTTGCTTGCATGAAAAAGAAAAATAAAGTCTGATGAAATGTTTTCTTCAGTGTCACTTGTCACTTACTAATGCAGCATGAATTGTTTCTCATATGTTAAGTGACATGCTTTGTCCTTGTTTTGGGCTCATATGGACTAATGACTATTTAAATACTCAGCCAGGGCATCATGGATGGAAGATGTCTGTCTGTTCATTAATGCAACTGACATTTCATCTGCTGGGATGCAGTCATTGTTAGTGGGTTTTGGGTACTGCATATTATCACCATCATTGACCTAGCTGTCCAGAAATGCTTCTGCTTTGTCTTCACACACGCGCAGAGTGCAGCAGGCTCCAGTGATATATGGTACCCTGCCAATGCAAAACTTGTTCCTTTTAAGGAGACATTTCTATCTCCCTTGAGGTGCACAAAGGCATACTCCACAACCATCCTTGCATGGTTTAGTGGTTAATGTTACACTTGATAGGCACACCAAAGTCTCTGTAGAGCTTCATCAGCCAAGACAGAAAGGGATATAGGGGTCCTCCAAGATGACAACAGGCACGGTTATACCACCAAAGTCACGGTGCATTGGAGGAAATAGTTTCACTTTGTTCCAGGTGATAGAGTCTGCTGTTCTGTGGCACTCTGGCATTGTGTACCTTCCTAGCCAGCCCATGTTAATGTCCATAAATCTAAAGTAGTGGTCAACAAGTGTCTGCATTACCACGAATAGTAGGACTTTCTGTTGAAATATTCAGTGTCATTCCTTGGTGGTGACAGTATAGGAAATGGGTCCCATAAACTGCTCCACCACAGTTTGGGAACTCCCATTCTCTTTCAAATCCCTGGATAATTTGGGCAACATTGTGGATCCGGATCAATTTTAGCAACAGCACTCTCACAATTGCCTGGCAGTATCTCTTCATCAGCTAGGCTGGGACTAATGCCCTCTTGCAGGAGATGTACACTAATGGGCCTCTGCCTTCAATACATCTAGACTTTCCTAGTATGAATCCTAGTATACCTCACTGACAATTTCCCCACAGTGGACCTTCTAACACTGAAAAGTTGTCCAAGCGTTCTATATTCAATGCAAGAGAACTGCCTTGTGGAACTGGGTGTCCATCCTGATTATGTGTGGGTGTAGCTCATTACTAAGCATTTAAAATGTGTGCCTGGACATTCAAAAGTTATCCAGCTACTGCTCATCAGTCCATGAGCCCAGCACTATGTTGTCCCACCATGTAGATAATGTAGGGTGACTCCATATGCAACGAGGTACTGATTCATTTAAATAGCTGCAAGCTATCAAATTATGCAGCATTGTGATGCTCAACATGGTCTTCCATCTCAATTCTAGCACTCTGTGCACAAGCATACTCTCTGCTCTCTTCTCCTTTAATTCTTCAATAGTCCTGCTGTATATTAAACCAGCACGACAGTAGCAACACAGGAAAGCACTGGTTAAATTAGCCACCTCCATCACGCCATGTATTGATTACATGGTAACAGTACAGGGGCATGATGGGATATGTCAGGGTGTCACACTATGCATCATGGGATTGCCACCTTCAGAAGACAAACAACCATTTCACAGAACAGTTCAGACACTTGATAAACCTGTGTTTGTGCAGACAGAGGAGGAAAGAGCCTACCTAATTGTCTACAGCTTCAGAAGAAAGTACAGATGCTAAACCGTAAGCCACTGTAATGGTTTCAAAGCTGTTACTGTGCAACAGTGCATGGTGTACAGGGCCAAAGATTTTTGGTCACTAATATGGAGACTGAGGTTTTCTGCAGCAGAGAATGGCAGGGGAGAAATTAGAGAAAGTGATTGACTGAGCATGGCTGTTTACTGACATGGGTCTGGTGAGCGATAGAGTAAAGTGACACTGGAGAGCTAACTTTACTAAACACATGTTGTTTTTGTCTGTTGGGAGAACAAAATTAACAGTGACTAATGCAAGTGTTCCCTGATTTTTGCAAGTCCTACATAAGCCATGTTAGTGAGGGGAAAAACGGTAGTATTTCAAAATGAACATTCTCAGTGCATACTGATTTTTCTGTTTTTGCAAAGTGGTCCTGCTTTTGAATACTTGTTTTACCAGTGAATCAAACATATTTGATGCACTGATAACAACCAATCGGAAGGTGGATTTTCCTCCCATTTTATAAGTTCGGATACCAACTCCTTCAGTGTTAAGGTACTGTTGAAAGGATGCATAGGCCTGAGTAAATTTTATCTTTCCCTATGCCATTGCATTTGACTGTCAGTTTCATAAGTTTACACTGTATATATCATGTTTTGGCTGAGAAAGAGCAAACGTGAACCCCTGTCAAATATAATTTTGCTGAAACTTAATTAATTACATTTACAAATTACAAAATGTAAATATTATTATATCAGTAACCTATAGTCCTTAGGAAATACAATATGGTAATGAACCCGCTTTGGAAAACAAACTTAATTGGTCTCTCGCTCTCTTTTTCTCTCTCTCTCTCTCCTCTCCTAACTCACTCTCTGTCCTACTTAACCTCACTGCACTCTCTCTGCCCATCTCACCAACATGTACATACACACACACACACACACACACACACGCAAGATCTTTCAGAGCAGATCTGTCACAGATCCTCCAGCCCTACTTTTTAAAGTGGACCTGTGTCCACAGTGTTTCATTATATATAAGGTGATCAGACAGCATCTGCTGATCAAACATAGTCGCATCAGTGGGATCGGCACTTGTATCAAACTAAGTTGTGGAAAGTGTCATAAACCACTTGCAGGTTCTGAAAATAGCTGAAGGCAGCTCAGGCACCATGCTTCGGATGCATCTGTGGTCTGATCTTGCTCCCATGCCAGTGTTGAATATGCTGGAAATCTGTCTTCCACTCTCTTAAATAAGATGGGACAAATACAGAGCTTATGAAGTGAGTTTTTCATATATTTTAATTATCTGCTTGAAATAATGAAGACCCTGACATCAAATCTTACTGAAGGTAAATGCATCAATCACATTGCTAGTCAGTACAGGTAGTTGGATATTTATTTTCTTCATTAAAGTCTGAAGTGCAATCCAACCTAAGCATCCCAGATTTTCAGACTCATTTAGTTTACTTCCTAACTGTGGTTTCTTTTGAGTTTGATAGCAATTCAAGTTTTTTAACTGGTACATTATTATTAATATTAGAATTAATTAAGTTGAACTCACATTTCAATGCTTGTTATTTTACTTCTATTTTTGTACAACCTGTGGTTTTGGCATCTATATACTGTGCCCCAGACAGGAAAGGAAGTGAAGTGAAACACTCAGGGCCCTAGTCTGGACAGATTTTTGCCACAGGTACATCATGGGGTAAGTCTTTGTAGAATATCAGCTTACTGCTATCAGTTATTGCTAGCACAGACAGTTGAAAGAGAAATTAACATAAAAATGTATTTTGAAACTAGATACGTAAGGCAAAGCTAATTATTTCTGCAACTCTCAGCAGAGCATATTTGCTTGACTGGTCTTGTATTGAGGTTCATGGACATTACTTTTTTATTGAAGTAAGTCTGTATTAGTAAAGCAGAAGTACAGTAGTGCTGTAATTAGTCAGTCAAAGGGGGCAAAATGATCCTGTTTCTCTATGTTTGGCTTGAAGTCAGAGTTCATGGTTATGCTCCTATGGATTTACACTATGAACAGAGGTAGGAAGAGACATATAAGCAAGACATTTTGAAGCACACACACATTGCTTTTGTCTTCCAGGTATTTTTTCTTTAAATGTGAGCCCTATTTGCTAAATTAATTTTGGTAGGAGAAGGAATGGATGGAATTACTACCTCTTCAACCAACCTGACATAATGTACAAAACAGCTATAGTATAATATAACACATAAAGGAAAAATACTGTAACACATTTTAAATCATGATTTATACAGTATTAGGCATGACACAAACCAGGTGGAGCTATTTAAAATGAGATGTTTCAATGGATTTTAAAGTGCCTCAGAGAGTCAGTTAACAAAAAATATTGAGGTAAATTTAGTAGTTTCTGTATTACAATCAATGTGTGGGCAGTATTACTTTAAAACAAAAAGTAAACTGACTGAATCTTTCCATTTATTATGGCTGAAAAAGTCAAGCGATATATACATTTTCAATAGTGTTTTACTCAGTCCAAATCTTGGAGGGCTGCTTGCATTTGACCATTGTCTATACAGTCAGCTCCTTGTAATGGGCATGAAAATTTTAGATCATGTTTTATTAAAGAAAAGGTGAAATACAAACACACTCTGTTATGTAGCTATTAACTTTTCTGGCAGCTGAAATGCAGAAAAATAAAATGTTTGTACTGAATTGTAGTGTCACTAATCTTCATTACTGGCCTGTCTAATTAGATGAAATAATAATAATTTTGCTTAATGGTTCCAAATCAGTAAATATCTCATATGCATCCATATCAGAAAAACAAAACAAACTCTGCACCACCCAGATAACTATGTCTAATTATTTTCTAAATGTATCATCTAGCTTGGCATAGCTCCTTGATTCCTACTGCACTTGGAGGTCTCTCCATAATGAACAAAAACAATTACTGTATCACAGTGATTAATTCACCAATAATATTAATTTCATTTCTTGCAATGTGTGTGTAACTTTTCATCTGATTTATCTTGGTATTCATGCTCCTCTATTTCACTCAGGTTCATAGTTACCATTAATATAACCTGAGATGCCCACATGATTTGATATAAAAGTAGAGTTTATTAAAAGTCTTAAAGGAGACCATGTGATGCAGTGCTCAGAGTAACAACTCCCAGCGATCGCTCCCTCTACCCGATGGCTTTTTAGTCACTGTCCCTCAAATATTTCATTTTGACTTTATTCTGGTCTGGATAGTATCCTTTAACAACTGAGTGGCATCAGTGAGGCAAGTATGGAAGCAGAGATGTGTCTCCCCCACGAAACACACACATCCTGCTACCCCGAGAAACCCAGTAAGCGATCCAAGGCCCAGTGGGCCTGGTGGCAAAGCATCTACTTACCACTCATTACCACACAAGCTACAGATGTGACTCTGCTTACACTTGATTGATTTCTTTCAGAATTTACCCCATTCAGTGAAGATTTAAAATATTTAACTGTAGAGGTCAAACAAATGGTTACCACACTCAAAGATATTTCTATGATGATGGCAGACAACTAATCTCACCTAATTTCTAGGAAAAGTAGCAGAATCCATTCAATCTGAGACAGTGGACAACAGACACAGGAATAAAAAGCTAGAGGCCAAAATAGAAGATCTGAGGGAAGAGTCGCAGAAATAATATTGTGATAATAGGACTTCCAGAAAAGCAGAAGGAACCAACACTGTACTTTTGTTCAAAACTCTTAGAAAACTAGCCGGCTGTCCCTTTTGGCTCAGCTTATACCATCAGCTGAGTCCATCGAGCTCTTAGTCTGATGCCTGCACTGGGGTCAGCCCCATGCCCTCTACTCCTCAAATTCTTAAATTTCCATGAAAAACAATATTTTATGGACAAAGCAAGAGATCTTCAAGAAATCTTATGGGAGGAACTAAAATTAGAATCACACAAGACTTGTCAATGGTAGTTAGACAAAGGAGAAACCTATTCCACCCTATTGTCTCCAAACAAATTGCAGGTGGAATAAAATTCAGAATGGGATACCCTGCCCGATTTCAAGTCCTGATAGCTGGCTCATGGACTACCTTTGAAGAGATTGAACTGGTGCAGACTAAACTACAAGCAACCTTCCCAGACCTGTTTCACTCTCATTGTTGATGTTACAGAAAGGTATGGTGAACATGTTACCAGATATAACCTCAAGAAGTTTTGGTTACTGCCTGATTTTCTAATTTTACTAATGGCAGAGTGACCTACATGGCACCTGGTTGGGGCTTTGCCAGTATTTCTGACTTTTACAAGTTGCTCCAGATATTGCTGTTTTACTAGACAACATGTTCGTTTTCAAGTTCATCTTTAACTTTGATGCCTTGACTCATGGTGGTTTAGACTGTTTTGGGACACGATTTGTTTCTTTCTGATGTTGATAGTCCATGTCAACTCGTCCAGCAGTTTAGAGTTCCTCAAGTGGACATTTATTTTAATCTCCTGAATCTAAGAAGCATTTCCAAACCATAGGGAAAAGGACTAAATACCCTATTTTTTTCTTTTTAATGGTTGGTGATGTGTCCTTTTTATTACTAGAGGGCCCTTGCACTTCTGACATTAAAGAGTTATAATATGCTATGTTTTTAAAGGAAAGTTTGACATGAGACATTTCCTTTTCATTCATACTTTTTATGCCAGCTAGACTTGCAAACTCCCTAAGGAAGTGCATGGGAGATGCAAGGATAATGGAATGGCCTTCTTGTTACTTTAGTTCCTTAAAGTGTTTTGAGAACTGCTAGTAATGGGTTTTAACCCTCAAAACTGTTGGACACATATGACATATATGTCATTTTTATTTTATTTGTTAAACTTGATTTTATTGTTCTGTACTTTCTAGGCTATTGGTTGGGTGGAGGAGGATAGTAGTGGAGGAGCATAATTGTTCTGCAGATCATTATCAGTGCAGCAAGAGAGGTGGGTGGCTGGGTTGTCAAGGTTTCACACATAATTTTTGGTTTCAGACATTGATATGGGAAATTTTGGGAGAGGGAGGGAGAGGGAGAGGGAGGACTGGGGTGGCAGGCACAGCTGGGGTTTCTAGTAGAGATATCAAGGTTGCTGGTATTTCATTACTCTGAAATGTTTTAGAGCTGACTTTAAATTGAATAATGGCTAGTAAGATATATTTTGCAACATGGAATGTGAAAGGATGAGACAGAAACTCAAGCAATAGAAGGTGCTGAGACACTTAATTATCTTGTCTGCTGATATTTCTTTATTCAGGAAGCCCGTCTCTTAGACTCTGAAGCACTCCAGCTTAGGAATCAACAAGTGGGCCAGGTATTTTTTTTAAGCTGAGGGCTCTACCATCAGTTGTGGTACTATTGTATTAATTAACAGAAATATCCCTTTGCTCCTACCAATCTAATAATGGATCTTGAAGGACATATTTATTGGTACAGGACACAGTGTTTAATAAAGAAATTTTGCTGAGGAGTATTTATGGCCCTAATCAGGATGCATCTGGGTTCTTCACACAACTTCTCTTAACTTTAACCCACTTTTTATCAATCCCAATGATCCCGGTGGATCTCAACCTTGTTTCTGACCTGAATCTAGATCGATCTGGTCACCACCAAAGGGTCTTTCTCCCACTCAACAAGCATTACGTGAACTAATGGATCAGGTTGGGCTATGCGATATCTGGTAGGTTCTCCACCCAACAGATAAAGAGTATACTTATACCTCCCAAGTTCAAGGCACCCTTCCCACATAGACTACCCATTGCCTCATTTATTTATCCCTGGGATCCTGGATTCATCTATCCAACCTGGCCTCCACGGACCACTCCTTGATCACCTGTTATAAATCTCTGCTATCAATGGCTAAAGGGGATCCCAATGGAAATTTAATAATCGGTTTGAAGGACACATATGTAGCTTAAACAATCCAGAAACATATAGAACAATACACCTTAATTAATCATGGTTCCATGGAACGCCAGATATTGGATGGTGTGCCCTTAAGGCTTATCTCAGAGGGATTGTAATAGGGTTAGCATCCAAAAGAAAGAGAATTAGAGAACAAAAGCCTTACAACTATTGTCCCACATTAGGACCTTGGAACACACTTTATCTCCACAGTCTCTGGATTCCCTTCATCAGGGCTGATCAGAATGAGAGCTGCATATTTAGATCTATTGAGGAGAAGGCAGAATTTGTGATACTCAAAACTAAAATTTCCTACACAGATCAGGGAGAGAAGGCGGACGCCTACTGGCCTTAGGATAAAGAAACAGGAATCTTCTAGTTTCATACCTTCGATATGTTCTCAGTCGGACGGCTCTGTGAAAACATCCCCTGAAGATATTATCTCAGAATTTACTAGTTATTATGGATTTTATATGGCCAAATGTCTGCCCCTGAACAGGTAATAGATGGGTATCTTGTAGATACTAACTTGCCATGTCTTTCGAATGGGCAGCAGAACCTATTATTACACCGGTTATAGTAATGGAGTTAGAGGATGTGATTAAAAACCTTCCCAGAAATAAAACCCAGGGACGATAGTTACACAGCCAACTTCTACCAAAATGTAGTAAATTCCTTCCCCTCCCCATCAATATATAGTTTCTGGGGATGAAGCAGATTCCACCTTATTTGAGGCACTCATAGTTTTGCTACCCAAACCGGTAAGGCTCCTGAATTGGTTTCAATTATCGACCAATTACCCTTCTTAACCAAGATCTAAAAATACTAACCAAGTTAATAGCTAACCATCTTAATTTGGTTCTTCCAGATATCATTGGGCTGGAGCAAGTAGGATTCATGAAGGGTAGATCTGCAGATCACCAATGGATCCTGTCTCACGCCTTCTCGGTGTCCAGGGATGCCCCATTTCCTGCAGTTCTGGTCTCCCTGGATATTGAGAAGGCCTTTGATAGGATGTATTGGCATTATCTCTTCAGGACTCTCAAGTCTTTTGTCTTCCCATTATGATTCCAACAATGGATCCATTCCTGTACTGATTCCGCTCAACTTGTATAACTGCTAATGGACAGTTTTCAAACTCTTTCACACTGCATTCAGGAATAAGACAAGGCCTTTTCCTCATTTCTTTTCAATATTTATTTAGAACCGCTGATCCATAGACTGGTTAATTGTCAACTGATTCAGGTCATCCCTATCCAATCCCATGAAGTAAAGGTGTCAGCATACGATATGACCTGCTTCTCCAGTTATCCCATCCATCTTTATCCATCCCTCCAATGTTAGAAATTATTGAGGATTTAGTCATTTGGTGAATTATAAATTTAATGCTGATAAGACCATAGTTTTCCCTTAACCACAAGATATTTAAATCAGACATAACAGCACTAGGACTTCAATGGAAACAGGATTCCTATGATATCTAGGTATAGAGCTTACAAAAATCCGGGTAAATGTTTAAAACTTAATTTGGACTCCTATTGCTTACAGTTAGTCAGGATTTAAGTCAATGGGCATCTCTCCTATTTGCATTTGGGGCAGGATTAATTTGTTGAAAATTAATGTTTTCCCACGTATTTTTATCCACTTAGTTTATTAAATATGTGGCTCCCTTGTCCTGGTTTAAAAAGTACATAGCCTTTTCAATAAATGTATATGGTCCAATAAAACACCTAGACTGGCTTTTTATAAATTAGCTGCTCCTAAGTCGAGAGGTAGGTTACAAATATCTCATATTGGCCTCTATTTTGGATGAGCCACATCAACAAATATCTTAGATGGCTTTCACCTGTACCCCTGCTTATTCTCCAGTGTGGCTGAAAATTGAATTAGCTCAGATTCTCTCTCTCGGTCTTTCACCAGCTGCACTCCTATATATAGGGAAAAGGCCTAGCCTACTAATTTAAGAAATACCTCAGTTGATACTTCACTTAGGATCCATTCCCAGCTTTGTAGCTTTAAAATATAAACACACTATCGACTTATCACAACCTACATGGGGCATCCCTTATTTCAAGATAGATAGATAGTAAAGCTATCCTCTTCCTGGCTACCTCACTTAGGGAGGGTCTGCTTGCAAGTTTGGTCACAGAATGGGAGCATGGTTATCCACTATAGATATTTTACATAAATTTCACATTCCCAATGCACAGATCTTTAAAGTGTTTTAACTTAAACATTTCTTATAAAGTGCTGGGAAACACCCCTTTAGTACAGACTGGATCCTCTTTCTTAAAGAATTAACCCCATTAGCAAGTCTTCCACAGGCAGTTTCCAAGATCTATGGAATCCTTTTCAATTGGATTTACCCAGGCTATTTAGGCCCTACAACTTACTGGGCTACCTTTTTTCCAGATAGTAAGATAGAATGACCTACATTATGGCATAACTGTCACAGGTTTATAACCCAGGACAGACTTGCTCACACAAATGTATATACTGCACAATTTATATTACTCCCAACACAAATTTGCCAAATTGGGTTTAACACCCTCCTCCCTTTGGTAACTGTTGTCACCAAGAAGATAGTACTTTATACCATATCTTTTGGACTTGTCATAAAATATCTCCCTATGGGTTAAGATCAAGCAGAATACAGATCCCTCTTAGGATTAGAGGAGCTGTTTAGACCTATAATCTGTTTGTTTGGAGACTACTCAGAAATCTCAGTCCTTAGATGTAAATATTACATAGCACTCATGTCTATGTTGGTTAAAAATTGGTGTTGAGGCACTGGATAGATCAGGAAGAAATCACCTATAGGGAATGACTTACTGAGCTTCTAGCCAACCTTAAAACAGAGAAAATGATAGCAAGCTTGACCAACACAATAGACAAATTTAAAGAAATCTGGGACCGTTTTACACCTTATATACTATTGTAAATAATAAGGTTTGATCTCTCTAAGAGAGACATATTATCCCAATTTCCGGTGCTGTGAAGGGAAAAGAGGGAGGGGGTAGGAAGGGAGGTTTATGGGGGTGGGTGGGAGGGAATAATGGGGAGGGTGGGGAGAACAGATATTACCATGTTTTACTATAATTATCATCACATCACAAATGTGACTGTTCTCTGTATGATAAAACTTTTCAATAGAGATTGAATTTAAAAAATACAAATGTCTTAAAGCAGAAGTTCATGTTTAAACATTATGATTAAATAATTTCTGGTTACCCCCAGCTAACTGAAATAAGCAATTACAATATGCTGTAATACCTTGTAAGGCATTACCTAAACACAGTGAAGGGAACTGCTGTAAGAGTTATTAAGTTGTTTAATGAAGAAAACTACTGGGGCTGGAGTTTCAAACCCTGAGAAATCGGCACAGGTGTAGGGAAAGCTGGCATAAGTGGACTTCACTTGCACAGCCACAGTTTTATCCCAGCAGGCACCACATTTTCAAAGCTGGAGCCAGTTTACAACCAAATCCATGAGTTATGGCCACTCCATGGCTGTTCTGTGGCACAGCTGTGAGAAAACATTACACCTGGTTGGATCAGGTGTGACTTCCCCAACAGCTGCACCTGCCACCCTTGTGTTAAAGATACAAATGCCTGCAGGTGCAGAGAAGTTGTAACATAGCAGTGGCTGCAGTATGGGATGTAGTCCCAGATTGGATGAAAATCAGGCCCTGACCTTGCACCAGATAAATCTAAGCTCTACTATAGAAACTGTGCTCCCTGTCCACTCTAATCATCTACAGATTCTAATTTAAATGCATAGATTTCAAACAAAAATAGACTTTTTCTCATGCTTTATCTGATATCCATTATTAAAATGTTTTGCAGTTCATACATTTTTTCTTTTAACAAAATAAGGACAACAACTGTTTGTGTAACAGCTGACTGTTACTTTTCTGATCAGTTGCTTATTTTACCTTTGCATTACTTGATCTGCTATTTTTGACAAAAACACAAATATCAGCAATTATATAAAAGAAATAAATGAAAATGATAAAATAAAACATGTACAGTGGCATCAACTGCAGTATTACTGCAAATGCCACAGTATGCTGTAGAAACAATGTAATTCAGTGGCAATGAAGCCATTTTGCCCTGTAGTATTTTGTGGCTTTTTCCAAGTTTAGTTCTTTTATTTAAGTCAAAAGACCACTACAAAGATAGACATAGAAAGCAAGGTAAATAATTGCATAAATACACACTGCATAGTATAAAATATGTCTCCATATAATTATTCACAGTTCTCTTTCAACACAAAAGAAAAACCTGCTGAATAAAATAACATTCTAAATTCTTGTGCAAATTTAGGACCAAAAGAGACATTGCTGACAAAAATATCAATAAAATATGTAAGGCAATCTTTTCTTTCTAATTTCAGTTGCTGCACATAAATAATTGGCCACTCTCTCTATGCAAAACATGTCTTCTCTTGTCAGCAATATTAATAGATCCTTTCCCTGAATCACAATTATATAAAAGAGACTCAGCCAAATCTTCCTTGCATCTTCATACTAGCACGCCATGACATTATATTTATTAGCCAATCAGCTGCATTCTATAGCATTAAGACTTTTTAGTATTACGTCATGACCATAATATTTTACTTTGAAATATTTCAAATATAAAAAATCATAATCAAGAGCTTTATTCACCTCATTGGGCAAATAAGGTAAATGAGGGAAGAATTTTTCAGAAACAAAGAGATTAAGAACAAAGGGACATGCTATGAAGCTGGAGGGACATAGATTCAGGAGATATGTAGAAATACTTCACAGAATGAGTGGTGGATTCCTGAACAGCCTTCCAGTGGAGGTGGTGGGGTGAAGACAGTGGTGGGTTCATGAATGCATGGTATATGCAAATGGTATCTTAATAGAAAGGAAGGGAGGGAGAAGAAAGAGCCAGAGAGTGATTAGGGTTTGCAGAGATAATGTAGGTAGGAAAAATGGGCAGCCTAGGTGGGCCAAGTGATTCTTGTTTGCAGTTCAACATTATGTTTCTGTTCTTCTTTTTTATGCATGAACTTACAAACATAGTAACTTAACTTGTGCCTAATTATCATTAGCAATAAACCAAGGTGATAAATTAGAAGCATTTATCAATTCCAGATCATTACAGGCCTGCACCCTGAATGGTGTTCCTTATATAGTTTTTATATTTATTGGTAATCATATTTTTGCATTATAATTCCATAACAAGAAAATATTTAATTTGTGATGTGTCATTTACAGCAAGTTACAACATTGTATCCTGGCTGGTGCTACTGTAACTCTGAATTTAAGAGATTTGTTATGCTCCTCACTGTATGATGACTGCATAATTCTCTCCAGCTTTGCTCTCGAGGTTTATGTGTCATTATACTCGCCTGGTTATAAAAAACTCATAATAAACACGCTATGCATTATTCTATATACTGTTTATGGCTAAGGCCATTAATTCATGTCCAACAAGCAGTTTCTATGACCATAATTCACAGTTCAATGTTGTAATTCACAGATATCAGTGAATTATGAGATTTAGCTGTCAATCAGAGATACATTTTAAAACAATAGCAAGCAGCTTCTGTAATCACAGTTCAGAGTTAAATATTGTAATTCCAAGATATCATTGAATTATGAAACTTAGCTGTCAATCAAAATACATTTTAAAATAGCTTTTGCAGGTTATCTTTTTTAAATGACAAACTCAGTGTACAGTTACTGCTCTCCATGGCAGGAGCTAAACCCAGGTTTCTCTGATTTTTTGAAAATAAATAAGAGTCAGTCCTTGCTCACAACACTTCCATAAGGTTTGCATTTGCTCAGCAGTCTCTGCTGCCCACCTTGTTCCCCTTTGACTGGAGCTGATTAACATGCTTTTCTTTTTTTTTGTTTAAAGATAGCCTGTCTGGACTTAAATTTGTGCCATGGGCTGAGGTGTTCTACAATTGCAGCTCCAGGGTGTGTTACTGCTGTCTGACCCTTTGAATGTGGAGTCAGGCCTCAACCTGAGTTCCATAGGTGATTGAGTTGTAGGCACTGTGGGATTCAGAGACAATGGCACTAACTGTTGAACTGACTTCTCCATCTTAAAGATGCTGGGAGTGTCAGACATAAAAGACAGCTGCCTGGGAAGAAAACAAACCATCACCTGCCCACAAAACCTCCAATGTTTACTATAAAAAGATAAAACTAGTCCCCAAAACAGTAAGTACTCAAACATTTTTTCTACACATTTTATGGATTAGCCATATAATATAAACAAGCATCTGTCAATGCCAGATGTTCACTGCTAGTATTGTTGTGTTATTTTCTACTGAGGCAAATTTGGAAGTGAATTTCAGGCAGTGAGTCTGTGATAACTGGATTTTTTTATACAACTTAGATTATGCATTGTATGTGAACAACATAGAAACATAGATTTTGATGGCGATAAGGACTGCTTGGCCCACCAGTCTGCTCATTTCCCTACCTAATGGATAAGCTGCAGATCCTAGTTAACCAGCAGCCTACTTCTTCCTACCCCCACCCCTAGAATTGCCTTATGACTGTCTCATGCATGCTTGAATTCCACCACTGTTTCTGACTCCACAACTTCCTCCGAAGGCCGCTCCATGCATCCACAACCCTCTCTGTGAAAAATACTTCCTTGAATTACCTCTGAGCTGCCCCCTTCTATCTTCAAATTGTGCCCCTTGTTCTTGCACACCTGTTTTTTTAAAGATGCTACCCTCTTGGACTTTGTTGATTCCTTGAGATACTTGAAAGTTTCTATTATGTCCCCCTCTCCTTTCCTCGAGGCTATACATATTCGGCTCCTTAAGTCTCTCTTCATATGTCTTCCGTGCAGACCCTGCACCATTTTAGTTGCCTCCTCTGGACAGCCTCCATCCTGTCTATGTCTTTGCGGAGATTGGGTCTCCAGAACTGCATGCAGTACTCAGATGGGGTCTCACCAACTGTCTGTACAAAGGATAATAACTTCCTGTTTTCTACTGGTGATGCCTCTCCCTATGCATCCCAGTATCCCCAGCCCTCCTTGCTGCCCTCTCACATTGCTTTGCCCATCTTTAGGTCATCTGATATGACTACCCCAGGTCCTTTTCCATTTTTGTTGTTGTTAGTATCTCACCCCCATTGTGTACTCTTCCACTGGGTTTTTGTTTCCCAGGTGCATTACCTTGCACTTCTTAGCATTGAATCTAAGCTGCCATACATTTGACCATTCCTCTAACCTTGCCAAGTCCCTTCTCTCCTTTCCACCCCACCTTGGGCATCAACTCTGTTGCAGATCTTTGTGTCATCTGCAAAGAGACACACTTTTCCTTCCAGTCCCTCTGCAATGTCGTTTATAAAGACATTGAAGAGGACCGTCTAATACTGAACCCTGTGGTACCCCACTAGTAACCCCCTTTCTTCAGAGTGGACTCCATTTACTATTACCTCTGTGTCCTATTCTCCAGCCAATTTCTTTACCCAAGCTGACATCTTGGGACCCACTCCCAGGCTGGCTAACTTGCATATTAATCTTTGTGTGGACTGTGTCAAATGCCTTGCTAAAGTCTAGGTAGGCCATGTCCACAGCCCCTCCCTGATCTACTACTTTGGTCACCCAGTCAAAGAAATCTATCAGATTTGTCTGGCATGACCTTCCCACTGTGAATCCATGCTGCCTTGGGTCCTGAGCCCTCTGGCCTCTAGATACTCAACAATTCTTTCCTTCAGAAGTGATTCCATCATTTTCCCTACCACTGAGATTAAACTAACAGGTCTGTAGTGTTCTGCTTCTGCCTTGCTCCCACTTTTGTGATGGGGAAATGGGGAATCACATTTGCCCTTCTCCAGTCCTCGGTACCACCCCATCCTCCCATGATTTGTTAGTGCGTAGTCAGTGGTGTCACTAGTTCTACCCTTAGTTCTTTAGAATTCTGGAATGAATCCTATCAGGCCCCATTGCTTTGTGCACCTTCAGTTTTAAGAGTTCTTTCAGAACCCTTTCTTCTGTAAATGGGTGGTATCAACTTCTGTATCCAGAGTGTTTCTACTGTTTATTTTAGGTACCTCCCCACTTCCTTTGTAAATACTGAGCAAAAATATTTATTAGTATCTCTGCCTTTTCACAGTCACCCTCTGCCCACCCTCCCTCCTCTTTATTAAGCCTCACTAACCCTATCTTGGTCTTCCTTCGCTCCCTGATGTACCTATAAAGGTTTTATCCCCTTCTTAACTGAGTTGGCTATCTTTTCGCCGGTTTGGGCCTTTGCTGTTCTGACTGCCTTCCCAGCTTCCTTTTGCTTTAACTGATACAGTTCTCAGTCCTGCTCCTTCTGTGATTCCTTGTACTTCCTGAATGCTTTCTTTTCTCTTGAACCTTCACTGCCACTTCCTTTGAGAACCATAGTGGTTTCTTACATTGTTTTGTTTTGTTAATTTGCTTCACACAAAGGCTTGTTACCTCTGTGATGGCAGCTTTTATTATTCCCCATTGTTCTTCCACCCTCCTTCCTGCCCATTTGCTAGTGCATTCTTAGGCACTCACCCATTTAGCAAAGTCAGCCCTCCTAAAGTCCAGTACTTTTGCCTTTGTATGGCTTGACTCTATTGCTGTGTTTATGTGGAACCATACTGTTCGATGGTTGGTAGTTCCCGGATGGCTACCCACTTCTACATATGTGATCCTCTCTTCATCTCCATTTGAGAGAACCAGGTCTAAGATTGCTCCCTCCTCGAGTGGGCTCCAATACTAGTTGTCTAAGGCATGCCCTTGTAGGGCATCTAGAATAACCCCACTCTTTGAAGTGGCTGCTGCAACTGCACTCCAGTTAACATCTGGCATATTCAGATCACCCATCAGCAATATCTCCCATTTTCTGCCATTCTAAGTATTCTTTCTATCATTTCCTTGTCATTACTCCCTCAGAAGAAGGTCTGTATACAACCCCTGCGGATTGTGGTGCCATTGCCGGTCTCCAAATTTACTCACAGTGCTTCTTCTCCTCCCTGTTTTCCCTTTTGTTCTGTTGCTTTGATTCCTTCCTTATGTAAAGAGCTACTCCTCCTCCTCTTTACCCTCCCTGTCCCTCTTGTAGATAGTGTATCCTGGTATGTTTATGTCCCAGTCATGGTTTTGTGTGTACCATGTTTCTGTGACTGCCACAATATCCAGATATTCCTCCTCCATCAAGTCTACTAATTCAGGAAGCTTGTTACTCAGACTACGGGCATTGGTACTCATTGCCTCCATTTTTGATGGCTTTACCTTCTTTTGCAGCATCCCCCACTGACTTGTCTACCTCGGTCTTTTTCTCATTTAGTACCCTGTTTTGTAGGGAGAGGCTGGGATTTTCCTGCTGCTTATCAGTGCCTCCCACTTGACTAGTTTAAAATCTTGCCAATGAAGCATTTAAACCAATTGCTCAAAAGACTTGTTCCCTTCCTGGACAGATGCAGACCACCCTGCCAGTATAGGCTGGTGTCCCTCCAGGTGGAACCCCAGTCCCCAATGAAGCCAAACTCCTGTGCTCCACACCATTTTTTTCAACCATTCATTAAACTGCATGGTGCAAAGTACTCGCCTCACTCATGCCATTGACAGGCAGCACCTCAGAGAAGGATATTGTGTGTACCACTTGTCTTAGGCCCTCCCCAATTCTACAAAGTCCTTCTGCACTGCTCTAATCTCATGATTAGCCAATTCATTTGTCCCTAGGTGGACAATGACGCCCAGCTCAGACTCCGTGCAGCTGTTCTCGTGATCCTGAGGATGGCTTCCTGTCTCTCCAAGCCATGGCACCAGGCAGGCACCTTACTTCAGTTTTCCCTGCTCCCCCAGTTCTATTCCCTAATAATTGAGTCCCCACCAGGAGCTGCTTACTTTCCTTGTGGTGTCCTCTGCCTCCTTCCTGTGGCCCTCCTTGTGACAGTTGTCATCAGCCTTAGTCTCCTCTGTGGGTGCATCCATAGGGAAGCTATGCTCTCCCAGAATGGTGTATGGATTGTGGTGTGGAACAACTGACTGGGTGTGCCTCTGTTCCACCATCCTCACCCTCCTGAGCCCACTGTGGTCCAACTGCTGTGCTTTCTTCGCAATCTCTGAGGTAGTGGTGGTGGCTCTGGTGCTTTCTGGATGGGGAGGTTCCCTTCCTACCATCCAATGTGGCCTGAGGGAAGGTCCCTTACTACTGTCCAGTGTGACCTGAAGATGGGCAACTTCCTCCCTCAGGGCAGAGAGTTGTCAGAGAACAAATCAAACAAAAAAATTGTAAATCACCTCATTGAACAGAAAACTTGGTGCTATACTCAATTTAATGAAGCAGGAATCGAACCAAAGACCAGAGTAATATTATCTTCATTTTTTAAAGATTTCACTTGTCAGTTGTGAAATATATTACAATTGAAGTATTAATTACAAATTCAGGATGCATGTATGATTAGAACTTTTCTTTTTTCAAACTCATTGATATCAGGTTATAAAATGTGAAAATACACTTCACATGTCACAGACAAGCTGATATATCTTTATTTATTTTAGGCTTGTATATTGATGTAAGTACATGGGAGCATATGTTCTACAGATATCAAATATTATAGTGATTTTACAAATTAATATTCCATTGGTACAAATCATACTGCATGATGAGAATCTATTGTAACATGAGGAAATGGTACTGTAACAAAACAGCATGAAAGACTGTAAAACATTCTCAAGTTGATAGTTATGTGGGAAATAAGGAAACAGCTGAGATTTTCTCACAAAACTCCAGCTTTAGTATTACCCTCCTCCAAAGAGTAAATACTGTAGCAACATCCCCGAAAGTTTATTGATCAGAGACTGTACTACAACCAACATGCAAATGGCTTTCTGCATATGAACCATACATGCAGAAGAACAGACAATTATGATGAGTTAACAGAAAGCAGGCAAGTGATCAGTCATATAAAATAATGAAAATACTTACAGAAATGTGCCTAAGCTGGACTACAAGTGTGGATGATGGGACTCACATTACAAGCATCTGGACTAATACATCTATGATTCATATGCAGACAAAGAATATACTATGTAATCCCGAACTTGATATGTTGACGCTGCATACGAGTAAAGCCATCCAGAAAACATTGTCTTGAATCACTGAAATGCCCGCTGTACAAATTAGGGGCATTTCAGTGAAATTAAATATAAAATGCAGGAGGGCATTGCCTTCCACCTCCACACACCCCATAACTAAAATATCCAACTCCAAAGGGAGCAGACACCGAGTAAAATTATAACAGTTACAGGGGTACAATGAGTAAATGGCATTATCCAGAACAGAACACAGGTCACACACAGTATGCTGGCTGAGCAACCAGTGGTATTCCCTCCACACCACCAGGGCAGCTCAGCCAGCAATCCCATCCAGCTGTCCTTTCCTGCAGCTCCGACAGGGTCCATCACATCTGCTTCCTTACCTGTCAGGAGCACTAGCATTGGGCATAGTAGCATTGGTCACCGCAGTGTTCAGAGAAAGCTGACCAGGATAATGCATGTTGGGCTTTACAGTTTCTATATAATGTAAGTATACCCCAGACAAAATAGCTGCTGTGATAAATGAAACTGGATTTAGAATATAACTGCTCCATCCATAAAAGAAAATTTGGCAAACTAGCTATTACGCTTAATCTTAAAACCAAATTACCAACCACCTCTTCTCCACAGGGCACATATTTAAGAACTGCATTTTTATCCTGCTTTTTTTTCATTTTTGTTCATCTCATTCTGAGTGATCACAATGTCTGTGTTAAGTATTAGTAAGGTACTAGAATACAAGCATATGAGAATTAAGGAACTATATTTGTCATATTACCTGGAGCTAACAATGTTTCGATATTAGCATGTTTAACTTACAACTCACAGCAAGAGCTATCTGCTTGTGTGTCATCTGATCCTCAGCATCATGCATGCTGTGTGGTACTTAAAATTCTTAAAATACTGTATACAGTATGAACTCATTCACAGTTCAGTCAGCAGCCAGCCATGGTGGTGAGAGGAGGGCTGTGCTGGTTGCTGGCTGGGAGTCAAGATGGGGGTACAGGATGCTGGGTGACTACCTGACAGGGTGAGGGTGTGGGAGGTCTGCTAGACCACCAGGGAAATTAAACAATATTTTATTCGATGGTGATCGGACAATCAGGGAGGAGTGTGGAACCACTAGACAACCAGGGATTTCAGTACTTTAACCAGGGACAGTGATCAGACATGGGGGACCACTACACTACCACAGAAAATATATTTTATATGGGATATTGATTGACTTTGGGTGGAAGGACCACTAGACTACCAGGGAAATAGATATTTTTGTATTAGGGACAGTGATCTGACATCAAGGGAGGGACCACTAGACTACCAGGAAAGACATTTTTTATATGGGTACAGAAATCAGTGACCAGGGAAGGGACCACTAGGCTATCAAGGAAATTTATATTTCTATACAGGGACAGTGATCGGACATCGGGAGGGGGACAACCTGTGTAATCATTTTTTCACAAATTATGAAAAGAATCCTTTCCCATTTTCCTTTTTCATAGTTTATGTAAAAGAAAAATCTTTTTTCTCAAATTGCAAAACAGGATCCTTTTTGCATTTCTTTTTGCAATTTTGAAAAGGATTTTGCATGTAAAAATGCATTTCCAGGTGATTTATAAAAAAACTAACAGTAGAAGTTAATAGAACAGGTCATGATTAGCATAACACATGGGTTGGTTACTTCAGAAAATATAATTGTTTTCTGCTTCTTAACTTTGTTTGCCTCGCTAAGAAAAAAAAGATGGTGGCAGCATGAAAAAGATTCCCATCTGAGACAAAGGATTGCCCATTTGTGACAAAAAATCCATTGTTGAGCAGGACATCTATCTGGTCCTATAGGAAATAATGGGAACATCTGAAGTTTAATAAATTTTGAAAGGATTAATATTTTTTCACCAAACCTTCATAAGGCACCACTGTGACCCAAAACCTATATATCCTAAGCATTTCAGACCAAAATTCCTCACCATTTTGCACAGTGGCATGACAAACACTTTTAACAAAAATGATAAATTTCACATTTTGACTCCCCATATCTCTGCACCCACACATCTGAAAAACAAATATTGCCAAATCAACAGGCCTATGGCCCCTGACAGCGATGCAAAATTTCATTTGAATCACTTGAATGGTTGCAAAGTTATTAAAGTGCAAAATTTTGAGTTTGACATAGAAGTGACTGCTCAGCCCTAGCTGTAGTAGTGCTACTGCACCACTATATTATATAGATATAGATACAGATATGGAAAAAAAACCTAGAGGTGGCAGCGCACGGTGACTGGGCACCCTAGTGTCAGTGTTACGTTTGTGGGTGTGGGTGTGGGGTGGTTGGTGCTGAGAGGAACGGACGAATGGGGGGCAGGACAGTTATGGGGGCACCAGCAACAGACATCAATTGATGGTTTTCTGTGTTACAGGGTGTAATTACCTCAGCAGGCTGATCTTGACATATCAGCTGTGCTTGGTGGATGGCATGGATCAAAGGAAAGAGCTGACTTATGATTGAGTTGGCTCTTTCCTTTGAAGTCATGAAGTTTCCACCCAGCAATCCAGAATACTGTCATAATTAGCCTGGCTGATGATCGTGTGACACTGAGGAGCCCCTTGTAGGCCACGCCACCCCCTCAAAAGCCACTCTACAAACAAAACGCTCACTGCATGTGTGCACAGGGAAAACATAAAATGCCCTCAGTAGATCTTGTAAAAGTCCCTTCTATTCTGCCTAGTACAGTATTTTCTTTTAAATTGTATTCCTAACTATAAAATGAGCCCTTAAAGGATATATTTCTCTCTCTGTCTCACAGTGACAGCTCTCAGTTTCAATACTGCAATGTGCCTGCTGACACATACTGACCTAAAAAGCTTCAGATAGGTTAATCACCTCTCACTATCATGTGTACAACTTCTGGAGCCCTTTGCCTAGCTGGGTAACTGCTCTGGAAATAAGAATTTTGTACCCCTATGTGGAGCCTCCTCCAGCAATTTTAACCACTCCAGGCAAAAAGCATGAAACCCTGGGATATCCAGAAATATCAACAGATTTTGACGCCAAATTGGAGTTCAGTGGGAGTCCTGAAATCCAACACTTTTGGCACTGAGAAAGCCAGATTGAAGGGACATAGTTTCTCTTTGGCATTTCAACACTTCAACAGATAGTAAACAAACAAAACTTTCTTCTTCCTCCCAGGTGGCCAGGGCTAGTCCCATGGCTATCCCATACTCCACCCCGCATTTTTACCATCCTCCCTCCTCTGCCCCAACATTATTTTCTTTAAAAAGGAAAATGCAGGCTCCTGGCACTGTCCCATAAGCTGACAATGTCTTTTCAAAACACTCTCCTCCTAACCCAATTACCCCAGTCTCCAACCCATCATGTTTCAGATATACCTTCTCCTCCTGAACCACAATTCTGATTTTTGGGGTGGCAGAAGAAAACAGATATTCAACTAGCTAGCAGACACTCCACCCAGTATAGCCTACCTGCTCCATAGTCTTTAGTCTCTGAATGGAGCAAGTAGACATATCATCAGGGAGAGGAGAATGAAGCAAGTGCATTGTGTAATAGCAGGCAGATTGACCCATTCAGTCTGTCTAGAAATGTCATTAATGATGCAACTGCTCTTGTTTTAGCTACTACCTCCCATACCCTGGGCCAAAGTGTCTTCAGAAGAATAATATAAGCTAAGTGCAATTTATTGGGGCTCGACTCAAAGCCAAACTGAAGTTGCCTCTGTCCCACTTCTCTTACAATTATATTCCAGTAGCTCTAGTGAAAAAATAAATATTTCAAAACAAGCAAGAATATTTCTGAAACTAGGTGGACATCAATAAATTAAAGGAGTGCCTTAACTTAACAGTCTACATTTTACAAGAAACAGGAAAAGAAACAATTTAAAATGTAACAACAAGATTTGGTCACAAAAGTTCAGACATGAAGTGTACAGCTGCATTAATTTAATAGAAAGACAAAAGAGGAACTATTGAATATAGCCTAATTCCTGAACTCTTGCCATGTAAGAACACCAGGTTCAAATACTGTAATAGCAGCATAGAATTAAAAAGCCAAAGCCTTAGTTTTGTTTAGCAGTGGGCTACTAACTCTGCTCCCCTGAGCACTTTTTAAAGAGACTGCTTTAGTTTCATTTGGACATACATGTTTTAATGCTTCTGCCATGGTGCTGCTTGGTCTGGTTCTTACTAAAGAATAGAAAAAGAAAATGCACTTAGAGAGACACAAGATGCTAAAGTTAAGTCCAAAACTGAAACAAATAAATGATGTAAACAAACCATTCAGAAAAAGTACACACCAGCATGGAGTGCAGTTCAGTGAAACCCAGCACTTCACATCAATAACTTGATGCTTCGTCAATGTCACATCTTAGTCATAAAGTGCTGGGGTTTCCATGAGCTGAGTTCCATGCTTTTGTGAACTTTTGCTGAATGAATAGTTTATCTGCATCATTTATTTAACTGAATTTTGATTTACTTTTGGCATCTCAAGGCAAACCCTCTGATGCAGTGGTAGCACTACTACCTGTGGCGTTGATAACCCATGTTCAGGAGCCAGTGGGGATGTCAATGGGTCAGCTATGGGGAGGTAGGATGAGCATCTCATGGACAGCTCTCCTGCTCTGTGGGGAAGGTCATGGTTCCCAGGCAAGCCACAGACACCCAGTGGAGGTTGGGTGTGCAACACCTGGGGTCACTCTTCAGTGGAAGGCTATGGCAGATGTCTATAGATCAGGTGTGGAGCATGCCCCTCTACACTGATGTCATTACATGTCCACACCTCCAGGAAACTGTCAAGGAAAATCCCTCTAGGCTGGCAGCACCATGACACCATTGGACCTCAGTCCGAATGACATCCGAGGAGCTAACCTCAGCTGCAGTCTCTAGTTGGATCTCGGTCTCCCCTGTACCATGGGGCAGTCAAACCACAGGGGCAAGCTGCAGGGCCTCCCAGATTGAAGCAGCCCAGTGGGGATGCCAGTTGCATGTCCAGGTACTGAGAGGGGTAACCCCACTTGTCCCTCAGGGTGCAGAAAAGAATTGAAAACAAAAACCAAAACACTTTTGTTCTCTTATATCCTTCTGACTGTGTCTTCCTTTGTGCTTTTCACTTCTTCTTGTTCCTAGACTGCACCCATTCACACAGTGCATGCTTGCATCCTGTGTTTATTTATTTTCAACCTGGGACTTCCTCTGTTTTTCCTATTCCTGATCACATATATTTAAATTTGTGGGAGGAGGCATCATTCTCTTTAACTAATTCTCTGTTTTTTAGGAAATGTGAGTCCCTGTTCTTCTGATTGCATACTTTTCTCTAGGTTCTTGAACAAATGGTTTACTTATTTATTTAGTTACTTAATTAAAACATATTTTTCAAGGTAAGAAGTAGAACCTTGGTGGCTTATTTCCAGTTGTGACCTGGGTGGGGGTACAAAGGATTTTGCAAAAAATACAAGAAGGCTGTTACACATTTACAAGCTAGCAGATTATACAGTTATGCAAAACAGTGCACTGCAGCAGTAATGCAACTACAGATGTGGCTATATCAGCATAGGCATAGCAACCTGCATTACCTTCCCACCTTGCTAAATGCTGCACCCTTCCTCATGACCTGACCCATCTGCTTCTTCTGGTGGATTCACTCTTGCTTGCTTGCACAGCTTCTCCTGATTTAACTCATTTGTTTCTTCTGCTGTTTAGCAGAGTTCAGTTCCTTTCCTGGTCTACTGCTGGCCTGCAGTTCACCTACCAACCTACAGCAGCCATTCAGCATTTTGCAAGATCAAGTCCAGACTATCAGGGATTGGATTGGGACATGGACTGTTTCTCAGTCTGGACAGTGGATAGATTTTGGAATGGACTCCTTGCCTTGCCATTCCATAGACAGGGCTCAGTGCACCAGCAAACATATAACATTGTCTCCATGCTCTTGACTACAAGGGTGGCATGCACATTATCCCATGGGATTTCTTCCTCACTTGGCAAAACCTGAAATGCATACTTACAGAATCTGATCTAGGTGCAGCTATCATTTCACCTGGATTTAGCTTAGGGCCTAGCTTGACCTATGACCTCAACCAGAGGACTTAGTTTCCATAGGGCTTAGCTGTGGTTAGATTTATCATTGTTCTAGAAGTCTAAGTTATAGCTCAATTCCATGGCTGTAGCAGTGGTCACAGAAATCAGGGCTGATGACAGAAATTGGTGCCAGCCACAGAAACTGGGAAAACCAGCAACACAGCCATAGAAATGCTAGCTATGCTATGTGATCACACAAGGAAAGACTGGAGCATAGAATCAGAAGTGATACTCTGGCAGTGGCTTTCAAGATTAATGGCAGATACATAAGTCTGCCTTTAATACAGTGCCATGATCTATGCGTGTTCAAGTCGAGGAAAAAATCTGTTTTTTCACTTGGTTGATAGTGCTGATGTTCCTTCCTGATACGCATAGTTCCACGTCATGAGGGTCATTCTGTTCAAATAACTGCTGTCTTGCATACAGTTACTTGCATTCAGGTCAGACATAAACAAATGAAGGGTAACACGCTTGCTAATATGTATGAGCTGGTGCATTGCCAATAGCTGGTGACTAAGAGAAAATCAAGACAGCATTGCAAAGACTGTGCTCACTGAATATCAGCAGGCTAAAACAGAGTTTCTATATAGTGATGTTTATATAACACTGCCACTCGTTAATAAACAAACATAAAGACATACAAAAAGCCTGTGGATTTTAATTAATCCAGATATTTGTAGCTGGATTCTGGATTCAGCTGACTGGACTAATTCAGCTTTTGAAGCTAGGAGCTGCAGTTAGACTGCATGTAAGCTCAAACTCTCAGTGTGCACAGTCTATTGCAATGCAGTCTTCGCTTTGCTTTCAAGCCCAGCTATTGGCAGTGCACCAGTTCATATATATTAATATGCATGTTCCCTTCATTTGTTTACTGTCTGACCTACGTGCATGTAACTGTATGCAAGGGGCAGTTATCTGAATGAATGATCCTCATGACTTGGAACTGTGTGTATCAGGAAGAAACATCAGTGATATTGAGCAAGTAAAAGACTTTTTCTCCTAGATTTGAACTACGTTGATCACTGGCACTGTATTAAGGCAGACTGCTTTAAAAATATTAAAACTAGATCGGAAAGATGGATTACCATCTTGAGATGGCATCACATTTGCCATGATGTCATTCCTGATCTCAAGCTGCTGTCATTGACATTGGTCCTTGAATGATGTCTATGACAGTTAGTTCTCAGTTAAGACTGGGACAAAACCAGAGGAACTTTCAATGGCTCATGGGCAACATCCATTTGAATAATTATCTGATGTGAAAAAAACAAGACACCATACATAACTGGTTTTAAATGGCAAACTTTATTGAACAGTCCCCAAAAAGGCTATTCAGAATTAGAGCTTTCAGAGGAAGTCTTGTTTTCTCTGCTGTGGCTGCAGCTACAGAGAAGTGGCACCATTGCTGCTGATTTCCTTGAACTGTGCTTGTCTTGTCTTTTCTTGGATGGTCCCTGCCTTTTTATGAAATGTTGGTACCAGGATCTTCTGTTGGATCTACACACCACAGGGCTGAAGAGCCAGGTAGCTTCCCTCATTCTGGTAGACTGGAGTCTGGTGTTGTGTCATAGAGCAGACCTCAAGGAGCCAAGCCAGGAATGGTGAGTCTAGTGAGATGAAGTGCCACAGAATGGCTGCAGAATCAGCAGTTGTTCCCCTACAGAAAATATGATGTCCTACTGCACAATGTATGTCCACTTTGCTGCAGTAAACATGGGACCCTGCTCATATTTATGATGAAGCCTTCAAAAGCTAGTTCAGTTCCGAATATAATCAGTATTTGTCCTGTCATTCATTTGAACTCTGCTGAGCTGTCACATGAGAATTATTTTGGAAATCTTAAATAATAATAACAATCCTGGATGGATGGTAACCTTAGGCCTTGGATCCTCAGAGTTTCGCTCCACAGGGGTTTCTCTCCTCCATGCAGAAGGCCTTAAAATAATTACTGTCATACGATGGTGCCTGGATTTTGTCTCTGTCTGCCTATTATGCTTGATAATGCTAGTTCTCAATTCCTCACAACTTAAGGAAAGCATACAGCAAATCTTTTAGCATTCCACTATTTCTTCCAGTTTGTATTTTGCACATTATTACTGTATTCTAAGGTACCTTTAGCCGATATGGACCTAGTCTCTGATGCACCTCTAGATTTGGAATACTCTTCAAGTGCTTATAGTGCATAACAATTCCTACACATACTTATGCTTCTCACAGAACTGGTGAACATAGCAACATAGAATTTGATGACAGAAAAGGACCTCTTGGCCCATCCAACCTGCCCATTTCTCCCTACCTACATTAACTTAGACCTTAGCCAATCTACAGTTCTTTCTCCCCCTTCCTTTCTACTATGATTCCTATTTGTTTATCGAATGCATGTGAATCCCACCACTGTTTTGTCCCCACCACCTCTGCAGGAAGGCTATTCCAGGAATCCACCACTCTTTCTGTGAAGAGTACTTTCTCACATCTCTTCTGAATCTGCCCCCTCTCAGCTTCATAACATGTCCTTTTGTTCTTGAGCACCTTTGCTTCTGAAAAATACTTCCTCTTGTACCTTATTCACCCCGAGAGGTATTTAAAGGTCTCTTTCATATCCCCTCCTTTGTTCCAGCGTATATATTGAGGTCCTTTAGTCTGTCCTTGTAGAGCTTTTGATGCAGACCCTGTACACTTTTAATTGCCCTCTCTGGACTGCCTCCACTCTATGTCCTTCCAGAGATGTGGCATCCAGAACTGCACAATGTACTCTAGGTGGGGTCTTACCAGCGAACTACACAGGACAACACCACCTCCCACTTCTGCTGGTAATACTCCTTCCTATGCACCCTAGCATCCCACTAGCCCTCCTGACTGCCTTGTTGCACTGTCTGGACACTTTTAGGTCATTTAATATGACCCACAGGTCTCTTAGCTGCTTGGTGGTTGTCAGTGACACACCACCCATTTTGTACTCCACCCCTGGATTTCTGTGTCCCTAAGTGGAGCAGCATAGTGCAGTGGTCTAAGGCTCTGGCTGCAAATCTGGTGACATCCAGCAGACCAGACCTGGGTTTGAATCCCACAGCTTCCACTTGCATACTGTGTGACCCTGAGCAAGTCACTCAACTTCCTTGTGCTCCCAGGTCGCTCCTGTAAAGCTTTCAACAGTGTGCTATACCTAGTAATAAAAAAAATAAAAAAGTGCATTATTTTGCACATTTCTCGTACAACCCAGCTGCCATACCTTTGACCACTCCTCTAGTTTTCTCATGTCTCTGCTTATCCTTCCTTTCAACCCCCAGGAAGTGTCCACCCTATTGTAGACTTTGATGTCATCTACAAAGAGGCAGACATTCCCTTACAGCTCCTCTGCAATGTCACTTATAAAGACATTAAAGAGGACCAGTCCCACACTGATCCCTGAGGCACCCTACTAGTCACCCTCCCTTCCTCCGAGTAAAATGTGTTTACCACCACCCTTTGTCACCTATCCCTTAACCAATTTCTTATCAATTTACCACCTTAGGACCCACTCCTATGCTACCCAGCTCATTTACTAATCTCCTATGTGGAACAGTGTTGAAAGCCTTACTGAAGTCTAGGTAGGCCATGTCTACTGCCCCACCTCATTTAAGTCCACTGTCAACCAGTCAAAGAAATCTATTGGACTAATTTGACATCACCTTCCCATGTGAAACAATGCTGCCTTGGGTCTTCTAACCCACTGGATTCAAGATATTCCACAATCCTTTCCTTCAGCAGTGATTTCATTAACTTTCCTACCACTGATGTCAGGCTGACTGGCCTATAATTACCAGCCCTCCCTGCTGATACTTTTGTGTAGTGGGACTACATGTGCCTCTTCTACTCCTCTGGAACCACTCCTGTTTCCAGTGAGCTGTTAAATAGAACTGTCAGAGCTGCAACCAATATTTCCTGAGCTCCCTCAACACCCTTGGGTGCATCCCTCTGGCCTCATTGTTAGGTATTCAAGCCAATGATTAAACTAGAAATGAGGAATTGCACACCAATGTAAGGTTTCTTGAACTAACAAAATATACTGCATTAGCCCTGGCATCCCAGCTTACAGTGTACCAATAATGCTTGATTACATTCCCTTGGGAGATGAACCAGACAGGTGTGAAAGCTTACATAGATACATAGATACATAGACAGTGTCGGCAGATAATTCAGAAATGTGAGACCATGTAAATCCAGCATAGCATCCTCAAGGGCACCCCATTTAAGTGGTCTGTATAATCTAATTCAAAGGTTTCTCCTGAACAGGGCAGGCTGAACTAAATTTCCTTTGTATCCTCCTGAAGATTTATTTCACTTCTGTCCTAGATTAACTGTACTCCACCTCCACCTCCAACATCTCTCGTACCATGTTCCTTATCCAAATGACCACGTATCTTAATATCACACTTTAACCCTTCCACTTCTTGTTTCAGCTTTGCCAGTTCCTTTTCCAAATTAGATGATACCTGCAGGATCTGAGGTATGTGAGTTTGTACAATTTCTGCCCTCTCCTGCTTTTTTTTTATAAATACTTCCGTTATTTTTATCCATAACTTTTTTCCTTCTCCTTCTAGATTTAGCTCCAGAAATCCCTTAACTGGAGACCTCAGGGAAATCAATTATACTAAAATCAGGTCTCAATTGAGCTGATCCTGACACTTTCATGTCATCAGAGCACTGATCTATAATAGATACTACTTCCATCTTCTCCAGATTTATTATTACTTTCTATTTTTCATGCAAATAATCAACTTTATCCATAATCTGGCTAAGTTTTCTTTCGTTATTAACAACCTGAACTTTTAACTCTCTAATGCATCTTTATTAAGCACTAACTGTTCCATCAAAGTCACAAATTAGTTTTTGAGTTCCTTAAAAGAACAATTAACTCATCACTTAACCTAGCAAGGATAACATCCTCACTTTCCTGTGTACAATTATTACTTCTATAAGGTTGTTTTATACATCTAGCAATTTTACTTTTACAATGACATCTAGGGATTCTAAGCATTTTCCAATTCTTTAAGTCCATCTATTGTGTGTTGCAACTCCTCTAATACCTCTTTAAGTTCATAGTTCTTATGTGCTGCACTCAACTCTGAATCTCTTGCTAAACCCACCACTCATCAGGAACCTCCAAGATTCACTGACCATTAGTAACTCATCAGACTTCCTCAACAGGGAGGAGATTTTTCCATGTTGTCAGAAATAAGTGAGCTATATGAGAGGGTTTTAGCTGTATGAACTGAACTACCATAAAATGGCGCCCATGACCAGCTCCCAAAGAACCATCAATAAAACTACAACTGTTTGTCTCCCACAGCTCCTGCTCTGGTTCTACCCTAGGTGTCCTGTATAATCCAGGGCAATTGAGGCATCTGCAGACTGATGCACCCCTTGCATACTTTCCAAGTAACAGTTGAAGTTATATTGCCTAAGCCTAAAATTCTGACTGGAACATATAAATAAGATAAAAAACAGGAAAAGCACAGGAGACAAAAATAAAAATTAAATAAAATTTCCTCTCAGGAGCAAGAGTGTGTAATCTATCTCCTCCTCTGTCCAGTCAGCCAGACACCATGGCACAACAGATTCTCCGGGAAAGGGAACACTCCAATACAGCAGACTGTCACCTTAACACCACAGTCAGCCTTCAGACCTTGATTCTTCTGCATACCAATGCACTCTGCAGTGCTTTCTTCACTGCCTCATCGCAGGTGGCCCATGCCACCACCACACTCCAGCCTATGAGTGAGACAAAAAGACAGCAGCAGAGAGACCACAAGAAAACTGAGCCACACACAATGGTCTGGAAAGTCCTGAGTAATAAGACAGGTATGGATTTTAAACAGACAGTATACCTTTTCCAAATAAAATAGTGCTTTACTCAGAACCTGCTGAATCAGCTCCTCCTCAGTTGAACAGCATGAAGCAGCTCACTTGGAAGTCAGTCTGCTCCATCTCACGATCTATCAACCAATTTGGTGGGTCAGTAAGGTGCTCCTCCATATCCTATAGGTACTACAGAAAAAGTATACCGACCTTCCTCCAGACACATTTAATCCTGTCTACATTTTGGAACATTTTACTCTAAAATCTTTGTGTAGTAGGGACCATCCCAAGTCCATTTAAGGAGGAGAGAGTCTTAAAGAAACTCACTAATCTGAAAGTGGACAAGGAATGGGGCCAGATGGGATACATCCCAGAATATTACGAGAACTCAGGAGGTACTGGCATCACAACTGACAGCCCTGTTCAACAGTTCACTGGAAACAGATGTGGTACCAAAGGACTGGAAGAGAGCAAATGTAGTCTCTCTCCACAAAAGTGGCAGCAGGGAGGGAGGCTGGCAATTACAGACCAGTCAACTTGATCGCAGTGGTGGGGAAACTAATGGAATCACTACTAAAAAAGGATTGTGATATATCTTGAATCCAATGGATCACAGGATCAGAGGCAACAATGATTCACAGTGGAAGGTCTTGCAAACAAATCTGACAGATTTCTTTGACTGGGTGACTTGGGAGGTGGATCAGGGAGGGCAGTGGATCTGACCTACCTAGATTTCAGCAAGGCCTTTGACACTGTCCCACACAGGAGGCTAGTAAACAAGCTGGGCAGCCTGGGAGTGGGTCCCAGGGTGGTAAACTGGGTCCAAAATTCACTGAGAAATGGGACACAGTGGGTGGTAGTTAGCAGAGTTCAGTCTGAAGAGAGGGGTTGACCAGCAGGGTCCCACAAGGATCAGTGCTCGGACCAGTTCTCTTTAATGTCTTCATAAGCAACATTGCAGAGGGCTGGAAAGGAAGGTGTGTCTCTTGGCAGATGATCCAAAGATTTGCAACAGGGTTGACACTCCAGGAGGAGTAGAGAAATGATAAGGGACCCAAGCAAGCTTGAGGAGTGGTCAGGGTGTGGCAGCTAAGATTCAATGCAAAAGTGCAAGATCATGCACTTGGGGCATAGAAATGGGGTGGAGTACATGATGGGGTACTGACAGCCACCAAACAGGAAAGGGATTTGGGAGTAATCATATCTGATGATCTGAAGGTTACCAAACAATGTGAGTAGGCTGTAAGGAGAGCCTGTCGAATGCAGGGGTGCATAGGGGAGGTACCTCCAGCAGAAACAAGGAAGGAAGTGGTGATGCCACTATATAGAACATTGGTGAGTCTTCATCTAGAGTACTGTGTCCAGTTCTGAAGGCCACATCTCTGGAAGGACATAGAGCAGAAGTGGTTTAGAGAAGGGTGGCAAAAATGATGCAGGGGCTGCACCACAACTCATATGAGGATAGACTGAAATATCTCAATATATAGTTCCTGGAGGAGAGAGAAGAGGGGTATGATGGAAATGTTCAACTACCTCAAGGGTATAAATATGGTACAAGAGGGTAGCATCTTTAAAAAGAAAGGATGATCAAGGACAAGAGGCCATGATATGAAAATAGAGGGAGGAGACTTAGAGATAACATGAGAAAGTATTTTTTCATGGTAAGGGTGTAGATCCATGGAATAGCCTCCTGGCAGAGGTTGTAAGGGCAAAAATGGTAGGAGAATTCAGAAATGCATGGGACAGACATAAAGGAACTCTAGCGATAGGAAACAGAGGGTGCTCATGAGATCATTTAGGATCTGTTGATATGAAACAACTAGGGAAAGCAGGCAGACTAGGTGGACCAAATGGTCCTATTTCCCATCATAGAAACATAGAAATATAGAATTTGATGGCAAATAAGGACCGCTTGGCTCACCCAGTCTGCCCATTTCCCTGCCTACTGATAGGCTGCAGATCCTAGTTAACCAGCAGCCTACTTTCTTCCTACCCCCACCCCATAGAATTGCTCTTATGACTGTCCTGCATGCTTGAATTCCACCACTGTTTTTGACTCCACGACTCTTCCTCCGGAAGGCTGTTCCATGCATCCACAACCTCTCTGTGAAAAATACTTCCTTAAATTACCTCTGAGCATCAGATTTTGTTTCTGTGTTTCTATAAAATGATTTTGTGTGGCAAAAGGTAAGCTTTGGGTAGCATTCTAGGTTGCATAGGTAGTGAATTTTATTTTGCACCCCAGGTTTCTCTATCACCCACCCACACCCACACAGTGATTTACAATTCTACTTTTTGTGATGTCATAATTTTAGGTCAGAAGGGACTCTTGTTCCATTATGCCCCCACCATTGATCTTCTGTCATTCTGTTTCATGTCCTTTTTCTTGCTTCTGAATGTCATCTTTTCTTTCTTCTGTTTTTCATTGTCTTTTATAGTTCTTTCCTTGTTTGCTTTTATTTAGTTACAGTGCTCTCTTTCTTCCCCTGTTGGCCAACTGATTTGAACACAGAGCTGTGAATTTGCAAACCCAGGTTTGAAACCCAAGACAAACTCATGCAAGTCACTTAACCTCCCTAACTGTGCTGAACCTTTCTCTTAATCACTTTCTGCTGTTTGAATCTCCTGCATGTTGAGAAGTGCAGAAAAGTTTTCTCTCCTTTCTCCTAAATTTGACAGTATAAGTGCTACCCAGCACTTTTCACTCCCCACTGTGCTGCCACTAATCAAATATTGTGAAGCCCATGTCCCACCATCTGAGCCCCATCACCAGGAAACTTATTTAAAAATGTTTGTTTAGCAAGTGCAACTGCTTTGTTAAAAAAAAAACTAGGTTAGAAGTAGGAAAATTATATGTATCATTTTGCATGTAAAGTTGTGTGAAGCAACTGTACAACCACTTTGAGGTGAAACTGGATGTGTGGCAATTGATCATTATACATAAACAATTTTGTAAAGCAGTTGATAAAATTGTATTGTTTTCTTGCTACAAAATACCAGATCAAATATTCACTGGCTCTACTATTCTGCCACTCCTTCACCAGCAATTTCATCTCTCTCTCTCTCTCTCTCTATGGAGGATTATTACTGTACTCCCTCAGCACATGTGAACTGTGTTGCTCTGTCACTCCAGTAGTGGGACCTTCCTAAAGAGCCTTTCCTTTGCCATATGACTGTGCTCAGTGGAACTTGAAAAATGTGGTAGTCCCTCCTGGGGCAAAGAAAGAAGCAATCAAAAGTCTATGTTAGAAAAACATTCAAGCTACGCTGCCTAACCACTCATATATATAATTAAGTTGCCCACTAAACACCAAACAGTAATAAGGATAAACAAGCAGACATTTCCAGATCTAAATACATAAAAATGCTGGGCGGTGGATCTGGGGATCTGGGGGAGATTGAACAAAAATAAAAATATAGAGCAAAATGAAACTGTTTTGAAATGTTGCCATTGTTTTACTTTGTGTCACAAATGAGATCTCTAGCCACTTCCCAACCCTTTCTAATGATTGATTTTCTTTAAGCCTACCTTCTGTATCTCTATTCATTCAATTGTGGAAGAGTTTCCTGCACAGGTTGATACACTGACCAGCACCATCCCAAGTTTGAGGAATCTATAAATAGCAGACAAACATAGCAGAAAATCCCCTAGATGGTCTAGTTTTGCAAACTGGACCAACCTGATATAACTGTTACTTTGAGCGATGTTTCAGATTAGTCCCCTAAATTATGCTTTCAAATTCCAAACAGTACAAACCTTAAACCATGGTCAGCTCTTTAATCTTCACATGGCAAGACTTTGTTTAGCTCCTAAAGTATCTTTTGGCCATTATTTGTACTACTACCATTATTATTGGGCTGGTAGGCATTCAAGTAAACTTATATTTCCATGCTAACTGGGTGTATCTCTTTTAAACATAAATTAATTCCTTCTGTATGTACTCTATTTGTTAAGTTCTTTTGGGTTTCTATTCTCAAATGTCAGTCTCAAACCTTTGTAGTTATGAGATAGCCCATTAAGGACTTTTACCTTTAACTCCAGTCTGACAATTTCAGATATCTCCTGCCGTAAGCAGGGAGTTCAGAGGTAATAGAAGACTTTAATTTATGATTTAAAACCTAGAACATATATATTAAAAATGCATAGTTCATACATGTAGCTTCAAGCAATTCCCTTTTATATTGTATTAAAACTATTCATTACCTCATCTCAGGGCACTGCTTCAATGAAATTAAGCACTTAAGGACTTTGCTACACATACAGGGCTTACGTGTTAGCTTTGATGTGAATGACAGTGCATAATTAGTATTCAAAACTTTATTCAGTACAATACAGTTATTCTGCTTCAATTTACAATGTTGTAGGTAAGCATACTGTTATGCTCATTGACCCCTTTTAAAAATGTAATGTTCATAGGTAAATATTGTATTTCATCAGTATGCTAGATGCCAGATTTAGGGCACTATACTTCCAGGAACACCAATACATAAATTGAAAGTGCTGCCACTGAGTCCATAAGGTCAAAAGGCTACTGTTTTGCCAAGATTCCCATTTGGAAGATTTAATTTCATAGAATACATTTGTTATCCAGGATATTTAACTACCATTTACATTAAGTTGCTCATGCTTTGTCTATACGTAAAGTTCCTTTAGGTAAATGAAGTACTTCTTAATGCCTTTTGAAGGGTAAATAAAGCAGAAACGACAAAACATAAATATGCTAACATGAAGTGACCCAATTGTTGCTTTAAGACAAAACATAAATAAATATTTCAACATAAAGTGACACAAATACAAGTATCATCATATTGTCTTTAAATTATTAGTGTAAAGAACCCACTCAGGTTAATTACACTAATGCCTCTGCACTCAGAAACCATGAGTGGGCCCACCCTGCACTCAGAAACCACTCAAGGGAAGGGACCTGTGAGTTTTCTTGAAAGGAGGGCATCAGGTTTTGATGCCTTTTCTGTATCCTGTGGGATGTCGAGTTTTGGACTGACAACTCCAGGCACAAACTAAAACTGACTGTGAGTATGGCTTATAAAAGGCATGCCTGTGCAGGAAGAGGGCAGATCTGGTGATCTTGTGAGGAAAGGTGTGCAGTGTAGGGAGTGCACACAAGCTGTGCCATCCCAAGCCTCAAAAGCAGAGACCATGCTATGGATATAGCTACTGAGTTCTAGAGAAGAAGAGTGGAAACTGCATGCAAGCCAGTATGCAGGCAAACCTGAAGATATAGTGTAGAGAAAAGACCAACAGCTGCTGATCCAGGCCCTGAGCACACACTACAGCATGGAGCTGGGCTGTTTTTAAATAGGGGTTGGAAGCCAGGGCATATGAGGGTCAGATTGAGGCCTCAGCAGTCCAGAATGAGTTGAAGGAGGTTGGAAGAGTCTACTGCCAGTACAAAGGTAGCCAGTTCAGAGTGCAGCAGAAGGGAAGCATACCAGCATCCTAGATGCCTTGGGAGAGCAGAAATCCAGTGGCCTACTGCAACAGAAGAAACTATCTGAGTCCAGAAACTCTTACTACATCACAGTGCAATATTGTTTCAAGGTACAATGCCTTTTTACACTGTGTTTTGCAGTTTGTATTACAAATTCCCCATGTTGAGGGTTTTCTGTCATTTAAGTAATTGCATGTCCCATGGGGTTTGGGAATTCAGCATGTTCTTTTAAAGTGCACCAACATCAGCCAACCCCAGAAACATCTATGGGCCACAGTGATTCTACACCTGTGGTCCCCAGGGACTGAGTTAAGAGAGCTTCCATTTTGATCAATTTAAAACCTGGTACCAGGTGGAAAGGGGTAGATCTGGCCTGCCTAGGAGGGCATCTAAGAGGGACATATATAAAGCTGACATTTGCACTAACCCTCCTTCTTGATGGTGACTGGTTGTTAATAAAGCTCTGTTACTCCATTGAACTAGGGCTGGTTATTGACTTCCAGTGTGGTGGAGAAATTAGAGGTTTCCTACCGAGCCACCAATAACCAAGACCCTTGTGTCTTGGTCAATTTGAGTGTCTCCAGCACTTGCCCCTGAACTGCAATTTACCAGACCACACCCGTTTAACAAAGGTGGTGGCAGTGCCATGTGTATGGTCTTGGAGCACCTTGCCAAGGGTCTGTCACAGACTGGTGGCAGTAGTGGGATTCACTGCAAACAGGTTTGCTGGGTAAAGAGAAACTGTTACTGTGTGAAGTTGTGTTATTTTGTGTTGCAGCTACATTAAACATGTCCCAACCAAGGGAACCACTAGCCCATGGGTACCCTGGGTGAGGAAGGTGAGAGACAACCTCCCTTTATGCCTTTTCCTTCGCGAGAACAACTGGACTGATTCATTGGAGCAATTTGAGCTTGCAGCTCAGTTGAACGAATGGGATGTAGCAACAAAGCAAAAATGTGTTGTACTTTTGTTTTGGGAAAAGCCAAAGAAGTGTATAGGGAATTGAAACCTGACATCAAACAAAATTATACTGCACTGCTAGTGGTTTTACTGAACAGTCCCTTGAGCTGCCAAAGGTACTGTTTGACAAAGAATTGTCTTTTTAATAGAAGGAGAGAAAGGGAAATCTGACAATTTGGAAGAACTCTGTAGCACTTGGTAGTCAAGGTATTTCTAGATGATGGCTCAGCCACCCAAGACCTGCTGCCCTGAGACCACTTCATTGCTCATGCACAGAGTGGGCAGCTCTGCCTCCTGCTACACCTGCAGAAATCCTCTAGGATAGAACAAGCACTCCAGTATGCCACCCAATTAGAGATTGTGTAACATTTAAATTTTCCTTAGACCGAGTCCTCAGTTTCAGGCCTATGAAGTGTCTCCAGAGACTGTTCTTCTTAAAGAACTGATGAGAGCTGTTCTTGAGGTACTAGGGGAAATGGTGGGGTCTCACAACTCTGCACTCTGAACTTGAAAATTGAAAGTCAAGATTGAGACCCTAGGACTCCACAATCAGAGATACTGATGGGGCAAAGAGACCTTTGGGAAACCCACATCCTCAGCCAGTGAGATTTCAGAATAGAAGACTGGATGATTAGGCATGTAGGAGATCTGAGCCACTATGAAAACAGTGTCCCCAACAGAGAGGTTCATCGGGACCTGGAGCCACAGAGACTGTGACTAAAGACCAAAAGACAAAGAGATGCTCTTCAGTAAATTGTGATCTGTTCCACAGAGGGACTGGGCTAGTATATTCTAAAGGAAATAGAAGGGTCCCCTGCAATATTTACATCAACTCTGGTGCACAGGTGTCTGTTGTGTATGCCCACATGTGGGAGGGCAACTAAAAGATCCTTGAAAAGCATATAGCTTTACAAAGGAACAGTTTGCACAATAAATGGAACTGCCATAAAAGTGTTGGGAGTATGGCAAGCAGTTATCAGGAGTTATAGGAGTTGTGATTACCCTGTGAATTCTTAGTGGTTGAAGATGCAACCCATACTGCACTACTGGTTGACTGGTTATAGTAATACAGAGCAATATGAAACTTTGCCAAAGTTGCCTGTACTGTATTGGGGAGGAAGTTTCTCCTGATGTCCCTCAGTGAAAGGATGGAGGTCTGCAAAACTATGGCCAGCAGATATCTGACTACTTTACCAAAGTGAAGTGCTCATCCCTGGTCAGGTCAGAGATGGAGAGGCCAAATACTGAGAAGGTGTGTGGAACCCCAGCAAAAGAAAGCCACAACTTCCTAGTAGCTCAGTCAATGAGTAGAGTAAAAGCAGGGACAAGTGCCAGTGGGTGTTGGAAAAGTGATGACAGAGCTGCAGACCATCTATCAAGGGATGGTGATCAGCACGTTCTACTCTGGGGTGATGATATTTCATAAATATTTAACCACAATTCAAGGCTTGCAAACCAGACCCTCAAGAACTCAAAAGGAGAATAGGTACAAGGCTGGACAGAACAGACTTTATCTTAAAATCTCCAGTTTGAGGAATGAGAACTGACACTATGTCAGATAAGAGCAGCCTGGGCCACAGTGTGGGAGAGCACCATTGTATTCAGGTTGAAGGTCATGACCTGAGATGTACTGGACTAATCAATCACCAGATTGACACTGGAAAACACTGTTCAAATCAAGCAAGGACCTTGGAAGATCCCATCCATTATCAGGGAGTTTAAAAAACAGTTGCAACAGATGAGCAACCAGGTAGTTATTCAGCCCTCCACAAATCTGTGGGACACTCCAGCAGTCCTAGTACAGCAGAATAGGAGCTTATGAGTGAGTATGGACTATCGCAGCCTGAATGCAGCTACCATGAATGATGCATACCCACTACCTTGTATCAATGACACGCTTGATCTGTTTGCAAAGTCTAGGTGGTTTTCCACCTGGAATTCACTAGTGGATATTGATGAGTGGAGGTGTGTCCTCAGGACCAGATGAATGCCACATCATAACCAAAAAGGACTGCTTGAGTTTAATGTCATGTCAATTGGATTATGTAATGCTCCAGGAAATGTCAGCACCTGATGGATGTCATGCTGACAGATCTACAATGGACATCATGCCTGGTATACCTCAGTGACATAGTAACTATTGGCAGGACTTTTCAAGAGCATCTTCAAGAAGTTGAAGGCAGTTATTAGAAAACTAGGAGCTGCAAATCTAACAGTGAAGCCATCCAAGTGTAACCTCTCCTGCAGCAACTTGAAGTATCTGGGCCTCCTAATCTCAGCAGATGGGTGGGAACACACCAAAACAAGGTGGAAGCAGTGTGGTCCTGGCTGGTACCTTGTTTGGTGACAGAGATGAATAGCTTTTTGGACTGGTGTAATGCTACAAAAAGTGGATTAGGTAGCTTCCACCATTGTCCAGCTAATGCAAAAGCTCACTGAGAAGGGGACGCAATTCACCTGGGCAGACTCCTGCCAGTAGACCTATGTGGAACGAAAGAATGATTGATTTGCACCATGCTAGCATATCCCAACCTGCAACTGTCATTTATCCTTGAAACCAATGCCAGGAAGATGAGTATCAGAGCAGTGTTGACCCAAGTGGTAGATAGCAAGGAGAAAGTGACTTCCCATGAGAGCCGAGCTCTAACTAATGTGAGTACAAGTATGCCATGACAAGGAAATACCTTTTAGCTGTTGTAACTTTACTTACCATTTCAACACTTCCAGCTTGGAAAGATGTTCATGCTAAGGCTGGACCATGGATTACTCCACTGGCTACACAACATTTATGAGCCTGAATGACAGCTTGCCCATTGGCTGGAGCAGTTGGCAAAGTTTGATTATCAAATTATACACCACCTGGGAAAGCAGCATAATAATGCAGACACCCTATCCCCAAGGCTGACATCAAGTGCCACATTGCCAGGAGAGGTCTTGACCTGTGATGTGCTGAACGCCCAGTCCCAACAATATGGAAGAGGATGCATAATGGACAGCTTTGCTGGCCACCAACTGAAAGATCCAGTGGTCACCAGACTGATGTTCTGGTTTGTGAAAGGGCTCACTGCATTCCCTAAAGAGGCACCACATAACCCCAAACTTTGCAAGCACCAAGTGGTGTGACCTTGCATCCATACACAACAAGGACTTTTAGAGCTGAAGTAGGGCAGGCCTGATGACAACTGCATAGTAGTCCACAAAGGGGTGGTTCCGGAGGTCATTAAGGCATAACATGACACCACCACTGGGGGACACCTGGGAAAGAGAATCTCAAACAGAAAGTGCAGGTTGGGTACTACTGGCCAGGGCAGAGAATGTCCATTAAGGAGTGGTGTAAAGCCTGCCAGATTTGTGAGTCCCAAAAAGCTGTAAGTTCCACTGCTAGAGTCCCCATGGTCTTGTCCCAAACCAGTTGTCCCTTAGAGAGGTAGCAATAGATATTATTGGCCTCATGCTACTGACCCTAGGAAAATCAGGTATTACTTAATAGTGAAGGACTATTTCACAAATCGGTAAAAGCCTACCCACTGCTTTATGAGGAGATTAAAACAGTTGCTAAGGTTTCTGTGGAACAATTTGTTTGCTACTATGGGGCCCCAAGATCTGTCCATATGGACCAGGGATGAAACTTTGAGCCAAAGTTGTTTCAAGAGGTGTGAAAACTCCTAAAAGTACCTCAAACCAGTACCACTTCATACCACCCACAGTTAGATGGACTGGTTGAGTCGTTAAACTGCACTCTCCTAGCTATGCTGTCCTCCTTCATGCAGGATAATAAGACTGAATTGGAAAGTCTGCTGCCATGCATCACACTGGCATACAGGAGAAGTGTACTGTCCATGATGGAGTGCACCCCATTAATGTTAAGGTTCAGTAATGAAATCACACTCCCAGTGGAGCTGCTCAATAGGGCAGATAACAAGGAGAAATACACTGATCATGCCGATTATATGACTGAAGTAGTTGGTACCTCAGTACAGTCACTGCAGTGGTAAGAGTCACCATGAGAAAGCTACAGGTTAGCAGAAAGAATAGTACAAACCATAAAGTAACTAGTCAAGTTTATACAGCAGGTGACTGGGTGTGAGTTAAGAATCAGAGTTGTAAAAATGTGCTTGCCCCAATCTGCAGCCACAGTTCAAGTGCCCACATCAAGTGAATAAAAGATCTCTGATGTGTTGTATGAAGTGGTACCTGTAAATGGCAGACAGACTGTAATCATGCATTATAACTAGCTGAAACCTTATCACGGGGCCAGAAGCACTGAAGGGACAATTGCTGAACCACAGCCTCACCTGTACTTCCACCTCAGGTTTCCAGGCAGCCACCAACAACCTGGTGCTGGCAACAGACACAGGAACTGATACAGTAAAAATGGCCTACTCATTTTCTGGAGAGCAAAGATTCCAAATATGAGGACAGAGAACCTGGTCAGCCTGGAAGGGTGGCCTCTAGCAGGCACTGGAGAAGTGACTGGCCACCAGAACTTGAACATGAAGACTCTGACACTGACAATGCTGGTGAAGGGCCTAGTGGTTAGATGCCAACAGATAGCCCTGTGCTGCCAGTGGACAGAAGTGGTGCCAGACCACAGAGACATTGCAGGGTTCCTATTTGGCACAAGGACTATGTTATGGACAGTGACTTTGAGCTGTACCAACTGGATGTGGGATGCATCCTAATACAGGAGGGGACAGAGTATTGGACCCACTCAGATGGGCCTATCCCCACCTCTGCACTCAGACACCTCACAAGGGATAGGACTCGGGATGCTTCTGGTGAGAGAAGGGGCATCAGATTCTGATTCTTTTCTGTGTTCTGTGGGCTGTTGAGTTTCTGGGTGACAGCCCCAGTCACAAACCAAGACAGACTGTGAGCACAGCCTATAAAGGCAGGACTGTGCTGGAGGAGGGCATGTCAGGTGAAGCTCTTGTGGTGGAAAGGTCTGCACTGGTGGGAGTGGGTGAAAGCCATACCATCCCAGGCCTCAAAGTGGAGAGCAAACTGAACAAAGCTGCTGAGTTCTGGACAGGAAGAGTGGCAGCCACATGCAAGTCAGCATGTGGGCGATACTGAAGATACAGCATGGAGAAAAGACCAAGGGTTGCTGATCAAGGTCCTGTAGCAGGCACTGCAGCATAGTACTGGGCTGCCTGTTGAAAGCCAGGACATGTGAGGGTCAGATTAAGGCCTCAGCAGTCCAGAATGAGTGGAAGGAGGGCAGAAGAGCCTGCAGTAATGCCCAAGATAGCCAGTACAGCACGAAGCAGACATAGAAAGCCTACCTGCATCACAGACACCCGGTAGAACAGAGATCCAGTGACCTGCTGCATCAGGTGGAGCCATCTGGTCCTGGGAACTGTGAATATGCCACAGTGCAGCATTGTTGCAAGGACAGTGCCTTTTAACATACTAACATACTAAAATGCTAGTAGAATAGGCCTAATGGTAATTCGAGTCTGCTCGATTTTTAGCTCCCGCACTGAGGGTCGATTGTGGTGTCGTCTCTCCCTTGGGTTATACTGTCCCCGTCACAGATGTACCAGCTGCATTGGGCCTGGTCATTTTACCCTCCCCTGTACCTGTCCCATACCTCTTAAACCCGGCCACAGTCTCTGCCTTTACCAGCTCCCTGGCAAGCACATTCCATGGCTCCACAACCCTTTCAGTGAAAAACAACTCCTCCTCCTCTCTCCTCTCTCCTCTGAGCCTGCCCCATTCCAGCTTGCATCCATTTCCTCTCATTGTCCCCTTCTCCTTCCTTTGGAGCACCCTGACTGGGCCCCCCATTGATCCCTTTTATGTACTCAAAGACCTCTATCATGTCCCCTGTCCCTCCCTCTACTCAAGGGAGTATATGTCGAATTCTCTGAGCCTCTCCTCATAGGTCCTCTGCCCCAGGCCCCAGATCATTTTGGTTGCTTTCCTTTGGACCCTCTCTAGGATTGTAACGTACCTCTTTAAATGTGGTCTCCAAAACTGCACACAATATTCGAGGTGTGGCCTAACCAAGCAGTTGTACAGTGGTAGGATCACTTCCGCCTTTCTGGGGTAATCCCCTGGTGATGCATCCCAGCATCCTATTTGCCCTTGCCGCTGCCCTCCGACAGGTTTCCGAGTTGTTCATTTGACATCTACCACTACCCCAGGTCCCTCTCACCTCGGTGACTTCAATTTTGTCTCCTTCCAGGGTATACCCTGGCCTGGATTTTGACTCCTGGGTGCAGAACCTTGCACTTCCCGCATTGAATTTTAGTTTCCATTTTCCTGACCATCTTTCCAGAGCCTCCAGATCCTTCTGCAAGGCCACCCACCCTCCTCCTTATCCACCACTGCACCCAGCTTTGGAGTCATCTGCAAAGAGACTCATTTCACTCCTGATCCCCTTCCTTATGTCTGAGACATAGGCGTTGAAGAGGAGTGGCCCCAGCACTGACCCCTGGGGCACTCCACTAATAACCCACCTTGTGGATGAGGCTAGCCCTCCAACCACCACCCTCTGAGTATGCTCAGAAAACCAATTTCCTAGCCATCTTAACAACTGTCTCCTACCCACATTTCATTTGGTTTAGCCAGAAGGCCATTATGGGGTACTGAATCAAATGCCTTGCTGAAGTCTAGAAGAGGATGTCCACTGGCCCACCCCAGTCTGGGGCTCTCATCACCCAGTCATAGAACTCCACAAGGTTCATCTGATATGATCTTCCTGGACAAAGCCATTCTGCCTGTCATCCAAATACCCATTTGGTTCCAGTAAACCCCTAGCCTCTCCTTGAAGATACCCTCCATCACTTGCCAACCACCGGCGTCAGGCTAGCGGGCCTGTAATTTATCGCTTCCTCCTTGACCCCTCTTGTGGATTGGCATGACATGGGCCACCCTCAGTCTTGGGGCACCCATCCAGTCCTCAGGGAGATGTTGAAAGCTCTGCCAGGAGGACTGTCAGGACATCTGCCAGTTCCCTCAGCACCTGGGATGTATCTAATCTGGCCCAGGTGCTTTCTCCATCGAAGAGACCTGAGGCTTCCTTACTCTCTCTACTGGGTTTCAGCCTCCACCTCCTTCCCCATTGACCCTGTACTGCTGGCCTCCACCTGTCCATGGTGGCCACTCACTTTCCCCAGACCTGTCAGGAGGCCTGAATCTCTGCGGTCCCTTTCCTTCCTCCGATTTGGCCCCGCTCCCCCATAAGACATAGCCCCTCCATCCCCCTGGTAAAAAGCAGATGCAAAGTACTCACTTAAGATCTCTGCCTGTTCCCCGCCTCCTGTGTCCAACCCTTCCCTATCCTTATCCTTCTGATCTGCCCCTTTACTTTCATTTTCCCCCTATGTTTCTAAAGAACCCTTGTCCCCCCTCCTGATCCCCCTGGCCAAGAACTGCTCCTTTTTCACCTTAGCTGCTCTCACCACCCTGGTGACTCTTTTGGCTGTCTCCTCATACTCCCCTGATCACTTTCACTCCTTGAGCACTTGAAGCACCTATAGGCTTCTTGTCTCTCACCACTTCCTGAACATCCCAGGTACACCAGTATAGTTTTCTGCCTTATCGAACTTGTGTATTTCCCTTGTGCAAGATCTGGTAACCTCCTGTATTCCCTCCTAAACATCTCCCACCTGCTATCAGCATCCATATCTGGCCTTATCCTGTCCAAATGATCTTTGAGGATCCTTCCATCTCCCTGAACTCTGCACCCTGAAGTCGGTTACTACTGTCCTTGTTCAGCATTCCTCCCCCAGGTCCAGGAAGAACCAGACTGTGGCGTGATCACTCCCTGCCAATGGGTCCCTCACCACTAGGCCCTTAATCTGATCAATGTCCCCAGGACAAAGTCCAGTGTCCAGGCCTCCCTAGTTGGCTCACCCACCTGCTGGGTCAGGGATGCATCCTGGATAACATCCAGCAGCCTCTGCTCCCTGGCCACTGGTGATGACATAGTCTCCCAGTCTGTTCCCTGGCTTGTTTATGTCCCCATTACCACTACCTTCCCTTTCCCAAACTACAGTGTCCCTTGAGATTTGCCACCAGACTTTCTAACAGAGCCCTCCGCTGTGCAGGTAGTCTGTATACCACACTGACCTTTACCTCTTACCCCTGCATCAGCAGAGTGACCCAAATAGCCTCCACGTTTCCCTAGCCTCCTATGCCCTCAATATCAATACCTTTTCTGACTAACAGTGGTACACCACCACCCCTTCCCTCCCTCTATCCTTTCTGAGCATAGTGTAGCCCTCCAGATTTAGGTCCCACTCATGCCCTTGTGTGGCCCAGATCTCAGAGACTGCTGCCACATCCACCTCCCCTCAACCAGCATTGCCTGGAGCTCAGGCATCTTGTTTCCTAAGCTCCTGGCATTTATCAGGACCACCTCCACTCATTCTCCCTCCTCTCCTTTCCTCCCCTTGAGCTTCCATTTATCATCTCCTGCACCCTACCTGGCAATCTATTTCCAAATCTCCCTAGCCTCCTAGAGGAATGGAGACCTTGTCTCTTTTATCATACCTGCTGGCACTGCACCTTTTTTGATCCCTCCACCCTTCACAAGTTTAAACCCACCTTTCGTTGATAAAAGCAGCTAATATGAGCTTTAGAATTTCCTTCACCTCCAAATTTAGGTGGAGCCTGTCCTAGTGCACAGCCCCGTATCCTCCCAGGTCTCCTCAGTCCTCCACCAGACCATACCCCAATTCCCCACACCACTTCCTAAGCCACTGATTGTCTCCCTAATCTTCTTCTTGTTTTCCCCACTAGCCTTTGGAACTGGCAGGATTTCCAAAAGGAGATATTACAGCCTATGGAAAGGCTCACCCTGGCCAACTCCGAACCTTGCCTGAATTTATAATTCACTATTTCCAGTTATGTAATTTGTCCCCAAGTGCACTAATATGTCCGAGGTCCCCCACATTCCCTTGCCAGTGAATATAACTTATGTTTGGCCTTGTGCACTGTCAGGCTTGGGTGGCATTTGGTTCTGATCAGACAGGTTTTACCTCCCCTGCCCCTCCTACTGGATGCTTCTGATCATGGAGTCCCACAATAGCACTTCTCTATCCTCCCCTTGCCTACATGTTCACCCCTCAGGTTTCCCTCCTTACATGCCTCTCCTCCTCCCTTTGTCTGGTTTCTCCCTCCCAACCAGCTTCTCGCACCTCCCACAATCTGGGTGTTGAAGGTATCCCTTCCCTATTGTCTCTGGTCACCCCTCTATTCATGTCCTGGCCCTCTTCATCCTCCCACCCCAGTATCCTTCTCTGTATCTCTATCCCCTCCCTGACTAATCCATCTGCCCATCTGTTTGCCTACTTTGCTTCCTGCTGCTGTCATTCCATTTACATACTGTGCCTTCCTGCCTGTTGTACTTCCCTGTTCCTACCCACAGGCTCCTCATTGTTTACCTGATCCTCCTTTTCTCCCCACTTCTCTTCCCCATCCTGTCCTGGTCTCCCCTATTATTCCTCATCTTCAATCCCTGCCTCTTGCCCCCTTCACTCTTCCTATCCATCCCTGCCTCAACTTCACCAGTAACAACATTATCATTAACATCCTTCCCCCACTCCCATCTTCTACCAATGGGTGTAGTGGGTTAAATGATTGTGAGCCGTAGCCCATCCCCAATGTCCTCTCCTTCCCTACCATCCCTCTTGGTTCCCTCTGGACACCCAGTCTCTTTCCTATTGCTGTGGAAAGTCCAGCTTCCATAGTTTCTCCCCTCCTGTTGGATGAAACTTGTCCAGGTCTAGCACCGACACTTTCCACTTGTCTCTCATTGCCCCTCCCATTTTCTGTCATCCCCTGCCCCAATGGCCCCAGAGTTGCATCTTTAGCCAGTTTACCTCTCCCTGATCTGCAAACCTGCCTGCAGAGTGGGCAACCTCCCTCCGCCAGACCCAGTTTAGTAGTATCACAAGCCCACAGCCCATGCAGCCTACAGTCCTTCCATATATGCCTGCCTTGGTGACTGAGGCCCCCAAATTGTCCTTCTCCATAAATATTGGGACGATCCCCTTGGCTCAGTCTCTCCTCCCTGTACTACCCTCACCCTTCTCCAAGTAGTCATACTGGGGTGGTATAAGATGAAGACTTACACCTCTTATAATTCTAACAGGTAAAACACAGCCCTCGTAACCAGTTCCCAATCTCAGTAAAGAATTTAGCAACTAAACAGTTCTATCAGTTTTCAACAGCATTCATAAAGTATATGTAGCACTGTTTTATCACTCAGTTACTATAATATTATTCTTTATCAATCATATAGTATATCTTAGCTCCGTTGCACCCCCAGCTGCCTGTAATATCACAGCCCCACTTGCATACACATGATTTTTCTTACTAGCCCAAGGATAAGACAGTTTTATTAAAGTAGAAGTCCAAGCCCTGATTTGTCTACCTTCAGAGAACTCCTCCTCATCAGCCCATAAAGGCTATGTAAGAAGGTAATGGTGCGGGGTGGGTGGGTGGGAGAAAAATGTTCTGTCCCTGAGCTCCAATGAGCTCCTTCTCCCTTCTCTCTCTCTTCTTTCTCCAGCACTGCTGCAGGCCACCCATTAAATAGGGCAGCAAGCCTGCAGCGTTTGGAGCCAAAAATAAATTTAAATGTTCAGTCCCTGAGCTCCGTGAGCTTCTTCTTACTCCTCTCTCTCTCTCTCTCTCTTTCCCTCTCCATTCTTCTGATGCTGCTGCAGGCTGCCCATTAAATAGAACAGCAAAGTCTGCAGCTTTTGGCACTGAAAATAAATTGAAATGTTCAGTCCCTGAGCTCCGATGAGCTCCTTCTAGCTCCTCTCTCTCTCTCTCTCTCTCCATTTCACCTTGTTTTGCAGTTTGAATTACAAATTACTTGTTTTGAAGGGTTTTCTATCATTAAAGCAATTGCATGGTCCATGGAGTTTGGGGAATTGAGCACATTGCTCTGTTTAAAATTCACCAAATGCCGCCATCCTGTCGCAAAATGTATGGATCTGCAGTGATTCCACACTCGTGGTGCTTGGGGACTACACTAAGGGAGCTCCTATTTGGGTCTGTTTTAAACCTGGTACCAGGTGGGAAGGGGTAGCTCTGACCTGCCAAGGAGTGAACTTAAGAGGGCCATGTTTAAAGTTAACATTTGCATTAACCTCCTTCTTGCAAGTGGTCACTTATGTATAAAACTGCATTGTTCTGTTAAACTTTTGCTGGTTTTTGACTCCTATGAGGTTGAAAAACAGAGGTTTCTTTACTGAACCCATTAATAGCCAAGCCCTTGTGGATCAGTTGATTGGAGTGTCTTCAGTACTCACCCCAGAACTACAATTTACGGGACCACAGTGGTTTACAAAGGTGGTGGCAGTGCTACATATACAGCCTCAGCATGCCTTTTCATGGTATCTGTCATATTATGTAACAATGTATTGTTAGGGATTTTTCACATAAGAAAACTGCAAGTTTGCCACAACATAAATTAAACAAGTTAACCAGTTATGGCATCCTCCATTACAATAACTCAACCATAGGTTTATCAAAAATAAAATCATACAGTTATCATAATACCAAGAAGGTATTTTCAAATCCTATAAATAAAACAATAATACCACCAAGTGACATTTTAAAATTGCACTATGAGATCTTGCACAACTCACTTGGCCTCTCAGTGCTGCGGTCCATCCAGCTAAGTAAATGGGTAAAAGCAGGAACCATGATGGCAATAAAATGTTATATCTCAGCTGAGATATCCTTGATTTAAAAAAATGTAAAATGCATGACAACACTTGTAGTACAAACAGTTCATATTCATGCCCTCCAGACCAAATTGATACTGCAGCTGCTAATCTCACATAAACACATAAAACTCAATAGAATAAATGTGATTCACCATAAAAAAGTCAGTTTGACAGCAAAAGACCTTAACTGAAACTAGATGTTTGAAGACCAAAATAGTAAAGCAAGCTTGAAACTACAGCAGACTCAAAAACATTTTGCTGTCCTGCTGCTTGGTCACACACCCACTGAAGCACCTCATTTAAGGCTCAATGAGCAGTAATTAAACATAATGAAAACACTTAACAAAAACTCTTACTTAATAAGAACTAGTAATTAACCATTGATTCCACAAGAATGAAATTGTAAAATCAAGTCATTTTCTTGGTATGAAGCCATTACTTGGTTAACCATATATATTAGACAGTATATAATGAATGATAAGGAAGGTGTGTTCACTTAGAGAATAATTACAGCTCAAGGAGATGCTGTAAACTTAGTCTTCAAAGCAAAAATTCATAGCACATTATGATGCTAAAGCAAAATTAAACTTTGAGCAAGTAAAGGCACTGTTTTACATAGTGTTTTGAGCTTGTCCTGTTATGTCTGATGATGACATCTTCATTATAAGGGCCAGTGGCCCACATTGTCCCTCATTTTTGAGTGCCTGTGTCCCTCATATTAGCGACAAAGAGTTGATAGGTATGGTCTCCATTACACAGAACAAAACATCCCTTGCACCTTGTGACCCTCCTACCAATCCCAATTACAAAGAATATGAAACATTTGTGGCACCTAGTGGTCCCCTCCCTCATCCAGTCACCCTTATACAGTATACAAAACATCCCTGGTGTCTAGTGGCCCTTCCCCACACCGTCCTGATGCCAAAGTGCCAGCAGATCCTGCCCCATTCTGGTCCCATTCAACTTTCTGATGGAACAAGAGAGAGTAAATGAGCCAGTGGGTCTCTCCAATTACACCACACTAACCAACCTTGGATCATATACAGCCATGGTTTAGTCACAGCTAAGGCTACACTAGTCAGAAGCCTTAGTGACAGGAGGCAGGACATAGGTGATTCTATATTAGGCTTTTACACCCATTGCAATCTGTGCTTCCCCAGTGTTATATGAGGTCAGAGTGACTTTCCAGTAGAGTAAGGTGTTTGATTAGACAGTTGGGCTCCATCCTTATTCCCACCAGTCATATATGTCCCCAGAGCCAAGAGGCAGCACCAGGAGGTGTTGCTTATCACAGCACAGTCAGGAGCCACAGTCAGCAGCAGGAGGCAGGACATAGGCAGGACTATCTTGGAGTTTGAAGCCTCTGAAGTTGTTCTTCCACATTTGCCTTTTGGTGGTACCAGCCACCTTCCAGTGAAGCAAGAGGTCATTGAGCCAGTCAGGATCCTCCAATTATTCCACGGCAACCTCATCCTCCCAAGGAGCCAGGAGGCAAGATAAGAAGGTGTTACTAATCAAAAGCCCTCAGTCGGGCCAATAAGAATCCATGATCAACAAGAAGTCAAGACGTAGTAGGGTATGTGGTGTACTGTAAGTATGGAAAATAGGGCAGACTGGGGGCACAATGCCTTCTTCTGACGACAACTTCTATAATCAGTGGTAGGAGGTGGAACACAGGTAGGTCTATCTTGAGCTTTGAAGTTCTTTAAAATCTATGCTTCCCCAGTCTGTTTGATACTGTTGGAGCAACCATCTGGTGGAACATAGGGTCATTAAGCCAGTCGAGCTTTCCCACTTATGCTGCACTATCTTCAAAACCCTATAGACAAGCAGGAGCACTAGAATGAGTTGTCCACAATAGCACTGGCTGGGCCAGTAAAGATCCAGATCTGTGGCAGGTGGGACATCAGCAGGACTTTCCTCAGCATAGCAGTTCTCAGTGTAAGGGTAAAGTATAAGGGCATCACACTTTGGGGCATCCACATGGAACAAAAACAGAAACTGACAGCACACTCAAAGATGTACTTTTAAAGTGTTAAGGCCTAGATGCATGGGTATCTGTATCAAGGCTATCCTGGCACTTTGTGGTGCACTGCTACTTCACGGGGAAACTAACAGAACCAAGTTTGTTTTCTCCATTTAATATACTTTATTAACATTTTCAAGGGTACAAAAGGAAACAGTACCATGTTTTATTATTTTACAATAATTCAAGTACAGGTTTAATCAATCATTTGAAAGACAGAAAATAAACTATGTTGCTTCCAGTTTTCTATTTAAAAATTCAATTCACAGTATCCTTTGAAATCATTTTCATGCCACTGTAGTTTGAAAACATCATTAAACAATGTAAATTCTGAGGCAAATAAGAAAATATTAAAGAATATCACTTTTCAAAATGTTAGGGTGCAAATACTTATAAATCAAAGTGCACATGTATTAAACTGATACATTTAATCTAAAATATAAAGTACAGTTAGTACTGAAACAATACCCATGGTTTGTTTGTAAGTGAAAGGCATCACTTAATCATAGCAGGACAGGGATAAATATAAAATATACATAAGGAGGAATATATTATAGGTATATAAATGTATGGTGATAAATTAAACATTACTCTATGTCAGACTCAAAATATGATTACACAAACCAGTGCAGTTCACAAAAAGATGTATATATGGCTGATCTTAACAATACCTTCAATTGTAAGGCTATGCCCGTAGTTCAATGGGGTGAGCGACCATCCATGCCCCCTTCCTGAGCTATATGAGCAGCTCCTTCCAGCCTCCTTCCAAAGCATTTTTCTTTGCTGGCCAGAGGATCTCTCAGTCTGCCTTCTCCCTTGAGTCCTGTTAGTTTTGCCTCCATGTTGCTTGTGCTTGGGCTCAGCTTGGTGTGCTGGATTTCGTTTGTTGTGTTTCTTCTGCTTTTGGTTAGTATTGCACTGCCTCTGGCTGTTACGTGCTTCCTTGTGTGCTTGTTTCCTTCCTTCTTCTGTACTTGTATTTGCTTTGTTTGTTTATTTTGGGCTTTTTAGTTTTCTAGTGTCCTGAGTATGCATTGCCTATTTGTGCTTCAGGTTACATATTGTTGTTTCCTTACCTTGAGCTGCCCTGTGCCTGTGCTCTCAGGCTCCCATTTACTCATTAGCTTTGCAAGTCTATATGCTCAGCTCAGGCTCCTGCTTCCTGCCTAGCAATCCTCAGTTTCTTGCAATTGTTATTGCATGCTTTAGCATACATTGCTGTTTCTCTTCTGTCTCCTCTACTTCCACCTTAATTATGTGCACCTGCTCCAGGCTCAAACTATTCATTTAGCTGCCATTCCCTGTTCTAGAGCTCTGCTCTTAATTCACTCAGTTCTATGTCTACTAAGATAAATGCAGCATTGCTATACTAAACCTTTCAGCTATTACATTAGCTGCCTGGTCTCTACTGCCTCAGTGGCTTGCTATCATCAGCTATGTCCTTAGCTAGGACATTGGCAGTAAACACACCTCTATTTTGTAGGTTCCTACCCTATTAACATTACAGTGCTGTTTGGGCTCATGGTGCTCAGCTTGGGCTTACTGTTATTTCCATGATGGGGACTGTGATATCATGGTGAGGCATCATGACTCGAGTAGCAGGAGCATGCTTTATGTAAGCTATATGTGGTTAGGGGCACTGGGCTGCAAATCTGAAAACATATGTTTGAATCCCACAGCCCCACATGCATACTGTGCATCTCTGAGCAAGTCACTTAATATCCTTGTGCTGCCAGGTCACATCTGGAAACAAGCTTTGGCTTAGTGTGCCTTTCCTTTTTAAACAATTTTTCCTTTCCTTATATGATTTTACCCTGCTTTCTTGCCTATGTGGCTTTCAGTTATCCATTTATAGATCAGTAGCCTCACAACCTTCATGGCCTTTGTTGAAGGGTTGTGGGATAACAGATGGACCAAACACTGAACTTCAAGTTCAACACTCAATCTCTGTGGAATGTTTATTCAGAATGTAGCAGATAACCTTAAGCAATGACATAGCCCTTCTTCAGCACATCAGTTTGCAGCAACAGACTATTTATGCCCTTTCTCTGCACTTAGCCATCACCTACAGACTCACATTTCTGTGATGTAACTTAGCAGTCGAGATTCAGACTCCACCCTTTGCAAGCCCTGTTTGCTTGGGTGGTGGGGCTCAAATAAAAAGAAAGATAAAGACAAATAACCTCAGTGCGAAGAACTGAAACATGAGTTACCCCAAAGGGCATTAACAATAAGCCAAGTTTCATAGAAACACAACATCACATACTTCCATAATGCAAAGCATCATGGGATACATATAAATCACCATGACATTTCAGACTTGTTCAAATTACAGCAATTTACATGCATTTAAAATAGTACAATGAACTTAATTTCTATAATATACAGTCACTTAGTACTTTTACCTTTATCAAAAACACCTAGTGCCATGGTAATTTCAACATTTACAGGTTTTATACACAGGTATACATATTAAAGTATTTTATGACATAGTGCCATTGCATACTAAATCCAACAACAAGGAACACAGCCTGTTTTATATCAGCTCGACGGTCACAACAATAACCTCCCTGTACAAGGACCTAAGAGGGAAAAGGAAAATTAAAGAGGACACCACAGCAGAGTCAAGAAAGGATGGGGTGCCCATAGGTGGCCAACCTTATGGACTAGAAATTGTAAAGACTAGATTAGGCTAAGAATAGAAGAACTGTTGCAACAGATTTAAGAAAAGATCAGTCCTCGAAAGTGGCAGGAGCTCCCTGTCACATATCTCCCAGCTTAAATGGGAAGCAGTTATTGCAGACTGCTTACCACCTTCCTGTTCCATGAAGGAATGGTGCTCCACCCATCCTTCTTCACAAGCTCTGTCTCAAGGTCTCTATTAACGATAAACATTCTATCATAAACATAGTGGATATCATCATTTTTACCCTGAGGCATTAAGACATTTCTCAACAGAGACTAAAGGTACCTTCTCATCTCCTTTTAGAGAAAGTCTGTCATATTTCTTAACCAAAATCTGGACAGCTGTAAAGTCCAGTACCATAGACAGACCTTCTCTGAGGTGAGTAATGACCTACTCCAACCCCACCAGACATGTCGGTTTTAAGCAGGGCCCAGTCCTAGATTTAACCCTCTACATAAACACACTGTGTCTCTTAATTCATTCATTTCACTTGCTACTGATACAGACTCCAGGGGTAGATACTCCAGGTGCTACCTCAACACAGGTTCCTATTCATTTTCCACCCACCTCCTCCTTTGTAGGGTTTTCATCAAACACAAAACACATGTTCCACCTCCTTGATCTTAACATATTGTAACATTTTTGCAACATTAGCATCTTTATCCTGCAGTATAACCCAGTCGATACTATTTATAGATTTAGCTGCATCAATAAAAAGTCCCTTACGCCTCATAGGCTTCTTCTTGTCTGCTTGGAGTCTTCAACTCCAGCACACTATTACTAGGTGTAGTATTACCTGGGGTCTCACGCTCAGGTTCCATACTTGCATCTCTGACCTCCAACAGGTAACATCCTAGGAACACAGGCAACAAAGGAATATCCTGCTCAGTCAGGAGTCCTCCAGCTGAGCCATGAAAATCATCCTCTGATTCTTTATCCAAACTCTTTGGCAAGGACCTCTTGAGCACCTGGCACAGTGTTCTGCATTTCTGCATAGTCAATCTACTCCAGCCATTACTCCGGGAGTGCAGGATGGTGGGGAGTTTTAAGCAGGCACTTAAGACTTTTTATGGGGATGTCAATTCCTGCTTTATCATGATTTTATACTATATGTATTTGTATATGTGTTTTGTTTGTATCAATATTGTACAGCACTTTGAAATATTGAAAGGTGCTTAATTAAATACATTTTATTATTAATATTATTATTACCCTCTCATCCAGTGGATCATTCTCATCAGGGTATCCACCTCCTGGGTGATGTCTTTTGCACCTCCAGTCTGCCTTGATCTGCATCTCTTCATCATCTTTAGGTTTGGCTTTCCTCCAAGCTCCCAGGACCAGTCCAGGCAGCAGGTTCTCTCAGTCTGTCAGCCATGGTTCTGGTCAGAACTCCACAGACTTTCTTTTCCGGGTTCTTCTCTGGCAATTCCTGGTGCATCAGTCCACCTGGGATATCTGGGCAATAACTACCAGACAACATCCCTCTTTGGCCAGTCCAGATGCTTCCAGCAAGTTATCCCACTTCTAACATCAAGTCTGTGAAGGGTTGTGGGATAACAGATGGCCCAAATACCGAACTTCAAGTTCAACATACAATCTCTTTGTGATGTTTATTCAAAATGCAGTAGATAACTTTAAGCAATGGCATATCCTTCTTCAGTACATCAGTTTGAAGCAACAGACTATGTATGTCCTTTCTGCACTTAGCCAGCACCTACTGACTCCTGATCTCTAATCTAACTCAGCAGTTGAGATTCAGCCTCACTCCTATGCAGGCCTTATTTGCTTGGGTGGTGGGGGCTCAAGTAAACAAAACAAGCTAAAGACAAAGAACCTCAGTGCAAAAGCACTGAAACATGAATTACCCCAAAGAGCACTGACGATAAGCCAAGTTTCAAAGAAACACAACATCGCTCATGCTTCCATAATGCAAAGCATCATGGGATATATGTGAATCACCATAACATTTCAGACTTGTTCAACTTACAGCAATTTCCATGTATTTTAAATAGCACAATGTACTTAATTTTTATAACATACAGTCACCTAATACTTTTACCTTTATCAAAAACACCTAGTGCCATAGTATTTTCAACATTTACAGGTTTTATACACATAGTGTATAGATATTAAAGTATTTTATGACATAGTGTCATTGCATACTAAATCCAACAACAAGGAACACAGCCTGTTTTATATCAGTGCAGCGGTCACAGCAATAACCTCCCTGTACTAGAACCTGAGAGGGAAAAGGAAAATTAAAGAGGACACCACAGCAGAGTCAAGAAAAGGTATGGGGGTGCCTACAGGTGGCCAACCATATGGACTAGAAATTGTAAAGAATAGACTAGGCTAAGAAACAGAAGAACTGTTGCAACAGATTTAAGAAAAGGTCAGTCCTCAAGAGTGGCCTGAGCGCCCTGTCACAGCCTTCAGGCGTTCACTCGATCTCCATTACTACGCTGCATGCTCCTTACTGGATTAATCTATCACTGCCTTAATGGCATTTCAAGCATTCATGCCAATCATATCAATTCACTATTTATGCAATCATATCAATTTACTATTCATGCGAAACCATAGCATCAAATACTTAAGCAATAAACCATGACAGGGTGTGGGTTATGCTGGCATTTATCCATGTCTGGTGTGGTTTGGTCATGAGGCAGCAGCCTTGTGACCAAATCCACACCAGAAATGAGTAAATCCCAGCATAAACCACATCCTGAATTGGTTTATTGTGATTATAATGTCTAATTTTTTGGTGAGAAAAAAATACTGGATTTTATTGCTACACCAGAAAATAGTTATTTATGGCTAGGGAGACTCTGCCTAGATTCCTTATTTCTGTGGAGTATCTCACACCAATCCCATTCCATTCCACAGATACACCACAGAGACCTCCTACATGCACACACTCACTTCTTTGTTGTTACTTGTGAAGCTGTTTTTTGTTTTGTTTTTAGAAAGAGAGCTTTTGAGGCTTCTGTGAGGTCTGAAAAGCTGATCACTGAGAGTACAAATAGCATTTGAAAACGGTGTCATTACACCACAGGTACCGTTTCAATTTTCCCAGAATTCATCTGTTTTAAATAGTAATGCTACTATGAGGCTGCCAAATGAGAAAAACAAAACTTTCGGCATACAAGGGGCAATCAGTCTATAAACATTTGCAGAGAGCTGCAGAGAGCTGCAGGTGTGCAGTGGGAGCCATGCACAGCAACTGTCAAGCGATTTCAGTGAGCTCTGATGCAACCATGCTGTTATGTCCCTTTACCAGTTGTGGTTCCCTGTTCATTGTAGGTTTTGCAATCTGGTCAGGTACCACTAATGCTGCTGTACCTTTAGTGCTTCCCACTCACTGTTGATTTTGCGGTCTGCTGCAGTTTAATGTGGCAGTTATTATAATTAATGAGGGAGCGAGACAGGTCATTGGTCATTGAAATAGAGGAGGTGGTGTGAGTGTGCAGCAGGCAGCAGCCTGTGATGGTTGACATTGGATATTACAGCTTGAAGTGTTTTTTAAACATATGTTAGCTACTGGGAAAACAGAAATGTTACCGCTGTTCGGATGGGGACAGACAGACACAGATCGTGGGTCTGTAATAATGTGTAACCATTAGGTTAGCCAAGCATCACCACCTAGTAGTCAGCTAAAAAGTATGTGTGGCGCTGAAAAAAATTGTAAATGAAAACAGTGTGTGTCACAGAAAACTGATTCAGGGTTTCTTTCGTGCATGTTAATGACTTGCTTGAATCTCTCGCTCTACTGCTTTTACATCAGGGAATTAACATGGCAGCTTTCATGACTACCAGTAATTCTCACTTTAGTCGGTGAAAGAAGATGGCAACTTAGATGCTTTCATTTATGGGTCGGACTTATTTCTTTTTCAGATGCACTGACTGGCGCCTTTTCCTGTTGGTTATGCCAGGATTTACCATGGGTAAAGAGCTAGTCACAAATCAGATTAAAGAATTCTCTAGCCTATTGCATAATTTTGGAAACTATGATTTCTTTCTTAATGGAACTGGTTGGCCAAGCATATGTGTAATTCAGCTTACTTCATATGCAATGCCTTATGCTTACTTATGCTGGTGCCCATTTTATTGCAGTTGCAAATGCTGTTGTAAATCCTGCTATATATCTCTGTTCTGCTAAACCTCATTGATTCATTTAGGCTAAACTTCATTGATTTAATAAGTGGCATTGCAGCCTCTCACTGCCTAAACACCCACCTTCTATGTCACCATCAATTCAGCTTCTGTAATGGAATTGTTTGGTTTGTTTTCTGCTGGTTGCTGCTATCAAACCACCAAATGCTGGCTCACACTACAGCCTCCTACCTTACCTAAATCACCTGGCTTCACCTGGCCTCCTTATGACTAATGCATCTGGCTTCACCTGGCCTTCTCATCAATAACCTACTACCTAATCTACAGACACTCTCTCACCTGCCTCCTCCTATCTAACACATCAAAGTTGATTCATGCTCTCACTCACAAATCAGAGCATACCAACCATGACCACAACCTTTTCTGGCTCCAGGCTTGCCCTGTAACCAGTAGTCTCACTCTGCACCCATTAAGTACATCTTGAGCATGTGAAACTCGGGTGTGGTCCTTCTCATCTGGCCCATAATGGGAATGTCCTCACTCTGGGCAGAGTTTCAGTCATCTAACTCATTGGTGGCACCTCTTGATGTAGAATTTAAGACTTCAGCTGCTGAGGGGTGGAGACCTCAAGCCCAAGAATGCTCCTTTGGCTATGGCTTCCCTCTGGCACCTTCAAAAGCTATTCTTCCTATAACCACCTATATTTCACCTGGACTCTTGACCTCCCTTCCTGCTCAGCTCAGTTCTCAGATGGTCCTCAGGAAGCCCCTCAGATGTCTCCCTCCATCTTAGGTCTCCCAAGTGGAGGCCAGGTGAGTGCCTTCCAGCAGTTCTTGCTCTCCACCTCCTGCCTTGGGTCAGGGCCTCCTGTACTGAGTCTCCCATTGCTGCAGAGCTTTCTTCACAGCTACCCATGGCGTTTCCTGTACAGGGGTAGTGAGAAAGCCTTCCTCCAAATTAAAAGTCCCTGAAACTGGATTTCCAAATTGCAGTAGCCAAACCATAACTAAAAAAACTACCCTTAGTCTGGAGGGAAGGTGACTTAGGCCTTGGATCCACAGAGGTTTCTCCTTTAAAAAGGGTTTTATTTCCTCTCCTCCATGCCAAATGTCATAATATGTAGTTAGTTGTTTATACCATAGTACCTAGTGTCCTGACATGGGTTTCTGCTGTTGAATGGAGATGGATGGTGGCCTTACTCACTGTTCCCTGTCTCCTTAGGAAGTCCCCTGATGTCATCAGTGCAATCCATTTTATCAGTGCAATCTTGACAACCTGTGCATATCATTTGTGGTTCATCAAGCTGTCTTGTTGTTGTCAATCTGTTTCTCTACCTCATAGTCAACATTTACTACTCAATGCTCTTTTGGGGCTCCTGCCTATGGTACCTTTAGCTAAGGAATATTTCCCATGGCACCTCTAGAGGTGAAACCTCTTTGAGGGTTCCTTGCCTTCAGTACCCCTACATGGTGGTAATTCCCGTGGAATGGAGAGTACAAATGTTCAAACAGTTATCACAGGTTCACAAGCATAAGACTACTATGGTTGTGTAAGCCCATTGAATTGTAAGGCTATGCCTGTAGTTAAAAAACAAACTCTTGAGGATTGCTTGCCTTCAGTACCCCTACTGGGTGGAATAGAAAGTGAAAACAAACGCCAAACAGTTATTACAGTTGCACAAGCATAACATTACTGTGGTTGTATAGGCCCACTGAATATTAATTACTATATTGTTGGTTTCAGTGAGAAAGAATCCTAAAAATGAAGAACCACTGAATCTGCAGAAATTTGAAATGTGATTTTATATTCTCATTTACAGAATGTAGGCAAGACAAGATTTTTTTAAGATGCCCAGCCAAAGCTCTGGGTGCCATACTGAGCAACAATTTAAAATTTTAACCTTAGGCTGCTGACTGAATTAGAACGATAGTAATTCTGGACTGATATATCAGTCTGTGGCACAGCAAAGGTTAAAATACAATAAGATTAAAACATATCAGGATACATATAGCAACCCAAAGAAAACATTGCCCAAAGCTTAGTTCTAAGTGATCCCAAATGGCAGATAAAACAAGTGGGTTTTAACAAAACTTAAAGCATTCAAATGATATACATGTCAGTGATGCAATTAATGGATCAAACATATAATAAAAATGATCAGTGCTATAAAAATGCACAGTGGAGGCATAGAAAGTATGGTGATGCACAATCTAATTGAGTACTAATAAGCAATGTCTGATTGAAGTATAATTCCTGAATTTGTGAATCATTTGTGTCCTCAGAAAGGGAAATATTTGTGATTGCAATTATTTTCAAACTTCATTATGTCATACAGCTCCATATGCCCTATTCTGTTGAGCTTGAAATGCTCACCAAACTCACAAATAAGAAAATAGAGTTAGAAAAAATAATGTTTACAAAGATGACAATCTCACACTTTTATTCATGTTATTTAGTACTTACTATTTTCAAAGTAACACAACTACTGTAGATCAAATTCTTTATTCAGCTTCTTTAGGTAAAGTGTTTTGATATATTGTTCCAATAATTTTCTTTTAGCAATAATCTTTTAACTTGGTTGCTCTCTGTGGTTTGGAATCACTTGTTCAAACCCAACAAAGAAAAATAATTTTGTGCTTGCTACCGTGGGCTTCCTTAAAATGTGATCTACCACATACAGACTCATTACCCAGTACTTCACACAACAGCTCCTGCAGTGTTGTTTCAAGGGCTTTTACTGGTATTTCTACAAATAAATTCTTACATGGACATAACTCTTAGATAAACTGCAAAGTTTGATTTGAAATGTATAAGTGATGTAATCTCTATACTTTGATGTCCGTTAGTGTCTTCAAAATTTTTTGAAATATTTAGTGCATATATAAACTGAGCAACTGTCACATTTGGAGAAACCAAAGGGTTTCTTATATAGCCAACATTTTGATCTTTCATTTGTTGTATTGATAACATGGTTGTAGTTAAACAGATCTGCTCAATTCTTAAACATCATCGTGTTGTTGTTGAGGAAGGAAAACAATGTTACCCATTACAGGGTCCTTCTCTGAAAGTGGCCAGCTCTTTTTAACACTAATCAAACATTTTCTAAGATCCTATTATACCTTGCTAGAGAAGTAATGGTTATTTTTTGATTAATCAATTATCTTTTTCCTGGAACCAATTCAGCTTTTTATTTTAAATTTCTTGTGTTCGAAAGAGTTTTGTTCAATATTTTGCCTCTGTATCTCCTATGGGCAAACTTTGCCTATTAAAATTTTGCCTGGAATTAAAATTCTCACATTGGAATGGTCCATATCTAAACAAATAAATTGCAATTAAGGGATACTAGAGACAAGCTTTACCAGATGGGCACTGGAGGCATGAAGTAAATTGTAAAATGCTGTAAGTTTATTGTAACCCTTGAAACCAATCATTCTGGCATCTATTACAAATCATGGGTGCAGTGCACTAATCGAAAATCAGCCTACATGCTGCATAAGTGTGGTGTATAGGCACTGTGCAGCCAGTGCGCTTCCCCACATGGGATGCACATATAGGATATGCATCCCATATGCACCCTAGCCCCAACTGGCTGTGGAACTCCATGGGGGCAAGGCCAGGGGACATGCCCATACTCCATGCCATTCACAGAGGTGTGGAGGCTGGGCACGGGAGCACATGCTATGCTTGGTAACACCCAGCCATAAGGTATATGCACTCCCTCAGGATGCCACTGCCAGCTGTGGCAAAGATGGTGGGACTTGGCAGACCCCACAACAAGCTCCCCAGCCCATGGGGACCACAAGGTGGGCTGGGGTGGCCATCCAGCCAACTGCCTGCCCTTGTGTTTCCAGCACTCAACATGCCATCTGCCATCAGCAGTGGCCCCGGCACAAGGGATTCAGTAGTGAACCAGGTCTGGGCATTCCATTGGTAGGTCACCCAGTCTGTGGAACAGTCCTCCATGCTCCTGCATGCTGGAGGAGGTGGAGCTGCAGAAGGAGCTGTACGGTGGTTGGTGTCTGTGAATATGTCCACTGCACAATCATCCACAAGTGTGGAGCTATGCGGGCAAAGTATGTGATGGAGGTGCATACCTTTTGCACATTCGTGAATAGTTCCCAATGTTTGAACCAAAAACTGACTGTTGAAGGGTGTACATTATATGCAAATTTTTTATTAAAATGATTACTATTTAACATGAACATATCAAGCTCCTTCTTGGTACCATCCACATAGGACATCACCTATAAAACAGTACAGCTTCACCTTATCTCTATTAGTAGTATCTGTGCCATAGATGGCCCTCATCTCACCTTTCCATATAGAATTTGATGTGGAGGGAAGTATCCTCATGCCCATGGCTGTTCCACATTAAAAATGTTTATCAAAAAAAAAATAAGAGCTAAAATAGATTCTCAGCTTGTAATAACAACTGATCTAATTGTGCCTGGCCCCTGTAGATGATCTATGTGATCTCTCAAGTGCACGGATGCCCAGTGCATTGGAGACAAAGTATAGAGGGAGGTTATTCTGATGTTTACACACAGTTATCCCTCCATTCTAGGTCTGACAATTTTCTCAGAATGTCCATAGCATTTCTAATCTATGAGTGGTGATCACTGACTAGATCCTGTAAAACAAATCCACAAATTGTGATGGGGTCTCAGTCAAGGACCTTACCCCAAGATAATTGACCTATTTGATGGTTTGACAGGGCTCTTATTTATTTTCAGCAAATAATAAAAGCAAGGTAAGTAACAGAATGGTGAATTTTCAAAACATAATCCTTTTCCATTAGTCACCTGCTCATCAGAGCACTTTCAATCAATTCAAACAATTCAGCTTGAAAAATAAGGTAGGAAGAGATTTCAGGTGGGTGTAGGTGGTTTCTTCATTAAAAGGGAACTGTCATCAACCGGATTTCTTAATGTCTGAACACCCAAAAAGCTAATTTGATTGATTTGTTGTGTTTATCTGTAGTATTTGCAGTACAGAGCTTTTTATATATAAATTACCCTGTAATTATGGGCTGGTGGCAGCCATATGTTTTAGACTCCTGACAGGAAATGATGTCACCGAGGGTCTAAGTCCTCCTTTGACAGCATTTAATCCAACAGGTTAAACAGAAATCAGCTGTTTTGTTAAGTGTGTTTAAGGGTTACTACAACACTTTCTACATCTATAATAATTGTTGTGTATGTGCATTGAAACTAGTGAGTTATCACCTTTACATTTCCAACTGTTGGTAAAAATAATTTTACACACCGCATAGGTGTGGATGCAACATGAACCCTGAGGGGTTTATAAAGGTATTAGACACCAAGTGTGTGCATAAAATTCTGTTTTACACACACATATATATTATTTTATTTAATTAATCGGGTATTTTTCCTTTTCAGCACAATTCAGTTAGTGCAGCACTTCTGTCAGAGACAGACACACACACACACACTCTGCCTGTTTCTTCCTTTTTTTTTTTTTTTTTTAATATTACAGTGGTAACAACATTCTGGAAAGTCAAGGCCCGTCAACATTGCTGCACACTGTAAGATGCGTTCAAAGCGTTATGAGCAGCAGGATCAAACAGATTGATTTTTTCATTTTCAAGGCAGGATCAACTAGAAAGATATTTAGAAATTTTAAAATCATACTTGTCTTAACAGTGTGTGGCAAAGCTTGAGTGCTGGTACCAGTGCTTAGTAATGGAGCCGTCATGTTGAGCAAAATGTTCAGCCAACCCACAGTGAAACTATGCACCAGTTAGCTTTCTGTGGTGATGCTTGATTGACAGGTGTTGATTACAGCATCCTGGTTGTAACCACAAATATCAACGGGAGGTTGTAACTGGAGATAAGTGTCTTTATCTATATGTAAAAATTATCATCATTAATTAAAGAATATTTTACTTCTTTTGATGAAGTTAAACGTGATAACAGTTTCTTACTGAAATACTTTGGATGGAGTTGAATTTCTATCATAATAATGCCAGAATTCTATTGGATTATTAGGGAGGCAGTATAGCTGAGTGGTTAAGGGCACTGAGTTACAAACCTGAAGGCCTGGGTTTGAATCCCAAAGCCCTCACTTGTATACTGTGTGACTCAAAGCAAGCAGTCACTTAACTTCCTTGTATTCCCAGGTCGTATCTGAAACAAGCTTTTAGCTTTGTGTGCCTTTCCTGGCTAAACAATTTCCCTTTCCTTATTTTTACTAACAGTTTGAAATAGAAAGGTGATAACTCACTAATTTCACTGCACATACAAAACAAATATCATAAGTGTAAAAAGTGTTGTAATTACAAAATCCCATTCCATCCACAATGTTTCAATAAGAACTGTTACACTTTTAACTTCATCAAAAGAAGTATAGTAAAATACTCTTTTAATAATGCATTTTTAACAGTGTTGTCCATCTGTAGTAATTGTGTCCTATTTTTTCCTTTACAAGTCAAATCTGGATAGAAAGAGCATATTTTCAGAATCATAAAACATGTTCAGATTGTTTTTAATGTCTTTGTCCAGGAAAGGACAATAGGCAACAGCTTGTTCCTAGGTGTGTTGTGAGGAGCACAGGAGGCCATGATGCCAGGCCAGTAGGTGTGTAGCCACTTTGCATCTTGTGGACCCAAGTTCACACACAACACTGCAAGAGAAAAGGCTGTGTTTGAGGAATGGAAAAGATAGAAGGGGTATTGTGGCACCCCAGAAATCTGTATTGACATGTTCAGCTGACGGTACTGTATATCCTAGAGGTTAAAGCAATCCTGAAGATTAATTATTTTACTAACAGTTTGAAATGTAAAGATGATAACTCACTAGTTTTAAATGCACATGCAAAACATGTATTATAGATGTAGAAAGCATTTCAATAACACCTTAAAACACGCTTAATAAAAGTTTATTTCCTATTTAACCTGTTGGATTAAATACAGTCAAAGGAGGACCTAGACCCTTGGTGGCATCATTTCCTGTCAGAAGCCCAAACCTTATAGCTGCCACCAGCCCTTAATTACAGGGTGATTTATATATGAATAACTCTGGACTGCAAACACTCACAGATAAAAACAATGGCCAGGATATTCAAGAGGTTCGCCTTGCACAACAGAGTTGTGCCGGTGCAACCCCGCAATGCTACCTGGTAGGATATTCAAAGGCTGCCAGGTGCAGTGCAAGTCCCTCCCGCTGGGGTGCAATGGTAATGTTTGCTGCACAATGCAGGGGCATGCCCATGCATGTGGACAGCCCTGATGTGTGCCGATACAGGGGTACATAGTTGAGCCTATAAGAAGTAGGAATGAAACCCAGGCCACCCACAGGCAGGTTGGCTGTATTGCAGGGTGCAACTCAGCACCCACCTGCTGTGGGTGGCCACCCACCCAGCAGAGTTTTTGTCCAGTAGCACACACCCTCCCCTTTGCTCACTGTGACCCCCACCCTCCCATGTCACCCGCTCATGGGCATGGCATATAAACAGTCACCTGGGTGGTCTAGTGGTCCCCCACCTGTATGCTCGATCATGGTATCCCTGGTTGAAACTCCATCACCTGGTGGCCCAGTAGTTCCCCATCCTTCCATGGAGGACCCAGTCACCCAGCTACCCCCATAATCAATTGGTGGCTGCACTCTGCCAGCATACCGTCATGCCACCCGCTGAATGATAGCTTACAGTATGACCTGTAGGCCTATTGGCCCACATTCATTCACATATTTGTGCTCTGTGTCATACAGTATGGTCGGCAAGCCCATTGGTCCAGAATGTGGACCAATAGGCATACAGCACATACTGTAAGCTGTCATTTGGCAGATGGCACTGGCGGCATGTGGGTGGGGTGCATCTGTCACCAAGATGGGGAGAGCTGGGTGGCCGAGTTCCTCAGTGGGTAGGAGGGAGGGGGCCCACTGGACCACCAGGAATTGTATCTCTACTACAGGAGCCCGCGATCAGGCATAGGGGTGGGTGGGGGTCTGCTGGACCACCATGGAGGTTGTGTCAGCAAATGCCCATGATCAGGCTTAGGGCAGGGGCAACACTAGACCACCAGGTTGGGATTGTTATCCCACAACTGCCATGATCGGTCATATGGGAGGAAGGGACCACTAGACTACCAGGTTGACTGTTCCATTAACATGCCTATGATAGGGCATACATGAGGAGAGAGTGCACTAGTCCACCAGTGACCCCACACCTGCTGCAAGCAGCTACGCAGGGTGCTAGGCACATTTTGCCAATCTGCTCTGTGCAATGCATGCAAATGGTCACAATGACATGCAAATGGCCCCTATTAGCACCATGCATATATTATGCCCATTTACATGCCCTCATCTGAATATCATGGATAATGCACCCAGTGCAACTGCATTTGTACTGGAGCATTCCTGGTCTCCTGTATGTGGCTTTCTGCTGGCACATTGTACTTGCATCATGCGCATTCTGTGCCATATTCAATGGTGATCGCCATGGTGCATCACCTTGATATCACCTTTCCTGGCCCCAGTGCAACTCATTTGCACTGTGCCTCACACTTGCGCATCAGCCTGGTGCAATCTGGAATATCCAGGCCAATGACTCAATCAAATTTGCTTTTATGGGCTTTTAGACATTAAGAAATCCTATTGATGATAGTTCCCTTTATGGAGTCCATATGCCTCCTTATATAGTCCTCTTTTTTAGAAATGATATTGCCACCCTTTTCATCCTTTCAGTCTCTGTCTCCTCCATTTCTTGTCATTGCTTTAAACTAAAGCATATACCATCAAGACTATGCATCCAAAAGTATGTGGTCAAATAAACACATTTTGGGCAACTATTTTCATAGGACTGTTCTAAAACTTTCAGTTTTCAGTGCAGAGTTCATTTCAGGAGGATTTGAACTAACACATTTTGCTAAAACATCTTGCAAATTCCTCCTTGTGAATTTATTCATTTATTTTTGGCACAACTATATGGCCGTGTTATTTTTCCTCTCACAGTTTTGACGTGGAACCACTTTAAAGCAACCTTTTCTAACGTAGCGAGATTTTGAATCACCATATTCAGTGGGCCCATTAACAAATGATCAGCCTTTGATTTAACCATATGTTTGAATATAACAATTCCATGATTCCTATCTGGCCCTGGTCAGAAAGCAGACTGAGTCTAAAATACCCAGATCTATTTTTTTTTCTGGATGTTCTTGCTTTGGTACTAATATTTTGTGTTTCCATGTAATTCTCATGATCTTCTTTTGATTCACATATAGTGGAATGTTTTGATCTGGAACATCTATGATACAGTTACCAATATTCCAATGATCATTTTCTAACCCATTTGAATTAAACTGATTCTTCCAAATCATCAAAACAAAAGGCTGAAATCCTCTCTCATTTGTTCCTCTTCATGTGACTCAAATAGCTGGATCCAGTATCCCCTTATATGAAAATAATTATTTTAAAATTTAATTTACTGAAGATTTTTAGCAGGTCTCAGTGGATTTTAAATGTATTTACCTAAGGAGTCAGGACAAACAACAACCCTCTCAGTAACACTTTATAGTGTATGGTGGAACCCTGTTATTTATGGAATGCCATGCCTGGAATATGCTTGTGTGCTGCAGCAGTGAAATCATTAAGTTGTGCTGTAGTAGTGATGTTACTATTTCTGCACAACAACTTGAGAACTGCCACACAGCTTCTTTTCTGTATCCAAATGATCTGGAAGCTGTTTGTTTTTTAAACTTGACCTTATGGAAAAAGCTGCAACATACTGAATCAGTAAATTGATCAAACTACCAACCTTAAAGTGGTCTCCTCCCACCCCCAGTTCACTAAAAACAATCAGAGTGCCTGAAATGGGCATGGATGCCCACACTATAAAAGATAGTGCATGGGTATTCATATACAGTCAAGCGTTGTCTTCATCTCCAGTTGTCTATGGCTACCAGTAAACCTCTCGAGCTTCAGTCTTGAGATTCCTAGTTACTACAGAAACCTCTCAGTGCAGACACAGGCTTGTTGTATATGGCTGTCTATAAATTACCGTTTATATTTGATTTTATGTAAGGGTTATGGATAACAAATTAATTTCCAGTCCTTTTTCCATGTCTATCAGCTCTTATGTCTCTTTGCAATTGTTTGTCCTATTCGTTTACTGTTATCCTCTTCTGACTCTTTCTTTCTTTTCTTTTTTTTTTTGTGAATTTCCCTTTTAATTTATCTGTTTATTTTTGTATTTGATTGCCTTTGGTCTAATAAAAGTGCTACTGTTTTAACAGCACTAGGGTTTTGTGAATCTGATGGTTCTATATCTGCTTCTCTGTTGTTTGACATCACGTACTGTTCATGGCTTATTTTACTATTTTCTTCTCTTCCTGACATTAAACTGCACTCAGCTTGGGAGTCAACAGTTGGTAGAAATGCTGCTCCAGGTTGTGCCACTTACTTCCGGCTCCATCACTGAATATCTGCTAGGATTGTACAGTATCTGTTCCAGTTTCCATAGAATTCATTTGAGTTCTGTTGTTGAATTTCCTATTTGACATGTAGCACAACCTACTGTATAGTGTAATGTAGCAGCACAACTGTTTCATAGCTTTTACTTCTACATTATCTGCTTACTTACTACTGTCAGCCTCCAGGTATCATGTGTCTAAGTATGTTGTATTGCTCATTACTTGTCCCATTGCCTGTTTTTCTTGTATCTAACTTTGTTTAAAGCTTAATTTTCTGGCTTATACTTTTTGTAATTTATTTTGCCTATGCACAGTACATCCACTGTATAGTAGCTACTCACTGCTCATGAGCTATGTGCATATTATTCTGCCTTTCAATAGTTTTATTTGGAGCCTTCTGCTATTGTATACTTAAGCTGTTTATTTTATTTTTATGTTTGTATTTATTTATTTATTTGCATATTGTTAATACACTAACTGTCCATTTATTTAGTTCCCAACACTCACATATTCCCATATTAATTGCCACTGTTTTCTACTTAAAGCAGCAGTGCATGATATTAGTGAAGATATGGACCCATGCTTTTTTAGGATTGTATTCTATCTCCTGACTTGTATGATACTTTTTCTATATTTTGAGTCTGCTTTACCACTTTTTTATGGTTGAAATAACAAAAGCAGCATTCCTTTAATACGACTCAGACCAGGTTTTATTGGTATTCTCTGTTTTTTCAACAGTCATTGTTTAAGTTCACTTTTCTTGTGACTGTAATGAGCTAGCATGCAGATGACACTGCTCCCTGTCCTTACTGGACACAAGTGTACGAAAGCAACAAACAGCTATGGATACTTATAAAACCAAGTCTGAGCCATATTAAAAGGAGCACTCTTTATTATTTCAAATGCAGAAAGTGCCAAAGCTGACTCAAAACAGAGAAAAGGCTATATCTAAAGTCAGAAGACAAGTGACAATCTAAAATGGAAAAAAGTATAGTCAAACTTTGCATGGCTGCATTCACTACTGCTTTAAGTCATCTATGATTTGAATACTATTTGTTATTTATCATTGGTAACCTCATTACCTGGTTGATGTTGTACAGTAGTTCATTGATTTGTGTTGCCACTGAGTCACTTTCTGCACTGTTTACTATGCTGACCTTTTGTTGCTGTTTTGTACTGACCCAAAAAGTTTGTTTTCTACCCTCTGTATTCTCCTGATAATTCTGACAAGTGATAGTGAACCATCTTGCATGTTAGCCATTCCTTTTGTGCCCCTCACACCTTCCCTAAAGGGATTAGGGTGACTCCGTTAAATATCTGAACCTAGTTTCCCAGGCTAGATGCTCTCCACCTCTACTGCCTTGAACTCAAGTGTGACAAATTTGTCATCAATGAGACATGGCTATCTAAAAACATCAAGTACACTTGCATCTCCTTGCCAGGTTATCACATTGTTATTACTGTCTACAGAAAACCCTAACTTCAATCACTAAACAAAATGAAATCAATATAGTGAAACCCCACTGACAAAATAATTCCTAAAGCATACCTAATTGTTATTCAGAGCTAAAATTACAAATCACAGACTGCAAGAAAAATAATTCACACAAAACTCGGAGCAGACTCGATAGACCATAAGGCCTAATCTGCTAGCAAATAGTATGTTAGTATGTTAGTAAAACACTGACTAAAATGGTACTTGTGCTGCTCACATAGAAAAGACTGCCTTGTGCTTGCTGCTAGCTAATTAACTGAGTTCATTTCCCCACAGCACTGCCTCACTAGACACAATACAGAAAATGAAGCAACAACTTTAAGTAACCAAATTAAAAAAATAGCAAACATAATTCATAATCTAGAGGCACAAGGCACACTAGGTACTTCAGAGAGTGATTTGGTTGAAAACACTGTGTTTTAAAACACTTTTCAAAGTTTGGGACACAGAGATTCAAGCAGACTTAACACCAACTGTTTCTTCATTAGACTGCACTGAGTTCAGCCTACACATGGCAATACAGTTCATTGATGCACCATGTGACTTCGATCTAAGTGTTATTTCAAATTTCACCTTTGGGCACAATTCTCAGGTGAAGTTATCAGATTTGCCATTTGCGAAATTCTAACTGTAATGTGAAGTTGAGCGTCACATCACAGATTAAATTGACATATTTAGGTGAATTTCTCCATGGAGCAAAGTGTGCTGTCTTTGCCAACCACTACCGACAGTGCTGTTATTGTTCATAATCTTGTATATCTATTGAGCCTTCTTACCCCACTGTCCCTCTTTCTCCAGTACACACCTGGAAATGAGTTGCACAGCTCATCTGGTCTCTACTGTCCACTTGTTAAATTAATTAATGAATGAATTAAAGTTGAATTGTGTCTGAAGATCATTTATTTAAATGAATAAAATAAAGCAAAATGATGCTGGATTATGTTTGAAGATCATATTTTAAGAAGTTTTCTTGGATGCTAGAAAATCACTTTAACCATCCCTTTTCCCCAGTCTCTGGTAGCATTCAGTACCTCCTTATACAGTAGTTATATCCTTTGCCCTACCCTCCCTTAATATATTAGTTATTATTGGGCTGCTCCTGAACCCTTCCATTTGAATATATCACCCCTTCCTCTCAACCCCTGTAGTACTCTGCTCCCTTTCCCAGAGACAAGGCAATCAGTTTTATCCCCTTGTCCCTTCCCCAGGATACAGCTTGAATGAGCTGCATAGTTTTGTGTGCCTTCCCAGGCCAACACTTTAAATACATATACATATCTAGCTATATATATGAAACCAAAGTTAATAAAACATTACTAAAACATAACAATAAAACAAATCCATGCAACCTCTGCAGCCCCACCCCAGAACACACATAAACACAAGCTATATTAGCTAATTGTGCCTTTCTTGTTAAAACATACAAAAAAGTATACCTAATGCATGGGCACACTCAGCTGCATACACTCAGCATCATAAAACACTAGAGGAATGTTTGGTTCTGCAATTATGCAGAATCTAGCAACCAACAGGCCTTATGCTGAAGAGTGTGAGTAATTTACAATTTGACCTCCTGTGTCTAAATCCTTTACAATTATAACAAGACATTTGCTGGATTGCATTTAGCCTAAGAGTGTTAAAACAGGAAAGTTCAAATTGAATGCTAATTAGGTGGTCACTGAAAAAATACAATTAACTTCAATGTAGTCATACTTGCTGGTATGTCACTGCAAAGTCTTCCTCTTTTTTTAATTGGAATGACCTCAAGAAACAGGAGCTATGACTACTGGGTTTTCAGTAGAATAGGTCTTTTCAACTGGTAAGAAAACAGTTACTCCCTGAAAATTGAATCTGTGCTCATAATGAAGTTAAAACTTCATTGCTGAATTCATTAAATTAAAATAACTTCAGGAACAAACAAGGAAAATCAATTTTGTCAGAAAATATTAAATACAATTGATAGAGGAAACATAATGATATGATAACAATTAAGATCCCTTTAGAATGAGCAAATTAATACATCATTGGGCATTATGTTTTCATGTTACTGTGATAACCAAAATCAGACCCACTGTATGTGACAAGTTTATTTTAACTTTGTATAAAAACTTAATTAAATATGCATGCAGACATGCATAGTTATAATTAGAATACAATATTACCACAATATTTGAGTGACTTCAGCATAATAGTAATATGGCTAAGTCATGTGTAGATTAGAAATGCCTACAGTAACCAAAATATATATTAGCTGACTACTAATATATGATTAAAATAAATAATATAACATGAAAAAAATCAACTCCCATACTAAGAGAGGGACAATAATATCAAAAGTACCTAGGCATGATTCCAAATCAGTAAATTGAAAAAGCAAACTATCTGCCATAAGCTGTAAAAGCCTTTCTATCAGTTTTTGATAAAACTACAGCCTTTTCAGATTATTAAACTGATATAACAATTTTGCAGTACACACTTTTAGAACATTGGGCCGATTCTAGAAGGGTGGGCATGAGTTGCCACTGAGCATAATTTCGCCACCCTCAACTCATTTATTGACCCTGTGCCCCTATTGTAGAAGGGGCAGGGGTCTGCTAACAAAGTCCTGCAACTTGCAACATGCAGCAAGGTATGCTGCACAGAGGGTGTCCTGGGCAGCATGTCACAACCCACTCCACAGGTTGCAAGTACAACCCACCAGTGCCCTGACTCCCGGGTCACCTGCGCATATGTGGCATGTCACCTGCCCTGGTAGTCCAGTGCTCCCCCAACCATAAAATATCACTAGATTCCCAATTCTCTGGTAGTCTAGTGTCCCCAGTGTATATTCCCATATTATAAAATAAATCCTGAGTCCTTGGTAGTCTAGTGTCCCCAGACTGTACATTCCCATATTATAAAATAAATCCTGAGTCCCTGATACTCGTACCCCCAACTGTACATTCCCATATTACAAAATAAATCCTGATTCCCTGGTAGTCTAGTGGCCCCTCACCCAGCCATGCCAGCCACCCAGCATCCCCACCCGTCCCTAGCCAGGCAACTGGCACAGCCCACCTCTCACCTCCATGTCCATGGCCAGCCGCTGACTGAGTGCTGTATTAGTGCTACAATACAGATGCAAGCAGAAACTAATTTTTAGGCTTGTCTGTACAGTAGCTAATATTAACACTCAATCGGTAACTAACTGTGGAAAAGGAAGGAAGGATGTCAGTCACTAACTGAGGATGGAGTGAGGATAGTGCTAGGTGGGCCTGTCATGGCTGGTGAAAACCACTGATCTAGAGAATCAGGATTATTTATAATATGGAATGTCAGTTCAGGGGCCACTAGACTACCAGGACTCAGGATTTGTATTATTATATGGAAATGTACAGTTCAGGGGGACCACTGACCACCAGGGAATCAGGACTTATTTTATAATATGGAATGTACAGTTCAGGGAGGGGACACTAGACTGCCAAGGCTGGATGATTGCTGCATATGCGGCGGGTGACTGCAGTTCAGGGCACGGGTGGGTGGATGGCAGTGCCGCCCTATGGGCTTCTGCCAATGGCTGTTTCATGGGGCTGGGGTAGCGGTAGCCCTGTGGTGCCTCACTGGGGTATGCTGGGCATGGGGAGGAAACTGTACACTATCCACTGGACGGCCGATGGGTCTACAGGACCCCGGGCATCCGTAAATTATACCAGCTAAATGCTGGTATAACTACGTTGCCGGATCTCCTCTGAAGGATCTTGTAAAATCCCAATGTGGGCACTTTGTGCTGCCCTTCTATAATGGGGCGCAGCTGCTGCCCATAAACCCCTAGCCGCCATGTCGTCAGGGGGTTTATCTTGACGTTCATAACAGCTGTTTGGTGGAAGTGGCCTTATACGTCACAGGTCACTTTGTAGAATCATGCATGTCACAACTGCCGGCATAAGTTGCTACATGCACCATTTGCTTGGCGCAACTGCTGTTACACCTGGCATAACCCTTCTAGAATCGGACCCATTATCTCTGTTTCAAAATATTTAAAACTTTTGTCAAAAATGGTTCTGTGAATTTAGTGTTTCATTGTTATAGCTATCTGGTAGATATCACATGGCTGCCATTGTGGCTCTGATTTAATAGTTGTCCATGAGTTGCTTACATATCCCAGGTCACAATGACAACATGTGGGTGGATATCCAGCAGCAATCGGTTACATCTCTCCCTTGACTGATGAGGAACATTACTTCCCCTTGTGCTTGGTTGACTACCCCTTTGTATAATCTCCCAGAAATGGCCTGAAAAGAGGATCAGAGTCATTCAGTTCTTTGGACCAGGGAGCTGGTCCTAATGTGCAACATGATATGCATGGACTCCACATTGCATGAAGGTCCTTACTGATAATGAGACAGTTTTCTAAGTGTGATATATTATTTCATTTGGCATTTTACATGTCAGAAAATTCCCATTTAAGTATGCCACTTAGTTTTCAAGTTGGATCTAAGGGACACATTACAGCAAAAGTGTATCAAAACAATTAGACAAAAGTTACAGTTACTATAATTAAAACATATTTATAAACACACACAACACACACACACACATATGCACACAACACACTTGGCCCAAACAAGTAGCATCCCCTCAAGGGGTAGCTGGCTTCCTCTCCTGGGCTAAGACACAGATATGACACTTATGAGTCCGAATGAGGACAAAACATGTGTATGTGCCTGCTGTTCTTAGCCTTTGCTGACTGCACTGTAAGGCATTTTGGCAACATGCAATTCAGCTTACAGCAGAGCCAGTCAAATTCTCTCATGGGGTTTTCATATGTTTCCCATGATGCTTTGCATTATTGGGGTATGTGCAATTGTGTCTTCTTTAAAATTTGGCTGTCGGCCAATATCCTCTATGATAACCCATGCCTCAGGGCATTTGCTCTGGGGTTCTTTTGTAGTTCTTTCCTTCTCTAATTTGGGTTGTCCATGGCCCAAACAAGTAATATCCTTTAAGGGTGGCTAGCTCCCTCTCCTGGGCTAAGACACAAATATGATGCACTGATGAGTCCAAATGAGGATGAAACACATGTATGTGTTTGCTGTTCTTAGCCTTTGCTGATTGCACTGTGAGGCCTTCTGGCACCATTCAATTCTGCTTAAAGTAGAACCAATCCAAATTCTCTCATGGGGATTTTCATATGTTTCCCATGATGCTTTGCATTATTAGAGTACGTGCAATTGTGTCTTCTTCACACACTCGTTTACTGTGTATACTCTCTCTTTTCTCTCTCTCTCTCTCTCTCTCTCTCTATATATATATATATATATATATATATACAGTTGTCCCTCATTATATGAATCTCATCATAACAAATCCTGCTTAAAGCGAATGTAATTTATGGCTCCCATTGCAATACATTCATTTTGTCTGCTCGTTTGAGAATTGACAAACTGTCAGTTCATAAGCGAGCAATGAATAACGATTAAAGATGGTTTTATTTATGAAATACCCTGTGTGTAAGCTTTCCATGCTGTAATTTTAATTCCTGACTACTTAGCTATCAAGCTATCAAGTGTAGTTGTAGCTGTAGTAGCTGTAACTAGCTTCAGACTTTTGCAATCATTGCAATTAAGTTATTAAGCAATTGAATGCACTTTTTGGGCATACAAGCTCATTCACACTGCAGCTCTCGACAGCAACCCTGGTCCTAACTTCATGGCTGAGATAAAAAAAGGAAAGCACTGGATGTCAATACCAAACTGGCCATCATACAAAGGTTAAAAATGGAGAGGGACTTGCAAAACTTGCCTCTGAATTTTCACTTGCCAAGTCAACGATTTGCACCTTCCATAAACAAGCGGAGTCTCTGAGGGCTTTCTCGGACAACTGCTTAGAGAAGGAGGGTATGCAGTGAAAAAATTAAGGCTTGCTGGCAATGCTGAGGTGGATCAAGCCGTTAAAATATGGTTTGAGAGTCAGCGTGCAGCTGGTGTCCCGATCTCTGGTGCTATTGTTAAAGAAAGGCTGATTCTTTGGCAAAACAGCCTATGGGTGATAATGCAATTTCAAATCCTCTCCTGGCTGGCTCTGGCAATTCCAACATCGAAATGGCATCAGACAACTTAAAACTGCAGGTGAGCGGAGGTCAGCAGATGATACTGCTGCTGAATTCATGCCAAAATTGATAGACATTTTAGAAGGAAATTATGAACCTTGCCAGCTGTACAATGCTGACAAAACAGCTTGAGCAGAAGACACCAGGAGAAAGGACTGCTGTGTGACTGGACTTCTCTACTGGGACTAAAGAAGTAGAACTCTTGTACTTGGAACTTTAATTTAGGGTAAAAAAACTAACAAACAAAACCAAGAAAAAGCTTGTGTTTGTCTGAGTTAGATGAACTGAATGGTTATCTGAACAGTTATCTAGGTGTACATTTCAGGTGATTGAAATGACTTGATAGCTGTGAGGTTTAAATTACTGTAGAAAGATCTAGTAAGTAGGGGGAGTGGCTTAGCTAGAAGAAAACTATATTTAAAGACTGCCTTAGAAAGATTTTGCTAGCAGCTTGCGGAAGACACCAGGAGAAAGGACTGCTGTGTGACTGGACTTCTCTACTGGGACTATATTGCCCTCCTTCCCTCCCTGCACCCTCCACCCAAGTTAGTTCTACTTTTATAGGCACAGAATTTGACTGACAACAGGAACTTCCTGTTTGGGAGCAGGAAGTGAGTGATCACACAGCCACAAGACCCACCATCCTAGAAGGGCAAGAGTAGCTCTCCAGCCCGTCTAGCTGATGGAGAGTCTGCCTCTGAGCAAGTAAGGGTCTACTGAGAAATATAGGATATTCTTGTCTCAGAACAGGACAATCAGGAGCTTAAAGGGTACACAGGCAGAAAGTAAGGAGAGAGAGAAAAGAAAACAGAGGAAAGAGTAAGGATTGCAAACAGTTAAGGGGCAGAAATAAGACATGATGGGAGTGGTGCAGTGCAGTGGCTATGGAGCAGCAGTCTTCCGGGAGATGTTCTGGAGGATGCGGTGTTGTCTCATCTGCAGACACCTCTCTGGGTTGAGGAGGAGGTTGCTCATCTCCAGGCTGAGTTGGCAGAATTTGTGGGACCTCCCTTCCATCCAGGGACCACCAGTGCCTCTGCCGTTGCCTCAGAGGTTGCCAAGAAGAGGGCGGTTGGACCACAGTGGGCTCAGGGAGGGTGAGGGTGGTGGAACAGAGGTGCATCCCCAGTTGTACCTCTCCACAATTCCTATGCCATTCTGGCAAAGTGTGGTTTCTCTAGGGAGGCACCTGCAATGGAGACCAAGGAGGATGCTGGGAACCTCCACAAAGGAGACCCACAGGAGGGTGGCAGGGGACCCCACAGGGAAGGAAACAACTCCTGGTGGGGACTCCATTGTTAGGAAAGGTAGAACTGGGGAGGAAGGGGAGAGGAGGTAAGGTGCCAGCCTGGCGCCATGGCTTGGAGGGACAGGAGCAAATCCTCAGGATTGCCAAACAGCTGCACAGGAGAGGGAGCTGGATGCCATTGTCCACCTACAGACAAATGACCTGGCTAAGAAGGGATTAGAGAAGTGCAGGAAGAGTTTGTGGAATTGGGAAGGGCCTTAGACAAGTGCACGCATGGTAACCTTCTCAGAGGTGCTGCCCATCTATGGCGTAGGAGAGGCTAGGGTGTTCCACATCATGGGATTCAATCAGTGGTTGAAAAACTGGTGTGGAGCTCAGGGATTGAAGCTTCATTGGGGATTGGGGGTCCACCTGGAGTGATGCAAGCCTATACTGGCATGATGGGCTGCATCTGTCCAGGAGGAACCAGGATCCTAGGTGATAGGTTTAAATGCTTCATTGGCAAGCATTTAAACTAGCCAAGGGGAGGCACTGGAAAGGAGCAGGAAAATCCTAGCCCCCAAAAATCACAGTAGTAAGTGCGGTAAACACCAACATAGAGGTGTCAATAGGGAGAAGGGCAGGGTAAATGGAGAAAGTGACAAAGGCAAGAAGGACAGGGATGGGGCAAAAGGAGTAAGACCATCAGAAAATGGAGGGTAATGAGTACCAATGCCCATAGTCTGGGTAACAAGCTCCCAGAGCTGGTGGCCTTGATGGAAGAGGGATGCTTGGATATCGTAGCAGTCACATAAACATGGTAACAGAGGTCCATGACTGGGATGTTAACATACCAGGGTACATAACCTACAGGAGAGACGGGAGGGGAGAAGAGGGAGGAGTAGCTCTCTATGTAAAGGAAGAGATAAAAGCAACTGAACAAAAGAGTAAACAGGGAGGAGATGAGGCACTGTGGGTCACCTTGGAGACTGGAAAGGGCACCACAATCTGCACAGGGTTGTGTACAGATCCCCATGTCAGGGGAGGAATGGACAAGGATATAATAGAAGGCATTCTTAGAATGGCAGAGAAAGGGAGATACTGTTGATGGGAGACCTGAATATGCCAGATGTTAACTGGCTCATTTGTTGCAGCCACATCCAAGAGCAGGGCCATTCTTGATGCCCTACAGGTGGCAGGCCTCAGACAGCTAGTTTTGGAACCCACTCATGAGGGAGCAATCTTAGACCTCAGTACTCTCAAGCGGGGCAGTGAGAGGATCTCAGATCTAGAAGTAGGTTGCCATCTGGGAACAAGTGACCATCAAACAGTGTGGTTCACGTTAAACTCAGCTACAGAGTCAAGCCATACAAAAGTGACGGTACTGGACTTCAGGAGTGCTGACTTTGGCAAGATGGGAGAGTGCCTCAGTAAAGCACTAGCAAACAGCCTAGAAGGAGTGTGGAGCAACAATGGGGAATCATCAAACTGCCATCACAGAGGCAACAGCCTTTGTGTGAAGCAAATAAACAAATCAAAATGAAAGAAAAAGCCACTATGTTTCTCAAAAGAGGTTGCTGTGAAAGTCAGGAAGAAAAGATAGCATTCGGAAGTATAAAAGAAACACAGAAGGAGCTGGACAGAGAGCTGTACCAGTTAAGGCAGAAGGAAGCAGGGAGAGAAGTCAGAATAGCAAAGGCCCAAACTGAGGAAAAGATAGCCAACTCGGTTAAGAAGGGGATAAAACCTTTTATAGGTACATCAGCAGTATAGAAAGACAAAGGGAGGGATAGTGAGGCTGAATAGAATGAAGGGTGGGTGGGCAGAGAGAGACAGTGATAAAGCAGGGATACTGAACAAATATTTCTGCTCAGTATTCATGAAAGAGGAGGAAGTGCCTAATCCAATTAACAGAAGCACTCTTGATAGAGTCGATCCCAGTCCTTTCACAGAAGAAAGGTTCTGCAAGAACTCCTAAAACTGAAGAGTGGACAAAGCAATGGGGCCTGATGGAATTCACCCAGAATTCTAAAAGAATTAAGGGGAGCTATGGACCACTAGGTACTTTTTTTTTTATTATTTTTATTTTTATTTTTACTTGCCATCTCTTTTTATTATTTAATATGCTTTATTGTACATTTCGTTAAGATACATTGTACATTTAGGGTATACTCTATAGTTCTCCTGTGTCACTGCTTGGTCAAACAATTATGGTATATATCAAGGCGTTGTGTATATCCATTAACATACAAGATCCCAAATTATGATAACTTCAACTTTAACAACCCTATTGGCTACTCTTTTTAATAAATCATGGGAGGATGGTGTGGTACCGAGGGACTGGAGAAAGCGGATGTGATTCCCTTCACAAAGTGGGACCAAGACAGAGGCAGGAAACTACAGACCTGTCAGTCTGACTCTGTGGTAGGGAAAGTGATGGAGTCACTTCTGAAGGAAAGAATAGTTTAGTACCTATAGGCCAGTGGAGCACAGGACCCAAGGTAGCATGGGTTCACAGTGGGAAGGTCATGTCAGATCACTCTAATAGATTTATTTGACTGGCTGACCAAAGTAGTAGACCAGGAAGGGGCTGTGGACATGGCCTACCTAGACTTTAGCAAGGCATTTGACACTGTCCCACACAAAGATTAATAGTCAAATTAACCAGCCTGGGAGTGGATCCCAGGGTGATAGCCTGAGGTAAAACATTGGCTGGACAACAGGACACAGAAGGTAATTGTAAATGGAATCCACTCTGAAGAAAGAGGGGTTACTAGTGGGGTACTGCAGGGTTCAGTATTGGATCCAGTCCTTTTAATGTCTTCATAAGTGACATTTCAGAGGAACTGGAAGGAAAAGTATGCCTCTTTGCAGATGACACAAAGATCTGCAACAGGGTAGATACACAGGAGGCGTGGGAAGGATGAGAAGGGACTTGGCAAGGTTGGAGGAATGGTCAGAAGTATGGCAGCTAGGATTCAATGCAAAGTGCAAATAATGCACCTGGGAAACAAGAACCCAGGGAAGAATACACAATGGGGAAGGTAGTAACAGCAACAAAAAGGAAAGGGACCTGGGGTAATCATATCAGATGACCTTAAGGTTAGCAAACAATGTGAGAAGGCAGTAGGGAGGGCTGGGGGTATACTGGGATGCATAAGGAGAGGCATCAGCAGCAGAAAACAGGAAGTTGTTATCCTCTGTACAGACAGTTGGTGAGACCCCATCTAGTACTGTGTCCAGTTCTGCAGACCCCCATCTCTGCAAGGTCATAGACAGGATAGAGGCAATCCAGAGGAGGGCAACTAAAATGGTGCAGGGTCTGCAAGAGAAGCCGTGAGGAGAGACTAAAGGAGCTTAATATGTATACCCTTGAGGAAAGAAGGGAGGGGGGACATGATAGAAACTTTTAAGTACCTCAGTGGAATCAACAAAGTCTAATAGGGTAGCATCTTTCAGAAAAGAGGCGTGTAAAAACAAGGGACACAATTTAAAGATGGAAGTGGTTCAGGGGCAATGTGAGGAAGTATTATTTCACAGAGAGGGTAGTGGATGCATGGAACAGCCTTCCTGAGGAGGTATGTGGGTCTAAAACTGTGGGAGAATTCAAGAATGCATGGGACAGACATAAGGCAATTCTTGTGGGGTGTAGAAAGAAATAGGCTGTTGGTTAACTAGGATCTGTGGCCTATCCTGTAGGTAGGGAAATGGGCAGACTAGATGGGTCAAGCGGTCCTTATCTGCCATCAAAGTCTATGTTTCTATGTTTCTAACAGGGTTGTTCTACAAGTGTTTGCCTGACAGAACCCTCGCTGCATGAACTGAGACAGATGCCTCAAAGGGATACAAAATGTTTAAGGACCAGGTGACAGTGCTTGTTTGTACAAATGCAACTGGTGACCATAAGTTAAAACCACTATGTATCGGTCACTTTGCTACCCCAAGATGTTTCCATCACATAAACAGAGATTCCTCCCTTTTTGTACGACTACAGTGCAAACTCATCGATGATCGGGATATTTTGAGACAGTGGTTCCATCAGAATTTATACTTTCTGTACATGAGATTCCTTCGATCGAAGGTAAGGGACACTAAGGCTGTTCTCCTACTAAACCAGTGCCCTGCACATCCAAAAGCTGAAGAAATGGTGCAGAGATGGGAAAATAATGGTTCTTTACCTGCCCAGTAACACAACATCAATCATCCAGACGATGGACAAGGGTGTAATAGCAAATCTGAAAAACTTTACGGAAGCAGCTGTTAAGGAGATTATTTCACAAGACAAAGGGACAGAGCTGATAAAATTTCTTAAGGCATACAACATTAAGGATATGATATACGTTGCGGTACTGCATAGGACTCAATTACAGCTGAAAAAGTGACCAACTGCTGGCCTTGACCGTCTCTGGCCAATTTTCGAGACAGTACCACTGTTACCCCTGCTGTGTCCTCTCAACATGATGAAATTGACAGAGAGGATATCACCATTGCTGCATGATTGAGGCTTGTTGAAGGACTGGTCCTGATGCCCACAATCAACTTCAGCAGTGGTTTGCTCAGGATGACACTGTGGCTGTGTCGGTGTGCTAACAGACGAAGACATTGTGGCTGAAGTGGAATCTGGGCACCGACTCTATCAGACAGTGAAGATTCTGTTGAAGGGTGACAGGCACTGAATAAATCAAAGTAAGCTCAGCTGAGGAATAGCAGGACTGGAGACAGGGTTATAGTATCTGGAGCAGCAGTCCTTGTGTCCTCCTTACAGCTGCTACAGTTAAGACAGCTCATATTGCTGTGTAACAAGGATGTGCTTAACAACGGTCTAACCTAAAAACAATGGACTGCTATTTTAAATAAATTAATAATGTATACTACAGCTCTGTATGTTGAATGAATACATTTAAAATTACAACATGAGATTTCTACAGTCTGTCATGTGCTTATTAGGTTTGCTTGTAATAAATTTTGATACAGTATTTACTGAAAAGTGTACTTAAAGTCATTGCAAATTTATTATGTTTAGTCTTATTTTTCATTTGTAACAAATACTGCTATGTGATAACAAAGCTAACAGCCCCAGTGGCATTCGTTATAACGAGGGACAACTGTATATATATATATATATATATATATATATAGACAAGAGAGGTAGTTGAGTTGCAGTCTTCATCTCCACTCATTTCCAATTTGAGCCAGAGCTCTCAGCCAGCACTCCTTCAGATTATGAGCTGCTCCTTATTGTGCTCTCACTCTCCTTCTCTGTCTCTATCTTTACTGCAGGTGTTTACCACTGACCTGGAATGCCTTCTGCCTTTATAACTGATCACCTCATCTCTATCTCTTCTCTTTACTCCTCTGAGGAGTTACTCATTACTGAGGCATTTAACAGCAACTGATTCTCCCTTTCTTCCTGGAAAGTATGCCTCAATATTAAGTCATTGCAACCCTCCTAGTTGATCTCTGACCTCACCTGCTTCAATCATGAATCGTTAACCACACCATCCTGTACTGGGTCCTCTCCTCTCATTCACACTACATTTCTGATGCTAGTACCCTCACTGTTGCTCTCAGTGACCATTATGTGGTCTTCTGTGTGGAAAATTAAATGAACATAAGCACCCCATGAATGTATCTTCATCTGTTCAGTTAGGTCACTGGACCTATCTTCTCTTCATGTTGATCTACTTTCTGTTGAGCAGTCTCTCATCTCAACAGCTACAAAATAAATTCTGCCTTCCAATTCTTCAGCTCTAAATTCCATAACTGTCTGGGGCCACCACATTTAATTGAAAAGAAACATGATCAGGGTCTCCAACCACCCATGGATTTCATCAGTGCACTTGTCTGCCTCCGTACTAGAGACCTGACCTTGAGGTATCATTAGGCCTGTGGCTACCCTGCTGACCTGGCAAATTATCCAGCTCATCACAATTCCTGTACCAGAGCTGCAAGGTTTGCAAAGTCTGTGAGCAACCCCAGCCATCCCTCCAAGTACTTTAAGGTTATTCACTCCCTATATTCACCTCTGACATAGTCCCTTCACCATTCTAAAGTTGGGTGACCACCATCTCTGACCTTGTTGCCTCCTCCTCAACACCTTCCTTATCTCTGGCACTCAATCCCTCATATCATTTTTAACTCCTTTACCTTTTTCTTTCCTTTCTTCCTCCACCCCTTCCCTCTCCTTCTTCTTTTCTACCTGACCTGCTGCCTCACATTAAGTCATTCTAGCTCTTAATTCCCTTAATGGTCTGATCCTGATGATCTCTCCCTAAGCTCCTCTACCTATCTGCTTCTGCTATTGCTATCCCTATCACTCCTATTTTAAATGCCTCTTTCTCAAGGGCCACTGTTAAAGACATCTGGGAATGTGCAACAGTAATCCCCATTCCCAATGGGTGATGATCTCTTCTCTCCTGGGGACTATTGGCTGCTTTTCCTGCTGCCTACACTGTTCAAGCTTCAGAATACCATGTCCTCTCCCATCTCTTGCCTTTCCTTGCCTTTTCTTCTTTTGACCTCTTTCCAGTCTGGTTTCCAGAAGTCTCATCTGACCTCATCCTCTCTTCACTGGCTCAGTTATGCCATCATATCTGGAATGGACCAGGGCCTGATTACATCCATAGTCTTTGTTGACCTGCAAAGGTATTCAACACTATTGTGCACCCACTTCTTCTTGACAACTTTAAATGGGCAGGGCTCTCTGATCTTGAGGTTAGTTGGCTCCATTCCCACCTTGAGGGCAGGTCCCAAGCTGTCATGGCAAACTATCCAGCACTTCTTTGCTCATAGATCTTTGGTGGTCCTTGTGGGTAAGAGTCTTTGTGGAAAGGGCCCGTGAATCTACCGCTGACACCTGTTAGAGAAGTGCCTAGGTAAGCTTTTAAAGTTTGCCCTTCTAACATTGTTTGCTGACCTAGCAATCATTTTATTCTATCTGGGTTATGGTGGTATGAGTGTCATTTCCTTCCCTGCTTTGGAACTGGTTTGCCAGATTCTATTGCCAGGGCTGGACTGATTGCTGATGTCTGCTGTGGTAACTGCATCTTTTCAAACTGTAATCTTATTTTAATCCCTTGGAGGATTGGATTGGTTTTACTGCACATAGCATTTTATTAAGCTCTCCCATATTTATTTGTTTATAATTTTATTGTTGTGTATTGGGGTAGGCAGATTGGTGATACTGTCTTTGGGTGGGAAATTAGTGGTTTTGGGTAGGAGTGAGTGTCTGAGGATTGTGAATGGTTAGGTGTAAAGTTGTAAATTAGAGTAGTGTATGGGTATGTGTGGGTAGGAATTGTTATAGTACAGCCCAGTAGGTTAGTACTCTCCTTGCTATTTTAAGGGCAAGGCTAATTGGGCTGTTCCTAAACAGTTGGTGTCTTTCTGGTTTGACTAGGATATGTTGGAGTCATGGTCCTCTGTGACTACATATGCTGCTTCCCAGTTACGAGATCTCTGATTTGTCCAACCTCCCAGTACCAGCTACTAGAGCAAAACACTGCAGGGAGGTTGGGATTAGCAAGGTTCACAGAGGTCAATGGTGGTAGGGAGCAGATGGTGTAGTGGAGGTGAGCAGCATAGGGGTGGTTAGGTGCAGGAGATGTCCTGAGAATAGACAGAGACTTGAGAGAGGCCAGGTGTGTTGGCTCCATCCCGGGGTCCCACTAGACTGAGTGGTCTTGTAGCTGAAGAGCCAGCAGCCTCCTAAAATCACCTTCAGGCAGTGCTATGCAATGCCAGGTCAAAAAACAAAGCCACAATTATAGCAGACTTGGTTTCCTCTGTGAACCTGGCTTGCATCATGGAGACCTCGTTGGGTGATGACACACCGGCCAGTCCTGAAGTGGCCATCTCCTCCGGTACTCTGTAGTGAACTGTCCAAGGAGGAAATACAGAGGTGGGGGTGTGGCCATCATTTTTAGATCCTGCCTGGGTTTCCTGTACTCTTGATTGGAACAGCCAGGTCCTTTGGGTGTGTGGCTGTGCATAGGGGTCCAAGTGCAGGTTGCAGGATACCCTCATTTGTTGACCACCTATGGCTGGGGATTTCCTCAGGAGGTTATGGACTTCATCGTTGACTAGGTGCTGGAGTCCCCAGGTGTTTAATCCTGGGCAACTTCAATGCCTGGGTCAAAGATAAAATCCTTGCAATTCAATTATGACCTTCTCCAGCTGATGCCATCGATGGGCCTAGTACAGGTGGTTGGTTACCTCTGTGACCCATTACTGCAGCCACATGCTCAATCTGGTGTTCAGCTGGGTCTTGGGGTTGAGATCCTCAAGATTGATCAGGTCAGTTGGTCTGATCATTGTACGGTGGGATTCATGTTTGGGGCCCATCCCCAAAAGTCCCTCCTGTGGAGATGGTCAGCTATCACCCTTTAAGGGGTTTATCTTCAGAGGACTGTTGACAATGGCTGACCTATCTAAGGTGGAAGCTGCATGTGTGGTGGGTGTCAGCGAGGCAGTGGCTACCTATAACAAGGTGGTACAGGAAGCTCTTAACTCCTTCGCATATGATCCAGATCATCTGACATGAGATTCCCTTGGTTTGATGGAGATCTCAAGGTGGTGAAGATCAGGGGTCAGAAGCAGGAGCATTGCTGGCAGAAGACCAGGTTTGAGGAGGATAAACTGGGCTTGTGTGCTCGATTACAATGAGTACCAAGAGGCAATTACCCATAAGAAGGCTGAATTTCTGTCCAGGGAAATTGCTGCTGGGAGGAACAGACCATATCAGCTATTCCAGACTGTATACAGATTTCTTCATCCAGTCTGTCTACAGCCGAAAAAGCTTTTTCATCCACTTTATGTGATGAGTTTGCTCTGTTCTTCTCTGACAGGGTGTCCTCTATCTGGTCTTGGATTCCATCGGTGAGCAAGTTTTGCCTTGCAGTGGTCAGATTGGGAGGAACAGAGGCACTCTGTCAGTCCAAGAGGAATTTAAACTGGTGGAGGTGGCTGAGGACATAGAGGTGATATCAGAGCTAAAGCACACATACTGTAAACTGGACCCAGCCCCAGCCCATTTCTGGATGAGATGTGCCAGGGCTGCTGGTCCGGTGTTCATGGGGATTGTCCGGTGTTCAATGTCAGAGGAGTCTTTCCAGAGGGCCTGAAAGACGCTCTGGTGAGACCCCTCTAAAGAAACCATCTCTTGACATTGATGCCTGGCGAATTACCATTCCATCTCCAACCTGCCATTTTAGCAACATTTTGAGAAACTTATGGCACAACACCTCAAAGATCACCTTGTGTCCTTTGACATCTATGAGTCATTCCAGTCAGGTTTCAGGGCCAGACACAGCACTGAAACAGCACTAGTTAGGGTGCATAATGACCTCCTTAGGGCTAGAGATAGAGGAGACAGAACAATTCTTGTCCTTGATCTCTCATCAACTTTTGATACTGTGGATCACATTGTGCTTCTAATCATCTCAGTGAGTAAAGTGGACTCACTGGTACTGTCATCAACTGGTTTGAGTCATATCTCTCTGATAGGGTACAGTGGGTAGTGATGGGAATTTCTCCTCCTCCTCAATTCCCATGTCATGTGGGGTACCACAGAGTTCAATCCTGTCACAGATGTTATTCGCAGTATATATGCTGTCCCTGGGTGAGACCATTCAGTAATACAGTGTTGGTTTTCACTGCTATGCAGATGATACCCAACTGTATTTGTCCTTGCTCCTGGAACACACAATGCCATAGATGTGATTAACAACTGTTTGACTGAAATCAATGACTGGATGTCCTCCAGCTGGTTGTGACTAAACCCAAACAAGACAGAGAAGCTAGTGATTGAGTCAGGTCATGGGCATGATGGGAGTGCATCCGAAGTGGGAACAGGATTACTCCTGAGGTCCGCTCTGTTGATGGCCTCCTGAGGGTGCAAGAGCTTGGCGTGATCCTGGACAGCAGCTTGACTGTTGAGGCTCAGGTGTCTTCTGTTGTCAAAAGTGGTTTCTACCACTTGAGAAATATCACTAGGATTAAGCCCTCATTTCTCCCAAAGACCTACTAACACTAGAACATGCTTTTGTTACCGCTAGGCTCGACTACTGCAACTTTTACTTTGGGATCACTGGAGGACCCTCCACCAGTTGCAGCTTGGAAGAATGCAGCAGCCCAGTTGCTGATGGGCCTGTCTATGTCCAGTCATATAACCCCAGTCCAGTGGGCTCAGCACTGGCTGCTTATCAGGTGGAGGGTCTTCTTCAAGCTGGGCTTGTTCACCTATAAGGCCCTATATGGACTGGGTCTTAGATATCTGCCTGAGCTCCTCTCACCTGCCATTTTGGTCCGCTTTCTCCATTCTTCGACCAGGGGCCTCCTGGACATTCCTAGGGTTTCTGTTCAAGACATCAGGCGACCACGCATTTAGTGTCATGGTGCTGACCCTGTGGAACTCCCTACCAGCTACTGTCCAGGAGGTCCCATCGGTTGAGCAGTTTAAACAGATATTAAAGGCACACTTATTCCATCTTGCCTTTCCAGAGTATACAGTATAATCTGCCCCAACTACTGACTATTGATTTTAATTTTTCTGAGATATTTTAGTATTTTACATATTATTATGACTTTGTGGTTATATTGCTATATTTTAATAGTCTGTATTTTGCATTACTATTTATTTCATTGTTAAGCACCCAGAGTCTCCGGGATTGAGTGCCATAAAAATAAAATTTGAATTGCCTTGTCTGCACTGGAGATTAATTTTCACTCCCATTTCCCATCTCTTCAGGTGTTCTTCAAGGCTTTGTTTTGGGCCCATTTTTTCTCAATTTTCCTAAAAGACCTCCCAAATGCCTGTACCTCTGGAGCCATCCACATGTATTCACATAGTGATCCGTGTATCTGGCGCCGCTTCTCCTGACCTGGTTTTTGGCTCCAACATGATTCCTTCAACACCCAAGGTTGTTTCCAGGATAATCAGTTGTTACTCCATGCCAACAAAATGTCTTTATATCATTTGGCACCCAGCAGAGGCAAGTCAGATTGTCTACCCTCCTTCCATACTCTTGCTGGTTGATTGAAGGCATCTCCTCCTTCAAATACCTTGGGGTATGGCTGAACCATCCTCGATATCTCTGCATATGTGGACACTATCCAGCAGAAGCTCTACTCCAAACATGGGACTCTGTATAGGAAAAAAACATGCATTCTGCTTCCTGCTCTATGAGAATTCCTACTGAATATGATTATCACAATTTTTACTATGGTAACATTGTGTCTAGTGCTGCTCCCAGCTTCATTCCAGCCAGTCTGGATCCCCTCTTTCACTCTTGCTTTGCCCTAGACTGTTTCTCTTGCACCAACCATTGTTGTCTCTGTTTCTCTCTCTCCTCCCAGAAGACAGGCATTTCTGTCACTTTGCATCAGTTATTTTCAAATTCTGGCTTGGCTCCCTTCCTACCTATGTTATCTCCCTCCTGTTGTCCCCCTCTGCTCCACCTACTCCTTCTGTAACTTATATCCTCGCTCTCCCATCCCCTTACCTGAAATATTGTGCAGCATGCTGTTCTCCTTTCAGTTTGCTAAGCTCGGGTCTTCCCTCCCCTGATATCTTCTATGCCTTATCTCTCATCTCCCTCAAATCCTCCTTCATGACTTCTTACCCATTTCTGTAACTAATGTTGACATGCATAGTGACCTTGTAATCTATTCCCAACCCCATTCTGTGACACCAGCTTAACCTGAGTTTTGCAAATCCTCAGTGCTGCATCTGTTATTCAATGCATCTGTCTTTGGTTATAGCTAATGCATGTTATTCTATGTTTATTTTTGCCACTAGAAGTGTAACTTTCTATTTATTTTCTAGTATTTACATTACTATATTTAATTTACTGCACATTTTTGTCAATTTTGTTTTTACTCCATTTCCCTTTCCTAGGATATATTTGAACAAGAGCTGTCACCAGCTCAGTATCTTTCCTCATAAAACGTTTTAAATAAATAAATACATATATATACTGGTTTGGCTCCTTCCTACCTCCCTTACTTCCCAAGGGTTCACCCTAGGATAATGAAGGAACTAAAGGAGGAACTGTCTGCTCATTTTACTGCCCTTTTCAATCTGGCACTGGATACAGGGAAGTTCCTGGGAACTGGAGGAGAGTGTATGTGGTCCCACTACACAAACGTGAGAATAGGGAGGAGGAGAAACTATTGACCTGTAAGCCTGACTTGATGGCGGGAAAGGTTATGGAAACTATACATAAAGAAAGGATTGGGAATACCTTAACACCAGTGGATTGCAGGATCTGAGGCAGCATTGGTTCACAGAGGGTAGATCTTTCCAAACAAACCTGATAGACTTTTTTGACTGGGTTACCAGGGAGGTGGATCATGGAGGAGCAGTGGATGTGACCTACCTGGATTTCAATAAGGCCTTCAACACCATTCCATTTAGAAGACTGGTAAACAATCTAGGCAGCATGGAAGTGGGTTCAAATGTAGTAAAAGGGGAAAATGTTGGCTAAGTAACAGGACTTACAGGTGGTGGTAACTGGTGTTCACTCAGAGGAAGGTAAGGTAACCAGCGGGGTGCCACAAGGATCAGTAGTGGGACTTATCCTCTTCAATGTCTTTATTAGCAACATCACAGATGGGCTGGAAGGAAAGGTATGCCTGTTCATAGATGACACAAATTCTGCAATAGAGTGGACACATGGGGGGCGGTGGAGAAAATGAAAGATAATCTAAAAACTGGAAGCCTGGTCAAGGGTTTGGCAACTGGGCTTCAATGCCAAAAATGTTTTAATTATGCACATGGGGCACAGAACCCCATGGGCAACATATCATTTTATGGGAGTGTTAACAAAAACAAAACAGGAAAGGGATCTGGGGTCATCTTATCTCATGACCTGAAGGTAACAATGCAGTGTGATAAGGCAGTAGAAAAGACTAGTAGGATGCTGGGGTGCATAGGGAGGGTATCACCAGCAGAAAAAGGGAAGTACTGTTACCCCACTACAGATAAATTGTGAGGCCACACCTAGAGTACTGTGCCCAGTTCTCGAGGCCCCATCTCAGGAAGGATATATACCAGGTAGAGGCAGTACAGAGAAGGGCAACTAAAATGGTGCATGGCGTGCATCAAAAGCCTTATGAGGAAAGACTCAGGGAATTAAATACGTACTCACTGGAGGAGAGGAATGGGAAACATGATAGAAACATTCAAATACCTCAAGGATATCAAAAGGTACAGGAGGGTGGCATATTGTACAGAAAGAGATGCTCAAGGATGAGGGGGCATTGTATGAAACTGGAAGGAGGAGACTTAGAGAGGATCTGAGGAAATACTTCTTCACAGAAAGGGTGGTGGATGCCTAAAACAGCCTCCCAGCAGAGGTGATGGGTACCGAAATGATAACAGGTTTCAAACATGCATTGGATAGACCCAGGGGACCTTAGTAACAGGGCTGGGAGGTGGTAAGGCCAGAGATCATATTAACATACCAAACTGCCAGCAGAAACAGGCCATAATGGTCTGTCAAGTCTGCTCTAGTGCGCAGCTCAGTTTAGATTCCTGCAGCTGATCCTCTATCCCTCTTGGAGTCATCCACCTCCCCTCCTTACACTCCCTCCCCTTCCCAATACTGTTTCCTCCCATTGTTATTTTCTTTTCCACCCTGTCCCCTGAAACTGCATACTGTATTCACTGCAACAATCTCCTCCAGTAATTCATTTCACCCTGTTACCACACTTTCAGTGAAAAAGCATCTCCTCATTTCCTTCTTAAATCTACCTCACACGAGTTTCAGGCTATGCTCCCTTCTAGAACCTTCCTTTTTAAATTGAAGATACCTTCTGATCCAACCGCCATTTATGCCTTTAAGGTACTTGAAGGTTTCTATCATGTCCCCCTTTCTTTCTGTCCTCCAGGGAGTATATGTTGAGCACCCTCAGCCTCTCTTCATATGTCTTGTTCCCCATGCCCTGGATTACCTTGCTGCCCTCCACTGGACCCCATCCAGTAGACTGATATTCTTTTTCAGATAAGGCACCAGAACCAAACACAGCAGTCCTGGTGTGATCTTACCAGAGACCTGCACAATGGCAGAAGAACTTCCTCCCTCCTAAAAGTGAGTCCTCCGGTGATGTAGCCCAGCATTTTATTTGCTTTGGCTGCTGCCTTATGGCATTGCACAGAGTGCTTCATGTCACCCTGACCAACACTCCAAGGTCCTTTTCCTCCTCTGAGATGATCACCTGTACTCCCCCAGCCAGAAGCTGGCCCTGGGTTCCTGGCTCCCAGGTTCATGATCTTGCATTTCTTGGCATTAAATCCCAACTGCCAGATGCCTGGCCATTTCTCTAGCATAGCCAGATCTTACTTTAATTCTTGTCTCCCACTCACTGTGTCCACCCTCCTACAGAGCTTGGTATCAATTATTATATTAGGTGGCAAGTGGGCAAGTGGGCAAGGGACATACAGAGACCATATGAACTTACCCCCATAATAGTGACAAAGGACAAAGGGCAAGTACTAGTGGTGATGCTAGTAAAGGAGGACAGGAGGGAGGTGGGCAATGGGAAGGGGTGGAAGGGGCCACCCTGAATATTAGGAGCCTTGGGAAGAAAACTGCAGAGCTACAGACTCTCATAGCAGAGGGGGAGGTGGACCTGGTGGCCATCACGCGAAACATGGGCCAGGCAATACAATGACTGGGACCTGTCGATACTAGGGTGACATATTTTGTAGGGATAGAGTTAATGAGAAAGGAGGGGTGGCCCTATGTGGGGAATGACTGAAATGTGTATGGGAGGAAGGGAGGAGGGTAGCACGGAGTCACTATGGATGCAAATCCAGGATTCCAAGAATAGGACCTCAGGATGCGAGTGGTATACAGGCTGCCCTCTCAGACAGAGGAGTTAGACAGGGAACTAGCAGTACAGATCAGGAGGATCTGAGAGAAGGGTAGTGTGGTGATCATGGGGGACTTCAACATGGCAGGAGTGGATTGGAGTACTCAACAACCAGGAATAGAAGGGATCAGGTACTGCTGGATGCCTTCCAGGACAGCTTCCTGATGCAGATGATCAGTGAACCAACCAGGTTAGGGAATACCCTTGACCTCATGCTGGCAAATCGGAAGTTTGTGAGGGAACTGAGGATGGAAGAACTGGCTGACAAGGAGGACTAGCACTAGTATGGTTCACATTGATATCACAGGTATCATAGGTATCACTGGTATCCAGAGTAGAGAAGATCAAAGCCCATAATACTCACCATTTATCTATATTCCCCAGACCTATAATATAACCCTTTATGTTACTGCAAATTAAATATCTGTCCAAACTATGCTTAAATTCCTCGGATGTCTTGCTTTGTTACTACTTCCACAGATAGGCATTCAAAATTTTTGTACTCTTACTGAGACCCAGTTCTTCCTTTTATTAGTTCTGTATCCCTTGCCTGTGATTTTCAGGTGGTGTCCTTTCATGCTGTAATTATATGTCTTGACTTTGAGGCACGACTGATTCCATATGGGTAAGGAAGGAGGGAATCCAGCACAAGGGTGCTGGACTTCAGGAGGGCCAATTTTGGGGGGATGGGGAAGTGGTAAAGGGTACCTGGCCAGAATTCAACCTAGTATGAGTACTAACCAGAGCTGGGAGCTCATAGCTGGGAATACTGGAGGCAACACGAACCTGCAGCAAGGCCCAGAGCAAGAAGTCTAGGGCAAAGAAACCTAGCTGGGTGAGCAATGAGGTCCTGGGAAAGGTTAGGAGGAAAAAGCTGCCTTTAGGAGGTACAAAAAAATAGGGAAGGGGAGGAGAGGAGGTACCCGAAGGAATCGAAGGAGGTGACAAGGGCAGTAAGGGCAGCCAAGGTGTCTAAGGAGCTCAGGCTGGCACAGGGCATTAAGAAGAGGGAGAATGACTTTTCAGGTACATCAGGGAGAAAAGGAGCTGTAAGGACCATATAGTAAGGATTAGGAAGGGTGGGTGGGTGGAAGTAGGGGGTGATAATTCAGAAATGCTAAACGATTACTTCTGCTCAGTATTTACTAAGGAGAAAGGGAGGTTGATACCCAAGGGAGAAGGAGGACAGGAATGGAGGGGGTGATGGATGAAGAAATCATGAAGTGTAGGGCTCTGGAGGGTTTGAGGGCACTGAGGGTGGACAAGGTGCCAGGCCCAGATGGCATCCACCCCAGGGTACTGAAGGAGCTGGTAGAGATCCTGGCAGGACTTTGAAGACCTATTCAATGCCTCACTACACTTAGGGTGTACTCAGGATTGGAGGATGGTTTCATGGTGCCCCTCTACAAGAGTGGCCCCAAGAATAAACTGGGAACTACAGACCAGTGAGCCTCACATCCATCATGGGTAAGCTGATGGAGACTATCCTGAAGGAGAGGCTGGCATCCCTCCTGGAAGCCAAGGCTACAGGACAGCAGACAGCATGCCTTCATAGTGGCAGATCCTGCCTAACCAACCTGATGGAGTTCTATGACTGGGTAGCTAGGCATTGGACAGGGGCCATGCAGTGGATGTCCTGAATCTGGACTTTAGTAAGGTATTCGACTTAGTGCTGTATGGGAGGCTGGGAAGTAGTTAGAAGGCACAGGGTCTGGTGCAAATCTGGTGAGATGGGTAGGAACTGGCTTCAGGGAAGGAAATAGAGGGTGGTCATGGGTGGGGGCTCTCATCCCCAAGGGTAGTGATGAGTGATGTTCCACTTGGTATTGCGACTAATGTTGTTTGAGATATTCATTGCAGACATATCTTTGGGCATCAAGAGCAGGAGCAGTCGGTTTGCTGATGACACCAAGATGGGGCAGTGGAGAATGACCTAGGAGGATGGCAGGAGTTGCAGGATGATCTGGCAAAGCTGGAAACCTGGCCAGATACCTGGCAACTGGGGTTCAATGCCAAAAAGTGCAAGCTGCTGCATTTTGGGGTGAAAATCCTAAGGAGGAGTTACCAGCTGGGGGAATGCAGCTAACCAAGAGAGAGTAGGTAAAGGATCTGGGGTGCTCATTACAGGGTCAATGATCAACTCGGCACAATGTAGGAAGGCAGCTGCTAAGGGCAACAAAATGCTGGTTGCATTACAAGTGGTATATCCTCGAGGAGGAGTTTCTACCACTGCATAGATCATTAGTTAGACCGCATCTGCTGTACTGCATGTAATACTGGCTACCGTATCTGAAGAGGAAACATTAGTTACTAGAGGGAGTGCAGCACAGGGTGCAAAGATGATCCAGGGGCTGGGGGACATACCATATGAGAGGAGGCTGAGGGAGTTGAACATGTACTGCTGGAGGAGAGGAAGAACAGGGGGATATGATTGAAACCTTCAAGTACATGAAAGGAATAAACAAGACCGGTATGGAGGGGCTGTTCAAAGTAAGGGAGGGTAGGGACACCCGGGCCATGATATGAGACTGAGGAAAAAGATTCAGGAGGAGATGAGGAGATACTTTTACGGAGAGGGTAGTAGCTGGGTGGCATGCTTTACTGGCAGAAGTGATATCCAGTAGAACAGTGGTCTGCTTCAAAAGGGCTGGGACAGGACAAGGGAGGGTTAAGGAGGGGTATGGTGGGAGGGAGGGCAGCTGCAGAATAATGAGTGCTAGCTGCACATTCAGAGCAGACTTGATAGACCACTAGGCCTTTATCTGCTGGGAAATTTTGTATGTTCATATCATCTGCAAACAGACAGATCTTACTTTTGACACCCTTTGCTATGTCATCAATAAAGATGTTGAACAGTACAGGTCTGAGTACTGAGTCCTGTGGTCCCTGCTGGTTACAGGTTTAGGTCTGGATAGTTCCCCTTACCACCACTCTCTGGCTCCTGTCCCACAACCAGCTCTTGACTACACTGGAGTAGCTTTTCCCTATTCCCTTGTCCCTCAGCCAGCTCTTAACCACATTCCAGCAGTTTGTTCCCTATTCCTGGTCCTCAGCTTGCTTACCAGCCTGCCACGTGGAACTGAATCGAACACCTTGCTGAAGTCCAGGTACAGGATGTCTACTGCCTGCCCCTGTCTATTGTCCTTGTAACTCATTTGAAGAAGTCTATCCTGTTTGCTTGACAAGATCTCCCCTGATAAATCCATGTTGCCTGTCATCCTGGAGACCATTTGCCTCAAGGAAGGACACCATCCTTTACTTTAGAATGGTCTCCATCAACTTGCCCACTATGGAGGTTAGGCTGACTGGCCTGTAGTTACCTGGTTCATCCCTGGTGTCATCAAGGCATAGGTCAGGAAGCATAGGAAAACCAGGAGCAGTTTCAAAATTCAAAACTAGCATTTTATTTTCTCAATAACAGCAAAATAAAAAATAAAAATGTGTTCAGTATAACTATTTACAAAAGCAGTACAAACACAGAAAACAAAGTCCATCTGAGGGCATCTCTTAATTCCAAGTTCAGTCTCTCATTCTCCTTGTCTCTCTAGCAAAAGCATTGCTGCTCTTTTATAAGTCTTTTCTGGGAACTGATTAAGAGATCCTGCTTCTCACAGAAAAGTTCTTGTAAGTTTACAGAATGTTCTTGTAAGTTTCTTTCCTTGCAGGTGCAACAAAACAGGACATAGTGACCCAGAACTGACCTCTTGTTTACAGCTCTGCAAAAGGCTTAAAACCATATCTCAGATTAACCCCTTGAGTTCCAAATAGCTTTTTGCAATCATTTCAACAAGTATAACTATATACAGTTTTAAACAAAGGGATCCCAGTATCAGTGACATTTCCACACAAAGATCCACATATATTTTATTCCACAGATATGCAAAGGGAAGAAAAGACAGAAATAGCAATGGAAAACAGAGATAGCAAGAGGTGGAGAATTGCAAAACCGTCGGAGTGATCAGTACCTGGGTCTCACATGAAAATTTGGTTGCAAAACCAGACAGACAAGAGGCAGAAAAGAAGAGGCTGAAACAGATCCTTGTATTTAACTCTTTCTGCATAACAAGTGGGACAGAGCCTTATTCAACCCTCCACATACCCCCTTCTTTAAGAGGGAACCTGTTTTACAAAACAGGTTTCAAGTGTTCTATAAAATTCCTGTCTAACATTAGATTATAACTTTTACAGTTCAGTGCATATGCAGCATAGTAAACAGAGAAGTTTCAACTTACATTTTTCAACCTTCAGAATTCTCAATTCCTGATCCATATCGTGACAGAACATCAGCATTGACATTCTTTTCCCAGATTTATGCATCACTTTAAATATAAATGGCTGTAATGCCAGGTACCACTGTGTGATTCTAGAATTTGTATCCTTCATTTGATTAAGCTGACAGAGAGGACTGTGATCTGTTACAAGTACAGAGTCAGCTTCTAGTAAGTAAAACTTAGGGACTCCATGACCCACTTTGCACGTAAGGTATTCCTTTTAAATGGTGAAGTACCTTTTTTCTCTCTGTCATGCAATTTCCTATTTATGTATAGAATAGGATGTTCATTCCATCTATATGCTGACTCAAGACTGCACCTAGGCCTAGCTCTGATGCATCTGTCTGTAACAAAAACTGTTTCTCAAAGTATGGGATTCTTAAACAGGGGCTGAACATAATGTAGCATTTAATGGCCTGAAAAGCCTTGCTAGACTCTGGGGTCCATTTACATTATTAGGGAACCGTTTCTTTGTGAGTTCAGTGAGGAAGTAGCTAACTGAGCCAAGCTGGTAACAAATCTATGATAATAACTAGACAGCCCTAAAAATGACCTGACATGTTTCTTGGTTTTGGGGACAGGCCTGCTAGCTACAGCTTCTATTTTGAAACCTCTGGCTTTGCTTCTCCATTTCCCCAAACATAGCCCAAATATCTGGTTTCCTGCATTTTCAATGCACACTTGGTAGGATTAATTGTTAGACCTGCCTTTTGATCAATTGGATAACTGTTTGCAGGTGTTTCAGGTGGCTTTTCCAGTCTGGACAGTACACCATGGCATCATCCATGTATGCAGCACAATCACCAGTGCGAGGATAAAATTACATCCATGTACCATTGGAATGTAGTGGGTGCAACATGTAAACCAAAGGGCATGGTGGTGAACTGTAGAACCCTATAGATGTGGCAAATGCAGTTTTGTCTCTGGATTCTTTAGCTAAAGTATTTGCCAGTAACCCTTAATGAGATCGAGGTGCTTATATACTTGGCACTCCCCAGTCTGTCCACCAAAACATCTATTCTGGGCATAGGATAACTGTCAAATTCTGACACTTGATTGTTTCCTAAAATCAAGGCAGATTCTTACACCCCTTCTTTTTATTTACAGTTACCATTGGTGATAACTCAAGCACTTCTCAACTCTTCTAAGATACCCAGTTCTTTCATTTTTGTATTTCCTTAACCACATTTGCTCTAAACCACTCTGGTAATCTGTATGTCTTTGTCTAATAGGGTGAGAATTCCTTGTCACTATTATGTGCTTGACCCCTTTTGCTCAGCCTGGCACTGTGGGTAAAAGTGCTGTTAAATGTCTTTAGTAAGGTACAAATTTCTGTGGTTTGTTCAGAGATTAAGGAAACATTCACCTTTACAGCCTCAAGAGTTACAGTTGTGTTCCAGTCTATCATAAGCTACACAATATCGTCTTTATCATTTTCTGGTAAAACCAGCAAAACAGCTTTTGGTGTTTTTTTCCTTCACATTTCTTGAGGAGGTTAGCATGGTATATTTTAGTAGGATTTTTCCTATCAGGGTCTCAATCTCATAGTTAACTGTGCCAGTATGTCTAAGCACTTTAGAAGGCCCTTGCCACTTTAATAACAGTTTATTCTCTTTAGTGGGTAACAGCAGCAAGACCTTTTCAGCTGGCTCAAAAACTTTTCTTTTACCCCATGGTCATAATACTCCTTCTGCTGGTTTTGTGCTTCTTCCTGCTTACTATGGGCAATTTCAACATATTTTGTCAGCTTCTTTCTCAGGGCACATACAGTATATAAGATGTAATAGATTGTTTCTGTTGGCGGTTATCTCCCATGTTTCTTTTATTACATCTATTGGCCCTCTAGGTTGTCTACCATACAGTATTTCAAATGGTGAAAACCGTTGATGCCTATGGTGCTTCTCTGTAAGCTAAAAGCAGGTAAGGTTAGTATTGGTCCCAGTCTTTCCCATCCCCTTTACAAACCTTTTAACAAGTGTTTTAGGGTTTGATTAAAATACTCAACAAGCCCATCTGTCCAAGGGTGATAAGGGAGGTTCTTATGGCAGTGATACGTAGTAGTCGGTACAGCTCCTTCAGTAATGCAGCACCAAAATTACTACCCTGATCAGTAATAATCTTGTTAGGTATGCCCACCCTGCTGAAAAGTTTGGAACACTCTGCTGCCACTTTTGGGGCTGTGACAGTACTCATTGGAATTGCCCTGGGCATCAAGTAGCATAGCCACATACTTCATAATTGAATCGATTGCCCTTTTACTTTTGTCTAAGGGTCCAACCACATCCATTGCAATTCTCTTAAAAGGCATATCTATCAAGGGTAAGGACACCTGGGGCATCTTGTCTTTTTAGTCACTAGGGCTACTTTCTGACACTCAGCACAAGAACTGCAATATGTAGCAACATCTTAATGAATTCCAGGCCAGTAAAATCTGTACAGCAATCTGGCAAAGGTGCAAGTCCTCCCCAAGTGACCAGCCATAGAAATATCATGTGCTTTCTGTAACATAGAAACATAGAAGTTGATGGCAGATAAGGACCACAAGGCCCATCCAGTCTGCCATCTTTTTCTACCTTATGAATGAACCATTGGACTTTACTCTGTAAATGGCCTATCTATTCATACTCATCTGTATTGCCCTTATGCCCAACCCATGCCTGTTTGAAGCCCTGCACTGTATTCATATCCACCACTTCCTGAGGTAGGCTGTTCCATGCATCCACCACCCTTTCTGTGAACAAGAAATTCTCACATTACCCCTTAATCAGCCTCCTCTAATATCATGCTGTGTCCGCTTGTCCAGAGGGTTTCTACTCAGACATATACTTTGTGGTATAACCAATTGTTCTATCTGGTCCTGTGTCTGAGGTTTACATACAGCCATAGAAAACTAGAAGGTGACAGCAGATAAGGACAGCAAGGCCTATCCAGTCTGCCCATTGTTTCTGCTTTATGAATGTGCCATAGGTTTTACTCTGTCAATGGCCTATTTATTCATACTCATCTGTATTGCTCCCTTATGCCTATCCCATGCCTTTCTGAAGCCCCTGTTTATTCCAAACTCTGTACAGTAGTCCATTACATTTTTAAACATAGGTTCACCCTGTTTTGGTTTCAAAGCCAGCTGTTTAAAATAACCTTGAGAGAAACATCATTAGCTTGCTCTGAGAGAAAATCGCAATCTGTGATCAGTTTAGTTTCAGCATTTTCATATGTTAACCCCTTATGTCCATCAGTCTTTTGTTCCCACTGTTTCTTTAGGCATCATTTTTCTTTTTTAACTTTTCCGATCTTGGAACGGTACTCAAACAAGTCCAAATCAAAATCAGCGAAAGGAAAGAGCCCCTATCATCTGAGATTTTCTTTTCTGAGCTCTTGTCACCACAGCTGCTGAAATATCAGGATTTATCCCTCTTTGATTAACTCAGTAAATCCTGGAAAGTCATTTCTAATAATCACAGGTAGGGGTAACTTAGATACTACCCCCATTTTCATTTAGTGTACACCCCATTAATAGTCAGAGTCACTTTGCTGGTTGGATAGTATTGAATGTCCCGTGGATGCAGATGACACAGTACCTGGTCTTTTGGACATTGTTTTTCCAGAACTTCAATATGCACTAGGGTTTGTCTGCTTCCCAAATCTATAAGTCCCTTCACAGTCTTATCTCACATCTTGACATCTGTTAGGCACTTACCCCAATTTGCTAAGGACAAATCTGCTCCAGTGTCACTTTTCTTTCTAAAGAAATTTCTTGCAATATAACCTAGCTTATTACAGTTATAGCAAATAAAGTCTTTGGTCACAGATTTGTGATCCCAACTAGAGTTCTTATCAGACTTGGAGTTTAAATGGGAAAAGAGTGTCTTAACGATGCTTGGCTGTTATCTCACTGCTGTGACATCTGTCTGGCCATTTGGTAGTCTTCAACCAAAGGAACAGCCTTTCCCACTTTCTGGTCAGTGTCCTTTTACCCAAAGCTGTACATCTCTGGGTACACTGTTGACGGACTGCTCCATTAGAAATGTTTTGATGATCTGTGGGACTGTTTGCCCTCTGGTTGGAGCCATTGCATAAGGAGTTCTCTGAGTTGGGTGAAGGCTTCTCGAGGAGTCTGGACTGAGTTTTCTTCAGAGACCAAAAACTCTCTGCCTGTATTTCTCTCCTGAGATGTCATACCTTTTCAGGATTTTGCTTTTCAGAGGTCATAGATTTCTAACTGTGCAGTGTCCATATTGCTGTAAGCAAGTTGGGCTTTCCTGTCAGGGTAAGGTACAGTACCAGCCTGACTGCCTATTGCTACTTTGGCCATTGGCAGGCTATGGCAACCTTTTCAAAAGTTGTCAGGTATGCTTCAATATCATTCAAGGGATACAACTTTGTAAGTTTAATGTATTTTAAGTTGTTTGTGTCTTGTTGCTGTGCTGGACCATTGTCAGATCCTCCAGCTTTGATAATTTGTAATACATCCATCCATCGCTGCATCACTTCTTCTTTGCTGCTCCTGACACTGCATCTCTTCTTTCCTCTTCTTCTGAGCTGTTGCAGTTCTTCTTTTCTCTGTGCCTCTAAACATTGAATCTCTTTCTCTCTACTGTATCTCCTCTGTTCTCTGTTTCTCCATCTTTTGTTGTTCTATAGTCCACCATTTGAAAAGGCAGTAAAGCTTTCAGATTCTGTGACAGCCTGTTCTTTTTTTCCATGCTGGTGCTGGCTATGCGTCTCAGCTTGAACTTTTGTCTCTGCTAGTTTGGCTGCCAATCTTCTGGTAATTACTCCTGGACTTGCTGCTGTGAAATCCATACCTTTCTTCCATGCTTCTCTGGTACCAGGTCTAGTACCCATGCACAAAATTCCTGGTTTAGAGTATGCACAGTGCAAATCCCACATCTGACACCATCTGTCATCGAGGCACACATCAGGAAGCATAAGAAAATCAGGAGCAGTTAAATATTGACAAATAGCATTTTATTTTTCTCAATAACAGCAAAATAAAATATAGAAAATGTGTTCAGTATAACTATTTACAAAGGCAGTACAAACAGAGAAACAAAGTCCTTCGGAGGTATCTCTTAATTCCAAGTTTCAGTCTCTCAGTCTCTCATTCTCCCTGTCTCTTTAGCAAAAGCATTGCTGTTCTTTTTAAGTCTTTGTCTGGGAACTCATTAAGAGAGCCTGATTCTCACAGAATGTTCTTGTCGGTTTACTGAATGTTCTTGTAAGTTTCATTCTTGCAGGTGCAGCAAAACAGTACATAGTGACTCAGAACTGACCTCTTGTTTACAGATCTGCAAAAGGCTTAAAACTACATCTCAGGTTAACCCCTTTAGTTCCAAATAGCTTTATGCAAACATTTCAACAGTATAACTATATACAGTTTTAAACAAAGGGATCCAGTATCAGTGACATTTCCACATAAAGATTCACATATATTTTATACCCTCAGATATGCAAGGGAAGAAAAGACAGAAATAGTAAGGGAAGGCAGAGAGATAGCGAGAGGCGGAGAATTGCAAAACTGTCAGAGTGATCAGTTCCAATGTCTCACATGAAAATTTGGTTGCGCAACCAGACAGACAAGAGACAGGAAAGAAGAGGTAGAACAGATCCTTACATTTGATGTTAAACAAGTCCATCAGGGGACTGCTGGTAGATCTGCCAGCTCCTTCAGGATGCCCAGGTGTACTCCATCTGGAACAGGTGCCTTGTCCACCTGTATTTCCCTAAGTCCCTTAAGACCCGATGAACCTCAATCTCACCATCATATTCCTCACCAGTCCCCACCTTTAAGGCTCCCCAAGCATCCCATGTGGCATTCGCCTACCCTGTTCCCTAGTGAAGACAGAGCAAAAATACTCATTTAGTGCCTCTGCCTGATTTTCACCATTTCTGCCCATCCCCTTCCTCTTTATCTTCACAATTCCATCCCTTCTGATTTCTCTCCTTAATGTATTGCAATAAGTCCTTTCCCCTTTCCTTAATCCCTGTGCCACTCTCAGTTCTTTCTCAGCCTTGGCTGCCGACCTCTGTCCCTGCCTCTCTAATTTTCTGTGTAAACTTATCTGTCCTCCTCCCTCAAGGTATGCTTGTACCTCAGGAAGGCAGACCGCTTTTCCTTCACTCTCCCACTAAACCAGTTTGGTCCCTTGGTCCTGGAGTTCTTTTGCAAGTCTTTGCGAAGTGTCTGTGGCCTCAATTAGCACCATCTTGATGATGGATCATTTCTGATCCACATCCATCTCTGGTGGGAGCTTTTGCCAGGTGCCCTCTAGTATGTTACCCTTTTTTATCAAAGTTCACCTTATTGAAGTTCACTGCTCTTGTTGTGGACTTGGCTACTTCTTTCCTGTGCTGATGTAGAACCATACCTGTGTGGTGGTCACTGCCTGCAAGGGGATCTCTCACTTCTACCTCCTGGACATGCTTCCCATCTGATAACACTAGGTTTAGAATGGCCCTTCCTAGTTAGCTCTGTGACTCCCTGTGTGGGAAACAGTCATGAATCACACCCAGGAGGAACAGTTCACTGCAACAGAAGATAGCCAGGGTGCTCCAGTCTACTCCAGGTAGATTTAAATCTCCTATAATTACAAAGTTCCCTCTCCTCTACACTTCTGATCTGGTCTCTAGCTCCCACTCCAACTCCATGCTCTGGAAAGTGGTCTGTACACCACTCCCAAAGGAATTCTTCCCCACTGGTGTTCTGCAGCATTACCCATGGCTTCTGCCAAGCCCTCCTCCTCCTCCCCTCTTCCCTGGTGCACGTCCCTGACCCTAGTATTCCCTTTCAGCCCCCTCTCCCTTTCTTTTGAATTTACTGGGAAGGCCCGAGGCCCCTTACCTGGTGCTGAGTGCATTGCCTCTGCTGCCCCCTTCAGTTTAAATTCAGCTTGTCTGCCAAGTATCTCTCAGGCTATCTTTCAGGACCCTTGGGCTCTCCCTACTTAGACACAGCCTGTTCAGTGCATATAGGTCCTTGAGCTCCCAGTTCTAGATCCACTCTCCCACTAGCCCATATCCATTTGCCTCACACATTCGCCCAACCATTAGTTAAATTCTCTATTCTCAACTTTCTAATAGTAGTGTACTGGTTGACAGCAGTACCACAAAGAAAGCTACTGATTTTTCTACCCTTGCAGATCTTACCCAGCTCCTTGAACCTTTCCTTCACCACCATCTCCTCATATCCTGCAAGATCATTGGTGCCCAAATGTATCACAATATGAGGCTTCCCATGTTCCTGCCTCACACACTTTGGTATAATTTCTCCACCCCCTGCCATTATATCTGGCATACACTCTACCCTCCTGTTGCTTTTCCTTGTATGCTTGTTTCCCCATCTTACTCCCTTCAGTATTGAGTCTTCCACTATTACAATCGTCATCCCTCCTTCCTGCTTCTCCTTCTCATGATGCCCACTGTTTTGGCCTCCTTTCATATTTACCTCTACTTTGGTCAACTCCTGTGCCTCATCTCTTCCCTCAAGCCCAGCTTCCACCTTTCCTTGCTTACCCCTGCTTAGCCTCCCCTTATGGTCTTGGTCTTCCCCCTTTAGACTCCCTCCTGAAGATGCCTTTTCTTTGCCTCTGCATCCCTCCTCCCTATCCCCCCTGCCTATGCTTAGCTTGTCCTCCACTCCTCTTGGCTCATCTGCCCTTCTGTCACTGGTTCCTTTCCTGACCCCTGTCCTTACCCTTCTCTCATGTTCTCTGCTATTATAATTGGTCTGTGTCTCCCTGCTCCTTGGTCTCCCTCCCTCCCCTGAGAACAGCAAGAGGAAGGAGGTGCTGTTAGAACTTTACTGCTCTACTGGGACTAAAGAACTAGAACTCTACTACTGGGACCTTCAATTTAGGTAAAACAAACAAACAAAAAATAGAGTTAGCATGTTTGTCTGTGCTGTGTGAAGTGAATTGTTATCTGTGCAGTTAGATAAGTGAAGAAAGAAACTGTGAATTGGGGAGTGGCTTAGGCAGAAGTAAGTCTTAGTGTTTTGGATTTTAAAACTACTCCTAGATAGCTTTGGCAGAGAACAGCAAAAGGAAGAAGATGTTATTAGAACTTTACTACTCTACTGGGACTATATAGCCCTCCCTCCCTCCCCATAGCCAGTTCTACTTTTATAGACACAGGATTTGACTGACAACAGAAACTTCGTGTTTGGGAGCAGGAAGAGAGTAATCAAAGAGGCACCATCCTAAAAGGAAAAAAGTAGCCCCCAGCTGCTGGAGATCTGACTCTGAGCAAGTAAGAAGGACACTGCTGAGGAATATAGAAACTGCCTGTCCCAGAACAGGAAGATCAAGAGCTTTAAGGGCATGGAGGCAGCAGAAAAGAAGGGAGAAAAAATTATATAAAATAAAAAATAAATAAACAGAGAGAGAAACAGTAAGTGTACAAAACAACAGTTAAGGGGCCACAAATAAGAAATGATGGAGTGGTGCAGTGCAGTGACTGTGGACAGCAGTCTTTCCGGAGATGTTCTGGAAGGTGCGGTGTTGTCCCATCTGCAGGCCCCTATCTGGGCTGAGGAAGGAGGTTGCTCATCTCCAGGCTGAGTTTGCCAGGATTCGGAGGACCTCCTTTTCCACCCAGGGACCACCAGGGCCACTGCCTCTGCCTCTGAGGTTGCCAAGAAAGAGGACCGGTTGGACTACAGTGGGCTCAGGGGGTGAGGTGGTGGAACAGAGGTGAACTCCTCCAGTTATACATCTCCACAATTCATATCCGTTCAGCAGAGTGTGGTTCTCTATGGAGACACCCACAGTGGAGACCAAGGAGAAACATAGACTTTGACAGCAGATAAGGACCACTTGGCCCACCTAGTCTGCCCATTTCCCTACCTACAGGATACGCTGCAGATCCTAGTTAACCAACTGCCTATTTCTTTCTAACCCCACAAGAATTCTCTTATGTCTGTCCCATGCATTTGAATTCTCCCATGATTTAGGTCCCCAACCTCCTCAGGAAGGTTGTTCCATGCGTCCACCACCCTCTTTGTGAAAAATGCTTCCTCGCATTGCCCCTGAGTAGTCGGCCTCTATCTTCAAATTGTGTCCCCTTGTTCTTGCACATCTCTTTCTCTGAACGATGCTACCCTCTTGGACTTCATTGATTTCACTGAGGTACTTAGAAGTTTGTATCATGTCCCCTCTCCTTCCTTTCCTCAAGGGTATACATATTAAGCTCCTTTAGTCTCTTCTTATATAGCTTCTCTTGCAGACCCTGCACTATTTTAGTTGCCCTCCCTGGACTGCCTCCATCCTGTCTATGTCCTTGTGGAGATGGGGTCTCAGAACTGGACACAGTACTCCAGATGGGGTCTCACCAACTGTCTGTGCAGAGGGATAACAGCTTTCTGTTTACTGCTGGTGATGCCTCTCCCTATACATCCAGTATACCCCCAGCAGTCCCTACTGCCTTCTCACATTGCTTGCCAACCTTAAGGTCATCTGAAATGCTTACTCCCAGGTCCCTTTCCTTTTTGTTGTTGTTACTACCTTCCCCATTGTGTAATCTTCCCTGGGTTTTTGTTTCACAGGTGCATTATTTGTACTTATTGCATTGAATCCAAGCTGCCATACTTCTGACAATACCACCAATCTTGCCAAGTGCCTTCTCATTCTTTCCACACCTCCTTGTGTATTAACCCTGTTGCAGATCTTTGTGTCATCTGCAAAGAGGCATACTCTTCCTTCCAGTCCCTCTGCAATGTCACTTATAAAGACATTAAAAAGGACTGGACCCAATACTGAACCCTCCAATTATAATTACCTTCTGTGTCCTGTTGTCCAGCCAATGATTTATCTCGGCTACCACCCTGGGACCCACTCCAGGCTGGTTAATTTGATTATTAATCTTTGTGTGGACTGTGTCAAATGCCTTGCTAAAGTCTAGGTAGGCCATGTCCACAGCCCCTTCCTGGTCTACTACTTTGGTCACCCAGTCAAAGAAATCAAATATATTAGTCTGACATGACCTTCTCACTGTGAACCCATGCTGCCTTGGGTCCTGTGCCCACTGGCCTCTAGGTACTCAAAATTATTTCCTTCAGAAGTGATTCCATCACTTTCCCTACCACAGAGGTCAAACTGGCAGGTCTGTAGTTTCCTGCCTCTGTCTTGCTCCCACTTTGTGAAGGGGCATCATATTCACCCTTCTCCAGTAATCAGGTACCACGCCTGTCCTTCCATGATTTGTTAAAAGGGAAGTCAGTGGTGTCACTAGTTCTCCCTTAATTCTTTTAGAATTCTAGGATGAATTCCATCAGGCCCCATTACTTTCTCTCCACCTTCAGTTTTAGGAGTTCTTTCAGAACCTTTTCTTCTATGAAAGGACTGGGTTGACCACCCCATCCACAGTGCTTCTGTTAATTGGATTAGGCACCTCCCCTCCTCCTTTTTTGTGAATCCTGAGCAGAAGTATTCATTTAGTACCCCTGCTTGTTCACTGTCCCTCTCTGCCCACCCACCATCCATTATATTCAGCCTCACTATCCCTCCCTTTGTCGTTCTACACTCCTGATGTACCTATAAAAGGTTGTATCCCTTCTTAACTGAGTTGGGTATCTTTTCCTCAGTTTGGGCCTTTGCTATTCTGACTTCCTCCTGCTTCCTTCTGCTTTAACTGGTACAATTCTCTGTCCTCCTCCTTCTGTGTATCCTTATACTTCATAAATGCTATCTTTTCTCCCTAACCTTCCTGCCACCTCTTTTGAGAACCATAGTGGTTTTTTCTTTTATTTGATTTGTTTATTGCTTCACAAAGGCTTGTTTGCCTCTGTGATGGCAGTTTTGATGTTTCCTCATTGTTGGTCCCTAGTCTCACCCATGCTATAGACAGACAGCACCTCCGAGAAGGTTACTGCATGCTACTTGTCTAAGGACCTCCCCAACTCCACAAACTGTTCCTGCACTGCTATGATCCCTTTTTCAACCAGGACATTTGTCCCTAGGTGGACAGTGACATCCAACTCCCTCCCTGTGCAGCTGCTCTGAAGATCCTGAGGATTCGCCTCCTGTTCCTCCAAGCCATGGCACCAGGCAGGCATCTTACCTCACTCTCCCTTCCTCCCAAGTTATACCCTCCTAACAATTGAGTCCCTCCAGGAGTTGTTTCTTCCCTTGTGGGGTCCCATGCCACCTCCTGTGGGTCTCCTTGTGGAGGTTTCCAGCATCCTCCTTGGTCTCCACTACGGGTGCCTCCATAGAGAAACCTACTTTGCCAAATGGCATATGAATTGTGGAGAGGTACAACTGGAGGATGCACCTCTGTTCCACCACCCTCACCCTCTCTGAGCCCACTGTGGTCCAACTGCTCCTCTTTTGGTAACCTCTGAGGCAACAACAGTGGCAGTGGTGGTACCTGGGTTTGAGAGTAGGTCTCCCAAATACTGGCCAACTCAGCCTGGAGATAAACAACCTCCTTCCTCAGTCCAGAGAGGTGTCTGCAGATGGGACAACACTGCATCCTCCAGAACATCTCCCAGAAGACTGCTGCTCCACAGCCACTGCACTGCACCACTCCCATCATGTCTTATTTCAGCACCTTAACTGTTTTTGGAATACTTACTCTTTCCTCTGTTTATTTTTTTTCACCTGCTTACTTCCTGCCTCTGTGCCCTTTAAGCTCCTGATCTTCCTGTTCTGAGACAAGAAGTTCTTATATTTCTCAGTAGTCTCCTTGCTTGCTCAGAGTCTGACCTCCAGCAGCTGTGAGGGGGAGCTACAATTTTTCTTCTAGGATGGTGAGTCTTTGTGGCTCTGTGATCACTAACTTCCTGCTCCCAAACAGAAAGTTTCTGTTGTCAGTCAAATCCTGTGCCTATAAAAGTAGAACTGGCTTAGGTGGGGAGTAGAGGGAGGGACTTGAGGCAATATAGTCCCAGTTGAGAAGTATAGTTATAACAGTAGCTCCTTCCTCTTGGTGTTCTCTGCCTGTTCTCAGGCAGAAGCTATCTAGGACAGTTTTTAAATCTGGCTTTAACCTGGCTTCCTTTTAGTTAAGCCACTCCCTACTTTACAGCTATTTCTACACTTAGTTAATTGCACAGATAACAATTCCTTCAGCCACCTGAGACAAACACCTAGCTAACTGCACAGATAACAATTCACTTTAGCCAATTCAGACAAACACACTAACTCTTTTTGTTTGTTTTGTTTTTACCCTAAAATTGAAGGTCTCAGTAGTAGAGTTCTAGTTCTTTAGTCCCAGTAGAGAAGTATAGTTATAACAGCAGGTCCTTCCTCTTGGTGTTGTCTACCTGTTCTCTGGCAGAAGCTCTGGGAACCTCCACAAAGGAGACCCACAGGAGGGTGGCATGGGACCCACAGGGGTTGTAAATAACCCTGGTGGTGTATTCTATTGTTAGGAGGGTAGAACTGGTGGAGGGAGGGAGAGGAAGGTAAGGTGCCTGCCTGGCTCCATGGCTTGGAGGGACAGGGAGCAAATTCTCAGGATCATGGGAGCAGCTGCTTGGGGAGGGAGCTGAATGTCATTGTCCACCTAGGGACAAATGACCTGGATGGAAAAGGGATCAGAACAGTGGAGGTGGACTTTGTAGAGTTGGGAGGGCCTTAGATAAATAGCACGCATGGTAACTTTCTCGGAGGTGCTGCCTGTCTATGGCATGGGTGAGACTAGGTGCTCTACACCATGGGATTCAATCAATGGTTGAAAAACTGGTGCAGAACTCAGGGTTTTGGCTTCATTAGGGACTGGGGTTCTACTTGAAGGGATGCAGGCCTATACTGGCATGATGGTCTGTATCTGTCCAGGAGAGGAACCAGCATCCTAAGTGATAGGCATAAATGATTCATTGGCAAGCATTTAAACTAGCCAAGGGTGAGGCACTTTAAAGGAGCAGGGAAATCCTAGCCCCCAAAAATCAGGGTAGTTAGTGAGGTAAACACCAAGATAAAGACATCGATAGGGAGAAGGGAAGGGGTAAATGGAGAAAAGACAAAGTCAGTAACAACAGGGATGGGACAAATAGGGTAAGTCCATAAAAAATGGAGGGTAATGAGTACCAATGCCCATAATCTAGGTAACAAGCTCCCTGAACTGGTGGCCTTGATGGAAGAGGGATGCCTGTATATGCAGTCATAGAAACATGGTACACAGAGAACCATGACTGGGATGTCAACATACCAGGGTAAACAATCTACAGGAGGGACAGGGAGGAGGGTAGAAGAGAAGGATGAGAATATCTCTATGTAAGGGAAGGGATCAAAGCAATGGAACAAAATGATAAACAGGGAGGAGAGGATGCACTGTGAGTCACCCTGGAGACTGGAAATGGCACCACAATCCACACAGGGGTTGTATACAGACCCCATCTCAGGGAGGAAATGGACAAGGAAATGATAGAAGACATCCTTAAGATGGCAGAGAAAGGGAGATATTGTTGATGGGGGACCTGGATATGCCAGATGTTAACTGAGCAGCTTTGCTGCTGCCACATCCAAGAGTAGGACCATTCTCAATGCCCTTCAGGGGGAATGCCTTTGAGAGCTAGTGTTTGAACCCACTTGGTAGGGAGCAGTCTTAGACCTGTTACTCTCAAATGGGGATGGAGAGACGATCTCAGATCTAGAAGTGCGTAGCCATCTGGGGACAAGTGACCACCAAACAGTGTGGTTCACAATAAACTCAGCTGCAGATTCAAGCCATACAAATGTGAGGGTAGTGGACATCAGGAGGGCTGACTTTGTCAAATGGGAGAGTCATAGAAATGCACTAGCAAACAGGCAAGAAGGAGGGGTGGAGCAACATTGGGGAAATATCAAACTGTCATCACAGAGGCAACAAGCCTTGTGTGAAGCAAATAAAGAAATCAAAATGAAAGAAAAAACACTATGGTTCTCAAAAGAGGTGGTGGGGAAGGTTAGGGAGAAAAATATAGTATTTAGGAAGCATAAGAAAACACAGAAGGAGCAGGACAGAGAACTGTAGCAGGTTAAGCAGAAGGAAGTGGGAAGGCAGTTAGAATAGTAAAAGGCCCAAACTGAGGAAAATATAGCCAACTTGGTTAAGAAGGGGACTAAAACCTTTATAGGTACATTAGGAGTGAAGAAAAGACAAGGGCGGGATAATAAGGCTGAATAAAGGGACAGTGGGTCAGCAGAGAGGACAGTGAAAAAGCAGAGATACTGAATGAATACTTCTGCTCAGTATTCACAAAACAAGTGGAGAGGGAGATACCTAATCCAATCAATAGAAGCACTCCAGATAGAGCGTTGATACAGTCCTTTCACAGAAGAAAGGGTTCTGAAAGAACTCCTAAGACTTAAGGTGGACAAAGCAATGGGGTCTGATGGGATTCCTCCAAGAATTATTTTTTTGTGTTATTTCTTTTCCCCAGCTTGCATCCATGCCAGCCTCTCCTTCAGGTGAGCCAATGCTTCTACTGACCAGTCCTGTCCCCCTAGCCTCTGCTCTCAAATGACAGCCATCTCCTTGATAACCCAGCGAACCCTTTGCCTGATGGATCCTCCACTGAAGGGAAAGCACCAGCCGGGGCAGCAGACCAGTGCAACATCTTGGCCTGGGGAGGTACTGCTGAGGCCAAGATTTTGGAGGCATTGACAGACTTGGAGAGCAAGGCAGCCATCATCCAGTGTGACATGGAGCATTTTCACGCTTTCTGTGTACGTCCCTCTTCGCTGTCGCGCAGTGCTCCCGGTCTCCACCAGAGGCTGCTGCTGACCAATGACTCCTAACCCACCCCTGGGAGAAAAGAGCAGTCCCTATGAATGCTCAGTCATCTCCCACCCCTGCCAGCACCCAGTGTCCCAAGTCTGTTCCTGAACCTGGGTCACCGTGTGGGTCCAGGTAAGGCACCGTGACCTCAACCCTGTGCACCACTGGGCCCCACTCCAGAATTCTAAAAGAACTAAGGAGAGAACTAGTGACACCACTGACTTCCCATTTTAACAAATCATGGGAGGATGGTGGGTACCTGATGACTGGAGGAGGGTGGATGTGATCCCCTTCACAAAGTAGGAGCAAGACAGAGGCAGGAAACTATAGACCTGTCAGTTTGACCTCAGTGGTAGGGAAAATGATGAAATCACTTCTGAAGGAAAGAATTGTTGAGTGCCTAGAGGCCAGTGGGGCACAGGACCCAAGGCAGCATGGATTCATAGTGGAAGGTCATGTCAAATGAATCTAATTGATTTCTTTGACAGGATGACCAAACTAGTAGACCAGGGAGGGGCTGGGAAATGGCCTACCTAGACTTTAGCAAGGCATTTGACACAGTCCCACACAAAAGATTAATAAACAAATTAGACAGCCTGGGAGTGGGTCCCAGAGTGGTAGCTGGGTAAAACATTGGCTGGACAACAGGACACAGAAGGTAATAGTAAACAAAGTCCACAGTGAAGAAAGGGGGTTACTAGTGGTGTACCGCAGGGTTCAGTGCTGGGTCCAGTCCTTTTAACATCTTAATAAGTGACATTGAAGAGAGACTTAAAGGAAAGTATGCCTCTTTGCAGACAACACAAAGATCTGCAACAGGGTTGATACACAAGGAGGGTGGAAAGGATGTGAAGGGACTTGGAAAGGTTGGAGACTGGTCAGAAATATGGCAGCTTAGATTCAATGCAAAGAAGTGCAAAGTAATGCACCTGGGAAACAAAAACCGAGGGTACAATGGGGGAAGGTAGTAACAACAACAAAAATGGAAAAGGACCTGGGGAGATCATATCAGATGATGTAAATGTGAGAAGGCAGTAGGGATGGCTAGGGGAATAATGGGATGTATAGGAAGAGGCAACACCAGTTGAAAATAGGAAGTTGTTATCTCTGGACAGATAGTTGGCGAAATCCCATCTGGAGTACTGTGTCCAGTTCTGGAGACCTCACCTCTGCAAGGACATAGAATGGAGGCAGTCCAGAGGAGGGCAACTAAAATGGTGTGGGGTCTACAACAGAAGCCATATGAGAAGACACTAATGGAGCTTAACATGTATACCCTTGAGGAAAGTAGGGAGAGGGGATATGATGGACACTTTTACTGTAAGTACCTCAAGGAATCAACAAAGTCCAAGAGGGTTACATCTTTCAGAAAAATTGTGCAAGAAGAAGGGACAAAATTTAAAGATGGGGGGACGGCTCAGGGCAATGTAAGGAAGTATTGTTTCACAGAGAGGGTGGTGGACACATGGAACAGCCATCCTGTGGAGGTTGTGGGATCAAAAACAGTGAAAGAATTCAAGAATGCATGGGACAGACATAAGCAATTTTATGGGGGGTAGGAAGAAATAGGCTGTTGGTTAACTAGAATCTGTAGCTTATCCTGTAGGTAGGAAATGGGCAGACTAGGTCATCCAAGTGGTCCTTACCTGCTGTCAAAGTCTATGTTTCTATGATCATCCAAACTCTGCAATACTGTGAGCCTGTTTGAGGTCCGTTTCCCTTGTCTGAAATAGTCACTGTTTCCTTCCCTCTCTCCCTTCCTTCCTCCTTGCTGTGACTCTTTCTCTCTGCATCCACCCCTCACCATCTGCCATTCCCCTTGGTCTTCATGGTGATGATGTTCTTGGACCCTGTGAGGTTCTCCTGGATTCTGTCCTTGGTTCATACTCCTTGCCGCCCAGTGGTGACACCCCCTACCCATCCTCCCCACTCTTCTCCCCAACCATCCCTCCTCCTCCTTCCCAGTGTCCATCTCAGCCTCCTATTTCTTTCCTAAGTTGCCCAAGCTGCTAACAGACTAGACATCCCCACTCCACATTATTCCCAGGAAGATGGCAGCTCTACACCCATTATATCTGACCATCCTAGCACTTCCCCTTTGTCCTCCAGCAACAATACCTGCACCACCAACCTTCCTCCATGTTGTCCCTCAGCTCCCCACATCTTATTGAGGAATTTAAGAGTGTTTAAAACTAATCTGTATCAAATTGCCTTTTATAGTACTCTGTATAAACTGTGGATGAAATTGTAGTTTTTATGAGTGTTTTATATTGTATTATAACGTCTGTTTTTTATTGTGTTTTGTACAGTGCTTTGAAAACTTGAAAGGCGCTTTAAAAATAAAATATTATTATTATTATTATTATTGGTGCCACATCCTTGCCTGTATCTGTTTTGCCCTAAGTACCCTAGGTTTCCCTGTTATTCACTCTCCTTACTGTATTGCCCCAGTGTGGCCTGGTGCATGTGGTCCTCCCTGCAGATGCCGTGGAAATGCCACCTAGTCAGATGACACATGCCTGCTTCATGGCACTCATGCTTCAGGGTTGCTTAGCCCCTGGGTAATATAAACAGATTCTTGACTCCTGATAGGCCCAGCCAAGTCACATGACTGTCATACTTCCTCCTTTACAGTCCCTCCCACCCTCTCAGGCCTAGCTTCTCCTTCCAAACCCCGTGTCTTACTTAATAACAGTTTAATCATCAAATAATCCCAGTCCACATTGTTCACCCCACACAGCATTAAAAATGCTCAGATATTAAAATCACTTCCCTCCCAACTCCGATCCTCACTGAATGACTCCTGCATTGCACTGCCTCTGAACTACTAAATGGCCCTTTTATATTGCACGGACTCTAGCCTCCCGAAGGCTTGGCTGAGTCATGCGAATGTCCTGCTTCTTCTTTTACAGTCCCCTCTCTCAGGCCTACCTCCCTCTTCCCAATTCCCTGTTTCTCACAAAATCACAGTTCAATCATCAAATATGCCCCAATCCACAGTGTTCACACCACACAGAAGTAAAAATGTGCAAGTATTAAAAATCACTTCCTCACATGCTCCGATCCTCAACATTTAGGGTTTACACTAGCACAGTAATAGGGACTTTAGGACAGACTAGGTGGGCCAAGAGGTCCTTTTCTGCTGACAGCTTCTATGTTTCTTTGTTTGAATCTCTCTCTCTCTCTCTCTCTTCTTTCTCTGTCTATCTATCTATCTATCTATCTATCTATCTATCTATCTATTATAATGGTGTGTTAGCACCACATAGTTAGAGTTGAGTAGGCTGTTTAATGTTAAACCCCTAACTTTGCACCTTAATAGCTTTATGCCTGTTCAACAGAATTGCATGAAATTGTGCATGCACGGTCTGGAGGCAAGGTCTGCCAAGTTTCATTCTGTTGGATATGTGGACTCAGTAATCTGATAAGTGCATTTTAGGACAAACATTTTTCTGTTTGTTTTTGTGATTTGTTTTCATCACCCAGCACCCAGATGGTTTAGAATTTTGGTCTGAAATGTTCATGGTAGAAGGGCTTGCCTCAAAATGATATATTTTATTCATTTGGTGAAAATATATTAATCCATTTCTAAGTTATAATAATTTGATATTGTGGTTCTCAGCATGCTCAGTGAAGTCTTTTGGTTATATGTTTGATATGAAAGAAGAATTTGATGCAACAAAAGTGGATTTTCTCTTCCTGAAAGGGTAATCCTCCTTTGAGATAGAACATTTTTCTTTCATATAGCAACCATCTTGTTTCTTTAAAAATGTTTTTGAAAACACATCAAAATGATGCCGCATAGAGACAACACAACATGAATATAGCTAAACATGGCCCGCTTTGGCTAGATTTTGCACTTAGTTTTTGAAAACAATCCCTAAATGTGTTTTTGGAGCACCTAAAAATGTTCTTTCATGAGATGATTTTATTCTTTCTACGGCTCACAAAAGAAGAATAGAGCCATAGGAAAGAAGAATAGGTCATACAAAAGAATAATTTGGACTGTTTTTCCTCTCATTCTTTTTCATGAGAACCAGCCTCTTTTGTGGACTTATTAAAATCTCACAAAAGAAGATTGGTTCTCATGATTGGGAGTGGTCCCAAGATGACAGCCTGGGTAAAGAATTGGCTGGAGAATAGGACACAGAGTAATAGTAAATGGAGTCCACTCAGAAGAAAGGAGGGTTACTAGTGGGCACCGTGAGGTTTCAGTATTAGGACAGGTTCTCTTCAATGTCTTTATGTTACATTGCAGAAGGACTGGAAGGAAAGTATGTCTCTTTGCAGATGACACTAAGATCTGCAACAGAGTTGATGCACAGGTGGGGTGGAAAGGACAGAAGGACTTGGCAAGGTTAGAGGAATGGTCAAATGTATGGCAGCTTAGATTCAATGCTAAGAAGTGCAAGGTAATGCACCTGGGAAACAAAAACCAGGGAAGAGTACACAATGGGTGGTGAGATACTAACAACAACAAAATGGAAAGAGACCTGGGGTAGTCATATCAGATGACCTAAAGGTGGGCAAGCAATGTGAGAGGCAGCAAGGAGGGCTGGGGGATACTGGGATGCATAGGAGAGGCATCACCAGTAGAAAACAGGAAGTTATTATCCCTCTGTACAGACAACTGGTGAGACCCCATCTGGAGTACTGTGTGCAGTTCTGGAGACCCAATCTCCGCAAAGACATAGACAGGATGGAAGCTGTCCAGAGGAGGGCAACTAAAATGGTGCAGGGTCTGCACTGGAAGACATATGAAGAGAGACTTAAGGAGCTTAATATGTATAGCCTCGAGGAAAGGAGGAGAGGGGGACATGATAGAAACTTTCAAGTACCTCAAGGAATCAACAAAGTCCAAGAGGGTAGCATCTTTCAAACAAAGAGGTGTGCAAGAACAAGAGGGCACAATTTGAAGATAGAGGGGCAGCTCAGAGGTAATTTAAGGAAGCATTTTTTCACAGAGAGGGTTGTGGATGCATGGAATGGCCTTCCAGAGGAGGTTGTGGAGTCAAAATCAGTGGTGGAATTCAAGCATGCATGGGATAGTCATAAGGCAGTTCTGGGGGGTAGGAAGAAGTAGGCTGCTGGTTAACTAGGATCTGCAGCTTATCCAGTAGGTAGGGAAATGGGCAGACTGGGTGGGCAGCGTCCTTATCTGCTGTCAAATTCTATGTTTCTATGTTTCTATGATAGAAGAATTTGGATTTTTTTCACATTCTTCTTTCGTATGAAGGCATCTTCTTTTGTAAGGTCACAAAATTCTCATGAAAGAAGATGAATTAATACAAAAGAAGGATTTGGACTTTGTTTTATTCACATTCTTCTTTGTATGAAGCAATCCTCTTATGTGAGCTCCCAAAATCACACAAAGAAGATGAGTTCATATGAAGGAAGAATTTGGGCTTAGTTTTGTTTCTAGAACTGCAAGTTTCATTCTAAAAAGAATCGAACACCTCAGATTTCAGGTGTTCCATTCTTTTGGACAGTGGCAAACTTTTGGGACAAATGGTAGACTTTTGGTTCATCTGGTTCACCCTGGTCCAAATGATGCAGACTTGTTGAACTAGTGGAACCGCGAACCACAGTTTGCAGTTGAAGCAGTTAATTTATGTCTCACAGGCTAGTCTAGCCTCTTTGATGCAGCTACTCAGCTCAACCTGAAATAAGCCAGCAGGAGAGCTCACTCATGCACTCAGCATCAGGAAAATTCTTAGCTCAAGCAAGGATTTGAACAAATATAGTTAGATAATGTAGGAGAAAAGGAAATTTGTTCTGTTAATTAACAAAAGGTTTGATTAGATCATTAGACAGTTGTTTGAACTTTGAAGTTAAGGGCTGCAATTTGTGGTAGGGGAAGAAAAGGGCTCTACAAGGCCAATTCAACAACTAATTCATCGACCAGCATCACAACGCCAGGCTCCATGTTGACCACAATTTGCAGTTGTCAGGAGCCACGCACATCGGACTGCATTTTTTTCTTCAGGGGCTTTGGCCCCAAGCCTTCCACATGGGGGATCTGTCCCCTGTACCCCACATACTATTACATTCCAACCGAGTCAGAGTTGGTTCAGGAGGAGATGCAAGACAAGGAAAGTGTTGCGGGTCATGGGCGGATTCTACAGTGACATGTCGCTGTTGCTGGTATCGACATATGCCACTGTAGAAGTGTTGCTGTATGGGAGGGGTATACTGAAGAAATTGAAGAAAACAAATTTGCAGCAGCAGTGTTGCAGTTTGCAGCAGGTCTATGGGATCAGGGACTTGCCTTACTCGTGAGACTGGAGGAGTGTGCTTTGACTTGGCAGTGGGCAGATGGGGCAAATCAGGTGGCAGTCTGCCAGTGTCCATTTATTTTTTGTTGTAGAAGTAACATTTTAGCAGTGCATTATAAGCCCCTGGCAGAAGCTCTTGGGACTTACTCTATTAAAAAATACATTTTGCTAGGCTTAGTAATGAGTGTGTGCCAACTGGAAGCAAGACAGTCCCTGGCTACAGGTAGTTGGCACCTTGGTGGCATCCTCTTCATTAGTTTCAATTCAATTCTTTTTGTGGCAGTTTTTAGCCACCATTACCTTTCTCATACTCTTGAGTCCCAAAGCAGCCTTTTATAGTGTGATCTGGCTAGTGAGCAGTAAGGGTGTGCCATCTGAACTGGCAGTGTGCCAGTGCCCAGCTCTTGCTAGGTGACTCTTAAGTGGCATCCAATATAAAAAAAATAAATAAATATTTCTACCTCCTCATCCTGCTGAGTCCAGAAGAAGGCTGCCTGTTGCAGTGTATTCTAAGCAGTGTGATCTTGGCAGTGGGCAGCAATTGTGTACCCGCTAGCAGTGTGCCAGTGCCTGATCCCTGTAGGTGGCACCTAGGTAGCATCACATTAAAAACTTGCAAAAATGGTTTCTTCTGCCAACTCCTCCTGATTCCTGAAGCAGTCTTTTGCAGTGTAATCTGGGCAGTGTGATCTGGAAGGTGAGGGGCAAGTGTGTACCAGCTGGCAGTGTGCCAGTACCTGGCCCCTGTAGATGACACCTAGGTGGCAGCCCATAAAAACACAAAAAACATTTTTCCTCCTCCTCCTCAGTTCTTAAGCAGTATTTTGCAGTGTTATCTGGTCAATGTGATCTTGGCAGTGTGATCTGGGTAGTGGCAGCAAGTGTGTACCAGCTCACAGTGTGCCATGCCTGATCCTCTAGGTGGCACTTTCGTGGCATCCCATTAAAAAATTTATAAAACTTTCTTCCTCCTCCTCCTCCGTCCTGAAGCATCCTTTTACAGTGTGATCTGGGCAGTGGCAACAAGTGTGTACCACCTGGCAGCATGCTGGTGCCCAGCCCTGTAAATGGTACCTTGGTGGCATCCCATAAAATCAAAACACGTATCTTCCTCCTCCTCCTCCTCCTCCTGAGTCCTGAAGTAGCCTTTGCGTGTGATCTCAGCAGTATACTCTGGGAGGTGAGGGTCAAGTGTACCAGCTGGCAGTGTGCCAGTACCCAGCCCCGTAGATGGCATCTAGGTGACAGCCCATAAAAATAACTAAAAAGTGTTTTACTTCTCCTCCTCCCTCAGTTCTGAAACAGTATTTTGCAGTGTCATCTAGTCAATGTGATATTGGCAGTGTGATCTGGGTAGTGGCAAGGTGTACCAGCTTGTAGTGTGCCGTGCCTGGACCCTATAGGTGGCACTTTCATGGCATCCCATTAAAAATTAATAAAAGTTTCTTCCTCCTCCTCCTGAGTCCTGAAGCATCCTTTTGCAGTGTGATCTGGGCAGTGGCAGCAAGTGTGTACCAGCTGGTAGCATGCTGGTGCCAGGCCCTATAGGTGGCACTTTGGTGGCATCTCCTCAAAAAATATTAAAAGATGTTTATTCCTCTTCCTTCTAAGTCCTGAAACAGCCTTTGCAGTGTTATCTGGGCAGTGTGATCTGGGCAGTGACAGCAAGTGTGTACCAGCTGGTAGCAAAAAAACACAGTCACAAAAGTAAATAAAAATATGTCTTCCATTGAAAAAATAAAAAATTAAACAAAAACACAAAATTAAATAAAAATCTTCATTTAAAAAAAAATTAAGCAACAGGCAGATCAAGGTGATGGGCTTGGTCATAAACCCTCTGCCTCAGTGGGAATCTGCAGGTGTGAGGAAGATGACAGCAGTGGTTGAACTGTCTATAGAGTATTACACATTGTAGGAACCACTTGTAGTGGCTCCTGCAAGGGTTGCTACATGAGCAATCATTTTAGAAAAAGGAATAAGAAAGCAGTGTGTCAGGGAGTGAGACAGGCAGAGAAGAAGGAGGAGGAAAGTAATTTAGTGAAGCTACTTGGAGACAGAGATTCAGACTGTGGTTACATGCCCTATAAAAGCTATAGCAGCAGCAGTTCTGTTGAGGAAGAGGTGGTGGAACAGGTTAGTTCAACTTGGGGCAGGGCACATAAGAGATCAAAGAAGAGCAAATGTGGTGTTAAAACCCTCAAAAGAAATGCCACAGCAGACAATGAAGACATAGGCAAAACTGTTGGCCCAAGACACATGGTAGAGGAGGAAAAGAACCATTCTCTGACCCTTGACACCCAGTGAAGGAAGAGGAGGAGGAGGAGGTGATGATGTGAAAGCATCCCCCAGCAGCTCATCCATTAGACAACAGTCAATAGTACATGTAGGAAAGACCAAACCAATGACGTTGGTGATGTGAGATTTCTTAAGAGTGGAAAAGAATCACAGACACATGTAGTGTGTCTTTTATGTAAAGACAGGTTGACTTGGGATAAGCAGGAAACAAGGCTGGGAACATCTACCATGAAAACACATTTGCTGAAATCCCACTGATCTTAGTATGACAAGGCATGCCAATGCACAGTGTCAGCAGAAGCACCAGCTTGCAGTGAAGCTGATGATGATGATGATGATGGCCAGGGAGGAGAGCATTATGACTATTAGTAGGTAGTATAGCACTGTGGTTTAGGGCACTGAGCTGCAAGCCTGGAGACCAGGGTTTGAATCTCACAGTCCCCACTTTGCATACTGTGTGACCCTGGAGCAAGTCACTTAACTGCCTTGTGCCCCTGATCTAACCTGGAAACAAGCTTTGGCTTAGTGTGCTCTTTTTCTGGTTAAACAATTTCCTTCCCCAGGAGACCCGGTACAGAAGAAATGGAAGAAAGTTCTTTGGGTGGTAGCTGATGCATAACTCCAACTTTTTCCGCTCATCACTTCTTTAGCCTACTGACTCCCACCATTCTGAGGGGCTGCAAATCCCCAGCCACTTTCACCCCTTTGACAAATATAATTGGCAACTGTTACATCCAAGTAAAAACACTCAACTGTCATTGGTCAAGTCTCTGGAAAAGGGCTAGAAATATAAAGCCAACAGCCCTCAGGCAAAAAGTTAACAAGGTCAATTGTGAAAATTTTAGCCACCAATTTGCTGCCATTCTCCACTGTGATCAACATTGGTTTTCTGTCGCTATGCAAGTACCAGTGCCAAGGTATTTTGTGCTCAGCCATAGATACTTTTCCACAGTGGCTCTTCCAGATTTGTATCAGTGTCTACAAGATTGTGTCACATACCCTGAAATTATAATTTGTTCCACTTGTTCACATCACCACTGACATGTGGACCAGTGGTCACACTACTGATTGCACGGCAGTGACTGACAATTGGGTCAGTTTTCCTTTTCATTTCCATCCTCTCTTCCTCCTCCTCATCTGGGTTCAGTGCCAACAGCAATAGTAGCTGCAAACCACAAGGCCCTGCAGCCTCAACAAGAAGGCAGCTTTATGTATTGGTGGCTTTGACAATGAGCATCATGCAGAACACTTGTTGCATTTCCTTCAACAGAAGTTTGAGGAGTGGCTGACATCACACTCATGGACTCCAGGTTTTATTGTAACAGATAATACAAAGGACATTGTGAAGGTAATTAATGATAGCAATTATACATGTTACATGTTTTGCTCACTCTATAATTCTGGTAGTTCAGGGATTCCTCGATGAGAAAGGTACCACTGTGCAGACATGTAGGCCTGGCCAAAAGTGTTTGTGGTCATTTTAGCCATTCAGTAAAGGCATGGAAGCTGTTATGTAACGCTCAGCAGCAAAAACCCTGCCCCTTACCACCTGAAACAGGATATAGCAACATGATGGAACTCCATCTATTACATGATGGAACGGCTGCTAGAGCAATTGAAGGTTATCCACCAGTGTGCCATTCAGCATTATATTGGCAAGGAGATGTCATCATCAGTCCAAATCAGTGGTGCCTGATAGAGAGCCTATACAATCTGCTGAAGCCCTTGAGGAATCCACAAGGATGGTAAGTGCTGATGCAGCTGGTCTAAGCTAGGTACTCACCCTCATTGCCCTCATTAACCTACAACTTCTTCCTATGAAAACTCAATATGAGGAAAGGTAGGATATCACTGTTGTCAACCTTGTAGAAAGGATAAGATCATGTTTCTGGAATGAGATGCACATTTCAAAATGCATACAGATGACCACTATATTCTGGCATACTTTGAACCCTTGGTTCAAAGACACGCTTGAGACATCATTTGATGCACATGAAAGTGATAAGGATCAGCAGTCCTATAAAGCCTGGTTTATCCATCAGGTCTCTGCAGATATGGCACAAAACAAGAACAGGAAAATGAAATGAGCAGAAGAACAACATTTGTCAATTGCATTAGCAGGTCAGGTGGAGGCAAGGAAGAAGGAGAATCACCAAGTGCTTCCACTGCTACTACTGAACATCACAGAAGTCATTCATTTTTGCCTTTGTCTCCAAGTCAACCTTCTACTATTGCTGCTGCTGCTGCTTCTGCTGCACCTCCCAGAAAGACAACCATTGATGACAAACCACTCTGGGAACAACTGTCTGACTATGGCTTGATGAAAAGCACAGCAGGTCATTTTGACACAGTGCACCACTGTTGAGTTGCCAGCAACCAAAATGGTGCAGGATTACCTGGATGAGAATGTGCCACTAGCAGATGGAGATGAGCCTATTTTGTACTGATACCAAAAATACCATTTGGCTCTCCTTGACACAGATAGCTGTTGAGCACCTCAGTTGCCCACCTGCAAGTACATACTTAAAGAGAGGTTTCAGTACTGCAGGCAATATTGTCAGCAACAGGAGAACATGACTTTCAACCCAAAAGGTAGAGATGCTCACTTTAAAAAGATAACCTGTCCCTTTTCCAAACACCCTTTGCCAGAATTTATGGAGGAGGATGAATCTCCTACACTTCCAACTTGGCCAACAGAGGATGGAGGGTTTCTGTGTCCATTATTATTATTTTATTTTTGTAAGTAGTAGCCTATACACATGCACTCACATACTGTGGGATGCTGCAGTGTTGTCTCTTCACTTGAACCTTTAGTTTTGACTCATATATATACACATACACATGCTCTTTCAGCTCCTGACCATATATATAAGTCAAAAGGTTCTATGCTTAACCTTATTTAAGAAAAACATATCAGTTTGGGTCTGAATGAGTTCATATTTGAATTTTGACAGGCTTACACAGGCCACATACAGTGAAGCCACCAGGATGAAGCACAGCATCACAGATTTACTGCATGACAAAAGGAATTAACTCCCATTGAAACTGCATTGTTTTCAGTAGTAACTCTACTGCAGAATTCTGGTGATGTAGTTCATCCTGGTGGGCTTCATTGTACATAATATTTGGAGCAACATTGTCCATGAAGTGTGTACAACACTGATCCATGGCAGAACCATGTACTGGCTATGTGTGATGCTGTCCCAAATGGGCACACTTTATTTGGAACCCGAGCTCATGCTGCAGGATGCTGCACTGTTGTCTTCAGTCAGTCTTTAATGTTTGGTGAATTTTTGATAGGCCTACAGAGGCCAACATTGCCCATGTGCATTCTAAGACATCTGGCATACCTTTAGATAAAAATTCCATCGCTGCAACTGACCTGAGCTCTAACCATGGACAAAGCAATGCCTGCTGCTACTGCACCTTTGTATTAACTTATTCACGCTAAAATTGTGCAATGAATTCTGAATATTGTAAACTGAGGGACCTTTGCATGGTCCTTTCCACATTTACTGCTCTGTAATTGTATCAGTACCTTAATCTGTAATGCTAATATGGAACCTTTGTAAATAAGTTCTGCTCAAAGGTGTTCTCCAAACATTTCAATAAATAAATGTGAAACCATGCCAGAACCGGAGACCTTGTCCATGTGTGTCACTGTCCTCTTAATGAGTACACAATTTTGGAAGCAGTAGCTCACACCTTAGGATGCTGCACTGTTGCCTTCAGTCAATCTTTAACATTTGGTGAATTTTTGACAGGTCTACGAGGCTGCATACATCATTTTGTTTTTGAGGGGCAACGTTGTCCATAAAACCAATGTACAGCAATGATCCATGGTAGAGCTGGACACACTCTCCATGTGTTGCACTTCCACAACTTTTGGAACCAGTGGCTCACATTGTGTGATTCTGTATTGATATTTTGTGGTCATACATATAAACCTTAAACATAATAATTACAAACATTTTAAACTTTTAATTTATTTGGGCAGTATTACTTAGCCACATACTCTTCTTTATTACTTGTACTAGTATTGTCCATGTTTGGCAGTTACTGAATGGACTTAGTTTTGGAACCAGCACCCTTAGTGTAGCCCACTGCATCATCCTGATATTTTGATGCTTCATCAGCCCAGTCAGTTTTGATATCCAATTTATTAATTTTATCTCATGCTTTCTAATGGTATTATCAGTATGAACTAGTTCAACCTTAGATAATGTTAGTGAACTTTAGGTGGTTCGATGGTCAGAGTTGACCAGATCAAACTTCAGAATGTTCACATAGCTGTATTTGTTTCACATTCTTCTTTTGTATAGTAATTCTCTTTGTCAGCATATGAAAATCTCACAAAAGAGGATCAGTTCGTATAAAAGAAGAATTTGGACTTACATTTCAAATTTAACAAGTCATAACTCCATCAATATTTGAAGTTAACGGACAATCTTTATGTCAAAAAGGCATCAATGAGTACTTCAAGACTAAAGCATAATACTCTCACTAAAAAAAATTCAGGGTGCATTAAAAAACATAAAATAAAAACAAATTAAAGTTCCTATAGGATAATATTTCAAATTTAATAAGCTGTAACAACTCCATGGATTTTGATGCTCAGCCACAGGTTAGCTCAATTATGTCTCTTTCACTGAGATGGACCCCACCGTTAGCACCCACCCCTGAGGCTTCAATGGTTCTCATAATAATACACAACATGTATCTTACCTGTTTTGCCTTCAGTGCTCCCATGATCAGTCTGTACTGGAGCCTTTACCTTTGAATTTCAGAGGAGTAGTCTTGATCTAGGTATAGTCTGACTCTCATGTGTGTGATCTCTCCTTTGTGCCAGGTTAACCGTAGCACCTCTTCTTTTCTTTGGTAGCTTGAGAATTTCATCAGAATCTGTCAGGATGAGCAGAGGGGTCCATCGGTCTGGGCTGTAGTGAGTGGTGTGCTCTGTCTACATGCACATCCAAAGTAGGAGAGAGGGCCAGGACGCCCATCAACAAGTTCTGCAACATTACTAGCTTCTGTACCTTCTGGCAAACCTGCAGCCAAAGATTGTCTCTGCAAGACCTTGCCTCAAGGTCTACATTTTTTCTAAAGTGCCATTGTATACTGTAGCAGTGAAGCTACACTACTCCTATTTCTCCAACTCCAAGCCCTCCACCCAGTGAATTTGTCATGTATTTTCTAGAACTCTATTCATTAGTTTGTTTATGCTCAAATTAGCTGAAGTGCTGAAATATATAGTTGGGAAATTGTCAATGGTAAATAATTTCATCGGAAACAGTAATGATGGGGAAAGTAGTGTCGAAACCAAATGTCGGAAACCTCATGCTGGGCAATCGTATGGATCCCTATATATTTATATATATATATATATATATATATATATATATATATATATATATATATACACTTATATATATGGCACGGTTGCACCCCTATATTTAGGGTTATGAAGGCACGCCTATGTTAAACTCAAAACTTTGCATGTTAATAACTTTGGACCCATTCAACAGATATGCAAGAAATTTTGTATGTGTAGGGGCGTGACAGATCTCTTGATCTGCCAAATTTTGTTTTGTTCAGACTTATGGTTTTGTGCACGAAACCCTAAAAATGCAGTTTTTGCCAGTTATGTGGGCAGTTTTTGATTTTTCTATGCTGCTGCATGGCCATTGTGGTGTGCCACTCTGCAACTTGGCTCATCTGCAAGAACTTGGCTCAAGGAACATGTAGCTGTTTGTTTGGTGAAAAATATTACTCCATTCAAAAGTTATTAAACTTTAAATTCCATTATAAGTGAAAGGAAAATTTATATGGTTATTTTGTGAACAAAGAATGGTATTTTGGCCATCTGGTCCCTCCTCATGATTAAAAATTTGCAGCCCATCGATCAAAGTATCTTTGACCATGAGAAATTTTTTGATCATGACTACGCCATCTTGTTTTAAGGTTCCTGTTGGGAAACTAAATATCTCAGCTCAGGCATGACTCCTGAAGTAAACCTTGATGGGTTTTGCTTTAGGAGCTTTGGTCTATTGAACCATGCCTTTGGTTTCTTTCAAAATGGTCAAAAATAGAGTTTTACAAATTTTTATTCTTTGATCGAGGCTCGCTAGTGATCTTTGATCTTGAGCCTGAAATTCTTCGATCACTGAGATTCAGTCCGTGATCTTTGATTAGCAGCTAGGGACAAGATGGCCAGTTGAAAAAGCTAATTTCTCAGCTCAGGGGTGGGTTGTGAACACAAATGATGGTGGATTTTGCTCAGGGGACCTTTGTTTTATCCAATCATGCCAGTGGTTTCATGTATTTGTGTTTAAAATTTGAATTTCACAATTTTTATTCTTTGATCATGAGCCTGCAAATTCTTTGATTGCAAGCCTGAAAATTCTTTGATCATGAGATTCTTTGACTCAGATCTTTGATCACGAGCAAGGGACAAGATGGCCAGTTGAAAAAGCTAATTTCTCAGCTCAGGGGTCAGTTATGAATACAAATGAGGGTGGTTCTGCTCAGGGACTTCTTTTATTGTACCATGCTGGTGGTTTCATGTATTTCTGTGTAAACTTTGATTTTCACAATTTTTATTCTTTGATCATGAGCCTGCAAATTCTTAGATCAGAGTCTGTAAATTCTTTGATTGCGGATTCTTTGATTGATATCTTTGATCATGAGGGAGGGACTAGATGGCCAGATTTAATGTAATACATAGGCCAATTTTAACAATCTTTAACATTAAATATCTTGGAACCAGTTTGGTCTTTTTACTTGAAATTTGGATGGTGTTCACGGATGTCCTGTACATGGAATTATGATGTTTACATGTCAGACAATATATTTTTGTGGAGATATTGTGTGGCACAGTTTACATTTATGAACAGCGTTTTCCATTGTGGTAGTGGCTTGAAATTTTAGGGTAGCTAGCCTTAGTGCCATTGATGTACTTTTCAGTCATTAGGTGTCTGACTTCTTAACAGGTGTGAACTCTGCAACTCCAATGAATGAAAGTCTCAAACTTTCACATGTCATATCTCGAAATGGTTTAGTCTTTTACATTCAAATTTGGATGGTCTTCAGGAGATGTCATGTGCATGTGAATTATGCTGTTTAGGTGCTGGAAAATTAATTTGTTGCAGACATATTGTGTGACACACTTTATGTTGTGTGTATGGTGTTCTGCATTGTGGTACTAGCTTCACATTTATGGGGTGCCTAACATTACTGCCATGGAGGAAATTTGTAGTGGTTAGGTGTCTGACATGTAAACAGGTGTAGAATTATACCACTCTGATGACTGACACTTTGCTTTCTTTCAACATGGTGGGAGCTTTTGGCCCCACTCCCATATGTGTTCCCAGCAATACAATCATATTTGGTACTTCTACTCTCATCATACGCAGACATTTACAAGTTGGTGGAATGTGGGGCCCAAAGGGCCAGTGCTCCCCACAAATTTCCACAACTTTGTACTTTTCATTCTTTCTCAAAAGTAAGGAAATTCTATGAAAAACTTTGTTAATGCATCATTTCAGGTTAAAATACAAAAGTCAGGAAATGAGACCTTTAGGGTTGCCCCTCCCTCCCTTGGACCTGCCCATCATCCTGAGATTGACAGCTGATGGGGTGTGTCTCTGGTTTAGAGGCCCAAATCTCACCCATTCTTCGTTCCTGTGGCTTGTGAATATGATTACACATGGAATGGGTGAGATTTAGGCCTCACAGCCCTAAGACACACCCCATCAGCTGTCAATCTTGGGATGATGGGCAGGTCCAAAAGGTGGAGAGGCAACCCTAAATGTCTCATTTCCTGACTTTTGTGTTTTAACACTAAATGATGCATTAACAATATTTTGCATATATATATATATATTGCAAAAACACTTCGTTAATGCATTAGTTAGGTTGGCACAACAAAAGCAGGGAAATGTGGCATTACAAGCTCATTCCCAGCACCCCACCCTACCCAGCCGATACCAAGAGGCGTCAGGGTGGCATTGGGTTGTCAACTTTAACGCCAACTCAATCCATTTTAAAATAAGTTGGGTGGGTACTGTATAGAGAATTGAGTGAACATTAGGGTTGACAACCCAAATGCCACCCCAATGCCTCTTGGTCTGGGCAGGCTAGGGTTGCTGTGTTAGAGGAAACTCTAATGCCACATTTCCTGCTTTTGTGTGCCAACCCTTACTAAATGCATTGAAGAAGTTTTTTACAATTGATTTCCTTCCTTTTTAAGGTAGTATAATCATATCATAATTTGCTTGTGGGAACGCAGGGCCCCATTCCTCCTTAGATGTTTATATGTACTTAGATGTGGAAGTGAGGGCTCTCTGGGCCCTGTGCTCCATTTATAGCCCAGGAGTGATTATATTTTCAGCATAGCCATTTTATTACCCCTCCTATTGTACCCAGTGCAGAAAATATTCAAATCCCCACTGAAACATAATTCTATGCAACTGTAATGCCATTTCACATCAGTAGGTGTGTGAAAACATTTCAGCCAGGATTTGAAAATGTCAGTTGTGACATACATTTGGTGATGTAATAACAAGTCTGTGTTTCAAAGTGTGGGTCAAAATATGTTAAATTTACTAAGTTATGAGCATGTGTAGTAAAATTGCAGCAAATGGTTATAACTCAGTCATTTATAACATTTTGACTCAGTATTTCAACATGGCTTTTTGAACCCCACCTCATGAACAGTATGACTGCCATTATAATATCCTGCCCGAAGGAGAATTCACCAAGTGACTGTGAAATCATCTTTCAGGCAGGATTCAACAAATGACAATTATATTGTTCATGAGGTAGGGTCACTAAAAGGCTATGATGAAAATGTGGGGTCAAAATCTCAAAAGATGTCTGTCTTATGCATTAAAGTAGTCTATAAAACCTTTTTGTGAGCTCATGAAAAAGGATCAGCTTGCAAAAAGTAATTGGCTTGTGAAAAAGGATCTAAGCGCCACAAAAAAATTATTAAAATGTTAAAAAGGCATTGCAGGGTTGTTCTTCCACCTAATTAACTTCTCAGTCCACCTAACGGAGTCCCATTGAACAAGATACATGTGTTGGGGTCTCTAGATACCTTCATTTTGGGTGCTTTTCAATTTTGGGGGAAAACAGAAAACAAGATGGCAGCTCATGAAAAAGGAAACACTTTCACAAGACTAAATTCTTTTCACGAGATCAACTCCTTTGTCAAAAAGGCATTTATCCTGAAAAACAGACTTCCCATAGGATATAATGAGAACTTAAAATGTAATAACTTTGTAATAGTTTAATAATTTTGCACCAAACTAAGAATGGCAGTTCTGCTACCCAAGTGCTTTACTCCATAACAAAATCACAACAACAGGCTACTCAACCTAACTATAGGGGCACAGCGTGACCCTATTATATATATATATATATATATATATATATATATATATATATATACACACACACACAGATGTGTCAGCCACGATGAAGTGTAGTAACTTGCAGTAATGACATGTCAAAAATCCTGCATGACAAAAGGGCTTACTGTAATTGCCATTGACTTACAATGGTGCCTGAAGTAAATTGCAGTATGTTGTGATATTCTGCCCCTACAGTTAGGGTTGAGTAGCCTGTTTAATGTTAAACCTCAGATTTTGCACTTTAATAACTTTGCAACTGATCATGGATTTGCACAAAATTTGCTATGCGCTGTCCTGTCCTGTGGGGGATCTCTTGATGTGGCAAGTTTCCTTCTGGTCAGATGTTCAGATTCTGAGATCTGGATAGTGAAAAAATAAAAGGTCCCCTTTTGCATTTTGTTCCTCCTCACCCTGCACCCAGATGGTGTGGAATTTTGTTGTGATTTTTTAATGAAACGGTGCACTTTGGTAGCAGAACTGCCTTTGCTAGTTTGGTGAAAAGATATTTAACTGTTGCAAAGTTATTACGCTTTTAAGCCCCCATTATGTCCTATGGGAAGTTCAGGGTGTGCCATGGGGTTGTCTCCCTAATGCTCACCCCATTCCATATGTAAGGAAGCTGACATGGTACATCATAGCAGAATAAGGTGAGCATTATGGTCAACAACCCAAGGCACACCATGTCATCTGTTGGTCTGTGGAGGGTGGGATGGTGGGGTGTAGAGGTGGGGCATTATGGTGTCAACCCTAATGCCTCATTTCCCTACATACCAATTTTTGGGCAATGTCATTGAAAATGCCAAAGTTATTAAGGTGCAAAATTGAGATTTAACATTGAAAGGCTGTATCAACCCTAACTATAAGGGCACCATCACGACCTTATAAAATACAGTGAAGCCCACCATGATGAAGCACAGTGTCACAGGTTTACCCTTTAATATTACATGTAATTACTTTCCAATTATCCATTTACATATTTGTCAAAAATGTTTTTAACAGTATGCTTCTCATAGCTAAACAAACCTGATTGTCCCTCCAAAACCAAAAATAAATACACTACCCCAATCAAAGCCCCCACCCCAGCAGCCCACAAAAAAGCCAGAAAATCTACCCATCCCCCAATCCTGCTCACCTCACAGGCCAAGCCCCATCCTAAACCTATGGTCCATAATGCCCGAGGAGGAAGAGCTCTTTGGACCCATCTATGAATTAAACCTAGAATCTCCACCCCCATAAGTAGTCTTAAACCCTCTCATAATCCTGATTGGAAAGTAAATGTAAATAAAGCTGAGGAATGTCTCTGAACTACTTAAATGCACCCTATTTATCCCTAAGTTAGAGGTATAAGGTGCAACCAAAAATTGTTTAAAATCAGTCCTCTCTTCCCAACTTTAACATGGAGTGTAGAATCTAAAGTCAACTCCTAAACCTTAATGTTAACAAATAACTAATTAATATTAATGTACAATATAACATGGTAAGGCAATCTCAATAGAGCGAATGAAAAATGGCTAAATTAAAATGTCTATCAGGGACTTCTCCTCACCACAACCCCTGTGTACACAGCTTAGAATGTCAGCTAAAAATGAGAATTCCCAGTTCAGACTTTTGACCTTTATGCATCTGTTCAAACAATAAAAGAAATATAAGGCAAAAGTAAAGTAACAACTTCTCCATTCCAAGTAACTAGCACAACAAAGAACAATATTGCAACATAAGAAACAAAGACTGCAATTGCAAAATGTGATAAAATGAGACTACAGTGATCCAGCTCTCCTGGTAAGTTTTGCAAAGTAACAGTTAAACAGAAATGTAGCAGTCTTATAAGCTGAGGTACTGGAGTGCACTATGAAAACTGCTGAACCAGTTCAGGATCAGTTCCAAAGAAGGAAAATAAATAGATTCCTGTACTGACCAGTAAGTTCCCTGATGAGAAGTCTGCAGACCCTGATTCACTTCCAGAAAAACATTGCGGTCAGGGAAAAAAGTGAAAGGCTTAAACTGCAAAATAATTTCAGCTTGTGCCATAGAGCATAGCCAAACCTCTCCATAAAGCATTTAGACCTTTGGCCCTCCAGCCAATAAAATATTCCAGCCTTAACTGAAACAGAGGGTTAGTATTTAAACTGTGTTATAACAAAAGAACTCGTCACAATTTAATTAACAACTCCCACACTGGTAAACATTGAATGTGTCCGTAAACCAATTATTGAAAAGAAATGCACATGCTCTGGATAGTTGCCCTGCTCTCAGAATAATAAAATCAGGTACCAAGGTCCAATTAAAAGATTAATTGGAATGGAAATCTAACATTCAAAGCAATAGTTTTAACTGCAGAGCCCTTGGGAAGTAAATTATGTATCACCCAACTTTTCCAATAAGATTGGGTAACAATTTTCTGAGTTCTGTAGAGGATTGATCTGGATTGTCATACCTGAAGGTGTCCTTAACCATCATCACTTCAAGGCGAGCAGGGTAAAGCATTTTGTGCCTAATCTTGGCAGCCTATAACTTGGACTGAATTGGCCGAAAAGCCACTCGCTCTTGCCGCACTATAAAAGTCAGATCCAGGACCAACCTGATTTTTCCAGGCCATTTCATCTTTTCAATTTTTGTGGCTTTGAACAGGTGGTCCCAGTCCAAATAATTAAGCACTCAAAGATTATTGGCCTCGGAGAATAACTAGCAGCAGGCTTGGGACTGATGGAGCGATGGGCCATTTCTATGATATACATAGGGCCATTCGGGATGAACCTGCAAGCCTAGTGGGACGTTTTGCAGAAATTCAATAGGTGAAGGGTCCTTCTTCTTCTGGAAGTCCCAGAAGGACTAAATTATTCCTTCTGGAGTGACTTTCCAGATCCTCAACCTTTTCCTCAAGCTTCTTAACCTGGTGTCTCAGGGTGACAACCTCTGGTTCAATGTTTATAATTTTATCCTCAGCCAAGGAAATCCATGCCTCTGCACCAGCTGTCCTCTGTGCAAATCCTGGACCAGAGTCTTCCATTCTTTAGTCATCTATTAGTGTAAATAATGCTGTTTTTACAGCCTTTGCTCCATGTACATTTGTTCCGTGTGACGGCATCGGTGGCCATAGAAGGCAGTGAAATAGGAGAGCTCTTTGTCTGGGTTTTGCTTCAAGGCCTATAACAGTTTCCTGCTCTCCTTCTGAATCATCAAGTTGTAAAAGCTTTCTTCTTTCTGTAAGTCCTCCAAATGTTGTGCCATTGTACTCAGAAGCCTTAAAGTTATGTTGCCACAGCCCAATGTTAAGAGGCAAAGACTGTAATGGAGAATATCTATTTTAAAACTTGGATCTAGCAGAGCTCTTCCAGTCTGCTGCCTATTCTCCCCAGGCATCACATAACTCCCCAGTGTCACAGGTTTACTGCATGACAAAAGGGATTAACTCATATTGAAATGTTATTGTTTGCTGCAGTAACTCTACTGCAGAATTCTGCAGTGCTGTGCTTCACCCTGGTGGGCTTCACTATATATATATATATATATATATATATATATATATATATATATATTCTTTGCAAAATTCTGCATGAATATAGCTCTTAGGGTTCAGGCTAAAGTGACAAAAGTAGGTAAATGTGACTTTAGGGTTTCTAACCCTAAAATCCCACCCCATGCCTACAATAAATCAGGGTGCACTCTCATTTGAGGTTGGCAACCTAAAACTCACCCCATTATGTGCATATGTTTCTAGAGTGTATATAATGGGGTGAGTTTTAGGGTTATAACAAAAAAAAAGTGCACTTCTGATTTTTGAAGGATATTACATAGGGTTTTAGGTTTGGAAACCTTAAAGCCTCATATTCTACTTTTGTCACTTTACACTGAACCCTAAATGTTACATTAACGCAGTGCTTCTGCAAAGAATTTCCTTACATTTTGAGATGGTATAATGGTATCCTTATTTGCCTGTGGGAGAGCAGGGCCCGAGTTGCACTTCCATATAGATACATATATTTGTAGGACAGTAGCAGCCAAATTGTCGTCATAGCCTTTTATTACCCCACCTCATGAACCTGGCAGTAAAAATTTTAGAATACTTGTCGAAACATAATTCCACACCACCACAATGTCATTCTGCTTCAGAGGTGTAAAGCACATTTTGGCAAAGATTTGAACATTTTGGCAAAGATTTGAAAAATGGCAGCTGTCATGTTCATAAGGTGGTTTAATAAAAAGGCTATGTTGAAAGCTAGGTCATTAGTTAGACTGCAAATGGAGTACTGCATGCAGTACTGGTGCCCGATATCTGAAAAGGGACATTAAGTTACTGGAGGGTGCAGCACAGGGCGACAAAGATGATCAAGGGGCTGGGGGACTTATCATACGAGAAGAGGTTGAGGGAGTTGAACAAGTACTCACTGGAGGACAGGAGGGATGGGGGACATGACTGAAACCTTTAAATACATGAAAGGAATAAACAAGACAGGTACAGAGGGACTGTTCAAAGTAAGGGAGGGAGGGACACCAGGGGCCATGATAAGAGCCTGGAGGAGGAAGGTTCAGGAGGGAGATGAGGAGACACTTTTTATAGAGAGGGTGGTGGCTGGGTGGAATCGTTACCTGCAGAAGTGGTATCCAGTAGAACAGTGGACTGCTTCAAAGGGATGGGACATGACAAGGGGAGGGTTAATGAAGGAAGGTGGAAAGGAGGGCAGCTGTAGAATATGGGCTAGCTGCACATTCGAGCAGACTTGATAGACCTCTAGGCCTTTATCTGCTGGCAAATTTCGTATGTTCATATGAAAGTTTGGTGGTCAAAATATTCAAAATTACCAGCGTTATGAGTGTGCATAGTTAAATGTAAATTTTTGTGCATAACTTTGCTATATTTATATAATTTAACCACAGCTTTCAAAATACTCCTCTTGTGACCCCACCTCATGATCAAAGCTGGTGAACATGTTTAAATCCTGCCTGAAAGGGATTTCACCAATTGACTGTGACATTACCTTTTGGGCTGGATTTGCATAATTTCATTGACAGTTTTCATTAGGTGGGTCTCAAAAGGCCAAGCTGAAAATCTGGGGTCAAATTATGCAAGATTATCCAAACTGCTTGGGAGACATCTGAAAAGTTTGAATAAAGGGGACCACAGTTAGCAAATCAGTGTTGTCACCCTTTAATAGAGGCACTGGAGACTGAATGAATTGGTAGTTCATATTATACTTACAAACATTTCACAGCCCTGGTATCTTTAACTCAGCAGCAGTCCACAGACTCACACTTTAACAGCGTCAGTGTATCAGTAGGTAGCGACTTGCCTCTGAGGCCGGGAGATCAGAGGGGTGTGGGTTCAGTTCCCACATCTGGCACTTGGAATATCCCAGTACTGATGCTGTAGTGCAGCATGAGAGGGGTGCTGCACTTCTGAGGTGCCGCCTTCAGAAGAGACGTTAAACTAAGGTCCCATCTGCCTGGATTGGTGGTAGTTCAGGTGGATGTTAAAGATCCCATGGGACTTATCGAAAGAGTAGGGAATTTGTCTGGTGTCCTTGCCAAATTTCCCTCATTTCAGTAAAAATACCACCAACAGCTTAATCTGGTTCAAGGTCAGTTGGCATTCATCTGTATCCCCTCCTCGGGGCATGCCTGAAAATAGGCAGGATTTGTCTAGTGCACTTACCCAGTCAACAAAACTAAATAAATAAATAAAGATAGACACATGCTGACTATACTAGTGCATTTTCAGCCAGCTGACCATAAACTGCTTTTTTAATTCTGGTCAACCGAACACCGGCTGTCCAGTGCTATGCTGTGGACTTTGCATGAGAGTAGTGAGTGAGAAGTTCAGCTGCCTGTAAAAGCAGGGATATCACTTTTTAATGTTTGCAAAATGAAAGCACTGAACACCCTTCCTCATTTCAGTATGCCATTAGCATCAGCAAGGGGCTTACCTGCCACAGAACTGCAGAGTAGGGAGATGTGCTTAACATTGCAAATATCCCCACTGCTTGTGGGTCAGAGAACAGCAGAGCAGGGCTACATTTCTCCTTAATTCGGTCTCCCATTCTATGTTACCCATAGACTGCTGTGCTGGGTAGCCCATAGTATCAGTGATTCAAACTGAATGACTCAAATGAGTGGCTCAGTTTGAGCACCTGCAAAAGAGTGATTGTATATTGTGAGCAATAGTACAATGAGCGACGGTGTGAGAATAGTGATTGTGGCAGATTTCATTGTGGAGTTAGTTATAACTATATGGGGTGCAGGGCAAAGCTCCTCACATAAAACAAATAGTGCTTGTGTGTACATTGGGGCAACATGGCAATTGGAGCATGTGTGCCTGGTTATGTGAAGCAGTTAGCTGCTATTGCCAGATGCAACAGGTGTATGTACTTGCCGGAGTGCATAAGAGTGTTGGTGTGCTAACAGTGGCAGTAGCATTGTATGGGGAGATTCTGGAGGAGGTGATGCTACAAGGGGACAACGTCTGTTGATGACTGCTGTAGGTCAGTTGTTTTTCTGTATTTCGTCACTGTTATGTCCATCGCTCATGTTTGTATGTGCGGTTATTGCATTCTTTGTAGTTGATTCGCCATTTTGCATTTCAGTATTATTAACACTCCCATATCACATAGAATCCTGTTGCTGCTTATAACAGCATAAACACAGGGATGTCACCTTTTTTCGGCACATCAAACTGAACCATCGATCTCTGGTGCTTAGTTATTCATGTGATTACAGCATTTGATTGCTGCTCTCCTGCAAAGTCCACATCATGGGAAACATTATCAGTGTCAGTAGCTCAGCAGGTAGCACGCTTGCCTCTAAGACCGGAAGGTCAGGAAGCTGTGGGTTCTACCCCACTCCAGGCACTTGGGTTAAAACCCAATATTGATACTGTAATGCAACATCATAGGGTGCTGCACTCCTGAGATGCCATCTTTCTGATGAGACATTAAATCAAGGTCCCATCTGCCTGTTCTGGTGGTAGTTCAGGTGAATGTTAAAGATCCCATGGCACTTCTCAAAATGAGTAGGGGAATTTTATTGAAAAGAATTGGACTTCATTACCATACAATCAGAAGAAAAATCATAAATCAAGCATTAAATAACATAAAGTGATCAAAGCAAGAAAATATCCATTCATCAAATAATCAAAAATTAAACAAGGAAATCAAGCAGGAGTATACCACACATCACAATGTATCCATAAATGCTTAGTCTTGTCAGGTAAAAATGTTGTTGATCCAATTGTCTTATATAATGTATAGAATGCTGATATTAACATACTAACATACTAAAATGCCAGCAGAATAGACCTAATGGTCTTTCATGTCTGCTCGTTTGGTCAGCCCCCACCCTGGGAGCTGACCTTGCTGCCCCCTCCCTCTCTGGCTTCTCAGTTCCCAGTTCAGGATATTCTCGCTGCACTAGTTTTGCTTCCAGAACCCTTCCTCTTTACCTGTCCCACCTCATCTTGAACCACTTCACCATCTCTGCCTCCACCAGCCCCTGGGCAGCGCATTCCATGGCTCCACCACCATCTCAGTGAAGTAGCACCTCCTCCTTTCTCCCTGAATCTCCCTCCAACTTCCACCCATGTCCTCTAGTTGCCCCCTCCTTCCTTTGGAGCACCCTGACTGCTCCTCCCTATTTACCCCTTCATGTACCTGAAGACTTCTATCATGTCCCCTTGTCCCTCTCTTTCCAATGCGGACAAATTTAGCTTGAGCCTCTCCCCATAGGTCCTATCCTCCAAGCCCCAAATCATTTTGGTTGCCCTCCTCTGGACCCTCTCCAGGAGTTCAATGTTCCTCTTTAAATGTGGCCTCCAAAACTGCACGCAGATTCAAGGTGTGGCCTCACCAAGCAGTCATACAGTGGGAGTATCACTTCTCCTTCTGGAGGTGATCCCCTAGCAATGCATCCAAGCATCCTGTTGGCCTTTGCCATTGCCCTCCTACAAGTCTCCGAGTTGTTCATCTTGACATCCACCACCACCCCAGATACCTCTCAGCCATCGAGACTTGTAGCATTCCCTCCCAGGGTGTACAGTTGGCCTGGGTTTCTGGCTCCCAGGTGCAGTACCTTGCATTTCCCTGCATTGAACCTTAGCTTCCACTTTCTGGACCACCTTTCCAGAGCTTCCAGGTCCCCTGTGAGGCCACCTCCCTCTTCCCCATCCACCACCACCCCAGTTTTGAGTCATCTGCAAAGAGACTCATCTCACTCCTGATATCCTTCCTCATGTCAGAGACGTGAGGCGTTGAACAGGAGGGGCCCAAGGACTGATCCCTGATATTGCACAATAACTCTGTTTAGGTAAAATTTCACTGTTGCATAACTAACATACACCTTGCTTGCCATACAAAATATCTAGTTCAAGTTCAAGTTTCTTTATTGTTTGGCTTTTTGTTTAAAAAGTCCCTACAATATGTCATAAATATAACATAAATAGATCCTCAGAGCACAACATAAGATAATTATCACAATCAATAAATACATTCTCATGAACTTCCACAATACTCAAAAGGTTCTATACTATACACTATATTGCACAATACAACAAACATATTTAAAATTGGAGGAGGTGGGACATAAAGACAGGCACGCAGTTATTTTCTATTTTCTCAGGTGTAATCCTTTCATCTCTACAACTTTAAAAAAGAGGCCACCACATTGAATATCTGCACATTATTTGATTTCAAAATATACACCACCATGGTGGTAGGCTCCTATTCCAATAAGCTTAACTAGGATCCCAATAGTTGTTTTCTTGCTTCATTATAGAGAGGACACAAAATCATCAGGTGTTTTAGATCATCCACGCATTTTCACAATTACATAGTATCCTCTCCTTATTTTATCTTTGTTACACAAATTTATTTTCCAATTGCTTGTAAACAATACAAAACTAAGCCTGGTGATTAATTTCCTAAGATCTGGATTAATCATTTTTACCAAATATAATTCTAATTTGTATAATCTTTATTTTCTGATAACCAATTATAAATCCTACTTTGCCTTCCCAATCCCAAATCCCTTTGCCTGTAATTATCTTCTATTCTCTCCTTATTTATTGTCTTTACCTCAGAGAATGGTAATCGAGGCTATCCGTTATGTTATTTAAAAGTCCTAAAGGTTTAATAACCTTTTTTTCCGGAATAACCATACTTGTAAACATGTTTTGGGACTTATATTGTAGAGCTTCCTCAAGAAATAATCTAGGTAAAGAACTGATATTCATTTTATATGCCTTTAACCAATAGTTTACTTTCCACTGTCTGACTGGACACTCTTTTGGTAGTTGCTCCATTCCTGCCCTTCCAGTGCAGAAGGTGCACCATTTGAAGGCCCATTATCCTTTTATAGACTGTATTTCATATAGAGGTTACCTTGTCCCCAAATTTCTGCTCCATATAATAATAAACTTTTAAACTTTGCATTAAGAACTCTCAGAATTCCTTTTATTGAATTGCCTCCATACCTATAGGCAAAGAGATTTAGAGTCTGAAGGAATCTTCTTGCTTTATTTTCCATTGCATGAATGCGTTGATTCCATGTTTCATCTTAAGACAAAATCAACCCTAAATAACAAAATTCCTCACCACCTGTAATTTTTGCTATCCAGATAACAATTGTACTTCGCTTTATTGCCCCCAAACACCAGAGTACCTTGGTTTTCTCATAATTTATCACCAAATCTGCTTTTTACATTCCTCTGAAAACTTATTCATCATTCTTTTAACCCAATATAACTTGTGGAAATTAATATTAGTCATCCGTGATATGCCAAGTATGGGCAAGATGTGCCAATCTTGGCATATGACAATCAGTATTATATAAACTGTTCAACACCATTTGAAAATAAAGATTAAACAATAACAGCGATAAAGTACATCCTTGTTTCACACCAATATTTGATGCAAACCATTCAGTAAGAGATCCATCATTTGAAAATCTGGCACTTGTGTAATTATTACAGTACAGAGTTTTTATAATACCCAAAATTATTTACCAATTCCCAATTCTTCCAGTCTGGCCCATAATTTGACTCTGTTAATGCTGTTTTCAGATCAACAAATAGACCGTATAATGTTTGTCCTTTGACCTTTTTATATTTATATATTAAGTACACCATTGTAAAACATTGGTGTATTGTTGACCTTCCTGACCATAATCCAGCCTGAGCTGCGTTGATTATCCATCTTTCTTCTACCCACTGGCCTAATCTATTATTGATTATTTTAGTGAACAGCTTTTCCATACTATCTATCAAGCTAATAGGTCTATAACACTCAGATTTTGCCTTCTCTCCTCTTTTAAATAATGGAACTATTACATTTACTTCCAACTAGATGGCACTGTGTTATGTTTCCATATGGAGTTAAATATAATTTCCAAGAAAGGGATCCATTTACCCAACATTAAACTTATTATATCAGTTGAAATCCCATCAGGTCCTGTGTCTTTTTGCTGTTATTATTGCTTTCTATTTCTAAATATGTGATGGGCTAAATCTAAGATCTTCCTCCCATTCTGTGTTCCTTGTATGTAATGCCCTTATGTATTCCTGATTATCCAAATAAAATAAATTTATATAATGACTAACCCAATCATCTGGTTCAACATGGATTCCCAAGCCTCCCTGTAATTTTTCATTCCTTTATTCACCAAGTTCTAAAATATTTTTGCTTCATTTTTCTTTACTGCATCTTAAAGTTCCATCCACAGTTTCATTTGATATTTCTTCTTGTTCACTTTTAATACCTTATTATATTGTTTCCTTATTCTATTTCTTTCTTTATTCAGTTTACAATTTGTAGATGTACGTCCCTTCACCTGTCTCAACTGTTTACTCAGCTCCTTTTAGCCTTCTTACATTCATTGTTAAAACATGCCTTACCTTCTTTTTTGTTTTGTATCTTATATTCCTTTGTTATAATATGTCTTATATTACCCAGTATAGTGTTAAATTTTGTCAACAATAGATTTACGTCCATGTTTTAGAGATATTTAAATTTTCCATTATGCCTCTATCATTCAACATTTTTCTTAGTTCCCATTGTCTATTAATTCCCAACCTATACAGTTCCTGTGTGTTACCTTCAGTCTATTTTCTTCAAGGAATATCTTCCTCTATACTTATATGAAATTTGATTATTGCATGTTTACTTTCAAGAGATGATCTTACTTCCAGTCTCTTGCAATTTTTAATGCAATAGGATTGACACAAATATAATCAATCACAGAGGATCCTCTCCCTCTTCATATGTATACTTTCCTGGTATGTCTCCTCTATATTCCCATTTAACACCAAAGGATTTGTGTCTTTTAACATTTTGTGTAACTGTATCCTCTATTATTTAGTGTCAAATCCTTGACTGTCTTATATCCCTTAAATAACCTATATTTAGTTGACTAATAATATCTATATGCTCTTCAGTGATACCCTGTAACTTTCCTAATCTTGCATTTAAATCACCCACTAGAATTATATTACCAGTGGGCATTTTCATCTGTACTTTCTCTATTTCACATCTAAGCATCTGTAACTACTTTGCATCTAAATATTTGCTATTTTCAGGGGTGCATAGATGGTAACCAATACAATATCCTTGGTGTTTTCTCCCTTGATGTGTACTATTAAAAACTTTTACACTTTGCCCAGATCTCTGCTGTCTTCACATTATTTTTATTTTGCAAAATGTAGCTATTCCCCTATGTTCCTACCATACTTTTTTTGTTTTTCTGCTTGTTTTACCTAAGATGTATATCCGTCCAAATAAATTGTCCCTATCCTCCTTGTCTCTTGCATACATATATAATCATATTTGTTTACATATTTCTCCATTTCTGGACCTCCCAGCCTATCATTAAAGTCTGATAAATTCCACAAAAGTATGTCTATATTAGTATGTCCTGTCTATTCTGATCTTCTTTAAGACTTTTTATTTCCTTTACTTTTTCCTGGATCTTCTCTCTCCACACTTTAAATCCCACTGTCACAAATCGGATTCACCCACAACCTCAAATCTATTGGCTGTATCAATCATTATTTTCCATTCCCTACTCTGCTGTGCCATTTGGCTTCCTAATTGTTCATAAATGTGATCTTCCATGTGCATATAAATTCCCAGCCCATCTAAGACTGATTGTTTCTGATATAAAAGATCTAACAGTTTTCCTCTTTACCTTTAACATAATTTGACCATCTAAATGTACCATTTGGCATGTATAATATCTGTACTACAGAAGCTGCTATTCAATAATGTCATTAGAGTGATGCCAACTTTTCTGTAATGTTCATTTTGTTCTCTTTATGCAATTGGGCTAAACCAAATATCGACAGATTTATTCCTTCCTTAGCATCATAAAATGAAAGAATTCGGGAAAAGATCTCTTAACATCACTATTTTCCCAGTTGTACTCACAATTCTCTAATTCTTGTGTACATTGCTGATAGCTTTGAGTATATAATATTGAGTTGTTACAATTAGTACCAATTCCAACTCCTTAATTGGCCTAACACTTATACATTCTGTCAAATTCTGCAGCTGCCAAGAGCCATATTTATTAAATTTTTAGTAATTTGTGAACATTTTAATTCATTCACTTCTGGGATTTCTACCATGCCATACAATGGTAAAACAAAGTCTATAGGTAATGTTTTAGTTAGAAAGTTTTTGAATTTCTACTTCCTCTAGATCATTACTTTCTATATTTGGTTTATTCCTACCCATATTTCCTTTTTCCTCACTTCCTTCTGTTACTTTATCTAAGCCTTCTTTTGTTTTTCTAATGATTTTTCTTCAACCTTTTGTCAGTCCTGTACTTTTTCCACTTATTTGTTCTTTTCTGATTTAATTTGCATGGCATCTTTTCCTCTCTTTTCCTTCTTTTACTCATCTTTCTACCCCTTTATTTCCTTTGCTTTTAGATCCTTTGCTAGCTTGTAACATATATACATTTTTATCAGTTTCATACTTATATCCTTTGCTCCCTTCAGTTTGTTTTTATCTTTTTATTTGCGCTTCTTTCTTCTTTAATACCTTAATTTTTTTTTTTCTTTTTAATTATAATTTCTCCTCCATAAAACTTTCTATTTTCAAATTAAATTTCTCTGCCCACCCTTTTTACCACTTGCTATAAATTTGTCCATTTGCTTCTTCCTCTTTTCCCGCTTAGATTTTCCTCTTCTTTTTGTTCCTGTTGTTCCCCTTTACCCAAAGTTTTGGGAACTTATTCTTCAGTTATAAACAGGTACTCTAATTTCTTAATTACTTATCTGGCAACATTACATATCTAAGTAATTTTGCTAGCATAGCTAGACAAACATATACTTAGTTCTTTCTCCTGTCTTGATTCACATCTGTTAGTTCCTAGTCCTGAGTCATCTCAGTCATTTGGTACTTTCCATCTGAATTATCCTGATCTACTGTTCTTATTCTTGGATCAGTCTGTCTTCCCACCCTATTTCTCTATTCACAAAATTATCTATTCTCATTTTATTGTCTATGCTTAAACCTTTAAAAATGTTAAGTCTTTTTAATTTATATCAATTGCTGATATAAAAGTTATTTGCATCCAAAGGATCTCTTAAAGTTCATATTACTTCTTTAGTTAATCCATCTATATGCAGGTTAACTACACTTCTTGAACTCACTTTCCATGAGCAATTATCCTCTGTATGGGAACCTGAATATTCTCCTTCCATTTCCTTTTGATTTTCCATATTCATATTCATATCCATATGTGTAGTATTCTCTCTATCATTCAGATAAAGTCCTCCTTTATTGATTCTCTAATACTTCTAACCATTTTATTCAGTGATTGTAAATTGCTAATTTCTTTAAGCATATTCACATCACTTACTTCCTCTAACCCCCACCTTATCCTCCTCTTCTAAACTTTCTATAATTGGGTAGTAACTTTGACTACTCTTTTGAGTTCCAGTACTAGATTCCATCCTTACCAAACCATTTCCATCTGACTCATTAGAAGGAGAAAAGTTAACTTTGTCTGAGACTCCTTTGTAATTGCAAACTCATTTTCTTTACTGAGGACCCCATTTTTGTGTTTATTACAAATCTTGAGATATCTCCATTCAGTGTAGATGTATTTAGTACCTCACTACTTCCAATTAAATCTGTAATCTTATTTTCTGATATATTTTACCATCTTATTTTAGCTTGCTTCATTGGCTTTAGTATTTTCTCTTTGCCAATGGTCCCTTCAATTTGTCCACTTTTCCTTCTTCTCTTTCCTCCATTTTAACCATATTTTTTATCTTAATTATTCCACTTCTTGTAGCTACAGGCATAGCTATTTCTTTTGGTTGTTAACAAAAGAAAATATTTTCAATGTAATGTTCAGCCTTTAATTAATATAATTAACTAAATCACCACAAAATAAAGCAGTCTACATAATTCAGTTTCAGAATTCAGCAATTCAGTACTTCCACTGTCCTCTAGTCATTAGTAAGACCCCAAGGCAATCAATCAGTACAATCAATCAATCAATCAATCAATCACTCAGTCAATTGTTAAATCAGCAGGTTGTATTTAGAACAATTATACACAATTATGCACAATTATATATTAGCTGTTATACACCCAAATTATGACCCCCACCTCCAGGTTTCAAAATTTGAAATTTCAAAATTCAAAAATTATTAAAGAAATAAGTCACTGTTCTGATAATATCAGCACTAGTGCAGGGCTGGTGTATGTTCCTTTACATGGTGATATCAGTAATACTAAATGTGCCTTCTCCTTTTTGCTTGGTTAATTCTCCAGTTTAATCCTTCTGGCTTCTGACCTTTCCATCCTAAATCCTTCTCTAAAAGGAGATAGACACTCACTGAATGAGTACAAATTCTTCTGTGCACTACAAGGAAGAGGAAGTATATTAAGTAAAAAGTATATAAGACACCTATTAGTGCCCTTGCACTCTATTACCTCAGTTGTCGCTAAACACTGCAATTTCTAAAACTTCTACAACTTCTAAAAGAAACAATTCTATTTTAGTTGTTTCATTTCACTTACTTATGTGCGTGTATCCTTGCTTATGTGCATTTGGAACCACAGCTTAGGTCACAGCTCTCAGCCTCTCACAGCCACTTCAATTCATTGCCTGCACAGCGCTTACACCAGGTCAGACTCTGAACATCTTTCCACTGTCCTGTAGGCCAAACTAGCCTCTTCTCTCACACTTACTCTTCACTTAGCAACCGCTAAATCCATGGAGGAAAAAAGAGAAAAAAACATTCAGAAACATAAATGCACATGACTTTAAACAAACCAAAAGACAAAGTAGGAGTGAGAGCTATGGGAATTTTCAAACTTACAGATAGTCTTGATGTTACATTTTCCTCATGAAACCCCCAGGAAATTTTGATATCTTATATCTTCCCTGTTTCAGCTGCTGAACACTGCACTGATCGCACGCTTTACACCATGCTAACTTCAGACATAAGATAACGCTAATACTAACTCAGGTGTGGCCTTGCTCTTATAAACTAAAAGTAAGGCCCGAACAATGAGAAACTCACTGCTTCAAACTCTGCTTCCTATGTCTTTGTATTTTTTGCAGCTTAGACATACCAGCTCTAGCACCGGTCTGATTCAAGATGCTGCTTAGTAAAATGCCAACACATGCACACCAAATACCGCAGACAGTCACATGGTTTTTCAGTGCAAAATAAAAAAATATGTTAGCTAAAACATATTAAGTCATGCTAATGAATAAATCTATATCTGAGTCTGTGACTATTGGTCTATAACAGCACAATCCCATCTTAAAAAACATTTCAAAGAAAGAGAGAAGTGAGATAAATCTAAATCTTCTCTGCTACAGGTTTTAATACCTCTGTGAGTCATTTTGCTCAAAGCAGCTTAAGCGATTGTAACATGAGTGAGTATTGCTAAGCAGAATTTCTGATAAAAGTGAAATAAAACAACGTTGTGTGAATCCTAGCCCTTATTGCCTTCTGATGACCTCTTAAATCTGTTCCACTGTCACACAACATTGCCCAGATTTTCTGTGCTTTACTGTTTCATCTGCTACACTTTATCTGACCTTTTTCTTTTCTATTGTTTCCAATTTCAGTTATTCTACTTCTCCGCTTGTTTTCCATCTTCCGCCTGCACTCTTGGACTTGCACTTTGCTTTAAGTGCTGTCCCTCATAGCTAGCACCTCCAGCTTCCACTGCACAGTCCCCGCTGGACCTCTCAGGTCTCTCCTGTTCAGGGTGGTTCTTCCACCGCAGGACTCCTAACCTGTGTGGAAACAAATGGAACAGGGAGGCAGAAATACTAAATAACTGGTTGCACAAGAACTACTGAAAAGAGCCCAGGACTTCAAGACAATGGCAATGGTGGCATACCATTTATTAGTCTTGAGCTTTGCCTTCCTAGACTCCTGCTGGAGAATAAACTCCTCTCATCACGCAAGCATGCAGCAACCTCTCCTCCCTTGCCACAGCAGAGCTAAGCAGAAGATGATGTCACAAAATATCTAATAGTTGCCAAAAGTATATAAAGTGTATCTTTATGATATTTGCTAAACAAAGTTGAAACTGGACCATATAATAATTCCTGATGTGGAAGAACAGAAAAATTATGTTCTGACCATTTAAACGTTAAATAATCCCAAAGGCCTGGGCATAAGGGCATTCTATAAATAAATGTTGTGTTTCAAGAATTTGTATGCAGGATTCTCTGGGGCAATACCTTTCTGATACTTGCTTATGCTTATTATTTGCTTTAACCTGAAGATGCCCATAATTGGTTAACCATGTACAATCCCATGTGAATGGGGTATTCAGTGGGTTACTCAATTGCTGTAATATATATGAGACTGTCTCCACTGGACAGTCTGGAAATTCTGGGTTTACCAGACACTCAGAGGCCAAAATTGCTACATAAATCTGTTTTCTAGTCATTCTTAGCAACTGGTAGGGAAATATCCCATTTAATGATATTCTTAAAAATCTTTACCATACAGTGGTATACTCAAAGCATGTGGTAACGCCTAACTGCCTTACTTTCCCAAGGGGTTAGACAAGGATAGCCATGCACGAACCAACAACTTCCAAATCCAATCCCCTGGTTTCAAAACAGGACAAATATTATAGGTAATGAATAAACTAAAATAAAGGTTCTCGGATGTATCACGCCAACTCCACCTTCACGAATGGAAAGGTAAGTGAATTCTCTTTTAATAGGTTCAATCGTGAGCCCCAAAATGGCTGAAAAAAGAAGCTAAACAGCCTTGTAATAGCTACCTGTGGAGAGCGATATACGTAATATAGATAAAGGAAAAACTGGGAGTTATAAGGTTTTAATCAACATTACCCTTTTCTTTTTGAGATTTGTTGCCCTTTCCAATTAGTTACTAACCTAGTTGCTTGTGCTATTTTCTCCTCCCAATTCAAAATTGCAGTCTCCCAGGGCTAAATTTAATACTTAAAGTAAGAATAGAGTCATTTGAGACAGAAATGCCTGCTATTAGTCCAATAGGGGTGGGGAGTAGTTCCTAGTACTACTCCTCTACTTTAAGAAATGTTGATCTGTGAGCCAGATATTTAAGAAAACTGGATTAAAATTGCTGTCAGAATGGCTTTTGTGGATTCCAGTGCTAGTGTCAAAACTAAATCATCTGCATAGGCTAGTGTTTTAATGGGTTGTGTATCTGCAAGGCTGTTATTCCAACTAGACAATCATTTCCCATAATAAGTCTGAGCAGAATATCTATGCCAAATACATAGAGGAGAGGGCTCAAGGGTATCCTTATTTTACTCCCCTATGTATTTTAACTTTCCTACCAAACCAGCCATTGACATTTAGGCAGAGAAAATAATTTTATACATACATGAACCCAATTTATAAATGTGTTTGGTATGCCAAAGTTTGAAATGTAGAAAACAAAACTGGTGGAAAGCCTATCAAAAGCCTTCTCTTGGTCTAAACTTCTGACATAACCTTTAAGTTCTTCATGATCTCCCTGAAAAAGCTCTTTAATATTATCAAATTATCATGTTAAGACCTACCATCGTATGTATGGAAGGGACTAATTAGATAAGGAGCTACTTTAGCCAATTTATTCAGTAAAATTTTACTTAAAATTTTCAAATCCATATTTGAAAGGCTTATGGGCTGCCAGTTACTGATGTTGTGCCTCACACCATTCTTATAAATCAGGACAAGCATTGTGTCTAACATAGACTCAGAATATTTAGAGGATCCCAAAATATGATTAAATAGAACCACCAATACTGGTGTCAAACCTGTTTTAAATGTTTTATAAAATCCTTGACTAATACCATCTGACCCAGGAGCAGTGTTGCATGTAAGTAAGCTATTGCTGTTTCAACATCTGTTGTTGAAACTTCTACAGTAAGGAGTTTTGCATCCTCCTCAGTTACCTGAGGTAATTCTAAGGATGACTAAAAACTCATACTGGGTAATAAGGCCCACTCACCCCAACTAAATGAATCTCAATTTCTTTATAATTCTAAATAGGTTTAATCATATAGCTTCCAGTTTAAATAATCACAATCGACGTTTCGGAAACCCTTCATCAGGAAAACTGGTTTACTCTAAAAGATAAACAAATTATAGAAAGACTTTTAATTCTCATTTTATCTCTGTTACAATATATTTAACTAAAATGAGTCATAAAGACTATGAAGAAACTGCCCTTTCATTTCAATTGCATTTCATTTTATATTTCCACTGACATGTATTGCCTTTCTGGTTTGACTCCACTTGCAGCCACTGATAACAAAAATAACAAAAAATGTTTTATATTAGCAAAACCCTAATTCATTTACTATTCTATAGTTCTCTAAATGAGTTACAATACTTTGCTCATTTCAATTACATCAAAAATAATAATTTTTCTTTACCTTTTTCCTAAAATGGAATCACATTTTAAATGCATTATGCTCACAAAGACAGACCAACGATCACTATACTAACCCCTAATCAACACATATGATCTCATTTTGTGCCCTCTCAAATCTTTTGTAACAAATTTTCTAATATATGAATATATAACTCATTTTGCAACCCTAAACAGTTGCACTTCCAAAAACTGCATTACCCGTGATATTGCTATGTTTTTAGACCTCTTTATCCTAAATTGGACTCAAATCTTCATGTATACTAGAATAACATCCTCCAGTTTAAAGATTTGAAGTCATATTGGAAATGCTAACCTGTTAAATGTTTCTAACTTTACTACTTTCTGCCTTGGTATCGCTATGTATAGAACAAAACACTCCATCAGTTCACTGTTTTCCTTACACCAGCTATAGCAATGGTTGTTACGTTTTTAACTCTGAGCAAGCCTTTTCTGTCCTGTATTACTTACTTTAATTTTTTCTGGCGTCTGGCATATGTTCCAAAGCGGGAGTAAAAGCATGGGAGCCTGTTGTGCTTATTTTTAAAGGAAGAAGAACTCCACCCCAAATCCAGCAACCAATGCAAATGCGTCACTCAAGCACTAAATGCCTGCTTGTGTGCTGGACCCACTTAGTGGCACCAAATACATTATTACTAGGTGTCGAGGGTATTAGATTTTAATAGATTATAATTGTTTGGCTAAATTGTACTCATTTTAAATAAAAATAAATTTATTTTTCTCCTTTGAATGCCATGAAAGCATTATAACTGTGTGAAGTTTCCAAACTGTCACAGAACACATAGTATCTCTAAAAATCCTGCCTAACTACTTTATAGAATTGGCTGCCATTCAATAATTTCATTTAACCCAAATCTAGGGTTATTTGTTTGAAAATAATTAATAAACATTGCTTCTAAGTAATAGTTTATTATTGTAATTCCTCTCTATTATCCCTGTGTACTTTCTCAATGCCAAAGAACTGTAATGTTGGTGATTCATTTAGTTGGGTGAGGGCCTTATTACCCAGTATCAGTTTTTAGTTATTCAGCATCAGCTTTATACTGGTGTTTTGTCCTCTCCCGAGATAAGTTACTAATACTTGTTTTATGAACATTTTTTCGAGGAATTTGGCTGTACTGGATAAGTCTTTTTCAGTAATTCTAAGGATGCTAAAATATCATGTACATCTGGTTCCTGTGGAAGGTGCCAAAACATGGGATTCTACTATGTCTTATAACTCTAGAGGGATTTCACTAACTGCCCAGATGGTGTGGCTAGTTCTGTTATGATCCTGTTCTGTATTCTCTGTTTACACTCCTGTAGAGCTCTAGTTAACCTTTCTGAACACGTGTTCCAAACCTAAGTTCTTGCTTTAGTGATTTAGCTCTTTATATTGTAAGGTTGTCATCTGTTGTTTGAGAACACTAATCTGTGACCCATAATTGTGTGTAGAAATTTCTGACTGGGAAATTAAACACTGTAGCTGATGTCTAGGCTGTAAATACTATAAATAATCAGTAGTAATCTTTAGGTGAGCTTTATGCTGGAAGAAAGAGCACTAAGACTGTTTAGAGTCTTCCCACCATTCAAGAATGTCAAAATAAATTCTGCCACTGAAAGCCTACCAGCAAACTTATTTCTCCAGGCCTTTGCAATGAGGTCTGTGTAAATACAGATTCATTTAGACTCCACTGATTTTTATTACATCTTAGGGCAGACTCTCATGAACATCTAAAATTAATGGTCAGATGGTCAGAAAATTCACAAGGATGTGAAGAAATTTCTAATTTCTAAGGCGGAGACACAAAATAAAATCTATGCCCATTAAAAGTGGGCCTTTGAAGAATGTGTACCTCTAGGATGAACAGCTCTATAGGCATCCACCAATTCAGAAGTGTATAATATGTTTATAGAGATGTTATATCACTAATTAATTTATCTGTTTGTAATCCCTATCAGCCATAGAGAGGCCACAGTTAAAATCCCTGGCTAGAAAATGAGGCGCGAGGTATACAAGTAGGGCTGGCTTTTTAAACAGTGCTACTCTCTGTGATTTGGTCTGAAGGAGATATGGAAACGAGCTGAGGCATAAGTGACATCCAGCAAGAGGGCTCTGCCAGGGTGAATATCTACCAGTCTAGATACCTGTATGCCAGGACTGGAAATTAAAATACTCACCCCATCACAGATGTCCTGACCCATGGACTAAAAATAATGGACCCAAAGACCAATCCCTGGAGACCAGTTGCAATACTGTAATAGCTTTTAAATATGTATCTTGCAAGCAAATTATATCACTTTTAAGATCTTTTAAAAGGAGCATAACTCCAGCCCATTTCTGTGTACTTTTAATACTGTTTGTACTGATAGTACTAAAGTGAATGTATGCATGAGAGTTGCAATGAAGACCAAACAGAACATCAGTGGGTCTCTTAAGGAGTCTTACAACGCTGCTTTGTTCTTTTAGAAATAGAGCTCTCATCCCCCTTTCCATCTCTGTATTTGAGGCCACAGATGAACTATCCATCCCTTCATCTTCTGAGTCCCATTCAGTGTCTTCCATAGGGAGGGCAGCATATTTATTCCCCTTCCTCCAGGAGGAGGTGTTGTGGCCTACTGCTGCTCCTGTCTGTCTAGGTTTCTGTGATCCTGCTTTCCTTGTCTATGTCTTTTTGTGTAGTTACTAACTGAAAAGAGGTAGTAGTAGGTCCGAAGAGGGGGCAGCATAATTTCAGTGGTCATAGGAGGATTTCCAATGTCTAGACGAGGTCTGCAGTGGTTACATTAGTAGGTTAGAATGGTTAATTTATTGATCTGATTAGTTCAGAATTTTTATATGTTGCATAATTATTCTGGGGTTTTAATTATTTTGTATCTAATGACTCTATTTTCTAAGATGTGTTTATGTTTGTACAGCACCCAGAGTCAGTAGAATTGGGCATTTTTAAATAAATTTTGCCTTGCCTTTGCCTAGGTGAAACTAATGGGTATCATCTTCACTATTTCCTTGGTCAGGATCTGAGGGACTGTGGGTGCAGGGTCTTGAACTATTTAGCCTGCAAGTTGTTGCCTGTTATCATTTTCCACTACCCTTTTAGCTTGCTGGTCCTGAGCTAAGTATGAGACCTTCATGATTAGGACAATCATCTCTATTATGCAAGGCCATGGGCAGCAGCCATATGCATGCCCTGTCTGCTCACACAAATTACATTTAAATGGGTTTAAACAGGAAGATGAAACATGCCCAAATTCCAATTAATTGCTGCATCACAAGGTATCACAAGCTGAACTAAGATGTGTTCTAGACCCACATTTAAAAGAGGACCTAGGCTGCCCACTATAAAAAATTGCACCTCGATCCTTTCCCAAAAAGGAACTAATAAGATATACAGGGCCTGTATTGAAAGAGTGCAATTTAACCTTTATCCTTCAACCTACAACCCAGATTTGCTCGCTATCTAGTGTTGGGGTTGGTTTCCCAAAATCTCACAACACTGTCTCAACAAAATAATATATCTTCTACCTGCACACCTTCGTTCTTAAAAATCACTGTGATAATTTTAACTAATGGTTTGGTAAGGGTATAGCATGGAATTGAATCCATACAGAGGTATTTTCAGGGTCTGATATTGGGCCCAGAACCTATCTAGATTGGAAACATGTTTAAAGCTTGATGTCAAAATTCCATTTCCTAGGCTAATGAGGGCAAAGATTTCAGAAGAAATGTAATGCATATATTTTTAAGTAAGTCTCTAGCAATGTATACTCTATTGGTGGATCCTCCAATCCTACTTTGTATAGAAGGTGAACTGCATTGTGCCTAGTGGCCAGCTCACCTTAGTTGCAAAGACGTCCGACAGCTTAAACAAAGGATCGAGTACTGGCCCTTTTGGTAACATATTTACTGGATCTGTTAAATTTGGTGTATAATTTGGCAAATAATTAGCAGGTTAAATCAATAACAACATTTTCTGCTATACCCTGTTGTGGTACCATATTACTAGAGGATTCAGGCAAAGTATTATTTACAGTAATGTCATTACCGGGGAGAGTTGGAGCTTATATCTCTTGAAGCATTGGTGGCCACTGGAGAAGAAGAGTTCTCAACCATTGTTTAACAAGAACATTCTCAAGTATCAGGGTCCAAAATCCTGAAGGTGCTTATATCCAGCCTGCACCTTCCAAGGCTTTCTCCACTGTCCAATCCACAGAGTAAATGTCCGAATCCACTATGTCACCTGAATTCAGGTTCTGTTGCTGCTGTGAGCCAGAGTCTGAACAGAATCATACCTCTGGTACTGTCTCTTGGGAATTACTGGTTTTCAGGCCTAAATGTTGTTTAGGAGGCCGTGTTGATGAAACAGTTGCTGAACTTGCAGGCTGTAGGCACATGGGTTCCAACCCATTTTACTACCAGCCTTACTCACAGAGACATTTGGCTGCTGAACAGAGACCGGGAATCCTTCACTTTGTCTGCCACATCAGTCAGTTGATGAGTCATCCCCAGCTGAGCATTTGCAGTAGGCCTGACATGCAAAGCTGGAGGGTTGAAAGTCGACTGATGTAAAAGACTTAGAGCAGCATCCAAGTCCTGCAGTTTCTGCAATTGTTTCTTTTTCCTTGTGGAGGAAAGATAGGTGATTCAGGACTTGTTCCTTTGAAACCACTTCTTGTGGTTGAAAATACACACCTGGCTGCATTTTGTTAGACTGGAGAACAGGACCAGATGGAGAACTGGCTTCCAACAGATCTTCCAAATCAATGTATTCCTCCTCTTCTATCACTAAATTGGCGGCAACTTCCTGTGAAACGGGAAGGGAGGATGCTCTCCTGCCAAACCAACATCCTTCTCCTTCACTGTCTCAGACGAACTGGCAATCTTGCAAAACGGCTTGAGGTCCCCTACTGACAAGTAGGGAATTTCCTGGTGCCCTGGCCATTTCCCCATTAACTAAAAATACCACCAACAGCTTAATCTGGTTCTAAGGTCAGTTGGCATTCATCTGTATCCCACTCCCAGGTCATTCCTGAAAATAGGAAGAATTTGTCTAGTGCACTTACCTGGTCAACAAAACTAAATAAAATAAATAGAATTATGGTAGCACAGTACTGGAGATTGGGTGTTCAGTTTGGTTTGTGGAAAAAGTGACATTCCTACGTTTGTCTTGACACAAACAGTAGCAGCAGTCTATGGGCAGCTTCCTGCAAGGACTCCTCACAAATGAACTGCAACTAGACTTTAGCAAGCTATATTAATGGTTCACCCACAATAAGTCTGTTCTTAGCTGCAAAAGACAAAACTATGCTTTTTGCCAGTCCCAACTGAGAAAAAGACATGCCCTTTACAATAAACAGTAATGGGATCCTGCTTGAACTGGCACAAACATTCTAGTATCTAGGTGTGGTCATCAATGAATTCTTTCTTTTACCCACCCCACATTGACAACATTACAAATGCCATTAACAGGAGACTAGGTGTTCTAAACAGGCACCACCTAAACCTAACCAAAGAGGCAAAGTGAGTTCCTGCCACTTATTGTTTATTTATTTATTTATTGAAAATGTTTCACCAGGAAAGGCACGCTGAGCAACAAGATGCTCTGCCTCATGGTATGACCTGGGGGAGGGTTACAGAAGAGGCAGGTATACATACAGTAGTTGAGTTTCACAGTAATGCAATACAGACAACGTACATGGATTGAGGTATTACATATGAACTTGTTGCATAGGAGGACAGTACAGAACAATGATCATCAATGCCAGGGTATACAATTCATAGATATAAGGCAAGGTAAGAGCAATACAGAACTTGCACATCAGGGACAGGTTAGACATATCATGGGTATACATATAATGGGTACAAGGCACAGTAGGAGCAATGCAGAGATGCACATCAGGGACAGGGTGGATATATCATGGTTACACTATGAGGGAATACAATAGTTACATAGTGCCAATAGCACACTATTGTGCCAGGACAGACCGAGTGCCAGTACCAGACTTGAGCTGCAGTGGGATGCCCAAGTTGCCTGTAGGAGTTGGAGAGCAAGATGGGGGTAGGGAGGATAGGACTAGTATGTAATAGGGTGTGGGGGGTAGGATTAGGCGAGGTGAGAAGGAGTGAGAATGGTAGTGATTGCTGAGGGTAGGGCAGAGGAGGGTATGTTAGATAGGGAGGGGGAGATGAGAGATGGCATGAGTAAGGTGCGTAGGGCAGTATATAAGCCAGTCAATTAGACAATTGCCAGGCCGCTGGTCAGGCTCTGGAGGGCAACTGGGGAGAGGTACCAAAGTGGAGGGAGTCAGGGGCAGTTGCAATTTGTAGTGAGGAAGTTAGAGAGGGCAGAGGATAAGGAGTATTTGGATGACAATGGTGGATCTGGCCCGTAGGCCATTCCAGAGTTTGGGGAAGAGGTAGGAGAAGGCCGATTGGCGGTGGTGGTCCTTCAGTGGGGGATGGATAATAGCCTTATGTCGGTGGACCTGAGGGCGTGGGTGGGGTAGGTGGGAAGATAGGAGGATGCTAGGTAGGGTGGGGGGAGCCAAGCCAGAAGTTGGAAGCAAATTTTACAGTGTGGATAAGGCACCAGTTGCTCAAGGCTGGCAGGGCCAGAGAACGGTAGAGCATGCAGTGATGTGAGTGGGAGGGACATCGAGGGCAAAGGCAGAACACATTAAAGAGGGGGTCCAGTCTGGTTAGGGTGGTCTTTGAGGCAGAGCTGTAGACTACATCACAATAGTCAAGGTGGGTAGAATCATTTTCATGACTAAATCTTGTCTGACGTGTAGCGAGAGGCAGAAGTGGTTCCTATAGAGGGCCCCAAGTTTTGGACATAGTTTTGAAATAATGGCATCTATGTGTGTCGTAAAGGAGAGGTGGCGATTGAGCCAGACCCCTAGATACCTAAAGAAGGCACTTCTTCAAGGATGGTGTTGTTTAGGTATGGAAGATCAGAGGGTGGGTGAGTTTGGATAGACGCTGTCTGGTACCGAAAGTCATAGAGACAGTTTTCTTGGCATTTTGGGAGAGTTGGTTGGTATTGAACCAGTGTTGGATTTTGCTGAAATCCATTTGTTGTTTGGAAGTGAGTTCTTCGTGGGTCCAGCCGGAGGTAAAGAGGACTGTGGTCGTCCGCGACATATGTGGATTATGGAGGAGGAGCATGAATTTGGCAGATCATTTAGAAGGATGGAGAATAGGATGGGACCAAGAACTGAGCCTTGGGGAATGCTGGTGGTGATGGGGGAGATGTGGTCAGCTATTTTAGTGGATTGGGTTCTATTTAGTAGGTAGGCACTGAACCAATTTGTGGCAGACTCTGCTAACCCAGCCTCTGATAGGCAGGATAGTAGGAGAGTGGGATACCGTGTCAAAGCTTTAGCTAGGTCAATGAAAATAGTGGCCGAGATTAGCCCTTTATCCATCCCAGTGAGGATGGAGTCTGTGAGTCTTAATAGGGCGGAGGTAGTAGAGTGGTGTTTTCTGAAGCCAGACTGAAATGGGGTGAAGAAGTTAGTTTCTGAGAGAAAGTGAGAGCTGGGATAGAACTAGGCATTCTTGGAGTTTGGTGAGGGAGGGAGGGGGAGATGGGAAGGTAGTTAGTAGTGGAGGAAGGATCACCACCTTTTGGAAGGGTAGGACAGTAGCATGCTTCCATACGGAGGAGAGTGACTCGGTGGTGAAAGATAGATTTAGTAGGGTGACTAGGGGAGTAGCAATGGCTGGGGCAGAAAGGAAGAGGAGTTTGTTATCTAGACTATTGGGGATTTGGCTTTGGAGGGGTTCAGGGAGAGTAGGGCATCTAGGGTTTCTGTGGGGAGATGGGTCTGAAGGAAAAGGGTACCTACCAGTTGGTGGGAGGATAAATGACTGGTGGGCGGATGTGGTTATAGATGTGGGGGTGGGCGAGGTTGCTGGAGGTAGGGAATCAAGGAGGGTTTGAAGCAAGTAGAGAAACAGGAATTAAACACAGAGGCTACACTTCAGGGGTTGGTGAGGAGAGATTTGGATGAGGAGAAGAGGTAGAGGGTTTGCTGTTTGAGGGTGAAAAGGGAGTTAATGACTTTCCAGAATTTAGAAGGTTGCCCAAGATTTGCGTTTAGGGTGTTGTTGAAATATCCGGCCTAAGCTAGCGGATGGCCTTTGTGCATTGTTGCGGAGCATGCGGTGGGTGACAAGGTTGCTTTGTAGTTATGCCAGGCCTTGTCAAGGGCTTGTTGGCAAGCTATCAACTCAGGGGATATCCAGGGTAGATGAGACCCACAGACTCTTGCCCGGCGCAGGGGGCGGTCTGTCCCAGGCAGTGAGGAAGGTGTTCTGAAAATGTGTAAGGCCGACTCCATGTTAGAGCAGTCTGTGCTTGGGACCCAATTTGAGTGAGAGAGATCTTCCAGGAGGGGAGAGAGAGGTTGAGGATTTGTATGAGGGATTTGTATGAGTGTTGGAAAATAGATTTGGGAGGGGATTTAACTCTGTGGATTTTATGGACCAAATAGATTAGGTGATGGTCACTGATGGAATCAGGAAGAAGGCCTGAGCTGATGACGCGATGTGGGTGGGATGTAAGTGCCCAGTCTAGCAGTGAGTGGTTACTAAACTTATGGTTGGAGCGGGTGGGTTCCATAATGGTTTGGGTAAGGTTGAGAGCGGTTATCTCCATTTGGGTTTGTTAAAAGTCACATCATAGACTATGGATTGGTGATATACCCGGCAGCCAATGACACCATCCTGCACAGAGTTCAAGTAACACTGAACAAGGCCTGCCAGTTCATGTTAGATCACAGATAGATACACTCACACTTGCACTCTTCATCCTGGCACCATCTCACTCCTGCTGGCTGAAAGAATCAAATATCAGACATGCTTCTATGGAAAAAGTCCCAACTTGGCCTCACCCCATCATCTCTTCAAGCCCTTTTCTGCCCTCAAAAACTTACGCCCACAAGAAGCACAGCCAGACAGGCCCTCACAGTATCCTTTAGGAAAACCAGCTTGGCATGTCAGTCCTTTGCTGTCTGAGTGCACAAATGGTTAAACCAACTGCCAGTGCATGTGCTAAAATAAACAATATTGCACAGTTCAAGCGGAGCTTCTCAGTCTCCTTGACCTGGCAAGACACTGCAACTGCCCAGGGTGACAGTCAGAGTGATTCTCACGATCACTACCCTCCTGAACTCCCCACTTCCACTCTCCCTTCCATGACAAGGCTCTTTTGCTGATATCCACCTTTCTGTCTACCCTACTGGTTACATCACCTGTTAGTAACAGCAGCAGATACTGAGTTTATCCTACCAATATACAACGTTCTGGTTAACAATTACAGCAGTGGCCTTGTACAATACAAAACTGGACTGAAAATGGCTTGCTAGTAGTCTAAATACTGTGTATAGCTCTGTTCCAATCACTTTTAACATTGACAGAACACTGTTATTCTGCAATGACTTACAATCGTAAACTCAGTACATATTTCCTGCTTTTCCTATTTGGTAGTTTGCAACATTTCAGTTTCCCTGCTATGCTTTGATGACTGCACACTTTACGTTGACGTGGAACCTTTGCAAATGAGCTTATATCTCAAAGGTGTGTTCGAAATAATAATAATAAAAAAGGCATAGAATGGGAGATGGGGAGAATTAAGGGAAAATGTAGTCCTGCATGGTTGTTCGCTGTCCCACAAGCATTGGGGATTTTGGCAATGCTAGCACAATACAGACCCTGTAGTTCCATGCTAGGTAAGCTTTTGGGGGTGCTAATGGCATGCCACAGAGAATTAAGGAGAAATGAGGGACAGTGTTCTGTGCTTTTGGTTTGCAAACATTAACAAAAAGTGATATACCTACATTTACAGGCAGCTGACTTTCTCACTCACCCCTGTCATGTAAAGTCCACAACATAGCACCAGAGACTGGGTGTTTGATTTTCCAGAAATAAATAGCAATTTAGGGCAGCTGCCTGAAAATGCTCTATCTGTCTGTCAGAGGGCTGCTGCTGAAATAAAATTACCAGGGACTGTGAGATGTTTGTATCTATAGTATGAACTAACAGATAATTCAAAGCTCCAGTGCCTCATCTATAAAAGGGTGAAAACACTAAAATGGCTAGCTGTGATAATTTCATTTATCTGGACTCCCATTTGTTCGAACTTTCAGATGTCTCCCAAGCAGTTCAGATAATCAGGATTCCACTTGTACATTGAACCGCAAGATGTCCGCAAAAGAAAAATGATTTCCTCATGAAATAAATATCTTTTTAGACCTCTAATATGAAAATAATCTTTTTCATATCACGAACCATTAAGAAAGATTTATAATCTTAAGAAAATAACATTCAATGGCATTTCTGCAACATTTAAGTGCAGAATCCAGCTAAAGGGTACCAATAAAAAGCTACATGTGTTGGTGGCTCTCCAGAATTTCATTTTGTCATTTTCTAAATTAAAATCTTTAGGGAAAAATGGAAACAAGATGGCAGCAAATGAAAAAGAAAAACATTTCCTCACAAAAAGGATTCCCCATGTGAAAACCCTCACACAGCTGTTTTGAAGTACTTAATGAGGATACTCAGAACCCAAATTTTAAAATTAAATAACTTTAGAGCAGATTAAGATTTTTCACCAAACTACAGTAGGGAGTCCATCTCAGTCAAGCCCTTTCTACCCAGAAAATTTCAGACAAAAAATTCGAAACCATCTGGGTGCTATGAGATGGCAATTAACTCAGCAAAAACAGCAATTTTTTACATTTGTTGTTATTTGCATCTCAAAATTCACACATGTGATCAGTACAAAACTAGGTAGGTCAGGATATCTGCTCTGCAAAACTGTGCATGTAAACTTTCATGCAAATCTGTTGAAAAGTTGTAAAGTTATCAAAGTTCAAAATTGGGTTTAACATTAAAGTGCCTACTCAACTCCTAAACATAATGGTGCTACAGTGCCTCCATAAATATATATATATATATATATATATATATATATATATATATATGTATATATATATATAGTAGCCCTCACTATAATGAATGGCTGGGGAGACATATCATGCATTCATTATACCACCTAATTCATTTTGACAGCTGACTATACTGTTTGCGGTTCGCAGTTTATGCTACTGCTTATTGAGACATGAGGGGATACTTCAGTAGAATTGGTCTGGGGTAGGGAAGAATGATTAGTGCCATATGCTTTGTGCTTTTCTTTTTTTTTTGATGCCCATATGTTAGTGCAACTTTCTGTTCTCAGTTAATTCGGAAAGATTACTGAGGTGCCATAAAAAGTAGGTCAATTTAGTTTGTTTAATTGCATTTGGTGTTTGTGACCTCTTTCATGAAAGAAACTAGCTGCCTTAGCTGAATTACTTTGAGATATATATATATATATATATATACACACACATATATATCTGAGCCCTATAAAATTAATTACAACATGGAACCACTGAACCCGAAGGCCCTGGGCTTCTGCAGCCAGATGGCTGTGTTTGCATAGATTCCATATGGGACCTCCATGAATAAGGATACAATTTTACTATCTAAAAAGTACTGAAATTCTTTACAAATATGCTGCTTTAATGCAACAATTAGGATTCAGATTAAAGTGACAAAAGTAGGAAATGCATTGTTAGGGTATCAACCCTAACTCCTACCTTACTCCCCAAGCAGCAAAAGAAAAACATTACAGTTTTGGCTGTCTTGAGTCTTGTTGAATCAGGGTGGGGTTTTCCTTTGGGTTCTCAACCCTAATGCTCACCCATTTTGATTTGGGGCCCCATATTCAGAGCCTGCAAGATGCAAATGCAAATTGATGCTCTACACAAAGAAATTGGTCTAGCTGGCTCTGACCCGATATTCAAACAGAAAGCATGATTGAAACAGACTGAGCATTCTGTTTGTATATGGGACACTGGATGCATGGCACACAGCAAGCAGCTGCCATGTGTGGAGCAGCGCATCTAGGGTGCGGGGCTGAAGATCACCCATGAGGAATGCTTGGTGCATACCTGTGCGCCGCAGCCCCATTGGCATATTCAGCCCAAACACGCAATGGAGCCCATTGGGCTTGCTTGGCACAAAGGCCATTTGCCTGCCCATTATGGACTGGCTGCACCTGGCAGAATTCGACAGGCCAGCCCCTCCCAGCCCGATAAGTGGGTGGTAGCAATAAAAAGCCCCAATCCCTTCCATAGTAGCGGCCCCACTACCCTCACCAGCCTTGACCTGTGGAAATAATAAAAGTAGTGCCCTGATCAATTTTCCATGGTGTAGTGTCCTTTCTTCCCAGGCCCAATCACTAATTCAGTATAACTTAATCCCCAGGTCTGTTTTCATAGTGTGGTATCCCCATACTAACGTACTAAAATGCCAGCAAAATAGACCTAATGGTTTCTCTCGAGTCTGCTCTATTTTCAGCACCCGCACTGAGGGCCGATTTTGGTGACCCCACCCCTTGGGTTATACTGTCCCCAGTCCCAGATGTTCCACTTATATTGGGCCTGGTCAGATTTACCCACCCCATGTACCTGTCCCATCTCCTCTTAAACCCATCCACAGTCTCCACCTCTACCAACTCCATGGACATGCATGGCATGGCTCTAACACCCTTTCAGTGAAATAACATCTCCTCCTCTCCCTCCCTCTGAGCCTGCCCCTTCCAGCTTACACCCATGACCTCTTGCCCCATCCTCCTTCATTTGGAGCACCCTGACTGGGACTCCTTTATTGATCCCTTTCATGTACTTAAAGACCTCTATCATGTCTCCCCACCCCTCCTCTCCTCCAGGGTGTGCATGTCGAGCTCCTTGAGCCTCTTCTCATAGGTTCTCTCCCAGACCCCAGATCATTTTGGTTGCCCTCCTTTGAAGCCTCTCTAGGAGTGTAATGTCCCTCTTTAAATGTGGTCTCCAAAACTGCACACAATACTGAGATGTGGCCTGATCAAGCAGTTGTACAGTGGAAGGATCACTCTGCCTTCTTGAGGTAATCTCCTGGTGATGCATCCCAGCAATCCATCTGCCCTTGTCACTGCCCTCCCACAGGTCTCTGAGTTGTTCATTTTGACATCTACCACTACCCCCAGGTCCCTGTCACCCTCTGTGACTTGAATCTTGTCTCTTCCCAGGGTATACTCCTGGTCTGGATATCTGACTCCCAGGTGCAGAACCTGCACTTCCCCACATTGAATTTTAGTTTCCAGTTTCCCAACCACTTTTCCAGAGCTCCAGGTCCCCTGCAAGGCCACCCACCCCTTCTGCTCATCCACCACTGCACCCAGCTTTGAGTCATCTGCAAAGAGACTCATCTCACTCCTGATCCCCTTCCTGATGTCTGAGACATAGGCATTGAACAGAAGTGGCTCCAGCACTGACTCCTGGGGAACTACCACTTTCTGAGTATGCTCAAAGAGCCAATTCTATCCATCTTATCAACTGTCTCCTACCCCATTTCCTTCAAGCTTAGCCAGCAGGCCACTGGTACCAAATCAAATGCCTTGTTGAAGTCCAGAAAAGGACATCCACTGGCCTACCCTGGTCCAGGGCCCTTGTCACCAGTCATAGAACTCAACAAGGTTTGTCTGGCATGATCTTCCTGGGCAAAGCCATGCTGCCTTTCGTCCAAGTACAAATTTTGCTCCAATAACCCCCTAACCTTTCCTTGACAATACCCTCCATCACCTTGCTGACCACTGATGTCAGGCTAATGGGCCTGTGATTTTCTGCCCCCTGGTAAAAACTGAGGCAAAGTGCTCATTTAGGACTTCTGCCTGTTCCCCCGTTCCTGTGCCCAACCATCCCTGTCCTTATCTTTATGATCTACCCCTTACTTTCCTTTTTCCTGTATGTATCTTAAGAACCCCTTGTACCCCCCTGGGATCCCACTGGCCAAGGAATGCTCCTTTTGCCTTAGCACTCTCACCACCCTGGTGACTCTCTTGGCTGTCAGCTCATATTCCTCTTGATGCATTTCACTCCTTCAGCACTTGAAGTGCCTATAGGCTGCCTTCTTGTCCCTCACCACCTCCTGTACCCTGATCACTGATACAATAACATTAAATCCCCCATCCAGTTTCCATAGTGCAGTGTCCCCCTCCCCATCCCCAATCACTGATACAATTAAAATAAATCACCTATCCTGATCCCCTGGTGGCTAGTGGTCCACCACCTCATCCTTTAGGCATTGACCCACCACTTACTTCTCCCATCCCTACCCATGCTGGCAACTGGCACAACCCTCCTCACTCTGCGATGGCCAGCCACCAACTAAGCAATACTGAATGTGTACATTAAATAGTACATGCTTACTGTTTGGTGAGACAATGATGAGTGTGTACTATTTACTGTACACACTCCAGTATCACTCAGTCAGTGTCTGGTCATGGCAGGGTGACCAGGATTGTGCCAGTCACCAGCATGGGTTGGGATGAGGAGCAGGGTGGTGGGTCAATGCCTAATGGGTTGGGGGATGGGGGGTCCACTAGCCACTAGAAAACATGGATTGGGATTTATTTTAAGTAAATCAGTGATTGGGGATTGGAAGGAAGACAATGCACTATGGAAATGGGTGAGGGATTCATTTTAATGTGTCAGTGATTGGGGCTGAGGAGGGGACACTACACTAAGGAAATTGGATGGGGGATTAATGTTTATTTTATAAGTGATTGGGGCTGGGAGGCAGGACACTACACTATGGAATTGGGCTGGGGATTAAGTTTTATTGTATCAGTGATTGGGGCTGGGAGGGGGACACTACATTATGCAAAATGGATCAGGACACTTCTTTTAATATTCCACAGATTGGGATTGGGTAGAGAGGGGCCGCTACACTATGGAAAAGGAATAGGTCACTTATTTTATTATTTACATGGATCTTAGGCTCGGGGTGGACCATGTACCCGGCCTAGACTGTGTGTTGGGCACCACCCAACCCCACACATAGTTAAAGTAGGGTTTCAAAAGCATAGCTATGTACCAGTGGACCAGCCATGTTGTGCTTGGGGGTTCAATATTGTGATGTGTGGCATGTGCATGAGGGATCCCTCATTTGCAAAGGTGCATCACACCATTGTGTGCAGCAGCGCAGTCAGGGTGCAAGGCACATCGCTGGCCTTGAATATGGACACACCCTCAACAGCATGCACAAGTCTGATATGTGCAGCACATCCAGAGATGCGCTGCACATCTCATCTGAATATGTGACCCATAGTCTTCAGAAATACAGAACTGTGTCTCTCTCACATGTTGCCAATAACATTTAGGCCCTGCCTGAAGAAAACAGATCACAAAGGAACTTATTTGCTCAGGGAATGGGGTGAGCATTAGGGCTGAGAACCTCAAGGAAGACCCCACCTCTGATTCACATAGACTCAGGACAGCCAAAACCCTAATTTGTTTCCTTTTGCTGCTGGGGAGAGGCCCTAATACTCCATTTCCTACTTTAGTCACTTAAATCTGAACTCTAACTGGTACATTAACATAGTTTTTTTGCAAAGAATATAGATAGATAGATAGATAGATAGATAGATAGATAGATAGATAGATGGATGGATGGATGAATGGATTGATGATAGACAGATCGACAGATAGACAGACAGATAGACAGATAGGTAGATTGATAGATAGATAGATAGATAGATAGATAGATAGATAGATAGATAGATAGATAGATGTTAATGCAGACATTAGGGCTGAAGAACCTGAAGTTGACAAAGTAAGGAAATGAAAACAATTAGAGGCTGGAGTCTAAGGAATCTTGACAAATCAGCTGTGCGGTGCTTTATTTATTTATTTATTTATTGAAATGTTTCAGCAGGAAAGCACACTGAACAAGTTGTTCATCTCCGGTGCGACCTGGGGAGGGGGTACAGATTGGATAAGCAGTTATACATTCTGAGGTACATGAGACAGCAGTTACATACAGTGGATAAAACAGTGGGCAATTAATTATACATTCTAGGTATAAGAGACAACAGTTAAGAGACAACATTTACATACTGAGAATAAAAACAGTAGGCAATTTGCAGATGGCAACATAGAGTAAGTGGGGTGAAATGAGAAGTGGTACAGGTATGAATCTAAACATAGGATAACAACTAGTAGTAAGGAACAATTGGATATATGCAGAGTAGAGAAGACTGGGGAAGGCAAGTGCATTCACTTTTGGTGATTCATAAGTGCCAGAGGAAAAGGGGACTGGGACAGGTAAGTGATAAGTGCCAAGAATGGGAGGGGAGGATGGGGGAGGCAGGGTTGGGAGAGTCAAGCCCATGGGCCCTCCAGGATGCTGAGAACCCTGTGAGGAGTCAGGGACTGCTAGTGGAGGTGAGGATTCACAATGAGAACCAGAATTTTGGGAGGGCGGTAAATAAGTGCAAATTGGAAGAAGAGAAAGGGGCTAGTCAAGGAGGAGAGGTAGACGAGGAAACTGGGAGAGCCAGTTCCAAGGCACATACTGTAAAATGCTGTGAGAGAATTACTTTTTGGATATGGGTTAGGGGAGGGGAGGGGAAGCAAAGGGAGCCCTCCAGGATGTTTAAGAACCCTGTGGTGGGGGTCCCTTCAAGATGCAGGATCCTGGCAAGGGGTAAGGGAAGGCTGGAAGGAAATAGGGAGGATTTAGAGGCAAGCCAAATTTGGAAATAAAGGTTACTGGTTGCTTAAGGGCAGAAAGGATCATAAGAATAAGAAGGGGAAGGGAGAGCCGAGCCCAGGAGGCCCTCCAGGATGCGAGAACCCTGCAAGGGGGGGCATGGAGGCTCATGTTGTAGGGAGGAAGATAGTAAGGAGAAGATATGGTTATGGGGTGTGGCTAGACATGGTGTTCCTTGTGGTTTTCAACTCTAAAGCCCACCAACCTCTTCAAACCCCAAACCTCATGACTGAAGGACAAGCTACAGTTTTGGGGCAAGGAGGAATATGTTAAGAAAGTAATGAATGATCTCCCACACAAAAGTGATTATAAATGAGTGTGATTGCCTGCTTCTTATACTGTACCTTCTAGAACTGAGACCATTCATAACCTTCTTTATGCAGAGCCCCGCGGTTATTGTTTGAAGTAATCAGACAGGAAGGGGAGACCAGTGGTGGATTGAACACCAGCCATCATTATTTCTTCACTAATGGCAGGAGGAATTGCATAGGGGACCTGGAGGATTCACAAAAGGGGCAAATGAACCTTGCATTGGTGACTGTTTTAGGGGAGAGGAGGGTGGCATGGATGATAGAGGATTGGCAAGAGTGGAAGGTTTGAAGAGGAGCCAGATATGAAGGTGACTGGTGGTGGAATTGGGATTGGGACCCATGATTGGTAAGTATCAAGAGCTCAAAAGAAGATGCAGGTGGTAGATTGGCACAATTGTTTGTCACAGCACAAAACATGGTAATGGCTGAGGGGAACAGGTTAATATATATGTGGGGAACAAGGTAAGATGTAAGGATAATTTCTCACCACTGGGCCCAATTTTCAGTCGGTGCTGGCCAAGGCAAGGAGGATGTGGAAGGAATTTGCCACAAGTGCTGAGCTGAGGCAACACTTGCAGCAAATGGGACTTTCCATCTTTGCTTACATCAGAGCCATGGACAGCTGTGGCAAAGCCCACTTGTGCCAGGGTTGCAGCCAAGACCCCAGTACATCCAGTTGCAAGGATCCTGCCATGGTGGGGGCTGCCACATCCCTTTGATTGGGATACTCAAAGCCCCACCAAGGACGCAGGCTTACTTAGACCAGCCAGAGATGGCTCAGTGGTTGTGGCAGGGATTCCAGAGGCAGCAGGCAGGGATGCAGGGAGGGTGTTGAGGCACCGCTGTTCATCACCCTGCCTTTGCACCCAATGAGGTACCACCGCAATGAATATTGTAGTGCAAGAAGAGATCACCTCCAAAATCAAGTAGGCAGTGTGAGTAAGAAAAAGCATCACTGCCCTCCCTTGGTGTAAACTCAAATGAATAGAGTCCATATGCATGTGTGCCATGTGAAGTTCTAAAATGGAAATATTTTATTTTGTAGACAAGAGATAACATGGAAAATAAATATATACAATAGGTGCCACCCCGCTAAAATGCCCAATGGCATTTCATTCAGTCTTGGAGCTTTATCTAGGCGTCATGCTTTTTCTAGCGGGAGGCACTTATTGTATATATTTATTTTCCAATTTGTGTGCTTGTTCACAAAATAAAATATTTCCATTTTAGAACTTCGCATGACACATGTGGTAGAGATGCAGCAAAATTTAATTTCGCCAGGAAATTTGGTGAAACTGGACATTTCATCCAGCTAAACATTTTGTGTAATTATGGCCTTTAGGTAATCTTATACCCAATTTTGCCTTGTGCTTCTATGAGGTGAAATTAGGTGAATTAGTTTTTCTTTCTGCTGTTGGACACATGGTTGAGTCTAAACAGGCAGAAAGTGAGTGGTTCATTTCCTGTGCTACATATCTCGAGGAAGCAAGCAGCATTTAGGCTCAGAGTCAGAGCCCTGTGACTGCAGCATGCACTTTGATACATAAATGCCTAATTTGTGCTATTTTTCTAACTAGTCCTATTTCATATTTTAGTACCTGTGTGTGTGTGTGACCCTCCCCACTCTCTCTCTCCAGAGTCTCTGTTTCTTCTTTTTTTGGTTTTGTTTGAATTGGTAGTGGTGGGAATAATGGAAAAGGACAGAGGGAATGGATCAACTGTACGCCTCCTTGACAGATGCTCATTTCAGATGTCCATTAAAAATGAAATGCCACAATGGCAGGAGGCTGTTGGTCCCAGCACCGGCATCCAGCAGCAAACAACTGTGCCCCTTCCCTAGCAGCAGGAGGTGATCATGGCCCTCCACAGCAGCAGCAGAAGGAGACAGTGCCCTTCCTGGCACCAAGAGGCAACCGTGGTCCCTCCACTGCAGCAGCAGCAGGAGACAGTGTCCCTCCACAGCACCATGATACTGTTCCTCCACCATGGCAGCAGGAGAACATGCCCCTCCTGAGCAGCAGGAGGAGTCAGTGCCTGGGGCATCATCTGCTACCCCCATGGCCCCATCATCCCCAAAGTTCTCCTGACTGGGATTTGTTTTATACAGGTTCGGCTGGTGACCCAGTAGTCACCTGCAATCTATGTGAGCAGGAAGTGCATCATGGTAAATCTGGTTCCCACTTCAGGACAAGTGGCCTGTGGAGCCACATGCTGCACCACCACCCACTTCAATGGGACCTCAAACTGCAGGAGGTGGCAGCAGCAACAATTGCAGCTGTGGAGAGCAGTACGGGTGTAAGCACTGAAGTGGTGAGCAGGAGGGAGGCATGGCTGACCTGTTAAGAGTCCCTCTGGGATCACCAGACCAGACAACAGCAGCAGTCTGCAGTAGCATCAAGACCTCACCAGGGACTCCTGTCCAGAGCCCAGCAGCAGCAGCAGCACAGGCATCTCCGCCCACCTGCAGTGACACATGCAGACTTATCAGCTGTCCTGTATGAAGTCCACCAGCTTTGACAGGAGTTAAATGAACTCAGACAGGAATTTAATGATGCCGGGAGGGTTGCTAAACTCAGGGTGATGTCAACAAAATCATGGGCATCCTGTTTGAACTGCATGGTGGCCCCACTGGCAGTTAATGTGGCAGCATGAATGAATTTGCCTTTTTGTTTTCATTTTTCTATCCTCTATTCAGTTTGAATGTTCTCCCTAAAAATAAAAATAACAAAAACATATGTTCTATCCTCTTTAGTATACATCCTTAAGTCATCTTGTGTCCTTATTTTTGTACGTAAAATAATTTGTTTGACCATTGCTGTTGTATTTGTCACTGTCTTATGCTCTATATATAATTCAGTCCCTTTTCTTGTTCTCTTTCTATTACTCCCCGCTCATTGTTGTATTACCCTTGTCCTCCTGATCCTGCCTGTCATTTGTTATACTTATTTTGTACAGTGTCTGTGTACCCCTCCTAATAAACACCTTATTCCTTATTATCTGTGGTGTGTGTTATTCTTAGAGCTGGTTACACCTACAAGATTACTTTTAACAAATAATGATGTGCAGTGCAGTTGCATTCCATATATATGGAGTTTGCAAATTAAAGGCCAGCTCCTGCCATAGGCTGTTGTCCATCTGGGCCTTGTGCACAGAGTACATATTTTTGAATTCAAAACCTCATTTGAGTTGCTTCAAGTCAAAGTTTGAAGTACACACCACAGCACATGTCCATAAGTGCTTTATTTAGTGTGGCAAGTAAACAATGTAAGATGGGCTTCATATATGCTCTAAGATAAAACTTCATTTCCCCTCAAGGCACCATCGCTCCTTATATGTTACCAGTTATGTCACAACTGACGACACTATTTTTTCAATGCTGCTTTGTGTAGGAGAAAGCACACATGCGTGAAAAGTATCAGGTGTAACATAACCTTTGATGCATCATGAAGTACGGTACCTTGTGGGAACAGGAGTTTTTATTATTGTTTTATGGGAGCATTTTTATATTGTTTACTTGCCACAGTGTTGAGTACTTCTTACTTTGAGTTGAAGCAACTCACACAAGGTATTTGAATTAAAAAATACAGACTTCTGTGCACACAGACCTGATGGCTGATGGTCTTTGACAGTTGCTGGCCTTTCCTTTGCAAACTCCATATATGTGGAATGCAATTGAATTGTTGGTCAATGTTATGTTTTGTGAAATTTATGTTGAAGACATCACCTGCTCTTTAACATATTTCCTCCTCCTATCCACAAATGTCAAGTGTTGTGCCTATTAAGAAAAATGTTTCACAATGCTGTGATGTTGCATCACTTTTGTGTGCAACATTCTGAAGATGTAATACATCTGGTGCTGCCACTGTCAACATGCCCTAGAATTTCAGAAACATTTCTCAAAATATGTTAAAGTAAATTGAGACAGAAATCTGGTGTCAGCTATGTTTTTATATAGTTCACATCCACCACCAGGACCGAAATCTGCTGTTATTCTACACTGTTTACTACAGTTTTCAGGCTTAACCTTGGTGTTGCCACTGTCGGGACATGCCCCATAATTCCAGAAATGTTTCCCAAAATTGTTACAGTAAATTAAGACAGAAATGTGGTGTCACATGCTATTAGACAGTTCACATTCACCACCAGAACTGAAATCTGCTGTTTAAAGTCACCCAAAATATGTAAGAAAAATATTACAAATAAGTAGCACACCAACAAAAATATTAAGACTTTAAAGAAATAACAGAAACTCACTCACAATTTGTGAGAAATCTGTCAAATGTTAGGAACTAGCCTGCCTCTTCTTTCACACACACACACACACACACACACACACACACACGGTCACCCCTCTGCCACTCAACTCCTCACAGAGACAGAGAAAACTGAAAACACTACCTAAGTTTAGCTAAGTATTATCCAAAGATATCAAAACAAAAAATGTTCATTAGCAGCACTAGGAACAAAATTTAGAGTTTGGGAACCATTAGCTTTCAAAAATAACAAATAAGTTTTTGAATGGTTTATTGGTTGTGATGCACCGCAGTGAACTGCTCTCTAACTCAACATACATTATACTGTGCAGAAAACAGCCTGCATGTGATATTTCATCTATTTACCCACAATGCATTGCATATTTTCAGGCAAAATTTAAAAACATTGGCAAATTGGCAAAATTTGGTAAAATTGTGTGTTACTTGAAATTAACATCTGAGGAGAAATTACATTTCACCTCGGTAAAAAATTCACATAATGTGGTAATTCCATAAAATATTTTGTTAGGTGAAATTTTCCAACTTCACACAACTCTAGACACATGTGAATTTGGACTCTATTCATCTGAGTTTCCTCCAATGGAGGGCTGCCACTGCAAGGACACTACTCCAGAGGCTGAGGTAGACCCCTGCTGCAATAGTTCCCTCCCCCATGATTCTCGATCATCCCTGTGGGAACCAGAAGATGTTCCCCAGTGGAATATTGCCCCTGCCCCCAGTCCTCAATGTCCTGCAGGACTAAACTAAATCCACTGGTCATGCTGAAACAGCAAGAGACACAGAAAATCCCCATCCCAGTCCGCTATCCCCCCATTGCAGCCATGCCCACACACAACTATAGAAGTGGTACCTGGTGGTCTACTGTCCTCCCACCCTTCCCAGCCCAACAGACAGTGGTCAACCCACCACCCCTGTCCCTAAGCCACTTTTTAGCTGGCAGTGCCCTCCTCATACCACCACGGTCAGCTGGATAATGCGTATGCATGTATTGTATAGTTACATTATGTGCATATGGTATTCTGTGGCTGGCCATGGTGGTGTGTGGAGGAAGTGCCAATCACAGAAGCAGCTTTGGTGGGAGAGAGCAGGGAGGTGACCATGGCCTGTTGGGGTTTAGAGTGGGGCCACTAGACCACCAGGTACTGACTTCATAGTTGTGTGTTTTGCATGGCAACAGCACTGGGGGATGGACTGAGACAGGGCTTTTGTGTCCACTCAGCTGGGAGAATAGGGCTATGGGTGTGGGGAGGCCACTATAGCACCACCGTATCATGGGGAGTGAGGGGTGGCACTAGTCTGCCATAGCATGCACACTTGTGGCATACAAGTGCCCAGAGCCTCCTGGGACAGTACCCTATGGAGACAGACTGCCCTGTGCTATAGCCTGGTGTTGGCTGCCCTTCTGAGCCCTAGTTCCAGGCTTCCTGCTCCTAGGGACATCCAGGATGCCCCCTGCACACTAGTCTTGGAATACAGCTCACAATCCTGGCCCTGTGCCATGCCTCTCAATGCACCACTCATCTTGGTGCAGGGCCACATGTTGTGGTACTCCAGAACATTTGCTGCAAGTAGCAAATTGTGGCAAACCTTCTACAGTAGCTACTTTTGCCCTTGCCGCAGCTGTTTAGGATGCAGCCCCCTACTTTGCCACAGGTTGTGTCTGACGAGGTGGCTTTGAATATCAGGCCCACTGTCTCTGTGCAGTTTTTTTTTTTGTTATTTTAAGATTTGGATTTTTTTTGTTAAAGTGAGGAAAAAACCTATTCATTAATATTTATTTAGTTAGTTAGTTTTTGTTGACCAGGTAAGTGCATTAGACAAATTCTGCCTATTTTCAGGCATGACCCAGGGAGGTAGATACAGATGAATGCCAACTGACCTTGAACCAGATTAAGCTATTGGTGGTATTTTTAGTGAATGGGGGAAATTTGGCTAGGCACCTGGGAAATTCACCTACCTTGTACTACTCTACTGCCTCTACTCTACTGCCAGGGCCAGATGGACTGAGTTCTGAATTTTATAAGAAATTTATTGAAATTTGAAATTACTACTCAGAGAATTATTCTGAATTACTGGAAACAAATACTTTTTACTTTTCCAGTGAATGGTTAAAGACTGCCATGATATTATTGTACAAGAAAAATAACATGACTGAATTGAAACCTTGAGGCCGATATCTTTATTAAACACAGATCAAACAATTTTAGCAAAATTCTTACTAAGCGCATCTTTGATTACCCTAAAACCATATCCACTATCCCAGACTTGTGCCAATCCTGGCAGAAATATTACAGACAACCTTATTCAATAAGAGAATTAGTAGGAAAAGGAATGCAGGACAAATTAAGGGTTTCCTACTCTATCGACCAAGAAAGCTTCATAGGATATCTCATGACTTCCTATACAGAGTACTACATTACCATGGTATTCCTGAGAAATTTATTTTTGGATTAAAAATGATTTACCAGAAGGCTACATTTAGATTATTAATTAATGGGTTTTATGGAAGGGTAATTAGACAGTGCGAGGGTAAGACAGGGATGCCCTCTGAGCCCCATACTTTATATACTTGCTGTTGATACACAAATACAAAAAACTAATGTATCCATAGATATCACAGAGATCCACATTACAGAAGAGGCAACACCAACAAAAATCTTGTATATGCAGATGACATCTGCCTTTTTCTACAGGATGACACCTCTGGAGCTGCAGTAAGACAGATACTTGATGAGTTTTCACATGTGTCTAATGCCAAAATCAACTTACAAAAATTAAAGCTATTCAGCTGGGTCAAAGGGATGATAGCATACACTCCATTGCAGGTATTCCCATTATTTTGGGTGGCCTAAAGTTACTTGGAATAACTTTTGGTATACCACATGCAGGAACAGTTAATTGGGACCAAAACCACTGAAGGGACTGTCTTAATGAATAAATGGAGAAATATGATAATTTCTAAGCAGAAAAGGGTGTTCTTAATTAAAACATTATTACTTCCCATTTTTGTATATCTCTACTATTTTTGCACCCCGGAAGATTTTGAAACCAGAATATTTAGTCTATTTTTCAAGCATTATGGGGCAACAGACATAATCCTATCAAAAGGAATTTCACATACTGTCACAAATAAGGGGAGGCTTGGATATGTTAAACCCTAGAGTTTTCTTCTGTTCAATTTTTTCTTCCACAAAATAAGGCCTACTTTGCTACCACATGGTAAAGAATGGCAGGACTGGATATATACACACTTCAACAAGATTATTATTTTGTGGAAAGATGGCATAACACATTTTCACCAAATTTGGAAAATGGCAATGATTTCATCTTATTTTGTGTCTTGTTTCTAAATAAATCAAGCAATGGAATATTACCACTGAGATAGTCACTTTGTGCCCCAAAAGGAAATTTACCAAATAACAATGATGGGAATTTTATAACCCCTTAATATTCCTTTATGGATCTTTAGAGGACCCAGAAGTAACTATAACATTGCTTAATGACCCTAGAAAACCTGAATTCCTTTGGGAGAATACATGGCTATCCTGTTATGGCAGGCCAGGTGTTAGAAATAATCATTAGCACAAACAAATTTCTGAAATATTTTTCCCAAGGGATATTTGTAATAGTTTACATGAAACACAATCCCATCTTTTCTTTGAATGCTGCTATGCAAAATCCTTTTGGGCTTTACTGAGCAAGTTATTACATAAGGCTGAGTATCAGTTGATAAATGATCACACATTAGTGCTAGGCATTTATAGAGGCCCATGGTTGAGATATCACCCTAGTGCTTTACACTTTATAACAAGTGTGTTAAAATATTATTTATGGATAGCTCATTGTAAGTGGGTATTATAACAAATGTATTGGACACAAATGGAAGTATTTCACAGAGAACAATCAAGTATAGGATCTCTTTATAAAAAAATATAGCTTGTCTGACAAACAAACAGGTTACAGCTTTTGGAAAACTGTGAAAATTGGTGGTATCACCCACCTTGATGTATGTGATGTTTTCTGCTTTTGGAATCATGAATTACTTTAGAAATTGAAAGTGTATAAATTAATGCATTTAAAATGTACTATTAGATGGAATGTTTTTTTTTTGCATCATATGTTTACAAAGTACTGTATAAGCTTTATTTGACCTAATAAAAATTCCCCTACTCTGTAGTAGGGAGTTGTCAGTCCAAGATGGCGGATGATTTTGTGGTGGGCTGCAGGTATGTCTGCAAGGATGACGATCTCCCACTGCAGGTCCAGCTGAGGAGATCATGTCTTCCACTTCTTGACATGTATCAGTTTTGAATGAGGTTAATGAACAAAATGCTCTAGATGCTATTATTCCAGAAGTGGTGTTACAAGATAAATTTGAGGAGGAATGGTTAAAAGAACTAATAGTACAAAAACAGCACCAGGTGTTATTGTTAATGTCTACAAGAATAGCCTGGCAAACTGGTGGTACTGAACAAATGACAGAGGAAATCACAAACATTTTGGAAACTGTTGCTATAAGTCCTGCTGACACAGAAAGTGCTCACCGGATTGTCAGTCCTGCTCCTCGGCCCTGATGATGCAGAAGCAACAAAGGATTCTGTGAATAGCTGACAGGAGAACAACCTGACAGCATTAGCCAAGGATCTGCAACCCCGACCGATGTCACAACACCTGTGCAGACTACACAAACTAGAGAAGCCGCATAAGCTAAATCACAAAGCAGTGGCCCCTACAACAGAGGGAATGAGAGAGATCAGCTGAAATACCTATAACTGCAGAACATGAAACTGTAAGTGACTTTCTTTACGGCACACCTTTTTTCTGCTGCACGCCCATTCTTGAGGAAAGGTGCTCCACTATGACTGGTAAAACTCAGACTATGGGGGTGAAAAGGACAGCATGATCCATTGAAAATTCCTTACAGAGTGCAGGGTGGAAACAAATCTCAAAACAGCAGTGGGTTCCTGACCCTGAAGTTTTACCTATACCTGATGTGTTTTCTAAGGCCCTAGACATGGATAGCATGGAAACAAGCCTGAACAGGAGGTTGAAACAGGGCACCAAAATAACACTAGCAATGAATAGCATTTTGTAACTGATTTTGATATAGACTTGCATTCAGAGGATGTTGTTACTGAGATACATAATTCTGCAGACCAGGTACAAGACATGTCCCAATCATGGTGGGAACAAATGGATGATGATCAACCCTAAATATGGCATTACAGTCTGCTTCTGACAAAGTTAAAACTACATGGGCTAATTTTAGGAAAAGGATAATTTCTCTGCTCACCCTATTCCAGTCCAGAGGAGAAATGCTGTCCAGCTCCAATATCTAGGATGCCTGGTCACCCCACCAGACTGAGTCTATGTAGGCTGAACACTAATAAAAATTCCATGTTTTTTTCTTAAATGAACTGTATGCTCATTCACTATCTACTATATTAGTTTTAAAATGCCTCAAGGCCTTGATAGGTTTTGGGCAAAGTATGATAAACTGCATTTTACAAAATTATGGTTGCCCTTTTGAGCTATTCCCTTACAAAACCAGCTTTTGAAACAATAACTATTCTTTTCGAAATGAAGGTGTCTCTGTACATGATATAACTCACTGGCTTTCTCAGAGATGTGACGTTATGGGAACCCCACAGCCTATTTTTGATGTTGAAAGTATCTGACGGGGATAACAATACAAAGTTTAACTGAACATGTCAAATACGGGCTACAAGATCTTCCTAGCAGTATTTATTGGGTTCTGACAGAGGACATTGTTTCTATCCAGGACAACCAAAACTTACTTCAAGTGCGGTTCCTTTCAACATTTTAGTTCTGCCTGCTATAGGCTCAGATGCAGTTTATGTTTGGGATTTGGACATACAGGTGCAGACTCCACAAAAGAAATGAAGTGCAATCTCTGTGAAGAGATGGGTCATTCTTATAGATCATGCTTATAGGCCACACATAACAGGGATGACAGACTTGACCAGGATATTATTCTAACTAATGCACACAAATCTGATATAGAACGCCATAGGCAACAAAAACAAGTGCAAACACAGCCTGCAGGATATGACTCTACAATACAATTCCAAACCCACCCCTAGGATAGAATGAAACCCAGTATAGCTACTGAGGAACCTAATCAAACATCTAATCAGGGACAAATAAGGGATGAGTTCCCCAACCACTGGGGATGCCCCAGAGAATGAGATCATGCCTGGAACTTCACTTGAACCAGAGGAAGTGGGCACACACTACAACAAAAAGTATCTGAGGTTATGCTTCCTCCTGAAAAGCCAGTAACAAATAAAAAGGCATATGAAAGTAGTGCATGCTAAAACTAAACCTCCCTCAATATCTAAGACAGCACCTCTAACTTTATTAAATCAATTTTATGCACTTCAAAATGACATTATTGAATCTGATATGGGAGAGGAATCAGAAACATCTTGTACTTTATCTTCTCAGCATTTAGTTACCTCGATTCAGAAGTGAACTTGCCTGAAAACACTTTTCTGCCCCTGGCAAGGAAAGAAATTAGTGCAACCTAGAAGAAATTCCAGGAAAAAACATGTTACTTAATCATCTTTTTTCATAATGTCCTATTCCACATCTTTAAGTGTGGCCTCCTGAACGCAAATAGTTTAAAAGCAGCCAGGAGAAGGCTGGAAACCTTTTCCATCTTAAAGGAGGACAGTTTTGATATATGTTTATTACAGGACACTAGGCTGAACTCTAAATCTTTGGTATGTATTGCACAAAATTGTAATGTTGGGGCCCTTCTTTCTTTAATTTTGGAACTGATAGATGTAATGGAATAGGGTTCTTTCAGAGGAACTAATTATAGTATATCCAGGGTAGTAGATATTTAGGTGGGTAGGGCTATTCTAATTGATTTTTCTTATGAAACCTCCTCCTGAAGGCTTATCAATTTGCATGCCCCACAGAAAAAAAGATAGGGTGGTATTATTCATATTAATTAAACCCTATCTTATGATGACCAGGCATGTAATATGGGAGGGGTTAACTGTCCCCTCAAAGAGAGATAGAGATTCCAATACTGATACATATTATTGCGACACTAACTGCTTAAAACAAATTATATCCACTTCAGGTCTTATAGATGCAATAGTCACTCCATGATACAGGGGTATACTTTTAGTAATGGTACTTTACATATGTACATAGATTATCTCTTTAATTCAAAACATATTAGAATACAGAAAGCTTTAGTAACACCAATAGAAACTTCAGACCACTCTATACTTTCAATAACGGTTGGACTACATGATAAGCAACCCTATGGGAAGGGTTTTGGAAGTAAACATTACTTTAATGGAGAATTCAGACATTAATAGCACTATCATAGAAACAGTACAAGCCAGGAAACTTTAGCCTGCATGGAAGAAAATATTAGTAAAGGTGGGCAGACACCAAAGAAGAAATAAAACATATTTTATAGCAAGCTTCTCAGATCCATACAGTACAAAATAAAATATATTTTACCTTAAGGTCACAATTAGCTTCATTACTTTCCACAGTAATGAAGAAAAGGGATTATACATCCCTGATTAAAAGCATAAAGGAAGACATGGAGAATATACAATACTCTAGAACTATCTCCCTTCTCCAAAAACATAGGGTATGCACACCTGGCAAGGGAACATATGGGGACATTTATGAAAGTTGTAAAGAGTTTCTTCTAGAGTAACGGACTCACTTCATACAGAGGAAGGGATGGAAGTACATACACCAAAACAAATGTTAACAAAATTATATACAGATATTCTACTGATGAGGAATTAAATACAGAAATCATTGGAAACATAATTTTGCCTGTAGTAGATCCTGAATGCTTAGGCCTCCTCTTTGTGCCATCCAAAAGGAGGAAATTGAATTAACAATAAAGTCTCTTAAAATAATACTGCTCTGGGTTTAGATGGCTTAACATCTGAATTTTACAAGAAATATACCACTGATATAACATAGAAGTGGCTGTTAATACACTGTAATCACCTAGGCGGTTGCAGGACAATAAGTAAACCTCAAGAGCACGGCTTGAGAGGTTTACGGTTGTCTTGGCAACCTTGGAGGTGATTACCTCCATGGTTAACAGCCACTGTCTAGGCATTGTTCTTTATAGTGTATGGAGTGAGTGCTTTTTAAAAATAAACAGAAACAAATCACAGCGCTCAGATTGCCAAAATGTAAAACTTACCATCGATTTATTTAATGGACTCTCAACAATACAGTCATGCCAACAGATGAAAGTGCAACATTTGTTTTTATTTAAAATGCCTAATTACACTGCTAAAGGGTTAATTTAAGTCTGAGCTGCATCCAGCACATTTGCGGTTGGTCCATTTGTGTCATGTGGATTAATGTGGCGTAGTCTCTTGACTTCACCTCTTGCTGTGCTTGGGTCAACAGACATGGAGCTTGTGGGAGGAGCACAAAGTTTTGGGTAGGCCTGGGAGATTAAATAAGACAAAAACAAAGTGTTTTTTCTGGGAACAGCTATTCTTACACGCACATCTCGATATTTGACAGGGCTGACAAAAAATGCTGGTATACTCACTAAGCTTCATCGGAGGAGGAGTCACTGACCACTGCGATTCTTCTATGCTTTTGCTTGCCATAGCAGTTGTTATTGACTATTACAGTGATTACTTCTCAACAAGATTGAAGTTAACACCTAGCTCACTCAGTGGATTTCTCTGCAGTGTAGGTGCATGTGCCACAACTGTTTTGGGATCTGCACTGCTGGTTGAGGGCTGACAATGGTCATTGTGACTTTGGCGTCCAAATATTTCTAAATTTCTCTTCTGGTTTGCATTACTGAGGAGAAAAATAGTTAATAGATTGTAGTGGTGGTGCCCGACACTTGTCAGGGCACGTCACTGTCTACAATGCACTGGATCAACGTTTTTCTTGTGGCATGGTTAGTTATGCGCTTCTGCTTGGAAGCCCCACTGATGTTCTGATTACATGCATTATGTTGCGAATCTTGTTCTCCCTAGTGGCATACATCTAAACCAGAGGGTAGTACAGGCTTAAAATTTATGTTTGGTGGCAGGTACAAGGGGCATCTGGATTTAGCATGTCGGGTGGTCTGTGTGACTTGTACAACTTGTAGGCCCTGATGGGGCACCACCAGGCATTGCATTGTTGGTGTACATTCTGGGTTTTACTGCCCTAAATCACTAGGATTCTCTCCACTATGAGTTTTCATCTGGTGCTCTGCATATCCGATATTTCATTACCATCACTGTCCTGTAGGAAGATTAGGCCACACCACCTCAGGCTATATTGCTCTATTGTGTGCAGTGCTAGTAAAGTCCTTTGCTGAAAAATATCATGTGGATCAGAGCGGTCGGTCTATGCAGGCTGAGTGTATGGGTGTCATACAGTTTGTCAATGTCACTGGGAGACAGTGCCTCAGCCCTGTTCGGCTTGCTTCCCTTATCCTGTTTCTTTAAGAATTTTTGTTTAGCTGCCAATGTTTTTAATGTTTCTTTGAAATACCCGTGTTACCATTGAACACAGAATGACCGTAATTGTGCCTGGCCAAATATCTGTCAACACTGCCAATGATACCCCTCAGAGTTCCTGGGTCGTATTCTGAGCCATCATTTATCTTTATTTTATACAAGAACTCAGCAAGATGCAGATCAAGCTCAGCGACTGGAATGGAAGCAATGGTACGAATTTCCTGTACGCCTGCAAGGTAAGTTTGTACCATGCGGACGCCAGATGCAGTTTTCTTTACTGTGTGTTTATTCTCCTGCTCATCTATGAAAGCCTGTCTGTCTGATTGTGGAGGGGCTGCACTGCTGTCCATCGCGATGTGTGTTGTGGTGGTTCAGGGACTGAATGAGTGGGACTGCTGACTTTTTGAATGCTAGCTGATTAGCGTTCCATGTTTGGAACTATCTCCACTTGTGGTGTTCTATTCTGTAATCCAATTGATGTGATGTCCCAGGCAAGGTTTACAGCATGCTGACGTCAGATTGATGGGATTATCAAGTTATAAGACTGCAGAAAACACAGGTTAATTGACTGTCTCCATACATTATTGATATATTAGTAGTTATATTTAATTAGATCTTGTTACATAAGGAACTATATCTCAGATTGGGTGCAGCAATCCAGATTTTTATCTACAAAAATATGACCATAGGGATATAAGTAACTGGAGGCCTCTGAGCCTACTAAATACTCATATAAAAATTCTAATGAAAATTTTAACTGCTAGATTAGCCACATTAGCCCCTGTCCTTATTTCTCCATCACAAACATGTTCAGTCAAACAGAACTGTTTCTTACTTCTACTCAGAGAAATGTTTGAATTAGGCAACCAAGAGTCATTACATGATCACATTATATTTTTGGATCAAGCCAAAGCATTTGATAAAATCACGCCTTTATGTGCCACACTTTACTCTCCTGTAGGGTACCATCGATTTCCATCTCTTAGATTGAGTGCATTGATAATGCATCCACTGTAGTACCCTGGTAAAAGGATATTTTGATAAGTCTGTACATATTAATAGGGAGTCAGACAAGGGTGTCCAATGAGCCCTTTATTTTATGTGTTTTGCTTGGACCTCCTTCTGGGCTATAGAGCAGGATGTTGATACTGTATAAGAGAATGCTATCAGTAAATACGATACTAGAAGTTAAAACTAATGCATATGCAGATGATATGTGTTTATTACTAGCAGATAGTGACTCGGTATACAGGCTTTGCTAAAATTGAGCAGTACTCCAAAATCTCTGGGGCAGGAATAAATAACGGATCTATTAAGTAATTCAACCCCTCAATCAGATAATATGAAGGGAATCACAAATAGTGATGCACCTATAAACATTTAGGAATTACTTATGGGGGTACGGGTCTGCGGAATTGGGAAGCTAAATTAGAAACAGGGAACCAAAAGTGACTAAATGGAAAAACTGGTGACAAACAAAGAAAACAAGCAATTGCCATGTTGAAAGTTCACTGTTGGTATTGTTATTGTACACGCCTCCATATTGTTCTGTGTGTATTCTTCTGCCTTGCATGTTGAGACATCAGTCTCAACACAAATTTCTTATATTCTTCCTGCACTGGTTCACTTCATTAGAAAAACAAGCATTTGTCAATGCTGAATGTTTGTTTCCTGGTATTGGCATTGGTAGTGCAGGAGTGAGAGATATGCATAATAGGAATGGCAGTGAAGTACTGAAGTAACACCAACTCCCACCCCACCCTGGAGACTGACAGGTGTTGGGGATGTGCCTGTGGGTCGTCGGCCATAAAAAAAATTAAGCCATTCCACTCACCCACCCTGCAGACACTGACTAGTATTGCAGTGTGCCTTGAGGTCTTTGACCTCTACAGTCACCCCATTCCATAAGAAAATAAGCTATGATGGGTGCAGTATGGAGAATTAGGGTGAATGTTAGGGCCCCATGGCACACCTCGATGCCTATCAGCGGCTGCAGGGTGGGGGTGGTATGGCGTGAGCATTAAGGCCGATGACCCCGAGTCACACCACTGACACCTGTCAGTCTGTCCAGAGTGGCATTACAGCAGGAAACCCTAATGCCTTGAGCGTTTGTTAGTATTTTTGCTCAAAATTTTCAACATGGCTTTTTGGGACCCCACCTCATGAACAGTGGCAGTATGATTTTTGTTACTCAATCCCAAAAGGTGATTTTGCACTGAGTGTGCCATTTGTCACCACAGGTGCGAAAACACATTTTGGGCAGGATGTGAAAACTGACAGCTGTACTGTTCATGAGGAGGTATAAAGAAATGGCAGTGTTGAAACTCTGGGTGAAAATATGAAAAAGTGGCGAAGTTATGAGTGTCGCGTAAAAAACTGTGCAACGTATGCTCATAATGCAGTAATTTTTAATATTGTCACCAAATTTTTAACATGGCCTTTTGGGACCTCCCTCATGAATATTGGCATTGGGATTTTGTTAATGTGTCCCAAAGTTGATTTTGCACAGTGATCGCACCAGTCTGCTCACAAGTGCAAAAACACATTTCAGGAAGGACGCAAAACATGACAGCTGTACTGTTCATAATGGGGTGAAAAAGATAATGTTGGAAATTTGGAGTGAAAATATGCAAGCAATAATGCCCAACAGGTTGGTGGGTATTGGCAACACCGGACCGCCCAGGGTGTGATGAGGCCCGACGCTGCAGGTGGAGGGCCTTATAGCCCTGGGCAGTCTGGTATTGCCCATACTGCCCACCCTGGAGGGTATTATTACACTTAGAAAATGGGCAACTGTATTTTATGCTTGTAAAAAATATTTTATGTGTGGATGTTAGAATAATTTTTTTTAATAAAATAGTTCCTCCACCAACCTAGTTGTCATACTCAAGCATCCACCATTTTCACTTTTTCATGGTTAGATGTTTCCCATCTATCACACACACACACACACACACACTCACTTGTGTGTTAAAGCCTTATTTTTTTCAGTTAAGGTTTTCGGTTTTGCGTTTCTGTTTTCTTTCTCTCCCGCACCTCTACAAGCTGTTATCCACGTGCCCCCTCAGTACAATTGCGTAATTCTACTGGCACGGTGGCACCTGGAAGATCATCTCTTCCCTTCACACTATTGTGTATACTTTTTGGGGTAGTTGTTTTAGTAAGAAGAGGCTGATAATTTAAGGAGAGAATGTCTAGCTAGTGAAGCACTGTGTCAGTTGTAAGAGGATGCCGGAGAGAGAGCGAGACAATTTTTGAATGGGACAAGCTTTACTGGGGCTTCACTTTAGAGCACAGAGTCTGTAGCAAGAAATTAGCTCAGGGAGGTTGTATGAGGTTTAATCAGGCAACTTGCACTGAACTATGGAGACATGGAGGTCAGTTTCTTCCCTAGGCTAGAGAAAAATGGTGGCAATTTAAAATTTAATTAGGTGCTTTCCACCAATGAGAAAGCAGGCTGGGCACAATGGGAGAAGGAGCACTGAGGCTGGCACTTTTGTTTCCTATTTGTCTATTGAAAGTTAATGTACCCTCTGTCAGGGTATCAGCCAATCAGAGATCAGGAAATAAAAAGCTCATTTTCTAATAAAATTGATGAAGTTACAAGCATGCATAGAAACTTCACAATGGACACTATAATGCAGTCATTTTGGAGAGTTTTTCACCAAATTTGCAACAAGTGATTTTTGGGAACCACCTTATAGACACTGCACTGTCATTTCGTTAACTGGTCCTGAAAGGTGGTTCCACGAGTGACTGCAGAATCACCTTTCAGGACTGAGAAATGAAATTACAGTAACAGTAGTTCACAAGATGGGGTCCCAAGAACCCCATGTTGAAAATTTGGGACCAAAACTCAAAAAGTGGCTGAGATATCAACCTAATTTGAAACCCCCACTGATTGTCATTATAGGGCTTACCGTGATTTTCTTCAGTTTGCGGTCAGCTTTTGAAGAGTTCAAGTGTTCCCGGTCCACAAAAGATCACTGCTTCTGACCTCTGGAGGTAAGTATGGATGAGGGAGGGTGCAGGGAGGTGGAGTGCGGAGTGGGAGGGTTCAGGTTGGGGAGTGGGCCATGGGAACAATGAGGGGCTGTTTTCTTTTTTTCAGGTTTTAGAAAAAGACCTCCTGGGGATGTTTTTTTACAGGTAAAATATTTAATAGCACAGATTGGCACACTGGGGTGGGCTCCCAGTGTGCCACAGTACTGGGAGGATCAATGCCAATCCAGGTATTGGGCACCCCAGGTCAGCAGAGAATATAGGTGTGAGAGGGTGCATCTGATACCAGGAGTGAGTGTCACGGTGTCAGAAACATCAGAAGTAGTTTTTGGTACACTGGTGGGACCCCAGTGTGCCACATTAAAGGAGGGGGGATACATGCTGACACAGGGTTTGAGCACCTCAATGTAAGCAGGCAGTGGGGTGTTCTGCTTGCACCATGATGCTTAAAGTGAAAGTGCCTTCAGGCACTGTATACTCCAGCCCATATGAAGCTTGGCTGTGGCCTACTCTCTCCGGGTAGGAGAAGAGCAAAATGAGTCAATGGGAGGTGGAGGAGGCAGGGAGGAAAGCTCTTCCATCCACCTTCCAGAAAGGGACTGATGGGGTGATGAGGGGAGGGCAGAGATGTCAGCCAGGCTGATCTGGACACAAACATCTGTTTGCTGTGCAGTGACCTGCAGATGAAAGGAAAAAGCCACCACATGATTGGTGCGGCTTTTTCTTTTTAAGTAAAGACCACTTCAGGCAAAACAGCATCACGATCAGCCTGGCTGATGACTGGTGTGATAATGTTGAGCCCCATGCAGAGCACTCTGCATTGGACAGACAGTGCCACACACCCCAAATGTCAGTATCCCAAGAAGTTTGCAGTGCATGCACAAACTTAAAAAGGTATTACTGGTGAAAACTTTTCTGCTACCCATCTTCACCTTTTAAGTATGATATACCCAATTCAGCTCCAGCTAGAAGCTACACTATTAGGCCTAGCTTTTCAACTCGTCTGAGAGCCATTCAAACTCCATTAAAAGAGATACATTGTACTTACCTATAAAGAAGGAGGCTTGAATCTTATCAATCCTATTGTATATTATCACAGTTTATTCCTCTAGCATGCTATTTCTAGGATAGGTTTACCTACAACAGTGATAATGCCCTTTGCTAATTATTGGATAGAACATTTTATGCAGTGTTGGCAAAACTCAAGGGTCCTACTTCCAAGATATAGGAAGGCTCCTCAGTTTTGAAGCCTGAAATTGTAAAATACTATAATGGAATTAAAGCCTGACCAAGTTTTACAGAAAAAAGTAGGAGATTTACCAACATATTCAAGGTACTGCATTTTCAGTTATCCCTATTTTTAAAGGGATACCAGCTATGAACACTAGTAAAGTTACAGCACTTCTCACAGATAATCATACCTATCCGAGGCTGTGGAATGTACAATGGCTTTGCTGTCAGGAAGTTGGGAGTCAAATCCAGTACAACAAAAGAGTCAGAATGAAAGGTTTTGTGTTAGACCAACGTGCATACAAACAGAAGAGACTATGGAACATTTTTAGTAGATTGGCCTTATGTGCAGGCCTTCTGGACCTTGCTGTCAATTAAAGGAACATCAGCACTGAAACTGGTTATTTATGAAGAAATAATATGCAACTTTTCTTCAGCTTTTTCTGCTATTGATGTTGCTACGATTCACCTAATTTTCTCTTGCATAAAGTTTGTTCTGTGGCACATGAGATGTAAATATGTGTTACATCAACAGGATACTACACCTTTACCTATCATTTTAAGTATAGAAAAGAGTTAACTGTATTGTTTGAACATGACAAAAACATTTCTCTGACCACATCTGGAAGAGTAGATAAAAAATGTACCAGGGATTTAGGGCTCTAACCTTTACTACTGTAAGGGCTACATCATGTAATTATTTATTTATTTGGTTTTGTTTACCGGTAAGTACACTAGACAACAATGTTGCCTATATTCAGGCACTGACCGGGAGACTACAGACAGGGGAGACCAGAGTCAACATTAAAGAGTATTTCATGACGTAGCATGAGGTGAGAACAAACATTTGAACAGTATACAGCCAGGTACAGTCAGTATCAGTGATGACAAAGAGAAACAGATAACATTACATTAATTATTTTCATCTGATGATACATCAATGACTAAATTGAAACGACAAACAGCAAACAAAAATTAAATGAAGTAGCATTATAACAATAGATTTCTGCTGGATGGGAAACTTTCAGATTTTGGAGACCAGCAGGAAATCAGAGTGCCATAGGGAGGAGAAAATGCTAGGAGAGAGAGGCTCAAGTTACAGCACAAGAGCAGCAGTTGGATTCTAATTGATGTGCCCAAGACTCAATTTAAAGGCCTTGTGGGATTTGGAGAGTTTGATGTGGAGGAATGGAGTTCCAGGATCAGGGGGCAGATATGGCAAAGGATCGTTCTCCTTTTGTGTGAGATATCTGGGAATTTCAAGTTGGGTTTGAGCAGATGCCCTGAGGAGGTATGCTTGGGAGGGCTGAGTTAATAGTTCAGCAAGGTATTTAGGGAACCCTGTTCTGATCATATTATCAATTGTACAGCCTGCAGAATAGTGTCTGAGCGAGTCTGGGAGAGCCAATTTAGTTTCGAGTAGAGCAGGCAATGATGGGTAAGTCTGTGAGCGGAGAGAACAAATCTGCATATACTGTTATAGCAGGTGCTCCATTTCTGAGCGCCTTTGCTAGCTTTAAGGTAAACCTGAGAGCAATATGTTAGAGCAGGGAGGAGAAATCCTTGTTCAATAGCAAGCTGGGCAGCATCATTGAGGGAGGACCTAATTTTAAAGGCAAGACCAAGTTTTGAGTAAACTGTCTTACATGTAGCCGCAATGTGGAGGTTAAAGTCAAGAGATGGGTCGAGAGTGACTCCTAGATACCTGAAGGAGGTAACGAATTCAAGAGTGGAGTCATCTAGAGAATGTATCAATAAGTCTGGAGTAAGAGATCTGATTCTTGACGGGGCCAAAAGCATAGTTACGGTTTTCTTAGCATTCATTAGGAGCCTGTTCTGTAGTAACCACTCCTGCAAGAAGTTGAAGTCTGCTTGAAGATGTGCTCTTACTGATAAGAGATCTTTACCACTGGAGAGAAGCACCATGTCATCAGCATAAAGGATTAACGAGGAGGAGCAGGAAGGAGGGCAGTTGTTAATGAAAAGGGAAAAGTAGTGGGCCAAGAATAGATCCTTGGGGACTCCAACAGAGTGGGGAAAGATTTGAGATGTGGATTCAATTTAGAGAAATTGCAACCTCCCTGAGAGGTAGCTATTGAACCAGGAGATGGTCGACAGGTCAAAGCCAAGGGGACAATTTGGAAAGTAGCAGAGAGTGATTCACAAGGTCAAATGCCTTTGTGAGATTGATAAATATGCTCCAGTGAGCAGGCTATTATCCGTCGCTGTAAGGACTGCATTTGTCAGCTGAAGTAGAGCAGTTGAGGTGCTGTGTCCTGTTCGGAATCCGTGCTGGGTAGGGGCTATAAGGTTGTTAAGGTGCAGGTAATTTGTGACCTGAGTAGCAATGGCATTCTCAAGAAGTTTATTTAGGGTAGAGAGAATGGCAATCGGTCTATAGTTTGACATATTTTTGGTATCCCTTTTGTGAATAGGGACAACGCGAGCGGTTTCCACAATGTTGGTACTGTTTGGGTTATTATGGAAAGATTAAAGATTCTTGCAATAGGAACAGCAAGGGCATGGGCTGCCTGCTTCAAGAAGCTTGGCAGTAGCCCATCCGGCCAGCAGATCCATAGTGGATACTGATTTGAGGAGATGCAGCACTTCTGTGGAGGAGACTAATGTGAGACTAAAAGGGGTTTCATGCGAAGTTGCACCTCTGGAGGAGGTGAAAGAGGTTGGTTGAATTTCTCAGTGTATTTGGAGACATCCGAGAATTGTGCATTAAGAGCATTAGCAATAGTAGGTAACTTATTACAGTTTGTGTCATTTAGTGTCATGTCGGTAATGGCCGTCTTGGGCCTTTGCCCAATGAAATTTTGATGTGGTTCCAAAACCCTGGTATCACCCGCTGAAGATTGAGAAGCTTAAGGCAGTAGCTCCTTTTAGCCTTCTGAATATCTTTTTGCAGGCATTTCTCAGTTGTTTATAGTTAACCCAGTCTTCTGATTGTTGGGACTTCTTTGCCAAGGTCCAGGCCTTGTCTCTTTTATCATGGCTCAAGGAGGTCTTTTTTAGCCATTTATTAGGGAGCCCCTGAAACACCTTTTTTCAGAGGGATGTGCAGATCCTGAAGGGCCAGAAGCTGAGACATCAGGTATTCAAGTGCTGTGTTTACATCATCAGTGTGATAGATGGGAGACCAGTCTATATTATTAATACCTCAAGAAGTGCAGTTCGGTTTACTTTGGCAAAATCCCAAAATTGAATGACTCTTGGGGAGGGTTTAAGGCAGTGGCCATTCCAGCTACAGAATGTGAGCAGGTGATCACTAATAGAATCCGAAAAGGTCCCTGCAGCAATTATTTTATTTGCTCTATTTGTAGCCATCCAGTCCAGGAGAGATTGACGCCTGAGTTGGAAGAGATACGTAGGGCTAGAGATAAGTTGAACAAGGTTAAGTCGGGCGAGAGCTTCAGTATATGTACCGCTGACTTCGATAGGTCTACGTTGAAGTCTCCCATTAGTATGACTTCAGATCTACCCTTTAAAGTGGCCAGATAATCCAAGAGCCCATTTAAGCCAGGGAGAGCCCTTTGGAGGATTGTAGGCACAGATCAGATTAAGCCTTTTATCACCACCTAGTTGTAGAACTGTATGCAGAGCTTCAAAGTGATTTGTTATCCAAGAATGGAATACAGAGACATTGAAATGCTCTTTATAATAAAGGGCAACTCCTCCACTCTTTGTTTGGTGGGGCGATCAGATCTGGACAAGCTGTAGCCAGGTATTTAGAAACATAGAAACATAGAAGTTGATGGCAGATAAGGACATAGGCCCATCCAGTCTGCCCATTTCTTTTCTACCTTATAAATGTGCCATCGGCTTTGCTCTGTCAGTGGCCTATCTATTCATAGTCATTTGTATTGCTCCCTTATGCCTATCCCATGCCTGTTTGAAGCCCTGCACTGTATTCATAGCCACCACTTCTTGTGGTAAGCCATTCCATGCATCCACCACCCTTTCTGTGAAAAAGAATTTCTCACATTCCCCTTAATCGGCCTCCTCTAATCTCATGCTGTGTCCTCTTGTCCTGCTATTTTCTTATATTTAAACATGTTAGACTCTTTCACCTTGTTTATGCCCTTAAGGTGTTTGAATGCCTCGATCATATCACCCTCTCCCTCCTTTGCTCAAGGGTATACATATTGAGCTCCGTTAATCTGTCCTCATATGTCTTCTGATGCAGTCCCTGCACCATTTTGGTTGCCCTTCTCTGGCTGCCTCAATTTGGTTAATGTCCTTGTGAAGATGTGGCCTCCAATACTGCACGCAGAACTCCAGATGGGGCCTAACTAGTGTCTTGTACAGAGGGATTATTACCTCCTCTTACAACTGGTGATACCCTACTAATACACCCTAACACCCCATAGCCTTACCTACTGCTTTAGAGGTCTGCTTGATGATTTTAGGTCATCAGTGATGATGATGCCCAAGTCTCTTTCTTCCTTTGTGACTGCTAGCAACTCCCCTCCCAGCCTATAGGTGGCTTCAGGGTTTTCTCTTCCCTATGTGCATGATTTTGCACTTCTTTGCATTAAATCCCAGTTGCCACTCTTCTGACCATTCTGCTAGTTTATCCAGATCTCTTCTCATTCTGCCCACCCCATCTGGATCATCTACTCTGTTGCAGATCTTGGTGTCATCTGCAAACAGACAAGCCTACCCTCTAGTCCATCTGCAAGGTTACTAATGAAGATGTGAAGAGGACTGGCCCCAGGTCTGATCCCTGAGGTACCCCACTTGTGACTTGCATCTCTTCTGACTGTATACCATTTACCACCACTCTCTGTTTTCTGCCCACAACCAGTTTGCCACCCAGTTGACCAACTTCTGACCCACCCTGAGCCTACCCAGCTTATTTATCAATCTTCTATGTGGAACAGTGTCAAAAGCTTTGCTGAAGTCAAGGTAGGCGACATCAACTGCTCCCCTTGGTCCACCACTCTGGTTACCCAGTCAAAGAAATCTATGAGATTAGTTTGACAGGACCTTCCTTTGTAAACCCATGCTGTCTTGGATCCTGTGCCCCTATGGATTCCAGGTGTTGCACTATCCTTTCCTTAAGGAGTGCCTCCATAATCTTGCCCACTACTGAGGTAAGACTGACCGGTCTGTAGTTCCCCGCCTCCTCCTGCTACCACTCTTGTGGAGCGGGATCACATGAGCTGTTCTCCAGTCTTCTGGGACCTCTCCTGTGCTCAGAGACTCACTAAACAATTCTGCTAATGGCTCTGCTAGTTCCTCCTTTAGCTCCTAAGTACCCTGGGATGTATGCCATCAGGTCCCATTGCCTTATCCACCCTGAGCTTAGCAAGCTCTTGTAGGACCTTTCTTTGTGAAGGGAGTAGTGCTCACTCCCTCCCCTGTGTCCATGATGCTGAGCTGTGGCCCTGCCTCTACCTTCTTCAGTAAATACTGAGCAAAAGTATCTATTTAGGATTGATGCCTTTACAGGGTCCTCCTCCTCACATGCTCCTTTCTCCATTGCTTAGCAATACCCCTCTGGACTTTCTCCTTTCACTAATGTATCTATAGAAAGTCTTGTCACCTTTTTACTGTTCGTGCTAGTGTTTCCTCAGTTTGGGACTTTGCCTGCCTTACTGCCTTACCTGCTTCCCTTAGGGCAGTTTGGTATGCCTCCCTATCTTCATCCCGCTGTGTTCCTTATATTTCCTGAAGGCCAGCCTTTTGGCTCTGACCTTTTCTGCTACTGTATTTGAGAACCAAAGTGGTTTCCTTCTTCTTTGCACTTCCTTTCTGTCTAACACAATGGGATGTTGCTTCAAGTATTGCATCCTTAATGCTTGCCCACTTTGCCTGTACCCCTCACCTGTGTTTCTTTTGCCAGGGCTAGCTTAACTCTGTTGGCCATCTTATCAAAGTCAGCTCCTCTGAAGTCCCATATTTTTGCCTTGGAATGGGATGATTTAGATGTAGTAGCCAAATTGAACCATACCATGTGATGGTCACTGGCCCCAGGTGACCTTCTACCTGGAGATCTGTGATCCCTTCTTTGTTAGTCAGTACTAGATCTAGGATAGCCCTGTATCTTGTGGGTTGCTGTACCAGTTGTTTGAGGCCCTCTGCAGGGAATCCACTATGAGTCTAGTTCTGGCAGATGTTCCTGCTGGTATTGACCAATCTGTATCTGGCATGTTGAAGTCTCCCATTATCAGAACCTCCCTTTAGCTGTCATGTTTTGTATATCTTCTAACAGTAATGTGTCTATGTCCTCCCTCTGGTCTGGGGCCTGTAGACAACCCCAGTTCTTATGGCTGTCCCATTTCCCATTTTTGTGAAGGGAGTAGTGCTCACCTCCCTCCCCTGTGTCCATGATGCTGAGCTGTGGGCCCTGCCCTACCTTCTCCTCAGTAAATACTGAGCGAAAGTATCTATTTAGGATAGATGTCTTTACAGGGTCCTCCTCCTCACATGCTCCCTTTTCTCCATTAAGCTTAGCAATACCCCTCTGGACTTTCTCCTTTCACTAATGTAGCTATAGAAAGTCTTGTCACCTTCTTTACTGTTCATGCTAGTGTTTCCTCAGTTTGGGACTTTGCCTGCCTTACTGTGTCTATGTCCTCCCTCTGGTCTGGGGCTTTAGACAACCCCAGTTCTTATGGCTGTCCCATTTCCTGTTTCCAGGGTGACCCACAGTTCTTCTGGCTCCTATGTGTATTCTGAATTTCTGTAACTTTGATATTTTCATTAACATACAGGGCCACTCCTCCCTGCTTTTGCACCTCGGTCTCTTCTGAACAATACATAGCCAGGTACTGAAGTCTCCCAAGTGTGGTTACTGGTAAACCACGTCTCACTAATTGCTACTATGTCCAGTTTAGCCTCTGACATTATTGCCTGCAGGTCTGGGATCTTATTTCCCAGGCTGTGAGCATTGTGTACATGATTTTCCATTGGCCAGATTTTGGTGTATTAGTTGTTGGGTGAAGTTTGGCATTACCCTGTGCGTCGTGTGGAGACAAACCTTTTTCTTACCTGGTGATGCAAATGAATGGCAAACATGCTGAATTCCTGTTTGACCACTAGCTGAGGGGAGGGTGTTCTTCCCATTTGAGCGGTGGGTGCTGCACCCTCTCCCATTTGCTAGTTTAAATATTCTGCAAAGACGTCAAACTTCTGCCCCAATGCACTGACTCTCTTTAGTCAGATGCAGTCCATCAAATTTAAAGAACTTTCGCTCCCAGAACTGTTGCCAGTTCCCTACAAATCTATGTCCTTTTTCTGGCACCAGCCCTTGAGCCACGTGTTTAGCTCCCCTATCTCCCTTCTCTCACCTTCCGTCCATCTGCTCCCTCTCCCAGACTGGCAGGATCTCAGAGAAGGAGATGCCGGACGAAATAGATGATGTTTGTCACCCAGCCTAGTAGGTGTTCCTTGGTCTCCACAACTGACCGGCTGGCAAGATCATTAGTCCCTATGTGTACTAGGACATCAATGTTTTCTCCTGCTTTGTGAACAATTTTAGCATGCGGCCAGTGTCTCTCCATGCTGATGTACCTGGAGACATCTGACCATCACCCTGGCTGGAGATGGGTATCAACTCCTCGAATCATGGAGTCTCCTATGATCAGAAGTTTTTGATTTCCTTTGTGCTTGTTTTGTTTTGGTTCCTGATTTGGGTGAGTTTTGTTGTGCTAGCTCCTGTGCCAGTGTGTCCTGCTCTGCAGTGTCTTCTGCCTCTTTAATTGATTTCAGAGATAGAGGCAGATACCTGTTTGTAGTGTTTATGTGGTTTTGGAGGTAATGTGTTGGAGAGCAGAGAGTGATGGGGCACCTGATTTGCTCCTCCTAACCACCTGCCAACCTCCTGGACCAACTACCCTCTGCGGTCGAGGTTTTTCTGTTGGATGCTGGGGAAATGGCGGGTGGTTCTTATAATGTATTTCCTCTTCAATATGAAATTTGAGGCGTGCAATCTCTGCCCATGCTGCCCGGAGCTGAGCCTTAAGATCTCCAAAGGCCCAGCATGTAGGACAGTGTCCTAAATCCTGTAAGACTGTCCTTCTGAAAATTGTTCCACAGCAGAAACAATCAGTCAACAACAAATGCAGTAACCCTGAAAGCTTATCCTAATGTTAGATAAAACTGTAAAACCTGTAAAGCACCACCTGTAATAATTTCAGAGAAGATATACACTGTAAGAAACACTTTGCTCCACATTTGTACATGGAATCAGGCATCTCTGGCCTGAGCCATGTTTCAGTTAGTCCAAGTATGTCCAGACAGTGCAGGGCTATCCAGGCTTCAAGTTCAGGAAAGTTTGCTGGTAAACTTGATATTCATGTGGGCAATTTTCATGCCCTTAGTGGAAAACCATGAGGAGTCAGCCGTGGACCTGACATTTCAATGGGGGCCAGGGTTAGATTCTATGTCTCCTGATAAGCATAAATGCAGAAGCATCACCCAAACTTCTTTGCAGAATCTGTAATTGTGCTTGAGGTATTTGGGCATGCTAGGGGCTGGTAGAGAAGGAAATGCCCTAATTTGGAAGGATGAGTTATATGGAGGGACAGGTTAGGAGAAGGGAGCAAGGTTCTAGTTGGTATAAGGTTGGAGAATACAAAGGAGAATTCTTCATGGCAGTGGGACCCAAGGTATCCAGCTGGTATGTTACATGAGAGATAGGAGAAGACTTATTACGGTGGGTAGTAATCCTGATACCACCAGAAGTGACCTTGGGCATGCAAGAGAGAACATTATGTATGCCTTGTATGAAACCTCTGTAAATCTGAGGTGGATTGTCCCTTATAAGAGTAGAATATAAGTGACAGAAATGGTGACTTAAGGGCAGGTGACACCTATAGTGAAGGCAGTTTGAGTGAGACCCTTAGTGGCCAGAGGTTGGCAGTCAATTATACAAGTTATTCACAAGAGGCAGGTATTCCAATAGATTGCAGTTTATGAGGAGTGGACAGGAGCAGGGGAATTTGAAAAGGTGAGGGAAAAGATAAAACTGGATACACTCAGTCTGAGTTACTTTTCCAGACAAAATAAGTGTAGAACAGAGGCAAACATAGAGAATAGGCAAGAGTGAGTGAGGAGAAAAAAAAAGAAGAAAAGTACTGCCTCGCTGGTTTGAATTAGGACTGATGCAGCAAGGGAGGGGTAGGACTGCCCTCCAAGTGAGTTTATAGGTTGCAACAAAAGTGGGCGGGATTACTAGCGTATTTAATTAATGGTGGAGGAGGAGCAGGGGTGGGTGGGTGAAAATTTCAAGCCTGCAAGCAGCTGCTGTGTTAGAGGATATGCTAAAATTAATTAAAACAGCAGCTGCAGTGTACCAGAATCAGCAAAGTTAATTAAATCAAGGTAGGCAGGCTAGAGTGTCTCGTAGACACAGTCTTAGGCACAGTCTTGTGAGTCAAAATACATTAATTTCCTTAGGTTTAAAGTGGCTGCAGCAGCGGTACTACAGCACCAGGGAGCTGAGCAGAAAAAAGGCGCCAAGGTTTAAAACCGAGTGCAGTCTTGAGATCGCGTACCTTCCTGCTGCCAGCCTCGTAGCTTCGGGAGCCGAGGGAGCTGGGGAGGGCTTTTCAACAACTGTTGCCTCTCGATCCTTCCTGCTGCCAGCCTTGTAGCTCGGGAAGCGAGAGGAGCTGGGAGGGCTTTTCAACAACCGTTGCCCTCTCGACCTTTCCTGCTGCCAGCCTTGTAGCTTTGGGGAACCGAGGGGAGCTAGGGAGGGCTTTTCAACAACTGTTGCCCTCTCGACCCTTCCTGCTGCCAGCCTTGTAGCTTGGGAAGCGAGAGGGAGCTGGGAGGGCTTTCAACAACGTGCCTCTCAAGCCTTCCTGCTGCCAGCCTTGCAGCTTTGGGGAACCGAGGGGAGCTTAGGAGGCTTTTCAACAACCGTTGCCTCTTGACCCTTCCTGCTGCCAGCCTTGTAGCTTTGGGGAACCAAGGGAGCTGGGAGGCTTTTCAACAACGTTGCCCTCTTGACCCTTCCTGCTGCAATTACAATATGCTTTCTGTGTATGTACTGTTTACTGTGATGGAAATATGATGATATTGTTTTGTGTTTCTATTCTAATAAAAAATCCCCTACTTTTTGACAAGTACCAAGGGTCCTTAACATCTACCTGAACTACCACCAGAAAAGGCAGGTGAGACCTCGGTTTAACATCTTATCCGAAACACGGCTCCTCTGGACTGCAGCACACTCCTCATGCTGCACTACAGTGTCAGTACAGTCTGCACCACTTATAACAGGCACATTTGGTAAACGAGGTATGCCCGTTATGTGCAATGGTCGGTTTATCATATGGAAGAAAAAAAATGTGACTGTCAGAGGCAATATGCAGTGAATATGCTATTTAATGTGCAGCAATTACACTGTACTAAACACATTACATTCATGTGAGTGCAATAGCAATAGCAACTAGTAAAGAAGTACTGTACAGTATGAGTGCATACATCAGCATCAATGGCATTGGCAAAAGAAACAAAGTTAGGTACTGTACATTACGTGAAGTAGCCGGTGATTTTTGTTTGCACAATTGACTTCCTAGCATAAGGCTCCCACACCTTTTCAACCACCGATAGCGCTGACCAGTTAGGCGTGATGGTAGGATGCTGCTCCATGGCCCGGCGTAATGTCATTAGTGCTGCTCTCACATCCACAGGTGTAACTTTGCTGTCTTCCTCTGTGTCAGCATCTCGACCTCCTCATCCTCCTCTTCCATTTCTTCCAGTCACAGTTGGCTAACCACCTGATCGATGTCATCCAGTGGTGCCTCTGCTTCTTCCTCGTCACCTAGGCGACATAGATCATCAAACTGTTCCTCTGTCAAGCCGGTGGAACTTTAATTTCTTCGCCTAACAAGGGATCTTCATCGAAAAGAGGAGGTGAGTTTGATGCCGAGGTTCCCTCACCAGGGTCAGGGGCAAATCCAGCTTTGACAAGACAACGGGCTATGGTGTGTTCTGAAACAGCATCCCATGCCTGTTTCAGCATTCGCACGGCATCTAACAAAGAGATTTTTTGTGCAAACTGTGGCGGTTACTTCAGCGTCTGAATCAAGCTCATCTATGACCCTCTGTCTCATTGCTTTCACGTAGTGCTGTTTCATGGCATAGATGATTCCTTGATCCAGAGGCTGAATATCACAAGTTGTATTGGGTGGCAAAATATAAATTTTATATTTCTGAGACCCTGGATTTGTGGATGTCCAGAAAATTGTCCAGCAACAATGCAATTTTTCTGCCATGGAGACTCCGATCCCAATTGCCTTGCTCTGTGAAGATTTCGCCTGTCATCCAGGCGGATCTGTTGCGCGATAGAGGATAGGAAGATGATTGATGCCTCTGAAGCATTGGGGGTCACTGATTTCCCAACAACTAGGAATCTGTTTTCAGATCTGTCATATTGTAACATGCAAGGACGGATATTCTCTCCTTTGCCTTTTTGTGGCCAAGCAATGGCTCGTTTGAATGCCAGAGTCCCGTGAACCCACACAACGGAAAAACAGTCCTGTTTCATCGCAGTTAAAGATGTTGTTTGGTGGTAGCCAATGAGTAGGCCAGGAAGAACTTCAGTTAGCCACTGTTGTGCAGACTGCATGTCTGCATTCCCCTTCTCACCATGGGCACGTCCTGAACCCAATGTTGTGTCTCCACTTCCATCACTGGAGCCATCCCTCGGATGGATTAAAATCCGGATTCGCCCAAGTGCCTCAGCTATTTTCTTAGCTTTTCAGCTAGCAGTGGTCCACTGATAAGGGCATCACAACCACGGGCATTATGGAACCAATGGAGGAGAGCATCCTCAACTCAGAATCTTTCCCTCTTGCTTTCTTTCCGCTCAGGATTAGTGTTTTCATGCCACTGTGCCAGAACTGAATCTCGCTGGCGCTGCAGGTCAGCTACAGAGGATTTTGACATGTTAAGCTGCATTGCTAACTCTCTCTGGCTGAGTTTTGGTAGAGCATCCATGCGTTTAAGCATTTCTACCTTCTCAGCAAGAGTTAATGTTTTCCGCTTTGGAGCCATAGTTCTCCCACAACAGTTTGAATCTAACTAACCCTGAGTGCAAGTAGTGTAATAAAGACTAAGTGCAGCTTAGGCAATTAGGCAATTAAGTGGTTCTCTCGAGCAAGTAGAAGCAAGATATCAATTAGAGGAGCAGTGAAAAGGAGATATATCGACTACTTTGCCAACTGACTTTGCCGTAATAGGCAGCTGCCTTAAATCGCAATAGCGGCTGCATTTTCAAGTGCAGTATAGGAACTGGCAAATGGTTTGATTCTCTGCCCGTTATATCAGACTGCCGCATTAAGCGAGGGTGACATAAGGGCGTGGACTGTATTGGGATTTACCCAGGTGCCTGATGTGGGATAGAACCTACAGCCTTCTGATCCATGGCCTCAAAGGTAAGTGTGATACCTCCAAGCCATTGACACTGTTATGATGTCTTTACCCTGCTATGAATTGTAACAGTGCCCAGAGCCTCTGGGATTGGCACCACAATATATATAAATCCTTACTTTACTTTACTTACTTTACTATTTACACACACACAAAAAAAGTAGGGAGACTATGCTGTAAAAATATCAAGATCTTTGAAAAATCTGCAACATGACAGTTAGTGAGGAATCATCCTCACACCCTACCCTGTCCCCACACAAATTTCTGTCTGATTCCTAAAGCCACTGAAGATATTTTAATGGACAAAACTTGTTGTTTTTACTGCTTACATGACACTAAGTTATAAAAGCATACCATTTAGGTTTCACAAAATTCATTCATCTTTGGAACATTCCGTTTTGCACTGTGCATACAGATGTTCATGAAATTTTATTTCACCAGCAAAATTGCCATGAAATCGGCAATTTGCCAAAATAAAATATTCGTGAAATTGTAGCAACATTTCACCATGATTTGCCCTTGTCTCCTTGTACCCCTCTGAGTCCCTGGTGTCTAGTGGTGACCCCCTGCCAATCACTGGCCAAATTCAAATCAAGATCCTCCCAGTTACCTTGAGCCCTGGCCCTGTACCTTTGTCAAAAAAAAAATCCTCCCTGTGCCTGGTGCCTAGTGGACCCACCCTGCTGATAACTGGCTGAATTCAAATTAGAAACCCTCCCTCCTCCTCCTCCAGTTACCTGAGCCCCTGCCCATACCTTCATAAAAAATAGTCCCATCCTGACCATGGTGTCCTAGTGGACCCCACCATGTGTCTTAAGTCAGAGCCACCTCCCTACCCCCCATGCCTTGATCGGGCCACGGTGCAGCCCTCACTCACCTCCATGACTGGCAGCCCATCTGAGTGCTCAGTGAATGGAGCACATGTACAAGCTAGCATTTTAAGTATAGAAAAAGAGTTAATTGTACAGGCATGTGCTCATTCATTGAGTGATCAGATGGGCTGCCGGGCCATGGAGGTGAGTAGGAGGGCTGTGCCGAGTCCCGATCCGGCACGGGGGATGAGGGCTCTGACTTAAGACAGGGTGGGTCAGGGGGTCTATTAGACATCAGGGACATAGATGGGAATTTTTTTTATAAAGATATGGGGCCAGGGCTCAGGTAACTGGGAAGGAGGGAGTGTTCTGAATTTGAATTTGGTCGATCGCCAGGGGCACGACACCAGGGACATGGGAGGGGATTGTTGTTGTTTTTTTTTTTTCATAAAGATTGGGGACCAGGGCTCAGGGTGACTGGGGGAGGAGGAGGGTTCTTTATTTGACTTGGCTAGTGATCAGCCCAGGGGCGGACCACTGACACCAGGGACATGGAATGAGGGGAGTGTTTTAGGAAAGATTGGGGCAGGTGGCAAAATGAAGAAATTTTGTCCTTAGATGGCAACATTTTGCCCGTGAGCAGCAAATTTTGCCAGTTCATGAGTGAAATTTTGCCCATGTAGGCTAAATTTTAGCATTTCCCAGTGAAATATTTTACATAATGCACAAATTCTACAAAATATTTTGCCTGGTGAAATTTTCCAATTTTGCACAACACTAACTGTGCATCTGCAAAAAAAAAACAGAACTTCTTTTTGTTAACAATTTAAAAGTAAAGGACTTTTGTGAAAACTAACCAGCACAGAATAATCTTGAACCACATCATGTCAAACCTGAAAGTTTCAGATTTCAAATCCAAACCATTTTTGAGCTACTGATGAACAAAAATATCTTAATTTATGTATTTTAACTGTTAAGAACTTTGTACCTAATGCTCTGATAATGATTATATTTGCTAGATCTTGAGCTCCTGGCACTAACTCTGAGCATGCCAAGTTACAGGTGAATCAGTTGAATGACAGCCAACAATTATTTGCAAAAATTGTGGTTTCACTTTAAACTGCCTACTCAATCCTAATATCCCTTGTGGCTGCCATCATTTTGTTGGCCTCTGTCTTACCAGCTAGAGACAGGTTAAGAGAGTCCACCTGTTGGTCTCCCTTTGTAGTGTTTGAATAAGGGATTAAGATCATTGGAGACTAATCTGTGGAGGTTATTCGAGATTTGAATGCCTAAGTACTTGATTCCTGGTGCACTGGTTAAGCCAGCAGTCTACATCCCTTGAGGTAGGAGAATCTATTGAGCGGAAGAATTTCAGATTTATTGATATTGATGTAAGTCCAAGATGGAGGCAAAGGATTGTAGAATGTATAAAATATGTGGAAGACCTTCACTTATGTCCTCTGTCAGGATCAGACAACCATCAGCATACATTGCTGTGCTGTATTCGAAACCCTAATTCTAATACCTTGTATCTGCGCATGGGATCTAATGGCAGCTGCCAGAGGCTCCATGGCTAGCACAAATAGTAAAGGTGAAAGGGGAAACCTTGCTTAGTTCCTCTATGTAACTGAAATATCTCCAATAGTAAAGAAGGCAGTGGTAGTTCACCTCTAACTGATCTTGAAAACAGGAAATAATCAAACTTAAGGAGGAGTATCTGGAGTTACTGAGGATAGGGCTGAATATGCAATCCTCAGGGCTAAGGCAGCATATTCGGACGCTGGGAAAGGCCGGAAAGTTGCTGGCACTGAGGATCAGACAAATGGAAGTGCACCGGCACATTCTGGCGATTCGCTCTCGACCACCAACTCTCTCCTAACATCAACTGAGGAGATAGTCTCGGAGTTTCAAGATATTATGCCGAGTTGTATAGCCTCAAAGAGTCAGCCCAGATGCCAACATTGATTATTATTTGGGACTATTGGGTTACCTTCTCTGAAAAATTACCAACAGAGCTATCTAACTGCCCCTATAACTAGGAGGAGGTTCTTGAAGTCATAAAGGCCCTACCCATAGATAAATCCCCGGCCTGACGGGTTTTCAGTGAATTTTTATAAAAATTTATAAGTCTCTTACTTCCCATGTTACTGTCCCTTTTCCAGCATATCCTATCTGGGGCTCAAATTGACCTGACTTTGTGGGAGGCCTTAATTGTGCTGATTCCAAGCCCAGGAAAGATCTAGTTACTGCCCGATATCTCTGATGAATCAAGATATTAAAATCCTATCCAAGATCTTTGCAAATCGTTTCTTGTCAGTTATTCCTGATATGATCCGGCCAGAACAAGTTGAATTGATGCGAGGCGGTCATCAACAGATCACCTAAGGACCCTGTCGCATGTCCTTTCTGCGTCCAGAGATGCTCCTTAACTGGCAGTTCTAGTTTCTCTGGACGCAGAGAAAGCCTTCTGCCAGGGTAGACTGGAATTTACTTGTAAGGACCTCGAGCGCATGCAATTTTTCCGAACTTTTCCAAAAGTGGATCAGAATTTTTGTAGTGTCCTGTCCGCTAGGGTGATGGTAAACGGACTGATCTCCGATAAGTTCTCATTATATGCTGGTACCAGACAGGGCTGCCCCTTTCACCGCTGTTTTTATCTTATATTTGGAGCCCCTGATTAGAAGAGTCAAGCAGTGTCCCCTTATAAGGAGGGTGGTTATTCAAGGGTAGAGGTTAAAATATCGGTATGGGATGATTTATTACTACAACTGACAGACCCAAGTAACTCAATACCGGAACTGTTGGGGGTAATTCAAGAGTTCGCCAAGCTTTCCAATTATAAATTGAATATAGACAAATCTCAGATATTTCCGCTTAATTATAGAGTGAACAAAGCTCTAGTCAGCCAGAGTGGAATGTCCTGGTCATTGAATTCTTTGAAATATCTGGGGATTCAGGTGGTGAGGATCCTTAATCTGGACGATTTAGTTAAAACACTGGCGGAGACTTGAAAAGATGGTCTGAGTTACCCATTACACTTTGGGACGATAAATCTTATCAAGATGAATTTCTTCCCTAGGATTTTTATCCGTTACACTTGCTCAACACATGGATTCCATATGCATGGTTCCGCAAACTTAATGCAATAGTAACCAATTTTATCTGGACTGAAAAACAACCCAGGAATAGCATACCACAAGCTAGCTGCTCCGAAGGACGGAGGGTCTCCGCTTCCGTCCCTAGTTTTTATTACTGGGCGAGCCATATGGTGAAATAGTTAAAATGATTGGAAGGAGAAGAGGGCCTGCTGCTCCAGAAAGCTTACCGTTATGGTTGCAAATAGAGCTGGCCTATATCAAGCAGGAAGGTTTGATACCTTTATCCTTATTGCATATTAAGCTAAAGGACCTCCCCAAACTTAAGACCCACTCCACTGCAATTTCAGTTAAGGTGCACACACAGATATGTGCGAGCATGGAATATATGCAGGAGAGGGACTTGGCCCAACCAGTTTGTGGCAACCCTAATATAAAGCTTGATGGCAAACCGCTTAATAGGACCTGGCTCCACAGCTCGACAATGTCACTCTTGCTCAATTAGTGGCTCAGGATGGCTCATGACTCCAAGTCTCCACCATTTTGAGCAGTCTTGCCATACCTGTCAAATCCATTTTAAGGTCTACCAGCTAGTGCATCTATTAACAAATTATTTTGGCCTGGTTTCTTCTTTTCCCCAAAGAATAGGTTCCAAGGCGTCCTAGGAATACTTGTGGGTCAGAGACATTCGATGTCCAGGATCTCTAAATGTCTATCACGATTGCAAATACCTCAAAGAGTTCATACCAAAAACTATTGGGCGTCTACTTCCCAGGGTTAGAAATAGATGGAGCAGCTCTGTGGAAAAATGTTCACAAATATATTAAACAGGATAGACTGAAATTGGTGCAGTTCCACACACTGCACAATATATATATACCCCTCAGAAACTTCATAAGTTTGGTCTCAAGGACACAGCCCTTTGTTCCAGATGTGTGGACAAGGAGGGTATGTTGTACCATATATTCTGGTCGTGTTCAAGGTGGCTACTCTCTGGAATGTAGTGACGGGCAGATTGGATCCTTTACTGGGCTGCTCCATCTTTTCTGTCCTGAGGTGTGCTTGTTGGGCTGACTATGCTTCCATACCAGTTGTACCTAGGAGGTACTACATGGCCTTAATCTCATTATAGATTAAAAGGTCATTCTCAGACATTGGAAGGATAGTGCGGATATATCTTACCCTGAATGCCTCAAGGAGATCTTGCTTAACCTCAGGATGGAAAAGATGATGGCTAGTTTAAATAACAAGCTGACCAAATACAATAGCATTTGGGAACCCTTACATGCGCTGCTGAGTGTATAAGATATATTTCAGGTGGCCAATCAGGACACCATCTAGAAGATGAGCTGTGCTGGGGAAGAGGAGGGTGGGAGGTAGGGAGGAGAGCAGTCTCTCTTTCATAATTATATGGATGGCTTAAAGGCGAAATGTTATTATGCACTGCAAAGAGCTGCTCTGCTTTGTGTTTGTGAAAATGAACAAACTTTGAATTAAAAAAAAGAAATATCTCCAATAGAATGTTATTAGTTGGTGGTCTAGCTGTCGGGCATGGTAAAGAATACTGATCCATGCTCAAATCGTATTCCCAAAATTACCCTGCTCTGGCACTGCATGCAGATATTCCCACCCATGGAATCAAAAGCTTTATCAAAGTGCATTGATATGGTAGCTGCAGTGGTGGGAAGACTGCTTGCAGCTTGGATAAGGGTAATTAGTGCCCTTATGTGGTCTGCTCTCACCCTTCCTTCACAAATCCTACTTGGGCAGGGTGGATTAGTGATGGAGGAATTCTTGTAGCCTAGCTGCTAGCACCTTAGTTAAAATTTTGGCATCTTCATTAATCAAGAAAATGGGGTGAAAATTGGCTGGGCTAGTTGTGTTCTTCCCCTTTAGGAAGCACTGTGATTATTGCTTCACGGAGAATGGCAGGGAGGTTCAAATGGGTGTGTGCATCCTCCAGCATGCACAGCAGTGGCGCTGTCATGGAATCCATTACTGTCTGGTAATAGTCTGCTGGGTAGCCATCGGTTCCTGGGGATTTATTGGGGACATAGCTAGAATAGCTTTCTTAAGCTCCTGTTCTGAAAAGGAAATTCAGTCTCTCCACTAACTATCTGTAAGTTTAGGCAGAGGAAGGGTCGCCATGAAATCTACAGAGGACTGTCTGCCCCATTTAATGTGTGAGTCATACAGTTCCATATAGAAGGCTACCATAATCTTATTAATGTCCTTAGGGAGGTAACTTTCATGCCCGCGCTGTCCGATAGCTGATCTATATGCAGGTCAGCCTATTGCTTCCTAAGCCAGAGAGCCAGGAGTTTACTGTTCTTCTCCCATAGGCCCAATATTTAAACTTGGTTGTTTATAGTTGTAATTCTGCTTTCCTAGTGGCAAGTGAGTTCAATTTATTTCTTAAGGTTGTGATCTCATATATGAGTGGGGAGTTTTGTAATTGATTGGCCTTCTTATAGATGTCCTCGTTCATTTTAGAGCCCTTTCTAAACTTTCTACCTCTTTTCTCTCAGTTTCCTGTGAAAGGATGTATAGTTGATCATTTGCCTCACACCGTAGCCTTGTAACCTTCCCTTATCCCTGCCAGAGATGCTGATTCAGGAGGATTGTCATTAAAATAATTTGGGACTCTGTCACCAGCCATTGATGACAGTCCTTGTTCTGGAGCAGTTGAGGATCCAGTCACCATTATGGATTTTGGCTGCAGGAGATCTACGGATAATATATGCTTATAGAGACATGACCAAGTATATCAGAGCAATAGAGGTCTGAAAGACTGTTGTGGTTATACCTGGGAAAGTTAACATACAGTCAGTTCTGCTTCCATGGCTTTTGCAGAAAAATAGGTGTAGTCTCTCCCTGTAGGTGACTGGCCTCCAGATGTCTGTGAGTTTATGTAAAGCCATAAGATTTCTCAGGGTGGCTAGGGAGTGCACATGAAGCTCTGGTCTGGAATTGGACCTGTCTGAAAAATGGTCCAAAGTGAGGTTAAAGTCCCTCCAAGAATAACATATGGGTCATCAAATGCCATGTCCAGTATACTCTGGGATACTCTATCTATGAATTCCAGCCTGTCTTCATTAGGGGCATAGATATTTGCTAGTATGAGGGGACCCATGGGAGTCACCAGTATTGCCAACACCCACCCTCCTTAATCAATTGATTTATACTCCAAGATTTTCCATTTTAGGCTTTTAATGTCCCAAGATGGAGACTCTCTTTGCCATTTTCGAAACACTATGTACCCCAACCCACCCATTTCCTTCTCACTTTATACACCTCCTTGTCTACTAATTTGATCTCCTGCAGGAAGGCAATCTGAGAGTTTAGCTTTTCAGGTGGACAGCACTTTTTCCTCTTTAGAGGAGTTTAGGTCCCTCACATTCCCTAAAGGTGGCCATAATAAATGGGGTATTAGCGTGGTCATTCATACTATGTATTGTACTGCAATGGAAGATGCTGTCCCACCTAAAGGTCACACTCACTTATATTCCTTGTGACCCACCCTCCTTGCTCAACTCTTGTAGTACCCTTCTTAAGCCTCCAACCACATTGCGAGGACTCAGCTGTTAGCTGTGATACTTTGTAGTAGCTCCTAACCTGCTATACTTTTTCCTTTGGCCTATAAAAGCATACTCATTGAACTGTAGATGTGCCTGCTCTGGTGCCTTATGCCTTGTGCATAGGTTGGAGAGACTGTTGGGGCTGAACACATCTATAATGCCTACTTAGAACAACACTAGTGAACAACACAGCAGTATATTGTAACATATATACTCAATTAACTTTACCATCTCTAGCTCTAGTCCTTGGAACCCTAGAGCCTTCAGTAACATTCCAACTGCCCCTACTAGAGCAGCCAATGACTCTGAAGACGTTGAGGGGTTGGATTCCTGCACATCCCCATTAAGCTCATAGTGTTAGTATATACTCTATGAAAATAACAGCAGTATGCAGTAGTTAAGAGGGTTAGAGAATTACCCCAGAATCTCTTGGATTTGAAGCAACTCCATCAGGACCTGTTATTCTTGTGCTCAGTGCTGCACCTGAATATTGCCACTATCTGATAAGAGTCAGGGTGAGAACAACATTACATTGGGGAAAAAATCATGCCCATCTCCTTATTTGGTGTCCCACTTTATCACTACTGGTATCCCATCAGATAATTCACCAGGGATAGAGAGAACAGTTCCCAGCATGTAAAACACCCTATTAGTCCTGTTAAAGATCAGGAAGGACTGGGCTTCTATATCCCTGGAGTGAATAAATTGTAGTGTTTCCCCTATATACAAGATTGTAAGCAAATAACTCCTGGCCTTGCTCCACTAGAGAAAAGAAGGAGGGGTAGAAAGGGGCATAACCTAGCTGTGGATGCCCAACAGAGATTTGGGTTCCTCCCTATTTCACCTTCACACCAGGTTGTGTGTCAGTGAGCTTTGTATCCAACCAGTATGATTTGCCGCTTTCAGGATATGGTCGCACTTATTACAGATGTGTGTTGGGTCAGTAATTCCAGGCGTCTACACCTGGGCTCAGAGAGCATGTGAATATCTAGTCCAGTGCCTTAGTACCCCAAGGAGCCCTAAATATAAGGCTCTCAAACCTGGGACCCACAGAACTTTGGTTGCAGAGGAATTTACAATGTAAAGGAACATTCATCTTAACTGCATTTATGTCAAATCTGGAACATAGAAGAAAAGCCCTTTCTAAGAGTGCTGGCTGTAGGGAGGAAAGCATTAAAGCAAACAATCAACACCGCCCTGCAGTGATTGTCCCAGTGGACTGCCCTGACCTGAGTGTATTATCATTTATAAATTGCCAAGCAAAAACTTGCACTCAGCAGGCGCTGTCCATACTAGTGACTGTCACTTGCCAGTATTTGGGAGCAGCCACTTCTCAACATACAGACCAGGGTTAAAAATAAGAACTTTACCCATGAAAAATGTTGACAGGCTAAGTACCATGCCCTCTTCCTGCATAATCCATTGAAAAGCCAGTTCAATTAGTAAAGGTAACCAAAATCAGAAGTTTGTTCAGCAAGCTTACTCACACTGGGAGCTGTTATATCAGAAGTGCGTATGTAAGCGCCACAAGAACGTTCTACTTCCATTGTAGCGGTCAACATCAAACAACTTTAGCTAGGGCCACAGCCTTGTTATCTTCTGGATTTGGCTGAAAACCACAGACATGTATTACAACAACATCCAGGTAATTATTTTGCATTACATTGCTAGGAAATAGGCGGAGGGGGCTGACATGGCTGGGCGATATCTCAGTGGCTCCTCTATCTTTCATGCAGTTTGCCCAAGCCTCGAGATGGGGAACATTCCTCACAGGGGTTGACAGATAGGAGAATGGGAGAAGAAGCAGATTTTTCTGCCCCTGCCAAATCCAGCATCTTGGGAGTCAGTTCCCGTGAGGGCGTGTCGATTTGACATTTTACAGGAGTTTCAGATGGTGAGGAACTGCTGGTCCCAGATAAATGATTGTGGCTCTGGTGGCCTCCATGAGTGCTCTCTGGGCACAGCTTCCTTCAGGTTGGTGGGGCCTTTGCTTCTTCCTTTTGATGGCCCCTCTGACCTGCTGCCATGCCTCTGCTGGGGTCAGGTAAGTCATTTTTGAGGAGACACTCGGCTGAGTATCCATCTGCTTCAGTGTAAGGGCATGCCAGGCTGCACCACATGGTGGTAAGCAGAGTTGAGGCCATTGGCTCACCTTCTGTGGATTCAGACAAGAACTGCTCCACTTGATTCAGACCATTAAACAACAAAAATCCCCGATAGTGGACCTGTAACATTGATGGGTATTGGAGGAAGCAGGAATGCCAAGATGGTACAGCTCTTGTTTTACTCCCAAGTAAGCTCTGTGTTTGTGTGAGAGCTCTTGGGAGTAATCTTGAAAAAGTTGTATTTTTGTCCCTTGCATACCAGGGTACCTTTTTCCCTGGCAGTCCTCAGGTACAGATCTTTTATTGAGTATTTGAGATATCTGCACAATATCAGGTGAGGTCTATCCCCCGGGCTTAGGTGCCAGGGATCTGGCGCCCTCTTCAACTTGGGCTGGGGCATGGTGTTTGTTTCAGCTGTTCTGGAAGGAAAGAATGTAGAAACTGGATCATATCTTTACCTTCAGCCCTTCAGGGACCCTGACTATTCTGAGATTGTTTGGTTGGGCCCTATTTTCCATGTCATCCACTTTATGTAACAAGTACTGTATCTGGGCTTGGTGATCTGTTAGGTGGCGTGATGGGTGTGTAAGTTCCTCATGTGCATTCACCATTTTTTCAGTCCCTACCACCAGCGTTGTCAGGGCTTGCATTTCTGTTAAAGTTTTTGGTTGTGGCATCCTTAAGTTGGGCCGTATTTACAAGGTGTATTTAATTGATCGGTTATTTTAGCCATTTTTAATGTGATCCTTCTTTCCCTTCTGGAGACATTCTGTCACTCATTGTACTCAGAGCTCGCTTGACAGCTGTGACGGTCACTGGGAGGGAAGAACTGAGTCTTGTGGATGATGGCCCAGTAGTGATTGACAGCCCTCAAGGTAAGTGCCAAGGATTATGCCCACGATATTACTCCCTATCGGCTGCAGTTGAATAGTCGATATATATATATATATATATATATATATCCATCAAAAGCTCTGCATGATACTGATGTTGTAGTCCACTTTTAAATGACAAAATGCCTTTAGGTCCAAGGATGCAGCAGATAGTAGATCCTGTAGTTTCCATGTTAGAATTATGATGCCACCTTATAAAAATATATATCCCTGTTTACAAGACAGTCCTGTATGTGGACAAATCAGTTTCATTCAAATACAAAATGCATTACAAGATACATTACAAGTACTCTTCACAATATACATTACATAACAATTACAAACATTAGAGAAACAGCTTTCCAGTGCAGTAGTACCAGCAGTACAAAATGGAGCAGTATGTACAGAAAATGGCAGCTTACTCCAGTATAATGTAAAAAGCTCACTCCATGCTTTTCAGCTTCACTGCTAAACTCAGAACTAACCTTAACCCTCTCAATATCTTATGCACAGATGACTCACCATTGGTCAATACGACTCTTTCAAGTACCAGGACATCTTGTTTGGTGAATCCCTGGACTTTAACTGACACGATACTGCTACCTGTAAGTCCATAAATGTCAAGCTTGGGGCTTCTACTGGACTAGCTATGCCCTTACCCATCAACTTGGCTTGCTGTTGCACAAGGCATTCTATATCTGGCACTAGCCTATGGCTCAATCACCTACTGAGGAGCATCAAAAATACTCTTCACAAGTGGGATACCACCCATAATAACATCTGCCACTATGCTCTACAGCCCCTATAAGCACCACTGTCAGCTTTTATACCGATCTAAACTGGCTCTCCTGCATTGCCTCATCGGCTGAAGTCCCTGGATCTCATTGACAGTATTGCTAGATCAGGTCTTCCAATCACTTGCCTCCATGCTAGACACACAAGCTATCTCCTATGGGCTCAGATCCACTGACCAAGTCCCTCCACATTTCTAGATGCAAAACTGCAATGGGTGTGTGGACTTTCTCATATACTGACCCTAATATTGGAGCCCTCCCCAAGCTATTCATTTTGCTCTGACCCATGCTTGCTTCAAAGACTACGCCTATACTCATCTACTTGACTCAACCCACTGCACATGCTTTCACCCTCCATAGACCCTCCATCCTTACCTCTTGCTGCCATGTCTCTATCCACTACTGCCTCGCTTCACAAACTCTCCTCTTAACCTGACCTCCTGCCTTCATTCTTTCACCTCTTAGCCTTGCCATTTTCCTAGGCATCACCCTCCCCACCTCCCTCCTCACTCTTAAGTTTCCCACTTCTCCCCACTACTAATCCATACTTGGCCACAGGACAGCACATACAGCCCTGGTCTCGACTAATAGACTCCCCTTAACTGTCACTCCTTTACTTCTTTGGAACTCTATTCTTTTGCTTTGGTCCCAACTCAATCTATTTGGGTTCCCATTTGAACTGCACTTTTATTGTTATTTTGTAATGCTTCTCTCTCTCTTATTTTGTATCTCAGACATTGTTTTACCTGCATTTGTTATTTTTTTCTTTTACATTGTCTATACTATAATCTTTTGTTACCATAAAATTGTATTTGGACCTGTACTCTTGTCTCACCTATTGCACTGCTTTCAAACTGTTGTAATGTACTCCCTTGTATCCTCCAGGTTGTGCCTGAAAATAGGCATTGCTATACCTAGTGCACCTATCCAATTACCAAAAGGAGGCAGTATAGTGCAGTGGTCTAAGGCTCTGAGCTGCAAATCTGGTGACATCTAGCAGACCAGACCTGGGTTTGAATCCCACTGCTTCCATTTGCATACTGTGTGACCCTGAGCAAGTCATTAACTTCCATCCTTGTGCTCCCAGGTCACTCCTGTGAAAAAGCTTTCAACTTAGTGTGCTATTCTGGTTAAACAACTAAACAAAAAAAAAAGCTAAAAAGTACTGTATAATGGCTGCTGCTCATCAGCTGTTCATTCCGGCCTACTCAAATCTGATGCTATTTTTGTACATTTTGTATCCGTTGGATGTACTATGCACTATAGCAACACACAATAAGTAGCCATGAAAAGTGGAGTGCTCTGATTCTGTGTTTTTTTTCTGGGTGCCTCATCCTGCCTGCATTGTGCGTAACCTAAGCACCTGTTATGCACCACATATTCATGCATGCTGTGTGTGGGATATGCCTGTGCCTTGTGCAGTTACACATGGATTTATGCCCAGATTGGTTAGTGTATGGGGCCCTCAGTGAATAAAACTGCACTACATGCCTCTGTGTACGTACTTTCCTGAACATAATTATAATGTAGGTATGTGGTTTTTTCCATGAGCTGAATACAGTAGGCTGACATGCTGACATATTAAATGTCAAATAAACTTAAAATCACACTTGTTCAATAAACATGAGACAGTACTAGTCAAATTTATATTGAGTTACATTTTCCTTTTTGAGAGTACTATTAGCACATTCAGTTAATACTTTACAATGTCACTGACCATCACCCACAAGAATTATTACTTTATGTGATTTTTCCAATCTTTATTAAGAAAATCAACCTCATATTCATGTATTCTATTGTAAAATAATGGTGTTTTTTTCTAGTCTATAAATGAAAAGCAAGTCATCTCCCAGCAGAGTTGAAGTAACACAACTACTTTTAAAAGGTGCCAAACCTAGGAGCAAACTACAGAACTATAGGAGAGAGCAAAAGCAAGTTTAATTTAATTTGCACATGTACTAACAAGAACCCTATAAAGCCTAAATGTATCTGAACTTGAAATTGGACTTCTAAAAATGAAAATGTAGTTATATAGAAGGTAACTTCAAATTTGAAAATGACTACTTATATTTAGAAGAACTGTTACTTTGTAGAACAGATTTTAGAGCTCAGATCTCTGCTTTCCAGTTTATAAGAATCAATGACCACTGCTGCATTATACAACTTTTAAAAGGAAATGACATTTGAGATATAGATATGCATAACCTTACGGTGAACAAATTGTAGAGAAGCATAAGAGCACCAGGATCAATGGTTATGGTGCTCAGTGTGAAAGAGCAAGAACCAGGTAAGCATATAACAAGTGGCACATCTCAGCAATCAAGAAATGCATTTGCTGTAGCCTAATTAATGGATTGTACATCCACGAAAGGCACTTATTGCATGTTTTAATTATCAGTCAATAGTGCCCTTCACGACCAACAAACCATAATAGCAGGAAATACACCAACCAGTATCAGCAATTATGGTCATTTATTGTGAAAAAGAGACATGCACATAGGCACAAGGTGCATTAACAGCAGTCTCCCAAGTGAAAGGCATACATGGGAGACACTTCTGTTTAAGCACTGTGTGCCTATGTGTATGTCCCTTTTTCACAATAAATGACCATATTTGCTGATACTGGTCGGTGTGTCTCCTGCTATTATGACTGCTCATGTCTGTTTACCTGGATAATACCCTTTCAGTGGATATAACTAATGATTTGTAGGTAGTGAAGGGCACTACTAACTGATAATTATAACATGCAATAAGTGCTTTCGTGGATATACAATCCATTAATTAGGCTGCAGCAAACGATTTCTTGATTGCTGAGATGTGCCATTTGCTATATGCTGAAAGCACTTTTTGTTTTATATGCATCCTCCCTTCCCCTCTCCTTGTCCCTTTTCAAGTATTCCTGATATCAAAGGTACCTCCCTCTTCCAAGTTACCATGGAGCAGCCAGAAGTCCACATTTCAGTCCATCAACAGTGTCTAGTAAAACTCTCCTTTCCCTTCAGTGCCAGCCACGGTCTGGTTACAAATAGTGCACCTCACTAAATATCATGGTTTGTGTTATTTGAAATCACATGTTGGCTGGCTACATAGGTAAGTGTAGGATTGTTGCTGTTGTTGTTGCAGAGCTGAGAAGCGTGTACTCTGTGTTGTGGTGGGTACAACTAGACACCAGGGAGAACTTAAAAACATTGGGAGAGGGAGGTGTGACACTGGACACCAGGAAGTGCTTCAGCACTAACAAGGTCAATGATGGGTAAAACTGATCAAACCCTTTCTAGATCCCAAGGGCCTTAAAACACTAGCACATGTTTTTGTTACATCAAGGTTGGATTATTGCAGTGCTCTGTACAGTACTGTACCCTGTGTTAGCTGGATGATTGGTCCATCACCTGTAGCTTGTAAAAATGTTGAAGCCAGACTGATTGATAGAGGTTCTTACTCCAGGAATATCTTCCCAGTACATTGCACTAACTGCTTGTGCAGTTGCATGTTACCTGAAGATAGGGTTGTTAACATTCAAAACCCTTAACAATAAGAGCCTGGGCTTTCTGAAAGATCACCTGTGTCCATATACTCCCGTCACCCCTTCTGTCATCAGAGGACAGTCTTCTGACTGTCCCCAGGTCTACATTAAAGCAGTCTGGGGACAAGGTCTTTGTAGTGGTTTCTACAGTATTATGGAATGCATTGCCCAACATATAAAGGAGGTCCCTTTGAAGAAAACTTCAAAAGAAGATTGAACTGCCACCTCTTCACATTGTCTTTCCTATGTGTTATCACATGGCTCTAACATTTTGCCTCAGGGTTTATGATTTGGGATTAATCATTAATTTTGTTTAGTAGATTTTGAATTAAATGGGCTGAAATTAGTGTGGGTATTATGAAGTAATGTTCAACTTCTGTTGTGACCTGAATTGTTGTAATGTACCCAGAGACTGTGGGATGGGCTTAGATAAACAAACATTACTTGCTTACTTAAATACTGTACAGCAGAGAGTACTCAGAATGAGGAGAAAAACCATATGCATGAAAATTAGAAAATTTTGCATGCTGTTCCACGATTTTAATCAAACAACCTGAGGATCACTTTTAAGGCTACTTGGCATAGCAAAATCAGTCTTTTTTATTACTTAGGAGAACGCAAGCATGGCTTAACATGTACTTGTTACTTCCATGAATAAAATTCAGTGGGATGCTGATTGCAACACACTACTGTATAATACAATGGTACGGAGCTTGTAGGAACCTATACCATAGCATAACAGCTCCTCGCCCTCTCCCTTCCTCTTTAAGTTGTTCTGGAAAGGGCTGCCACATCATGTGTCCATAACTAATTGTAGCCCCCATGGCTCCAGGCTTCCACACTTTACATTTTCTCCCTCCATCACCCAGCCTCTTCTTCATGAGGATGAATGATTATCAGCTGTTCTTGCACCATCACTACTTGTGGTGTACAGGCACCTCAACAACTTGAGGAAACTTACTGTCTGGAGCAAATGTCAACAGACATGAATGAATCATGTACATTCTGCTGTTGACAAACAAGATGCCAGTTATACTACATCACAACAACAGACACAATCCTCATTCCTCACAAGAAACAGGATTATAGAATCAAGGGATCATTTAGCTGTGTATCTTGCCATGTGTTCCAAATGCCCTAACACAAAACTTTAGGCAGGTTTACACTACCTTGCCATCCATATCATGTCAGTGTATGCCACTCCGTCATTCTACCTGCTATGATATTGATGTTCACTCACACTATCAGCACCCACATTGCTACCGCAACTCAAGCAATGGGTTTCTGATGTTTCAAACAACATTTCGGGGGGTTCAGGTTGCTCCTGCACAACATATTATCCTTTTAAAAGTCAGTAGCTCTAGGCTGGCCAAGTGGAGTGGAGGGCTGAGGTGCTGCACCTTACCTCCTGCCAAACCAATGACCCATGTTTGGTGATGAGCATGGATTGCTGGGGATCAGCCATGGGAGAGAGGGCTTGGTGAGGATTGAGCAGTCCCTTGGAGCTTTATCTTCTGGCTTTTGACTAACACCATGTGGAGGCATGGTGGTGGAGCAGGTGATGGAGGGAGCTAGGGACTAGGCAAGGGGCTGGAGGACTGGAGTCACTTGGGCCAAGGTGTGCATGCATGCCTCCACATACACATCACCCTTGTGTGTGAGGTTCTGGGGTAACAGGGAGAAAACCAGGTGGAAAATTGGGGTTAGGGCTTGTTGAAGCCCCCATGCTAGCACCGATGGTCCACCTGAGGTTGGAGGAGGTGTGACTCAGGATGGCCATGGAGCCAGAATGGGATGATCTGATACCACCACCAGCCTGCATTGGGTGTAAACAAAGTATGGTAAAAAAGGAGAGTATCTCTTAATATTTATGCACAGCAAGCTAGTGTATGCCACCTGGCCCCAAACTCCATATTTCCTATGACAGTTCTGTGAACTTAGATGTCCGGACTGGAGTGCCCTGCAATGCTTTGGGGTAGATGACAGCCTGTCACGAATGCGAACTGTCAGTCAAGGAGGGATACGTGACTGATGGCTCCTGCTTTCATACACTTTCAAAACATTTTAAATTATGAGCCTGTTAGTGCAGTGCAGGTACAAGATTACAAGTAGGAAAGGGACAATTCAGTGTGCATCATGGGGCTGCACTGTTGCAGAGGAGCAGCATGTTTACATGCTGTCAAAAACACCTGCACCGTGTACTGTATCAGAGCCACCTGCAATGTTATTCATGAAGTTTACACTGCCTGAGCAGCACTGATGCAACTTATATGCACTTCTCACACTGGTGCAAATCAGGTAGTGTAAATGGATCTTATATGTGGGTAAAACAGGGCAAACACTAAGAAAACGAATATATATGCACTTCTAGGGCATTAGATACCAATTCAGTGGTTGAGTTTACATGGCTGCTCTTGAGTTGATTCTTGGGCAGCTCCTGTGCTGCCCTGACCTCCCACACTGATTCTGCTTCTAGTTTACATAGATTCTCTCAGCACTAATACAAGCTGTGCTGGAGAGGGACCCTGAGTTCAGGAGCCAGGTGAGAGGATACCTGGTCCATTGAATGTGCACAGTAGAGGGTGGTGCAGCCTGTCCACATGGCTGCTTACATAGCTCACTCCATATCGCATCCCTAACTGTGTAACAGTTCAGGAGAGGAGTATGGATTAGCTGATGTGTTGTTATTAGGCCACATTTGCACTGCAGCAACCCAAGTGTTCGGGTTCCTGAGGTGCAATTGTGGCCATGTAACTGCCCTACTGACACACCAGTGGGTATGCATTCCTCCAGCACAGGACATGCTGTAATTAATTAGAGGGCATGAGAGTGGAAGTCCTTAAGGGAACTTCAAATTGCAGACAGACAGAACAGCCTGAAATTTAGACTCATGGGTTCCTTTTAATACACTGGACTCTGGTGTCAATATAGGGATACTGCACAGTAGCTTTCATATCACACTATTTAACTGAATTGTTCTTGAACACTTCACAGAAAAGTTCTTTTACTATTAATACAACAATAATAGAGTTCTCTATCACAAAAGGTAATATGTAACTAGTTACTCATAATATGCCATACTCTTCAGCCTTGCTTTGATGTAAATCAGTATTATAATGACTGTTTACATATCTACTGTTTAAGTTAAGTGGCTAAAATTCCTTCTTGTGCTTCGTGTTAAACCCATATAAAGAAGTTTCAGCATATGTTGTGTAATGGAATTCCAGATTTTTCCCATTTGGGAAAAGTCATAATTCCATATGAAGAATAAAAATATGGCAGTAATTCTATTTGCAGAACGAATTTACCTACAAATCATAGGAATCATAGGAAAATACAAGCAGTTATGGACTACATCTCCATTAGCTTGCCCAGTCCCATTTATATTGATTAAAATTAATGAATCCTGTCTCTAAACTCAACATCCAATCTTGCTTTGAAGTTATTCATATTAGGACTCTCCACTATCAATGCAGGTAAATTGTTCCAGGATGTCACAACCCTTTGGCTAAACCAGTGCTTTCTTAATTTCAGCTTCCATCTTGACAGAAAAAGTTGTTTGTGATGCTTCCTAGAAATGACATGGTCCATATTAAATTTAATTCCCAGCTCCTCCTGCAATAAGGGATCAAACAGAGCTTTAAAAAGCATACACATATCCCTCTAAATCTACGATAGGACAATGAATATAAGCCCAATGTTTCCATCCTTTCCTGTAAGATTTATTTGCCAAACCTAATATAGCTTTAATCATTCTTCTCTGGACCCCTCCAACCTAACCATATCTTCTCTCCTATATGGAGACCACACCTGAGCACAATACTCCAAGTGGGGTCTAACCAGGGAACTATACAACGGGATCAAGACTTTAGCATCTCTGCTTGATATATGCCTTAGTATGCTATTTAAATTCTGATTAACCTTCCTAATCTGTAATATACAATGGTGACTAAACTTAAAATCAGGTGTAATAGTTATACCCAAATCCCTTTCTTGTATGGCTTTTTAATATATCCTGGCCAATTTTGTAAATCACATTGCTATTGTTTTTTCCCAGATGCATGATCTTACACTAAGCAGAATTTAATTCCAATTTGTTTGACTCAGTCCATGATGCTATAATATTGATAGCTGTTTGCAAGGCTAGCACATCTGTTGAATTATTTACTATTGCTCCTAGTCTGCAATCATCGGCAAATTTAGACAGCCAAACATAGGGGTATGTATTCTCAAGGTGGATATATACATAATAAACAAACAGGGTCCCAACACTGACCCTGAGGAACATTGCTAGTCACTGGGCCCAATCAGAATAAATTCCTTCACCATCACCTTCTGTCGCCTATCACTCAACCAATCAGTAATCCAATTTATTACATTAGTCTCAGAATAACTTTCTTAAGAACAATTATCAGTTCACTATGTGGCAATTTATCAAAAGCTTTCATGAAATCCATAAACACCACATCGACCGAGTTACCCAAGTCCAATTCACATTTACATTCTCGTAAAAGGTCAATAGATTAGTCTGACAAGATCTAGATCTTGTAAATCCATGCTGAGAATGGTCCATTAAACCATTATCTTCCAACAAACTAATATTCTGTCTTTTAATGTACTCCAACACTTTGCCCATTATTGAAGTTAAACTGACTGGACTAAAGTTTGAAGGTACTGATTTGGAGCCTTTCTTAAAGATGAGCACCACTGTTGCTTCTTGAGATGTCTGAAAAATATAAGAAAGGGAGGTGTCAAAAATCTGCTAATTCACAGATTACTCTTGGGTGTATAGAATCAGGGCCAGGAGATTTATTAATATCCAAGTTCCTAAGTTTGTTAGCTACCTCCTTGAGGTCAATTACTATTCCCCAGGTGTAGATAGTTCTTTGCCAACAACATCTGATGGAGAGTTAATATTAAATACAGAACAAAAATATTTATTCTGTAAATCAGCCATATCCTCAACAAGCAAAACCTGCCCCAAGTCGCCTTAAAGGGACTAATGGTGTTTGAATTTTTCTCCCACTATTTATATATGAGTAAAATGATTTTTTATTATTATTAATTCTGAAGCTAGCTCTACCTCAAATTCAGCCTCTTCCTTTTCTTAAAGCTTTTTTCATAGTAGCTGCAATATGTTTAAATGCCAACCAGTTAGTCCCTGTTTTATTTTTACTATAGTTTTTGTAAATTTTATTTTTCTATTAGTCAATTTCTTAATACTGAGGTGAATCAGCTAGGGTTGTGTTTGCTTTATTATACTTATTACTAATGGGTATATGTTTTGCCATAAGACTCTTAAGTTGTTCCAGTAATAATAACCACATCTCATTTATAGTTCTATTATGAAATGCACTATGCCAATCCTTTGAAAATTCGATCCTAAATCCTTGAAAGTTAGCTTTGCCAAAATTCAGTTTAGTTGTTGGTGCAACATCTTTGAGAACATGGGATTTTATAATACTAAACATCACTATACGATGGTCACTATTACCCAAAGGGATTTACACTGATATTAGACAACTCATTACCCATGTTAGTTAAAATGATATCCAGGATGCTGTTTCCTGGTGTTTTCTTCTACCAACTGTATAAGGCCTAATTGATCAAAACATCCAAAAAGACTTATCTAATCTGGACATACCATGCCATGATTCCCATATCATATTAGGCAAATTCATATCTCCCAAAATTATAATGTTGTCTGCTGGGTCTAGGTTACTAAATTGTTTAATTAGATCTAGATCATTAACTTCTGAACTGGAGGAGGTCGATACACTAGGCCCACAATAATTTTGGTACCATCAGATGGGAGTAATTTAACCCAAAGATATTCAAGATGTGACTCTTCCATTATTATTTCCTCAGTTATAATAGATTTGTGTATATACATAGCAATTCCACCACCCTTCCTAAAGTCCCCAGATTTGGAGTAAAGCTTATAACCTAGAATTGAGTATGCCCATGTATCCTTAGAATCCCACCAGGTTTCAGTAATCAATGCTATTTGAATATTCTGTGAATAAAGTAAAATTTGAAACTCCTCAAATTTATTGGTAAGACTTCTTGCATTTATTTATTTATTTATTTATTTTATTTTCCTCCTTTTCCTGGCTGAGCCACCGATCTTTATCTCCTGGTCATGGCCCTGGAGACCTCTACCACCGCCTATTGCTGCCAGGGACCACAGTAACCCCCGACTTGCCCCGGATGGGGCCTTAGGCCACCTTATGGCCATGGAACTATGACTAGTTGGGGTCCTGCAGTGACGGCGGTGAATCAAGACCTCCGGGAGGGCTTCATTCTCTCATTGGCCCGCCCGCCATTCTTTTCCTAGTTTCTTCCCCACAGAGGAGGTGGGATGTGCAATGATGCCAGCGCCTGCCCCTCCTCCCCTCCTTGTTGAACGTCGGCAGCGGGTCTCCCGTCCTCCACCAGGGGTCCTCTGTGCTCGAGTGTTGTCCCCACCCTCCCCAGAGAAGGAGAACTGCCCATCGGATGCTCCATCCTTCTCCCCGGCTGGCCTTCTACAACCCGGGTCCATTCCTGAACCCGGTCACCAGTGTTGCAAGCAGAAATCCACCGCCGCGCCTGATGGTCCGGCTTCTTGCATTTATAAGAACTCCCTTCCAGTCGGGCAATACTGTAACCCTATTGCCATTATTAGCGTACATTATTACAGTCCACTACCATACCCCTCCCCCTTTTCCAGTTTAAATGGAAACGATGACCACATTTATCTTTTTACTTAATATTCTAGTACCGGCATAACTTAAATGGAGGCCATCATGCTTAAAGAATGATCTCCCGTGAATGTCAAAGAATTGTCCATGAAGCCTATTTTTCATTAACACAAAACAGTCTTAACCATTTATTTAGCTCTATAATTGCTTCATTTTTGTATGCATGATATGCAAATGTTGGTAGGATTCCAGAAATGATTATTTCCCCATTAATGTGTCTAATCCTATCAACTACCTTTTTAAACTAGAGTGAAATTTCTTAACATTACTTATACCTATATCATTGATACCCAGGTGTAAAACAACCAATGGGATAGATGTGCCCACAGAAGTCCATCTAGTAGATCAGGAATATCACTCAATTTTACTCCAGGAAGTGTGCTAACTGTAGTGTTAGCATTTCGCCCATAACATATCATTGAATCCACTCCCTTATAATGGAGTCCCCTATAACTACTATATCTCTGTATTGGAAATTATTAATAACTTTATCAGCCAGTTTCTCATGATGCACCCTTAGTCATGTTTTCCCTGCCATTAGGTTATCTTGAGCAAGAGGTTCAAATTTATTCTGTAATGATAGGGAAAAACAGTGGAGCCATTTTTACAAATGTATGGGAGAGGGTGCTTATAGGACCATTATCAGAAGGTATTTGTACATTATGTTCAGTTAGATCACCTAATCCAGCCATCATGGTGTCCAATCGGCCAACTTAACAAAAAAAATGTGCTACAAATTTCACAATTCACAATGTAAATGTTTTTCCTTCATGGAATTTCATAATCTCACAAATGATATTAAAATTGTATGTGCCCTAGTTATAATGTCACTAGAGCCCCTAGATAAAACAGTATATACATAGTTGCTTTGTATTGCTATATTTGATCTCCTTTCAAAGATTAATTGAATAATGTTGAGAAATGCTTTTGGCAAACTTCATACTGAAATGTTGTGCTCCCTACAAAGATACTGTATGCCTATTTATGCGGTATGCTGCATCCATTCTTGATTTTCCCTCGCCTCCCTGCCATTCCATTCACTTCTTCTGACTGTCTTACATGCTGCACAGTTTTCAGTGAAAGGCCACAAACTGCACTCCATGGAATAGCCAAAGAGCCACACCCCAGAATCCACTCTTTCCTACATGAAGAAAGGGTGCTCCATATTGTAGCTTGAGATTTCAAATCAAAGCATAAATTACTTTGTGGTGCTTTGTTAATTAATGCACTGACACATAACATTTTGCCATGTCTGAGTTTTGTCACTGTGATTTATAGGTATTATCATCATCATCATCAATTATGTGCACTGGAAAATCAAAGAATGATGTAATAAACCAATAAGTGAAGGCTAATTTCCAATGGTGTCCTTCATGAGAGCTCAGTTATTTAGGTACACAAGGTTACACAATTAATTTATTTATTTGGTAATGGTGTAGGCATGCTGGCCCAAGAGTTAATCTGTTCTCAGGCATGATCCAAACCAGAAGGCAAGGATTGCCACAGACAATGTAACTCATGAACTAGAGACAATTGCAAGAATGGCATGGTAATGGGAGCATGGCGGCAGGCTTCTAAGATGGCTGCTTAAAAGTGAACTGCTGTGATCTCAGGAGGAAAATCCTCATTGCATCTGTCTAATACAGTGATCTTAGAGAAATCTCTCCTATAGTACCTGATTCTGTGACCCCTGCACTACCTTCAGTCAGGTATTTTATTTCTGTCCATCTCACCAAGATAGGAACGGTAATCCATGTTGCAGGTAAAGCATAAAATTGTAAACTAAGTCTGTGCTGCAACTTTCTCTGGTCCATCAGGAAAGTTTCCCTCATCCTACTGCCACCTGACACCACCCTCTTTAGACAGCTCTTGGCGACCTGAAATGAGAACACCCCACCCAACCTTGCAGTCTTGTACAGGCTCTTGATTTCCTGCAGCTGCTACCATTTCTCAGACTGAACTATGTGCGCCATGCTGATGATCCTCAGCTTGACATTCCTTGACAGTGTGAGACATCCTGTCAGCAAGTTGTTTGCCAACTCTACTGCACCACCACCTATTTGGAAGACTCAGCAATTCTACAGGGCCTAGCAAACATAAAAGAGAAATCTGCTCCCATCCATGGTGCAGACTTCACTCAGAAACTATATATAGAATACAAACATAACTAGCAGCTCACCACCACTGGCCAGAAACCTTAGCCTGCTTTCAAAACATGCATCTCCTGTGGGCTAAATATAACCAGGCAAGTTAGACAGCTCCAAGAGTGACCAAGGGAGGTACTGCTATAATTAAGCAAGCAATAACACAAGATGAGGTGTGGGTTGTCGCCTGATAAGAGCATGCCTACAAGGGTGTACTAAGGCATGAGGCACTTGCATCAGTGCCTTATGCCCCTAGGCGTGCTCTTATCAGGTGATAACCCACACCTTAGAGTGTGTTATTGCACTTATAAAATGGGTTTCCCAAATAAGTATTGAAGGGAAAATAAAATAAAAGAGGGAAAGCATTTTAATAATTTGAGGTTTTACTATGTGAAGTAGTGAAATAGTCCCTCTGTTCTGTACTGTGATGTCCACTGCATGTCTCCCAGACACAGAGACACAGGTCAGGGTGTCCTGTCTGCATACAGTTTTAATTTCATATTGTGTTCGTTGTCTACAAATAGTGGTAATATTGTACTGTTGTCCTCGATTTTCTGCATAGTGTTAATCTTGTACTGACAATTGAGTGGCTGCTTTAATTAACAGCAAGTAGAGGGGCTTTGTTTTATGTGGTGTCAAGTCTGTCCATTCATGAAGAGACTGTTATTTTATTTAATGTTTTTTTGGTATTTGTTTTAATATTGCGGTGAGTGGTTTTGTTGACTTCATAGCAGATGTCCCATGCTGGGTACTGTATGGAGCCATTTCTGGGATGGCGTTTTGTTTTCATATTTCTTTTTCTGTGTGATGCCATGTCGCTTGAAAGGGTGTGTCCTGTGGTAGACAGCTCTTGGGCTGTGGAATTTAAATATTGAAGACTGCAAGGGAAGGGGAGAAGCAGCATGTGGTGAAAGGGAAAGTTGTGTGCGACGAGTGGTTCCCATTTCAGCGGTTGCGGTGCCTTTCAGTGAGGTATTTTTATGTTAAGATACTGATACAAACATCGTGGATGAATTTATTGAAATTAATTTTCATATGCTTTGTGGTTAGAGGGTCTTTCTGTGTACTGTTATAGCACTGGGACATTTCACGGTGGTGCAACCCATTGTGTGCCCACTTTTAAACTGCTTGGCAACTTCGACAGGTTCATGATTTCTCTTTGTTGTTAGGTTGTCTTGGGAGAAAAGTGCCGGTTGGCATCAATACACGATGATAAGGACACGGCTCAGAGGTCCTTTTAGCCAATGACATTCATCCATTTTCTTTGCCCATTTTATAAGTATTGATAACTGTATCTAGTCAACAGCAGGAACTACCTCTTCTCCTACCTGAGTAGCAGTCCTCACCTCATCTCTTCAACAAAACTCCCCCAACTGGTTGCATGCTCCACAGCCCTAGCTCCTGTTTATCTGCCTTGTAGTGCTTGGACCCCAACTACATAAACAGAGAGCTGGTGTGGCTAAATCCTAGGTGACCGTTCAAGATTTTATCAGTATTCTATCCTCTATGGGCATACAGAAGATACAGTTTCCATTTTCCTGTGTAGTGAATCTTCTTCCTGCACTGATTCTCCTCAATGTCCATCAAGTCTCATATCGGGCTTTACCTTTTCCTACCACCCCTTGCAGCTCGTGTAACTCTGTCTCACCCACAATAAAGCAGGGCAAATAAATACATTAGAAAGCCTTAGGTATCACTTTAAGGACATGTCTCTCTCCAAGATTCTGCCACATCTTATGGTGCCCTCAGCTAAACAATCCTGCTCCTAACTGACAATTACTTACCTCAGAAAGATGCCATCTGCATTGGGGAGTGGCAGACAGCAACATGGTTCATCTTTTTCCCATTCCACTACAGCTCCCAATGGCATGGCACACATCTTGGATATGCTCTCACAAATACTAAAAATACTGCAGAACTTAAATCCTCCACAGTGCAGACAAAGTGCAAACTGTCAGCTCTTGTGGGCAGAGTGGCAGCCATGGAGCAAAGACATCAACAACTCCAGGAGCTGGGTTGCAACAAGCAAGACAGCCTCAGATAGAATGACCACCAAATAACATACTAACTACAAAAGGCTGATGTTCTGGAGAATCATGCCAAGAGAAAGAAAGCACAATTACTGGCTTTCCGTAAGGAGACAAGGGTAGGGATATGGTTGTGTTCCTGTAAAATACTATACCCCTTTGTTGACTGCACCAAATTGCCCTCCATTAAAACTTGAAATGGCACACCAGATTCTGGCCCCAAAACCCTGGCAAGGAGAATGCCCTTGGCGAACCAATGCAAATTCATTTGCAGCCCTGTAAAGGAAAATGACCTGCAACCATCCAGAGAGTCCAGCCCCTAAAGTGGGATGGCCACATTATCCAAATGTTTTAGGACTTTTCCACATAACTGTCTAAACGCTGAAGAGTATACGTCTCAGTCAACAACAAATTCACCCAAATATCAGTGTCCCACTCCCTGGGCTATCCCGGGTCTACTCTGAGTACAAATCAATGGGACCTTTATCGCTTTCAGTCTCCAACTGAAGCAGAATAGTTCCTGCAGCAACACTGGCTAAACCACTAATTTCAGGCTCAGTTGTCCATTGTGCACAACATTGTTCCAACTCTACCAATGGACACCTCTCCATCACAACATGCTCAACACCTTACTGCGGCATCCAGTACCTCTGTTGTGACTGATCTATGATACCAAGTTATCTGAGACAGAAGTCATAACAAAATTCCAGAATCAACCAGTGCAAGAACCACTAACACCAAAATGCAGATCCAAGAGCAGGAAACACAACTTACCCTCCTCAGCATCTAGTAACACCTCACCAGCCTATCCTCTGGTGAAGACTCACAAAAGATTTTCCACCCTAGGATCCACCTCTCCAGAGGAGCAAACCTCCATAGCACAAATAGAGTATTCAGCAAGATGGACACTACCCACAGTAGAGCAAATTCAAGCAACTTGGGCAGATATGGTCTAAGCAGCAATAGGCAAACCAAATCAGCCTCCAAATCCTGTACTGAAGCTGCAACCTCAGCTGCCTCAGCAGACCCTGAAAACCTGATCAATCTTTTGTAGGTCACAGTGAGAAACCTAACCTTTCTGTTGTGGTACCGCCTGCTCTTCAGCCAGGCAACTGAGCCTGGGGTGGTTGTGGATTTCTCTATCTAGTCTCCAGATGACCACTCTGTCACTATATGTAAGTGTGAGGTCCATTTAACTGTGGGCCTCAGTAGCAGAAGGCTATTACATCTCTGCTAGCTATTGTTATAAACACAGACTGGGGGCCCCACACATACATGCTACTGGTACAATACTCTTGAGGTACTTCTTTTTGTCATGCTTTTGTGGTCTTTTGTGTATGGATCTCTAGATGTGAACTTACTAGCATTCAATAATGATTATGTGACCCTAAAGATGCTCAGGAATGGCTTGTTCTTTGAAAATGGGACTGGTAGATACTCAAGGTAGCTTCCACCTCCCCAACTCCCTCTCTTGCTTCCTATACTCACCTCCAGACCTCCTAACATCCCTCACACTGGATCTCATCAATATTTATGTGGTCTTCACAGGTACCTGTACATAGCTAGCCTTACCTAATCACACCATTTAAAAGCAAATGCACCTCCAAACTTGTAGACCCTATAAAACTGAGGCTCAGTGTAGCATCCATTTCTTATTTAATAGCACTCCATCTGCTCCCATTGTAAAAGGGCCTTGCATGCATGAGGTGACTGATGCACCAGACAGATCTACACATAACACAAAATGTAAAGGAGAGCACTCTAGTTGATATGGTAGGGGCTTATCCTCTGCATCCTGGTAAGGAACTCTATCCATGAATGTTTACTCAGGGCATAAGCTACAGAGCTTTGAGTAAATGTTGCCCCATCCCTCACCTCCCCTTCCTCCCCAGCTGCTTCCTTCAAACAATATGTCATAACTTTGTACTGGGTTATACTTCTAAACTGTGAAACATTTTACAGTGTTCTAAGGATTTAATGTTATTCTACATTTCACAGGGGACTAACCTCCTTGATAATTATAGAAGCTATTCTACACCAAAACATAGCAAATGTTGAGTATTATGCTTACACTTTTCGTTCTGATGATGCACCTCAAGATAGTAGTAGAAGGGCCCTTGGGGTAGGGAATCTGTCCACCTGGCTATGCATGCCACCCCATATCCAAATTGTGTATGGGGACAATTCTACAGTCCTATTTAATCTGCCAAACAGGTTTACTTATGAGCTGACCCTCAGTTGCCAATATTATCTTTTTCCATGTATACTACTGAATTATAGTTAGATTTGCATCTTAAAACTAGTTATATAGCCTTACGATACAGTTTAATATGTGGTAGAGCTGTACTGAATATAAGATTCAGCCCACTGAATGCCATGGAATTACCATTCTGAATGCATGGAATTTGGTAGAATTTATGTGGAACTTCTGCATAATTTTGTAGAATTTTAAATTTCAGTTATGTTGTTCTCATTTTAAACTATCCATCCAACTGACACCCAGTTTGGTATGAAGATAGTAAGTAAATGCTTACATAAGCATTCCGCATATCACAGTTGTAGGGTTAAAACGGGTACCAAGCATTTAATCATAATTTAATTTTCAGTTATTTTGATCTAATTTTAAACTGTCATATCCGAAATTCTCACAGTTTGAGAATTTAGAAAGACATGTACCATGGAATGTGCACCACTTGTGAAGTCTCAAGCTTCAAAGGGAGCTGAGTTATAGGTAGCTACACATTTTGCCAACATTTAGATTTCTGTTATCTTAGTATAATTTTGATAGTATTCATTCAAATGTTATAAAATGTTACAGGTATAGAAGATATCACCACATTTATATATGTACATAGTGTTAGGTTTCTAGCTTCAAAATGGGACTGAGTTATAGCCTGCCAAACATGTTGCCAAAATTTGAATTTCAGTTATATCCATCTAATTTTAAAAGAACATGTCCAAATTTAACCAGATTTGAAACATGTAAACTACTATACTACATGGTTACATCTGACAAAGTTCATATTTACAGCTTTAAATGGAACTGAATTAAAAGTTTTCAAACTTTCACAGCATTTTAAAATAAACGCTTGCAAGAATTTGAACTGTAAATTTATAAACCCATGAAACTTTAAAACCAGAGAATGCAATGCATTAAATGTGGCAGGTTATTAGACTTTACAAGAGACTGTGTGTGTCAATTTTATTAATTGCTTGCTGCCGAACTTCGAAAATAACATTTGTACTTAAAGTCAATTTCCATGAGTCTTTGAAAATTGTGGAATTTCATCAAAATTCCATAACACTAATCTCCCAATTTCTCTCAGCCTTATCTGGGAGATTCAAATTGAAGGATGGGTTATGAGAGGCATGTGTGCAGAGGGTCACCAGGTGCAGGCATTAGATGCATAATTTCACCAAGAAATGGACAATGAGTTGGGAAGCACACCAGTGGAAGACCCCCAGTTGGAGGAAGGAAGAACAGAGTGTCAACAATTCCAACCTGAATGCCGGACATACAAGGATTACTCCCAGCAAATTGTTGATCCAGGGAACCTGATGCATGTGCAAAGCTGGGGTTTAGAGGCACTCAAAAAGATGTAGTGGGGAAGATAATGCCTGGGGCACCAGGAAGGAACAATTCTGACTCTTCCAACAGGATAGGTTGATAGGAAAAGGAATAGTTGACTCTCATTTTAAAAGATTTTGCCACTGTAAAGAACAAAGAGGATATCAGTGGGATCAGTAGTTCTACTGAGTCAATATGATTATGGTAAGACAGAAGGGTGGGGACAAAATAGTCACCCAGACAGGAAAAGTAGGACTGCAAAAAGCTCAGCCCAGCTTATCAAATGAAGTAATAATACATATATTGTGAATGTTAAAGTCCACGAAAATAATTTTGAATGCTTCAACTATATGCTACCATAAATATTTGAGAAAATGTTACCAATATTTTATTTTTTTCTGTCTTTTCCACTGTAAATTTAAAACTGCTAAACCAATTTATCTAGTTGTGTTAGACATCAGGATACACTGACATTGGATATGCATGTCAAATGTTAAGTCTATGCCTGCAAGAGCAGAGAAGTTACAAAAATCTACACTTTGAGAGTTTTAACAACATTTTGCAAATATCTACATAGTAAAAGTTTGAACCCTGTAACTTAAAAAGCTCTAATCCAATTATTTTGATATTTATAATATCATATCTGCATTACAAAAAGTTATCTGTGCTAATTTATACATACTATTCATAAATGAGCTACCCTTGGCCTGCGACACTAAACTTATCTTATATGCAGATGATGCCGTGTTGCTAAGCAGCAGTACCTCTCATGCAGCCATACAATCTAAACTAGCTGACTCCTTCAATAAACTTGAGGATTGGTTCAGTAGACAAAAGCTGCTACTAAATTACAAGAAGACAAAGGCCATGCTTCATTCTAGCCCCCACCACAAGCATAGACATACCTCACTGTAATCACTAATATGGCTGGTGAACAGCTAGAGCAGGTACATGTGTTCAAATACCTAGGGTCACCATTGATGACTCACTGACTTATACATACTACATTGACTCCCTTGTTAGAGTGGTTGACACAAAACTTGGTGTCCTCTATAGACATAGGAAATCTCTCACCCGGAAGCAATCCATACCTCTGTCTCCAGCTCCATTCTTCCACGATTGACTACGGGCTGGTGGTTTATGGTGCAGCCTCTGACACTGCACTCAAAAGGGTCCAAATGTCATTGAATAAGGCATGTCACCTCACCCTGTCCATGGATAAATACACTCACACTTGTGCCTTGTATGAGTGTACAAACTGGCTCAACCTAAAGACAGGATCAAATACCAAACCTGTCTCCGGCAAAGAAGGAACTCCTTGGTAAAACCCACCCTGAATAGGAAACCTGCTTGGGACCTCTCTAATACCTCACCCCACCAGAGGAAAGAAGAATGGAGCACTGTCTATCCCATTCCGCTGCACCTCTCTAGGGCAGTGTGTCTTCACCTACGGGCCCCTCCTGTCTAAATGAACTCCCTAAGACTTTACAAACAAAGGGTATCTGAATTCAAGGCAGGCCTCAAACAGCATCTCATAACATGTGCAAAGTGCACTTGCAGCACAGAGTCACTTGATAATCTAGGCTTTAAACCTAGGTCCCTCCCATTTGGGGCTACCTAAAGAACCCTGTCCCTTCCCAGCCCAGCCTAGTGAGTAAGTAAGCTACTCATATCAGCTGTTATCTGTCTGCAGTTATGCCTCACCACATTTCCCCTGCCCACCCCAACTAGACAAGGTACTTTGTGCTGCCCCCCACCACCACCCATTGCACCCCTCCCACTGCCCCCTTTCCCGCACCCTGGGAGTAATTCTTACCCTGCTGTCGGGTTTATTAACAACTAGCATGCCACCATTGGAGTAATTGCCTAACCACCTTTCAGACCTATTAACTTTTGTCTAATAACTGACCCTGGAGGTCGCTGTGGGTAGGGGAGTTAAAATAGGTGCACTTAATTCTGTTTCCAAATATCTTCTAGTTCTGTTATAATCATTGATCATAAATTGTCCAACTTTGATGTAATTTGCTCTTGTATGCCAATTGAGCAGGCCTCTGTAACCACTGTAATGTGTATGTCCTACTTGTCCACCCTGATGTGGAACCTTTGTAAAAGAGCTCATGCTCAAAAGTCTCTCTGAATGAATAAATAAATAAAAATACTAGCTCCAAAGGTGCCCAAGTTATATGCAAATAAAATTATTCATGAAATTTCCCTCAAAAATAAAATGACAGACTATGATCACATATAATTTTGACATGATGCTTCCTAATGTCATGAAATATGGCACATTTTATAACACCTATCATCAAGCAATCATGCCAAATTTAAAAGCTCTTATCTAATAGATGACTGAGGTCTATGCAGATAAATAAGTTTAATTAAACCTCCCACAAAAATAAAATGACAAGATTTTGAGCCTCTATAATTTTGAGACAACCCATCCTAAATGTCAAAATCTAGCACCTGGTTAGAATACCTATCATCAAGAAATCATGCCAAATGTACAATCTCTGGCCAAATAGACATCTGAGGTATGTGCAGCTAAAATGTTTCATGAAATTTCCCACACAAAATAAAATGGCAGACTTTGAGCACCTATAATTTTGCAACACTCGATCCTAATTTCATGTTGCTCAGCATATCATTATAACTCCTCCATGAAAGCACGTGTAGCAAATTTCAGAGCTCTAGCTCAATTGACAAATGAGTTATAACAAAAAGTAATACATTTTAAAATTCAGCAGAATTCTGATGAAATTCCACAAAATTTCATAGAATTACACAAAATTTTCTTCAAAATTCCACAAATTGAATTTTCTCATTCAAACAGCTCTAATACATGGTTTAAAATGTAGGGTAACAATCCAGAGCTGTTATTCACTATCAGGACAGCCCAATGGAACAACACACCTTCTCTACCTCCAGGTATTTTTCACTCATGATATTTTATACCATGACCCAGCCCTTCTCTGGACATTATTATGGAAAATCTAGTCCCACTAAAACTTACTTACAGGAATGTTAGATCATTAAAATCCCCAATTAAGAGGAAGAACATCTTTGTTTGCCTAAAAGCTTAAATCCCATGTAGTGTTCCTATGGGAAACTAAACTAGTTCCTGCGAAGCTGCCAAGTTAAAGAGAGATGGGTGGCATGGGATGCACACAACTTTGCTTCTACTTCTAAACAAGCATGTCCATCCTACTACACTAAAACTTTAAATGGACAACACTTTTACAAAGAGGGAACAAAATGGGAACTGGATTTTAGTTAAATTCTCTACATTCATGGGCCCTTGATTTAAGCAAATATTTATGCTTCCAATTAAGACTCAGTAGAGCCATGTTTTTTATGTATATAGAATCTCACAGGATCTTATAGATATGGCCTTTGACAATCCTGAAATCTCTTTAGGAGGGATTATAACTTAGTACTGGATGACTATTTGGGTAGGTCAAATGCATGGATTGAGCCTCTCAGCAAGATCTTATTGACCCTAAAGAACTTAATGTCCTTACACTAACTCACAGATGTGTGGTGACTGTTACAGCCTTCATTCAGAGAAGGATTTCACTTATAATACCAGTGCCCTCCCAAGCTGCTTTAAAGACTGCAATTCATTCAAATTAATTCAATGTCCTTACTTTGTTTCTTCCATTATTTTGGCATGTTACAGGGGTTCTTGGTCTCATCATTTGGCTAACTTATGATCAGCCTGACCACCAATGACGAGGTGACCCACTCACTGGTCAAGAAAAAGCTTCATATTCATGCCAATATGAGTTGAGGTTTCCTGCTTTCTCTCTGTCTTGTGGAAAGAACACTCTCTGTCTTCATCTCTTATATAGTGTTCTCTGGCCAATAAAGGCTCACATGTGATCATTGGGGTGCTCACTAGTTAGGAAAAGACTGCAATTCTCCTATGTGCAATACAATATTAAACATTTAGCAAGCTAAACCCTGGCCAATACATAAAGATTTTATTGTATTTGTAATGCATCTTTCTTACTTTTTTAATATTTACAGCAGTGCACCTAGTGTGCCATAGGATCTTAGATTGCATTAAAAGAATATAACTAGTAGGGACTGACAAGTGATCATGTCAGTTTATGTGCATTGGTGAGACGCACATAGAATATTGAAGCTAATTCTGGGTGCCACAAAATAAAGGGCAATGAAGAAATTAGAAGGGGTACAAAGAAAGGCTACTGAAGTAGTGGTAGGACTAATGGAACTTTCTTATGATTCAAGTCTAAATTAACTAAATCTATATACATTTGAACAGAAGAATAAGAGGTGATCTGTGCCTGATTTATAAAGCTTTTGAAGATGGTGTCCAATGGAAAGGCTTAAGCCTAGAAAAGAAAACAATGACTTATGGAACAAGAACACTACGCCTGCACTGTCCACATACTGTGTGACTGGTCTTGTGCCAGTAAGACAGGTCTGTCAGCGCCTCCATCATTCCTGTGATCTGTTTTGCAAGTTTTACTGTTTGTGTGTGCAAGCCTACTAAGCAGGACGTGTAGAGGAATTGTAGTTCAGGCAGGGGTTTAGTAAATAACTGCAGACTATGCTGCTTATAGGTCTACCATGTATTGTGAGAAAGGGATATTTTGCACACTCTAAGTGATATAGCTCTTATAAGGGCTAGTAGAGCTGGTTTTAGGAGTTTAACAGTGCTTTTCTATAGCACACACTTTCTGGGGATCACATGACCCAAATGGCCTCTGGGACACACAGCTACTTAAACAGAGCTCTGAGCAGGCAAGCGACAATCAACGATGCAAAGACACACACTAAGACACACGATCTAGTGCATGATTGGTGTGACTGGCAGGATGGCAGGGTCATGGCACCACACTCTCTACTTTTAAAGGAGAGGATTTGGAAAGTAGTAACAGCTGAAAGTGACTGAGCATGGATCCTCAGGTGGTGCACCTAGCTAGTGGGAAGGTAAATATTAAATGTTTCACATGTGGAGTCATTAACACCAATCAAATAATAGTTTTGAAGTCTGTATATGTGGAGGATGTGTAGAACTCAAGGAATTAAAGTCTCTGCTAGCTGTAAAAGATAAAGAAATGGAAAATCTTAAGGAGAAGTTGGAAAGTTACAGGCTAACCATTAATAAAATGCAGGCTAGTGAGGTCAATTTTGTTAAAAGAAATAGGATTGAAGGTGAGGAGGAAGAAAGCACTGAGGAAGACAATACATTATTAGAGAAAAGAGCTAGGAATAAGAAGAACAGGACGTGAGCTATGGGTCAAATGCTAGAACTTAACAACAGATATGATCCTTTAATAAACCTGGTAGACTGTCTGAATTATCAAGCTGATAACATATTAGATATAGTTAACAATGATTTAAAGGATGGCCTACAGGGTACTAGTACAATGAACCAGGGAGGGTACACAAACTCAAAAGCAAATAGGGAACAAAATCCAATACAAATAGATGAAACCAAGACCAGGAAAATTTACATACCAGGAGATTCAATGGTCAGATATACTGACCACTTTTCTACAAGAGGAACAAAGCAAATACAACAAGTTTTTGTTACGTGGATAAAGATCAAAGACAACACACATATGATCCCTAACATGTTGAGGATACCACAGGGACCAAAATTTGTGCTGCTACATGTAGGCACTAACAACCTAGGTAGTGGCTCAGTTGAAGAACCCATATCTGAGACTAAGGAAATATACCAAGCAGTAAAACAATGTAATGCTAAAGTCATTTTCTCTGAGGTATTACTAGTCCTAAGGGCTGGGAGACCAAGGGTGAACAGAATTAAAGCCTATAATAACTGGCTGACAAGGTGGAGCTTGGAAAATGGGGTAAAGTGCTTAACCACTTACAAGGATTTTAATGCATGTTGGGACTTATATAGCTATGATGGGCTGCATCTGAACAAAAAGGAATAAAGAAATTGGGAAACATTTTCATGATGATATTAACACAAATAATGCAAAAGCAAAAACTAACATTAAGGGGCAATTGAGGAAGGGAGGGTAGGAGTTAGAAAAGTGCCATCTACCCTAGATACCTAGCACAACTCAAGAAAAACAAATTAGAATATTATTGGCAAATGCAAGGAGCTTAAATATTATAAAAAACAGATTTAGAAATCCTGATGATGGAAAATGAGGTTGACATAGCAGCCATAACTGAAACTTGGTGGTCAGGTGAACTTTCCAAGGACCAGTATATTCAGGGCTACAAAATCTATAATAAGAACAGAATGGGCAGAAATGGAGGAGGAGGCAGTTTATGTTAGAGAAAATCTGGTAAGCAGGCAGGTTTTTGAGGACATAATCACACCATGTTTTCTGAAACCATATGGACAGAGCTAAGTATTGGGGTAAGAAAAAGTTGACAATGGAAGTTATGTATAGACCACCTAACATATCTTGCACTGACCACCATACACTTTTGGATAGCATAAACACAATTGTGACTGACAAAGATATTATGCTATTGAAGACTTTAATGTCCCAGGAATTGACTGAGACCTGAACTTTTTATTTTTTTATTTCTTTTTAACCGAGTAAACATAAGAGCTAAGCCCCTTTTCATATGTGACCTGAGACTGTAAAACAGTCACAGATGCTATACAAAAGATGACTTTTACATTTACTTAGTACAGAGATAAAATACATGACATGTTAGACAAGGAATACAATATAATTATTTAAAATAGCAGTGACTTTGCAAGTTACTCAACAAATGATGCTTCAATTTCTTTTGAATAAATTATGACTACTCAAAATTCTAAATTCAGTTGGTAGATCATTCCAATATTTTGTTGCTTGGATAGAAAAGGCTTGAGCACACATTTTAGTTTTAGTGATTTTCACATTTAAACAAGTAAGAGAATTTGATCTCAAATTTCTCTGAACTTCCTACAGATATCCAGAGAATACAAGGGTGAGAGATTGTTTTGTCTCAATACGTTATCCATTTTACAACAAAGAGAGTATATGGAACTTAAATTTGGTGATAGAAACCCTGAGACATGATATATAAAGTACAATGGTGTGTACTATAAGGTAATCTATAAACAAATCTATAAATACTATGAAATGTCATTGTTAAATTATTTAACACATGTTTAGACAAAGTTGTAAACAAAAATGAGTTACAATTCAGTTGTGATAACAGTATACTCTAGGTATGCATGTTTCCTAGCCTGTAAGGTTAACACATTCTGTAATCTGGATAAAACCCTAGTTTTTGATTTACTGATTTTGTTAAAGTCAATATATGATTTGAAAATGTCAAACTGGAGTCCAAATTCATTCCTAAATATCTAAAACATAGCACCCGCTCCAAATTAGTTCCATTTTACCAGAAATGTTCAAATTTCATAATTTTCCAATTTTGTTTAGAAGCAAACATCATACTCTTAGTTTTGAAATATTCAATAATAATTTTAAGTCCAACAGACAATTTTCTAAGCTCTGAACATCTTCAGTCAATCTTGGCAATTTTATCTAATGAATTAGAGCTATTACATAATATTATATTGTAAGCATACAAGATTGTCTTAGCCATAAGAATTTTACTATAATATCCACAAATATGGAAAACGATAGGGTCCCAAGACTGACCCTTGAGGTACACCCTTTTCTAAGATTCTGCTCTGTGACACTGAACCCTCATAAAGAACTTGTAGTTCCCTTCCAGATAAATAACTCTCCAACCATTCTAGTGATTATCTGGATAATCCCTTGGCAGCTAGGCTCCTGAGCAGCAGGCGATGGTCAACAAGGTCAAATGCCTTGGACAGGTCCACAAAAACAGCACTAGTGAGCTCACTCTCTCCATAGCCTCACTGATGTGATTTGTGAACCTGGACAACTTGCATCAAACAGTCAGGAACAATATTTTTGGATACCTGTATTGGAAATGGATTGACCCAGATGGTTAGTGGGCCAACTAGAAATGAAAGTCTATTAGGTCTCATGTTAACCACCAGAGCAGAAGATGTGATGAATGTTGGGACTTTAGAACCACTGGTAGGTAGTAACCACAACATCATAATGTTAGACCTCAGTACTACAATTAAAAACAAATCCAGGGGTTAACTGTTAGAAAGGACTATAGAAAATCTGATTTTCAACGAATCAAGAACAGGTTGAGCAAATGGGATTGGCTCAGAGAAAATTATACTATTATTATCATATGGAAGAGGATCAAACATAAGCTCTAGAACTGGAGAAACTGTGTTCCAGTTAAGAAAGCATATAATAAGAGAGGAAGGTACCTGTGTGGCTTACCAAGAAATTACAATGCCAGATAGCTAGAAAAGGGCAGCCTATAAGGCAATGTGGAAGGACAGCTCTTCCTACAATGTGTACAAGTACAAACTGCAGCTAAAGACTACAAAAAAATGATTCAAACTCAAAAAAGAACTTAGAATTCAGGATGGCACATTTAAAAGATGGAGGAAGGACATTCTTTTCTTATATTATTAATAAATCAGCCAATAGATCAATAGGACCTATAAACAAAATGGAATAGATATTAGTGATCCCAAAGAAATGGTCACAACTTTCAATGATTATTTTTGTTCATTGTTCAGTGATCCTACAAATCAATTTCCTCACTTAGACAAGTCTGAAAAACAATGTAGCCTTTACCAGGGAGGAAATGATGGATGAACTAAATAAGACTGATACTTCCAAAGCAGCAGGCCCTGGTGATTTACATCCCAGACTCCTAAGGGCAGTTAAAGAATGGCTACTTGAACCTATGTACCTTATATTTAACTGGTCCTTTAATGCCGTGTGAGGTTCTATCAGATAGGAGATCAGCAATGGTGGTTACGGTGCACAAAAAGGGCAAAAACTGAGTTAAAAAACTATAGGCCAACAAGCCTTAATATCAATATTGGGAAAATACTTGAGTCTCTCATAAGAGATAAACTGAAAATGAACTAGAAAGTAAAGGCTTAATTGACATCACCCAGCATGGGTTTTGTAAACAAAGATCTTGTCTGACCAACATGCTTACATTCTATAACAGAATTGGCAAGTTCTTCAACCAAAACAAGCCACTAGATTTAATTAGAGATGCAGTGAATTTAAATTTCGCCTGTGGGCACTTTGCAGTCTCATTCCACTAAGGAGAGTAGCCAGCGAAAAGGCTCACTTCACCTTGTAATTATTTTGCATTGTCATTCCGCCTAACACAAAGTAAGGAGAAGTGACAATAATAATTGCAGCCCTTCTCACACACAGTCACCAGAATTAATGTTCATCCCCAAAATGCTCATGTCTTGTGTCCAGAAAACTCCCCAGTGCTGTCGGTGATGAAGTGAAATGAGAGCACAAGAAATGCAAAGTCTCCTAGAATTAATGGTGCACTCAGAAGTCATGCATGCAGTAGTCACACACAGTCACCAGAATTAATGTGCATCCCTAAAATGCTACTGTCTTGTGTCCATAAAATTCCAGTGCTGACGAAGTGAAATGAGAGCAAACAAGAAATGAGAAGTGTCCCAGAATTAATGGTGCACTCAGTCATGTGCGCAGTCACACACAGTCACCAGAATTAATTTGCATCCCCAAAATGCTAGTGTCTTTTTCCAGAAAATTCACCAGTGCTGATGAAGTGAAATGAGAGGGTAACAAAAATGCAAAGTCTCCCAGAATTAATGGTGCACTCTGTCATGCACGCAATGGTCACACACAGTCACCAGAATTAATTTGCATCCCCAAAATGCTACTGTTTTGTGTCCAGAAAATTCCCAATACTGACAAAGTGAAATGAGAGGGTAAACAAAAGTGCAAAGTCTCCTAGAATTAATGGTGAACTGCAAATGCACTGACATATTAAGACTGCACTGCACACTCAAGAGATGCAGACACAAAGGCATAACACCACTTTACCAGTGCTCACAAGTCACAAATCCAAATCTGGAAAGAATACCTTTGCCATTTGGGGTGGGGAGTAGCACAGCAGTAACAGTCCACTACCAGTAAAGATACCACAAAGCAGTATAAAAAGTCATTCTGGTGCAGTGGATAGCAGCCAGGTTCACACTGCTGCAATTACTCTGTGGCACAATAAAAGGTGTCTGATTTAATGGCACGGATCACACACACTGACACACACTACAAGTAATGCGTAGCAAATTGAAAACCTTTAGTAATATAACCAAATGTTTTAAACAAACTGAAATTATACACTGCTGCACTGCAACAATCAGCAAAAAAGTCATGAATTACTGAAAATATTACTGTGTGTACATTAACACAGTTATACAAGTAAAATAAAACCAAAACAGAATGACTGCCTTTTCTCCCAGTTAATCTACTACACCACAGATACACTTCTCCCCTAAGAACACTTCACAGTACACAGACTGACTGTTCTAAGTTAACATTTAAAATCCACACACAGACAATAAACACTCGATGACATGAGCACAGGAGGGTTTCCTACAATCGATCTACTAAATTATGAAGCAAAAAATAGCTCAAAAGGCTTTTTAACAGCTTTTAGAGGATTTGAATCACAGAGCTCTAAGAAGAAACTGTCTCCATCTTCCACTACACACACCACAGAGAACTGAGGCTGTGCAGAACAATCTATAACCCATGTGACCTGCAATCCCATGAAGCACTGCAAAATTTGCCTTTGGAGCTCAAAAAAGCAGTGTGAGGCAAAGTACATTGATTTCAATGTACTTCACCTTAACATTGGTGGACAAGTGGTTTGGGAAGGTGGAATAATGAGAAAACATTGTTCTCAATGGACTTCGCTGCTCTTATTATAATGCTAAGTACTCCGCTCACATTGTGGAATACTGTGAATTCCACATTATCCTACGAATCACTTCATGGATTGAATTTCGGTCACTTTGCCCAACACTAGATGTAATATACTTGGATTTTAGCAGAGCATTTGACAAAAGTTCCACATGATATTATGATTACAAAATGGCTCAGTTAAATATAGATAGAAGGATAACATTACAGGTCAATAACTGGTTTACCAACCACACCTAAAGTGTGAGAATAAGAGGCCAAGCATCTGACAGGGCATGGTGTCTAGTGGAGTTCCCGGGCTTTGTCCTGGAACCAACTCTTTTTTCTATTTATCTTGGATCCTAATGAGGATATTGGGTGAATGCATAGAATTTGTAGACAACACCAAAATAGGTACAGAGGTATCCACAAGAGAGCAAGCTGAGGCCTTCCAGGGTGATTTAACTAAACTACAAATATGGGCAGATCAGAATAACATGGAATTCAATTTAGATAAATTTGTGGTGATGCATCATGGGGCCAAGAATGTGAAGCATGAATATACCCTAAATGACACCAAACTGAGAGCTATAGATAGAGAAAGGGACTTAGGTATTATAATAAGTAGTGACCTTTGTTTTGGAAATCACTGTAATGAAGTTGTCAAGAAAGTGAATAAAATAACTGGAGCAATCAGAAATCCTTTGTAACAGGGCATAGAGTATGCCTGTTGCCATTGTACAGAAATCTAATTAGGCAACACTTAGACTACTGTAGCCCCTTGTGGAGTCCCCACCTGAGGAGAGAAATTCAAGTAGTGGAGAAGATACAAAGGAGATTCACCAAAATGATCTCTGGGATGCAACACTTGTCTTATGAAAATAGATTAACAACCTTGGGACTCTACCCACTTGAATTAAGAAGGTTAAGGGAGACCTTTTGTTCATGTACAGAGTAAGCAATAATCCAGATCTTATGGCTGAACTCAAGTTCCAACCAGTGGTTAAAGGCTTCAATTTAAGGAGTCATGGAAAAGAACTGAGGTTAATACATCCTAGATGTAATTGAAGAAGGAACTTCTTTACACAAAGATATATAAGTCACTGGAATAAGCTCCTGCATCTGTAGTTGATCAGACACATTAGAAATTTTCAAGAAAAGACTTGATTCATGTCTTTTAGCTGCCTGAAAGGTGGTGTGCCCCTGTGGGAGGCAGGTTAAAATGCTCTTATGCAGTCTTCAGTCCAAAATTTCTGAGTAGTCTTCCGAGTATAACATAGTAACATATTAAAATGCCAGCAAAGTAGGCCTCTATGGTCAATTGAGTCTGCTCTGCTTCAGAAACCCTGATTGGTTAATGCAGCCATACACCTTGCTCCTTCCTGCCTGTCCCATCCTCCTCTCCTACCTCCCTTCCCGGTAGGCCATCTCCTCTCATACCTTGCATATACCTGTCCCATCCTCTCTTTAACACATCCACAGCAGCTACCTATACAAACTCCTCAGGCAGTCTATTCCATGGTTCCACCACTCTCTCAGTGAGGTACCACCTCCTCCTCCTCCTCCTCCTCCTTTCCCCTTAGCCTTCCACCCTCAATCTTCCAGCTGTGACCTCTGGTGACTCCTCCTTCTTCAGCTGAAGGATCCAATCTAGACTTACCTTATTAACTCCTTTGAGATACTTGAAGACCTCAATCACATCCCTCCTGTCCCTTCTCTCCTCCAGCAAGAACAGGTTGAGCTCCACCAGAAGCTCCTCATATGTCATATCCCCAGTCTCCGGATCATTTCTAGTTGCCCTCCTCTGAATCCCTCCAGAAGCTGGATGTCCCTCCTAAGGTGCGGCTTCAGAACTGCACACAGTACTCCAGGTGCTGTCTAGCCAGGCTGGTGTATAGTGGCAAAATCACCTCCTGCTTCTCAAGGTAATCCCCTGGCGATGCATCCCAGCATCCGATTCTTTGACCTCAGCCCTCCTGCACTGCTCTGAATTATTCATGTTGACATAAACCAGACTCCCAAAATTTTTCCCTGCTGAAGCCTGCAGCCCTCCCTACCAGGGTATGCATATGTTTGGGGTTCCTCTCCTAGGTTTAGCATCTTGCACTTGGAGGAGTTAAATTGCAATCCACAGGGGCTTGACCATCTTTCCAGAGTATCCAGATCCTTTTGTAGGGCTGCCCTCCTTCCTCTTGATCCACTACCATCCCCAGTTTAGAGTCATCCGTAAAAGACTCAGTTTCCAGCCAATATCTACCCTGATATCAGAGATGTAGGCATTAAACAGGAGTGGCCCCAGAACTGACCCTGTGGGACTCCACTAATGACTTCCTAGGAGATAAGACCTCTCCCCAACCACTACCCTCTGGGTGTGCTGGGACATCCAGTTTCCAATCCACCTAACCATTAGAGGTCCCACCCCATTTTCATTAGCTTCTCCAACTGACCCCTGTGTGGGACCAAATCAAATGCCTTGTTAAGTCCAGGAACAGTGCATCCACCAGTCTTCCTGGTCAAGTACTGATGTCAGCTATGGGTAGAACTCCATAATTTTAGTCTAACATGACCTACCTGGTACAAACCTGTGCAAATCTAACAAGTGAGGCATGTGGTTTTCACAAAGAGTAGTCAGTGCACAGAATGAGCTACCACAAGAAATAGTATATTGTAAAACTAAGGACACATTTAAAAGGGCCCTGGATGAGTACAGACATATGGTTATTACCATTGAGAAATGGCAAGCCACTACAGGCAAATTGTCTTCCGGCTTGAATGATTCTATGATATCTACACTAAGCTGTCAAACAGGGAACCCATTCACTGTGGCTACCCTGATTTTGGTGGTATCTGTCCCAGTTGGGTCTTCCAATAAACCATACGGGCCTACCCATCCTCATGTCTCCTTCCCTTTGTGTCCTAATTTATTAATACAAACAGAATGCACAGGCCACTGGAATCTCGATGAGCTATGGATGACTTCTACTTAGCCACCTCTCATAACCCCCTTTTTTCCTCTAAGGTGAAACATATTCTCTGTAGTACTCCTCTTAAGACAATTACTGCTGTACCTCAGCTTGGAATGTTTTGTTGTGCAGTTGACTGCTTCATCACGTTCTTGCACTGTGCACTGTGTTTGTAGTCATTGTAGCCACAGGTGTTATTAATGCAGTTTTAAGTTCCATTCATAAATTGTATTACTGTATCATTTTCTAAATGTATGTGCTTGCTAAAATGAAATTCAATAAAAGTATTAACTGCAGTGGTGGTGATTTTTTTAGCAAGACATACAAAACTTGTTTACAATCCACTAACTTGATAAAAAAGAATAGAGCGGTAGCACTTTTATGCAAAATAGATTCAAAGGAATCAATTCAAAAGGAGTAGTAAGCAAACTCCCAATGAGAGTTATACTTTTGAAAACTACATTGAGTTAACATTAGGGTCATGGACAAGCCTCTAAGCATCTGAAATTTTGCATCAGAGTCAAAATGACCCTATCTCAGCACATTGCATAAGAGTCAAAATGACCTAAGTCAGTACCATATATGTAAGCAAGATGGTAGAATTTCATATCTCTGATATCTGGATCACTGACATCTCAGTTCTGTGCAGAACCCAATTTAACAGCACTATGAATCTTTATACCTTGCTTACACAGACCATGTGTGTCATTATGTAATAATAGAATTAAGTCACTAGAGGAGTTGGTTTGACTTTCACTAATCTAACCCTATGTGATTAAGAAACTTGAGTATGCCGTGTGTGTGTCATGGCTTTGAAACATAGCAAATTATGGAAGAAAAGGTCAGCACCCCATACTGTCTGCCCACCCTATCTAGCTGCTCAAGAAAATTCTAGTGTCCATCTCTCTCTCTCTTTCTCTGCCCCTTCCCTCTTACTATGGCCATGTGCCTCCTCACATCCTACCTTGACTCCACTCACCCATACTGATGTGGCCTACCTCTACCTCTCTTCAGGAAATTCTATTCCACTAATACACCACTCTTTGAGTGAAAAAGTGTTTGTAGATGGTTTGAATCACAAATGGTCCTTAATCCAAATGTCATATCTTAATAGCTAAATATATTCAATAATCAAAAGACTAAGCCATATAAGATGCATCATAACATCTCTAATAATTTAATTTAGATTAATATGTTATGTTTTACTAATAGAGGCAACTTAAGATGATGCCTACAGCTGAGTGTTTCATAACTACTGTAGCAATCCAGAAATGGGCAGGTTTTGAGTATTTTCAAATTCTTTTATTTTGAAACATGTTGGCACTTCCTGGATGTATAATATATTATTAGAGTAAGGGAGGAGTCAAAGAACTGCAACAACTCACCCAATAAATATAAAATAGCTACTTTATTTCTATTTGCTGTATATTTGATTTATCAGCATCACCATTGTTTATCAAATGGCCACAAACCATCAAGCCCAGTTGTTCTTAAAAATGCAATTGATTTTAAATATTGTTTTTTTTTTTGTTGTTTAACCAGGAGTTCCACTACTATGCTGATAGCTTTTTTACAGGTGCACCTGGGAGCACAGGAAGTTAAGTGACTTGCCCAGGGTCACACAGTATGCAAGAGGAAGCTGTGGATCAAACCCAGGTCTGGTCTGCTGGATGTCACCAGATTTGCAGCTCAGAGCCTTAAATCACTGCACTATACTGCCTCCAAATTCCTCAAACTAGTCTATACAGATCCATTTTTATCTTGTACAAAAGTCCTTAACTTTTGTCTGCTGACTATCCATTTGCCATATATTTAATGTGAAATTCTTTCTGAGATGTCATTTACCAATCTGTTGACATTCCTTGCATATGATGTAGTATAAATGGGAAGAAAAATCAAGCAATATGATTAGTCAAATGCGCTCATATCATAGTGCAATATTTCAGCAAAACAGCACAGGTCTTAAATGTAGCATTAGTAGAAAATATCTTTATTTTTAGCAGGATAAAACTATTAGGGCCACAATGGACCTATTTTCAAAGTTATTGCTTTGTTAAGGTATAGTGCATTTGTTACAGTAGTGAGCGCTTTAAATACAAACATGTAAGATGTGTTATGTTGGGTAAGCAGTTACATTAACAGTATAAGCATATACATGTCAGAAAGGGGGGATGGTGGAGACAATAGTGCCTGAAATGGCCTCCCAAATGCTGCATGGGGCTAGTGAATCAGTTGGTTAGCCTCCAGTGGTTACTCTATATTTATATTATTTAGGTTAGATTACCCACAATCCCTGGGAGTGCCTTAACTCTGTTATTACATAAATAGGCACACTGGGTCCTATGCATGATGCCAACATGCTGCATACACTGGGCACATTGGCATCCGCTACAACTGAATACCATGAAGCAGGGTCCCACAGACCCTGCATGGCGTCACAGAGGGTGTGCACAGCAGTTACACTCCTGATTGCCTGGTCACAGACAGCAGCAATGTGCCAGGGTGAGCTTGGGGCATGTTGAGGCATGCCCGTACTCCACCCTTAATTCAAAGGTGCAGAGTGTTAGGTGCAGGTGGTGCACTTTATGCTGGGTAACACCCAGCTGTATGGGATATGCATCCCCAGGATGCCACCATTGGTGCCAATGTGGGGCACTGCAGACCCCCATATGCCACCCCAACCCATGGGACAACAAGGAGGGCTGGGGGTGGCTGACCAGGCACCCACCTGCCCAAGCTGGTGGCACACATCATGCACTCTGTTAACTCCATGCCCTGAGGGTGCAAGGGATCTGTTAGCAGGCCAGGTCTGGGCATCCTATTGGATGTGCTCCTGGTCTGTGGAAATGTCCTTTATGCATCTGCATGCTGGGGAAGGGCTGCAGACAATTGTCCAGTGGGTACATGTGATAGTGAATACTGTGAATCCTGTGCCTGTCCAGGGTCTGAGCTATGCAGGTGATATACGTGCTCTGGCATGTAATTCTCACCCAATGTGTATAGGGATCACTGTCTGTGTAAGCAAAGATGTAGAGTTTCATATTGCTATTAGTTGAGTTCTACACAGAATTCATGTGTAAGTGATACAAATATCTGAGATACCCAATTCTACTATCATGCTTACACAGAATGTGCCAAGTTAGGTAATTTTTGACCCAAACTCTGAATTTCCAAACTTTTGAGGCTTGCCCATAACCCTAACGTAATGTCATTTTGAAAAAAGTTCTTTACTTTTTAAATGAGAAATGTCTCTTATCGTATCTCTAAGAAAACAGTTGGGGTCCAATGGACTTTCTCCTCACCGTGCCCAAAGAAAATCCATGAAGTCCAGTGGTACATCTTCTCACCTTCCCCAAACAATGTCTGTGGAATGCATTGGTAACCCCATTCCTTATCACCCCAGTCAGCAGCCAGTCCAATGCCATCCTCCTTTCACCACCCTTATTTTTCTGATTTGGAGCCCAAAAGCTTCAGGCTGAAGTCACACCCCATGACCATGCACTATGTAGCATGGTGTTACTACATACTGTCCTAGGATCCCAGGATCAATCTACACCCTGATATTTCCACAAAACTAACATCAGAAAACCAGAGAGATCCTCACAGCAAGACCTTATTGGGAGATGGGGACATGGTTAGGGATCCCACATGGATAATCAAATTGTGACTGCCCATACAGTAATTGGAGTTGAACCCCAGAGGACAATGCAACTCAACTGGCCCTTAAATACAGCATTGTGAGCCTTACTATGCTGAGAACCCACTAGACTAAATAAGTAGGTGTTCATAATCATAGCAAAACTCTTCCCTCAACATGCACATCAAATCCAAAGGTTAAAAACCATATACTACTCACTATTCTGTACTGGAAGGTATGTGAGCAAAATGCCCGTTTTCACAAACATCCAGTCATACAGATATTTTTACAAAACAATTGGATACAAAGAGTACAGGAGGAATAAGTTAAAACATCATACAGTGAGGGTGAGGAATAATACAGTATAGATACACTTAATACACTTGATTACAGCAGGTTTATATACAGGAAAATATTTCATACTGAGATGATCGTAGGAACAAGCTTGGTAAAAACACCAAGGCAGGCTGTATTTGAGGCAGGCACTGGGGTTGGGGAAGACATAATGAAGGACAGACATGGGGAGGGGCTGGAGGAGAGGAAGGTAGTTAAAAGGAGGGAAATAACGCAACAATTTTATTAGAGGTCAATAACAAAAATACATATTTTAGTATATTCACAGGGATGATGTCCAGGGCACAAGGAGGTAGATTTAAGGAGGTGGCCCTTGAGAGTGCAGCTGAAGGAACTGATTGAGCTACAGGCAAGAATTTCAGGGCAAATTATTTTAAGACTTGGAGCCCTCAGTTGCAATCATAGTTTTGTGCATAAGAGGTGCGATCAAATGGGATGGCAAAGATTTGATGGGCAGCCCCTCTTGTAATGCTTGTAGGGACCAATTAAGGTAACAGGGAGGTGATACTTGGTGGTAATAGGTTAAGGTTCACCTTATGTAAGAAAGAGAGCATTTTAAAATGGAACCTACCCTCAAGAGTGAGTCAGTTAAGAGAGAATAGTATAGGGCACAGTGGTGGGTATTCGACAGGATGCCTTTGACAAAACGTGCAATGCTACTATAAGTGGTCCTGAGATTAGAGAAGAGGTGGGATGTGGTATACCATAATTCCAGTTTATTGACTTTACACTTTTATGCTTTTCTCACTATGCTATAAACAAAAAAAGAATAAATTAAGCATCAAAATACCATTTAATATACAATAACTCTTAACACTGATTGTCAGAATGTTTAAACTTTTCTCTTTTTTTATTTCTTAGCTATTAAAAGCCTTAGTACAGTAGTCATCTTCTGTGTCATGTGTGCCATTGTACTAATGTTACTCATTTCAGGTAAATAATATTTTATAATAGAAAGGTACCATCTACCAGTTCTGCATTATATCTTTCAATAAAGTCTGGATTTGTCAGCATATAGTGTAACTATTGTTGCAACCAGATGGACCTAATGCACATACCGTGCAATACTACCAAACAATACAAATAGTCTAATTTCTGTGGTGTTAATAATTTTTTTCAAGTTTTAAAAACTGAATATTGGAAACAGTTATTCATGCAACCACTTTTCCTACAAAAATGGGATGGAGGACAGTAGAGTTTGACATGACTTTATTGAGTGAATCATGGACTACTGGGCAAAGACATGGTTAAATGCTGAGTGCTCTGCATAGTATATGCAGTCTGAGCAGAAGGAAGTTCAGCCCCTGGTCTCAGCAAGGAGAAAGAAATCAGCAAAGAAAAGCTCAGGTTCACCTGTTGACTCCAATAGATAATTTTCTTCTGCCATATATTCTCCCAGGCTTGCTCTATAACACTTTAAAATCAATGTGTTTGGTATTCAACTGTGTTGTTAATAGGAAAGTGCTTATTTAAATATACTGTATTCCTCCTCGAATTATATAGAAAGAACAGCCTACCCCATAACCATAAACAGTCAGGTTGCTGTCTATGGATTTCTTCCACACCTGCATCAAAAATGTTTAATACACACATCATAGTTTTCCGAAAATATACCTTCCTTTGCAAATTGTTTGATAACTGAACTGCTACCATACTATACTCTGATACCCTGAAGAGTATTTTAGACATGTCACATTCTCTGATTTCATGTTTTATGTTATTTTTATATCCCTTTTATAAAGAAAGAACAGTAAACAACAAAGGATAATATGACTTATTATTATTATAGTCATATCAATAAAAAAATCATGTAGCATGCAATCTTTGGCCTGTTGCAAGGAGAAAAGCCTCCACATCTCCAGTGGATACCCCAACCCACCCACCCCACTAATTACAAGGAGATGAAGTCAGGCTTGTCCCAGATCTAATTAGTCAGTATCTACATACCCACGGTGAAAGATAATGATAAGCTGGTCAAAGCTCCCTGAGCTGTTTTAGTTGCAGCAGTCCCCAGTTTTGTTTAAATGCCATTACTCCAACAAGAGGCAAATAAGAGTTTCAAAATGCCTTTCAAGCTATTATTACTTATTGTTGATACCTGGACAGTATTAATAACAGTTACCCTATTACATCTTCTTCTGACTGATAATACAGTTACAGAGCCCTGCAAACAGCTAATATTACCCATTGTAGTGCTCTAAAAAGTCTCATTAATGACAGATAAAACAGTTTTGTAATAAAATTTGTATTCATAAACAAATCCAATTAAGAGTCTATAAAATCTTGATCAAATAGAAAAGACTACAGACCACTTTTAAAGGTTTCAATAGATATGCGATCATGCAGTGAATGAGGGAGGAGTTCCAAAAACTGTGACCGCAAATGAAAGCGTGTGCCCCTGAAGATTTTAAATGAATCATAGAACCTCAAATAGCCCTTGTCATTGGAGCATAGGGGAGAATGGGGCAGTAAGAATTCATGTGGTCTTGCAGGTAACTGGGCCCTGGCTATGCAGGGCTTTATAGGTCAACAAACCAACTTTAAAGGCAATCCACCACCTAACTGGCAGCGGTGCAGACAGGCGCAGCAAAGGTGTAATGTGACACGATCTTGGTAGACTGGTCAACAGCCTGGTGCAGCATTCTGCACCAGCTGAAAGTGATGCAGATCCCCACACCAGTACCATGTATAGGGCATTACAGTAATCCAAACATGAGGTCACAAAGGTGTGAACTAATGCTGGCAGATCTGTTGGGGAGGGGTAGAACATGGTCAGGTGATACAAAGTTGAGGGTCTTAGTGATAACCCTATTATAGGCCAACACTAGTTCCTCTGGCTCCTTGCAAGGCTCCATTAGACTTAAAGGTCCAGCACCATCATCAGACCTTGAGGGTCAAACCACTTAAAGGACAGTACTGGTTCATCTCCATAGGGAGGGTCTGTTTGGGGCCTCAAACAGGAACCTCACAGTATGGTGGTCTGACCATACAACTGGTTCTACCATGAGGTTGAAGACCTCCATTCCCAGTAAGGAAGACATGGTCCAACGAATGGCCAGATTCTTGGGTGTCAGAGGTAACCACTTGTGTCAGGCCCAATGAACATATCAGTTGGAGGAGGTCTTTACCAAATTGTGAGAGTTCATCGTCAACCCAGGCATTGATGTCACCCAGAACAATCCATCTGGGTGACCCCAACTCATATCAATGATGAAGTCCACGACTTCTTGTAGGAATTCCTTCCCATCACCCAGAGGTCAGTAGATGAGAAGGATCCTACATCCTACACCTGCACAGCTGACACATTTGAAGGATCTCACATCTCCCACTGGGAAGGCTGGTGAGGCCCATGTCCATCTTAAAGGATACCTAAACAAGCAGTTTTTAAAACTGCAAACTCAAAATCTAGCTTCATAGCGAGGTAAAAGTAAAGGCTACTGTTTACATTTATGCTAAAACTACATTTATGTAAGTAACATAAATGCAGTTTCATAACTTTGAAAATGTAAACATCATGCTCACCTACAAAAAACAGTCTTGCCCTCTCCTTAGATGTCTACCAACTCGTTAACTGATAAGTCATGATGACATCATCGGAACCAGAACCAGCGACCAATATATATTCCTATAGGCTAACTAGTTCTTCTTTCCTCTTTGTTTTGAATTGGTTTACCAGAATTATCAAGACCATGTGTTAACCTGTGGATTATTTTGATCAGGACACATGTTAGGCTATGATTTTGTTCATTTTATTTACTTTAACTTGCTGAAAATGTTTTGCAATCTAGCTGACTTTCTCTTTGGTAAACTGCAGAACAGTACAACACTTCAAATACCTGATGATCTAGTGGTTATATGATGCTCTGAAGTTTTTTTTATGTTAACAAGGGAGACACTATGCTGAAACCTTGTTTACAGATGTGGCCTGGCAGCACAAAGGAAGTTAAGTGACTTGCTCAGGGTCACAGGCGAAATACCGGTCTAGTCCATTCCAAAGCTCATGCATGCTTGTTAATCCACAAAAAGCTTCTCTTGTATTCTTTTTCCAAGTAAATCCTCTGCACCTAGCCAGGCTTCTGTTGAGCACCCCACCATCCCTACCATATCTTTAGTACTGCCTGGGGCTGCATAAGAGCTTGCAGTCTCGTGAAGAGAATTATCATGCCTCAGACTGTAATTGTATACATCAGAGAGTTGTGCATACCTACACCGTCACGGATCATCAGCTGGCACTTTTAGTACCTCCCAAATTACACTTAAGTCCACTTTTTCAATTTTGACTTCTGCTCCCTCTGTAAACATTGGGTGGATCACCACCCTTCTGCACAGTGAAGGCAGTATGTACAGTTTCCTGTTATGTTTTTGTCCCACCTCATTAACTGACAATTGGGTCTTCATGGAGGGCCAAGCAATAAGCCTCAGGACTCACCATGAAAACTGCTGTTCATGCCCTCATAAGGGCTGTATTTACTATGGATAGCAATATTATTAGCAGGAGAGGCATACTAATGCCTTGAGTGAATACACCAGACTTTCTGTGTCAGTCTACTCCTTTAGCTATGATCTGCAGAGCCCCAGGACAGTTCCCTGCAAATCGTCTCCAGTAATTTTTAGTTCTCTCTATAATGTGAGCTGGTTGGCTACCACCCTTCTAAATCTTGAATGATCTATACACAGCTACCTCAATACTGTCCTAACAAGCGTCAACAGCCCCCCAACCTGAGGTAATTTCCCTACACTGAATTCAAGTAACACTTTAAGTGCAGCCCTGTCACTGAGTATTTGTCATCACTGACTGCTCTCATTCATAGTCAGGTAGTGATCATGGTGCATAGCAGCCCTACATTTCAGATCTCACAATGATCTGCTAAACATCCCTTCCTGTCTTCCCCTAACCTGAATATAGCTGTACCCTGCTGGAATGGCCTCTTCAGTCCCTCTCTGGCATTCATTATTCTCTTCTGCTCCCCATACCAAAAACTAGTGAGCTCACTACCCTTCTGCATCATGAATGTGGTTAGTACAGTCGCCAGTGTCATTTTACATATTAATAATAAACATGATCTTCTTGGTAAGTCAGGCTGTTATAAAGGGTCATGGGAAATATATATCTTTACCCATATAAGATCTAATCCATCTATAATTAGGCACTGTTAAATGACATGCATAATGATGTACACACCATCATTTGATAGTGCCTAATCAAAGGTAGCCTAGATCTTTTGAGGATAAGAAAGCCTATAATTCCCCTTGTCCCTTGTTGCCATTAGCCTGACTTACTGGAAAGATTTTTATTTTTGATATATCAAAAACCTGGTGACTATACTACCACATTCATGATGCAAAATGATGAGGCTCACCAGTTATTGGTGTGGGGAAGAAATGACAGAGAATCAATACCAGAGGGGCACTGAAGAAACCACTCCTGCAAGGTACTGCTATATTCGAGGAAAGAGAAGACAGAAGGGAGAAATATGAGCAGATCACTGTGAGAAATAAGATGAGGGCTGCCAGCACCATAATCACTACCTGACCCTATTGTCGTACAACATTCCCTTCCCATAAAACCAGTTCATGCAATTGTCCAAGGCTGTGTGTGGGTATTAATGTGTAAATTGGCTCATTACACATTCAGTCACTTCACTACCAATCTAGCATTGTTTGTAAAGCACTTTGGGATACAATGTGTATGAAAGCACTATATAAATACTGATTCTTATTATTATTATTTCCCATGGATAAAGACGAAAAGACTAGACAGGCATATTTTTGATTTTTAAGAAAGTATGAACTCTGGCATTGGACTACAGAAGAACCTTGCTGCAAACAAGTGGTGGCTCTAGGGGTGGTGAAGGGTGCAGCTGTAACCCCTCCCCCATTGTAAAGTACTTGCTTGCTGCTGCTGCATTTCACTTTGTTGAAGAAGTTTGATTTATTGATTGTACAAATGTTTACATTTAAAAATATGGATTACATTTGTAGTTTCAGTCAAAACATACTAGAAAATCCTAATAGCAGAAAATATAAAGATTTCATAAAAATGTTAAAAGTGCATATCAAGTATGCACACTCTCAGCACCCTCCTCCATTGTAGCATCCTGGATCCGCCATAACCACTAGACCACCAGGTTATTCAAGATGTGCACTGCACTGTGATTTGCCAAACAGAAAGTTGGTTGGATTAAAACACAATTTCAGCATGTTAAAGTAAACAAAATGAACAGAGCCATACCCTAACATGCATATTGATCTAAATAATGCACATGGTTTTGACCATTTTGGTGAAACAATTCTATACAAAGGAAAAAAGTGCTATAGCACTGTAGAAACCATATAGCTCTGTGACTTTGGTTCGATGATGTCATCACTTAACACATTTGGCAGCCATTTTAAGAAGCAGGTAAGGTAGTTTTTTAAATTGGAAGGCTGATTTTACATTTTCAAATGCTTTGGAACCACATTTAGGTAACTTACATAAATGTAGTTTTAGCATTAACAATTCAGCAGCCTTTCCTTTAGTCCTGTTTGAGGTTAGATTTTTGAATAGTTTGTTGTCAAAATGTTGTTTAGGTATCCTTTAAAGCAAATGGCTACATCCCCACCCTTACAATTCTTTCTGTGCAGTGTGTCACTGGTACCCAACTGGAACAGCCACTTCCAATACTAGGCTGGCATTTTCATCCAGCCAGGTCTTGGTTATGCAAGCCAGATCCGATGTTGCAACAAGAGCAGCAATAATTGCTGACTTGTTTTTATCAATCTGGCATTGAACAACACTGCCGAGAAGGATAGGTCAATGGGGCTGGTCCAGTCACCCACCCACTAGCTGTGGAGCTCTTGGTATGGAAACCAAGCAGGGGCCCTCTCCTGGGCCCATTTCACCCCAGGGTGCCTCCTAGACCTAACCACCCCAATCTGCCACCCCACCACATCATATTCCTTCTCCAGCCCTCATAAATTTCCACCTTCTTCCACTATGCGCTATCACCTGTGCTCTGCAGAATGCATAGACCTCAGGTGTTAGTGGGAGATATTCAAAGGGTGGAGATTGAGGAGCCTGGAGGAGGAATAAGAGCTCATTTTGGGAGACAAAGGCCAGCACATATCTACCACTCAACTTAAATCCAACTAAAACATGATAATAACTCAAAATAATTTAACACTGCAACTATCAGTAAAATTAACCACACAAAACACACGCAAACACTCCACACACAAACACACACCACTCATACAATATAAATAAAATAATTAATACAACAGTACCCCAAAAGAAACCACCCGCTAACCTTATCAAAATTCCAATCCAAAGAAAGAGTCCACTTCTTAGAAGAAATTCTGTGCTCAAAATAGTATCCACAGAATATAATTAGATTTTTTGAGCAATCATTCTTTGATTTATTTAAGAGTTAGATTCTCATCCAGTCCGGTATAGATTTTTGAATAGGGGCCACAGGACCTCTCACCTCCTGTGGCTCAAACCTATTACCCAGTTCCCAAAGTTCTCTCACTCCTTCAGTACTGAGGAACCTTACCGGATCAAGCACCTGGTCCCACCTTCCAATATTGGTCCACACCCTTGTAACCTCATGCCTTGAATACTGCAATGCCCTATACCTAGGGGTTACCAGGGGATGATATCCGCTGACTACAATTGGTGCACAAGACAGCAGCCAGGTTGTTTACTGGCCTTTTAAGATCTTGCCGGTCACTCCTGTGCCTCATGGTCTGCACTGGCTGCCTGTGCAATGGCAGATCACCTTCAAGGTCAGGTTACTGATCTATAAAACCCTACACAGTCAGGGTCTGCCCTACCTGCAAGATCTCCTTTGTCCCTATCACCCTGTCTGCTCACTCCGCTCATCTGATGAGGATTGCTAGAATTCCACCAGTTTGACTTAAGACCTCGGTGGCCCACTCTTTTGCTTTTGTGACCCCTACCATCTGGAATTTTCTACCTCATCAGATTAGAGAGTGCCTAACCACTGAAAGCTTTAAAACTGCTCTGAGGACCCACTTATTTCAGTTAGCCTTTTCTGATTTTATTGTCAGGTAATGTCTGTGAATTTATCCTAATTAATTATGTGATAGCTAATTTTATTTATAAGATCATTTTAATGTGTAATTTTATCTTATATTGTTCTTTTATGGATTTTATCTGTGTTTGTACAGCTGTGATCTCTGCAACATCACTTAAAAACATAATGATTGATTTATTAATTGATACTGGGTATATTTGCCATTATACTTCAGATGCAGGTTAGTTTTGGCACTCTCACTGTCCCAAACTCAGGATTTATATGCAACGTATTTATTTTCACTCAAATGGAAAAAGCCAGCCTGCCTCAAATGCCATAGCAAAATCACTCACAGCTGGCAATTGTGGGCATGATTGTAAGCAGACAGTGTGAAGCAGCAGACAATGTTGTATACTGTGTAAAGTTTTATTTTTAATCTCAGTGGGGGTGCAGTAAGCTAGTACAATACTAATACTTATAAATGTTACATAATACTAATACCTATTAAATATAATATAGTACACAAATATTAATCCAATACATTTCAGTTCTGACATTTCATCATATCTATTCACAGTCGAAGACATCCAGTCTTCATGTTAAGCAGTTTTGTAAATACCTGATTTTCTACTATACTGTAACTACAAAGTGTTTATTATAATGCATATAATGTCTTACAACCAAAGCTGAATTGTTTTACAACCTGCTGCTCTCCTTTGGGCCTGCCCCATCCTCACTTCTGAAAATGAGATGCTGTATGTCATGGGGCTATCATGGTTAGAGAAATTTGCTTTTAAGGCAGAAATTCCAAGAAAAGTGGAGAACCCCTACCCATGCTGCCTGCTTCTCCTCCTCCTCCTGCTCCTCCTCCTCCTCCTCCTCCTCTCTCTCCCCCACTCTGTTTTCTTCCCAGTACATCCTCTTCCTCACCTCAAGCTGTGCTTCTAATATTTTACAGTATTTTGTGCTTTTGTTATTCTCAGCTAGTAACCATATGCCACCATCTGCTGTCTAATTTGCTCTGATTTCATCACAATTTTATTTACATTCCCTCTACCTATTATAATATGCTCCTACCTGGGATTTCAGTTTTTGTCCCCTTCGTTAATCCTCTTCTCCAAACTGCACCTGGAAATGACCTTCAGGTCAATGTACCTTGCAAAAAGGAAAAGAAAGCATGATGAAGGGAGGAAGGAAGAAAGGAAGAAAGGAAGAAAGAGAAAGAAAGAAAGAAAGAAAGAAAGAAAGAAAGAAAGAAAGAAAGAAAGAAAGAAAGAAAGAAAGAAAGAAAGAAAAATAAATTATTGTGAGTCCCTATACCTAGACTTGTGTGCTGAAGGTATAGTGGGGAGTCCTGTTGATAACTCTGGCTCCACTGTTCCAGAGCTACTGTAATGTGTTAACACAGAGAATCATTAACAAAGATGTTGATAACAAGAGATGAAATGAGACAGCTCATGACACAGGATATAGTTCTTTCCAAACAAGAGAGATACAATTAGCAGGCATTAGTTTCAAATACTTACAGCCCTTACAGAGTACAGTATTTTGTTTTCTTAACTGCAAAGCCTCTTTTAATGCCTTTAAACCTGCAATACTCGTTAATTTCTGACTGCCACTGAATTATTTCAGTGTTGACATGCTCTTGTTTATGTTCACTAAGGGTAACAGTAGAAAGCTGAGGATATATTTTTCAGATGTTACTGGAAAGACTGTCTTTTGAGCATCAATTATAGGGACTATTTCAACAGCTGAACCAGATACAGGACCCTATTTTCAAAATGAACCATGCCAGACCTCCCTGTGGAACAGTTCAGTTTACTCCCCTTTATACTCCTCAGCAATCTCTAAAATTGTCTACTCCTAACTTGTCTGCATTGGGGTCGATTAGGGGTAGAGTAAAGCCAACCAGCAGACTCCCAGTTGGAAGCACCTGGTTTAGTTTATGTAGATCCTGTTATGTCGGGAAAGGTTGCACTAAGGTTACCCTAATGGACTGAGGAATATGGCAGTTCCACAGCCCAAGCTTATTCAGACATCTGTTTCTTATATAATTTCTTAAATAATTGATTTAAAAATACCAGTAGCACACAAAGGACTTGTTAGCTTCCTGTTTTCATAACTAAAAAGGTTAGTATGAGAGGGTTGTAACACCTGCACTGCTCACAGCAGGCAAACTGATATTTTATGTCACATCACTTTACAGCATCCTGACCATTGCCAACTGGTTTATGTCAACCTGATGGGCTAAAATGCACATTTGACACAATCTTTGTAAAATGATCCACCTAGACTACTATCCTTCCTGTAGGATCTCAGTTCTCTCACGTGCATCATCTAGGCTACATACACAGATACCTGGTTCCCAGTTGTACTGTCACCATTTAGGTAAGATTTGTGTATGTATCTCTACAAAATTTCATATATGGCTTGCTAAGGTGGCTTCCAAGCCTACAACATACATTCAGGCAGTTTAGTGCTTATAGCTGTTACGCTTGGCCAGAAAAACTAAAATCCATAGCAGGGCATCTCTCCTGGGACTCTCCTAGCTGGAGCCTATAGTTATTGTTCTCTGGTATCAGATCTCTGTCTAGCCTGATTTGGTTAACTACAGGTTCAGATGTAGTGTCTGGAAATGGATATATCTACTCAATTTTAGCTGTCTTTAATAAAAGTTTTGATTTAGCATGTGATAATGGAACTGTTATCGCTGCAAGTAATCTTTGATTGTGTTAATAGAGGAAGTCTTTATTTGGCTGACATTATATTACTGTTCTTTTTATTTACAGATTTACAGTGTCCTTTTTGATCAGTTTATATGTGGTCCTAACTGGTTACTCTGATTAGTCATGACTCATTAAGCACAGCATTGTTTTTGAGCCACAGCACACTAAACTAGGCTTTTAAATATGGCATTTTCTACCTGAGAATGCCAACATTCCTTCTCCCAACCTGTGGTGAGCACACCAGTGGGAACACAGCTCAGATCAGCACACAGTAACAGTGCTGTGGCAGTAAATTCGAGGCCTTATTCACTGAATCATGCATTACATGGCAAATATCTCAAAACTATGGCTATGGTGGTTGTTTGTGTTAAGGCCCCATACAGGCAGCCACAGCTGAGGAAGTGAGCAAATGACCAGAAAACAAAATCCATAAAACACACTCTCTCCAGCTGAGGCCCCTTCTGACCATCCTCAGTGTGGGATTTTCTATAAGACAATCTCCCTCATGAGCGGGACTACCCTCTGTGGGAAGGCACACCCTAAAACAGTGGTGAGTTCAATTATTCCCTCTGTATTCTTGGATCAACATTACATCACGCCCATCGTTGGTTTTACAATGATGCTCTGATTTAACTGGTGTGCATAACATACCTGGATTGTTTTTAATCCTCCCCAGCCAATTCTAACAGTCCAGTATACTACCTGCACAGAGGCCAGGTGACCACTAATGCCTCTATCCTGCCACCCCATCTCTCCTCCCTAGCAGGCACTCCCATTTGCACCATATTCTTGGTCTCTGCTGTACTATGGTTTCTACCACACTGATCATTCCCAGCTTGTACATGTGGTGCAAGAATCACTAACAGATGCTCATGCTAGCACACTCATGTTCATAAGCCAGAATGCAGCTTGCATCACTGAGGCCACTATGCATTATGCATGCACGGCCATCATCTTGCCACACACATGCCTGTTTGGGTACAGGTGGCATTTGTGCAAGCACAGACTTTTCATGCATGCACAGATGAAATCTAGATGCACACACTGGCGCTGGTGATGTTTGCTATAAGCACAAATGTGGCCTCCATCTTCTTTTGACAGCAATCTCATGGCCACCATCTTAGGAATGCTAATTGGTTCCATACAATCAAACAAATAGGCTTGGGAATTGACTCCATACAAGCAAACAAACAAACAAAGACACAGTCTGGGCAACAGTAAATAAATAATGGAATCTCATATAATTAAATACATGCTGCCAACATAGTCAATTAATTTTCATAAAAAACTTTGGCTGTCACTCACCAATCAGCCATTACCACACCATTTTTCCCCATGCACAAAAGTTGAGTTTTCTTAATGTCACACACCACTTCACACTGTCCATAGCTCCAGGCCATTTGTGTATTGCTTCGTGTTGCCAATGGTGAGTTAATATATATGGTTAATTCCTTATGGCACTCTGAGTGCCCTCATTGGGATAGTAGTACAGCGCAAAGTGTTACACATTGGCAGGAAAACTCTTGTTGGGAGTACTGAATGGTGCAGTGAAGTTAGCTGTAATTGGGGAAAGAGGGATTGGGGTGATTATTGACATCCTCATAGTCTCTGTGCAATGCAATAGGCTTACAACAAAGCAAACAGGTTCTTAGTGTGAATTGGCAGAGGCTTTGAAGAGAGGTAATCTTACTGCTGTAAAGGTCTCTGCTGAGGCCACATCTTGAGTAACTCTTCCAGTTCTGGAACCAGCACAAGGAAAAGAACAGGGAAGTCTGGAAAGGTGCAGAGAAGGACCATCATAATGGGACAGCAGGGACAGACATTTGAGGAATGGCTTGCAGACCTCAATGCATAGTTGTTGGACAATGGAGGGAGGGGCATGTAAGGTGTATAGTAGTAGAAACTAATCTGTGATTACAAGACAGCATGACTGGAAACTGGGAGGTGAGAAGTTCAGGAGAGATGTCAAGAAGTTTCCAGCTTATCCATGTCTTGGCACAATTCTTTGACTCCCTATTCCATTGTCCATCTTACCACACAGTTTTGTGTCATCCACTAAGAGACATATCTTTCTTTTAATACCCTCAGCAATGTTGCTAATAAACATATTAAACAGGACAGGTCCCAAGACTGAGTCCTGAAGGACCCACTGGTGACCATCCTCACCTCTGATTCCTTTTCATTTAGCACCACCCTTAATTTTGTCCCCAGCACCTACCAGTAACCTACCACTTAGTCAGCCTCCCCAAGCCCCAAGTCCCTTATCTTTTTGCAGCTTTCTGAATGACAGTGAGTCAAAGGCCTTACTGAAATCAAGGTATAGTACATCATCTGCCTGGTCCCTATCCACTGCCTTGGTGATGGTTCTATGTGCTTTGGGCAAAGGAAAAGAGCAAGCCCAAAATGAGTGATGGCAGAAAAGCACGGCCAGAAAGGATGAGGAGTAGAATCAGCGATCATTGAAATGGCGACAAAATCTCCACATCCCCTTATTAAAATAACTAACTCAAGGGGAGCCTTAGAAAGTCCGAACTTTAGCACAAAAACATTTGGCTGAGTTGGGGAGGAACACATCTTAGCTGTGTGCTGGCATTTTTTGCAATAAAGTTTTTATGCGTTTATCCTGTGTGATGCGTTGTTGTGACCAAAAGTGATGATGTAGCCATGCTGCCATCTACTTAGAGTAACTCCAAGTTGAAAGCAACTCATGGAGGAGGAAAAGCCATAAGGTCGTCATTTCGGTGATCGCTGTATTGTACCCTTTGCCCTTTCTGGCTGTGTGCTCTTTGCCATCGCTACTTTGGCTCGCTATTTTTCCTTTACTCAAGTCATGGGATACCCTTGGGGTTCCAAGTTAAAGATTATCAGACTGGTTTGACATGATCTTCCTGCTAAAACCTGTGCTATTTGAGACCCTGTGGCCCACTGTCCTCCAGGTATTTCACAGTCTTTTCCTTGACTGTTGTCTCCTTGAGTTTTCCCACAAATTGAAATCAGTCTAACTGGCCAGTAATTCCCTGGGACCTCCTGCCCACCTGCCTTTGCAGTGGCACTACCATCACCCTCTTCTAATTGCATGGCACCTCCCCAACATCTCTATGAAGAATCTAAAATCTGCCTGGGGGGCAGCCAGATCTAGACACAGCTCCTTCATGACTCTTGGGTGCAGTTCATTTACTTCAGGAGCCTTTTCTACTTTGTGAGCTGCAACCCCCTCTTACCCTATCTTCAGTGATCTGTACTAGCTCCATTCCCTCACACCCTCTCAGAAGCCTTTGTGTGGCTTTCCAGAGCTGACCGTCCTCCTCTACCATAAATACTGAATAGAAATATCTGTTCAGAATATCCACCTTCAACTCATCCTTCTCTACCCACCCTCCCTCCTTCTTTAGTCTCATGATCCTCTCTTTGACTTCCTTTCCTCTCTCACATACTGTACCTAAGGAATTCTTTTCTAACTTTTTATCCCAATCTGCTATTCTCAGCTCAATATTTGCCTTGGTTTTCTTGCTGACTTTCTTACTGCTTTCAATTTCCCAGGAAGCTTCACAGTTCTCAGTTTGCCCACTCTTATATTTTCAGAAGGCCATACTTTTGGCCTTCAGTGCTACTCCTACCTCTTTGGAAAGCAAGAGGAATTTCTGGTGCTTGTTTTCTTAGCAACCTTTATCAAACGGCTATCCATGACTTTCAGGATACCTTCTCAATGATTTTCCACTTGCTTTCCATCCCTACTGCCTCCACCATTCCTCTCAGTTTCTCTCTACATTCTTCCCTCATCCTATTGAAGTCAGCCTTCGTGAGATCCATGGCACAGTACCTGATGTAGAGTGTCCTCTGTGCATGTGCTTTCAAACCATACCAAGTTGTGGTCACAGGACCCCAGTGGCTCCTTCACCTCAATCTTTCCTCCATCTCAGTATTTTTAGTATCAAGGCTAGTGTTACTTGTTCCACATTAGTGACTGTACTAGCTGCACTAGGAAACAACACTAAAGGGTGTCAACCAGAGACTGGTTCCATGAACTCCTGGGTTTCAAAATCTCCCAGCCTAAATCTGCTAGGTTGAAATCACCTATATCCTCCCCTCTGGTAGATAATCTTCTTGGTTACCCCATAATATCCCACTTCCCTCCTCTTTCTGGCTTGTGGCCTATAAACCACTCACATTCAGAGCTGCTCCTCTCACCAATGAACACTGGATCCTTATTGTGCTAGCAATGTTTTAACCCCTCAGTAAGACTAGCTATTGCCCAAGGCATACTCCACCGACCCTCAACCTATGGGGTATCTTCATATGCCACTATACCTAAAACAAATCTCGGTAGATGGGACGTTGCCTACAGTACAATAATATATGTAGCTATGCTGCCTCGTCCATAGGCAGAAACACCACTGCCTCCTCTATTCAGATCTTAACTGGCTATCTCCTAATGCCACCAGGCTCTACTCCTTGGCTCCACTATAGACAGTATTATGAGGTCCAAAACCCCTAAATCACTGGCGGTACTGCTCGTGCCACAGACCTCCAACTATGGTCTGCACTCAAATGATAAATTCTTCTTAAGTGTGTCAAAATACTCAACCACCAAAAGTTCTAGTGCTTTGCCCACTAAGCTCCTTGGCTGTGGAACTCCTTCCTCTAGATGTCTGCCTAGCACCCACTCATGACACCTTTAAAAAGCTCTCTGTCACTACCTCATCTCATCTAACCAATGCTCCTGCTTTAAACCTTCTTAGCTCCCTGTCCCCATCCCTAACTGCAGTTCTTAACCTGCTCCTGCCAAAATGCCATTTCTTCGCCTCTCCCCAGATGCACCCCTACCGACAGGCCTGCACCTCTAATGCCACCCTGTACCTAACCTAACCTATACAGTTTGCCTATCCCTGCATTTAACTCCTTTTGCACTTACTTGTTCTGTTCCCCTGCCCTTGCATCAGCACTTTTTGTCTACTTACACTAGCAAGGTATATCCTCTCTACCTTGTTCCCTGCCTCACCCACTACTTGCCTTGGCTCCTATCTCTGAAACTTGCCCTACTCCAAACATGAATAACCTCTGTTTTCCCACACCAGCCCCTTTGCACTCATTTGTTTTGTTTCCCATATTTTCCTTATCTGTAGAAAATTGTTTTCCTCCAGAGTCACAGCTACTGAATGTCTATTTTTCTTTGAATTTGTGACCATGTATCTCTGAGTTATCCCTGATATTTTGCAACAATACCGTTTTTACTCTAATGCCAATATGCCTCATCCCAATGCTATAATTGTAAATATATGTCCTGTAAATTGCTCTCAATACTTTGTATCTTATTTATGCTGTATATCCTGCTATAGAATACCACTGTGTATACCTTGCTGTATCTATCTTCTGTTGTATTCTCTGTAATGTTACCCTGTTGTATTCTCTGTAATGTTACCCTGTAACCTCCAGGGTCGTGCCTGAAAATAGTCATCTCTATAGCTAGCGCACTTACCTGGTAAACAAAAATAAAATAAATAAATAAATAAATAAATAAATAAAATAAAGATTGCACCTCTCCCTCATCTTTAATTGAATCATCCTCTGCCACATTAATGCCTTTCCTCACATACGAGGCTACTTGTCCACATACCTATCCCTTTATCCCTCCTGAATAGGAGGTACCCAGGGATTGAAAGGTCCCACTTGTAGTTTTCTGATGCCCATGTTTCCATTACTGGCTTTACACTCAGGTTGGCCTCTGCCACCACCACCACCACCTGCAGGTCATCGATCTTGCTCCTAAATTCCTTGGGTCACATTTTCGAGACTATGCATCACTTGTGTTAGTTACTGTCCTCGCTACCTTTAGGAATAGCTCAGCTTTCTGAGAAAAGGGAGGGGAGGTTTTTTTTGGGATGCCTCCTTTTTTTCTTTCTTGGGCTTTGGGTGGATGGGTGGGGATACTGTTTTATAACTTGATTAGAATGATCCATAGTTCTGGATTACCGTATCACAACTGTTACTAACTCATAGAGACTTTGATCAGTGATTGTTTTATTCAGTACTGGACTATATACTATGTGCCATTTGTCTTGTCCTTGTGTTCACTGTTTGCCTCTTTCTAATCAGGTTTAATAAAGTTTCTTCAATTTGAAAAAAAAAAAGATTTTCAAAGTACAGAGAATGACACAGGGTGCTTACATCACAAACAACTGATGCAAGGAGCAGGATGCATCAGACCTTGCACCAATTCTGATTTTCAAATAGTGCTTGGGTAAAAACAGGTTCTACATGTGCCAGGCGGCTTGCCCCATGTTTGCACCAACAAAATGCCTGCTCCACGTTGGAAGGGATGCCTGCATCATCAAAATGATGCACCATCCCTTATTTGTAATTTTAAAAGAAAGCAAGTCGGTCCTTGTGTCTAAGATGCATGTTGCTGTTAGACCAGCCAGAGCTGCTCTAAGGGACACTAGAGCATATGAAGATCCACAGCAGGTGGTCAAGTCCTGACTATGCTGCTATTAAGGGCCAGTATTCGCCTGCAGGACTAGTTTAGAACATTTTGGGGTCTTAGTCTTGGCCATTTCATCCCCATTTTTTTACTTTGCTTTTGACATTCTTGTCCTTTGTGTCATTTTTACTCAACTTGCACCATTTTTTACTCAGATTGCACCATTTTTTGACTCAGCTTGCACCATTTTGACTCAATTTGTATCATTTTGTTACTCAGTTTGCATCATTTTGTTCCTCACGTCTTTTTTACTCAGCTTGCACCATTTGTGACTCAACTTGCACCATTTATTTTGGTGCAGCTTGCATCATTCTCATCTCTTACACCATTTTATTGACACAGTGGAACTATTCGTCAGTTTGGGGGTCTTTGTCACAGCGAATGCTTTTCTTGCAAAATATGAGCACAGTATTTGGCACCTAGATCTGACTCAAGCTGGTTGTTTGATGCAGCTTGTGAGGATCTAAGGACCCTTTCAAAATCTGGCCTCTTATGTTTAGGTAGATGCATACAGAAGGAAGGAAGGGACGCTTAGGATGGCTACCACCTTAGGGTTTATACAGTACCCATTCTTTTGCTTCTTTTGTACTCTCTGGTGTCTGGGAAAAGGATCTTTACTGCTACCAGCCCCTCCATTGTTGTCTGTTCTGTGCACCTTCCCTTCTAACACTCCTTCCAGTCTATATTTCCCTCTCATTTCCCGTCCTTCTCTTCCTGCCCCTCTGTTGCTGTATGCCCTTTCCCACTTACTTCTTCAGCCCACCCTTCATCTGATTTCTACCTGCCCCTATAACCCACAATTTCTGCCATAGGTCTCTCTCTCTGCTCCTTACTAATGTGCAGTGAAGCCCACCAGGGTGCAATGCAGTGTCACTAATTCCTGCATGATAAAGGGATCTACTGTGGTTGAAAATCGTTGTTTCCTGCAATCATTTGGCTTCAGAATTCTGCAGTAGCTGACTCCATGGTTCAGGGCAGAGTATTCACTCAACATGTTGGCGACGCGGGTTCATGTCCGAGGCTGGGGTGTCAGGAGCAGAGTCTGGTGGGGAGGAAATTTAGAGTGTCCTTTGGACACTCCTTCTAGGGGTGGGATTTTGACCACTGTTTGTTGTCCCCTGGAGGTGGCTTGAAGTGGCAATCTTGGCGAAGTGTGCCCTCGACATGCCGCTGGACACCTGCTCCCAGGACACTGATGCAGCTGGCCAGTTGTAGGAGGTGACCTGGTCAGGAGAAAAGCAGAAATTCACCCTCGGTCAACTGGATAATGGCCACGGTCTCCATTGCCATGGTAGTCCAGACGTGTCTGTGCCTGCCATACCTGGGATACATATTAGATGCCTGTGGGCATTTCTCCTCCCACGGGTCTCCCCACGGAGGGAGGTGCCTCCCAGCAAAGGATTATGTTGAGTTACCTGTGGTTATCTGGGGTCATGGCAATGAGGGGTGGCAGATGGTGATGGAGCATGTGGTGGCAGTGGGCCTTGGTGGCCTGAAGGAGTGGGCAACCTGGGGTTTGGGAGGAGCAAAAAATAATTCTGCAGTATTGATTTACATACTGGAGGAGCATTAGTCTCATCCTAACAGAAAGGGTAGATCTAGTACCAGGACAGGGAGGGAAAAATAATGATTCCAGATGTATTAAGTTTTCTCTTTTCTTTTGTCATGCTCACTTTATTTTGGAGTCTCTTCAAGCAGCATGTCTTATTACAATTACTGCAGTATTAAAGACCTTGAAAAAGTTTTTGCAGCCTTTCCTCCATTGCAGTTTTCTCCCCATAGTATTTTCTAGAATATCAGAATTACTTTCACTCAAAGATATTGCCCAATCCAAAAGCAAAGGTTATGTGGGGTAAATGTTTGGTCATTTGGGGAGAAAAGTGTGACAGGTAGAAATTCTTTGTAATTGTACAGATGTCTTGATATGATGTTGCTTAATGTTCATCCTGTTCAGGTTTTACCTTTAGTTGCTACTGTGTCTGGAAATTGTATATATGCATCCTTTATGTGTATGCTCTTCAGAAACCCTTAGGATTGATTTATTTTGGATGATTCTTCTTTACCTATGCAGGTCTAGATGGGTTGCATTAGGGATAAATTTTAATTATGGGCTTGATAGGAATGACAGGTTTTGCAAACCAAGAAGCTATACTGTGCTACTAGTATTCTGGCATGGATGATCTCAAGATTGGGTTAGAAGATGTCTATTGGACAGTGCACATGCACAGAAAGTACAGGTGTTATAAGGGAATCACTTTCAACTCACATTGATTTTCTTTTTGTTTCTCAATCCCTCTCCATATGGAAGGCTGCATTGGCAATGATAGACTCTGTACCTCTGATCACCTTTAACTGAGCTGTTGGATAAAATTTGATGTAGCACCAACTATTGGTAAGAGTTGTTGGTGACTCAGTAATTTCCTGTTTTTGAATATGGATCTTCAGGTTACCTAGTTGGAATCATATGTGGTCAGGTGATCAGTCCTCTACCTGTATAATGATATACCTTAATGGTGGATGGACTCAAAAGCTGACTTTGGAAATTGTTTCCAGTGCTATACAGCTCATTTAAAAATAAGTTCTTATCACAGGTATCTTAGTTAGACTGAATGATGGGAAACATGATCATTGTGCCCAAATTAATGCATAAAACAAAATGCAGACCTCACAATATGACATGGTTCCCTCACTACAAGCAGAGCACAGGTCTGGTACTCAAAGAAGCAGCCACTTTTGGAAACATATATAGGTTGTCAAAATCAGGAGAAGCAGAGGATTTTTAAGAACCACAGTCTAGTACTGGCATTCTCTAACTGACAGTGAAGTGATGCTTGAACTAGCAGAGACCCATCTCTGTTTTTCTGTGGTACAACTTTTTCTTCATGAGTTTCTGTGGAAGAGTTTCTGGGGACTAGAGGTCCCAACCTTGCCATACTGGTTGGTATTTCCTTGACTTCTCCAGTAACAATGGATGAGATGTTCTTTGGCTTACGGCTCAGAAAAACTGGGATGGTAAGGCACCCCACTGTGAAGTGAGAGTTAATAGATGTAAGTACAGGCAGTTGTCAAGAAGGAAGTATGTCTTTTTGATTAAAAGGTTATTATTGTCAACCTTTACAAATTAGGACCACCCATTTCAGTGTAAATTAGGCTCTAAAGTCTGTTTTTTCAGCTCCTTCTGGTGCAGTAGATTGAGCCAAATTAAATTCTGCCACATGTCTTCCTGTACCATATAGAGGTCTAAATACATTAAACTTGGTCACTTTCATTTATAATATCATTTTGGCTTATAACTTTGAAACCTTCTGCTCATCTTTGGTTAGAGCTGTTTTACTCCAGTTAGAAGGCAAGGCATTTTTAAATGCGAGGCAACAATTCAGTCACTGTTTTACCAAATTATGTACATTAAAGCATAGTGAAAGTAGGGCTATGGCATATTTCTCTAGTGTAGTTGAGTACAGTGTCTAAGAAGTAGATTTTTCAGTGGAGTATGTCAGATACTTTCTCTGCTGTGTTAGAATTTATAGGTTATGCTCCAGGGCATGTTAAAACAGCAGCTACTCAGCTGATTTACAAATGCATCCTGGTTTATATATGGGATTTACTATGAAAGACTGAAACTTGCAATACCTAGTGTCAGGATTCTGAGACTGATATCCTGAAACTGGAATCCTGCCATTCGGTACTTGCCTGCAGAAGAGGTTTCGGGCTTTGACCCCATATCCCCATTGTGAGGGGCTTTGCCCTCTGCACCTCCCTTATTTAATATAACAAACTCTGCCACAGGCAAATGCCAAGTGTCAGAATATCAAGATTCAGGATATCAGTCTTGGGATCCTGACACTCGGTATTGTGTGTTTCAGTCTTTCATAGTGATACCCTTATGTGGGATGTCATATGACTCAGCTGTCATGGAAGATTTGATGTTAGAGATTACTATAAACAAAAAAGTCTATAGGAGCAGTACTGCCTAAGACAATGTTATTTTCAACAAAATGAAAACATAGCTTGCCTTTTTGGAATGCTCTTATATTCAAAGTGTTTTGCCCTTCTTGCCAGACAGTGGTGAAAGCCTATATTTTATTTCTTGTGTATGAATGTGTGGTTTTAGTTCTTTCTTTAGTTCTTTCTTTTCCTATGATGAGCAAAGTATACCAACAGTTCTCTAATTGTTTCATTTGCAGTATTGACATTTTATATATGTCAAATTCAGAGTAGTTTGTTTTGTAGCATAGCATTTACACCACAGGCAAATTTAATCAGGGTAGTGCTGGACTTGCTTCAGTATCTGTCTTGTGGCCAGTTATCCCTACTTTAGCAAAACCTGCTTGGATTACACAGTAGGTTGTGAGATTGGAACCTATACTAGGAGTAGTTTGCTGTTTCTGTTTCTTTTCTATGTTACCTTTTAGTTTATATTTGGTTTTATACTTGGATTTAAGAGGAAGGAGGCTATTGCTCATATAGACTTTGTTCCGTGAGGTGGGACTGTCCCATCAAATCATTTAGCATCATATGTTTATCAAGCAATTTTTTGAGGGAGGTCTGGATTTATATAATTTCTCTGATGTTGGTGTATATATATTTGAGTTTTATGTTGTTTTGATTTCTTCTAATAAAAATCATATTCACCCTCTTTTACACTGTTTGACAGTGGCACTATTATATAGTATGGGCCTACATAAGATATTATTTGTGGCATGCAAAATACCAAATCACATTGCAGGGTAATATTATGCTGTTTGATGTGCTGTTCTCACTTATTAAGAATGTGAAGAATGAAGTATTTTCCCAAGATGAGTTTAAAGTTCATCACAGGACCTTAAGAATCTTATGGGGTCATATGGGTTGACTTTTTGACTTTTTTCCTAGCTGGAAAAAAAGAAAGAAAGCATCGACAGAATAGCAAGTATAAGAAGGAGAGAAAACTGCAAACAAAATAAAAAAAAGAAAAGGATAAAACAAAAGAACAGAATGGGGGGCTGCATTGCACAATGGCCCCTGGGATATTTTAGTCTTGCTGATTGTCACACTGTGGCACTGTTGTACTTTTGTGTCTGGTAAGCCTCACGAATATGAGAAGCACATGAATTTGTACAGAATTTGTGTTTACTATTCATTTTAAACCCAAATATGCAACTTTGTATTCATGAATTGTTGCTTTTTACACTATTACTCTCTGTGTCCCTTTCCACCACAATGGTATCCCTTCATAGCGGTGACTGCACTTGAGTGACTCACATATGAGCAACTCAAGTTCAGCGCGTTAGGTTAACAACCCTGAAATGGTGGCAACAGGCTAAGAGAAGGCGAAGAGAAGGACAGGATGGGGATGGAATAGGAGGGAAGGTAAGTGGGAGGTAGTGCAGCAAAAGGCTGCTGAGCTGGCCATGTGGCATTGTGGTGAGGTTGGCTGGCTCGATGGGAAGGGTGAAGGTTTCTTGGCTGGGAAGCACATACCGCTTTGCCATTGGGAGTATTTTTTTGTTTACATTTCACCTTCTACCCAACATGCACCCCTGGAGTTGACAATATTTAGTAAGGGGTGCCAGAGGTGAAACCCCTGCATAAATAGATATGTCTGTTTGCCCAGTTGTGTTCACTTGGAGTGTACAACCCCATTTTTCTTTTTAGCAATGTACACTTGCCCTAATGGTGATCGCAGTTTTGCGGTCATTGTTATCACATGGGACCCCCGAACACACCTGGAAATGAGCCATTACCAGCTCAGTTATATCTTTCCTGGTAAATCCTTTAAATTTAATAAATAAATAATATCCCTCTACACATTTTCAATAAATGCCATGGGATCTTTAAGTTCAACATGGACAGTGACTAGGAAAGAACAGAAAGGACTTGGGTTTAAGATGGGTGGGTACCTAGTATTACTGGTGTTATATACTGTGGCTTCCTTCATCTACACCACAATCAAATAGGGCACTATACTGCTTATCTGTTATGGGGCTGGAACCAAAGACCCGACCTTCCAGCCTCTGTGGTGAGCATGCTATCTACTGAGCCACTGCTATATCCCCAGTGTCCTTTCTGTGTCTTGTGACCCTCTTAATAGGTACATTGTTGATGTTTAGGATTGTTTGAGTAATGAATATTAATTTACAGATAACACTTATGATAAGCTATTCACTGTTTGGATCTGAATAATATACAAGTCAAGTCTTGGAACAGATAAACTAGAGTTCTGACTACAGTATGCCACTGCATGGATTCAGAAATCAGTCCATGTGCTTATGACTTGTCAAAACAATGCTGAGCCTATGCAGTGAGCCAGCCAAAACTCAAATTTCTAGTCCCATGAAGAGAGCAGTACAGAATGTTATCCATGAAAAGACAATATACACTTTTGTACACCAGCTTTTATTTAAGGACAATTTACAGTAATACAGATCATTTGGGGCATGAATATAATGTCTGAAAATACGGAAATTTCAAATAGCTGCAAATTTGCTTACACTTTTGTCCTCTTAAATGCATGGGAGGATGAGGGAGTGAGGTGGGGAAGGCACAGAGAAGAATGGGTGGCAGTGAGACTAGTCCATGTCACTTGGGGTAGACAGTGATACTGTAGATGTCTGAAGCTTTTGATTACATTTTGCACCACAAACAGAGTGACAAATAATGAATAATTAGTATTTTGTGCCTCAGAATATGAATTCTAGTTGAGTATTCATTGAATATTATTTGCACACTTATAGTGATGTTAAGCTTGGCATCTAAACCTGACCCCTCTCCTGAGATAAATTCCACACTATGCAGTTCTGGGTCAAGTGACCTTAGAAGATAGCTGCTCAAGGCTGCTCACTTAGCACAGAGTATGCCTACACTGCACCATTCCATTCCATCCCATAAGCTTTGATAGCGAGGGCCAAAAGGACCCGTCAAAGAGCAGTGATCTCTTTTTTTCCTTAGGCATCTCCTCCTGAAACAAGCATTGTTCAGTGCTCCTTTTCCACAGATCAATTTATACTAACTTTTCCCACATCCATCTTTTCATCCCAGATCCTATGGAGCATTTATGCCTCTATCTGTATATCTGGGCCCATTAATACTTGTCTCATTTGTGCAAGTCCTGTCAACAAAGGTAACATGTACACACAATACCTTTGCTCTGCAGCTGGACACAGAGGCAGTCTGACCCAACTGATAGCAATCATTGTTCCAGGGTCATACTGGTATATTTACTGCCTTGTGATGCAACGCACCTCAACTTGTGACTAATGAAGAAAAATCAAGTTGCATTTTGTCAGAGCACTCAAGGATAGTGTTACAATGTACCTTTGCAGAAACAGAGAAGAATGAAACTGACAAGTGTAACATTTGCAAAGGTGAAAATACTTTTTTGTTTTATCTTTGTTTTTATCTGTAGACAAGAACTGGGAAGAGCTACAGCTGTAAACTTTTGTTTTATAGTATAATTAATTCTAACAACTTTTTTTAATCTGATTGTTATTTATTGTAATTTATTTGAAAATATATATTACATTTTAGAATATTTCATACCTGTTTTGATGTTGATTATGCTCAAATTAGGTTAATGTATGTGTCTGTTTAGGTTTCTATGCAAGACTCTCTTATTATAGTATATACTATTGGAATAAATACTAAAATTGTTCCCATCAATGAAATTATATCTAAGATATTGTGGGCCAGATACTCAAAGCTTTTCCCTGGTCTAAAGTAGCACTGCCTGGAGGACAAACACAGCCGGAGCGCAAAGCAAGCTATATTCAAAAGGAATAGCCCAGGGCAAACAGTTTCTGAATATAGCATGGTAATGAGGCCGTGTAAACTGGGATGGGAGTGCAGGGCAAACGTAGCCCTGGAATAAAACAGCATTGAATATAGCAACCAGGAAGTGCAAACCACAACAACAACACAGTGCCCAATGAAATGAGGGCAGGTAGAGATGAACAATGTGACCAATGTGTGTGCCAGCAAATGCGTGGACTCAGTACAGCTGCAGGCAGCAGCGGATGTGAAAGAACAGTGATCAAAACTTTATAATATTCCTGAACCATTAGCGTCTCACTAATGCGTTAGCACAGCTTTAGCACGGAGCTAAGCTGTTTGCCCAGTGCTAAACTTTTCCATATTCAAAACTGCCATGCAAATGAGCCTACTTAGGTAATCTCTGGCAAACATACAGATTAGTATCTCATTATGCCCTGATTTGCATGCATTTGCCAGCGTTACTGCAGGGTCCCACAGAGCCACCTGTAGGTCAGTCTGGAAGTACGGGGCTGGCCAGGTCCTACTGCAGCTCCACCTGTAGGTCAGTCTTGCAGTGCACAATGATAGCTGCAGGCTACATGTTATCAGTACATAGCATAGCATATTGTACCCCAGGGGATTAGACAGCATAGGCACAGGTGGTGGTGCTGCATGCAACTGTCACACTGTAGAGCATGCTACAGTGCACAGCAGACACTACAGTAGCAAGGGAGTGTGAGGGACACAGCACTGCCTATGGTGTGTAGGGCAATGATGCTGACTGCACTGTACACAGTGACAGGCCCAATGTGCAGGTATTTCCTGACTGTGGACATTACTGTTACGCTTTGTGTGATCCACAGATGCTGCACCTGTAGCATGGGATGCACACAGTGACATATATGGCCGGCTGTGTCTGCTGTGGCATCTGTACAGTTGTGCTGTATGTGGCGAGGAGGGCATGTAGGATCCGACAGACACAGGCGGTGGGTACTCCCACTACTGGCCCATGTGCACTGCATGCTGTGTCCCAGTCTTGTGGCCACACTTGGGCTGTGGTGTGGTCTGGCCACCTGTACACCCTTCCTTCAATGGCCACTATGCCCACAGTGCTGCCTGTGTGTGCTGGCATCTGTTGAGCACTACAGACGTATGGTCTGCAGGTGTGTGCTGTATTGCCACACTACCATGATGACCTCTGTGGGCCCAATCACCCTTACTGCCTGTGCATGGCTGGGACCTGTGGCAGCTGTTGGCATCATGGTGGTGCCATCAGTGAGCGGCATGTGTCTTCCATGTCTGGCAGTTTCTAAGTGTCATACTCATATGTTAGGGCCATGCAAGCCATGCTAGTGCCACGCTATCACCGCACAATGCAACAATGTCATACAAGCTGTTTGCCCAGGGTTAAGACCAGCTTTTCCTGGGCAGTAATTTATACTAAGCTATGGGTCGCGCTAAGGCACGCTAAACACCTTAGCGTGGCCCTAGTCTCGAATATCTCATTGCGCCTGTATTCATGTTCACTTTGCCCTTTGCATATAATTATGTTTGCCTGGCACTAATGCAGTTTGCCCATGCTATTTGGCCTTTTGAATATAGCAGACCCATGCTAATCCTGCGCTAAACCCCATGAAAATGTTTTTGCCCGGCGCAAGCTTTGAATGTCTGGCCTTGTAAATCTAACATGCAATTATTTTCTCATATATTTTCTCAGTATTCTCATAGCACTGCACTACTTAAGAATATTCACAATATTATGATTCTGGGCAGAATTCCCTATACCAAACAAATTATCTATCAATATTTAGAACACTCTTGCTTAAATGATGTAAAAACAGTTATAAGAAAATGTTCAGTGCCTTGTATTTAATTCCCATCTTCCTACTGAACTACATTCTATAGACAATAGCCTTTCATTATGCAGATACATATTTTCTACAGTGAGGATGATCCTCACTTCATTCATTTGGAAGGGAAAGAACTATTTGCCGTCTGATGGCTGGACTGTGCTGTTTATAATTACATACCCAGGTCATCACTCTTGTTTTTTGAAGGTCAGTCATGATTAGAGCTGGATGATTGTGGCAATTCATGTGGAATGGCAATTACACTTCCAAAATTCTTTCTAGAATTTCATTTTTAATTCTGCAGTATTTGGAAATCATTTCTATGTAAACCATAGATCATGTAATCTGCAAAATAATATTCTATGATTTGGGGAAAATTAAATCTTGCTTTACATAAACTGTGGATAATGATTCTGCAGTTAACATTCCACTTTTGGAATTTCAGAATTCTGCTTTTGACTGAATTCTGAGGAATAAGGAAATATTTTCTTGATTTCTGGCTGATGTGAATTTCAAAATTCCACACAGCTCTAGTCATGACTGATCATTATTAATCATCAAATACTGTATAAGAGAAAATATTCACTTTCATTTTATTTTCACTATATTCACTGGTTTCATATTAGCATGAAAATGAAAAGACAGTTAATATTAGGTGATTCACTATATAATAGCAGCACTAGGGTTCCACCAGTGAAAATAGATGGCATGAACGTGTCTGGTGTGCTTGAAGTGCTAAATATAATAGGTGTGAATTTAAGGTGTTATACAGTATCACTTTGTGATCATCAAGGTAGATTATGATCTGCCATCAAGTTCTATGTTTCTGCAGGGAGGGGATTTCTAGCAGGAGAAGGAGGTGGAGTTGCCACAGTGTCACTCGCTAGTGAAGCCCCACCTGGAGTACTGTGTCCAGTTCTGGAGGCCACACCTCCACAAGGACATTGATAGGGTGGAACCGGTCCAGAGGAGGGCTACTAAAATGGTGGGTTTGCACAGGATACCATGCAAGAAGAGGTTGCAGGAGCTCAACACATACCCCTGGAGGAGAAGAAAGTGAGAGGGGACAGGACTGAGACCTATAAGTACTTCATGGAGTTGAATAAGGTGCAGGAGGGAATCTCTTTCATAGGAGGAGGAGCACCAGATTGTGGGGGCAAGTTATGAAGCTTGGGGTGGTTAAGAGGGATATGAGGAAATACTTCTTCACAGAAACGGCAGTGGACAACTGGAACACCTAACAGAAGAGGTGGTGGAGGCAAAGACAGTGGGAGCTTCAAGCATGCATGGGATAGGCATATGGGTATAATAAGCAGTGGTAAGGAGGGAGGAGAGGCACCTCTGAGCAAATAGGATTCAGATGTAGTAATACGAGGGAAAATAGGGCAGACTAGATTGGCCTACTGGTCCTTTTCTGACAATACATTCTATGAGATTATCTTCTAGATCATGAGTTAACTATAAAACATATAAGTTTCAGATCACCAACTGTTGACTATTGACAATTTTTGTAATCTAAAATCAGGATGATTTTGATGAATAGTGAATGATCAAGTGATAATCATTGATGATTATTGTATATAAGTTCCATGATATAAGACTGTATATAAGACCAGGTCCAAGGAGGACAGACTGACTTTGAAAATTCACTATGGTGAATATTAAAGGCAATCAATTGTAAGAAGGCAAATATCTTGTCCAGAGAGATGGTGCAGGAAAAACTGACCAGACCAGCTCTTTCGGACTGTAGATAGGCCACTTCATCCTGCCTGTCTGCATTCAAACCAAGCAATTTCAGTTGCTTTGTGCAGGAGTTTGCTTGTTTTTTCTCTGACATGGTGTCCTCCATTCAGTCAGGGGTTTCCCAGTGGGGCTAAATCAGTCTCACAGTGGTAGGCCTTGTGTGGGCAGTGACACTCCTGTTGTCTGGGGAGTTCCAGCTGGTGGGGGTGGCAGAGGCCTTGAGGTAATCTCGAGCTGCAGCCCACCTTTGTGAACTGGACCCAGGCCCAATGTATCTTCCAGTTGGATGTGCCAAGTCTGTGGGTCTAGTGTTTGCCAAGATTGTCCAGTGTTCATTTTCGGATGGTTCTTCCGCAGCACCTTCAAGGAGGCACTGGTAAGGCCGCTTCTGAAGAAACCATCTCTCGATCTTGACATCTTTGCAAATTATCAAACAATCTCCAACCTCCTATTTCTAGGAAGGTTGTTGAGAAAGTGGTAGCTCTGCAGCTCAAGGTCCACCCCATGGCCTTTGACATCTATGAGCCATTCCAGTCTGGATTTAGGGCGAGGCATAGCAATGAACTGGCTTTGGTCAGGGTGCAAAATTACATTCTCAGGTGAGAGATTCTCCTAGATCTCACCTCTGCATTTGACACTGTGAACCACATTGTGCTTCTTGATCCCTAAGAGAGTATTGTAGACTCATCAGTACTGTCATCAACTGGTTTGAGTCCTATCTTACAGGTAGGACACAACGGGTAGTGATTGGGAATTTCTCCTCCTGCCTGAAGCCCTGCCTTAGGGAGTTCCTCAAGGTTCAGTCTTGTCACCAATGTTGTTCACAGTGTACATGCTGCCCTTGAGTGAGCTCATTAGAAGTTATACTATAGTCTGGGTTTTCATTTCTATGCAGATGATACCCAGCTGTATATGTCTTTTGCACTCGGGGCAAATGGTGCCGTGGAGGTGCTTAATAGGTGCCTCGCTGAGATCCAAAACTGGATGTCCTCTAATTGGCTGTGACTGAACCCCAGCAAGACAGAGGCACTGGTGGTTAAGTCTGATCACCGGCATGATGTGGTTGCCATGGGTGTGGGAACAGGGGTGTTTTGGTCCAACTCCACTGCTGGTCACCCTAGGGTAAGAAATCTGGGCATTGTCCTTGACAATGGTTTGTCACTTGAATCTCAGGCATCAGTCATCATCCAGAGTAGTTTCTACTACATGAGAAACATCCAGATTAAACCCCTAGTTCCACCTTGCAACCTGCCAACACTGGTGCATGCCTTCATCACGTCAAGGCGGACTACTGCAATGCTCTCTACTTCAGGGTCAATGGAGAGAACCTCAGTTGACTGCAGCTAATGCAGAACACAGCAGCCAGGCTGCTGGCGGGTCTTTGAGATCAAGTCATGTGACCTTGACCCTGGGTGATCTGCACTGTCTGTCTGTCAGGTGGAGGGTTCTCTTCAAAGTGGACTTGTTCACCTATAAAGGCCCTATATGGATCATGTCCTAGGTATCTAAATGATCTCCTTACCCCTGCTACCCCAGTTTGCTCACTCCATTTCTCCACTGAGGGCCTCCTAGTGGTTCCAAGGGCCAGGCTAAAACCTCAGGAGACAGAGCGCTTGAGATGTTGGCCCAGCCCTCTGGAACTGACTCACAAATCATTGATTAAGGCCCCTTCAGTGGAGGTTTTAAAAGGACCTAAAGGCACACCTTTTAGCCATGCATTTTATTGTTAATTTGTTTTATTGATCTTATTGTAATTTATTTATTGTAGAAAATTTATTGATCTGTTGATCCTGCTATTTAATTATTTGTCTGTATTGTTCAAATGTCATTGCACTACCTGTAGGGTGCCCAGTGCCTCAGGGATTAGGTACCATATATAAATAAACTTTTACTTACTTACTTACAATATATCATAAGTAATATAAAACAAAGGTTTTTGTTACTAATAGGAAAACGTGACTGGCTTTAAAAGCAAGACTCCTTACTTGCTTCTTTATCCTGTGGAGCTGACTTCAGGGTTTGTGAGGGTATACACAGCACCTCTACCCACCCTGCTCCCCACTGATCACCAAACTCAGCCAGACTGAGTGGGACCCAGAAATAACCAGAGGGACCTTGCTCTCTGCCTCCCTCCCTGAAGAGCCATCAATTAACTTGTTCCATGTCATCGCTAGTCACCTTAAATAGCCTACTACCCAAGTGGTCCTCTATGCTAGTGGTCCAGAGTGCTAAGGGCTGGAGAAACAAAGGTGCCTTCTGTAGGTGTCAGCTGTGGAGTTGTACATCAGGCAGCCAGTCTGTCTGCAGCAACACATCCCCATCCTACATGCAACAGCTCACAACATTGTTGTCTCTTGACCATGGATCAGTCTGTAAGTGTAAGTATACCTTTGCTTATCTATGCATAGGTCAGTGCTCTGGACTTCCTTCCTATCTATTGACTCAAGTAATGTCTCTCCATGGTGCCAGTACTGACAGCACCCTTGTTTTGCAAACACAGGGCATTGTGATCATAGAGCGCCAACTACAGGCACACAGTAGATGCCCTCTGTTATATGAATTGCTGCATTAACTAGTTGCATTAGTTGGGCTAAACCTGCACTGACCTATATATTTTAATCATTAACTGACCTAACCCTGACAAAACTAATACGGTTAGCCTTGTGCAAGCTCTGAGAACATCACCTTGTGCAGCCCTGTTATTGTTAACTGACATCTTAATCCCTAGCAATTAGGCTCTGACCTCTGTAGCGGCACTAAGACACTGTCCTTTGCAAAGACGTTCTAACTATTACAGCTGCTTGAAATCACTGCAGAAACATAGAAACATAGAAACATAGAATTTGATGGCAGATAAGGACCGCTTGGCCCACCCAGTCTGCCCATTTCCCACCTAATGGATAAGCTGCAGATCCTAGTTAACCAGCAGCCTACTTCTTCCTATCCCCACCCCTAGAATTGCCTTATGACTGTCCCATGCATGCTTGAATTCCACCACTGTTTTTGACTCCACAACCTTCCTCCGAAGGCCATTCCATGCATCCACAACCCTCTCTGTGAAAAATACTTCCTTAAATTACCTCTGAGCCTCCCCTATCTTCAGATTGTGTCCCCTTGTTCTTGCACACTCTTTTTGAAAGATGCTACCTCTTGGACTTTGTTGATTCCCTTGAGTTACTTGAAAGTTTCTATCATGTCCCCCCTCCTCTTCTTTCCTCAAGGCTATACATATTAAGCTCCTTAAGTCTCTCTTCATATGTCTTCCAGTGCAGACCCTGCACCATTTTAGTTGCCTCCTCTGGACAGCTTCCATCCTGTCTATGTCTTTATGGATATTGGGTCTCCAGAACTGCATGCAGTACTCTAGATGGGGTCTCACCAGCTGTCTGTACAGAGGGATAATAACTTCCTGTTTTCTACTGGTGATGCCTCTCCCTATGCATCCCAGTATCCCCCAGCCCTCCTTGCTGCCCTCTCACATTGCTTGCCCACCTTTAGGTCATCTGATATGACTACCCCAGGTCCCTTTCCATTTTTGTTATTGTTAGTATCTCACCCCCATTGTGTACTCTTCCCTGGGTTTTTGTTTCCCAGGAGCATTACTCTGCACTTCTTAGCATTGAATCTAAGCTGCCATACATTTGACCATTCTTCTAACCTTGCCAAGTCCTTCCACCCCACCTTGTGCATCAACTCTGTTGCAGATCTTTGTGTCATCTGCAAGAGACATACTTTTCCTTCCAGTCCCTCTGCAATGTTGCTTATAAAGACATTGAAGAGGACCGGTCCCATACTGAACCCTCGCGGTAATTTAATTATTCTGATTGCTGCAGCACCAGTTTGCTTACAGCTGGGATAGGGAATAGGTTTGTTGCAATTCTGGGGCATAGGCTAAAACTATATAATGTATGGTCGAACACTGTTAACTTTAAAAGTCTATCAATTTATAGTGTTGTTGTACCATCGATGTGGTGTCATGATATTGTTAACCTAATGAATGTACATCACATTGATGGTACAACAACATGAAATGATCTGCACATGTGCTTTCCCCAAACCACCAGCCTTACTGAACAGGCAGCAGCGGTTACAGCTGGGTCCAGAAAGAGCAGCAATAAGAGTTCAGAAATAAGGATCTAGACCACAAGAAGTACTTTTTGTTTAAATTGATTTGAATGATGCCCATACACTATAAGACAATGTATGGGCATCAATCAACAATTCATTGTCACCTCTCGTGGTTGCCATGACAACTTAAGAAAACCTCTCTATCTGCATTCTCTAGGTTTATCTACGTTGTCATGGCAACCACTCAAACTGATTATAGAGTGGTTGTTCATTGATGCCCATACATTATCCTCTCATATTGTACAGCACTGTAGCATTATAGTAAGTTGGTCTGTACTAACTGGCATGTATATCTTATTCCAAAATGTTGTGCTATAACCTGTTATGGTAACCTGATACTATGGGTAATAAGCTGCTAGAGATGCCCAAAGATAGCTGTAAACTAGTACCATCTCATTGTGCTAGCTTAAAATTAGAGAAATACAGGGCCTTGTCCTACCTTGGGTCACAGGCACATCAGAAGTGTTGTTTGTGTCATATTAATTCTATACAATATTCTGTTTCTATACCTGTTTGAACCTAATCACAGTGACTTGCTCTAGAGTCATTTTTCCTTCTAAACACCCCACCCCCACATACCCTACTTGAGTGGGGTGCACTAGTTAATCCCATATTTACTGCTTTTAAGGGTTGCAATTTCAGTCTTGTCAAAGACTATACCTCACCACAAAACAATACCTTTACTGTGAGTGGCAAGTTTGGGGATCTGTTCATCATGGCTAAATGGGGCATATCACTGTCAGTGCTATACATGTGCTGTTCTCAGCCTAGACATAATTATGCCTGTCCCTAGCTGGCCTAACCAACACACAGGCACAACCTGGCCTAACTAACACAAAGGTGCAACCACTCTGATCTTGCTGTTCTCTCCCAGTGCAGTGGACCTGCTTCAGATAGTAATTCTTTGAACTATGCAAATAAGACAACTGCTATAATTTGGTCTGGTACCTTCATGAGACAGTACAGTAGACTATTTTATTAGATAGTTTTCCCCACTGTGGGGATACTGCCAGTACACTTCCCAACTGGCTGGAGATAGTAAAAGCCTAATCCTGGCCTTAAACCACCTAATCACAGAGTATGCTCACCTACTGACATAATCTGGTTCAATCCTCAGGGCCTGAAGACAGCTCATGTGAAAAGCAATACCCTCAGGCCTAAAATACATGAAATGGCATCTTGGGCAGACATGTATGCTCTGGACATTTTGGTAAGATCTGAGACATGGCTAAAGCCATCTATGTTCTACCATGAGGTTGAGTTTACAGGACTCTTTACCCTCCACAAATATAGACCTGTTAAGAGATGGTGGAGTGCTTTTCTATATAAAATCCTCCCTTAACACCACTAAGTATCTGTCTCCAAGGTAGATGATGCACATGAAATATTGCTTGTTAAATACTCCTTGGTGGCACTAAACCCTCTATGTGGGTTGCTTTACACACACCCGAGCATCAGTATCAGCACTGCTCTCCTTCTGAAGGTTCTTGTAGACCACCTACATGGTGAGCTAATACTCTGGGGGACTTCAATATAAACAGATCCCTGACATCCTAGCTTAGGGACATTGTACTGAAAGCACAGCTCACTCACTTTATCTGTGCAACCCACCAGGCTAAACATTAAATCAGGTAAACACACCTTGCTTGATTGGATCCTAGTCTCCAACCCAGACAGGATACAAGCTTTGGACATACTCATAGATACTCTAAGTGACCACTTCCCTACATTCTATATCTGGAAGAAAAGGGCCCAAGCATCCCCTAGGATCTTCCTTGCCAGGGACTTCTCAGTTTGATGAAGTCACCTTTCAGGCAACCTTGTCCAATGTCTAATGGGCAATAATCAAATCTGTCCCTGATATTAAAATAGTCATTACAGCTTTCTGTCTGCTGTTAATCTACACACACCCTAAACAAATTAGGGAGAAAGTATCAAGGTCCAAATGGCTTGACACTGATCTTAGAAAGCTACTGAGGCAGAGATACAAGGTGTGGGGAGTATTTGAAAATACAGATCTCAAAAATAATTGAGATAAATACAGGAGTACAGGAATCACTGCAAAACTAGAATCAAAGGGGCAAAGTGAGAATATGTCAAGAATCTGCAGGACACTAACCTGTCCTGCTCCAAAACGTCTTGGACCCATATAAAACTCTTAATAAAGGGCTGACCTTCCCATTCTGAGTCTGACATCCCAGTGGAGGGAAAGGTACTTAATGACCACCTGGAAATTGCCACTGCATTAACAGATTCTTCACTGACCTAGGCACCCTTACAGAAATATAGGTTTGCTGTTTTACATGCAGAATGCATGCCACATGCTTCGTCATTCAATGTTTGCATGCAACTTGCATACACACAGTGATCCAAAGAGAACCAGGTCTAAAAGCAAATCAGGTTCACATGCAGCAAGCTTGACATGTGCACAGCAGGTAATCTGGTGTAAACATCTTTAAAAACTACATCAGGTTTGCACATTGTATGATTGACATGAGTGCAGCAGTTAAGCTCTGTGAACATCATTTAAAAATTGTATCAGGTTCATATGCTGCATGCTTGCTATGTGTACAGCAGCTAAGCTGGTAAATCTCATCTAAAAACCATCAGTTTCTATTTCTTATATTACTGCTAGCAATTAGATTCATTAAAATGCATTTTTATTTGGATTCCATACAAATTAGGTAAATTCATTAATTCTGATCCTTTTGCAAATTTTTAATGGCTTTTGATTTTGTCATTAAATCGCCATTTATTTGTAAATATTGTTTGCTTACTGCGTTAAATGCCTATGATATAGCCAGTCAACATCACCCATTCCTGATGTATGAAAGGGCCTGTGTCCTGCTGTAGGATACCAGATCAAATCCTTCAATAGCCTTGCACTGCACCCTCTCTAGGGCCTTAATGTGCTGTATGTATGGAGGAGCCCAGAACTGCACACGGTTCTCAAGGTGAAGTCAAAGAGTGCTTTTATGTTGTCTTGCACATGCAGCACAGACAACATATTGTGATTCTTCAGTTGAGAAGCGGGTTTTGGAGGTGTGGTCCTGCTGCAGCCAATGGCACCACTGCTTTTGGAAGTTGGGCTCTGTGACGCCAATGGCATAGCACGCTGTCTATGACAGTAGAAAAAAATGTGCCACCACCTTGAAAATTTAGCCACTGCAATCAGGAGTGCCACGAAGCAGTCCCTGGTTGCAGCAACTAATACTTTGGTGTCCCCTGTAAGCAACATGGCGGCAGCGGCAGCGGCATGGGAAGCTGAGGGACAGCCTCCACCTCACAGTCTTTCATAAAGCTGACGGGTTGCCCAATCCCCCAGTTGGCATGGCTCCTCCTAACTTAATTCACTGATGGGGTGCCCAATCCCAATTGGCATGTCCCCCATGTCTTGTGTGCTGAGGGAGTGCCCAATCCCCTTGAATCATGCGACCCCCCAGTATGTGCAGACGGGGTGCCCAATCCCATCGGCCAGTTCCCCCAACACAAAACATGAGTGTGGCATGCTGGGAGCCCACCCCAGCATACCAAAGTACCTGTGAATGGAAAACCGTCCACGATGTCGGCGATTTTTTAACTCTGTAAAGAAGAAAATGGTCCATCATTGTCTGCTGCCCCTCCCCAACCTGTGCCTACTCACTGTGTACCCAACTCCCCACAACACACACCTCTTCATCCCATACTTATCTCCAGAGCCTGGCGCAATGATCTTCGTGGACCGGGAACCCATCTGCACTCTTCAAAGCCGACCACGAACTGAAGAAATGCCAGTGAGCTGTATAATGGCATAAATAGGTTTTTCAATGTTGGTGCATATCTTGGGCATTTTTGGGAATTTTAGCACCAAATTATCAACATGGGTTATTGGGACCCCATCTCATGCATTCAGTCAATGTCAGCCACTGTTCATGGGTGGGCTCCCAAAAAACCTATGTTGCAAATTTATGAACAAAATCAAGAAATAACTGTTTTATGAGCTTGCATTGTGCAGTTTCACACACACTCATAAATTCAAATCTGTAACATTTTCACTCCAGATTTTCAATACTGGCATTTTCCACACCTCCTTATGAACTTATGAACAGCTGTCATTTTACATCTTGCCCAAAATGTGTTTCTCATCTCGGCGCAGAATAAGCGGTCGCTGTCGGAAATCAGTGTTCAGGACAGATGAAGACAATCACAGTGATAGTGTTCATAAGTAGAGGTCCTAAAATGCCTATGTTGAAAATTTGGTGACAAAAGTCCACAAAATGAGCACATTACAAGCGTCGTTGTGCAGTTTCCACGTGCACTGTAACTTTGAGATTTTGTAATGTTTTCAGTCAACATTTTCAACATTGTCAGTTTGTACACTGCCTTATGAAGAGTACTGCTGTCATTGTTTACATCCTGCCGAAATGTGGTTTCGCATAACTGCGCACAATGGCATGATTGCTGTGGAAATCAACGATCAGGACAGATGAAGAAAATCATAGTGACAGTGTTCATGAGCAGAGGTCCCAAAATGCCTGTGTTGAAAATTTGGTGAAATAATTCCACTAAATGACTGTTATGGCGTACATTGTGCAGTTTGTATGTATGCTCATAAATTCAAGTATTTTTAATATTTTCATCTCAAGATTTTCAACACTGCCATCTCTTCATACCTACCTATGGATGGTACAGCTGTCATTTTCATCCTGCTCAAATGGTGTTTCCTCACATCTGGCACAGAATGGTGCAGTCGCTGTGAGAAATCAACGTTCGGGACAGATTAACAAAATCACAGTGCCACTATTTATGAGCAGAGGTCCCAAACACTTTCATGAGGTGGGGGCAAAAAATGCTGTGTTGCAAATTGTAGTGCAAATACCAGCAAATGGTCAGGGCATTAGGTTTCTAACCATAACGTCCCACCCTATACAGACTGACAGGTGTCAGGGGCGTGCTTTACGTGCCAGCTGTCATGCTCATACTCATGCCATCCCACCCCCAAGCCACTGACAGGCATCGAGGTGTGCCTTGGACACTTCAGTTCCACAGTTCACCCCATTCTTCCTATGCTGCACCCATCTCAGCATATGTCCTTATGAAATGGGGTGACTGTAAAACGAACAACCAAGGCACACCTCAGCACTTGTCAGTGTCTGCAGATAAGTGAGGTAAAATGCCATTAGTGTTATGGCTGAATGGGATGAGAATAAGGCCGAGGACCCCAAAGCACAACACGTTATTTGTCACAATGCAGGGTAGGAGAGCTGAAATGCCATGAACGTTATGGCCAATGCTCAAGGCACACCTCAGTGCCTGTCAGTTTCTGTAGGATGATGTGAGGTTGATGTCACTTTCATACTTCACTGCCATTCCTATTATGCATCTGTTCACCTCCTGTGCTAACAATGCCAATGTCAATAAGACAACATTCGGCATTGACAAATGCTTGTTTAGAGAGGAGGATAACATCCAGTGCCAGCTGGCCACTCCAGTATTGCAGCACCTCTGCCTTTTAAGCAAAGAAACATGGAAACATAAAATGTGCTGGCAGAGAAGGACTGCTTGACTCACACAGTGTGTGCAAATCTCCCTTGCCTAATCTGTCTCTTTCAGACCCTAACTGGTATTTGGCAATGCTGTCCTCCCTGACTATTTTCTAATATACCTCTATGATTATACCACATACAGTATGCTTAAAACCCTCCGTTGTTTTTGCCTCCACCACTTCCACTGGCAGTCTGTTCCAGGCATCTACTACCTTTCAGTGAAGAGTATTTCCTCACATCTCTTTTATTCCCTCCTCCCCAACTTCATCTCACGCCTCTGGCCCTGGTGTGTTCTTACTCATTCGAAAGAGACTATGATCCTGTACCTTGTTCACCTCTGTGTGTTACCTAAAGGTCACTATCATGTCACCGGTCTCCTCCTTCCAGGGTGCACATGCTGAGGTCCCTCAGTCTCTCCTTGTAATGCTTCTCATGCATCCCTGCACTATTTTAGATGCCCTCCTGAACTACCTTCATCCTATCTGTGTTCTTTCTGAAGTGCAACCCCCAAACTGTACACAGTATTCCAGGTGGGATCTCAATAGTAAGCACACAATGGCAACACCACCTCCTCCCTCCTCCTGCTGGAAATATCACTCACTATGCACCCCAGCATCCCACTGTCCCTACCACTGCTTTATCATATTGCCTTCTACTTTGAGGTCATCAGATCTAATAACCCCAAAGGTCCCTTTCCTATTTTGTGACTGTCAGTACCTCCCCATCCTATACCATGCTCCGGTCTTTATGACATAAGTGCATAATTTGCACTTTTGGCATTGAATCCCAACTGACATGCTCTTGACCATCCTTGAGTTTCCCAATATCCCTGCACATTCTCTCCATCCCCACCTGAGTGTCCACATTATTGCAGATTTTGGTTTCATTTGCAAAAAGGCATATCTCTCCTTTAGTTCTTCTGCAACGTCACTTATTAAAACATTAAACAGTACTGGTCCCTGTACTGACCCCTGTGAAACCCACTTGTCACTCTCCCATCATTAACGTTAGTGCCATTAACCACCACTCTCTTTCTCATATCCATTAACCAGTGTCTTACTCAATTCATCACTTTGGATCCCACCCAAGGCTGCTTGGTTTCTTTATCAGCTTCTTATGCAACACAGTGTACAAGGCTTTACTAAAGTCCCTATAGGCCACATCCACTGCCCACTCCTGATCTATTTCCTGGTCACACAGTCAAAGAAATATATCAGATTCATTTGGCATGACCTCCTCCATCCTGTCTGTGCTCTTGCAGCCCATTTGTTTCAAGATGCTCCACTAGTCATTTATACAGTAGGGTTTCTATTAATTTCCCCACCACTGAAGTAAAGCTGACCAGCCAGTAGTTGCTAGCCTCCTCCCTGCTGCTGCTTATATGTACCAGGACCATGTCTGCTCTTCTCCAGTCCTCTGGAACAGGTACATGTCAATTTGCTCCCGACAACTCGTACTTGGTCAGCCGCTCCCGAAACTCGCTCCCTCTGATCAAACAACCACTCACATGATTGCCAAATAAATAGGAAGGTTTTGCTGCTGAATAGATGGAAGGTAACTTTGCAGAACAGCTTTAATGATGCTGTTCTCTGTATAGACTTTTAAACATTTCTGCTTCAAGAAGCTTCCTGTGTTTTTAACTGGCTGCAGTTCCCTCTGAGTTCCCTTTCAAATTTAAAGTGTTGACTATTTACTGATATCCATTCACTTCATTCTCCTTGCACAATCAGGAACTTCTCACTGCAGTGTATGGGGATGATTTGGGGTTTTATTGAAGTTAGGAATTCAGGCTTGTGCTATAGGTTGTTCACTGTGATGATCGACGGACTGTAGCCACATTGATATCTCACGCTTAACCAATCAGGTAAGAGAAAATAAAATAAAAATAAATAAATAAATAATGATTTGGTAGTTAAAAGTAATTCATACCTGCATGTTTTAAAATGGCAGAGGTTGGAGAAGTAAGGCTTGTGCCATGGCACTGCACTGTGGTCCAACAGGCTGTAACCACTCAGAGTTTGGTCTCTGAAACTGACAGAAAACTTCAAAGCTGCAAACTGTAAGTTCCTCTCTCTGCCTTTTCTATTTACCCAGGGGAGCACAAGTCACTCCCAACATTTGGCTTAATTGTCCTGCAAGTTGGTAAGCACTGCATTTTAATTAACTCCACCAGGGAGCAAATTGTTAGGGTGGGTTATCAGGGGAGTGAAATGTTGCCGGAGAGAGTTGTCGGGAGGGATGATGGGGAGTTAAATGTCAGGGAACAAATTGTCATGCTCCCTCAGGAACCATGCCTGTTTCAACTGAGCTTTTGAACAAGGTTGTCGGTGGTGCAGCTAGCACCTCCCTTAGTTCATTCAGTACCTTTGGGTATTTCACATTTGGTCCCATAGCCTTGCCCACCTTCAGAGCTGCAGGTCCCTTCAGGACTCTTTCCTCATTCTGCAGGTCTTCTTGACATCACACTACATGTTATGCATAATCCGCCTGTCTATTATGAGCCCAAGGTACTTTTCTCCCTGCTGCAACAAGAAGTTTGTAGGTTTCACCTCTGATTTTTTTCTGCAAGCGTACACCTTGCATTTGTCTTCACTGCATTTTTAAGAGTGCAACCAATCACCTTGCTTGTTTTTCTCTTCCTGAAGTTTGCCCTCATCCTCAAGGGAGTCCACCACCCTGGCCAGCTTAATGTCCTCTGTGAACTTAAACAGCCTGCTAGATATTCCAGATTCCAATCACTGTTTAAAATGTTGACCAGCAGTGGCCCCTGCACTGATCCATAAGTGGTTCCACTAAGTACCCCACTCCACTCAGAGTAGTGCTCATCCACTATAACCATCTACTTGCTGCCACCAAGCCAGCTAGCCATCAACCAGTTTTGCTTCATGGATGGTGTATTTTGCAGAGAACCTTTCATGAGCCACAATGTGAAATAACATGCTGCAATCCAAATAGACTACATCTACTACTAGCCTCTGTCCACTCATTCTCATCACCACCTTGGAGAAGGTGATCAGGTTGGTCTGGCACAATCAGAATGACCCTCATAAATTACTGGTTTATGTAATTATTGATGACCGACAAAAGAAGAGTTGAAACTAATTTACCCACTATAATCCAAAAATACAAACAAATGTAATATACCTCTTGATAACATAGCTTTTTAAATGCTAGTACTGATTTTTAAGTGTTTGTACACATTGTCACAATGACAACACTGGGAAACAATACACTTTTTAACAGGTGCAGCATAGGCATCTGTACTGCAAACTTCCTCAAAGCACAGGCCAATATGCCCCAACCTTGCAATGAAGGGATTACCTCTAGTGGATGAGAGGTTGGTTCAAACTCCATGACCACTTATCCATGTCTTATGTGACACTGTCAACAAAGGTACCAACTAATGCTACTTGAGATAATTGTTTTCTGATGTAGATACTATTCCATTAAGACCTGCCAGAAACCACCACAAAGGTCACTGAACAGCCCTAAGAATGAGTTTAATTTATTTATTTTTTTAATCATGAAAATTTTATTATTTTCAAAATACAGAACAAATACAGGTCTACCATATCACTGAAGTATCCATTATAGCAAAAAGAAAAATAAATATTACAAATTTAAATCTTGTAAGTGGTACATATATGGCATAACAGTGCAGCTCATTTATATTGCTATTAGAACTATGCCTCGAGGATCTAGTCCAAAAGAACAGCTCAATCTTAAAATGATACAACAACTAAGCTTAGTCATCAAATAACTATAGAGACCTATGTTGAGGCTAGAAATTCACATACAGCCAAACCAAGGGTACTTTACACAGAACCTCACCACCCACTATGACTTAATCCAGATAGTCCTGGATTATCCTGGACCACTGATAGGAGAGTTAAAAAAAAAATAACTGGGAGCAGACATGACAGCCGAGAAGGCAATTCTAAATAAAATGGAGATGTGCTAGCCTTATGGACCCCAGGTGGGGTTCATAGAGACTAAACTAGAGGATTAGCGGGGGGTAGGAGGAACCTGACATAAGTGGAGTGTAGATATACATCCCATTTAACATGGTATTTGAAAGCTGACCACTACCCACATACGTTAAGTGCTCAAAGATGGCCAGCCTGGCTAGTGCAGCTTGCCAGGTAGGCATGGAAGGGCTGGGGTGACTTCCATTTCATCAAAATGGCCCTTTTTGCTCAAGAACTGCTCCAAGAATCCAAAGTTTACATGGACCAGGTAAGGAGTCAAGGACTGCCGATCTCTCATCAAGAGAAGAGAATGAATGGGAGAATCCTAGAGCCAACCACTCTGGAATAGTGCTGGAGCAATTCCGTCTAGAAAGGGGTCAGCATTGGACATTGGTACAGAACATGCCAGAGATGGGCGGAGTCCTCCTGACATCTCCAGCACTTGGAGTGACTCAGCACTACCATGGATTGCAGTACCTTGGGGGTCCTATACCATTGCAATAGGATCTTCATCTGAATGAGTTGACTCCTAGCATCCTTATATGCTGTGTGTGCACTTTGAGCCAGCCCTGCCAATCTAGAGGGGTGATACAGATCAGTAGCTCTTCCTCCAATTACTGTCTGGAAGAGTGGGTGTAATCAGGATATGAATCCTGTAGGATCCTATAAATCCTCCCAGTGAACCCTTGTGACCTCCGTAGGTGCAGCTTATTCATCCACATCGATGTCTGGTCCTGTCGCTGCTTATGTAAAAGGGTCCGAATGCACTTCTGAGCTGTAAGTGCTGCCAAACATCCTTAATGGGAGAGGCCAAATCTGGCATGAAGCTGCTCAAAAGAGAACAGGGTAGTTGAGTTTGGGAGGAGGAGGTGTTCAACCACTTTAATGCCTTTGGCTGCCCAGGTGGGCCAGGAAAGAGGTTTGCCTTCTACCAGGACATTCCAGTTGTCCCATAATGGGAAAATTGCACTGGCGCTGGCTATCAACCAGGAAGTATGTGTAAAGGCCATTACCTTCTGCCAGGCATTACGGTCTCAGTCATAATGGGGGTCATGAGCTTGGTACAAACTTTTTGAAGACAGCAGTGAAGGAAGAACATCCCCTGCAGTAGAGATGCCTCCAGGTCTACTTACATGGAAGGGCCAGGAGAATTGTGGGAGAACCATTTGATGGCCTGGGCCATCCTGTATGCTAGCCAGTACCCTTAAACCAGGGGAGATCCAGCCCCTTTAGACCAATGAGCTCTTAGCTTTTGTCTACCCCCATCTGGCTTCTGTGCCTTCCCATAATAATGAGGAGACCAGCTTATCCAGAGACCGGAAGAGTTGGTGTGAGAGGTATCAGCAAATTAGCCAAGAAGTAGGCAACTTGAGGAGGAATAAACATTCTCACCGCCTCAACCTTACCCTTCAGTGAGAGATTCATTTTGCACCATCGCTGTATTTCTGCTTTCAGAGAGGATAGAGAGGGAGAAGTTGAGGTGCTCTATATCTTTCCAGTTAACTGGGATAAAGACCCTAGTATTGAAAGCCCTGAGGGGCTCAGGAGATCTCTGTCCCTCTAAGGCACTCCTTTGTAAAGCCAAATTCAGGGGGAGAGGGTTGTTTTATTTTGGTTCAACAACAGGCCTGATATAACAGCACAGTCTTGCAAGACAGAAACAACTGTTACTCAGAGAGTAGGCAGAACATCATCTGCATAGACTGTGACAAGGTATGGGTGGCCACCAGCCATTATCACCGAAATCTTAGGGAATGTGGTAATGCACCTAAGCAGAGGATCCAAGGCCAAGAGGAAGAGCAGGGGAAGAGGGGCAGCCCTGCTGAGTGCCCCTCTGGAGGATAAAAGGAGAAGAGATATCTCTATTCTTCATAATTCTGGCTGAGGGGTCCCTATATAGGGTCATTACCCAACCCCAAAAGTATCCCGCAAATCCATATGCTTGCAAAACCCCATGTAGGTAGTTCCATTCAAGGAATCAAATGCTTTGGAAAAGTCAACCGCTAGGGGTACCATGGGAGTGAGAATGCAGGGCCAACCAATTAAGATCGAGAATAAGATGGAGATTGTCAGTGCCTGATTTCTCCTTGGAGAAGCCAACCTGTGATTTATGAATAAGGTGAGGCAAAATAATATTTAACCTTATTCGCCAACACCTTGGCCACAATCTTGGTGTCCACAGACAAGAGAAAGATGGGCCTGAAGGTGGCGTAGTCAATGTATCAGGAGGTTTTTGGCAGCAGCATAATCAGAGCTTCCCTCATAGAAGGGGAAGGAAGCCACAGTTCTGAGCCTCTTGCAACACCTGCAGTAGTGGCTGTGTTATTTTCCTCCTTTAGGAGCTGATACACCTCTACTGAAATCCCGTCTGGGCCTGGGGCTTCCCCTTAGCTAACTGAGAAATTGCAGTCCGTAGCTCTCCTGCAGTTATAGGGAGTCTAGGCTCTGAAGGTCAGTGGCTGATAGCTTGGAGAGAATCAGCGGTGAATAACTCTGCCAGGAGTTGGATAACCCTGGGAGTATCCAATGAACTTTTAGACTGGTAAAGTGATTCATGAAATAGGTGCATTACAGTGTTGGTCTCCTTGAACTGCTACAACATTCCCCCAATGAGTCTTGAAGTGAGTGAATTCTGGAGGCAGCCTGCTCCTTCTGCAGCTGATATGCCAAAAGTCTTCCCCTTTTCTCCACCTTTCCACGATTTGTGTTTGGAGCGAAGGAGTTGCCACTCTGCTTTTCTGTGCAATAAGGTATTTATATAGGTACTTTAGCCCTGTGATGGCATTCAAGAGGTCAGTCTCTCAGAATACCAGACACCCCAAGTACCACCTAATACCGCATAGTATCTAGAGAGGGGCCAGAAGCTGCAGCCACATCTGAATGCCTCAAAGAAAGGAGGACAGCTATAGTCGGCGAGGAATTCTTTATGTTTCTGAGAGACTGATCATGGTCAATTTACCAGAAAACTCTTGTGGCATAGAGGTGAGTCACGTATGGGATATCCAGTGAAGTAAGGTCCACTAAAATGTGTCCTCCATCCCCACCTGGATATGAAAGCCCCAAATATATGAAATAGAATACTAGAACAACTGGTATATGATAGGAATGCCTTGGTATGATAGAAAAAGAAAAGAAGAGTTGTTGAGTGGCAAAGCAGGCCTCTACAGAGTAAGACAGATAAACACTGTCACAAAAGTCTCGCTTAAATATATATCCCCAACGGGGGGACAGTCTCTGAGGAGCAGACAATAAGTGGAGGGGACATAGTACTTCTAGACCCTGTAGTCAACAAGCATAACAGGATCTGAGGGGTGAGTGCTACCTACTGAGAGTAGCCGGGCAAATATCATAAGCAAACAAAGCTGCTGAAAAGCCCTCCTAGCCCCCAGAGGGAATGGCATCAGCCCAGGCAGGATTCTATGGTTCTATAAGTCCGCCCAACAGCTTAAGTGCTATCAACCCTTCAGGGGCAGGGGGCTTGTGGGTGAAAAGAGGATATCTCCCAGAAGGAAGGATTTCTCCAACTCAGTCCACCTGCCTTCTCCTTCTGTGTGGCGATAGATCAAAAGCAAGGAAAGGAGCTATGCCCGACCTTGCTGACTAGAAACACATAGGAAAGTTGGAACTGAGCGCTTGGCAGGCACTTATACAAAACTCAAACAGTAAACAGGACTAATATAGAAGAAGAAAAAGTGCACCTAACATAACCACAGTCAACCAGAGTCCGTCCTAGTTGCTGGAGCTGATGGGCATGCCTCACTGTCCATGGCGCAGATACAGCTCCCATGATTGCCAAGGTCTCTACAGGGTAATGGGTGCCCACCACTGCCTCTGCAAAGGTTTTGACACCCGTCTTCAGGAGGCCCTGGACAGTTGCCAAAGTTTCTTCTTTAGGATCCACCTCTTCGGCCCAGTCAAGCGAGGCCTGTATGTCCATGTCCTCCTGAAAGTCTGAGAGTTGATCATCCTGCATAGCACCCGTAGGGAATCTGGCCTGAGAGCTTAGCTGGAGGTAGGGAGTAACCTGAAGATTACCACCAGCTCATGCGACTCAGAGATCTTGGTCTGCGTCTGATCATGGGAGCTACAACGAAGGCTTCTCCTACCCACAGGGTAGAGCCTGAACCAACTTGAGAAACTTTGTTCTGATCTTGTGCAGGGATAAGTGGTGAGACCTCCTGGTGTTGGAACTGCTTGGGAAGATTGCCTCTGGTGACTGGTTCGATTACATTACGGTCCCTGGGGATGTTTTCCTAGGATGTTCATTCCGCCCACCTGATTGTGGGCCAGGTACATAAAGGCATTTGGGAGATGTGGTCCCAAGTTCCAGCTTGGTCCAGGACTTATGCAACCAGGCTGCAGCTTCCTGGGAGATTCAGCTATGAACTCTCTGCCTCCTTGGAAATATAAAGCTGGGTGAGTCTTTTGAATCTGTATCGAAAACCATTAGCCAATAATACTTTCTTGAGAGGGATAAACTCCTTGTGTTTAGTAGCTACCTCTTGTGAGTAATCCTGATAAAAGGAGATAGTAGACCCTTTCCATTTAATCTCCCCAAGTCTCTAGTTATTCGCAGGATCTTCTCTTTAACAGAATACCTCAGCAAGTATGCGATGATGGGTCAAGGAGAGTTTGTGGAGAGGCCTGGCTTCCTGTAAGCCTATAAGCCTGTTCAACGTCCACTGGGTCCTTCCAGCATTCCCCAGGAATTTAGGGATCCATTCATTAAGAAATCATTCCATATTTGGCCCTCGACCCTCAGGCACTCCCAAAATATGAATATTATTGCATCTGCTTCTGTTTTCTGATCCTCAGCATGGCTCCAAAGCTTACTAAGTTTGCTTTCATGATCCTGCAGTTTCTGCCATATTATTTCTTGCTGCTTTTCTATATCCTCAGTTTGCTGTTCAGCCACATTCACGCGATCCTCTATTTTGCAAACATCAGCCACGTTTCCTGCTAAAGCAGAGCTGATCCCGCAACATGAACCAGCAATGTCTCTAGCATCCTCAGAATGTAGGCTAGGGGGTCTCCCTGGTTCAGTTGATCAGAGAGCACAGGCTTGACATCGGCTTTGGAGGTTGCCATGCTGTGGATAACTACTGCTGTAGTAGAGTCCTTGAATGTCTGCAGGAGGTTGCACTTACTTAGGTGTGGACAGCCAGTCGAATTGTGTAGGAACTCAGCAGTTAGGGGTCATAGGATACAGATGTGGCTCTGAGGGTCGGATCTGCAGCTTAGAAGGAGACAGGCAGGTATGAGAGGAGAGAGAGGCTCTACTAGGCCATGCAAGGCTGGATGAAAGCTCAGCACATTCCTGGGCAAAAACATAGTAGAAGATGGCAAGTGCATTCACAGTACCACTACATTCTTGGTTAGCAAGCACTAAACAGTATGCCCCATCATCTTAAGAGTTGCTACGCCCCAAACAAAGCAGATTGCTCAGGATTAAATCCAGGCTAGGATGGAGCAAAAGGTTTAACCTGCCATCTTGTTTGGGTCCAGGCCACGCCCTCCTAGGAATGACTTTTAGCCACTACTGACCTGGGCCAGACTCAAACTAGTAACTTAGAGATAAAGGGCTCTGTAACTCATTGCCAAGACACTGAGCCTTCAGACCTGCCCTACCCGATTTCTTTTGAAAAGCAAACTATTGTATCTATAAAGGTTTTAAATTGTTCTAGATGGCATTTGTTTCAGCTCCTTATAGTGACTTTCATTTGATTTGTTTATTTTTTAACATCTGAAATATTATTGGCATGTTTGATTCAGGACTGGTTTTCTGTTTATTCCAGTCACTGCTGCACTTCTTGATTTGGTAACTACTGCAGCTGCTGGTTGCACTCATCACTAGAGCAGGTCTAGTCTGTTTGTCTTGGCTCCTCTCCTTGATCCAAGTGATCTAGCAGCTGCCATACTCATTGATTTAAGACACTTTACTTGCCTCAGAGCCCTACTTATTTCCACAGCAACATCTTTGTAAAGCAACACCGCCTACTTCACTGCTATTTCTTTAACAAACACTCTATGTGGGTTAGTTCGGTAAAAGATAGCTTCTGCCTTAATCTTGAAGATTTCAAGTATTTGCATGTGACCTGCAGATTATAAAGGCTGAGAGTTTGTATTTCATATAAGATTTAAGGAAATATGGCACCAAGTGTACTAGAATTGTCAAGCACTACTCAGAGCCTCTCCTCATACTTTAATCAGTCAATCTATTTCTCTCATGACTGAACTCTGTTAAAAGCAAAGACTGCAGTTGTGAGTGTCAGTCCATGTTGACATGTTGTAAGAGGTCAACAATCCAAGCGTAGCTTAGGCTTGTACGGATAGTCCATTATCTGCTCTGCAAGATAATCTATTATATACATTAACCTTATCCATTTATTGTATGTTAAATGGGGATAATGAATGGAAATGTATGGTATTCTAGCCACCCAAACAGGGAACACACACTGCAAAAAGACAGATACTTTAGCATGGGCTGGATCCCAAAGACACTGTCACTGAAACACCAAATATCATGCATTTGAAGGCTACTCTAACAAGTAAAAAAACATTTATGGTGCAAAACATTACATGAAGCAGGCACCAATATGCCAGTCTCCTTCCCTAAAATGAAGTGGCAATGTGCACTGAAGCATGGGGCAGGAGGATTGTCATGTACATGTTACAGTGCCCCTTTCCCCACTTGTCTGTCTGTTCACCCATGGAGGGGTAAATAATATTACATGGTTTCTGGAGGGAGCACCCATCTGGAGTCTAACAAAGGGGTTAAGGAGTGTGTAAAGGCTAGGGTGTGTGAGTTAAGAATATTAGTGAATATTAATTCCCAAATACCTTCAGTAATAGGGTAGTCAATATTTAAATCTGAGTACTTAATTTTGTTTGATCTGGGGGTGTTCATAAAACAATATTAAAGTAAGTAAGTAGGTAAACTTTATTTTTAAGTGCCTAATCCCAGAGGCTCTGAGCACTGTACAAATAAGTAGAGGTGCAATAAATAGCAAACAACAATATAACAATTGTTAGTGACAGATCACGACAGATCACGACAGAAGCTCTGTAATAAAATCTCAATAAAATTGCAGTTCAGCAGTACATACTGTAAAGCTTATAACTGGGTCCCATATGCTTCTCTGAACAGATACCTTGAACCCCACTTGAACACCACAAATGGTGCCTCCCACAAAGATCTTGGAAGAGCATTCCAAAAGGCTGGACCAGTCACCTCAAATGCACAATCTCCCAAGTTTTTCAGCTGGGCCCTTGGAACCGCTAGAAGGCCCTCAGTGGAGGAGAGTGGCTGCAAGGGCAGACAGAAGTCAGGAGGTCACTTAGATAACCAGTTAAAATGGACAAAAATATTACAAAAATAAATAAAAGCCCTTGGGACTTCTGGTGATGTCATGGAGCAATTAGCAACCTAAGGAGAGAGCACCTAACCCACCTGAGCTTAAAACACAGAAACATAGAAACATAGACTTTGACGACAGATAAGGACCGCTAGGCCCATCTAGTCTGCCCATTTCCCACCTACAGGATAGGCATGAGATCCTAGTTAGCCAACAGCCTATTTCTTCCTACCCCCACAAGAATTGCCTTATGTCTGTCCCACGCATTCTTGAAATCTCCCACAGTTTTAAACCCCACAACCTCCTCAGGAAGGCTGTTCCATGCATCCACTACCCTCTCTGTGAAATAATACTTCCTCACATTGCCCGAACCACCCTCCTTCTGTCTTTAAATTGTGTCCCCTTGTTCTTGTAAGTCTCTTTTCTGAAAGATGCTACCCTCTTGGACTTTGTTGATTCCACTGAGGTACTTAAAGTTTCTATCATGTCCCCCTCTCCTTCTTTCCTCAAGGGTATAACATATTAAGCTCCTTTAATCTCTCCTCATCTGACTTCTCTTGCAGACCCTGCACCATTTTAGTTGCCCTCCTCTGGACTACCTCTATCCTGTCTATGTCCTTTGGAGATGAGGTCTCCAGAACTGGACACAGTACTCCAGATGGGGTCTCACCAACTGTCTGTACAGAGGATAACAACTTCCTGTTTTCTGCTGCTGATGCCTCCCTATACATCCCAGTACACCCCCAGCCCCCTACTGCCTTCTCACATTGATTGCTAACCTTAAGGTCATCTGATATGATTACCCCAGGTCCCTTTCCTTTTTGTTGTTGTTACCACCTCCCCACCCATTTGTGTATTCTTCCCCGGTTCTTGTTTCCCAGGTGCATTATTTTGCACTTCTTTGCATTGAATCCTAGCTGCCATACTTCTGACCATTCCTCCAACCTTGCCAAGTCCCTTTTCATCCTTTCCACACCTCCTTGTGTATCAACCCTGTTGCAGATCTTTGTGTCATCTGCAAAAGGCATACTTTTCCTTCTAGTCCCTCTGCAATGTCACTGATGAAGACATTAAAAGGACTGGGCCCAATACTGAACCCTCCGGTACCCCACTAGTAACCCCTCTTTCTTCAGTGGACTCCATTTACAATTACCTTCTGTGTCCTGTTGTGCAGCCAATGTTTTACCCAGGCTACCACTCTGGGACCCACTCCCAGGCTGGTTAATTTGACTATTAATCTTTTTGTGGGACTGTGTCAAATGCCTTGCTCAAAGTCTAGGTAGGCCATGTCCACAGCCCCTCCCTGGTCTACTACTTTGGTCACCCAGTCAAAGAAATCTATTAGATCTGCTGACATGACCTTCCCACTGTGAACCCATGCTGCCTTGGGTCCTGTGCTCCACTGGCCTCTAGGTACTCAACTATTCTTCCTTCAGAAGTGACTCCATCACTTTCCCTACCACAGAGGTCAGACTGACAGGTCTGTAGTTTCCTGCCTCTGTCTTGGTCCCACTTTTGTGAAGGGAATCACATCTGTCTTCCTCCAGTCCTCGGTACCACACCATCCTCCCATGATTTATTAAAAAGAGTAGCCAGTGGTTTCACTAGTTCCTCCCTTAATTCTTTTAGAATGCTGGGGTGAATTCCATCAGGACCCATTGCTTTGTCCACCTTCAGTTTTAGGAGTTCTTGCAGAACCCTTTCTTCTGTGAAAGGACTGGGATTGACCCTCTATCAAAGGGTGCTTTTGTTAATTGGATTAGGCAATTCCTCCTCTTTTGTGAATACTGAGCAGAAATATTCATTCAGTATCCCTGCTTTTCACTGTCCCTCTGCCCACCCACTCGTTCATTCTATTCAGCCTCACTATCCCTCCTTTTGTCTTTTCTACGCTGATGTACCTATAAAGGTTTTGTCCTCCTTCTTAACTGAGTTAGCATCTTTTCCTCAGTTTGGGCCTTTGCTACTCTGACCCCCGCTTCCTTCTGCCTTAACTGGTACAGCCTCTGTCCTGCTCCTTCTGTGCTTCCTTATACTTCCGGAATGCTATCTTTTTCTTCCTGACTTTCACAGCCACCTCTTTGAGAACCAAAGTGGCTTTTCTTTCATTTTGATTTGTTTATTTGCTTCACACAAAGGCTTGTTGCCTCTGTGGTGGCAGTTTTGATGATTCCCCATTGTTGCTCCACACCTCCTTCTAGCCTGTTTGCTAGTACTTTTCTGAGGCACTCTCCATCTTGCCAAAGTCAGCCCTCCTAAAGTCCAGTACCCTCACTTTTGTGTGAGCTTGACTCTGTAGCTAAGTTTAATGTGAACCACACTGTTTGATGGTCACTTGTCCCCAGATGGCAACCACTTCTAGATCAGAGATCCTCTCACTGCCCCATTTGAGGTATGAGGTCTAAGATTGTTCCTCACAGTGGGTTCTGAAACTAGCTGTCTAATGCCTGCCACCTGTAGGGCATCAAGAATGGCCCTGCTCTTGGATGCGGCTGCAGCAAATGTGCTCCAGTTAACATCTGGCATATTCAGGTCTCCCATCAACAGTATCTCCCTTTCTCTGCCATTCTAAGAATGCCTTCTATCATATCCTTGTCCATTCCCTCTCCCTGACATGGGGTCTGTACACAACCCCTGTGCAGATTGTGGTGCCCTTTCCAGTCTCCAAGGTGACCCACAGTGCCTCATCTCCTCCCTGTTTACTCTTTTGTTCAGTTGGTTTTATCCCTTCCTTTACATAGAGAGCTACTCCTCCCCTCTTCTCCCCTGTCTGTCTCTCCTGTAGGTTATGTACCCTGGTATGTTAACATCCCAGTCATGGTTCTCTGTGTACCATGTTTCTGTGACTGCTACGATATCAAGGCATCCCTCTTCCATCAAGGCCACCAGCTCAGGGAGCTTGTTGCTCAGACTATGGGCATTGGTACTCATTACCCTCCACTTCCTGTTGGCCTTACTCCCTTTGCCCCATCCCTGTCCTTCTTGCCTTTGTCACTTTCTCCATTTACCCCTGCCCTTCTCCCTATTGACACCTTCTATGTTGGTGTTCGCCGCACTTACTATCATGATTATTTGGGGCTAGGATTTCCTGTTCTTTCCAGTGCCTCCCCTCGCTAGTTTAAAAGCTTGCCAATGAAGAATTTAAACCTATCACCTAGGATCCTGGTTCCCTCCCAGACAGATGCAGCCCATCATGCCAATATACATTGCATCACTCCAGGTGGACCCCCAGTCCCCAATGAAGCCAAATCCCTGAGCTCCACACCAGTTTTTCAACCACTGATTGAATTCCATGGTGTGGAACACCCTAACCTCTCCTATGTCATAGATGGGCAGCACCTCCGAGAAGGTTACCGTGCGTGCTACTTGACTAAGGCCTCCCCAATTCCATAAACTCTTCCTGCACTTCTCTTATTCCTCTCTTAGCCAGGTCATTTGTCCCTAGGTGGACAATGACATCCAACTCCCTCCCTGTGCAGCTGCTCGGCAATCCTGAGGATTCGCCTCCCTGTCCCTCCAAGCCATGGCGCCAGGCAGGCACCTCACCTCCCCTCCCCTTCCTCTCCCAGTTCTACCTTCCTAACAATGGAGTCCCCACCAGGAGTTGTTTCCTTCCCTGCAGGGTCTCCTGCCACCCTCCTGTGGTTCTCCTTTGTGGAGACCCACATCTTCATCTTATCTTGTAAGTGGCCCAAAAGGTAAAATGCCATCAGGAGGCGGGGGGGGGACAGGCAAACCTGATCCAGGTCCCAAAGACAAAAGCGAATAGGGATGGAGGCTTATTATGAGACAACAGCCCAGACTGGAGCTGCAGTGTGTCCCAGCCAGCTTGAAAGCCCTGAGCTATGACAATGATTGTGAGTGGGAGTGGCTCACCAGTAATATATTTGAGCTGGAACAGAGGATGGAAAGGGTGAGATGATGATATGATAGAGACCTTTAAATACCTCATGGGGGTAAATAAGGTACAGGAGTGGAGTATTTTCAGAAGAAAAGGTGCTCAGGAGCAAGGGGACATGTTATGAAGCTGGAGGGTGGCAGATTCAGGAGAGATGAGGAAGCACAGTATTTCTCCACAAAAGAATGGTGGATTCCTGGAAGAGCCTTCCAGTGGGGTGAAAACAGAGGTTGGGTACAAAATGCATGGATAAGCACAAGGGAATTATAGGGAAATGAAGGGGAGGAAGAAAGAGCTGTAGATCTGGCAGGTCTGTGGTAATTGTGTAGGTAGGGAGAAATGGTAAGACTGGATAAGCAAAACAGTCCTTATCTGCCATCAAATTCTATGTTTGAGCTATTCATGCAAGTGTTAAAGGCTTCTTGCAGAGAAACAAAACAAGAATTCCACCAGCTGCATGCTCTACTGGATGGAGTAGAGAGACCAATCAAGGAAGCAGAGGAGAGAGTGTCCATACTGTAGAATGGTATTGTGCAGATCCTGAGTGGCAATAGACTCTGTCATCTATTGCACTGAAGCACGCAAGACAAATTTATGGGCTTGGATGTCAGGCCCGAGAAATTATCTCCCACCACAGGTTTGCCAGAGGGAGTGGAGACAGGGCACATGTGTGACTTTAACAGACCTTTAAAGACATACTGGTACTCCTCTCAATGATGGGGATTTACATTGAAAGAGCCATAGAGCTTTACTTCAAACTGATGGTCCCCATGCTAGACCCAGACTGGTACTGATAAAGCTACAGAGTGAAATAAGAGGGCTGCAAAAAGCATGGCAACAGAAGGAATCAGATATGGTTGCTCCTGTCTCTGTCTTGATCAGGACCATTTGCCAGACATACAAAAACAGGATGCAATACACTGCAATAATCAAAGCCCTTAGAAGCAAGTAAATCAAGTTCCAAACACTGTAGCCAATTCACATGAAAATGTTCTCAGAAAAGGGTATTAAAATGTACAATAATCCAAAAGAGGCAGGTGAGGCGCACAGGCCATGGCATCTCAGTAGAAGAGAGACCCCTGACACTCCAACAGTCTTCTGTGCCTCCAGAGACCAGTGGACCACTGTTCGCTGATAAAGCATTAAAGCTCCTGGTCAGACAGCCACTGCCCACCCTTAGAGAAATCCAGGGCCTCCTTCTATAAGCCCCGGACAGAACAGCCCCAAATAAATAAGCTACTCATAAGACCAGAGAACATGCTGAAATTACTTGGTTGAGCTATCTATATATCACTTTGAAACAAACAAGGATATGAGACTCACACAAGACTACTTATGTTACTTTAGCTCCAAACTCCAAAGCCTAAGGTTTCATGCCTTTCTGAGAGTCAGCTCACCCAAAATGCAACAGTGGCCATCTTAATTATTTTGATCTGCCCCACAGGGACATGATCAAGAGTCACACTCATTGAATTCTCAGAACAACCCCTGCACTAAACCCAACACCAGCAACACTTACCCTTGAACTGACCCACTGCAGCAGTCTTGATTCCAAAAAGGCCCCAGCAAAGAACAAGAAGGACTTTTGCAATGAATCCAGTGGAATGCAAGACCTGACTGCACCACTTTCATGATACCGTGCCTGAAACTGGAATACAGTACAAGTTTAAACAGCATGGATTCTTAATTGGAAGCACCCACTTGCATCAGATCTGGGAGGGTGCACATAAACCTGGTTTGCTTGCAAATACAATATGTCTAACTTCTCCCTATTGTGTCATGATATCCACCAATAGGCTCCCTCTCTACTTCCATCTCACAACGCGGCACCAGCCATACCAGCATGAATCATGCACTCAGGTAGATCTGTCAGTTACTGTTGGGTTGGGAGGCAGACTGGGAGAGTGGGGTTGATAGGGTCTGTAGAGGGCAGAGTATATCTGGGCTGCAGTGGCATGGTCCTGACTCAGGGCACTGGGGGTCTTAGCTGTTTAGACTCACCTGCTACAACTGATAGGCCCCAATGTGCACCTGCTGCAAGCTCCCCACTGGCCCACTGCATAGTCAAGCAAAGCAGGGAAGCAACAACCCAGACAATAGCTTCCCAGCTTGCAGTTACACTTGGATCCCAGTGGCCAGCCCCAGGGAGGCTAGTTCCCAGTCGACCATGGGAGATGATGATTTAGTGTGAACGGCAGAAGGGACCATTTACCTTCCTGAGTGTCTAGCTTGAAGTGTACCTAAACGTAGATTACCACCTAACAGAGACAGGTTTAATTTATGGTGGAGAAAGTGGACTACCAAGGACTCAAAGCAGAGGACAATAATCAATATTAATGTAGGGTTGGCTTTTTAACACCATGAAAAAAGCACTTCAACTAGAGGTGGGGTTATTTGGGGATCTGGAATCTATATCAGAGCTGCCCCAGCAATATGAACAATAATCAGTGTGTGTGTGTGGGTACTGGGCAAATTCAACATGTATAACATATAGTCTATTGTGGTGTCTCTTTCTGTTTTGTTTCATGGGTTCTACCAGTTAGTAGTGGTCCCCATACAAGGGAACATCATCCCACCTGCTAAACCTCCATTAGAGATAAGAATTAAAGGTTGAGCCCCAAGGCTAAGAGGATATAGAACTTATTCCTCAGCTTTGGGACACAGTAAATGTTCTACTTTATTCTGTTGGGGCTTAAATGTTTCAAGTTATTATGTTTTAATAGTTCACCTGGAGGAGCTAAACTGACTCTGGAAGGGACCCCAGTGGAAGCTGGTGGGAGGGGAGATACCCCGTAGGCTCTTAGTACTACACTACCAACCATACAAAATGGCTGATCAACCATTTAAGATACATACCTGCAGTATCAAGGGTCTCATCCAGCCCCATCATGTGGAAAATTATTCTGACCTACATTTGATAGACTAAAGCAGATTTTATACTGCTTCAAGAGATTCACCTCACTGAGGCAGAGCATCAAAAATCAAATTTGACTATCACCAAATACACTCCTCCTCATACAAAGCTGAGAAGAGGAAGCAGTGTGATACTGATCCCAAACTGGATGTCTTTCAATATTTCGAGTTACTGCAGATAGGGACAGTAGATATGTCATACAGAAGTCACTTTCAATGAACAGAAGTTAACATTTGTCTCTGTTTATGCACCCCCAGCAGCAGAGTTCGTCTTCTTGTGGAAACTATTGACTCAGGTAGTGGGAAAAACGAGGCATACTAATTATTTGGAGGGGTTATCTGAATTTAATGTTTGTTCCCCAAGTAGATAGTACTACAGGTATATCCCACAGAGACTAGGCAGTGGCAAAAAGGCGAGGACCCTAATGGCTAAGCTTGGCCTTTCAGATGTCTAAAGGTACCTATAGGGATCCACTAATGGTTTTACTTTTCACTTTGCAGGACATCAGATTTACTCCAGGCTAGAACTGTTTTTCTCCGCAAGGATACACTAGACAGACTACACACCTGCTCAATAGGGTCTATAAGGCTATCAGATCATGTCCCACTAATGATGCAGAGCAATGTCAATTTTAAAAAGAAAGCTTCTTTTGAAGACTGAATGTCTCTTTGCTACAGGGCCAAGATGTAGGAAACAAATCCCGACCTTCATTCAGCAAGCAGTACAAGAGAATTCAAATCCAGAGGTTTTACCAGGAATCCTTCAGGACACAGTCAAGGCAATGCTAGAGAAAAAACTAATAGCAGTAGTAGTGGGGAAGAAACAAAGAAAGGAAAGGTAACTTCAGCTAGAAACACAGACAGTGGATTTAGAGAAGCTACAACAAATTAAAAGGAATAGACAGAAAGGGAAGGAAATGAAAGAGTTAAAAAAGAACTGAACCACATCCTAGACTATAAGGTCAAGCTGTACCTAAAATACAGAATAAACAGGAGCTTGCACTAGGTAGTGGTGGTGCTACCAGACCAGAACTATACAAACAACAAACAAAAAAGGTGGGCATTCACCAACCTCAAACTGACAAGGGCACAGGTCTCATAAGGAAAAAGGATTTGATTACATATTTAAAATATGTGGTATAAAAATGTCTGACACATTTCAGACAGACAATACCATCCTTTCTCAAAGGACCTAAAATACCTCAGACAGTGATATTGTGAGGAGGCCCACAGGCACTAAAGCTATTAGCATATAGGCTGAGAGCACAGGGGCCAGAGCTCAAATACAAAAGGTACTACAGCATGACACAGGCTAAGGGTCACAAAACAGAACAGATAGCAGAAGCGTTCTGAGTCTATTAAGAAACATTACATAAAGTTAGACCTGCCCAATGATTAACACAGATAGATGTCTACCTAAATCAACTACAACCTGGAAACAACTACAGCTCTCCCAATTGACAGAAGAACAAAGCAACAGATTCTATGCCCCTGTTACTGAGTAGGAGGTCTCAGAAGTCATAAAAACAGTAAAACAGGAAACACCCAGGGTCAAACAGTTATCCAGGGAATTTTTAAAAGATCTGTGGAAGAGACAGCCCCTAAAAGAGATGCATATTGTGGAGCCATGGTGGAGGGAGGGACACTTACCCCTCTTGGCGCGATACAGTTATTTCTGTAATCAACAAACCTCACAAGTCCTGCTCTGTCATTTACAGACCTATTTCCATCTTTAAATATGGACTGTAAGTTTCTTAAAGTGATTATGACTAAAAGCTAGAACCCAAAATTCTGTAAATGATAAATATAGATTGGATAGTCCTTGTTGCAGGAAGACAAGCCCCAGATAGTGTCCATGGAACCCTCCACATCATTGATCATGTTAATGCCCACAAAACACCAATGGTAATCATGAATATGGATGCTGAAAAAGCATTTGCCAGGTAGCTTGAAACTACCTCTACAGGGTACTTGCAGGTTTGGCTTTTCCCCAGCTTCATTAATTGATACAAAACCTTACCAGGCCCCTCAGGAGTATGTCAGAGAGAATGCTCACCTGTCACAAGTTTTCAGGCAGGAAGAGGTATGGGGCAGGGCTGCCCTATCCACAATTTGTTTTGCTCTCATATAGAGCCTTTGGCTCAAACATTTCATCAGGAGCACTCATTAGGGGTGTACAAATCATCCCCACAGAACACAAGATAGCACGCTATGCTGATGATGTGCTCCTCTACCTGACTGACCCCAAATCTCCGTGGATGTGGCTATGGGGATAGTAAGATAATTTTCCACATACTTAGGATACACCCTTAATAAGGCAAAGACAGAGTACTCACTCTGAACTACTCCCCAGACAGATATAGTGCAGATATCTAATGAGATGGGGACTTCTAAAACTAAAGTACTGTACCTAGGAATTTTCCACAGAGCCACAACTTATATGTTATACCAGGATAACAACAGCCCTTAATCCAAACCCTGAAGGAAGACATCAAAAGGTGTTCCTTCTCCCTTGTCTGATGCACACTCAGATTCAGGCAATCAAAATCAACATTTTCCCTAAGTACTGTATTTATTGCAATGTGCACCCATCAGTCTAACCAAAAAAATGATTTCAGGACACCCAGAGACTCCTATACAAATGTATTAGGGCTGACATTAAGCCCAGAGTATAAAGTGCACCGTTCTTGGCAAAAAGAATGGGAGGGGATGGCCTTTCCATCATTAGAGAAATATTGGTTAGCAATCTTGATGAAGCTGGCATTGCAATGGGACTCTTGAACTATACTGCAAACGGGAAACCCATTGAGCTTTATTCTTATGAAGAAATATCCTTACAGCTCTGCTTTATGGTGAGACACTTTGTAAAGTCAGGGAAATCCTACCTAGAAGTCCTCAAGTAACACTAAAGGCAAGGGACAGGGTGACTTTCCCTTTGATCCAAACACAGAAGTGGAGGTACAGGTGGGTGGAGATGGGATGCTACATTCCCACCTACTGCAGTAATGTAGATCACTTCTATAAAAACAAGACAGATGGGATTTAAATCCTGAACACAGCTACTAAATGTGGAAATTATCAAAACTTTGAAGAAATGAAAGCACAATTTGGCTAGCAAAATTTGGGTAGATACCAATTCTTCTAAATAAGGGATTTAACAACACAGCATTCAAGACAGGAGACACTAACCAGAGCTTACATACAAAAGCAGAACATCTATCTTTAAATACCCTGATCTCTGGGGGCGTGGCCTGCAATTCATCAGAATGGATGCTTGAGCTCTGAGCTCCCTGGAGAACCCCACAATATCCTACAATATTCGGATCCTTTCAGTGTACGACGTGACTATAACAAGTTTTACCGAAATATAGCTACTTGCCCATCTAGTGATCCGCTGATTGACTCTTGGGCTGCAGAATAACACAAATTGTTTCAATCTGTTGTACCAGTTCAGACATGAGGCCTTGCAAGCCCTCTCACTCCTCGGGATGGAGCCTGCCATACTACCAATGGGACTGAGGGAACCTCACCAAAATCCAGCAGATGTTTGCCGAAATCCTGCATCGGATGAATAATCTGGACTTGGCCACAAAGAAAAATACTTTGGACATCATGGATCTCTCTCAGAGAGACTGTGTTACGGAACATAGACTGGCTGAAATGGAGGACGGCTGGCACAAGATGGGAGCTAGGCTTCAAGAGCAAGATAGAACGATTAATCAGCTCTGGTACAGAGTAGAGGACCTTGAAAACTGCAGTCATTGGAACAACCTGTGGTTCGTCAGATTCCTGAGGGCTGCAAAGGGCTGGACACTATCCTTTTTACAGAAGAGCTACCTCTCATACTGGACTGGGCATGGTGGACCCCACCCGAAATCGATAGGGCTCATAGATTGCTTGCTCCACGCCTACACCTGGGGCCCGTAGTTCACTATCCTCACCCAGTTCCTCCAGTTTTAAGACAGAGAAACCATCACCAAACTCACTCATGAAAAAAGAGCTTATCCTGGCAGGGCCATCACATGCAGATCTTTGCTGACAACTCACAAGAGGTTACCATGAGATGCAAGGCCTTCACTCCAGCACGTAGAGCCTGTGCTGAACTCAGGCTCAGTATTCCCTTCGATACCCTGCCTCCTCAGAGTAATTTTAACGGTACCAACGGCTTTTTGATAACCCCACAGCCACTGAAAATTTCTTGGCAGCACAAGCCCCTAAATTGAACTGGGGTGTTAAAGATATTGGCAGCTCAGGGGTTGTCGCCACTATGCAAAACACAGATGGAAACTGGACAACAGGTGACCGGCCAGCAACTCCAAACCCCTTGAAGCTGTATTCTTCAAGTCATACTCCTTCCAAGAAACTCTGACAGCAAATGGAGGAACAGGCACAAGGCAAGGATACAAGGTGCACACTTTGACAAGGCTCCTGGCTGCTTCTAGAGGTGTAGTGACAGCCCAGACTCGGACAACAAATCAGATATGAGTAATAAGCAATTTATCACCCCAATGGATCTTACCAACTGATGGCCCACTGCAAGACATGCCTAAGCTTCCCAGGAGTTTGCAAAATTGTAGGCCTTAGTCATCAAGAAGCCTTTCATGGGCTGAATCGACAAATGTCATTTCTCCCAAGGCTTCTGTGAACACTGAACAAGCCTCCATCAGAGAACACATCACTTAAGCCAACCCTGCCATAAACTCTGTGGGCTGATTATGAATCTGTTCTTTTTGTTTTCAGTTTGGTTTTCTTTCTGGTTTACCTACAATCCGTGACTCCACCCAGTCTGCAGCCGATGTACTATACTGCAATACCCCTCATTCTGGGGGCAGTAAATATATGGGTATATCAGCAGTTGGGCTGTTCTAGGGCTGGATAGGTTATTTATCTAGTAATGGCTAGTCTTTATTGCCTTTATACAGTCTGGCCTTTACCCTGTATTCTGGGCTCTTAGCATGCCTCAAGTCTTTGCCCTTGGGAGTATTTTATATAGGACTGAGAAGATATAAGTTCATAAGTTGTAACAAAGCACAGAAGACCTATTTGGTCCATACTGATTGCCATAGATTAATTAGTATCCCAAAACACTATTTTTTAACAAATATTCATTTAATTTTGTTTTGAAATCCTGCATAGTACAACTGGATACTACTTCCTTGGGCAGTTTGTTCCATACCGTACCACTCTGACACTGAACCAATGCTTTCTTCTTGTAGTTCTAAGCTTTTCCATTTTCAATTGTAGAGGATGTGCTCTAGTCTGATATAATTTTTCTTAAATTTAACCTCAAAGATTCCCTTAGACTAATATCAGAGAGCGCTTTATAAACCAAACACGTCCTCTCGCAACCTCCTGTACTCCAAAGTGTACAGTCCATACTTTTGTAAATGTGTTGGATAGTCAAAACCTTGATTCCCATCAATCAGTTGTGTGGCCCTTTTTGGACCCTTTCCAATGCTACAATCTGTTTTCTGTAGCCTGAAGACCAAAACTGAGCACAATACTCCAAGTCGGTCGTACAAGGAACCATAAAGTGGCAATAACACTTCACTCCTCCTAGACTTGATACTGTATGTCTACTAATGCAGCTCAGTATATTCCTGCCTTTTTACCACCTGGCTGCAATGTTGGTCAAACTTTAGGTTATTTTGAACCTCACTCCCAAATCCTCTCATCAATTACTTCCTAAGAATTTTACTATTTAACCTGTACGTGGCCCTTTTATTGTTTCTGCCAAAATGCATGACTGTGCATTTATCTACATTAAAGATTAAACCTGAAGTGTCTGCCCAGTCTTGGAGTCTGATCAAGGTATCCTGTAATTTCTCAGACTCTAAACTGTTTTCCACTGTGGATCCAATCCTTCGTCCATCAGCAACTTGGCTACCCAAATATCTTTTTCAGTTGTCATAGAATGTATATATAAATTAAAGAGACAGGGTCCGAGGACTGATCCTCATGAACACCACTGGTCACCTGTATCCAACCTGATTTACTTCCTTTTATTGTCACTTTCTGTTTCTATCAGTAAGCTTGGAACTAATCCATCAAGTTATTTTACCGTGGATGCCATGTTCTACTAGAGAATCCACCAGCTTTCCATGGGTACTTTATCAAATGCCTTTGAGAAACTAAAACATGACATCCACTGGATGTCCCTCATCAAGTGCTTTACTAACATTCTGTAAAACCCAAGAGATTTGTCTGGCAAGATCTTCCATGCCTGAAACCATGCTGTGATACATCAGTGTCTCCCCTATTTTGCAAATCTGCTTCTATATATTCTTTTACAATCCTCTAACACCTTCCCTAGTATAGAGGTCAGGCTTATAGGTCGATAATTACCTACCTCGTGTTTAGTGCCTTTTTAAAAATGGGGGTAACATTTGCCTCTCACATGCCTCTATAACTTCTCTCTGATCTAAAGAGGCCTGGAATAAATGGGTCAGTGGTTCAGCCAGTAAATGTGCCAATTCCTTGATCAGTCTGGGATGTATTTCATCTGGACCCATAGATTTACTGGAGTTTAAACTAAGCAATTTATGTTTAATAACTTCTTTATCTAATATTAACTGACTTGTTGATTTCTGATGTTGCTTGGTAACACTGGTACTTGGATTATAAACTGATGAAAAATATCCATTAAACTCCTTTGCCATTTGTACATTTTATGGATCAAGGTACCATCAGCTTTTTAGTGGGCCAATCCTTTTTGTCCCCTTCGATGGGGATGGGTACAAGGTCAAGGATTTACTTGCTCCTACATACGCAACATACCTAGACAGTAGCTTATTAGACTGTACATGAGGGAAGGCATTATAGCATTTGGTAAAATGGGGAGTACAGGAGACTTTAGAGCTCAAAGTGACCCCTTCTCCTTGATGTACTATATAAGTTACTTACCCTCCAGCGACCTCTGCTGGTATCTGGGCGTGTACTAGCCGCGATACTCACAGCAGATGCTGGTCTAGCGTAGTGATGTTCACGAAGGTTTTAGGGGTGGGAGGAGGGTTATGTTAACTACTCTGTTAATATTTTTGCATGGTTATTCCTAATTTGTATGTTTAAAACTTCATGTTACATGGTGGTCAGTTTGTGCCACCTAGTTTTGTTTCTGAATATGGAAATCCGATGGAAGAGGGTATGTTTTGACACTGGTGCAGGGGGACAGATGCAGGCTAGCCACTGAGTATAGCTATAGCCCTTGCCATACGGGGTTTTCAAGCTCACTCATATTCAGCTATGCTATACCCCAAGGAAGATGGAAACTAAATTGATCTCTTGGAATGTTAGGGGACTTAATTCCAGTTAAAAGAAAGAAGGTGCTGCTTCCTCTAAAAAATTAGGCCCCTTATAGCGCTCCTCCAAGAAACAAAGCTTTCCTCTGTAGAGGCCAAGAAACTCAAACAAGGGTGGGAGGGTGAAGAGATACATAGTGTGGCTGATTCTTATAAATGAGGAGTCTCTATACTTCTCCATAAAAATTGGGATGGAAGTTGATCAGACATATCCATGATAAAGAAGGTAGATGGGTCATGGCTGAGATGGAAACCCGGAGGGCTCACTGATCCTAGTCAATATTTATGCCCCTAATCAAGATTGCCTCTATACTTCCATACTATCAACCAGACCCTTTCTGAGTTTAACTCCAAACAAGCTCCAGTATTAATGAGGGATTTTAATTTGACACTGGACCATTTACAAGACAGGAGTAACAAGATCCCTGAACCCCACAGACAAGCTAAGATAGCTATTCAGGGACTGATGAGCGAGCAGGTACTGCTGGATACCTGGAGGGCACAGCACCCTGGGGTCACAATTTTACTTACTTTTCTCCAGCTCATGGGTCCTCTAGCAGAATAGACCTCTGGCTTATTTCTTCTGGGCTGTATGAAATGGTTGTCCACTCACATATACACCCGATCATCATCTCAGACCATGCACCCTTAGAACTTATGATCAGGCTGGGGCAAGTTTCTCTCCAACTTCTACCTAGCGCTTGGATCCCTGCTTGTTAGAGGACTTAGAACTACAGAAGTGGCTAGGCCTGAAGTGGCGGACTACTGGGAGAAAATGATAATGCGGAGATCTCTGACTCGACCCTCTGGGAGCTTTCAAGGCCACTATTCGAGGCAGAATAATTGCCTCTCACTTCTGCCAGGAGGCATCACTGAGAGGCTGACCAACAAGCCCTAAAGAAACAACTTATGTACTAGAATCCCAGTATAAGGCGCTTAACTCACAAGCTCCTTCCCAGACTTTGCTAGCTCAGCTGACTAGTACCAGAATTTCTCTTAATGCCCACTTCACTCGGCAAGCTGAGCTGAACCTAAGAAGAATACACAATACTGGAAGGAGGGAGAAGGTTAGCAAACTCCTAGCCTACTGTTTGAAACACCAACAAGCCTCCCGAATGATACATACTCTAGCAGATAAGCAAAGGGTTAAATGCTATTCCCCAAAGGATCAATGAGATCATGACTCGATTTTATGAACAGCTATATGCATCTCCTCAATCCCAGATATGCATAAAATTCAGTGGTTTTTGGCCTTGTTACTTATCCCTCGATTCCAGAGAGGAATTCCCAAGCATTGGAATCCCTGATATTAAAGAAAGATGTGGCGGAGCTGTTAAATCCATGAACCTTCACAAAGCCCTGGTAGGGATGGGTTGCCCATAGACTTTCACAGAACCCCAGGAATTAACCTGGCCCCTATCTAGTGAGAGCATTTCATCACTCCCTCTCGGTTAGAAATTTGCCTCCTAACTTGAGAGAAGTTACCATTACAGTTCTTCCAAAGAAGGGAAAGATCCACTTTCCTGAGTAGTTACCACACTGATATCACTCATTAATGCTGATGCCAAGATCCTGGCAAAGTTCTGACAACCAGACTCGAACATCTCCTACGGGTTTAATCCATCTCTTGCAGGCTGGTTTTGTTAAGGGCTGTCTCGGGTCTGATCACCATAGAACTCTGATTTCGCTGATGCATCTTGTTAAAACATCCAAAACACCATCTGCAGCCCTGGCCACTGATTTCAAAAGGCATTCAATTCGGTCGAGTGGCCCTTTCTATTCCGTACACTTTCCATCATGGGAATGGGCCCCAACTTTATTTCATGGATTAAACTCTTATATGCCTCTCCCACGGCCTCTGTCCTAACCAAAGGTATCCTGTCTATGCCCTTTCAACTACAGAATGGTTCGAGGCAAGGCTGCCCCTTTCCCCACTTTTTATTTGTCTTAGCTATAGAACCCTGGCAATCACTCTCCGAATCCCCTGGATTCTTGGAATATGAGGAGGACACTCCATATTCAAAACATTCTTTTATTCTGATGATCTACTCATCACTATGGAGTACACTCCCAAGTGATAAATGATATCTTTACCATTCTAGCTGAGTTTTCTCAGGTATCAGGACTTAAGTGGAATCAGTCCAAAACTGAGGTTCTCCCACTGAATTCTGAATCCTCCGGGACATCTTCACACCTTAGGGCTAAATTGACCCTCCAACTGTATCAAATATCTGGGCATTGTTCTCCACCCAAACCTGGACAAAATGCTTTCTATTAACTTTACTAACCTCTTAGACTCACTCAGACAAGATATGGAGAGATGAAAGGCCCTGAGACTGTCGCTAGTCGGGAAAATTGACTCCATTAAGTTGATGGCAGCCTCAAAATGCTATATATTCTAGCTCATTTACCAGTGTCCATCCCCAGAAATGGTTTCAAAATGGAGGCCCTTTGGGCAATTTCCTGGGAAGGGTCCTGTCCCAGATTTAGCAAACTAAAACTAAGGCAGCATTGGAGTAGAGGTGGGTGGAGACTCCCTGGCTACAAGGGTACCACACGGCCTGTGTTTGGCTCAGACAACTAGATGGTTCTCTAAGATGGGTCAGGCCTCTCCTTCCTGGCTCTTATTAGAAGCGTCCCTGTTGAACGCCCTTCCCTGCAGTAGTTCTATATGGCAAAAGTCTCCCATCTCTGGTTCCTCTCCTGCTATACTGACTTCAGTTAAATACTGGAAGAGAACCCTTGCCTTTCTAGGCCAAAACCCAACCCCATGGGAATTCACCCTCTGTGGAACAACGTGTCATACAAATAGGAACCACATTCTCCTTTGGCTATGGGAGACTCAAGGTATTGCCCTGATACAGGATTTGTTATTCCCAGGTACCTGCTTACTTGACTCCTTTGAAGCTCTGAAACTAGCTCTCACCTTCCCACAACCCACTTTTGAAGATATCTCCAAATCAGGGATGCCACCACCCATTTACCCAATGTCCTACTCATAAAGGAGATCTCTCAGGACTCCCACCCCATTAGTATATGGGATGAGCTCCTCAAAATAGATTGAGCAAGATATGCATGGCCCTCTGAGATGCCACAGAAGATCCTACTTGGTCGGCTAGAGATCACTGGAAGTCAGATTTACAGATCCCTATTTCTGATTGCCAGTGGGTACATGGATGGATAAGAATCCCAATGTTTGTAGATTCAGTCGCACCCACCTCATCATGAATAAGACCCTACATAGGTGATATCGAGACCCTGTCAAACTTAAGTGCATGGGTCTCTTACAGCCAATAACTGCTGGAGATGTGGCAATCAAGGGATAACCTCTTTCACACCTCTGGTCATGCTCTCTCTTCATCCCTTCTGGCTATCAATCCTGGCTATGTGTCAACATATATTTCCAATGGTTACCCTGATCCCTTTCTTCTTCTATTGGGGTGTGGAAGCCTGTCCACACTGAAATGTTCCCCAAGGCCAAATGGATTACTGGAATAGGGGCTATAGCCAAAAGACTAATCTTGATGAGATGGAGATCCCCTGATATTCTAACCTTTCAGGAACTCCTTCTGACTGTTGCCCAAGGAGTTATGCTGGAGAGACTCTCCAGCTTTGCTGGGGCCTAATCTCTCAGTTTGCGGAATGCTGGCAACCCTATCTCAACTCGAAATACTGTCATGATATCCCTCCGAAGGCTAAGTTACATGACTCTCCACCTTGCTCTGGAGGAGATCCCCAACTTCCTCATTACTAAATTCTGTCCCCTTCGATGAAATAGATTTGGTATATGACTGATTCCCTTCCCTTAGATCAGATTGCCTTTTTTTTTGTATATAGTTCTTATTAATACATACACAATTATCAGTTTGCACCACATTGGATCCTAACTTGGGATTACATGTTTCAGGCCTCTCCTGTTCACTTAGTAATGTCATAGAATAATACATCATGGTCTCTTTACTTGATTTCATATACAGGGACCTGGTTATGTCATAATTTGCTACCCTCATGTATGCCCTGACATGGCATCTGCTTTATAACTAATGTGCTTGGTTTTACATACAGTGCTACTGTATTCTGTGTCAATGCTCCTATCTTGAGATCTGGACATACTAAATGTTGCCATATGGTCTTAGATCCTGTATGTACTCCTTTGTGCTTGTGGTGCTTATTCCTTCAGACTAATAAAATCTTTAACGACAAAAAAAATACCCTGATCTCTACCCATTACAAAATGTGCTATATCCCTAATATATCAATTTCTGATATGAGAAAAGTCTCAGAATGCCACAAACCTTGCAAACAATGAGAGATGGAAGCCAATTTCCAACATACAAAAAATTGGAACAAATATGGAATGGATCCTTCTGCATGGCTTCCTCACCAAGATGGCATAAATTTACATGGAAGGTGAAAAGCAGGGGCTTCATCACCACTGTAATCACCGTTAGATGGTCTCCAGAAAATAGTGGCAGGTGCTGGAGGTATATCTGAGGAGTCTAGGGACACAAACACAGCCACATGTTCTGGAATTGTGAGGCCCCATCATCGTGCTAGGAAAGGATAGTACAGAAGATTAAGAATTTATTTTCACTACTAGAGACAGCCAAGTTCTCACACCTAGTGTTTGGCCAAACCTCCTCAATAAAAGGGAAGGAGGGTATATAGCTGGTAGATCTGTGTGGCAGCAGCTACCAAAGCTATCACGAGGAGATGGTTACAGAAAGAACAAATCACAGTCCAGAAATGGAGAAAGATAACATACTGTAGAAGACTGATGAAATGGAAAGATTGACATATCAGATACAGGACAGGTCAGAATCCTACATCAGTAGGGGGACAAGGTGGAAACTAGTGCAAGAAAAGGGAGGGAGAGCTTATAATACCAGTCCACCTCAACACAGAGGAATATTTTATTTATTTATTAATTTTGTTACCCGGTAGGCCCACTAGGACATTGTTGTCTCTTTTCAAGGATGATCCAGAATGAATTACATGTAACGATCACACAGCACATTGTCAATATACAGGATCAGATCACAGTCATGTCTTGGTATAATCAGAAATGCATGATCAGTGAGACAAAACATCCATTTGGCTAAACATTTGGCATACTATTAATAATAATCATTGACTGTACAAGATATTGAGACAAAGTTCAACAGTGTGCAATATGAACCAGTAAAGTAAGCAAAATCGGAACATTATCCATAGATGCATCACCGACTACAGGCATAGAGACTGCTCTCCAATAGAACAGCTTTAAGGTCTTTCTAACAACATAAAGGGATGACAAAAACACCAATGGTATCACACAAAGAGGGCAGGCCACTGAAGAACACAGATTAAAATGTAAGCTGGGAGACATGGAGTCTAGCAAGAAGTGCTGCAAGGAGTAGAAAGGACACTAAAATTGAGAGATACGGGGGTAGAGAGAGAGAGAGAGAGACCACAGAATACAGACAAGCCAGACACTAGTGGTTCTCCCTTCACAGATGGAAAGATAAGCACAGCCTAGTTGTACAACAAGGTTAACCTCCAGTGTATTATGTGAGTTATTAAAGTTTGATTGTTTTATGCTCTCCTCAGTTGTGTTTTGTAGAGGAAAAGCAAAAAAAAAAAACAGTGGTAAAAAGAAAAATTGTCATATTGTAAACCATTTCTCCTGTGATTAATGGGTGCATAAGTAACTTTGCCATAAACTATGCTGTTATGTATACTAGGGAACTCAAATAAAGAAAAGCAAAATGCCTCTATTCCTCCCCATGATGACTGGACTTGTCATTGGTCACCTCCTTCCACACCCAGCCATCCCACCCCATTCTCCAATACAGAGCTTTATTTTTGTTTATTGTTTTGGTATCCTGTCACTGTGACAGGTGCCGAAAGTGTGAGTTAACACAATCCCTAGTCCAGACTCTCCCAAGGGCCACTTATAATATGTTGGGCTCCTTCTGATCCCCAATCCAAGATTTAGGGGTCAAAAGTAGTCACACTGCAGCTGTCAGTTGGTCTCCCACCTGAACTCAAAGTGTTGCTTTCACCTATTGAATACTATAGCCATCTGACAGTATCACGCACCAGGAGTAGGAAAGTGAAGAACAAGTCCTCCACATCACTAGTGAAGCTAGGCAGGCTGACCAATCTTTGGGGAGGGAGTTGTATCTTATAACCCCCCAAATCATAGGTAAGGGCCACAATGCCCACCTATCTTGCTGTAAGTGGTCCTTTGGGTCTAGGTTGGTTTGGGCTCGGGGTTGAGTTTTGTTAAATCACCTGCTCAGCTCCTGGCCAGGTCCAGAAGATCAGCAATTGTTTTATAAATTTGTGCATTGGAGGACAGGAGAGGGAGAATGGGAAACAATGGGACCGGACGGCAACAGGTCTAGCCCTGACCTCGAAAGGATGGATAGAGGTTTATAATTTTTTTAAGTTTTACAAATTTTAGGGTAAAAGAACATATACTATATGAAATGCCAAGTACTGTATCTGTGGGTGCAGTATAAATACAAAGTATTCAGAAAAGGCACTCATACACACTTATTAAATCCCCACCACCACCACCACCATCACTGATTGGGTCAGAGAGGGCATACTAATATTTTGGTAGGTTGTATTTTGCACAGGGTTTTCTTTGAGTTAGAAGTGCAAGATAGTATCCCTAAATGAACTGAATAATCACTATCTGCTTTAATTCGATAGGGGCTAATGGAGGGTTTTGGAAAAGAATTATCCACTTTTCCCTGTTCTGTCAGCTCGTGCTACCATATGAATTTTTCAGACCCATATAGGGTTATACATATAGTCCTAAATTTGATCACTGTGCATAATTAAAGACACAACATTTGAAGCAGGGGTAGATTTGATTTACTCAGAGATCCTTTGACCTTAAAGCAATATTATGTGTTACTAACCATAGAGTTTTCTTTTGTTTTTGTTTAGAAATAATGTTTGTCTGGCAAAATATGAAGATACACATTTTCTTTTCATTTTCTTTCATTCTTGAATGAAAATGCAGGATACAGAAGTTTTTAAAAATTCACACACCAGTGCCATTCCCACCTTAAATAAGTTATATATCTTTGTACAGTGCTGTGTTGCTTACCATCAGAAACATGTGGTAGCAGCATCCTAATACATCCACAGTATGAATTTAATGTGTTTCAACAGGTAGTCTCAGCAGGAAAAGTACTGGGGTGGGATGATGGAATTGGAGTTGGTGAGGGAGGGGCAGCTGCAGGAGCATTAAACTGTGAGCTGCACACTTGGGCAGACTTGATAGACCTACAGGCCTTTATCTGCTGGTGACTTCAGTATGTTCGTAAGAACTTTTAAAATGAGTGGTAGCTGTCTTAACGATGTGAGTCATCAATTACAAAATTAGCTGTAAATCTGTTTTTAAATTATCTGAGAAAACTCAAAATACACTGAGCATGAATCTGAGGATATCAGAAATACATTTTTGATAAAAAGACAAATGATTAAATGTTTTGCTGACTAACAAATACTGCTGCTTTAATAGATGGTTTGGTGCCATCTTTAAACTGTAACAAAGTCTTGCAGTGGAGAATAACAGTGCTCAGTCTTCACAAACCCAGCCCTGACATCTCTAGGATCATAAGAGGTGGATTCAGCCATTAGTTGTTTCCCCACAATGGGCACTTCCAGACCCTGCCTGCTCTCTTATCCCTCAACAATTGAGCTGTAGAAGGAGGGGCTACTAGCATGCTTAAGTCTGAGTATATTACTAGCTGTCCGAGTGCTGCTGTCCAAAGCACTAAGGACCAAGCACAAAGGACATTGATAGGAGTCTGCCAAAAATCAGCCAAGGAAGGCAGCTGGTGGCCATGCACTCTGAACTATTAAGGATCTTATTCTTAAGGTAAACCACCAGTGCTAATACTGATCTGCTATTATAACTGTTCTACTAGCTCTGCTTGTATCCTGCTCATTTGAATCTAAAGTTTTTCTGGCATATTCTCATCTGGGTGGCCTTATATCTTAGATACTTATTGTTGTCTAAGTGTTTGCACTCACTTGATTGTGTTATGTGGCAAATCCCTGTCCAGGTGGATTCTTTAACCCAACTACAAAGTGTCACATATGTATCAAAGCCAGTTTGATAGTGTTATCTGGCAAATCCCCAACTCAGTAGCCTCTATATCCTATCAACTATGTGTCACCTCAGTGTTTGCACTCAGTTCTAGAGCATTATCTGGCATATCCTAATCTGGGTGGCCCTCTATCCCAACTACTAAGTGTCATTTATGGATGTACTTTGAGTCTCATAATGCTACCTGGGTGATCTCTTCTTACTAGGGTTAAAGTATGCCCTAACATATCCCTCTCTGGGTGGCCATCATTTTTCATAGTTATATTTTTGCAGAACACCAAGGAAAGGAAAACTTATGTCCTCCCATGGCCGAGCATGATGGCACTTGGTACTCCCAAGTCCCACTCTGTGTACATCCCCACTGGCCTGACAGCAAGGGGAGTGGCTTATGGGACTGAAGGTTGCTGAGCCTGGGCCTGACAAAAGGTGCAAGGTGGCAATGGTGGAGCAAAAATCTATATAAAAAGAAGTTATCTATCCCTGAAAACATTTTTTTCTTCCTGGGTATACAGTAACCTTTTAGGAATGATCACACTAAGTCAAACAGAGGAGGAGGAGGCACCATGTTGTACTTCTAAGCCACATCTTAATGTCTCCTCCCCTAGCACAACTGTTCCTCATATACAAGCTTCAAATTCTGTCGTGCAGTCCTTTGCTAGGTGGATCTCCAAAACGCCACCTGTTTGGTGTCTATATCTCACTAGCTGATAGCCATCAAGCAGGCTGTCATTGAGGCACAGGTCAGGAAGCACAGGAAACCAGGAGCAGTTGTAGAATTCACCAAAAATTATTTATTTACACTAGTAGTATCATAAAATAAACTTGTTCAGTATAACCATTAACAAAAATAAAATAAAATAAAGTTTTCTTTCAGTCTCTGTGTCCCTTGTTCTAATCTTTTTGTAGTTGCAGTTTAGCTCTTATAAGTCCTTTCAACTCCCATCCTTAGCAAGCATCCTATTTTTGTAAGTGTTCTGTTCTTGTAAGTTTCAGGAGCTGCTAGAACACAGGGGGTGGTATATTCAGACTGTGCCAGGCTGTGGCACAAGCCTGGATGCAGCGCAACAGGGACGTGCTAGGCGTGACAGGGTGATATTCAATGGTGCTGCACCATGGCTCAGCAACGCTGAACACTGCTCGTGGCTACCGCATAGCACATGGCACAGTGGCACTGCACCAGTGCAAGTGACCAGAAAGGAGCAGGGGATGCACTAGCACAAGTGTTGTTGTGCTAGGTGCATCAACCGTGATATTCAGTAGTGGACATACAAATGGGGCCATATGATAGTAGGCACAAATGGGGCCATTTGTATGGCATTATGGCCCCATTTGCATGCAGGTATGCCAATCCCTGATGACTTGTGCCTGACGCCTCTACCAGACAGCAGCCGCCAGGGACCGACACCCCTGCCACTCACCAGCAATACACTCCAGTGCCCAATCACGGGCCATAATATGTACTAAACTCCTGGTGGTCTAGTGGACCAATCACCCAGCCCGATCATGGGCTGTACTATTTAATAAACCCTGGTGGTCCAGTGGACCTATCTCCGTTGCCCGATTGTAGGCATGCAGTACTCTAAGAATCCCTGGTGGCCCAGCAGTACCTGTACCCCCTCCCAACCTGCCCACTCATTCCACCACCACAATCCCCCAAGTCAGCAGTGGGTGGCAGCACCCCCACCCAAGCCGCCCGTCTGCTGACTGACAGCGTCTAATGCGGCTGTATGGCCATTGGTCCACAGCTGGCAATGTCTGTGGCTACTACTGTATAAAAGGTTGTATCCCCTTCTTAACTGAGTTGGCTATCTTTTCCTCAGTTTGTGCTTTTGCTAGTCTGACTGCCTTCCCACTTTCTTCTGCTTTAACTGGTACAGTTCTCTATCCTGCTCCTTCTGTGTTTCCTTATACTTCTTGAATGCTACCTTTTTCTCCTTAACCTTCCCACCACCTCTTTTGAGAACCATAGTGGTTTTGTACCATGGTAAAAGTATTGTTAAATGACTTTAGCACATTACAAATGTCTGCAGTTTGTTCTAAGGTTACAGAAACATTACTTTACAGCATCAGCATTTGCAATTTGTTCTAGTATATCAAGCTACATCCATATCTTCTTTATCGTGTTTCTGGTAAACCTAGCAATGCAGCATTTGAGAATTTTTCAACCCATTTCTTGAGGAGGTTAGCATTGTATATCTTAGTAGGATTTTTCCTGTCAGGGTCTCAGTCTCATAGTTTACGGTGCCATATATCTAAGCACTCTATAAGGCACTTGCCGCTTCATTAACAGTTTATTTTCTGTTGTGGGCAACAGTAGCAAAACCTTTTCACCTGGCTTGAAAACCTTTTCTTTTACCCCATGGTCATATATATATTTTGCTCGTTTGGGGCCTCTTCCTGATTACTATGGGCAATTTCAACGTATTTTGTGATCTTTTTCTTAGGGCACACATATAAGATGTTATAGATTGTTTCTGAGTGGGGTTATCTTCCCATGTTTCTTTTATCACATCCAGTGGCCCTCTTGGCTGCCTACCATACAGCATTTCAAATGGTGAATACTCTGGTGATGCTTGTGGCACTTCTCTGTAAGGAAAAAGTAGGTAAGGCAAGTATTGGTCCCAGTCTTTTCCTTCTCCTTTTACAAACCTTTTAACATGCATTTTAGGGTTTGGTTAAATGCTCAAAATGACCGCCTGTCTGAGGGTGATGGGGAGGTTCTTATGTCAGTGATACCTAGTAGTCTGTACAGCTCCTTAATAATGCAGCACCAAAATTACTACCCTAATCAGTAATAATTTCTTTAGGTATGCCCAATCTGCTGAAAATGTTGGCAAGCTTCATGTCAACTTTTGGGGCTGTAACAGTATGCATTGGAACTGCTTCTGGGTATCGAGTAGCATAGTCACATAATACCAGGTTAAATCTATTACCCTTTTCACTTTTGTATGAAGGACCAACCACTTCCATTGCATTTCTCTCAAAACACACATCAAGGGTAGGGGCACGAAGGGCACCTTGTCTTTTCTAGTAACTGGGGCTACTTTCTGACACTCAGCACAGGAATTTACAATAGGTAGCAACATCTTCATGAATTCCAGACAAGTAAAATCTATCCAGCAATCTGAAATAGTGTGATCCTCCCTGAGTGACCAGCCATAGGACTATCATGTGCTATCTGTAACAACTCTGTTCTGTACTTCTGTGGTATAACCAATTGTTCTGTCTGTTCCTGTGTCTGAGGTTTAACCCAGATTATGTACAGTAACTCATTATATTTTTAAACTTTGGTCCACCCTGTTTTGGTTTCACCCCAGATGCTTGAAATAACCCTGGAGAGAAATATCTCTAGCTTGCTCTGAAAGAAAATCACAGTCAGTTGACAATTTAGTTTCTGCATTTTCATATTTTAACCCTTTATGTCCATCAGTCATTTGCTGCTACAGTTTCTTCAGGCATCATCTTTCGTTCTTGGATTCCCAGATCTTGGAGCTGGCTCAAACAAGTCTGAATCAAAATCATTGAAAGGAAAAGCGCTCCACCATCTGAAATTTTCGCTGCCTGAGCTCTGGTCACCACTGCTGCTGAAATATCAGGATTTACTCCTCTTTGATCAACTCAGTAAATCCTGGGAAGTCATTTCCAGTAATCACAGGTACAGGTAACTTAGGTACTATCCCCACTTTCATTTGGTGTGACACACCTTAATGTTCAGAGTCATTTGGGTGGTGGATAATGTCGAGTGTCCCAGTGGATACAGATGACACCAGTACTTGGTTCCTTTGCACAGTGTTTTCCCAGCACTTTAACATGCACTATGGTCTGTCTGCTTCCTAAATCAATGAGTCCTTCACAGTCTTATCCGTCACCTTCACATCTTTTAAGTACTTGCTCTAATTAGCCAAGGACAAATCTGCTGCAGTGCCACTCTCCTTACTACGGCAGTTTCTTTCAAAATGGCCTGGCTTATTAAAGTTTTAGCAGATAACGCTCTTTGGTACAGTTTTGTTAGTCCTGGCAGAGTTCTTTTGGTAGTCCTAGGCCAAAACAGCCTTTACCCACGCTCTAGTCGGTGTTCCTTTGCCCACAGCTGCACATCTGTAGGCAAGATGTTGATGAATTGATCCATGGCAAATGTGTCGATAATCTGTGGGACTGTTTTGCTCTCTGGTTGGATCCATTTTATTAGGAGTTCTCTGAATCAGGTGAAGGCTTCTCAAAGATTGTCAACCTAGTTGTACATCAGAGATCAAAATCTCTGCCTGTATGTCTCTCCAGAGATGTCGTACCTTTTCAGGATTTTGCTTTTCATCAGGTCATAGTTTTCTGACTGTGCAGTGTCCATATTGCTGTAGGCAAGTTGGGCTTTCTCTGTCAGGTAAGGTACCATCTGATTGTCCATTACTGCTTTGGCCATTGGCAGGCTATGGTAACTCTTTCAAAAGTTGTCAGGTATGCCTCTATATCATTCACAACTTTGTAAGTGTAATCATTTTTAAATTGCTTGCATTTTGTTGTTCATCTGGGTATCTGCCGGATCCTCTGCCTTTGATAGCTTGCAAGGCATCCAGCCATCGCTGCTCCTGTTGTTGCATCTCTTTCTCTTCTGTGCTTCTAAATGTTTAATCTCTTTTCTCTCTGCTTCTCAGTCTCTTTTGTTGTATAACCCACCATTTGAAAAAGTCCATCAGGCTTTTAGGTTCTGTCACTTCCTGTTCTTTTTCCATAACTTGTGGTGGCTATACAATCTCAGACTGGATTTCTGACTCTGCTAGTTTGCCTGCCATTCTCCTGGTAACCACTCTTGGACTTGCTACTACAGAATCCATACCTTTCTTATGCTTCACTGGTACTCAGTCCAGTATCCATGCACAAATCTCCTGTCTTAGGGTATGCATGGTGTAAATCCCACTGCTAGCACCATCTGTCATTAGACCACAGGTCAGAAAGCATAGGACAACCAGAAGAAGTTGCAGAATCTACCAAAAATTATTTATTTACACTAGCAGTATCATAAAATAAACTTGTTCAGTATAACTATTTACAAAGGCAAATAAAATAAAGTTTTCTTTCAGTCTCTGTGTCCCTTGTTCTTCTAATCGCTCTTGCAGTTGCAGCTTAGCTCTTAGAAGTCCTTTCAACTCCCATCCTTAGAAAGCATCCTATTTTTGTAAGTGTTCTGTTCTTGTAAGTTTCAGAAGCTGCTATAACACAGTGTGCTTTGAGCTGAGGCTGCCATTTGCAAAAGGCTGGAAGACTTGCACCAAGTAACCTTAGAGTTTACAGTAACTTTCTGCAATCGTCTCAAAATATAATTATATATATTTCAACAGTAATACTATATATTTTCTAAACAAAAGTGATCCCATTATCAGTTACATTCTTATACAATGATTTGCACATACTTTTATATTAGCATATATGCAATGAAGGAAAAAGACAGTAAGAGAAAACTGAGAGACAGTGAGAGGCAAAGAACTGGACAATGTTGGATTGATCAAGTCCAAGTCTTACAGGAAAATTGGGCTGCACAACCAGATAGACAAGAGACAGAAAGGACAGATTCTTACATTTTAAACACTTTCTCCATAACAAATGGGACAGGGTCCTATTCCACCCTGTCACACAGGCCCATACTTTATTACTTTGATACATTCATAAATTAGGAGCAGAAGTGCGCCATAGGTGTTTCCGGGTTTACTCCCCTCTATACAGTGGTCAGTGGCAGATCCAGGAATTTACTGAAGGGGGACACATTTTGCCTAGAAAACCAAACCTTTCTATGGTGGTCTGAGGCATTCCTCCTTAGGAAATTTTGAAAATGTAATGTGTGAAATGATGCACGCTGGTGCATTTTAGGCCTAGTTTCAGGAGCAATGTAGTGATTACCCTCAAAAATCTCCTACTTCCTTTCCATTGCAGAGCAGCTATAAACAGCAATGGCTGCCTCACAGTAGTAGTAGAAAGCATTTATTGATCAGCATAAAGCCATATACAATGTAAGAATTTTAACACCAACATACAGTATATAAATTCTTTAAACAACAAACATTAGCATATCTTATAAGTCTCTTAAATACAAATTTTAAAATGCCAGCTTGGTAATAAAACAAACATATTTAATGAGTTATCACAAGTACGCAATAATGCTAATCCATGCCCTCACAAATGAGTTGTTTGAAGGAATTTTGCCAACAGCTCAACAGTTTTTTGTCTGTAGCTCTAAACAAATAGTTCAACAAATCAGAAGGGGGAGACTGAGACCACCAAGCAACCCTCCCAGCCATTTTTCTTAGAGGATTCATAAAGAGGACAAAAGAGGACAACATGTTTTAGATCATCTATTAATTCTATTCCACAGTTACAAAAGGGTGAAAGAACAGTCTTATTTTTATATCTATGCTGTATATAGTTAGCAGCATAGCATTCAGTCCTGAATCTTGTATATATCCTCCTTAACTTTGGACATGTTAGCAGCATATAGACATTTCTCAAAATAGCATGAAGACTTAAATGTCTTATAGTGTCGTGCAATTTTGAGCATAGAAAGTTGTGAGAGCAATTTACTCCTATCCTAATCACTCTATCTTAGTTTGATAGTCTGTTCAACTTCTGAAAGGTCTAAGATAAATTTTATATAAAGGTGTCCTAGCCCAGCAGGCATAATAGTTTCTTTGATAAGCCAAATACAGGGATGCACAAACCCCATATTAGTCATCCTTATACTTTCTTCTAGGCATATTTTAGGGTATCTTTTTCCAATAAGGAAAAAGTTTCAATAAAAATAGGGTTTGTTTTTCCTGTATAAGGGAAAGCAAAGAGCATTGACCCAGTTCCAATGCCAAGATATGTTTCGGGTTCCTTGTGGTAGCATGAGAATATATCTGTACAGGTTGCTTAGAATAATCTGTAGTCTTCTTCGGACTCTGTATGACCCACACCTCAGAAGCGTATAACATGCTAGTTCTTATTTTAGCATTTAGCACTTTCACCATTCCTTTTGCTAACGATTTCCTTTATTGTTAAAAATCTTCAGAGCATTTCATGCGGATCTCATTTTATTTTGTGTAATATCCAGGTAGTTAATCCAGGATAAATCATGAGCAAAACGAACTCCTAAATAATCATATTGTTTTTACCATATCAATGCTTACACCATTAATCTTGAAGGTTAAGATGTTATTTATTTGTTTTTAAACACTACTGTATTAGTTTTACTATGATTAATCCTAAGTTGTAACTGAGTACAAAAAATTCAAACTTCAGTAATTTCTTTTTCAGACCCAAAGCTGAAGTGGAGAGTAATACCAGATCATCTGCATATGCAAGACTATCTATCCTGCAGTCTCCAACCTTGGGAGAATGAAAATCAAAATCTGTGATCTGATACTAAATAGTATTTATGTATATGTTAAATAACAATGGGGCCAGAATACACCCTGTCTAACCCCTACATTCATTGAGAATTTTCAGTTTTGTGCCCATATTGATTATACCGCATACTAGACCAAGTATTTTCATGAAGCCTAATAATGGTGTCAAGCAAGGTACTTTCAAGATTTAAATCCTAAGTATTACCCAGAGTAATTTCCTGCTGACACCATCACATGCAGAAGAGAAATCCACAAAACAATAGTATAGATTGGTTTTCCTAACTTTAACATATTTCCATATCAAATACTGCAGGAAAACAATGTTGTACTGTAGACCTATTCTTCCTAAACCCATTCTGAGACTCATTTAATATTGAGTTTTCTTCAACCCAGTCCAACAGTCTTTCCAGGATTATCTTAGAAAAACTTTCTGGGATACATCAATCAGGCTAATTGGCCTATACATCTTGGGGATGTTTGGGTCTTCTTTTAAAAATAGGAAATATAATACTACCTGCCCAACTTTGAGGGCATGGAAGACCCCAATAAGCCCATTAAATAGAAAGAAGAAGAGAGGAGCCACCAGTTTGAAAATGCTTAATGTACATCTCCCAATATACCATCAGGGCCTGGTGCTTATTAGTTTTAAGTGATTGGATAGCCATAAGAATTTCTTCTTCTGTAATAAATAAGGGTTTTGGGAAAACAGTTCTCACTTTGAGGGGTCTGGGGATTAGGCATTTCTTGCTCCATTTGTGAAAAGTAGAGATCCAAAAATATGAAGTCCAAATTTCTGTGTAATATAAGCCTCAAGTTTATTAGAATACCTGTTATAACCTTGGGAGACTATTTTCCAGAAACTTCTACCATCCCTATCCAGCTAAGCTTGTCTTAATTTCTCCCAAAGTCCCAGGGTATGTTTTTCCCTTGCATTATTAAGAGTTAGTTTATACTTTTCCTTCTCTTTCTTCAGCAGTCTAAAATCTGCCTTTGTTTTATTTTTTTTCCTCCTATGTAATCTTAATGAAATGCCAAATAGTTTTTTTGCCCGTAGACATTCAGCATTAAACCACTACTTTTTGCCACTTTCTACAAGGAAAAGTTTCTTTTACACTACGGTTTGAGTAGCCTAAGGATCGCTTCCCAGTTTTCGAAAATATTAGCGGGTTCCTGTGTGTAACAACAGCATCATGTATATCATAAATTTCTCCTGCATTCAGAATAAATTAAAAGTTATTATAATGTAAAGGACCCCAATTAATTCTCTTCTCATTGACAATCTCCAAGTTTTCATCATTACACACCTCCTTCTTATAAATTCTAAATGGACATTTTAAAGTGAGTACTAAGGGACAATGAGCTGATTCCGATCTATCTTTAATCTAAAATTTTTGAACCAATAAGGATGCCTCCAGATTGGTCCAGATAAGGTCCGGCATTGATGTGCCCAATGTTCCTCTAAAGGAAAAGCCCTCAATTTATCACCCTGGGTTCTTGTATTCAGGAGGCAAAATTCCTGGATGCTAGAGCCTCCAAAAGAATTGAGCACTAATCGGAGACTGTCTTTTATAAGTGATGTTTACATTAATTGAAGGAAGAGTACATATTAAATCAGTAAAGGCAACTTCCAGAAAACCAGAAGGTATTCTGGAGTTAAAATCACCCACAACAATTATAGGACAAGCTGCAAAGCTTTCAGATAAATCATCAAGTAATTTTTTAATGTTCTTGATAAAATTATCCAATGCCTCAACATGTCTGGGAGTAGGAGGAAAATAAATATTACACAGAATCATTTTCTCCATACCTTTGTTAACTAACACAGCCAGAATTCTCTGTGTTAACTGAGTTTCTCCAGGCTCTAAGAAATTGTCCCTTTGGTATATTTTTACAGTGTCTACAGTGACAACAGGAAGTCAAGTGCAACATATTGCCATCTGTTGGCTTTCTATATATACCAGTATTAGTGCATCCTTTGCTAGTTTGTGTTATAGTAAGATACAGAAAGTTTATTTATTTCTGGTGGAGTGCACATACACTTTAAATTATTTGTTCTATGAATATACTCAACAATATCCTATAATAATGCCTCACCACCTGTCCACAAATCAAAATGTCCCTAACAAGCATTTAAAACCAAAATGTTATTTAAAATAATTTTTATCTGATTTAGAACAAATCTGTTCTCCCAAGCACCAACATACAGGTTGGCTATGGTGTGTCTGAGAGTCACCCCATAGCCATCCCCTTTGTTTGTAAAAAATCTTTTATCAAACAAAAACATGTTGAACTTTAGTACAAGTTCAAAATGTTTAATAACTCTATTGGTGGGGTATCTGTGGTGGTCCATTTGTTCAGAAATTCAGCTGCTAGATTGAGTGTACCTTCATTGGGGATGTTTGTATAAAGTGCCTCGATGTCCAAGGTCACTAAATGGCATCCGCTGGCAAGTGTATACCTTATCTTACCTTACCTTACCCAGCTCTCAAGCATACTAAGATTTAACTTAGCAATTTTGTTGTATCAATTTACTAGATATTGCAGTTTTGTGAGCAGTTGTACATTGTCTTTGTATAGTTTGTCTATGTTAGTACATGCTATTATACTACAGTATATTATTGATTCAGATGGGTATTGATACAAACATACTGTATTATATGCCATATGTTTTGTACCACTTGATACTGTCTTTTTAATAGAAATAGTTATTACACTGTTGTATTAGGTATCTTTTGATAACAACCAATTGATTTAAAATTTGAATCCATACAGCATTATGACATCACTATTTTACATCTATTTAAGTGGTGCATTGTTTGTTTGAAACTAGCCTTTGATAGAGGGTCTATCAGATATGAAACACATCAGGCAGTTTGCATGTCTTTAATAATAAAATGTATTTTAGCTTGCCCCCATGTCCATGCTTAATGTGAGGTGCTGAGTGCTTTGCTTTTTACTTGTACTTGTAACTGTATTACTTGCATCATGCAATAAGAGAGAGAGCAATAGCATATTCATCTCCAGTTTAGAATGTTGGATGATGGCCAGCCCAGTGGCACTGAGGTCTGAGACACTGGATGCTCACCTCATGCTACACCGGCAACCCATGTTCAGGAATCAGCATGGGCTGTCCAGGGTCAGCAGGGAGGAGAAGGATTGAGCATCTGATGGACTGTTCTCTTTCTCCTGGGGAAGGTCACCAGCAATCAGCATCTAACTGATCCCCAGCAGTGGCTGGGAGGCAGTGCACCGCTGGTCCAGAAAGGGAAGAAGATGGGGCAGATGTTGGAGGAGCACATGTGGACATGTGCATGTCTCTCTATGGGTGTCATTGCATGCCCCACCTCCATAAAAGGGAGAAAATCAGAAAAGTCCTGCTATGCTGTATGATGCTGTCCCCCGTGGTGTCACCTCCGAGAGGGCACCTCCCTGGCTGGATCCATTTCAGGTGGGTTGAGAGGCTCCCCACCATCCTGCCATGAAGAGTAAGTCATGGGAGCTTAAGGAAGGAGTCTGATCCTTGGGGATGGTGCTGGGGTGTACAGCTGAAAGGGAAATAGGAGTGCTGGCAGGACATGGAAGAAATGCCACGTAAAAAGAATGTTGGATGATAATGGGTATATGTACATGTCTCCTAGTTTACACCACATGCTGTATATTAAATTTATGAAATGATCAAATGCCATTTGGCATTCAAAACTGTGCAACATATGAACAAGTTGTAGCATGCTGCAGCAGACAGTAACTGATCCTGGGTCATTGCTATTCATCAATGCACCATAGGTCAGCTTGTCATGAGAACAATGTATCAGCAGCACTCTGCACTTGTCATTTCTCAGCTTGCTCCACAGAAAGTAAAGCATTTAAAGGAACTTTAAGTTATCATGTTCTAAGCAAAGTTTAAGCTGGCTTAGTCTGTGCAGCTTGGAGAATAGGAGACTTGGGGTGATCTGCTGCTCATGTTCAGTATCAATAAGGATCAAAAACTGTTTGCAGAAATTAACTTCAAGTTCGAAAACAGGAAAAGTGAAACCAGAGGCCACAGTATCCAACTGAAGGAGACTCATTTAGGACTGAGCATCACAAACATTTTATCAACATGGAATGCACTTCCAGCTGAGATAACTGAATGTGATTAATTTGAAACATTTTAAAAGGATGACAACTTATAATATTTTGGAGTAGCAGTGATAGTAGTAGTAGTAATTTCTTTATTCAAACACACATGAATAAGGCATTTCCTATTAAGCCTATGCTCATTTACATTGGATGCCATTATGTTCATTCCTTACACATTATAAAAGATTGTTATAATGACATTATTCATGGTAAACATCTAAAAAACTACAAGCATTATACACACATGTACATTATCTACAGCAAAGTAGGGCACATTTATATCAAATGATATACAAACAAATGACAACTTATCAACCTAAGGTGTCTAATTTCATCCAAAACCTACAGTAGGATGAGGCAACATGTTTCAGATAGCATGGCTTGTGACATACTGTAAATTACATTTTGACTGTTCCCAAAGATCTAGCATTACTATGTGGCTTAGGCTTTTCAGTAATACATTCCAGTTATATGGACCTAGATAATAAAAAGAAAGCCCTCCTACATCAGACTTTCTTAAGGGAATATCAAATTATGGACTTTTCAGTGTTTGGCGACTTAATGGACAAGTTTTCACAAATTTAACCTGGAACTTTCACTTTACAACATTTACAGTATACATGAGTTCTATTACATGAAGCTATCGCTCAGCTTGTAACTTCAGCCAGTTTAGTTCTTTACACAAAAGACAATGATGAGATTGTTGTGGGACATTGAGGAAAACCGCACATCAAGAATTATACATTAAATTAGCTTTAGCAAGGTCAGTCCTCAGTGCCCTAGCATACAGTATGTCACCATAGTCAAAGACTGGTATTATCATTGCATTAAGTAGTTTTGGTCTAGATTGCAGCTGCAGATTTTTCCTAATTTTATTCATCATACCCACATTTTGTCCCAGACTTTTAGTGATATTATCTATATGTGTACTCCATTTACATTGGTCATCTAACCGTCTTCTTAAATATTTCTACCTTTCAACTTGCTGCAAACTAGTGCCATCACTTGTAACTATATTCAGTATGTCCCCTTGTCCCAGATCCATGTTTCTTTGTTTAAACATCACTTTTGATTTATTAACATTTAACATCAATTTATTTTCTATATTTTTATTGATTGGTTTCTTGATTGATTGATTTTATTTTATCTTTGGTAAGCAGGCAAAATAAAATTGTAATGATTCAAATGTCCTATGAAGCATTTCCTGAATCTGTTGTGGCTATTCCTTTTATATATAACATTATCATCCACATACAGATGGGAATGTACTGTGGGATCATTAATGGTAAGATTGTTCTATATAAGTTGAATAATAAGGGCCAAAAGGTATCCATGTGGTACCCTGAAATAAAATCTCCCAAGTCTGACTAAATACCTTCTGATGATACTTTGTGCCTATGACCTACAAGGTAGTCCTGAAACCATCTTATTTCCTCAAGTCAATAAACCCATAGTAAGTAACTTTTTTCCGAAGTGTGTTATGATCTATAGTGTTGAATGCTTTCAACAAATCTATAAAACAAGCACTCACCATAAAGTTGTCTTCCATAGCTTTCTGATTATCCCCAACCACTGTTTTATGAAAGCAATCTGTGTACTGTGTTTTTCTCCAAAGCCTGATTGATGTAGGCTAAGATGAAGACTGCAGCTATCATTGTTTCTACTTCACCTCCCCACTCCCCTCTGGACAAGGCTCTTGAAGCTGCTACACTACCCTCCCCTTCCTCTCAAATCTGCCCTCTGCCCACACACTATCCTAATTCTAACCTTCCCATCTCTCCTAACCAGACTATCTGTTCCCTAAACTATTGTCCCTATGTACTATGCATGCAGTCTAATTCCTGCTGTTTCTGCTTGCTTCAGTCTCTTACTATAGAATTTCACATGGTCCTTCAGGCATGGAACCCTGACTAACTGTTCTCCTGTAGATTGCTTGTATGTACTATTTAAATATCCTATGGTCTTATTGGTATGATTTTGCTTAAATATTTAATTGCACCATTTTTGTAATCTCCATTCTGATGTGGAACCTTTGTAAACGAGCCCAGTGAGCGTAAATGTGTTATCTGATTATTACAATAAATAAATAAAAAATTAAAGTAGGTCATTTGAATTCAAGAAAGATTTCAACTGATTAGGCAGTATATTTTCCAATACTTTGATATAATTGGAAGCAAGGATATGGGTCTATAACTGGACATTTCATATTTTACACCAGATTTGAATATGGGAATTTATTTAGCACTTTTCCAACTCCTGGGTACTGTCCAAGATTTTAATGACACAGTAAACATGGCTGTAATTGGATAGGCAACAACTGATGCAACATATTTCAGTAGGTTACTAGGAAGATTATAGAACCTATAGATTGAGTCATCTATTTTAATAGTTCAGATATGACTTCCTACTTCAGTTTTCTGAAAATTAAATATTTTTGCTGACTTAAAGGAAATAGGAATTTCATGTATGTATTCTACTGAGGATTTGTCTTCCAGGAATCAGTACCCATGTTGATAAAAACATTCTTTAAATTGGTTTGCTGCTGGCCTGGTGGTGCTGAGGTTGACACTGACTGCTACACCTCGCGCCATGCCAGAAACCTGGGTTCTGGAACTGGCTCAGGTTGTTGGGTTGGTAGGGGCAGGGAGGATTGAGTGTTCACAGACTGGTCTCCTATCCTGGGAGGGGAGTAATGTTGGCCACTGTAGGAGTGATCCCTAGCAGTGGCTGGAGGTCCAAGGCAGCAGAGACAGTATAAAGGATATTGAGATGTGGCAGATGTCCTGTGGATGGGTGCAGGAGCACGCCCATCTCGCACTGGACATTATTGCAAGTCCAATCTCCGGGCAACCAAGAAAAGGGAAAAGAGCTGGCACCCAGGTAGGCAAGGCCTGCCTCTGCTCCCAGCCATGTTAATTGCCAGACTTGTCTGGGCACATCTACCTTCTGATCCCTGGACTGCAGCTTGGACCATATAGATAGGCGCGTGGAGTTGGCAGCCCTTACCGGGGCACAGATCCAGGGAGGCTTGTAGCCTGGAGATAATGGAGGAGGGTTCAGAGTTAGTGCACTGGAGGCCTCAGGCAGAGTGGGATACTGGGGTGAGTAAGCAGAGCTGGAGAGGTGGCATAAGAAACCAGTGTGGGAGATAAGGAAATAGTACAAAAAAAAAAAATCGGTTTGCTACTTCATTACCAATTGGGAATGTCTCACTTTCAGTTTTAAATGAATTAGGATAATCTCTACATCCTGGTTTCCATAATGTTTTCATAAATTTCTGATCTCCTTTGGCTTCAATGTTTTTGTATTTTAAAATGTTTCTTATAATATTGTACCTTGGCTTTCCTAAGTTCACTCAAGTGTTTCTTTTAGTCTGCCTATAGGCATCCCTGTCCTCTGTAGGCTGGAATTCTCTGCTTTCTTCCAGCTTTTCTTTTTCAGTTTTTTTTTATTTATGTAGTTTGTTATCATACCATGGAGCATTACTGTGTTTAACAAACTGCCTTTTTTTAACTGGGCCATGTATCTTGCAACCCTTTAGAAATTCTGCATGAAAGTATTCCATATGTGGTTTCTGTCAGAATTATGTTAAATCTGCTGGTCTTGTTTTCAAAGCAGTTGTCTATTAGTGGATGCATTGTCTATTAATTTGAGCAATATTACTATTTATTATCTGGATTCAGCCTCCCTACCTGTTTGCATATTGCTCCATTGGCCTATGTTTCTAACAGAGGGCCTGATTCTTACTTGCCACTTATTTAATTCGTGTACGGTTGTTTTGTTTCTACCTGTACACATTGTTATATATAATGCTCAAACTGTATTAAATGTGCCATCTTGATCTGTATGATGTTTTGACTGTACTGTATGTGCCACCTAGAGGGCCCTGGTTGTACTTGAAAATGGACCCTCATACCAGTCTACCTACCAGTTATCAAATAAATAAAAAAAGTAAATAAAATCTATTCCAGTCAATTGCCTCTACAACCATCAAGAATGCAATGTAATCAAAGTTTTTAAAACACTTCAGAATAGCTGACAGGGTGATGCAGACAGCCGAGGTACCCATGTCTCAACTGCTGTCATGCCGGCAACCCGGTTCTGTTCTAGACTAGGTTCACCAGGGTCTAGCCAGGAGAGATTGAGCATCCATAGGATGGCTCTCCTCCTCTGGAGTGGGAGGTTGCTGGTCCCAGCACCAGTCTGGTTCTTAGTGGAGGTTTGGGGATCAGCAATCAATGCTGGCTCAATGGAGCTTACAGGAATGGCAGTTGTTTACATCCCACACATGGTAGCATGTGTCATGCATCTGGGCGGCATTGCACATCTACCCTCCACAGAAAACAGAACAAATGGTTGGTGCAGTGCAAGATGATACAGACCCTTCTGCAGGACCTGCACTGGCATTGGGGCCTTTTTTTTATTGTTTGGTAACTGGGTAGGCCACTAGGCACAAGTGCCTGTTTTCAGGGGTGACCTGGGAGCACTGGGAGGTTAAGTGACTTGCTTACAGTCAGACAGTATGCAAGTGGAGGTTGTGGGAATCAATCCCAAGTCTACTGGATGTACCAAACTCATTTGCAGCTCATTATTCTAACATCTAGACTGTAATGCCAGCCCTCTCCTGGAAATGGATCCAACTCACCATTGGTGAGGATCCACTCTCACCATGGGGTTGAACTGTGGGGAAAGAAATAAGTCCCTGGCTAGGTGATGGGGCTGGAGGTTTCAATAGAAGGTTAGTCTGCACCATGACAGAGGAGAATAAAAATTATTGAAAAATACTCTTCAGAATACAAACCTTCCAGTAACTAATCTATTTTTATTACTTTGAGGCAAACAATACACTGATGACCACTATAGCTATCAAATGAAGTCCCACTGGTTTTGTAATTTTCACCCTTAGAGGTAAATATATTGTCCAGGTCATTAATGTTGTAGTGTTCCTTGGAATAATTTTAATATGATCTCCAATTAGTTGGGATAGGTCAAGATTTACACTCAAATCATTTAAATTGTGTGTAGTACCAACTAACTTCCAATTTAGATGAAAACTGCCCACCAACATTTTGTGAGTTGATTTGTATCTCATAAAGCATCTTGTAGTCTTCCCAAACAATCACATTTATTTTGGTGGTTGATATATACCAGCAATAAAATTATTGAGCATACAGAAGACTAATATCTAGTACTAGTGTTTCCAAAGACTTAACCTGCTTAAATCAATCCTCTTACCTTAACATTTTGTTTTCCATAAATAAGCAGATCTTAACCCTTTTATTCTTGTCTTTCCTTCATATTCAATATCCAGGTATGCCTATTCTTGCTTAATTAATTTTATGGGACTCAACAGGTTTCCAGAACTATTAATGCATCAGATTCATAACTGATTACCCATTCCTTAAAGCAGTCCATTTTAGATATTAAACATCTTAGATTAAAGTGTACTATGGCAAATTCCTTTCCAATGAAAACTTCAGCCTCAGAAAACTCCATTCATTTCATCCTTGTGTTTGGGTGTACATCACCACAGAGCAGGAAAACAGGCAAAATGCCAGTCTTGTGCTACTTTTCCTTCTCATCACAACATTCTGAGTTAGATGTTAATATATTTTCCCAGTGTTATGTTTTAGACTTGCCATTGGTTATAACAAAATGAACTGTATATTTTAAAGAGCTGCTATTTTACACAAGTCCCTATTCATAAACATTGGAAAACCTGAGAAGTACTGTAAGTAAATTATTAGTATTTTGAGCACCCACAAATACCATTGTCAGCCCAAATCTAATATCATTCCTTGCCCATGAAGTATCATCCTGGAAGGTTACATCTGTTAAAGTTAACACTGCAATGCCATGCAAGCAAGAAAATATAACCTGGTAAGCTTACATATTAAATTCTCCATGTTAGTTTCTTTCTAAATATGAATTAAAAATATTGCAACTTTAGTATTAAAAGTACTTCTATGAATTCTCTGTCCCTCTATCTCTCCCCCTTCTCTCTATATACACACACACACACACACACACACACACACACACACACACTAATCTCTACTGAAATACTATTACACTATTAATGAATTACTTCAAACAAGCCAGAATGTTAGGGTACTACTCACTCATTCACTCACTCACTCACTCACTCACCAGAAGTTACAGCTTAAATTAAAATAAGAGAAAATAATTGCTTGTAAACTGATGTGAAGTATGGGATGATAACAATGGGCTACTGCTTGATTTCATTCTTCTCTCAAGTACATACTCTAGTAGGGTTGCTCGTGATTCTGTGGCATGGAGTTGGACAAGCTGAATACTGATCCAACTGTCAGAATTAAAATTTTAGGTATTGCAGTCCAAAATCCCAATTCTGAAATTTAAGGCTAAAAATGTTTTAATAGGAATTAAGGATTCCTTATAAAATGGGTAGGGCATTTTCTGCATCATGACTGACTGAGAAGATTCCAAACCAAGTAATTTAGAAAAGAAAACCCATGTCTTCGCACTTCTTCCTGCAGCCACCAGGACACAGCACAGTCTAATATTCTTGCCTTTACTTAGCTTTTCTAAAAGTTTTGTAGTAGCCCTGTTTGTAATATAATGGCAATACTAGCCTTTCTTTTACAAATAACCTTCATTCAGCTTTTTTATTCAAATCTACCCCATACTTCACCCACAACACACTATACTTTAAATGTAACAAAAAAAATGACTCAGTATTCCTTTCATTTGTTTTCCTACCTTATCTATTAAGACTTCAGTCACTCCAAGCTGTTGTATTGCTTTCCAGGTACTGCCATCATCTCTGTGGATTATTTGGAATTAACCTTGGCTTTGGCCACCGCTGCATTTCCGCCTACATTACCCCCAACCCCCAATCAAAACTGATTGTTCCATATGGCTGCTTGATTAAAAACTAAACAATGAGCCATACAGCCATTTCCAATTAAAAATAAAGCTCAGATGTGAGCTGACACTTCTGCATGACAGGCAGTGTCAATTTCAAAATCTAGTTCCATTGCCTGGAACAGATACTACCAAGAGATGGTTGGTGTAATTTTAATATTTACAGTAGTTCCACAGATCGAGCACACAGTGCTGCCAGATCAGCAGTGTCATTTCTATATCTAGCCCCTCAGAGGGGAAGACAGTACCATCAGTCTGCAATGTCCAGCCACTCCACTTTGCCTTCTCCACCAAGTAACATAAAAAAAAGAAAGAAAGAAACTCACAAACCAATATTGAGCAGCATTTTTGCAAACAGTAAACTGTATCCTCTGTAAAACATCAATGGCTACTTTGCTTATATCTCTATGGAATTTCTATCTCCTTATGGCTGCATATATCTACCAGATAAATTGTTTTTCCTGCCATTGATTTCTGGTACTGTCAGCCCCAACATCCACAAATGGATAAATGTGTTTCACAATTCAACCAAACTGTGTGGGTGTTTCATTTTCATTTCAAGGATTTGTTTGTTTTCATTTTAGTATTGGTGCTTTATATAGAGGACACCAGCTTATCACAATTTCACCTAGCTCCCATTTTAAATCTCTGCTCATGGTGGGAGGTGTAGACTTTCTAGAGGTGGAATAATATATTTTCCTGTATATTACTGGTAAATGGGGTGTGTTTGTGTAGGAATGTGTGGGGCTATGTGACATGATTGGTAATTAACTGGAGTGGTAAAAGGGAGTATTTTGTCTCAGTTTTAAAATTAAGAAAATTAATATTAATTCTTAAAATATTATTTCACTTTGTCCTTTTATTAAACTCTATGACTCATTTTATAAGCACAGTGAGACACTACGGGTATTTTTTTTTGTAAACTGCAATTCCAGGTGGTTGAAGGCATACCTGCAAGAACCTAATATCTCCAAGTGCACCTGCTTGTATATTTTACAAAAATAATCACACACCCCACCATGTCTTATTGCTACCCCAAAGGGTCTGTCAGTGGTTCTGGACCTATCGGGTTTGCTGAGTGAATGCATGAGTCCAGGGATCTAGTACTTGCCTAAAATAAGGCAGTGGGAGATGCCCTGGACCAAATTGTCCTGTTCGTGTTTGACCACCACTTTTCACCCAAGAACCCCTTGGTTTGATGGGTTCTTGAAGGAGTTGAGGAGATTTGGTCAAAGGCTTGAGAGAGCCTGGCAGAAGTCCTTCCTGGAGTTTGACAGACTTAGATTGATGGAACATTATAAGGGCTATCAATCAGCAATTACCTGTAAGAAGGCAGAATTCTGTCCAAGAGATTGCTGCTGCACAGAATTGACTAGCTCAGCTCTTCCAGACTGTAGACAGATTGTGCAATTCAATCTGTTCCTGGTCTGGAAGAGATTTTTCACAGATGAAGTGTGATGAGCTTGCTCAATTCTTCGCAGATAAGGTTGCCAACATCAGGTCGGGTATCAGCCCAACTTTCCTATGAAGAACTGTGGAGATCGTCGGGAGGTGACGAGCACCTCTCGTTTCTCGATTAACTTTAGATGGCTGGAATTCATGGACATTGTGAGGATTGCCTAGACTTTGCTCCCAATCAGCTGTAGTTTGGATCTGGGTCCCGTGCCTCTTGGCAGGTTGTGTAGATGTCATCTGCCTGATCCTTGCTGAAATTGTTTGGAGTTCCTTGGAGAAGAGGGTCTTTCCTGATCCACTCAAGGAGGTGGTCATATGGCCACTCCTTAAAAAACTCCTTGAATCCAGACTGTCTAGCTAACTACAGGCCTGTCTCTAACCTACCCTTTGTGGATAAGGTTATTAAGAAGGTGGCTGCATTGCAGCTGGATGACCACCTTGTAACCCATCATGTCTATGATGCTCTCCAGTCTGGGTTTAGGAAGAGACATAGCACTGAGACTGCTCTTGTCCAGATTTTAAATGATCTCCTAATTGAAAGAGATTGAAAGGCTCATACTACCGTAGTCCTTCTTGTTCTCTCAGTGGCATTTGACACTGTGGACCATGGTGTGCTTTCAGAGTGCCTGTAGTTCCTGTGTGGATTGTCTGGGACCGTCTTAAGATGGTTTTGATCATTCCTTGTGGACAGGTCTCAGAGGGTTGTCACTGGAATTTATTCTTCTGATGCCCTCTCCCTATCCTGCAGGGTGCCACAGGGCTCCATATTGTCACCCATGTTTTTTGCAGTCTATATACTGCCATTAGGAGATATTGTTAGGTAATACAGTTTGAGTTTTCACCACTATGCAGATGATACTCAATTGTATATGTCCTTTATGCCCAGACAGAATGATGTGTTTCTATGCTTAACAACTGTCTAGCTGAGATCAGGAACTGGATGAACACCAGATGGCTAAGGTTGAATCTGGATAAGACTGAGGTGCTGGTTGTGGACTCAGGCCATCCAGAGGTGGGTATGGGGCTGCACAGGACTCAGGCTTATGGCTTGATGGCATCCAGCTTATTACCTCAGACTGGGTGCGTAACTCACGATAATTTTGATAACAGTTTGGCCCTGAAATCTCAGGTGTCTGCTGTTGTCAAATCCTCATTTTATCATTTGAGGAATATTGCTCGGGTGAAACACTTGGTTTCCCTGATGACCTTCTTACATTGGTCCATGCCTTTGTGACCACCCACCATGATTACTGCAATACCTTCTACCTAGGGCTTCCAGGGGTTGATATCCATCGCTTGAAGCTAGTGCAGAATGCAGCACCAGGATTTTGACTGGTACATCCAGGACTAGTCATATTATGCCTGTGCTGCATGAATTGCATTGGCTGCCTGTACAGTGGCAGATCACCTTTAAGGTCAGTTTACTGACCTATAAAGCCGCATATGAACAGGGACCCCTTTAACAGCAAGATCTTCTGACTGCCTATTGCCCCTGCCACCCACTCAAATCCGCTAATGAGGAATTGCTAGAGATTCCAGGGTCAGTTAAAACATTAGGTGCACATGCTTTTTCTTTTACTGTCCCTACCCTGTGGTATTCTCTACCTCGCTGGTTAAGGGAATGCCTGACTGTCTCAAGTTTCAAATTTCAAGTTTCAAATCTTTAAAACCCACCTGTTTCATTTAGCATTCCTTGATGGTTTTAAGGTCTGCAGCTGTCTATGGATGTTATGATTTATTTTAAACCATTTTAAAATGATGTGATTTTATGACTGTAAAGCACCTTGGTTTTGGAAAGGCACTTAATAAATAAAGTTTTACTTTACTTACTCAAAGCTTTTAACCCATAACCCTCTGACCAATTTAATAATTCTTCTCTGCACCTCCAAAACACTTTTGATTTCACTTATGGTGCAGTCTAACTACTGCTGTGTATAATGGCAGCAATAACTCATGCTCTCTACTAGCAACATTTCTTCTACTGCAATCTATCTGTTGATTGCACTTTTGCTCATCTGATTGTGGTGTTCTGTCATTTTATAGTATTGGTTACATAATTACCAAGGCCTTTCTTATTCTCAGTTTACCTTATGACCTGGTTCCTGTGAAATACTCTGATTCTCTGTCTTTAGTACCCATATGCATCAGAACATATTTGTCATAGCATCAGTTGCCTACCTAACATGTTTAAGTCCATCTTTAATTGGTGTATCTGTTCTTGAGTTTCTACCATGGCTTCGATTTTCATGTCATCCATCAATTTGGCTACCCATGAGTAGGTACTAGCCTGCATGTCTTTGATGTATAAATCAAATTATTTTCAAAAATGTTGTTAATGCACCAGTTAGAGAAACTTAATGCCACAAATGCAGGGAAATATGGTGTTAGGGTTTGAAACTCCAACTCCCACAACTACTCCCCAAGAAGCAAATGGAAAAAAATCATTATGATTTTGACTATCCTGAGTCTTGGTGAATCAGGGTAGCATCTTCATTTGGGTTTTCAATGCTAACATTCACTCCATTCTGATATAGCGTTTAAATGTACAAAACTGCATCTCGCCATCATGTTGTCAACAACCTGTGGGCCCTGCCTGAAGAAAACAGGTACATCTGACCTTATTTGCTCACAGGATGGGGTGATCATTAGGGTTGAACCCCTCCCAAAAGCCACACCTCTGATTTGCGAAACTCAGGACAGCCAAAATATCATTTTTTTCCCATTGCTGCTTAGCGGTGGGAGTAAGGGTTGGAAACCCTAATGCTACATTTCCTACTTTTGTGGTGTTAAGCTACCCTAACTGATGCATTATCAAGGATTTTGCAAAGAATTTCCTTCTATTTGAGATAGTGGAATCATTTCCTCATTCACTCAGGTCTCTTTAGGATCTACTGTATGTGAATAGGTGCAGATGTGCAGGGCCTTTTGTCCATGTGCCATGGGAAGAATCTGTCCACCAACAGAAGTGCAAGGGCTGGCAACTCTCTTTACACATTCACTACACACATTCTGTTTTAACACGTTCATTCTTCACACATTCACTTTCACATATTCACTCTTTTAAAAAAAAATTGACACCAATGTTCAAGATAGTCATTTCATGACTACCCTTATAAACATGAGATGTAGTATTTATAGTATATTGGCCAAAATGTCTTTCCACACCAGGACTGCAGAAAGTCATCTTGGTCAGGATTTAAAAAAATAACACCTTTCACATTTATGACTTAAGTGTGAAAAGATTAATATGTTGACATTTTGGAGTGAATATATTAAAATTAATGAATTATGAGTGAACATTGAAATACTGCAATGTTCAGTCATAACCCATGCATTTTATTGTATTTGTACACTCAAAATTTCACCAGAACCTTTTTGTTACCTCAACTCATGAACCCAGTAGGTGAAAAATTTTCAAATCCCTCGCCAAAATGTAATTCTGCACCACTGAAATGCCATTCTGTGCCACAGGCATGAAAATGCATTTTGACTAGGATTTGCAAAATGGCAGCTGTCACATTCATAAGGTGGTATGAACAAATGTCTATATTGAAAATCTGGGGTCAAAATGCTTAAAATTATTGAAGCTATGAGGGAGCATAGACAGATTTCAACATGCACTCATAACTTTTTCATTTTAACATATTGTTACTTAAAATTTTGAACATAGTCTTCTTGTGACCCTTCCTCATGAATAAAGGCAGTGAAAATTTTCAAATTCCACCTAAAAGGTGATTTCGCCAAACAACTGCAAAATTGCTTTCTTCCCTTTGGTCATGAGATGGGCTCCCAAAAAGGCTATGTTGAAAATGTGGGGTGAAAGTATGCAAAATGACAAAGTTATGCATCAAAGTCAAAACCCCATTGAAATGCATTGAACCACACTTACTTAAGTTTTCATATTGCAGTTGCCCATTTCAGCTGAAAGACGGGTCTTCAATTGGAGAATGGATCTACTCCATAGGCCCTGTTCAGGTGAGAGAGGGTGTATGGCAGTATAGTGGGTTGTTGGGTGGTGAGTGGGTGCTGAGTGGGAGGTTGGAGTGACAGGTCAGATTGGTGAGGGACCGTTTTCTTTTTGCAGGTTTAAAAACATTGAGGATGGTTTTCTTTATTACAGCTAACATACATTTATTTATTTCATTTTGGTAACTTGGTAAACCACTGGGCCCAATGTTTTTTCAGGGCAACCCAGAATTAGTGACAGATGATACAATCATTCAGACAGACAATAAAAATCATTACTAGAACAGCTATATGTAATCTGACACTGAAACATCACGTTAGCAAAACTTGTGAGAACAGTTGTGGAGATAAGTTTTCACCACAGGACATTAGGCAGTGGGAGATGGCGTTATAGCACATACATATACATTTTCCTAAGTAATACACTTTTAGACCATTTTGAATGAGTCTAAGGAGTTTGTTATTTGTAGGTGCCGGAGGGCATGCCAGAGATTGGGAGTGGTAGGCAAAAGAGCTACTCCCAATGATGTCTTGACTCTTGGCACTTCAAGCAGTTTGGCCACATTAATGCAGAAATGGTAACTGGAGGGTGGGGAGTTCCACTTGACACCATGGAAATAACACACATAAGAAATCAGTAATCAGTAGTTGGGAGCTGCCATTAGAAACCAGTGAAACATAAAATACATAAGGGATGATGATTGAGGGTGGAGTTCCACTGGACACCAGGGAAACATAACATACATAAGGAAGCAGTGAGCAGAGGTGGGGCACCACTAGACACTAGGGAAATAGCAGATCACTGCTCTCAGAGCAGCCGGTAGGACAAGTTCCAGCTGTGGCTTCAGAACTCAAGAGTCCTGCTGTTCTCATACCGAGAACTGGGGTCAATGGCTCCTCTTGTTATGCTGGGTACCCAGGATTTCCTACTGGGTCAGTTCAACGTATTTAGAATGGCACACGCCAAAACCACGCAACAGAGACAGTGCGGGCAGGAATAGCGACAGGGTGCAAAACTGCTAAATGGTCTATGCACAGTTGTGAACCCAATCTCTGCTCCTCACAGATGATAAGTCCTCTGCTGGGAGGAGGGTTCGCCAAGCAGCTGCCATGGCTCGATAGGATGAGCCACAAGCAGCAATGGAGGTGGTGAGTCTGCAGACTGGGTATCGAATCCCAGTTCTAGATGCATGGAATTTTTCTTTGTTTCACACTTTGTGCAATTTAAGGGTAATACCCCCACCTGGAATTGATTATTTTAGTTGTGGGGGGTTGGGTGCAGCCCCACTAAACATAGAGAAACACCAAAGGCAATATATCGTGCTATATTGGCAGCATGGTATATTGCTGCAGCATTGTGTTGTGCAAAATTATGACCCCGTGCCCAGGATTTTGGGGTGCTCAGAAAAAGTATTTCTACTATGAACTGAAGAAAAAATATTGGATCTAGCTAAACAGGTCTCTTTAGCTAGGTTCTGGTGTTTGTTTTAAAATGACTGCATTTTTATGTCATTTCAGGCTTATCAGTTTGATGAGAAAAGAAACAAGATGGCGGGTCTCACAGCACAAAAAAAAAGATGCTTCATGCTGTAGAGGCTAATGGGTGAGAAACCAAAATGGTCTTTCAACACAGAATTTTGGTGTCATATCAGACTATTATCCAAATACGCTATCTGAGCATGCTCAGAACAGAAAAGACTAAACTTTAAAGTCTTATATCTCTAGTACCATTTAACATTTTTTCATGAAACCTTTCAAATGCACTAACTTATAACATCAAGCCTGTACCCTGAAACGTTAGGAAAATTTCCATTCCATGTAGCCTGTTGGTCAGAGTAAAAAGAAAAAAATATCCCATGTTAAGTATAGGAAAAAAATTAGACATCTACAGAAAAATGGCATGTATGTATTTCAAAACCAAACAAGCTGCCATCAGAAGCTTCCAACAGATTTATATCTTGCCTCCTAGGCAACACATGCAAAATTTCAGGTGATTTCATCAAATACTGCCAAAGATATTGAGGTACAAAATTAGAGGCTTATCATTGAACACCCTACTCAACCCTAAGTGGTGCTGGTGTGCCCTTATGATAATGTTGGACCCTGGACTGATCTCTAGGAGACTACATTGGTGACCTCCCCCATAATGAAGTAAGCCCACTTACTCAAACTCCAAATTTCCTACCACTAATCCAGTTAGCTATCCATCTTGTAAATTCTCTTTTCTGATCCTAAGCTGTCCAGTTTATTAATCAGTTCTCTATAGGAACTGTATCAACTGCCTTTTAAGGTTTACATAGATTACATTCACCGACTTTGCCTGATTGAGTGTTTTTAATTCCCTTTTAGATTGCCCTTACATCCTATTTTGCACAACACCCTTCTTTTCCTCCTTTGAATCTGCTTTAGCACATTTTTTACAAGTTTCAATGAGCTGGTCCCATTGTCCTCTAGATGCTACATATCAGCTAAATATAGCCAGGGCTGGCAGTATATCCTAGTAGTTAGAGTATAGAGCTGTGAATGAGCTTGCAACATCCAGCTGACCTGGGTTTGATTCCCACAACTTCCACCTGCATATTGTGTGACTCTGAACAAGTCATTTAACCTTCCCAGTGCTCCCAGGTCACTCCTGAAAAAGGCACTTGAGCCTGGTGGGCCTTACCCAGTTACCAAAGACAAAAATAAATTTAAAATTATAAAAGGATTACTCCTTTACAGGGAACAGTACCAGCTCAACACCTATGTCTGGGCTACCCCAGTAGCACTTAATATTAAACAAACATTTCAAACTTGCAATTTTAAAGTAGAAGTCCTAATATCTGGTTGATCCTGCCTTCTTTCAGCATTGCAGCCCCAATATTTACTATCGGAGATGGGCTAAAAGCATCGCAGAATCTCCTAGGGCTGATAAGGTCATGCTGTAGCTAGAGGAGTTACAACTGAAATGTTTATCTGTTTCAGACAGCTGCTTGCTCATTCCATTGCTCTCTGGATGCTATACTTAGCTGCTATGTAGCATCTAGAGGACAATGGGACCAGTTGATTGAAACTTGCAAACATTACAATGGAATTTTTAGCCATCGAATCTCCCATGGCTGCTGCTTGGTCCTGACATCAGCCACAGGGATTCTGAGATGCTTTCATGCTTTCAGTCTCTTGATCATAAATATTGGGGCTGCAGGATGGCAGGATCAACCAGTCTAATTAAAAAAAATCAAGAAAAGTTTGTTTTAACATTAAGTGCTAGTTAGGTGAGCCCTAAACATAAGTGTGGGGCTGACAGGGATGACTGTTCCACTTCAATATGACTTGGTCAACAAATAGCAAAAAAGGGAAGGATGGCCAGACAAAAATTAATAACCAACCAGGCGGAATAACATCTAATAGGGATGTTCATAATGACAAAAGGGAAAGGGTAAACAAAAGAGGAGCCTGAACTTGGAAGGCTTTGTACACAAATGCCTGCAGTTTGAGTAACAAGCTTCCAGACCTAGTGGCATTAATGACAGAGGCAGACTTAGACATCGTAGAGGTGACTGAAACATGGTAAACATGCAATCAGGACAAGGTAGTGCTAGGCTATGCTCTGTTCCATAGAGACAGAGTAGGAAAAAACAGAGGGGATAGTTCTCTATGTAAGGGAAAAATCCAGGCCACAGAGGTAAAAGGAATGTAAGGGATGTGGAGCACTGCGGGTTACTCTAGAAACAGGAAAGAACACTGCAATTTGGCACAAGGGAGGAGCAGGATAAGACACTCATAGAAGATAGCAACAGGATGGTGGACAAGGGAGAAGTGCTGCTCATGGGAAACTTCAATTTAACATATGTAAATTGGGTCTCCAGTACTGCAGCTACAACAAAGAGTAGGGGCTTCCTGGATGCCCTGCAAGGCATGCACCAGGCAATTAGTACAGGGACCCACCAGCGAGAGGGTGACTTTGGACCTAGTGCTTACTAATAGGAGAGAGTCGTAGAGGTAGAGATAGGTGACCACTACGGTCCAGTGACAACCAAATAATATGGTTCAAGGTAAGAATAGTGGAGGAAACTTGCCACACAAAAGTGAGAATTCTGGATTTCAGGAGGGCAGACTTGGCTAAGATGAAGGAATGTTTCAGGGAAGCCATGGTGGTAAGAGAAGCAGGAGGAAAAGAAGAGGAGCAGTGGCATATCTTAAGACAACCATAACTGAAGTAACAAGCTTGTGCATTAGATAAGTGAGCAAGGCAAGGGGAAAAAAGACTGTTGTGGTTCTCTAGGTAAGTAACTGAAAAGGTAAGGAAAAAAGGAAAGTGTTTAGAAGGTACAAGAGTAACCAGAGTGAGGAGGACAGGAGTTTGTATCTGGAAAGACATAGATAAGCAGGGAAGGTGGTCAGAAGAGCAAAGGCACAACTGAGGAAAGAATTGCATGGACTGCAAAGAGAGGGACAAATCTTTTATAGGTATGTTAGTGAGAGAAGAAAATCCAAATCGAGGATCATAAGGCTGAGGAAGGAAGTGGGGTCTGCATGAAAGAGGACACAGTGAAGGCAGAAACCTGAACGCTAATTTTTGTTCAGTTTTTACGAAGAAGAGGGAAGGAGAAGGCCCACAGTTAAATGGTAGAGGAAGCATAGGGAGAGGAGTGGACAGTAATCCATTCACAGAGGAGAGAATCCTCCAAACACTATCAAGGCTGAAGAGGGACAAGGCTATGGGTCTTGATGGGATGCATCCAAGAATATTGAAAGAACTCAGGAGGGAATTAGCAGCACCACTGGCAGAACTATTTATCAAATCACTGGAAACAGGTGAGGTACCAGAAGACTGAAGCAGGACAACTGTGGTCCCTATCCACAAAAAATGGGAGCAGGGAAGAGGTCGGCAAATAAAGGCCTGTTAGTCCACCTCAGTGGTGGGGAAGTTGACAGAGTCATTACTGAGGAACGGATTGTGGTATATATAGAACAAAGTGAGATGATGGACCCAAGGCAACATGGATTCGTAGTTGGTAGGTCATGTCAAACAAATCTGATTGATTTTTGACTGGGTAACAAAGGAGCTGGAACAGGGCAGGACAGTGGATGTAGCCTACCTTGATTTCAGTAAGGCATTCAACACCATCTCACACAAAAGGCTGTTAAACAAGTTTGATAGCTTAGAAGTGGGATCCAAGGTAGTAAACTGGTTAGAAACTGGCTGAGTGGAAGAACACAGGTAGCAGTTGAAAAGGGGACCCAATCTATCTAGAGGAAGTGACCAGTGGGGTTCCCAAGGGTCAGTTCTAGGGACAGTTCTCTTTATTGTCTTCATAGAAGACATTGCAGAGGGGTTAGAGGGAAAGGTGCCTCTTTGTAGATGACACTAAGATCTGCATAGAGTTGACACTCCTGAGGGGGGAGAAATGAAAAGGGACCTAGGTAGGCTTGAGGAATAGTCAAGGGTGTGGCAGCTGAGTTTCAATACTAAGAAATACAAGATCATACATCTGGTTCACAGAAATCTGAATGAGGATTACATGATAGGGGCCAAGTCCTGTAAACCACAAAGCAATAAAGGGACCTAGGGGTGATCGTAACTAATAATCTGAATAGGACCAGGCAGTGTGAGAAGGCAATGGGAGAGCCAACAGGATGCTTGGTTGCATCAGAAGGATATAACTAGTAGGAAAAGAGGTAATGATGCCACTCTACAAACAACTAGTGAGGCCACATCTGGAATACTGCATACAATTCTGTGGACCTTATCTGAGGAAGGATGTAGACAGACTGGAGGAGGTTCAGAGAAGGGCTACAAAGATGGTGCAGGGGTTGCATCAGTTGTCATATAAGGAAAGGCTGAGTGATCTCAAAATGTACAGTATTCACTGGAAGAATGAAGATAGAGGGGAATATGATAGAAACTTTCAAATACCTGAAGGGCATTAACAAGGTACAAGGCAGTGACCTTTCCAAAACAAAACAGGGTTCAAGAATGAGAGGTCATGATATAATGCTGGATCGGAGGCAACCTCAGGAAAATGTGACGAGTGCTTCTTCATGGAAAGGATAGTGGACAAATGGAACAGCCTCTTAAGGGAGTGGTGGAGGCAAAGACAGTAGGAGAATCCAAGAAAGCATGGACAGACATAAAGAGGTGATATCAACGAAGGAGGAAGGATAGTCATAGACAAATAGAGTGGAAATAGTAGAAATATGTAGGGGAAATGGGCAGACTTCATGGGCCAGGTGGTCCTTATCTGACAACAGATAATATGTTTCTATGTCAAGGTTTTCATCACAGTTCTCATCTGTTCTAGTAGGTCTATTGTCCCATAATGTCAGGGATCAGTGCCTGTTGCTTGCTAGTTTATTTTTGTCTCAAGAAAAGTGATGTTAAACTACAGGGGTGGATTTTCAAAGATCACTGAGAGTGATGCAAGTTGTGCCACTCCAGGAATGTGGCAAACTCCAGGTGCACCAGGACCCTGTGCCTGATTCTATAAGAATCAGGGTCCCGGAGCCAAACTCCTTGGGTTCGCCACAGTCTGACAGTTACACCTAAACAGTTGACACACCTGTGAATACTGCAGGACTGAAGTCCTCTGCCTGGTGCAACACCAGAGGGGCCAGATGGTTAGCATGAAACAGGCATGCCAGGATGGATCCAGGGGCTTAATGTGCAAGGGAATGCCATAAGGGTGTTGGAGAGGATAAGCATGCCAGGGTGTGCTGTGGCACAAAGTGAGAGTGCCATTAACAGAGCTTTGTAGCCAATGACATGTTATGATGGGGGGTGGATGCCAGACACTGATGGTGCCCCAAGGCTGGGGCTTCTGCCAGGGCTGTACTCTACCTGGGGCCATGGCACTGTTTGTCCCTGGACCCCCCATGGTAACATAATATTGGCTATATAGTTTTATGAACAGCACCCTGTGGTGTGCCACATCACCCCCTTGCTTGTCCATCTGCTCTCCAGCACCCCTATGGCACCCCCTGTGCTCATTCATCCCTGGACCCCACCTTCAGAGCCACTTCTCCAGTCCCATTCTTGTGTGGTTCTGTACAAGGCTTAGGCCACCTCTGAGCAGGTCTCTGCACCTCTGAGCCCTTCCTGCATCTCTGGTGGGGCTTACAGTATCCCAGAAAAGGGATGGTGCAGCCACGCCATGGTGCAAACCCCATTGCCACCTGGCGCACCCTGTTTTAGGTTGATGGGTGGTACAGTGCTCTTTACAGCGGCTCCCATCAGATGGAGATCATTTCCGAATTGGGAATGCCATATCTTTCGACATGGCAGCCACTTGTATCGCTTATATCTGATGCATGCACATTAAGGCCATTCTTCACGCTTTGAAAATCTGGTCCCAGGTGTTCATGAAACAGTTGAGAATACTTATGGAAACCTAGACAAAATTATTTTAAAAGTTAAGAGCGCCGCTTGATTATTTCAAATGTAGAAAAATGTGAAAGCAGACTCTAAATGGGGAAAGGGCATGGCACAAAAAGAAGTTATGGGCAATCTAAATAGCATGAAAACATTTAGGTCAAAATGTCCACTGCTAACATCATGCACTGCTGCTGCATAAATATGGTAACTGCAATAAATTGTTTGACCATAACAAACTGGTCATTAAGTCACACATGCAACGACTAGCACTAAAAAAGTTATGCATATGGCAAACTATGATGCATCCATCCTTTGTATGTTTGTTTGGTGTCCACATGTGTGATGCAGACATGTTGTGGCTACTCAGGAGAGTAGGGACTGCAGAAGTGTGTCAGGGTAGCATCCAGTACAACTCAGGCTGCAGGGGGCTGACCACTGGCAGCCCAACCAGGAGCAGGCTGACTGTTTATTTTTTATTTTTTTATTTTAATAAATAATCGGAATTACAACCCTTGATTGTGACAGAGTTCAGCCTGACTGATGGGTAAGCACTTTGTGTAGTTGAAATGAAATGACACAGCTGGACCTATCAGACTGCAGCTGCATGCTTTCATTTATAGCATGCAATCCAGCAACCAGCTGAGTGGCATCACAATCAGCCTGCTGCTCATCCCCTCCAAACCCAATGGCTTCCCCAGTGCTCCTCTCTGTAGAAAAACAATGCCACCTTCTGCCATAGCTCTCCCTCCCAATCACTTCCCACAGTACTCTGTGTATTACTGTACACCTGAAAAGAAGGAAATGATCCATCACAACTTCTGCCCCCACCCCATACGCCTTCAACACCCACCATCCCACACCCTTGTCCCACAATTACCTATATGGTCATCCTGCTGCTTCCACTGCCAATCCTGCTGCTCTGGAGACATATCGGAAAATCACTGTTAAAAGGCAAATTTGATTAACAACTTTTAATGCATTCTGACCTTTACTCATAACTTTGTCATTTTTAATATATATGCCCCAAATTTTCAACATGGTTTTTAACCCCCACTCATGAACTAGGCAGTGACATTTTTCAAATCCTCAAATATATTTTCACAGTCAATCTGTGAGATCATATTTTGTACAGGATTTAAAAATTCCACCTCTTTATCATAAAGTGGGGTAATAAGAATGTGAAACATCTGGGGTCAAAATCTCAGAAAACAACAAGTTATGAAGAAACATTAAAATGTTTTAATATTTAATGATGACTTTGCTATTGTTGCACATTTTGACCTCACATTTACAGCCCAGATTTTATTACCTCACCTCATAAACCATTTATTTTATTTTTATTTTTTTATTTTATTAAACTCTAGGATTACAATACCTTTGAGCAGGAACTGCTCATTTACAAAGGTTCCACATCATAGGATGTAGGGTAACATACATACAAAGGTCAACAATGGTTACAGTCTTAAAACACAAAGATGTCTAAGCATTTATTATACAGTCAAAAATGGAGTGAGACAGCTCAAGTCAGCTTCAGACAAGTTTCAGGGTGAACAGTATATAGTTAGTATAGGGTAGGAGGGAGTCAGGAAGAAGTAGGCAGGCTAATGGGCCATTGTCGACGGGTAGGCGGGTGGCATAAGTGCGATGTGGATGGCCTGGAGGGCCCTATATCTGAAAGTGCCATTAGAGAGGGAGGGGTGGGTGAGGCAGTGTGTTGTTGGGGAGGTAAGAGGTGAGAGTGGGGAAACTGGTGCCAAAAAGTGGAGCTCTAAGGGAGGTTGCAGGTCACCTTCAACTAGAGTAAAATGAGGAGGCAGTTACTTAGAGAGGCAGTCACATTGAGTGGTAGAGGTGAGGAATAGTCGGAGTTGCCTTTTAAAGGGACCAAGCATCACAGTTTTAAGTGTTTCTTTGTTAAGGGTATTGTACCACTGAATAGCCCTGTGCGTGAATGACCTCTGACCCATTGTGGCCCAGCATCTGGGGACCTGGAAGGTTTAATATAGAGCACTGCGTGTAAGCTGGGTACTGCTGTTGGCAGTAAGGAGCTTTTGACACCCTGATGACATAAGCCTGAGGAGAACTTTTTGGTTTACAAGCAGGTCTGGTATAGTATTCTACTAAGGAGTGGTAGACATCTGGCCTGGGCATACAGGTCACAGGTTTGTGTTAGGCAGGCAGCACCTGTTAGAAGCCGGCAGGCCTTGTTGAGTTATAGATAAATTTTGGTTTAAAATGTTCAAATCCCCTACATATGTTTTTCGTAGTGGCTCTGTGGAAATCATGTTTCAGTTGGGATTTAAAAACCCACTTGTCTTGATCATAAGGTGGGGTAATTATACAGACTATGCTGAAAATTTGGGGTCAAAATCTCAAACAATGACACTGTTATGATGAAACACTGAAATTCTTCAATGTTTACTCAAACTGCTATTTTTTCACATTTTGACCTGACATTTACAACCCAGCCTTGGTTTTAACCAACCTCATGAACCAGGTAGGGAAATCTTTCAAGTCCTCAAAGTGGTTTTCCAGATGCTCTGTAAAATCATGTTTTGGATAGGATTTAAAAGCTTCACCTGCATTCATCATTAAGTAGAATACTAAAATGCTACATTCAAAATCTGGGTCAAAATCTCAAAGAACAACAAAGTGATGAAGAAACATTGAAATTCTTGAACATTTACTCATAACTGCAATTTTTCCAGATTTTGACTCCAAAAGTTTAGCAGTATACTTTAAGAGACTGAAACTCAGAATCCGAAACTCACAGGACCGAGTTCAGTCTCCGACACTGACAAGCCCGACAAGAAGGAAGCCAATGCTGACAGGGGTATGGTAGTGGATATGATGAACTGCTACCCAATCTCTAGCTAGCACCACAAGGGAGAAAAATTCTAGAAGCTGTCTTAGCTGCTCCCAAGGTGTGGAGGTCTAAGCCATTAGCAGCTTGGTCAGCATGGTCTGGTAGATCTGGGTTCTGTTCCCGTCATCAGAAATTTTGTCGGCACACTGTTCCTCCCCCAAATTTATTTTTTTATCGAGGTCTGCTCCCACCAGAGTGGTTATTAAAGTTATGGGGTTGTGGCGGCAAAGCCTCCGCATTACATCTAAGTACCTTTTGGGATTCTTTGAAATTCAGTATCCTGAACTGGGTCTTGTGGGGTTCAGGATACTGAGTTTATAGATTTCACAGATATTCCTTTTCAGCGTAGCCTTTTGTCTACCACACCATGAACAAGGTAGGTATCATTTTTTAAATCCCTACCAAAACATATTTTCATAGTCTCTCCACAAAACTACCTTTCAGATGGGGTTTAAAACATCTCACCTGTGTTGATCATAAGGTAGGGTAATAAAAGATTATGTTAAAACTGAAAATGTGACACTTCCGTGACATCACGGACATGGCTGCACACTAATCTGCGGAGCCTCCACAGCCCCAGAGTAATCGAGGTTAATCTTTAGCTTTTCTCTACCAGTAAAAGGAATCAACAGATCCTTAATTGACCTGATATGGTGGGGAAGTCTTCGAAACCAAAAGATTTTAAAATGGCCACTTCATGAGCAATGAAGCAGTTGGTGCTGGAGGAGGCCCAGGAGGCCCAACCGCATTGCCTCCACACAGACACCAGGCATCCAAATCCTCAATGGAACCAGATGAGGAGACCCAAATATGAATGAGAATATAGCAGCAACTCTTAAGCAAATCCTGAAAACGGTCTCAAAAATAGATACTGGCGCTGACCGATTAAAAAGATGTACGCTCCTGGATCAAAAAGTAAAGGAGAATGCGACTCAAGGTACACAGAACTTACCAAAGCCCAAGACACCAGTGAACGCTTGCTGCTATATCTACTGTGGCAGGACCGAGAAAATCAGCAAAGAATGGAGGCTCTGGAAAACAGTTCCCATTGCAACAACTTTCGAATCCACGGAGTCCCGAAGGCCAGGAAGAAGGCTATGCCATGGTTGCAGACTTCGTGAATCACTTGCTCAGGTCGCACCATCGATCCCCCCAACTTAAATTTAGCAATTGATGGGGTGCATCAGTCATTAGTAGTGAAGCCCACTGACCCAACGGCAAGGCCCCACTCCTCATCATTCGCATGGTATACTATCAGAGTAAAGAATGGTTATTAAGAGAAGCGTGGCACCAGAAAGACTTAAAGTATCATGGTTCGCCTATTTTCTTGATCAGGACTTCTAATGCATTGCAGGTGGAGAGGCAAAGGGCAAGAAGTATTGTGAGGGAGCTAAAGTAAAAAATATATTCGAGCACAGATCCTGTACCCAGCTCAGCTGAAAATTCACTTGAAATCTGGAACAGAGTCATTTCCTCCTGGTAGAGGCTGCACCACTTCTGAAGGAACTGAGCATTCCTGTGCCAGATTTAGAGGTTTAAACCCTAGAGAGAAAGTTCCAGGCAGAGATATGGTCCATGAACATGAGAGGAGCTAATAAGAAAAGTGGGCCCCTGGCTCACTCTCACATGAAGCGGCGGCAGACTTATGGAAGTTGCTGAAACGGACAGATCAACAGAACCAGAATCAACTACCCAGCTCTTCACCTATCAAGTCGTAGGGGAAATGAATTGTTTTATTCTCAGAACTGGTACCGATTTCTATGTTTTCCCTCTCTTACTCATTATGTTTAGTGAACTGTAAGGGAAAGGGGAAAATCAATGAGTGTAGACTGCCAGATTGCTTGAGAAGACTTGAGGGTTATATGAAGAAAACCCATGTGGAGCCTTAAAAATTAACAAGCTCCTGAAGAAAGACTGTAAAATTACTGGGACTTCTATGATATCATTAGAGGTATGGGTGAAATGGTAGATGGGGTTGAGTTGAGCCAAAACATATGAAGAATGGAATGTGAAGCTAAACCAGGTGGCAGACACGGGGTATTACAAACATCTAACATATGAAATTTGCCAGCAGATAAAGGCCTAGAGGTTTATCAAGTCTGCTTGAATGTGCAGCTAGCACCCTTATTCTGCAGCTGCCTCCCTTCCACCCTTCCCTCATTAACCTCCCCTTATCCTGTCCCATCCTCATTTGAAGCAGTCCACTGTTCTACTGCATACCACTTCAGCAGGTAACGATTCCACCCAGCCACCACCCTCTCTGTAAAAAGTGTCTCCTCATCTCCCTCCTGAACCTTCCTCGCTCCAGTCTCATATCATGGCACCTGGTGTCCTCCCTCCCTTACTTTGAACAGCCCTCTGTACCTGTCCTGTTTATTCCTTTCATGTATTTAAAGGTTTCAATCACGTCACCCCTGTCTCTCCTCTCCTCCAGTGAGTACATGTTCAACTCCTTCAACCTCCTCTCGTATGATAAGTCCCCAGCCCCTTGATCATCTTTTGTCACTCTGCGCCTGCACCCTCCAGTAACTTAATGTCCCCTTCAGATACGGACACCAGTACTGCACGAGTACTTATTATTGTTATTATTTATTGAATAAAGCTAATCACACTGATGCAAAGCCTGGGAAGAGTTTAAAACGGGGGTGAGGTTGAAAGAATTTTACCAGGTAAATTGTATGGTTGTGGATCTGGGAAGCTGGGGTCAATCAGGTGTTGTTTTTCATTCCGCTGATGTTGGGGAAAGCGAGGTAGGTGAAGAAAAGAAAAATAATAACTTAAAAGATGAGGAGCTTGGCGGGGAGTTCTCGGGTGCGGAACAGAAGATTGACATCAGGGACAAGTGGTGCAGGGTGCACATATTAGGTGTGAACAACCACAACCTCCATAAACACCTAGAAGGTTTACACTAGCTACAGACGGTTGGTACTTCCTTGGAAGTAAGGTTAAGCTTATAAGTAGAGAACATTTTTTGAAAAGTTCCCTAATCTGCAGGGAACAAGATGTTAAAAGTTTATGGTCACATGTTAGAGACCGATCTATTCAATTGTTTGTGATTCTTTTTATTATATTATTTTGTCTTGGTGTAATTTGGAATAAATCCAGTATAAATATGAGGGGAAGAAGAGGGATGGAGGTGGGGAAATGGGGAAGGCAGCAGATAGAAATGAGAATCCACAATGACACAGTTAAATATCATATCTTATAATATCAAGGGCATTAATTCACTGATAAAGATAACCAGAATGCTGACAGAGTTAAAACATTTAAGGTGTAACATAGCCATGTTACAGCAGATGCATCTGAATCCCCTGGAACAAAGGAAACTCGAAGGCATGGGTAGGCCATGTGGAGGCGTCTCACATGAGTTCGCTAAGAAAGTGGGGTTGCTGTCCTTTTCAAAAGAAATTGCTCATTTCAAATTCAAGAGGTAGAGGAAGGGCTATCGGGTAGATTTATCAGAGTATCAGGTAAGATTCATGACAAATCGGTGCACTTAATAAATGTCTATGCCCCAAATGTGAGACATAGACAGATTTTTCTCTGAAGTGTTTCACAAAATAGCAGCACTCATGGAGGGTCAGTTGATCCTTGGGAGGGATTTAACACGGTGGTATGCCCGGCATGAGACAGGTCATCAGGCCAGACATTCACCAACAAAATGGCCACAAGGAAGTTAAAGGTGTTGATGGAGGAAGCGGGGCTGGTAGAAATGTGGAGAACATTGTACAGGTCAGAGAGGACTATACATACTATTCGGCAGCCCAAAGATCCTACTCCTGAATAGAGATGTTCTTCTTCAAGCAAACCACCTCCACCTGTGTATAGCCTCGACCATTCACCCCATAACGTTGTCAGATCACTCACCAATCTTTATGCAGTTGGTTTGGGGAGTGGGAGTAGAAATCTGTGTGGAGACTAAATGTCTCATTGTTAGCGACAAAACCTTTCTTCAACATATTACTCAAATGGTGAAAGACCTCGAGTCTGATTCACCTATTAATGAAACCTCCCTTTAACATGGTGGGACATGATGAAGGCAGTAGTAAGGGGACAAATAATCGGCTTTGCCTCAGCCAGGAAGAGAAGTAGTAATAAGAAGTGCAGTGAATTAGTAGAGAGAGTGGGGACATGGGAAGAAAAACACAAACTAGACCTTTGCAACACAAAAGTAACAGAATTTATTAAGATCCATGCAGAGTTGCAAGCTCTGGACAACAAAAAGCAGAAGGAATTTTAGGTTCTCAAATCTGAAATATTATGAAGGAGGGGTCCAGGGCAGCCAAATTGCTGGCAATGAGACTTAGAAAAACCCAAACTAGTAGGTATGTGCAGAGTATTAGAAACAAGAACCTACTAGTACACTTTGGAAACAACCACAGGAGGTTATGCAGGAGACAAAGACATTTCTGCAAACTTTGACCCTGCCTAAGCTTTCTGTAGCAGCCCAACAGGCCCTTTCTGCCCCATCATAGAACAGGAACTCTATTAGGTAATAGCTCAGTTGCCAACTGGTAAATCCTAGACTCGAGACGGTACCTGGCTGAGTTTTACAAAGTATTTAAAAATGATGGTTCCTAACTAAGACTGATCATGAACTCAGTCACAGAAGAAGATAAATTCCTCAATCATGGTCAGAAGCTTTGATATCTGTAATTCCCAAATCAGGCAAACCAGAGGACCAATGTGAATCTTACAGACCAATATCCTTACTGAACCAAGATTTAAAGTTATTAACCAAAATAATGGCAAACAGACTACTGCACCATATTGAATTCCTGATCCAACCAGACCAAGTGGGATTTATTCCCCATAGGCATCTCTTAGATAATGTAAGAAGGTTATCAAATATTACTACAGCCTCAATCAAAACAACTTCATCCCATATAGCAGTTTTCTAGATACTGAAAAAGCATTCAATTGTATTAACTGGGAGTATATGAAGGAAACTTTATTGCAGATGGGGATAAATAGAATTTTTAAAATGTGTTCTGCTGGCCTACCAAAACCCTACAGCTAGAGTGAGGGTAAATGGGATGGTATCAGGTGGCCTAAGGGTAGAGCGGGGCATGAGGCAAGGCTGCCCATTGTCCCCACTTTGTTTGCCTTAAGTATTGAGCCCTTGCTCAGCCATCAGGCAGGATAACACTATCAAAGGAATTAAGGTAGGACAGGTGGTGAACAAAATTTCCATGTACACGGACAATACTTTGGTCTACTTAAATAATCCAGAAGCGTCCCTTCTGCCACTTCTAAACCTCCTGAACCAGCTCAGGAAAATTTCAGGCTTCAAAGTAAATGAGGGAAAGTCAGAAGTGCTTTTCCTCAGGGGAAAGAAGTTGCAAGGGTCCAGTTTAAATGTACCATTTTCTTGGGCTAAAGATAAAATAAGGTACTTACGTTTACAGATACCTACAAAACTGTCAAAGTTGTATCAGCTCAGTTTTGGATTTCTCAAAAACACGTCTTTACAGATATAAATCAATGGCAAAACATGCCTTTACACTGTCCAACAGAACTGACACGGTTAAGATGAACATTTTACCCAGATACTTGTTTCTGTTTATGAATTTGCCAGTTCCTTTGGAAAGGGGATTGGAGAGAGCTTAGTCAGAAAATAAGTAACTTCATTTGGGCAGGTAGATGCCCCAGAAAGACATGGGAGTTCTTAACAGAAGCACGGGGAAGGGGGGTTTGGCAGTCCCTGATTTTTATAATTATTATTTGGCAGCACAAACTGTGTCAGTTCTGAGTATGCTATCACCAGGTAATAAGGGTAGTTGGTATTGGATGGGAAAGATGCACATCCAGAGGTACTCCTTAACCAATTGCCATGGGTGTCCCTCAAAGCAGATATAGCCAAAATAAAATCCAATGGTCCAGGCACAGAACAGCAGTTTGGCTACAAGTCCGACAGTGGTGGAAGATTCCCACACCAGTTTGATCATATATATCCTTGAATCATTTACCCCAATTCCCTATGAATACTGAAATTTTAGTCTTCTAAACTGGAATCAGTTTATGCAGGGTGAGGTAATTAAAAGTTTTGTAGATTTACAACATGAATTTGGTATCCCTCAACAGGACTTTTATAAATACCTACAATGTAGGCACTATATTGAGACGAAGGTGGGTGTTGCAGCCCTGACAGGCTCCATAGCCCCTCCATGAATCAGAACTTATCAGAAACATCAAACTGGAGACCTTAAGGGGTTCATTTCCTACATTTCCCAAACACTGCAAGAGGGAAGGGTGCCTTAAGAATCCAGAGCATAGAACATTAATGGCAGGAGGAGCTGAGCATAACTTTAACAGATAAAGAATGGGGCTCAATCTGATCAGGGTTAGTAAAACAACCAGCTCCCCAATCTGGATTGAATACCGCTGGAAAGTGGCTTCAAGGTTTTTATCACCCCTAAAGTTTCATTGCATTATGCTATATCCCCACAGATAGATGTTGGAGGAACTGTGGAGGCGAAGGGACATCCACACATTTTTGGAGCTGCCCACAAATTAGTGGTTTGGTACTTTGGTACTTTGGTAGTATGGGACAAACAAAGGCACTATGCCCATCATGGTTTGTCCTCCACATAGTGGATCATTCAGTAAATTCCTGATTTGTTAACCATTTGTCCAGTTTGTTTTTAAAAGTCAAAATATTGACGAGTCGACTATTTCCTGAGGCAGTTTGTTCCATAATTTTGGTGCTCTTATAGTAAAGTAATTCATTCTTTTATTGGTTTTGCTTTCATGATTTCTATTTGTCTATTGTGTAATCTTGCTACTATTCTTCTTGTGGAAAACTTTAGTCCACAATTTTGCATCTGTTCAGGATGTTTTATGATTTTGAATAGTAGTAACAAATCTCCCTTAGTCTTCTTTGAGACAGAGATTGTAAACCAGTAGACTCTAATCTAGTAGTATAATCAGACCCAGAAAGATGTGGTATTAATTTTGTTGCTCTGTGTTGTATGCTCTCAATTTTATTAATGTCAGAATTTAAATAAGATTCCAAAAGGGGAACAGTAGTCCAGATATGGTCTAATATGAGATCTGTAAAGCGGAGTAAACATTGTTCAGTTTATTTATGAATGTTTTATTAATCCTTCTAAGAGTGATTTTGCTTGATTTGCTACCTTATTACAGTGTGACGAAGAAGACAGTTTGTTATTAACTAAAACCCCTAAATCTCTTTCTACCAGTGAGGTTTTAATAGCCAAATTATTTAAGTAATATGTTTGTGATGGATTATTTTTTCCTAAATGAAGGGTTGCACATTTAGAGACATTACTGGTTACTGGAAAGAGGTGACCCAGGCCATCAAATACATTTTCAATTAGAAGAAAACCTGAATGGGACAAACATGGTGTAGGCCTCCCCCAAGGGGTCTAGGAACAGGAGCCCAGAGATATTTATTCAACATCCTAATAGCAGCAGCCACAAAAACCATTATACAGAATTGACTTAATCCCTGTTCTCTGTCACTACACCAATGGAACATTAATGTGGACTACATTAAAGATTCAGAGGAGCCATTGCTCATCTGAGGTTAATGTCAGACAGGTTTAACTCAAAATGGTTATCCTATTTCAACCATGTAGAAAAGGAAGAGGGCATCAGTACTAGATCAATACATACTTCCTTGGTGATGATCTAGACACAAACTGCCCTCCTCTTACTATCCACACCTTCAGGTTAATGGAAGAGGTGGATATAATATAACTAAATTATATCAAGGCTTAATTCTCCACATAAATAGAGATAGATTAATAAACTGATTGGATAATTACTGAATCAAATACAAGTTGTAATTTGAAGAACTTGGATTCCACACAGAATAAGTTATGCAAGAGATTTGTATTTTGTTTTAATTGATTTTATTAATCATTGTGAGAAATAACTGTAATCAATGGCAAAACAGTGCATGGTATAGAATCCTTCAATCTGTGCAAGAAAGGCAAAGAGCTACAGAGACTGTCTCCCAGTAGCCACAATATCATCTCGATCATCTTCTTTCTTTCAGAGACAGAGGTTTTAACTGGAACTACATAAACTAAAAAAGGAAAAATGTATTTAAAGATTAAACCTAACTGTACACATCATGACTTACAGCTATACAATGATGTAACAGTTTGTTGAATATTATTTAAATAAAAACTATGTAAGTTCAAAAAATGAAAATGTGTTGTCAAAAGCTCAAAAACTATGATGTTGTGAAGAAACATCACAATTCTTCAGTGTTTTCTCATAACTTTGGTATTTTGGAGATTTTGCCCCCATTTTCAGCATACTTATATTTCTACCCACTCCATGAACATGATGCATCATTTTTCAAATCCTGCCTTAAATGTATTTTTACTATGCCATAGAATGACATTTTGGAAAGGATTTCATAAATGTGACCTGTCATGTTCATATGAGTGATGTAATAAAATGAATATGTTGAACACTCAGGGTCAGAAAAAGCACAACACAATTATGAACAAACATTGGCATTTTTCAGTGTTTACTCACAATGTTTGAATAGGTTCACTTTTGAACCCATACTTTCAACATACTCATGTTTTTAGCCCCATTGAATGAACATGGCAGCTGACAGTATCAAAGTCCCTCAAAACTTATTTTCACTGCTTACCACAAAACAATGTATTGGGTCATGTTTCAATGACATCTATATTCATATGCTGAGGCAATAAAAACTAGTATTTTTAAAATTAAAGGTCACAGTCTAAGAAGACAACAACATTATGTGTGAACCTCTTCATTTTCCAGTTATGGCAATTAAGCAATAATGCTGCGACAGGGTGTGGTATATCATGGGATATCATCACGCCCCAGGTGGTTGGGCATGAGCCGCGGGCGGAAAGGCCCAACCACTCCAGAAAGTGAAGATGTCCCATGATATACCACACCCTGGAGTGCATTATTGCTATTATGAGGTAGTTTAAATATTTTAAAGTAAAAAAAAAATAGAAACATTTTAAAATGTGTTTTGGGGTGTTGGAGGAATACCTTTAAATAAAATAGTTCCTGGAGGGCTTTGGGCAACAGGTGGCACTGTTGGCCATGGTAGAAGAAGTGGAGCTCTTGTGACTGGGTGACTCGCTCCTTACCATTGAAGTTTCTTTTTTAAAGTGTTCTTCATTCACAGTGCATTTTATTTTTATTATTTTTGTTCTGGGAATTGGATGCTGAGGACTGAAAGCTGAGAGAGAAGTTGGAGAGGCGAGCCAATGATGAAATCTAACAAGAAAAGGTAGAGTCTTGGTGTGATTCAGTCAGGACTATTATTGTAAGAGCTACTATTAGAATGGTTAGGAATGTCTGGGACAAGACTGGCAGTTTTCTATGTGGCTGGGACGTAGCTTTCTTTTTGTGGGGAGCCGCAGTTTGTGTGAGACTGACTACAATGTGCAGGTCTGTCATTTGCCCCTTTCAGAGAAAAATAAATTATTCATCCATTGCTGCCACTCGCATGCTGCTGGATCTGTTGCTTTTAAAGTATTGCTCCCAGCAGCTTCTGTTGTGCTGAATTCTGTTGTGTGAGCAGCTGGTGGGAGTTCATTTTTTTTAAATAGGCCAACTGGAAGTCTGACTCACTGTGGACTGCTGGAGATGAAGAAGACTGCATGGTCAGTGAGGATGCTGGTGGCCAGAGGTTTTCTGAAGCTGTGATGATGTAGCCTGATATCATCATGGATTCAAAACCTCTCAGCCAGTCAGCTTCCTGTATTTACAATGTCCAGTTCATAACTTCTCTTTTATAACTTGTGTTATGACTTCATTAATTTTAGCCTCTGCACTATCAATGCCACACACCAACAGAACAAATACAGGCAAACACTACCTCAAGTGGCTGGATCCTGAGATTCCATGTACGTCTCTGTTTGGCTCAAAATAGAGCGGGAACTGATTTGATCAGTTAAGTTAGCCCTTCCATTACTGTTTCTTAACACATCTTCCCTGAAAAAAATTAAAAGAGACTACAATCGTAACATCTATTAGAATCCATTCACAATTGTGTGGATTTTTAAAATATAAACACTGTCTAGATGCTTCACAATCGATTTGGAACTGCCCTGCTTTTAAAATAGACAACAAGATGTTATCCCCTCGTGGCTACCTAAATTGGAGGAAGGAAGACTGTCTTCATTCCACAAGTAAGATGGAACTTGATTATCTATAGACAGTTTCAGTCAAAGTTTTGACTGCAAAAGATGGAATATTTAAGTTTTGCAGCTCAGACATCTCCTTATTAAAAATGTGAACACGGCTATCCTTTATCCTCCAATTTCTCCTTTCAATTGGATCTGGGCCCCTTAGCTTATTCCCAGGCAATTTCCAAACTATATAACACCCTATCGACTGGTGTTTCCCAGATCTGTTTGGACCCACAGAATTTTGGTCTACTTCTTTCCCACATTGGGACAAAGATTGGTAAGCCATATGGAGGAATTGCCACAGTTTTGTCACACAAGATAGGTTGCGCTTAATGCAGTTTAATATCTTGCATAACCTTTACCACTCTCTGCAGAAATTGGCCAAATGGAGAGTAATAAGTTCTAATAAATGTATGAGGTGCTTGCAGGTGGAAGGTTCGTTGTTTCATATTTTCTGGGAATGTCCTAAGATAACCCCTCTATGGGAGAGTATTAAGGTAGGGCTGACCCCTTGCTCAGATTAACAGACCTATTTACTCCGGAGGTTTGTTTGCTGGGGATTATTCACGGATCTCAGTTAAGAAGCAGAAATATTACATTGCTTTGATTTCCATGTCAGTTAAAAAGCTGATATGTAAATATTGGAAAAGTACAGATGTGGTCTCTTATTCTAAATGGCTTAACGAGTTGCTAGCCAACCTCCAGTGGAGAGGTCATTTCAAGTCTTAACAATAATAATTCTAAATATGAGAGGATTTGGGCACATTAAATATTTTATATTCTATTTAGATCTTTCTTCACATACTTGGGATCTCTGGATTGATAAAACTGAAGACTGAGTGGGGGGTACATTAGGGTGTAATGGGGAGGGATCATGTATCCTGTTATTTAATATGTGTATCTGGTTCTGATATCATGATCCTGTCTGGTGTTTTGTGGAAACTTCAACAAACATTATATTAAAAAGCAAAAAAAACTGGAGTTGGAAAGGTGACTGCAGGTTGCGGTAGTGCCAGGATGGGAGGAACTTTCCTGGAAATTGTGGATTGTTGATTGGTTTCCAAGTAGAATGCTACCAGTGTCTTGGCTAGATCCCTTTTTTGTGACTATGCAGATTGTTTAGGCTGAGCTGGATTGAGATATGTTCTGAGCCAGTTTACTCATTCAGTTGGAGTTACAAACCGCTGCATGAATCTAGGTAATTACCTCCTTTCTACTCTCATTCATTGATGAGAGTACTCACTTAACTTTCAGCAATGTCACAATTAGACTACAGAGATTTAAACTGCATTTGATGGAATTGTTTTAAAAGTCTCCTGTTTTTTAATTCAGTATGTCACTGTTCTAACTAAGATGCTTTGAGGTTGACAACTATGTGCTCTGTCAACTGTATGGGATTTAAATTATATTTCAGGGGTGGAGGTAGTCACGCCCAGTTCCAGCACTGGGGTCAAGCTGAGATGACAGCAAGACTGCAACTATACATGCAAACCTCAAAGCAGCTAAATGAGTAAGATTGTTTATTTTTTTTGGGGGCATATACAAATGTATTCTGACTCACTTTCCTGGAGGAGTTTAGACTACATTAGTGTAAAACTGAATCTGAAATTAATGCCATCACACTCCAGACTGTGTTAGTTGATTCAGGGTTGCTAGTGTTTAATCTATTTTGTTTCTGCTGCAGAAGCTGGGGCTGAAGCAACTGTATACAGTATGTGTAACATACAGACTGAACTTGTGCATTTTAACATCTGAAAGCAGCACACAGCAGCCATCTAAGTGCAGTGTGGAAATTATATTTCTATATCGAATCAGTTGTCTTGGATAAATCTGGATTTCACGACTGTTATGATAACAATATGTATTATCCCACAGGATTAAAAATGCAAAAAAATAAAAAATACAGGCAAACACATTCAGCAGTAACAAATGCTTGTCTTACTTTAAAGCACTTAAATTGTCACAAATGAATCAGCATGTTTGAAAATACTATAGCATTCAAATACTTTGGTGCATTTTAATGCAGACACATCCCAAAATTGGATATTGCTCCCATCAAAATGTTTGAAAAACCTTCTCATCATGTTTTGCTCAGCAGTACCTGATACCTAATACTCAACCCCAGTTCAGGGTTGTTCTGCTTAGTGGGGCAGTCTCATAATTTCAAATGGAATATCATTGAATTGACAGTGTTGCATCCCTAATCCCTTCTTTTAATTTTTCTAAAACTTTTGGTGCTGTACTATGCTATTGCCATGTATAATATTTGGTATGATTTTACTAATCCTGCCAAATATTATACATAATCTACCTCCTCCTCCCCTCCCTGGGTCACATGGGAAATGAGCCTCGGCTCAGTGTGCCTTTCCTGGTTACCACATTTTAAATAAATAAATAACCTAACGTTTTACAAAAAAAAAATGAAAAAGGTATTAGGAACAATCAACAATCAGACAGATCTTTTAGTAAACCAATAGAAACAGATTATGAAATGAGTGGTGAACAGTTGGCAAAGAAACAAAGGGAAGGAAAAAGGTATGGCGATTATGTGCTATATTTTGAAGAGTCTTGACTCAGATGCAATTCTCAATTTCTGCCTGAGTCTCCATCAAAATAAATCGCCAAAATATTAAAATTGCTATTTTATGTATCTTGGAGCATATGGAACAGTTTACCTTCTTTATGGAAAAAGGCATCCATCATTATTTTGATGCATGCATCATTTTAGAGCACGACTGGTGATGCGTGCAACAGTGAGAATTTGTTTCATGTGGTCTAATATTAGTAGCAAGTAGTTCAAGTATCTGAGGGAACTCAATAAGGATGGGGCAGATGGGGTCTTTAAGTTAAGGAGGGAGGGTCACAAGGGTGCACAGGCTAGAATAGGGGAAGATTTAGGAAGGAGATGAGGAGACACTATTTCACAGAGAGGATGGTAGCAAAATGGGCAGCCTAACACAATGGGTAGTATCATGTAAATCAGTGAACAGCTTCAAAAGGGCATGAGACAGGAACAGGGAAGAGTGAGAGTGGGGGAGTTGGGGGTGGCAGTGGGATGACAAAGGGAGAGGGTGGGGCAGCTGCAAGCTAGGGGTGTTGACTGCACACTCGAGCAGACTTAGATAGACTAGGTGGCCTGTTTCTGCTGGCACATTTGTATGTTCGTAAGTAGTGCAATTTCACTAAGATCATCATGCTTCAGCACACATCTGGAGGGCCTTATGAAATCCAATCTTAAATGTTTTGGTGAAGAGCAAACCTATTACTCTGATATCCTTTGCACACCCTGAATAGTAGATTAAGACTTCATTCAGTATAACTTAGGGAACAGATATCAGCAACAAGAGCATTCAGTTTCTCCTTGACTGGATTAATCTGAAAACAATTTTCTACCATTAAATGTAGAGAATACTTTTTCTCTAGCCAACTGTTGCTCCTTTTATGTTTGCTTGCATGCATGCACAAGAAACATTATCCAGCAGCTTTGGAGAAAGCGGGTTGTGGAGATGCAGCAGTGTGGCAGCCAATGCTACAGTAATACAGTATATAACAGATGAGCAGACTAGATGGGCTAAGTGGTCCTTATCTGCCATCAAAGTCAAAAGTCTATGAGATTTGAGACTGAAAGAACCTGGTCGGCAATGGGGCAGAAGGGAACTAGTGTGAGGGGAACAGGAATTTGAGATAATAGGGCCTAACAATTGTAGTGGGTACAGAAACTGGGAGTAATAGTCTGTAACATAAGATGGGAAAATGGGAAGATGCCACGTGTCAATAGTGTGGGCATCTTTGAAAGAGGTGGTGGGTGTACAGGGTTTGGGTCTGCCATGATCCTGGACTGTGCTTGAGGATGGGGGAGGTATATGCTCTGTAGATAATTGGCTAGTTTGAGAGAGGAACTGTGGAGGTTAGGGAGGAGCCTAGTGGCAGGGGCAGATGAGTATAGTAGACATCCTAGCTGGGGGAATAGGGGATGGCAAGGGGATGGGAAGAACAACTAGGGACTGAAACTGTGCCCAGTATCGAGAGACAATAGCAGAAAAGAGAGGAGAAGGAGGGTGCCGGGTGATGAAGGGTCTCCTGATGGGGAGGAAGAGACCATGAGGAGTCAAAGGGAGAGAGCAGATGGCTGCAGGTATGGAGGGACCAGGGACACAGGAGGGAACAAGTAGGAGGGGAACTGATAGGGGAAGAGAGATGTAGGAGGTGTATTGACTAGGAATAAATTTGAGCCTCTGTTATGGGAGAGAGAAGCAGGAACATACTGAAGGGGAGGACAAGCGAGGCATGAGAGGGATGGCAACAGGTAGGGGAAGAGATAGCAAGTGTACAATGGTAGAATGGGGGCTAGTAAAGAAGGAAGAGGGTGACTGCAGAAGAGAAGGATATGGGAATGGGAAGGTTGGGAGGGCATCACTATCAAGTCAGAAGGGAATGGGGCTCTAAATCGACAACAAAGGTGATAGGAGAGGTTGGAAATTAGCAGGGGAGGAGGGGAGGTCAACATGGGAAGCCCAGTAGGGAAGTAGTTAGGCTGGGAAGGGGTTCAAGGAGATGGGAGGAATAAGGCAGGCAGAGAAAGGGTGAGGCAGAAGTAGGGTGCAGATACAGAAGTTACAGAGGGTGAAGCTGGTGGGGTAAGGGGCAGGGAAGAACAAATGCTGGGGTGGTGGATGGGGCATTAGGCGGGAAAGGGGTAAGGGATGAGGGGCTACTTGCCTGGGAATTCTGTACTGAAAGGGGTGAGATGGGGCAGAAGGGAAGGTATAGCCATATTTGGGTTGAAACTATCCCTGGGGTGACTGCAGGAGGCAGGCACTGCTCAAACATGCAGTGAGGGGAGGAAGAAACCTCATTTACTGTTGCATGTGAGTACAAACGACTTGGCGGTGGAGACTGCAGAAGTGAGGAGGTTCTAAGTTGGGCAGGCAGTGTGAGCATGGGTGAGTCAGTGGCATTCTCGGAGGTACTCCGGTACCATGTGCAACCATGGGAAGGAAGGGTAAGATCAAGGAGTTCAGCAGTGGCTGAGGAATTGGTGCCACACCAAAAGTTATGGGCAAGAGAATAACTGGGGTAGGGTCTGGGGAATAGTGACTTGTTCACGGTGGACAAACTACACTTGAGCAGGGAGGGATGGAGAATTAAAGGTGGGGTTAGAGGGTATATCTCTACTAAGGTGGATTTAAACTAGTGGAGGTGGCCAAAGACTGAGGTTAGTAGAAAGGTCAGGACAGGGAAGCCTAATGAGCTCAGCCCCTAGATATAGGTAAAGGCAGAGATGTAGTAACCCTGGGAGGGAGGGTGGGCAGAGTGGTCTGAGTGTAATACTGGAAGGAACCACCACCCAGTAAGAATAAAAGGGAGAAAGGGTGTGGACTACCGGGAGGATGGACACAGGCCAAGGAGAAGAGTGAGGAGAAGGAAGGGTATGGGTGGAAGGTCTCTCTCAATGCAAGAAGCCTGGGGAACAAAATTGCAGTGCTTCAGGCACTCCTTTAGGAGGGAAGGTGGAGACTGCTGCAGTGACAGAGACTTGGGCCACAGAGTACCATGATTGGGACTCGGCAATCCTGGGACACAGGATATACAGCAGGGACTGGTGGGGTTGGAAGGGGATTGCATTCTATGTGAGGAAGGATCAAATGCATAATGGACAAGGGAGGCAAGGTGAGAACAGAGGCACTTTGGGTGCAACTCTTGGACTCAAGGGCAGAAAGCGGAGGCTGGGACTGGTGTACAGACCACCAGCCCAATCCGAGAGGAACTGGATGGGAGTTGGCAGAACAGATAAGGAGGGTCTATAGAAGGGGGTGTGGTGATAGTTGGGGATTTTAACCTACCAGGGTTGACTGGAACACCCGGCCAATAGCAGTACCAGGGAGCAGGTGCTCATTGATGCATTCCAGGATGGCCTTCTGATGCAATTGTTAAATGGGCCTACAAGGCTTGGTAGCACTTTGGACCAAATACTGACAAATGGGAGGCAATGAGGGAGGTAAGGGTAGAGAACCCACTAGCGGGTAGTGACCACCAATCAGTGTGGCTCATTCTTGTACTGGGCAGGGAGACAGGAGGCACAGGCACTAAGTTGGTGGACTTTTAGTAGGGTGGACTTTTGAAGGAGAGGAGCAATACTGTGAGGAGACTCTAGGATATAAGGCAGGGATGGATGCAGAACAAAAGTGAGGAGTTATAAAGACTGGGCTAACAGAGGTCACAGTAGCCTGCACCTGAGCCAAGAGTAAGAGAGCAGAGTGAAGAAACCATGCTGGCTGGAACATGGAAGTGATGCAAGGATGAGGGGCATAAAGGGCTGCATACTGGAAGTACATGAGAACAGGGAAGGGAGAGGATAAGGAGTCTTACGGGTGTTGGTCAAGGGAGGTGGCCAGGAGGGTGAAAAAAGCTAAGGCCTCCAGAAATTAAGGTTTGCATAGGGCATGAGGAGGAAAGGACTTTTAAGGTATGTCAGGAAAACAGGAAGTGCAAGGAACATATTGCGAGGATAAAGCGGGGGGCGGATTAGGTGGAAAAGGGGAGGAGCAAGCAGAATTCTAAATGAGTACTTCTGCTCTGTTTTCACTAATGAGAGGGATGGTCCACTACCAGCATGGGCTGGGGGTGGGGAAAGGTGGAGGAGGTGACAGACAAAGTGATCACAGGGACTAGGGTGCTAGAGGGGCTGAGGGCAGTAAGGGTGGACAAAGCACCAGGTCCTGATGGCATCCACCTCAGGGTGCTGAGAGAGATGGTGGAGCTGTTGGCTGAGCCACTGGCAGATCTGTTTAACATCTCCCTGGAAATGGGGTGTGTGCCCCAGGACTGAAGGGTGGCCCATGTGGTGCCCATACACAAGAGTGGGCCTAGGGAGGAGCCAGAAAATTATTGGATGGTCAGTCTCAGATCCATAGTGGGTAACCTTGTGGTGGTGATACTGAAGTAGAGGCTGGTGGCATTCCTAGAGGTAATGGTCTCCAAGATGGGCAGCAACATGGGTTCGTCTCAGGGAGGTCTTGTCAAACCAGTCTAATAGATTATTATGACTTGGTGACAAGGGAGTTGGGCAGAGGTCATGCAGTACATGTCCTGTACTTGGACTTCAGTAAGACCTTTGATACAGTGCCTCATGGGAGACTGAGGGAGAAGGTGATGGCAGTGGGGGTGGGAAAAAGCTGACTAAATGGATAGAGACCTGGTTACAGGGGAGGTGCAGAGGGTAGTGGTGGTGGTGGGGGGCTCCGGCACCTACAGCAGTGGCAAGTGGGGTGCTGCAGGGGTCAGTGCTGGGCCAGTGCTATTTGGGCTCTTTATCTCCGATATAGTACATGGAGTGGGAGCAAGGTTAGTCTGTTTGCAGATGATACCAGATTGGGGGCAGTGGTGGGCAAAGAAGATGGATGGAAAAAACTGCAGGGGACCTAACAAAACAAGAGACATGGTCGGTGGAGCGGCAGCTAGATTCAATGCAAACAAGTGTAAGGTGATGCATTTCGGGCCTAAGAACCAGAAGAGGGACTTTGGTTGGGGGTGAGGTTGGGGATCACAGAGGAGGAGAAGGACCTAGGGGTGTTGGTAGTGGGAGCATGAACAACTCAGCCCAGTGTAGGAGAGAGAGCAGCAGCGAAGGCAAACAGGATACTGGGGTGCATTGTGAGGAGGTTTCATCGAGACACAGGGATGTGATCCTATCTCTCTACAGATCATTAGTCAGACCACACCTGGACTACTGTTTACAATACTGGAGACCATACCTGAAGAGAGATATAAAGTTACCGTAGGGGTGAAAAGGAGGGCAACAAAAATGTTAAAGAGGATGAAAGGAAATGAATAGAAAGTTAGGCTGAATGAGCTGAACATGTACACACTGAAGGAGAGGAGGGATGAGGGATATGATTGAAGTGTTCAAATACCTGAGGGAGTAAATAAACCTAGCACTGAGGGTGTTTAAACTGAGAGTGGAAGAGAGACGAGGGGCATGGACTAAGGTTGGAAGGGGACATATCAAGAGGAAATGAGAAGGCACTACTTCACTGATAAAGAGGCATCTAGTTGGAATGTGCTGCCAGAGGTGGTGGTAACATGTAGGGATAATCAATAGCTTTAAGAAGGACTAGTATAATGCAAGAGGAAGAGTCAGAGGGCAGGGGCTGGGACAAGCAGGGAGGAACTGAGGGAGGAGGCTGGAGCAGCTGCATTCTAGGGTGCTAGCTGCACATTCGGCAGATTTTGATACACCAATTGGTCTGTTCTGCTGGCAGATTCATATGTTCGTATGTATGTTCATATGTAAAATCACAGTGACTCAGTTCATAAGCAGAGGTCCTAAAATGCATGTGTTGAAAATTTGGTGACATCGTCCATAAAATAACTGTGTTATGCAAGGTGTGTGCATTCCATGCACCTCGTAACTTCCGCAAATTTGTAGTATTTTCACTCCAGATAACCAACATTGGTATTTTTCAGACTTCCTATGAACAGTACAGTTGTTTTACATCCTGAACAAATAAGCATTACACATCTGGCACAGAATAGCACAGATGCTGTGGGAAATCAATGTTTGGGACAGATTAAGAAAATCATACTGACAGTGTTCACGAGCAGAGGTCACAAAATGTCTATGTTGAAAATTTGGTGAAATAATTCCATGCACGCTTGAAGTTCTAGCATTTTAATATTTTCACTACCGATTTTCAACATTGCCATCTCTTCACACCTCCTTATGAATGGTGCAGCTGTCATTCTTCGCATCCTGCCCGATCTGTGTTTTCATACATATGGCGTGAAATGACACGGTGGCTGTGGGAACTCAAAGTTTGGGGACATTGATAATCACAGTGCCACTGTTCATGAGAAGAGGTCCCAAATGCTTTCATGAGGTGGGAGGGTCACAAAAGACCATGCTGAAAATTTTTAGTACAAATACCAACAAACATCCAGGGCATTAGGGTTTCTAACCATAACGTCCCACCCTGTACAGACTGACAGGCATCGATGTGTGCCTTTGGATTGCCGACTGTAATGCTCATACAATTTCACTAACCCCCCAACCCTGCAGTCAGTGACAGGCATTGAGGTGTGATGTGGACTTTTCAGCCCCAGAGTTCACCCATTCTCCTATATTGCACCAGCGTATATCCTTATGGAATGGGGTGACTATAAAGCCAAACACCACAAGGCACACCTCAACACTGTCAGTGTCTGCAGGATAGGGTGAGGTGAAATGGCATGAATGTTATAGACTTACAATCCAAATGCATACCCCAATGCCTGTCCGTCTCTACAAGTTGGAGGTGGGTTAGCATGAAGTTCAGTACTTCACTGCCATTCCTACTCAGCATCTGTCTAACTCCTATTGCCAATTCTAATACCAGCAAGCAAACATTCAGCATTGACAAATGCTTATTTATAACTGTAGCTGTGCTACATTATAAGCTAAATTGCACGATTGGATGATGTTTGCCTGGTGTAAAATCTTTCAATGTTACACAACTGCAAAAGAAAATAAACATGAGCGATGTTGGTTTTATTCTAACTGGCTTTATGCTCTTCTCACTACCAGCCAGTAAAGGTAAACATTTCAGAAGACCTATGGGTGGTCTGAAACATTTATCTTGGCCTGATTGAGTTATTCAGAAACTATCATATCTAACATCTACACATTTATTTGGCAACTAAATTAACATCAGCTCAACCACCAAGCAATTATTCTCAAACTGACAACTTCTTACAATTTATATTCATAAATGTCTATTTGCTTCCACGAGTTATCAATATAGCAAGAAATAAACTAATCTGATTTAGTAAACTTAGTATATTACTTGAAATTTCATATCCAAATGAAGTTCTCCTGGTTGCAGGAGATTGCAATGCTAGAACCACCTCTAATTCAGAAAATATTAATTTAATTTATAATGTAATTGACATACTCTACATCACTTCTGTAATATATACAACATAGTGTCTCTGTGGATAAACTATGTAAGCAACAGGGACTTTGAGATCAATATTTAAAACCCTCAGTTTGCTTTGTGCAGAGTCCCTGTCCTGAGGAATAAGCAAATTTTCCTAACATTGGCTGGGGGTTATGATAGAGACCTTTAAATACCTCATAGGTGTAAAGGCACAGAGGGAAGTATTTTTCAGAACAAAAAGTGCTGAAGGACAAGCGGGCCCAATAAGAAACTCTAGGGGTAGTTTCTGCAGAGATGTGAGGAACTACTTCCTCACAGAATGAGTAGTTGATTCCTGGAACAGTCTTCCAGCAGAGTGGTAGGGATGAAAACAGTGTTGGGGTTCAGGAATGCATGGAATAAGCATGAAGGAATATTAAGAAAGGGAAGGGGTGGGGACTGTGCCAGAGATCATGTAGGATATGTGGGTGATACATGGGCAGATGAAAATGGCCAGACAAGGTGGGTGAAGTATTCCTTGTCTGCCAACAAATGCTATCTTCTTTGTTGCTGTATTCAATCAAGTTTGGAGCACAGGTGTGAGTGAGTGCCAAACTTGTTTGAATACTCAACTAACTATAAAGCCTAAGAAGGCATTAAAAAGCACCTCAGCACAAGCACCCCCACACTGGTCACACAGAGGTATGTGTTTACATGTACCAAGGGGTGTAAGAAGTCAATGTAGTTACAGCATCCCAAACTTGCAAGTGCACTTGCTACACAAGTGACCTCATAGACCATACAAGGTGCTAAAAGGTGAATTGTATCCTACTATGGCCTCATTAACAAGTGAGGTGCTAGCTTGACCTCCATGGATTGCATGGATGACTCAGTCCAGGCATCTGTTGTGCAGTGTGTGTAACAATAAAAGTGGTTGTGTTCCCTATGTTAACCTTTTCTCATCATAATGATCTATTCTAATGTCAAATTACCTGGTAAGTGAGAGGTCCCTTCCTCCCCAGTCCCAATTGTTATAATTAATTCTACTATATTCCTGGTAGTCTAGTGGGTCCCCTTTCAGTTCTTGCATTATTGCCTACCCTTTTTGCTCCTCCCGGGTGATCATAACTGGCACAGACACACCTCTCTCCTCCATGTCTGACTATGTGCCACATGCAAGTGCTATATTGTTATTTAACTTTCTATAGTGATACAGTACTTGTGGGATGTCTACAAAACCTGAAACAAAACTACAGTAAGTCCTACAATAAGCAAACTGTGCATGTGTATAGACTATTTTTTAATCAAGTATAATGTTATTTACTTTATACTTTTCAAATTTTAATGTTTTCTCATAAAATTTGGATAAAATTCTAGTTTCCACCCTCATGATCAAACAAGTGGTTAACTGTAAAACCTATGTGAAATGTTTCAGGAGGCAACTAAATTCAGCCATTTATGGGTGTGAGTTACTGTGCAAATAATCAATTATGTTGTCATGTGGGTGTGGGGAGTACAGTAACTAGGGCTTCACTGAACATTTGTGAGAAAACATTAGAATGCAATAGTTATGGAGTAAAAATATGAATCAACCAAAACAGTTTTATAGAAAGCCTTGTTAACTTATGCTGCCAGAAGATTTAAACGATAGGTTTTAAGACAAGCGTACCTGTTGGTGGCAGCTGAAACCTCATAAATGGAAAAAACATATCTAGGTTTCTCTAAAGTAACAAAACTTTGTATAGCTTTTGTGAAGCTCCAGTTTGATATTCTTCCAATAGCAGTTGCATGTGGTGGAGCTAGACATCGTCCCTTGTCCTCTGAAGTTTTCATTATGATAGCAGAGATTTTGAAGCTATGTATCATTTTCTTCTGATCTGTGCATTTTGTTCTTCAATAAGGAACACTTTCTGTATATTAGTTGTGTTCTAAATACACTGCACCTTGATGCAGTTCCTTGTTTGTTCTCATTTGAGAGGCTCAATAAAGCAATCAATAAGACTGTCACAGTTTTGTCCATAAGGCAACTGATATAAGAATTGAGATTTACCAAGTATTAATGTACCATAAAGAATCCATATTTTTAACAGCAGCCTACATATGTTGCTATGTATATTTTGGTAAAACGGAATGCTTGGATCCATACTTTGGCTGATCCCTAGTCTGTTTCTAGGCTGCATAGATTTGATTACACTTGTTATAGTTGTTAAACAGTACTTCCCTCTGTGTTGTACTGATTGGAGAGGTGTCATATATTTATCCTTTTAAGTGACGAGAATGTTATTGTAAATTTCTCTGTGCTATCCTCTATGTGCTTCTTTTGCAAGATTTTCCTTGCAAAATCAATAAAAATAATTTACAAAAAAAAAAATGAATGTAAACCTTACCATTCAATATGCAATGAATGGTTTGAAGTAATTCTATGGTTTTGTATGTATTATGTTTTGTATGTGTTTAAATGGAATATGCAAATGCATTTTAATAAGCAAACTGAAAACCCCAAACTTTTTAGCAAAACTGACAGTCCATACAAATTTCAGGTGGTCCAGTTGTGTCTCTGAAGTCTCACCCCAACACATACAGTATGTACACTCCAAAGGAATCTACAATGTTCAGGATATGCCCAAATGACAGACTACATAAAGTACTGCTCTGCTATAGAAAATAGATTAATTACATAAATAATGTAAAACAGCAAAGCACCAAGTATCCACAAAATAGCACAACAGACAACAAGAGAAATAAGGTTGCCAAAATAGGCAGCTACAATTGTCAGATGGCCCCACCCCAAGGAAAGAGGTAGGACGGGAGGATGATGTCACCAGGAGCTGAGGAGGGAGGTGGATGAGGTCACAAGTGACTCATCCGATACAGAGAGAGTAAGGAGGCAGCCCATTGGCTGGGGAAGGGGCTTGTGGGTACCTGGGGTGGAGCTTGGAGGGGTATAAGAGCTGGGATAACCCTCCAGGAGCCCTTTTTGCTAAGAATTTTTCCTGTGAGGATTTGTTAGCACATTTGTGGCAAACACGTTACAGTTGTAGGTCTCCCTTGGGGCTCTTGGGCCAGGAGCCATTTGTGGATTTTATTGGACAAAATAATTTGCATGTGATTAACCTGCAGTGGATATGGTATTTTGTTGAATGAGAAGTAGGTTTTATCCTGTAGTGGATCAGATAGTTTAGTGAATGAGGAATGAGAGGTTGTTCAGGAGGTTGTTTGACTTGGAGCATCAGCACTTGTAATAAAGGCAGGAGAGACAGAGAAAACTGTATGTGAGTGGCGGCTGGTAATGCAGTGATTTCGGTTGGTCTCCTGGTCTTGGTGCAGGAGCTGGATTGTTTTCTGGTTTGTGCCAAGAGGCCAGAACCTCAGGCCATGTGGGCACCGTGTAGCCAGCAGAGGAGCCCAATGACTTCTGGCATGCTCAAGAGCAATCATTGTCAGTGTTAGGTAGTTTTCCCAAAGAAAGCGCAGCTGTATGGGTGGTTTGGATGGTTTGGGCTGGCTGTAATGAGGACAGATGTAGTGTTAATGCAGAAGGCAAGAGAGATGGAAAGCTGTAGGTTCACTGTGGCTGGTGATGCACCATTTTCTGTTGGTCTCCTGGTGGTGGTGTAGGGGCTGGACAAGTTTGTGGTTGCGCCAACTATGCAGGAGCCATAACTCCATGTGGGCAATGCGTGGCCAGCAGTGGAGCACAATGGCATTTGTCATGTTCCGGCAGTTGTTGGTGGTAGGGGTAGTTTTCGCCAAGGAAAGGGCAGCTCGTGGGCAGTTTGGGTTGTTTTGCACTGGCTAATCCGGAGCCTGATGCTACGTTGACATCACGTGGCTTGAAGGGGAGCCAGTAGCATTTTGGCATACTTGCAGCAGTCATTGTTGGCAGGGGCCAGGCCACAAGAAAAGAACAGCCACATGGACAGAAAAATTGGAAAGGAACCAGGTGGGCCTTGGTGCATTGGAAAAGGTGGCTCTTGGGTGGGCCCAAAAGGTAAAAAGCATGACCAGGTGGGTTGGTGGTTTTCCTCACAACAGCAGCAGGGTGTAGGAAGCAAGGTGCCCAATGGTGGCGTGGATGAACTACATGGCTGACATGTCTTGGGGACAAAAGAGATGGGAGGGATGTTGGCTGGGAGAGGCCTTTCGGAGCAGCAAGTGGCAGTGAGAAAGGGGTTTGGTGTGGTCAAGAGGTGGAAGAAACAAAAAGAAAAAGAAAAAAGGAAATTGTATAAATGAGAGCAGTAAATGGGCCTAGGAGGCCAGGAAGTCGGGACATCGTTGGGGGACACACACCACATGGAGACTGGAGAGAGTGGGGGAGGCTCAGGTGTTTTGTTTTATATAATGTATCGGTCGGAATCTAATATAATGCTTTTTTTTTTTAAGAACCACGTATACTTTTGAGGATGCACCTCTTTTGTTCAAGTGGGAGGAAGGTTCCATAGGGAAACAACCTGGTTTCTACACAAACACAGCAGAGAGAAAGTTTATGGTTTTGGTCTCTTTGCAGCTGGGAAAGGTTTCTCAATAGCATGCATTGCCCTGGCTCCAGGCATTTCTTTATGTAACTGTAAGAGAGTTATACAGAGGCCTTTTCTTTGTTCTACTTTTACTGTTTTCTCTGTGCCTTTTGCCATCATCTTAGAGATGCTTGGACATTAGTAAATATTAGACATGGGCAGATAATAAGAGTCTAGCTGGAAGGGCTCAATCTGAACAATTGACTACCCACCATAGGTCTACCTGTACAAGGTGAACTGCGGCAGAGAGTTATTACGTGATGGGAAATTATCTGGTTTGACTGAGAGGTGCATGGGTGCATTTTAAGCACAGGGTTTTTGATATTTAGAAGTTGTTCTCTCTCTTGGGATGCTGCTAGTTTTCCCAGTAGGAAGAAGAAAAACACCTCCACTCCCTCCCTTGGTGTGCTGGGGCACCTCCACTCTCCATTCCCATCTGGTAAGAAGACAAAAACCTTCCTGCACCTCCCTCTGTACTCTATGCCACCCCACTCTCCGTTCCCATCCCACTAGGTGAAAAAAAAAAAACTACCTCTCCCTCCCTCTGTGCTGTGCTCCCCTACACTCCCTTCAATGCCCTCTGGTAAGGCCTCTCAGCAAGAGACATGCACATGCTTATGACAGTCAGGTACAGAATATTTACTTCACATGCTTTGCATACTAGCCATTTCATTTAAATACTTAATCTTTAGTTCCATTTATTAAAACTGCATGTCGATTTGGAATATCATTTAATTTTATATTCTGTTGTGTTTTATTGTGCTGCTGTTTAAAGGAGAACTGCACTGAACCTGAAAATCATTTTCCTCATAGAAGCTGTAACTGGTCCCATTTCTCTTATTGTTTCAGATATACTGGCCTAGTACCTTGGTATGTGTATTTATAGGCTTTGGTGTAAGAACAAGCAGCTCCAAAGTAGCAGCCAGAACTGAGTGATATTCTCGGTAGTGAAATATAAAAAAAAAAAACTCCCACTCTTTCCTGTGTGCTTTGCTGCCCCCACCTTACATTTCCATCCTGCCAGGAAGAAAAACCCTCCACTCCCTCCTCCCTCTGTGAGCTGTGCTGCCCTCAACCTCAGCTCCTATCTGTAGGAAGAAAAAACGCCTCTGCTGCCTCCTTCTGTGTGCTATGCCACCCCACCTCCAGCTTCTGTCCCTCTGGGAAAGAGAAAAAAAAAACAACTCTCCCTCCTTCTGTTCTGTGCTCACCCAGCCTTATGTTCTCATTTCTGTAGGATGAAAAAAATCCTCCTCTGTGCACTCTACTACCTCCATCCCACACCATCTGCTGTGTGTGTGTGTATATGTGTGTGTGTGTGTGTGTGTGTGTGTGTGTGTGTGTGTGTGTGTGTGTGTAGTCTCCACTCTTCCTCTTATCTGTGATTCCATCATTGACACTCTGCTGGACCTGTGCATGCCCTGGTATTTCTTTCTTCCATCAGCTCCTTTTCTCGAACTCCACAAAAATGACTCCGCCCAGTATCTGGCACCTGTGGTGATCACCCAATCCTCTCCTTCCTCTCATGACATTACAGTACTCTGGGACACTAAGCAGCCAGTGATGCCCAACAGCAGATAAAAGAAACTTTCTCCCGGGGCTCAGTGGACAATAGACGATAGAAACAACATGCTTGGCTAAATACAGTAACTCCAAAATTGCACTGTCTAAAATATGTACTTTTCAATCTCTCACAAAATGCACTCATACCTGGTGTAAAAGTACCATCATTTATATAAATTTTAATCACAGCCTAACTATTCCTCAGTGTTACCGTGCTGAGTTTGGAATAGGTTAAATAAGTATTACTTAGATGGTTCATTTGTGGATTGGGGCCATATAGTGTGTAGTATTGTTTGCAGATCAATATTATTATCCATTGTCATGAATACTTGCTCTTCCTGTATAGATAATTATAGATCATAAAGGTGTGTGAGTACTTTTTATGTTGGTTGTGCTTGCATAAATCAACATATTAGTGTAATATGGGATTTGGGGGTATCACTGATGAGCCCATAACAGTTCACAGAAACATGGACTCGGCAGTCTGTCCCAATGACCACTAGGTATGGTCTGGCGCAACTCTCTGCTGGGTGGGTTGAGCGGTCCATTACACTTCAAAGTTGAAGCCACTCTAATCTGAGATGGTTTCATCCTTTTGATTTACATGACCGTTCAGCCTGCCTAGAGGTGCACAATCCCATGTCAGAAATCCCCACTCCCCCATAGTGTCCATCATTGGAGTGCCCAATCTCCATGTCAGCAATTCCCCCAGCACTGTCTGACATTGTGGTGCCCAGTCCCCATGTCTGTGACCCCCATACTATAGGACACTGGGGAGCCCACCCCCAGTGTACCCATTTATGTTACTCCTCCATCACTCTGGAACACTTGGGAGCCCACCCCAGTGTCCCAAAACATTTGTTATCCCTGAAAAGAGAAAAGTCACCCAGCATCTTTTGTAATTAAAACCTGTAAAGAAGAAAATGGTCCCGTTGTCTCTTCCATCCTGGTCCTCCCTCTGTGATCCCATCTCCCTTTCCCCTTACCCCATATTTCCCTCCAGAGGTTGGCAGCAGGCATCCTCTGTGGACCAGGACACGTCTGCACCCTTCAAGCAGACAGCAAACTGAACAGTTGAGAGTCGTGCCGTATAATCGCAGTCAATGGCATTTTGAGCGTATGTTGATATCTCAGCCATTTTAGGTCTTTCTGCACCATTTTAACATGGGCTTTTTGGGACTCCACCTCATGAACACTTGCACTGTTGTTCTGTTACTTAGTCCCAAAATGTGATTTCACATCCTGTGTGGAATCTCCTTTTGGGACAGAGTAACAAAACAACGAGTGCCACTATTCGATGGAGTGCGATCTCAAAAGCCCATGCTAAATTTGGTGAAAAATTCCCAAAAATGGCTGCGTTACTGAATCTGCATTGTGCAGTTTCTACACAGGTGTATAACTTTACAAATTTTATATTTTCATTTCAAATTGTCAACATACAGATTTTTCACACCACCTCATAAACAGTACAGCTGTCATTTCTGCCTGAAACATGTTTGCATACTTGTGGTGCAGAATGTTGTGATCCTTACACAAAGTCACCTTTTAGGGCTGAGTAACGAAATGTCAGTGCCACTGTTCATGAGGCGGGGGTCCCAAAAGGCATTGTTGAAAATTTGGAGAAAAATACCAAAAACCCAGATTACGTGCACTTGCTGACATTTTCCTCGCATCGCATAACTGCAATTTCTCATATTTTCACTCCCAATTTTCAACATAGCCATTTTTCACAGCAACAAACACCAAAGACCACCCTGCACTCCAGAGATGAATAGTGGTAAAGTTAAAAAATGACAGCAATACAAAGTTGTAGATAATGGCAAGTCAGTTGTAAATTTATTTCTGCTGCTCCATTGTAAAACAGGAATACAACAGTGGGATACCATTACACAGCAGCCTCGGCACTTCACTCCAATGAGCTGACAAGGCTGATGGGTATCCCAGTGTTCTATTCCTGTTTTACAAGCGACAGAAAACAAATCTACTGACCATTAACTATAACTTTGTATTGCTGTCATTATGGAACCTTGCCACACTGTTCACCTTGAGTGCACGGCAGTCTTCTGTGTTTGTTGTTTATGCTTTGAGGTGTGCCACACCTCATCCCTGCACCCTGTCTAAAGCTGTGAAGCACTGAGGAAACCACAGCTTTTTTCCATTTTTCACACCACCTCATGAACCCTACAGCTGTCATTCCTCACATTCTGCCCAAAATTACTTTCCACATCTGTGGTGTGGAATGGCATTTTGCCATGGATTAAGATATTTTCACCTATGCAGTTTATGAGGTAAGGTGATAAGTAGACTATGTTGAACATTTGGGCTCAAAATGTGAAAAATTACAAAGTTATCATGGCAGCGTATAAGCATCTGCTCTGCACTACATTCGGGTTCAGAAAAGGACTCTGGGAGCTGGAGGACTGTCTAGGGGCAGTAGGATGGAGTGTCCCAGGGACTGCTCTCTTTCTCTGGAGGAGGGAGAAGAGTGTCCGGTGCATTGTGCACCTCTGGTGGAGGCTGGGGTACCAAAGCTGCTGGCACCTCATGCAAGGGAGGCAAGGCAGATGCTGGCATTATTTCACATCCTTTCCCCCTGGGCACTTCAAAATTATCATACAAAATTCTGGCCCATTCACATGCCCCGCCTCCACTGCCCTCCCACAGCAACTAATAAAGAGAGAGAGAGAGAGAGTGAGAAGAACTATTGGCCAAAGAGAAATGTTATAGCCACAGAAATCACAAATGAAGTTTATTCTGACCCAGTGTGGCTGTGTGTGTACACAGGGCAAGAGCAGGCTGGCAAAATAAGTGTTTGACTTGTACCACCACCCAGAGGAGAAAGAAAAGAGGAGAGAGAGAGAGAGAGAGAGAGAGAGAGAGAGAGAGAGAGAGAGAGAGAGAGAGAGACAATTAGGGCCAAGAGAAATGTTATAGTTACAGAAATCACAAATAAAGTTTATTCTTTGCCCCAGTGTGACTGCATGTGTGTACACAGGAAAAAAGCAGGCTGTCAAAATAAATCTTTGACTTGTGCCACCATCCAGAGGAGAAAAAGAGAGAGAGAGAGAGAGAGAGAGACTATTGAGGGCCAAAGAAATGTTATAGTCACAGAAATCACAAATAAAGTTTATTCTTGGCCCCAGTGTGCTGTATGTGTGCTACAGGTCAAGGCATGTTGACAAAATAAATCACAAAGTTATGAGCCTACATTAAAATTTGGAAAAATAGAAGGTCACGTGATGGCAGCTGAAGCGAGAAGTCACACTAAGCCGGAGCTCCCGATCGATTACTTATTTCTTTTATTTTGCGGCGTCTTTACCGGCAAACAGCGGTTGTTTTCAACTGGCAGTATACCTTAAAGCACGACAGCTTATCAGAAGCCAGTGATGGAAACCTATATAAAAAAAATATCGTCCGAAACCGTCGCCTCCACAGACGCCGGAGAAACTACAGGGCCCTAAAGAGGGCCAAGCAGCAGGCCGCCTAGCCTGTCCCAGCTCCCGATTATGGACTCCCACCACGAAAGCCAAGTTCCTCAAGACGATGAAGCCCTTCAAGCCTCCATCTCTATTTTAGCTGGGATATTCAGGACATCAAGCAAGCAGTGGATTCGCTATCCAGGAGGATTGGGATGCAGAAAGCAACATCTCCTCTATAGAAAGCAGAAAAAATGGAGCAGATACAGAGATTGTACTGGCAAAGAGAAGAATTAAAAAACTGGAAGATAAATTAGAAGATCTGGAGGTGCAGTAGAAGGAACAATTTGGTAGTTATTGGGATACCAGAAAGAGAAGAAGGTAGTGCTCCTATTACATTCATCAAAAATTCTGCCTTAAAATGGTCTCCTCCTGAGGGGAGATTATGTAATAGAAAGGGCACATCGGGCCCACGCCCTCCCCTTTACAGGGTCAACCCCCAGACCCCTGATTCTCCGTTTTCTCAATTATCTGGATAAACAACACGTTCTGGAGAAAGTTAGAGGAATGAAGGAGCTTCTATGGGAGGGCAAGAGAATCCGAATTGTGCAGGATTTGCCTCATTCTGTAAGGATCAGAAGACAAGAACTACATCCATTAGTCTCAAACTTATTGCTGCATCAAAACCTTTCAGGGTGAAATACCCTGCCATTCTAAAGGTTTCTCATGAGGAAATGGTTGTCCTTGAGTCACAACAGCAGGCCCAACAGGAGCTGCAGTGGATACTTCCAGATCTGTTCAAGTGAACCTTCGTCCTATTCATCTGTTTGAGTGAGACTTTCATCCATTTAATTATGAAGGATTTATGATGGGAGGAATGTTGGACATTTAAAAGAAAAGGACAAAATAATGATTTTTTTCTGCTCGGAAATAACTTCTTTGGTCTAGTCTACTCCTATTGGAACATGGCGGATTTACTAACTGCAACACTAGCAAGATTGAGCTGATTTATGGGGTTGTTATCTTTCTGGTTATTTACCCTGAGCAGTCAAAGTGTCAGCATAAGCGCTTTAAGAAGAAGAACAAGGAGTGAAGAGAAGAAGGATGGTCGTTATAAAGGAGCGAGTCCCAGGGGTTCCCCTTTTTTTTCTATGGGGCATATATTTGATTTCTACTGGCCTATTATGGGATTGTATCTTAGTAATCGAGTAGGTGGGCTCTGTGTGGGGATTGGGGTGATAATTAGCTCTAGGCTGTTCCTGGATGTATATCATGGCAGTATAGCTTTAGGAGTGCAGTTGTTGGGAACTGGGGGTTGCGTGTTTTAAGGGGCGGGAGGGTATTAGGAAAATTTGCTATAAGGGGGTGAGGGAGGAAGGCTGGGGCACGCTAGAGGGAGGAGAGGAGGTGAGGAAATTTCAGGGACTTGAATATTCAAATAGGGAGGGCATTGTGTCCGTTGGGGTGCTAACATTACTTTACCAGGGGCCGACAGTGTAATTCCCTATCTGATTTGTCAGAGATTTTCATTTTACTCCGTTTACCAGGTATATGACATTACCATATAATATTGTCAGTTGGAACATAAAAGGAGCCAAGGATAGGGTCAAGAGGCAGGTGGTCCTTAAACACCTCTCTCACTTAGGAATGCAAATTGCTCTCCTTCAAGAAGCGCATTTAAAGAGAGCTGACCTGCACTATTTTAAAAGACTGTGGGTAGCTCAAGTTTTTGGTGCAGGCGTCATCTAAGAGAGCTGGAGTGGCCATCCCGATTGCAAGACGGTGCCTTTCAAATTGGTACAGGAATGTTGGGACCCAGAAGGGCGCTTATTTGTGTGAAAGCAATATTAGCATCTCAACTGTAGTATTAGGCTCGGTTTATGGTCCCAATTGTGAATCTCCTTCATTCTTCAGGGACCTTCCCCTAAAATGGGCCTAGATGCACACAATATCACCATTCTTGGAGGAGACTGGAACTTAGTACTCTCTAATGATCTAGATAGATCTCACTATAGGCACAGGAGGCCTTTCACCATCACAAAGGGCCCTGAAGGAGTTTATTAACAAAACAGCCTTAGTTGACATTTACGTCTATTTTTCCCAGAAAGGAGACAGTACTCTTTTTCTCCCAGTTCATCATACTTATTCGAGAATAGATTATATCTTAATTAGCTCATTTATGGTTCCCAACATGTCCCATGCAGAGATTTCGGCAAGGGTAATCTCAGACCACGCTCCGGTGAGTGTAAGATACATGCCTTTTCCGGAGATGCGGAGATTTACGCAATGGAGGTTACAATACCCAAATTATAAGAAGAAAGCCCCTAAGGAGCATTAGGAGCTTATTGTACAATTTATGATGGATAATAATGATTCTATATATCAAAAAGACCTAATATGGGCTGCCTTAAATGCTTTCTAAGAGGGAGTTGATTAAGATTGCGTCCAGGAAGAAATGGGAGCAGGAGCGAAGGCTGAGAACAGTGTTATCGGAATCCAATCAATCGAGAACACTCTATCCGTATCTCACCTGAATCAGACTGGGTCCCAAGTTGCACCAATTCGAGCCCAGTATTAAAATAATGTTTTAACAAACAGAACTTGCCCTTACTCACGAACAAAATGCAGTATTTAGACTTAGGGTGTAAAGCCAAACTCCTTGCTTGGCGAGTGAAACAAATGGGCTCAGCGCAATACATAGTAGGGGTTCGTGGAGGCCAAGGAGATCGGATCTGTACTGATCTGAGGAAATCTCAAACTATAACTAGAGCCCTGATCTGAGATCTTCCGCCCTGAAATTTCGAATATTTAAATGAAGCGAATTTGCCAAAATTATCAGAACCGAGTCCAACATCTTAGAAGCCCCAATTGCTATCTCTGAGATACATCAAGTTATCCGGCAGTTGCCTCTAGACAAATCTCAGGCCCGACGGTTTCCGAGATAATTTTATAAGTTTTTCTCCCAGAGATCTCACCAATCCTACTAGACACTTTTAAGTACTGGTACGATCATGGGATTTCTGATCCAGCTCTGGAGGCCACTATCCCTTAATCCTAAAACCGGTAAAGATCCAACCAGTCTGGATAGTTACCGCCAATATCTCTGCTCAATATTGATATTAAAATACTTAAAAATTTTAGCTAATAGACTAGCAGTTATGGATGAACTAATATACAGGGAACAAGTGGGCTTTATGAGAGGAGATTATCCACGATCACATGAGAAACTTATGCATCTTATTGCAATAGCGAAAGATTCTAAAATCCCAGCAGCACTCTATCACTTGATGCCGAAAAGGCCTTTGATCGGGTCTCATGGCCCTTCCTTTTTGCTGCTCTTTCGCCTTCGGCATACCCCCTACTTTTTATGCTGGGTTAGATTATTATACTCTTGCCCATCAGCCAGGTGAAATGTAATGGATTCCTGTCACAAGTCTTCAGGTTGGAACAGGGTACTAAGCAGGGCTGTCCATTATCCCTTTATTGTTTAACTTATATTTGGAACCACTATTGTGTAGGATCATAAAGAATTCGGCTATCAAAGGTATACAAATAAGGATTCTAGTTATGCCTGTTCTGCATATACGAATGCGTGATTCTACATATAGAAAACCAGAAACTTGATCTAAGCTATACTTAAGGAGATTAATAATTTTCTGCGTATCCTCATATAAATTAAACTGTGCTAAAACTAAAGTTTTCCCTTTAAACCATTTTACGAGAAAAGCAGATGTGCAGGGTCTAGGTGTTGCATGGGAAACCAAATCCATCACTTTTCTGGGTATAAACATAAATGCTAGTTTTGTTCAGATGATCAGGGATAATTTTGTTCTATAGTGCAAGAAATTTGGAAGATTTTAAGAGATGGGGCACAGTCTCCTTATCTCTATGGGGTAGACTGAACCTTATAAAATGATGGCTCTTCCTAGGCTTCTTTACCCACTTGATATGCTAGGAGCCTTCCTGCCAAAGAGTTGGTTTATTAAATTGCAGAAGTTATTCAATTCCTTTTTATGGCAAACTAAAACAACCCGTTGATCCTATTTCAAACTTTCGGCTCCCAAACTTAAGGGTGGCCTAGCAGCCCCTCCTTATTTATTTATTATTTGGCCCAACATGTAGGGAAATTGGCTTTCTGGGATGGTGATCACACTAAAGTTACTTATATACCTCTCTGGATGGACATTGAACAGGGTCTTGCGAAGAGGGCCAAATGCTCCCTATCTGCGCTCCTTTATATCCCTTTAGCCAGTCTTCCCAAGCCACTCAAAATAATCCTATGGGATGGTCTATCAGGCATTTCATCAGTTACAAAGTTATTTAGGGTTCAATGGTGGTTATCCGGCTCTCAACCCATTGTAGACAATCCACAAATTAAAATCGATGGCGCCCCCATTCCAGTTGCATTTTGGCCTCAGATAAGTAAATTAACGGTTATGGACTTTTGGGATCGGGACAGGCCATGTACATTTGAGGCTCTGAAAAAAATGTGTCTTTCACGGATCTTGATTTTTACAAATGATTGCAGCTGAGTAAAGCTCTGACTCAGGTCTTCTCCCGAATTATAAAGCAGATAAGGGAGATAAAGATATACACACTCTTCTAAGGACCGCACAGCAGCCACATGCAGTAGCCAAGGTTAGTAGTCTCCTCCAAGAATGGGATCACACACTTCCTTCTGGAATCTGCTATTATTGGGTCGAGGTGATGGATATCTGCTCCCCAAAGTTTGGGCCACACTCTGGTCTACAGTGTATAGATTCATGAAGCAAGACAGGCTAAGATTGATACAGTTTAAAATAATGCATCATTTGTACTTGACTCCTTCCCATCTCTTCAGAAGGGAGTACTTAGCTCACCTTCTTGTGGGAAGTGTAAAAGGAAGATGGAACTCTATACCACCTTTTATGGTTGTGCCCCCTGGTCAGAGCTTTTGGAAATCTGTAGGTACCCTGCTCGGCCTATCCTTGGCTCTCACAAAATGGATACCCCCGAGGTCTGTATCTTAGGTGCTTTCCCGCGCACCACCCCAAAGCCTGGAGAGCACGTATCATGCTGGCTGCTCCAGTAATGAAGTTATTAATCCTCAAATACTGGGCATCAGACAAGGTCCCAACATTGGTGGAATGGCACAGGGAATGTACTCTAGCTATACAACTTGAAAAACATATTGCAGGTATAAGGGGTAGAAGAGAGTCTTTTTGTAAAGTTATGGGGCTCCTGGGAGCATTTTCTTTCTACCGGAGGCTGCTAAATTAAAAAATCTCTTGGTTTATTATGCTAGTACCTTTGAATTGTTAATTTACTATTTCTGACCTCTTATATTTAATGGTAGAAGGTAAGGGGGATGGGAGGGTTATAGTTTCTAGGCTATTTGCTATTGTCTGTAGTTACGTCTGGGAAAGTGGAGTGATTCCAATTATTTTTTGGAACGATAACTACAAGATGTCAATGCTTTCCCTATAAGGTTTATATAACTAAGTTTTGATAACTGTGTCTTGTTTTTTGAGAAAACAATAAACTTTAAATGATAAAAAAAAAAATTGGAAAAATAGGTTCATAACATTGGCAATTTTAATATTCTGCATAAATTTTCAACATAGCCATTTCTTCACAGCACCTCATGAATGTGACAGCTGCCATTTTTAGATATTGGTCAAAATGTGTTTCTTTTTGCATTCAAAAGGTGATTTCACAGTTAGTATGCAATATCACCTTTTGGGCAGGAATTGAAATTTTCTCTACACTTGTTCATGAGTGGGGGTCAGAAAAATGGTTTGTTGAAAATCTGGAGCAAAATATTCACAAACAATGAAGTTATGAGCCTGCCTTGTAATTTGTGAAAACAGGCTTGTAACTTTTGTAATTTTCAATAATTTGACCCAGATTTTCAACATAGCTAGTTCTTCACAGCACCTCAAAATGTGACAGCTGTCATTGTTTAGATCCTGGTCAAAATGCGTTTTTTGCATCCCAAAAGGTGATTTTGAAGTTGCACGCAAAATCATCTTTCAGGCAGGGAGTTGAAATCTTCAAAATTTGGGCTCAGAATTGCAAATAAAATAAAAAGAGTTTTAACAAGCAACCAATGCTCAGCACTGACAAATGCTTATTTAATACTGTACTAGCCAAGTTTTCATGTTAAGGACTCAGAGACTTGATGTTTGGCCATAAAAGGCTTTTGTTATCTAAATAGTGCAATATGCTGCTTAAGCATGATATTTTCCACCTTTTAGAGCCTGGTGTAATGTATACACTCCTGTATGCTCCATTCAATGCTTGAAACTAGCCTAATGTACTGTAGTCATCTTAGGTCCACCCCACTGACCTCATCAGCATCCCTCCCCATGTGCAACTGATGAGGAGGGCTATTGGTTGACTATCCCTTGCACATAAAGCTCTACACTTGTATTATTTATTGCTTCTCATTACATTCAGTACCTGGTTTCAGGGCACGACAAGTCTATTATAATGTCATAAGCATTTTGGAAAAACTGAAAAGCATTGCAGCAGGTGAGGATTTGTTTAGTAACCTTAAGTTGTGATTCAACTAATGTAATACACCCTGCCACATACACCATGCAGAAACATTCAGCATTGACAAATACTTGTTTCTTACATTTGTTTAACATCTTTATATTTTTCATTATTTTGTAATTTTTGATTTTCAAAAGTAATAAATCTTTCAAGCTGTTCATGAGTGTGCATCATTTTCTACTGTTGTTCTTGTGTTTGTCTGGCATGAGCAACATCATCTCTGAGAAAGGAAACACACATTTTTGTTTTCTTTATATCTACAAAAGGTGGCACAGTACCATCCACTGTAATTAAAGTAACAAATCATGTTGAAAATGTTTATAGCAACTGGCCAGTGGCACTGAGGGGTGAGATCCTGGACACCACACGCACTGGTGACCGTGTTCAGGAACGAGCACGGGCCACCGTGGGTTGGCAGGGGAGGAGATGGATCAAGGATCCAATGGACTGCTCTCCATCTCTGTGGAGGGGAGATCAGTGGCCAGTGCATCTGACCTAGCAGAGGCTGGGGCTCTGCAACAAGGGCTACAACAATGTGGGGTGGGAGTGTGGCAGACACATGACATGGGTGCGAAGTGGGGGTATGCACGACTCTGTCAAAGGTGTCATTGCATGCCACACCTGCAAGGAGCACAGAAAAACAGAAAAAGCTCCTGGTAGATGATGGGGAGCTCACAGGCCCTGCACCCAGCCAGCCATGGCACAACACTGGATCCTGTTGCAGTAGGAGAGGATCCCTCCACCAATCCCACTGGGGTAAGCCCTGGGGTATAGCACTGGATGGTGGACACCCCGGTGACAGGGCTGGCACTCCCCAGAATGCAAGGGTCAATGCAGCAGGAGTATAAACAATCATAAAAATAGAAAATGTTTCATGCTTCATTATGCACTCTTTGCAACCCCATTGTTTATCTCTGTTGTCCATTTCTGGTTATACATCTTATTATATGGTGTCATATTTTGTTTTCTATTTTACATGTTAGACTTTAGATTGTGGGGTCCAGAGTTAGCCCTGTCCTTTGAGGTCAGGTAGTGCTGGGTGATGCATACTATTTCATTTTAGTCATTGGAAAAGTGGTTTTACATAATGCGCATTCAAACATAGCTAGGAAATTCTAAAACCTTAAGGATGCTTACCATTAATTGCCTCAAATCTAAGAACATGTTAAAGCAGACCTCTATCCCCAGCCTCATTCCAGTTTCTTGTGGGCTTACCTTACAATTCCATCTTCCACTTGTCTCATTCTTTCAGCAGGGGTAGTGGCACCACAAGGACCAAGCCCCAGATAAGAGGAGAGCCATGTCGTCTGTGCAGGGTCTGTGGGTAGCAGATATTCATTCTGCCTTGCTAGAGCTTTTCACTTTGTTTTGGTTCCATTTTTCAGGTGCATGCATCATGGGTATGCATGCAGACATCTACAGAAATGTGTATCATCTGTAAACTATGGTTCTGGGTAGGTACAGGCTGCCACAGGCTGCTAACATGTAAGTAAAAGCAAAGAAGAGAGGAACCATCTCAAATGAAAACTGTCAAGATGAGGAGCTGTATTCAAAAGTAACAGATTTCATTGCAGTTGAGCTCAACACTTGTACATAGAAAACTGTTAGCCACAAAGTTGACCCAGCTCTTTGGGAATCACTCCCTTCATCAGGAGGCATCTTGGCAGTCTCATCCTCTGCTTGTCTCATCATTTCAGCAGGGGATGGCAGGGGCACCTTGCCCTACAAGGACCAGGTCCCAGATCAGGGGAGAGCCATGTCGCCTGTGATGGGTCTGCATATAGCAGGTATTAATCCTGCCTTGACAGAGCTTTCCATTTTGTGGGTTCCATCCCTCAGGTTGTGTGTGTCATGGGTATGCATGCACACACATGCCACAATGCTTATCGCGCACCAGATTGCTTCCACTGTCCTCTATGTCACTCCAGCTACACTGCCACTTGTGGTCACTAAGGTGGCAGTACAGCAACAGAGCTGGCAGCCCTTCATTCAGAAAGAAGGAGAACATCCCTGGATGCTCATTTCTCCTCTTCTCTCCCTCCAGCCAGGTCCCAATGGCTGGAGCTCTTTCCCAAATGTGGGTCACTGATGTCAAAGCAATAGTGCTACCTTGCGCAGTGAGATGGCCCCTTATGTCTTTCTGTCGAAATGTTTGCTCATTGCTAGTTTTTCATCTTCTGAGACACTCTTGGTAACAGGCATTCTTGCCTATGAGTCAACCCAGTCAAATGATAAAATAATATTAAACATGTTAACCTTGTACTTTTACAGCAAATGTACAGTATAATTGTAGCTCTGCTTACTTCTTAATTCCATGGCCATAACTTATGAGATATTTCTGGTTTAGATAATTTCGCTTCAGTGTATAAAAACTTATGCTACAGTTCAGGTTGTCCCACTGAGATTAATGTGAAAAGCAGCGGAGGGCCACTGAGACTAGGAAGAGGAAAGTCAATATAATGAAGATAAAATGCATGCAAACATTGCTGACTGCTATAAAATTCTACTGGGTCTACCGGTATGTAAAACTGGCATCATAACAACAGTTATTGCATAGAAGAACATCTGTTCAGGAAAATTATTGGCATCAGTAAGAGTGATATTAAAATTGTTGGCAAGTGGCTGAGGTTAACTGTGTGGATCACAATACTAAATTATAAATGAAAATCAACATTTCTTTTCTAAAATGTTATGTGCCTGCAGATACAGACTTCTTAACTATTCTTTTAAAGCTCTGTATGCTACATGAGTGGATACCTAGGTCCACATTTTCAAAGGAGATGCACCCAAAATGGAGATGTGCTGACGCATCCCAGAAACCGCGCTGGAACCACCTTTCAAAAGGGAGACATGTTGTGCATTTCAATGCACAATCATGCAGATATTATGTATGCAGTGCAAAAAAGGGGGCATGTACATGAATATGACACTCATATGTATAGTCAGCCAAAATGTCCGGCACAACAGCCGCACATCTTAAAATGATCCACGCAAAGTTAGGCATGTCAGGGGATGGCCTAAATCAACTGGCCACCAACCGGCAGGCTGCACAACTGTAGACAGGTGACCTTAGACAGCCTTCAGAGGTACACAAGGATGTGCTTCAGGCACCCTACACAGCAGTGATGCCAGGATGGATGGACACAAAGCCACAGGTGCAGGCACCCATGGACACCACCCAGAGAGCCATCCACCACATCACTCCCAGGATGTGGACACCCAGCTTTCACATGTCAGTGCTGTCAGTTGACCCCCAAGCACACAGCGGAGCAGGTGGCCACACTGCAGCACATTTACTAGGGGCCATGGCCTGCACCCATGTGGTCTGAAGGGCACCACCTGGTGGTGGCATGCACCCAGGGTGACATCTGGAGCAATAGTGCCCAGGTAGCCTGGTGGTACTAGTGGCAGCATGGCATGGGCCAGGGACTGACCCATGGCACACAAACCATGGTGGTACACCATAGGTACACACAGGTGGAACCCACCCACTCAGGTACCTGGCCTCCTTCTACACACTTCCATTCCTTGCAGTTACCACCATGTTCCTGTTATATGGGGGGCACTGCTGGTGACTGTATGCTGCATATGGAGATGGTGTATCACTTGCATGTGGTATATCAATCAGACTGTGTCACCCAGTTCCCTTCCCTGTTGCTTGTCCAGGTAGGCCCCTGTGGCCACTGTCCACGTGGGCCCCTGTACCCCTGTCCAAGCCTGTACATGGCTATGGGTAATAGCTGTGTACCCAGCCCAGTGAAGTCCACCCAGACACACAAACATTTCATCACACTTGCCTGCTAGACTGCAGTACATCCTGTTCACCCTTGTGGAGTGGTGGGGCAGCTATGCAAAGCTGGAACTGTGCATGCCTTGGGTATGCAAATGGCCTGAATACATTCCAATAATGACCCACACATGTGGAAATGGACCCAGGATGTGCAGTTAGGTCATTTGCATATCCTGGCTGAATATTGCAATTTGTGCACTGCGCAGGTGGCTTTGCATCGACATTTCCCTATGCTCTGCACAGGTCCACAGTCACCTGCTGTGCTGTGCATCTCCCACTGCATGTTCACTCATGTTTGGGATATTCAGTGTCAGTGGCTCAGCAGGTAGCACACTTGCCTCTGAGGCCAGGAAATCAGAAGGCTGTGGGTTCTATCCCACACCAGGCAGTTGGGTTAAATGTCAATACTGACACTGTATTGCAGCTTGAGGCAGGAGATGCAATCCTGAGGTGCTGTCTTTTCGATGAGATGTTAAACTGAGGTCCCATCTGCAAGTTCAAGTGGATGTAAAGATCCATGGCACTTCTTGAAAAGAGTAGGGAATTTGCTGTTGAAAAACAGAAAAAAGATCAATGTTACATCACATATCTCATAATTACATACATATGGATAAAAGAAATGGAGCAAAAAAAAAACTTAGTGCAAAAAACATCATTGGCATAAACTGATACTGCAAAAAAGGAAGATACAAACCCTAGTTGAGTATTATTAAGCAGTAAGGCATGACAAGGTGTGTGTTATTGTTTAATAACGTCACTTCTGGTGGTGGGTTCAACACAAGGTGAAGTGAGTGCTTCCCACCACTCCAGGAATGACATTATTACACAATAACACACACCTTGGAGTGCCTTTTGCAATTATACAATGGCTAGATGATATACAAAATAAAAAAAAATTAAAAAAGTTTTAGTAGATTTTTGTGTTTCTAATGACAAAAGAGCAATGAAAAGCTCCAATGAATAAATATAGTGATGTTATTGTATAATATTATCACTGTCTCAGCCACCCACTGACCAATCAGAATACAGAAAATTTCCTTGCCATTGTATAATAAACAATAACACAATGTTAAAGCATTTACCCACTGCACATAAGAAACAACATAAGTAGGGGAGAAAAAAACATATAGAAGTCAAACAAACAACATCTCCCAGCCTAATAAATCTAGTTTGCAGCAAAATCTTATAATAAACAAGCAACTCAGCCAAAAGGGGGGATATGTTTGAAATATAACAAGATCCCAATCTGTATATATGGGAATCATAACAGTCTATGGACTTCATGTGAACAGAAGTTTATACTAAGAACTTATAAATTTATTCCTCCAAAATCCAATTGCAGGAGGCCCAGTATTTATTATGTTGAGCTTGAGAATTAAATTTTGCTCAAAAATAAGTGGTTTGTAGGTCAGACAAAATCTGGTACACCACTTGAACCCCACAAAAAATATCTGCAAAGAGCAAAATGAGTCTCAATGTATTTGCATGGTACTGAGACATATTGAGGAAAGATGCCATAAATAAGCATTTCATAGGTAATTTTAGTAAAGGGCTTATCTTTCCATTTATGCAGTAACAGAGTCCAAACCTCTACACTAAAGGGACATTCTGAAAAAAAGTGCTGCATTGTTTCAAGTTGCATAATGCAGGTATCCCTGAAACACATTCTTTCTTCAAGAGACTTGTGTTTTAAATTACCCCTCACCCCAAGTGTCCTGTGACATGAGAGCCAGTAATGTCCCACAGTATTTTCGGTAGTTTCAGATCAGTAAGCTGACAGAAAGCCAGGCTATTATCCAGTTCCAAGTCTTGGGAATACAAAATTCTAGGTAGTTCAGAAAAATGTGCATGGAGAATATTAGCATATAGTTGTTTGCAGGTGACCATCTGAACCATAGAATATGCCAATTCGACTGTTTAATTTTAAGAAAGGTGGGAAACAAAATGTGGGGATCCCATATTTCCTAAAATTCCTTGGTAACTCAGTAGCAGTGTTAAACCACACTTCACATAGGGGGTAACAGATGATTACAAGAAAGAAACCAAAAGGGAGGAGAGGGTACAATAATGGTGGAAATAAAAAATTATGAATAAACTATGGAAAAAAAACAGGTGGTTTATCATTTGTACTCCTCTAAAACAATAATCTGGGTATGTGTACAGGTGCTTTATTGAGTTCAGGTGGCTGCCCCAAACTCCTTGAGAAAAAAACATTATTGACCCTGGCTTCTAGAGAAAAGGCAAAGGGTAAATCATAGCTGTATGTAAAAACAAGGGCAACACTAAAGTTTTTAATAACAAGACCCTGTTTCTTTTTGCTATTGTTGGGCCTTCCATGAATTGACTAGCTGACTAGTTTTATCCAATACCAAACTCCAGTTAAGAGCAGAGTCATCTGGGCTACCAAAAACAGCCCTAAGATCTTAATCGTTCATGAAGTAACAGGAATATTAGCCAGATTGATCTATAGTTATGGGGGAGGGAAGACTAGAAATGAATTTGGCCACACTTTTATGATAGTTGAGCTTTGAGCCTGAAACCTCTCAAAATCAGCAAATAGGGAGATAACATCCAGGGGTCCAGTTGGGGGTGAAAATACAAAGGTCATCAGCATAGGCACTGATTACCTGGGCTGAGAATCCATTAGGGTGCAATAAATTAAGGATATGTATGGGTGATGTAGGAACTTCCTTAATAAAGGATCAATCTGGAAGGCATATAATAAAGGGATTAAGGGCAACCCTGATGTACCCTTTTCTGGTCAAGAAAGCATTGCCTGAGAGTTATTAGCATGTGGAGTAATCCAGGCAGTGTTGTAGAGAAGTTTTAACCAAGACACAAACTGTGAGGGATATGGTAATGTAAGACTGAAAATAGAAATTTGTGATTAACCCGTTGAAGGCCTTATCCTGGTCCAAGGATAGAAGAAGGCCTGGGGCCTCTGCAGAGCATGAGTATACCATATACCTAAGTAAAGAAAGGGAATATAACATCGAGCTATCTGGTAAGACACAACACTGTTCTTTGGAAATAACACGAGCTGCAATCGGTAATAATCTATTCAACAATATTGAAGCAAATATTTTGTAATCTACATTCAAGAGACTAAGCAATCTCCAATTTCTGATCTCAGCCCTTTAGCCCTTCTTAAACAGTAAGATCATGATAGCATCCAAAATTTCGAAGGGATTGAATGTGTGTCCAAAATACAATTAAACACAACAGTCAGGGAAGGGCAAAATATCAATAAAGGCATAGTATAATTCAGCTGTCAAACCATCAGCCCCAGGAGAGGTACATTTTTGTTTCTTAATTGCCTCAGTCATCTCTTCCACAGGTATGGAAGCAACTCAATTTTGTAACTGGCTCATGGGGATATCTGGGATGTCTATACCCCTGAGGAAAATGGTAGCATCTACCAGTTCTGATTCTGACTTAAACATAGCTTCCAAGTGTGACTGGACTATCTGCTTTATAGAGAAGAGTGTGGAATGAACTGAGGAGGTAGTTGGATCTGTGAGATGCTCAATAAATATGGAGGAGACTCTTTCTGAGCAACTTTTATAAATATCCAGGGAGGATTTGGTAGTTTGAGTGCCGCATTGGGTTTCCAATTTTAAAGAAATAATCCTATCATATTGATAAGTCTCCTATTGGATTTGAGAGCCCTAATTTGCTGAGTTAGGTTGACTTTAGTCTCATAAGCCAAATATATGGTGTCTAAAAGTTGTTTGCATAGTCTAGAATATTTAAAATATGTTGACAAAGATTTCTTTATGCAATAGGTGTGGACAAATCCTATGTGATAAATCTGAGCTACTATGTAATAAATGTTAAATTTTACATTTATACACATAGTAGATACATCATCACAGATTTATATGCATAGTAGATATGCCACAATCACTCTGGAACTGATTTTGAATGTTCACCCTCAGTACCAGTGCTAACTATATTCAAATGCAAATAACTTTAAAATGAAAAAGATAGCATAGTGCTGTGAGCATGAAAGCTGTTCAGCAAAAATCATCTACTAAATGAGTAGCATTTCATTTATAGATATCTTATAGATTTTTATAATTAGCAAAAGAGCAGAAAATGCAATTTTTGTTTACTTTTTACAAACATTTGCAAAAAAGATAAACAATCAAAAGCAAATGTCCCTGCACTGACAGAAAGCATCTCTATTGCATAAATGAAATATACAATGGTGAGCTGTCAGACAAATCATTTATCTACATTTGTGCTGTTTGACCTCGATATCCAACTCATGCTTACGCTTACTGTGAGGTTACACAAGTTCAAACAGCACTTGTGTAGATAAATCTTTTATCTCACAGTTCACCATTGTATATCCCTTATGTCTTGCCCTCTTTAAGAAAAAGATTGTAAATCAGTTTTTGTATCATCCCACCAAGCTATATAGGTTTGGTAAGCATCTAACACTGACACTCTTGATTGTATCACGTTTAGGCAGCTGTTAAGAATGTAATTATCTGAAAGTAAAGTACTATTTTGTTTCCATCTGGACTTCGGATAGATGGGAAGGCCTCCAGCTGGGGAGCATAACAATGACACTGCCAAATGATCTGAAGTCCTGCATGAAATCACTGCTGCTTGTAAAACCTTAATGTTTTGGAGATAAAAGGTAATCAATATGGGTAGCCAGTGTCCCTCTATAATAAGTTTTGGCACCCACAGGATGAATTGTTCCATACCCATCCACCAACTGTGCAGTTTGTAATATTTTTAGTAAAGTGGCTGTGTCGCTGAAGGTTTTGTGGGTGTTACTTCCTCTATCAGCAGGGGAAAGGCCACAATTTAAATCCCACCAAAATACACCTGACGAGTAGTAAATAAATAAGGCTGTATCTGAAGAAATAAGGAAGACCTTGCAGCTGTGCTTGGGGGCATATATATTAATGAGACAACCTAAAAAGACCATAGGTGTTGTCTATCAAGAGAGCATGCCCGGGAAAACATCCATCACTTTGGAAATCTGAAAATGATACCCTGAAAATAAGATACCCACCCCATCACATGTATCTTCCCATGGGACCAATATGAAGGTCCAGATGTCCATCTTTTGTTTACTTGAGCAAGTTCATTCCTGGTTTTTAACCTGATATCTTGTAAAAATAAAAATCATGAGGTAAGGAATGTAACATGCCCAAGGTAGAGAACTGTTTTCTAAATGATTTGATGCTGCACATGTTCAAAGTGCAGCAATGCAAATGAGTGAGATTATGCATCAGGTGTTAAAATGGAAAAGAGGAGCAGATGGGATTAGGGGAAAAATAGAAGCATAGTGTTAGATGAAACCTTAGAAACATCACTTGTGTGGGATCTGTACGCCCTGTTTCTGGCCTACCTGTGAGCATTCTTTCCCTCATTCTGAAGAATAGACCATTTTGAGGAAGACGATCTGGATGAATCTGAGTCAGCATCTTCTCCCTCAGTATCACAACACTGTTTCCTCTTTGCTATGACCTGAAGCTTGTTCCTAGTAATAATAATCTTGGTGGGTGTCCAGGAGTCAGATTTTCATTTCCTCTACCCTTTCTGGATACAGAGACTGGGGTAAAGAGTTTCTCAGCTCGGGGGAGGTCATGACATCTTGCTGTGCATTCGCAGGAGTCTCAGAATAGTTCTCTTGAATGAAGGAGTCCTCTGGGGTAATACTTTGCCCTGATTGTGAATTGCTCAAGGGAGAATGGGGAATCAAAATGGCTGGGGTGCTGTGTCCTCAGAGTCTAAAGGTCCTGTATCTTCAACTGGGCCAGGAGTATTGTTAGGAGAGAGGCCTCCTCTCACCTTTTAAGTGCTTGTGCCTGGGATTCTGCTATTAAATTAGTATGGTCCTGTGGACCTTATCCATTCTACTGTGCTCGGCCCAAGGACATTGTGGATAAGTGTGTCCTTGTTCATCGCACAAGTTGCAGAGACTGGGATTAGGACATCCTAGACTAACATGTCCGTAGGAAATACATAGAGTGCTTCTAGGCTGATCACAGGTATAACTTAGGTGGGTTCTGGAACTGCATTTGTGAAGTGAAAGCTGCCCTGGGTAAAAACAAATGTCCCTATCTCTCACAATATGAAAGCTGCCTGGCAAATGCATAATTCCTTGATCCATCTTCTAAATTGAATCTTAATTTTCCATCCTGAAAGCTGCCTGGCAAATGCATAATTCCCTGATCTGTCTGTCTAAGTTGAACCTTAATTTTCCATTCTCCTGTCCAAACTAAATCTTCATCAAGAATAGGATGAGGGGTATCCAAAGGTCACATCTTTGCTTAAGTCAGTATTGTATATCATTTATGTTTACCCCTCACTCCTGAAAAGCAACATAATAATCTTAACTAAAGGTTTAGTAAGTGGGATCAACATAAAGGGGCCCATAATGGAGAGTTCATAACCTGCTCATACTATAACTAAAACTTTTCAAGAGTACAAACATTTTTTAAGCTAGCATCATAGATTAAGTTGCCTTTTAATATGAATGAAAGCAAAGAGTTCAGAGGGACTGATTCCCAGTGTATCTTTTAACATGTTGTGGAAAACAGTTCTACGAGAGGGAGCAGTGGTGGTATCGCCAATGTACTTCAGCCGTACAGCGTTCCGACATTAAGCGGGTTCTCCCACAGTCTTAAATAAATCGCTCATTTTAAAGTTAGAGTTAGATTCATTTTGTGCAGAAGAATGAGGTTCCTTACTGTGGTTTGGTGGAGTCTAGGTGGGGCCCATAGATTCATTAGAATTGTCAGACTGATTGCCTGCTAGTATCGTCACCGGTGACTGGAGGAGCTTGTGGTGCAAACAAGGGATCCATAAATGATGCAGAATCTTGCAGAGTGGGTTGAGAGCTATGTAGATGGTCCAGTGCTGCTGTTGTGATGATTTCAGCTGCTGTAACAGGTCTCAGAGAGGTCCAGGGCATCCTGTTTGCAGATTGCTGCCAACCAGTATCTCGCAGAGCAGCTTCAAGAGACCAAGAGCTGTTCGACTCAGGGCAAGATCTAGATGTGGGCCATAGATGAAGCTGAGACCTCGGAGGAATAGCCTGAGAGATAAAAGCAGCAGCAGCAGAGTTTACAGTCTGCAACTCGTGAGTAACATGACCATCAGAAAATTCAGCCTCAGGAATATCGTCTGTGCAGAAGAGTCATCCTGAATCAATTTCAAAATAAATTGATTGTGCCAGTGGAACATTTGACGTAATTGAGGTTCAGAGACCTCATCCTAATCAGGACAGACTGGTGGGTTTATCTCAGCGTTAAAGGTTGAGCTTAAGTCTTTGTCTGTATGAGTACCTTGATCAGTATCAGGCTATGTTGAGCCTTCTGTTGAGCCATCAAGTCAGTTTGTAGAAAATTCTCAGCTTCAGTAAGTGGATATCCAGAGCCAGTGGAAGAGCAGTACCTCCAACACCACCTCCTCCTCCATCTTGAATGTCAGCCATCTTGGTCAGTGGGACAAGAGTTCCCTGCTGTATGAGTAGGGGAATTTTTATTATAGTTGGACTTCATTACACAACAATCAAAAATGGTATACAAATATTATCATTCATACATCAAAAACATAACAAATATTCACAAAGCACAGAATCCATGTTAGATAGTAAATCACATAGCAAAAAGTCACCCCTAAACAATTACTCATTTAATCTAATACTTCAGCTTGTATTTAATTTAACCAAGATATACAGTTTAATCATAGATGCTGTGCTTTTCTAAAGAGAATCTATTCATATTAGCTGTCTGTATGCACTGTAAAGATAGCCATATGTTATTCAAAAGTTCCGGAAAGGTAACTGTTTTTGTTGCAATATTAACATACATTTTGACTGCCATAAAAAGTATTTAATTAAAGCAAAGGTTATATATATCGTATCACTGTGATATTTACTAAAACTGCTATCCTTTGTCCCATACATGATATCATGATATGAAGCGGTTGCCAATTGGGTGTCTGACCATGAATGCAACAAATATAACCAAAAGGAATGAGCATAAGAACATTCTAAAAAAGGTGCTCCTGGTTTCAACCACCTGTGCACATGTAGATCTTGGACAATATCTCTCTGATAGCTGTTTGTGTTTGCTGTTCCTTTTACCCCTAGCCTACCATGATTGCTCAACGAGGTACAATCCCAAATAAAGGCTGGTAGCCTAGGGTTTGACAGCTGTTGTAAAACATATGATTGTCTGGATACCACACACCCAGAAATTCCACCAATGATGTTCTTTCTATTTCTATTATGGCTGCATAAATCCCCTTCCTATCTATAGTTAGTAGCTGTGCTGGGAAATATTCCACCTCATAACATTCTTGATGCAATCTACCCCATATGCTGGCATCTTAGGGGAAGGACCTCACTTTCTTATTATCCCATGCTGGTTTACAAGGGTTCAGCCATTCTTGGATCAGGGCACCCAGTCTTTATTACTGGGATACAATGCAGGGCAAATGTTATAACTCAAAACACACTATAAAAGAACGCATTAGGGTGTATCATTCCACCCCACCCTTCTTAGTGGATAAATATGTAAATTCCCTCTTAATGGGGTTTAATCTAAGAGCCCCAAAAGTAAGAAAAAACTCCAAACAAACTGGTACTGATAGACTGTGGAGAGGGAAAGATAAAACTAATATATAAAAACTGTGGGATCAACAAAGATTAAATTAAGAGGACTCTTCTTTTTGATATCTGCTGCCCATTTTGCTAGATATTATCCTGTTTGCCTATTAAATCTTGACTTCCAAATTTAAATGTGCTATATTCCCTGGTCCAAATTTAACACCTATATTAATTGGCTCTGCAGTTATAGTAATTCCAGACCATATACCTGAAGGTGGTACTGGGAATTACCCAAAATTACACCCTTGCTCTTTCCAAGATTAATTTTTGACCCTGACAAATATGAAAACTGAATCAAAACTGCTATTGGAGACATTTCTGAAGATGTAGTAGATAGTATCAAAAGCAGATCATCAGCGACGCTAATACTTTCACTTGGAAGGTGTCTATGAGTGATATTCCTAGTAACTCATTATGGGCCAACACTAATCTAATTAAGACATCTATACCAAAGGCATAGAGAAGCAGACTTGGGGGCAACCCTGCTTAACTCCCTTCAAAATTTCACATTCCTCCCAAACCAGCCATTTATATTAGGCCAAAGAAAGGAAGTTCATACATCCCTTTATCCAACTAACAAAAGTTTCAGGAATACAAATCCCAATAATATAGAAAATAAAAATCTGTGGGAAAGCCTATCAAAGGCCTTCTCCTGATCCAAGCTAAAAATATACCCTGTTTTATCTTCTGAGTTTCCTTTGTAAAAGGATTCCTGTAGTGTAGTTAAATTATCCTGTTGTCTCCTACCCTGAATTGCATATGTTTGGGAGGGACTAATCAAAAGGTGCGTTACTCTAGATAGTCTTGCCAACAATATTTTACTCAGAATTTTAAATCAGAATTTAACAGACTTAAGGGCCTCCAGTTTGTAATATCCTGCCTAGCTCCCTTTTTATGTATAAGTCGTCAATATTGCATCCATCATGGATGCAGAATATTTTGAGGTTTTTAAAATGTGGTTATACAAAATTACCAATGCAGGAGAAACTATCCATAAATATTTTATAAAATCCAGCATCCAGCCCATCAGAGCCAGAAGCTGTGTTAGCTGCCATCTGGGAAATAGCTGCCTTAACTTCCTCTAAGGTTACTTCTTTTATTAAATTCTGGGCATCAACTTTCTGTACCCAGGCAACCCCAACATTTCTAAAATCTCTTGTATCTCAGGCTCTGGGGTACCAAAGGTCTGTGTTGCCTGTTCTTCCACTACTTCTAGTAGTTCTTGGGGGAGGATTAATTAATTTCCCTGTGGAAGAAGTTAATTCTGTTATTACTCTATTCTCAGTCTTTTCTTATTCTCTTTATAAGGGTCTAAGGAGCCTTTTGTCATCTGCATTCCAAATCTAAGCTCTTGTTGTAAGGTTTTGGTCCTATTATATTATAATGCTATCATCTGGGTTTAGGTTACTGACCTATAAACTCAAATCCTGCCCTGTAACTCCATCTGGAAATGACTCTTCACAGCTGTTGCCAAAGCTGTAAGTATGCTAGGTACTCAAATGTAGATCTGGAGTGTGCTCGCTGTTGAAAAAAGACAACACCAAGATTTTTGGTGTCCTCTCACCAGTCCACTCACTCAGAATAAAACTCCACTACAGATAGTCTGGCAGCCCACCATGCCTCCATGACTTCTGCAAGGGAGGGGTCAGCTAAAACAGACTCATTTAGTTTCCAGTATGGCTTTCTACACTGTGAAGTGGACCCACATCGAGTTGTTAATTTAATAACCATGTGATCTAAAATTCACACCCAGTAACCTGCACTTCCTGTATGTGTAATGATGATGATACAAATATAAAGTCAATTCTGGTTTTAATAAACCCTATGGTAGGTGAACCCACCTTTAGAATGCAGTTTCCTATAGGCATCTATTAACCCTGCATGGGACAGAATGCTCTGTAATGTATTTGAAACAGAGAACATTTTCTCATTTGTAAATCCTTGTCTGCCTTCGTCCAGGCCACAGTTAAAATCTCCCAGCCAATGCACCAGTCAGGAAGTATGTAGGAAAGGCTGAATTTCTTTAAATAAAGAAACCCTTGTGCTTTCATTTGTGGGGCATAAATGGCTATTATTCAGTATCTACAGGAACCATAAGACACATCTAACAATAGGGCCCACCCAGGTGGATATCTACCAGCCTTACACTTTAGCTGAGGATTCAAAATAAAATACCACCCCATCACAAACATCTGTGCCTGAGAACCAAAAGGAAATGACCTGAGGCCAAGATTTAGACGCCTGCTGTAGCTCATGATTGGTTTTCAGACGTGTGTCTAACACACAGATGATATTACTCTATAAATTCCTCAAATAATTCAATGTCCCTTAGTGTTTCCTTTTATTTTAATACTATTGATGTTAATAGTACTAATTGTAAGTTTATCCATCCAAAGTAATTAGTTTAAATGTAAACATCAGAGAAAATGTATAAGGGTCTTAGAAGTTCTCGATGCCTAGTTCACTTTGCAATAGAGCCCTCCCACTGCCTTCCATGTCAGTATTAGATGTAACAGATGAGGAGTCGAGTCCTCACCTTCTTAATCTTTACCTGTTCTTTCTTTTGACAGCAAAGCATATTTATTTCCTGCTTTCCAAGATACTGGATCCTGCCCTGTTTTATCAAACCCTGTTTGAATTTCTGGGCCCTGCCCACCCTGTTCTTGGCCTTTCTTTTGAGTCACTGCTTGAAAAGCTCCTTCTTTGTCTGGGGGTGGGGTGGCATGACTCTTTTCTCTACATCAACCACTGTAGTGGGAGCTGGGTGATTTACCATTACTTGAAATGTTTCAGGGCTTTGTGTTTCTACCACAACCTCCATCTGGTCTATCTGTATTGGTTCCACCTGGGTTTGACTAGTTTGAGAGACAGTGTTTAATGTGTTCTGTAATTCATGCTGCCACTTTTTGGCTTGTTGATGCTGTGCAACATTAATTATACCTTCTGAGAGGGACAATCTTCTCTATTGTGTGATGCCCAGGGACAACACCCGTAGGCATGCCCTGTCTGCTCACACAAATTACATTTGAATAGGTTTAGACAAGCTGAGGATGCATGCCCAAAACCTAAACAGTGGCTACAATGTGGGAATCACAGGCTGAACTAAGATGAGCTCTTGAGCCACACTTGAAGCATGACCAGGGCTGTTCTCTATAAAATGGATCCTCGGTCTTTCCCCAGAAAAAGGAGCTGGGTAGGTGCATAGGACCTGCATCAGAGGAGTGTACTTGACTTTATGCATCATCCCCATCCCAAAACTGTTCACTGTCTAATGTGGGCATAGGTTTCCCTAAACCTCACAACGCTGGTGTAACCAGAACAAAATGTCCTCTACATGGACCCTTCATTTTAAACATAACAGTAATTGTTTTGACTAGAGGCTTGGTTAATGTTATAGTGTGGAAGGGTATCCAAGCAGGAGTATTCTTAAGTGTCTGATATTGCATCTAAAATGTTCTAAGTTTGATATACTCTTAAAACTTACATCATAGTTTCCATTTCCTAAGCTAATCAGGGCAAAGATTTCTGAAGAGAAGTAGCATATATATATTTTTAATAGATTCTAGCAATATACACTCTATTTGGAGGTTCCACTAGTCCCCTTGCATAATAGTCTGACTGCATTATGCCAGGGCCGACTCACCCTTAATGATGCATAAAAGAGTCAGACATCTTGAAAATTTGGTCTGAAATCTTCTCAGCCCTCTTAACCTCTTCTGTCTGTCTAGTCCTTTCAGGTTCCCCTCTATAGGAGGTGCAACTTCAATTATCAAGTTTCAATAACCTATACAGGTACCACAGTATCATTCATATTATTTAAAACATGAACAGAGTCATTAGAAGTATTACCCTGGGGTGTGGAGGAGCTCTCTTGCTGAACCTCATTGGTGGCCACTTGAGGAGCTAAGTTCTTTAACAAGTCCTGATAGAAGGGATCCCTAGGATCAGGGACCATTTCCTAAAAATCTTTTGTCCATCCTGCACCTTCCAATGCAATTTTGGGAGACCAGTCTATTGCTTCTAATTCAGTTTCCATTATTTCTCCCCATTCCATAGAGCAAGTCCTGTCCTTAAATGAGTATGTGCGCTCTTCAAGATTAGAGGTGTCAGCCGTGTTCAGCATGGCTGTTTAGTGTTGGTCTGTGGTCGAACAGTCGCTCCAGGCCCCAAACGCTGCCTTTGAGGCCTCGGAGGATTTTTCTGTACTTTAGTCCCGGGAGGCTTTTGGCACACAGAAAATCGCTGTTTTGTCTGCCAGCCTCTGTTATTCCATCGTTATCCTTATGTATTTCAGCAACTCTAGCCTCGGTACTCACTGCCTTACTCAGGGGATGAGTCATGTCTGTAAGCACTCCCTCACCGCACTGACCAGCAACTGGAGAAGTGACAGCAGTCTGAATGTTGCAGCGAAGAGCGCATCATCTAGCTCCAGCAGACGCTAAGCTGTTTCTCTTTTCCAATTTTAAAAAGGGTAGTCATGACTGTATTTTAATAGTCTGTTATGAGTCATTAGAAGCAATAAAAGACAGGCCCAACCTTATTTCTTCGGTATTCTTTGCTTCCAAATCTACTGTTTCTTCCAGATCTTCAACCTAATCGGGATCCAAATCAAGCGCAAGTCCTTATTTTCAAAATGATTACATTTTCAATGCAAAGTAATGCAGTGGAAGAGTCTTGTGCAGCATTTTCCTCTACCTCCTTCTCCACCAGCGTTTCAGATGGACTGGCCATAGTGCTGGCCAGCCCAAAGGTCCCCCTGCTGTTCAGGTAGGTAAAATTTCCTCTCATTCACTAAAAATACCACCAACAGCTTAATCTGGTTCAAGGTCAGTTGGCGTTCATCTGTATCCCCTCCCTGGGTCATGCCTGAAAATAAGCAGAATTTGTCTAGTGTACTTACCTGGTCATCAAAAATGAAATAAATAAACATTCAGCTAGACATGTGACATCGCATCTTAGAGCGTAAGTTCTGAATATACCATTATTTTGTGCTGGCGCATCTCAGTTGCATGGCGCAGGCACTTGTGCGATGCAGCATATATGGGGCCCTCCCATGAAAAACATTAGATATGAAATGTTGATCTCTCATTTTTTCTACAGTGCAGTGTACAGGCCTCTCAACTGTCCCACATAATGAATGATTGACAGTCCTTCACTGTCCAGCCCATGTATTTTAAATAAAATAAAACATATTCTGTGTTGCTCAGTGAATGACAAACTTTGTTAATATGAATGTAGAACTGTCCACATTGCTTTAGATTTCTGTTTACTGTATATGATTTGATTTGTGTCCTACATTTTTCATCTTTTTCCCACATTGATGAAAAGTGTCCCATATTTGTGTGACAAAATGCTGAGAGGTAGTCGGTCCACGTTTCTTACACAGATATTTTTCTAAGGTTTAGTTTTCCAGAATAATGCAATACTTGTCGTGTCTGTGCATCTGACATCTGTGTGTGTGTGTGTGTGTGTGTGTGTGTGTATATACTTACGAAATACATCTAGAGATATACACTGTGATCCATCAGCAATTACTGCTTACTCCAATATGAATATGCTTTGTCCAGAAGTCTAATTAATTATATAAGGAATGGAATTTGGTTTTATGTAGTGTCCTTCACATTAATTACAGTATATCACAAAGTGCTTTACAGTTCAAAATAGAAAACAAGAGAATGTTGCTGCTGTTTTTAGCACACAAGGAGAATCGAGCGTGCAGAGATAGATTAGAGAGGTAATCAGAGACAGGTTAAGAACAGGAAGAAGTGACTTGCTCAGGCTCAAACAGAGTCTGAGGTTGTTGTGGGATTTCAGCATTCTCCAGGTGCACTGTTCTGCTCTCTAACCAATAAGCAAAATTCTTCCTCCTTATTTATAAATATAAATTCCATTATCAGTTTACTGCACAGATATGTAATGCACAGTAGAAGGCTGTAACAGATGAGCTTTTATACAGATTATATATATAAGGAATATGCCATGGACCCAGGAAAATACGCTGATATTTTTCATGAGTGTGTTTAACCTTATGACATAACAAGTGGCGGAGCCACTCATGATGTCATAAGATCACACACACGCAGTGAAAACTGGTGATATTTTTCTCTGGGCCATGGCATATCTACTTATCCAATGCTTGTTTTGTTGAGCGGTTTGTTTAAGGACTTTTAAAAAAGTGTTACTGTTGTTTTATTTTCTGTTGTTGTCCTTGTTTTGGATGACCAGGCAGCTCTGGATGGACATGGGATGTACATGATGGCATTAGTGCATCATTGCCTCTTTACCTTGAACTCACATGGTAGTGCTGGGAGAAAGTGGTGGTTCAGAATGGAAGTGTGAGCTGGCACAGTCTGAAGGAAAACTGAGGAGTGAGGCTTCCTTATCATGGAGAGGAGAGGTGGAGTGTTGGTTGGGAAGTAATGTCAGGGATCGGAATACAGAGGAAGCATGCACAGCTGTCACAACCAGTGTGGTGGCAGTGGTGCACTGTTAATGGAGAACATGAGTAATGGTTTTGGGTTGTTTTTATTCATTTTGTTTCTAAAGAAGTGGAGCTTTAGTACAGGGAGAAACTGAAAGTGGGTGAACCAAGGCAGCCATGAAATGAAACCGTTTGGTGAGAGCTAGCATGTGAGCCACTGTTTCAGTTCTGAAATTAGAACTGGACATCTTACACTGCTGGCTCCTACCTATCAAGAACTACAGTGAGGATATTTTTATGACTTCTGGACAGGGGTCAACTTTAACCTTTTTGCACAAGCCAGCAGGACGAGTGGTTTCAAAATTGTAATAGCCAGCAGATGGTGGCACTAGCCTCAATTATAATGGTAAATTTTGATCACTTCTGCAGGAAAAATGCAATCCTCACCAAAAAGCAACAACAAAAATGCTGACAACCCAAAGGTATACCCACACCTGATCTGTGAAGGCTCAGGAGAGGTGAAACCATAATGTTTTTTCCTGTTGCTTCCTGCGAGTGCGAATGAGGTGTTATAGTTGGGAACTCTAACACCACATTTACCTACTTTGTTGCTTTAACCTTAACTGGTACATTAATGAAGTTTTTGTGATGAATTTCCTTACTTTCTGAGATAGAATAATTGTATCCTCATTCATGCAGGTCCTTTCAGGACCAGTGTGAACATATCCATTGCCAGTGGAAGAACAGGGCCCACCAGACCCTGCTCTTCCATCCCTGCATATGCATACATCTATGTTAGTGTAGACGTGCAAGGCCCTCCAGGACCTGCACTTCCATTTCTGCCAAAAGCCATTTATTTGCTTGGCTGTAAGCTTGTTCAACTTCCAATTTTATCTGATGGGACTTTTCATATTTTCCAAATGTTTTTATTTTACTCCTTAAGACCTTCATTTTGATAGATCATCCCTTAGCTACAAATATTGAGGGAGTTATGGCTTGTTGATGCTAAATGTGGTAAAAAAATTAATTCCAAAATACTTTTCATATGAAGGAATCTTTCCATATCAACCAAAAGAGGCATACAAAAAGGATTCCTTCATTAAAAGAATTAGCAAAAAACTAAGTCCAACATCTTTTTTGTATGAGAGCATCCTTTTTGTATGAAAGTAAAACCCATGCAAAAAGAACAGGAAAAGACTAAGTCCAAAATATTTTTCATATGAGGGCATCCTTTTCGTATGAACAAAGAATAAACATACAAGAAAGGATCCTATAAAACAATGATCTGTTAAAACTAAGTCTGAATTATTTTTCCATATGATGGAATCTTTTTGTATGAAGGAAAAATATGAAAAGAATCCTTCATATGAAAAAAGAATCCAAAAAAATCTAAAATCTTTCTTCATATGACAGCATCCTTTTTCATATGAATGAAAAAAAACATATAAAAAGGCCCTTCATATGAAAAAGAATGTGAGCTTAGTTTTTTGTGATTCTTTTTTGTATGAAGGATCCTTTTCTGTATGTTTCTTTTTTTCATTCATATGAAAAAGTATGCCTTCACACAAAAGACTTGGAAAAAACAAAGTTCTAATTCTTTTTCGTATGAAGGGATCTTTTCTCGTATGGCTGAATTCATTTTCTTATGGCCATATAAAAATGGAATTAAATCATGAAAAGGATCTCAAAATGAAAAATAACACACATTTTTGGGTCAACTTTCCAAGAAGGAAGTGCAGAATTCACCTAAAATGGTCCCTATTAGATATATTAGTGAAAGGAGAAAGTCCAGAGGGGTATTGCCAAGCTCAAAGGAGAAAAGCGTGCATGGAGGAGGAGGACCCTGTAAAAGTATCTACCCCAAATAGATACTTTGCTCAGTATTTACTGAAGAGAGAGGTGGGCATGGCCCACAACTCAGCACCATGGACACAGTGGGGAGGGAGGGAGGTGAGCACTACTCCCTTCACAAAGAAAGGTCCTACAAGAGCTCGCTAAGCTCAAGGTGGACAAGGCAATGGGACCTGATGGCATACATCACAGGGTACTTAAGGAGCTAAGGTGGAACTAGCAGAGCCATTATCAGAACTGTTTAGTGAGTCTCTGAGCACAGGACACGCCCCAGAAGACTGGAGAAGGGCTCATGTGATCCTGCTCCACAAAAGTGGTAGCAGGGAGGAGGCAGGGAAGTACAGAACAGTCAGTCTTACCTCAGTAGTGGGTAAGATTATGGAGGCAATCCTTGAAAGGATAGTGCAACACCTGGAATCCATAGGGGCACAGGATCCAAGACAGCATGGGTTTACAAAAGGAAGGTCCTGTCAAACTAATCTCATAGATTTCTTTGACCGGGTAACCAGAGTGGTGGACCAAGGGGGCAGTTGATGTCGCCTACCTTGACTTCAGCAAAGCTTTCAACACTGTTCCACATAGAAGATTGATAAATAAGCTGGGTAGGCTCAGGGTGGGTCAGGAGTTGGTCAACTGGGTGGCAAACTGGTTGACGGGCAAAAACAGAGAGTGGTGGTAAATAGTATACAGTCAGAAGAGATGCAAGTCACAAGTGGGGTACCTCAGGGATCAGTCCTGGGGCCAGTCCTCTTCAATATCTTCATTAGTGACATTGCAGATGGACTAGAGGTAAGCTTGTCTGTTTGCAGATGACACCAAGATCTGCAACAGAGTAGATGATCCAGATGGGGTGGGCAGAATGAGAAGAGATCTGGATAAACTAGCAAAATGGTCAGAAGAGTGGCAACTGGGATTTAATGCAAAGAAGTGCAAAATCATGCACATAGGGAAGAGAAACCCTGAAGCCACCTATAGGCTGGGAGGAGTTGCTGGCAGTCACAAAGGAAGAAAGAGACTTGGGCATCATCATCACCGATGACCTGAAATCATCAAGCAGACCTCTAAAGCAGTAGGTAAGGCTAGGGGATGTTAGGGTGTATTAGTAGGTGTATCACAAGTCATAAGAGGAGGTAATAATCTCTCTTTACAAGACACTGGTTAGGCCCCATCTGCAGTACTGCATGCAGTACTGAAGGCCACACCTTCACAAGGACATTAACCAAATTGAGGCAGTCCAGAGAAGGACAACCAAAATGGTGCAGGGACTGCATCAGAAGACATATGAGGACAGATTAATGGAGCTCAATATGTATACCCTTGAGCAAGAGGAGGAAGAGGTGATATGATCAAACATTCAAACACTTTAAGGGCATTAACAAGGTGAAAGAGTCTAACATGTTTAAATCTAAGAAAAATAGCAGGACAAAAGGACACAGCATGAGATTAGAGGAAGGCTGATTAAGGGGAATGTGAGAAATTATTTTTCAAAGAAAGAATGGTGGATGCATGTAACGGCCTACCTCAGGAAGTGGTGGCTATGAATACAGTGCAGGACTTCAAGCATGCATGGGATAGGCATAAGGGAGCAATATAGATGAGTATGACTAGGTAGGCCACTGACAGAGCAAAGGCTGATGGCACATTTATAAGGTAGAAAAGAAATGGGCAGACTGGATGGGCCTTGTGGTCCTATCTGCCAGTCAACCTCTATGTTTCTATGTTTCTATGATTAGTAAGATACATGTGTTGGTGTGTGCAGGATGTCATTTTGTGGGTTTTGAACATTTTTGGAAAAATCAAAAACAAGATGGCAGCCATACAAAAAGGATCTTTGTCCTCACAAAAAGGATTACCCATAAGAAAAATTATCCTTTTTCGTATGGACAATATTTTTTTCAAGCAGCAGTTCAAAGACCATACTGAGCATGCTCAGAACCAAAATTTTAAAATGTAATAACTTTGAAAAGGATTACTAGTTTTCACCAAACCAGTGAAAGGCACCACTGTGGCGATACTTTCTACCCTGAAATTTCAGATCAAAATTCCAAACCATCTGGGAGTTACGTGATGACAAAAAATCCCGCACAATAACCCAATTTTTTTACTATTGTCTCTATCTGCATCTCAGAATCCACACATCCAACAACAGCAAAACATGACACTTCAAGAGATGTACCCCTGAGACCATGCATGCAGAGTTTCATGCAAATCCATTTGAATGGATGGAAGCTATTAAGTGCAAAGTTTGAGTTTTAACATAGAAACCACTGCTCAACCTAGCTATAGTGGCACTACTGCACCACTGTAAGATTAAGATATATATATACATATAGAGAGAGAGAGAGAGAGAGAGAGAGAGAGAAGAGAGAGAGAAGCGCTATAGAGATAGATAGATAGATAGATAGCTATAATGTATGTGGACAATATTTGAGAAACTGATACGTGTTGTTAAAAGAGCTCTGTTAATGTATAAAAAGTGATAAAATGATTACATTTGTGCTAATTTTATAGTTTATCTACTAGAGATATAGGGCTTGCTTTTCAATGGTCAGGACTGGCACAAGGGCTTATATGAGGATAAATGGTGCAAGGGACTACTTGTGCCAGACCTTGCACCAGTCCCAATTTCCTTTTTTAAACTTTTATTTTCAATTTTGCATTAACTTTTAATAAGTACAGCTATGAAAACAACAATTGATACAAGGAATAAAATAAAATTCACAATCGTACAGAGATACATAAGGGAGGCATATAAGTAAATAAATACAAACAAAATATATAGAGTCTTGAAGTACATTTGGTCTCTAAAAGAGCATCCTTATTTTATACCACAGTTTTATTTCATATTGATAAATGTATTATTCAATTCCTAGCCTATACTCAGTTCCTCTTCTGCCACAAACAATGGCATATTGAGTTAGCTCAAATGATAATCATCATCCTTATTTCCTCAGGGAACAAACTCAGTTCTATATTGAGGTATATAAAGCACCCACCATCTCTAAATCTTTTTTCTTTCTTTTTTATTGATGAAATAACTCAGCAAGTGGGTGCTTCACTCTTTGAAAGATTTTTCCCTGCACTGATGCTTTTCCTGGGTACTATATCAACCCAGTACTCCACCTCAGCCAGATCTCTCATGAGCTTCCACAATCATTGTAATTTCATCTGGGCTGAATTTTCCACCAATTTTATTCCAAATTTTGCAAAATGCAGACCAAATTTGTATATATTTATTAATATTCTCTTCTAAAATATATGTAGGCGATCTATCCTGGAATGATCCAGCATTTTCTATCCATTCCAGGAATGAAGGTGCTTCTACTCCTTCCAGTGTTGCAGGAGGATTTTTTAGCTACCAGAGCCCCCATATTCAATAGCACCAATTGCTCATCCTGCAAATCTGGATAAGCAGCAGTAAATCCAAATATGGCAATACCTGGGTCAAATGAGGTATCCAGTCCCAAAACTTTTCCCAAAGTAGTCCATATATCTCCCCAGTACTTATTTAATTTTTAACAAGTTATTAGCATATGTGCAAGTGTCCCTTTTGTTTTATCACATCTCTGTTCAGAGACAGCAGCGTCGAACTTATGCAATCTGAAGTTCTCATACTAGGTTTTGTGAGGAGTGAGAGAACTAATGAGGTCCATAAATGCCCCTACTTACTAGTAATAACTAGTCAAAGAACCAGAAAGAATGAATTTATCAAGTTGAGATTTAGGCCTATTCAATACAGTGGCACTTCTGAATACACGCAGTCAGCAGCCAGCCATGGTGGAGAGAGGAGGGCTGAGCTGGTTGCGGCTCCAGTGGAGATGCTGTGTTTCTGGGGGATACTGGGAGGTGCACAGATGAGTTGGGGACCACTAGACTACCATGGAAATAAATCATATTTTACAGGAAATGGGTCGGGAGGCATGCAGGGGGGTGGGGACAGCTAGACTACCATGGAAATAAAACATATTTTACAAGGAAGCGGGTCAGGAGTCATGCGGGGGTGTGGGGACCACTAGACTACCACAGAAATTCACCTTAATTTAAAGGTAGCAGGTCGGAGTCATGCAGGGTGGTGGGGACCACTAAACTACCAGGGACGTTACATTTAATTCGATTGTGAATGGGTCAGGAGCATACCTCTCAACTGTCCCTGATTATCAGGGACATCCTTGAAATTTCCTCACAATTACTCTGTCCCTCCTCACAGTTGTGTTTCTGTGGCTACACAGTGGAAATCGTAGCACAAACTAATGTCAAGCATTAAAGTTACAGACTTGTTCTTCATTAGGAACTGCATTTTGCACTAAGACCCTTATTCTACGGCTGTCTGGGTGGATATCTCTACTTTTGAAGATGTGTCCCTGACTGTGGTCCTTTGTCCCTGATTTGTTTAGCCTTGTCCCTGATTCAGGAGGCAAGGCGTTGTAAAGATATGTATGTATTGATTGTGCCTGGTAGCACACAGTTCCTGCTGCTTCCAGGCTGTACTTCTATTCTGACCAACAGATGATGCTGTGGGTATGCCTTGGCCTGCAACGTCCAGCCTGTACTACCATTCCGACCAAAGGGAGCTTTGTGCTCCATGCAGTAGCACTGGGCAAACTGTATGCTAAGCAGCACTTAATGAGATGCAAATGTACCTATTTGCCCATGGATTACCTAAGCAGGCTCATTTGCATGGGAGCTTTGAATATAGCTTCCGTTTGCCCAGGCTAACTAGTTTGCACCTGGCTAATGTGTTAGCACTGTGCAATCAGGTTAGCCCCAGGCAAACCTCACTGCAGCATAGCACACTAAGCACAGCTCTGCAGTGTGTGGCTTACATTGTTGTTTGCAGTCATACCTTTCAACTGTCCCTGATTTTACCTCAAACCTTTACTCTGTCCTTCCACATATTGTGTTTCCATGACCAAACAGTGGGGGTTGTCAGCATAACATAATGTAAGACATTAATGTTACTGACGTGTTCTTCCTTAGAAAATGCATTTTACACTACACCACTTATTCTACCAGCTTCCTGAGTGGATATCATCAATTTGTAAGGTGTGTCCCTGATTTTAAACCTTTGTCCCTTATTGTTTAAGCCTTGTCCCTGATTTATGAGGCAGGAGGTTGAGAGATGTGTTTGCAGTGGATGTGAGACATCTCTGTGCAATCACACGCAATGTTCTCCACCTGCAACACTGGCTTACTACAGAGTCTAATGGGCTGCAGTTGCAGTTTGCACTTCCCTGTTGCTATATTCAGTGCTGTCTTATTCCCGGCTATTTTTGCCTACATTTCCGAGACCAGTTTACTGCTTCCTTAGACTGCTATATTCAGCAGGATTAGCACCGGCTATTTCCTTTGAATATAGCTTGCTTTGTGCTCGGGCTAAGTTTGCCCACCGTGCAGTGCTAATTTAGCCCCGGGCAAAGTTTTGAATATCTGGCCCTTAGTCTGGTAACATACGAGACATCTCTTAAGCCGTTAATCATTTTAGTGTATCTCCTCTGCACCTTTTCTAAACATGTAATGTCTGATTTTCTAAAGAGACACCACAGCTGAGATGCAAAGTCTAAATGAGAGATCACATTAGCTCTGTAAAGGGGCATTAAAATTCTACTGTCTCTAGATTTATTATTTCTTTTAATAGCCCAGATAACTCGATTCGCTTTGAGAATTATTTCATTTATCTGTAGATTAGGAAATCATCGGAGATCACTACTCCAAGGTCCTTTTCAGTATCATAGCTGATTATTGTCATATTATCCAGCATATAATCATGCATAGAATTACTAGCTAGAAAGTGTAGAATTTTGCACTTAGTATGATTTATCTTCATTTCCCAAGTTGAAGTCCACTGTGTTATTAAATCTAGATCTTTTGAATTACGGCAATTTGATCAAGGCTAGCATGGACCACCAAATTTTATGTCATTGGCATACTTGACTACATTAAAATAACATGATTGTGTAATGTCTGAAATAAAGAGCTGAAAAGACAGGGCCCCAAGACCGAACCCTGTGGTACTCCTTTCAAAACAGAACCCCCACTCGAAAGTTGACCATTTATCAGTATACATTGATGTACGGTTGTTTAACCAATTAGTTATACATGTAATCAGGGTTGAATTTATATTAAGTTGATGAAGTTTGTGTAACAAAGCCCCATGTGGAAGAAAATCAAATGCTTTACTAAAATCGATGTAAACCACATCATATGGAATTTTGTTTTCCAACTGCATACTTAAATCTTCATAAAAACATAGCAAATTGGTCAGGCAACTTCTCCCTTTTTAAAACCATGCTGCTCCATATCAATATTATCAAGTGATGAAGATATCAGATCCTTAATTATACCTTCCAACAGCTTTCCCATAGGGATGTGAGGCTTATAGGACTGTAATTTTCCGTTGATTTCTAAGGCCTTTTTGTAAATAGGGATGACATCGCTGTCTTCCATAAATCGAGCACATAATTATAATTCAGACAGTGCTCAAATAACAATTTTAGGGCATTGACAAACTATCTGCCAATAGATAAAGTAGGTGCCCAGAGATGTCATCAGGAGACACACTAGTTTTGCTTTTAAGAGATAACAGTTTGGTATGACTATCCATAACAGAAATGGATATATTACTGCTAGGGGAAGAATCTGTGTATGTGTTATTCTGTTTTTTAAACACATTACAATAATTTATACTGAAAAATTTGCCATGTCCTGTGAATCATAAATGAGCATATCGTTTACCTGCAGTGGACCAACTTGACAGGTAGTCTTTTAAGGGACTTTATATATGAGAAAAAGTTTTACTATTATCTTTATGTGCATTAGTTGCCAATCTCAACTCCCACTTTCTTTTGCCTTTCTGATATTATATTTGCATTTTTTGGATACACAAAAGCAATTCCAATTTGATGGAGTGCATGACTTTAAATACATTTTATAACTGTTTTCATTCTTTTTAATAAGCCTAGTCAAATCTTTTGTTATCCATTTAGGATTAGATTTATGGGATGTGGGTTTTAATTTAAGGTGTTAAATATGTTTTATGAATGATGTTAAAATATATTTGTAATAGCTTATTATTTTTTACCTGAATAGTATCCAGATTAATATATTTACTCCAATGTTCCATAATCACTGGAACTTCTAAATCCCTATTCAAGGCTGTCTGGCAGTATCCATTGGGGGGTACTGTTCTATCAGGAACCTATAGATTTTGAAATTAGATGTTTATTAGAATCCAAACTTTCAAACAGTGTATTTAAAGGAATCTCTTGTATTTTAAATGAGTTATTATTTTTTAAATAAAATGTTTGACTTGAAGGTACTGCCATCTCTGCTCAGATATTATTCCATATTTTGCTTGAAACTGTTCAAATGTCAATAGCGTATCTCCTTCATAAAAATTCCTTATAGAACAGATTTGCTTTTGATTATACCATTCCTCAAACACCATATCTACTGATGGAGGAAACTTCCAGTCCTAAAAACAGGTGTCCATCTGGAGAAATCCTTTCCGGACATTTCTTTTATTGCCTGATTCCAGGCTTGAAGAGTGGAATTAGTTATATTTAAGGAACCTATAAAGCTATTCCCTGTCTATAATTATTTAACCCCAATAGATTTATAAGATGCAACCCTGCTACTTCTTTTTCTGTTTTTAAACCTGCCCCTCCCTCCTGTTCTGGATGAAACCAGTAATGCAAGATTTTCATATGTGCTGCCAAGTAATAATTAAAAAATTAGGACAACCTAATCGCCCGCTTTCCTATTAAACCAAAGTTTCTCCAACGATATTCTGGCTCTCTTTCCTGCCACAAAAGACCCTGACCATTCTGTCCAATTTCTGAAAAATGTTTTACCTAAGCGATTGGAATTGATTCGAACAGAAACAGGAGCGCGGCAGGATGTTCATTTTACAAATGTTTATTCTGCCAATCAAAGCCGATGGCAAATATTGCCATTTATCCAAATTCTCTTTATTCTGTCTATCAATGGATCATAGTTCAATTGCATCACTCTGTTCATATTAGCTGTCAGTGTTATTCCTAAATATTAAATTTTTTCCGTATTATATTTTTAACACAAGATTTGTTATTTTATTTTCCTCTTCAAGATACATCATCTCACTTTTCAACCAATTAACTCTACAACCAGACAACTTACTAAAATTTTCTAATATATCCCCAGTTATAGGGTAAGAGCAGTTTGGATCTCTCACCATTAATAAGATATCATCTGCATAAAGTAATATAGGTGATTTTACAGAAACTTTCCTATTAACAATTACTATCTGTTCCTTGACTCCTGATCTTAATTGCCAGAGGTTCTAAAAATGGCAAATAGCAGGGAGGAAGCGGACATCCCTGCCTTGTTCCTCTTAATAATTTTATAGGGCTGGAAAGAGAGCCATTACTTTTAACCCTAGCCTGAGGGACTCTATACACCAGTTTAATCCAATCTACAAATTGTCCCAAAAGCCCACAAGCCTTCATTACTTCAAAAGGAAGGGCCACTGCACCATATCAAAAGCTTTTTCAGCATGAAGAGATATGAGTGCAGTGTCCATTCCAACCTCAGCTGTATAATGCAAGCATATCGTGTATTATGTTGTAATCTCCTATCCTTTATGAACCCAGCCTGATCATGATGAATCAGGTCTGGAATTAGTCTTGAAAGCCTATTTGTCAACATTTTCATAAAGATCTTATAATCAGTATTCAATAAAGATATTGATCTATATGACCCACAGCTCTCAGAATCTTTATCTTTTTTTTTTAAAATAAGTGTGGCAATGGCTTCATTAAAGGACCCTGTAATTTCTGCTTCTTTCAAAAGGAATTAAATAATTCCACTAATATGGGAACAAAGACCTCTGACATATTCCATCCTGTCCCAGACTTTTCCTTTGGTTGTTCTTTATAACCTTTTCAATTTCCCCTAGGTTATATCATTATTCAGCAATCTCAGATCCTGTCAATATAACTTTAATAAAGGCATTTTCTGAATATATTCCTAATATGAATAACCTCTACATGCTCTTCCGTGTATATAATTTTTTCATAATAGGACTCAAATATTTTATTAATCTCATTCTTTCAGTAGCTACTGAGCCATCTTCCCTTCTTATTTTAGGGATCCTATTACTATTTCTTTCACATTTTAATTGATAGGCCAAGATCTTTCCAGGACAGTCTCCGTAATAATAATATTTGGCTCTAGTTTTATATAACTCTCTATCCTTTTTCCTGCATATGTTTTTCCACCCTGCTTTTTGCTAAAGGAACTCTTTTTCTGACTGCTGTGTCCCTCTTAAATATATACTTTTCCTCTGAACACATCAATTCCTTCTCTAAATCCTCTAAGTATTTATTGTATTTTATATTCCTAATCCCTTATTGAGTCATACACCACCCCTAATACAAGTCTTCAGGGCATCCAAAAGGAATTCATTTAATACCCTGGTTAGCATTAAAAGCTAGACGAACAAATTTCCTTTTGTATTTGTTTCCTTAAACCCTGAGCAAATACAAAGTGAATTGTCTAACCTCCATGAAATTTGTGTTCTGCCCTCCTCTACTTTTCTCAATTCCATAGTCAAAATGACTGACAAGTGGTCTGATATCCTAATAGATTCATATTCAATCTTCTTAACCACTCTCTTTATTCCCTGGGACAGAATATAATAGTCTAGTCTACAGAAATCCTTGTATGGCTTTGAGTAATATGAGAACCTCCCCATCTGGATATAATTCTCTAAATGGTTCTACTAAGTTGAGGTATTTAACCATATTTTTACCATTGTGATAGCTCCTCTATTTTTTTCCAGCATAGGTGGTTTCCTATCTAAAATCCCAAATGTTAGATTAAAGTCCCCCACTATTATTTCCATATTGAACTGAGAAATTTCCAAAAGATTTAGAAAAAAAGATGGGTCATCATAATTAGGACCATATATCGAGGTAATCAACCAATTTTATTCTCTCAATACTACATGCAGAATAACTTAGCATCCTTCCATATTCCTGACTATCTTTACCACCATATGTGGAATGTAATTCCTAATATAAATTGCAACTCCTAGCATATTCTGGATAGAATGAACAGCAGCCACTTGTTCCTAAAAGGTTTCTAAAATACACTGCATCCTGTGGCTTAAAATGAGTCTCTTGTAAAGCAAATAGTCTATATGTTTTTTTCGCTATGCCAATAACTTTCCTTATTTTTGATCTTTCTACTTCCATTGAGGTTCCAGGGCATAAACTTAAGGTCAATCATTTTAATATTCCCCTAGATCCAGATATTCATTTCGATGCTGCTTCTCTGAACTCCACCTCAACATGTAGTACTTTCTATTCTGACATTGACCCACATTCCTTTTTCCTTAGCTTCATTTTGAAATAGAAAAACATTGAGCACCCATGCTTCTTAAGTCTTTGTTTCCAAAGTTTTATTTACTCTTTTTAGCTTCTCCCCAAATCCTATCCGCTCCCATATTCCTTAAACTCCTCTCCTTTTTCCTTATATCTAGGGTCCATATCTGTTCCCTCAAAATGCTATCTTTATTACCAATCAACAATAAATTCACAAGAGGAGACAAAAGGTTTTATTAATCCCTCCAAATCCTAAAACCAAATGGACAACTGGTTCCCCACACACACACACATTTGAGGTTGTTGAGGGTTTTGGTGCAAAAAGGCAGCTTCTGGAGATAGTATGCTGAGCAATGGTCACCCGACCACTCACGCACAGACCTGTACATACATCCACCACTGGCTCACCCTCCAATAATACTTATTTCCCTTAATCTCAACCTTTCTGGCAGGGCCCATCTATTCAAGTTACATCACCTCCCTCTTGTGCTGATCCTTCCCTATGATCCTTTTTCTTATTCTGCTAAAAGTCTCTGCTTCTTTAGGAACTAGAAAAACATAGTTCTCTCTTCCCAAAAGACCTTTAACCTTGCAGGGTACAACATGGGTAAGAAATACCTTCACTATGGAATTTATCCCCAGCTGAGTCAAAACTCTTCTTTTTACTAGTACAGAAGGTGGGAGGTCCAGAAATATCTGTAATTTATGTCCTCTGAACATCAAGCCTTTTTCATTTCTAGCTTTAGCCAAGATTTTTCCCTATCTTGAAATTTCAATGTCTTGACATACATGAAGCATGGTCTATTCTGATTACCTCTTGAAACAAAGCGCCTATGGCCTCTATCAGGTTAAATTTTTTGTGAGGGATATTGTAGGCCCATAATATCAGATAACATACTGTAGAATAGAATTTATTTGCAGTTCTTTTTATTTTGCTATGTTCACTGGCGCAGATGAAAATACGAAGTTTGTAGAACCACAAATATATTCAGAGTGAGGTTGTGTATACATGCAGTTGTTTACCCTGCTGACACATGCCACAAAAACTTCACCACCTCCTTGCTTTCACTATTCATACCAACATACAGTACCTTGATTGATTAAGCTTTTTGCTGTTCTTGCTCTTCTCAGTTCTGTTTTTCTGTGTATTTACACAACCCCCATCTCCCCTTTTGCTTCTGCATCACTTCAATACCTTCAGCTGACTTCTCTCACTATCTATCCATGTTGCTAGGCTCAGTGGGTTACCAAAACACTTAGCCACATGTCCTGCTCCTCTACCAATACTGCACACTCTCTCCGCTACTGTAACCGACAATGCAGAGCAATACAGAGTAAAAACTACAAAGGTACACTTGTTCAACATTTTTATTTGTATTATAAAAGTGAAAGAAGTGAAAAGAAAAGTGACAATAAAAGCGATTTAAAAAATCAAAGGGCTATCCTCATTAGTCCTTGTCCTCATCAATACTTGGTACTCTGTCTTCACAAACCTGAAAAAGAAGGTATTTAGTTACAGTACTGTATTAAGTTTAGAAGATAGTGCTCAAATGTGTAATAGAGTGCTGCTTACCAGTTCAGAAATCAATAATAATAATAGCTTTATTTAATAGAGCACCTTTCATAATATCAAAGTGCTTCACAAATTCACAAATAACTCCATAAAATGTAATTAAAATCACAGAGAATCAGGGAATGCCTTACTCCACAGGAATGTTTTTGTGCCTACTAAAGCTCCCCACAGTCCTTCACTCATGAAGCTGATGGGGCAGAGAATTCAGAGGGTAGGGGCAGCAAACATAAACGTGTAAGCCCCAGATGAATTCAAACTAACCCTCAGAATCTCAAGCAACCCCTCATCAGCTGAGCAGAGTTGTTGCACAGGGGTGTAAGGAGTCAGAAGCTCTTTCAAATAGTCAGGACCAAGTCTGTGTAGGGCTTTGTAGGTTAACAAACCTACCTTAAAGGTGATCCACCACTGAACTGGCAGCCAGTGCAGATCGTGCAGTACTGGGGTAATAAGGAATCTCCTAGATACCCCAGTCAATGAACATTCAGCAGCATTCTACACTAGCTGCAAGTGGCAGATATCAACCCCAGGAAGCCCTAAGTAAGGGAGTTGCAATAGTCAAGGTGCAAGGTCACAAGGCATGGACCAAAACGGGCAGATCACTGGACAGAACAAGGTGCTTGATCCTGGCAATGTTTCAAAGATGGTAAAGGTTAACTTAACAACTGCCGACACCTGATGATGAAGAGTCAGCCCATCAGTCAAGTATCACCCCAGGTCACACAGCCTTTTAGAGGTAAGGATCTGAGCACCCCAAAAGAATAAACTGGAGGGCAAATCAATCCTCAACCCCTCTGTTCTGCATCCCGGATCCACTACCAAAACCTCAGTTTTACCTGCGTTTAACTTTAACCCACTGGAATTCATCCAATCTTGGATTTCAGTGAGGCAGCTGTTAAATACCGAGAGAACACTAACCTGGTCGGGGCACAAGAAGGTAGAGCTGGATATCATCAGCATAGCAGTGAAACCTCAGCCATTACCATCTTACAATGTCTCCGAGGGTAGCATATACACTGCAAACAACATGGGAGACAGCACTGAGCCCTGAGGCACCCCACAAAGCAGAGAGAAGACTCAGTTGTAAATGTTCATTTTAAGCATTCGGTGTGCTTCAGCTCTGCCAGCTTGCTCGAATCACAGATACATAGATACATAGACAGTGTCGGCAGATAAGGGCCTATGGCCCACCCAGTCTGCCCATTTGAGCTTGTAAGTTCAGTTTATGTTTTCCTAGAAGTCAAATCCTCACCTTAAAATTTCTTACTATAAAACATAGAAACATAGAAGTTGATGCAGATAAGGACCACAAGGCCCATTAAGTCTGCTCATTTCTTTTTCTACCTTATGAATGTACCATCGGTCTTGCCTGTGCTTTCGCTTCACCTCAATGTCATACTTTGTTTTAAAATAACAAACAGCCTTCCTTACACCATTTTCTGTAGCATATTTACCAGCATTGAATCGCTGTTCAGCAGTATAAACACTGTAGGTCAAATGCCTTTCTTTTGCTTGGGGTGACTGGCATTGAAGCTCATTTACAACGCACTGAGCCACAGGAACAGAAACCGATGCTTATTCTGCAAGGTTGTCAGGTTTAACATCCTCTATTGTTGTAAATGGTCTTTTGTGTCCCATGGCATGATCTAGCCATCTCAGGAGAGACATGCTGCTTTAGTAGCTGCTAAGTAGCTCAGAGATGGTAGCGACAATAGGCTGAAGGCAACACAGGATACCTGTAGTACTTAATAGTATTTAATAGCGAAGCAATTAAAAGATGCAGCTGCAAATGACAGGATGTGATCAAGCTATTCTTACCTTGATCACTGCAATTAGCAGGTATTTGACATGTAGTCACCTTTTCAGCTCTGTAATCAAACAGTAAGCAAGAACAGTGTTTTTATGTTGAAGAAGTTGGTGCCGGGCGTGAACATAGGAGGACCGCAAACATGATCAGATTCTTGACACCACACAGGCGTTTTAGCCCTACCCACATCTTCTTCCTTCAGTTTAGATATACTTTCCCCACTGTTAAACTTTTATTTGCTTGAAAGAAAAAAAACCTCCGACTGGGAAGTCCAGATGAAGGGGTTACCTAAAACCTGTTTTGATTCTTTCCATGGGCCTTCCAACGAGGTATCAGACTTTGCCTCTTCTCCCACTCATTCTGTTCTCTTGTCTCTCTCCCAGTCTCCATGCTTTCTTTCTGTTTTGGTGTTTGTATAGCATGGCTTGATTCAACTGCTGCAGCATGCACTAATTCAGATACTCAACGGTAAAGCCTGACATTCCCTTTGTGACTACCCGCTATCAAGGGAAAAAAGTGATTATTTTTATCACCATGCCCTCTCCAAAACAAACTGTTGACCAGGCATTGACATTCCCACAGCCACTCACTATTTAGGGAAGAAAAAAATAGCCAAATATTTTTCTCTTTCACAAGATTATATCACAGTTAAGGAGGCTCAATGGTAGAACTACACCATTCTTCCTGAAGTTACCGCAATCAAGAAGAAGCACTAAATATATTTTTCTTTTCCCTTCCTTTCAAATCAATGAGAAGAGAGGCAAGAGAACCCAGATGATACCAATTCTAAGCCTGTTTCTTTACTTTGTTGGGAGAGGAAAAAACAAGAAAGAATAAACTAGAGAGCATTGATTCCACCATTACATACAAACACCATCTGCATGCGAGCGGGGGTTCTGACTCAAGCGAGCACTCAGCAGTTCTGCTAGTGCACTGTGCTCTCGCCTGAGCATTTTGGGAGTTCAGGATGCTCCACCTCCTCCAGGACAGAATCTGCCCCAGCATCTCTAAATCAGTTCGAACTGCTCCTGTCTTTTATTAATTATTGCAGTTAGGTGCTCCATTTTATACATTAAAATTATTAAATGATGCCATTGATGTAGTGTCAGGGAACCTGAAGAAAGCCATTTCAAAGAGAGACCCTTCTTTGCAGTAAGGGTGCATATTGTCAAAGATTCCTGACTTTGGTTTCTGACAGTTTTGGATATGACGAAAATAGAAACAAGTGCGGTGTGGGGGTACATCTGTAAATATCTCTATTATGGCCCCAAAAAGTCAGCCAGGAATGGCTGTAATTTTGGACAGTGCCAGAAAATATGTCCATGTGTACTCAGAGGATTACCACTCTCCCTCCAGCAGGAGGTATCCTCAATCAGAGTACTTTGTTTGAATGGGTGGGGTATTAAAGTATCTAATTGTCAGTTTGATGAAAACTCCTTCCAGGTCGAGGACACCATATCTGAGTGAAAGAACTTCAAGTGGGAACCACAGAGATTTTCATTCAGTATTATACCTAAGTCCAATTCCCAGGTCACCCTGATCTTCTGCAAAGAGTCTCCCGTAAGCAATTATTGCTTGGTATAAGTATATTATTACATGGGCTGAGGGGCTCTACCTTCCAGTGTAAACTGCAAAAGCTCCAGAATTTTTGGCTGGGAGTTTCTAAGGGTGAGTCCTTCTTTAAGTGATTTAATAAAGTTAAGCTCCTGCATCACCATAAAGCAATCCTGCTCTTGGAGGTCAAACTTAGCTCTAATTTTCTCAAAGGATAACAAACCACCTATACCACTAAAATGAGCCACCAAGTGAAGAACCACTCTTTTCCAATGCTGGAAACCATGGTCCAGGTGAGCTGGTAAAAAGTTGGTGTTATGGGGCAGTAGAGAAGACCCTATGGCCAGAGAGTTGTTTGGATTTCAGAACTGCCTACCAGTTCTTCAGGGTATTAAGTGTGTATGGGTTGTACATTATATCTATTAGGGGGATGTTGGATGTTGTAGGCAGCAGCATTTTATTTAAGTTAAAATGTCTTCCTCCCTTAGCTCGAATCTCTCCACTTGGCCTGATGTTGAGGATGGAGCCAATAGATTACTATTCTAAGTTGAGATGCCAGGTAATATGCCTCTAAGTCAGGCAGCACCAGTCCCTCTATCGTCTTTGGAAGTTGTAAGATTGAATAATGCACCCTAGATTTCTGTGAGTCCCAAACATATTTAGAGATTCTCTTATTAAGCTCCTGATAAATTTAGATAGTAAAGGAACAGGGAGTGTCTAGGCCAGATATAAGAAGTGAGTCAGATGATTAATCCTTACTGCCTCAATCCTCTGGATCATAGGGAGAGGAATAACCCTTCATCTCTCCAGGTCATTTGTGATCTGACTTAGCAGGGGAAGGTAGTTGAGATTACTTATTTAGGTATGGTCTCTTGCTAAGTTTACCCCAAATATTTTGGGTGTGGGGATCCCATCTGAATGGAAATGACTGCTGTATAAGAGTTGAAGGGGTATACTGTATGTTTAATGCCTCTGTTTTTGTAGGATTTATCTTATAACCTGCTATATTGCTAAATTCTGTTAACAGTTGCCATACCTGTGGAAAAGAGTGCTCTGGGTCTGTAATATACAAGAGCAGTTCATCAGCGTATAGTGCTAACTAATGTTATTCCTTCCTGCTTGTACTACCCCACAGCTGACTTTTGTCTAGTCATATGCACCAAGGGTTCTAAGTAAGCAGTGCTGCAGAATAAGGAGATAGGTTCTGAGTATGACCCACTTATTTTGATGCATGCTGTGGGATGGTCATATAATGACATACTTAGATATATAAAGTCTCAGAAATCCCATCTCTCTAAGGGTGGCCACCAAAATGACTACTCCACCGGTTGAAGGCCTTCTCTGCGTCAAACTTAGGAGCAGAAAAGAGGAGTTCGACCAGATGGAACAGTGCAGAAGGTGGAGCATATTCTTAATGCTATCTTGCCTGCCTAGTAATGATAAAACCATATTGGTTAGGGTTGATCAATATAGGGAGTAGGGATTCCAGCGTCTTGGCCATCACCGATGCAAAAATCTTATGGTCAATGTTCCATACCAATATCGGTCTATATGAAGAGCAAAGCAAATACGGGTTTCAAAATACTAAACATTGTGGCATGCCTCAGGGCTCAGGTGTACCTCCTCCATCACCTCCTGGCATGTCCCTGAAGGGTAGGTGTCAGCTGCTTCTGAAACATTCTATAAAATTCATTAGTGCAGCTATCTGGCCCAGGACTTTATTTGTTTTCAGGTTTGAGATAGCCTACCCCAGTTCGGTAGGATTATGAGGAAACTAAGGCCTCTTCCTGTGTTTGGGATATAATTGGAAGATTCAATCATGCCAAAAAGCTTGCATCTTTAAGGGATCCACTGCACATTCAGGCATATACAGGGTCTGTTAAAACTGTGTAAATGGGGCCACTAGGGCGCTAAATAGGATGGCAGCTAAAGATCAGCTCCACAACCCTGAGAGAAATATCCTTTAAAATCCTTTTTCTATCAGCTGGTATTATATCCTCACTCTACTGTAACTTGTGGTGTAATACTCAAGCTACACTAATTTAGCTTCATTGATACAAAAAGCCTTCATTTGCTGTGTGGAAACTGCTATTTTACTGAAGATCCTCCTGGATGAGGTAGGCCTGAAAATATGGCTGAAGGCTGCCACAAACCTGGGAGCAACCATCAGTTGAGGCAATGTTCGCCAACTGGCGACCCAGATGGCATAAGTCATTGTGGCAACTAATCGAAACACCCAAGTGGTTCAAAATTTAGAAGCCAGGATGCTGCATATTGAACAGCAGGTCTCGCAATGGAGGGGCATGTTCAGGACTTAAGGTCAGAATTAAGAGATCAGCAATGGACCACACAGATGCTGCACAGTAAGATGGATGACCTCTGGAATCGAGAGTCGCCGTAATAATCTTCACTTCCTGGGCTTCCCTGAGCGTGTAGAAGGCAAAGATACTGAGGGATTTCTACAATTAGCCATCACTGAAATGCTGCAGTTGGACCCATTGATACCACTCCAGGTGGAAAGCGCACACTGTACGTTAGCCCCATGTCTCAGGCCCAGGACAGACCACGACCTATCATAGCCTGATTTATTGATTTTAGGGACAAAGAGAAGATCCTAACTAGAGCTCATGAGCTACAGCATGTAGTGTGGAGATCGAATAGGATCCACATCTTTCAGGACTTCTCTAAGGATCTGCCGGACAAAGGCCGAGCATACTCTGAGGCAAGGCATAAAATGCACAGTATTGGACTGTCCTTTCCTTGTGTTACCCAGCCATGATGCGGGTTGTGCATAATGGGGTCCTGAACAGTTTTGAATCTCCTGATGCACTCATGGATTTTTACGGTGCAACTGGCACAGAATTCCTCACCACTACCAGGGACCCCTTCAGCAAAAACTGCTACTGACGGGTTGGATTGCGCTCCTTTCCATCAGTGAGCAGGCCTGCAGTTTGGCAAGACCTCAGGGAGCAACACTGGGAACTGCCCCAAAAACACACTGAAAGAGGCAATCTTCAAAGAAACACTGCTGCAAGGAGCATTCTTTGGAGAGAGAGCAAGACGACCCAGAGGAGGCCACAAGCATGGACACTGTTGCTCCAAATCCATTACAGGCCTACCACACCACTAAAAGATATGAAGCTTTACACCCCAGCTCTCAGATCAACACCCAGGCATTGTGGATTCGACTGTGGAAGGCAGGCCTACTCCTATGTTGCAGCCCAGCTACCTATCCCGTCAGCAACTCCTCACCAGCTGCAGAATGGAGCTACAGATAGAGAAACAACGTCTACCAAAGGCTACAAGAGGCCTCCTCTACCAGCGGGGATCTCATCTTCAGTGTGAACCATCCTGAGAGCTCTACTTCTCCAAGGCAATCGATCAGAAAACCCACGGCGTGGTCAGATAAGTAGTCATCTTTTTATTTTCTTTCTATTCCTGTTCTTTTAATCCCCAGGGAGTTGTAGGTATGGGGTGAGTTTGTGGTGTCTAAATTGATCGTCAGTGGACAATCTCCTTTGCTGAGCCATCTGCTACCTGTTCTCCATGTTATCCATGTAAGGGAACTTTCGAGCCCCTTTCACCCCAACCTTGACCCGACTTGCACTGCCATGTGGCAGAGGAGATGCCTCATTCCTATACTGGGAGGGATTCAATGAGGCCTACCAACAAGCTCTCAGTGGAGATCCTGACCAAAGGTCCAGACACATCTAGATGGCAAAGAAGGCCTTTTTGTACCATCTGATTAAACAGCAGAAGCTGTGGGTTTTCCTCGTTTACTTGTGTGTGTGTGGGGGGTGAGGTCCATTTGGAAGCTGTGTCATATAATATGAAAGTATGTGTTGGCATCGTAAACTGTTGTGCTGAATGGGTAGCCAGGATGTGTTTTATGTGAGGCCCTAAGTGGTGAATGTCACAGGCCTGTGACCCTCTGGTATGTTTTTTTTTTTTTTTTTCTATCAAGGGAGATCTCCCAGCCCGCATTGGGTGGCTTACAGTACACTCTTCATAGGTGTGACGAGCCTGACCTCACCAGGATTTTTGTTGTGAAAGCATGCTGGCACCCATCAGCAATAACCCTAGGCTCACGAAATAGTGGGCAGTCCCCCACTTTCTTTTCTGCAAACTACCACCTCATTAGAAGCATTGTGTGGTCCCACTTTAACTACTCCAGCTTCTGAGCTACACCACTGGAGCAGCTCTCTCAACCCTCTGGGGTTGCAATGAGCCACGTGGTCCAATCTTCCTATTGGGTTGCTCAATTCTCTTGGGGATCCCCTGCACTCACCTTAATGCTAAGGAAGGAGAGATATCACATGATAATGCCCTGGGAATAGGGGCTGGCCTACAGCAGGGCTCTTGTCGAAGAGCCCTCTATATCCCAAATTGCATGGTACACTGTGCACAATGTATATAGTTTGTTAATGTGTTTATGTATGTTTGTTTCACAAGAGACACACACAGATGTTTATTTATTTGTTAGTATAAGGTCATCTGGTAGGGGCAGGGTATACAGGCTTTACCCCTCTCTCCATATCTGGTGGCGCTCCATAGAAATTTGTATTTTTGGTTGAGCTGCCCTCGCCCCTATCTGTTGGTTGTTCTTGATATATCCCTTAATTAAATATTTTCTCCCTACTACTAACAGGTGATATCACTTGTCTGACATGGAGACGTCAGAGGGCTTAACACCCCAAACAAGAGGAAGCAAGTTTTGGGACACCTTAAGAGACTGGGACCAAGGTCACCTTCCTGCAGGAGACCAAACTTACAGGCGGATTCTGAGAGACTCAAGAGGGAGTGGGTAGGTCAGGTCATTCATGCCTCTGCCTCTTCTAGAAAGAGAGGGTGCGATTCTGCCTCACAAGCAACTACAATGGAAATTGCAGAGACAAGTGAGACACCCTGAGGGTAGGTGGGTGGTGGTTCTCATGGATACTGGGAGGGCCTCTGATCCTGGGTAACGTATAGGCTCCGAATGAGGACTCTCCCTCCTTCTTTCACAAGTTGGCCCAGGTGCTGGGGTCCATAGCTCAGAAGACACCCCATTTTATTAGGCGGTGATTTTAATCTTAATCTGGACCCTTTCCTGGAAGATCCTTCAATACTGAGCCCCACTCCAGGGCTGTAATTGCAGTTGCTCAATTACAAGATTTGGCCTTACGCACATCTGGAGAATATTTCACCCTCCCAGCGGACTACACCTTTCATTCCCCAGTTCATAGTTCTCTTAGTAGAATAGACTTCTGGCTCACCTCTCCTACTATTACTAATAACACTGTTAATACCCTTATTCATCCCTTAGTAATCTTGGATCATGCCCTGTGCATCTTGCCTTCACATGGGGCCCTCACTCCTAAGTCTCCAGCATGGAGGCTGGACCCATTGCTACTGCGACCCAGACTTTCCCCTTGGCTTCAAAAGGAAGCAATGGAATTTTTCAGCATAACCTCATGGCAGATACCTCTGCAGGTACCTAGGAAGGCATTCAAAGTTACTCTAAGAGGGGCAATAATAGGGTATGCGAGCTGGTGCCAAAGAGAAGGAACAGCATTTGAGAGGCTTGAACGACAACTCCGAGAAGCGGAGCTTGATTTTAAGGCCCTTCGTGTCCCCTCCCTTAGGTCAGAGGCAGATCACAAGGTCACCTCTCTGAAGATGCAAGTGAATGAGCTGGTCTCTAGAAAGGCAGAGATTTTGATCATTAGACTCAAGCGTAAATATTGGGAAGGGGAGAAAGGGGGTAAGCTGCTGGCATACCGTCTCAAAAGCAGCAAGCCAAAAGGCATATAGCGGCTTTAGAGGATGTAGGGGTAGGACCCAGACCTGCGCAAGATATTAATCAAATAATGAAGGATTTTACACCTCGTTATATACATCCTCCAGAACCCCAAACCCCAGGGGTCCACCCATTTCTGGAGTCCCTACATCTCCCAAAATCTCAGAAGCCCAAGCTAATGCCCTAGATGCCCCAATCTCAACTCAGGAGGTGGCAGACACCATCCTCTCCCTTAAAGGAAAGGCCCCAGGAGGGATGGTTTCCCTATTGAAGTGTGGTAGCTATTGCATCCCATAATCTCTCCGGTATTGCAACAAGTATTTACTGAGTCATTGCAAACAGGGTCTCTCCTTCATCCCTTAGGGAGGTGACTATTACTATCCTACCAAAAAGGTAAAGACCTTCTTAAAGCATCCAGCTACTGCCATATTTCATTATTGAATGCTGATAGCAAGGTGCTAGCTAAGAAACTAGCTAATAGACTTAATCCTCTCCTTCCCAGTTTGATCCACCAATCCCAAGTAGGCTTTGTTAAGAGCTGCTTTAGCGTGGACCATATTAGATCATTGGTAAATTTAACCCATAAAGCCCAAACATTATCTTTCCCGCTGCCATTGAAATAGATTTCAAAAAGCCTTTGATTCCCTGGTGGGACTATGTCCAACAAGTACTTTGCACTATGGGCTTGGAGGTGGGGTTTCGGGCCAGGATTGGAGCAATATATTAATCTCAGCTGCGGATACTCACCAATATGATGCTGTCCCCATTCATGCTGGGTGGGGTACCCATCAGGGCTGCCCACTTTCCCACTACTTTTGTATTGGCAGTAGAACCCTTGCGGCCACTATTAGGCAAAATCCTCTAATTTCTAGGGGCCAGGTGGGAACAAGGCAAACCCTACTCTTATGTATGCAGATGACCTGTTGCTCCCTATAGCCAATATCATCAACTCCTCCCTCCCCACTGTCCACCTTGTCAGATTTCTCTGCATTTTCAGGGCTCAAGATTAAACAGGCCAAGATGGAGGTCCTACCTTTAAACTCTAAGTGTACCTCTGAAATGGTTACTCAGCATGGGCTCCGATGGGCCCCGGAGATTACCTATTTGGGCATTACTATCTCTCTAATCTGCATAAAATCTGGGACCTGAATATGAAACCACTTTTGCGCTCCATTTGTACAGAACTGGATAGATGGAAATTTCTTCGACTGTCGCTTGTAGGTAAAATATCCGCAATTAAAATGGTCACAGCACCAAAAATTATGTATCTTCTCTCCCACATCCCTTTGAAAATACCTCGTTATTGGTTTACTAAGTTAGTCTTCCTGCTGGGATCCTTTTCGAGGAGGGTAAGAAACCAAGGTACAGTAGAAATAAGCTCAGAGCTCATTAGTCGGAAGGGGCTGGGGTCTTCCATGGTTAGAGGGGTATAAATGGGCCTTTCAGCTGGCTCAGACGTTAAAATGGTTCCTTTACCCTGAACACAATGCTCCCCAGTGGCTGGATATGAAGAGAGAGGTATGTCAGCATACTCACTTGGTACTATTGTTATTTAACAATCCCCAAGGGCACTCACTGTCATTCTACTATAGGTCCCTCTCTGGAATATTGAGCCAAGGTGCATGAAGTTGGGTGCCTCCCATCCCCTAAGACTTACCCCACTATGGGGCAATAATGAGATTACCATCAATAAACAACCAATTGCATGGCCCTTATGGGAACGTGGTGGTATCTCACTGCTTTGAGATATGCTCATTCCTGGTACAGAAACCCTTAATTCCTTTGAGGGCCTGTGGAGCTCTTATGGGATCTTTCCAAAGACTTTTGGTGATTCCTTCAAATAAGAGCCATCCTTATGTACAGACATAAGCAGAACCAAGAGCAACACATTTCCCAGGTAGAGTCATGGCTGGCCCTAGAAAGAGGACAGTCAAGCCGGGTATATCGGCCATTCAGAGCACCATCCCAAGCAGAGAATCCAAGCATAAATGGGAGAAAGCACTGCATGCCCCTGTTACTGAACCTGGAGTGGAAGTCTTGTCTAAATTAGCTCATGGGGCATATCCTGACACCAGTAGTCAATTAATACAGAACAAGATAATTCACTCCTGGTACAGGACTCCTGTAGTCCTCGCCAAGGCAAAGCTGGCTCAGTCTGACCTGTGTTGGAGGTGTCAGGAACTCCTAGGTGACCATACACTTTGGTCCTGCAGGCTGATCCAGCCCCTATGGCAGGCTACCTGTGAGATGGTGTCAAAATACTTAGGATGCCTGTGCCTCAGTCCCCTGAGTTGCTGTTACTAGGACTCCAGCCCTGGCCCCTCACCTTCATCTCTCAAGTTGAAACTACTTCTGACACTCAGTATGGAGGTTAAAAGACTCCTACTGTATAAAGGCGGTCCCAGAGAATCCTCCCTGGGAGATGCTTACCTCTATGGCTCCAGTTGCCAGCTGGGCCAGAATGTCACATACTGTGACCAATACCCTCTTTAAATATACTGCCCTCTGGACTCCTTCCTTCTGTTTTTGAAACCTAGGGCAGGAATCAGCTGAATAGGCACAACCATGCTACTATAATGGTCAGCTCATGGTGCATTTAGGGGCAAGTGCTGGAGAGATTGTTACTGAGTTATAGGGGACCCTGTTCTACGGATGACATGGTCTAATATAAGTAAAGGATAATATCTTCTCTGACAATGAAGACCTGTTTGCTTTGTGTGTGTGATCTCTTGTATTTTGTAGGTGTAAAGTAGAGGACAGCGGCCCTGGACCTCTCATAATTTCTGATGCTTTGTCAAATACTGCAGAAACTAGCAGGATGGGGCCAGGTAAGATATGTTTGTATGAGTTAACTATAATGCAACGCACCAACTGCTAATACTTTCAAAGTTAATCTCCAGCTGGATAGGTGTTGTACATCCAGGCACAGAGTATTATCCTACTGCTTACCTGGTTAGTATATTCAGTTTGTTACTATTTGGCCAGCATGTTCCGTTCTCTGCTTCTACAGACATATGTAACAGTCTGTAAGACCTTTGCAAGGTATCCAACTGTTGTAATGTTTATATCATCTTAAAGTCAAATCAATAAAACTTATTAACCACAAAAAAATAAAACTGTGTAAATGCCTGCATAATCTGTTGGTTCATCTTTTCAACTGAGCCAGACACCGGGATCTGATCTGTGTGATCAGAGACTGGGTGTTTTCTTAAGCGGTGCACCAAAGGTGTGTGACTGAAGCCCCTCTCATAATATTTTTGGTTTAAAATTGTAATGCTTGTTCAGTTTTATATCTAATAAATATTGAATTCTCTGTTTGGTGGCCTCTAGCAGGGGAAACCAGTTCATCTCCTGCTGCATGTTGTTCTTGCAGTGCTTTAAACTGATCTTGCAGGTCATTTAACTGGGAAGACTGCTTTCCTTTATAGTAACTTGCAAACTGTATAATATCTCCCTCAGAACCACTTTCAGGGTGTCCCACACAGTGCTTGCTTTGATCCCTTCAATTCTATTCCCTCGTAAAATTTGTGGTTTCCGTTCTATCATTAAGTCTTTAAATTCAGGAGGTTCAACAGAAAGTTCTTGAGCTCTGAGTGAGATTTTTTTTATTTTGACCCCACTACTAGAGAATGGTTTGAAAGGGTGGATGGTTTAATTTCACAACCTCTGACTAGGCAACAATGTTCTTTAGTTATATGGAAAAATTAATTCTGGTGTACGATTTGTGAGAGGCAAAGTAATGGGTGTAATGATCTTCTGGCGAGTTACAGAGTTGCCATACATCCACCCATCCAGTTTCTTTCATATATGTTTGGGCTGCTCTCTGGGTTCCTGTCTTCCTCGGAGGATTAGGGTTTGTTGTGTCTAAGCGATCATAGGTAAAATTATGATCACCTCCACAAGTAATAAACCATGATGTAGCTCAGTTATTTTCTGTAAGAGGATGCACCACCTTAGAGTCTGAGCCAGGAGGCATATATATATGTTCACCAGGGTGAGTTTGGAGCCTTCATAGAGCCCTGTCACCACTCAAGAGTCTTCCCTCTGAATCACTATAGGAGCCAGTAGTCTGAAATGGAGTGTATCAGAGAATTAGGATCGCTGTTCCTCTTCTCTTATCCTATCTCGTTTTACCCCCTTTATAAGAGGATGCTATAATTTGACAGAAACCAAATTTCTTTAGTTTCTGATGCTCGTATTTTCTTAAGTGAGTTTCCTGAAGCAATAGAAAAGTGGGTTTTGTTTTTTTAAGAAAGGTGAGGACCTTATATCTCTTTACAGGATTATTCATCCAATTCAGGTTTTGTGAGCACATTTTATTGTTTTCCTAGCCGCCATGGTAGGTCCAATATAGTAGATTGTCAATTATCCTCTCTTGAGCAAACATCAGTGTGACATTTTTCCCATATCTTCTATTCAAGTATACACCCTCTCCTCCTCCCTCAACATGCCTATGATTTCCTTCATGCATCTAGTGGAGTTTTGAAGGTCACATTCCTCATCATAAAAATAATATTGTTTGTCTTAAGTGGTACACTGTGCTAGGCTCATAACAAAATAGAAACAACACACACATAAAACATTGAACTATGTGCACATTTGCTTCCAAGGTAGGAGGGCTGAGTACTACGCCTCCTAAACAGAGTAGCAGTACCCCTGAGGAGGCTCCACCACTAAAGGGAGTAAGGTGATAGAAAATCCCATCAGTTCCCTGGGTCTCGGACATAGCTGGATCACAGTACTAAGAGATGAAAAAGAACATCATCTCTGAAGTCTACCACCTACGAGGTTTACACCTTGCAAGTAATACATCTCAGTGGAATTATTGAAAGTTGACAGACCACTCAAACTTATCTGTCTGCAACAATATAACTCGAGATCCTAGTAATCAATAGTATAAAAGGTCGACTGGTAACAGGAGGTAGGCACCAACATTAGCTGCCTTTTGTGAAAGCCTGCATCACCTGGCTATGAAGCATTTCCCATTACCAAGAGGGTGATTAGGGAATGGGGAAAAAGGCAACCTCCCACTCTTTCCTCATTTCAAACATCACATTGTAGCCATAAAATGATTAAGAGCTATCAAAACTTATTTAGCTCCATTTATACTGTGCTTAAACTTAGTGTCCCTCATGAAACAGTTCTGTACTTAATGTCCCAAAACGATATGTTCAGTCCCAAGTTTCAAATCAGAACAGAGGAGATAGTATAACTGACATTGTATGACCATTTTATTAGGCAAGATTCAGCTTTCAGGCGCTACCACACGTGTGGCAAGCAAACCCCACTTAAGCTGTAGATGGCATTCCAGAAGTGATCGTTCTTCCCAGCACCACAAACTAGTCCCATCAGTTAAACCAAATTAAGGAAAGAAATGAAACTTTTCTCCCTCTCAGGTATGTTCAGGAACCCATAACTTTTGTTCTGTTCATTTGTCCAATAAGGTCTCAAATCAAGTCCAGTTCTATTTCCATAGCCCTTGAAATGCATATAGGCTCCAGAAAGGACAAGGGGCCTCCAGGGAGTCCATACAAGCTATATCTTCACCTCAACTTTGATCTCTTTCTATCGTGGAGAGGCATAACATGCATTAATGTAAAGCAAGACTAACCTTCCATATCCCAGCAAGTCTCCTCTTCAGTTGCTGGTTTCTGTGAAGTCTCTTATTCTGCAGAGATTGGATCATGCTGCAGATGTTCTGCAAGGTGGCTGGAGCTGCACACTTTGCTGAGTTATTATGGTGATGCATTCCCTGGGGTCCAGCTGGAGCTTGGGGTTGTGGTCACTGGTCTCATGAGGTGAGGTCACAGGCATCCATCCCCTTTCTGTAAGGCTGCTTTGACTGCTTCTGGTGTTTGGTTGATCACTGGCCCTGATTAGCAAAAGATTTTCAGTTTGGCTGGGTACAGTATCTGGAAGCATGGATTATGCTCCCAAAGCTCTTTAAGGGTACTGAAATAGGCCATTCGCTGTTTCATGATGTCTAGCAGGTAATCATTATCAAAAATCAATCTGGCTGCATTGTATTTGGCAACTCTTTTTACCATGCTGCTTTCAAAATTTCCTACTTATCTTCATAGCTGGAGAGTTTGAAAACAATTGAGCGTGACCTGGCATTAGGATCCGTGGATCAGGGACAAGCGCACAGTGAGCTCTCTTGATGTGGAAAGCAAATGTTGATGGGAACTCCAGAATAACCCAGAGCAGGTCTTCAATAAAGCCCACCATTTTCCCTGTCTCTGATCCCTCAGGCAGGCCATAAATGTGAATGCTCTCTCTCTGGGATCGAGCTTCCAGATCTGTGAGCTTGAGTTGGAGGGCCTCCTGGTTATCCACTATGTTGTTGATCACCACATGGAGTTGCTCAGTCTCCATTTTCAGGAGGAGAAGTGGCCTTCTGACTTGTCCATCCATCCTCCACTGCTTTTAATTGCTGCTGTAACGTCTGAAATTCTTGTTTGGTCTCACCTCAGGAGGCCTTGGTTTCTTGCAGCAAGGTTTTGAATCAAGAGCAAGAAAAATGGTCGTACTCTGTATCGGTGTTAGGATCCAGGTCTTGAGTGTTGGTTGAGAGGAAATGTGACTAGTCACTGGTCTTGCATTGCATCCCTCAATATTGGCTGCAGTTTGATGGTTTTTACTTCAGGATCTGCTCTATCATTGTCCTCCACTGTTGTCCGAAGCCATTTTGCTAATTTGTGCTGGTTATAAATGTACTGGAGAGGTTAGTTCGGTTGTCATTCAAGGCTCCATTAGAACACAGCCATCAGGACAGTGACATCACTGAAAGCCACCAGTCCCAATTTTCTAAGGGACTGTGTGTCCACTGGAGGAACTGCCTGTGCCAAATGTGCTTGTGCTGTCCTTGCAACAACCACACTGGTGCACAATGGTGGAAGATAGCTTGCACTGGGGCAGGCTTGCAATATCCCAACACTGAAGTTTGCAAGCCCCCAAGGGGCACATGGACCCTGCAGTTGGACCAGCCCAGAGCTGATCTAAGCTATGGTGTGACATCAACACAGCCCTGCAGGGTGAGGGGATGATTGTGTGCCCCACTAGGAAGGTGCCCAGAAAGCACCTGACACTTGCAGACTGCTGCTGGGTGTTCAGTGGCTCTTGGTGAGTGAGGCACACAACCCCACCTCATTGTGCCACTGATGCATCTGCTCCCCGTGGACATGCACCATCCCTGCTTTCCCTGTTGGGGCAGTTGTCAATCCCTCCCTGCTGGACCAGTTCCATGCCCCAGTGAGCCAGGGCATCCTCCAGCTAGTTTATCAGCCACCAGAGTGACTGGCTGGGGGTTATCATCTAAACCCCCAATGCTGTAAGCCTGTGCCACAGCTTCTGACAGTCCCCTTCTGTGTGCTGCTTGGTCAGCAAATAGGTTGGCTTGTGGCAAACTGAGAGACTTTGACGTTGGGACTCCTGTTCTCTTAAAATCTGTTGCAGGATACGGGCAAACCCAAGTTTTCCACAGCTGTTGGTTTGCCTTAAAATGCACTGATCTAAATTGACTTTTGAAAATGGAAGCAGTAGTGTTAATTAAATCAAATATGAATGTCTTTCTGTTTGCTTGTGTACCATTTTAACTGTGGAATAGACCACTAAAAATGTGTCCATTTTGTAACATTGGTTGCCTATGATGTTACAACATATGGCCTTAATTTTGGCTTTAAACGAAGCACTTATTGTGCTCCATACATGCCAGGCAGACCAAATATATGCCTGATTGTTAGTTTATTTTCCACACATGTTCTTCCCACATTGTCTATGAAACAGTATTCTGATCATGTGCATTATTGTGGTGTCTAGTAAAATGTTTCTATTCTGTCCTTTGTGATTGCTTTTCCTTTCCAGACATCCTAAGTCCCAATTTTGCATGACAGTGGATTGTCCCCTGCAAGCTGTTTGCAGGGCTTTAGTCAAAGCTTTGTTAAAGAAGGCTGTCTCACAAGTTACCCACATGATGGGAAGTTCATCGATCAGTCCCTGAACTGTGACCTGGAAGTGGAAAACTCTGTATGCTTTAGGTGCTCCTTCACACCACAAATCTACTTGCTTCCTCTGTATTCATCCCTTGGCAGCATGTTGGAGTGTGAGAAGTTGTGGTTTCCAAAAGTTGGTTCTGCATTTTGCACAAGGTCATATACGCTATGAACTACAAATTAACTTGTTTGAATTGAAATACTTGAATTTCACTTCAAGTGAGTATATGAAGTAAAAAGAAATATTTTTAGGGATACATTGTGATGGTTTGTTAGGTTGGGGGCAGGAGGATTGGTCACACAGCCTAAAATTAATCAAATATTCCATGAGCTGCACATTTTCTTTATACCCCATATGTCCATATATAGAACATTTTGGTTGCATAGCTTTTTATCATACAATACTATCAAATTTTAATATGCACTTATGTGGGTATTACATCTAAAGGTCTTGCTTTTAATTAAGAATGTATTCACATAACACACTCATTCACTCATCATTTGAGTTAGTGAGACTGTCTCGTGAGTGTTCCTCTTATCTCTTCTGTTAACATTTGACCTAAGAAGGTTTCTGAAGCAGTAGCAAACTATTAGAATTTGGTTCCTTCCATTTAAATCTGTGTTCTTTTTAAAATAGGTAATTTAAACCAATGAGAATTTTTTCTGTTTTTATGTATGATCTGGGTGTTACTAGAATCTGATTCTCTAAACAACTGGCATAAGTCTCTGAGGAAGGAACTGGTTGGTCCAAAAGCTTAGGCACTGTTTTCTTTTAGTAACATCTATGTTGGGCCAATAAAGGTATCAAACCATTTGCTTTGGGACATGTCATGTTTACAAGAGTGAGTCATAATGCAACCATGTTGAAAATTTGGTCAAAATTAACAAAAATATATATATTAGGAAACATTGTGTACTGTGCTGGCCTTTGGTCCAGCAGGTAGTGCTTTGTGATCCTGTGCAGGTGAGCTGAGTTCAGGGGCTAGCTCAGTGAACCAGCTGGATGAGCCAAGGTTGGGTGGATGGCGCAGTCATGAAGCACTGCCCCATAACCTGGGAAGAGAAAGTGCAGGGCTTCCCACATGGGCCAAAGTACCATATAGTAAAGACAACTCTTATCTTGGCATATAGCCCTGCAATTCTGCACCTGTTGCTGCCAGGGACCTGCACTTTGGCTGACAGATGGACACTTTGTGGGTCCATGTCTATATTTATGAACACAAGGATGTGCAGGGCCCAGAGGGCTCTATGCTTCTGCAGCCCACCAGATAGCCTGACTTTTTGACATCCACTGCTGCACTTCCTCAAGCAGATGGACTCTTTCCTTTGTGCATGGCCCAGGGGCCCTGTATGTCTGTATCTGTTCATATAGGCCCCAAAGGGACCTGTGTGAATGTGCATCGATTCCACTATCTGAAAAAGAAAATAAATTATTTGAAATAAATGGGTTAGTGTACCAGTTAGAGTACAACTTATGCCACAAAAGTAGGAAATGTGGTGTTAGGGTTTTCAACCATAACCCCACCCAGCAACAAAGGACAAGACCACACAAGCAGCCTTCTAGACAGCCCCACAAATTCCTGACACCCATTGTCACACACTGCACTTATGAAGGCATATGGACTCCTTCCCTGACACAGGGTCCAGTGGGCCTTATATGTATGCATATGTTAACACATGTCCCTAAGAGATCTACATGAATGAGGATACAATGGTACTATCTCAAAAGATAGAAAATTCTTAGCAAAAATACTGTTAATGCACCAGTTAGGATTCAAGTTAGTGCTAAAAGTAGGAAATGTGGTGTTAGAGTTTCCAATCATAACTCCCACACTGCCAAGGAGCAAAAGGATTGCACCATACAAGCAACTACAGACATCTGCCACCAGTCAAAATAAACAACACACTGTACAACTGTTTCTAGATGACACAAATACAGTATTACTGATGAACTACCTTTGTGTATTTGTATGTATTTGTATGTATGGCTGAAAAAGCACAGGGTCCACAGGGGCTTGTGTTTCTGCAGCAACAACTGTGCATGTTTGTTTTATAACATAAATAAGTACTTGTGACTCCACAACACTGATTCCACAGGGATCTGCACCTCTGCAGACATAAGCACTTTTGTAAATTGGGTAACATGGATTTCTACATGCAGTTGTGGTAGTCCAGGCCCCACAAGGGCCTGCACATCTGCAACTAGAGGTCAATATGTATGTCTCACTCCTGTGGTTGCAGAGACACAAGCCCCTCTGGGGCCTGTGCTTCTGCAGACAGAAGTTCTGTTGCAATTTTGGTATCATGGATTTGTGGGGAGTGCTCATCTTCAGTCAGAGGTCAGTGTGTATGTCTTACACCTAAGCTGCAGACACACACATCCTGCAGGGCCTGCATCTGCAACTACAACTGTGTGTGTATGTTTTACAGCGATATAAGTACCAATGGCTGCAGAAATACTTTTGCAATTTGGGTATCATGGATTTCTATATGCAGATACAGACATCCAGACCAAACAGGGCCCTGCATTTCTGCAGCTGGAAGTTTGTGTGTCTGTCTTACATCTGTGGCTGCAGAGGTACAGATTTCCCAGGGCCTGCACTTCTACAGACAGAAATAGTGTTGCAATTTGGTATCATAGATTTTGTGAGGGTGCTCTTTTGTAGCCAGAGGTCAGTGTATATTTCTTATACCTGTGACTTGCCTGCATGTCTACAGCCCAAACTGTGTGTTTGTCTTATAGTGTGTACATGTACCTGTGGCAGCAGAAGTGCCAGCCCATAAAGGCCTGCACTTCTGCAGACAAAAGAACACTTGTAATTTGGGTATCCTGGATTTGTAACTGTGGCTGTAGGAGCCTGTGCTTCTGAAGACGGAAGTACCATTATTATTCGAGTATTGTGGATGTCTATCTGCAGCTAGAAGTGACTGTGTATGTCTTTCAGTGTGCATACCATGGAAACAAATCCATAAAGGTAGCACATCAGTGCTACTGCATTTGTGTCATCTGGAAAATGTTGCTTGCCTTGCCTGATGATGTTTGTTTGTGGTTGCTTGTGTGGTATCATCCTTTTGCTACTTGGTGGGGTGGTGAGGTTAGGTTTTGAAACCCTAACACCATATTTCCCTACTTTGCACACACACAGATACACTCACGACACACACGCACACAAAACTATTGATGTAATTGGTGATTAGGGTTGCTACCACAGAAAAACTTAAATGCCATGAAGTCCAAGAATGTGCTATTACAGTGCTCATTCCAATTCCCACAAAGTCTATAGTGCTATTATGGTTAAAAACCTGACTCCCATCTCCTCTCACTCCTAAACCTCATTACACAAGGCCAAGTTACTGGTATGTGTCTGTGCATTAATGGTTTGGTACCTAATGTAGAGCCAACATATTCAAAACATGTAACTAGCAACCCTAATCTCTACCCCACCCTGTCTCCTACCCTAACAACCCAAGGTCAAGCTACAGATCTGGCTCTATGCTACAAGGTTGTGCTGGTCCACATGAGTCTCCATAGGTCTAATGCTAATTTGCACAGTTACCACACTGTTGAATGTTTGTTGGTGGCATGGTGCACTGTGTGTGAGTATAACATTCATTAAACAGCAACATTTTGTTTCACATATTCAAAATGTGTAACTAGAACCTAATCTGTACTCCCACCCCATCTCCTGCCCTAATAACTCAAGGTCAAGCTACAGATCTGGCTCCATGCTACATAGTTTTGCTGGTCCACATGAGTCTCTAGAGGTCTAACACTAAGTTGCACAGTTACCACACTGTTGGATGTTTGTTGTTGGCTGCTTTGTGCACTGTGCACATAATATAACTTCCATTTAACAGCAATATTTTGTTTCACATACTGTATTACCTAGTAGGGTATTACCATTCACTTGTAATTTGTTTCATATGTCTTCAAGAAAACTCTGCATAACATACCAGACATGTTCCAATCATGAAACTTGCTTTGAGTAGTTCATTGTATGTATCCTAAAGAAAGAAAGTTACAAGTGTGCAATGTGTAGTACTTATAAATCTGTAACTGATCATTTGCTTTCTACAGGGTCCACAGTATTGTGGGCAGAAGTAAGCCAGCTGATAATTATAAGGAAACATTGTGTGTAGTGCCAGCCTTTACCCCAGTGGGTAGTGCTATGTGATCTTGTGCCAATGAGCTGAGTTCAGGAGTGAGTTCAGTGAGTAAACTGGATTGGCTGAGGCTTGGGGGACTGTGCTGTCATGTGGCACCCATCCCAGCCTCAGAAAGGAAGGTGCAGGGTTGCCTGCACAGGCCCAAGTACCATGTAGTGAAGAAAATTTTTCTTTGGCATAGGGCATTGCACCTCTGTACCTGTGACTGCCAGACAGCTCTGTGCTTTGGTTGACAGATGGATTATTTGCCCTGTGCATCTCTGTATGTGGCCACATGGAAGCACTGCTAGACAGACCAACACATTATTGACATCCATTGCCACTTGCAAGTGCAGTGTCAGGAGAGCCGTACACTTCCACAGGTAGATGGAGTCTTCCATTGATGCAGGGACCAGGGGCCCTGCACGTCTGCATCTGTTCATACAAGTCCCAAAAGGACATGTATGAATGACTATACAATGCCACTATCTCAAAAATAAAGGGAATTTTTAGGAAAAATGCATTATTGCACCAGTTAGGGTTCAAGTTAATGCCACATAAGTAGGGAAATTTAGCATTAGAGTTTCCAGCCCTTACTCTCCCCAAGCTGCAAAGATCAAGAACAAACAAGAAACCACAGACAGAGATCATCAGGAAAACAAACAACATACAGCTGTTTCCAGATGACACAAATGCAGTTGTACAGATGTGCTACATTCATGCATTTGTATCTGCAGCTTCCAGAGGGCCTGCACTAATGCAGCCACACTTGTGTGTGTATGTAGTCCAGCATACATGAGTACCTGTGGCTTCAGAAGTGTAGGCCCTTTCTGCAGACAGAAGTAATATTGCAATGTGGGTAACATAATTTCAGCAGGAGTTTTAGACATTTTTCAAGAGGGTAGTAGTTTTGTTCAGGGGTAGAACATTCTGAAAAAGTAAAATACTAGAAAGCTCAGATTAGGTTAAAACATATACTTTTTGCTGGCCTTGGAGGGAAGTGGGTGCTACCTCACTAAATAGCTGGATCTGCTAGTGCATGGTTTTCTATGCAGCTTTGTAAGTTCAGGCCCCAAGGGTCTGACCCTTCTGTAGCCAAATGTCAGTGTGTATGTCTTACACCTGCTGCTGAAAAGTTACAGGCCCTCAGGGCCTATGTTTCTGTAGTCAGAAGTACTGTTGCAATTTTGGCATCATGGATTTTGTGATGTCTGTACTTCTGTATCCATAGGTAAGTGTGAATGAGAGGTCTGCCTTTCTGCAGACATAATTGTGTGTACAGTATATGTTATGGTGTGGATGAATACCTGTGGCTGTAGAAGCCCACACTTCAACAGACAAATGAACTGTAATTTGGGGACTATGAATTGTATCTGTGGCTGCAGGAACATTTGCTTCTACACACAGAAGATATGTTGTTTCCCAGTCACCAATTTTAAATAAATAAATGTTGTAATTTTAGTATCATGGATTTCTATCTGCAACCAAAATGACTATGTATGCCTTGCAGTTTGTGTACTACAGACACAAATCCACAAAGATAGCATATTAAGCGCTACTACTCCTTGTGCCATCTAGAAACAGCTGTATGTTGTTTGCTTTATCTGTTGATGGCTGGCTGTGGTTGCTTGTGTGGTCTTGTCCTTCTGATTTGGGGCGGGTACAGAGGTAAGGTTGGAAACCCTAGCACATTTCCCCTTTTTTATGGCATCACCTTGAACCTAACTGATGCATTAATGCAGTTTTTCAAAGAATATCTCTATCTATATATATATATATATATACATATATTTATACAATGGGGTGAGACTTCTTGAGTATAATAAATGCAGCTTTTCCACTGAGTGTGATAATAAATGCCATTTATACATACTGTGCTGATGTCTCCACTCACTCACTAACTGCACCTGCATTCAAAATTGAACTGCTTTACAAATCTATTTCTCACTGCTATTTCCAAATAACTCAATTGACATTGCAAAGGACACTCACCTGTTTTCCATAGGCCCTGTCACACTACACTGCTCTGGCCCGGTAGCGGATGCAATCCATCATGGCGGGGGGCGGTGCAGTGCATCCACACCTCGGTGGTGTCCGTTCACGGGACCTGCACTGCGGTCCACAATTGAGAGCTGGCGACCATTACGGCACCTGATTCCACAATGCAGCTCGTGCTGCGCTTTGGTCCCTACGGGGGACTGTACCGCCAAATCCACTACCGGTAACATTACCGCGACGGGACCTGTTTCATAATCATTGTTGAAACCACCTCATCGTGGTTTCAACAACGATTCTGGCGCCTCCTGTAACATTACAGGTGTAAATGCAAATCATTGTGGAAATGGTTTGGGCACTCTGTAACATTACAGGCGTGTGTGGACAGGGCCATAGTGTTTTAACAGCTCACAGCCCATTACTGTGCTACTCTCAAATTCTAAAAGACTACATTCTAAATGACAGTGCTGCACCACAGTTTCTGTTTCTCACTGCTAGCTGAAACTAACTCAATTAGCATTGCAAAACACATTCACCTGTTTCCCATAGTGTTTCTAAGGTTCCCAACCCCTTTCAGAAACACTCAGCAGAACACACACAAACAATGTTCTCAGTATAGCCTAGAGGTTAGAGTAATGAGCTTTGAACAACCTTGGTACATCCAGCACACCATACTTGGGCTTGATTCTCACAACCTCCACTTCCACACTGTGTGACTCTGAACAAATCATGTAACTGCTCAATGCTCCCAAGTCACACATAAAACTTACCCATTTACCAATCACTAAAATAAAAGAGCAAAAGGAAAACATAACTATACTTCTGAAGCTCTTACCTCATTGTATAAATAGCACACATGATATGCAGATTGTGTGCTATGGAAAAGCTTTCTCTCCTCTGCATCATGAGCTCTGGATAATCTCACTTGTGCCTTCGGCAATCATGAGATATCCAGAGCTCACTCTGCAGGAGTGAGACTATTTCCATATCACACTCCTGCCCATCATGTATCCCATATATATCTATATACTGTGTGTGTGTGTGTGTGTGTGTGTGTGATGTGCATATATATATATATATATATATATATATATACACACACACATATATAGCATCAGTTAGAGTTCCTGCATTAAAAGTTTGGAAGTTTGGAAATGTGGTGTTAGGGTTTCCAACTCTACACCCCACCCCATCCACCACCACCCTCCATGCACCTACAGGTGTTGGGGGTGTGCCATAGGTCATCAGCCATAATGCTGGCCCCATTCCAGGAGAAAGAAAGCTGAGATGGTACAGTATAGGGAATGGGGTGAGCATTAGGTTGATGAACTCAAAGCACACCCGACACCTGTAGTTGCATGAAGGATGCTGGTGGGGTGGGTAGTAGTAGAGTTTAATTATTTCAGGCACCCTTCCCGTAGGCTCAGAGCACACTTACAAACTACAAACAAACACTATTAGGAAAAACTCATATTACAAATCTATAAAAATTCATAAATACAACCCCTAAAATTCTGCATAAACTTATTCCCATGCTGTCTAGCAATTTTAAGGTATGTTCCTCAGGCCCAAGGTCTGTTGGAAGAGAATGTTTAAGATGTTTTTAAAGGCATCTATGAAGGCACCTCCCAGAGTACCCCAGCAATGAATTCCACAGGACCAGGGTGACCACCTCAATTGCGGTTCCTGGAAGATTTCAACATAGCACTGGCACTAGCAACATAGCCTCCGGAAGGGTCTCCCTGCCTTGAACCAAAGGTCCCTCACTGGAGCCCTATTTATCGACCTATCAAATGCTTTTGACTTAGTCAACCACAGCTTGCTGCTCATCAAACTTCATCTCCTTGGTCTAGATGGCCTCTCCTACTCCTGGTTTGAGAGCTACCTACTAAACAGAAGTCAAAATTCACCTGGAAGGGAATGCAGTCCAGCATCCATCCAGTGGTCTCAGGGTACCCAGGGCTCAATCCTGGGCCCTTGCTCTCTAGTCTCTTTGTCAATGACGTAGAGTTGGCTGTGGGCTGAACAATCTCATCCTTTATGCTGATGACATTGTTGTCTACCCAGTGTCATCACTGCTAAACTCCAATCTAGTCTCACTATACTTGAAGCCTGGTTCTCCACACTCTCTACTACTGAATGAGGAAAACCAAAGCAGTCTTGTTTGGGCCCAGGCACCTCGGCCCTGATAGAGTGACCTTCTCCAGCTTAAACTGAACCAGGAGAAGCGGTCGCGGTCCTCGACAGGATCAAATACCTGGGGATACTTTTGACCATGAACTGTCCTACAAGCCCCACATTGACTCACTTACCAAGTCCATCCACCAGAGACTGGACTTCTCTATGAACTGGGAGACTCCCTCACTGGCAGGGCTCAGCGTGTAATCTCAAACTGCACTCCTCCCCTACCTCTTCTATGGTGCCCCTCCTGCAGTTTCTACCAGAGCAGGAACTCAAAAACTAACGGTGCTTTACCACAGAGTTGCCGCTTTGCCACAAACTCTCCTCCTTGGAGACATCACTCTGAGGTCCTTGCAGACCTCCACTAGCCGACCTTACCCCATAAACTGGCCTACTCCACCTTCTGCCTGACTTATAAACTCACCACTGCCAACCCTCCTCCTCACCTCTGTGGGCTGCTAAACCTCAGAGTACACGTGAAAAATGCATACCTCTCAAGTTGTACTGGATTGAGCGTGATGTTCCGGATTCTGGACCCAGTAGACTGCTTGTACCGCTGCCCCGCATTCTCCTCTTCTTTCCGCTGGGACGCCAAAACCACGCGGCTGCACCACGCACCAACGGCAGCATTAATCCCTTTGTTTGTGCAGCTGCAGCAGCTCAGAGTCCTGCCTGGCATGGTGGTGCCTGGGCTCTCGCCATGCCTGCAGCACGTCTCAGAAATGATGATGTCAGGGAGGAGGGGCTAGTGGGAGTCGTGGACTACTGGCTGGGAGTCAGGACTCGAAAAGCAGTGGCACGCTCTCCCCTAAGGCTACCCTACACCCCGCCCTCCCAAATAGAGATTAATTTAATTTGTTTTGTTTCGTCATCTCAGGTCCCCTCAGGTCCGCTGCCCCACTATAAGCAGCCTGACTCCACTGAGGGGGAACCATAGCATCAGGAGGAGCATTTCTGGAGGACACTAAGCAAGAAGGACCACTGCCAGCAGCTGTACCAATCGCCGTTCGCGCGTGCAGCAGTGCCTGGAAGGAACTGGAAGAAGAAACTGCCCTCCCGAAACAGGCTGAGGCTGTGAAGCAGAAGCGGAGGAACTTGGAGAAGCCAGGTACCGCGCCACCAACTGAGCGGCGTCCGACTCCTGAGCAAGCAGCGCAACAGACAAGTGGTTACCAGCTGCAGAGGTTGGTAATCAGCAGCCTCGGCTGTTGCTGTGCTTGTGCTGGGGGAGCAGAGAGTGAGTGACAGAGGTGTATGGTGATAGAAGTATTTCTTACACTGGATGGGCAAGATGTGATGTGCTATTATTCTGGGGACTACAGCAAACAGACTCAGACCCATGGTGGTGGAAGGAACTCACAGGAGTGGAGGGAGGAAACCAGATTGGATTGTGCATGTACATTAGGTATGGTCTGAGCAGAAGGAGCATGGAGGAAGTAACACAAGCTTTTTGCTCGGGGCACAAAGTTAAGGAACAGACAGAGGCAGTAACCTTCTCTGAGGTACTACAATGGCCACACCCCAAAGAGAGGCACAGTTTCACTTGTTCCAGCGCAATGCATGACTAAAAGGGTGGTGCAGGGAGGAAGGATTTCATTTCTTCAGGGACTGGACCCAACTTGAGGGATGGAGGCTGTTTAAAGGAGACTGCCTTTATCCTAACAAGGTGTGCAAGGGGTGCTGGGAAAACATTTGCACAACACATCAGGGAAAGCTTAAGGTGGGGAGCAGCTCATTTGAGTGCAGGGACACTAACATGACTCGGAGGGCCCTACTGCCTCCCATCAAATGCAAAAATTGAAATGGTACATGGATGCGGAAGGATGAGGCAAAGGGGACAAAGTGCTGGGGGGTAGCATGTGAAAAGTCTAGGAAGTCTAGGAAACAAGCTCCCAGAATTGCCAGCACTAATGATGTAAGCAGAGCTGGAAAAATGAATGTCACAGAAACGTGGGCTATACCAAACCACAACTGGGACCATTCCAGAATATGCATTATTCAGGAGGTTCGTGACTGTCAACCCACTACACAACATCTCTACCAACGGATTCATCTGTCTGCAGATGACGGGGACGGGTCAGCAGGGTGTGAAATTATTCTGCCATGGGCTGGGTTGAGTAGTGTCAAGTGATGCTGATTGCTGATGCTCTGCTGGGCGGCTGGGTTGACACTTGGGGCGGGGGTTCTTCTGCCATGTTTTGGGGCTGGGGGTTCTTGTTCTAACTTCGCCAGGCAGGATGGTTTGCTAAAGGGCAGCCAGGGGTTGTTCTGTCACTGAAGGGCAAGTGCTGTAATAACAAGAAGAAATGCACTGCAGTGCACTAGCTACATTAGTTTGTGTCCAGCTGACCATGGGGAACGGTAAGAACATAACAAATTACACACAGTTGCCCTGTCCCTTATCCAAACAATAGTTTTAGTGTGGTAAAATTCATTTTACGGTGGACGCCCAGTGCCACTGGCGAGCTGTGAAAAATGAGGGCGCATTGCATTTTGGTATTTGTCATACATTTTGTAGCCCGCTGTCACACATTGGCAAGTTGGGAGGTTGAGAGGTATGGAGAAATGAGATCTTTGTCCAGCCGACTCCTAACCATCCAGCGAATACGCACCAAATCAGGTAGCGCTTTTTCTCTTACTCTGCCCCATACCTCTGGAACACGCTCCGGCTAATCTGGTCAAGAGGCCTCTCTTCAAGGATTCAAGGCTGGCCTTAAGATCTACCTGCTGGAATTTAGCCTATGTGGCTGCACTCGCTAGTCCTCCTTTCTCCTACCAGACCTAATGTTTCTCTCATTCTCTGTTGTCAAATGGCTGAACTATGACCTCTATTAACTTTGTATTTGTTACAAGTGTTCCACGGATTTGCCTACCAATTACTGTCTCTCCAGTTGATGCTGTCTCACTTCTACTCCTTGTACTACTGTCTGATGTATGTAATATTGGTGTATGTAATTTATCCCCAGGTCGCCACTGAAAAGGGACCAGTGGTCTCAGTGGGTTTACCCAGTCATCAAAATCTAAATAAATAAAATAAAAATAAAATTGATAAACAGCATTCAATGACCCACAGGATTATGATACAGACAGATATAATCACAGGTTTATGAAATAACAAGCAGGTAGATTACACAGTAGTGTGACAAATACATGACACATTCAAGAGTGCACTACATTATATAATTGTTAGCTAATGATATCAGATACAAGAGGGCTAACCAATAGCAGTTATGTTTAAGGTGAGGCATAGAAGGCCGGTAAGAAGCCAGGGTTAAGGGAAGAGCAAGGATGAGAAATAGACAGAGCTGTTGGGGTTGGGGTTTAATATCACCCGTAGCAGGAGCAAGGTGTAGAGGCAGAGAGAAAAGAAAGCAAGTTGGACTGGAACTCAGGGAGGCGGAACATGACAAAATGGAGAGAGGAAGGAGTTCCAATCAGACACAGCTGCATAGGTGAATGATTTACTGGCCACAGATAACCACAGTTTGGGCATTATGAGCAGGGGAGGGAGGCAGATGTCAGAGTTCATTGAGGTTGTCGTGAGACGAATAGACCCACTGAGGCAAGGAGGTGTATTTATGGACAAGCTTGTGCAGAAAACTCAGAGTGGCATACCTTAGTTTAGATTCACACGATAACCAACCCAGGGAAGATAGGACATCACAGTGGTGGTGACAGGCATTGACCCCAGGGCAAACCTACCCACCCTATGGTAAGCCTGTTTGAGGAGCGATAAGGTAGTAGTGTTAGTTATGAGATGAAGTGGAGCACCATAAGATATAAGTGGGAGAAGAGAGGAGAATGCAATCTTATGATAAGAGGCTGAGGTGAGGAGGGGCAGATATGATAGAGAAGGCCTAGCTTTTGGTGTGTATGCATATATATATATATATATATATATATATTAGAAATGGCAAGAATCAATTCTGAAACTTGCCTGAGACAAGCTCCAAGCTGGGCATTTATTTTTCAATAGATGCCCAGCTAAAATAAGAAACCAGTCCAAGTGCCACTTCATAGTGTAGCATTTTCCAGAGGTGCCCAGCCTGCTTTCTAATTGGCTGAAAACACCCTGGAAAATTTGAAAAACCCACTGTGTTTTTTCTCTCACTTAGCGAGAAGCAAAGCTGCCCCCAACATTACTTCCTTCAGCGCTGACAGCAGCTCTCCTCCCAGGACCCAGATAAAAAAAAAACAACTGTTTTGCCATTAAATGGCACGGCATACTAAATGCTTCAGTCGATCCTAAAAGCTGCTGAGTGTACTGACATACAGAGATCGTTGTCACTAAAACAGCCACTGAGCCGAGAACAGCAGTATTCCTTGGTTTTCATACCGTACGGGCGCCATCTGCGATATGAAAAATGAAGAAAATACAGGTGTTCTCATGCACAGCGCAGTGCGGAGATATCGCAGTCTCTGCTTTACCACAGAGAAACGAGCCAGAGATGGGTAACGTCCTTTCCTTGTGTTTTTCACTCCTACCACAGAGAAATTGGGGGGGTTAGCTACCTCACAAAAAAAGCATTGTCATGCAGGCAGAGGAACCATTTTATTACAAAATGATTGTAAACAAATTTATGTACACTATTTTATTAAACTTTTCTTTTACAGTGGCCATTTTCTAAGCGCAATAACACCTCCAGGGTAGGCACTATTAGAAATACCGGACCTTTCCAGGCTATAAGGCCATCTGCCTGCAGTGGCAGGCCTCATTACGCCTTGGGCGGTTCGGGTATTTCCCAATGATACCCATCCTGTCAGGTATTATTGCTTATATATATATATATATATATATATATATATATATATATATATATGTGTGTATATAATGCAAATGCCATGAGGAGAAAGGCAGAGGAGTTTACTTATTTGCAATGTATTTAACCAGGCTATCCCAGCTGAGATGCAGCACCCCATTTTCAATGAGGCTGAACTACAGTACACAGATGTTAAATGTCTTGCCCAAGGTGACTCAGTGGGTATTTGGCTCTAGTGGGGTTTAAGCATGTGATTTCTTTGTTCCTAATCAGTGCTCTAGCCTGTAGATTGCAGCCTTTCTTGGTAGAAATAGCAAGATAAATGTCTGCACACCACACAATCCAGCTATAGAATAAAAAATTATTCTGAACTTGAATTATTGCATGAGTAATTAAATAAACAACACTTCACTATAAGTTATAAAAATCAAGCCATGATGTATCTTATTTTGAGCATGCTACTGTGTGCAAGCCATCTAGATTTTAACATTCAATGGTGTTGTACTGCAGTGCCCTCTAGTGCCTCAAATCAGTGTTTTTTTAAATGACGTCTAACATGGATACAGTTCAGTGTATAGCTAGTTTGAGAATTATCTAACTTCTTCAAACTGGTTGAACATCTTGCTTTTGCATGTGCTAGCTACATATACTATACAGTCTCTGCTTAAATTGTTCCATTTTTTTAATCTGTAGGGATGGATGAATTTGCCATTTTTAAATGTGATTCTGATTCATAGAAACACAGAAACAGAGAATTTGATGGCAGATAAGGACCGCTTAGCCCACCTAGTCTGCCCATTTCCTACCTAATGGATAAGCTGCAGATTCATATTTTTAGCATATTATGCAAAAATGTAAAATGGTGGGAGAGAGATTATAAAAGCAAGAGGACTACATAGGGTACATCAATGTGTGTTATTTCTGCATAAATAATCTCTATGTAACACATGGATGATTGCTTTTCCTGTAGTGGAAGAGTGGCATTCACATTCCCTTATACCATCAGTGTTACTAAAAAACTGATATGTCATCATTTGACGTCAGATAAAAAGTTTTATATGATAAAGTGCTTCAAGAGTTTCATATTTTACATATAACATTGAGGCAGCATTCTCACCCAATCAGAGTGTTCTTTTCCCCATTTGTGAAACACTCTTTCAGGTCTCTTAAGCGTGTCCCACCGGAGTACTTTGAAACATGCACACTCAGAGAAGATTTTTAAATTTTTATATATAGTGATTAACCTTGACCAATAATATACCAACACAAGTGTTGACTCTGGCCACTCTTGTGGTTATAAAGTGCTCTTATTTTTTATATATCACTTTTTACCCATCAGTCAGCAAGCTTTCTTAGTCCTGCTCTATCTACCCACAACCTCAGCCCTGCCCAACTAGACCAAGAGCCCCCATGGATTGCCCCACAGCATGGCTAGGCAGGGAGGCCATCTTCCCAAGCTGGAGACACAAATCCAGTATTAGGTCTGGCAAGAAAAGTGATGACACTGGTCAGAGGGCTGGCCAGAGAATTTCATGTAGCCTATACCAGTCCCTTTTGCATTTTCTGCCCTTATCTCAAGCCACCACAGCACATGATGCATGTGCACATGGAGAACACAAGCATTATGAAACTGCATCACCATCCAGGAAATCCTTTCTGCCTCAAGTGCAGCACTATCCCCATGCCTCCTCTGGTGGCAACCAAGTCAAGACAACCCGCCACCCCACACTAGGACAGGATAGCTGTTTGTTGGATGCTCGATCCTCTCCGCTTGACCCTGTCAACCTGTGCTTGTTCCAACAACAGGTTGCTGGTATGGCAGGAGGTGAGGTGCTCTGCAAGTCAGCCTTCTACACTACCGAGCCAGCTTAAGAGTGATTTCTTTACATTCTTTACATTCCTATGTACCAGAACCATTCATCTTCAGTTTACTTTTCTCACATTCAATTAAATTATATGTAAGACCTCTTTAAAAACTATGAGAGTGGCTTCATCAGCAATATCAACATACATTAAATATCAACTAGGAACCAATTAGTGACAAGGCTTGTAATTCCCTTTGGGATTCTGTGACATCAGAAATCTTTTGAGCTTTGCTCTCATAGTTAATGACATCATCAGAATCTATTAATGGAATTTCAGCCTTTTCCCTAATGGTGTCTCAAATACTCTTCTGTTTTTCTTCTGCATCACAGTTTATACTTGCCACATCCCTGTTATTCTGACCATCTGTAATAGGATGCTCAAGAACTTTTTTTAGTTTCACAGATATTAAACTGAGCTCTGTAGGAAATTAGCAGACATCTTGAAATGTCTTATATCTCAGATGGACAACTTATGTGTAGTCTGACTGACCTCATCTCATATCTTAGAGACAATTGTTCCGAATTAACAGGACTAAGTTAGATCTTGGCTGAGGAAGATTTTGTACAAAATGAAAATAAAACTACTGTATAACCAGAAGTGGAAGATGTCTGAGCACTTTCATGCAAAGTTAACAGTCTAAGGCTTTCTCCGAAAATGTAGTTTGAGAGCTAAAACAGGTGGAAATGGAAGGCAGTTCAGTGCCATAATTACAGCACAGAAGAGAGAACCTCACGAGCACAGGTTCAGATTTCACCACAGCCATTGTCTCTCCATATGAACTGAGCCAATCATTAAATGGCCAAGTACTTCTGTGTTTTCTCTGTAGCTATATAATGGACAAGGAGCTGTAGTCCTTAGAGAATGAGATGATACTCCCAGTAAGGATACCATGGGCGACTACTTTTAAAATGTTAGCATTCAGAACCTCCATTTCTAGCATTTGTTTTATAATACATTTTTGCTATGGGTCATGGCAGAGCCAAGATATGCAAGACCAGTTCACCTGTGACTGAGCAGAATTACTTGTACTTGATCCAGTGCTGAAGATGCAAGCTTGTTCAACCATTCCATAATAACTCATGTGAAAGAAATGAATGAATGGATTTATTGCATACATCTTTTTTAAAGAGCCACTGGCACCTTGAGAAGAACTTTGAAAAACATAATATTTGGACACAAAGCAGCTTGTATTTTTCAGTAGCTCTGTATTTCTTATCCCATTATTTACTACAAAGGTCATATGCATGAAAACAGTATAGCTGTTCCTTGAGGGTTCCTCAGCTCCTATTGCTGCCTCTAACCTGATATCATAATACTCTGTTTGTGATATCATAGTTCTTCCGTGGCAACAGATTGTTATGTCACAACATAGCATTATAATTTCAAGTAGGGAATCGGTTATAGAGGCAGATGGACTCTAAAGGATAAAGACATGGCTTTTGTGAGAATTTCTTGGTAATAAATAATGGAAGGAAAAATCACTGCAAGATATATAAGACACAAGTTGAACTGTGTCTAAATATTATTATGTTTTCAAAGTTTTCCAAAGGTTTCAGCTGCTCTTTAAATGCATGTTAATTATCAATGAATAGAAATATTCAGATGGATAAAGTTGGTTGAGAGATCAAAACACTTGGTGATAATAATTAAAATATTTTGGAATGAAGGGAGAGAGATAGGGAGGGAGAAATTACTAGGAATATTCACAGTGAACAGTATTAGAAACTAGGCACCACAGTGATTTACTGCTTTATAATTATACTAAAGACATGGACGATGGCATATCATCAATGCAAAGTTTGGTAGAGCTGCCAGTATGATAGACTAGCATTATCTAAGCCAGAATTTGACCAATTGTGGTTTATGGACATAACTTTGGTTTCTACAATTCAGTATACAAATATAGGATAGTAAGGCTAAGGATAACCAAATAGGGCTGATTTCCAAAGAGCCCTTAAGTGACACTGTTTTATAATGGGAGGGGTGTCCTGCATTAAAAACTCTGGAGTTCTCACATCTGCAGGGTAGCATCAAACAATTGGTGCACCTCTGGGAACTGCTGCAGGGATCCCCTGTCGGCACAACACTAGAGGGATGGGATGGTTGGGGTGGTGGATAATCTGCTTGCTAGGAGGGCTGGGGACAGAAGGGGCATGGTGGTGCAACAGGGGCATCAGGAGACAGCAGGCATGAGAGAGTGATGTGGCTCCCAGCAAAGTGCCATTGCATAGTCATAGAGCCCATGGAATGGGACTGCTTTGGGAGGGTTTGAGGGACAGAGAATGACATGGCCCCAGGTGAGCACAGTCCTGGCAGCTGCCCCCGTAGCCACCTCACATAACCCTGTAGGTGGCAGGCAGCCTGCCACAATTAGAGATGCAGCAAAATTTAATTTTGCCAATGAAATTCCAGCAAATTGGGAATTTTGACCCATGAAATATTTTGAATTTCTTGCATTTCATTAAATATTTAGTGGGTGCAAAATGCAGAATTTCACTTGCAAAGTGTGGAATTTCACCTGTGAATGGCAGAAATTTTGCCCATGGTGGCAAAATTCTGCATTTACTGGCTGAATTTCTCCTTTCACACCATAAAATATTTTGCAAAATGTATAAATTGTAAAATATATTGCAAACAAAATTAGTGGATTTGCCCATCTCTATACAATGTGGGAGGGTGGGTAGGGGGCGATAACAGTGCCTGGAGCATTACTTTCACCACTGGCATCCTTCATCCTGCAGCTCCAGGTTACCACCTACATGGTTTTGAGGGTGGCCACCTATGGGCAGCTGCCAGTGCTGTGCCTACCTGGAGCCATGTCACTGTCTGTCCCTGGAACCCCAAAGTAGTTCCATCCCATACGCTGTATGGCTATGCAAATGGCACCCCACTGGTTGCCACATCACTCTGTCTCATGCCTGCTGTCTCCTGTTGCCCCTATGGCACCACCATGCCTCTTCTGACCCCAGCAGCCCTATTAGTCCCTGCCTCCATTACAGCATGTGGCACTGGTGCAAGTTCCTTAGACCACCTTCTGGCTAGTCTAAGTGGAACCCCTTGCTTCACCACAGCAGGCCTTCAAAACTGCAAAAAAATGGGATGTTGCAGCCCAGCCATGGCACAAGCCCCATTGTGACCTGGTGCACCTCAGTTTTAGTCACAAGGCTGGCACAGTGCCAGTTTGGTGCACTTGCACTCCTATTCAACTCAGACTGCATTTGAAAATTGGGATTGTCACATCTTTTGATGCAAGGTGCCACTTGCGTCAATTATGTTTGATGCAGGCACCTTTTGTCATAGTAGGGACTTTGAAAATTGAGCCCATGTTGTACAGATGAACTATTCTTTAAGTGGATATGGGCTTCAGAATAGTGTTAGGAAAAACTCAGAAAATCCAGTTTGCACATTTTTGCAACATTGCATAATTTTGCAAAATGTCATTCAATTCACAGACTGAGCACAGTATATTTAAAAGCACACCTATCACTGGGTTTATGTAAAATACTGTAATGTGTATTCTGGTTAATTTGCACATGGTGAGTGATATAATCTCATAATATGGAAGACATTAGGCAGGATTCACAAATGTGTTGGAAGGTCCTGCAGCTGTGGGAAAACCATGGCTAGTGGGTTTCCACTTGCGAATCATGAGTCACCAGCAGCTGCAGGTATTCACAAAGGTGGAGCTGGAGTGTGACCGGCTCCACAGAATACAGCAACTTGTGGGTGCTGTTGCCAGGGACAACACCGCGCAGCTGCAGGGCTGCTAGGGGCAGTGGGACCTGCGTAGCACCCTCCTCAGCTGCTGCATCTGAGGATCGGCCGCTCCTGAGCGCGCGATTCATTTCGGGCGCCAAGAACTAGGCTTTTTTCGGCGGAGTGGGACTTAGTCCCATTTGCTGTGAATCCTGCCCATTGTGTGAGCACCATGTTACTTTTGCTCAAATGAACAAGACTGGGTAATGTTACAGATTAATGTTTTTAAAAATGCATTCACAAAGGAATACTAGTGTAGATACCAAATAGTGTTTTAGGGTGGAGGAGTTTATTTTTTGCATGTTTTCTTTTTGACTTACACTGAGCATGCTCCTTTGTTGGTCAGCCATGTCTAGCATTTCAAAGAGAGCTACCAGAAGATGTAGACCTGCACACCTGCAATCTAGGCGTGCATTGATAAAATAAACTTTAAAATCTATTTTCTTGTTTGCAGTCTGACAGAAATTCCTTGACAGTCTGTAATGTTATTTTGCAATGACTTCATTTTATCGGCTGTATTTTGGACGCTTTAATTTTGCAATAGTGAAGTACTCAAGAAAGGAAGGACTAGATTTTTGGAGCTTTAAAATTTAGTGTAGGTGCATAACAAGGTCCGTGTAGTGTACTGCAGTGTGGTACATGTGCAGCACTGTCATTTCCAAGAGTCAGTACTTAAATTCATCATGTAGCATTAGACCCACCAGAAACTGTACTGGGAAACTGGACTAGCAGCTTTATATTAAAGGAAGACAGTATTTGTTTCTGTGATCAACCAGTAGCAATACAAATATCTTATTTATAAGGGGTCCTGCATTGTGTGTTACAACTTGGTATGCACATGCAGTGCAGTAACTCCCATGGATCAGTACTGCAATGCAACCTACAGCAGTAGCACCTTGAGAAATTGTACAGGGAGATTGTTCTAGTTGTAGTTTATTAACACAAAACATTTTCTTCATTTGTGATTAGTCAGTATCAGAAAAAACACCCAGCTTATAAGATGGACCTGCATTGTATGCTGCAGCACGGTGTGCATGCAGTGCTGTCATTCCCAGGGGTCAGCATTAAAATGAATCATATAGCAACAGCACCAGCTGAACTTGTACAGAAATAGAGATAGCAGTGGTCTATTTAAAGGAAAAACATGTTTTGTTTTCTTGGTAAACAAGAACATTTTAAGTGCAAGGGAAGTCCAGCATTATGCATAGCAGTGCAGTACATGTTCAGTGCTGCCATTGTTAGGGGTCAGCACGAAATTTGTCATGTAGCAGTAGCCTCAGCATAAATTGTCCAAGGAACTCATATTATCAGCTGTATATTTACATTTCAAGTGTCATATATATATATATATATATATATATATAGAGAGAGAGAGAGAGAGAGATCTCGCATCATGTGCAGCAGTGCAGTGCTGTTATTCCTAGAGTGTCAGCACTAAAATTTGCCAGATAGCAGTAGCCCCAGGATAAAGTGAATAGGAATTCATATTATCAGCTACGTATTAAAAGGAAAACAATGTTTTTTTGCTCAGCCTGTGACATTATATGCAGAAATTACATCGTTAAGAATTCCCATTTTTTAAATGTACAATTTGTAAAACAATGGTGCAATTTTGCAGAAATTGTGCATTTTATGCACCACATTTTAAAATGTGAAATTTGGGGAATAATGTTAGAAAAGATGAAAAGCACAATTAATTTGGGGTGTAATGTAGTTTTAAGAAAAGGACACAAATAGGAAATCAGCAGTTTGCACAATTTTGCAAGAGTACTAGAAATTTCACCCATCAGTACTACAGAACACAGACCAAGCTAGAGACTTGGGAGTCTTAATATCTATTAGTCTCCAATACCTTCTGCATCGTGGTTATCCATGGCAAACAAAGCATATGAAATACTAGGATAAAACATATAGAAAATATGAAGTATGACAACATGGCTTTTATTTGCACTGTAAACAAGACAGGTGATATCACATTTGTAATATTGCTCAGATGAGTTCAGTTTTATTTAAACAAGGTTCATCACAGCTGTAAACATCTAGGTAATGTGCTAATGGTTATACACAGCTTTAAAGCAGGAGACCTAAGATCAAATCCACCACAGAAATTTACATTTGGTGTGACATTGATGATTTAGAGCAGCAATGCAGTGAAAATGGAGAAATTACCTTACCATTTTTCACTATAATAGATTCCAGGCACATTCCATTTTTACTTACTGGTAGAATGTTCTAGATCAACAAAATGTCAGTATTTTATGTGTTTGTTTCTCAAGAAATAACGATGGCCACAGCTACAGGCATATTTATTTTAGTCTTTGGTAACTGGGTAAGGCCCAGTAGGAAAAAGTACCTGTATTTAGGGGTGACCTTGGAGCACTGGGAGGTTAAGTGACTTGCTCAGAGTCACACAGTGTGCAAGTGGAGGTTGTGGGAATCAAACCCAAGTCTGCCAGATGTACAAAGCTCATTCACAGCTCATTATTCTAACCTCTAGCTATTCTGCTAGCCCCATACCATTGTAAATCTGGTTAGGGTTAGGACTGAGAACATAAAACAATATGGTGCACAGCAAGGAGGTACCCAGAAAAGTAGATTTGACAGGTATGCTAATATTTTTGGAAAAAGAATAATAAATTCAAGGCATTGCTGTTTTAATCTCTTGGTGCAGCAATCAACCAGCTATAAAAAGGGTGAAGACCAGTAACCCAGTGAAAAGGAATTTTTCAACTAGCCTGTGTACACATTATAAAGAAAATAAAATAATTTACAAACAGTAGTATGAAACATAGAAACATAGACGTTGATGGCAGAAGGGGACTGCTAGGTCCATCTAGTCTGACCATCTGTTTTAGACCTACTTGACAATCTAGTTGCCCTTGTAGTCAGGGCTCCTTGTGTCTATCCCATGCATTCTTGAATCCCCACAGTGTTGACCCCACAGCCTCTTGGGGCAGGCTGTTCCAAATATCCACTACTCTTTCTGTGAAGAAAAACATCCTGATGTTGTAGAGAACCTCCTGCCTTGCAGCATGAGGTCATGTCTCCTAGTCCTGGAGCTCTTCTTGTAGTGAAAAATTCCTGTGTCTGCACCTTGTAAATACATTTTATGTACTCAAATGTTTTCAATCATGTCCCTCTTTTCTTCTCTGCTCCAAGGAGTACATATTCAGTTCCTTAAGTCTTTCCTCATAGGACATGTACTGCAGATCCTGAATCATTTTTGTTGCCTTGTTGCCTTTCTCTGTACTGTTTCTACCTGGTCAATGTCTTTCCAGAGGTGAGACCTCCAGGTTGGACTCCATATTCCAGGTGAGGTCTGATCAGTGATCTATACAGTGGTAATACCACTTCTCTCTTCCTGCTTGTGATTCCCCTCCCAATGCAGCCCAGCATTCTGTTGGTCTTCATTGTTGCCTTCTGCACTGCTTACTAATCTTGAGTCATCTGAGACTATGATTCCCAGATCTCGTTCCTGGTTTGAGGCTGCCAGTCTTTCACCTCCTAGGTAATATTCCTTTCTTGGATTTTTCTTTCCTATGTGCATGACCTTGCACTTTTTGCAATAAATCTCAGCTGCCACACTTCAGACCATTCTTCTAGTTTCTTGAGATCTGCTTCCATCTTGCTCAATCCTTCTGGGGTGTCCACCCTGCTACATATCTTAGTGTCATCTGCAAACAGGCACACCATCTCTTCCAGTCCATTGTTGATGTCTGCTTTAAAACATTGAAGAGCACAGGCCTAGTACTGAGCCCTGGGGCACCCACTGGTCACTCTGCCTTCCATTGATTGCCTCCATTAACCTGTACCCACTGGGTTCTGCCTTGTAACCAATTTCTGCTTGCCCATCCCCAGCTACTTCTGGACCAAGCCCTGTGTGGTCCAGCTTCTTCAGCCTTCTGTGTGGAACCGACATAGATTAATTAAGGATTAACCCATGAGGGAGCTGTGGAGTTACTGGGGAATTAATCCATGGCTGGGGAGTTGCATGAGCAGCAGACTAGTGTCAACAACCAAATAGCCATGGATTAATTCCCCAGTAACCCACGGCTACGGTGGATTAATCCACTTCTAACATGGCCAGGAAAATGAGATGTGAGCCATGGGCAAACACAATACCATTTTCCTGGCCAGTTATACAGTTAGCACAGTGTGGGTTTCCTGAACTGCAACTCACTACACAGCCAACATGCACTGTCAACTTACAGAACTTGAAATGCCAGCTGTAGCTTCAACTGAACACAGATAACAACACTGCAGAGTGCTGACATGATAGAGTGGGAGTGATCACCTGAACTGTGACTATGGAACAAGGCATGTAGTGTCTATAAGGAGTTATTGTGCTAATAATGACACTTAGACTGCACTCTGAGGATGGAGGGATGGCTCATGCACTTCTAACTATTCACCCACACAGGGCTATTGCAGCCAGAAGTGAGTACGCTCACGATCGACATCTTGGAATACAATTTTGCAGCCCACATACTTGAGCCAGAGATAGGATGCACAAGGAAGGGCTACCAGCTCTTGGGCACCATGGGAAAGCTAACATAGTTGCAAGACATATTGACAAAGACTGGGGCAAACTGTATATGCCTTGGGATGTACATGTGCCAGAGAGAAGGACTTGCCCACAAAGCATGGGCACAGATTTAACTGTCACATCTGATTGCAGACAGTGGAGGCACTGAGGTACAAGTAAGGAGGAGGACTAAAAGAACTGGTGAAGAGCTGCTTTCACTTTGGCTGTCAGTGGGTGTGGTACTGAGTGGGTGTCATGGGCACTCCCTTCCTCCCTCAGCTACCAACAGGGAACTGTTCATACTGGGAAAAACAATGGGACTGTTCAGGTGTCTGAGGATGCTGAGCCATGTTCTACTTCCCCACTCCCAACCCCCATGAACTGTCCGCTCGGTTCCCCAATATCCATGAGTGGGTGGGTGGGAGGGAACACAATGAAGAGAGACAGAAAGTGATCCACCTCTGGGTCTCTTGAGGCTTTGTGCCATGTTCTGCACCTGCCCTCCTCCAAAACTGCCCCTCAACTGTCTGCTCAGTTCCTGAGATCCGTGGGTTGAAGGGTGAGGGGCTCAATGAAGACAGGAGATACACGTGATAAGAGTTGGTGACAGAGGTCTGTGATGGCTTTTTTTTGCTGACCTTTCCATTAGCAGATTATATCTTTAAGCACTAGATGGCCCAGTTATAAGCACACTTACTCAATACAATACAATACAATCCTCCTGACTGTCCATCATGTTGTCCCATCATGCACTGCAGTTTCATCTTCTCTTACTCTCATCCCTCTTTCCACTTTTCTTCCTCCCTGGAGCTTGCTTCCCCTCCTCCCCCAGCATCCTACTTGGCACTGGCTATCATCACTCAGGTACTCTCCATCATGAGCTTGCCTCCCCAGGTGCTCCCTCTGCAAATGGATGGCAGTCCCTGCCTACTACTGTACACAGGCCGAAGCTTTCATCACTCTCTCATGTGTCATCACTCTGGGATCATTGCCACCAACCCAATGTAGTTCCTGCAAAAAACAGGCATGTAGACTCACACTCAGGGACTTACGCTGGTGCACCTTGAAGCTTGTGCTCCTTCTCCTCCTGCTGCTGCAGGAAGAATCCATCCTAACCCTGGCCCAATCATCTCCAGCTCTGTCTACCTGGAAATACCCTAAGGAGCACTCTCCATAGCATCTCTCAACATCTGTAGTCTACTCTCCAAGCTGGATGCCCTACAAATCTTTACCAATCAACACAGCCCAGATATTCTGGCAGTTGTAGAAACCTGGCTTACACCCAAAATCCCTGACCTGGCTATTGCTCTTCCAGGCTACAATATTTTCAGGCTGGACCAGAAGTCCAAAAGAGGTTGTGGATGTGCAGTTTACCTTAAAGATTAAGCTACTGGTACGCCCCATCACTACCCCTCCCAGCTACTGCTGCACAGATTCTTCCTATCAGAATCTTATTAGGTGCCATACAAATTCCTCACAGTTGCTGCCTCACTGTATATCCCCCGAAAGAACAAAGGAATGGCCTTTAACGCTGTCTTGAGTTCACCAGGTGCCAACCTTCTGACTCTGAAATGATTCTGCTTGGAGACTTTAATATAAACTGGCTCGTGTCTGATGCAGGGTCAATAAGGATGCCATCTCATGGGCCAATCTCACCTAGATCGTCATCTCTGTGACCAAGAAAAACTACAAATCCTGCACTAGCACCCTCCTGGATTGGTTTCTTACCAGCCACCCAGCTTATTTCACAAATACCTCGGTCCTCCCTGACTGCTTAGCAACCATTCCCTGTCATCTGTGAATGGTCAAACAAATTACACAAGTCCAATCTTAATATCATCACTAGTAGAGTCCTACCATGTAGGTAGTTGTTACACCTCAAAACATGCCTCAACCTCCATGACTGGTCCCCTATCTACAAAGCAACAGATGTAAATACTGAGCTGGATTACTTCATCAGCACTTTCAATGCAGCCTGTGAATCCTACCGCCTGTTAAAAGTGCAAAGTCAAAGCCCTTTGCAATCCCTGGCTCTTGGATGATCTCTTACGTCAACTAGAGATTGCCTCTGGGATCTGGCCAGAACCACTGATAAAGAAACTGACATCCAAAACTATAAATGTGCACGGAATGACTGTATCAAATCTATCCGGCAAAAGAAATCTACCTACTTCAAGATCACTCACAGATACCTGGGGTAAGGAGGCATTTGGAACAATATTAAAGAGGTCACTGGAAACAGCCAAAACCTCCGCATTGCTCAGCATAAATGGGTCTACTATGCTTGACCCTGAAGTCATAGCAAATACCTTCAACACTGCATTCATTGATCTCAGCAGTGTTCTCCTTCTGACTTTTCAAGGACCATGACTCTCCATCTCCTCCCTAATGCCTCCTCCTCCTCCTCCTCTAGCCACTCGGCTTTTTATTTCAAAGCAGTCAAGATGCTTGATGCCCATAAATACATTATCAAAGCCATCACCAAATCCAGATCCAGCAGTGATATGCTTGACTTTAAACTGCTGTCCCTCACCCTTGATGAGGTGTTACAGCCACTGATATATATTTTTAACCTCTCACTTAGGCTCAGCCAGTTCCTTGACAAATGGAAATACACCACTGTTACCCCTGTCCATAAAAGTGGTGACAGGGGCCACTCATGGAGCTACCCTCTGATCTCTATCTTGCCACCCCTCTCTAAGGCCCTTGAATGTGTGCAGCAGATCAGCTCACAGATTTCCTGGACAAATACAATATCCTGTACTGCCCAACAGCATGGCTACAGGAAAGGACATAGCACCTCATCTGCCCTACTGGAATTCTCTGGCATTCTTCACAGCTCACTGGACAATGGTCAGTTAATTGGGTCAGTCTTTATCGATCTAAGGCATTAACAATGTCTGTCACCGCCCTGCCTGTGCAACTTCAAAGCTGGGCTCTCCTGACTCCACTGCCTGGTTCAAAAGGTACTTGGAGAACTGGTCTGAAGGAGTAAAATTGCAGATGTCTCTCTGATACCGGGCCTGTTCGTCAGGTGTCCCCAGGGATCCATTCTGAGCCACCTATTATTCAGCTTGTTCCTGAACTCCTTCCAAATTCTTGCTCTGAAACAATCATCCTCTATGCAGATGATGCTGTAATTGTTGCCTCCCACAAGGATCCTAAGTTTCTACAAGACAACCTTCAGCTTGGCTTCACATCTGTTGAAAATTGGTTCTCAAATCACAATCTTGTCCTCAATAATAGAAAACAAATTCTATGATGTTCAGGAGCTCTCATAACACACATAAGCTGCACCCTATTCATCAAAACCAGTCATGGAGTCACCCTGGAACAGGTTCAAGCCTTTAGGTACCGTAGGATCACTCTAGACCCTCATCTAACTACAGTGCCCACACTGATTCTGTAGCCAAAGCAGCAAATACTGCCTTGGCCTTCTCTTCGGCATAGACAACATCTTACCCCAGAAGCCCTGACTGTCACTGTTCAGAGCTCTGTTGTCTCCATTATTGACTATGGGCTTATCATCTGTGGCTCTGCCCCCTTATCACTCTTAGATGCATATCCACTTCCCTTAATAAGGCCTGCCGACTTCTCACTGGATCCTACCACCTCACACATCGTGTGACCTCTATGCACAAACTGGATGGCTGCAACTCACCAATCAGATGAAGTACCTAACCTGCACCATGGTGAAGAAAATAACTATGGGCCTTGTGCTCCTGGAGTGTACTCCTGCACCCTACCAATAAGCCCGCTCAACCAGTGGGTCTGAATCACAACTCCTGCTGGTTCCATGTTGTCTTACCTCACAAGGTCAAAGATCTTTTGCCTATAGGTGCCCAGCTGGATAAATGATCTGAACAGTTACATCTCCTCCTCCTACCTTGGTGCATTTAAATCAAAGTGCGCCTCTCTCTCTCTCTCTCTCTCTCTCTTTCGCTCTCCTGCCTCTAGCTCCTGTACCTCCACAGCTGACCCCATGAATATTTCCCTAACCTTATGCAGTTCTCTCTCCTATTAGCACTTGGTTCCCCTTAGCATACACTTCCCCATGTTATGTCGATGACAATGCCTCTGGTTCGTGCCCTCCTCTATAGCTCCCTGCCCACCCTACTCTTCCTCTTTCTTGTCCTCTATCCTCTCTGCACCTCATCCATTATCTCCTTGTAACCTAGCCTCCAAAACTTGTTTTGTTTCTCAAATGCTTTGTAACTCTTTTAGCTTACACTTTTGTAACCTTATCATATGTACTGAATTTGTAATCTGACTTACATGTCTTATGTTTTGAATTGTAACCTGACGTGGAACCTTTGTAAAGAGCCCTGGATCAAAGGTATTGTAATCTTAGACCTAATAAATAAATCAATAAATAAATAAATAAATGCTGCTCTTGTTGCCTCGAGATCTGCAGAGTGGGTGGGTGAGAGGAACACAATGAACTCAGAGACAGACACACATACACAATGTTAACAGCAGTATTCGTCAGTGGCGCTCAGGGTACTACAAGAGCAACTGTGGATTAATTGAGAATGAACCATATTCACCTGGCAGCTTCTGAAAATGAGAACACTCTATTTCCTCTTGGCATCCCTGGACATGTTATAAAGCACTAAAAGACCTGATCAATTTTTATTAAAGTCACCAGACTTGGGGGCATTACAGTTCTCTAAGACTAACCTTTGGTTACCATTGTCCCTAAGCAAAAAGTTTGTTGTCTCTTTTATTCAGTTTGTAATCCTTTATTTTATTGAAAATCATTAAATCAAATCATAGTTGAAATGTTATTTTCAAAATTGAACTTAACATTAAACTCATACATTTTACCAATACTGCACATAGCAACAATCCCAAATTCAATTAAACAGACCTCCTGCTTTCCCACAATTATGCCAACAGTTTTTTTGGCCTGTTTTAGCTATGTTACCCCAAATTTGTGAGGTACAATATGCCAGATCTATAATTTCTTTCTGATTTTTTTTTTTACATATATGTAGTCTTTATTGATTTGGCTACTTAAATGTTTCCATTGTTGTGATGCAAATACTGTACCTCTTCCTGATTCCATTTTACATTTACTTTACTCCATGAATCCATATTATTTGAGCAAATCAGGCTATATAGTTATATATATATATATATATATATATATATTTCTGAAATATTTTAATAGAGGATTTTATAAATCTCTGTTGTTCCTGATATAGGGACAGGGGACCTCAATCTCTATAGGGTATATGTATTTCTTGAAAATGACTCTAAGTGTTAAATATGCAAAATACTTTGATTTTGCAAAAAGGAAAAGTGCCTTTGAATTTATCAAATGATACAAAATGTTTTCCTCAATCAACTGTCCCCATTTATGAGCCTTAATTACCATTTGAGCAAGGAATTTCCTTATTAATCTATGGTTTTAACATCCTTATTTCCCCAAATATTTATATACATCCACAGCAATAAATTACCTGCTTGGACTTGTTTCCTGATGGCTTAATAATATTTTTAGCCTGTGCCACAATAGGTAGTAATTTTAGAGTAGTGGTTATATCATTCAAATCAAATCAAATCAAAAATCAGACTTTATTTGTAAAAGGCACCTTTCCAAAACCAAGCCTGTACATAACATAATAAAATCAATAAATAATTAAACAATGTTAAAAATGTATCCAAATGGCAACATTAAAATCATTTTATGTGTAGCTAGAAAGAAATGTTTTTAACGCCCCCTTAAAACTTTGGACAGTCAGGCAATCTTGCACCTGATGAGGTAGAGAATTCCACAGGGTTGAGCCATAAAACTAAAGATCTGGCCCCAGATGTCTTTAAACGAACCTGGAATTTATTTTATTTTATTTATTTATTTAGCTTTTGTTGACCGGGTAAGTGCACTAGACAAATCCTGCCTATTTTCAGGCATGACCGGGCGAGGGGATACAGATGAATGCCAACTAACCTTGAACCAGATTAAACTGTTGGTGGTATTTTTTTTAAGTGAATGAGGAAATTTGGCCAGGACACGGGAAATTCCCTTACTCTTTCGATAAGTGCCATGGGATCTTTAACATCCACCTGAGCTATCACCAATCCAGGCAGATGGGACCTTGGTTTAATGTCTCATCTGAAAGATGGCACCTCAGAAGTACAGACCCTCTCATGCTGCACTACAGTGTCAGTACTGGGATATTAACCCAAGTGCCAGATTGGAACTGAACCCACAGCCCTCTGATCTCCCGGCCTCAGAGGCGAGTGTGCTACCTGCTGAGCCACTGACACTGCTAATCTCAGGAATCTCCAGCAATCTCTCATCAGTGGACCGGAGAGGCAGGAGGGACAGTAGGGACAAAGAGTTCTTTCAGGTAACCGGGTCCCTGATCATGTGGTGCCTTACAGGTCAGCAAACTGACCTTGAAGGTGATTCACCAGCGTGCTGGCAGCAGTACAGTCCACAGAGCACAGGCGTTATATGACTGGCCCTAGAAGAACCAGTCAATAGCCTGGCTGCGCATTCTGCACTAGCTGCAGGTGGTGAATATCAACCCCAGGTAGCCCACGATAAAGAACTTTGCTGTAGTCAAGGCAGGAGGTAATGAATGCATGGACCAAAGTAGAAGATCGTCCAGGAGGAACCAGGTGCTTCACCCGGGCGATATTCCTCAGATGGTAAAGAGGCTTGACAACTGCGACACCTGAGATTTAATTGTCAAATAGTCATCAAAGCGCAACACCCAGGTTCCGACCCAGTCTGAGGTAGTTAGCTGAACACCCCCAAGCCATAAACCCAAGGGTGATCCCACCAACAAACGTGCCTCCCGCAACCTGGGTCCACAACCAACACCTCAGTTTTCTCTGGATTCAACCGCAGCCAACTCACTTTCATCCAGTCCTGGATTTTGGCTAGACAGTTATTAAAGACTGAAATGGCAGCATCTTGGCGGGCACAAAGGACAGGTACAGTTGAGTATCATCTGCATAGCAGGAAAAACTCAAACCATACCACCTAATAATCACTCCTAACAGCAGCATATACACAAAACAACATGGGTGCTAAATGGAGCCCTGTGGCACCCCACAGGATAGGGGAATGATGTTGAGGAAAAATCCCAGACACCACCCTCTGAGTCCTACCCTCAAGGAAAGAATGAAACCAACTGAGGACTGTACCAGACAGCCCACAGATAAACCGCAAGCACTCCAATAGCACACCATAGTCCACAGTGTCATATGCTGCAGAGACATCAGGAAGGACCAAGATGGAATGGGTCTTTAGATCTCTCACTATTAGGAGGTCATTTAGTACTATGTCTTTTCCTAAATCCGGACTGGAGAGATAATAGACATTGTAGCTGGTCAAATGATCATCCAGCTGCGACATGACCACCTTCTCAATAACCTTACCCACGAAGGGCAGGTTAGAGACAGGCCTGTAGTTGGCCAGACAATCCGGGTCCAAGGAGGACATTTTAAGAAGGGCTGAACCACAGCCTCCTTCAGAGGATTGGAAAATCCCCATCTCCAAAGATCTCCAGACTATCTCAGCAAGGACTGGACCGATTTTAACCAATTATCTGCTTTAGCTGAATTATAATTCTACTAAAAATTTTATCCCATATAAAGTCTGGTTTATCTTTAAAGCCCAATCCCACAACATTTTAATTTGAAAAGAGACAGCATACTTCAAAGAGTTGGGACAGCTAAATACCCTTAAGTTCTCGGAACTCTTAATTGACCCTATGGTATTCAAGATTTACCTCCTCTCCAGAGGAAGTTGGAAAAAATCCTTTTACATCAGAAAACCAGGATGGTGCAGGCATTCCAATGATATTATGGATGACAAAGATTAAATGAGGCAGTACTATATTGCCCTCTTTCCACCCTTAGTGAGTTCTACTTTTATAGGCACAGGATTTGACTGACAATATGAACATCCTGCTTGGGAGCAGGAAGGGGTGATCACAGAGGCACAAAGACTCACCAACCTAGAAGGAAAGAGCAGCTCTCCATCCCCCACCTCCCCAGATGCTGGAGGTCTGACTCTGAGCAAGTAAAAGGAGACTACTGAAGAATATAGAACTTCCTGTCCCAGAACAGGAATAGAAGGAGCTTTAACAGCACGGAGGCAGTAGGAAAGTAGGGAGAAAAAATATATATAAAACATAAAAATTAAATAAATAAACAAACAGAGAGAGAAAGAGTAAGCATACAACTCAACAGCTGAGGGCCACAAATTAGACATGATGGGAGTGGTGCAGTGCAGTGCAGTGACTGTGGAGCAGCAGTCTTCCGGGAGATGTTTTGGAGGTTGTGGTGTTGTCCCATCTACAGGCACCTCTCTGGGCTGAGGAAGAGGATGCTCATCTCCAGGCTGAGTTGGCCAGGATTTGGGGACCTCCTCTCCCACCCAGGGACCACTGGGGCTGCTGCCGCTGCCTCAGAGGTTGCCAAGAAAAGGAGCGGATGGACCACATTGGGCTCAGGGAGGATTAGGATGGTGGAACAGAGTCACATTCCTCCAGTTGTACCTCTCCACAATTCATATGCCATTCTGGCAGAGTGTAGTTCCCCATGGTGGCACCACAGTGGAGACCAAGGAGGATGCTGGGAACCTCCACAAAGGAGACCCACAGAAGGGTGGCATGGGACCCACGGGAAGGAAACAATTTCTGTTGGGGACTCCATTGTTAGGAGGGTAGAACTGTGGGAGGGAGAGGGAGGTAAGGTGCCTGCCTGGCACCATGGCTTGGAGGGACAGGTAGAATCCTTAGGATCATGGACACAGCTGCATGGGGAGGGAACTGGATGTCATTGTCCATCAAGGGGCAAATGATCTGGCTGGAAAAAGGATCAGAGTAGTGCCAGAGGAGTTGTGGGGTTGGGTAGGGGCCTTAGACAAGTAGCATACACAGTAACCTTCTTGGTAGTGCTGCCTGTCTATGGAATGTGTGAGACTATGGTGCTTGCACTATGGAATTCAATTAATGGTTGAAAACTGGTATGTAGATCAGGTTTTGGCTTCACTGGGGACTGGAGGTCTACCTGGAGGGATGCAGGCCTATACTGGTGTGATGATCTGCTTCTGTCTAGGAGGAAACCAGGATCCTAGATGATAGGTTTAAATGTTTCACTGGTAAGCATTTAAACTAGCCAAGGGGAGATACAGAAAGGAGCAGGAAATCTGAGCCCCCAAAAATTAGGGTAGTCAGTGAGGTAAATACTAGGATAGAGAAGTTGATAAGGAGAAAGGCTGGGGTAAATGGAGAAAAAGGCAAAGGCATTAAAGACAGGGATGGGGCAAAAGGGGTAAGGCCATCAAAAATGTGGGAGTAATGAGTACCAGTGCCTGGAGTCTAGATAACAAGCTCCCTGAACTGGTGGCCTTAATAGAAGAGGGACACCTGGATATTGTGGCAGTCACAGAAACATGGTAAACAGATAACCATGACTAGGATTTCAACATACCTGGGTACACAATCTACAGGAAGGACAGAGAGGGACAAAGGGTAGGAGGAGTAGCTCTCTATGTGAGGGAAGAGGTCAAAGCAATGGAACTAAAGGGTAAACAGGAAGGAGAGGAGGCACTGTGGGTCACCCTGGAGACCAGAAAGGGCACCACAATCTGCACTGGGATTGTATACTGATCTCCATCTCAGGGTGAGAAATGGACAAGAAAATTATAAGAGGCATCCCTAAGATGGCAGAGAAAGGGGAGATATTGTTGATGGGGACCTGAATATTCCAGATGTTAACTGGAGCACCTTGGCTGCAGCCACATCCAAGAGCAGAGTCATTCTCAATGCCCACAGGGGCATGCCTCAGTCAGCTAGTGTTGGAACCCATTCAGGGGAGCAATCTTAGACCTCATACTCTCAAATGGGGATGGAGAGGATCTCAGATCTAAAAGTGGGTAACCATCTGGGAACAAGTGACCACCAAACAGTGTGGTTCATGATAATCACAGCCACAGAGTCAAGCCATACAAAAGTGAAGGTACTGGAATTTAGGAGGGCTGACTTTGTCAAATGGGAGAGTGCTTCAGAAAAGCACTAGCAAACAGGCAAGAAGGAGGGTGGAGAAACAATGGGAAACATCAAAACTGCAATCACAGAGGCAACAAGCCTTTGTGTGAAACAAATAAATCAAAACAAAGAAAGAAACACTATGGTTCTCAAAGAGGTGGCAGGAAGGTTAGGGAGAAAAGACAGATTCAGAAGTATATGGAAACACAAAAGGAGCAGGAAGAGAACTGTACCAGTCAAAGCAGAAGGAAGTGGAGAAGGTAGTCAGAATAGCAAAGGCCCAAACTGAGGAAAAGATAGCCAACTCAGTTAAGAAGGGATAACACCTTTATAGGTACATTAGGGAGTAAAGAAAGACCAAGAGAGAGATAGTGAAGCTTAATAAATGGGACAGTGGGTGGGCAGAAGGACAGTGAAAAAGCATGGATACCGAATGAATACTTCTGCTTAGTATTCACAAAAGAAGAGGAAGGAGGTACCTAATCCAATCAATAGAAGCACTCTGGATAGGGGGTTCGATAACAGTCCTTTCAAAGAAGAAAGGGTTCTGAAAGAACTCCTAAAACTGAAGGTGGACAAAAGCAATGGGGCCTGACAGGATTCACCCCAGAATTCTAAAAGAACTAAGGAGAGCTAGTGACACCACTGACTACTCTTTTAACAAATCATGGAGGATGGTGTAGTACCAAGGACTGGAGAAGGGTGGATATGATTCCCCATCACAAAGTGGGAGCAAAGCAGAGGTAGGAAACTACAGATCTGTTAGCTTGACCTCAGTGGTAGGGAAAATGATGGAATCACTTTTGAAAGAAAGAATTGTTGGGTACCTAGAGGCCAGCAGAGCATAGGACCCAAGACCACATGGATTCACAGTGGGAAGGTCATGTTAGATGAATCTAATAGATTTCTTTGACTGGGTGACCAAAGTAGTAGACCAGGGAGGGCCTGTGGACATGGCCTACCTAGACTTTAGCAAGACACCTGATACAGTCCCACACAAAGATTAATAAACCCAAGGGCACCCAAGCCCTGTCCCTAAAAATCACCCCAGTCCCTGCAAGGCCCCACTGATTCTCACCGTGGCATATATCCCCTCGAACCAAACCCCAGCCATACACTCACTCTCTGACTACTTCATCAAACTACCTCATAGCTCAAGCAGATCCTTCTAGGGGACCTGAACTCTAACTGGCTATGAGCTCAAACTCACACATCATAGATTCATTCTCAGCACTTGATATGACATAACTCATCTCCCAACCTACTAGGTACAACCCCAACTCTGGCACCGCACCCATCTAGACAGTGTCCTCACTAACCGACCCTATAAGATCGCTGACCCACTTGTCCTCCCAAACATGCTCAGTGAGCACTCCTGAGTCTTATTGACATGGTTCACTCAAGTTTGGAAACCTGCCCCTAGGACAGTGCACCATGGCACCTATGCCCCATCAACCTCAGTAAACTCAGGCTCTACCTAGCCCAATGGGACTGGACCCACATTACCCACACCCCAAGTATAGACCTAGGACTTGACTATTTTGCTAGCTCTTTCAACATAGCCTGTGACATTTTGCACCCCTCACCAAGACCTTACCTAAGAGATAGAATGCCCCATGGTTATCCAGTGCTCATCTGCCAAATGCAATTAAGGGACAACCTTTGGCATAGAGCTGTGGAATCGTAAGCAGGCTGATTGACAGGCTTATAATGCTGAGTGCAACAAGTGCACCTGGGCCATCCATAGAGCTAGGGCTGAAGCATTACAAATCCACCCTTGCCTCCTCCTGGGGTAATGTCTGGAACTTCTGGGGTGATTTAAAGGAACTGAATGGGAGACACAATCCCCACCATCCCAACTCGTTATCAATGGCTCCATTACCACAGACTCCCAAACCATCGCTGACAGCCTCAACATCACCTTCACCGATCTCAGCTTGGTCCTACCCAGCAACTTCTTTGACCCAGTCCCTCCTTCCCCACCACTCAATCTTACCACCCCCCTTCTACCTCATGGCCATTACCCCACAAGAAGCCAGGCCATACCTACTCAAAGCCCTCAACAGCACTAGTCCCAACAGTGACCTCCTGGACACTAGGCTACTCGACAAGTACTGGATGCAGTACTCATCCCCTCACCCACCTGTAATCGCTCCCTCTGCCTAGGTCAGTTCTTTCTTGCCTGGAAAACTGCGATCATCACCCCATTCAGAAAGATGGGGACCACACCGCCCCTGTAATTACTGACCAATTTCCATCCTCCCCGCTTTCTAAAGTGCTGGAAAAATTGTGGCTGACCAGCTATCTGACTATCTTACCAAGCACAACATCATGTGCAGGGAGCATCACGGCTTCCGCACAGGACACAGCACCACCACAGCCCTGATAGAGTTCTCCAACTTCCTGCACACAGCCCTGGGCACTGGGCACCTGGCTGGTGCTATCTTTATTAACCTCTCCTAGGCCTTTGATATGGTCTGCCACTCCATCCTGCTCAATTCCCTGTGAAATATCAGACTCTCTCAAGGCCCCTCTCCTGGTTTGACAGCTACCTGTTCTCCAGGTCCCAGCATGTAAAATTAAAGGCACCCTATCTTACACCCAGCCTGTCTGCTCCAGAGTCCCCAAGGCTCCATATTAGGCCCACTTATCTTTAGCATCTACTTAAACATGCTCCCCAATGTCTGTGCAAGAAAAATCCTTCTCTATGTGGACAATGCTGTCCTCCTCACCTCGCATCCCCACCCCACCACCCTACAGAACATCCTCCAGCACTCCTTCATCAAGGCGAGCAATGGTTCATTGACCACAAATTGGTCATCAACCTGAAAAAACACAAAATCTATGCTCCTTGCCCACCATCAGAATAAGACCAGAGATGCCCCTCCAGATCCTCCCCAGCACCCAGGTCCCCTCGAACAAGTGACTATGAACAAATACCTGGGTGTCACCTTTGACCCTGCCTTCAATTTCCACCACTATATTGCTGCCCTTTGTCTGCCACAAACATATGGATTGACCTCCTCTACCCCACAGGGTCTGCCTGCCCCGATGTGCTTTGTATTGCAGTCACCTCATCAGTTCTGTCCCTGGTAAACTATGGCCTCCCAATTATGTTGCTGCTGACGAAACTGCCCTCAACAAAGTGCAACCGCCATAAACAAGGCCTGCAGACTTCTGTTAGGTGTGACAGGTGCACCCACACCTGCCTCTCTCTGTTCACTAGACAACATCCTCAACTTCAAAGAGAAGCTTCTCTACCAATCCTGCCTGTTGGCGAAGAAAATCCTCCTGGGTCTCCTCCTCCAGGGTGGCTTCCTCCATCAGTGCCACCTGCCCCATCATATCTACCCACAGTACCTCCAAACCCACCCTCATGGCACCCAGAGTCTAGACCTTGGTCACACAATGGTCCTTCCACTATAGGACCCCACAATGGTACAGCTCCATCTCAACTATTATTACCAGGCTTGCTAGAATAGGCCCTTTCAAATTATCCTCAGAAGCCGCCTCTTTGCCTGCACTGCTTCAACTGTTGATAGACCAAGGCCCCCCACTCTTTCTCCAGCCACCTGCAGCCCCCAACAATGTTTACTGGACAGCTAACTGTCACCCCTGCAGAGCATCTATTTTAGCACTTCCATTCTATATCCCCAGCAAAATCCCACTATTTTACCAAGTACCCTACTTGTCTGCCCCTATATTGCTTCCTTCTGGACTGTATCTCAGTTACTCTATATGGCAATCTGCCATACCCTTTCTATGCATTGCCTGCTCATGTACCTATGTAACCATATGAATCTTTATTATTATATTCCTCTGTAATTGCCTACTCATGTACCTATGTAACCGTATGAAGCTATTTTATTATATTCCTCTGTAATTGCCTACTCATGTACCTCTATAACCATATGAAGCTTTTGATATCTTCTTCTGTAACTATATGGTGTCCTGTTTGTATGTAACCTGTACTTTGTCTGAGGAGGAACACTTTGTAAACGAGTCCTTGACTCAAAGGATTGTAATTCTGATTTGTACAAATAAAAGAAAAAAAATAAACAAATTAGCCAGCCTGGGAGTGGGTCCCAGGGTGGTAGCCTAGTAAAACATTGGCTGGATAACAGGACACAGAGGGTAATAGTAAATGGAGTCCACTCTGAAGAAAGGGGGTTACTAGTGGGGTACCACAGGGTTCAGTATTGGGTCCGGTCCTTCTAATGTCTTTATAAGTGATATTGCAGAGGGACTGGAAGGAAATGTATGCCTCATTACAGATGACACAAAGATCTGCAACAGGTTTGATACACAGGGGTGGGTAGAAAGGATGAGAAGGGACTTGGCAAGGTTGGAGGAATGGTCAAAAGCATGGCAGCTTAGATTCAATGCTAAGAAAGGCAAAGTAATGCACCAGGGGAACAAAACCCAGGGAAGAGTAGACAATGGGGGTGGTAGTAGCAACAACAAATAGAAAGGACTAGAATGTAGTCATATCAGATGACCTAAATGTAAGCAAGCAATGTGAGAAGGCAGTAGGGATGGCTGGGGGAATACGGCGATGCATAGGGAGGCATCCCAGTAGAACACAGGAAGTTATCCCTCTGTACAGACAGTTAGTGAGACCCCATCTGGAGTACTGTGTGCAGTTCTGGAGACCTCATCTCTGCAAGGACATAGGCGAGATGGAGGCAGTCAGAGGAGGGCAACTAAAATGGTGTAGGGTCTGCAACAGTTGCCATAGAAAGAGAAACTAAAGGAGCTTAATATACATACTTTTGAGGAAAGGGGGGGACATGATAGAAACTTTAAGTACCTCAAGGGAATCAACAAAGTCCAAGAGGATAACATCTTTCAGAAAAAGAGATGTCAAGACTGAGGACACAATTTTAAGATAGAAGGGGATGGCTCAGGGACAAAATGAGGAAGTATTTTTCACAGAGAGTGGTGGATACATGGAATGGCCTTCAGAGGCATTCATGGGGTCAAAAACAGTGGGAGAATTCAAGAATGCATGAGACAGACATATGGCAATTCTTGTAGGGGTAGGAAGAAGTAAGCTGTTGGTTAACTAGGATCTGCAGCTTATCCAATAGATAGGAAATGGGCAGTCCTTTCTGCCATCAAAGTCTATTTTTCTATGTTGCCATCATTTTAATTGTTTCCTTACAGCCCCATAAGGACAGAGAGAGCTGTTTCCATCCCTCCAGTAACATCCACATTCTGTTCTTAGCTTGGTCATAGTTGTTTTTATAACAGTAGAGTGATTATTTGTTAGCGTAACTCCTAGATATCTGCAGTTAGTGCTTATAGTAAACTGCTTTTCAATCTCTGTGTTAATATCTTTCTCATTCCCATATAACTCTATTATAATAGATTTCTTTTATTTAGTACATAACCAGCCATTGTGCAAACTTCTCAAGTTCTTGTAACATTACCAAAATGGTTTTAGAAACATAGAAACATAGACTTTGATGGCAGATAAGGACCACTTGGTCCACCTAGTCTGCCCATTTCTACCTAGAGGATAAGCTGCAGATCCTATTTAACCAACAGCTTATTTCTTCCTACCCCCACAAAAATTGCCTTATGTCTTCCCCATGCATTCTTGAATTCCCCACAGTTTTAGACCCACAACCTCCTCAGGAAGGCTGTTCCATGCGTTCATCACCTCTCTGTGAAAAAATACTTCCTCACATTGCCCCTGAGCCCACCCCCCATCTTCAAATTGTGTCCCCTTGTTCTTGCATCTCTTTTTCTGAAAGGCGCTACTCTCTGGGACTTTGTTGACTCCACTGAAGTACTTAAACGTTTCTATCATGTCCCTCTCTCCTCCTTTCCCTTCAAGGGTATACATATTAAGCTCCTTTAGCCTCCTCATATGGCTTCTCTTGCAGACCCTGCACCATTTTAGTTGCCCTCCTTTGAACTGCCTCCATTCTGTCTATGTCCTTGGCGGAGATGGGGTCTCCAGAACTGGATGCAGTACTCAGATGGGTCTCATCAACTGTCTGTACAGGGGGATAACAACTTCCTGTTTTCGGGTGATGCCTCTTGATATTCATCCAGTATCCCCCAGCCTCCATACCGCCTTTCCTCACATTGCTTGCCAGCCTTAAGGTCATCTGAGTATATCCCCAGGTCCCTTTCCATTTTTGTTGTTGTTACTACCTCTCTCCCCATTGTGTAATCTTCACCTGGGTTTTGTTTCCCAGGCGTTTTGTTACTATATTGCAATATTAACAATATATCATCAGCAAATACATTTAATTTAACTTGCCAACTTGTATACGTTATGCCAATAATATTTTGATTTGCCCTTATTTTATATAATAAATGTTTGAGAGCCAGAGTGAAGAGTATGGGAGAGAGGGACAGCCTTGCTTAATATCATTTAACATAAGAGAAGGGGGTCCTCAATAAGAATTTATAGCAAAGTGAACAGTGGTATTATTAGTGCAGAACAGGGTACAGGAATACACAATTTTTCAGTGAAAAAGATGTTCCAGGACTAGAGTTCATGGGATGAAGTTGGAGGAGGGCAATTCAGAGTAAACATGAGGAAGAATTTCTTCACAGAAAGGGTGGTGGACAAGTGGAACACCCTGACAGAGAAAGTGGCAGGCTGAAACAGTCACAGGATTTAAGAATGTATGGGATAGACATAAGGAATTCTGGAGTTCAGGGTAGGGGCAACAGACTTCTAGTAAAACAGACAGGAAACTTCCAAGCTCAAATGGGCAGACTGGGTGGACAATAGGCCCTTATCTGTCGCCAGTGTCTATGTATCTATGTATTGTATAAAGCCCTACTACTATTAATGAATTTTTTCAGAACACCCTAATAATGTAGAGCTGCAAGCATAAATGTTCTATCCATAAATCAAATGCCCTAGATTCATCTATATATATAGCGATTGTATTTTGTTATTTTGTATGTAATGCAATATTGCTTGAACTCTCCTATTTGCCTGTGAGATGGTTGTGCCTTAATGAAACCAAATTAATCTTCTTCTATACTACTGGGGATAAAAGTAAATGGTGATTCATGTTCAAAGAGGCTACCCAACAAGAAGCTTTGTGGGAAATGATAGAATAGTACCAAGAATACCAGGATCCATCTTGGGTGAAATCTCTGATTTATTGCCACCATTGATAAAACTATAAAAATATCAACCATTAGGGCTGGGAGGAGGCCATTCTTATTATACCTGTATTAGTATTTGATATTTAGCTGCAATAATGTTTAGTTATCTGTTTAATTAGTTTTCTTTTAAGCTTATACTTAAAGAGAAAGAAATGATTGTCTTAAGTACTAGTATAACTTGTATACCATATATACTATTACAGGATTATTTATACGACCAATACACATGTATGAAATAAAATAAAAAATATTTAAAAGTAAGACTAGATCAATTAATAACTTAAGAGCCACTGACACCTCAAGAAAAACTTTGGAAACATGATATTTGGACACAAAGAAGATTATATTTATTATTAGTTCTATATTTCTTATCCCTGTTATTTATTACTGAGGTCAAATGCATGAAAAAGAACAGTTGTTCCATTAGGGTTCATCAGCTCCTGTTGCTTGTTCCCAACCTGATGTCATAATACTTATGTAGACATCACAGTTATTCCCATGACAACAGATTGTGAAGTCACAACAGAGTATTATGATTGCAAGTAGACAACAAGCTAAAGAGACAGATGAACTCTAGGGATAAAGATCTTGTTTCTGTGGACATTTCTTCAGTTATAAATAATGAAGAGGAGAAATCTTTAGAAGATATATGAAATACATGGAGAACTGTGTCCAGCTATCATGTTTTCCAACTCTTTTCCAATGGCAACAGTTGCTCTTTAATTGCATGATGGTCCTAAAAGTAGCACAAGAATATAATTTACAGTACTGCATAATTATTAATGAACACTCGATCATATGAAGAGATACAGCAATCTCAGTCCCCAGTATATACAGAACAAAATTATCTGCTCTGGAAGAAAACATGAATCATGCAACTTAATTATGTACATATTCATTATTGTGTTCAGTATTGGCCATCATTTTTACAGGAAATGGCAGCCCAAATAATGTATGAACTTTTCGTACTGAGTTATAAAAGAAACACTAGAGATTTGTTCTGTGTATTTAATAGGCATGGCTGAAAATAGGTCATGGTAAAGCAGTCCACTTTCTTGGGGAAAAAATTAATCATAAAATGTTTACAAAAAGAAAAACAGCCTGAGAGGAAATCAACGATGATGCATCTGATTTGTAAGCATGGTTATCAAACTGAAAAATAAGGAACACACACTGAGGATTTTAAGAGCAACATTTAAAACAATAACGGTATAATACTTTCCACACTTACAATAGATTATTATAAGAATGATATAAAATAAACCTCTGAGTGTGGCCATAAAAAGCGACATTTAAGAAAAGAGAGTTTTATTCATTTATTTTGTTTCTTGTTACCTGGCAAGATTGCTAGTCAATAAATACCTATTTTAAGGCAAAACTTGAGCACTACAGCGTATGCAATACATGTAGTACCTATCAGGAATATTGTCAGTGCAACCTAGTAGATACATAGTGCACTTACATACAGTACTAGCCAGGGATCCAGATAGCAGGTGACCTAACACCTAAGTAGATAGAGATATCATTCAAGTATCAGAAACACCATAGGAGCAATAGAGTTGAACAGTGTTTTAGAAAAGGAGGCAATTGACAAGGCAAGGCATTTTTAATTAAATAACAAATGCAAAGAAGTGCAAAGTAATGCACCTGGGAAACACAAACCCAGTGGAAGAGTACACGGGGGTACTAGCATCAATAAAATGGAAAGGGACCTAGGGTGTAGTAATATCAGATGACCTAAAAGTAAGTAGGCAATGTGAGAATGTGAGAAGGCTATAAAAAGGGCTGTGGGTGGAAATTGGGATGTATAGGAGAGGCATCACAAGTAGAAAACAAGACATTGTCATCCGTCTGTACAGACAGTTGGTGAGACCCCATCTGGAGTATTGCATGCAGTTCTGGAGACCCCATCTCTGCAAAGATATAGACAGGATGGAGGCAGTCCTGAGGAGGACATCTAAGATGTGCAGGGTCTGCACCAGAAACCATATGAAAAGAGACTAAACAATCTTAATAGGTATACCCTCAATAAAAGGAGGGAGGAGGGCATGATAGAAACTTTCAAGTACCCCAAGGAATCAACAAAGTCCAAGAGGGTAGCATTTTTCAGAAAAAGCGATGTGCAAAAACAAGGGCACAGTTTGAAGTTAGAGGAGAAGAGCTCAGGGCAACGTGAGGAAGTATTTTTTAACAGAGAGGGTGGTGGATGCTTGGAACAGCCTTCCTGAGGTAGTCATAGGGCCAAAAACTGTGGGGAATTCAAGAATGCATGGGACAGACATAAGGCAATTATAGTGAAGGGTAGGAGAAAGTAGGCTGTTGGTTAACTGAGATCTGCAGCTTATGCAACAGGTAGGGAAATGAGCAGACTAGGTGGGCAAGTGATCCTTATCTACTGTCAAAGTCTATGTTTCTAAGTTTCTATGACACCTTATCCCAAGGCTCAGAGCATTGCACAAAACTCAAGAGGCAGAACAGCAATTATACCAAACAAGATATAATAAATATTTGAAATACAAATAATACAGATCTGAAACACTGACACATTAAAGTCAAAGACATTTGTCAGTTACAAAGCTAATATAATCAAAAGCATTTAAGTCCCTTTTACATGCCTACACTGAGGAGGAACTCATAAGGTGGTACAGTAAGGGTTCCAAATAGAGAGGCCATCACCAAGTATGCCATATAACCTGACAGCTTCAATTTTTAGAATAAGGAATGCTTTGGGATGGCCAATAAAACTCCTCAGTGGAGCTGAGTTACTGAAGTATACCAGCCTCAGGCACCTTTTAGGTAGCTGGGCCCCAATCCTTGCAGGAATTTGTAAATTAACAAAGTCATTTTGAAGGTGGAGGGCCATCTAACTGGAAAACAGTGTATCTTCTGCAGCACAGGTGTAATATTTTCTATGTTTAATGATCCTTAGATCAGTCTGGCAATGGCATTATGCACCATCTGAAAGCAGCTCACCAGCCTGCCTGATAACCACAGATAAAGAGCTTTGCAGTAGTCGAGCCTTGAGGTCACAAATGCATATACCAAGGTCAGCAGGTCAATTTGCATCTCAGAGATATTAATCCTTGAGATATTTCTAAATAGGAAAGATCCACTATGGGCCAGTCAACGTAGATCACAACACTTGTCATTTTCTCTCTAAAGCAGAGTTGCAGACAGTGGAAGGTTTAATCAGAGCTGGGCAAATGCACCATTAGTCCTTGTAGCTGCTGGGTGCATAGGGCAAATAAAACAAAAGGCAATGCCAAATCCACGCTATAATAAACTTTTACAATATAAAATGATGATGAGGTAAGAACGTTTGTTTAACTAATGGAGATTTGTGGAGCTGTGCTAAATTTTAAAATTCTACTGTCTAGAAATATATTCTACAGAGTTCTTCAGAGGCACAATTTCACCATTCTGGAACTCTTTTGCATTTTTAAACCACAGACTAGTGTATCACAATTTACATAAAGCATAGATTAATTGCCTACAGTTTACATAAAGCGTATATTAGTTTTACACAATTTACATAAAAGCATAGATTAGTTTTCCACAGTTTACATAAAGCACAGATTAATTTTACAATGTTTACATGAAGCACAGATTAATTTTCGCTGTTTACATAAAGCTGATTAATTTTCTGAGGTTTATATGAAGCTCAAATTAGTTTTCCACAGTTTACATAAAGCACAGATTAGTTTTCTGCAGTTTTCATAAGCCACAAATTAGTTTTCCACAGTCTACATAAGTCACAAATTAGTTTTCCATTTTACAGAAAACAGAAATTCGTTTTCCACAGTTTACATAAATCACAAATTAGGTTTCCACAGTTTACAGAAAAGAGAATTAGTTTTCCACAGTTTACATAAAACACACATTAGTTTTCCACAGTTTACATGAAGTGCAGATTAGTTTTCCACAGTTTACATAAACTACAAGCTAATGTTCTGCAGTTTACATAAAGCACAAACTAATGTTTTGTAGTTTACATAAAGCACAACTTTATTTTGCACAGTTTACATGAAGTGCACATTTGTTTTAAGTAGTTTACAAAGATTCTTTAAACTGAAAAAGAAAATGAATCCATGAATCCACAGTAAACTCGAAAAATCAATCTGTGATTTATGTTAACTGCAGAAAATGAACCTTCAGGTTATGTAAACTGTGAAAACCTAATATGCTTTTCCAATTAAAAACAAAACACACACACAAATTAAAAAAGAATATCATAGAACTGACAAAACCCTTCTGAAAAGTGATTCAGTTGTCTGAATAGCCAATTCAGCTGAATTGTGGCTGTGAGAATTCCATGGGCTAGATATTCAAAACTTAGCCTGGGCAAAATTAACATTATGCGCATGCAAAATTAGCCTGGAACCATTTGCACACTATTTTCAAAGGAATAGCCCGGAGCTAAATCAGTTAAATATAGCATGCAAATAAAGCCTTGCAAACAGGGTTGTAAGTGCAGTGCAAAATAGCCGACAAATAAGACAGCTCTGAATATAGCAACCAGGAAGGCCAGACTGCAACAGCAGCCTAGTGCACACAGAGGTGGAGTAAGGCAGAGTTGCAGTAGGTGGCAATGTGGGTGATAGCAATGAAGTGGTGCACAACAACCACAGACAACATTGCAGGCCAAACACAGCAGAACTGTGCTATGGTTTTGACAGATTTGCCCAGGACTAACTTTCGTTTGCCCAGTGCTAGCGTGTTTGCTTGGCACTACACATTAGCCTAAATATTCAAAGCTCCTATGCAAATGAGCCTACTTAGGCAATCCGTGGGCAAACAGCCACATTAGCATCTCATTATGGTCTGCTTTGCATGCCATAATGAGATCATATAGATTGCCCAGTGCTATTGCATGGCACACAGCTCCACCTGTATGTCAGACTGGAACTACAGCTTGGTAGCTGAAGACTGGGTGCACTCACGCCACCTCTGTGTCAGATATGTTAAACAGTTTGGTAGCTGCAGGCTGGATTTGGACACAGAAGCACAGATGATTGTGGCCCAGGGGACTAGCACCGCAGGGAATGGGTGGTTGTGCTGCATGCCATAGACATATTGTTGATCCTGCTACAGTGTGTATTCGATGGTACAGTACTATAGTAACTGGTATTGTGAGGGACACAGCACTGCCTACAGTATGTCAGGCAACAATGACTGCTGCTGTCCACACAGTGACATGCAAAGCTGGCAGATGTGTTCAGACAGTGGACATCACAGTCATACTGTCCTGTGACATGTATACACTGCACCAGTAGCATGGGATTCCCACACTGACATACACAAGGCTGGCCATGTGTGATGGGGATCCTGGACAGATGTGTGGTATGTACCGGGGGCAGACACATACCATCATACAGGCACACTGATGTGAAGGGCATTCCATCACTGGCACATGTGCACTGTGTGGATGGCCCCAGCTGTGTGGCAGCACCTACTATGTGGTGCAGCCTAGCCACCTATACACCTCCTATTAGTACCCTCCATTCCCCAATGCTGCTTGTGTGTGCTGGATTGTGGTGGTTTACCCTACGGGGGACTGAACATGTGTGCTGCATAGATGCACCGACAAGGTGCCCACTGGGAGCTGGGACACCCACAAATGCCTGGCAAGATTGGGACCAGTGCCAGATAATGGTGATGTGGCCAGTGCCAGATGATGGCGATGTGGCTGGTGCCATCTGTGTGCAGCATATCTCTTCCACACCATATGGAGTTGCCCACTGAGGCCATCTTCCCTCTCTGCCTCCTCATTGGCAGCAGTCATCAGGTGCACCATGATGCTTTTGTTGCTTATGGCCATGTTGCTTGTTGCTGCTGTGTCTACCTTTTTCTGAACAGTAATTTGCACCATGCAAAGTCACACAAACACACTTTAAGTGGTACTAATGTGCTGAATATAGCATAGCACCTGTATTCATGTACACAACCCTTCTCTTTGCAGTTGCATACATTATAATTTTCTCAGCTCTAATGCAGTTTGCACACACAATTTGGTTTTGAATATAGGGGACTTGTGAAAACCTGGCACAAACCCAGTGCAAAGTTTTGAATATCTGGCCCCAAATCTCTAAAAGAAAACAGAAAAATTGCTCTACCACAGGGACCTAGGTTGGGCGCCAAATAGAATTACCGTAAAGCAAAAACAAGGAAAATGGTGTGCCCACCTTGAAACACGAAGAGAATGAAAGCCATGAACAAGTTATGAAGATTGATAAAATTAAAAGAAATCTGCTTTAAAGGACTCAGGTTTGCCATAACATTGTTATACCATTTTTATTCAGAGATGATGCATGACTTTCTAAGATATGCTTCTTGTAGTGCAATATAGTAAAATGCAGTGCTCTGACTGTACAGATGTGATAAAATGTATTGACTGTAGGGCTGCTGTCTTTGCAGAAATTTTTAACTTATGTGTAAATTTAGTATAATATTGGTATATATTATGTTGATTATGTATTCTGCACATGCACATTACAATAGCAATGGTGATAAGAATGGTATAAAATAGGATATGGACAGCTTACAAGATGCCTCTGATGAAGCCTCACCTAACCAATGTGAAATGTAAGGTCCAGTCACTGGTGTTTTGCTGTCATAGCTGCTGCTGCACATAGACTGCTGATTTTGATTTACTTCTCCTTTGTGTGTCTTTCAGCTAATACAGAGTATGTATGTTTATCTGTTTTGCCACTAATAGTGTGTCTAATAAAATATTTTTGGATAGAACATGTTGTAGCAAGAGCTCTGGTTTTTAAACAGCTTTAGATATTGTACATAGTACATACAGAGCTTAGGGAAGTGGCTGTACATTTTCCTTGGTTTCTCACATCTCTAAAGACTTGTTAAATGGAGAGGAAACAAGTATTTGTCAATGCTGAATGTTTGCTTGCTGGCATTGGCATTGGTAGTGTAGGAGTTAGAGATGCATTATAGGAATGGCAGTGAAGTATTGAACTGAAGCCACCCCACCACCACCCTGCAGAGACTGACAGGCATTGAGATGTGCCTTTGGGTTGTCAGGCATAACGGCCATGCCATTTCACTACAGACACCGACAAGTGTCACAGTGTCTTAGAGTCTTTGGCCTTATGCTCACTCCATTCCATGAGAAATATAGTGAGATGGGTGCTGTATAGGAGAATGGGTGAACTTAGCTAAAGAGTCCAAGGCACACCTCAATGCCTGTCACTGGCTGCAGGGGTGGGTGGAGGTGGAATGGAAGAAGTATTACAGGCGACCTTCCCAAGTCACACTCCTGATGCCTGTCAGTCTCTACAGGTGGGACGTTATGGTCAGAAACCCTAATGTCCCAGGTGTTCATCGGTATTTCCACTCCAAATTTTAAACTTGTTTTTTGTGATCCTCACCTCATGAATAGTGGTAATATCAGTTTATTAGCGGAAAGCTGATTTTGCACAGCAACTATGCCATTTGGCACCACTGGTGCGAAAACACATTTCAAACAGGATGTGAAAATGACAGCTGTACTGTTCATGGGAGGTGTAAAAAATGGCAATGTTGAAAATCTGGAGTGAAAATATAAAAACTGAGTGAAGTCACGAGTGTGCATAGAAACTGCTCAAGCGACACTCGTAATGTAATTAGTTTGAGGATTTTTACAGCAGATTGTCAACACAGGCATTTTGAGACTTCCACTCATGAACAGTGTCACTGTGATTTTCTTAATCTGTCCTGAACACTGATTTCCCATAGCAACCATGCATTTCTGCACTGGAAGTGCAAAACACATTTTGGACAGGGTGTGAAAATGACAGCTGTACTGTTCATAAGGAGGTGTGTAAAATGCCAGTGTTGAAAATCTGGACTGAAAATATTACAAATCCGTGAACTTACGAGGGTGTGTGAAACTCGCAATGCACACTGTAACACAGTCATTCTTCTAACACAGTTTCTGATGCGAGGATGGAACCAGTTGGCTGGTCCGATCACTACAATGTGAATTCAATTTTGGCACCCCACCTTGTAGGCCGTCCCCTGTGGAGATAGTCAAGTACCGCCCTTGCAGAATATTTCTTCCAATGGCCTTGCTGTGGTCCTTGTCCTATCAAAATTCCTGTGCATTGCAGTGATCCAGAGGCATTGGTTGTGGCCTATAATAATGCCATCACCTCTGCCCTGGATTCTGTTGCTCCAGTTCATGTGCATCCTCTCCTTCGACCTAGGGCTCCATGGTTTGATGGGGCCTTCAGGGAGCTTGTGACTTGATGCAGGTTAGAATATTGTTGGTAGAAATCTGGCCTGTATGCTGACCATCTTAGACTGTTAGAACATTATCAATTCTATCAGTCAGAAATTTCTCATAAGAAGGCAGAGTTCCTGTCTGGGGAAATTTCTGCCACTCAGACCCGACCAGCTCAGCTGTTCAGAACTGTGGACAGATTGTGCAACCCGACCTGTCTACAGCTCCTGGAGTGTTTTCTCAATTACAGTATGATGAGCTTGCTCAGTTCTTTTGCTGATAAGGTGGCTGACATTAGGTCAGAGATCCATTCAACACATTCTATTGGGTTGCTATTGGTCAAGAGCTGGTCACCACCCTTCATTTTCCTGGAGTACCTTCAACCACCCGGAAATCGTGGATGTTATGCGGATTGTCCAAGGTTGTGCCCTACCTACTGTAGTTTAGATCCAGGTCCTACCTCCCTAATTTTGGGGTGTGGGAGTCTATTCTCCTGGTTCTAGCACAGATAGTCTGGTGCTCCTTGACTCGGATGAATATCCATGTTCCTTGACAGAGGCAGTGGTGACACCCTTGTTGAAGAAGCTTCTTTGGACCCAGACTGTCTTGCCAACTATAGGCCTATCTCGAACCTCCCCTTTGTGGGTGAAGGGTGATCAAAGAAAATGGTAGTAGCTGGAGTACCATTTGACAATCCATAGCATCTCAGAACCTCTCCAATCAGGCTTTCGAAAGAGGCATAGTACCGAGACTGCGCTGGTTTGGGTGCTCAATGATCTCCTGATGGTGAGACACCAGAGAAAATGGTCCATTTTGGTACTATTAGATCGGTCAATAGCATTTGACACCATTGGCCATGGGGTTCTACTTGAGCATCTGAGATGTATTTGTGGGCTTTCTGGGATTGTTCTCAGATGGTTCACTTCATACCTCACGGAAGAACTCAGAGGGTGGTTTCAGTTTTTTCCTCTGATCCCATCTCTGTTTTGTGAGGTTCCTTAGGGCTCTATATTGTTCCCCATGTTGTTTGCGGTGTACATGCTTCCCCTCGGAGACATTGTGAGATGGTATGGGCTGAGGTTCCATTGTTATGCTGATGATATCCAGCTATACCAGTCCTTTGCTCCTGACCAGGAAGGCGCTATCTCTGTATTTAACAGCTGCCTCAATGAAATACAGGATTGGATGAGGTCCAGTTGGCTGAAGTTGAACTCTGGGAAGATGGAGGTGTTGGTTTTGGATTCGGATCACCGGATAGGGGACCTGCGGCTGGCTCCCCATCTGGACTCTTTTTGGGATGTCGAGCTACAGGTCTCTGAATGGGTGTGAGACCTGGGGGTGATATTAGATGCAGGGCTGACTTTTCGGTCCCAGGTGTCAGTGGTGGTTAAATCATCTTTCTACCATCTAAGAAACATCGCCAGGATCAAGCACCTTGTTCCGTCCGTGATCTGCCAACTTTAATCTATGCCTTTGTGACCAGCTGACTGACTATTGCAACTCGCTTTACTTTGGGCTTCCAGGGTTGATATCCACCACATGCAGCTGGTGCAGATTCCACAGCATGGGTGTTGATGGGTACTCTAGATTTTCTCACATTATGCGGTGCTGCGGGATCTACTGGCTTCAGTTCAGTGGTGGATCACCTTCAAAGTTGGATTACTGACTTTTAAAGCCCTGCATGATCTGGGCCCTGATTACCTGAAAGAACCAATGAGGGGTTGCTAGAGATTCCAAGGGTGATTTTAAAATCTGCTGGGCCCTGTGCTTTAATGTTTGCTGCCCTTCCTTTGGAATTCTCACCCCATCAGATTAGGGAGAGTGTACTATCGTAATGGAGTTTTAAACAGGCTTTGAAATCTTTCCCTTTGGAAAAAGCCTATGGTTGTATTGTTTTCTGATTTGATTCTGTTTGGTTTTATGATGCTGATTTTTGTATTTTTATCTTATTGTACTGTGCCTTGAAACTTGAAAGGCGACAACAAATAAAGTATATTATTACATTATTATTATTATTTTATGGACTTTTGTCACCAGATTTTTAACATTAGCCATTTAAGACCTCTGCTCATGAACAGTGTCACTGTGATTTTTCTTAATCTGCCCGAACATTGATTTACTTTTACCGACTCCGCCATTATGTGCTACATGTGAGAAAAACACATTTGGGAGACCTGTGAAAATGTCAGCTGTACTGCTCATAAGGAGGTGTGGTAAAATGATGTTGAAAATCTGGAGTAGAATAAGTAAAAATATGGAGGTTATGGCGTAGTGGGAACTGCACAACAACACAGCTCATAAAACAGTCATTTTGGGAATTTTTCACCAAATTTTCAACATAGGGTTTTGGAGCAGCTACACTCATGAACTGTGACACTGTCATTTCATTTTCGGTCGAAAGGTGGTTCCGCTTTAGTGACTGCAAATCACCTTTTCGGGACTGAATAACAAAATGACAGTGACTTGGTTCATGAGGTGGGGACCAAAACTCCATGCTGGTAGGGGCTTTCTTGTCCTATTTTCTCCCACATGTTCCTCCCTCCACCTTGAGGATATAAGGACACCAGCACTGCCATGCTGCTGGGTGCACCACTTCTGTATCTTTCTGTCCCACTGAGCTTGGCCTCCAGCTGTATTAACTCCCATGGGCACCCAGGTAGCAACCTTGAAGCAAGAACCCAAACCTCCCACCTTTGAAGAGGAAACCTCTTGATGCAGGCTCTACTGGTAGTCCCATGCCTGAGGCAAACAATTGCCAACACCCCATGAGGCTAGAAACTTTAGCAACTTGAAAAATGAAAAACAATCTTTTCTTAAAAGTTCAAAATAGTTAAATTACTTCTGTTTTATAAACACTATCAACTCATACTTTTAGTTATAAAGTACTTTAAGAAACAAACAGAAGTAGGTTGTTATGTATAAACCATACCAAATAGGCAAACATATTTCATTGTTAAGGCTCTTAGTAACAATGTCATAAATTGATAAGCCTTCTGTACCTGGACAAGGTGCCCAAATTTATCTGTGAGAATAATCAAATATTTCTAGATGCATTTACAAAAAATATTTGAAAGCATGCAATGTAAGACTTATGCTAAAATATCCTGCCTGGTTCTCTTTTCAAGATGCCCTTTCTCTTGACAAAATGATGCACAGCATGTGTATGTTTGAGAAATGCTAAGAATGTCACTGAATAGTTGACATTCCAACAATACATTGCATCAACATTACTGCTCTGTCAGCCTTTTTTTATCAAGAGACATAACCAATTGCCAATAATAGCACAGCAGGGATACTACCATTTTATGTTTTGGGATATTCCCTTCCAGACATTTTTGACTGTGAAACACATAAATCACAAAAAGAAGCAGACCACATCAGAATGTACATAGTTTATGTTAACCACCCACATTCATAAAATTTGTCTTTTAGTCTTGTGCTCTTGTCTCTTGAGGGGTATGTGTGTGTGTGTGTGTGTGTGTGTGTGTGTGTGTGTGTAAGCATGCATGCTTATTTGTTGGGAAAGGTTTCACAAGTCACTGAGGTGGATCATGGTTAACACCGCTGTATGCTTTGGTGCAAAACACATACTGTAGATATACCACTAGAGTCAGACAGTTTAACAACATATTATGAGCACAGTAGACTCAAAAGATAATATTGGAGAGCAAAGTAGGGTTGCACCCTTGTAGTAAATGTATTGAAGCCTGCCATTGCAATAACTGGAAAATCAAACTATGTTTTCTTGTAAAACCTAAATCACAGAAGTTGTGGTTTTGGTTTAGTTTTACTATATTTCCAGGCTTAAAACCTGATTTACACTGCCACTGTATTAGTTCCAATGAATTATGGAATGTTATGCAAAGTGTGCTGTGATATAATCAAAATGAGTTTTCGTATACATTTTAGAGTTTCCTGATGCTGTGTTTCTACTTGAATGGGTGCACTGAATAGCAGAGTTTGGCTGTTCAGAACTGGATATTTGGAACCTAAATTCCCAATTTAAGTTACCAGAACATGAAGTCCATGCACTAGTATCCATTACTTCCTACAGTGCATACGGACCATCCACATTCACTGAACATTTTCAGATTCCTGCCAATCAGATAGCCCAAACTGGACTAACCCACAAGCTGGATGGTTAAACAGAGATAAGTTTCAGATTATTCAGATAGTGACACTGTTGGATAGAAGGATACATGCAAATATGTTTGTATTTGTCAGCCTCATATCCTTTTAGCATGTTTGAGATCAGATAGTTATTGTTGTCTGATCTTTTTTTTCCAGTATCCTTTCATCGACAAACATCTCTGGGAGCAAGGGATAGCAGTTGCAAAGCTCTTTTTGTGCTCCAAACATGCTTTCAATGCACATTACAAGACTCTCAGTCTGGATTATGCCATACTAGGAGACAACTTTTAGTCAGAAGGTCAAAGGGAGAAAATCAATAGGAAGAGATTCTGTCGGCAGAAATAGACCAAGATGTCTGCTGCCCATTTCCCTGCCTAGCTCCATGTTTAGTCAAATTCTTGTTGGATTTAGAGATTCAATAGCCCAGGTGGCTGCTCATCAGTCCCTTCCCAAGGTATATGTTCCTCTCATCTGCCTGTGGATCCCAGTACCCTATGTCTATCCTACTCAAGTTTAAATCCCATCACAGCCTTGGCTTTAACTACCTTTCTAGGTAGTCTGTTCTATTTGTCTACCACCCACACCTTGAAGCAGAATTCCTCACATCACCCTCAATTCCCCATCTGGTGTCCATCCACTTCATCTAGTCACTGTGCCCTCATTCCTCACACAAGTCTTTAAAATCTACTGTGCCCTGTTGCTTCCTCTTACAAACCTGTGCACCTCAGTCATATCCCTTCCCCTGGTCTCCCATGTATCCATGTTAAGTTGCTAACCTTTCTCATACAACCTCTGCTACTGCCCCAGCTTACCTTGGTGGCTCTCCCTTGTATGGTGTTTGTGTGGTCCCTGTCTTTCTTGAGTATGTTTTAGAAGAGATGGTTTAAAGCGCTAGTGTACTGCCTGGAACTAATAATAACATTCAGATGTAGTCATCTATCACTTCTTATATCTGAAGTATGTTTTTTCTTATCTGACTGTTAGAAGATTTTCCACCTGGCAGTAGTGGAGTGATATGTGAAACAGCATTCTGTTTGGAGGCTAAAAAAGTCATCTCTGTTCCTCCCACTACATCATCAACACTAAGACCGCACTGATGTGACATCTCTACTAACTAAGGAGAAGCATTTCTCATTGCCAGATTATTCTCTTTCATATGAAGCAGCAGGGATTGGCTCTTTTGGTTACTAGTGATGTCACATTTCTCTGCATTTGATTGGTAACTTGTGAAAGTCACTGCTCAGGCTACAGTGGTTGTTATGGTGCCTCAATGTGTTTTGTCACATTTTTAATGATGCAGTGGGAGGAACAGAACTAACTTTTTAGCCTCCAAACAGAGTACTGCTTTACACATCAACCCAGTACTGTCAGGTGGAAACTATTCTAATTAACAGTCAGGCCATTTCATCCAGAAATCCTGTTTTCAGACTATCTGGTCCAGAAAATAGTACTTTTATTTATTGTAATCCATGGTGTCTAGTAGGACCCCCCATCCTCATTCTCCGTGATTTTTTCTTTTTTTAAAGTTTTTTCCCTGTTTTCTAGTTTTATTTTTCATATATAAACTGATATTTTTGTATTGCCTGTACCACCTTTTTTGAGAGGAGGGTGCCTTACCTGGCTCCTGGGTTTATCCCTGGTGTCCAGTGGTACCCTCCCACCCTCCACTGCCCATTTCTTTAACATCGGTGGCCACTGGTATGCTCCTTACTCTATCTTTTATGTTTTTTCACCTGTAAATAAGAAAACCATCCCTCATTGTTGTTTTTTATAATGCTGTAAAACAATCCATCGCCGATCATGCCTGTACCCACCCAACCACCTACTGTGCACCCACCTCCATATAACTCTGTGATGTCCCAACAGACCATCACTCACCCATAGAGGTCCCAGGTTCAAGACCTGCTCCACCAATTGAAGACATGTCTTGCTGCTGGAACCAATGACTGTAATATGAACTGAAGTAAATGCGCTTCAATGTATTTCAAGGAGGGGGAGTCAACTTTCAACCATAATTCTGCCATTTTTATGATTTTGGGCAGAATTTTAACATGGCCTTTTGGCAACCTACCTTCATGAATACTATGACTGTCATTAGGCAATCTCCTACTAGAAGTGTGATTTCAGAGTCAGTTGGCTAAATCACCTTTCCAGTGAAATTTGGATAATGGCAGTAATATTTCTCATGAGATGGGGTGTCCAAAAGGCCATGTTGAAAATATGATGTCAAACTTTCAAAATGGCTATGTTATGAGCATTTGTTGCAGTCTCACTAAGCACACTCATAAGTTTGGACATTTTCAATATTTTATCCCATATTTTCAACAGTCTTGTTATAATTTGTTATTAAGTATATTTTTATTGGGATTTTCTACAGGGTGGTGAATTGGTTTAGTAATTGTCTGTTGGATCATTCTCAGGTTGTTGGTGTTAATTTTGTTAGATCCAATGCCTGTAAACTAAAATGTGGGGTTCTGTAGGGTCTCATATTGGGACCCCTATTGTTTTAATAATCAACTGCCCTCTTTGTGTAATGCCTGTGAAATGCACTTATATGTGGATGACTTAATTGTTTTTCATCAAGCAAGAGAATCGGATCAGCTGCCTATCGCATTGAAAGCGGATTTTAGAAAATCTGCTCATGGTTTTCAGTAAAATCTATGGTTCTAAATGTAAAAAGAAATTGATGCTTTTTGGATCATCTTTCATGTTAAAGAATAATTGAGTTTACAGGTACATGATTTAAGTGGGTTCAAAATTGAACAGGTGCCTGAATTTAAATATTTAGGTGTCCTTCTTGTTTCAGACTTGTCGTTTTCTTCTCAAGTGGCCAATGTCAGTCAAACCATTAATATTAAATTGTGCATTTTATACAAACTAAGGAAATATTTTTCTTATGCCACATGTTACTCTATTGCAATGGGTTCCCAATTACCACATCTACAGTAGATTACAATGCACATCTTTATTTTAATCTTGGTATTAAAGAGAAGAATATCTTGTTGGGAGTATATACTGTAACAACATATGCTGTTTTGTGTGGGTTCTGCTCCTGTACATATCATTGTTTGCTGTACTCCCAGTTGAGGTGGTTGTCCCCAGGTAGTAAATTTACTTATTATTTATGATGCCAATTTTTTCAAGCAAAGCCCAGCAAATTGTATTATCCTCTTCAAGATCTTATTACCACCAACAACAAGTTTACTTTCTGCATCAGGTAATTTGTTAAACATTTCATTTTCCAAATCTAGAAAAGGTTCATGCTCTTTCTCCATGGCAACCCCAGTTTTCGGAATGGTCTTCCTGGTATGTTATAAGTTGAAACATCCTTGAGAATGTTTAAGTCCAGGTTAAAAGAATATTTACTGTTTAAGGATGTGTGCAAACTGTTTTTTGTGTGTAAATGTTTTAACTGATGCAATGTTTATACATGTTTTTAATTCTTGTCTGTTGTGTTTTGTAATGTATTGATAGTATGTAATTTGTATTTGTGTTGGGTTGGGCCTGAAAAAGGGCTTTTGCCAAGTGCTGTTATCTGGTTAACAAATTAAATAAACAAAATAAATAAAATTACGCCACGTCACGTATGTCACAGCTGTCATTTTTCAAATAGTGGCCAAAATGTGTTTTCATACCTGTGATGCAGAATGGTGTTCTAGTTATGCAAAATTATGTTTTGGTAGAGATTTGAAAGTTTTCTGTGCTGGGTGTATGTGATGAAGTCATAAGAAGGCTATGTCAAAATTTGAAGTGAAAATTATTGAACATGGCACAGTTATCACTATTTGATGCAACTTTGCCACATACTGTAACTCAGTGAATTTTAAATATTTTGAGCCCAAATTTTCAACATAGCCTTTTATTACACCACCTCATGTATCTCACAGTTATAATTTTTCAAATCCTGTCCAAAATGTGTTTTCCACTTGTGCTGTGGATTGTCATTGTGCTTGTACAGACTTACATTTTAGCTGGGATAGGAAATGTTTCTGCACTGGGAATATTACAGTAGGTGGGGTAAAAGCATATGTATAGTGGCAATGTGGTGCTACAACTGGAAGTGCAGGGGCCAGAGGTTCCTGTGCTTCCACAGTTAGATAAAGATATGCATCTATGGAGGGATGGGAATGCAGGGTCCAAAGGATCCTGTGCTCCCTAATAAAATAAGGATACTACTATACTATCTTAAAAGTAAGGAAATAAATTACAAAAACTTTGATAATTCACTATTAGGGTTGAGGCATCAAAAGTAGGAAATATATGACCTTGGGGTTGTAAACCTGAGACACAGCCCCACCCTCACCTTCCAACACTAAGTAATTCCAAGCCACACCCCTCACCCCTGTTCCTGCATGCAGGCTAGTGCGGGTGGTTCTTAGTGTTGGAAGTTGAGGATGGGGTGGGTAAAGGGTTGGAAATGTGAGGGTTGGATTTGGGGTCTTAGGCTTGGCAACCCTAAGGTTGTATTTCCTACTTTTGATGCCTCAACTCTAATGGTACATTAACAAAGTTTTTGCAACATATATATATATATATATATATATATATATATATATATATATATATATATATATGTGTGTGTGTGTGTGTGTGTGTGTATATATATATATTCATTGCAAAAAAGTCCTTTAATGCATCAATTAGGATTGATAGCACAGTGATAAAAGTTTGGAAATGTGGTGTTAGGATTACACCCTGCCACCCCACCCCAACCTCCACACCAACAGGCATCGGGGTGTGTGTTGGGATGTCAGCCTAACTCTCACTCATTCATGTGTAACTAAGCTGAGGTGGTGCAGTATAGAAGAATGGGGTAAAAGTTAGGCCTGATGACCCCAACACACACCCGATGTCTGTTGATGTGTGGAGGGTGGAGGATTGTGGGTGGGTGGTGGTAGGGTAACCATAACACCACATTTCCAAACTTTTGTTACTGTGCTATCAACCCTAACTGATGCATTAACTGGAGTTTTTGCAATGAATTTCCTTCTTTGAGAAAGTGTTATGTAACTGGTAACTGGTATGTGTTAGGGAGCACGGGCCCTCCATGCCTGTGTGTTCTACATTGCCCATTTTTAGCATATCGAGGTATATGTGGAGGCAGGCTCTGCGTCCCACTTACACATAAGTACAAAGACATACAGCAGCACCATAGCACTCCAAAGGAACCCTTGTAACACATTTTTGCTACTATCTCCGAAACCTTAGCACATAGGAAACAAATTCCACTGCAGGTGTAATCTATGACTTCCAAACTCAGGTAGGAAGAATCTGTCTCTCACTTCATTTTCGAGATACAGGTGACGAAATGTGACACGGGCACTGCAGCGTTATCCTATGGGACATTTCTCAACTTCAGAACACTGTAACTTCATAACCCTTTTAAATTTTTTTTACCAAACAATCAAAAGGCACATCTGTGGGGCTAGGCTTGTCACCCTGCAAATTTCATCCAACACGCTGTAACCATTTAGGTGCAGCAGTGTGGCAAAGAAATGGTATTTTTGGTGCAGTAGTGTAGCAAATTGCGACAGTACAGATGCAACAGTGTTGTGATTTTGCAAAGTGTCGTAAATCTACTGTCATGATTTGCGACACTATGGGGACCTGATTTTAAAAAGGTATTTTGAGGGTCCTAGAAAACATTGATGTTCCTCAGGCCCCGTTTAGGTAATGTAGTGTTTACCTAGGGCATTAGAATTTGAACTACAATGTTTTTCTTCACCACTAACTGAAACAAGGTGGTGGCAGCATGACAGTAAAAAGTACATTTGTGTCAGTAAAAGTGGTTTTGTGACAGTTTCAAGAGGCACATATATTGTTTACCCACTGACTCCAATGTTAAAATTTTCAAATTTAATAACTTTTGAATGGTTTAATATGTTTTCACCAAATCTTCAAAAGGCACATCAGTGACCCAAACTGCATCTTCCCTGAAGATTTCAGACCAGACAGACAAATCATATGGGCTATAGCCCGGGCAAAGAAACTCACAAAACAACATTTTAGTGTGTATATTGGTGCTCTGTATCCCTGCAACTGCTCATCTAACCATAATGCAACTTGCCAGATCCAGGATCTCGGACACCAGATCGTGCATGCAAAATTTCAGACAAATCCATCATACGGTGCCAAAGTTATTAAAGTACAAAATTTGGAGTTTAACATAGAATTGGCTGTGCAACCCTAACTATACTGATACTACGTGCCAGCATAATATGTATATATATATACATGTTACAGGTGACTCCTTGGGTAGGATTGCTAAAGCCCCTAATATAGACATAACGCCTAGGTATGCCAATGTCAGAGGCTGCCCTGGTACATTTAGACCATGATCTATCTTACTGGAGCTGTTTTCAATGGTTAGATAGAAACATAGACATTATGGACAGAAGAAGTCCTAAAGCCATCAAGTGTGACCAGGGACCTGCCTCACATTTATCCTCCAGCACTACTACAACCCATCCCACTAATACTCTTCCTCCAGTGCCCCCATGCCCCAATGATGATTCTCTTATTGTTGTCCTGCTGAACTTTGTTTTACAAAGAGGAGGATTGAAAGATCAACTAACATCTCACAAGTTGATATTGCACAGCGGGAGCATCACTTTTAAGAACATCAGGGCTGTAACTATACAAAAATAGAATACATCAGTTAGTAATGGTAGCTATTCAAAAGTAGGATACCATCAATCAGTAATTTACAAATAGAACAAAGTATGGGGTGGTGTGTGTAATGAGAATTTTGCACACACCTGGGCGTTGTGTGCCACATAAATCCCAAGAGTGAAGCGGTTTACCTCGGTACCAGCACCGAGCATGTGTGTAGAATTTGAATTTACACACCACTTCATATTTTATTTTATATAATTGCTGGTTTTGCTTTCTCACCATAGCAGTTATATAAAATAAACTGACTGGTGCGGTCACGGTTTGGTTGCCTTTGTTCATGCGGTCACTTTGTCATAGTTAATTTTTTTTTCTTTTTTCCCCGGTAGTTTCTTGCATTGTAGTGAATGAAAACACAGAAAAAGTAACTTATCACTGAATTAGAGTGGCAGTGTGGTTTGGGTGAGAAGGCAGAAGCGGTGGCAGGGCATGAGAATGATGGAAACCCTGTGCATGTTAGCTGTTATAAACACTCCTTTAAATGGCAATTATGCCATGGGTTTCCCACTGTAGAAAGTGAAACCCATTAATTATAAAATAGTATTTGTATAGCACCAATACCCAAGTGACAATTAAACTTTAAAAATTGCTAATAAACTACAAAAAAAGAAACAGATCAAAATGCATGGAACTCTGGATTACACCTTCACCCTTTAAATCCTATAAAGATGACAATACAGGATTGATTCTTTGTGCAGTTCTTGTACAAAAACTATAACATTTTCTAAAACTGCATTTTGCAAATGATACACCTACTTAAAACCAGAAGAGAATGTGTTTATGCTTAGACAGAACAACCAGTAGTATCTTCTGACCATTTCAAGAATAATCTTTTATTGTATTTTATAGTGCTTGAAATTATATTTGGAAAGCAATAACATCTGAGCTGTTAATCATAGGAACAAGTTTTCTTTAAATTAAAGCTTGGAGTCCAATCAACATGTATAGATCTTAACGGTACAATTCTTATGAGTCACTACGTATCCATACATGTCAATAAAATATGTTTTTAAAAATAACAAGACTTTAAAAATTTAGTGTACAATTTTATGTTTTACAAACTGCTATATGTTTGTAACAGCAATTTCTCGAGCCAATAAGACACAATGAGGCGTGGGTTATGGCCTGATAAAAGCACACCCTAGGTGCGTTATGAGGCACAAGGCTCTTAGCTGAGTGCCTTTAGCACCGGAAGTGCTCTTATCAGACCATAACCACACCTTGGAGTATCTTATTAAATGGACCCCCATAACCCCAATGAAAAAGTAAGTAAAAGTATACTAAAAGTATTAAAGATCGAGAACACAGAAAAATAGTCCCCAGCTGTGCAGACCATATGTATCATCCACTATCTGTCTCTTTCTCTCTTCTCCCAAATCTGTCTCACAAATCTGTGTCCCAACAGAGAAAAACTTTTTTTATTTACTTTATCTTAGTTTTGTTTAGCCTTTTTCTTCAGTTGCAGACACTGGCCCCTCTTTGACCATGAGCGAGCGGTTGTCTTACTGCCTGTACAGAATGATTTCCACCATGGTGCCTGTCTCTCTCCTATCAACTCTGTCTCTCCCACAACACACTTACACTTCAATTTTCTTTTTTGTTTTACTTTATTTTCTCTTGTTTACAGTTTATGTTCTCTTGTTTACGGTTTTACTAACAGGCACTGACTCGCTTGATTGTTAGCAAGCGTGTCCCTTGATGACTGCACACAGAGTGGTTCTCATACTTTTTAAATCACAAGTTGTGCTGTGTGACAGCACTGTGCTGCATTAGGGATTTCACAGCTATTTTCACTTGCTTTCATGAATGCAGCAGGATTGCTGTAAGGAATGGACAATGGAGACAATAGATGCTGGAAAACGAGAGAGACTACAGATTCTGTTGATGGTCAGTGGGGTCATTGGTTCCTGGCTGCTGTTTGAATAGTGGTAGCAACAGACATTCAGTTGTGAGGAATGGCTAGCAAAAAAATTGATTAATGAACTACACTAAATCTTTAAAGTTTGTACAACGGAAGTGGGGTATTATTGGTATGCAGTTTCTCAGTACCTGTACTGTACCAGTGCGCAGTTATACTTTTGTAGGCTACTAGCTGACCAGCTGCTTTAGGGACCACTGGCATGGACTGATTTTCCCATGTTGTGTGGTGGTTGGCACAAGTTGTGCCCATTGTAACATTATGTCCTGATAAGGACACGGCTGGAAAGAGCATCCAGCCAATCAGCATTCTAGATTTTTTTGCTCATTTTATACATCAATATATCAATTTAGCTGATTCTAGAGCTGTGCAGAATTCTCAAATCCAGCTTCTGCTAGAATTCTGCAGAATTCTAGAAACTCTGCCTAATTCCATGAAATTCTGTCAGAAATGGAACTGCAAAATTCTGAAAGTGGAATGGTAACTGAGGAACTGTATTCTATAGTTTATGGAATGCGTGGATTCATTTTCTCCAAACTGCAGAATATTATTCTATGGATTAAATTATCCACAAAATGTTATTCTGCATTCTACAAAGAAATGCTTTTCAGAGCTCTGAAAAGCATTTCAGAACTGGAATTGCCATGCCACACAAATTACGCCAGTGGAATTTCACATTCCATACAGTTCTCATGACTCAAGCTTTCTTTTAAAAAATAAATTTCAAGCTCGTACAGTTCTAATGCTATCCCATGTTAAAGAAATGATTGTTTGAAAAGACTAAATTTGGAACTGTTTGAGGTAGAAAATTATTTGTTTTAAATGAAAACTTGTGTCCATCCATTAAAATGAGCTCTGTCAATGTTGTTAGTATATGTCAATACTATTCTATATGTATCAATACTATCAGAACCTTCTTTTTCAGTATATTATGATGCATGAATTTTAGCTGCAGCACAGCCAAAAACAACAAATACATAGGGTTAATACTATTTTTGTATCAATAGACATTATTAATATTTTTTGTATTACTACATAAAGTTGAATGTCGATTTAAAAACTTTAAATAAAAAGTATTTTTCAACTTTTTCAGAATTTTGGTATTACTACACATTATTTTATTACTGTAGAAACTGTATAGTTTTCAGATTAATTTTCATTCATCTTCAAACCTTGTGTTCTGAACATTGCAGTCTCAATATAACAGTACCTATGCTTCCACTCTTTAGCGGACTTTGGCTACAAAAGCATTACAAGACAGTAAATAGAATAACTACCTGCATTTTGAGATTCAATTTATACACAATCATAATTTTGTGATTATATCCTACATATCTGTGAACATTAAATGCATGCTTTTGAAGCTATTTATACAATGATATAAGTTCATTCTTCAGTTATATATTAGTTCATTTGGGGTCTAATTGACAGTCATGGCCAGAGTAATAGAAACATAGAAACACAGAAACATAGAATTTGATGGCAGATAAGGACCGCTTGGCCCACCTAGTCTGCCCATTTCCCACCTAATGGATAAGCTGCAGATCCTAGTTAACCAACAGCCTACTTCTCCTAACCCCCACTAGAATTGCCTTATGTCTGTCCCATGCATTCTTAGATTCCACCACTGTTTTTGACTCTCACGACCTCCTCAGAAAAGCTGTTCCATGTATCCACAGCCCTCTCTGTGAAGAAATACTTCCTCCATTACCTCTGGGCCGTCCCCCTCTATCTTCAAATTGTGCCCCTTGTTTTTGCACATCTCTTTTCTGAAAGATGCTACCCTCTTGGACTTTGTTGATTAATTCCTTGAGGTATTTGAATGTTTCTATCATGTCCCCCTCTCTCCTTTCCTCGAGGCTATACATCTTTAGTTCCTTTAGTCTTTCTTCATATGTCTTCTGATTCAGACCCTGCATCATTTTGGTTGCCCTCCTCTGGACAGCCTCCACCCGTGTATGTCTTTGTGGAGATGGGGTCTTCAGAGCTGTATACAGTATACTCAGATGTGGTCTTACCAACTGTCTGTACAGAGGGCCAACAACTTCCTGTTTCCTACTGGTGATGCCTCCCTATGCATCCCAGTATCCCCCAGCCCTCCTTACTGCCTTCTCACATTGCTGGCCCACCTTTAGGTCATCTGATATGACTACCCCCAGGTCTCTTTCCATTTTGTTGTTGTCAGTATCTCACCCCCATTGTGTACCCTTTCCCTGGGTTTTGTTTCTCAGGTGCATTACTTTACACTTCTATGCATTGAATCTAAGCTGCTATACATTTGACCATTCCTCCAACCTTGCCAACTCCTTCTCATCCTTTCCACTCCGCCTTATGTATCAACCCTGTTGCAGATCTTTGTGTCATCTGCAAAGAGACATACTTTCCTTCCAGTCCCTCTGCAATGTCACTTATAAAGACATTAAAAGGACTGGCCCCAGTACTGAACCCTGCGGTACCCCACTAGTAACCCTCCTTTCTTCACTGTGGACTCCATTTACTATTACCCACTGTGTCCTGTTGTCCAACCAGTGTTTTATCCAGGCTACCACCCTAGGACCCACTCCCAGGCTGGCTAATTTGTTTATTAATCTTTGTGTGGGACTGTGTCAAATGCCTTGCTAAAGTCTAGGTTGGCCATGTCCACAGCCCCTCCCTGGTCTACTGCTTTGGTCACCCAGTCAAAGAAATCAATTAGATTTGTCTGACATGACCTTCCCACTGTGAATCCATGCTGCCTTAGGTCCCTGCCCCACTGGCCTCTAGGTACTCAACAATTCTTTCCTTCAGAGTGATTCCATCATTTTCCCTACCACTGAGGTCAAACTGACAGGTCTGTAGTTTCTTGCCTCTGTCTTGCTCCCTCTTTTGTGAAGGGAATCACATCCACCCTCCTCCAGTCCTCAGGTACCACCCCATCCTCCCATGATTTATTAAAAGGGTAGTCAGTGGTGTTACTAGTTCTTCCCTTAGTTCTTTTAAAATTCTGGGTGAATCCATCAGGCCCCATTGCTTTAGCCACCTTCAGTTTTAAGAGTTCTTTCAGAACCCTTTCTTCTGTGAAAGGACTAATAACAACCCCCCATCCAGAGTGCTTCTATTGACTGGATTAGGTATTTCTCCTGTTTTTCTACTGTGAATACTGAGCAGAGGTATTCATTCAGTATCCCTGCTTTTCACTGTCACTTTCTGCCCAACCACCTTCCTCTTTGTTCAGCCTCAGTATCCCTGCCTTAGTCTTTCTTTGCTCCCTAATGTACCTATAAAGGTTTTATCCCCTTCTTAACTGAGTTGGCTATCTTTTCCTCATTTTTGGGCCTTTGCTATTCTGACTGCCTTACCCACTTCCTTCTGCTTTATCAGGCACAGTTCTCTATCCTGCTCCTTCTGTGTTTCCTTATACTTTATGAATGCTATCTTTTTTCCTTACCTTCCCCACCACTTCTTTTGAGAACCATAGTATTTTTCTTTCATTTTGATTTGTTTATTTGCTTCACACAAAGACTTGTTGCCTCTGTGATGGCGGTTTTGATGTTTCCCCATTGTTGCTCCACCCCACCTTCTTGCCTGTTTGCTAGTGCTTTTCTGAGGCACTCTCCCATTTTGTCAAAATCAGCCCTCCTGAAGTCCAGTACCTTCACTTTTGTGTGGCTTGACTCTACAGCTAAGTTTATCGTGAACCACACTATTTGGTGGTCACTTGTTCCCAGATAACTACCCACTTCAAGATCAGAGATCCTCTCCATCCCCATTTGAGAGTACCAAGTCTAAGATTTCTCTCTCCTGAGTGGGTTCCAAAACTAGCTGTCTGAAGCATGCCCCTGTAGGGCATCGAGAATGGCCCTGCTCTTGGATGTGGCTGCAGAAAGGTGCTCCAGTCAACATCTGGCATATTCAGGTCCTCCATCAGCAATATCAGCCATTTCTCTGCCACTAATGATGCCTTCTATTATTTCTTGTCCATTTCCTCCCCTGAGACTGGGGTCTGTATACAACCCTGTGTGGATTGTGAGCCATTTTAAGTCTCCAGGTTGACCCACAGTGCCTCCTCTCCTCCCTGTTTACCCTTTAGTTCTGTTGCTTTTATCCCTTCCCTTACATAGAGAGCTACTCCTCCTCCTCTTCTTCCCTCCCTATCCCTCCTGTAGATTGTATACCCTGGTATGTTGACATCCAGTCATGGTTCTCTGTGTACCATGTTTCTGTGACTGCCACAATATCCAGGCATCCCTCTTCCATTAAGGCCACCATTTCAAGGAGCTTTTTACCTAGACTATGGGCATTGGTACTCATTACCCTCCATTTTTTATGGCTTTATTTCTTTTGCCCCATCCCTGTCCCTACTGCCTTTGTCTTTTTCTCAATTTACCCCTCTCTTCTCCTATCAACTGCTCTATTTTGGTGTTTACCTCACTAATTACCCTGATTTTTTGGGGGGCTAGGATTTCCCTTCAATTCATCAATTGCCTCCCCCCTTGGCTAGTTAAATGCTTGCCATTGAAGCTTTTAAACCTATCACCTAGGATCCTGTTTCCTATAGGATAGATGCAGACCATCGTGTGCCTGTATAAGCCTGAATCCTCCCAGGTTGAGCCCCAGTCCCAAATGAAGCCAAATTCCTGAGCTCTGCACTAGCTTTTCAACCAGTCATTGAGATCCCATGGTGTGGAGTGCCTAGCCTCATCCATGCCGCAGACAGGTAGCACTTCTGAGAAAGTTACCATGTGTGCTACTTGTCTAAGGCCCCTCCCAACTCCACAAACTCCTGTTGCACTGCTCTGATCCCATTCTCAGCCAGGTCATTCGTCCTCAGGTGGATAATGACATCCAGCTCCTCCCTTGTCACTGCTCCCACGATCCTGAGGATTCATTTCCGTCCCTCCAAGCCTTGGTGCCAGGCAGGCACCATACCTCCCTTTCCCTCCCTTCCCCAGTTCTACCCCTAACATTTGAGTCCCCACCAGGAGTTGTTTCTTCCCTGTGGGTTCCTGGGCCACCCTCCTGTGGTTCTCCATTGTGAGGTTCCCAGCATCCTCCTTGGTCTCCACTGCAGTGCCTCCATGAGAGGAACCATGCTTCACCAGAGTGCGAATAGTTGTGGAGGCACAGCTGGAGGGATGTGCCTCTCTGTTCCACCACCGTCACCCTCCTGGAGCCCACCATGGTCCAACCACTCCTTTTCTTGGCAACCTCTGAGGTAGTGGTGGTGGCCTGGGTGGTCCCTGGGTGGGGGAGCAGTTTTCCTGAATCATTGCCAGGTCAGCATGGAGACAAACAACCTCCTCCTCAGACCAGAGAGGTGCCTGCAAATAGGGCAGCAACGCAGTTTTCAGAATGTCTCCCAGAAGACTTCTGCTCCACAGCCAGTGCATTGCACCCCACATGTCTGTGTCCCTTCCAGTTACAGATGCTTTTTGTTTTCTGTTCTTGTTTTAGTGTGTGCAAGCTTGCAGTGTCTACCCCTATTCAGTGTGCTGTGCCTTTAAGGATATTAACAGGTGTATGTTGTTAGCAGTTTTGAGGAAATGATGTCAGAACCCCTGCTATAAAGGAAGTTATGCACTTGGGGTGGGTGGGGTGAGGAAGGGTGGGTGGAGTAAACCTATGCTGTCCAGAAACAATCACCTACAGCTCTTTCCTCCACCCCGGGAGTGCCTTCCTTCCTTTCAGACACCTGTTTCACAAAGGCTAAGTAACAGGTCTAGTCACAACTGACTGCAAATATCTCCCAGCTACAGTTCCTCCCAGGCAAATTAAAGTTAAAACTAAGAAAAGTCCACTCCAGAAACAGAATCAATAATAGTTACTTACACAGGTCCAAAAAGTAATAATTCAGTTCAGTGTAGTAAAGGTGCATACCAGGGCTGCAGAGTGCCACTCCTGTACTACAGTGCACAACACGTGCTGTGCACTAGTCAGAGTTGCACGTCCCTGGCACTGTCCCTCACCCACATTTTAGCATGAGGGGCCCAGGTTCATGGTATGTGTGGACAGTGGATATCAAGTAAGATATCTTTGCTGCTTGTGGACTGGATCCCCACTCCACACTGAGTGGGGATTGTGGGATTTGGGATATGGCTGGTCATCCCAGGAGTGATGTATTCCTTAAATGGACCTACTGAATGAACTGTGTGTTCCACCATGCCATTGACTCTCACAGTATGATTGGAGGGTCATGGATAGCAGTTATTAGAGTGCGATGGCTGCCTGTCATTGCTGCTGGTGGGAGGGTGTGTGTAAGGGTTATGGACGATATCCTGTCTGCATAGCTTGCAACCCTTCTGTCAGCACTCCTTGCTGCAGATCTTAATTAGTGCATGGCCCAAACCATGCCCTGACCCAGCTCGGCCCCTGCCACCTTACCCATCAGTCCATGCACACAGCCCTGTGACTGGACAGGAGAATGGATGTAACTAGGTACATTTCCCTTTAGTGAATGCACAGTGGTTTGATTTTACCCTCATGAGCAGAAAGGGCACTTACAAAGTCTATGCATTATGTATATACAGCACATAGGATTTGTGAATCAAGGCCATTTTAAGCAATCCCTACCTTTTGGATTTAAAGGAAAGTCCCCTCAGTCTTTAATTCTGTTTCCCTATGTAGTTTGTAGGCATGCACAATGATTGCCTCTATTGCATCCTCCTAATTTCATCAGGGTTTAAATATAAATGAAATTACTTAAGTCTGGTGTGAAAAAGCTTGACTCCATTGCAAAGGTCATGACCTGACTCATGTAAGGCATCCTGGAATTGTCTGATATTTGTGTGCTAAAACCTGCAGTAGCTACACTGAATCAGCACTGTTGCTGTGTTCTGCAGTCCCTATGTTCTCGTCCTGTGCTGGCCATGAATCTTCAAGGCATAGGAAGTGCCCAGCTGCTTTCTATAGATTAAAGTATATCTGAGTTAGAAAAAAATGCTTCTAGAAAATACAGGGACTTCGAAGACATGTAACAGAAATGAATGAGAGTATAACTTCTGCTTGCTTGTGCATGCACACATCATAAACTCCATGAAGCCTTGCATGAGTGGGGTCATGACTTTGAAATGGAGACAAACAGGTTTCACACCAGGGCAAAACAAAGTGAAGCAGCCTCATTTATACTTAAATTAGGATGACATTGGGGATGAAAGAGAATGAATCATTGTTCATGCCTACAAGCTACACCGGTATACAGAAAAAAAGGCTGAGAGGACTTTCCCTTTTAGCAATGCTGGGCTCTCTGAGGATCTGCATTGTATATACAGTATTTTGAACAGCAAATGACTGTAAGAAATCACTATAAAATCAGTAACATCATTTTGTTTGTATAGGAGGCTTTTCTATTATAAAGGACTAATCAGTTTATTCATTACAGCATGTTGGTACCTCTGGGTTATCTTTAAAAGTGGGGTCAGTGTATCCTTTAGGATTTACCTTGAATTATGTGAAGATTCATGTTCTGGAGCCACCAGTCTCCACACTTATCTGAAGGTGTAGACTCATGTATTTGTAGGGTTAAGTAGGCCTGATTCAACATGGATGGAGAGAAAAGCATGAGATGCTGCAATGTTGCCCTATTTGCAGTCAGCTCTCGGATCTGAGGGAGGAGGTTGCCCATCTCCAGGCCAAATTGGACAGGAGTAGGAAATCTCCCACCCAGGGAACACCAGGGCCACCACCGCTGCCACAGAGGTTGCCAAGAAAGAGGAGCAGTTGGACCATGGTGGGCTCAGGGAGGATGCGGTGGTAGAACAGAGGCACATACCTCCAGTTGCACCTCTCCACAATCCTTATGCTGTACTGGTGGAGCATAGTTCCCCATGAAGGCACCCACACTGGAGACCAAGGAGGTTGCTAGGAACTGCCACAAGGAAGGCCCACAGGAGGATGGCACAAGACACCACAGGGAAGGAAGCAGCTTCTTGTGGGAGATTCAATTATTGGGGGTAGAACTGGGGGAAAAGTGGAGAGGGAGATAAGGTGCCTGCCCAGAGTCATGGCTTCGAGGGACGGGAAGCAAATCCTTAGGATTGCAAGAGCATCTGCATTGAGAGGGATGTGGACATCATTGCCCACCTAGGGACAAATTACATTGCTGGGCATGGGATCAGAGCAGTGCAGAAGGAGTTTGTGGAGTTGGGGAGGATTTAGCCAAGTAGCACACAAGGTATCCTTCTCTGAGTTACTACCTGTCTATGGCATGGGTGAGGCTAGGTACTATGCATCACGCGATTCAATGAATGGTTGAAAAACTGGTGTGGAGCACAGGGTTTTGGCTTCATTGGGGACTGGGGTCCACCTGGAGGGATGAACGCCTATACTGGCAAAATGGTCTGCATCTGTCCAGGAGGGAAGCAGGCTTCTAGATGATAGGTTTAAATGCTTCATTGGCAAGCTTTTAAACTAGCCAAGGGGAGGCACTGATGAGAAGCAGGAATTCCCAGCCTCCCCACAAAACAGGGTCATCAGTGAAGTAAACACCAAGGTAGAGAGGTCAGATAGGGAGAAGGATGGGGTAAATGAGAAAATCCAAAGGCGGTAAGGGCAGGGATTGGGCTAAAAGAGGTAAGACCATAAAAATTGATGGTGATGAATACCAATGCCCATGATCTGGGTAACAAGCTTCCTGATTTAGTGGCCTTGATGGAAGAGGACACCTGGATATTATGGCAGTCACAGAAACATGATACACAGAGAACCATGACTGGGATGTAAACATACCTGGGTATGCAATCTACAGGAGGGACAGGGAGGGTAAAGAGGAGGAGGAGTAGCTCTCATGTAAGATAAGGGATCAAAGCAACAGAACTAAAGGGTAAACAGGAAGAGAGGAGGCACTGTGGGTCACCCTGGAGACAGGTAATGGCACCACAGTCTGCGCGGGTTGTATACAGACCCCCATCTCAGGGAGGAAATGGACAAAGATATGTTAGAAGGCATCCTTAGAATGGCAGAAAAGTGGGAGATTTTGTTGATGGGGACCTGAATATGCCAGATGTTAACTGCAGTACATGTGCCGCCACATCCAAGAGCAGGGTCATTCTCAATGCCCTGCAAGGGCATGCCTCAGACAGCTAGTATTGGAACCCACTTGGGAGGTACAATCTTAGGCCTGGTACTCTCAAATGGAGATGGTGAGAGGATCACAGATTTAGAAGAGGGTAGCCATCTGAAACTAGCGACCACCGAACAGTGGTTCATGATAAATACATCTGTAGAGTCAAGCCATACAAAGACAAAAGTACTGGACTTTAGGAGGGCTGATTTTGGCAAAATGGGAGAGTGCCTAAGGAATGCACTAGCAAATGGACAGGAAGGAGGGTAGAAGAACAATGGCAGAAAATCAAATCTGCCATCACAGAGGCAACAAGTCTTTGAGTGAAGCAAATAAAACAAAACAAAGTAAAACACCACTATGGTTCTCAAAAGAGGTGGCGGAAAGGTTAGGGAGAAAGATAGCTTTCAGAAAGTATAAGGAATCACAGAATAAGCAGGACAGAGAACTGTACCAGTTAAAGCAGAGGAAGGCGGGAAGACAGTCAGAATAGCAAAGGCCCAAACCGAGAAAAGATTGCCAACTCTGTTAAGAAGGGGATAAAACCTTTTATAGGTACATCAGGGGTGAAAGAAGACCAAGGAAGGGATAGTGAGGCTTAACAAAGGGGAGGGGTGGGCAGAGGATGACAGTGGAAAAACAGAGATACTGAATGAATACTTTGCTCAGTATTCACAAAAGAAGAAGGGGAGGTACCTGAGCCAAGCAATAGAAGCACTCTGGACAGGGGGTCGATAACAGTCCATTCACAGAAGAAAGGGTACTGAGAGAACTCCTAAAACTCAGGGTGGACAAAGCAATGAAGCCTGATGGGATTCAACCCAGAATTCTAAAAGAACTAAGGAGAGACCTAGTGATGTCACTGATTACCCTTTTAACAAATCATGGGAGAATGGTGTGGTACCTGAGGATTGGAGGAGGGCAGATGTGATTCCTCTCACAAAAGAAGGAGCAAGGCAGAGACAGGGAACTACAGACCTGTTAGTTTAACCTCAGTGGTAGGGAAAATGATGGAATCACTTCTGAAAGAAAGAAATGTTGAGCACCTAGAGGCCAACGGGGCACAGGACCTGAGACAGCAAGGATTCACAGCAGGAAAGTCATGTCAGATGAATCTATTAGATTTCTTTGACTGGGTGACCAAAGTAGTAGACCAGGAGGGGCTGTAGATATGGCTACCTAGACTTTAGCAAGGCATTAGACACAGTCCCATACAAAGATTAATAACAAGTTAGCCACCCTGGGAGTGGGTCCCAGGGTGATAGCCTGGGTAACAAATTGGCTGACCAACAGGATGCAGAGGGTAATAGTAAATGGAGTACACTCTCAAGAATGGGTAGACTAGTGGGGTACCGCAGGGTTCAGCATTGGGACAGGTCCTCTTAATGTCTTTATAGGAGACATTGCAGAGGGTCTGGAAGGAAAAGTACACCTTGTTTTAGGCGTATACTAAAATATGCAACAGGGCTGATACACAAGGGGAGTGGAATGGATGAGAAGGGACTTGACAAGGTTGGAGGAATGGTCAAAAGTATGGCTGCTTAGATTCAATGCAAAAAAGTGCAAAGTAATGCACCTGGGAAAGCACCAGGGAAGAGTACACAATGGGGGGCCTTAACAATAATAAAATGGAAAGGGACCTTGGGGTAGTCGTATCAGATGACCTTAAGGTAGGCAAACAATGTGAGAAGGCAGTAAGAAAGGCTGGAGGGATACTGGGATGCACAGGGAGAGGCATTACCAGTAAGAAACAGGAAGTTATTATCCCTCTGTACTGACAGTTGTTGAGACCCCATTTGGAGTATTGTGTGCAGCTGTGGAGACCCTGTCTCCGCAAGGACATAGACAGAATGGAGGTGGTCCAGAGGAGGGCAACTAAAATGGTGCAGGGTCTGCAACAGAAGCCGATGAGGAGATACTGAAAGAGCTTAATATGTATACCCTTGAGGAAAGGAGGGAAAGGGGACATGACAGAAACTTTCAAGTACCTCAAGGGAATCAACAAAGTCCAAGACAGAAGCATCTTTGAGAGAAAGAGATGTGCAAGAACAAGGGACAAAGTTTGAAGATAGAGGGGGCAGCTCAGGGGCAATGTCAAAAAGTATTTTTCATGGAGAGGGTGGTGGACACATGGGACCACCTTCCTGAGGAGGTCGGGGTCAGAAACAATGGGGAATTCAAGAATGCATGGGACAGACATAAGGCAATTATAGTGAAGGGTAGGAGGAAGTAGGCTGTTGGTTAACTAGAATCTGCAGCTCATCCAATACATAGGAATGGGCAGACTAGGTGGGCCAGCAGTCCTTATCTGCCAACAAAGTCTATGTTTCTATGTTTCTATGAGAGAAAGCACATGCAAAGGTAGCATGCTCATTTGCTTCCATGCCCTACTTTACCATACAGTCCCTAGGAGGTGAGCAGTCAAGAAGCAAGGTTCTCTATGCATAAAGGCTGTGTTCTGAACTATTTATGGTCATTGTATTAACTTATGGCCAAGCAGGCTATTCTATTTGTCCACTCACTAGCAGTGTGGCCCACCAGCACCTAATATAAAACACAAACCAAGAGGGATCTACTTCACAAATTTCAAAAGTAAACTGCCCAGGACAATGGAGTAATGTGATCCACTAACCAGTAGGATTTTAAGGTACAGTATTTTATTCACAGAAGTGCTTACAGGCATACACATAACATCAATGTTTCATGGTTATATACCCTGATGACTTCGTCAGGATGATCAGTATGTCATTTGTAAGCACCCACACATCTAGGGTACTGCTTCTCTCTTGCTTGTATATGTAACTAGCCACTCTCCTCAGCCAGCTTGATGCAGTTTACCAGAGAGCACTCAAAGGGTTAAGCCAGACCCTGAGAGCTGTTCTCTGGGGGGAATTGCCCAAAGAAGGATGTCTGGATGTTCATGCTGTAAGTGGCCTGTCTTCACTAACATCAGGAAATTAGATCATGAATATGCATTGTTCTGCCCTTGCCCCAGTACTCTATGTAAGTGGAAGGCATCATGGCAGTCTTGGTTTGGCTACATTGTGCCTAGGAAGAGAGAGAGCAGTCCAACTTCTTTGCTTGTGACTGGGCCTTGGGTCCTGTGGCCCTAGGGATGGTGGCAGGTTCCCTGGATTGGTATTACTGGTCACCTTCTGCCTGATCTACAGAGAAGAAGATGAACACTGGGAGCAGCTGGAGTGATGGAGACCCCAAGGACTCACAAATCAGCCCAAAAGGTGTAATTGGGAGACTGGTAGACCACTCCAGGGAGGTAACCGCACCCTTTGGGTTCAGTCCAGAATCAGTAGGAGATAGAGAGAGAAAATAGAAGACATCTGTGCTCGGAGAAAACTGTAAGTTAACCTTACAGAATGCTCATTGTTTAAAGTCTTAGGCAGTTTGTTCTGAAATCCCTGGGAGGTAGCTGAATGAATGACGCCAGGTATGAGGGATTGGCAAGGGTTAGTTGGTAAGTATAGTGTCAAAGAGACACACGAGCAGATGGAAATCATGCCTTATGCACTTAGTAGTAATAACATATGCTGATACACTTTTCTATTTATTGTTCTACCTGGCACACTGAGACACATGCTGGAACAGCCTGCCCCTCAGCTAAATGCTTGCCCTGTCTGAGGAGGAGAAGACCACAAACTGTCTTCTGAGTGCCAGGGCTCCACAAACCCTGCAAGAGAGAGGCTAGGGTTTTGTAAGGTTGAAAGACCATGACTTGATGCTGTTCTCCTGCTGTCTCCTCAGACATATAGGATGTGTCTGAGAAGATGGCTCATCCACTGCAAGTGTTGGAGTAACTAACGCTGCAATCAGTGCACAGCACGGAAAGAGCAGAGTGTGGCATTATGGAGTAATACAGACTTTAGAGACAGCAGAACAGCATGGGTCACGAATGTGGCCTTGTTATTTAAGTAAAGAACATAGGGTCATAACACTTTTGTTAGAAACAAAGAACAAAACTCTGATTTAAAGAGACAGTGAACTTTTTGAACAAGATGAAGAATACAACACTGCTTTATGGGGCTTGATGAAGGGGCATCAGCTACGAAACTGTCACCCAAGACTTTAGTGTGGACTTACTGACAAACAAAACCGTTTGTGTGATTGACTAATACAGCTTGTGTATAGTGAAGTTCATCTTATATTATTGTGTTGTATGCAGTCATAGTCCCCAGACACAGAAAGGTGACTCGGCTCATATATACAGTATACATATATATATATATCTTTAAGTAATAGGCCACTACAGGATGTGCATTAAAGGATTTTAATGCACATCCCAAAGGTGTACTGATGCACAGGGCTGAAGGCCGAGTGTTCTGATACCCCTAGGAGGAGGTTTAAATCCTTTAATGCACACCATATAGTGACTTATTACACTTATGCAATAGCTCATTGCCAGAATGAGTTAATAGAAAAAAAAGAAAAATGTCTTTCTAAGTAAATAACATTATTTAAATAAATGTAAAACAGAAATAATTTCATTTTAAATAAAGAAGTCCATGTTTTGTGTTGTAGTTTTAATGATATATTGCAGTCAGCTCAAGCCATCAGGCAGTTCTGATTAGTAGTTTTTCCTGTCCTCATTTATCTTATAGCCCTGCTTTTTGTTATCATTCCTTGTTTCTGGAGTGTTAATGCGGTGCCCCCACTCTGTAAATGGAGAGCAGGACATTATTTAAACGGAGATCAAATGCCTTCCCTTCTCCTCTTCTCTAGAGTAAACAGACATGGTGTGGGGTTCCTGATCACTGATGGTTGGGAGCGCATCTGTTCCTGTTCTCTTGGTCCCACTGGATGTTAGCGACGGGGTCATGCTTTGTGGCAAGTTCCGATGAATTGTTGCTCTGCTGGCCCTCAAGAAACTGAGAATGATGCCAGGAAGCTGAATATAAACTGAACCTTTTTTTTCCGATGATTGTTGTCATGTGGTCACTCATTGTCCTAGCCAGTGTAAATTGCAAATGACGCTGGGAGCATGACAACATGAGCAGTCCGGTTTTCATCACTGCTGGTGCCTCTTCAGCATTACCCCCACCCCAATCACTAACGGAACTGGAGAGTGCAGCAGATACAAAAGTGCGCATATTAGGGTAAAATGTTGTCTCTTGTTATCTTTGAAGGATTTTAAGAGCAGGAGATTTGGGACTCTCAGTGGCTGCTATGTATGTTGTTTGCAGTAGAGTGAGTAAAAACAGTTCTTTTGTGCAGAGGCTGCAAGGGTTAGTTTGAACAATTGAGATAGCATATTGTTTAATGAAGTTGCTCTGGGTATGTTGTATTGTCAGCTGTGAGCATGGGAGTGCTTTTTGTTTTAAATAGGTTCTGAGAAGTTTAAGAAATTTTATATTTAAATATCAGTGTAGTAAGGTATAGGAATTTCAATATGGTGACTGCTGGATATTGTCACTTTTTTAGATGCAGTGATATGTTTAAGTAAGTACTGTAGGTTTTGGGTGAGAGAATTGAGATTAGGCAGCTGACAGTGCATTTATAGAAATCTAATGTACAGCCAAGTGACATCTCTTGGCCAATGCAACTCTTTCTTGTGAAGTGGTAATTCTTACTTTTATGATGGTCTCTCATTTGGATTGAAGGTCCTAAGATTTTCTCCATGGCCCACACTCTGCTTGCCACTCTGGCATTGTTGGCTTTCTCGGCCTGTGTTTCTGTGAATAAAATACCATAAAAATCCTGCCAGTGAGTGGATCATTTTCATCCACTGTGTTTGATTGTTCCATTTGTCCTCCACCCTTTCCCTAGAACAATACACCTTGATGTCTTTGCTAAACTTTTCCTGCTGAAAGCCTGACATTTTAGTGGATGAACTGTATTCATTTTAAACAATTCTGTATGGTCTACCCTACTATACCCCATAATTATTTATACATCTCTGGTATCCACTTGGCCCTTCTTGCCTCCAGAATGTACTGTACTGTATACGTCAAGGTCTCCAGTCTTTCCTCATAGTTCTTGCCCAGTAGTCTGTGGATCATTTTGTCACCCTTCTTGGATTGTTCCTCAGTTTTCCCAGTCCTTCCTCAAGTATGGAGTCCAGGACTGCACAAACTACAAAAGTTCAGTCTAACCAGCAAGCTGTACAGGTTGGACACTAGAGTTGTGGAACTTATAATTTCACCCAGTGAAATATTTTGTGGAATACATGCATTTTGAAATATTTCACGTGGAAATCAGAAATTTCACCCATGGAGAACAAAATTTAAGCCTCGAACAGGCAAAATTCACTGTTCGTGGTGAAATTTCATCACCCATGGGTGAAATTCTGCAATTTCACAGCAAGCGTCCCTGAGACCCTAGTGTTTTGTGTCGTCCCTCAGCCACTCATTAGCTAACATTTAAAAAAATCATATATATATATATATATATATATATATATATATCCTCTCCCTAGTGTCTAGTAGTTTGCCCCCAGCCAATCTCTGGCCAAAATTGAATAAACCCCCCTCTCTCCAAGTTACCCTCATGTCCCAAGTTCTCCCTACTCTACTTTAATAAAATAAATAAATAAATAAAATGCCCATCTCCCTGGTGTCTAGGTGGACCCCACCCCCCCCCTGTCAGCAGATAGTGCCCATCCCTCTTCACCCCCATTACCCCGGTTGGGCCACCAGCAGGCCCTCTACTCACCTCCACATCTGGCAGACAAACTGAATGCTTCAGTGAATGAGAACGTGCTTGTAAGCATGTGCTCATTCATTGAAGCATTCAGTTCAGGCTACCAGCTGAAAAGTGAGTGGAGGCTGTGCCGTGGCCCGATCATGTTCGAGGGGCGGGATGGCGCTGATCTTCTGACAGGGGTGAAGGTGTTGATCATTTATTTTTTTACTAAAGGAGAGTAAGCAGGACTCAGGAGGGACATGAGGGTAACTCAGGGAAGAGGGGATTTATTTAATCTTGGTCAGAGATCAGCCGGGTTGGGGCAAACCACTAGACACCAGGGATTAGATTTTTTCCCTACATTTTGGCCAATGAGCAGTGGGGGACCACTAGACACCAGAGAGTTGACCTCAGTCTCAGGAGGAGCTGCCCATTTGCGGGTGAAATTTCACCCAATTACGCGAAAGGTTTTTTGTAGTGAAATTGCCAATTTCATGGCAATTTGCTGGTGAAATTTTTATTTCACAGCATCTCTACCTGACACACAGCATCTGTAGCATTTCCTCCTAATTAATGGTTGTTTGCATTAAATTTTGGGGCAAATTGCTAACGGTAGATGTAAATGATGGATCTGATTAAACATAGTTTGTCAACTGTGCCAAGATGCAGCTGCCATTTATATGAACTTTGAGAACTGGACATATCTCAGTCAGAGTTTTGAAAACTGGATTTAGCTATGTCCTAGCTTTGAAAGCTGGACATGCTGTAGGAACAATTTGCTGTTTATTCCATATTTGTATACAATAGAAAATTGCATGTAGACAAAACTTTGCCCACCCTCCCCAAGTGATTATAGAGTGTAGGACTGAGTCATGTGGGAATATTAGGCACAAGAAATAAGCAACCCACTCAATAATATAAGGTTTCAAATAGCCCATCTTTTCTTTAAAGGCCACCTAAGTAGGACTTAATGTTTCACCCATGTGGGGCTTTCTCAGGAAACAATTATCTAGTACAATCACCAGGCTCTTATGTTCCTCATATCCATTCATACTGTACATGTGTCCAGTTTTACATAGGTGCAAGTACTGGACTGCCAGATTTTTGCATCCCTGCAGGTTGTTTTTTTTTGTTTTCGCTTTTGTTGTTACAAATTGATCAGTTTCATAACACTGCTTAAAGCCTCTGAGATGGACTTATATATTTTAATAAGGACTAGTCCTGGTTCCTGTATTGCAGGGAACTGGAGTTGGGCCACCTGTCAATATGAAAAAAAAATACAGAATTTGTGCTGTGATCTCTCTCGCTGGTTCCAGCTCCTGCCTGTGAAGAGGAAGAAAAGTCAGGTGACCTGGCTGTCTGTAATAGCATAAAAAGTATTCCTGTTATGGTTCTCCTGAATGATCCCAGACCATTCCAGCAAGGGGAAAGTCAAGACAGCAAATCTGTTCTCCCAGCCTACACCAGAGAAAGACTCTCCTACACTCACCTGCAGGATGAAAAGCCTGTCTTGAGGTTGGCACTTGTATTACTAAGTATTTTAGACAGTATTCTAAAAAGAAATGGAGTCCTCTGAGATGCCACTGACAACTTAGACAGCAGCAAAGTTAAACTCCTATAACAGCTTTTGCAGAATGCACACTGTGTGCCACAACTTTGGCTGCATAGCAATCAAGACTCACAATTTGAATGAGGCAAACAATTCCTAGAGTCCCATACAACTGAAGTTGTAGACACAATGCAAACTTTTGTGCATCTGAGGTGGGATATTCAGAAGGACTGCACATGGCGCAACACAGTTGTGCCATGAGCAACCCACTGATGTGCCCTGGCATGATATGCAAGGGAAAGTGTGTGGCACAAATCCCAATGCGCCAGAGGCGCAGTAATGTCGTGGCAGCGCAAGTGGGGCGTGCCGTTGCATACTCCGCACATCCCGATATTCAGCCCGGATGTGCTGAGCAGATGCAGGCGCAAACCCTACCTGCACCACACACAGTTGAGCCTAAAAAACAGGAGCAACAGCTGACCACCCACAGGTGAGCCACCATATTGCAGGGTGCAACATGGCAGCTGCCAGCTGTATGTAGCCACCGAGCTCCTGCAGCACCGTCGGTCGTGGTAGCGCCCCCCATGCCTGATCGCGGGCATAAGTATTAAATCAATTCGTCCAATATCCCTGGTGGTCCAGTGGACTGCTTCCAGCCGATCGCGAGGCATAAGTATTAATCAATCTGTTCAGTAATCCCTGGTGGTCTAGTGAATCACTTCAGCCTGATCTGCACAAGTATTAAGAACAATATCTGGTCATCCTTGGTGATTCAGCTGCGGTCGCTGGGCATAAGTATTAGCAATTATCTGTCTATTCCAGGTCCAGTGGACCACTTCCAGCCAATTGCAGTGATAAGTTTTGGGGTCAGACGTTCAGTTATTCCCTGGTGGCCCAGTGGTAGCTTCCTCCCACCCACCACTGGAGTCCCACCACCCCGCCTCCCACTCAACAGCCGGTGGCAGATCCCTGCCGCAAGCCGCCCGGCTGCCGCTGACTGATTACAGTACAGCTGTATGCCCATTGGTACACAGCAGCCTGGTGTGTATGCGTGCATACAGATTATATCCAGATATGTGAATGAATCCATTCACATATCTGGACCGTGTAGTATGGTATGATCTGGTATGCCCATTGGCCCATGCTGTGACCAATGGGCGATAGCCGCACTCGTACGCAGTCAGTTGGCGGTGGCCGGGCGGCTTGCAGGTGGGGAGCTGCTGCCCGCTGACCGGGGAGCGGGTGGTGGACTCAGTGGGCGGGTGGGCGGAGGTACCGCTGGCCACCAGGGATGGTTTGATGTTCTATTTTAAAACTTATGCCCATGATCTGGCTGGAAGTGGTCCACTGGACCACCAGGGATATTGGATGATGAGTAATTAATACTTATGCCCGCGATCGGCTGGAAGCGTCCACTGACCACCAGGGATATTGACTAATTAATTCAATGCTTATGCCCGCAATCGGCTGGAAGTGGTCCACTGGACCACCAGGGATATTGGACAATTTAATTCAATACTCATGCCCATGATCGGAAGTTGCAGCATGTTGCCGGTGGTGTGGGCGTCAGTCCCCACTCGCTGCCTGGCAGGGTGCCAGGTGCAAGTCGCCGGGATTGGCGCCTGTATGCAAATAGGTTTAATGACATGCTAATGGCCCCATTTGCACCTTGCATGCATTATGGCCCCATTTGCATGTTCACCGCTGAATATCACGGTTGATGCGCTTAGCGCAATGGCACTTGTGCTAGCGCATCCCCTGCTCCTCTCTGGCCACTTGGCGCTGGTGCAGTGCCACTGCACCATGCACAATGCGTGGCTACAGTGCCATATTCAACGGTGCTGAGCCATGCACAACACCTTTGAATATTGCCCAGACCACGCCTGGCACATCCCAGTTGTGCTGCACCGGCTTGCGCCTGCCAGGCGCAGGTTCTGAATATCTCACCCTGGTGTTTTGAATGAGATGTCAATAAAAAGGCTGGCAGCAATCCTTTGAATCTCTACAGTTGCCTACCAACCACTGAAAAGATTTTTCTGGATTCTGCTTTGGGGATTTTGTGCAGTGTACAGACTTAAGCTGCATTTACACTTCAGCAGTGCTCCACGATTTGAGGCACTGCACTCCCATTGATGACAGTAGCAGCAGCAGCTCAATTTTGCATGCAGACAGCTGGTTGTTTCAGAGGTTGTTCACCTCCAAGGTGGCAGTGACCAGCTGCTGACATGCAAGGAGGCTGAAGGATAAGAAAGCTTGTTTTTCTGCTTAGCACACCTGAGTTCAGCAAACAGCATTTTCAACAGCAGAAAAGAAAGCTGAACTCCAGGAAAGTGCTTGAAATGTAAAATGAGGGCTACAAATATTACAAATTGGAGTATGGTGTGACAGCAATACTGGTTGTCACACAAAAATGCATATGCATATCCTGGGGATCGAGAGGTTATGCATATGTATTAGCAAATGTTCAGTATTGCAGTCCCAGTTTACTACCCAAATTGGTAATACTTGTAGTCCCTATTTTACATTTTAGTGGATTCTTTCCTAGTTCAGCATTTTTTCTGCTGTTGAAAATGCCTTTATTGAACTCATGTGTGCTAAGAGGTTCTTCCAAAAGTGCTAGCAGGCAAGCATCTGAGAGATTCATGGGGCCAGGAGGATACCAGGAGAGGAGACATTCATTGGAAGGAAGTGCTATGGAGTGGCTACATGGCAGGTAAGGCACTGTAAAGTAGTTTGTCTGATAATCGTCCCCTGGCCTGAGTTGCAACACAAACACAATGCAAAGCCCGGGATGCTCTAAAAGTGTCACACTGCCGACTTTAAAAGCATCAACCCCTGCACGTGGGTTGATGCACTTAAAGTCGGGCGGTGTAAACAGGGATTTAGTATGCGCTATTTTCACTTAATCAAAACAGTGTATGTGCATCATGACTTCATGCACTTGATGCACTTTACCCTTGTGAGAGGAACTTACTGTTGCAAGTTGAAAGTACAGTCTATAGGTGACTCACAAGTGTACATTCCACCACAAATGATTGCTGGCTGTGCTTGCAGTGGTGGGGGTGGACATTTTCAGCATGTCATGCTCAGGATCTGTCTCTGTTGCTCTGAGAAGTAGTCATAGTTTACAAAAATAATCATTGATCAAGCACTTGGAACCTACTTTTAAATATATCTACTCTATAGTAGATTACTTTGCAATTATGTTTGTATAGTTTTGTTTATTTTTGTTACTGAGACAGAGGCAAATATATTTCTAGTGTGTGTGTGTATGGTGTTTCTTTTCACTCTTCTGACCAGTGCATCAGGTGGACAGGGACATCTTTATTTCAAGGAAATTTGACATTTGGGGTGAAACTGTGTGTTTATTTTCCTCTCTCTCTCCTTGATTTGGTGGAATGATGTAAGGAGTGAACACAGCATGGTGTTGCACCAAAAGAAGGCAGCATAGCACTGTAAGAATGCTATATAGGCATGCAGCATTAATGTTGACAAAAGGCAGGTAGTCAGTTGGAAATGATTTGGACACTTTTTAAATAATTTACTCTTTTTGGACAGCAGCGCTACTGTTCTCCCTTCTCAAGTACTCATTTAACCAAACTGTGTGATGCAACCAGGCAGTACAAAGTGCTAGAAACCTATGTAATAGGCAAGCAGTAATAATAACAACACTGACAAAGGCAGGAAGCAAGTAGGACTTGATCTGAACATTTTTTTAAATAGTGTACCCTTTTAAGTAAAAATATTGTTGCTGTTTTCACTTCTCAGTTTCTCATTGGAATATCTTGTGATGCACTGACAGCACAGCATGGTGTTACACAACAACAAGTTAGTGCAACAATGTTAGAAGGCTACAGTATATGAGGGACACTAGGCACAAAAGAAATAATGTGAACAAATGAGTGAAAGTAAGATGGGTAGTTGGAATTAATTGATTTGTAAAACATCAAAGCAGACAGCACACCTGTCCACACACACAGAATGTCCAAACTGAGAATTGGTATTAAGAGATGTTAAAGAGTAACAGTATTGAATCTATACTAGGATTACTAGGACTTAAAGGACATAAGGGAGCCAGTAGACCCATCATGAATGTCCCACATATGGGTATATCTAAACCATAATATATTTCAAATAAGAGTATTCATCTAATTGATTTTTAAATATATCTAAGGTTGGAGAGTCAACAATATATTGGGGTAGTTTATTCCATGTTATTAATGTATGTATAGTGTAGAAGTGGTTTATTTTTCTAGTCCTTGCTGTTGGTGTGGCTAACTTTTTATCATGCGGAGAAGATTACTACGTGTATTACTAAATTGAATTCCATATTCTGCCATAAGTTCTGGTGATTGAAGTAATTTATGCAGGAAGAGTAGATCATGCCTCTGTCTTCGTGCTTCCAGAGAACGTAATTTAGAGCATTCCAGTCTCTCCTGATATGATTTCCCTTCAGATTTGGTATTAATCTAGTAAACTCCTCTGTACTACCTCAAGAGCCTTATTGTCTCTAATTGTTTGTGGTGACCAGAGTTGTGACCTATAATCAAGAATTGGTCAAAATAACTTTTATAGGTTGGAATTATCTGTTCTGATTTTGAGGTAAAGGATTTTTAATTTTACTTATTAAAGTATTTGTTTTGCCAGGATTGAGAAACAATGATCTCTAGATGTTAATTTATTATTAACTATACTGTAATTCCAAAGTCTTGTTTTTAACCGAATTGTTAAAACAATTCTGATTCAAAATATAGGTATACATTGGTTATTAATTCCAAAATGAATGACAGAGCATTTATCCACATTCAGAATCATGCCATTTTCTAAAGCCCAGTTTTCAGTTTTGGCTTAATCAAATACTAATGATAGATGCTTCCCGAATATCTACTTCCCACTTAATTTCATATCATCTGCAAATTTTTTAACTATATTATGAATACTCTATTCATATCACTCACATAGATGTTAAATAAAATTGGTCCCAACACAGAGCCCTGTGGCACACCCTCCACAATTCTTGGTCATGAAATATTGTTTTATATATGTACAGACTGTGTTCTGCTAAAAGCCATGCTTGTACCCATTTGACTATATTAAAATTGATCCCTAATTGAATTCACTTATTAATCAGTGTATCATGGGGAACTTTATTGAAGGCTTTCAGAAAGTCCAACAGAATAGCATATGATGGTACTCCCATGTCTAGTTTTTACTTATCTCATTATAAAATGAGGTAAGATTTGTTGTACAGGATCTTCCTTTCATAGCCATGTTGTGTTTCATCTACAATTCCTAATATGTCAAGGGATTCCTCTAACTTGTTCTTTATAATTGTTTCCAGTGTCTTACAACAGTAAGACGTGAGACTTGTTGGTCCATAGTTTCCAATTCTTGATTTACTCCTTTTTAAAACTAGGAATAATTAATGCTGTCCTCCAATCATTAAGTAACATATTCTGAGTCAGTTATTCTCTTAGCCATATATAACCACCCCATCCCCATCACATGCACTTTGAAGTTCAAGGAATGGACTATTTCCTTCTCCTTTTGGGGAGAAACTTGACTAGACATGTTGTGACAGTTTTAAACCATAAACATGAAAATTTTACAAATTATCAAATGAACTGGTGTCCTGCTATGCTAAATGAAGTTGAGGTCATAATGTTCTTTTCATTTCCTTGTCAATCAAATAGAACAATAATGCTGTACCACATTTAAATGTAATATTATCCAATTGTGGATGTATGTTCTACATCGCTCAATAAACCTGAGTTTAAAGAGATGTTTAATAGTGTTTTATATAATTAAATAAATAAAATAAAATAAAATGAGTAAAAATGAATTTAAAGTCACTTTTCTTGTAAAGTAGTCCTTTTACTTTTATAATTGCCAATATAGGGAACTGCAGGGATTGAGACACTTTTATTTTAGTGCCACTTTTCTTTACTGGTGTCTTCAACCCCCCATGCCCACCAGTGCTCTATTTTACCTTTTGTCCTGCTTAGTGTTGGTGAGGAATGTGATGGGGTGATGAGTGCGGTTGCTGGGAGAACAGTGAGTGCAGTCAGCAATGGAAATGGGACTGTAACATAACTAGGCAGAGTGGCTGATATATCAGCTTCATATCCATGGACATAGTGTGCACGACTGGACAGACCAGCTGCAAAGTGATACTGCACTGTGCATCAGCCTCTGACTGGAAAACTGACTAGATTCAAGCTTTGCACTGAGTCTTGCTACAATACTGCCTCTAGGCAATGTAGGTTAATGCCTGTGTGCAGAACGTAGGGATTCTGTGGTTCATTGTAGCAAGTACAGGCGAGCTGGTAAAGCAGCAGATGATTTCCTTGAATACTTTATCATAGGCAGCATCCCATCTAGCTCCAAAAGGCTCATGAACTTTATAGTAGGTGTGGGTTTCTTTCCTTCCTGGGATCCAATGTCATTCTTTCAATGGAACAGGGATGTCCTTAGGTGAGGTTCAAGACAGACCAGCATAGGGGTAACACAATATCCTCCTCGGCCAAGCGCAACACAATGCCAACCTCACCATCCTCTTCTGGAGAAAGCTAACCTGGCACTGGAATTTTCAGTAGCCCCCTCACTTGTCCATGGACTTGCAGAGCTTGACCTCCTTGTTGAGCTTGCCTCTGTTCACAAAGCTATTTCAAACACCCCAACACATAGGAATCTGTTCTGATTATCACAGGGATGTTATTATAAATCACCAATTCTAGACATACCAACCCAGGGTCTCCATGGAGCTTCCAGCCTCTACCACTTTGTCAGAGAAATTAGTGTCCATCACCACACATTCAAGGTAATGGTAACTCTTGTCACTTGGTCTCCACAAATCCATTCCTTCAGTGGTAGTAGGGGAGACGCTGTTTATAAAACTGGTTAAAAGTCAAGGTGACCTGACACCCACAGTCTAGCTTGGCTCAAATCTGATGTCCTTCTACTTTGACAAATATCTCAGACAAGGGACCAGTTAGGTGCATTCTTAAGTTGAAGGATCCTTAGTCCCTTGCACACAATGATGAGCATCTTGATTATAGGGCTTCAGCACACTTCCTCATGTGCCCCATTGGTCTGTCCCTGTACATTCTGTAATTTGCTGAATAGTCTGTCAATAACCAGCTTCTCTTGGGATTAAAGATGCATATTGGTGAACACATGCACCAACCTTCCTTAGATTATGGTGACATTGCATACAGTATGGCAAGCAACGTCAGCTGAACATGCTATACAATGCCTTTTGTTGATTTGTACTGAACTCCCCTGCCCCTACCACTGCACCATGTATACACAACTGGGCGGTCCCTCCATTGAAAATGAATGCATTCTAAGCACTGATCTTCTTGGCACTAAACAGTGGCTCAGGAAAAATGTCCCAACTATATATGAAGCCTACTAACCCCCATCCATAAGCCCTGCCTACCTGCTATGGTCCTGTCAGTCCTATACATCACAGACTCCCCACTTCTGGAGGAAGGCAGATGAAGAAGCTTTTAATACAATCTGCAATACTTTTGAATGCCACCATATCACTAATACCCTCAGTATACAAGTCCTTAAGCAAAAACTGTGACTTCACACTGCTTTCTCCTGTCAATGCTCCAGGTGACACAACTCTCATTCCATACTATATTATTCAATTTACCCTCATTTATTCCTGCACATGTATTGTATATACTGTACTTCACTACTTTGTACCTGCCTCAGTAGATAGACAGTATATAACAGTGCAACACTACTCTCAACCTACAGTACATCTGTACATGCACAGAACATATAGTGCTACACTGCTCTGTAAATACTTCTGTGCATACCTGATGATTTCCATTTTTGTAATACCCATATATTACTTCATTAGTGTATTTATCTTCTGACACTGTCTACTAAGCCCTTTATATCTCTTTAAATTTGCTTGGTAAATTCCTCATTTTTGTATATTTAGCAAACACCTTTGTTGCTCTTGCCTAGATACATGTGTTTGCAATTATTACTACTCACTACAGTAATGTGTCCTACTCTACATTGTCTCATGTTACAGCAGGAAACACAATGCATTATATATCTTGCATTCCTGGATTAAATAAAAATTATTAATAGACCACCTTTGTCTGTTGCAATTAACACAATTTGACTAGAATCCTGAATTGTTACTCATTATCGATAGCAGACCTGTTTCATTAATTCAGTTACAAAAAGGATAGGCAGATGGGAAGCGGAGAGTGCCTCTGTATATGAAGAAAGGGATAACTTGTGCCAGAGAAGAAGTGGTAGAGAGTAAGACTGAAATACTGTGGGTACAGGTATAATCCACTAGGGGAAGAAACTAAGAATGAGGTGGTCTTCAAGCTACCTTTGTAGGAAGAGTAATTGGACAGGATACTAGGGCACCAAATCACTGAAATGGCCAGAAAGGGGACATAGTAATAATGGGATTTCAGTCAACCTGAGGTGGATTGGAAAATCCTGGCTACCTCCTGGGATGCATTTCAAGTGGTTTCCTGGACCAGGGTGACTTAGAACCCAATAGGAAGAGAGCTGTACTGGACCTAGTCCTGTCCAACTGTGAGCATGTTCAGGATGTGAAAGTGGAAGTGCCACCTGCAGGTAGTGACCACCACATGGTGTGGTTCCACCTGGACATGGGCAGAGGTATGGTCAGAACCAAGACAAGGGTTTTTGAATATCAGGAGGGCTGACTTTGGTAGGGTGGGCAACATTGTAGGAGGTCAATTTGCTGGGATCAGAAGGAAATGGATGTATAGAAATAAAGAAGGGACTGATAAAGGCCACTAGTGAGTGAGCTTTAATGAAAGTAAGAAAACTAAAGCCAAAAACCCAGCTGGTTCATAAAGGAGGTGGCAAAACCTGTAGGTGACAAGAGGGTAGTCTTCCAGTTGTGCAAACGTACTCAAAAGGAAGAGGATAGGAGGATTACTCTGCCAAGTCAGAGAGACGAGCAGAGTGGTTAGGGTAGCAAAGGCTAAAAGGAAGTGCTGCTAGCACAGGTGTTAAAAACAAGAAGAAGGACTTTTCCAATATTTAAGGGAGAAAAAGAACACCAGGGATGAAACAGTCAGATTTAAAAGGAAGGTGGTATGGCAGAAGGTAGTGAAGAGAAACTGGAGGTACTTAACAGGTATTTCTGTTCATTCTTCACTAGAGAGAAGGACAGACAAGTGCCACAAGGAACAGAGGGGTGGGGACAGGGAGGAGGCAGTCACAGATGGAAACATGTATGCTGATGGGATAATTAAGGGTCTAAGTGCCCTGAAGTGCCAGATGGCATGCACCCAATGGTCCTAAGGGAACTAGCAGAGGTTCTGGTGGATCCCATGGCAGACGTGTTTAACACCTTCTGAAGCTGGAGATCATGCCCTGGGATTGGAGAACTGTGTGTGTGGTACCTCTCCAAAAACTGTGCCAAAGGATGAGCCAGGGAACTACAGATCAGTAAACCCGACCTCAGTAGTGGGCAAACTGATGGAACTCTGCTGAAAGAGAGAGACTGGTGAGCTTTCTGGAGGATACTGAGCTCCAGGATATGAGGCAGCATGGGTTTGTTTCGGGAGGTTCTTCTAGAGGAACCTAACTGACTTCTGTGACTGGGTCACCAGGACAGTGGACAAGGGCCAAGTGGCTGATATCCTGTATCTGTAAGTCAGCAAGGCCTTCAACTCTGTGCCTCACAGGAGACTGGTCAGGAAGCTACTAGACCTAGGGTGGGTGCTAAGTGTGTTGGGTGGGTCAGAAGTTGGCTACAGGACAGAAGCCAAAAGATGGTAGTGGGGAATTCTCCTAGCCCTGTGACCTGTGGGGTCCCACAGGGCTCTGTGCTCAGTCCAGTTTTGTTTAATAGATTCATAAGTGACATCATGGATGAAATCAGGGATAAGATATGCCTGTTCATGGATGACACCAAGCTCTGTGGGAGGATGGACATGGAGGAGGGGAGACTGAACTCAGAGAAGACCTGACTAGGCTACAGAAGAGGTCTGGCATTTGGCATCCGGGGACAAACACTAAGAAATACAGACTTATACACTAGGGGTCAAAACCCAGAGAGTTAATACTGGTTGGGTAGTGTGAAGGATACCAGGTCAGAGGAAAAAAAAGACGTGGGTGTAATTATCAAGAGTGTCCTGGCACTCGCACGACAGGAAGGCTGCCACCATAGTAAATCGACTGGGCTGCATAGCCAGGGAATCACCTGCAGGAAGACAGAGATCATTTGTTGCTGTATGGGTCTCTAGTGAGACTGCACTTTCAGTACAGTGAGCAGTATTGGTGCCCTTATCCAAAGAAGAATATCAACTTTCTGGAAATGGTACAAAGAAGGGCAACCAAGATGATCCAAGGCCAGCAAGGCAGCACGTGAGGAGAAAGCACAGGGGCTTAATGTGAACTCTCTAGAGGACAGACAGAAACAAGAGGGGGCATTACTGAGAATTTCAAGTGCCTTAAACATATAAACAGAGTGAGCATGGATGGCCTCCTTAAGCCTTAGTGGAAACAAGACCACTAGGTGTAACAGCCTAAAGCTGGTCAGAAGAAGCTTCAGGAAGGAGGCGAGGAGGCACTTTTCACTGAGAGGGTGATGGGAGAGTGGAATGAATTGCCAGAGGAGGTGCTATCCCTAAAATGGTGAACAGCTTCAAGAGAGGTTGGGACAGTGTGAGGGGAAAATTGCAGGTGGGGTGGAGGTATTTGACAGGAGTCAAGGAGGATATGGGGGCAGCTCCTCTCTAAATGCAGTGGGAACTGCACATCCAACTGGACTAGATCGACCATAAGGCATTTATCTGCTGGCACATTCATATGTTTGTATGTTCATATGTTCATATAATTTGCACTCTAAAATAAAAAGGATAAACATACAGTACATTAAGACCTACATCATTTACTGTACATCTAAAGTTGTGTTGAAATCTGGGTGGGGCTGTGATAAAATATTTACTGTACATCTAAGGTTGTGTTGAAATCTGGGTGGGACAGCGATAAAAGAAGCCAGCAATTGTAAACTAATAGGAACAGTATACAGTTTGAAAAGTTTATTTAGAAAAGCAGTACTCTTGGTGTATTTCCTCTTGTATGAGGCAAATGTCTGTTGTAAAACCCTTCCCTCCACAAGACAGATACTTTCAGCTAAATAACTCATAAAATATTAAAACAAGACAGGAGACCACATTAATCCACGTGCTATGCATAACAAAATGACACTACATTTTCACTGATTGCTTTATTTGTACAGTAGCACAATTGGATCAACAGATCTTCCAAAGCTTTTGATATAACAGTAGAGCTGGGCTTTTGGCTAACTCTAGAAATTAAATAAAGAGAAAGAAACCATATAAGGCACATGCCATATAAAATCATTTTAGGGTCAAACAAAATCTCCCAGCATTTAGATTTAGCTAGCAATGCCACTCATGAATAAAAAGATAATAAATGTACTACATTCATAACATAATACTTTTGAAGAGTTTGTAACACAGATATAATGCAAATATCTAGTTTAACCAAACATTGGGATTGGGAACTGATATTAAAAAGTGTGCCCTGACATATTATGAGTTATGCTGATTGCAATTTTAAATTGAATATTGCTGTCAGGAGGTACATTGTTGTTAGCCTAGAAAGGGTTGTAAATAGAAGGGCAGTAGTTTACATATCTATTTGTTTTCAGTCCTTTTGGGGTTTCAAATTCTGTTTTGGAAAGACTTTGCAGGATTTCCAGTCACTAGAACAGTCTAGACTGTGAAGCATGCACACTGTAAACGGAGACTGAGAGGATCTGTATCTGGTATCACTCTTTAATAGGACAGAGGCCACTTGCAAGGTAAGATAGGTTGCCTGTACAGTTTTTTGTTAGGGAGAAAGCGGGCCGATTATGTTGGTACACCTGTGCCAGGAACCATTCTAACAAGGGTTAATTGTGAGGTTAATACAATGATGGACACCCTGTTTGCAACAGCTGTGGGTGATATTGCAGCAAAAACATTCACACATGAAACTAATTTGGAACATAACCAAACAAAGGAAGCCTTTAATAATGAGAAGCAGAGGAGCATGTAATTGCATGTGCAGAAAGAATCCTTCTAATTATGGAGCACAGAAGCCTTTCCTCTTGTTGCATGCACTACACATATGGATTGCAGACATGGCATTTGTAAATTAAAATCAGATGAGGGGAGAAATTTGACTTGCCAATGAGCCTTGTTTTGATAAGCATAATGGTACTTAATTTGATTTTCCTCTGTACTGTACCACATACTACTGGGCTTGTTTTGTTCAGGAATGAATAACTGAAATATAATTTAAAACAAAATAAAATAACCAGATACATACAGAGGACTGTTACACCTACAGAAGCTGTGCTTGTGTGATCTGATCTAAGTTGTCTGGGGCACTGTGACTTCCACTAATGTGAAACAAAAGTTTACACTGTAGAAGTAGACGATCATTTGTGATCACACCTGGATCATATTGTGTAAAACACGACCAAGAAACAGAGATTTTGCAGAATGTGTGTAATACTGTGTTAGTATAAGACCTTTCCCTTAATGTGGTTCTACAGGAATGCAGCCTTGACCAACTGCAGGACCATGTAATAACACAGGGCTTCCTCTATAACACTGTAGTGCAGGTAACAGAGGTTGATAAACTTGGTTGAATAGTTTGGTTGGTAAATGGATAACTTCCCAGGATAATTTTTCTGGCAAGGAGCTGATTTGTTATATTTTTCAGCTACTTGCTTCTGGAGTGTACATCATAATCCTTACCCTGATTTTGAAACTACTGAATCCTGTATAACTAATATAACAGTTAAGCCCCTTTACTTTTGTTTTGTTAACAGTCACAGTATTTTGGCAAAAAAAGATTTATTAATTGTTTGGGTACAACAAAATTCATTTGATGTTATTGCTGTTTCTGAGATGTGGCTATCCCAAACAAATCTTGGACTTCAGACAGCTACTGAAGATTACTGTGTTTCTAGGAAATACAGAACTGGTAGATAAGGGTGGTTGCCTGTGGTACTGCAACCATAAGTAGTGGAAGAACACAACATAGTTACCACATTTCTTCCTGTTATTCCACTGGTTCTTGTTCATTTCTATCCACATGTGGCCCATGTCATAAGTGCAATAATCCACAACAGGGTTTGCGGTTATTGGGATTAATCAACACCCGTGTGCTGTGAGGACACTCGGCCAACAGCCTCATGCCTCACAACACACCCTAGGTGATTGATTAGTTAATACACCTCAGAGATGGTGTTGTGATGCCAGGTTTACCGCCCTGTGGTGTTGTTCGGTCATGAGCGCGCCGGTGACTAACAACACAGCAGGCGGGTAAATCCTGGCATCACCAACACCCTCGAGTGGCATATTGCAAATTATACAATGTCCTCCTATTTTTGGCACATAGAAAAATAGTAAATCAGTTTTTATTCATTTTCAGCGATGTATTGCTGTGTTTATTGTTCCACTGGGAAAAATACTCCCTGGTTGCTGGAGCAGCGCTGCTACTGTGCATGCGCAGTACTGAGTTAACGTTGCGGCTGCAGTGTGTTTTCGAGGGCTGGGAAATGTTAAAAATTGTGCGTGAGGCGCAGAAGACAGTATGAAAGAAATATCAATGAACATGGGAGAAAGCGTTGTTTCAATTTCATTGGAGGTATACGGTTTCCTGTTGTAGATATTTCGATTTGCGGTCGCTATCAAGCCTGCGGATTTTCGCGGTCTTTCGGTGGTGTGTTGGTGACTGTTGGAGTGATTTTGGGGGACATCCTGATCGCGGTTGATCAGCGGCTGGCACCTCTTCCCGTGGGGTGATTGTAGATTTTACAACGGGAGAGAGTGCGAGTCAGCCAATCAGGACAGAGCATTTACGTTCTGTTTTAATGCCCATTGTATAATCCCCAATAACTGCACACCCTGTTGTGGGTTATTGCTTACTAAGTCAATTGTCTCAGAGTTTCTATTTTAATATGTTTTGACTCATGTAATTTCCTTTCAGATGATTTGACTTTTGGTGGAACACAAATAATCATAGTAAGTTCAAAAATGTAATGTACATAGTAATGTATATAGCCACTGACTTTATTATTTTTGATAAGCATAGTGCCTGATTTTCTAAAGTTCTGAGAATGCCACAAGCTCCTGGTATGCCGATCACATGGCACAGGGGCTTGCGGCATTTTCTCAACACTGATCGGGATTTTCAACCCTGTTTGCCAAATGCCAGACTAGCCCCCCAGGCTAACTTATGCTATTTGGGGACCCATTTATGGGGTTTTCACCAAATCTTTAGACAAGCAGCCTTAAAGTGGGGCAACTGTCACAACTGCACCTAATGTATTAAAATTGGCGCAGTTGCATCAAAGGAGTTTTAAGAACTGTCAATAATAGGTTAACACAGGGCTTGATGCAGCCCTGTGTCATCCTTGAAAATTGGGTGCATTATGGTAATATGAGTAACACCATTTTTTTCTTGCCTAATGAGATTTAACAGTACACTTCCACTTAACTTCATGACATTGTTGCTCATGTTTTTACAATTAACAAAATAATCTGCTACCTGATTTATTATCTTCTCAGCTCAGAAGGCCATGCCTCCAGCTCTATGAATAACATCCCTGTCCTATGGCCACCCACCAACTCTCCTTTGCAACACAGCTCCATACCTTCCACCTGCTATCCCTTCTGCTGATCTGTGGTCAATGAAAGCAAGAAAGTACCGTTAGTCTCATGACTTAGTGGTACATTTCCTCAACACTGCTCACACTGTAGCTTTCTGTACTGATCGCAACAGTTTCTGGACCAATGTTAAAACATTAAAGTTGAAAAGGTTACTCCCTGTCTGGCTGCGTGGTCCCTTATCTGCCACCAAATTCTATGTTTCTATGAATGTTTCTATCAGACCGCTCTGCCATTTGGTTCACCAGGCTTAATTAAATATCACACAAACAAAGGACCACCAGTGAGCATGGGGGTTGACAGTTCTAGAAATGAGGGGTTAATCACAGCATTAAATAAATTGAGCAGCTGTGGAAGTAAACAATGCAGTGCCCTCCACTGGCATGTATACCAATAAAGCCTCTTTAAATAGATTTCTAGTCTTTTTTTAATAGAAAAAATGCCAAATGTAATCCATTTTCTAAGTAATACCCTCCTTGGTGGGCTATATGGTCTATATGGAATCTTCCAGGAGCTACATGGCCCTCAGCCTGCAGGGTTGGGCCTCTTTATGCCCTGGGGCAGTCCGGTATAGCCAATACCACCAACACTCTTAGGCATTATTGCCAGAGTAATTACTTTCTCCTTCCTGAACATTAATTACTGTCTCCTTCCTGAACCTAGGAATCATTTGGCACAGAGATTTATCCTACCTGTTTCACATTATGGTATCTTATTTTGGGACTAATGGGGAATGCTGCCATGATTGATTACCTTATCTAACAAAGTACATTTTTTTTTTTAATAAATCTTTATTAAATTGTTTTTGTATATTATCAGACAAACAAGACAAGTATCCTGAACATAGCCGAAGTCACAATCCAACAACTGATTGTGAAACTATGTACAACCCAACTATGTACATACACAGCAATGGGGCTAACCCTGTATTAATAACCAGTTCTTGTAACATTCCAGTTAGAGAAACCCTTTCACAAACTAGTCTTAATCATGGGAAAAGAAGATAAGAAAGAAAAAAAACCTTGTAACCCAAGCAATACATCCCAATAATGGTAAAACAACTGGGCCCTACCTGGACAACATTGCATCCAGCAGGTAGCCCCTGCCATGTCCCCTGAAAAGAAAGAGTCCATCCCACCCTAGTCCTAAAGCAGACCCATCCTATATTATGTCACCTTTACCATCATCAACCCAGCCCAAAGACAAGTGTGAATAACAAATGAATCCCTTTAAAACAGAAGAATCTAAATCAAAACTATACATGTCTCGAAAAGAATAATCTTACACTAATCACAACCTGACAGACAGGTCTGTGATTAAATATTTAAACATTTTGAGAGTAAATTGCCTCCAGTGCCAACCATCTTTTTTATACAGCCCTTTCCTTCCCTCCATAAACAAATACCTCTTTATTCTCTCCAGGGCTCAAATCAGGTCCCTCACCTCATAAATATAATAAATTTCATAACCTCATAAAAATCATAAATATAATCATCTTTCCAATGTTTCAATATAGCAGATTTAACTATCACAGCAATCAAAGATAAATGGTATTTAGGTGTAATCCCAGATACCTGCAACATATCACCTAAAATGCATATTTCTGGCAATATAAATTCTGAGTAATCCAATAGCGGGTCCATTTGCTGTTTAATTTCAGCCCATAGAGGTGCTATCTTGCTGCTTTCCCACAGCACATGCAAGATATCCCCAGGACCCACTCAACATCTAAAACACAGGTCTGTCTGTCCAAGGTGTCATCACATAGTTTCACAGGGTAAAATACATATTAGAAATAATAAAAATTGCATAATCCTATACTTGGGTACAGATATATATTTGTAAGTCCTCCAAATATTATCCCAGTTAATTCTCTGGGAGGCCAGTGTTCTATCCCAGTAAGGGATCTTTTATAGTACAGTTTGGGATAACATATTTCAGAAGCACTTTATAAACTTTAGACAAAGGATGAGAAGTAGGATCCACCTCCTTAAGATTGTCCCATGTGAAAGAAAATTCCTGTGGTCTTCCTAATCGTCTCCAAATCCCTCCAACATTTTAGTAAGCTGTAACCTTTTGAAAAAGGACATTGCATCACATTTACTCGGGAGGGTCAACTTGTGTCCTGCACAACATCCCTAAGTTGGAGACCCTGGAGCTGTGCTGCCCAACAGCTAGTAAGAATCTTACCCCTATTAAAAATTAGGATTACCAACAGCGGTTGTTCTTGGGTCTTCCCTTGATCTCTTCTTTGACTAGGGTAAGAAATGATCACCAGACCATAGCTGATTTAACAATTGGAGCCATTGATGCATGTTTCAGGTGTTTCTCTGGGTTAGTAAAGAGAAATGCCTCTGGAGAAGGGCTAAATCCTGAAAGATTTGCTTCTCCAGTTGGAGCCATATCGGGGTATTAGACCCTCCTCTACATGCCTAACCCACCTACTCATAAGACCCAATTGTCCCAACACATAATATAGATGAAGATAAGGCAGCTTAATCCCTCCCATATTAAGTGGCAGGTACAGGACACTATGCTTTCTCCTAAGAGGCCTGGAATTCCATAAAAGTCTGATAGCAGTTTCCTAATTTTAACAAACCAGATTTTGGGAAGGCAATATGGAGCAAATGTATTGGGTATAGTAACCTGGGTAGCAGGTTCATTTTAATTAAACCAGTCTAGCAGCAAAGTCCAAGAAGCTTGTTCCATCTAAGTATGTCCCCTTTGATCACCATCAGGATCCCATCCATATTTATTGCTGCACCTTCTGCCATATTAGCTGTGATCCATATACCTAAAAATTTAAGCTTATCTGGCACTCAATGTAAATGTAAAGGTTCAAAATCTGTACTGTTGACATGTGGTGTGAAAGGAGAATTTGCATCTTGCTCAAATTTAGCTTATAATTCAAGACCCCAGAATATTGTTCAATAATTTCAACTTTCCTCTTAAAACTGGAGGCCTGGTCTTGTAAGTGCAACAAAAATATCATCAGCAAAAACTGAAAATTCTAAGTCCGCCCTGCAAACATGAACTCTTTAATGCTGGCATCATTGTTGATTGCCCGCAGGAGTGGTTCCAAATAAATATTAAACAATATTGGGGAGGGGCACCCTTGACTGGTCCCATTTTCCAACCTAAGCTCCTGTGAAAAATACCCATTACACAACACTCTAGGCGTAGAGGCTGCGTACAAATTTTGATACCTCTAATAAGGCTCTCTGGAAAACCCATCTTCTCCATTGTAACAAATAGAAATGGGTGAGAGACCCTGTCAAAGGCCTTCTCAGCATCTAAAGGTATTAAAGCTGAGGAAAGTTGGGAATCTGCGCCTGACCAAGTATATGGTGGAGCTTCCTGAGAGCATCTTGTGCCCTCTACCAGGCATAAATCCCACCTGCTCCTGGCTAATTAAGGTTGGGGCAATATTCAATATTCTGTTGCTATAATCCTTGTAAGTATCTTAATGTCTTGATTCATCAAAGCTATAGGCCAGTAGCTGCCTGGTAGATCCAAAGGCTTGCCTGGTTTTGGCACCAGGGAGATATGTGCCTGGTAGAGGTAGGTTGACACACCCCTCCAGCATAACTTGGCTAGAAAAATCTTTGAGCAAGGGGAGTATAGTAGATAAATGAGTCTGATAAAACTTGGCCGATAACCCATCTGGCCCTGAGTTTTATCAGATGGCAAAGAATGGATCACATTAATTATCTCAGATTCTCTTATGGGGCTTCCAGTTCTCCAACCTGCGTGGCATCTAAAACTGGTAAGGTATTCCTCCAGAAAGGACCTAATTGCGGCTCCCCAGCAATGTGTTCAGTCCGGTATATATCCCTATAGTAAGAGACAAAGCATCCGCTATTTGTTGAGGTCTGTTAAGCGTTTCCCTGCATACTGTGTGGATGTAACCATCCGAGCTGCTTCCATTCCTTAACTCTGGCTGCCAGAATGCGACCAGGTACATCTCCATGCATTAAATATTTAGCTTGAATCTTTTCCAACCAAAATTCTGTTTTACCATACACCATATCTGACAGTTCTCTTTTCAGACTTTGGAGCTCCATATCTATATCTTCAGAGGATCACTCCCGAGGAGCCAGTGATTCTATAGCCCCAGGATAAACTCCTTTTAGCACATCTCATTTTATTTCTTCTTGCAGAAAGATCCTGGGCTTCACCTGCATATAACACCTTACAAGTCGGCCATGCTAAGTGTGCATTCTGCAGTGTAGGCAATTGCTTCTTATAATCTCAGGAGGCATCCTCTACAGTACCCTGGGCTGTAGGATCCATCAAAGCGTATCCTGCAGCCTCCATCTGTACGGACTGGGGAAGCAGCTGTAGGCTCCCAGGTCAACTAAATCGGAGCATGATCTGAGAAGTTCTACCCTGGGTTACTAACTCCTAACCTCACCCAAGCGCCACCCTCTTGACCAAAAAAAGTCTATTCTAGATTGAGATTTGTGGGCCAGAATAAAAGGTCATGTAATTGCCCCTGTAGAATAAATTCAGAGCGGATCCACCAGAGCAGTGAGTTCAAAATCTATTCAGAGCTTTCTGAGCTCTGGACAAAGGCTTCCTGATGGAGGTATCCTGTCCTCCCTATTAATAGAACATAGATTCCAGTCACCTGCCAAAATAAGAGAGTGCTGAGAGAATGCTGGAATATCCAACTCTAATGAAGCAAAAACTCAGGATTGGAGGGTGGGACCATAAATAGAAGCAACTGTGAGCTCTCTGCCCCTAGAGTGCCCATAAGATAAATCCTCTACTATCATCCCTAATAGTCACCTGGGCTATAGTATATGGACAGGTTTTCCTAATAAAATCACCACACCCCTGAGGCTTTATCTTTACCCACCCGTAAATCTGACCCATCCACAGCCTCTTTAGGAAGCTCAGCTCCTCTGTCAGAAGATGGGTCTCCTGTAGCACAGCAATGTGAGCCTCCCGCTGTCTAACATGCCTCAAAATTACTATTCTTGTCCATCTACCCCTGACACCTTTAACATTCCATGAGATAATATTAATACATGACATTAAAATGTTTTTAAAAGATTTAGTACACAACCATCACATTTGCCCTTGCCAAGTCATCATCTTGCACATACACCACTAAGGACTCTCTCTTCCAACCCCTGCAATCCCCCAAACCCTGATCCTTGGATCGACCTCTCATCAATCATCGATACATGGATGAGCCCCTTTCTGTGCACCTCCCGGCCCTTCAAATTGACTAGGCTTCTCTCAGGTCCACACACCTCACAGAAACAAATATTACTGCAGGAGAAATGCTCCTTAGTCTTAACCCCAAACTTTCAGAACCCCAAAACACTCCTCTTCACATACTCCAATAAAGACCCCTTAAAGAAATTAAAGGATAGCCCTCAGCTTCCATCCGTGCTACAGCCCAGCTTATCCATCCCCCTCATAGCTCAAACTCAAGATCACCATACCTAGGGAACCACTGCCCTTCATAGACTGCAGAGTTCCCCTTGGCTATATAAACAGAACTCCCTGTCCTCCCTAACATCACCAGGCCCCATTTTACAACCCACTGTATTATGATGATAGCCAGCCCCATTAATACCATTCCAATCCCACATTATTAATCTAAACAGCATAACATAAAACCCACACGTAGACCATTCCCTCTGATTCTGAATAATCAGAAACAAATAAAGCATCTCCTTTCCATTGCCAAAGTCCCAACTGTGTAGATCATACTGGTTAATAGCTCACCAACCAGCTCTCAGGTCATCGATTTAAATAGCCCTGGGAGTTCCACACGCAGCCTCCCATGGCATCACCCACAGTGAGGTACTTCTTTTCCCCGATTGAGTCGAACCATCAGTGTCGCAGGATATTGTAGAGAAACTTCATTCCAGCTAAGTAAAGTTTTTTTTTAATTTCTGAATATTCTTTTGCTTCTCTCTGACCAATGGCGTTTGGTTCTGGAACAGCCAAAGGGATGCCCCATTCCATTGCAGAGATTTATTTTTTGGCATTAAACAGCACGTGGGATTTTTCTTTATAGTTCAAAAATCGCATTATATTGACCCTTGGCCTTGCTCCTGGTGGGGGCATCTCTTGTAGATCTCTATGAGCCCTTTCCAGATTGTAAGCATCACCGAGCGGCATGGGGCCCAAAAGCTTGAGCAGGAGATCTTGCATAATGGAGACACAGTCAGCCTTCCACCCTCTCCGTAGCCCTGCTAATATCAAATTGTTTCTCCTACTTCTAGATTCCTGATCCTCCATCTGCTCTTCTAGTTTTTAACTTGTCTGCACACTACGTATCACTTCTTGATCCACGGTAGAGACTTTTCTTTCTTGTGAGGAGACTCTGGCTTCCACGCCTCCCATCCTCTGAGCCAGAGAATGCAGAGCCGGTTTCACAGTCGCAAATCCACAACCAGCCACTGCAGCATTTGTTTAATTTCCAGAATATCCTCCGTGGTCTTTGTAGCACACCTTCCACTTCATCCTGATCTGCCTGTTCATTTGGCACCGCGAGCAGAGGTTTTGGGTGCTTACTGCAGGCATATGTGCTGCCAAGGGCTCTTAAAGCTTCCACATCCATCTCACTGCAAGCGGCGTCTGTTACCACTGCTGAAAACGCAATATCAGGACAACACCGTCGGTTGACCTGCTTTACTTGCTGCTTTCGGTACTGAAAACACCAAAGTGTACCTCGCAAACCAGAGAGAAAGGTATTAAGCTGGTGTGGGAAGGGTCTCAACAGAGGAAAAAGCAAGTTTAGATAAACTGGGCCTAGGAGCAGCACAGAAGACATCCTCTCACGCCAGGCTCATCACGTGATCCCTCAAAATATATAGTTTTTAATTAAACTCATACTCATAATTGTATTTTTTTATTATTCACCATCGTGACCATATTTAAATGCTAGGTTTGAGCACCTTTCTGCAGTTTTTTTTTTTTACATAAAATTTTCGATTTTATAATCTCAAGCAGTTACTGCCAGCTTACCCACTTTACAGCAATGGCACAACATCTTTGGTGCAAGATCTGTTAAAACAGTCCCCATTATTGATGCAAGCTAGAGCACAGAAAGATGGTCTAGCATATGTCAATTGCCAAAGGATAGACATTCTCTTTGAATTGCCTGACCCAATGTGCCATATCTTGTATGAAAATCCAATCAGTATATCAAAACTTTATCAAAGCCTTTGACTCTGTACCCACAGAAGGCTTCATAAAATAGCAGAGTTACTTGGGAGTGGGGGCAGGCAAACTGACCAGGCGGATAGAAAATTGGCTAGAGGAAGGACATAGAGGGTGTTTGTGAATGGGGAGCAGACATACCATAAGTCAAACAGGTAAAAGTAGGTGCCACAAGGATCAGTCATTGGGCGAGTATTTTCAAATATTAATCTGAGACATAAGGAGGGAATCTAGGGCAAGATATAGCTATTTTAAACTTTTATATCTGTATGGCACACCACTTGAAGAGGTCTCTCACTTCAAGTATCTTGGTGTGTGGCTGAATAGTAATCTGGACTTCTCCACATGGTGATGCCCCTTTATGAGAAACTCTGCTCCTAGACTCAATGCCATTTACCACAGCAAAGCCCCCACCCCAGTCTGCCATGAGATCCTCCTCAAAATTATTCTGCCGGTGTTTGAATATGAGACTGAATCAAAATCAAATCAAACTTTATTTATATAGCACCTTTCAAAGCCAGGGTTCTGCATATTAAAATATAAACATAGCATAAAACCTTAAAATAATAAATAAATCAATAAATTAAACATCATTTGAGAAGGCTAAACTGAATAGATATGTCTTTAAATTAGTTTTAAATCTATTGGCGGTCAGGCATTCTCTTAAGTGAAGAGGTAGAGAATTTCACAGGGGTTGGTGCTGAAAAAGAAAAGCATGGGCACCAGATGTTTTAAATAGACAGGGAATCTCTAGCAATCCTCATCGTTGGATCGAGAGGACAGAGGGCAGTAGGAAATCAGGAGGTCTTGCAGGTAGCCCGCTCCTTCTCAAGTAGGCTTTAAAGGTTAGCAAGCCAACCTTAAAGGTGATCCGCCACTCAACAGGCAGACAGTGCAGCTCATGAGCATAGGTGAAATGTGACTGGCCCTTGTTGTCCCAGTCAGAAGCCTGGCTGCCATGTTCTGCACCAGCTTCAGGCAGCGAATATCAGCCCCTGGAAGCCCCAGGTAGAGGGCATTGCAGTAGTCAAGGTGGGTAGTGATGACAAGCCATAGACCAATGTTGGAAGGTCTTCGGTGGAATCAGGTGTTTCACCTATTGATATTCCTCAGATGGTAAAATGAGGACTTAACAGCAGCCGACATCTGAGATTTCAAGGTCAGGCCATCATCAAAATAACTCCCAGATTATGCACTCAGTCTGAGGTAGTGAGCTGAACACCATCGATCCATAGGCCTGATGTCTGTCCAGCCCTCATACCCACCTCTGGATGACCCGGGTCCACTACCAACACTTCAGTCTTATCAGGATTCAGTCTCAGCCAGCTGGTGCTCATCCAGTTCCTGATCTCGCAAGACAGTTATTTAGCACAGAGACTGTATCAACCTGTCCAGGCAGAAGAGATATACAGTTGAGAATCATCTGCATAGCAGTGAAAACTCAAACTGTATCACCTGATGATATCTCCCAATGGCAGAAATACACTGCAAACAACATGGGGCCAAAATGGAGCCCTGTGGCACCTGCAGAACAGGAAAAGAGGGTCAGAGGAATAAATTCCAGTGACCACTCTCTGGGACCTGTCTGTGAGGAAGGATAGAAACCACTTCAGGACTGTAGCTGACAGCCCACAAAGGAGCTGCAGGCACTCCAAAAGCACACCATGGTCCACAGTGTCAAATGCTGCAGAGAGATCAAGAAGGATCAAGATGGTAATTGCCTTTCGATCTCTCACCATTAGGAGGTCATTCAATACTCAGACAAGTGCAGTCTCGGTGCTATGTCCTTTCCTAAATCCAAACTGAGAGCATCATAGACATTTGTGCTTTACAAGGTGATCTACCAGTTGAAACGCAACCACATTCTCCATAACCTTACTGACAAACGGTAGATTAGAGACAGGCTGGTAGTTAGCTAGACAGTCTGGATCCAAGGAGGCTTTCTTAAGAGCTGGTCATATGACTGTCTCCTTGAGGGTATCTGGAAAGACCCATTCTCCAAGGATCTTCAGACAATTTCAGCTAGGATTGGGCAGATAACATCTACACAACCCATTAAAATCAGTGTAGGTCCCAGATCCAAACTACAACTGGTTGGGCCCAAAGTCTGGACAATCTTCACAATGTCCATGAATTCCAGCCAATTGAAATCTGACCAGACAGACCCAGTGCATGCCACCTCCTGCTGACCTCCGCAATCCCTCATAGGAGGAGCTGGGCCGATGCCAGACCTGATGCTGGCAACCTTATATGAAGAATCAAGTGAACTCCTCACATTTCAGCTGAGAAAAGCTCCTCTGGGCTGGAGACAGATTGGATTGCACAATCTGTCAACAGTCTGGAAGAGCTGAGCCAGTCGATTCTGCACAGCAGAAATCTCCCTGGACAGGAAGTCTGCTTTCACGGGTGATTTCTGATTGATAGCCTTCATAATGTGCCATCAGTCTAAACTTGTCAGCATCCATGCTGGATCTCCACCATGCTCTCTCCATCCTTCGACCAGCTTGCTCAGCTCCTTCAAGGAACCATCAAACCAGGGGTTCCTTGGGTGAAGAGTGAGAAGTCAAACATGAACAGGAGCAATTTTGTCCAGGGCATCTCCCACCACCTTATTATAGGCCAGTACGAGATCCCCGGACTCATGCATTCATCTGGTAATCTCGATAGGTCCAGCACAGCCGAGAGACCATCTGGGGTAACTCCCTTAAAGGTGGTACTGACCATCTCCATAGGGGCAGGCCTATTGGGGAGCCCTGCTGAACCTTATGGTGTGATGGACAGACCAGCTGACTGGTTCCACCCCAAATCAGTGATCTCCATCCCCAGGAGAAACACCAGGTCCAACAAGTGACCCCCTATGGGGATGTGGTTTATAGCACCACTCCAAAGTCCTCCCTAGCTGGGCTGAAACTCTGTCTCTTTCATTCCTTCTGCTGTTTTACATCCAGTTCTCTCCATATATCAACCACTGTTCCCTCTTCCTAAGCCTTTCATTCCTGATAACTCTCTCAATGCCTCTCATTCCACTCTAAATACTGGTACTCATCCCTTACCTCTATCACGCTATACTCTATCCTTTTCTACTTATCTGGCCCTTCTTCCTACTTGCTCCAATCTCATGGCCCTGCATCCTTCACATCCTCCACTGCAGAACCTTGGTTGGTCAAACTACTTTTTTCATCCATCTCTACCCTCTAGAATAACCTTCTACTCACCTCTGCCTCTCATCCTTTTTCTCATTTAAGCAGTTCCTATGGGGTACTTCACTCCATCCTGTGCCTCTACCTAACCTCTAGCTGTTCTTCTTGGCTCTTTCCTTGGTTTCTCAAAGTCTCCTGCCTTTCCTCTCTCTGTTTCTTTCCACACCCCTGGAATTTCCTTTCCTTGTTTTCCTGGCTCTGCCTCTTCTGCTCTGTCCTTTTGGCTTTCCCCTAATCATTTGAAACAGTCCAATGCTTCCTCCCTCCGCAGGTGTCCTCCTTATCATCCTCTTACACTGGTTCACCCCTTTCCTCAATAGCCTTCCATTTGTCACCTGTTCTCTTGTCTTTTAACATATTGTATGTAGTGCTCTGTTTTTTTGCCAGTTTGCACTATGTATTTCTTTTGCACCAGTAACACTTTGGACTGTAACTATCATCTTATCTGGGTATCCCATCATATGAGCTTAAGCAAACTGAGTGACTCAAATATGAGTGACTCAATCTGCACATCTGACAGAATAGCTACTGTGAGAGCTTAGTGAGGGAGGGAATAGAGAGTGTAGGTGACTGAACAGTGTGAGAGAATGATGAGGGAGGGTACAGTCATGTGGATTAAATACAAAATGAAGCCAGCTGCTGCTAAGTTGGTCACCTGGAGTGGTGGATATGGCCACTGTTTAGAATGCCAATGGTCTTGGGTTCAGGACTGCCCACAGGTATATGTTTTGTGACTTGTGATGGCTGTTAGTTTTTTTTGTTTCTGTCCCTGGTTCCCTCTACTGTGGTACCCAAGCCATGATAGCCCCATCCCATGTATTTCTTTTTTCCCCAGTGTCTGCCCCTGGAGTTGATTATATATAATATGGGGAGGTGCAGGGAGCTTGTTCACAAAGGGGTTGTGGGGGGCATAGCACCCACATTAAATGTTAGTTTATGTTGTCTTGTAGTATATTGTAGTGCCATCATTGTAATGGGGCTTCTGCTGTGGTGGCTATGCAGGAATGCAACAGGGGTGTCTGGCACCATCTAAGGCAGTGGTGTATAAAATACCACCACAGTAAACATGGATCACAAACTTGATTGAAAGTGCTTTAAAACTTTAATCAAAGTGCAGAATGTGAATATATACATTAACAACTCATGTCATGATCCAGATAAAGATACATCCACAAAGAGATAGCAAAACAGATAACATCCAAGTTGGTTCATACAGTAAACATTCATTTGTCAATGCCAAATGTTGCTGATATTGGCATTGGTAGTGCAGGAGTTATAGTGATGCATAATAGGAATGGCAGTAGTATTCAACTAAGGCCTTCACCCCACCCTGCAAGACTGACAGGCATTTGGGGGTGTGCCTTTGGTCGTGGCCGCAGCTCATGCCATTCCACTCACTCCACCCTGCAGACACTGACAGATGTTGTGGTGTGCCTTGGGGTCTTCGGCCCTTATGCTCACCCTATTCCATAAGGAAATAAGATGAGATGGGTGCAGTAGAGGAGAATGGAGTGAATATTATGGTCGAAGACCTCAAGGCACACCTCAGTGCCTGTCACTGGCTGCAGGTGTGGTTGGGAGTGGAATGGCATGAGCATTATGGCGATGACCCAAAGTCACACCCCCAATGCCTGTCAAGGTTCACAGGCTGGGGCGTTATGGTTGGAAACCCTAATGCCCCAGGCGTTATTTATATTTCACTCCAAATTTTCAGCATGGGCTTTTTGACCTCACCTCATGAACAGTGGCAGTATCATTTCATTACTGAATCCTGAAGGTGATTTCACACAGCGACTGCCATTCGGCACCATAGGTGTGAAAACACATTTTGGTCAGGATGTGAAAATAATAGCTGTACTGTTCATGAGGAGGTGGAAAAATGGCAATGTTAAAAATCTGGAGTGAAAATATGAAAAATTGGAAGTTATGAGTGTGCATAGAAACTGTGCAACGACACCTGTAACAATCATTTTTTGAATTTTTACACCAAATTTTCAACATAGGCATTTTGGGACTTCTCCTATGAACAGTGCCACTGTGATTTTATTAATCTGTCCTGAAAGTTGATTTCCGCGTAGCGACCATGCCATTCTGCTCCACAGGTGCGAAAACACATTTGGGCAGGATGTGAAAATGACAGCTGTATTGTTCATCAGGAGGTGTGAAAAATGGCAATGTTGAAAATCTGGAAGGAAAATAATAAAATTAAATTCTGACGTACATAGAAACTGTGCAACACACACTCACAATGCAGAAATTATTTAAGATTTTCACTGAATTTGTAAACATAGTTTTGGGACTTTCACTCATGAACAGTGGCACTGTCATTTTAGTTAATTGGTCCCAAATGTGATTCCGCAGCTACCATGAAATCACCTTTCGGGACAAATGACAGTGACAATGTCATGAGGTGGGGTCCAGAACCAATGTTGAAAATTTGGGGCCAGAATTTCTAAAATGTCTGAGATATCAACCTAAGTTGAACCCCCGTTGACTCCCATTATACAGCTTACCATCATTTCTTCAATTTGCGGTCGGCTTTGAAGAGTGCAGATGTGTTCTGGTTCATAGAACATTGCTGCTAGTGACCTCTGGAGGTAAGTATGTGGTAAGGTGTGGGGAGGTGGGTCCGCGAGAGGAGGGTGAGGATGGGGAGGGGGAATGGGGAAACGATGAGGGACTTTCTTTTTTTATAGGGGAAAACTTTGGGGACGGTTTTCTTTATTTTGCAGTTTTCCTATATTATTTAGGCACACTAGGGTTTGTCTTCCAGTGTGCCACAATAGTGTGTGTGTGTTGGGGATATGCCGACATGGGATTGGGCACCCTGATGTCGACACTAGAAATATTCAGGTGGGTGGGAGGGCATCTGATACCAGGAGCGGGCATCCTGGTGTTGGGAAGCATAAATAAAAAATGATTTTGGCACACTGGGTGGACTCTCAGTGTGTCACATTAATGGGTGGGAATAGGGATACATGCCAACATGAGAATGTCAGTTTCTGGGGAGAGTGGTGGTGGCAGGAGCCACCAATGTGAACGTGACATGGCGGCTTTATTTTTTTATTGAAATGGTTCACCAGGAAAGGCACACCAAACAAACAAGGTACTAGCGGCAGGAGCCAACAAGAACCTTAACTCCATAATGCATATGGCCGGAGTCTTGGCAGCTGATGCCAACAGAGAGAAGGTATGTTTGTGTGCCTGGTTGCGAGGGAGGGGAAGGTCCTGCTGCCATGAGGAAACTGTCCCTCACTGCAGCAGCAGATTTCTTTAGTCTGGGTCCTCTTTCTCAAACTGCTGTCATAGACAGCTCACCAATTCATTGGTGCCTGAGGCGATCCCATAAAGCATCAACTGCATTGGGCAAAGACTCACCTCCACTAAAATGTTGTACTGTCCCAAGATGTTTCTTGCACATGCGCGGCATGCATGCGAGCAGGCAAACTTAAAAGAAGTCCAGCAGCTCCAAGAATCCAAACTCCTAGGCCCCACTCCCTGTAATATCAAAATGTCAGGTCACCAGACGCATTTCACTCAATCAGCTTTCTCAAAGGTTGACCTGATGTTTTAAGAGCCTCTCTTATGAAAGAGGTCACTTAAAGTGACAGTACATTAAAAATATAGGTGCAGTGAAAACATGGGTACTCAATAGATCTAAAGTTGAAAATTATATGAAAAATCCCATCAGTTTCATTAATGTACTATATAAGGTACACAGTAGTGCATTAATGAAATTGATGGTGATTTTTCAATATAATTTTTAACTTTTAGATGACATTCTGACAGCAGACGGAGGGGCCTAGGAGTTTGGATTCCTTGGTGCTGTTGGACTACTTTTAACTCCATGAACTAACTTTGATGTTATTTGGATTTTGTTGTCTCTTTGTGGATGTATCTTCCTCTGGATCCTGATGTGAGTTTTAATGTATATTCACATTCTTCACTTTGATTAAAGTTTTGAAGCTCTTTAAATCGAGTTTTGACAGTCTGTGTTTACGGGATAGTATTTTAACCCTTAGGCTGCTGACAGAATTAGAATGTATAGAATTCTGGACTGATATATCAGTCCATGGCACAGCAAGGGTTAATACACCACTGTATTGAATGGTGCTGGACACCCTGTTGAATTCCTGCTTTGCACTTTTCTTATCTGTGGCACCCAACCCTTAGTTGGTCATTTCCATAATCTTTCTGCTACTGTGGTGGCCGTTAGAGTATTTTGGATTTCGAAATGTACTTGCTATTATGCAAGTAGCCATTCTGCTTTCACCATTATGACATGGAACCCTTATCTGTATTTCATTCATTTTGAAATGTTATCTATTGTGTTCTGGACTTCTGCCCTTTTCTCGCATGTATACACCTTCTCCCATGTCGCATCTAGAAATGAGCCTTGGTACACTATGCTTTCACGGTCACCAATTTATAAATAAATAAACAAGATTTGGCTAGTGCCAACATGGCTGGTCTTGTTTTTTTTCATGTTGTTAAGTTTGTTCATTTTGTAACTTTTAATTTCTTTTAGTATTGTATATACGTACATATCTTAATATAGCAGTTGTAATGTCACTTTTACACTTTTATTTATTTAAAGATCATATTCATCCTTACCTTCACAGTATTGTACTGGTGTCCTGTTTGAACACATTTTAATGTATATACATACAGGATAAAACAGATGAGATGCAATATCTAATTTTCAATGTGGTTCTACTTTGATGCATTTTGACACTAAATTTACCAGGTGTAGCACAACTCAGAGGCAATATCTCACTTACTGTGCGGTCCTGCTCTTTTCCCATTTTTATACTTTATTTATGCAGGATAGCACAAATTCAATGAGGCCCTGCCTTTACCCATTTTTATACTGTATCCACCCAGGATAGCCCAGATGAGAGGCAAGTTCTCATTTTCAATGGGGTCCAGTATTTTCATAGGATAGAGCAGCATAGCAGCATATTTCAGTTGGATTCTGCTATACTGGGCACCTAATTTTATATATCTGTACTATATATTTACCCAGGATGGACTAGATGACATGGAATATCTCATTTCAATGGGGTCTTGCTTTTACAGATTTTAGGCTGTATGTACACAGAATAACACAGCAGAGATGTAATATCTCATTTTCAATGGAGGTCCTGTTTTTGTTCATTTTACTAAGTATTCACCCAGAATAGGCCAGCTGAGAGGCAATAGCTCATTTTAAACAGACTTGACATTTTGAAACCAAATTTACAAAATAGTCTTTTACGACCTTTTGGGCTAAAATATGCACAGATGACAAAGTTATGAGTAAACATTGGACATATTCAATATTTCTTCCTAACTTTATTATTTTTTAACATTTTGTAAGCCAGTTTTCAACATAGTCTTTTATGACCCTTTCTTATGAATAAGATACTTTTGGTGGACTTTTTAAAATCCCATCTGAAATGTGACTTTGCCTTGCAGTTATGAAAACATGTTTCTGAGGATTTGAAAATGACACTTGTCATGTTCACAAGGTGGGGTAACAAAAGGGCTATATTGAAAATGCTGGGCCATTAATCTGCAAAAATCACAAAGCTGCAAGTAAACATTGAAAAATGTTTCATTGTAACTTTGTTGTTCTTTGACATTGTGATCACAAATTTTATCAATGCTTTTGTGACCCCACCTTATGATTAAGACAAGTGGAATTTTTATATCCCATTAGAAACATGATTTAACAGAGTGACTGCAAAACATGTGTCAGGGGATTTTGGACAATTTCATATATCTGTTTCATGAGGTGGGGTAAAGAGACATGTTGAAAATTTGGGGAAACATTTTAAAATGCCAAACATATGAGTAAAGGTTGAAAATGCATTGCCAACTCATTAACCAAACTTACCTTGCATTCAGTTATTTTGCAGTTCAGCATTGGAAGCAGGAGGGTATTCAAGAGGCAGCACTGTACCCACCAGATAGGTAAGTGAGGGTTGGAAATGTGTGAGGTGGTGGGTGCTTAGAGGGTGGTCAAGGTAAGTGGGCTGGAGGGTGAGGGGTACTGAAGTCATTGAGGGACCATTTTTTCAAGTTTCAAAAGAAAAATCTATGAGGGATGGTTTCATTTATTTCAGGTACCAACAGTGGGGTCCGAGCACCCCAGAGGTGGCTTGTTGTTTGGTGACACTAGGGTGGGCACCCAGTATTGCATCCTGTTTGGAGTGGTGGAAGGTGACAATGATTTATGGATTGGGCATGTGGGGGTGCTGTTGTTTGGCAGCACTAGGGTGGTATCCGTGTCACATCCTGTTTGGGTGGAAGACAGCGCCGGTGATTTGTTGAACAGGTGGGAGGGAACTTTGTTGTTTGATGGCACCAGGCATGGACACCTAGGTGTTTCATCCTATTTGAAGGGGGCAGCACAGCAGTAATTTGACAGTAGAGTAAGCTGCACTTTCCTGAGATGATGACACTTACTTTTTCCATCTCTCATGCACTGTTCTCCAGCTCTCATGCACTGTCCTCCATGTAGCCAATACAAAGTTAGCATTTGGTTACACACAGCTGCAAGAAGCAACAGCAAGGTACACACTCATTCACTGACAGCTATAATAAGGCATACCCTAATCTCCCAGTGCATTTCAGTTGGACAACTGAAAATACTTCCTGATCTTGATTGCAAGAGGAACTGGTTTGCTATGCTGACCAGACCTAATAAAATGAATTTGCAGATAATACAAGAATCTGTGGCAGGTGGACCTGAAGAAGGATTGATGGATATGAAAAGCAATCTTGAAACCTTAGGACATGACAAATCAAATTTAAAGCTAAACAGTGAAAGGTTATGTCCACTGGCAATGAAAAACACAAAACAGAGTATCAGATGGGGTGGGGCATATGGTGGTTCAGGCCTCTGAGAAAAGAGACCTTAGAAAGAGACCTCAGAGTCATCATTGTTGACTGTTCAAATATACTGCACAATGCAACAAAGCAATAGTTCAGCTAATAGATGCTAGGGTGCATAGGAAAAGGGTTTCCAAGTAGAGGAATGGAGGTGGCATCTCTCAGTTTAGCTCTCTAGTGAGGTGACAACTTAAATTTGTGTACAACTCAGAAATCCACACCTGAAGAAGATTGAGGACCTCTAGTGTCTTTTCAGAGGATGTCCACAAAATGATCCAGGGACAGCAGGGGAAAATGAATTTGGAGAGGCTGGTGAGCCTCAACATGTACCCACTGACAGACAGAAGGGAATCGGGGACATGATAGAGATGCATACTTACTTGCAGGGTATCAAACAGGGTGGATTTCAGTAAACTGTTCATGAGGAATGAGGTCACTGTGATGAGAGGCCATGCATGGAAATTAATTGGGAGAGTACAAAAGACGTAAGGCTAGAGCTGCAGTAAACTGGTAGTACCATCCTTAGGAACTTCTGTAATGGAACAAAAAGTGTAAATGGATTTTGCATACACATGAACAGAATTCTCCATTAAAAACATGGCCAGTGTCCTGCTTTTTCTGCATAATTCTTATTTTAGATCTTATCACCTAAGCTGTCCAATCCACATGTGAAGCATTTTTTACTAATTCTGCTCTGATTATTTAAAGTGATGCCTTTCCTTAACTGCCATGTTTCCAATGAAGGACTCTGAGTCCAAAACTTAAACATTTTGTAAATATTTTCTTGGTCCAAGAAAAGGTATCAAATCACAAATTTTTCTGCTCTTTAAAAAAAATTGCTCAGGATGTCTGCTCCTCTACCAACAATCCATCCCAAACCCACAGCACCCAACTTTAAGTAAGACTATTGTCCCACAATGATCATGTTCATGCCATGTGCCAATTGCACAAGGGTAGTATTTACAATGGAGAAGACATAAATTCTCATTTGAAGATGGGTAGGATTGATAGAAGAAGGAGGGAGTTCCCAAACAGGTCATTTAAAATAGAAATAGGTCAGTCCAGCAGAACACCTGGTACTGGACCAAACAATAGAGTTATGGTATATACTCATCCATATTCTCAGTCACAAACACATTACTGGTGAGAAAAAGAAAAAAATGTTTTTTCAGAGATGATTGCATTTAGGTTAAAACACCTAATTTCACAGAGTGTCCCACAGGATTAGGACAGCAGCAGTATTAGGTACATGAGGTACATGGTAGCGGATGACACATCGGTTCCATGTCATAATGCTATTTAGAGATCTCCATTACATCAAGTGTACATTGCCAAAAGCAAAATGCTAATGTACACTCCCCAGCGAGGACAGGAACAGTGACAAAATGGACTTCCATAACTTGGTGGGGCTGCACCCCACACCCTACATACCCCTTAATTTAAATTCTCAACTCCAAGAGGATGCATGTTAGGGAGGGGAGAAACTAAAAAAAAAAGTTAAACTCCCACAAACACTAACAATAACTGTACTCTTACCCAGCCCCAAACCCCAGAACCTTCTGCACTGCAACCAGCCACCCTCACCACCACACCACATGGTGAGATTGGCAACAACACACCACACTACTTCCCACATACCTCCTCCATTATCACTCCTCTTCTGTTCACCCTCCTGCATCTTCATCGTTCTTCCACTTGATCCACACTATAACTGTGCCTTGCTATCCTTTCAGTGTAGCTCACATAATGGCGCTCAAATTGAGTCACTGAAAACTGAGTCGCTCAACTTGAGTCACCCATATGTAGGGTTTCCTGACACATCCTATCAACTCTGCATACAGCAAGTCATATAACCAAAAAAAATAAAACAGGGCAACACAGAATCACCTGCTCATGGGTATTTAGACCTCTGATCCAGGAAATGGGCAATCTTTTAACATCATAAGAACTAATCTTTGAAAGGCCTTATAGATCGAGGAGCACTTCCAACTAATTGGAGCACTACCTTCTCCTGTGCATGAAACTCTTGTGTTTTGGAAAGAATGTGTCACATGCAGGTGCTCTGGAAACTGGAAAATGTTTCCCCATTTTTATTATTATTATTGATTTCCTTAATCAATAATATAAGTATTCTACCACAGAGACCACTCTTACAGTATGGAGTGGTCTCAGAATCTAGTGTGGCTGACTAATAGGATCCATGTTTGTTTGGTACTACTCTAACTGTTCCCTATTTCAGTTACTTGACTTCAGTATTAAAATAAATTTTTGTTAGCTAAATCTGTATGTATGCAAAAGCAAAAACAGAATGCCATAACATCCTCTGCATGAGACATTCCTACAAAAGGTCCTTTAAAGGTTTTGTTTTGCTTCAGGAAAACCCACAGAGGCAGCAATGGCCACCATGGCAAATAGAGAAATGGAGCCTGACAGTTCTTAACTAACATATTCTCACCAGCATGCCTCTCAGACACTTTCTGGTTCAAAAGTTAATTTTAATTTGCAAAACATAAAACAAAAACATTACACTTCTTTTAAATGAAAAAAATATCATCTGACTTCATGCCAGGAAATGATTCCAGCTGTAAATTTGATAAGAAGAATTTTTGGACATTGGTTGCTAAAGGTACTAATGCATTTCAAACCATCTTGATCAGTTTATATTCTTAAAGAAACATGGATAGTCCACTATAACAAACAAACAAACAAACAAAACAATCTCCTTCCAAAGAAAATTGGTTGGCATAACATACTGGAACTCCTTATCTGGATACTGACTTGGATTACTCACATTATCCCTTACCAGTAGTGATATACAAGGTTTATTTATTTATTTATTTATGTTTTTGGTAACCAGGTAGGTGCACTGATCCAGGGACCATTTTCAGTCACTACCCGGGCCACAGCATGGTGACATGATACATAGTAGTATACACAAGATACACATTTGATTAAACTGTACAAAACAATACCCCTTGGTTCCTGATCATACAATCTCCATCACTGGCTACACTATCTTTAAGCTTGACTGAAAATCAAAACGAGGAGGGGCTGCACCCTTTACCTAAAAGACAACCTGATGAGGCACACTGTCTGCACTGACCTACCAACCAAATGCCCAGCTATTGCATATCAAAATCCTGCTTGGAGCTCAGCACAAAGCCCTCTTGGTCATCATAGTTTATATCTCCCCAAAAGAACAGGGACCGGGCCTCCATGCAGTACTGGAGTACATCAAATCACTCTCACCCGACTCAAGTCATCACACTTGGTGACTTCAACACAAACTGGTTGGGACCTGATGCTGGTGACACAATGGACATTGTCACATCAGCAAACCTCACACAGATATTGGACTCCACAACTAGAATGAACTACAAAACTGGCACCAGCACTTTACTGGACTGGATCCTGGCTGCTCACCCTCCCGATCACTAGCTTTGCTGTACTGCCTGGCTCTCTCAGAGACCATTCCCCGTCAGCTGCACCTGGTCAAACAAATTCTGGAAATTCCACCAACGGTCATCCTCAGCAGAGTCCTACCCGGGAAGCTAACCCACCTAAAATCACACCTACTGAATCAAGACTGGTCACCCATCAACCTGGCCCCGATGCAAATACAGCCCTTGATCAATTCATATGCATGTTCAATGAGCGTTAACATCTTTGCCCCACCAAAAAGCAAAAATGAAACCCTCTGCAATCCTTGGCTCACCGTTTCCTCTTAAAAAGCTGAAACACAGGACCACCTCTGGGAACTAGCCAGAGAAACAGGAAAACAGGCGGACATCCAAAATTCCAAAGAGCTAGAAATGATTGCACCAAATCCATACGCCAACAGAAATCTGAATACTACAAGACTGCACTGGCTGACACATGGGGAAATGCAAGAGCATTCTGGAATAACATTAAAGATGTTACCGAAGGAGTCCAAATCACCCTGCTGCTATCACACTAAACGGGATACTATCCTGGACCTAAAAGTCATAGCTAACACCTTTAATGATGCCTTCACTGACCTCAGCAGCATCCTCCCCATAACTTTTTCAACGACAGTGACCACCCTCTTCCCACCTATCAGTCATCACCTAAAAATTGTCCCTTTCTACTGGAGCAGTAAACAAAAATACCATCAGAAAATACATTTCCAAAGCCATCAGAAGCACCAGAGCAAGTGCTGACACACTGGACCTCAAACTTCTGTCCCTCACTCTAGATGAGGTTCTGGGGCCTCTCACCAGGATCTTAATCTCCCTCTCTCAGCTAATTCCTGACAAATGGAAGGCGCAACTGTCACACCTATCCATGAAGGTGGTGACCGGACCTCCCTGTGAACTACCGACCATCTCTATCCTGCCACCACTCTAAGACCCTGGAACAGATAGTAGCAGACCAGCTCACTGATCATCTGGACAAGTACAACATCCTTTGCCAGCAGCAACATGGATTTAGAAAAGGACACAGCACTGCCACAGCACTTCTTGTGTTTACGGAGCCATACACAACTACCTTGATCAGGGTCGCCTAACCGGAGCTACATTCATCAACCTGTCAAAGGCTTTTGACACTGTCCACCACCGCCTCCTGCTTCATCAGCTACTGAACATTGGCCTTTCTGTAGAGGTGGTGAAATGGTTCAATAGCTATCTTGACAGCAGGTCCCAGTAATAAAATATCAGGAGTGGTCTCCAACACTAAACAGATTTGCTCGTGTCTCCCAAGACACCATCCTGGCCCATTGCTGTTCAGCCTGTTCCTCAACTCCTCCCCAACTCCACCTCTCAGCAAGTCATACTCTATGCAGACAACGCGGTGATTCTTGCATCTCATCATGACCCAAGCCACCTGCAACAAACCCTTCAACATGGCTTCACCTCTGTTGAAAGCTGGTTCAAGAACATGAGTTAATCCGTAACCAGAAAAAAGCGAAGACCGTGATTTCACCAGCCACCAAAACAAGCACAAACGCCACCAACTCTCCTTAAACACCTGCCTTGGGACTCCCTGGAGCAGTTGACTCCTTCAGATACCTAGGAATCACCTTAGACCCACACACCTGTCCTTTGGTACCCTTATAACCAATGTCACTAAAACTGTGAATACTAGACTGGGCTTACTCTACTGGCTTCATCAGCATCTGACTAAAGAGGCCCTCTTTGCCGCAGTTCAAAGCTCCATCATCTCCCAGATTGACTATGGTCTTGTCATCTATGGTACTGCCACTACTACTGCACTCAGAAGGATTACTACCACCTAAACAAGGCCTGTCGACTGTCACTGGGGGCGAAAGAGCAGCTCACACACCTGTGACCTCTACTCACAAGCTAACCAGCTTCAATTTGATAACAGAATTCAGTACCAAACCTGCGTGGTTGCTAAGAAAATACAGTTGGAACTTCCTCCAGGGGTCTGTTCACTCCTTCAAATGAAAACCAGCACCAGAATTACTAGGGGATCAAAGCCACAACTTTCTTCCGTTTCTTTGCTGCCGCACAGCCATTGGCCAGCGTTCATTCTCCTACAGGGCACCCACTTGGTTTAACGGTCTTGCCAATGATACTATCAATACCATTAGGGGGCTCTCAGATCCAGGTTCCAAAACTCCTGGTCACTTCAGCATCTGCGACTATCATGGATAATGTCTATGCAACACCGCTCCACTACCACTCTCTATATCTAGGGCCTTTCATAATGCACTTGCCCTAGTTTGGCCTCTGCTCCACCGCTCTCCAGCACCTGACAATGCCACCTTCCTGGCTGTTTCACCCCACCCCCTCCTTATCCTTACCTACCCCACCTCTCCTCTCTTCTCATTTTCTTACCTCCTGCCTTTGCCCCTCATTTCTTTCTACCACCCACTTGTCCTTTTCCTTTCCACTTTACCCTGTCCATGTCTGCTCAAATTAATTTGATATCCTTTACCCTTATTTGTGTAACAATTTTGTCTATTGTTATGTGATACCAATTGTCTTGACATGGAACCTTTGTAAAGAGCCCGGGCTCAAAGGTAATTGTAATCCTAGAATTGAAATAAATAAATAAAATAAATAAATATATACATTTGATTATACTGTACAAACACCAAAGGATGCTGAGACATCCATTGTTTACGTGTGGTATACACGCCTGGCAGAAAATAAAGTAACGTGAGAAATATAGGTGGTAGTACAAAAGGAGAAGTATTGTGCATTGTACAATTTGACAAGGAGCAGCTTAATCCTAACTGACAGAGTAACCTCTAGCCTAAGTGCCATGCCAGTTGACCTGAGAGAGTTGGTGGCAAGCAGGGCATGACATCCAGACAGTGAACCTGGTTCGGAGCAGAGGGGTAGTAACCATCTGAGTAAGTGTGGGTGAGGAGAAAGATGCTTTGAGCCAGTCGGTAGCAAGGGATTTATTGAGGTGCAGTTGGATGTATTATGGGAGGTCACAGTGTGGAATTCAGCTCTAGAGAGGAAAGGGCAGGGGTAGGGAAAGAGTGGAGGGGACATGCAGTTGTACTCAGTGGTAGAAAATTAAGGTGGCTTTTGGTTTGCTGCACTGCCCAGTAAGCATTTACAGGTGGATGCTCCCAGTAGCCAGGCCTTCAAGTTTGATTTGAAAGACTTCGTGGGATTTTGAGGTATGGATGGTGCAGGAAAACTGTTCCAGAGGGAGGGGACAGAGACAGAGAAAGCTTTACTGCCCATGACTGTGGAGACACGGGAACCTCAAGAGTTTGTTTGTTTGTTTGTTTGTTTATTTGCTTAACGGAAGCACACTGAAACAAGTTCCTTTACAGGTGCTGCACTCCACATATATTGCATACAGACAATACATAATCAAACATACATATATAATGCAGCAAATTGCAGACAAAAATGTCTTTGTTACGTATAAAATTCATAAAAATTCATAAAAACAGTTACAATTAAATTGAGATTTGAAATACATCCTTAATGCATCGGCAAACTTTTTGACAGAACACAACCACCTAATATCTTGAGAATTTCATTCCAAATAAATGGAGCAATATAAGCAAAGGATCTTTGTCCACTTTTAGATTTCATAAAAGGAATCTCGAGAAACCTACTGTCTGACCTATGTCTAGAATAATGACCATCAATATATGGTCTCAAAACTTTGAAATACTATGTGGAATTCCAGAGTCCATAACTTTATATATGAACTTGGCCACACAGTATTGGAAATTTAATGAAACCGGTAACCAGCCCATTTCTTTCAAAATCACACAATGATGAGATGACTTAGAACAATTTAAAGCAAACTTAGCTATCAAGTGAAGTAAAGTGGATTTCTTTGAAATCACTGTCGCAGAAGCAGTGTCAGTAATCATAGCTGCATAGTTCACAATAGGAAGTAAGCAGCAATTTGAAATAACCAGCCTAGACTCAGGAATAAGAAATGAACGGTTCTGTTTGAAAGGAGGATGTCCTAGTAGGTCTGGTGGCCCTTTGTATATGAGAAGGGAGCATAGGGGAAGAGTTTGTAATTTCTGAGAGCACTGTCCATCAGACAGCTTGTGGCATAGTCAAAGTGTGCCTGAGAGGAGCCATCCAAGAGGCTGGTAGAGTAATCAGTGATGAGTTAATGAGGGGCTTTGAGAACGAAGCAACAGATGACATTATAAGTCATGGTGAGATGGGAAAGTTGCTTTCTGGACAGTTGGGAGTTGATGGGGAGCAGTAATCCAGAAGGGGAGAAAGGTTGCCTTGCGCAATGGCAAGTGAGCTTCAGGGGATAGCAAGTGGTTTGCATGGTATGCGTGCCTAGCTTCTGATTGATCTACTTATGGTCTGTGTTGTGTGATCACAGAAGGTGAGCAATGGGTTGAGAGTAATACTGAGATATTTGAAAGAGGTGACCTGTTCTAGTGGGGGTCCTGTGGGTGTACATACAGTGAGTACAGAATTTGATTTAGCGGCTTTATTTAGGAAAGACATGGATGCAAAGAGCATGGCCTTAGTCTTTTCCCATTTACTAGGAGTTTTCTGGATGCAGACCAGCCTTCAGCTGCAGTAAAGTTGTTGGTGAGAGTGGAGGAGATGGACTGTAGGGATTTCTCACTGTGGTACAGGACTAGGTCATCCATAGAGGAGTGTATTGCAGTTTAGGCTATCTACTGGTAAAGCATTGATAAACATGGAGAAGAGAAGGGGCCAAGAATTGATCCCTGAGGAACTCCAGTGCAGGTGTGAAGGGAAGCTGAGGCAACTTTTCCTATGAGCACGATTGGGACCTGTTTGTGAGATAACTAGAAACCATGTTGCAGGTCATGGGTACAGTCGAATTGTTTAAGAGTGGCAAGGAGAAGATGATGATCAACTAGGTCAAACGCCTTTGACAAATCTACAAAAACTGCACCCTGTGGCATTGCCCATGTCCATGTGTCTGAGGACATGGATTGAAAAGGTTGCTAGGGCAAAGGAGGTGCTGTGGTGTTTGCGAAACCATGCTGAAAGGGACTTAGGAGGTTATACTTATTGAGGTGTTTGGATAGTTGGGAATGGACTACTTTCTCTAGGTGTTTGCTAAGATGTGGTAGCAAGGAGATGGGTCTGTAGTTCTCCGGGGCCAGGGGGTCTCCGCCTTGAAGATGGGAACCACATTTGTATGTTTCAGGTGTCGGGCACTGTTGAGGTAGACAGTGTGAGGTTAAAAATATGAATTAGAGGTCTGACAAGCTGGGAGAGATGATCTTCAGGAAGGCAGGGTATAGCTCATCACTTCCTGGACTACCACTGGAAGGTAGGGTTTTCAGGAGATTTGAGATAGCCTTGGTGCCGATGGCCCTGAAGTAGAAAGGGGGCTAGTGAAGGGGTTGTCTTTTCTGTTTTGGCTGGAGGGAGGGTGAGGAGGGAGCTTGTTTAGAGTAGGGTCAGGTCAGTGAACATAGTGTTTAGGAGGTTAGCGATGTCAACAGGGTCTTTATGGTGCCTGATGGGAAGTGAGTTCAGTTATTTGCTTGCTGATCTTAGGATGTAGTATGGATCCTATTGAGGCCCAGAATTCTGAGGTTCCCAAGGTGTTCTTTTGGAGCTCAGGTTGAAGATGCAGTTCTCACATTTGCTGCTAACAATGCTCCAGTCCCAGATGCTATGCCCTGTGAATTATACAGGAATAATTTACATTTGTGGGCACCAGTATTAACAACCTTCTTTAATAGTTGTTTGAGGCAAAGATATACCCCTGCTTCTTGGCAAAGAAACGTAATTGTTCCTATTCATAAAAAGGTCAGTTTATGATCCTAATAATTTTGCCCAATAAATCTCTGATTCTGTATCAAACATTTTTACAACATACTTCTATTTAAATTATCCAACTGGTTGGAAATTAATAAGTCACTTCTAAATTTCAGCCAGACATCAAGGGTCAGATATTTAAAGCTTTGTGCCTGGCGCAAATCCGTAGTGCTGGAATAGTGCCAAATTTGTGCTGGACAGCAATATTCAAAAGCCCTTTGGTGCTGGCGTTGTGTGATAGCGCCGACGCTAAAAGTTAATGTATGCAGGGAGGAAGTAAGGGAGTGGCCATGAATACCTGCACACTAGCATATTCAAAACAGTAGCTCCGGCTACAGGTCTTTGCGCCACCTGTAGCATGGTACTAATTACCACCTGCAAGAAGCATGCTGTAATGCCACGGTGTTGCTCGAAGTAAGTCAAAGTATAGCTTTGAATTACTTCAAGAATATCCTGGTAGTCTAGTGGTCCCCCACCCCTTCATGATCCCCGACCCCATATGTTCCACAAATATTCATTATCCCTGGTAGTCTAGTGGTCCCCCTACCCATCATGATCCCTGACACCTGTACGGTCTACAAATATTCATTTTCCCTGGTAGTCTAGTGGTCCCCCACCCCAATCACAATGTCCTACTCTGAATGGTCGAAATATTTATTTTCCCTGGCAGTCTAGTGCCCCCATCATCAATCAATCAATCAAAATGTATTTATAAAAAGTGCCTTTCTGTATCCAAAGTGCTTGTACAGCAAAATAAAAACAATAAAACACATTAAAACATCAGTAAAATCCAACCATAAATAATCTGCAAATCCAATGATGACCTAAAACCAGCTTAGGCAAGGCTAAACTAATGGGCCTTAAGTGTCATTTTAAAACTCTGGACAGTCAGGCAATCTAGTAGTCGATGAGGTAGAGAATTCCACAGGTCAGGGCCACAAAACCAAAAGATTGGGTCCCAGATGTCTTTAAGTGGACCCTGGGAATCTCTAGCAATCCCTCATTGTGGGATCAGAGAGGGCAGAGGGACAGTGGGGTGAAGGAGATCTTGCAAGTAACCCAACCCCATATGGTCCACAAATATTCATTTTCCCTGGTAGTCTAGTGGTTCCCCTAATCCCCCATCACGATCCTCAACACCAGTATGGTCCACAAATATTCATTTTCCCTGGTAGTCTAGTGGTCCCCCATCACAATCCCAGACCCTTGTATGGTCAAAAATATTTATTTTCCCCAGTGATCCATTAGTCCCCCACCCATCCGATCCCCAGCCAGTGTATGCTCAACAAATATTCATTTTTTCCTGGCAGTCTAATGGCCCCCTGCCCCCATCACAATCCCCAACACAGTATGCCATGCAAGCAACGCTATTCTCTATAGTGGTCAGTGGCCCCCCACCCCCATCTGTCAGTGCCAACCCCTGCTTCCCCCAACATCCAGGAATGGGCGAAGACTGGTTTAACCACCACACACACCTCTGTGGCCAGCTGCCGACTGAATGCTGAATGAACATGTACACAGTGAGTAATTAATGACTCATTCATTACTCACTGAGTACCTCATTCAACACTCAGTCAACAGCTGTCCTGGTGATGTGGTAAACTCAATCATCGTTCCATTTGGGAATGGTTGGGGAGTGGGAGGAGGTTAGCACTGCTGGGTGGGGGCAGTGGGCCACTGAACTGTCATGGAACAGTTGTTCGATGGCATACTGGTGTTGGGGATCACTTGATGGGGGGTCTTGGGGACCACTACATTACCAGGGAAAATAAATATTTTCGTACATATGGGGGGTCGGGGATCATGATGGAGAGTGGGGGCCACTAGACTACCAGGGAAAAATAAATATTTTTGGACCATATGGGTGTCAGAGAACATGATGGGGGTGATGGGGACCACTTGACTACCAAGGTAAATAGTATCATTCTCGCATTATGGGCATCTCAAGTGTGAGACTGTGTCCCACCATCTGGGACATACCTTGAACAGTCCCTGGATTTAAGAAATTTCCCAGTGTTTCCCTCAGATGTTCACCCTGTCCCTCATGTACTATGTGTTTTGTGACTGAACAGTGGGGATTGTGCACTCAAATACTGTCACACAATACAGTTACAGACCTGTTGTTCCTTGACACTGCATCTTGCACTATTCCACTTATTCTGTCTGCTATCTGGATGGATATTACCAATGCATAAGATGTGTCTCTGAGTTTGGTCCATAGTCCCTGATTTTGTACACCTCTTCCCTGATTTCTGAGGCGGGGTTGAGAGGTATGTTCTGGGAGTGGTGTCCCTCACTGCCCCTCAGTCAGCACATCTTGTCCCTCATTGCAGTGCTGCATGGCTGAATGGTATGCACTGAATGTGCCTGCAAACACCCATTTCCTGCAGCATCCAGCCTGTACATCCATTCTCACAAACAGGGGTTGCTGTGAGTACACCCTGGCCTGCAGCTTCCAGCCTGTACTCCATTCCGACCAATAGGGGTTGCTGTGAGCTCCTTGCAATAGCACCAGTCAAAGTACATGGGAGTGCATGCAAAGCAGGCCATAATAAGATACAAATGTGACTGTTTGCCCACAGATTGCCTGAGTAGTCTCATTTGCATAAGATCTTTGAATATAGCAAACGTTTGCCCCAGGCTGACCTGTTTGCACCGGGCTAATGTGTTAGCATTTATTGGAAAAATATCAAACATGATAAAAAGAAATGATATGCCCTTTTAGAGACTTCTCAACCACAATTGATTCACTTAATAAGAACAAGCTATGGCATAGAATGAATAACATGGATCTTGACCATGCAATATTGATTCCTATATTTCAGCTTTAATGTGTAATAAAACAGTAATCAGATATGTCAATGCTGGCAAACTCTCTTCTTCATTTAAAGCAGATAGGGGTTAAACAGGGTGTCTATTAGCACTGACCCTGTTTAATATTTATGTAAATACCTGTTTAAGGACAATATGGATCAATAATTTGATGCCCATACTTAAAGGATGGGTTGTCATATACTGGCCTATGTTGCTGATGTGGTTTTATTTCTCTTTCTCAAAAGGTTTCAAAGGAAAGTTAACATATCCATTTCCTGTGATGAACTCCAACTGAGGATTAATCTTGCCAAAACAGGGATTATAATTTTGGATCTAACAAAAAATGTTATTTTTCTTAAGGGCAGAAAAAATGGAGATTGTGAAAAAAAAATATATATATATATATATATATATATACATATATATATTTATACAATATATGTAGACAGATAAATGGCAGTATAAAACATGATATCTCAGATGGCCAGTGAAGATAACATTGTTATCTTCATGTTCCATACGTCATGTGTTATCTCCGCTCCCTATCGTCATATCGGCACTTATCTGAATTGATCCCGTTATCAGGCATTATTTTCTCAGTAGAGCAGACCGAAGCTATGAACGATCTATTTGTATACGTTACAGTTTGAGGCCTTCGTCAAGTCGATTTCATCATTTCAGCACACGGTATTTTTCAGTTAACTGTATAGAGCGGTATCAGTCGCTAACAACAGCGCCACGCCTGCTGCCTGGCACCAGATGCCGCGCTCATTTTACTGCTGGAAAGCCGCCGGCTCGGGTCACTGCTGCACCCCATGTGCAGTTCAAGCTTACAAGAAAATACAATGTGAATTACCAAACAAATGATGGCGACCTGACTTACTGACCCAGGGCACCTCCTACAAAAGATTTGGCAATATACAAATAGTCAGTGTGCATAGCGCCGGTCACGCTTCACTTGTGAGGAAAGTGAAAGTACTAAGAGTGGCAGGATCAACCAGATAACCATATAAAAATAACTTTTCACCAAAATAATACCAGGATCAACCAGATATTTTAGTAATTTAAATTGACAGGATCAACCAGATATTTCAAAACTCTATGTAATCTGTTATGTTGGGGGCATGTGGACCTCTGTTGGGGGGTGAGGCATGGCAGGATGAACCAGATAAGAATTTTAAAACTAACCATAAATAGCAGGATCCACCAGATATTTTTAAACAATGAATGACATCTGCTGTTTTGCCAGCTTTTCTGTAAGTGGGGTTCTATTGCTAGGGCCATCACCTTAATATCACCCATTGCATTGAGAGGGCATGTGGTGAGTTGTATTGGGGGTGGGGGCAAAGCATACATTGTATAAACAGAATATGACATGGCCCGACTGAAGATATCATATTTATCTTCACTGAGGCCAGTCATATCATGATATCTCACCGTGGCTTCACCACTGTGAGATATCATGATATCACTGGCCTCTCGTGAAGACAAATATGATATCTTCAGTCGGGCCATGTCATATCCCCTATATATATATATATTAGAGGCACGGTCAAGCCTCTATAGTTAAGGCTGAGTAGCAGTTTCTATGTTAAATCTCAAACTTTAGACTTTAATAATTTGCAGTCAATCACTGGTTTGCACAACATCTGATATGCACTGCCCTGTGGTGTAGGTCTTTTGATGTGGCAAGTGTCATTCTGGTCAGATGTGCAGATTCTGAGAACTGGATAGTGAAAAGCTAAAATCCACCATTTTTGCAGTGTTTTCCTCATTGCCTTGTGGCCAGATGGTGTGGAGTTTATGCATGATGTTTGGGGATATAAAGAACTTTGGTAGCAGAACAGGCAGTGAAAATTTAGTGCAATAATATTACAATAGTTGCAAAGTTATTAAGTTGTTTTGTTCCCATTATATCCTATGGGACTTTTCTCAACATCCCAATTTTAGGATAGCTATATTTTTTCAACAAAGGATTTGACCTCATGGAAAGGACTGAGTCTTGTGAAAGCATTCCTTTTTATGAGAACACAAACCTTTTTTGTGTGAGAAAATTCCTTGTTCATGAGCCACCAACTTGTTTTCTGTTTTCTTTTCAAAAATAAAATTGAAACCCACAAACATTTTGTTAACAAGATATACCAACACATGTATCTTGTTCATGGGACTCACTTAGATGGCTTTGAAGTCCTTTCATGCAAAGCAACCTCCAAGGGCATTTTATTACCCATTTAGATTCCTTTTGTGTGACTTGCTAACTTCCTTTTCATAGGTCATTCCTTTTTCATGAACCAGAATTTAATGAGTCATGAAAAGGAATCCCTTTCCCCACCTTGATTTCTATACACATTTCTGTAAACCACAATGTTGTCGATATTGGGTACCCAATCCCTGTGACATTGGTGGAAGCCCCCATCAGACATTACGAGACATGGGAGCTCACTCCCAGTGTTCCGGATAGAAGCCCCCTGTTCCCCTAGCCAGTGTGGAGACCCTGGTGAGCCCACTCCCAGTGTCCCATGATGCCTCCCCAGCTAGTGTGGGACACTGGGTAGCCCACCCCAGTGTCCTGAAATATTGATATGTGAAAAAATGTTGTTTTTGCAAACATCAGGGTGCCAAATCCCATGTTGACACTAGAACCACCTCCACTGCCAGTGTGGGACACTAGGAAGCCCAATCCCAGTGTCCCAAGTAATGTTCAAACCACCCCAGTACTGTGGAACACAGGAGGCCACCTGCAGTGTCTAAAATATTGTTTAGTGCCCCTGGAAAAAGAAAACAGTCCCTGACCTCTTTTTTTTTTTTACATCTTGCAAAAGAAAATGGTCCCTCGTCATCTCCCCTGCCTCCTCCCCATCCCATCCTCCCACTGAGCAACCCACCCACCCTTACCCTATACTTACTACCGGAGATTGTCTGCTGTCATTTCTGTGGACTGCACTCTTTAAAGCTGAACCATGAACTGAAGAATCAAGGTGAGTGCTGTATAATGGCTGCCAATGACATTTTGAACTTATGTTGATATCTCAAACATTTTAGGTATTTCTACACCAAATTTTCAACATGGGCTTTTGGGACCCCACCTCATGAACATGGGTACTGTCATTTCATTACTCAGTCCTGAGAGGTGATTTCATGGTCCCTGTGTGAAATCACCTTTCTGGACAAATGAATGAAACAACATTGCCAGTGTTCATGAGGTGGTGTCTGAAAAAGCCCATATTGAAGATTTGGTGCAAAAGTACCAAAAATTGCTGAGAGAGCAATATAGGTTCAAAATGTCATTGCAGCCATTATCCAGCACTTACCTTGATTCTTCAGTTCATGGTTCAGCTCAAGAGTGAAGAAGTGTCCCAGTCCACAGAGTTACACATGGCTATTGACATTTTGCTATGCACTTACTTTACTTTGGCAATTTTAGCATTTTCACTTCAAATTTTCAACATAGCCATTTTATCACACCATCACATGAACAGTTTTCACATCCTGTTTGAAATGTGTTTTACAGCTCTGGTGCAAAAGGCTTAGGTGCTGCACAAAATCACCTTTGGGACCAAGTAACAAAGTGACAGTGCCAGTGTTCATGAGTGGGGTCCCAAAAGGCCATGTTGAAAATTTGGGATCAAAATTTCAAAAAATGGCTGTGTTATGGGCATTAATTGCAATCTTACTATGCACACTCAAAACTTTAGAAATTTTCAATGTTTTCAATATAATCTTCTTAGGATGCCACATCATGAGTGCCACAGCTGTTATTTTCAAATCCTGGCCAAAATGTGGCATCACACTTGTGGAGTAGAATGGCATTGTGATTGTGCAGAATTATGTTTTTGCAGGGATCTGAACATTTTCTGTGCTGGGTACATGCAGTGAGGTGATAAGAAGGCTATGTTGAACATTTGGGGTGAAAATTATTTAAGATGGTACAGTTATAGCTGTTTGTTGCAATTTCACTATGCCTGCTAGTAATTTTATGAGTGGAAGCACTGAGGCTGGAGGTCCCTGCATTTTACTACTTGATACATATACACATCTATGGAGGGATGGAAGTGCAGGGTCCAAAGGAACCTGCACTCCGCCTCAAAGATATTGTAGCACAGAGTCTGTGGGGTACTGTGCTGCTGCCTGACATAGTGGTAGTAAAGGTTCCAAAGGACCCTGGGATCTCACCACTAAATACATTTCCACAGCTTGATACATACAGGTATGCGTGTCTGTGGAGGAAGGGAGCAAAATATGCTATTATACTATCTCTAAAAGTAAGAAATAAATTGTGAAACGTTTTAATGCATAAGTTAGGGATAAAGTGACATAAGTAAGGAAATGTGGCATTAGGGTTTCCAACCCAATACCCACCCCACCCTGCACAGACAAAGAGGAATTGAGGTTTGGCATTGGCATCTTCTGCCCTAACGCTCACCCCATTCTCCTATGCTGTGCCTGTAGCTACTTTCTAATGGTATGGGGTGAGCATTAGGCCTGGAGATGTCAATGCCACTCCTGATCCCTCTTCACCTCTGCAGGGTGGTGGGGTGTTGGGGTTGGAAACCCTAATGCTATATTTCTCTACTTTTTTCACTTCAGCCCTAACTGCTGCATTAATGAAGTGTATATATATATATATATATATATATATATATATATATATATATACACACACATACATATACACACACACATTTTTATATATATATATATATATATATATACACACATATATATTGGTAATGGTAAGTAGAATCAGCAGATCAAATTACAAACAAGGTGAGGCATACAGTAAGCATTATTGAAATTTAACTATACTTATAGAGGAACTTCCTGGTGCCGACTCTCAGTGCTGGATACATGAAAGTGTATCTGATTTTCCTATATAGTGAAAGAGGTATAGGGAATTAAATAATAAAAAAACTTGAAACACCATTAACTTTATTATTATAAAACACTTTTACATGCCTTGTTGACAACTTCAACACTTATGATAAGGTCCAAATTAGGCTGGATAGATCTCCATTTGCAAGACAATCTGAGAGTGATATCTCATTGGCTATGATTCATCAATAATAATCAAAACACATTACATAGAAACATAGAAAGATAGACTTTGACGGCAGATAAGGACCACTTGGCCCACCTAGTCTGCCTTTATGCCTTTAGGAAAATATCAGCTTAATTTGTATATTCAGTCAGGATGGCTAAAATCCCTTATTGCATTTCTGAGCAGTAGAAAATTAGAACACCTATTAACAGATTATTTAAAAATAACATCTCGATGTCATACAGATGTTTGATGAAAACATTTATATCAGATAGCCAGGAAAGTAGCTATAGAAAAAGTAAAACAGCTGAAATATGCCACCCGGTATATATCAAATGAAATATCACATGGTTTAGATGATATCTTCTACCATTACATCTAGATATTAGGCAGCCAGTAATGTTGGCTGGATTTGAATTGCTTCCATCTAAATCTTTGCAAAATAGGAATAGAAACAAGTATAATTCTACCCATGTGAAAATCCAATACCCATATAATATGGACTTGAAGAAACCTTGTGTCATATGACTATACAGTGCATGCCTATAAGGAATACAGAAAACATTATATTAGTAAACAATTGAAAATATACTCAGAGAAAGTACATGATAATGTATTTATATTGTTACATCCTATGACCATAGGTTAAGTTGAAGTGACTGGGGTTTTTACAGTGCCTTACTTGAAAAGAAGGAAATTACTTACTGAACAGTAGCTGGTTGAGCTCAGTGAAACAACTATTGTTTGCTTATATAAGATTATTTATAGAGTGTATCCACAGGAATAAGTTTCTGTGGTTGAGGTTCCAAGTGTTATGGACATTCCATTGGATTTAAATGCCTAAATGATAATAAGCATTAGCTAAAAGGGTTCGCTGAATCCATCACCCATTCATCCTCGAAAATATTACACATTAAACTGACCCTGAAATGTATAACATTTGCACATTTCCCAGACATATTTGTGTAATGATAGTAATGGAGTTTGCCCTTTAAGGGGCAGACCAAGTTGTCCTGGTGTACCCCTTCCCTTTACCTGAAGATGGTGTGCTCTGAGTGGGAGGGGAAAGGAAGGGAGGACAGGGAGAAAGAACAATAGGCAGGCAACAGGAAGGGAGGGCTAAGGGAGGTACATAAGGGGCAGCACAGTGGTGGTTCAGCCACTTTTGCTGACGTTTGATCTCTGCTGAAACTACAGCACGTCGGATTGGCATATGAATTGTGGGAGGTTTGTGCACCAGGATAAAGAGGTAAGAAAACAAACAACTATGTGGGTTTAGAGATGTTGAAAAGGTTTTCTTGAAGTCAACCCCCCAAAAAAAATAGATGGCTAGCAATGAGTAAGAAAGACTGCTTAATTCATGCATAATTCATGCAGAATATGAGTTTGAGGGACAGGATGCAATGTAAAAAAAAAAAAATGTTTTATTTTGTGGTTCATTTGCAATTTACAGCGATAACAAGGCTGGATATAGAACACACTGTGAAGCACTAAAGAAGTGGAAGCTGGTAGTAGTGGGCCTTACCGGAGAAAGCGGAGTGAATTTTTGCTTCATAATGCTTTAGGAGATTGAGCTGCATGCAGCGGTGTTTGCAACAGAGGCCTAGTGAGAGAGAGGCTGAAGAGCATGATCTGGGGGAGAGTGAGTGATGGAAGCTGAGTTGAGCTTTTGGTGCATGACTGAAGGTTTTGATTAGTGAGGAGACAGCATGCTGTGATATTTGTACCACCAGTGGGCCTAGTGAGGAAAGCGGCGAAGCATGGTCTGGGGTGAGCAAGAGATGTGGGAGGAGGGACAAGGTCTACAGCACCGAGCACTGGCCTGGAAGATATGGAACTGGGCTGGTTCACCTGGAAAAAGGAGATAGGACATTTGGGAGGCCTGGCGAAAAGGGCTAGCATGGGGCCAAACACAGATGGCCACGTGATGTGGCGTCACATACAGGAGGCTGGAGGTAAAGCATTTCCCAGGGGAAGTGGGGGCAAGTAGTGGCTATCAGAAGCTGGAAGCTAAAAGGGGAGCGGGTCTCATGGTGTGAGGGAACCTTTGGGTCTGCAAGGACAAGAAACAAGGGAAGAGACAAAGGTTTGGAGGCCTGGTCAGCGGGCTAGTGCCATGCAACCATGTGGCATAATGTCACATGCCTGGAGGACCACGTGGGTGAAAAAGGGTCTTGCAGCGAGCCAAGCGGGCTTAAGAGAGGAAGAAAGGAGATACAGGGCCCATTATGGGTGGGCAGCTGCAGATTGACGGGCTGCAACAGACACTGGGAGGCAGCAGGCAGTGAATGGATAGGCCTAGAAGCCAGGTGGAACACTCTTAGGAGTAAGGAGGCACAGAAGAGAGGACTGCATAGGCCCAGGGTGGCCATGGGAGGAAGTGGCCCAAGGAGTGCATGAGAGAAAAAAGGCATAGGTGACCATGAGGGTCAGCAACAGTACCGGGGAGTCCAAAACCATAATGTCTCAGGGGGTGTGATTTCCAGGTGAATTGGAACCCAAGACAGGCGTGGAGGGAAGGAACCTACGTGGGTGGTCCACTGACACAGTGAGTCAGGGGCAACTAAAAATATATATATATATAATCAGGTTTCTCAGGGTTTCAGGCAACGAGGGACAAAATGGAGAGCCCTTGATGATCCTAAAGAGGCCGGATATCCAGGACTGGGTGGCGTGATGCCAGCTGCTGCCATTGTGGCACAGCAGGCCATATGATAGCCTAGAAAAAGCGGCGAATGGAGCATGCACAAGGCTGGTTTTACACAAGCAATGGGACCAGGGAAAAGGGAATGTGGGCCTAGCTATACAAAGGCCTAGTTATAACAAAAGATTAATTAAAACTTTTTGTTAGTTATCTCCACAGCTCTTTACAGGCAAGCGGGAGGAAATGGCACAAAAAAAGAACAGGCCATCGAAAGAGGACACCTACAAGGCTATTGTGGAGCTTGCAGAAAAAGCCAACAGGATGTGCAGATAGTGGAAGGGAGGAACCGGGTAGATCCGGGAGAAGAGGAAAGTGGGAAAGGAAAAGGGGAAGAGGAAATGGCCAGCAGGGAGGCCATGCAGCCTACCAGGCTGCAGCCACCGCTGGTGGTACCTCCCAGAGTGGCTAGCTGAGTACCTTCACAGCCCTATGACCCAGTCCTGTCAGTACCTCCCATGACCAGGTGGAACCCAGTCCGGATCCCCAAACCCGCCGGTTCTTCCACAGCCAGTATTACAACCAACCATTCAGCCTCAGGGGACATACCAGGGCATCATGAGGACAGCAGGCCACAGGGAGATGTCAAGGCCACAGGTAATGTACCGGGTTGGTAGGAGAAAGCATTAAAGAATATATAGCCAATTATTTCGGCACTCGGGACAGGGGGTTGGGCCAGATGGAGTCAGCACTGGCAGAGATTAGGGTCAGATAAAGAGACAATGAAGGAAGACGAGAAAGGGAGAAAGAGTGTAGGAAAAGGAACAAGGGACATAGGAGCTCAGGGAATGAGAATACTGGAACACGTACCACTGGCCACAAAAGAGAAAATATGGAAGGAGAGTACATGGATATATTTGCTTTAGTAAGCCAAGAGGTGGTGGCAAAATATGATGAAACAGAGAATATAGGAAACAGTGAAATGGCAGCACTGGGAGTTTTGTTGGGTAGAAGAAGAGGATACATTTACTAAAGGGAAGACATGGGATGGATGGTTTGTAGGTTTTGCCATGTATTCAGCAACAGTACTGGAAAAGAAGCTAGAGCTGACATTCCATATCACCTACTCCTGATAATAAGGAGGGCGAAGGCAAAGCGAGGGTGGGGTGGATATACTATGATGAATTCTTCTGACAAAGGATGGCGACGTAGGGGATGTAAGATGGGACACGAAACAATTAGATTTGTGGACTGACTATGTAACCGATCAGTCCACCCTGGAAGGAGAGATGGGGAAGAAGACACGATGCCCCAGAGTGTTGTTGGGGTTAGAATAGGGCTTTTGTTCCTGGCCACAATACCGCTTTCAGCATGCATGCTCCAAATGTGGAGACACCCAGCAAGCAGATGCAGAACAACATGGGCACAAAGGGCCCAAGGGTCAGGGGCAAGGATCAAATCAGCAGTTTTTTTGAGAAGGGCAAGAGTATAGGGGGTAGGTGTGGAACAGAGGGGAGAGGCAGAGGGCATACAGGTAGAGGGAGTCAGACTTACTGACTGTCAGGGCTAAGAAAATAGCAGGGGAGTATGGCAAAGGGAAAGGAAGAGGGCAGGAATCAATTTCAAGAAGCAAGAACCCATCAAGATAGACGCGTGAGGGGACTGGTGAGTAAGATACCCAGATAAAAGGTGGCAGAGACAATTAAGACAGGTTTTTGGACATGTTTTCATTACAGTGCAAAGGCCGAGGCAAGCAAGAGAAGCGAACAACCTGGACTCAGTTAAAGGGAAGGAAGAAATCTTAAGACAGAAAATAGAGAAGGAAAGGGCAGCTGGTAGAGTAGAAGGGCCTATATGATACTCCCCTTTGCAGAATATGAGAATTTCTCCATTGGGGTTGGTTCCCAAAAACAGCAGGAGAATACAGGGTGATCCACCACCTGTCATTTTCTGAAGGGGTTCGTGAATGTTTTTAAAGTGAAGAACATAGTAAAGTGACCTATGCCACATTAGAAGATCATCTGAGTGACTTCTGATGCTTGGATAGGCCAAACGGATATAGAGTCAGCTTTCAGATTGCTTCTGGTTAGGTGGGAAGATTGGAACCTGTTGGGATTTAAGACTGGGGTCAGTACTATTTTGATAAAGCAATACCCATGGAATGCTCCATAACATATGCTACATTTGAAGCATTCAGCACCTGCCTATAGTGGATATTTCAGGAAAATAATGGATACAAGACTGTCATACACTACCTGGATGATTTCCTTTTAATAGGCAGCGGAAGAGAGAGACAGAAAGAGTGTTGCCAGTTTCAAGATTTGTGCAGAGAATTAGGGTTTCATTGTCACCAGAAAAACAGAAGGTCCCAGTAAGGTTTTAGAATTCCTGGGCATTGAAATAGATGCCCTGGGTGAGGTCTTTAGGTTACCAGACAAAAAGTGACAAAACTGAAGGAACTGATTCAAGTACATACAAGTAAGAGAAGAGTGCAATTGAAACAGGTACAACAGGCCTTAGGACATCTAAAATTTGCATGCAGAGCAATTGGACCAGGGATGGCATTCACTAAAAGGCTAGCAAGGCCACAGCCTGAGTAACCAGACCACACCACTGAGTAGAGATGACAAGGGGAGTTAAGAAAGACTTCAGGGTATGGGAGGAGTTCCTCAGTACCTATAATGTTTGTTCCTTTTGGCAAGGGACTGGGTTTATAACATGGACCCCAATCTCTACACAGATGCAGCAGGGGCTTAGGAATGAGGGGCTATTTGAGGGGCAGATGGTTCGGCGGAACCATGGCCTACAGATTGGGTGAGGGCAGGAAAGTAAAAGACATCACACTGTTGGAGATCATGCCTATTTGTGCCTGCACACTGGTGTGGGGAGAGGAGCTGCGGAATCAGAAGATTACATTTTAGTGTGACAACAAGGCAGTAGTAGATGTTCTAAACAACAGAGGAGCCAGGTCAGAAATGGTAATGCGGGTCTTGAGACAGTTGGTGTTAAGGACCTTGCAACTGAATATGTAATTCAGGCCAAACACATAGAAGGGTACACAATATGCTGGCTGACAGCCTTTCCCATCTGCAGCTGGCTCGTTTCCAGATCAATCAATCATTCAATCAAAATCTTTATCAAAATTTTATTTATCCAGGCGGGTACCATTGAGCGAGGCTCATTTGCAAGGTGGACCTGGTCGTGAATACATCAAAGTACAGTACAGAAGCAGGTATACAAAAAGCAATAATATACAAGGAAGAAAAAGTATACAGTGTATACAGTACAGTACAAGGTTGAAATTAAAAAAAACAGCATTATTTTACAATTGAAGAAGTCAGCAGATGTACAATCAACCATAGGCATACAGGGTTATAAGCAGAGATCTTTTGAGTGAGGCAGCCGGCAACCCACATATAGGGGAAAGAGGCTGTGTATCGGTGGCAGGTTAGAGGTAAAGAAGAGGAGGATATATTACTGACGACTGGGGAAAAATTGAGCTAAAACCACAGAAAGTTACAATGGCTGTTGTGTACTTGTTTATTACGATAATGTTGGAGGAGGGTAGATAATTGGGACACTACTATGGATGGGGTGGGACTTTAGCCAGGCTGGAGTGGACAGGGAAGGGTGGTGCAGCAGGAAGGTTAATAGAGAAAGAGTGAGAGCCAGGGGTAGAAACATGGCGGCGTCAGGATGGAAAGGGGAGTTGCAATTAGTGGGCTAGCGGTGAGAAAACATTTGCAAGGTGCTTTCATGTAGCGATCGTAGGCGCCTTGAAGATATTCAGGCTAACAGGGCAGCTCAGCTTCAAGTTTCTTTGTAAACCGTTCCACAATGTGGGTAAAGAAGCCTTAGAGCAGCTTTGCGAAATGAGTTTTGACCCTTGGAACTTGGAGTGCAATTAGGAATAGCTCCTTGGAGCATAGGTGCCTAACACACTCTGGGAATACAATCTGAGACATACAAGGGAGCTTGTTGGTCACGCTCTGAAGGCCCATAGGGCAGCGTTTCTATTCCTTCTATAGTGAAGGAAGTCCAGCCTAATGATGAGTACAGGGAGCAGTGGTGTGTGGAAAGTGGAAGGCCAGTAATGAACCTGATAGCTCTGTGGTAGAGGGTGTCCAGCTTAGCCAGTGCAGTGGCTGTAGAGCAGGCCAGCGTAATCTATTAAAGATAGGAAGGTAGCTTGAACCAGTTGAATCTTGGCCTCCTTTGTGAGAAGGTGGTTAATTCTGTAGAATAGTCCTAATCTTTGCCTTAGTTTCTTCTGTAGTTCTTCAAGATGTTCGGTGAAGGAAAGTTTATGATCAAGCCAAACTCCTAGATATTTGAATTTAGCTACATACTCTAGTGTTTCTCCAAGAACAGTGGTAATTTGTGGGATAACTCCCAGCAGGAACTGCCATGCAAAGAGGGGAGAAGAGCATGGCTTTTGTCTTTTTGCATTGAGCAAAATAGTGCCCCTGGGGCATGCTCCATAGCATGGGTTTTAATGGAGAAAGATCACCTTCAGCTTTAACCTGCTGTTTCGCTTCTCCGAGGTAGTCTGCAAACCACCACATAGATTTATGGTCCAGGCCTAAGGTGCTTACGGAGGAAAGAAGCAGGCTGTGATCGACTCTGTCGAATGCCTTACTAAGATCCAAGAAAACGACAGACATGCTTCTTGTTGCCAAGGTCTAGGAGCCAATCATTGGTCACCTTAGCTAGGGCTGTTATGGTGCTGTGCTTTGCTCTAAATCCAGACTGAACAATGTTTAATAGGCTTCTGGATTCTAAGTATACTCCTAGCTGGCCACATACTATTTTTTCTAGTAATTTAGACAGGATGGGGAAGAGGAGATTGGTCTGTAATTATTTAGATTGCAGGATCACCTGCTTTTAATAGAGGGATGACATGGGCTATTTTCCTTTTAGGGGAGGCTACCCTGGGAGAGTGACATGTTGAATAGGTGGGTGATTGGCACCACAAGCACATGGTAGGCACATTTCAGATAGTATGGCTCTATGAAGTCAGAGCCTGCTCCTTCCTGGTGTCCAGTTGCAGCAGTAGGTCTTTCACCTCTTTTAGAGAGACAGGCAGGAGGGAGAAGGCCTCCTCGGTAGAGGGACATGTCGGTTGGTGGGCCCTGAGCTGTGTGGAAGTCATTGGCAGGAGAAGTATCAAATGCTAGCCCTGCCATTGCCAAATGGTTTTGAGGGCTTCCAATATCTCCTATCAGTTAGAGATAATGCTGCCACCGGACTTAATTTTGCTGGAATAGAATTACCAGGTTCGTGTCCAGACATGTCTTTTAATGTTTTCCAGAGCTTTGAAGGATTTCTTGAGGCAGAGGCTAGCTCTGAGCGATAGTAGGCGGCCTTGGCTGCTCTGACCAACTTGGTGCACTTGTTATGTGCTCTCTTAAAAGACACCAATCCGAGTCATTCTTGCTTCTTCGGGCTTTTTCTAGAAAGTATCCCTTTCTAACAGGTGAGCTTTGAGCTCAGGTGAGAACCAACGGCAGGTGCTGCTCCTGACCGCACCTTAACCAAGGGTGCATGCTTATTTAAAGCCTCACTTAAAATATTGTAAAAATAGTACATGCCCTGTTAACCATTTTGGCTAGGAAGAATTCCTGCCACCACAGTGAATGTTGCAAGTCATGGATGTAAGCAAACAAATCAAAGTTGCATTTGCACCTCTTGATAGAGAACTTTGCCACAAACTGTGGGTTGTGAACGGATCTAATGGTGGTGATTATACAATAATCATTAATGTCTGAGAAAAATGTTCTGACTTGAGAGAAAACAGGTGTGACTTGAACCAAAATTACATCTAAGAGGAGCTGTTGTTAAGGTTCTTTTATTTGGGCGAGTAGGCTTGCCAATGAGTTTCACTCAGCCCTAGAGTGTCACAAAAGGATTTCAAGGAGCTGATGCACTTGATAGCCAATCGTAGTTCAGGTAGCCAAGAATAATGGTTTCCAAGGAACTGAGCCCCAGTATGGAACTGAGGTGAGACAGGAGATGAGGCCTGGCAGAAGGGGACTGTAGCAGCCTATTACACAGAGTGCACTGGAAGGAGAAAGTTCAAGTCTTTAGGGTCAAGCACTCAAATTCTTTGGCGGAGGATGATGCGTCTATGCATGCAGCTGAGTATTTGTCCCTAACATAAAAATTTGGGATATTGATTTCATTGTCTTGGGTGGCTGGCCTAAGCCAGGTCTCAGTGATCACTAGGACATCAGGTGAGGTGTGGCTCACCCAAGCCTGGATAAGGGTGAACTTTTTTAGCAAACTACAGGCATTAAGATGCATAAAGACATTGCTTTGATACCTGCCAGGTCTGATGGAGAAGCAAGGGTGTCTAATGGTCCTGGGTTGAGTTCGACATTGCCTGAGCACAATAGTAAAAGAAGCAGGATTCTTTTTAAGGCAGCGAACTGTAACTTGTAGACACTATTTTTGGGCAATATGGGAGGCGGTGTTGATGGGTAGCCTGTACCCACTCCTGGTGTTATACTGGCCTAGTGTTGCAGCCACTAGTGTCCTGGCAGAAATTTGCCATGAGTAGGAAGTCTCAAGTCTGGATGGGGGAGTAATCTGCAGAGGCAGCTTGGGAGATGTCCCACTCCCGGCAGAGACAGCTGAGAAGCCCAATAGTCCAGAATGGCTACCTGACAGGAGTTGTTGGACACAGGACAGGAGAAGAGCAAGGATCATTCCACTTTAGGGAGGGATGAGGGTTCTGGAGAATTGAGCTGAGCACTAGTAAAGCTAGTGACACGCTGAGGAACCAGCTGTAATTTCCATGGTAGATCTAAATACCACAACAGCTGGCAGTAAAAGCCACTAGAAGCCTAGACCAATTGGCGATCAGGTGTCATAAGTTCAAAATCCTTTTGTTGGCTGAGAGGCAGTTTGGCGCTGAACGCCTGTGGAGCAACTCTTTGCAGCTGAGCCAGTGAGGTGGTTCAAGGCAGCAACTGGTGGCAAGATTGGTCTGTAACTTTCATTTCTGTTTCTGGCCCTGCTCCACCAGTACAGAATGGGAGTGGGGGCAGGCATTCAAGTCTTGCAGCCTTAGTGGATGAGCATGGTTCAGCCTGAGAAACAGGCAGAAAAACCCGGGATGGTCCTCAGAAAAGAGGTATCCCAGGTCCACTAGATCAGAAGAGGAAGTAGAAAATATAATGTGTTTCCTCTTTAATAGAAAAGACAGCTGTTGTAGCCTCTAATGGCTATGTAGTATAATTTGGAAATGAGAAAGTAGACACTTGGAGGATCCCGGCGGCAGTTTAACAGGGAAGAAAGCCTCAGGGTCTGCTAATTTTCAGTAGCAGAATCGTGGGTTGCTTCCAGGATAGGCTTGTAGCTTTTCCTCTGATAGTGAGGTGCGAGCCCCAGGAGGGCAATAAGCACATCTGAGGGGAGAGGAAAGGAGATGGATTTAGAGGGTCAGGCAGGGAGGTGTGCTTAACTCAAACAAAAAACAGAGTGGTCACTATTATTTGGAAGGAGGAGGCTAAACTACGAAGTGGGTAATAGAAACAGGGAGGGCGTAAGTGGGTTAGAGGGCAGACAGGTGGCAAAGCGAGAGGCAAGGATTGGGCTTTAAATTTAGAATGCTAGGAGTACACTGAAAAGTCTGGTCAATTTAAAACTACAGCTTTACACAGAAATTCATTCTAAAAAGGATTCAGCTGTTCTCTTAGAATAATAGACAGTGCAGTACAGGTCTAATAATCTTAAGACTCTACAGTTTTACACTCAGAATTAATAATAAAAAGATTAAGCTGTAGTTTTAGGATATTAAGGACTGCGTAAAGGTCAACTTAAAACTCTTCAGCCTTTCGCTGAGAATTAATTCTAAGAGGGATGTAATCACAGTGCATTCAGAGCAAGTAAATCACTTTAAACAATGGCAGTGTAACACTGAATGGCCTAAACTGGATTGATAGATGAGGAGAGAAACAGTGTGGGGTGCTTTCATGCCATTCTAGCTTTACAAAAAAGAACAATTTCTTTACAAAAAAAAGAAATTCTTGCTTTGCAAAAAGGATAGTCCCAGGGTCAGCAGCACTGATAAATGTCTCTAATGAAGCAAGGTAAAATGGATGCTGGCACCAACAGCATAGGAGTGGAAAACGTCCATACCAACGAACATCTAGGACATTGGCAAGAGGAGCAGAACTGCTGTTTCTCAGCTCATGGGCACCACAGACTCTGAGGGCCTACGAAGGGGCTTGGTGGGTGTTCAAACATTCAGGGCAACACACCACATGGAGGTAAGTAGGCCACTTATGCAGGAACAGTTAGGGAAGTTCACAGTAGAGCAATGGCAGAGAGGAGCGGCCCACACCACGATGGGGTCTATCTAGCAGGAATTAGTTTAGTTTGTAGCCTGAAGGGATGGAAGGACCTGACAAAGTCAATGTTGATTAAAAGAATGATGCAGGGATGGGGTAGATTAAAACAAAGAGCTATGGATAGTAGGCGACTGATAGGGAAGCATTGGCTTGCGAAGCTAAAAGGGTACTACTGGCAATCTGCAGGTCGAAAGATGAGGCCCAGCTATTCCACAGATTTATCTGGTAATGTTTGGGGACCATGAGAGTGAGCGAGGCTGTGGGACATAGCAGTAAGGATGAAGAAAGGGGTTGGAATGGGAAGATATAAGCTGGGGATGAAGGAGATATAAATCATGATTAAGAAGTCAAAGATGGATCAAGGGGACAGGGTTGTACTGTAACCCTGAAGGCTCAGGTAGATGGCCCAGTGTGCCCAGTAAAGGCTTTGTGGGCTTACACCGCAGAGCATGGGTGTAGGACAGGGAGATTATTTGTGCATGGAAATGGAAAAAGGTCACAAGTTATCAAGTCACGGCCATGCTCAAGAAAGGCATGCAATTCCTGGGTGAGGAGCAAGGCAATTACTCATCTCCCTCTATGAATAGCGGTTGCTTCACAGTGGGCGCAGCAGAGGAGACGGTGGCTAATATGTTGGAGAAGGGGGCTGGTGGTTTGCCTGTTACAAGAGATACATTTGAGCACTGCAGAATGGAGACTAACATATCACCTGTGTTTTGTTTTGCAGATACATAACCACATTGGGGGCATGGAGATGGGACAGGAAAAGGAGTTAAGACCATATGTAAGAAATTTATTTTGCTTAAATCCTATAGAAAGAGGAAGGATCACAGAAGTATGGATCTGCGGTCACTCTTACACTTATTGGGTGGAAAAGAGAGCTGAGAAAAGGCTGGGGAAAACAGCTGTACCAGGATGTGAGAAAATGTAGGCTGGTTTGGTGTGGCATCCAAGGGATGAGATGGGCAGCTGCTTCCTACCCTGAAAGAGATGAAAGAGCAGCCCTATTCCAACTTAATTATTTTACACCTGGGGGTAACGACATTGGGGAAAGCCATGGGTGGACACATACATGCAAGTAAAAGGGACTTAAAGAAAATACAGCAGTGGTGGTCAGGGTATGCCTTACCTGGTCAGACATGATCCCAAGAAGGGTATGGAGCATGAACACAGTCTTAGAGATTTAGATAGGGCCAGGAAAAAAAAAAATGAATAGGTGGGTAGGAACACTGATAAGAAAAATGGGGTGACACGTAATACTGCGAGGTGTGGAAGAGGGTAGAGGAGTTCTACAGGTCAGATGGAGTGCACCTGTAAGATCTAATCATAAGATATGTTTAATACAGAAACAATGGGTTTTATAGAAGCATGGAGGAGACAGGCAGAAAATGGAATATAAAAAAAGGAGAAGGGAAAGGGAGGAGGTCCCCAAGTGATAGTGGAACAATATCCCAATCTGGGGAAAGACAGTCATCCAATGCAAGCTGGAGACTGGCTAATGGGGAAAAAGGGGATGGGGAAGGAAAAGGAATAGGATGAAAGAAGAAGAAGCTGAGGAGAAAATGCAGTCTCAGTTCTCACCGTTACCTAACAGGAAAAAGAAGAAGAAGGCACCCAGGAGGCAGTAGTTCGACCATTCCTTAAAATCCTCCCTGGACCCAGACTGTCTAGCTAACTACTGGCCTATCTCTAACCTGCCATTTGTTGGTAAGGTTATTGAAAAGGCAGTTGCGCTTGCAATTGATGATCATCTTACATTTCATAATGTCTATGATACTCTCCAGTCTGGTTTCAGGAAAAGGCATAGTACTGAGATTGCCCTTATTCAGGTATTGAGCGACCTCCTAATGGCCAGAGATCGAAGGCTTGTACCATTCTGGTCCTTCTCGATCTATCTGCTGCATTTGTCACTGTAGGCCATGGGGTGCTACTGGAGCGACTCTGGTCTTTGTGGACTGTCTGGTACAGTCCTCAATTGGTTTCATTCTTACCTCACTGGCAGGTTTCAGAGGGTTGTCACCGGAATTTATTCCTCTGACGCTTATTCCCTGCCTTGTGGGGTACCACAGGGCTCCATTTTAGCTCCCATGTTGTTTGCAGTGTATGTGCTGCCATTGGAGGAATCATCAGGCGATACAGCCTGAGTTTTCACTGCTATGAGATGATACTCAGCTGTATTTGTCCTTTCTCCCACCAGGGCGATGCACTCTATGTACTTAATAACTGCCTAGATGAGATCAGACTCTGGATGAGCTCGAGCTGTTTGAGACTCAATCCAGATAAGACTGAGGTATTGGTTGTGGATCCAGGTTGTCCGGGGTGGGCTTGGAGCTGGACAGCCATCAGGTTTATTGCTTGGTGGTGTACCGCTTCTACCTCTGGACAGGTGTGAAATCTGGGTGTTATTTTGATGATGGTCTGACCCTGAAATCTCAGGTATCAGCTGTTGTCAAATCCTCTTTTACCATCTGAGGAATATCACCCGGTGAAACATCTGATTCCCCAGGAGGACCTTCCAACTTTGGTCCACACCTTGTCACTACCCATCTGGACTACTGCAACCCCTACCTAGGGCTACCAGGGTAGATATCCATTGTCTTTAGCTGGTGCAGAACGCTGCAGCCAGGCTTTTGACTGGGACTCTTAGAACCAGTCATATTACACCTGTGCTTCGTGAACTGTACTGGCTGCCTGTTCAGTGGCGGATCACCTTTAAGGTTGGTTTACTAACCTTTAAAGCCCTACAGACCAGGGACCTGGTTACATGAAAGATCTTCTGATTCCCTATCACCCTCCGTCTCTCCATTCTGCCAGTGAGGGATTGCTAGAGATTCCAGGGTTCGATTGAAATTATCGGATCTCATGCCTTTGCCTTTCGGCACCAACCCTGTGGAATTCTCTACCTCGCTTGTTGAGAGAATGCCCAACCGTTGATAATTTTAAAACTGCTTTAAAGCCATATCTCTTTACTCTGGCTTATCCTTCTTAGTTATGGTTGCTTTAATTGTTTGGATTTTATTATTTTATCTATTTTTGTACAGCGCCTTGGTTTTGAAAGGCGCTTATAAATAAACTTGACTTGACTTAACTTGACCCATGTTTTCACCTGGGGAGTGAGAAGAGGAAGAAAGAGGGATGATCAGAGATTGATATATGGATGCAATAAAATACAATTGTGAAAGAAACAATAAAAAATGATGATGAGATTGTAAATGGAATTATGATATATAATAAATTAATTACCAATCTGAGCACACCAGTATACAATGGTTTCTGTCTTTTGTGGGAAAGGGGAGAATCCAGGACAATGGGTTGCCCTTTAAGCGGCAGACCAAGTTGTCCTGGTGCAGCCCTTCCTTACCTGAAGATGGTGCTCAGAGTGGGAGGGGAAAGGAAGGGGAGGGACAGGGAGAAAGAACAATAGGCAGGCAACAGGAAGGGAGGGGCTAAAGAAGGTACATAAGGGCAGCACTGTGGTGGTTCAGCCACTTTGCTGAAGTTTTGATCCTCCACCCACCCTTAAACTATAGAGCATGAGGGAAGACAGTCTAAAAGGGACTGTATGTATGGCCTGTCAGAGGTGGGTGACAGAGTTTGTCTGGTAGGACGGTTAATGGCCTGCCAAAGGTGGATGGCAGAGATGAGGGGGAAAAAGGGGGGAAGGAAAAGGAATAGGATGAAAAGAAGAAGAAGCTGAAGGAGAAAAAGTGGTCTTGGTTCTCACCATTACCTAACAACAGGAAAAGAGAAGAAGAAGCCACCCAGGTTTTCACCGGAGGAGCGAGAAGAGGAAGAAAGAGGGATGATCAGAGATTGATATATGGATGCAATAAAATACATTGTGAAAGAGACAATAATAAATGATGATGAGATTGCAAATGGAATTGTGATATGTAATAAATTAATTGCCAGTATGAGCACAACAACATACAATGGTTTCTGTCTTTTGTGAGGAAAAGGGGAATCGGGACAATGTCTAGTGTATAAATTATGCAGCCTTTTGTTTTTAATGTACAGATTCTAAAGATTAATGTACTTTTAAAATGGTCGAACAATACAACTACTACTTCTACTACTTACTGGTCCTAATGGGAAGCTTTCCATTCAGGGTTCTACCTCATCTCTTCTATGTCTAGTGCATAACTATGGAGTCAAACCAAAATGCTAACTAAGCAAACTGAGAGTCTCATAATATTATTGCTGAATACTCCTCATTTGGGTGAGATAAAAAAAAACTCTTCAGATTTGAATTGAACCATGTCTACACTCTTTACAGTTCTTGAAAGGTTTGAAAATAAGAATAATTCCTTAATTGAGTGTTCCATTGGTGCTGATAAAGAGATTAAAGCAATAAGGAAGGAATGTGCTGAGTTTAGAATAACACAAAATAGCACGGAAGAGCATTTTCTAAAATAGAGAACAGCACTGTTACCATCAACGCCTTGGCAACCACACACAAAAGGACATTCTTATGTTAAACTATCAAAAAGAACAACTTGGTAAGTTAAGAAAGTACAGAAACATAAGAATTGTACATTTACAGGAAGGTTTCCCATCTTTTCATAACCATCTAAAAGCAATTTTTATATACTCTAAGTCTTCTGGAGGAAAATCTTGCCTTTGTCTCACATGCAAATCACTTACCCACTAAACTGAGAATGCCAAGTTAAGATCGAATTAATATGGTTGGTCCCAACAATGATCCATGTGGAACCTATTTAGTTACAGGTTCCTATTTTGCAACAGAAATCCATTAACCCAAACTTACTGTTGGCAATTCAACAGCCATGATGCCATACATATGAATAGGTTATTTTAATGTAATAATCAGCTAGTCTTTTGATCAATCCAACTTTGGGAATCATATTAAAGCAGCAGTACTAGATAATCAGGAAGTGATTTATCAAAATTCTGTTTTTGCTGGTAATATGCAGCCATAGTTCGGGTTTCAGATCTGTAAATATTTTTCTAGTAATCTTCAGTTTTTTAAATATTTAAAATGTATTTCCATTGTTGTGCATCCACAGCAAATATGGCTGCTGCCTAATTTGCAGGTGAACTCCCCCCTCACGTTGCATCACGTCTTTTGTTTACTTCCTGGGACCCTGTGCTATGTTACCACTGCCCTGTGTAGTGCTGCGAGTCATGTGCATGTGTGGTTGGCAGAAGAGGATTCCAATTCAACATGGTGGGTGGGAGAAATGTAAACAAAAACAAAAATCATTTTAGCAAATTACAAGGTGATAGTACAGCAAAAACAAGAAAAATTGCCAGGTAAGTGCTCAGCAGAGCACAGGAAACAAACTATTGCAAAGATCCATTTTTTTAATCTAGTACTGCTGCTTTAACTCATTCAGACCCAGATGGCCATTTTGAATAAGGTTAAGCATAGAACATTTTGACTCACATGTGAGTTCTTGGGCTGAGTGGGTTAATGGCCATGCCATTGGGGTTTCTCCTACTACCAGTGATTTATTAAATACACCAGCTGTGAGGTAATCCAATTCAGGTACAATCTCCTTCAGCAACCTGGGATGTATATCATTCAGTCAAGGTGTTTTATTCTAATATTCTAACCAATTTATCCCTAACTTAAGCCTTTGTAATCTGTAAACCCATAGTAGATATTGGAACATCATTCTTACCAGGTTCAGATTTATAAAAAATTGATCCAAAGCATTTGTTTAGCATGTCACAATAACTGCTATAGCCTTTATTATAATATCATATTCCATTAAGGAACCCCACAGTTTTGTTAAATCCTTTTTGGGCTTGACGTATCCAAAGGATTTCTTTTTAATAGCTTGTCTGTGTTTCTTTGGCTATTGCCAATATTCTTTCAGGCCATGCAAATGTTGCTTTACATTCTCTCTGCAGTGTTTTTCAGTCTCTTCCAGCCATGGTTATTTATTTATTTATTCATTTTATTTAGATTTTGGTAACCGGGTAAGCCACTGAGACCAGAGATCCCTTTTCAGGGGCGACCGGGATTAGTTACAGAGAGTACATATCTTTGGCAACATTAAACAGTAGTCTTAGTTATAAATTTGTAGATACAGTGTGTACATACATGAGTAGTATTGGCTGACACTGGGTAGGAAGCATAACAGGGAGAGGGATACACATGAGCAACTATAGGGCAACATTAGCAGAGTACATAAGAAGTCACAGGATACATAGTTGGGTATTTACATACATGAGTTAAAGGTTTGTACATGATACACATTGGGTAGCATCGTTGGCCCAGAGAACAGAGGTTCCACTTGTCTAAAAGGTTTCATAGTACTAGCAGTTTACAAAGGAAAGCTATGGGAGAGCAATTGGGAGAGCAATTGAGTTTTGCACCCATGGTCACGGAGGGGTAATCATGATAAGGACTAACGGTTGCACCTGCAGAGGCTAAGCTCAAGGAGATATGCTTTGAGGCCAGATTTGAACCCTAGGAGGGAAGGCTTGTTGACAAGTGTCCCTGGAAGGGCATTCCATAACAGGGCGGCAGCGAGGTGGAAGGAGCATTTGCCTTGATTGGTGCGAACCCGGGGTGGCAAGGGACATCTAGCCGAGATTGAAGGGTGCGGTGCTGGGTCTTTGGGGTGAGTGGGTCACGCAGGTGAGGAGGAGGACCAAGGAGGTGAATTTGAAAGGCAAGCAGAGGAGCAGGCTAGCTTGTGCCAGAGGAGGGCCAGTTTAGGTCTGCTAAGGCCTCGCAGTGATGCCTCCTGGGAGAGAGTTCATAGCAAGCGAGCCACTTTATGGTAGAGTGTGGAGGCTTGGTGAGCTCAGACTCACGAGACTGCAGTAGTGGGGCTCCATAGAGGATTGTTGGGAGGAGATTGCAGTTGGCGATTGACGGCGTGCCTCGCTAGTGAGGGAGTTTCCCAGGCGATAGAGGAGCCCCATCTTCTGGTGGATGGTTTGGGTTGGGAGGTGATGTGGTATTTATAGGTCAGCTCTGATCAAGGAGGACACCTAGGTACTTGAACTGATCCAAGACCTCAACCCTACTTCCTAGGGCTGACGTGAGCTTGAGTAGGTCGCTTCTGTCAGCCCCGAACCATCTTGTCCTGAACAGGACGGCCTTGTTTTATCATCATTCAGTTTTAGAGAGTTTGCTGAGAACCAGGCCTCAAGGTCGAGAGACAGGTCTGCAGCTTGGAGGAGATGACATTGGGGTGGGGGTCGCTGAAGTAGACTATGGTGTCATCTGCATAAAGAATGAGGTTACTCAGCCCAGCCTCCCTCGATGTCGTTAAGGAACAGTGAGAATAGTAGGAGCCCAAGATTGAGCCCTGGGGAACCCCTGAGACCATGGGTCTTTTGCCAGATTGAGAACCCCTCCAACGGACTTTCTGGGTTCTGTTAGTCAGGTAGTTCTTGAACCAAGAGAGGGTGTGCATCCAGACCTAGTTGCCAGAGCTTGGAGAGGAGGAGTTCATGGTTGACCATGTCAAAGGCCTTGGATAGGTCGATGAATAGTGCGCCTGTTGGGAAGCCTTGGTCCATGGCCTTAAGAATGTCAGATGTGAGTCGGATTAGGCAGTGTCAGTGCCATGGCCTTTTCTGAAACCATGTTGAACATCAGAGAGTAGTAGGTGCTGTTCTAGGTAGTCCTGTAGTTGGTTATACACGAGCCTCCTGTACTTTTCCAGAGGGCTGAGAAGGGAGATAGGCCTGTAGTTTCCCAGGAGGTCACGGGACCTTTTTATGGATAGGGACAATAGTCGAGACCTTCCATTTGGTAGGGATGGTTCCTTCGAGGAGTGATCTATTAATCAATAGGGTGACAGGATAGGCAATAGCCGTGGCAGCTGCTCTCAGCAGTCTGGGTTCTTAAAGGTCATGCCCGGGGAGGAGTTGGGATTTATTTTGAGGAGCAGTGGGAGTACAGCAGACGGTTTGACTAGTTTCAGGTGGAATTGGGGCCGTGGGAGGGTTCGGTCCCAAGGATGAAGGAGGTACCCAGGAAAGTTGGGGAGGGAACCTAGGGGGTTAGAGATGTAGTCGGAGAAGGCTTCGCAACAGCCAGGGGTTGCTGGTCAAGGAGTTGCTGACATAAGTGTGTCATTAGGTGAGTTAGGGGTACCCTTGATGAGGAGTTTATGTGGACCCCAGAATTTCTTGGGGTTACTGAGATGACCTGTTTGGAGGTCCCTTAGGTACTGTGCTTTAGCCTGTTTAGAGGTTTTCTTGCAGAGATTCCTTAGTTCCCTATACTTCTCCCATTCAGGTGTACACGCAGAGGACTTGTAGAGTCCCCAGACCCTGTCACGGAGTATCATAGTTTGCTTAAGGTTAGGGCTCAGCCATTTGTGGCACTTTTCCTGAACCCTTAGTTGCTTCTGTGGAGCGTGTAGGTTAGCTAAGGACAGGAATGAGTTGGTGAAGTAGTCGAGTGCCTCGTCGGGCGAGGGAGGAGATGATGGGGTTCCAGTCAATAGTCCCCAGGGCTGAGCAGAAGTCAGCAGGACAAACCGCTGAAATTCCTTGCTTCTATGATGGAGCAGGGTTTTGCAGGGTTTATTGGACCATATACAGAAAGTTGGAGAGTGGTCGCTAAGGGAACTGAGACATGATCCCGGCAGTAAGTATGCAGTCAGGGCAGAAGACTAGAGCCCAGTTGATCAGGGAGTGGTTGCCAGTTTTGGCATTGTGTCTGGTGGGGAGGTCAATGACTTGGGTGAGAGGGAGTCAGTACTAGGTTCTTGGTCGAGGAGACCCAAGGGCCAATCAGTTTAGGTTGAAGTCCCTGAGGAGGATGACCTCCCCAGAGATGCTCCTCAAAGGAGTTGATTAGGGTTCAAGGGAAGTGACAGCTGAGTGAGGAGGAGATAGGCACAGCCTATGTAAAGGGGCTTAGTGTCACCAAGGAGCACTTTAGGATTAAGATCTCGCTGTTCAGGTCGTGGGAGGCAGGTGGTCGTACTCATGTGGCATTCAAGGAGGAGTTGAGGTAAATGAGTACCCACATCCTCTCTTTTTCCCTTTCTGTCCTTTCAGAAAACTTGATAGCCAGCTAAGTCCACTTCATGTGGGAGGATCTGGGGTTTGAGCCATGTTTCAGTGACCGTAAGTATATCCGGTTTGTACAGTGTTGTCCAGGCCTCCAGGTCGTGAATTTTGTGCCTCAGACTGCTGATATTCATATGCACCAACTTGATCCCTAGAGTTAGCCCAGAGGGGTTAGTAGGGTCAGTCATGGTGAGATTGGGAGTATGGACCTGGGTTGGGTTCAATGTCCCCTCCTAGTGTGAGCTTGAGCCTGGCATAGAAGCCCAGGTCCTTCGAGGGATGAATAGATGGCTCCATTGGTCAAGGATGCAGAGGAAGGGAGACAGATAGGTGTAGTGTCCTTTCAGGGAGGGACCGACAGGGGTGATTGGTGCCATTAGGTGGAGTCCCTGGTGGGCATAAGCGGAGTGGTGGGGAGAAGTAGGTTGCTAGACCCTTTCGAAGTGGTCTATGTGTGCCTTGGCAGGGTATATTTGATCCGTTCACCCTCAACACAGGGGTCTGGGGGTGTATAGGGTAGGAGCCCTTCTCAGAGGGTGGGCAGTCACAGGGGAGGTGGAGGGCAGTATAGGATAACTAAGCTGAGTGTACAGGAGTCCCCAAGTTGAAAGATAATCCATGATATAGATCTGAGGAGTCTGGGACTCTGGGAGTAGTGTGCTTGGGTACCTGTTCTAGGTGATCAGGGGTAGTTAGTCTATAGTGATTTTGGCTGTGGGTGGGGCACGTTTGGCAGTTATAAGCACTAGAAGAAGGCAGTGATCAGTGTATAGTTTTTTTTTTCCCTTGTTCTCTCCCTATCTCTCTCTGATGGTTCAGTAACTAGCAACAGAGGAAACAGGTGGAGTCTGGTAAAGTGGCCACTAGCGTTAGCAGCTGATAAGCTGCAGATGGGAGATGGCTGATAGGTTTTTCCGTCACATGATAAAACCTATAAGGCGAAGAGCTCACCAAGGGGGGTGGTGGGGTGGTGGGGAGCTACAGGAGCGGGCGCGGGCCAACACCACGCTGGGAGCAGCTAGCAAGTAGCCAGTTACCTTCATTTCGGCTTCGGGGCTGCCCACTCCTAACACCTTGCTTCAGGGAGGGCTTCTCTGTAGCCCTCATGACCCAACTGTGGAGGAGAGGAGAACAGGGATTAAATATCAGAATGGGAGGGAGGGGCGACCGACTCAGGCAGGTAATTGTACTTTGATAAGGCAGGGCAATGCTGAGCTACATCTAACTCACAGAGCAGTAAATTAAGGCAACAGGTAAACGGAATTGGGACACAGCACTGTGTTAGGTCAAAATAAGTAATGCTGCATTTCATGTAGGTTACTGTCACTGATTTTAGCCTTCCTGTAATCTTTCTTCTTTTCTATTCTCCTCCTCATTAAATTTTATTTACCATAATGTTATTTTCCACTAGCATTATAGTTTACCATCATGGACATACACTTTTCCTCCAGTTTCTTGTTTTTGTTCTGTAGGCATAAACATCCCTGTTCTTCACCCAGATTACTCATTACTCCACTCAAAATCTCAGTTCATCAGTAGACTTGTCATTTCCTCAAACATGGCTTTAACAAAGTGCCTGCATTTGGTAATACCCTTTCCATAACATCACCACCTTTAATTATAAATTCAACCATACTTACTGTCAGTATTTCCTAATGGCTCCCTTATAGTTTATTTTCATGTTCCTTTATTCAGGTTGCAAATCACTACATCCAGAATGTTATTCCCCATAGTAGGCACATCCAGTGGCTAGTTTAGGGTGCTATCTGTTTTAATTTCTAATAATTGTTTTCAGTGTTTTGCTTATTAACATACTAAATTGCAAGCAGAATAGGCCTAATGGTCTTTCATGTCTGCTCATTTGATCAGCCCCCACCCTGGGAGCTGACCTTGCTATCCCCTCGCTTCACTCCCACATTGTCAGATTTGTCCTAGGAAAATTTAAACCCTGTCTCAAGATTTATTGACTTGTGCCACTCATGGCACTGGTACTGTGAAATAATTTATATAAGTCTGATGACTGACTCAGTGTTCTATAGAATACCTCAACAGTTATTAATGTTTTTACTTACTGTAGTATACTAATGGAACCTGAAATGCTTGTACAACCTAATAGACATCACTGCAAATCATCGTGTCTCAGTGGATAACTCCTAAATAAAATTGAACTTAATTGCATTGAACTGAATAATTGTATTCTGACTGCTCTCCTGCCCAAACATTGTCATATAATTCCCATGTTGCTACCCTCAGACAAAGCAACCTCCTTCACAATGAGGTTTTAACTAATATATACTAACCACAAAATATTGTGGCACTGCTAGGTACTCTTACTGTACATAGATTCATATAGTCACAGGTGCTGGTTAGTGTAAATAATAAAGAGATGACTTTCTTAATTGACTCTGTACGTTCTGAATGTCTAAAGTACTGGAAAGTACCTATAATATAAGTTAAATGTCTAATTGTTAATATATTCTATATTTTTAGTTACACAATAAGTAGTTTATATCATATTGTCAAATATCAGTAATGAATGACGGATTATGCTGAGTTATTACATACTTATTTGACGCTATTATTATGTCATTAACTGATAAAAGAAATTAAGAAAAAGTGGTCTCACACTGACATTCTCAGAGTATCCGAACTGCTCAGCCTCATTTTGCAGTTCTCATATCCAAGGATGCATTTTGGACCACTTACAGTATACAACCACATAAGTGTTTCCACAACTGTATAAAGATACAGCTGCAACTAATCAGCTAACATTAAGCCATATAATATCCATGTTGCTACCTCAGACAAAGCAATCTCCTGCACACTGAGCCTTTACAAATGTATATGAACCACTGAAACTTGCCTATCTACTACCTTTTTGTATAAATTGACACTGTTAAAAGTGCTTACTAGTGCAAATGATATAGATATATTTCCTAACAGGTTCACTCAGTTTTGATTGTAAGAACTACTGGACAGTACCTACAATGGGAGTTAATTATTGTCAAATAGTTATGATGTTCTATTGTTTGCTATGCAATAAGTATTTTATAATATATTGTCAAGTATCACTAACGAATAATAGAGTATGTGCTATTGCATATTTATTAAACTGTATTGTTATGACATCAAATGATAGTAAAAGAAAGTTTAAAAGAAAGTGTCCTCTCACATTATTTGGGTATGAAAACTGCACAGTGTCAGTCTGCAGTACCAATACACAAAAGATGAATGTTGATCACTGTTACAATCACACAAGTGATTTCCACAACAGTACTAAGATATAACTGCAACTTATCATATGGTAAATTTAAACAATAATGGATTACAGGGCATGTGTTGTTGGGGGATTTATACATGCCTTGTGTGGTGTGTCAGGAGGAGCAGCCGAGTGACTTTAATCACACAAGAAGTGTGTAAATCCGACTTCACATGCCCTGATGTGCATTATTACAATTATAAAATGAATACTAAATGAATGTAAAGCTATCCCCATTAAATAAACCTAAAAATATATTAGGTGTAATATATAGACCACCTTCTATGTCAAGTGAAGATGACTATGTATTAGTTAAACACCTACAGGATTTAGACCCAGCAGATAGAATAATAATTATGGGTGATTTAAATTTACCAGGAATAGACTGGATCACACTAAATGGGTCAAGTGGGATTGAAAATAAATATATAGAGGTGTTTGACCATATAGGCCTACAACAAAGGGTACATGAACCAACAAAAGGACAAATACCCTTGATTTAATTCTCACAAATCTGGGAGATACATTAACAAAGTGTCATACAGCCCTCCCCTTAGCAATAGTGATCATAAAGTGGTTCACTTTGAACTAAAAGAAAATGTTATTAATCAACAAGGTATAACTAAGATCTTAGATTTTAATAAAGCAGATTTTCAAAATTAAAGCACACTGTGGCAAATTGGAGTTGGGGTATGGATTTTCAAAATAAAACACTACAAGAAAATGGGATGTTCTATGCAATAAACTTGATTTGGAGTTAAGTAAATGCATTCCAATGAAAGCTAAATATCAAAATCAGAGAAAACATCATATTGGATGACACCAACAATCCATAGACTGATTAAAACAAAAATAGGATGTTCAACAAAAATAAAAGAAATTGGGGTGCAAATCAGTACATGGTTTATAGGAAATTAAATAGGATAATAAAAAGGAAATAAAACAGTTAAATCAGCCTTTGAATTTAAATTAGCTACAAATACTAGAGACAATTATAATGCATTTATGCACACATAAATAAAACAAGAAATATAAATAATACAGTCTGCCCTCTTAAAAATATAAAGAGAAATCATAAGTGATCTACATCAAATAGCCAATTTACAAAATGATTATTTTGCCTCTATATTTAGTACTAAGGATCCTGTCTGTGTCAAAGATGGTATGGATATATCATCTACCCTATTCATATACAGGTTGAGGATGTGCAGAAAAGACTTCAACAAATGAACCCAAATAAATCACGGGCCCTGATAGTATACATCAAAATTTTTGGAATACTTTATATCGAATTAGCCCCACCTTTAACACATTCATTTCAGGAATCAGTGGATAAAGGGGTTGTGGTGGGTGCATGGAGATTAGCCACAGTTATTCCATTACATAAGAAAGGATCAAGGGCTGAGCCAGCAAATTATTGTCCAGTTAGTTTGACTTCTGTAATATCAAAATACTGGATGGTATTATAAAATAATACATTATAAATCATTTAACAGAAAACAATTTGTTAGATATAACTCAGCACAGATTTATTGAGGGAAGATCTTGCCAGACAAATAGTTTACAGTTCATAGAGTAAACATGGCTTTGGATAGGGGTAAGGCAGTGGAAGTGGTCTTTTATACTACTCAAAGCTTTTGATAAACTGCCTCATGCAGAACTGATAACATCACTCCAAAACCATGGCATTCATCAAAACTTGATCTCGTGGGTGGCTTCATGGCTGTCTGAAAGAAAACAGAGAGTTTGTATAAAGGGGCACTCTCCAAATGGAGGAGGTGACACGTGGGGTGCCTCAGGACTCAGTGTTGGTCCCTTGTCTTTTTAATCTTTACATTTCCTTGATCTAGTATTATCATATAAAAATCTGGTTATCAAAATTTATGGATGACTTCGGTTAGGGGCAATAATAGAAAATCATGATGATACAGAAGCATTTCAGCAAGCATTGTGTTATATACAGGATTGGACAAGAGAACATAAACTATCTCTAAGCCAAGAAAATGCAAAGTTATGCATATGGGAAAGAATAATAAACAACATAATTATGTTTTAAACAATGTAGCCCTATCTGTAACTAGGGAAGAAAGGGACCTAGAATTACAGTGACAAGATCTCTCTTTTAGAACTCACTGTACTAATATCACAAGGAAAAGTAACAATATTTTAAATTGTATATTAAGACACGTCTCAAAGCAGGAAAAGAGAGGTTATAGTTCTTTGTATTCTTCTCTGGTGAGACCATATGGAGCACAGATCTGGTCCCCATATAAGAAAGGAGAGATTCAAATGATTGAGAGGGTACAAAATGGCCCACTAAAGCTATTGAGGGTTTGAGACATATGTCTTATCAGGAAAGACTTCAAGAACTAGATATGTACACATTGGAATACAGAAGACAGAAGGTTGATATGTGTTTAACATACAGGGTTTGGGAAAATCATGATCTGTGGGAGCTCCTGAGAATGCAAACCAAAGATAAATATTATGAGACTAGATTGCACCCCTTCAGTTGGGTAGTGATAATTGTATATCCAAGAATAGAGCTAGGTGGTTCAATCAGAGAGTTGTTCCAGTTTGGAATGCATTGCCATTAGAAGTGGTAGGGAGTAGCTCAATGCATTTATTTAAGGCAAATTTGGACAGACACTGGAGACAGGATATACATTAGTCCAGTATATTTGGAAAATATTAACTAGCAAGCTTTACAGACAGAAGTCTTTATTATGCTCAGTTATGCCTATGATACCTATGAATATGTATTAAAAAACAAACAAACAAAAAACAATTGGGTTAAAAAAAAAAAAAAAGCAAAGATTTGATCGGGGATCTTTACCGTTGTCTGTTGTAGGATTTACACTCATCATGTGACCTGTTTTGACCAAAGAAGTCATAGGATTTTAAGACCTATTTTATAATGTATGTTAAATATTATATTAAATGACAAATAATGTAACTTATGTATACCATGTATTACAGAAATACAATGTCACACATACCCCAAAGCCTTATGGGATGATATGCATTTAGACTGGCTTTGCTTTAATCAGGAGTATATGGCACTAATTTGCCTCTCACACATTGCATAGGCTGAGAACAGTTTATCCTTCTCTGGACTCATCAGTATGCCTCATCTGCATATCACCGAAGGAAATGATTTGCTGGCCCTTATGGTGGTTTTACAGGTTTGTGTCATGGTGTCCCCAAAATAGAAAAGTAATCTAAAAAGTCAAGAACCAGAGAACAAAAGCCCTTAGGCAAGAGTTACACCACAAGAGCATTAGCAACAAAGCCAGGTTGCAAAGAAATATAATAGCACAACATTCCACAATAATGTGATACAACAGAGGATTTTACATGGAAAGCAGTATAGCACAGTGGTTTAAGGCTCTGAGCTACAAATCTGGAGACCTGGGTTTGAATCCTACAGCCCCCACTTGCATACTGTATGACCCTGAGCAAGTCACTTAACTTCCCTGGGATCCCAGGTAGCACCCTTAAACAAGCTTTCAGCTTAGTGTGTCTCACTGGTTAAACAATTGGAAAAAATTAAAGATTTTAAACTTTCTTTGCTTTAATTAAGAGTATATGTGCCAAAGTACCTTTTATACATGCTGCAAAAGCTGAAAACAAAACACAAAAACACATTTCTTCCTTTTCTGTACTCAGCAGTGTGCCTCATCTGCATCTCAACCCAGGGACAGATAATGCAGCCCTTATGTTGGTTTGATGGGCTTGATCATGTTGACACCAAAATAGGACAACAATCTAAAGGACAAAGAACTACAGCAAAACAACAAAGAGGCAAGGCTTACCTGAAAAGGGCATTGTCAATAAAGCCAGGTTTCAATAAACAATGTCACACATACCCCAATAACGCACAGCATCATGGGATGTAATGTATATGCAAATCAACATGAAATTATTTAGACTGACTCTGCTTTAAGCAGAAGCATATGATGCCAAATGGTCTCTCATTTTTATAAGTACAGTACTGCAAGTTGAGCCGGAAGACTGGCTTTTGTGTAGTGCTCTTACCCAATTACCAACGATAACTAAATGAATAAATGACAATCACTACTGCAGCATACTTGACTCATCATTGTAGACTTGTCAAGTTAGTCAGATTCTCATCATCATTATCCTTCATGGATCACTAGCTAGGGCTGGGTTAATATAGCAACTTCTAATTTTGTGGAAGTTCAGTGAAATTTCTTGAAATTCTGCAGAATGTTACAGAATCTTGATAACTTTCATAACCTTATTTGTGCAATGTAGGCTCAAAACCTGTTGAATAAATCAATTTATCTTCACTGCTGTTAAATAAATAAAATGTATCTACACAGCAGTGGTGTCATCACCATTTATCTACACAGTATTGATGTCATCACCATTTATCTACATAGTAGTCACATCACGCCTCCCGTATTCAAATGTGAATAACTTTAAAACAAAGAATGATAGCATGGTACTGCAAGTATGAACAAAGTTCAGCCCAAAATATGTACAAAATGAGTGGTGTTTCATTTATAGATACCTTTTAGGTTTTTATAATTATCAAACAAACAGTAGACAATTTTTTTTTCACTTTTTGACAAACAAATGCGAATAACTTTAAAGCAAAAAATTATAGCATGGCGCTGTGACAGGAAACTTATTCAGCACAAAGATATCCACAAAATGAGTGGTGTTTCATTGATAGATACCTTTTAGTTTTTTGTAATTAGCAAAAACAGTAAAAATTAATTTTTTCCTTTTTACAGCAAACAAATGCAAATAACTTTAAAACGAAAATGATAGCATAGTACTTTTAGTGCAGAAGTTGTTCAGCACAAAAGTTTGACAAAATGAATGGTATTTTCTTTAATAACAACAACTACCCCAGGAAAACCTACACTAGGAAGGTTAACAAAAGTCACAGAACTTATCATTAAAACAAAACAGCTAAAAGCAAATATTCATGAACTGACAGAAAGCATCCCTCATTCCATAAATGAAATATACAATGGTGAGCTGTCTGGTAATTATTTATCTACACTTTTGCTGTTTGACCTTGGACACTCACTCATGGCTTACACCACTTATAAATTTTCCAGAGGTCAAAAAGCACTTGTGTAGATAGATCATTTATCTGACAGCTCACCATTGTATATCCTATATTTATTTGATAATAATGTAGCTGTATATAATCTAGAATCTGTGAATCTGACATGCTTAGTTAAAGCCAGATTCTCTAAAGGACACCAAACATAATGCATTGCTCGCAGCTGACACGTTACTTGTTTGTGAAATTTTGTGAAAATATTTTCAGCTTATTAACTGGTCACCTGTGGAGCTTGATAGCGCACATTAACATGCATAACCATGGAAGGGTCATAAAACTACTAAATGTGGAGCAATTTAGTAAAACAATATTTTACTTTCCAGGGTTCATAGTTTATTATTTAACTGTTTAAAGAAGTTTGTGAAAACATTCTCAAAAGTTTGATATGTGTAACTTCCATATAAATGAAATGTAATTTGCATACCCAATGCCAGTGGATCTAGGAACTAAACAAAGATAGAGAAATGTGGTAAAGAAGTGTTACATTTATAGGGAAAATACTGCAAATTACTAACTGGAAATATTTTTCAAAGAATCATAGTAGTGTTACAGGTACTGCAATGCCACCAGAATTCAACTTGTGGAATTTAACTTTTGCAAAGCACTTATAACCACTGCATCTGATAAGCAGTGTTGAGCTGACTGTTGCAATCCAGTAATTGCTACCAGGGTTACTATTTTACCCACCGTTTCACTTAACTCTTAGAAGCACTCACTCATTCATTGGCAGCTCAGTGGGTGGCTGGCCATGGAGGAGAGAGGAGGGCTGTGCCAATTGCTTGATTAGGTTTGGGATGGTGGAGTGGGGTGGTGGATACTATCTGCTGAGGTGGTGGTGGGCTGTCCTAGACCACCAGGGAATAGAATTCCAATTAACAGACTGGGTATCAATGATAAGGGAGGTAGGGATCATTTGACCACCAGGGAGAAATGTTTATTTTTGTGACTATATGGGGAATCAGGATTGGGAGTTGGGTTACATTAGACACCAAGGCATGATGTCCTTGTCAGGCAGGTGATCAGGTGGGGGAGGGACCACTAGCCACCACAGATTTTTAACATATGGAGTTGGTGATCAGGTGGGGAGGGTCCACTAGTCACCATGGAATTTGTTTTAAAAATGGGTCGGGTGATCAAGTGGGTGGACAGACTGCAAGCCACCATGGATTTTTACATATGGGGCAGGTGATTGGGTGGGGGCAGGGACTGCTAGCCACCGGGAATTATTTTTAAATTGGTCAATGATCATCGAACAGTGGGGCACTAGACACCAGGGAAATATTGGTATTGGTGGTCAGACTGTGGGTGGAGGCAGAATTTTAGCAAACATTTGGAATGGATCTACAAACTTTCATGGAAGTGAAAGTTTGACTCTCATAAATTCTGCCAGCAGAGATTTTTTTTCACATACCTCTATTCTTTATATTATTTCCTTCTTTTCCCCACCTTATTTCTTTTCTATCTTTCCTATACTAAATAAATGGACTGTTTACTATGGATGGAATTTAAGAATTCAAATCACTGCCCAGTTTTACTGGCAAAATATTCACCCACACTCACTCAACAGAAGGCCTCATGGAATCAGGATTTCTGTTGTAGCAGGTTAAACATATTAGCTTTACTTGTTTGTGAGGATTGGGAATAGCAGGGAAATTTTCATGGTCAGCAAAAACACCAGACATTGAAGTTATAAGTACTGTAGTACTTCATTTTAGGGCTGCACAGAAATTCTTTGCAGTCCTTACAGAGAGAGAGAGAGAGAGAGAGAGAGAGAGAGAGAGAAGAGCAGCTAGAAAACACATGACACGATGCCTAGGCTGTCTACTTCATCAGTTAGAACTGAATCACATGAGGTCTTCTTCATTTAACACAGTGGTGTTCTCCCTACCCTCTGCAACTAGACTATATTCTTAGTAATAATACAATCATTTACATTCACTCAGGCACTCCCATTTACTGAGAGGACAAGCATTTGGTCTTAATTAGACTGGTCATGCGTGAAAGAGATTAGCTTATTTGATTTATTTTCACCAGCGAGAAGGGATGGAGTTTGGGATTCACAAACCTAATTACTTATGTAAACACATGTAGAGAAGAATTGTTCAAGATCAAACAAGTATAAGCATTAAATATAGTGTATTAGACCAGGTGTAGATGAGGTGGGGTATCACCTGAGAGCTAAATAAATGCCAATGGTTGTTTAATGTAGTAGATATGTCAGTGTCAGTGGCTCAGCAGGTAGCACACTCACCTCTGAGGACAGAAAATCAGAAGGCTGTGGGTTCTATCCCACACCAAGCACTTGGTTAATATCCCATTACTGACACTGTAGTGCAGCATGAGGGGGTGCTGCACTCCTGAGGTGCTGTCTTTGGATGAGATGTTAAACCAAGATCCCATCTGCCTGTTTTGGTAGTAGTTCAGGTGGATATTATAGATCCCATGGCACTTCTTGAAAAGAGTAGGAATTTTTTATTTAAACAACAATAAGAAAACATATCAAGAAAAGTACAGCAGATAAGTAATGAGTACATATAAAATATACAATCAAAAATGAAAAGGGTCATTACTGAGCAAAAAAAAAAATCCAAGTAAAAATATCTGGAACAGAGCAAAAGGCCTAATGATGCAATTACATGAGATCAAAACAAAACACATAAAATGAAGAAATCCTATAACATACTAGCAATGTAGTGTAAAATCAAGAAACTAGAGGCTATCCAATTTTGTCCTTCAAAAATGGAATGCAATTCAATGAAGTTTCAAAGAGAAGCAGAATACAGAGTTTATCTCACAAACACTGTATACATAATTCATTTCAATATCCTGAGTCACCTGAAATGGAGTAATGACCAATTGCTGAAAAGAAACTTACATCTGCTTTGCCAGAAATGAATTTAATGCAAGTAATATAAGCCTTATCGTGCCCTCATCATATTCAAGGAACTGGAAATAACACCCCCATCAATTCAAGATAAGTCACTTGTAGCCAACGAAGTCACCCCATGTTTGAGACAACTGCCAAAAGTCACAAGTAAAGGGACAAGAAACATAAAAATGTTCCATAGTTTCCAGTAGTGCAGTACATGTAAGTCTAGGACATGCCCTTTCCTGAATACTTTTATGTTTCGCATTGCCTTAACAGGAAGCTTCCTATGGCAGTATAACCACAAGGCATCCCACATCCTGGGGGTGGGGTTCTAACATCAAATAAAGTATGAAGAATGTCTGGATAGTATTGAACGTCTAGCCCACCAAAAGTAGGGAAATAGTATAATGAAGCTATTGAATTGATTGATATAAAAGTATTCTTGGCTGACCTACAACCTGTAAAGGGGTCCGTTCCATTTCGAAGTTTAGTAAGGACAGGCTTAAAGTAGTGGGGAACAGCATGAAAGGAATTAGGGGCAATGTTTTTAGCAGTCCAGCAGGTAAAAAAGATCTATATACAGCGTACAGCCAATAAGGTCCACAATCCAGGGGCTGGAGCAGATAGGTTCAAATATTATAATGAAAAAATATGCTAAAATAATGTCCAATAGGATTGAAAAAGCCAAACCACCCTTATTAAGAAGTAAATACAATATGTCCCATTTGATGGGATTCAGACGACTACCCCATATAGTCTGGAACACAAACTTATCAATACCAGTTATAATGAGGCAGGAATAGGGTATACCATGCTAATGTACAAAAATAATGGAAAAAAAAAACATTTTCAACTTCATCACTTTTTCTTTTGGATTATTGCCAAGTTTTCCATAGTATGACTTTACGTTTTCCGTATCCAACTTAGCAGACCAATTTAATAAGGAGTTATTATCACCCTTCCAAAGTAATACCCAATGTGGTCAGATTATCAGAAATAACTAATATCCCCAAAATATCATGCATTAGTTAAATAGAAGGACTAAGCATATATCCCCTACTTTGGATTTATTTAAAGAAGCTCCTGCTACAACTGCATAATTGTTTATAAATTCAAATGCCTGCAGAGCTGAGGTATAGTCTCGTCCACAAGATAGACATCATCCGATAGGCCATAACTTTAATCTCCATATCAACATGTACAGGACGTATGCCCTTAAAGAGAGGTGTGTTTGTAAACTTCATAAGAGATGGTCAAGGCAGAAGACATAAAGGAGGGGGCTCATAGGACAACCTTGTCGCACTCCTTTTTGACGATACATAGGAACCTAAGTGCCCATTAACCAAGGGAATCACAGAGGCAGTTGCATATACTAAGGACAACCAGTTACAGAATCTTTTAGGAATGCCATAATGGAGTAAAACCTGAAACAAAAAGTCATGCAATACCTTATCAAATGCTTTTTCTTGGTCAAGGAAAGGAGATAACCATGCAGCCGACCTTCCTTCCCTTGTTCAATCAATTCCTAATAAGAAACAAATTGTCAGAGATATGGTGACCCAGAATGGAGCACGTTTGCATTGGTGCTATCAGGAATGAGGAAACAGATGCTAATCTAGATGTTAAGATCTTCATAATGATCTTGAAATCAACATTAAGGGGCTGAGGGTCTCAGTTATTAATATTGCTTTCACACCTGTTTTGTAAAAACAATCTGTAGAGCAACACAGAAGTGAAAATTAAATGTTTCAGAAGATTACATCCAATTAAAACAACAAAAGAATATCCACCAAAATGTCAAGCAACATTTTAAAGAATTCAGCAGTAAGACCATCCAGACCTGGGGTCATATTATTTTAAGGATTTAATGGTCGTCTCAATTTCTTGTTTTAAAATAGGGGCTACCAGAGAATCCAATTTGTCTAGGGACATATAGTGGAGGGTATGGCTGCCAAATAATGTTGAATATCCAGATCTGATGAACCTGAGACAGTATGAAAGGCACACAAATGGTTTGCACAAGGTCTAGAATGTTCTCAGTGCCAGACACCACAGTACCATTCAGAGCCATCAAAGTCACCATAACTCAATTTACAGCTCTAGTTCTGCAACTAGAAAAACATCACCACAGGAAGTTTTCCCAGGGTACATATCCTGTGTTCATACAACATGGAAGAAGCTCTTGTATATTGAAGCCCTCCCATTTCTTTTTAAGGTTAGACAACTGACTGGGGTTCACATGCTGACCCTCATTAATAAGAGAATGCAATTTTGCCAATTGATTTCTAAGAGTTAAATATCTGTGATATTGTGAAACATGTTTAGTATGAGCATGTTTCTGAACAAGGACTTAGCATTCAATTTAGTTTTCACCCACCAAAGACTAAGATCAGTCTGCAAGCATGCTAGGGACATCCTAGCTTTCAGTAAATCCTGTATATCATCATAGACAGAGGGCAAGTCCAATAAAGTTGTATTTAATTTCCAGTATCCCCTACCAATAGGAACATGTTCCTCCAGACCAGTGCCTATGGAGCGATGGCATGGTCAGTACTTTCAAAGGTAGATGTTGCTCAGTATGGATCTTTATAAATTTTGATAAAATACAAAATCAAGTAGTAGGAGAGGACACCTTATAAAAGGTGTGCCCTCAGTGGGGTGTATAGAGCGATATGCATACAGAAGGCCTACTTTTTGGATAATGGACTTAAGGCAGTTGGTGTCACAAAATTCTTTTGTGCCTTTGCCCCTATCCTGAATTTCCAAAACACAATTAAGATCCCCAGCCCAGATAATGTGTTTTGTCGTAAATAAATAAGGTTGCACAGCAGTGAACAGCATGACCCTATCTTTCTTTTTTTGAGGTGCATACACAACTATCACCCTCCAACATGCATTATCAAAGGAAACATCCAACAGTAAGCTCTACCAGGAAAATATCCATGACTCTGGTGACACAAAACCTATCCCATGAAACAAAACTCCAACCCTGTCACAAACCTCAGTACCATAGGAGAAATAAGAAGGACCCCAGCACCACAACCTGCATGCTGCCGTAATGAGAGAGGAGGTATTTAGTTTGGTATCTTGTAACAAAACTATATCAAAACCCAAATCATGAAGGGTGGAAAAGGAAAGAAGCCTCGTTTAGCATTTTTCACACTGTTAACATTAACAGTGGCAATACTCAAGGAGGAAGAAGACAGGGAAAATAAAAGGAGAAAATTGTGAAAACCAGGAACAATCAAGTTACCTCACCTCATCTGGAATGCTTATGAGTGGATTTGCCCCAAGTGACTATTTGTTCAGGAGGCATTGGAAGGGAGTTTGTTCTCCTTCAGAATCAGGGAGATAATCTGCTTGGAGGAGACAGTGGAAGATGATTCAGAATCTTTCCCAAAATCAGATTCAGACAACAAGTTAGAGAGGGAGCAAACTTGTTCTGTGTGGAAAGACTGGTAGGCTAGTGGCAGATTTAGCAATTTTGACCTGGGCCTGTTCTGCTTTAGAGTTCTCTTACTAGTAGCTACCACAGAAGTTGGGGGCATCAGCACTACTGGGTCAGCAGTGGAAAAGAGAAGGCTCAGGTAGTTCGAAGAAGAAACTTGGGGGGATTGAGTCATGTTCTAAAAGGACTGGGGTAGGCAGAACTGGATAAAGAACAGGTTCCTCAGGGATAATAGGTAGAGGTCAAGGCCAGAAGGTGAGTCCATCCCCCTGAAGGAACCAGAGGCTCAGAGGGCAAAGAAACATGCACAGTTTCAGCAGGAGGAGGAGGCTGTGGAACCCTGTGAGATGCCGTGCTCTTCTTTTAGCATCAATGATAATTGAATCCTAACAGGTTTGATCAGTCCTATTATGGGATGCCCAAGGCAGGACCAATTTGCGTGCCCCTTGCTCACACAAATTACACATCATTTCATTCTGACATGAAGAACTAGAGTGTCCAAATTCTAAGCACAAATTACAATGGAGTCTATCACCTGTGGAACTTAAATGCAGAAAGAGCCATATTTGAAACACATCTTAGTTTGGCCGGATAAAACAGTGACCCCTATCCCTACCTAAGAAGAAACTGCTGGGAAGATGTTGAGGACCAATATTGCTGGATTTAAGCTAACTTTATACTTTCACCCCGTCCAGATACGCTCTGCATCCATAATGGGTTATGGAGGGCCTAAGAGGTCACAACGCTTATTTCAGCCAATGAAAGATATTGTGTACAGCAACACTTTCATTTCTAAAAAGAATAGTAACACATTTAATAGCAGGTTTTGAAAGGAGGTATCACCCGAAAAGGTAACCATAAAGCAGAATGTTTTACTTTTTCATATTTAGACCAAAATCTGTCTAGCCCTGAGGAGATTTAAAGCTCACATCATACAATATATCTCCTGACACATGTATCAGGGCATACAGCTCATTACAGAAACAACCCCAAGGAATCCTTACAATTTTCTACCCACATACAGTCTGTCTGGTGGAGTGTCCAAGCCCCTAAATACTGTGAACGCACAGCGTTACGATGTTGTGCAGGATGGGGCTGTTGTACAAAATGGTCCTTTTTCTGAAAGAAAGCCCAGGTATTTCTAGCAATGTCAGCTTCAGACTCCATAGGGACAGGTAAGTCAGTGTCCATGTGGTCCTCCCAAGTAGTAGGCCACTTACTCGGTCCCTCATCCCTGAGTCAATGAATGACTCGATTACAGGCTCAGGCAGTAATGTCTGAGAGGGTCGGATGCTGAACATAATCCGCATGCAGCTCTAGGTTGGAATCTGTGACAAATGGAGTGGAAGAGTAACAGGCTGAGGTGGAGCCAAACCCTGTTGGTGTTGCGCTTCTCTAGCAGGAGAGCCAGGTATGGGGCTATGTAAAAGGTCAGGAAGCCACTGTCCATGTGGCATTTTCGTCCAACCAGCCCAAAATCAATGAAAGTTCAAGCGCCATCTGTAATTTCAATAGGGAGGAACAGTCAAAGATTGAGAAGCCGCCTCCCATGATGTAAACCCAACAAATTCCCTCTGCATTATCAGCAGCAACAGCAGTAGGATGTTTACTTACAGGCAACAAAGTAGTATCTGAAGGAACAGCAGGGCTATGGTTTGAGCAGTACAAGCATCTAGAGGGATAGCATGTGGTAAAGAGACAGACAGTGGAGGAATTCCACCCAAACGAAACTCCACATCAGCACTAGCGACAACATAACTCTCAGGGAGTGTGTCAAAAGTTCAGGTTCAGGTGGAGAACTCTCCATTGCAGAGCGTGGTAAGCAGTGTTGTACCACCTCTCCCAACTCATTTTGCAACAGGGAAAGAACATACCGCAGATTTTCCTGACAAACTTTATGTAACCATGCTTCTTCCAAGGTCTTATCAGACTGTAGAAATGTAGTGTCCTCATCTGGTGCATCCGTGTGAGACACAGATAGTTCAGCAGACATTTCGCTCTCCACAGAGTCAAGACCAGTAATTTCAATCTCCATAGCTGGACCAGCAGGGAGGAGATTAGCTCACCTGCAGGTACACCAGCAGACTGACTTCCATCCAAACAGAGGCCATGGGTTCAGCAGCTCCCCTACCAATGAGTAGAGAATTTTCCCTGTGTCCTGGGCAAATTTTCCCCATTCACTAAAAGTACCACCAACAGCTTAATCTGGTTCAAGGTCAGTTGACATTCATCTATATATCCGCCCCAGGTCGTGCCTGAAAATAGGCAGAATTTGTCTAGTGCACTTACCTGGTCAACAAAAACTAAATAAATAAATACATTTACCCAAAATTTGTAAAGTACTGACTTCATGCTGTTCATGTAGTATCTTAATTTCATCTAACAGATGTCCAGGTTTAATGCATTTTGAGCAGATATAAGAATTTGTATTTTGATCAACTGCATGTGTTGTGTACATAAAACAACTACAGCATTTAAAAACAGAGCCATCATTGCACATTATGGCAAAAGGTTATCTGAAGGGTTATAAGCAAACATTATTGATACTTGGTATGTTGGAGTATATCAGGGGCAGTTTGAAATATTAAATAGAAGCTCCACTACCAATTTATCCTTATTACTTAGAAAACTTAATACTTAGATCCTGTCCTTAATACTTTGAGACAGATGATATTTACCTTTTCTGTTTGTTGCCTTTGTGGTGTTATAATATCCTGCCCTTCCCTCCATCCACGTTGTACACAAGAACAGGCATGTGTCTGCGTGTATCTCCACATGCATTCGCCCACTCAAGCTCACCTCGCTTGCTCAGAGGGCAATTTTAAACTGTTGCAACCAGGAAGTGAGTCAAGGTCATTCATTCATGACCTAGCTGCCATCAAAATTAAGTAATATATTAAGTATTTCTGGTACCCTTCGGGCCTCTATCCTGAAAGTGCTTCATGCAGTTCAAAACATTGTAGTTTAAAATATATTTTTTTAAAAAAGGTACGTGTAGTGATGTAGTAGTTCACTCTGTGTAGTGAACTACAAATCCCAAAAGTCCCTTCCAAGCATCCTGTTAAGGAAATGTTCAGTGTCCAACCCCTGAGCAAATATCTATTGCTCATTTGTTAGTGAAATATCAAAGCAAGATAAACATTTTTCCACAGCTCCCACATATAGTCAGCAGTGTAATCTCAGTAAATAAACAGGAAAATAGAGGGAAGCTCAGATACACAGCACATAAGTATTATGAGGTGGGGAACGGCAGCTGGCTTACAAGCATATAGGTTGCAGAAGGAGGTAGCAGATAGAGCAGATGTAAGGGTTACAAGCCTGACCAGCACTGCAGACACAGAGACAGACTCTGAAAAAATAGCACAACAGTTTGCTAAATTCTAATCTAAATTATGTAAAAAGACAATATGCCACTACAGATCAAAATTAAAACTCAAACCTTCCTAGATTAACCATGGAGGATGACATGGGTCAGATGCCTTGATTAGTGACTTAGAAGTGACCAGAACAATAAAGGATCTCCCTAAAACAAGTCTCTTGGCCCAGATGGATTTAACTCTAATTTCTACAAGGCCTTTTGTGATAAATTTTCTCCAGTGTTGGGCAGACTCTTTAGACATTCCTAAAGGAAGGCATTATTCCAGGGTCATGACATGAGACAGTTATCACTGTTCTGCCTAAGCCAGGAAAAGATCCCAACCTGTGTGACTCATACAGACCTACATCCCTATTAAATTAAAATTTAAAAATATATACTAAAATTATTGCCATAAGGTTACAAAAAGTCATACCCAACCTTATAAACCCTGATAAGACCAGCTTTATTCCTTCTGCCATTTGAAGGATAATATTAGGAGAATGCTTAACATATTGAAAAGGTAAAAAAACATAAGGAAGCCCAAACAGAAATTCTAAATGACACAGAGAAGGTCTTTGACAGGCTTAACTGGTTATTTTACAACTAACTATGGAACAAATGGGTACTATGGAGGGCTTTCTGAAGTCTTTAGGGGCCTTATGTAGCTTTGCATGAGCCAAGGTAAAAGTAAATGGCATGCTATCACCTAGGTTAAATACAGAAAGATGCACCCAACAAGGATACCCCTTGTCACCACTTCAGTTGACAGTTAGCATGGAACCACTGGAAGCAATAAGAACAAATCAAAATATACAGGGTGTCACAGTGAAAAGAGTAAAAACAGAATATCCCTATACATTGATGATACAGTTATGTACTTGAGGGCTCCACAGAAAAACTTAGAACCACTTTTGAAATTTTGAATGACTATGCAGACATTTCTGGCTTCATAATGAATTTTTCAAAACTGAAATGATCAAAATCAGTGCTGGAGTTGCAGGAGAAGTTAAGGTCATCTTGCCTCATAAGTGGGAAGCAGAGGTCATCAGTTACCTAGGGATCCAGATTCCTAAAATTGAAATAACCTTTATAAGTGAATCTACTGAAAACAAAAATCTTTGCTGCATAAAAAGATGGGAACTATTATCCCTAACATTCACAAATAGTCTGGAAGTGCTTAAAATGAATGTGTTTCTGAGGCTACTGTTTTACTACATCTAATATTTCCTATCACAGGGTGGGAGTGGAAAGATTAATAGGGGTAACTAAATGCTTTATTTGGAATAGGTGCAGACCTAGATTGAAATTGTCCATGCTGATGAAAACAAAGAAAGAGGGAATATGGCCTCCCAAATCCTAAAGAATACTACAGTACACAGTAGCTCAGTTAGGGATTTAGTAGATATCAGTAATCCATTTAAAGAAACAGCTTGGAAACAAATAGAAGAGGGTATCAACAGGAAGAGGCACTTAGATACCTTGGTATGGACTGTACAGACAAACCAGGACATAGAAAATATTACAAGTAAACGGACTAGGCATACCTTTAAGACATGGCTGGACACCAAAAAAGACTTTCAATAAGAGTTACAAAATCCCAACGCATTCCTATTTGGAAAAACAAAAATTCACACTAGCATCTTTAGTTATAACCTTCGAGAAATGGACAAATAAAGGCTTAGTGTACTTAGCACAGTTATAGCAATGATGGTATTTAAATTATTTAACCAAATCCAACAGGAATTTCAACTACCTAAGTCTGATATATTCAGATTTTTACAATTTAGGGAAATGTATATAAGAACGAGAAAACCTAGATAAAATCTGGGATTCTATCTCCCACTGGTAGAAAAATTACACATTCTTTCATTCTTTCTTGTCAAGAAGATAGGAAAGACATATTCTCTGACCTATACACCATACTCAACTCTAACACAGATAGCTCAGAAGTGGAAAAGGTGCAGCTCGATGGGAAGAGGAGATGAACCAAATGTTAATCCTAAGCAATGGCTGCAAGTGTGACAATCAGCACATAAAACAACACTATCTAGAAGCTGGAGAGTTCTGATGGAAGGTGATAAGTAGGCTCTTTTAACACCTGATATAACAAGACACTCAGCACAAATGCTTTGAATAAATGCTGGAGAGGATGTGGAGAAAAGATACATCCACACATCTTAATTGGGAATGTAGGCTAATCCAGGATTCTAGGAAGAGGTAGGAAACTGGATTGCTAAAATTATGGAGATCTCTTCCCAGTTAAATGTTTTTTATATAGTAATTGGATTGCCCCAGATGACTTAAGGGCAATCTAAAAATAATTTAATGTACTGATAGTGGCGGCAATGAAAACCATTAAACAAAAATGTCTTGTGCAAACAATCCCATCAATGGGAGAATGGTTACAAAATTGTAAAAGATTAAAACCACAGAGGAGATGTCTGCAAGATTGGCTTTGAAGACAGATAGGTTTAACACCAGCTGACTTCCATTTGCCCACATGCTAGTAGAGCTGGAAGGAACCACTGTACTAGAACAACTTTTACATGATTATATTATTTATTTATTAGATCATTGGTTTACAGACCTTTGAGTCATAGACTCGTTTACAAAGGCACCTCGTCAAGAGAGCAATACATCTCAGCAAACAAAACAGTACAGTATATAATGCTTAGATTAAAAAGCAACCAGTGTTACAGGCATTCACTGGTGGTACATGCTTGTTAATAGGTAGATCACAGTAGTCATAGTATAGGTACATGAGTACCATGTCAGGTAGCAAGCAGAGATATTTTATTACATTAGTCAGCAGATGTTGCATGAGACTAGATACATAGTTATTCACTAGAGCAGTTTTAGACATACATAGAAAATATGAACATCGAAGAAGCCAGCAGAAGAAGGCCATTTGGTCTATCAAGTCTACTCGTTTTTTTTTGCTATTCACTTTTTATTAAGTTTTAAGACCAGCCAGGGTACAGAGATTTACAATGCATATCAAGTCTACTCGTATTGCAGGGTCCACAACTTGAGCTAATGTCCTTACCTCCCTCCCCACTCTCCCCATCCTCCTACCCGTGATCCTTATCTTCCCCATTCCTATCCCAGCCTCTCTTAAAGCTGCCCACTGTCTTCAATAAGATGACCTCTTCTGGCAGCGCATTCCAAGTGTTCACCACCCTCTCTGTGAAGAAGTGTTTCCTGACCTCCCTCCTAAACCTCCCACCCTCCAGCTTAAGACTGTGCCCCTCATGTTATGGATGCCACTCAGCTTAAAGAGACTCTTCCTATCAACCTTATTTATCCCTTTCAAGTACTTGAAGGTCCCACTCATGTCCCCCATCTCTCCCGTCTTCCAGGAGTACATGTTCAGTGCCCTCAACCTCTCCTCATATGCCTTACCCTGCTACATAAGAAGAACACTGAATTTGCTGTTCCAGTTGTGAGATGGTTAAATTAAAATTTATCTAACCATATGTTCAGGTCAGTTTGGTTTATAGAATCACTATTAATTAGGTTTTTAAGAGACTTTAAAAGCTAGACCAAATGTGAATTGATTTATATTAAAGAGATTCACCAAGTTCACTGGCATCTGCATTTGCACCAGAGATATCGGTGCCTTACCTTCCAGGATATAAGTTGTTAAGAAGATGTCCCACAGTAGTGCTACAGTTTCTGGTAAAAAATGCTTGTAATGTAACTTTTATCATGTCTGAGGACTTCCAGTGTTAAGAAACTACGCTCCTCCCCATGCTCAGCAAAGTTGTGATCGAAGCTGGGGAGAGCATGGGGCGTCCATTACAGTCTATGGGGGCATCTTTCAGATCTTTTTTTATATTGTAATGCGTCAGTTTGTGGTGAACATAGCACTGGTCAACTAAGGCCTTGTTAGCTGACCAGTGCCCATGTTTCACCACAAACTGCCTACATGCTGCAAGAGCTGGCCTTGTTAGTCAACCAGTGCTCATGTTTCACCACAAACTGACCATTAAAATATAAAAATGATCTGAAAGATGTCCCTCATAGACTATAATGGAGTGCATCCCTGCATTCTCCCTAGCATCACATCACAACTTTGCTCAGCCCAGGGACAGAGTGTGCTCAGCTCTTAACACTGGGAAGTCCTCAGGACCTGGTAAAGTTAAATTATGAGAATGTTTTTTTATGGTAAAACTGTGGCACTATTGTGGGACATCTTCTTATCAACACATCCTGGGAGGTAAGGCACCGATATATCTGGTGCACAAGCTAAGGCTGGTATATCTCTTTAAAAATGGAAAACATTAAAACAAGCAAGGTAGAATAACCATATACTAAATAAGTCGATAATGAAAACTAAGAACAATTGTATCATAAGTAACAAGAGTAACACTGCATGTAATATTATATTGTACTTGTAACTGAGCTTCTTCAATAAACTTAGAGTAAAAAAAGAATGTAACACTTAGTTTAAAGTATAAAAATTATTTTGAAACTAGGAATAATAATTACTGGATCCAAACTGACTTAGAAGAAATATCTATGCCCAAGTATTCCTTATGGTTTTCTGAAAAATATCTCTATTCGGATATAAACATTACTAAGACATTCTTAAAGATCCACTATTATGAAAAGCTTTTATTAAAGCCAAACTGGAGTTATATTACAGTAATATACTGAAGGCAAGATACAATACTTTAAAAAATTGTAAATGTCAAAAAGAAGAAAAGAAGATCTAATACATACTTTGGCATTATACATGGTATGAAAAACCTAGACACTTTTGGCTTGGGTCTTTTATGAACTTGGATTATTTCACTAATACCAAACTTACATCCATTTTAATACATGCAGAAGATGACTGGTCTATCACAAGAGTGGCAAAGTATCGCCATATAATTTACAAGATAAGGAAAAAGCTTTCCAAGCAGGGACTGATATAGAATTAATACAGGTATGTGACTGTTATACTGTGACAACTGATCTTACAATGTAATGACACACAAATTCTAAATCTTTATTTTTCTTTTATTAATTTCTTGTAATATATTTGTAAAGATTTTGTACTGATATTTATATTGTAAAGACTTTCAAATGTTGATCAATAAACTTAACATACTTACTTAAAACTGAGTTATGTATTGCTTTAGTGTAATTTGCAATTTGTTTTCTCTCTCTTAGGCTGTTTGCAGTGGCTTACTGAATGTAATTCATGTAAGTAAGCTGCTGTCTGTACTCATTTATAAATTAGATGATGCACCAAAACAAGAGTGTCCTTGTGTGGAATGTTTTAAATGGAAATAATAAAATAAAACATAAAATTTAACTAAAACCCTTTCTGAACAGCAAAATCAAAATTGGTCATTGTAATTTCATGAACCGCCACCATGGAAGTGGAACATTTTGGTTGGGTGGCTGTGACAGAAATATGGTTCATGGAAAACCATGATTGGGACACAGCTATACCAGGATACAACCTGTTCAGAAAGTATTGGCAGGGCAAAAAGGGGTGGAGTAGCCATTTACATTTGGGAAGAAATAAAAGCCAAAGAGGTACAGGGACACCCTGGCAACACCAAGTCACTGTGGCTAACAGTAGATACAGGTAATAGAAAAACATTCAAAATAGGTGTCATTTACAAGCACTCAAATCAAGGAGTGAAGGGAGACAAAGACCTAATACAAGTAATACACAAACGGGCTGACAGAGGTGAAGTGATACTGGTGGGGACTTCAACCTCCCAGATATAAACTAGAGCATGCAATCAATAGCAACAACAAGAAGCAGAGACTTCTTATTGTCACTACAGAGTTCAGGCTGGGTCAACTGGTTAAAACCCAAACGAGGGGGATGCCATTCTTGACTTGGTCCTCACAAACACTGATAGAATAAAGGACATTGACATGGGGTGCCATGTGGAAAGCAACAACCATTGTATGGTTAGCTTCATGGTAAACATAACAGAGGACACCCACCACTCAAAAATAAAAGTGCTAGATTTTAAAAAAGCAGACTTCCAAAAATGAGGACCAGCATAGGAAATGATTTAATCATAACAGTGGAGGAGGAAGAGGAGGTGGTGGATGCCATGTGGAAGAGACTTAAGAGAGCAATCCAGACAGCCACAGACCAATGCACCAGGAGGGTCAGCAAGGCAAAAAAGAAGATGAAATCCTCTATGGTTTACCAAAGAAGTGGCTGCAATAGGGAAAGAAAAAAAGAAGGCATGCAAGTTATACCAGGACACTAAAACAGAAAAGGACTGGGATTCATACAAAGACAAAATGAAAGAGACCAGCAAAAGAATTAGACAGGCAAAAGCCCAGACAGAAGCAAACATCAGAAGGGATGAAGAGAGGAGAAAATCCTTCTTTAGATGCATCAGGAAAAGAAGGAAGGTGAAAGGAGGTATAGTAAAGATTGCTACTGTAGATGGAGAACAACAGAAGATGACCCAGAGAAACCAGAAATCCTCAGCAAGTACTTCTGCTTAGTGTTTGCTGAGGAGGATTTGGGAGATGTCCCAACACTGACAGAACACAACACCCCTGGACCAAGGGTCGATACTAGCCCCTTCACTGAGGTCGAAGTACTGGGGTGCTACATAAACTAAAGGTTGACAAGGTCATGGGGCCAGACAAGATGCACATCAGAATCTGAAAAGAAGTGGTGTTGGAACTGGCAGCACCACTGGTAAAACTATTCACCAAATCCTTGAAGAGTGGAATCGTGCCAAAGACTAGAAAAGGGCAATAATGGTCCCACTCACAAATCCAGCAGCAGGAAGGAGTCTGGCAATTACAGACCAGTAAGCCTCACATCTTTCTCCAACTAATGAATTCATTGGCTCACACAGGTGGTTACTGCTGCTACCCATATTCATGGTCATTCTCTAGATTTAGTGTTCACCTTGGGTATGGAGATCACGGGACTGGTGGTGGAACCAGTCAGGTGGTCTGACCATTACTCTGTAGAGTTCAATTTTGAGACCCCCTTATAAGACCCACCCTTTTGGAGATGGTCCAGTACCACCCTTTGAGGGAGTTACCCCTGAGGGTCTGATGCCGGTGCTGGACCTATCGAGTTGGTCGATGGAGTGCATGGAACCAGATGCCTTAGTAGTGCACTATAATAATATGGTGTCAAGGCACTGGATTCCATTGCGCTATCCGAGGAATTTCTTCCTCCGCCTCGATCCCTTTGGTTTGATGGGACTTTTGAGGGAGTTGAGGAGGAAGGCGAAGATTGGAGCGCTGTTGGCGGAAATCTGGCCTGGAAGGTGACAAACTTAGATTGATGGCCCATTATGTGGACTATCAATCAGTAATCTCCCATAAGAAGGCAGAATTCCTGTCCAGGGAGATAACTGCATCAAGAAACCGACCTGCTCAGCTCTTCCAGACCGTTGACAGACTGTGCAATTCAGCCTGTCTGCGGGGTCGGAGAGCTTTTCTAAATACAGTGTGATGAGTTTGCTCGGTTTTGAGGATAAGTGTCATCAATCAGATCGGAGATTAGCGGCATGCGTTCAAACGAGCATCACAGTGACCAACATGGGGTTACATGCCTCGGCCTGTCTGGATGGATTTCACCAACCAGCGATCATGGATATCATGAAGATTGTCCAAGGTCTGCGACCGACTTGCTGTAGTTGGATCCGGTCCTCTGAGCCTCCTTGTGGGATGCATGGATCACGATTGGACCAATCCTTGAAAGGATGGTCTGGGGTTCTTTGGATCAAGGGGTGTTTCGAGGTCCTTGAAAGAGGCTGTCGTGACACCCTTTGAAAAACCTTCCCTTGACCCCGACTGCCTTGCTAACTACAGACCGATCTCTAACCTGCCCTTTTGGGCAAATTGAGAAAGTAGTCACGTTACAGCTTGATGACTTTCTTACCACCCATGAAGTCTATGATCCTCTCCAGTCCAGTTTCAGGAAGAGGCATAGTGCGAGACTGCATTAGTTCGGGTGCTTAATGATCTCCTAATAGCAAGAGAGATCAGAAGAGCCGTTCGATCTTGGTTCTTCTTGATCTCTCTGCAGCGTTTGACACCGTGGACCATGGGATTTTGCTGGATCACCTGTGGCTACTCTGTGGACTATCAGGGACAGTCCTCAGATGGTTCCATTCTTTCCTCACAGGCAGAAATCAAAGGGTAGTTTCAGGATTTTTCTTCTGCTCCCTTTGCTCTGTCTTGTGGGGTGCCGCGAGAGCTCTGTGCTTTCCCCATGTTGTTCAAGGTGTACATGCTACCGTTGGGAGACATTATAAGGCGTTATGGGCTGAGTTTTCACTGTTATGCAGATGACACTCAGCTCTATATGTCCTTTGTACCTGAACAAAATGATGCTGTCTCGGTTTTAAATAACTGCCTCGCTTGAGATTCAGGATTGGATGAGTGCGAACTGGTTGAGGTTAAACCGGATAAGACTCGCGGTATTAGTCGTTGACCCGGTCATTATGCAAAGAAGTTGACTCCTGGGGTCCCTCTGGTTTCTTCTTAGGGATACCCAGTTGAGACCTTCTGAACAGGTGCGAAATCTGCGTTATTTTTTGACAATGCGCTGACACTAAAGATGCAGGTGTCGGCCACTGTCAAATCTTCCTTTACCATCTGAGGAATATCGCCCGGATAAAACACCTTGTTCCACATGATGACCTTCCTGTGCTGGTCCACGCTTTTGTTTTTCCTGTCTTGATTACTGTAATGCTTTATATCTAGGGTTGCGGGGTAGATCTCTGTGCCTGCAGCTGGTGCAGAATGCAGCAGCAAGGTTGTTGACAGGGCTACCAAGAACTTGCCATGTCACACCTGTGTTGCTCGAACTGCACTGGCTGCCAGTGCAATGGAGAATCACCTTCAAGGTCGCATTGCTGACCTATAAGACCCTACATGACCAGGGACCAGGCTACCTGCAAGATCTCCTTTGTCCCTATCATCCTTTCTGCCCTCCGCTCCACTGGCGAGGGATTGCTAGAATTCCCAGGGTTTGTTTTAAATCATCTGGGGCAAGGGCTTTTCTTTATGGCCCCGACCCTGTGGAATTCTCTACCTCATCAGATTAGAGAGTGCCTGTCCTGGAAGCATTTAAGAGATCCCTGAAAAGTAATCTTTTTTACTGCCATTTGGTTAGTTTATCTTATGGTTATTTCATTGTTTTTCTGATTTTATTTATTACTGTTGATGTTTTATCTCTGCTTTGTATCAGCACTTTGATTTCTTGAAAAGCACTTTATAAATAAATTTTGATTTGATTTTGATTTGATTTAGTGGGGAAGTTGATGGAGACACTACTCAAACAGGGGATCATAGCATTCCTTGAAGCCAGCAGCCAACAGGATTCCAAACAGAATGGTTTCACAACAGGAAGGTCATGCCAGACAAATCTGCTAGAAGTTTTGATTATGATACAAAAATTGTGGATGAGGAAGGGCAGTGGGTGTGGCATACCTGAACTTTCGCAAGGCCTTCAACTCAGTTCCACACAAAGGCTGGTGAAGAAGCTAGACCACACAGGGTTAGACAGGACATAGTGAGATGGGTACAGAATTGGTTACAGAGCAGAACACAGAGAGTGCAGGTAAATGGAGCACTCTCTTCAGACAGTAGGGTGACTAGCGGGGTGCCCCAGAGCTTGGTACTGTGACCTCTGCTCGTCAATATTTTATATCAGACATCGCTAATGGGCTAGAGGAAAGGGTGTGCCTATTTGCAAACAACACCAAAATATGCAACAGGGTAAACACCTCAGAGGGAGTGGGCAGATGGAAGCTGAACTCAAGAAACTTGAAGAATGGTCTGGAGCATGGCAGCTGAGGTTCAATGCCAAACAGTGCAAAGTCATGCACATAGGAAAAAGAAATGCAAAGAAGACATATTACCTAGAAGAGAAAGACTAGCTGCCACAAACTAGAGTATGATCTGAGAATCATACTGTCAGACAACTTGAAAGTGGAAAAACAGTATGAGAAGGCAGCATTGAAGGTCAATGGAATGCTGGGATGCATTGGGAGAGGAATCACAAGCAGGAAGAGAGGTGGTCTTGCCACTGTACAGATCACTCATCAGGCCTCATCTGAGTACAGCATCCAGTTCTGGAGGCCCCAGCTCAGAAAGGACATTGACCAGGTGGAGACGGTGCAGAGAAGGATGACAAAAATGATTCAGGGATTGCAGGAGATGTACCATGGAGAAAGACTGAGAGAACTGAACATGTACTCCTGGAAGAGAGAAGAGAGTAGAGGCATGATTGAAACATTCAACTACATAAAAGCATAAATAAGGTACAGTCTCAAGAACTTTTCATTTCAAGAAGGGGAGCGGGACCAGGGGTCACAATCTAAGACTGCAAGGAGGGAGGTTCACCACCAACATTAAGCATTTTTTTCTTCACAGAAAGATAGGTGAATGCCTAGAATAGCCTGACCCCAGAGGTGGTGGGAGCTAACACAATAGTAGGATTCAAGAATGCATGGGAGAGGAGGTCACGTAATGCCTCCAAGCTAGCAGCTGCACTTCTATACCGCTCCTGCCTTTACTGAGTTAATTTGGTCCTTTTTTCAGTTATTTTCTTCCCCATTCTCAGTCTTACCTCAGGAACAGGTCTCAAGACTTTATTGATTGCTGTTTGGGTGGAATTTGCTGGTTTCTCACTGCAGCATGGATGCTGAAATGTGGCAGGCTCTGCTGCACCACACGTCACCTCCAACACTGGACAAAAGTTATAAAAGGCAAAAGCCCAGGCGCTGCATCTGGACATTCTTCGCTGCTGCTCTGGCCCCCTCCACTCACTGAGGAAAAGTTCTTAACAGAAATTCAACCTATAAAGGACTATATTAAATGCTTCTTGGAAGAGCTGAAATCACTTAGACTCGACCTTAATGCTATCACATGGAGGGTTGAGGATTTGGAAGCCAGGGCTACTCCTTAGAAAGTTAGAAGGACTGTACTGAACCAGGGATTGTCCTGCTCCACCAAAAGTTATTCAAAATGGAATCAAATTGGAGGACTTAGAAGGACGAACAGGAGAAACAACATTGTGATCTTTGGATTACCTGAAGATGTGGAGGCTGCCACCCTAATTAAATTTGCACAGAAATTTCTAGAACACATTGCTGGGCCGTCTCCAAATAATGTTTACTATGTTGTTGAATTGGATCATCAATCTCTGCAGGTCCATCCACCACGGGTCCCCCAGACCATTTATTTTGAAATTACTTAATTCCCTTGATAGGCAGCATGTACTCCAGAAAACAAGGGAGCTGGCAGAAGTTACCTGGGAAGGCCACTGGGTCAGAATTTCGTAGGACTTGCCAGCTGCGACTCAACAAAAGAGAGCTGCATTTCACCCTATTGTGGACAAACTCTGGCTGCCACCATTCATTTTAAAGTTTTGTACCTGGCCAGGCTTGAGGTATACTGTAATGACACCTGGCACACCTTTGATTCCATGGAGCAGGTGACTAAAGAACTGAAGAAGCTGCTGCTGGATTTGTTCCCAACTACTTGATGGTGATCTTGGAGGATATATCTGTCTAACTGGTCCTTGATCTTAACAGTTCTATTGGACTTGGTATGCTACAGTTATGCTTGTATTTGGTAGCACTATTTGCTTCATCTCTGTGTTGGACCGGACCCTCTGAGTTCCAGGGTGGATATTAGCTGCTTAGTTCATGGACAACAGCTTTTAAAGAAAAATGTTTAGAGAGGGTGTTCTACTACTCGTTTCTTGTCATCTTGCCTGCTCCCCTTACAAGTGTGTCTGGCTTTTTGGAGGGAGCTCCTCTGATCAGTTCTGGTGCTGGGCTGCTGTATAACACTTCACCCGATGGTGGTAGTTCACTGCTACATTTTCTTTGAGGTAGGACTGTGTTACATGAGGTCCCTGCACCCTGATTGATACCCTGAGTACACTGCAGACAGCTAGCATTTATGTTTATGTTATGCTAACATATAGGGCTAAGGACATCTACCGTACAAGAGTAGATGCCAGGATATGTATACATGATTGCTATATGCTTTACTTTCTAATATACAATGCATTTCTTGCTTACAAGATGTTAGGACACTTGTATCCTTGTAATGTTATGATATATGAGTCGGCATTGCCATCTTCTGATGATCTGTATTACTACATGGCCATGTACAGAACTGTACTTCTTTGTTTCCACAAAGTGATGACTATAACAAAATTGTATAATGTTATCTAGGACTGTGGAGCCACCACTAATTTAGCCAATAGGGCTCATCTCTGTAACTAGAAATGTTTGTGTCTTACAGTAACTATGGTAACTGTCTTAGGCATATAATATAAGACATTATGTCTTTTACCTCGGAGATATGGAGACACAGAGATTCTCGAGGTATAGGGAACGCTAGCATTGGCTCCCAGTTCTTAATGGCAAGAACTGCTTAGGACAACTGTGATTTTCCTTTGGTAGTAATAAACAAGATTTATTACTCTTAAGCAATGTGTCTGTGATTCCTTGTATTCCCATTATTGCCAAGAACCTGAGGGTGAGGGTTTAGACCTCCTGACAATTGATGACCACATGCAGGCAATATTTGGTGTATGCAAAGTTTTCACTAGTTGGTACTACTTTCCTTCTAATGGGGACAGAAGGTGCACACCGCATCACGCTCCCATTTTTACCCACCTTCTAACGACTTGCAAAGTCTGGCTGCTTACTCGGTGTGTCGATGCCGACTAACCTCACCCCACAGCAGTTTTGAATTGCAAGCTAGTAAGTGCACAGTAGCCCACCTGTGAACTAGTGCACCTGTTGTGGATTGATACACAGCATGGTGTATTTTCACAGTTTGATTTACATTCCCTCCACTAAATGGCCAGCGTATCAAATATCTGTGCAGACTTGAGACTCGATGTCTCGAACTTCCTTGCTCCCATGGAGAATGGGCTGACTTTGTGCGGGATGCAAGTCAATCCACCAACCCGTACTAGGGGATTCAACCCAGTACTCAGAGCAGACACACAGCCAAGCGTGAAGCTAAATGGCTGTTGTCGTCACACTCTACACTGCTTTGAAGCCTCGAGCGAGGTTTCGAACCCTTGATCTGCAATTATCATCTCTCAAGCAGGAGATGGGACTGCAGGAAACTGAATGTTTGAAAAGAGAGCAGGATTTGGGTCTGAGCTCCAAACTCTGTGGATTGAAAAGGATTCACTTTTGCATCATTCTGTTCAGGAAAATGAGCAGGAACTTTGTATGTTGAAGCATGAATGTGAAAGTTTGAGACAGTATAAGGGGCAGGCATTGCAAATGAATGACTTATTAAGTAGAACTAATGATCAACTCTGTGAGGAGTTGAGAGAGCTTCAGAATGAGATGAACCAGGTGCGTAACAATTTAGGAGTAGCTACTAGAGACAATCGTGAATTAAGCACTGCAGATAGTGTTACAGAAGCAGTTACGGATGATGTGGATCAGAATGTTGCTAAAGTTAGTCATGAGGATTGTGAATGTAAAATGGTGAAACTGTGCTGGTCATCAAGCGATGGGCGGCATAGCCCCGTCCTGACGACGTCATCTGAGGAGGAGAAATTGATGATGACATTCTCAGTACAATTCCCAGTCACGCCCTACTATGGTCCAGTGACTCCCACCCCACCATCCACAGTATGGTGGACCCCCATCACATTACACCACATCCCTACGTCATCAACGGTATGACGACCATCATGATGAGGGGAGCAAGCCCAGGCCTAGTCCCAATGGCACCACCAATCACCGTTATTTCTGTGGATGATAAGGAAGAGATAGAAAATGATTGATACTGCCTTTGGCAATGTGACCCTTCCCAAGAGAAACAAATGGGTTCTCTGAACACAGATTAAGCAGCTGCTACAGGACGCTGCTACTCGGGAAGAATGGTCCACACTGTGACTGAAGTTGCAGCTCAGGTAGCCCTGCAGGGCACCCAAGACAATCTACCTCTGAGCGATCATCCCAGCAGTTCCTACAAATGGCCCACTCTGTTCAGCAGATAGCTGACAGCATTGGTCAGATGAGCCCGTCCGATAACCTTAGTTGCCACTTGGAAAGTTGCATGCTAAATGTGAAATGCTTAGTCTCACTGCAGACTACCAAGTCCAGATCCTACGCCAGACCATTGATTCTGGCCTATGGGTGAAACTCCCAATGCTATCCAACAGGATAGCTACACCACCTGACAAAGTCGCAGCTGAACTCGTTACTGCACATAACTCAGGTGTGGTTGGAGTGATGCTTGCATACCCTGTGAAACAGAACACAAAGGAAAGTCCAGCAACCTTCCACCACAGGCTTTGGATGGCCTACCGAGCAGGAAAGAATCTTGCAGTAGAGGCCGCAGATGTGGACCTTATTGAGTACAAGACCTTGTTCCTTTGGAACATGATCCCTGCAGTGCGAGAGAAGGTAGAGCCAACCACCTATCCCACCACGGAGAGGTTTGCTGATATTCTTCAGAAAACACAGAGAGTTTAGCAACTCTACATCCATTATTCAAGCTGCAGCTCCAAAAGGTAGCTGCCATGGAATCCATCCCAGAGACCATGACGCACTACATGGTGGAAGGGCAGGCACATGAGAAACAGCCCCTCCCACAGATAACCAATACCCCCAGCAGGCCCAACAACAATCTTGTGGTGGGAACTGGAACTACCATAAAAACAAGAAACACCAGAAAAACAATAAGGGTAAACAACAGAGACCAGGCCGTTCATATAGGGAAATAGCCGATGAGAACCGAGCCTCTGAGACCTTCTCGGGAAAGTGCGCTCCGTAGTGGACACTGTCCCAGTTCAGGCCCTTGCTGCACTACAACCAGGAGATCAGGCCTCCAAAGGACCGTGGAGATATTGGAAATTCAGGCTGTCAGGCCCTACGGGCCTGAACCCAGAAGCGGCCTATATAGCATCAGTACAGCATGGTGAAATGGTTCACAGGAACCAGGCCCAAACACTCTTTCAGGAGCTTCCCCATGCTTCTACTGGTATGGATTGACAATTACAGGCCCCAGTCCATATTGTAAACAAGCTGGTCTTGGATACAAATGGAAGGCCCTGCACAGAGGCCAAGGTCAGGGCAAGCTACTTACAGTATTGCTGGATATAGGTGCGGCAGTGTCTGTATTGCAGGATGATGATCCAGACACATCACCTTGGTCTACCAGATGGAAGCCAATATGTCTGGTGTAGGCAGAACTAGGCTACCTGCGTACTGCTCCCTGCCACTACCTGTGACACTGGGACACCTGAAGGCATATCACACCTTTCAGCTGATGGTACTGCATGATCACCCTAGTATTATTGGAATTGACTTCTTGGCACCACACGGCTGTGTGGTAGACCTGGCTAACATGCTGTTGATACAGATTCTGGGACAGTATCATACTGTCATGATTCCTGACTCACATGTGGTTGCAACAATAGTCGCCAATGACAAAGTATGATGTCATAGATTTATTCAAGAACCACAAGCTTTTTCTGAAGCTCCTTCCCATCCTACAAAGGCATCTGGAGGCATTTGCCACTAACAAGCATGATTGTGGCAAGATGCACACAGTCATTGAAGTGATAGGCCCAGCCTATAAGAGGCAAAAGGCAATACTCTTTTCCATCCGAGGCCTTGCCTTCTCTTAGAGAAACAATCAAATCACTCCTCAAGCAAGGTGTAAATCAAAACCTGTGTTTCTACTGTGAATTCCCTAGGTGGCCTGTGAAAAATCCACAGGCGCATGGAGACTTACAATTGACTACAGGAGACTAAACCAGGTCAACCCAACTGTACCCTAATGGTGGCATCAGCACCACATTTGCTACGACTACTGACCCCTGATCAACAATGGTTTAGTGTTCTGGATATCTCCAATGGTTTCTGGTCACTGCCATTGGCCCCAAGAGTCAATATAAGTTTGCCTTCACCTTGAAGGTAGGCAGTACACATGGACCTGCTTACCACGGTGGTTGCATAACAGCCCCTCCCTATTCCATCTGCACATGATGGACACTCTTGAGGGTTCTCTATGCCCCAGTGCCCTTGCAGTATGTGGATGACCAGTTGCTGGCCACAGCCACACAGGAACAACATCTGGACATCTTGGATGAATTGCTGACCCTCATTCAGAGGGAAAGCCTTAAATGTAACCCAGCAAAAGCACAACTGTGCCAGAAGAAGGTACTCTTTCTTGGTCTGAGGATAACAGACAAAGGCAAAAGCCCTACCTGGAAGAAGATACAGGATTACAGGACATGTCACTGCCCACCAGTGTAGCCACCCTTAGAAGGTTTCTAGGTATGGTAAATTATTCCAGAGATTTTATTTGTGATTTTGCTCAGAAGGCCACCCTCTGTATGAACTACTGAAAAGAATGTTCCCTGGACTTGGGGCCCCATTCACACCCAATCTGTGAAGTCACTGAAGCAGGCCCTGGCCTCAGCTTCAGCTTTGGTTAACCCAATCCAGCCTTGCCATTCCATCTGAAATCTGCCACCTCTGACATTGCTATGTCTGCAGTGTTGGCCAGAAGGTCCATGGCACCCTAAGACCCATTGCATATGCATCACAACTCTTGATCCCAGTGGAACAGAAATGCAGCCTTCATGAAAGGAACCTTCTGGCTAACTACTAGGCTGTCAAGCACTTTTGTATATCATTGGGTACTCCCTAATCATCACTACAAACCACACCCCAAAAACATTCCTACTATCAGACAGAGTAAAGAATGGATCAGTCTCTAATACCAGACTGACACACTGGTCCCTCCTTCTCCAGAATAGGGACATCAAGGTCCACCAACCAAAATGCCATCCATACTGGTGCATGGCCTCCTTTTCAAGGAGAACCACATGACAGTACACTGCAGGCACCTGATTTACCAGATCCAGGCCCTTTCCTTCCTGCTACACCACAGTTACTTGAGAACACCTCATTGTGTCATGTTTTACAGATGGATCAGTTTCCTATTATCAGGAGAACAGATAGCAGAAATGGGTATATCTGTGATTTACACTTTTGATAACACTGTTAAAATTTCCAAACATTGCATTGTAGTGTCATCACAGTATGCAGAGATGGCAGCGGTGGCCTCGTCCTCAAATTCATCCAGCATGGAACCGGGGATACCATCATTTTCACAGACTCTAACTGGTTTTGTTGTTCTCTTACAGAATTTCTCCCTTCTGGCAGAAGAACTCCTTTACCTCTTCTGATAGCACCCCAGTGAACCATAAGGAACTGGTAATATACGTTCATTCACTGTCACCGAAATTTGCACACAAACTCTATGTACACAGGGTTAAGGCCCACTCCATACATGACCCCTATCATGCCTTCAGTGACACTGCTGACACCCTTGCTATGGAAGGGGCCCTGGGGGACAACTGGATGATGGACCATCCAGAAGCCAGAGCAGCTGTGCATATTTCAGCTGTCAGGAAGAAACCTGAACCCTTCTCCCATTTGATCTGTCAGAAGCTCAGCATGCTATCTCTGAACTCAAGGATGTGTTCAGATTACTGGACAAAGGTACCAGGAGAAATCTACCTGCCCATAACCCATACCAAAGGCATGAAGGTAAGTTACACTCGTCCCCAGATGACAAGCTCATTTGGTACCAGCCAGATGACACCACCACAGAATTGTTGGTGGTTCCCCATCATCTTAGGTATGAATCTTTGCATCAGGTGCTGACACCCCCACTGGTGGACACCGGGAGTGGAAACACACTTCAGAGGCTCAAGACCACCATATGGATGTCAGTACATAGATTAACTGTCTTGTTTATGCACAAAACAATCCCATCCCTACCAAGAGAAAATGCCAAGCTACTACCACAAAGGCATTCTGGCCCTTGGCATACTTTACAGATTGATTTCATTGGTCCCTGACCAATACCAGTAGAAACAACAAATATGCCTTTATGGAAACTGATCTCTTTCTAAGTGGGTTGAGGCTTTCCCACTAAGACATGCACTGCAAAAGCCACTGTCAAAATCATGGTGGAACAGATCTTCTCCAGGTGGGGCTACCTCTTAAGGTAGACTCTGACAAAGGAACCAGTTTTACAGGTGAGTTGATGAAAAGCCCTTGAACTCCTTGGAGTTCATCAAAAGTTCCACAAACCATACCACCCACAGTCATCAGGTCAAGTAGAGAGGGCCAACAGATGGATTAAGCAAGTGCTTTCCAAATTTATTGAAGACAATCCCAGGGATTGGGATTCCTTACTGCTGTTACTCCTTATGGCAATTAGGGTACACCCTCAGCCACTACTCAGTTGACACCCTTTGAGGTGATGACTGACGAAGTATGAGATTACCTGAACACCTGTTGTTTGATCTGCACACCCACTGCAGATCATGTCTCTGTGGATCAATATGTGGAAAAGTTGAGAAAAGACCTAATACACATTCATTTGTATGTGAAACTGCATGGGCAAGGCCCAGCAACAGTCCAAAATTCAGTTTGACAAACATGCACAAGAAGTGGATTGGCAAGTTGGAGATCAGGTAATGGTTCTCAGATTTGCGTATCCAACACACTCTTTCTCCAAGAGGGAAGGACCCTACCCAATTGTCAACAAGCTCAGTCCAGCAGTCTATCAAATTAGACTCATGTAAAACAACAAATTGACTGACAAATGGTTACATGCAAACCAGCTGAAACTGTATAAAGCAGTATAATTACTTTTCCTCCCCCATTCTTCGAATAGTACTAACATTGCTAATGTTTGATTTTCCTTTTCAGATACACTGACAAGCTGGCTCTCTTGTTCCATTTTCTCCTCATCTCAGAGTTATCCCCTGCATCCAAGGCATGGTAAAGCACATCCTTCCTCATCTTGACCCACCTGCAACTACTCCAGTGGGAGTCTCCATCAATGTCCCTGACAATTTGATTACAGTTCAGGAAGGTTCAGATGTCTGCCTCACTGCCTCAGTTGTTGCTCCTGATAAATCTACCCTACAAATTGAGTGGCAAACCAAGTCTCAAGGAAAAATACTCCTCATTTTTTATTTTTATTTTAGTCTTTTGGTAACTGGTGAGGCCCACTAGGCACAAGTGCCTGTTTCGGGGTGACCTGGGAGCACTGGGCAGTTAAGGACTTGCTCAGAGTCACACAGTATGCAAGTGGAGGTTGTGAGAATCAAACTCAGATCTGGTCTGCTGGATGTATCAAGCTCAATCGCACTCGTTCCTTTAACCTCTAGGCTATACTGCCAGCCCATCATGACCAAACTCTCCAAGGAAACTTTCCATGGATGGCCCAATGCAAAATTATCCCCAAATGGTATCCTGTTTTTGCACCACACTCTCTTAGACATTCTGGTTTATACAATATTACTGCCTTAATTGACCCCTCATGTTGTGATACACTTTCTAAGGATCCTGCCAGAAATTTTGTACCATACACAACATGGCCTCAGCTGCTATATATTTATCTGCATTACCTTGCACTGAAATAACTTTTGGAATGTCAAAACAAAACCCTGGTCCTTGAAGTGGTCTCACAGCCACTGCTTTACCTAGCTCACTTATTAATAAATTACAATATATGCATATACCTGTTTTGTTTAATTTAACTTATTGGAATATGAAAGAATTTGGTATGTGTCATACTACTAACACATCGTTGTTTTGTAGTACTTTGTTACTTGATAGCTTAGCAGCTTTTCATATTTGTAATCAAGACCCAATTGCCGGGTACATACCATCAAGCATAGAGGCAATTGTAGGAGAAAACCTATTTCTGAAAAGATGATCAAAGTCATAAAAGGCACACACATGACACATCGGATGTCACTGGTGCTACAGGTACATGCTACTGGTCTCTTTGGTACTACAATGTCTATCTGGAATAATGCAGACATTGCTACTATCAAAGCACATTCACAGAAGTTCGAAGCTGGTATGATCAATGACATCATACCCCTACTATTGCATGGTGTGGATGGCCTTAGTCAGGAAGAAAGATACACTGTATATAATATGCACGACATTGCTAAGGCATTTTCAGATTCTAAGGAAAGATTAATGCCCTTATTGCACAGAACAATAAGTAGTCAGATAAGCAATACATTGCCTGTGAAATATTATGTTCTGCCTATGGGTCATACTTAATCACTACCATCAACAACCTCTTCCATGATCTGGAACCGGAAGAATCCCTGATATCATATGTGATAGACATATCTGTAAATGGTACTGCCCTCACTGCAAATCCCCTAACTATGTTGCCATGTGTATGTTACAGTCTGTTTCTATTCCTGTTTCTACTGCTAGAAATTTGGGATTTGTGGCTAGGCACCCTAATACTGGTCCTTGCTTTACCTCTAAGAAATGTTCCATTAAGGATACTGTGTTCGTGTCTTTTACTGTTTCTTTACCACATTTTGATCCCAATAAAGCTATATTTGATAAATAGCATCCGTACACTCCATTGGGCACCTTGATGAAGACATCTACAGTGAATGCCTTGACTTGCCACCTCTTCTGGTTTTCCATTCTCTTCAGGACGCATGGGTCTCACCGCTACACGGACTGTTGTGCTAAGAAAGGGTATATTTATTTGCAGCGATTTGACGATTTGGTGTTCTTAAACTGACTATGACATCACCACCAATGGCACAGAATACCAGGACTCAACATCTGCTCCAGACGCTTCTCAATTGTACCAGTCTTACTGGAAGGAGGTTCATCACCTGTCAACATGGATTTCTAACCAGACTTATGTTTGCCCAGTACAACTTGTTCCTCACCAGGCCACTATTATTGGGTACACAGTTATTACCCCTGTCCCCCTTGTGGAATCAGATATCATTGATGGTAACCTTGATTATCTTCTTACTCTTTCCAGAGTATTTCCCTTACTTTAATGTACACATTGATCCTTTGACTTTAACCACTGAAGTCACTTTCAGACAGGAAAACACCCACCTCATCCACATCAGCAATAATATGACCAAAGCAAATGAAGCAATATATGATCTTATTAATGATGGAGATTTTAATAGTGCACTTACTAATACTTGGTTAGGGATTACCTTTAAAGGTTTTGTTATTATTCAAGCATTTTGATATTTTTCCTTATCATTATGCTTTGCTGCCTCTTGCGCATACTCCGCCAACACGTGAGCAGCTGGAGTTCCTGTACAAGGCTCGTGCATTGGGTCTGGAAATGACACCTGCTCTCTCTCCACTTCCCTTTGTTTGTGTTGCCTTCTGTAGGCAACAAGGGGAATGTTACACAAGGTCCCTGCACCCTGCTTGATACCCTGAGGTACACCGCAGACAGCTAGCATTTATGTATATGTTATACTGGATATAGGGCTAAGGACATCTACCGTATAAAGTAGATGCCAGGATATGTATGCATATGATTGCTATACACTTTACTTTAATATACACATGTATTTCTTGCTTACAAGATGTTAGAACAGTTGTGTCCTTGTAATGTTATGATATATGAGTCGGCATTGCCATCTTCTAATTATTTGTATTAATACTTGGCCATGTACATGAACTGTACTTCTTTGTTTCCATAAAGTGATGACTATAACAAAATTATATAATGTTATCTAGGACTGTGAGCCACCTCAATTTGGCCAATAGGGCTCATCTCTGTAACTAGAAATGTTTGTGTCTTACAGTAACTATGGTAACTGTTTTAGGTATATAATATAAGACATTCGTCTTTTACCTCGGAGACCTGGAGACATGGAGATTCCTCAAGGTATAGGGAATGCTTAGCATTGGCTCCCAGTTTCCTAATGGTAAGAACTGCTTAGGCAACTGTGATTTTCCTTTTGTAGTAATAAACAAGATGTATTACTCTTATGCAATGTGTCTGTGATTCCTTGCAGTCCCATTATTGCCAAGAACCTGAGATTGAGGATTTAGACCTCCTGACAACATGTTCAATGGATCACTCACCTTCGATGCAGGATTGGAGTCCTATTCTTTAATGCTGGACTGGTATGGGTTTTTCATCCATGCTCTGATCTGGTACTTTGTTCTGCTTACCCCTTATTAATATCAAGCTTCAGTTTGTGAGTTGGGGACTTCTAGTATTATTCTACCTGGCTTTACACTGGACAATGATTTGCAGCTCCAATCAACATCATTGTCAGTGCTGCACAGATGGGACTTTGCTTGCCTGTCATAGCTGGCCTTCCATTTTATTTTGAACATTTTTCAGAGAACTGTACCTATGGGTTGTACTCTTTCTTGAAAGGTTTGACCTGTCTGGACTGTTCTCACAATGCTTTCTTTTTCTTTTCAATCATTTGTATTCTCTTTGTATGTTACTTGTGGGGTGCTGGGATCATTTTACTGTTATTTGATTGTTTGCTATAGACTGGTTCAGAGCTGGGTGTATCCATTTGGGGGACAGTAGGGAGGTTATTCCTCCTCTTTCAGATATTTGGCTTCGACTTTCCATGGCCGTAACTCTCTTTTATACTTTTTAAGTTTTGTACATATACATGTATTTTGCAGGCTCTTTTGCATGCCACAGGGGACAAATGTTTGGATAGGGTGTTGGATATTGTGTGGATAGCTCTACTAGTTCTATTTTTTTGTAGTGGACAATTTCTTGGTTTGTTCTTTATCTCCTATACTGACCCTCAGTGCTCATATAGTTTCATTAAATGGATTGACAATGGGAGTTTGGAGGACCACTTTCTTTTAGTTCTGCATCCCTTCCTCCCAGTTCTAATTGTTTGGTTACTTTTGGGTCTGGTACATTGTATGCGGGTGGTTTATAATGCCCTGAGGGGTGATACTCTTGATTCTTTTTCTTTCTGGGGTTCTTGAGGGTGGGAAGGGCGATGTGTTGAAGTTATTGAGGCTGCTGATGAAGAAGATGGCACAAGCCTGATTGATTTTTCCCCAATAATATTTAGTTTTGGATTTGTTGGAGGGGCTGGGCATTATATCAGGGACTGTTCTGTGGGGGAAATGGGGGCTTTAGGTTTTATGGGCTTTTGAGTGTTTGGGGTGGTGGGGTGGGGGGTTTATTGTTTTGAGGTTGGGTATGTTGTCAATTGTTATTCTGGGAGATTTTGGGGTGGGGTTATATTGCTCTTGATCTGTGTTTTTTTGTTTTGTTTTGTCCATTTTGGGGGCTGGGGAGGGTGTTGGGAGGGCAGGGTGGGTGGGTGCCACCAGAGGAAGAGATTATTTTGGGATGCTTAGTGTTTATCCCACCAGTGATTTTCTGGTGCAATGTTATATATGGTTGATACACAATAGTCATTTATTTTTTATCGTATCTTGATTTTTGCACCTCGCTGGCAGCCCCCTCAACCAACCCTCCCAGCCCTGTTCACCAGAATTTACCAGCACCTACCTTGCCCTGCCTGGAATGGCGCCTGCTGGGAGTCAGTCTTCATCCTGCTGCCAGCATATTTTTCTCCTCCTGTTTTTTTCCGAGGTGCCCCAGGAGTATGCATGCATTCATGCATGTGGAGGCGCGCATGCACCATGCAGTCCCAGTTATGACCCTTCTCCCCCCTCCATGGCCTAATGCCTGAGCACCCTCTGAGCCCATGCTTCCCGTAGTCTCCACTGGGGCTCTGCACCATCGGTTGAGGGATGCCACACTACCTCCCTAGAGAAGAGCGCCTGCCGGTGGCTCCATCCAGCTCTCCCCCATTGCCAACCTCCTGATGACCCAGGCTCATTCCCGAACCTGGGTTACTGGTGTGGTCGAGGTGAGGCACCAGTGTCTTGGACCTCATGCCACTAGGCTGGCACACACACACACACACACACAATAGCCTTTTATAATTTTTGTTCCTGGAATATTAAAAGCATACAGTCTCCTGCTAAGTGGGCTAACATTTTGCTCCATTTGCAAAAGTTACAGGTAGATGTTGTCTTCTTGCAGGAGACACACTGCTCCCATCCCAGGCTCTCCTTTTCCGTGATCCTGTGGGGCAGGCTTTTGAGCAGGTTCTGATTCTCATAAGAGGGTGTTTCCATTCTTATAGCCAGGTGAATTCCTTTTCATCTTTTACAGGAAATGGTGGATCCCTTGAGTTGGTTTATTTTCATTAGAACTCTGGCTGGTCATCTGGAAGTGCTGTTGGGATCTATTTGTGGTCCTAATTTGGATGTTTTTGCTTCCTTGATGTCTCTATTGGCACCATGGACTCCTTCCTGATTATTTTAGGGTGGGATTGGAATCTGGTATGTTGTAATGAGTGGACAGATCTGGTCAGCCCTCTCACTGCATATTTGTCCCTTTGTGAATTTATGGATTCCTTGGGTCTTGTGGACCCGTGGAGAGCCTATTCCCAGATCGTCATGAATATTAATTTCACTCTCTCTAGAGATGTTGAAAATTAAATTTCACCATGAAATTGCTGAAATTGGTAATTTAGCTGTGTGAAATGTTCACAAAATTACAGCCAAAATGGTGAAATTTCACCACAATTTTGCACCCTGCCATTCCCTATGTAAAACTCTCCATGGTGTCTAGTGGTCCACCCAGGCAGATCGCCAGCCATAGTTGAATAACACCCCCTTACCCTGTCCCCTCATGTCCTTTTTAAAATAAAATAAATTAAAGCAACACTCTCTGGTGTCTAGTGGTCCTGACCAAGGCTGCTCATGGCCCAAATTGATTGTCCCTGAAGTCTAGTGGTCCCCCTGGCTGATCACCAGCCATAATTGAATAAAGCCCCCAGTTACCTGGCCCCTCATTTCCTTTTCTTAAAAATAAAATAAAATAAAACCCACACTCCCTGGTGTCTGTAGAGAACCCCACCCCCCATGCTGTCATCATGAAGACTAGCACCCCCTATGCACCCCTCCATGGCAGGCAGCCTGACTGTACAAGCACACTCTAATTCATTCAAGCACTCAGTCAAGCTGCTGGCTGTGGAGGTAAGTGGAAGGGCTGTGCCAGTGCCGATTGGGGTACTGGGGGAGGGGGTGGGCGCTAGTTCATGATGACAGAGTGGGGTCCACAAAAAGGGGCATGAGGGGCTAGAGAAATGGGGCTTTTATTCAATTACAGCTGGTAATCGACGGGGGAGGGTTATACAGGGAAAACTTTTAAACCTACAAATTTCACCGCAGGTGGCTAAATGTATGCTTACGGGAGGTGAAAATTCACCTCAGGTGTGAATTTTCACAGGTTAGTGGGTGAAATTGTTCTCTGGGGGAATTTTTGCATTTTGCCTGTTAAATATTTCATGTAATGAGTAATTACGCAAAATATTTCTAAGTGAAATTTTTCAATTTTACACAACTCTAACTCTCTCCTACATAACTCCTTTTCTTAATTGGACTATTTTGTAATTGGTACAGAGCATCTCCCGTTGTTGATACAAGTCACTACTCAGCAAAGGTAATTTCAGACCATTTTGGCCTTAGAGGATATGATAGTAAAGGAGGATTATGTTTTAATGGGAGACTTTAATGTACCAAACATAAGTTGGTCATCCCTAACCAGGAATGGTAACTTGGATGATAATCTGATTCAATTCTCTTTACAAAATGACCTTGATCAAATAGTAACAGACCAACTAGGAAAGACAATATACTAACATAGAAACATAGAATTTGATGGCAGATAAGGACCGCTTGGCCCACCATTCTGCCCATTTCTCCTACTGGATAAGCTGCAGATCCTAGTTAACCAGCAGCCTACTTTCCACCCCCACCCTCTAGAATGGCCTTATGATCTCCCATGCATGCTTGAATTCCACCACTGTTTTTGACTCCACAACCTCCTCCAGAAGGCCGCTCCATGCATCCACAACCCTCTGTAAAAATACTTCCTTAAATTACCTCTGAGCTGCCCCTATCCTGATATTACCTGATATTTACCAGTATCAAGGATTTTGATTCTAACTATCATATTTTGAAACCCTGTGGTGATAGTGACCATAATGCTGTACTATGGAGCTTTAGGTGCACGAAAACAAATCTATATGGAAACACTAAAATCAAAAATTTCAATAAAAGCTGACTATGCCAGAATTAAGCACTTTCATAACAGCGGGAATGTAAACAAGAACTGAAATAAAACATAGAAGTTGATGGCAAATGAGGACCACAAGACCCATCCAGTCTGCCCATTTCTTTTTTACCTTATGAATGTGCCATCAGCCTTTGCTTTGTCAATGGCCTATCTATTCATACTCATCTGTATTGCTCCCTTATGCCTATCCATTAATGTTTGAAGCCCTGCACTGTATTTATATCCATGACTTCAGGTGAAGGCATTCATGCATCCATCCACCCTTTCTGTGAAAAGAACTTCTTCACATTACCCTTAATCGGCCTCCTTCTAATCTCATGCTGTGTCTTATTGTCCTGAAATTTTCTTATATTGAAACATGTTAGACTCTTTCACCTTGTTAATGCCCATAAGGTGTTTAAATGTTTCAATCATATCAACTGTCTCCCTCCTTTGCTCTAGGGTATACATATTGAGCTCCGTTAATCTGTCCTCATATGTTTTCTGATGCAATCCCTACTCATTTTGGTTGCCCTTCTCTGGACTGCCTCAATTTGGTTAATGTCCCTGTGAAGGTGTGGCCTCCAGTACTGCACACAGTACTCCAGATGGGAGCCTAACCAGTGTCTTGTAAAGAAGATTATTACCTCCCGCTTACGACTTGTGATACCCCTACTAATACACCCCAACATCCCCCTAGCCTTACCTACTGCTTTAGTGGTCTGCTTGAATGATTTCAGGTCATTGGTGAAGATGATGGCCAAGTCTCTTTCTTCCCTTGTGGCTGCTAGCAACTCCCCTTCCAGCCTATGGGTGGCTTCAGGGTTTCTCTTCCTAAGTGCATGATCTTGCACTTCTTTGCAGTAAACCCCAATTGCCACTTTTTCCAACCATGCTGCTAGTTTATCCAGATCTCTTCTCATTCTGCCCTACCCCATCTGGATCATCTACTCTGTTGCAGATCTTGGTGTCATCTGCAAACAGATAAACCTTACCCTCCAGTCCATCTGCAATGTCACTGTTGAAGATATTGAAGAGGACAGGCACAGAACTGATCCCTGAGGTACCCCACTTGACTTGCATTTCTTCTGACTATATACTGTTTACCATCATTCTCTGTTTTCTGCCCATCAACCAGTTTGCCACCCAGTTAACCAACTTCTGACCACCCCAAGCCTACCCAGCCTATTAATCAATCTTCTATGTGGAACAGTATCGAAAGCTTTTCTGAAATCAAGGTAGGTGACATCAACTGCTCCCCTTGGTCCACCAATCTGGTTACCCAGTCAAAGAAATCTATGAGATTAGTTTGACAGGACCTTCCTTTTAAACCCATGCTGTCTTGGATCCTGTGCTTCTATGGATTCCAGGTGTTGACTATCCTTTCCATAAGAAGTGTCTCCATAATCTTGCCCACTACTGAGGTAAGACTGACAGGTCTGTAGTTCCCTGCCTCCTCCCTGCTACCACTCTTGTGAGCGGGATCACATGAACCCTTCTCCAGTCTTCTGGGACCTCTCCTGTGCTCAGAGATTCACTAAACAGTTCTGATAATGGCTCTGCTAGTTCACCCTTAGCTCCTTTAGTATCCTGGGATGCATGCCATCAGGTCCCATTGCCTTGCCACCCTGACCTTATCGAGCTCTTGTAGGACCCTTTCTTTTGTGAAGGGACTAGTGCACCTCCCCTCACCACTGTGTCCATGGTGCTGAGCTGTGGGCCCTGCCCTACCTTCTCTTCAGTAAATACTGAGCAAGAGTATCTATTTAGGATAGATGCTTTTGCATGGTCCTCCTCCTCACATGTCCCCTTATCCCTTTGATCTTAGCAATACCCCTCTGGACCTTCTCCTTTCACTAATGTATCTATAGTAAGTCTTGTCACCTTCATTTACTGCTTGTGCTAGAGTTCCATTAGTTTGGGCCTTTGCCTGCCTTACTGCCTTTCCTGCTTCCCTTAGGGAAGTTTGGTATACCTCCCTATCTTCATCCTCTCGTTCCCTTATATTTCCTGAAGGCCAGCCTTTGGCTCTGACCTTTTCTGCTACTGTTTTTGAGAATCAAAGTGGTTTCCTTCTTCTTTTACACTTCCCTTTCTCTCTAACACAATGGGATGTTGCTTCAAGTATTGCATCCTTACCTGCTTGCCACTTTGCTTGTACCCCTCACTTGTATTTCTTTTGCCAGGGCTAGCTTAACTCTGTTGGCCATTTTATCAAAGTCAGCTCCTCTGAAGTCCCATATTTTTGCCTTGAATAGGATGATTTAGTTCTAGTGGCCAAATTGAACCATACCATGTGATGGTCACTGGCCCCAGGTGACCTTCTACCTGGAGATCTGAGATCCTTTCCTGTTAGTCAGAACTAAATCTAGGATAGCCCTGTCTCTTGTGGGTTGTTGTACCAGTTGTTTGAGGCCCTCCCCTGCAGGAATCCACCATGTATCTAGTTCTGACAAATGTTCCTGCTGGTATTGGGTCAATCTGTATCTGGCATGTTGAAGTCTCCATTATTAGAACCCCTGGATGTAAATACTATGTGGGAGGTAATTTACAGTAGACATGACTTTTGTATTGATTTCTGGGTACCAGAATGCACAAAGTATAATAATAATAGACAATGAGTCCTTGTGTTGGAACACTAAAATTAAGAGGTCAGTTAAAAAGAAGAAGCTTTTGGCCGATATAAAATAATCCCTCTAATGATAATTGGCAAAAATTTAAAAATGTGTCAAGTAAAACAAAAGAAACTAATAAGGCTTGCTAAAAAGATCTAGAAGTCAGCCTTGTATAGGTTACTGAAGATAAAAAAGTTTTATAATTATATTGGTTCCTAAAGGAAACTGTGCTGGAGCAGGCCCACTTGTTAAGGATCATATTCTCATTACTGATGAGAAAATAATGGCTGATGAGTTCAATAATTACTTCCTCAGTGTATTTAAAACAAAGATGATATATGCCTTAATAATTTGAAAAACCCTGAAGGAAAATACTTTTACTGAAAATGAAGTGCTGACTGCTATTCATAACATTAAATCAGTACAGCATCAGGGATAGATGGAATCCCTTCAATCTTTATTAAAAATCTTTCATAGGAATTAGTTGGAATCCTCACACTATTATTCAATACTTCCATTACAAATTGCAATTGAGTAATGGAAATTAGCTAATATTACTCCACTTTACAAAGGGTTCTAAACAGAACGTCAGCAATTATAGACCCATAGCCTGACTTCCTGTATTGGGAAGATAATGGAGAGATAATGGACCTGCCTCAAGTCCAGCCACACCTGCTCACTCTGCCCCCAACTAGCACTAGGCAGTCCTCAGGTACCCCTCCCTCTGTCCTTTCTCATGACCTGCCTCAGTAATCAGTTTGCATCATGCTCCTTGGCACCCTCCACCCCACCTTCACTCCTCCGCCAACTCCCAGTCCCATGGTTTCCCTAACAGTTAATACTAATGCAGGCTGCCTGACCATTGCCCCCTCACACACCCACCATTTACTCTATTATGTCTTCTCCACTCAGCCTCCCCTCACTGCCCCATTTCTCCTATACCTTATCACCCTTCTTCCCCACCTTCACCTCCACACATGGTACCTACCCCTCTCTCGTACCGCATTTCTTACCCCACTGCCAGCTATCCCCATCCCTGAACTACTGACAAGGCACTTTGTGGCTACTTATTCCCCTCCACCATTATAAAGTGTTGTTCCTGCTATTTTAACTTGTACCTATGTTTTGAGTTATTCTGTAAGTTCTGAATCCAAGCTGTGTCATTCATTGTGATGTACCTTTGCTTTCTCTTATTGTACTTTGTTTTGCAATCTATGACGTGGAACCTTTGTAAAAGAGCTTGCATTAAAGGTCTTTTCTGAATCACTAAATAAATAAAAACAAAAATTATTGCAACAAATAATTATTACTCACCTATATAGTACAGGAATTATGATATATCACAACATGGGTTCACTCAGGGTAAGTCTTGTATGAGTATTATCATTAGTTTCTTTGAGCCAGTTAGTAAAGCAATTGATAATGGACTTCCTGTAGGTGTAATATTTCTTTATTATGTGAAACCATTTGATTCTGTGTCTGATAAAATTCTAATTGAGCAACTGATAAAACTTAAACTCCACCCATGAATTATCATGTGGATGAAATCATGGTTAGAGAACAGACAACAGAGGGTTATCCTAAAAGGATATAAGTCTAGCTGGGGTAACATAACCAGTGGTGTACCACAGCATTTGGTGCTGGGACCAACATTGTTTAATATCATGGTCTCAAGTATACAGGCATACAATGGAGTATGGCTCCAGAAATACTGAGATGATAGCAAGTTGGGTTGCTTTGGTCAATAATGATACATCCATCAAATCTTTACATGAGAACTTAGACAACTTATGTATTTGGGCAACTGAAAATAAGATGATATTTAATATAACCAAATGTAAAGTAATGCATCTGAGGAACAATAATAAACAGGCTGATTATACCATTAATAATGTCTTATTAGAAGTCACAACATCTGAACAAGATCTCGGTGTTACTATTACTAACAATTTGAAATTTAGGACACATATTAAGAAAACAGCTAAAAAACGTCATGGGATACTCAGATGTATCTTTAAGCATATCAGAGTTGTGACCCAAGGGTAATTGTTCCACTACACTATATACTAGTTTGGTATGAACAAATATGGAATACGGTGCTCCTTTCTGCTCTCCGTCCATCGGTGATAAATCAACATTCGAGTCAGTCCAAAGAAAACTAATGAAGTATGTGACAAGTCAATATTCAGTGGGGTATGAGGAAAGATTAAGAAATCTAGTATTATACACTTTAGACTATAGAACTATAAGGGGTGAATTATGCTGGGCCTATAAGGCATTTAAGGGCCCAGTATTATTTGAGTCTAACTGTATGGTAAGTCAAGTTTGCCTAGATAGCACTAGATCACATAAATTGGGGCTACAGGTTGAAACTGGTAAGACTGTTTGTAGGAAAAACTTTATTACACAAAGAGTTACACCGTTATGAATACACTACCAGTTGAAGTTGTAACAAGTTAAAATATTGAAAAATGTAAACATAGACTTGATCTATATATGGGAGACAGAAAATGTATTTTCCACTGTTAGGAAATAATGGTGGTGAGTTATTATGGGCTTTGCCTTTGAACTTGTACAACCTATGAACCTATCATCCTGCTCTCATACAGCTTAATCTCTCTCCTTTTTGGTGTGGGACAAGGTATGGCAGTTTAATAACCAGCTTATTAAATTTGAGGACCTCATGAAACATTTCAGTCTTTTATTGATAATTTCATGGAAGTTAATTCTCCATCTATGACTAAACTTGATCTCTTATGGAAGGGCTGAAGTGTGCCCTTTGAGAAATTGATTCATCTCACTGTTAGGCATAAAAAAACAGTTTGTGGCTAAGGCTTCCCACTTGCTGTCTGATATCCAGACTTTTGAGGGGCATCTTTTCTACCTCCCTCCAGCAGAGTGTGAACACTTGGAAGACTTCAGATACCAATATAATACCTTATTGGGGAAAGGTGGAACATCCATTTTGCATTCTAAGGTAAAATATTTTGACCAGTGAGAGAAAGCTGGCAAATTATTAGCTCTTCAGCTGATATCTCAAACTATGGATTGGATTGTGTCTTCCTTTCTTTCTGACTGTGATCAGCCCTTTATTTCACCATGGGATCTAGTTGCCACATTTCAGACTTTCTATCAAACGTTATATGCACCACCTTCTTCTCCCTTTTCTTTTGAGTTATTCAAGACCTTTCTTCAGAACATTCCTTTACTGCAATTGAATGATATTTTGGTTGATAACTTGCAAGCTCCTCTAACCCTTGTTGAAATCTCTCAGGCTATTGATTCTTTGGCATCAGACAAATCTCCTTGCCAGATTGGTGCACCACTAACTTTTACAAGTCATTTAAGGCTCAATTGTGTCTATACTTCTGGATACTTTTAATTACATCTTTAAGAAAGCCCGAATGATGTTTCCCTCACTGAAGTTACTATATTTGTCCTCCTAAACCTGGTCAAGATCCCTGTTAGTTTCCAACTATAGGCCAATCTCTTAAAAATCCTAGCCAGGGTACTAGTTTGTCAATTGGGTTGCATGTGGAGTCTCTCTTCTGAGTAGGGAGCAAGTGGGATTTGTGAAAGGAAGGCTATCGGCTGATCATCTCTGAAATTATCCTACCTGTTTTCTGCATCCAGAGACTTCCATATCCACATGGTTTTGTGCTCCTGTATGCAGAAAAGGCCTTTGATAGGGTCTCCTGGGATTATTTATTTGCCCTGTTGCCCAAATATCATATCCCCAAGAGTTTGTCGGGTGGGTTAGGGTGCTACTCCTCTCCATTGGCTAGCATACTTTGCAATGGTGTCTTATCGTCCTCATTTTCCCTACAGCAAGGCACCAGGAAGGGATGTCCTTTTTCACCCTATCTCTTATACTCTTCCTGGAACCTCTGATCCGTAAGCAACCTTTTCACACAGGCTTGCAGAATCTCTATTTGTCACAAGAATATAAGTTATTGGTGTATGCAGATGATATCTTGCTGCATATCTCCTCCCCTGCCACATCCTTGCTGGCTGCCTTGCATATTATTTCTCAGTTCTGGGCTTTTTCAAATTACAAGTTGAACCTGGCCAAAACTGAGGTAATGCTGCTAATGATCTTACTTCTAAAGCTGATCTTGCTCATCTTGGATTAGTCTGGGAATGTGACAAGTTAAAATCTTCCTCCTACCTCTTCTTCCACACCTCCCTCCCACCTTACCCTCTCCCCTTCCCTTTTGCACCTTTCTTGTTCCTGACAAATGCCACTGGCTGCACATGATTTGTTGTCTTCACCTAGCTTACTCTCCCGATGGCCCTTGTATCACAGTACTGTACGTATGTAACTATTTGGAATTGACTGTAACCTGTTTTGCTCTCTGCCATTTCAAGTTGCATTGTTCTTTCAAGTTGTATTGTTCTTCTGATTGCCTTGTCTACTATTGACGCTCAACTGATGTGGAACCTTTGAAAAGAGCCTTGGCTCAAAGGTATGTGTAATCCTAGATTCTAATAAATAAATAAAAATATTTAGGATTTATCTTAGTACATCACCCACAAAAATAAAGCAATTTAATCTTGATTCCATTTTGCTTCATATTAAGATGGATTTGGCGTGTTGGGCCTTGTTACCATTTCCATGTGGGGTTGGCTAAACATTATAAAAATGAATATTATACCTCAGTTATTGTATCCCTGCAAATGTGTAACTTTGCATTGCCTCAGTTATGGTTTAATCAACTTCACAGGCTTTTCACCTCTTTCCTGTGGCAGGGTAAGATGGCTCATCAGGTTTTGTTTAAATTAATGTGGACTAAGCAGGATGGGGGTCTGCAGGTTCCCAATCTTTTTCTGTATTATCTGGCATTGCATTGTACCAGATTTTCTTGCTGGCTTGGATCATCCAATGAAGGCTCTCGAGGTCCTATGTCCCACACTGGATGGACATAGAATGCTCTCTGTGCTCCAGTATCACTTTGGACATTCAATCGATTCTATACCTCCCTAGAGGAAGCTTCCCTGATCATTGCAGGCCACTCCATTGGAAGCATCCCTCCAAGTTCATTTGCAGTTATGCTCTTTATTTAGAATCCAGCCTAATAAGGATATCTCTCAAGCTTTGTTCAGGAAGCCTAATTTGCAGATATCTGAGTGGATGCTTTCTGAGTGGTTTTGCCCATATGGGTGTTGACACACTAAATAAAAGAACAAATATGGCATAGCAGCAGACAAGTTCATACTGGCCTTGGTAAGTTCAGGTGTATAGTATAATAAAAAGTGTTATGTTTAAAACAGTACTACAGTAGATGGTGCACATATAAGCAGATACATCAGTATATACACCAGTGCATGTAGAGAAATAACAGAGTTTTGGCTAGCAATAGAAACATCACATTAAAGCTCACTGACCTAGATGTAATTGCACAAAAAGTATAATATGGTGGTGAGTCATAAGGCAGACAGCATTCAGCAAATTCTATGGCAGATTCAGGGCCCTGGAATTGTCAAGGAAACAGCTGCAAGTGGCTTTCACCATGAGCCATCCTCTAAGGTTTGATTTGAAAGACTGATAAGAGGGGCAATATCTGATAGAAAATGGCGCCTATTCCACAGGGAAGGGCTGAGACAGAGAAAGTTTTGCTACCCATCACAGTAGATGTATGAGGAACCACTAGAGGAGGAACAGAGGAAGTCCTATAGCTCTGATAAACCACCTTGTCATTGAGCAGTGATGAGTAGGGGACAACTGATAGTTCCTTAGCAAGTTATCTACTAGGCTGTCCATAATGAAATCGAAATAACCCAGAAGTGTGAGCCAGCCTAGTGATTTGTAGAATGAGCAGTGGTGGGTAGAGAAGGGGCACACTGAGTTGGGTGCAGGTGCAAGCACAGAAGAAGCCTTTGTGCCAGGCTTGCATCCGTTGAATACCTGGCCCATCCTTTTATCTTTTATGTTTAGTGAAACTTGTCAAATAAAAAAAAATCATATTGACCACAATCTTAGTGCCATCCTCCAGCTACTATTGATCCTGCACCTTGTGCTTCTGTAGTTAGGGAACCCCTTCCTCTGGTTATGGGATTACCTGCTCCTGATGAAGTGCAAGTTCTATCTGCCTTAGGCCCTTGATGAATGGTTTTACTTTGCATTGCACCAAATATTGTTTTGCTTATCTACCAATGCACCACATTTTGCAAATTATTTCATTTGCATGGTTTTACTGGCACTGAATGTTGTGGTCCCTCAACAGTTAATTTATTTTACTCTTGAAACTTTTGTATTGTCTACTCACCTTAAACCATCTCAAGATGCATCTGAAAATGAAACACAGACACAGAATTTGATGGCAGACATGGTCTGCTTGGCCCTGAGTCTACCCATTAAATATAAGTGTTAGAAGTGGGATACTACCAGAATCAGCATGTCTTTACTGGTAGAAATTTTGAATTACATAAATAAATAAATATTGGCATAATTATACAACTTGTAAAATATATAGGTCTTACTAGCTGAACAAATGCAATGAGTTGGGAAGTATCTAGCCTTATTAACTGAACAGAACACAATGGCCCAGATAATCAAAGGGTTGCGCCATACTTAACAAGGATTCTTGTCTCGCCAACTCAAAATCGCACATTCTGCGATATTCAGAAGGGCCAGTTGCACCACCAAAAACATGCTGAGCAACAAGCGCAATGGAAATGAAGGCATGCGCAGCTTGAGAGGGCGGGTCCATGCATAAAGTGTGCAATGCGATAATCGAACACTTGCGCAATGCGCAAGAGTGGCTCAACCAGAAGTTGCGCGGTAGCGAAATTGAGCCAAAATAAAAGGCTCAAGGAAGGCAAGAACCCCTAGCAGGCCGCAAACTGGGGAGAGAGACAGAGAGAGAGAGACAGGAGCTGGAAGGGCAGAGAGGGACAGTGGGTCCAGGAGGACAGAGAGGCCAGTGGGGTGCCCGGTGCAGTGGAAGCAGCAGTGGGGGCAGAGGTAACACAGGAACAGCAGCGGGGGCAAAGCCAGGGAGATGGACAGTGCCAGCTTCCACATGGAAGCTGTAATGAGGGGTGAGACACCATGCTGCAGGGGCGTGGCCACGGAGGGGCCTGTCAGCTATATGCCCCGACAGGCGGTATCGTGCCGCGCAACCTGAGCTGTACACAGACATCGAGATTGTGGGCGGGTACCGCCTGAACAGGGCAATACTGAGACGGCTCTGCTAGCTGTGCAGTGATGTGATGCAGGCACCCTCATGACGGAGTCACGCTCTGTCCGTGGAGACAAGGTGACAGCCTGCATGTGCCTGCTCACCACGGGCACCTTCCAGAGGCCAACAGGGGACACCACAGGCATTACACAGTTGGCCACATCATGCATCCTTACCCAATTCCTCAGCGCTGCTGCCTCATGCTGCGATACATCCATTTCCCAGCACCGTGGCAGGCGTGACAACAAACATGCAGGAGTTCCACAGGGTATGCGTATGTCTGGTGTGCTAGGGGCCATAGACTGCACCCATGTGGCCATTCGCACACCACCTGGCCCCACGGCCAGGCATATCGGAACAAAAGGGGTTTTCCAGTGTCAACTGCCAGGTGGTGTGTGATGCCACTGGGCACATTATCAATGTCTGTGCCACACACCTGGCGGAGTACATGATGCCTTCATATGGCACCAGTCTGCACTGTGCCATCGATTGAGTGGGGAACATCCCACGGGTCATCTAGTGGGTGAGTACACATGTATGGAATGCAAACTCTGGGCAAGGGTGGGGAATGACACAGGGGCCATGGTAGTAGCACACAAGGAGATAGGCAATATGGACCTGACATGACACTGATCTCCACTATCTCCACACAGGTGACTGCGGATACCCACTCCGTCCCTGGCTGCTCACCGTACGGGCCCCACGGCCCCAAGCGCAGCTATGCTTCAATGAGGCACATGCCGCAACACGTAACATCATAAGCGGGTGTTTGGGATGCTCAAGGCATGCTTCCGATGCCTGGACACCTCGCGGAGCCTACAGTACAGCCCCAAAGCCTGTGGGATATTCCTGGCCTGTTGCATCCTGCACAACATGGCCAAAGACCATGGATAACCATACAGGTCCAAGAGGGGACAGCGATGGGGACACCAGTGGCGCCGGTGATGTTGGTGATGAGCAGCCCCCTAGGACAGAGGGACCCCGACTGACCCGAAGGCCCAGCTGCACTGGGACACCATTGCAGAAGAGCACCTCGCCCATCACAGGTAAGTCAGGGGACATGTGCAGGCAACACTGTCCATGCGCAAACCACAGGCACACAGGGGAACACACCGTGCATGAAGGTCAGGGAGTTGAAGGTTCCAGGCATACCAACACACCATCAGAGAGGGGTGAGCACTCATATGGACACACACACACACCAGGCAGCGTACATGGGCAGCAGCACAGCACTGCGGAGCGACATTGCCAACACACAGCACCACCGACCACCCCACCACCTGGACTGTCCACGTACGTGTGTCAGGACCTGGGCACCTGCACCTTGGTGTACAGTGCAATGCAGGCATCATCATGCACACGCACCTGTGGACAGCAGTTGGGAGAGTGTGCAGGTGGTCCGTGTGTCAGCGTGGTGAGCAGAGCACCCAGCAGTGCACTGCCCACCATGACACACATTGCACACAGGGCAGCACCAGACAGGGTCTGCACTGGGAGACAGCTCAGTCAGGTAGCACTGTCCCACGGCCACCACGGATGCTGGTGGCCTCGCCGTGGCCCAGCAGCACTGGCAGGCTGAGCAGGGGCCACATCAGGTGGCACTGGTGCACCACCAGGGGTCCCACTGGGTGAGCGACCTTGCCCGCTCAGGGGTCTGCATCCTGCCAAACAAACTTGCACCAGGGGTGCTCGGGATGCCCACAGCAGAACCCGGCATCAACAGGCCTGGTGTCGCCCGACGCCAGGAACTGGGAGTGGAGCGCACTGTGTGGGGTGTGTGGTACAGGGCACCTGACAGTGTGGCCAATCGTCCACGACAGAGACCACTGCCTGGGTCAGCCTGTCATGGCAGCGGTCACATCCGTCCGCGCAAGGACCAGCTCGGCTCGGTCGAGCACACTCCCTGCTATGCGCTCCACGGACACAGACAGTGCCTCCCACGGACCTTGCAACCCGCCCCTGCAGCTGTACCGAGTCCTGCAGCAGGCGGGTGTCGCGCTCAATGGGTACTGTGCCTCAATGGCATCGTGACCCCCAGGGTGTGGACGGTCCTGGTGCACAGCACCCCTTGAGGGTGGGCGCTGTTCGCCAGGACCAGATATGGGTGGATCAAAGGGCGGTGGACATGTGCCACTGCTTGACACTGTACCCCAGACCTGGTGTGCGACTGCTGCTGCCCTCCAACTGCTGAGCCCCAGGTCCACCTGTTCCACCTCCGTGCTGACAACAGTGCCAGACACCTGAACAGCCACGGGTGCTGCCCCACTGGTGCTGACAGGCACAGCCTGGGACACAGGTGTGAACCAGGAAGGCCCAGAGGCACGTGCTGGCCTGCCATGTGTCCGTCATGGGACACACACCTATCACTGCCCATTGCAGGCCTGCTATCATCAATGGTGCAGGTGCGTGCCACTGCCATAGGCACAGCATGCTGGCATACCTGCATGCCAGACTGCTGAGACACAGGCTGTGCACCCCTGCACCAGTATCACTGACACGGAGTTGTTGGCCAGGCGTGCATGCTGCTGCAGTGCCTGCAGGCTGGTGCGGAGGTGGATGGTCCCTCCTCCACGTCCAGCAGGTCTGCATCACTGTCTGGACCCACCACCACCACCGTCTCCTGAAGGCGAACAGGATCTGTAACAGAAAGAAGTACATGTGAGTGCATGTGAACAACAGCCCCCAACAACACCACCATGTCATACTGTGCAATGATGGGCTTCCACCTGTCTGGAATCCTCCGCCTGGTATGCCGCAATGGCACTCAGCTGCATGGCGCGACCAGTGTCTCCTCTGTAGGGGTCAGCTGCAACACCACTGGTGGGCCCCACCAGTGCCAGCCCTGTGCCGCCCTGAAGGCTGCCACCTTCTCCTTCAGCCTCCTGCGGTCAGTCCCCATCTTCTTCTTGCATTCCTGCGGGCGCTGGTGGCTTCGTGCAGGTTGACAGCCAGAGCTACCCCTCCCATGCAGCTGCACGTTCCTGAGGGTGCCCTCCGTCAATCACTAGTGGCTCATCCTCCAGGTAGGCCTGGAAGAAGGCCTCCATCTCTGCGCGGTGAAGTTCAGCCTCCTCCTCACCCGCCGTCCACACCCTCAGCTTGGCTCTGGTCAGTCATGGTGATCTGTATGGGTGGAAGTGGACACCTGTCACTGTGCAGTCGACAGCATTTCCCCATGAGCATAGCTGCCGGCCAGGGGCAGAAGCCCCCACGTTTCCTCTCCGCATGGCAAATACTGATAGAAAGGGTGCCCTTGTCCCTTTCTAAGTGCCTTTCATGCTCAGCCCCTCAGCCTTTATCATCCTCTGCCCATGAGCATTGTCCTGAGCATCACACAGCATGTAACTCACCTCTCACCTGCAGTAACCAAATCTGGCCAGCACAACCCACTGTCGCATTTTATAGTGCAACACATGCAAATGAGGTGGCGCCAACTTTAATGACATGCTAATCGCCCCACTGCCTTTGAATGGCTGATCGAATGATTTGCATATGTCAGCTGAATATCGGCGTATTTGAGCTTTGCGCAATGGAAGGTCCGCTGAGCCAATGGCACAGGTTTGTGGCTGCATGCTACACTGCATTGCGCATGCCCAGACAGCTTACGCATGCATCTATCACGCTGCAGACCTGCTGAGGGTGATAGGCGATTCAGGCCATGGCCACCATTGTGCCAGTGGTGCTATAGCACTGGGCACTATATGGCGCTGTGGCACTACTGCGATAGTCCACTGTGGCACTGGTGCACAGCTTGGCAGTCTCAGGATGCCTATACATCCGATGGCGCTGTGCGTATGCTGCGTCGTACACGTGGCAACATGTATGCCCACTGACCCTGGAGCTGTTGGCATGCCATATGTCATCCTATTACGCTGTCTGGTGACGAGCGCCATGTAATGATGGCACTGTTCGAACAGCGCGATTGGAGCCTGTGGTGGTCTTTGTGCAACAACTCCACGTGGGGAGTTACTGACGCGCAGCGGGCGCCATATTGCCTGCTGTAAAGTTGGTGCCATGGCTGGGAGGAGGCGGTGTCCTGGAGCCAGATTGAAGTGGTCAACCTGGTGGCCCTGGTTGAGCCACACTATGATGGCCTGTATGGTGAGGCACCCTCACCAGTGCCAGGACTCAGCTGTGGCAAGTGGCCACTGATCTGGTGGAGGTCACTGGGCGGGCGGTCTGCTAAGCAGTGCCGGCACAGGTACAGTGACCTCCGCCGGAGAGACCAGAACTTTTAGTCGTGGCTGCGGTCGCATGCCAGGCGGGCGTGAGTGCCTGGGCCAGGTGAGTGTACCATCTATACCTATATTCTCTGTAGGGGTGTGTGTGTGCTTGGGTGGCTGTGCATAGGTGCCGCTCAGACACGGTTGGCTGTGTCAGTGTGTGCAGCTGTGCGATGGATGGTTATGGCTGTGTGGGCAGGCACTCTCACTGGGGCAGGGGGCACTCTGCTTTTGAGTCACACTGATGTTTGTCTCAACATATGTCTCCCACAGGCCGGAATCTGAGGGCGCGCGGCGGCGGTGGCGTGGGCCGTGCCAGGGCGGTGCCGGGGTGTTGTGCCCCAGCAGCAGCAGCATCAGCAGCAGCGGCAGAGCCAGCTGCTGGAGGATGTGGTATCATTACTTCATGGATGCTATTGCATGCTGGGGTGGGGCAGACCACCAGCCATGCACACACAACCATGCAGGAAAGGAGGTCATAATTCCACTATACAAGACACTGGTGAGGCCCCACCTGGAGTACAGTGTACAGTTCTGGAGACCATACCTACGTATGGACATGGACTGGGTAGAGAGGTTCAGAGGAGGGCAACATGGATGGTGCATGGATTGCATCACAAGTCCTATGACGACAGGTTGAAGGAACTGAACATGTACTCCCTGGAGGAGAGGAGGAGAGGGATATGATGGGGACATACAAGTATCTTACAGGGGAGACAGAGTGCAGGATAACACTATTTTAAGCGTAAAAGATGTTCCAGGACTAGAGGGCATGGGATGAAGTTGGAGGGATGATTCAAAGGAAACATGAGAAGAATTTCTTCTAGAGCGGTGGTGGACAAGTGGAACACCCTGCCAGAGGAAGTGGTGGGGGCTGACTTGGTCACGGTTTAGAATGCCAGGATAGCCATAAAGGAATTCTGGAGGTCAGGGGTAAGGTGCAACAGACTTATAGGAAAACAGAGTGAACTTACAAGGTCAAATGGCCAGACTGGGTGGCCATAGGCCCTTATCTGCCGACACTGTCTATGTATCCATGTATGTAGGCACGACACAGGTGACATGCATCACTGTGCAGTATCACAGCACGTCTGTGTATGCGTCACTGGTGGTCAGGCATGCACTGGGCACATAGCTGTGTAACTGGCATCGCACCACGTTGCCACATCTTGCCAGCCTAGTTTGTACTGTGATTGATGTGGGCGAGGTGTGTGTAGGTAGTGTAGTGCGCATAGCTGGTGCCGCCTGTTTGTAGATAGCATGTGCATGTTCACTGTGGGTGGGTGTATGCCATCACAGGTGCGGGACATTGGGCTATATGGCATGCAGGTTGGGTGGTGTTCAGGGTTGTGGTCAGTCACAGCCATTGATTGCGTTCCCATTTCCTGAGCCTCGAGGTTCTCAGAAGGATGCAACGTGATGTCAGGTGCCTCACACAGGTCAGCATGGCAAACCGGCAGATCCTGCAAGCAATCCCGGAGCATGGGCGCCATCAGAGGCGGAACAGAATGGGCGCCAACCCGGCTGGGCCGTAGCCCACATTTCCTTCCCACTTCTCCCATCCCTACCACCCTGCCTTCCCTCTCCAAGTTTTTAATCCCTCCCCTTGAACACCCCTTCCTTGTACCGTCCCCCTTGTAAATAGTTATTATTGTTCTTGTTGGACTATGTTTAATATACATTTCTATTTTGATATATGAATACTGTGTCGGTCTCTGATTTGCAGCTGGCTATGGGTGCTCAGTTGCAGGTGTGTACATGCCATCTGGGCTGGTATGGTCCTGGTATGTGTGTGTGTGTGTGTGTGCATGTGTGTGCATGGGAGGTATCTCCAGCATGGCAGTGGCTTTTGGTTGGTCTTGCATCTGCTGCCACCACTGCTGGGTGCACAGGTGTGTCTGGCTTGTAGGCTTCTGTGTTGCAGGGGCTGATGTGTGCTGGGGGACTGCATGGTTTCCTGCAGTGCCAGTCTATTGCACATGGGTGGTGTCTTGGGGTCACAGTGCAGGGTGTGTTGTGCATGCAGGGGGCTGATGTGCACTGTGGTTGTCAACCCCTGTGTGTGGCACTCTCCGCCTGCCAGTGGTTGTGCTGGGGTGTCAGGGCTCTGCTATGCTTTGTTGGCTTGTCCCCATGAGCACGTGGATCATCCGTCCACCCCAGTGATGCTGTGCTTGGGGTGTGCAGGTGTGGTGTGGGTTCTGCAGTGTGTTCCTGTGCCCATGTGTGGCATGGCTGGTGGTGGAGCCCCAGCCTGCCTCCCTGGATGTTCAGTTCCATTGCTCTGGGGGGCTGTGCTTGGCTATGGCAGCTCTGGAATGCTCAGCTCAGCTTCCTGGTTGCGTCATAGCGCAACATTTTGAGCTCAGCTTCTCCTTCCTGGTTGTGCGATGGCGCAGTATGTGTAATATTCAGATGTTGGTTGCTTGTGCAATTTGCTCTGCTCCATGTTTGAATATCGCACCTGTGCGCATTGCGCCAACTAGTTTATTAACGCTCCTGCTGTTAGCGCTACTTTTTAGCGCGGTTTGAATATCTGGGCCAATGAGTTGGGCAGCATCTAAACAATGTTGGATCACTTTTCTTCAATCAAATAGTTAAATAGATTATTTCAAAACAGTATACAAAATATCTAGATAAGATATTTATTCAGATATTTGAAGTATCTTTGAATACAAGTGCTTGTTCTGAAGGTTCCACATCAGGGTCATTACAGGCAACATGCTATTATGCGTGCAGTGAGATACAATCCAATGAGAACAGCATACTGAGCAGCAAATACAGTAGCGAATTGTGCAGGACTGCTTTTGCACCACAGTTCAAAAGGTTCTTGAAAATGAGCCCCTGACATCACTGGAAAAAGTTTAAACAATATAAGATTTGACGAAATAGTTTATGTGTTGTACTGCATATTGTTTGTAATCGTTCCCCTTGTTCTTCATTGCTGAGGGCAGGTGGATAAAACAAGATCACTATCCTTTGGACTTTATCTCGTTGGCTGCTTGTCAAAGCAAAAAAAAAAAGAAAGCTGCTCAAGGGGTTGTGCTCTGCTCAGTTCACTCCAGGACCCCAAAAAGAAGCAAGAGCATGGCACCAGACAAAGCTCCAAGAAAGTGAAAAGATTGTTGTTTGTCATCTTTTTACATACAAAAGATTACAGACAGTGCTAAATGATGAAGACATCCAAAACAAAACACTGTGGTGTTTGTCCTAGAATGTCTCAATTGTTTCAGCAATGTTTTCAAACATTTGATTCTACTGGTGCAGTAGCACCAGTACAGTTAGGTTGAGCAACAGGTTTTATGTTAAACCCTGAATTTGCACCTTAATAACTTTAGCATCACTTTTGAAATTGCCTGATATTTGGTACTGCTGAACAGTAGCCCAGCACTGGAAATGCCCAATCCCCAGTGCTGAAATATCCCTGAAATAAAGAAAAACCATTCCTTAATGGGTTTTTCCACCATGTAAAACAGGAAATGGTGCCTTGCCAATCTGACCCCCACACATCCTCACCCACACCACCATGATCTCCCACTCAGCACCACCACCCAACACCCTCTCACACACCCCTCACCCTCACTCACCTGAACATGTGCTATGGCATAGATCCTCTCTCCAATTGAAGACACATCTTGTTGGACTCAGTGACTGCGATATGAAAAAATCAGGTAAGTGCAGTTTAATGTATTTCAATGGGGTTTGAACTTTGATTCATATTTTTGTCCAGTTTACATATTTTTCAGCATAGTCTTTTTGGAACTCACATCATGACTAATGATGATGGAATTATGCAAATCTGACCAGAAAGGCAATTTCGTGGTCACTTGAATGACTTCCTCAGGGCAAGGGATAGAGGAGAACAGCCAATTCTCATCATGCTCTATCTCTCTTCAGCATTTGGTACCATGGACCACATTATGCTATTGAATCACCTTAGATTGTTTTGTTGACTCACTGAGAGAGTCATCAAATTGTTAAACCCTATCTCTCCGACAGGAGAGCAAAGAGTAGTGATGAGAATTTCTCCTCCTCCTCCTCAATGCCCCTGTTGTGTGAGTACCTCAAGATCCAATCCTCTCAATGATGTTGTTCGCAGTGTACATGCTGCCCATAGGTGAGCTCATTAGACAATACAGTCTGTTGTTTATACTGCTATGCAGATGATACCCAGCTGTATATGTCATTTGCCCCAGAACTGAAATGCTGTTGAAGTGCTAAATAAATATCTGGCTGAGATTCAGGACTGGATGTCCTCTAACTGGCAGAGGTTGAACCCAACAAGATGGAAGTGATTGAGCCTGGTCAATGGTGTGATGGAGGCCCATCCAGAGTGGTACCAGGGTTGGACCTGGACTCCACCATTGATGGCCTCCCAAGATGAAAAATTTGGGCTTCATCCTTTTTTCATTATCTGTTTTACCTCTTCTACCATGGCCATCTCCGTTGACCTCTCATTTGGATGGCTAGTCTCCATACCACAACCCTGATCCTCTGTTCTTGCCATCCACTGCCCCTTGTCATGCTGCTTTGGTTTTTCCACCATATCCTTTGACAGGAGGGCATCCCCTACCATGGTGGCAGCTGGTAGGGCAGACTACAGTGCCTGAAGGCACCTTTCACCATCTGGGCTAGAGCAGTTTAGGGGCACAGCATCAGGGGCTATCCTGGCTACCGCAGTGATGGGAGGATAGGGCCACCATCATCAAGTGATAAATCAGCTATTTTCCTGTTTTTCAGACCCTTCCTCCATTGGGTGCATGCCGTGGCTTACTGGATTGTTTGTGCATGTGCCATATGGTCACCTGCGGCTCATTGCATGGTGCTGAGCTCAGCCACCAGAAGCTGCCCCAGAGCAGCACATTCCCATCAAGGGACACTCTGAGCCCTCCCTGCCAGCCTCTGCTCCTGCCACCCAAAGGCTCAGGATGTGAACCCCGACTGCCAGTGTGCCAGGTGACCCTTATCACCTGGCACCACTAACTAGTTTGAGCATCATCCTTGATGGCAGACTGACTCAAGAAGCTCAGGTATCATCTGTCATCAAAAGTGTGTTTATCTGAGGAATGTCTCTCAAATTAAACCCCTGATTCCATCTGAAGACTTGCTATCACTGGTACATGTCTTGGTGACTTCCAGGTTGGACTACTGTAATGGTCTGTACTCGGACTCAATGGAGGTACCCCATGCCAACTGCAGCTAGTGCAGAACATGGTGCCCAGACTGCTGGCAGGCCTACCAAAATCCTGCCATGTAACCTCAGTCCTGTGGGATCTGCACTGACTGCCTGTCAGGTGGAGGATCATCTTCATTGTGGGCTTGCTGAGCTATAAGGCACTATATGGACTGGGCCTGACTACCTGCCTGACCTCCTAACTCCAGCCATCCTGGTACACTCCTCCACTCCTCCACTGAGGGCCTCCTGGCAACTCCTTGGGCCATGCTGAAAACCTTGGGGATTGTTCCTTCAGGTGGCCGGCCTGACTCTCTGGAATTTGATGCCAAAATCTTTAAGGGAAGCCCATATGGTGGAGGTTTTTAAAGGGGGCCTGAGACCTATCTGTTGTATAAATCATTTCAAGATAGTATTTTATTTTAATTTTATAGATAATTTGTTGTTAGTATTTAAAAATTATTGTTGTGATACTTCTGTCCTATAGTGTGAATTATGTTGCTCCCAGAGATCCGGGATTGGGTGCCACAATATAAATAAAACCTTACTTTACTTTACTTACTTTGCAAAATTACCTTTTGAGCAGGATTTGAAACTTTCACTGCCCTTGTTCATGACATGAGGTCATAAGAAGGATATGTTGAAAATTATATGTTTTAGTTAAAAATATGTGGAAATGACAAACTTGTGAACATAAACTGAAATGTTTCCACTTTCACTCACAACTTCACACATTTTAAATATTATGACCCCAGATTTTTAAAATAGTCATTTTTGCACCACCTCTTGAAAGTGACATCTGTCATTTTTCAAATCTAGGCCAAAATGTGTTTTTGAACCTGTGATGCTGAATAAAGATTTGGCAGGAATTTGAAAATATTCACCTACTGGGTTCATGAGATGAGATAATGAGAAAGATACTCTGAAAATGTGGTTTACAAATATGATAAAATGACCAAGGTTAGACTGAACTTTGCAATATTTCAACGTCATAACTTTGCTAATTTTCAATATTTTGCCTCCAAACTTTCAAGATACCCATTTTCCTCACCACCTCATAAACATGACAGATGCCACATTTTAAATCCTGGACAAGACGTGTTTTGCACTTCTGTTTCAAAATTATGTTTCAGCCAATATACTATAAATGGTACATGTCATGTTTATCAAATCAAATCAATCTTTATTTATAAAAGGTGCCATTCCAAAACCAAGGCGCCTGTACATAACATGATAAAAATCAATAAATAATTAAAACAATATTAGAATTAATCTAAGCAACAGTGTTCAAAACTCATTATATGCTAGGCTAAAAGATATGTTTTAAAGCCTCCTTAAAGCTTTGGACAGTCGGACAATCTACGCACCTGGCGAGGTGAGAATTCCACAGGGTTGGGGCCATAAAACTAAAGATCTGGCACCTGAGTTTTAAGTGAACCCTGGGAATCTTAGCAATCCCTAGTCAGTGGATCGGGAGAGCTGGAGGGACAGTAGGGACAAAGGAAATCTTTCAGGTAGCCAGGTCCCTGATCGTGTAGGGCCTTAAAGGTCAGCAAACTGACCTTGAAGGTGATTCACCAACATATTGGCAGCCAGTGCAGTCCGTGGAGCACAGGCGTTATATGACTGGACCTAGAAGAACCAGTCAGTAGCCTGGCTGCTGCATTCTGCACTAGCTGTAAGCAGTGAATCTCAACCCCGGTAGCCAAGATAAAGGGCATTGCAGTAGTCAAGGCGGAGTGGCAAGCATGGACCAAAGTAGGAAGATCGTCAGGAGGAACCAAGTGCTTCACCAGGCGATGTTCCTCAGATGGTAAAAGAGGTTTTGACAACTGCCATTTTATAAGGGAGTCCTAAAATAACTACCTTGAAAATCTGTGGTAAAATAAAAAAGTAATAATTATTAAGAAACTTTCTGTGTATTGTCAGTCTTGACCTCAGCAGGTGTGCTTTGGTATCCAGTCCCAGTGAACTGAGTTCAGTGGTGAGCTCAGTGACCAAGCTGGATGGGGTGATGGTGGAGGATGGCACTGTTATATGACCCTCCCAGCCAGGGAATGAAAAATGCAGGTTTGTCCACACAGGCCCAGGTACCACATAATGAGGACAACTCATCTCTTGGCATGGGTCCCTACATGTCTGCACCATGGGTGGCAGTGTGCCCTGTACATTGCCTGGCCCTGTTCATCTGTATAAGGCCACATAAGCAGAGGTAACAGAGGTTCTGCACTTCTGCAGCCACCCAGACAGTCCCATGATTTCTTGGCATCCATCACTGCACCTTTGTAGGAGGACAGAGTCTTCCTTTATCCTCTGGGCCCTGCACATCTGCATCGTTTCATGCAGGTCCCAAACAGATCTACTTGAATGAGGATATGATTCCACTATCTCAAGAAAGGAAATTCTTTGCAAAAATGCATTACTGCACGGTTAGGGTTCAAGTTAATGCAACAAAAGTAGGGAAATCTGAAGTTGGGGTTTTCAAACCTAACTCCCCACCCCACCCTCCTCACGGCAAAAGGAAAAGCATTAGGGTGTTGGGTGTCCAAAGTCTTGACAGATCAGTGGTGGTTCTTCCTTGGTGCTGTCAACCCTAACGCCAACCAGCTGTCTATGGACCAAACATCTGTTCAGCAATGGGCTCATAATATGCAGCTTTGCCTAAAGCTGAACACATTCAAATGGGAGCAAATGATGCAGCAGACTCTTTCTCTCAGGTGTGGGAATCTGTGCTGGATGCTATTGACTTGGGGCTGTTCCCATTATTTAAGCATTTTTGTAGATTGTCTTAAGAGCAATAAAAATACATCAAGACTGTGCTTCCTAAATTGGTACTCACCAATATAGTGGTTCTTATTCTGACAGTGGTTACTACACATTGTTTACAAAATACAGTATGTCTCGGCTTTATTGCCAATTGAAATGTCTAACTATAAGAATTGTCTGTATTCAGGTTCCATTGTTGTCTGTAATCAGAATGCTATTACAGCTGTTTCCTGTTTTACTGTATTATCTTCTGTTTTATTTTGTTTTTCTGTAAAATAGTTTATAAAAAAGCCTAATGCTGACCCTGTTCCTGAGCAAACAATGTCAGATGTTATCATCTTTCCCTTGCAGGGACCCTTTGGGCCCTATATGAAGAAATCTACAACATATTGTGTAGGTAATGTGTGGTGAGACATAATTCTCTACCTTTGAAGAGCATACCACTATCAGGCACTGGTTTGGAGCTGTGCCTTATGCTTTGGACAGGAGGCTACAGGCTGGGGAGGAGGGGTGAGCATTAGGGATGACAACCCCAGGGAGAGACCCCACCATATGTTTGCCAGTACTCCTGAGACCCAAAGCTCTTACTATTTCTTTCCTTTTGCTGCTTGGGGGTGGGCAGGTGACTTATGGTTGGAAACCAAATGCCATATTTCCTACTTTTGTTGTGTTAACTTGAACCCGAACTGGTGCAGTAACATAGGTTGGGTAAGAATATCAATAAAATGGCTTACAGCAATCTTTTCACTTTGTTTGGGCTGCTTTTCTACCTCTGACATATTAATCAACCGTTAATCGCATCATAGTTATCTTCATAGTGACTGATTGTCATGTGATAACCAGAATTGGGATGCCAGGTTTAGACAAAGATCCACAGCAGGTAAGGCAAATATGTTTTGATGCAAATGACATTGATAATGAAGGCCTGTGGATCAGAATTAAAGAAAAAAACACTATGAGTATTAGCTGAATTGTGTAAATATTTCATTTTTTTCAAAGTTGTCACAATGATGAAAAGGGCTCTTTATGTCCTAAGATTTTTGCAATTGCCCTTTAAATGTATGGTACATACATAAACTCAAATGAAACATTTTATGACATTCAGACTTTCACATGACAGCATGCAAACAGGGCCACAAATGGTAATGCTGCATCTTGGGAGGCTTGTTAGATGTAATGGGAACGACTGAAAAACAAAGCTTCCAATGAAATCTCTCATTAAACACATTGAGGAATACAAGGAACATCAAGTTTATTTGGAAGGCTCAGCAAGTTCACTTTGCATCCAGCTGTATTCTGTGGTATGTTCATGAGAGCACAAAGCTCCCTGCAATTGCAATCTTTCATGTCCTAAGTCAAACAGTTTACAGTAAAGCACTATAAATTAGAGCCCAGCACCAGGAATACTATCAATGAGCTGAAAAGTTTACATTTGGTCTGTGTGAGGTCACTAAATTCTGTCACTTGTGATCAATTACTATAAAGTATATGTACATTAGCCCTCAAATGACAAAACAGCTCTTTAAAAATCTGATCTTCATCCAACATTAGCAGTTCTACTGTTTAAAAGATTATTCATTGTTGACTGTTTTGAGGGGACTAGAAAATTGGATTACATGCCCTGATAACGTTTCTGAATGATTTTAGCTTTGAAATCTTTTTGGTTTACTTTTTGTTAGTTAAAATACTTTAATTGTCACACTTATTTAAAAACCAAATTCCCAGAAAGTCAAGATTTGACTTGAGGAACAAGGCTGATCTTGTTGCTTTATGTTACTATGTTTAAACTTTGTGGGTTTGCTGGTATTTATGTTTAATATTATGTGTGAGATATTTTAGCATTATAGTTATTTTGTAAGGGATCACCATGTTTTATGTTATCCCTCATAAATAATATTCATAATATAGATGTAATGGATAACAATATTGCATGTTTGTATTAAAAAATGTTTACATTTTATTGAACCTCATAGTATAAACAGAAATTATCCTGTCCCTCATAGTAAAACGATTAGTTTTAATATAATAAATTCAACTGATATTGCATTTTGTGCCTACTGAAATTTGGGAAATAAGCAGTGACCACCATGGTGTCCTTCTGAAGCTGCTCCTACATTTTCTCCAATCTCCTTCTCACTCCTCTTTGTGTGCTGGCCAGGAATTCAGGGTTTCACTCACTTTCACTTCCATTTGTATGTACTGGCAGGGTATCAGGTCCTCAGTCGCTGTTTTATTCTTGCTCTGTTTCCTCACTTTTCCTGCTATATCCATGCTGACTTCTGTGTGTGTTGGGTGGGGGTCCTCATTTGCTCTCTGACTCCTGCTGTGTCCATGCTGGCTGGGTGTTTGCTTGTTTATTAATTAATTAATTTAGCTAAATGCTTTGGATTACAGCATTTGAGGTAAAAGCTCTTTAACAAAGGTTCCACACCAATACATGGTATATACATTCATAAGTACAAAAAGTAGGATTAGTTACACAGAAATCAGTCATCAGTACAGATTACAGGAATAGCTACAGTAACTCTTGCAGGATATTGTTTTAAAAATCCTCCCTTGCTCCTTGCCCTTCTAATATTCTCTGTGTGTAACCTGTGCTCTCTCCATGGGTTATGGGATCTGTCAGAAGGTGGGTGGTATTTGCAACAGTAGTTGCTTACTTTTATGAGATTCACACTAAGATTAATATGAGGACAGTAGAGACAGGAGAGGATCAAGTCCAGACAAGGCAACCGCCCCTCCCCACATACACACACACACACACACACACACTTCTCAATGTCAGTAGTCTGTATATCTGTTCATTCTTTAAAACAAATATTTTCATTCTCTATAATATACTGGGACAAGGTATGCCATAATCCTAAAGTTCTCTGTGTAACATCCCTTTCTTTTATTTGTTTGAAATGCTTTATGCAAATTTGTTTCTTACGTCTTGTCATTCCTTTTCATCATTTGACAAATGGATATGGATGACAGACACCATAAATCAAGCAGAACATGTTAATCTGAAAATTGTGAATTATTTTTTATTTAAATTTAGATTGACCCTTATTTCCTGTCTTGTATAGTACCTTCTTTCTCAATGCTGAATCTGTTTTAGCACCTTTTGTATTTGAAATTATAATAGGAGCCCTCATTTTTATGGCTCAGGCCAGATTTTTATAAGTATTCTTAGCTATTTAATTACAAGTATTTCCCATAAGGTCAGGAGTCAGGGAGCAGTTTCTGCTGCAACTGAGATACTTTTCATTTCATTTATTAAATTTTTATTTTATACTGAAAAATCTGTGGTTTAATAACCCATTTTCACAGATGTCCAGGGTAACATATACATACATTATACAAAATACAATAGACAGATAAATACAATAATTTAAGAACCAATTATAGCACTTACATATAGAATTCATCAGCATATAGCACCTTAGCATTGTCTTAAAACTAGACATTCTAGGACAATGAACTATGATGCTGGGTAGTTTGTTATAGATAATAATAGGTGAAAAAGTTATGGAATTCTGAGCAACATTTGTGTGACATAGGGGTAACACATGAGGTGGGTGCCTGAATCATGGCGCCATCTGAAGCAGTGATGCAATATGGGAGAAGGTGAGGGGCAGGGAGGGTGACCAGATGTGGTGGGGTGAGTGACCCTAGCATCAGAATGTCACTACATGTACACCCTTGTGGGGGAGTGAGCATGGCAAGCATGGCCTGGGAGGGGCAGAGGGATGTGGGGGTGGAGCTGCAGTTGGCTGCTGAGTTGCACCCTGGTGTCGAGGTTGGCCTCTGCTTGTGGTACTGGGATTCTAGGTTCGGGTTTGGGTCAGAGGCGCTACTGTGGCTTTTCTTGTGCCTGGCCCAAAACCTTATTTTGCTTTCACACCCCATACCCCCTGGGTTGGGAATCATAAGTAGGTGTGTGGGAGTGAAGCCCTCTCTTGGGCATGGGTGTGGGGGGCACAGCCCCCACAGAAAGTATTTTCAGTCCCCAGTGCCATTGTTCCATGCTCCGAGGTTGTCAGGGTGGCAAAATTGTTTTTGTCGCCCTGACGTCCGCTGTTCTGTGAGTCATCCTTCTGCAGTTGCCCATGTCACATAGAACAATATAGAGGAACTTTATACGAAAATCTGCTATGCATTCTAGTATCTACTATATGGTCATGTCTGGAAAATAGTATAATTATACTGTTTGGGAGAAAACCAAGTTGAATTTAATGCAAGAACAGTAAGGAGCGAAATTTAAAACACTGATCTAAAGCTAGACAATTAAATGAATTACATAATAGACAATGGTGTGTGGACCTGGGATAACAAAGGCAAATCAAATAATACTATGATAAGTTGACCTTAGTTTAGCTAACATTCCTTCAAGTATAAGAATAAATCACTGAGCCATACTGAGACATATGAAGAGACTTAAGGAGCTTAATATGTATAGCCTCGAGGAAAGGAGGAGAGGGAGACATGATAGAAACTTTCAAGTACCTCAAGGGAATCAACAAAGTCCAAGAGGGTAGCATCATTCAAAAAAGAGGTGTGCAAGAACAAGGGGCACAATTTGAAGATAGAAGAGAGGCGGCTCAGAGGTAATTTGGAAGTATTTTTCTGAGAGGGCTGTGGATGTATGGAATGGCCTTCCAGAGGAGGTTGTGGAGTCAAAAACAGTGGTGGAATTCAAGCATGCATGGGACAGTCATAAAGGCAATTCTACAGGGTGGGGGTAGGAAGAAGTAGGCTGCTGGTTAACTAGGACCTGCAGCTTATCCATCAGGTAGGGAAATGGGCAGACTGGGTGGGCCAAGCGGTCCTTATCTCCGTCAAATTCTATGTTTCTATGTTTCTATGTAATCCAACACCTATAATAATATACTATGAGTTAACATATTCCTCACGTCCAGTGGCAAGAGTTTTCCGCATTCTTAAAGGTAATCCACTGGCTTGTGGAGCTTATTAATTAACTCAAGAACATGAAACTCATATGAAAGGTGTGAGTCTAATAACAGGCTAAGATACTTAAAAACATCACTTGCTCAATCTGGTTACCAAAATTATCACATAACAATAATTCAGAAGCCAGATATTTCTTAACACTAGAAAACTATTGTCTTTGTTTTGACAGAATGTAATACTAATTTATAAGCTTCAAACCAGGTATGAAGAGACTTAATTCAGATTGCAATATTGTTTGAAGTGTGGATAAGTTATATCCAGAACAAAAAGAACCACATCATCTGTTCATAAAATAAGTTCAGTGTGTTTCAATGATTCAGAAAGTGAGTTAACAAAAAGAGAAAAAGTAACAGTCCCAGTATCGAGCCCTGTGGGACTCCACAACTTAAAGCAGCTTCATTAGATGCTAGCCCATCAATCGATGTTTTCTGATTCCTAACTGACAGGTAGTTTTTGAACCAGGTGACCACATCATCTGGGAAACTGACAGCAGGCAACAATTTCGATAACTCAGTATGGTCAACCAAGTTGAATGCCCATGTGAGGTCCATAAAGGCCGAGGCAACATGCTTTCCTTCATCAATTGCCTTGCTGACCTGCTCTTTAAACATCATCAAGGCAGTCTCAGTATTGTGTTTAGAATGGAATCCATGCTGTGACTCTGACCTCAGTCCATATTTCTCAAGATGCTCGGTCACCTGGTCAGAAACCACCCTCTCCAGTACTTTTGACAGCATGTGGAGGGTTGTGGGATAACAGATGGGACAGACAGCAAACTTCAGGTTTAACACACAATCTCTGTGTGATGTTTATTCAGAATACAGGAAATAAGCTTCAGCAATAACATATTCCTTCTTCAGTACATCTGTTTGCAGCAACAGACTATGAATTTCCTTTCTTTGCACTTATCCAGCACCTACTGACACTGATCTCTGATCTAACCACTTTTCAGTGAAAACCATTCATCCTATAATGCGTCCATTTGCTTGGGTAGTGGGGCTCAAAAAAAGCTAAAACAAAGAACCTCAGTGTAGAAACACTGAAGAAAGGGTTACCGCAAAGGGCATTAGCAACAAATTAAGTTTCAAAGAAATACAACATCATACATACTTCCATAATGCAAAGCATCATGGGATATATGCAGATCACCAAGAAATTTCAGACTTGTTTGGTTTACAGCAATTTACATGCATTTAAATAGCACAACTAACTTAATTTCTGTAATAGTCACCTAGTACATTTACCATTATCAGAAACACCTAGTGCCATGCTATTTTCAACATTAACAGGTTTCATAAACATAAGATATATTATGACATAGTGCTATTACATACTAAATCCAACAGCAATAAACACAACCTGTTTTACATACACTTGGAGGTCACAACAATAACCTCCCTGTATGAGGACCTGAGGAAAAGGAAAATTAAAGAGGACACTATAGCATAGTCAAGAAAGGGAGGGGGTGCCCATAGATGGCCAACCTTATGGACTAGAAATTGTAAAGGATAGAACAGACTAGAAATAGAAAAACTGTTGCAACAGATTTAAGAAAAGGTTGGTCCTCAAAGAGTGGCAGGAGCTTCCTGCCACATATCCCACCTTAAGATGGAAGCAGTTATTTCAGACTGTTTGCCACCTTCCTGTCCCAGGAAGGGATGGAGCTCCACGATCCATCTTCAGAAGGTCTGTCTCAGGGTCCCTATTAATGATAAACATTCTATCATAAACATAGTGGATATCATCATTCTTTACCCTGAGGCATTAACACATTTCTCAACAGAGACTAACTGTACCTTCCCATCTCCTTTTTAGGGAAAGTCTGTCATATTTTACTGACATCAATTTCTGCACCATATCTAGACATGGAATCAGCATTTACATGTTTTGTCCCTGCCTGTGGGACACCATAAATTGATAAGGCTGAAGAGTCAGTGCCACTGCATTATCACGAGTTTTTCTCTCATTTGGTGCAACCAGCAGAGGATTGTGATCAGTTACAACCTTAAATTCAGTCCCCAAAAGTAATATTTCAGAGGCTCAATAGCCCACTTCAGAGCTAAGCATTCTTTCTCTATGGTAGCATATCTTCTCTTCCTCTCATGTAGCTTCCTGCTGATATATATGATCGGATGTTCTTCCCATCTATTTTCTGAGATAAGACTGCCCCAATATCATTCTCTGATGCATTGGTTTGAACCTCAAACACTTGGTTGAAGTCAGAGCTTTTCAATACAGGAACTGTCCATAGAATTGCCTTGATATTCCTAAATGCCTCATCACAAATAGGGGCCCACTGAACCTTATTCGGGCACCTCTTTTAAGTGAGATCAAAGGACTAGCAATGGCTGAGAAATGGAATAAATCTCCAGTAATAACCAGCCAAGCCTAGGAAAGATCTCACATGCTTTTGTGGTAGGTATTGGGCTGTTTGCTACAGCTGTAACCTTCTGTACCTCGGGCTTCACTTGTCTTTTCTTAAAATGAACCCTAGGTATCTTGTCTCAGTCTTTGCTAGGGCACACTTAGCAGGGTTAATGGTCACTCCTGACTCCTTTATTGGTGGCAATACCTGGGACAAGTGTCTAACATGGGTTTCCCAGTCAGGGCTGAATATGACTACATCATCCAAATAAGCTGCACAGTATTCAGTGTGTGATCTTAGAATGGTCCATAAAATGCTGAAAGTGGCTGGGGCCCCATATAATCAAATGGCATTGTGACAAACTGGTATAAACCAACCGGGTGCTAAATGTGGTTTTATCTTGTGAATCGGTGACAAGAGTTTGCCAATATCCTTAGTAAGGTCCAGGTGGAGATATACTGCACATCACCTAGCCTGTCAATGATGTCATCTATTAGGGGCATTGGGTAGCCATCAAATACTGACATGTTGCTTTCTAAAATCTAGGCATAGACATATCCCACCCTCTTTCTTGTCCACTATAACCATGGGTGAAGACCATGCACTCTTTGAGGCACAATTATGCCTAACTGCTCCATTTTTTGGCTTCCTGAATCACGTTATCCATCACCTTCATGGGCAGTCTGTAGGGCTTTTGGTGTATGGGCTTGTCTTGCATGGCAGTTATAGTGTGCACAATTCCTTTGGCCGACCAGGACATTTGTGAATATGGGCTTAAATTCTTGTAATACCCCTGCAAATCTTTCTGTTGCTGAGGCTCCAATTCAAGGTTTATCTGAATTTCTTCCAATGGTCCTGACTGCTCTAGCCTTTCACAGGCAACCTCCAGTTCTTCATCCCTAACTTCAGGATGGATATAAAGGGAGGGTTAGGCTTCTCACGCCATTTCTAAGGAGGTTCACATGGTAAGTTTTCTGGGTGGGTCTCTTTCTGGGCATGCTAAGCTCATAGTTCACTGCTTCTGTTTGCCTTAAAATGGTGAAGGGCCCTGCCATTTCATGAGTAGTTTTTGTCTGTGGAGGAAGGAGGGACAACACCTTGTCCCTGACTGGAATATGTTTTAGTCTTCAAACTCTGGTCACATATTTCTTTCTGCAAGTCTTGCTTCTGTTCTAAGCTCTGTGTGCCAAGTTGATATACCTCACCAGACATTTGCGTAACTGAGTCATGTACTCTATGACATTAAAATGTCTCACCTCCTTCCCTTCTTCCCAGTGCTTTTAACCATATCCAGTGGCCCCTCGGTTCTTCCTTACAATAATGAAAAGGCGAGAAGCCAGTGGATGTGAGGATTTCTCTGTAAGTGAAAAGTAAATAGGGAGATACCTATCCCAATCTTTACCTTTTTCTTCTACATATTTCCTCAACATTCTCTTTAATGTCTGATTAAGCCTCTCTATAGGGCCATCAGTCTGTGGGTGGTATGGGAAGTACGCACTTCTACCACGCCAGCAGACAGTACAATTCTTTTAGCAGGTATGCATTAAAATTACTCCCATGATCAGTAAGTATTTCTTGGGGATTCTCATGTGGCTAAATACCTTTGCTAGCTCCTCTGCCATCCTTGGGGCTATGATAGTTCTCATGGGGATAGCTGCTGGGCAGTGGGTAACATAATCACATATGACCAGTACAAATCTGTTACTCTTGGAGCTCTTTTCCAGGGGCACACTATATCCATGGCTATCCTGTCAAAGAGTTAGTCACAATGGGATGGGTTGTAGTGGTACTCTGTTCCGTTTTCCTGCCTGAGCTACCTTCTGACACTCAGCACACACTTTACATTACTCAGCTATGTTCTCATGGATAGAGGCCAATAAAACCTGGGTAATATCCTATTCAGGGTGCTATCTCTGCCTGCATGTCCTACTAAAGGGATGTCATGGGCCACATACATGATTTGGGAATGGAATTTTCTGGAACCATTAGTTGATCTATTATCTCTCCAGTTCTGGGGTTAATGTATTCACTATACAGTATTCCCTGTTTTACAGCAAACTGAGGGACACCTTTTCCGCTCCTTCCCCACCTGTGAAAAAAGGGTTAAGTGAAGGGTCTGCTTTTTGCTCATGCTGCATATCACTTTTAAAATTATGTCCCAAGTCTGGCTATACACCAGTATGAGCATCAATCCAGTTCTCCTTTAGCTTCCTCTTCTCTGCCTTAGTTTTATGGTCACTGCCAGGATCCTCAAAAACATCATCATCAGATGGGAACAGAGATGGTAAATGTCCTTCTTCACTTGAGCTCTGGTGGTTACAGCAACTACAGCAGAGTTCTGGGTGGCATGACAATGTATAAATGAAGCAAAGTTTGCGTGGTCATGCCCAATAACAACTGGCACAGGTGAGGCAAGGTACCAATCCCACTTCTGCCTCATGTGTCTTTTCTTGAACAGTCATTCATATGGTGGCCATATGGTAGTGATGGGTATCACCATGTACACAGATGGCTGCTGTATTTGATCCTTTATTATTCCCAGTCACCAGATCTGCTCACAAAGAGTCTGCTGGTGCCTGAATCAATCAGTCCAATCATCTGCTGTGATCCAGTCTGCACAGTAGCCATAAAGTGACCCAAGTTCACTAAGCTACGTGAACTGTCTCGCTCTTTATATTAGGACAGTTGTTACATAATGTCCCTTCTTTTGGCACCCATGACATACAATCTCAGCTACTGGAATGTGCCCCTCTCTGCTCTCCAGTCTTGTTTCTCTGGGGCTGTATTAGACAGTTTATAAGTAAAAGGGTTCCTTACCAGATTGCTGGTCGCAGCTGCTGATGTCTCTTGGAACCCTCTGAATCAAGATGGTTGGGCTGCCAGGAAGTCTTCTGCCAATGTGATGGTTTTATCAGTGGAATCTGGCTTATGTTCCTGTATCCAACTTTGTACATCCTGGGGTAAAACTTTAATAAATTGTTCAATAATTACCACCTCAGAGTTGGTCCTTGCTTTTGTTCTCTGGTTGTAACCATTTGTAGCAGAGCTCCTTGAGATGGGCATATGTCTCTTGGAGGGTATACAGTGACTGCATTTTAGAAAACTAAACCTCTGGTGATAGGTTTCAGTGTTTATGTCAGCACCTGAGGATCTCCTGCTTCACACGGTCATAGTCCTCTGCCTCTCAGGAGTCCATGGGTATAAACCAACTGGGCACTGCCTTTCAGGTGCGGTGCCAGTCGAACAACCCACTGTTCCCTTGGCCATGCACATGTTCGAGCGATCCTCTCAAACATTGTGAGGTAGACCCAATGTCATCACAGTCCAAAGTTTAGACAGTTTAATGCCTTTTGGCTACTGGCTCTTTCTGTTTGTCCTGCACTGATGTCATGCAAGACCTTTATAGTATCTGCCCATTTTGCATCTTGACTTCTTTGCTCATTGTCTCTTTCTCTTTCCATCTGCACCAATTTTATGCCGAGCCATTTCAACAACTCCACTACATCCTCAGGTGGAGCATCTTCAAGAAGAGGCAGTTCCCTTGATTCTTCCACATCCTCTTGCATCTCTTCATTGTCTTTAGGCTTAGCCTTCCACCGAGATCCCAGTCCAATCCAGGCAGCAGCTTCTCTCCCAGTCGGTCAGCCATGGTTCTGGCTCGAACTTCATAACTTCTTCACTGGTTCTCCTCTGGCAACTTCTAGTGCATCAGTCCACCTGTGATATCAGGAAATATCCACCAGAAAATGTCCCTCTTCAGCCAGTCCAGATGCTCACAGCAAGTTATCCCACCACTGACACCAAATCTGTTGAGGGGTTGTGGGATAACAGTAGGACTAGACACCAAACTTCAGGTTTAACACACAATCTCTGTGTGATGTTCATTCAGAATACAGAAATAAGCTTCAGCAGTAGCATATTCCTTCTTCAGTACATCAGTTTACAGCAACAGACTATGAATGTCCTTTCTCTGCACTTAGCCAGCACCTATTGACACTAATCTCTGATCTAATCTCTTTTCAGTGAAAACCCTTCCTCCCTATGTGGACCCTGTCTGCTTGGATACTGAGGGCTCTCAAGAAAAAAAAAGCTAAAACAAAGAACCTCAGTGCAGAAACACTGAAAAAGGGTTACCCCAAAGGGCATTGGCAACAAATTAAGTTTCAAAGAAACATCATACATACTTCCATAATGCAAAGTATTATGGGATATATACAAATCACCATGGCATTTCAGACTTATTCCTTTTACAGCAATTTACATGCATTTAAATAGCACAACTTACTTAATTTCTATAATAGTCACCTAGTACCTTTTACTATTATTAAAAACACCTAGTGCCATGGTATTTTCAACATTTACAGGTTTCATAAACATAAGGTATATCATGACATAGTGCTTTACATACTAAATCCAACAATGATAAACACAACCTGTTTTACATATGCTTGGAGGTCACAACAATAACCTCCCTGTATGAGGACCTGAGGGAAAAGGAAAATTAAGGGACACTATACAGCCAAGAAAGGAGGGTTCCAATAGGTGGCCAACCTTATGGACTAGAAATTGTAAAGGATAGAATAGACTAGAAATAGAAGAACTATTACAACAGATTTAAGAAAAGGTTGGTCCTCAAGAGTGGCATATGCTGCCTGTCACACAGATGAGCCAGAAGTGAGATAGGGTGATAGTTGTTCAAATGTGTCTTATTTCAAGTTTTGGAAATAGACTTCACTAATGCACACTGTCACAAACCCACTCAGCAGATCGACCCTCTACTCCCAAAGTGCCAACCTCTGGCGCAATTTGTGAACAGTTAAGAGAAACAGGGTAACCCTCCTGTCTGTTTTGTGGGTTTGAATCAACCTTTGGTCTCAAGTCTTGGAGGGATTCAAACTGTGAACCTCTTGCTAGCATACCCAATGCACAGGCTCAGATAATTCTGTCATCAAGGGGACCAGAAATCTTTGCCCATGGGCACCCTAACCAGATGTACAAAAATGAACCCTTAAAAACTCTAACAAAAACCCTCAGATTTAACTCTACCTTTTTCCAGTTTGGTATCACCATTCAAGCTTATGCATAGTGTCTGCTTTAACCATATATACTTTACTTGTTAAAGAAAGAAATTCAAAGACAGACCAAGTAGACTCTAAAATAGAGTTTTACTAAAACAGATAAAAATATGTAAAACATAAAATATAGAACCATATATCACAAGAACCATATCGTCTTTTAAAAGAACAAGGTTTTAACAGTGCAATTCCTTCTACAGTACTTAGATTTGTCTCTCTCTAAATACCTGCTTAAAGTCTCAAAGATGTGTCTTTCTCAGAGTGTAGATAGAATGTGTATTTGAAGGAAAACAGAATACTGTTTAAAAACTGTCTCTGTCAACCCCTTTGCATGAGGTCACCTAGCTCCTCCTCTGTTTATTAAAATCATACACCCAGGATATTTTATCATATTAGAAGGTAAGATAATTAAGGTCACATCAGCAGAAACACCTTTCCCAATGTGACTTCCCAATCAAGTCTGTAAATTTCCTTTCATCTGTAAGCAGTATCCTCTCTCACACAGACATCAAAGCATTTATGATTTAGCACCAGGGTTGCCATACCTGGTTTCCTCTTCAAACGTCATAAAATGGATACTGATTTCCTCTTAGCAGTTAAAGCTATATTTAACTTAGTTAAACAGGAAATCTGATTAAGGCCTGTTCTAGTCTGTAATTAGCTCTTGGCATTCCAGGAAACACCTCTTAGCTAAAACCTGGGAGGGTTGTCATTCCACAGACTGTCAGCATCTCTCATGAGAAACAATCAATAACACATTTTATATTTTAAAACCATAGTGTACTCAGAAATAGCTGTCCACGTGTCACAATCCTCCCCACCTAGACTGAATTTGGGGGCTCTATCCTCGGCATGGGATGAGCTTCCAAATCAGTTCACTCCTCATACATGCGTAGACAGGCATTCTGAGTTCTGGTTTCTGGCTCTAGCTCTATGTATGATTGTCATATCATACCCTTGCAAAGCATGACTCCATCTTAGCAATCTATCATTGTTCTTTCCCATCTCGCCAGCCAAACCAGGGGTTGTGGTCAGTCTGCACCACAAAATGCTGCCATATAAGTATGGCTCAAACTCTTTAGGGCCCACACTATGACAAGACATTCTTTTCCACAGTAGAGTATGCCTGCTCTATGGGAAGTAACTTTTACTCAGGTAGGCTATTGGGTGATCACTCCCTTGGCTGGATGTCTGACTCAGTATTGCCACAATACCCACATCTGGCGTCAGTCTGAACTATAAAGGTTTTTCGATAGTCAGGACTTGTCAAAACAGGAGCACTGCACAGTGCCTCTTTAGTTTAGAAAAGGCTTCCCACAGGCTGGGCCCCAGGTAATTTCCTTTGGCATCCTATTCTTTGTCAAGTCAGATAGGGGCAGCCAGGGTACTGTAATTGGGTAAAATTTTCTATAGTACTCTGCTGTCTCAGGAAACTCCTGACCTGCTTCTGCATTTCTGGTCTGCACCATGCCTGAATTACCTTTATTTTGATTTGGTTAGGATGGAGCTGTCCCTGGCCTACCACATGCCTGAGGTATGCCACGTCTCCCATAGCCACTTGTCACTTCTCGGCTTTGACAGTGAGCCTGGCCCTCTGTATCCTGCCCAGCACTTCCCTAAGGTGGGACAGGTGTTCCTCCCAGCTGGCACTAAAGATGGCAATGTCATCCAGGTATGCCACAACATACTCCTCAGCACCATTTAACACTTGGTTCACCAACCTTTGAAAGTGGCAGGGCATTCTTCATTCTAAAAGGCATTACTTTAAATTCAAATAAGCCTATTGAGTGATGAAGGCTGACCTCCATAGCTCTGTCTGTCAACTCTACCTGCCAATACCCTTTGTCAGGTCAATGGTCGTGAGGTAGGTCACCTCCCAACTTGTCCAGGAGTTCATCTGTCTGGGGCATCAGGTGGGTGTCTGACTTTGTGATTGCATTCAGTCCACGATAGTCCACACAGAAATGAGTTGAGCCATCTGGCTTTGGCATAAGGACTATGAGTGAGGTCCAGGGGCTGTGGGATCTTGGATTACCCCTAAATCTAGCAGCTCCTCCACTTCCTCCTAATGTCCTTTTAGACAGCCTCTGACACCCAATATGCTGTCCGCCATGTACGTCTGTGTCCCTGTCCCACATCATGCCTCACTAAGGGGTTAGTACAGGCTTGGCGTGAAACAATGGGGCAAAGTCTGCTAAAACCTCCTTACTTCTTGGATCTGGTCCAGGCCAGCTGGGGAGACAATTTTACTGCCTCCACAGAGGACTCCCACTGCTTTCCTCCAGCAAGTCTAGAAGAGGTCTCCTTTGTCCATCCGCTCCCCATGACTACACACTGCAAACATCATGTCAGCCCTATTTGCATATGGCTTCATCATGTTGACATGGTACATCCTTTCTGTCTGTCTTCTGTCAGGCAACTCTATAATGTAGTTCACATCATTTACCTTCCTAACCACTTTGTATGCTCCTGCCCACTCAGGCTGCAGCTTGTCTTTCTGAACCAGAATAAGGACCATGACTTCCTGACCCACCATGTACAAGTGAGCTTTGGCTCTGTGGTCGTACCACACTTTTTGTTTCTGGTGGGCAGCTGCCGGGCTGCTCTAGGCTGTCCCATAAACTCATTTAGCCTTTCTACAAACCTAAGGATGTAATCCACAATGGGAGTTCCCAGAGTGGCGTGCTTGTCTTCCTAGTCCTCCCAGATCAAGTCTAGGGGCCCATGTACCTGGCGTCCATATAACAGTTCGAAGGGGAAAATCCTGTTGACTCTTGGGGCACCTCCTTGTATGCAAACAACAGGTGGGGAAGGTATTCCTCCAATCCCTCCCATGCTGTTCAGCAAATGCCGGATCATTGATTTTAGGGTACCATTGAATCTTTCCACAAGACCACTGGCTTGTGGATGATATAGTGTCATGCATCTCTGCACCACCACACTTCTCCCATAAACATTTCATTGGGTCTGACATGAAGGAACCCCTCGATCGGTGATAATCTCCTGCAGAAACCCAAAATGGGATAAAATCCCAAGTAAAGCATCTGCCACTTTGTCTGTCCTCAGTGAGGATAGGGTGACTGCCTCTGGGTAACGGGTGGCATAATCCACCTCAGTCAGGATGAATCTCTTCCTAAGGAGCTGTTTTTAAAGGCCCCAAAATATCCATTCCCACCCTCTGGAATGACTCCTCCACTATCAGGAATGGAATCAGGGTGGCTTGGGTTTTCTTGCCTGCCTTCCCTATTTCTTGGCGGCGGTGACAAGACCTGCAATGCTCCTTCACCTGCTGGGTGAGGAGTTAGGCCAATAAATTCTTGGCCAACCGCTGCATAGTGCATGTGATTGCCAGATGACCAGACAAGGGAATATCATGTGCAATTTTGAGCAACTGGTCATGATACCCTGTGGAATGGCAAGCTGCCTGCCTAGCATCTCTCCTCCTATCTGTAATGCCTGTGTATGCATAAGTCCATTTTCCCAATAAACCTTATGTCTGCTGTCACCTCACTGTGTGCCATCTGAGTCTGCCCAAGCTCTCAGCTTCTCTAAACTAGTGTCACTTCTCTGAGCAGCTGCAAGCCCTCACACATTCCCAAGGCATGGGACAGGTCTCCTTCAGTCACTAAACTAGGGTATCTAGCACTAGCATCAGGGCACACAGGATCACTGTCAATACCAACCCTCTGACAATGGGTCACCCTCCCTCTTCAAAGGAACCCTCTGTAGCTGTGTGGTTACTTGCTACTGGGAATTTTATACCCCTTTCATTAGTCTCCCATCTGGAGACACAGGCTGAGGAACCAACCTCACAGTGGTTTCCACAATGGTTTCTGTGGGGTTCTGGGAACTACAATTTTCCCTTGCCACTTGGCTATAGGTAACTGTACATACCATCCCTGTTTTAGATTGTTGCCCAGGATCACATCCACTGCTAATGTTTTGGCTACAGCCTCCTGTTGCATAGTTCTCCTGTTTCACCCCAGTCTAGGAGAACACTAGTGAGGGCAATGTTTTGCCTCACCAGTAAAGTCCTGTACATGTAACATATTATTGGGTATAAGCTGACCGGACTCTCTGAGATCCCAATTTACCAAGGTCAGGGATGCCCTGTGTCCCTTAACCCCTGTGTCTGTACACCATTCACCATGACTGGGTGCGTGTGTTCCCTCATGTTCACTGGCATGCTTCCAGGGATACACAAACAACCCACTTCTTTTCTAGTACCATTCTACATATTATTGCTCATTCTTTTGGGACACTGTCTGGCAATATGCCCAGTTTCTTTACATAACCAACATTTACTTCTCTTTCACAGAAATCTTTTCTCTGAAACCTGGGGCTAACTGGTTTGAGTGGAGGCAGTGAGGGTTTTAGCTGCCCTGAAGGCATGCTTTTCCCTTTCTGCCATTCCTGCCCCATTCACTCTCAGAGCAGGTCTGCTCTTGGCATAGCAGTCTGAGAGTTCAGCAGCCCTCGCACTGTTTTGGGATCTCGGTCCTCCAGCCAGGTTTTTAGCTCTGGGCATGCCCAATAAAACTGTTCTAACAAAATCACATTCTCAATTTTATCAATGTAGTTTGCCTCAATTCCTTCCACCAACGTTTAAAAACTGGCGTTGTTACATGGCTGGCTCCTCATAGCTCATGTCAGGGCTTCTCCTGAGCTTACAGAATTTAGCTCTGTATGATTCAGCAGCTAATTCAAATTTCTTTAACAGTGCAGCTTTAAATTTGCTGTAATCATCACTGCCCTCATTGTCCGTTTGACCCAATGCATCCCCAGCTTTCCTGGTAAGACGGGGATAGCTGGAAGCTCTAGGACTCTCTAGGAATTTTAGCCTGAATACAGACTTTTCAAAAGAATTTTAAAGGCATCCATATCCTCCCCTCTTTAAATCCGGCTATCAATTTGGAGTTCAATTTGTAACCCAGTCCTGCAGTCCCAATTAAACCCAAGCCACTTACCTGCTTTGGTGCCACTTGTTGAGTCATAGCTTCTCCAGTTCATGTTGTCTCTGGCACTCCTGCTCCTCACGGTCAGTCTCCTGCTGTTCCGCACTGACTCTCAGCCTTCTCGCTCTGCCTCTTGGCATTCTCGCTCTGCCTTTTGGCATTCTTGCTCTAACTCTCAGCATTCTTGCTCCCTCTTCTCCTTGGCAGCTCACTGTTCATGCTTCTCTTCTCTCTGGAACTCCAGCTCCATTCTGCGCAACTCAGTTTGCAGCCTGAGTACTTCTGGATCCAGGATACTGGTGACCTTCCCTGCTGCTGTGGCCTTCACTGACAGTGGTCCTGCTGTCATCCTCACCGGATCTGGACTCTGCTGGCCACTAGCCCTGCCACACTCGAGGTTTGGTCCTTTCAGTCACAGTCTGTGACTCACTGCTCTGGGTATCTGCTACCATCAGGGCATCCATGAGGTTCTGCTTGCTGGCTTTCACCTTGAGCAGGACTCCTCTGTCCCTTTAGCTACTTTAAGTAGTCTACAGTGTGCCTGCTATAGGTTGGAAGCCATCTTCTTCCTTAACTGCGGCTACTGTGACTTGCACTTTAGAAAAAAAATAAAACAGGTAGGAACTTGACTGTACACCAAGTGATATAGTTCTGTCTCCTTTTAAAAAATAAATCACTGCCTTTTTCTTTCTTTGCAAGTGAGCTGACAGTGTCAAGCTGACACACTGAACAATACAAGCTTGAATACCAAGATTTTCACACCGCTGCCAACCAATCTGGAAATTACCAGCACCGCAGCCACCAATTCTCACAAACCCACTCAGCAGGTCAGCCTCTACTCCCAAAGTGCCAACCTCTGAACACAGTCTTGTGAACAGTTAAGAGAAACAGAGTAACCCTCCTGTCTGTTTTGTGGTTTCGAATCAACCTTTGGTCTCAAGTCTTGGAGGGATTCAAACTGTAAACCTCTTGCTAGCATACCCAATGCACAGGCTCAGATAACTCTGTCTTTGGGGGCAGATATCGTTGCCTATGGGCACCCTAACCAGGTGTACAGAAATGAACCCTTAAAACTCTAATAAAAGACCTCAGATTACTCTTACCTTTTCAGTTTGGTATCACCATTCAAGCTTATGCACAGTGTCTGCTTAACCATATATACTTCACTTGTTAAAGAAAAGAAATTCAAAGACAGACTAAGTAGGCTATAAAAATAGAGTTTTACTAAAATAGATAAAAATATGTAAAACATAAAATACAGAACCATATATCACAAGAACCATGCCGTTTTAAAGAACAAGGTTTTAACAGTGCAATTCCTACTACAGTATTTAGATTTCTCTCTCTCTCTCTCTCAAAATACCTGTTTAAAGTGCTGAAAGATGTGTCTTTCTCAGAGTGTAGATAGAAGTGTGTGTCTGAAGGAAAACAGAATACTGTTTAAGAAACTGTCTTTGCCAACACCTTTGCATGAGGTCACCTAGCTCCTCCTCTGTTTATTAAAATCATACACCAGGATATTTTATCATATTAGAAGGTAAGATAATTCAGGTTACATCAGCAGAAACTCCTTTCCCATGTGACTTCCCCAATCAAGTCTGTAAATTTCCTTTCATCCATAAGCAGTATCCTTTCTCACACAGACATCAAAGCATTTATGATTTACATCCAGGTGCCATACCTGGTTTCCTCCTCAAACGTCATAAAATGGATACTGATTTCCCTCTTAGCAGTTAAAGCTATATTTAACTTAGATAAACAGGAGATCCTTGATTAAGGCGTGTTCTAGTCTGTAATTAGCTCTTGGCCTTCCAGTTAACACCTTTTAGCTAAAACCTGGGAGGGGTTGTCATTCCACAGACTGTCAGCATCTCTCATAAGAGACAATCAGTAACACATTTATATATTTAAAAACCGTAGTGTACTCAGAAATGGCTGTCCACGTGTCACACACACTTCCACTTACTGGGAAATACTGTGACACAATGAACAAGATCTTGCAGAGCCACTACGACTGTAAATGCATTAACTAGATAAGGGTATTTCATGAACTTAAACATAAACATGAATTGTTGTTGCATACACTAACTGAATCAAAGTAACGTACATTGAGAGAAGGGCAGCTATAACAATAATGCCACCATCTGTATTACAGTTACCTATATGTTTCATATTTTATTCTAGCAACTGTTATAGCAATCAGCTCCACAGAACTGGGCCAGTATATATGTGAATCTACTGTACCTTAATTGCAAACACTGCTGAGACAACTATATGTTGTGAGAAGGTGGAAGATAAACACAATGTTGAGACGTGTTTTTGAAGACATATGATTTAACAGATTTTTTAGAGATTGCTATACAGTTCACACATATAATTAATATAATATAAAAAGTGCATATACCCATATGTCAATGTAAATCTTCTACATTTCATTACAAGTTGTTCTCTTGAAGGAAGATCTTACTTTATAAAGCATAAACTTGGGCTTTAGGTAAAAGTAAACTAAGGTAGGTGTGTTACTTGAAGGTATTGCATAGATTATCTTGTATTGCTGCTCCACCCCATGCAGACACAATATGAAATTATACAGTGGGGTAAATATAAACAACCAGATCCTGCACTCTGATTGGTTGGCTGGCACCTTTCCAGCATTATAAATCCACTAGTATACTCACTGGGAAAGGTGCCAGCCAGCCTCATGTGTCAAAAAACAACAACCTCCAAGCACCAAAAGAAACCAAAATCTGCCATGTTAGATCCCTGGTAGACACGGTTTCCATACTGCCATGGCTGGCTGTGTAACTTTGCAAACAAAGTTTAAAACCACAATTGGTTGTTTAAAGCTAGAGTGAGTAGAGGTGAGGTAGATATTTGTGGGTAAAGAGTTCCAGTAGACAGGTACAAAGTGAAAGAAAGCTTGGGCACCCATTGCTGTTTTACATCTGGGCACTTGAAAGAGCATTTGATCACCAGAGTGAAGATCGTAGTGTGGGCTTTGAGGATGAGCATCTGGGCTAAAGAAGTAGAACACCAGACCGAGAGATGATGTCAGTCAGGACACCGAGTGAGTAAAGACAGTGGACCATGGGTGATAGCCATTGAAGATAGTTGTAAAGGTGACAGTGGTGATGCGACAATGTTAAGCCAGTGCAAATCGACATATGTTAGTAGGTGTGATGTGTGGGACAGCACTCAGTAGCTGCGAGAACAGTCTCCTGTGATGTCACTGTCAGTGAGATCACAGTGCTGATGATGTAGTGGGGAGCGGAGATAGATGTCAGCTGCCAGGCTAAGATCTGTTCCACACAGCCAGCAGAATGTAATCATGTAGAAGACTTTCTAATAAGCAAAAGAGCGAAAAATCGTTTGAAATAAAACCACAATTGGTAACTAAAATACATCTCAACACATGTATTTTTTTAAAAAGGCTAAGTCTGTACCTACCCATTCCTTTGACCACACTCTTCTCTCTCTGATTCCACGACAACATCCGTATTCCATCACTAGGCTCCAAAATTCAAACAAAGAGCCATCACCACTTGGCACACTCTTATGGTGAGCCATCAATATTGTGCACCATTCCAGAACAGCGATGCAGAGCAAAGAAAAAGAAAATGGAGTTAATTCTGTTGGTCTAACAATGAAGAAGGTGAAAAATTCATAACAGTAACTATGGCAATGAGGAATACTGCATGTAAGTGCACAGAACTCACAAAAAATGGGCGGTGTGTCTGTAGTGAAAAAGAAATGAGCAGCAAGTTTGAAAACAGTCCAGGCTCATACAAGAAAAACAGAGCCAAGACACAATCAAAAAGCAATCTGGGCACACATTCAAACAGTTCCTAGCCCCAAAAACACTGGGCTGGCAAAGCACAATGCAATACTCCACACCCCAGTAACCAAGTACTACTTTTTGTGGCAGAGCAATACAATCACAAAAACTAAATAAAACTAGAAAACAAACTTTCTATTTACTATTTTTTCCTATGTACAAAAAATGTGGCCATTGTATAATAGCAATATACCCCTCAGGAAGTGGGCATATGGGTAGATTTACCACTTCTGGTATGGTTAAGTCACTAGGCTGCGCCTCATGACTGAACAACAGGAGGAGTGGTAAATCCACCCATTTACCCACTCTCTGTCATGGTATTTTGCTTAAATCAGCAACCCTTGACATGAAGCAGCAGGAATTAGTACAAGGACAGAAACAAGTAGGAGACTGAGTAAGTGGGTAGATATGCATGATTATGGTAAGTCAAATAACATTTCAAAAATTTCACTATTATAATTCATTTTAAAGATATTCTGTACAACTGACAATTTTTGTAAAAAAAATAATAACAATGGGAGTTATTCCACATACGTCCACAGGTGCCATAAATGCAAGTGGAGGGATCTGAGGCCTGATGACCAGTCTGCCCTACTCTTAAATTAGAAGATCATGGCAGAGAGGCAGAGGTACTGAGGGTTCCATCGATAGCTGTTGAAGCAGAGGGAACCAAATCTGATGATGCCAATAAAGGATTATTAGAATCATGTGAGCCCTTCACCTTTAGCTTCAGGAGAACACTCTGAAGCACTGGGAAGGGAGGAAAGGCATACAAGAACCACCTTGTCTGGCACAGAGACAATCGTCTCACCAGAAAACACCATGTCCAGGAACAAGCGAGCAAAAATTAGGTAGTTTTGCATTGGATGGGGAGACAAAGAGGTCTTTCTCTGGCCGACCCCACAAGTATAATAAGATTTCAACCACCTCTTGATTTAGCTCCTACTCATGAGCTCTGACTGTGGTGGGGCTGAGACTTTCAGCCTGGATGTTGCTGATGCCCATCACATGGACAGCATTCAGGCGGAGGTCATGCTGAACTGCCCAGTACCACACTCACATCACCTCCTGGCATAGAGGTTACAAGTGAGTGCCTCCCTGTTTGTTTAGGTACCAGACCACAGACATATTGTTAGTCTGAATCAGAAGTTTCCAGAAATAGAAGAGGCTGGAAGGCTTGGAGGATACAGTACTGCCCTCACTTCTAACACATTGATGTGTAGAGATGCTTCCAGCTGAGACCATGTTCCTGGTCTGATGATATCCTAGGTGGGTTCCCCAGCCTTGACACAAAGCATCCATTGTAAGGGTCATGGTAGGAGCAGAGGGTTGAAAGGGAATCTCCATGGAGAGATTGGACAACTCCTGCCACCAAAGAAGATCCTCTTCATGTACCGGACACTAGAACCTTGTGGTCCAGGTTGTCCAGCCACTGATCCCATTGGACAAGAAGAGTCCATTGGGTCACCTTCATTTGCAGTCTAGCTAGAGAAACTGTAGGATCACAGCTGCCATAAGCCTGAGTAGATGGAGGATCAACTAGACTGTGGTCCAGCATGAGTTGGCCACTAATCTGGCCTGTTCCTGTAGGATCTCTGCTGTGTCCAATGAGAGAAAGCCTGCTCTGGACCATATCCAGCACTGTGCCAAATGAATTGTAGGCACTGGGAGGGAAGAGGTGGGACTTGGATAGTTGACTGTTATTCCAAGTCTGAAAAGAGGTCCAGGGTGAAGGAGAGGACTCCTCAGACTGCTCTGTGATGGGGCTGATAGAAGCCAATCATCCAGATACAGGCACAATTATATCCCTCTGCAGCATAGGGCCACAGCAACCACTGCTAGACACTTGGTAAAACCCTGAGTTGCTGAGGATAGGCTACAAGGGAGAGCCTTGAATTGGTAATGTCCCCTGAAGGCAAACTGAAGAAAGTGGTGGTGGGCCTGGAAGACAGGGATGTGCATGTAAGCATCCTGCATGTCCAGAGCACAAAACCAATAACTCTTGTGGAGCAGGAGTAGGAGTCCATGGATGGTGAGCACACAAACCTCTTGTACTCAATGTACAGGCTGAGCATGCTGAGGTCCAAGATGGGTCTTAGGTCACCGTCTTTTTGGCACTAGGAAGAAATGGAAGTAGTATCCTCTTCCTATCTGTGCTGTAGCCATGGGATCCATGGCTGACTTTTGCAGAAGAGCCTGGATCTCCTCCCTATCAGAGACAGGTGCCTTGGAGGATAATGGTAGAGGCCTGGGGGCTTGTTCTGAGACCTGTCTAGGAACTCTATAGTGTGACCTCATGCTATTAACTGAGGGACACAAGAGTCTGTGGTTGTGTCCTGTGATCCCAGAAGGTGGAGGCAAAATCTTCCCTACTGGTTCTCCCACCCAGAGGATCTGGAGGAGGCAGAGGGTTCCCACAAGTCAGGAGGCTGAGGGAGGGAGGAGTTGGCAGCTCCTCTGGGGGCTTCTGGGACTTGACAGGGAGAGTAGGGGTTCCTGATACTGGATACCAGCATTTGGCCTGGTGTTTGGCAGGGGCCTCTTTGGTCTGGTGTCTCTGTTGTCAAAGAAAAGGCTGTTTGCCTTTGTAACCCCTCAGTACATGAAGCGGACATCGTGGATGGATTTACCTCAGTCCTGCAATTCAGTGATACTATCCTTCCTTAGCGCCACCTCCAAATAACACGGATCACTTGAAAGGGACATCCAGGATGGAGGTCTAGACATCTTGTACCAGGCCAGCAATTCTGAGTCACGAATGTCACCTAAAGCAGACAGCAGTGGCTGTGGTGTGAGCAACTGAGTCTACTGTGTCATAAGTGGCCCAGAGGACTTGGCGACAGAAGATTTTAGCCATTCTCACTGTCTTGGCAATCTTGGCCTTAAGCTTCTAGTCCTAGATAGCTTCCTTCCTTGACTCAAGTGAGGCCAGGGAATATTTCTGATAGAAACCATATGAAGCACATAATTAGGGACCTGAGGGTGCAAGAGGAGGAGAAGGAATGGATTTTGTGACCAAAATTGTCCTACTGCTTAACTCCTTATCAGGAGGAGACATGCTCAAATGTTAGGTTTAGAGGACCTGTCATGGGCAGCCATGATAACAACTGAGTCTGCATTAGGATGACCAGTAAGGTGTGTGACCCCATCTGTGGGGTGGTACACCCTGTCTACCTTTTGAAACAGCTGGAATGGAGGAAGGCTGTTGCCAGATAGTGGATGTCAGGTCTTCATGGGGCCCAGTCCAAGACAGCACGGTATGGGAGATGTGTCAGTCATGTCTAGATGCTCCACAATCCTTTTCCATTTTGGATCCTGTTCCTGGATAGCCCAGCCACAGGCATTTTGCATAGTTATGAGGAGTTCTGCAAATGAATATCCTCCAGATGGGACTTCAGGGACTCCTTAGGCTGAGGCTCTATAGTTGTATGTGTACCACAGCTGGAGGGAAAGTTGGAGTCAGAGACCAAAGAGTGACTGCTGGGGGTCTGAACCCTTTATACAGGAGTGTCCTCAGTTTGATCCCTGACCTGGTGTCTTTAGGAGCCTTCTCCAAAAAGGTGGGAATCCACAGGAGAGGCTTTTCTAGAGTCAAAAGGAGGCAGAGTAGAGTCTGCCACTTGTTTCTGATGGTCAAGCTCTGAGGCTAATTGAGTCCTGTCCTCCTGAATCAGAATCTAAAACACTGCCTGGATATTAGCCTGAGGCTGCTGTGGAGACAGAGGCTGAGGCTGAGGAGGAGGTGGTGGAGGAGAAGCTGGTATAATGTATATCACAGTGTCTGACATTGAGGGCATCCATAAGCCTGATAGGAGTAGGGAAAGCACAAGGAGCATACCCATGATTAGACATAGCCTGGTATCTGGTACCCTGGTACATAATGGGGTTGATGACCAGGCATTGGATACCTGGTGAAGGGTACATTGGGTATTGTGGGGAGGATAGCTGAACATTGCCCATAGGTCCAGCCAGAGGCAGAGCTGAAAACCTGGCAGGAGGTGGGGTTGAAGGTTAGCAGGAATCCAAAAGGACCAGACATTGGCCCAGTGGGGACATTTGAAGGGCCAACACTGGATCAGGCACAGAAATATCCAGCACTGGAAGATTCTGTGCCTGGGAACTGAAGAAGGCTATCTGCATTTGAGGAATGGCCAGAGTGCCAGATATACCCTGACCTGGTGAAGGGGCACATGGTGAAGGGTCACTTGGCATTGGGGTGTGAGTAGAACCAATAGAAGACTTGCTGTTGTCTGGGAGCTGGAGTCCAAGATGGTGGATCCTGGTTGTCCAAGGGGCTTGGCTTGAGGAGGCCCCAATGGAAGGTATTCTGAGAGATTAACAATAGGCCCAGTGGGTAAATCAGGAAGTGACTGACATGGCAAAGTAGGGGAACCTCCAAATTAGTAGCCACCTCTGGCTCTTGATCTTCAGGCAAGCCCGGAGGGTCTGGTTGTGCCAGTGGGAGTGAGGAACCTTCAAAAGTCTGTTGCATGTCCAGCAGCTGATTCAACTCGATTGTGGGGTATACTGCAACCCTGACAGGAAAGCCCCAGCTGTGTGGTTCCCAGAGGAACTGGGAGTGACTTATCAGCAGCGGCAGTGCTGATGTCAGAAGAGCTAATGTTTAGTGTATCGCCTGGGCCATGCAGACAACAGCAGAGCTGGAGTCCAGTTTGCAGCCTGTCACCATGTGCTCCTTGGTGGGGCTGGGGAGTGGCTTATTGACTTGGCTTCTGGTGATAGACCCTGAAGAACATATGGGCCTAAGAAGCACAATGGGGTTCCATCATCCAAGAAGAGCCCTGACTGCACTGTGAGTAAAGCAGGCAGGAAGGCCATGGTCTGATCACTGGTGCGGTAGAATATCTGGCAGGGGGTACTTACTGAAGTGGAGGTCCCTCTGGTGTCAGTGGTGCCCAATGGTCACTGCCAAGTGGATGGAGACCTATCCCTGTCTCATTGCCTCTCCTTGTCCTTTCTTCTTTTTGGCATCTGGCGTTGGAGAAGATTTTTCCTGCAGATTCTGCAGCTCCTTTTCTGTCAAAGCTAGGCACTTCTCCAGCAAGTGGACTTTGAGCTTTTCTGGTGCCTAATCTGTGTGGCCAGGTTGAAGTACTGGTAGGGTGCACAATCCTTGACCTGGTGCTTAGAGCCATGGCAGATCATGCTGTGGGAATGCTCATCAGCAGGTGGGATCTGGTTGCTGCAGGACTTGCACATCTTGTTTCGAAGCATCACCCAACTGTTCATGTTCCTGAATTGTACCTCCAACTATACCCCATGCTGTAAATTTGTCACTGTTATTTATTTGCTTCTCCTTTCTTCTGTATATCCCTCAAGATCTCTGTATTGACCTGTTTATGTTAGACCTGTTTATACTGTGTTTTACTATGTAATTGTCTGACCTGGTGTTCTGTTCTTTTTATGCTAAACTGGATGTTTGTGTAAATAGGCATTTTGCTCACATACCTTTCTGTATAAAATAAAGATTGTTTGATTAAAACTGGACTGACAGACCTGAACCACAGCAGTTTTGTAAAAATCCAAACTGGCCAGACTGGGTGCAAATTGCACAAATACTGCTAGTCCAGTCACTCTGGTTGCACTGTTCAGTCTGGGTTTTACATATCTGGTCCACTCCTGGAAGTCTGTTTTCAACCCTTCCTTGACATGATTAAAATGGAACTGTCAGGACCAGACTAGATAGATAAAAGCCAGACCAGATCATCTGGAGTGACTGGATCAGCAATATTTACTAGCTGTGCCCAGTCCAGATTTTACAGCACTGGTCCAGGTCTGGTGATCTGGTTTTACCCATGCCCCACTGCATGTGGCTTAGTGACATACGGTACAGATGGATGCAGAGTCTAACCCATTGAAGGTTGAAGTTTCAGAAAACCATTATGCTAAAATACCAAGACTAAGTCCTCCACCCCAAGTCACGCTTAGTTCTCTACCAAAGTCATGCTTAAATATTGATGCCTCTATATCCGCATTCATTAAGCTTTCAATACCATCTTGCCTCTTCTGCTGCCATGAGCTCCCCATCCATGAAGTCCCATTCTGCTTGTGGTAGCCCCCAAAAATCGTGTAATTTTCCAGGGAGCAGCTCTTTACACCTCATCAACTAAATTACTGTTAAACTCTTTATTTTTAAACATTTTATTGAGAAATTTTGTTTTAGTATAGCCATGGTCAGAAAAAATGAATTTGTAAAAGAAACCAAAGTCCCATTTATCACTTCATTTACTCACAATACAGCATGTTATGAACTGATCAGATTCTATGTTTAACATAAGTCAAACAAAATTAGACACACACCTGCTTACCTATTTGCAAGTGAAGCAAATGTGATTACTATCATTCAGTTGTAAACACCTATAGTCACAAATTGCAGGTTAAGAACATTCAGTAGAATATAAATAGTAGCACTGGACTGCCTGCCTGAGAAAATGAAGTTGGTATATCATTTAAAAACAGGCAACACTGGGACTCTTGCTATTGAATGTTCTGCAAGTAACATAATGTTTGCTCTTAGGATGGTGGTGTCAAATGGCTTAATGAGGTTTTCATAAGGGCTTAGGGAACAGCAGAGCTTTTTGTTATACAGAAAGCTCCAGGAAGTGTTTAACCCATTCTACTTCCAATAGCTTTCGATGATGTCTGTACTATCCATTGGGAATCTGACACAGAATGACTGCCTAAAGATAATGAGTTAACTTTCTGTAGACTGAATTAGCTCCTCAAGCCAGAGGAAAAATAGTGCTCTACAGCTTCCTATACACACACAGGCAGTGTAGTAATGAAGCTTCAGTGGAGGAATCTATTTTAATGCTCTAACATGTTTGGTAGTAAAAATGACATCAGCCCTTTTCTGAATGCAAAACTCCTGCTGGGCTATGCCCACAGTCACAAAATTAAAAAGTTTATTAAGCAGTGGGTCAATTTGATAGCCAGCTCTCTTTAAGATCCTATAGTCTAAACTATCTGAACCAAGACTGGGTTTAGGATTCATTTTTTGAATATGTTTATAAACATCTCTAGGTGTAAGATAAAAATAAAAACTAGGGATAGTAGTGGCTGCCTTAGTGTGAAAGTCACTGTCACAGGCAATGGAGCTCCGTTTAATGCTGCAGCACCAGGTCTAAACCACTCCAAGTTGAAGAAATGAATATTAAAAGCTTCAGCTATCTTTATAGCGTCTGAGGTTATTGAACCATCAACTTCAATAGTACACCAGAAAAGTGATGTCAAATAATGAGTGTTCGGAAACAGCACAGAATACTGATTGAAACCTGGACCAAGCCATATTGCCATGTTTGAACTGTTTTGTGAACTGTTTGTGGCATGAGGAGGAAGAAAGCCAGCTGTTTTCTGTAAGCTGCTTTGAATATACAGAATGGACTTTTGCAGCTATCTGTTGCACATCTGCTGGTTTATCCTTCAATCTGTAGGCATTTCTATCTGTGGGCTGGGCTGCAGCACTGACTTAAGTGATGGTATTAAAAGACAAGCAGGCATTGTGTGTTGGTTCCAACAGCTAATCCACCAAAATCGTTTGGAATTGTTTGTGCCTGGAGAGTGAAGGAGCCAGTCAGGCTCTATAAGCTGCTTCAAACTTTCAGCTTGAACTTTTGCAGCTGGCTAGAGTTTTGAATGTAGATATCACTACAGCTCACTAGTTATGAGGCCTACTTGCAGTGGTCTTCTGCTCTGCAGAGCGCATCACACTGGGGACATCAACAGGGCAGCAGTCAGCAGGAAATGCCCTGGTGTGATACTCTGAGCTCTTTTGTTCTTTCCCCTGATAACAAAGTAGCTTTAGGATATATGTTATATTTAGAGGTGTCTAGAATCCATTTCTCTTTTTTACCATAATAGTTTTATTGAGCTCAAGTATAGTATTACATCAAGAGAATGTAATACAGTGCAGTCTCATTTCAATACAAAATAACATATAACGCTCATAAAACATTTGTTAAAGAGAGTTATTTGACTTAGCATTGACAAGACTATTACTCAGTACTTTAAACAGTTAATAAAGTAACTGATTGGTCAAGTCTCTACATAATATAGTGAAATTGGTAACCTCATTATATAAAATAGTGAAACTGGTAACCTCAAAGGATGTATAACAACAAATACTGTAGTATAACTAAAAGCATTATTTTAAGAATAATACTAACCACATTCTACATATCTAAGCATCTAAATTTACAGTTTAAACCATGGCCTCTTTCAGAAATGGACCCCATACATCGATGAATTTGTCTAACTTATCTGCTAGTATATATGTTATTCTTTCATTGTTAGCTGTGCTGCTCATTATAACAAACCATTCAGAAATGAAAGGTGCTATGGTGTCCTTCCAGTGTCTTAGTATTACCGTTTGGCACATACTGCAGCTACTGAAAGCCGTAGCTTCTGGCTGTTTGCAAAACTGGAATTGGAAGGAAATATTCTAGCATGTATATCAGTGGCAACTGAGGCTATGTGTTAGAGAGGCACTCTACACATTTCTTGTGTATCTCAGCCCAGAACTGCGAAAGCAGGGACAATCCCAGATCATGTGAAATAAATTGGCTCCAGCATTTTGCATCTCCAACATTCTGAGTTAGGTGAAATGGAATCCATTTCTCAACAGCACAATTATTGTGTATGCTATTGGTCTTGTCTATTTTCATTATTTCATAATATTTATTTAAGGGTATAATACATAATTGCATCTTGGGGTGAAGCTCGTAAGGAATAAGACACACGACGAGGTGTGGTTTATGGCCTGATAAGAACACGCCCCTGGTGCATAATGAGGCACGAGGCGCTTGCTACCGAGTGCCTTTAGCACCTGGGAAGTGCTCTTATCAGGCCACAAACCACACCTCAGAGTGTCTTATTCGCTTATAAAATGGGCCCTATTAAGGTAGTATTTAAAAAAAAAGTAAAAATGCAAACACTTTTAAAACTTGAGGTTTAATGTCTGAAGGAGTAAAATAGTCCCTATATTGAGGGCATCTCTGAATCGTTTGATAGGGACTATAGGGCATTTAGGTGGTGTCCCCCACATACAGAAACACACACACACACACACACACACACACACACACACACACGGAGACTGCTGAGGTTCTCTTCCACATGTCATTTGATTTTGTCTGTCATAATAGGGTGTCTCTGGTGTAACAATGTGCCAGTTTTGACAGTCAGTGTTTGATTTTGATGGCCAGTATATTTACAATTATTGCAACCACATGCCCATTTCCTGAAGGGTGCCTTGGAGTGGACAGAAAAGCCGTTTGAGAACCACCGGCTGCTCATTAAGAGCGACGTGTCCTTGCTAGCCACCGTAGATGCTGTTAGACTTGTTTGAAAATCGTCCGAACCGCTCGCCTTGCTGTAGTAACGAAAAGTTTGTCCATACGCTTTTAAATGTGACTAACTGGTAGGTGAAACAGTCTATGGAAGGACAAGTCTGTGGATTCAGTTTGAGGACGCCTTCGTGCAGCACGGCGCATCTGCTGATTTCATTGTGGCATTTTTCTGAGGTATTAGGTAGCTTGAAATGCCGGCTGTAACTACCGGCACTGCGATAGTTAGAATGTTTAGAAAGTGGTTTGGACAGTGCGGGCTCAGTGATTTCTAGGTGTGGCAGGGCTATCAGTTGGTATGTAGTGCAGGTTGGCATGATATGGCTGTATAAGGACACGGTAAGACTGCTGATTAGCCAATCATGATATAGAATTTTTGTGCCCATTTTATAATGTATTATTAATCTACTGTTTAGCATTCACAAGGTTGGTATACAGTTCATAAGTTGTGCTAGTTTTTTAGACCTCATTTCTAGGTAAGCCTACCACTCACTTGTTTCAAACTATATTGACTGCCTCTCAACCAGGGTATGGCTTAGCCCCACTTATTATTACTTAAATTGATTGCTTTCATATCTGGGTGAACCCTCCCCATTGTGCTTCTAATAATGACTGTTTTTCTATTTGGGTGAGGCGTCTTCTTCTTCTTCTTCTTCCTCTTCCTCTTCCTGTCCTTCTCCTTCTCCTTCTTCATCTTCTTCTTCTTCTTCTTCTACTATTACTATCTATTTTGACTGCTTCCATATTTTGGAAATACTTACCTATCACCATGTTCTACTTGTTTCAGCTGCCACTTTAATGATGTCTGTTTATTACTTTGCTATTACTGGTTCTCATTCCCACTTTATACAAGTTTGGCTTCCTTCCATATTATCCTCTTCTCCTTATTGTTACTGTTTTGCTTTCTTTGTCTACTGTGTGGTACCTTTCATCCCCCAACACACACCAATTCTCAGTCTGTTACTTTTCCTAGTAGTGTTACTTATAATGTTAATAGCTGTAAGTTTTGGATCTTCCCTCCCTGTTGTTAACTAGCTGGCTCTTTTAATTTTTATCATTCACACTAGACTTTCCAACCTCATCCTTCATGTTGCTCCTTACTCAGCTTCCTCCTCACTTTCTCTTTCTTCTTCATTCTTCCTTCCTCTCAACCCTATCTACCTGTCCTTTCTCTTCCTACTTGATTCTTCCTACACTCCCATCCTCTTCACTTCCTCACTTTTCACTTTCCTGGCTTCCCTGGTGCTACCTCCTTCCATTTCCTGGCTGCACCATGAAGCCCTCTGGTATGTACTCCATTCTTTCCCTCTCCTTCACCTCCCTGTTCTAGTCTCCTTCCTCCTTCTAAGTGTCTCATAGCTTACTTAAGCTCCTCATCACTTGCTATTTTTGGTGGCACGTGATGTTGAACTTAACCAATGTCTTATATCTTCCAGCCCTGTGTTGCTTCCTAAAGCAATGCATATGATCCACCTTAATACCCCCATTCTTCTCCATAAGCAGAATCAACTGCAATCCTACTTGTTAAAGCTGAATCCTATTATCCTAGTTACTTTGGAATCCTGGCTGTCTGCAACAATGGAGAAGCAGTTGGGGCACAAAAGCAAACTTCTCTTGTGAAAAATAGCTTTATATTGCCACAGACATATCCACCCAAAGTGTCACCTTATACAGTAAATACAGGCCTCATCAGGAGTTAGCCTGTTAATCTAGTAGAAACAAACAACACAAAATTAAAATTTTATTTTGCTGATAAGTTTAAACTGATGGTGCTCTACTTACTAAGCATTTATGATTCTATTTGGAGCTACAGATTTTGTCCTAGGTTTTGTAAACATCCAAAATGCTCCTTAGTTAATCAAGATATCTCCAAACAATAATCAAATCATATAACAATCCTGTATTGTCTTAATATTTAATCATGTTTAATTCAAACTTCATAAAACAGTGTTGTATAACCCAACTCCACACATCACTTTGTGCATAACTTTCTGCAGGACAAACTTCTCCTATACACGTTGTACTCAACTCAACTCAGCTCTCTTTATTTAAAAAAAAGCCAAAGATCAAAGCACTTGTCACTGATTTAAAACTCTAAAATTAAAATATCCATAAATAACAAAATACATATCTACATCAGCAATTCATCAAAATGCAGAATAAGCAAGATTATAAAATGTGTCTTTAGTTCAGATTTAAAACTCTCACAGTCAGGCACTCCCTTATCCAATGATTTTGGTTTTATGGACACTACAGAAACTAACATACACAAACCTTGTCTTCTTCAGACTGACATATTATAGGACTTCAGCATGTGTGGGATGTGAGTGCGTGTGTGTATGTATGTGTGTGGGTATATGTTGTGAGGTATGTGATATAACAGATGTGTGGCTTGCAGTCACATTGAGGTAAGTCTCTATTTAGATATATGGAGTTATAATGTGTTACTATTCTTACTTGACACACATAATGAATATTAATTCCTCCTTACTTTTTATCTTTGCCTGGAGGTGGAATTGATTCCATTGCACCATATTCAGATTACCTAGCCTGCTACTGTACATACAGGAGTGTTATCATATACTGTCACATATAATTTTGTAACTCTGTACATATTGGGTGCGTGATCTCATTTGCATGGGGTCCTGCACAGATCTTTTACATTAGGCTAATATTGTAGTAATTTGTAGATACAGTATGTAGGTATGTTAGACCTCTGGTCTTACACACATACTTTATATTTACTTCTAGTTACCTTATCCTGGGGAGGGTGGCAGGTTTATTTCATGGTAGTTCTATCCAGTATCCTTGGAAATGTTACTATGCAGATAGTAGTACGGTTAAATAGTGTCACATTTTTGCTCTGTAGGTATTAGGAGACATAAGCCCTTTTACTCAGGATTTCATGACAAGTTGAATTCCTTTGGGAACAATTGCAGTGACTGAAGTGAACATAGGTTCACTAGGAGAGAGAGAATGTATGTGTGTGTGTGGGTGTCTGTGGGAGAGAGAGGAAAAAAGGGGGAAGAGAGAGAGAGACAACATTTCCTTAAAGCTATGTATCTCCCACCCACATTATGGTGATGTGGGGTGGGTTGGAGTGTATTGTTTGTATGAAGAGGAGGAGGAGAGAAATTACATTTGTATCTCTTTTTCAGATTCCTTAGACACTTGTGGTACATCAAGTTGTTACATTCTCAGTGTATATTGACATCAGTTCATATCAGGCTACATGGTCTTATTTCCTTGAGGTTCCTCGACTAGAGTTTTTGTTTGACACTAATATTATCAATTTATATTTAAATTAACATTTACATATTCCTGAGGTTTTTGAAATTTCTTGGGCCTTATATCTAGCTGGAGAGTACAGCTGGGTGACAGGTTCAGCTAGGTTTTACACATCACACAGTGTGCACTGATGTTTTTAAGACAACTTTACTGGTAAATTCATGTCTATAATGCAGACATTGAAACTTCATGAGCCCTATAACAATCTTAGTTTGTCTTTAATCTGGGTGGGGTTGCCTTTCAGTAATCACATCCTTATGCTAACTGTGACACTCATAGCTTGATTTAGGAGTTATCTGCTTCAGCAGTGTTATCTTATGTCAATTCAATTTATATGCAGTAGGATTCTTTGTATGTGTGTTCCACCAAGCACGTTTGAGCCAGAGTGGCTTCTGGCTGAAGGCAGTATGGTACTGTTAAACTTCTCTGACATCATCTTCTGTTTTTTTTTTTAATGAGTATTTTAAACCAATGGGATTTTTTGTTTTTCTCTGCATTATCTAGCTGTTATGTGTATTGTATTTTCTAAACAACTGCCATGAGCTTCTGAAGAAGGACTGGTTGGTCCGAAAGCTAGAGCACTTTGTTCTTGTTGTTACATCTATGTTGGTCCATCAAAGGTATCAAATCATTTGCTTCTGGATCTATTCTTGCAAGGACCAATACGGCAACTACTAAATCTAGATGTCAACATGGAAGATACGGAATTCAGCCATAGAATATGGCAGTTACATAACATCAAGAAGAAACTGGCACAGCTAGACAGTGACATCTATTTTCTAACCCAGCTAAGAGGAGAAACATGATCCATAAAGTTCTTACTATTTGGAATCCATTAAGAAATACAAAAATTCTACATATGCAGAACAACTTTGTCATAGGACCTCTGAGAAACTGAGAAATCACAGGATTCGTATGTCATATGCCAAAAAGTTGTTCTTAACAAAGAGTTTGCTGAAATTGTTACCACTCTGGAAAGGATGTCTGGGGAACCTATTCAGGACATCTTGAGAGATACACATTAACTACCAAAGGACCTTAAGAAAAGCCATACTTATGAAAATAGGAAATTGGATGCCCTTCAACATACCATACATCCTAACAACCATGAAGAACATAATGGAGTCATTGAACAACACAATACTGATGGGCACCTTTCTGTTGTTAATTTGTCCAACCACACACTGACTACTGGAGAACTAAATGTACTTTCAAAGGGCCTCACTTTCTGCCCAACAAAACCACTGGATAACATACTGTTTTGTGGTGAACTGGAGGAGTACTTCCGTAGATTGAGACTTAAAGAATTCTTTCATGGCAGGAAGAAATCACTGGTAGTGAAGACAGTGCAAACAGCAATAATGTAATGGATAAGAAAAAGGAATCTGAATTACCTCCTCAAGTGGGCGTAACAAAAACTAGACAATTACATTAATTGTTTCCGCCAACAAGTCAGTGGTCAGATCCTTACTAGGCAAAAACAGACCCATTATAACCTTTCTCCACTGGAACAGAGAGCTATAGGGACACTGAAATCAAACCACAACATTGTCATCGAAAAAGCTGATAAAGGCTCTGAAGTGGTGATTTTAAACAGAAGATTATATTAATGAAGCTAATAGACAGCTAACAGATCTTACATTACTACAGAGAACTAGAGAGTGACCCACTACAAGACATAAAGATGAACTCGTGACTTAATTAAAACTTTGAGATCATGTCCAGAGAAACTAACTCACCTCATCCCTGATGAACCCAGGCCAGGGACATTCTACATGCTACCTAAAATACATAAACCTAGCAATCCAGGGAGACCCATAGTCTCTGGTAATGGTACCTTGACTGAGGGGATCTCAGGGTTTGTAGAGACCATTTGAAACCACTGGTTATGGAAAGAGACAGTTATATCCAGGACACTACGTACTTTTTGTGTGTACTTTCTGGTTATAAGGATTTATCACCTGATACCATTTTAGTGACAATGGATGTAACATCCTCTACACTAATACTCCAAACAGATGGCATTGCAGCATGTCTTAAATACATACATGAGAAAGGACGGAACAAAACATCAACCCTGGAGTGGTGGGGAACTTATGGAATTCATTTTGAAACATAACAACTTCAACTTCAATATTAAACATTATGTTCAAACTATGGGAACAGCAATGGGTACCAAAATGGCTCCACAGTATGCTAACCTCTTTATGGCTGAGTTGGAGGAGGATTTTTAAGGCAGTATCCCACAAACCACTAGCTTATTTCCGTTACATTGATGATTTGTTCATCATCTGGATGGAGGCACAGATGCACTCAAAGATTTTCATCACAAACTCAATAATCTCCACCCTACCATAAAGCTTACCCTGGGTACTCTACCACCAAGGTTAACTTTATGGACACCACAATCACCATTAAGGATGGAATCTTACATACATGTATTTACAGGAAGCCAACAGACAGACAGAGATACCTGCTCAAGAAAAGTAATCACCCAAACCATAAAAAAATCTGTCATATACAGTCAAGCACTCCGTTGTCACCGTATTTGTTCAAATGAGGATGACAGAGATACACATTGGCTATGTTGAAAAACACCTTTATTGAGCAGGGACACTCTTCCAGGAAATTGACAGGATAACAGAACGGGCAACACAAGTACTAAGACAACAACTACTTCAATATAAAGAAAAGACAGCTATAGACAGAATACCCTTGGTAGTCACATATCATCAGACCTTGAACATCTGCATAAGATTATTAAAGATCTCCACCCAATATTTAGTGAGGATGAAACCCTTAATTGTATTTTAAGGAACTCCACTACTATCTATTAAACAACCATTAAATTTGTCCAGCCTAATTATTAGGAGCAAACTTTCACTGGAACAGAATATCATGTTACACAATGGCACATGACCCTGCAATCAATGCCCTGTAAGACTTCTGGGCTCATTTCTACCTCGGACTGTGTGGTTACATCACAAAACAGACAATTCCAGGTGCATGGGAGTTATACATGCATGTCACGACATGTTGTTTATTTCATTCAGTGCAAGAGATGTCCACAAACAGGTTATGTTGAGAGACACGCCAACAGCTCCACACTAGGATGAACTCGCACAGACATACTATTACAGCAAAGAAGACTGAAAAACCAGTGGGCACCACTTCTCCCAGCCTGACCACTCAATCACATATATCAGTAATGGTCTTAAAAGGAAATCTCAAAACACACAACAGAGACGAGCTTTTGAGATTAAACTTATTTACATCTCAATATGGTAGCAGAGGATGAACGCTGATCTTGGTTTTATGGGACACTACAGAAACTAACATCCACAGACCTTGTCTTCTTCAGACTGACATATTATAGGACTTCAGCATGTGTGGGATGTGGGTGCGTGTGTGTATGTATGTGTGTGGGTATATGTTTGAGGTATGTGATATAACAGATGTGTGGCTTGCTGTCACATTGAGGTAAGTGTCTATTTAGATATATGGAATTATAATGGGTTACTATTCTCACTTCACACACTAATGAATATTAATTCCTCCTTACTTTTTATCTTTGCCTGGGGTGGGATTGATTCCATTGCACCATATTCAAATTACTTAGCCTGCTACTGTACATACAGAGTGTTATCATATACTGTCACATATAATTTTTGTAACTCTGTACATATTGGGTGCATGATCTCATTTGCATGGGGTCCTGCACAGATCTTTTACATTAGGCTAATATTGTAGTAATTTGTAGATACAGTATGTAGGTATGTTAGACCTCTGGTCTTACACACATACTTTATATTTACTTCTAGTTACCTTATCCTGGGGAGGGTGGCAGGTTTATTTCATGTTAGTTCTATCCAGTATCCTTGGAAATGTTACTATGCAGATAGTAGTACGGTTAAATAGTGTCACATTTTGCTCTGTAGGTATTAGGAGACATAAGCCCTTTTACTCAGGATTTCATGACAAGTTGAATTCCTTTGGGAACAATTGCAGTGACTGAAGTGAATATAGGTTCACTAGGAGAGAGAGAATGTATGTGTGTGTGTGTGTGTGTCTGTGGGAGAGAGAGAGGAAAAAAGGGGGAGAGAGAGAGAGAGAGACAACATTTCCTTAAAGCTATGTATCTCCCCACCCACATTATGGTGATGTGGGGTGGGTTAGGGTGTATTGTTTGTATGAAGAGGAGGAGGAGAGAAATTACATTTGTATCTCTTTTTCAGATTCCTTAGACACTTGTGGTACATCAAGTTGTTACATTCTCAGTGTATATTGACATCAGTTCATATCAGGCTACATGGTCTTATTTCCTTGAGGTTCCTCGACTAGAGTTTTTGTTTGACACTAATATTATCAATTTATATTTAAATTATCATTTATATAGTCCTGAGGTTTTGAAATTTCTTGGGCCTTATATCTAGCTGGAGAGTACAGCTGGGTGACAGGTTTAGCTAGGTTTACACATCACACAGTGTGCACTGATGTTTTTAAGACAACTTTACTGGTAAATTCATGTCTTTAATGCAGACATTGAAACTTCATGAACCCTATAACAATCTTAGTTTGTCTTTAATCTGGGTGGGGTTGCCTTTCAGTAATCACATCCTTATACTAACTGTGACACTCATAGCTTGATTTAGGAGTTATCTGCTTCAGCAGTGTTATCTATGTCAATTCAATTTATATGCAGTAGGATTCTTTGTATGTGTGTTCCACGAGCACGTTTGACCCAGAGTGGCTTCTGGCTGAAGGCAGTATGGTACTGTTAAACTTCTCTGACATCATCTTCTGTTTTTTTTTTAATGAGTATTTTAAACCAATGGGATTTTTCTGTTTTCTCTGCATTATCTAGCTGTTATGTGTATTGTATTTTCTAAACAACTGCCATGAGCTTTTGAAGAAGGACTGGTTGGTCCAAAAGCTAGAGCACTTTGTTCTTGTTGTTACATCTATGTTGGTCCATTAAAAGGTATCAAATCATTTGCTTCTGGATCTATTCTTGCAAGGACCAATCGGCAACTACTAAATCTAGATGTCAACATGGAAGATACACGAATTCGCCGTAGAATATGGCAGTTACATAATATCAAGAAGAAACTGGCACAGCTAGACAGTGACATCTATTTTCTAACCCAGCGCAAGAGGAGAAACATGATCCATAAAGTTCTTACTATTTGGAATCCATTAAGAAATACAAAAATTCAACATATGCTGAACAACTTTGTCATAGGACCTCTGAGAAACTGAGAAATCACAGGATTAGTATGTCATATGCCAAAAAGTTGTTCTTAATAAAAGTTTGCTGAAATTGTTACCACTCTGGAAAGGATGTCTGGGGAACCTATTCAGGACATCTTCGAGAGATACAATTAACTACCAAAGGACCTTAAGAAAAGCCATACTTATGAAAAATAGGAAATTGGATGCCCTTCAACATACCATACTTCCTAACAACCATGAAGAACATAATGGAGTCATTGAACAACACAATACTGATGGGCACCTTTCTGTTGTTAATTTGTCCAACCACACTGACTACAGGAGAACTAAATGTACTTTCAAAGGGCCTCACTTTCTGCCAACAAAACCACTGGATAACATACTGTTTTGTGGTGAACTGGAGGAGTACTTCTGTAGATTGAGACTTAAGAATTCTTTCATGGCAGGGAAGAAATCACTGGTAGTGAAGACAGTGCAAACAGCAATAATGTAATGGATAAGAAAAAGGAATCTGAATTTACCTCCTCAAGTGGGTAACAAAAACTAGACAATTACATTAATTGTTTCCGCCAACAAGTCAGTGGTCAGATCCTTACTAGGCAAAACAGACCCATTATAACCTTTCTCCACTGGAACAGAGGCTATATGGACACTGAAATCAAACCACAACATTGTCATCGAAAAAGCTGATAAAGGCTCTGAAGTGGTGATTTTAAACAGAAGATTATATTAATGAAGCTAATAGACAGCTAACAGATCTTACATACTACAGAGAAATAGAGAGTGACCCCACTACAAGATATAAAGATGAACTACGTGACTTAATTAAACTTTTCCAGACCATGTCCGAGAGAAACTAACTCACCTCATCCCTGATGAACCCAGGCCAGGGACATTCTACATGCTACCTAAAATACATAAACCTAGCAATCCAGGAGACCCATAGTCTCTGGTAATGGTACCTTGACTGAGGGATCTCAGGGTTTGTAGAGACCATTTGAAACTACTGGTTATAGAAGAGACAGTTATATCCAGGACACTACTTACTTTTTGTGTGTACTTTCTGGTTAGTTTATCACCTGATACCATTTTAGTGACAATGGATGTAACATCCCTCTACACTAATACTCCACACACAGATGGCATTGCAGCATGTCTTAAATACATACATGAGAAAGGACTGGAACAAAACATCAACCCTGGAGTGGTGGGGAACTTATGGAATTCATTTTGAAACATAACAACTTCAACTTCAATATTAAACATTATGTTCAAACTATAGGGAACAGCAATGGGTACCAAAATGGCTCCACAGTATGCTAACCTCTTTATGGCTGACTTGGAGGAGGATTTTTAAGGCAGAATCCCCACAAACCACTAGCTTATTTCCGTTACATTGATGATTTGTTTATCATCTGGATGGAGGCACAGATGCACTCAAAGATTTTCATCACAAACTCAATAATCTCCACCCTACCATAAAGCTTACCCTGGAGTACTCTACCACAAGGTTAACTTTCTGGACACCACAGTCACCATTAAGGATGGAATCTTACATACATGTATTTACAGGAAGCCAACAGACAGACAGAGATACCTGCTCAAGAAAAGTAATCACCAAACCAAAAAAAAATCTGTCATATACAGTCAAGCACTCCGTTGTCACCGTATTTGTTCAAATGAGGATGACAGAGATACACATTGGCTATGTTGAAAAACACCTTTATTGAGCAGGGACACTCTTCCAGGAAATTGACAGGATAACAGAACGGCAACACAAGTACCAAGACAACAACTACTTCAATATAAAGAAAAGACAGCTATAGACAGAATACCCTTGGTAGTCACATATCATCAGACCTTGAACATCTGCATAAGATTATTAAAGATCTCCACCCAATATTTAGTGAGGATGAAACCTTAATTGTATTTTAAGAACTCCACTACTATCTTTTAAACAACCACCAAATTTGTCCAGCCTAATTATTAGGAGCAAACTTTCACTGGAACAGAATATCATGTCACACAATGGCACGACCTTGCAATCAACGCCCCTGTAAGAATTCTGGGCTCATTTCTACCTCGGACTGTGTGGTTACATCACAAACAGACAATTCCAGGTGCATGGAGTTATACATGCATGTCACGACATGTTGTTTATTTCATTCAGTGCAAGAGATGTCCACAAACAGGTTATTTGGAGAGACACGCCAACAGCTCCACACTAGGATGAACTCGCACAGACATACTATTACAGCAAAGAAGACTGAAAACCAGTGGGCACCACTTCTCCCAGCCTGACCACTCAATCTCCATATATCAGTAATGGTCTTAAAAATCTCAAAACACACAACAGAGACGAGCTTTTGAGATTAAACTTATTTACATCTCAATATGGTAGCAGATGGGATGAAAGCTGATCTTGGTTTTATGGGACACTACAGAAACTAACATCCACAGACCTTGTCTTCTTCAGACTGACATATTATAGGACTTCAGCATGTGTGGGATGTGGGTGCGTGTGTATGTGTATGTGTGTGGGTATATGTTGTGAGGTATGTGATATAACAGATGTGTGGCTTGCTGTCACATTGAGGTAAGTGTCTATTTAGATATATGGAATTATAATTGTTACTATTCTTACTTCACACACATAATGAATATTAATTCCTCCTTACTTTTTATCTTTGCCTGGGAGTGGGATTGATTCCATTGCTCCATATTCAGATTACCTAGCCTGCTACTGTACATACAGGAGTGTTATCATATACTGTCACATATAATTTTGTAACTCTGTACATATTAGGGTGCGTGATCTCATTTGCATGGGGGTCCTGCACAGATCTTTTTACATTAGGCTAATATTGTAGTAATTTGTAGATACAGTATGTAGGTATGTTAGACCTCTGGTCTTACACACATACTTTATATTTACTTCTAGTTACCTTATCCTGGGAGGGTGGCAGGTTTATTTCATGGTAGTTCTATCCAGTATCCTTGGAAATGTTACTATGCAGATAGTAGTACGGTTAAATAGTGTCACATTTTTGCTCTGTAGGTATTAGGAGACATAAGCCCTTTTACTCAGGATTTCATGACAAGTTGAATTCCTTTGGGAACAATTGCAGTGACTGAAGTGAATATAGGTTCACTAGGAGAGAGAGAATGTATGTGTGTGTGTGTGTGTGTCTGTGGGAGAGAGAGAGGGAAAAAGGGAGAGAGAGAGAGAGAGAGACAACATTTCCTTAAAGCTATGTATCTCCCCCACCCACATTATGGTGATGTGGGGTGGGTTAAGTGTATTGTTTGTATGAAGAGGAGGAGAAAATTACATTTGTATCTCTTTTCAGATTCCTTAGACACTTGTGGTACATCAAGTTGTTACATTCTCAGTGTATATTGATATCAGTTCATATCAGGCTACATGGTCTTATTTCCTTGAGGTTCCTCGACTAGAGTTTTTGTTTGACAATAATATTATCAATTTATATTTAAATTATCATTTATATAGTCCTGAGGTTTTTAAATTTCTTGGGCCTTATATCTAGCTGGAGAGTACAGCTGGGTGACAGGTTTAGCTAGGTTTACACATCACACTGTGCACTGATGTTTTTAAGACAACTTTACTGGTAAATTCATGTCTATAATGCAGACATTGAAACTTCATGAGCCCTATAACAATCTTAGTTTGTCTTTAATCTGGGTGGGGTTGCCTTTCAGTAATCACATCCTTATACTAACTGTGACACTCATAGCTTGATTTAGGAGTTATCTGCTTCAGCAGTGTTATCTTATGTCAATTCAATTTATATGCAGTAGGATTCTTTGTATGTGTTGTTCCACTGAGCACGTTTGACCCAGAGTGGCTTCTGGCTGAAGGCAGTATGGTACTGTTAAACTCTCTGACATCATCTTCTGTTTTTTTTTTTTTTAATGAGTATTTTTAAAAAAGGAGATTTTTCTGTTTTCTCTGCATTATCTAGCTGTTATGTGTATTGTATTTTCTAAACAACTGCCATGAGCTTCTGAAGAAGGACTGGTTGGTCCTAAAGCTAGAGCACTTTGTTCTTGTTGTTACATCTATGTTGGTCCATTAAAGGTATCAAATCATTTGCTTCTGGATCTATTCTTGCAAGGACCAATACGGCAACTACTAAATCTAGATGTCAACATGGAAGATACCGAATTCACCAGTAGAATATGGCAGTTACATAACATCAAGAAGAAACTGGCACAGCTAGACAGTGACATCTATTTTCTAACCCAGCGGAAGAGGAGAAACATGATCCATAATGGTCTTACTATTTGGAATCCATTAAAATACAAAAAATTCAACATATGCAGAACAACTTTGTCATAGGACCTCTGAGAAACTGAAATCACAGGATTCGTATGTCATATGCCAAAAAGTTGTTCTTAACAAAGAGTTTGCTGAAATTGTTACCACTCTGGAACGATGTTTGGGAACCTATTCAGGACATCTTGCAGAGATACACATTAACTACAAAGGACCTTAAGAAAAGCCATACTTATGAAAATAGGAAATTGGATGCCCTTCAACATACCATACTTCCTAACAACCATGAAGAACATAATGGAGTCATTGAACAACACAATACTGATGGGCACCTTTCTGTTGTTAATTTGTCCAACCACACACTGACTACTGGAGAACTAAATGTACTTTCAAAGGGCCTCCTTTCTGCCCAACAAAACCACTGGATAACATACTGTTTTGTGGTGAACTGGAGGATACTTCCGTAGATTGAGACTTAAAGAATTCTTTCATGGCAGGGAAGAAATCACTGGTAGTGAAGACAGTGCAAACAGCAATAATATAATGGATAAGAAAAGGAATCTGAATTTACCCCTCAAGTGGGCGTAACAAAAACTAGACTATTACATTAATTGTTTCCGCCAACAAGTCAGTGGTCAGATCCTTACTAGGCAAAAACAGACCCATTATAACCTTTCTCCACTGGAACAGAGAGCTATAGGGACACTGAAATCAAACCACAACATTGTCATCAAAAAGCTGATAAAGGCTCTGAAGTGGTGTTTTTAAACAGAGAAGATTATATTAATGAAGCTAATAGACAGCTAACAGATCTTACATACTACAGAGAACTAGAGAGTGACCCCACTACAAGATATAAAGATGAACTACGTGACTTAATTAAAACTTTTCTAGACCATGTCCCGAGAGAAACTAACTCACCTCATCCCTGATGAACCCAGGCCAGGACATTCTACATGCTACCTAAAATACATAAACTTAGCAATCAGGAGACCCATAGTCTCTGGTAATGAGTACCTTGACTGAGGGATCTCAGGGTTTGTAGAGACCATTTGAAACCACTGGTTATGGAAAGAGACAGTTATATCCAGGACACTATACTTTTTGTGTGTACTTTCTGGTTATAAGGATTTATCACCTGATACCATTTTAGTGACAATGGATGTAACATCCTCTACACTAATACTCCACACACAGATGGCATTGCAGCATGTCTTAAATACATACATGAGAAGGACGGAACAAAACATCAACCCTGGAGTGGTGGGGAACTTATGGAATTCATTTTGAAACATAACAACTTCAACTTCAATATTAAACATTATGTTCAAACTATGGGAACAGCAATGGGTACCAAAATGGCTCCACAGTATGCTAACTTTTTATGGCTGACTTGGAGGAGGATTTTTAAGGCAGTATCCCACAAACCACTAGCTTATTTCCGTTACATTGATGATTTGTTTATCATCTGGATGGAGGGCACAGATGCACTCAAAGATTTTCATCACAAACTCAATAATCTCCACCCTACCATAAAGCTTACCCTGAGTACTCTACCACCAAGGTTAACTTTCTGGACACCACAGTCACCATTAAGGATGGAATCTTACATACATGTATTTACAGGAAGCCAACAGACAGACAGAGATACCTGCTCAAGAAAAGTAATCACCCAAACCATACAAAAAATCTGTCATATACAGTCAAGCACTCCATTGTCACGTATTTGTTCAAATGAGGATGACAGAGATACACATTTGGCTATGTTGAAAAACACCTTTATTGAGCAGGGACACTCTTCCAGGGAAATTGACAGGATAACAGAATGGGCAACACAAGTACCAAGACAACAACTACTTCAATATAAAGAAAAGACAGCTATAGACAGAATACCCTTGGTAGTCACATATCATCCAGACCTTGAGCATCTGCATAAGATTATTAAAGATCTCCACCCAATATTTAGTGAGGATGAAACCCTTAATTGTATTTTAAGGAACTCCCTACTATATTTTAAACAACCACCAAATTTGTCCAGCCTAATTATTAAGAGCAAACTTTCACTGGAACAGAATATCATGTCACAATGGCACGACCCTGCAATCAACACCCTGTAAGACTTCTGGGCTCATTTCTACCTCGGACTGTGTGGTTACATCACAAAACAGACAATTCCAGGTGCATGGAGTTATACATGCATGTCACGACATGTTGTTTATTTCATTCAGTGCATGAGATGTCCACAAACAGGTTATGTTGGAGAACACGCCAACAGCTCCACACTAGGTTGAACTCGCACAGACATACTATTACAGCAAAGAAGACTGAAAACCAGTGGGCACCACTTCTCCCAGACTGACCACTCAATCTCACATATATCAGTAATGGTCTTAAAGGAAATCTCAAAAACACACAACAGAGACGGCTTTTGAGATTAAACTTATTTACATCTCAATATGGTAGCAGATGGGATGAAAGCTGATCTTGGTTTTATGGGACACTACAGAAACTAACATCCACAGACCTTGTCTTCTTCAGATTGACATATTATAGGACTTCAGCATGTGTGGGATGTGGGTGCGTGTGTGTATGTATGTGTGTGGGTATATGTTGTGAGTATGTGATATAACAGATGTGTGGCTTGCTGTCACATTGAGGTAAGTGTCTATTTAGATATATGGAATTATAATGTGTTACTATTCTTACTTCACACACATAATGAATATTAATTCCTCCTTACTTTTTATCTTTGCCTGGGGTGGGATTGATTCCATTGCACCATATTCAGATTACCTAGCCTGCTACTGTACATACAGGAGTGTTATCATATACTGTCATATAATTTTGTAACTCTGTACATATTGGGGTGCGTGATCTCATTTGCATGGGGGTCCTGCACAGATCTTTTACATTAGGCTAATATTGTAGTAATTTGTAGATACAGTATGCAGGTATGTTAGACCTCTGGTCTTACACACATACTTATATTTACTTCTAGTTACCTTATCCTGGGAGGGTGGCAGGTTTATTTCATGGTAGTTCTATCCAGTATCCTTGGAAATGTTACTATGCAGATAGTAGTATGGTTAAATAGTGTCACATTTTTGCTCTGTAGGTATTAGGAGACATAAGCCCTTTTACTCAGGATTTCATGACAAGTTGAATTCCTTTGGGGAACAATTGCAGTGACTGAAGTGAATATAGGTTCACTAGGAGAGAGAGTGTGTGTGTGTGTCTGTGGGAGAGAGAGAGAGAGAGAGAGAGAGAGAGAGAGAGAGAGAGAGAGACAACATCTCCTTAAAGCTATGTATCTCCCCACCCACATTATGGTGATGTGGGTGGGTTAGAGTGTATTGTTTGTATGAAGAGGAGGAGGAGAGAAATTACATTTGTACCTCTTTTCAGATTCCTTAGACACTTGTGGTACATCAAGTTGTTACTTTCTCAGTGTATATTGACATCAGTACATATCAGGCTACATGGTCTTATTTCGTAGGGTTCCTCGACTAGAGTTTTTGTTTGACACTAATATTATCAATTTATATTTAATTTATCATTTATATAGTCCTGAGGTTTTGAAATTTCTTGGGCCTTATATCTAGCTGGAGAGTACAGCTGGGTGACAGGTCCAGCTAGGTTTTATAGAAACATAGAAACATAGAAGTTGACAGCAGATAAGGACCAAGGCCCATCCAGTCTGCCTATTTCTTTTCTACCTTATAAATGTGCCATTGGCCTTTGCTCTGTCAGTGGCCTATCTATTCATAGTCATTTGTATTGCTCCCTTATGCCTATCCTATGCCTGTTTGAAGCCCTGCACTGTATTCATAGCCACCACTTCTTGTGGTAAGCCATTCCATGCATCCACCACCCTTTCTGTGAAAAGAATTTCCTCACATTCCCCTTAATCAGCCTCCTCTAATCTCATGCTGTGTCCTCTTGTCCTTCTGTTTTCTTATATTTAAACATGTTAGACTCTTTCACCTTGTTTATGCCCTTAAGGTGTTTGAATGCCTCTATCATATCACTCTCTCCCTCCTTTGCTCAAGGGTATACATATTGAGCTCTGTTAATCTGTCCTCATATGTCTTCTGATGCAGTCCCTGCACCATTTTGGTTGCCCTTCTCTGGACTGCCTCATTTGGTTAATGTCCTTGTGAAGGTGTGGCCTCCAATACTGCACGGTACTCCAGATGGGGCCTAACCAGTGTCTTGTACAGAGGATTATTACCTCCCTCTTACGACTTGTGATACCCACTAATACACCTAACACCCCCTAGCCTTACCTACTGCTTTAGGGGTCTGCTTGGATGATTTTAGGTCATCAGTGATGATGATCCCAAGTCTCTTTCTTCCTTTGTGACTGCTAGCAACTCCCTCCCAGCCTATAGGTGACTTCAGGGTTTCTCTTCCCTATGTGCATGATTTTGCACTTCTTTGCATTAAATCCCAGTGCCACTCTTCTGACCATTCTGCTAGTTTATCCAGATCTCTTCTCATTCTACCCACCCCATCTGGATCATCTACTCTGTTGCAGATCTTGGTGTCATCTGAAAACAGACAAGCCTTACCCTCTAGTCCATCTGCAAGGTCACTAATGAAGATGTTGAAGAGGACTGGCCCAGGACTGATCCCTGTGGTACCCCACTTGTGACTTGCATCTCTTCTGACTGTATACCATTTACCACCACTCTCTGTTTTCTGCCTGTCAACCAGTTTGCCACCCAGTTGACCAACTTCTGACCACCCGAGCCTACCCAGCTTATTTATCAATCTTCTATGTGGAACAGTGTCAAAAGCTTTTGCTGAAGTCAAGGTAGCGACATCAACTGCTCCCCTTGGTCCACCACTCTGGTTACCCAGTCAAAGAAATCTATGAGATTAGTTTGACAGGACCTTCCTTTTGTAAACCCATGCTGTCTTGGATCCTGTGCCCTATGGATTCCAGGTGTTGCACTATCCTTTTCTTAAGGAGTGCCTCCATAATCTTGCCCACTACTGAGGTAAGACTGACTGGTCTATAGTTCCCCGCCTCCTCCCTGCTACCACTCTTGTAGGCGGGATCACATGAGCCCTTCTCCAGTCTTCTGGGACCTCTCCTGTGCTCAGAGACTCACTAAACAATTCTGCTAATGGCTCTGCTAGTTCCTCCTTTAGCTCCTTAAGTACCCTGGGATGTATGCCATCAGGTCCCATTGCCTTATCCACCCTGAGCTTAGCAAGCTCTTGTAGGACCCTTTCTTTTGTGAAGGGAGTAGTGCTCACCTCCTCCCCTGTGTCCATAATGCTGAGTTGTGGGCCCTGCCCTACCTTCTCTTCAGTAAATACTAAGCAAAAGTATCTATTTAGGATAGATGCCTTTCAGGGTCCTCCTCCTCACATGCTCCCTTTTCTCCATTAAACAGCAATACCCCTCTGGACTTTCTCCTTTCACTAATGTATCTATAGAAAGTCTTGTCACCTTCATTTACTGTTAGTAGCTATTGTTTCCTCAGTTTGGGACTTTGCCTGCCTTGCTGCCTTACCTGCTTCCCTTAGGGCAGTTTGGTATGCCTCCCTATCTTCATCCGCTGTGTTCCCTTATATTTCCTGAAGGACAGCCTTTTGGCTCTGACCTTTTCTGCTACTATATTTGAGAACCAAAGTGGTTTCCTTCTTTTTGCACTTCCTTTTCTGTCTAACACAATGGGATGTTACTTCAAGTATTGCATCCTTAATGCTTGCCCACTTTGCCTGTACCCCTCACCTGTGTTTCTTTTTGCCAGGGCTAGCTTAACTCTGTTGGCCATCTTATCAAAGTCAGCTCCTCTGAAGTCCCATATTTTTACCTTGGAATGGGATGATTTAGATGTAGTAGCCAAATTGAACCATACCATGTGATGGTCACTGGCCCCAGGTGACCTTCTACCTGGAGATCTGTGATCCCTCTTTGTTAGTCAGTACTAGATCTAGGATAGCCCTGTCTCTTGTGGGTTGCTGTACCAGTTGTTACACATCACACAGTGTGAACTGATGTTTTAAGACAACTTTACTGGTAAATTCTTGTCTATAATGCAGACATTGAAACTTCATGAGCTCTATAACAATCTTAATTTGTCTTTAATCTGGGTGGGGTTTGCCTTTCAGTAATCACATCCTTATACTAACTGTGACACTCATAGCTTGATTTAGGAGTTATGTGCTTCAGCAGTGTTATCTTATGTCAATTAAATATATATGCAGTTAGGATTCTTGTATGTGTGTTCCACCAAGCACGTTTGACCCAGGGTGGCTTCTGGCTGAAGGCAGCATGGTACTGTTAAACTTCTCTGACATCATCTTCTGTTTTTTTTTTAAATGAGTATTTTAAACCAGTGGGGATTTTTCTGTTTTCTCTGCATTATCTAGCTGTTATAAGTATTGTATTTTCTAAACAACTGCCATGAGCTTCTGAAGAAGGACTGGTTGGTCCGAAGCTAGAGCACTTTGTTCTTGTTGTTACATCTATGTTGGTCCATTAAAGGTATCAATTCATTTGCTTCTGGATCTATTCTTGCAAGGACCAATACAGCAACTACTAAATCTAGATTCCAATGAGGTAGAGAATTCCACAGGGTAGGGGCCACAAAGCAATAGCCCTGGCACCCAAGGTCTTCAAATGGACCCTGGGAACCTCTAGCAATCCCTCATTGGTGGAGCAGAGTAGGTGGAGAGGGCAGTAGGGGCAAAAGAAGATCTTGCAGGTAACATGGTCCCTGTCCATGTAGGGCTTTATAGGCCAGCAAACTGACCTTGAAGGTGATCCACCACTGGATAGGTAGCCAGTGCAGGCTATGGAGCACAGGCATGACATGGTGTGATCAATGTAGACCAGTCAATAACCTGGCAGCCATAGTCTGCACCAGCTGAAAGCATATATAGCACCCTGGTAGCCCTAGGTACAGGAAATTGCAATTGTCAAGGTGGGAGGTCACAAAGGTGTGGACCAATGTTGAAAGGACATCATGCAGAACCAGGTGCTTTATTCAGGTGATATTCATCAGATTGTAAAATGAGGTCTTGACAATGGATGACACTTGAGATCTAAGCATCAACCCCTCATAAAAAATGCCCAGATTTCACACCCGATCAGAGGTCATCAGCTGGCTGCCTCCAAGGCAAAGCCTGGAAGGCTGCCAGCCAAAACCCCTCTACCCGACAACCCAGGTCCACAACCAACATCTCAGTTTTGTCAGTATTCAACCTCAGCCAGCTGGCAACCATCTAGTCTTGGATCTCAGTGAGGCAGTTGTTAAATATCAAGACAGCTCCATCCTGCTTAGGCACAAAGGACATATATAGCTGAGTATATGCTGCATAGCAGTGAAAACTCAGGGCATACTGCCTTAAAATGTCTCAAAATGGCAGCATATACACCGTGTACAACATGGGTGATAAAACAGAGTCCTGCAGCACTCTACAAGACAGGGAGAATGGATCCGAGGAATAAATCCCTGACACCACTTTCTGAAACATGCCAGTGAGGAAAGAGTGGAACCACCTGAAGACTGTACCATACAGTCCACAGATCAGCTGCAGGCACTGAACAGCACACTATGGTCCACAGTGTCAAATGCCATGGAGACATTAAGGATAACCAAGATGGAATGGCTCTTCTGATCTCTCACTATCAGTAGGTCACTGAGTACCCAAACTAGGGCCATCTTGGTACTATGCCTCTTCCGAAATCTGGACTGGAGAGGATCATAGAGCTCAGCTTGTGGTTAGTGATGTGGTCTTCCAGCTGCAGTCGACCACCTTCTCAATAACCTTACCCACAAGGGAAGGTTAGAGACAGATCTGTAGTTAACAAGACAGTCTGGGTCAAGAGAGATTTCTTAAGGATAGGTGTCACCACCCTCTCCTTAAAGGGTGTCAGGAAACACACTTGTCTTTAACAAACACCAAAATCCAAATGTTGCACTCACTCTTGAAAAAGTTCAGCACGGTGCTATTTCAAATGTTCAAGGTATTTTTATTCCTTTGCACATGCGGTAATGCAGCAACATTTCACAGCAGGATAACAAACCTAGCACTTCACCTCTTTGTGAGGCTTCCACCCTTGGAAGCCACACAAAGAAAGAAGCTACTAGAGTTGTTATCCTAACAGTGAAATGTAGCCTCTTACTGTATGAGCAAAGGAATAAAATACTTTTGAACATTCAAAATAGCAGCTGGTGTTGAACGTTTTCAAGAGTGAGTACAACATTTGGATTTTTGCTTTGTCAATTCTGGGGTCACCACCCTCATTGCACACCACCGAGTTTACCTGGAGCACATATTCCCTTGAGTGGATCTTTCTATTGAGCACAAGACTATCTCAGCTAGGACAGGGACAGTAACATCAATGCACCCTACCAGGAGGCGGGTTGGGCCCAGGTCCAAACTACAGCAGGTCAGCAGCATGTTCTGGATGATCCTCATGATATTTACAATCACCAACTGGTCAAAATTGAACCAGGCAAACCAAGGGCTGCAGCCTCCCACAGACTGTCACCGCACCCATTGGAACAACCTGTGCAGAACTCAGACCTGGAATTGGCAACCTTATCTGCAAAGAATCGAGCAAACTCATCACAGTTCTTCTGTGGCAATGCTCTCCAAAACTGCAGACAGGTTGGATTGCATAGTCTAGTGACCATTTGAAAGAGCTGAGTTGGTTGATTCTGTGCAGCAGCAATCTCCCTGGACAAGAACTCTGCCTTTTATAGGAGATAGCCAATTGATAGTCTGTATAATGGGCCATCAATCTAAGTTTGTAGGCATCGAGGCCTGATTTCTGCCATCACTGTTCCAGCCTTTGTACCACTCACCTCAGCTCCCTCATGGTCCCATCAAACCAAGGGGACTGAGGGGAAGAGGTGAGGATGAACATGGACAGGAAATATGGAGGAGTCCAGAACCTCGGTCATGGCCTTATTACAAGCCTGTAACACATTGTCTTTGTCCATGCTTGCACTTGGAAAACCCAATAGGTCCAGCACTGCTATCAGGCCATCAGGGGTCAGACCATCTAAATGGCAGTAATAGCCCATTTTCATAGGGGGCAGACCTATGGTGGGAGCCTGGAAATTGAACCTTATAGTGTGATGGTCAGACCATCTGGCAGCTCCACCACCAGTTCAGAGGTCTCCACACCCAGTAGGAAACTTGAGTCCAATGAGACCATGCCCATGGGCCACAGAGGTAATAACCTGTGTGAAGCCAATGAGTTCATAAGTTGGAGGAAGTCATGACCAAATTGTGAGAGTTCATCGTTGACCCAGGCATTGAAGTCCCCAGAACCATCCATCTGGGGGACTCTTATCTTAAATGTCACTGTACCAGTCTGTGTTTCTACAATATAAATGTCATCTTTTTCAAAACGGTTTGTTTGCCTATTAATATGCCTGTGTAAGATTTGCCATATGACATTATAAGTATTGTGGTTCTGCAATTGTATCATTCATTGTAACTGTGAGAGTAATGTACAAAATCAGATTCTACTTGCTGCTGGAAATTTATGCTCTTATAAGGGTCTCTCGATCTCAGGTCATGCTGTTTTTGCAGACCTCCAGAGCTAGTGCTGTTCAGGCCTCTTGTACTCACCACCATGATCTGTCACCTCTGAAATCATACATGATGACATCATGTGGCATGTGCATGTACACTGCAGGCATGATTGCACTATTGCTAGTTGCCAAGCAACCATACACAAGTTCTGTGAACAAAGCTCTAGGTCATGGTAGTGAGTACCCAGCACTCTGTAGTATGTATGTAAGTTAAGTGAAAAGGGCTCCTCTCAAATTGGGTATCTATTCAAACAAATTTGCTACAGGCATGTAGCTTCTGTTACTTTCTTCAATATATACATGCATTGCATTTATAGTAAAATCATACAGGAGGTTTGTAAACATACCTTAATCCATGCATTTTTACATTTCTATTACAGATTATGCAGAAAACCACCAAATATATACTGCTTGCTAATTTGTATGTTTAATATTTATCTTGGTGTTTTAAACTGATTGATGATTTTGTCCTAGATAGAGGTGCCTAATATGTAGTGTCCTTATAGCTGATGGGTTAAAGGAACCCAGTAGCTTCCTAGTATATGTGTCAGTGTTCTGTGAAAATGTCACTGGGGGACATGGTTCTATAACCAGGGTTTGTCTGCAAGGAAGCTTATCTATGGGTGACAGGGTGCCATAATCCTAACATCTCAGTTGTTCTCTTCAGTTTTCAATTGCCTCCATAAGCAAGCACAGAGTGGTGTTGGTGTTGCAATCTAAACCTCTACTACATTCAAATGTAAACAGTGCTTTCAGTTTCACCCCTTGACTTATCAGCTGCTGCTTCTAAAACTCTCCCTTCCATTCTCTGTCCCTATCTTTGTTGCTGCTGTCTAGTCTTCAGTTGCTCTAGAATATCTCTGCCTCCATAACTGAGTTACTCTGCTGTATCATGTCCCTCTCCTCCTTAGGTGAGTTGCTTATACTGGAGATTTCAACTTCTACTGGCTCTCCCTTCTTCTCTTAAGTTGCACCAATATATAAAATCCCTGCAACTCATCCAAGTGATCGCTGACCCCACTCCACTGAATCTAAAACTAATACCCACTGCCACCTGAACTGGGTCCTCTCCCCACACCTTTGTCAAATTGTCTATACTGGTATTCTCCTGAGGCAAAGGAAAGGAAATACTGAGCACTCCCATCACAAAGGTGCTCTTCCTGCTGTACTGTAGCTGTAGTAATAGCAAAAACAAAAAAGCAATGCATGCACCAAAGGAGCGTTAATAATTTTATTGTGAAAAGGTATAGAAAAGATGCTATCATGGGTGCCAGAATTTGGGGAAAAGTGTGTGTGTATGGGAGTGCTAAAGTACTGACAAAAAGACCATGATTGCTTCCATCTACCTTTACAAGGAGTTTTAGCCAGAGTCAATTGACTGTTTTCTGGCTGCTGCAGCTTGCTGCGTTCCACCATTACATACCTGCAGACTCATATTACAGTTGCATGCCCCTTTTCTTTGTCTGTTCTCCTCCCTTCCAGTGCAACTCACCCCAAAAGCCACCCACCCACCAAGCAGATAGGATCATGAGGGATCCCTATCCTATAGTTCTCTGGTATAGTGTTGTGGTTTAGGGCACTGAGTTACAAACCTGGAGACCTGGGTTTGAATTTCACAGTCCCCACTTGCATACTGAGTGACTGTGATCAAGTTACTAACTTCCTTCTGCTCCCAGGTCACACCTGGAAACAACCTTTGTCTTAGTGTGCCTTTTCTGGTTACACAGTTTCCCCTTTCCTTTCCATATGTCCCAGCATGCATTAAAGGGGCACTATGAATGGTCATTGGCAAAAGAGGGTGAGCTGCCATCCACCCTTGCCCATAGGTTCTGGCACCTATGGGTGCTAAGACCCTATGCAGTGCCCTTTATAAGGGGTTTCATCAGGGATGTGTGTACTAGTTCACAAGACTGTAAATTTAAATAAATAAATTTACATATTCATGACCCATTCAGAGAATCATTAACCCATTACTGTCTTGCTAACAGTGAGTGTAAATAGTGCTTAAAAGGATAAGTGCACATTAAAAATCATATATTGCAATTACAAAATTGTACTACAAAAGAATCTTATCCACAAAACCCCAAAGCAAGAATCTTACATATATCCAGGTCATATATAGCCTTCAGGTTAATATAAAGGCTGAAACATGTAATCAGTGCTTATTCAGGCTATTACTGTTAGAGTTACATATATTAATATATATTCTTTGCAAAACCTTTGTTAATGTACCAGTTAGAGTAACTTAATGCCACAAAAGTATGGAAATGTGGCTTTAGGCTTTCAACCCTAACTCCCCACTCCCAACCCCAAGCAGCAAAAGGAAAAAAAACCTTAGGGTTTTGGGTCTCAGGGTTTGGCAAATCAGAGTGTGGTCTTCCTTGGATTGTCAACCTTAATGATCCTGGCTCCACCCCATCCCATAGCCTCTAGTACAAAGCACAAGTAACAGCTCCAATCTAGTGCCTCATAGTGATACACTCTTCAAAGGTAGAGAATGATGTCTCACCATATGTTGCCAACACAGTTTGGTATAGCTTTCTTCACAGAGATCATGTATGATATTGTTTTCTCAGGGAACGTAGGTTAGCAATAGGGTTGACAACCCCAAGGAAGATCCCACCACTGATTCACAAAGACTATGGAGAACAAAACCCTAATGTTTTTGCTTTTCCTGCTTTGGGCTGGGGATGAGGAGTTTGGGTTGAAACCCTAATACCACATTTCCTATTTTGCTGCCATTAGGTTACCTTAACTGGTGCATTAATGAAGGTTTTTGCAAAGAATGTTATTTCTTTTGAGATAGTGGAATTGTATCCTCATTCACACAAGTCCCAAAGGGACCTGCATGAACAGATGCAGATGACCTGCACCAAGGGAAGACTCCAACTACCTACAGAATTGTAGGTCATTGTGGACCCTGCAGTTCTGCTCAACAATGGATGTGATGAATTCATGGGGCTGTCTGGTGGGCTGTAGAAATGCAAGGCCCTGTGGTCTCTGCACTTCTATGTGGCTGCAGCTACAGATGTAGAGGACAAAGAATGCATCTGTCAGCCAATGCACAAGGCCCTCTGCCATCCAAGTGGGAGAGGTGCAGGGCTCTATGCCAAGACTGCTCTCACCACTAAATTCAGTTCAACAGCACTGGATCACAAAGCATACTGGCTGGGGTCAGAATTGGCACAACACACAAAGTTTGTTAACAATTATTTTTATTTTTTATTTTGATCCAATATTTTCAAGATACTCATTTTCTAATTCACCTTATAAACATGACATGTACCATTTTTTAGTATATTGGATGAAAAGGTTTCACACCAGAAGTCCAAAAACATGTCTCATCGAGGATTTAAAACATGACACGTCCATTTATGAAGTGGTGTGGAAAATGGCTATGTTGAAAGTTTAGCATTAAAATATTTTTAATTAGTGAAGTTATGAGTGAACTTTGAAATACTGCAGTGTTCACTCATAGCTTAGGCAATTTATGGAAGGGTTTAGCCCGTGGTTCAATGGGGGGATAAGTCCACCCACCTGCACTATATAAGCATGCCTACAAACTCACTCAGTGATTAGTTCATTCAGGACACCCTCCATCCTCCCCACCTCTTCCCACTCAGTGCTCTTCCTACCCCTTCTCCATGTCTTTATTTTCACCGATTCCAGCCTCTCTTTAACAAGGGGTAAGAATGAGTAAAGCCAACAAGTAAAACATAATCACAAGTTCACACAAGCATATTATTCCCTCACATTGAACTGTATTTGTACACCAAATTTTCAGCATAGCCTTCTTATTACCCCACCTCATGAGCCTGGTAGGTGAAACATGTTCAAATCCTTGCCAAAATGTTTCCACACCACCAAAACCTCATTCCATGCCACAGGTGTGAAAACAAATTTTGGCCAGGATGTGTAAAATGGCAGCTGTCATGCTCATGAGGCGATGTGAATAAATTGCCAAGTTAAAATTTGGTGTCCAAATATTTTAAATTACTAAAGGTATGAGTGAGCATGAAAAATGTCAAAGGTACTCCCATAACTTTGCCATTTTACATATTTTGACCCCAAATTTTCAAAATTGCCTTCTTATGGCAGCACCTCATGAACAAAGGGTGGTGAAACTTTTCAAATCCTGCCCAAAATGGTGATTTCAACAAGTGACTGAAAACTCACCTTTTGGGCCAGATTCCCATTATTCTGCCACCGTTAGTCATGAGATGGGATCCCCAAAGGCCATATGGAAAATCTGGGGTCAAAATCAAAAATACAGTTATATATCAAGATAAAAGCCCCTTTAAAATACATTGAACCGCACATACAGTACATAAATTTCTCATATTTCTGTCAGTGGTTCAAGCAGCAAGATATGTCTTCAAATGGAAAGTTGATCTTCACCCTTGGATGTATTATGGTGAGTGAGGGTGTGTGGGGTGTGTGGGCTGGTGAGTGCCTAGTGGATGGTTCGGGTGGGGTTCAGATCGACAAGGGACTATTTTCTTTTTACAGGTTTAACAGAAAAAAATCAAGGGATGTTTTTCTTTTTAACAGGTATAACATTAATACAGAGATGGCAATTAGAGAGTGGGAGAAGCCACTAAACATGAGTGAAAAACATACTTAAGGGGATGGAGAAATCTGATGGGATAGGACCGGCAAGATGGTGGCGTGCTGCTGCTTCTCCCTCCCCATGCCTAAGAGTTCCTGATAAGAATTTTTTGTCTTGTATATTACTCTCACTGTTCAGTTTCAAATCCATGAAATAAGCTACTATTATTTTTTAACTAGAAACACATTGGGGTTCCTTGAAACAGCTGAATTGCAGAGTAAAATCATTTGACAGACACCTTAATGGTTTAATGCATTCCTCGCTGCTTTCCAGACAATATTGGAAAAATATGGCAGTAAGTACAGAAATATTCTCCTTCAACAAATGATACTTAAGCTGCATTTTTCGGCTGAGGCTGATAACACAGAAAGCTCAAACATGCAAGCCAATGAAAGGCATTTTGGCATTGGAATATAGAAACACGGAGGTGATTTTGGAGTGAGAAGGGTTTTGCATCTTATTAGCTGAAAATGGGGGCTGAAATATTTGGCATTATTTTTTACTGGCAGTCTTGGAATGTAGAAATCGGAGAAAATCTGCACAAATGGACTTTGTAGTCCCTCTTGGGTAATGAAACCCAAGAGACCTTGAGGAGAATGAGAAGAAACCGACAGCATTTTAATGCAGATAGGCCTGATTTGCCTTCTTAAAGGCATACCAATATCACCTGGGGGGTGGATGGTTATTGTCTACTCGGTTCTCCCACTCTGAGGTTATTACACTCAGTGGGGTGTTTCTCTTCTGCTTAATTTACAGGTCTGGCTGTGGAATAGGAGCAGGGAACTAGAAGGAGGCAATGCTCCAAGTTTGACTCTGAGTAGATTTACTGATACCTGAAAAGGGACCCAGTGTGCCTTTGAGAGCTCAAGACTGGAATTGTCTAAGATGCAAAACTGTTGCTCTTTATAAGATGAACAATCCACAATGGGATGCATTATGAGCCTTTTGATTTTAAAACTCTGGAATATGTGAATATGAGAATAATTTTATGAAAATGTTGTTAGGAATAAGGACTCCAGTGCTTTAAAGGAGCCTAATCTACATTTAAAATTTGATATTTTTGTACAAAAGGCAACTAGTGGTGTGGTTTAATTTCTACTTGGACACGCCAGCATTTTTTTTTTAGTATGAATGCTCTTCCCATTGACCAAGAATAAATACAGCAGCTAACACTCCTTTAAACCTGCAAAGAACAGAAAACTGACCGAGACAAAAAGCACAAGCAGGGCTAATGGAATGCAAATTGCATGCTTAAAACCAGAGAACTCAAAATGTATTGGCAGCACTGAGCTCAATTGAATATGTAACTTGGGTTCACTAAGCACACTTTCAGATCAAAATAGAGTACAAAGTGCATATACTGCCTGTATAATACTGTGTAGCTCAAATTGTAGAATAAATAGACTGCACTGTGCAAAGTTAACAAATAGATATTTCAGCTAACTTGGTTGGGTGCTCGGGTGCTCACGACGAGCAAATGAGCTAGGCAAATCCAACCTCCCTCCTTGGACAGTGATAACTGTGAATCACTGTTCTTAACTATAACTGTTGGTAATACAAATCCCTCACAGTGGGCTGCACATATCATCCTCCCAGGCAGCTGCACCTGCCTTGAAAGCCCATACCAGTAAGGTTGCAGAGAGCATAATCGCATGAGATAATCATCCTAGGAGATTTCAATCTCAGCTGGTCCCTGGGCTCTGATTCAGGGTTCAAAGTGCAGCTTCTTGATGCTCGACTAACGCAGGTCATCAGTGAACCAACACGGTACAACTGCAAACTGGCAACCACTCCTTGCTTGACTGGGTCCTTGGGTATTTTCCTGACAGAATAAAAGCTGCAGGCATATTTTCAGATGCCCTTAGTGACAACTCCCAGTCTTCTGCAACATGGAAGAATAGCCCACCTAAAGTGCCTCCCAGAATGTTTGCAACTCGTGACTTCTCAAACTTCTCATCTGAATCCTTCAGGCCTCCATCAAGGATATTGACTGGACTCCTATCTGCTCAATCTCCAGCATGGATGCTGCTCTTGAGTACTTTGTAAGCTATTTTCTGTCCATTTCCAATAAACACACCCCAGTTAAGAAGCTTAGAGTCAAGGGTCAATGCTACAAGTGGATGACTCTACATCTAAAGAAACTAATGGTGCAGAGAGACAAGGCTTGGGGTCAGTATAAGAAGTCTGACCAGTAGGTGGATTGGGTCAGATTCAGGGAGCTCCAAAATTCCTGTAAGATGTACACTAAGGCTGCCAAACTTCAATATACCAGAGGCTTACAACAGCACAATCTGGCTGATCCCAAGACATTTGGGCTCAGGAAAATGTCCTTATCAAGGCAGGTCCCTGCTCCACAAATCAACAGTTCACTCATGATAGCCTGACACTCAATGCCCCCAGAGAGCTGCCAGTGCCTTCAACCAAAACTTCTCAAACCTAGATAAATACAAAAATGTGGCCAACTACCCATCCCTCCTCCAGACCTCAGGAATCTGGCCCCTGCTCCCTAAATTTTATCTCAGACTAGTTACCAAGAATGAGGTACTAGTTCTGCTCAGAAAAATACAATCAAGTGGCTCCAGGGGCCCCAACAAGCTGGAGTCTAGAATACTGAAGGCAGCTGCCCCCATCATAGCATCTCCTATCACAATGTTAGTCAACAAATCTTTCCTGGCTGGGCAAATCCAGGAAAATGGAAAGAGGCGATAGTAGTTCCTGTCCACAAAGGCGTCCCCAGGGAACCAATAGAAAACTGCAGGCCCATCTCTCTCTCTGTATTCTGGCCAAGGTGCAAGAAAGACTAGTGTACAATTAGTTAAGGGACTATCTGAAATGCACCACTGTATTTCCTCTCAGCAGCATCGGTTCAGGTGCAATCACAACACTGACACTGCATTAATCAGATGTACTGCAGGGTACTACAGGAGCTGAACAATGGTATGCCCACTGAAGCAATCTTCACAGACTTAATCAAGGCTTTTGACTTGGTTAGTCATTAGCTACTCATCAAACTCACAGACCTTGGACTCGATGAGCACTTATTAGCGTGGTTCACCCACTACCTATCCAACAGAAACCATATCATCAGATGGAGAGGCATCTCTTCTACTTGGCTATCTGTCTCAGATGGTGTACCCCAGAGCTCAATCTTAGGACCCTTCCTATTTCCAGTATTCATTAATGACCTCAGTAACAACTGTGAGAGCAGCCAACTCTTACTATACACAGATAGCGTAGTCCTCTATAAGAGCTCCACCAGAAACTGGGTGTCCTGTTTCGACTAAACAAACAACTCACCCCTGACTCTAGACTTGCAATTGCAAAAGTATCCTACTGCATAAACTTACTTATGCAGCCCCCATCCTCCAGCTCATAGGAAAGCTGAAGTTCATAGGCTAGAGCTGCTATACTTCAAAAATAAGATATTTCACTGCAATGTCCCTCCAAGGACACAACACTGCAACATGTTGGCCTCCTTAAACTGTCCCTCACTTCCTAGTAGTCTCCAGCACCCCTACTAACTGTAGCATAAACTAGTCAATGGATTGGCTCCCCAAGCCTTGAAGGCCTCCTAGTCCACAAATGCATCTGCAGAACACTCCACACTTCTGGGAAGACATTACTCCAGGTATCCAGGACAAGGACTACACTTGAAGTAAATCATTTGTGCATTCAGCCCCTAAACTCTGGAATACCCTATCAGATGACCTACACTCGGCTGGTTAATTAGTCACTTTTCACAAGGGTCTAAAACACACTTCAATGTGCAGCACCAATGTACCTGCTAGTTGTTGCATGTAGTTCTATCACTTGCTCCCTAGTCTTCTACTGTACTCAACTTCCTAAATGTTTAGTCCAGCTATATCATATGAAGTTATTCAGCCTGCTTCTTTCCCCTGTATGAATGTAACCTGTTGTAAATAACAACTGCTTATTGATTGTCACTGTTATGAATTTATCTTTCAATTGTTTTCTCCTTCTGTACCACTTGTTATGATATTGTCTCTACCTAAATGTAACTAATTCCAGGTCGCCCCGAAAAAGGGACCTCTGGTTCCAGTGGCCCTACCCAGTTATCAAAATGAATGAAATAAATAAATAGGTAATTCAGGATACTTTTTTGAAAGGAATAGTTAGCATTCCTTGGAATTTGCAGACACGTGGCACAAAGGATACTAAAACTTGAGAAAACAAAAGCATATAGAAGTATAACTAATCTGCTAATAACCTTTAACTGCTTCCTGTGAAAATACATAGACTTGTTATGTGTAAGAGAAAGAGAGTTCTTTCGATCGTGGTGAAAAGAAGAAAAAATGAACAACACTCAGCCTGTAGGTGGATTGTACCTTGGTAATTCTCTTCAGTAGTTACATGCAATGCCAGTGATCTGTTTAATCCACACAAATTCTAGATGGCGCTATAAAAGCAAAGTATCCTCTGAGCAATCAGTTTAATTCCAGAGTTTTCACAGCTTTTAAATCACCAAACAGGATCAGTTCGAAAGGGCTGTCTGTACTACTTACAATCCTGCACCCATCAAAAATTAATCTTTCTTCTCTACTTAACCCTTTGGGACTTCTGAACAATGGCAAGTGGCTCAAGAGCCATTAACATGTGATTACATTGTTCACACCCTCACAGTGGTTAATTCTGAAACTGTACTGTGTTAAGAGCTACAAGCCACAAGTCACAGTTTTGCTTTGAAGAACCCGCAGACCCTAATGACTTTATTAAGTGTTAAGAGCCGCAGTGTTAACATTGATAAGCCTTGGGGACAGTGGTCTGAAAGGTGATGGGGTTACTAACAAACACGGGCAACTTGACACATTACCAGGGACTACAGTGGTGTGTGTGGGAGGTTGCCATCAAACACCAGGAAACAGTGGCTCATAGGTCATACTGCAGCCAGCAGGAGTTCAGCAACAGCTGCAGAAGTCAAGAAATACCTGCTGTTTTCATACAGAAGCTCTCCTCTCACTAAGCTGGGAAGCCAGGATTTTGGGTGACCAAAACAGATATTTCTGGGCAGCGTATTAAAAATAAACATTAGAATAACTAAATGGGTCCCATTTAGCTAGGTTCTGATGTTTGTTTTTACAATCAACATCTTTATCGAAAGCACACCTCAATGTGCAGCACCAATGTACCTGCTAGTTGTTGCATATAGTTCTAGCACTTGCTCCTAATCTTCTACAGTACTCAGCTTCCGTAAATGTTTAGTCTAGCCATACCCTATGAAGTTTCTAAGCCTGCTTGTCTCCACTGTATGAATGTAACCTGCTGTAAATAACAACTGTTTATTGATTGTCGCTGTTACTTAATTTACCTTTCAACTGTTTTCTCCTTCTGCACTGCTTGTTATGATATAGAAACATAGAAACATAGACTTTGACGGCAGATAAGGACCGCTAGGCCCATCTAGTCTGCCCATTTCCTACCAACAGGATAGGCCGCAGATCCTAGTTAACCAACAGCCTATATCTTCCTGCCCCCACAAGAATTGCCTTATGTCTGTCCCATGCATTCTTGAATTCTCCCACAGTTTTAGACCTAACTTCCTCAGGAAGGCTGTTCCATGCATCCACTACCCTCTCTGTGAAATAACATCCTCACATTGCCCCTGAACCGCCCTCCTTCTATCTTTAAATTGTGTCCCCTTGTTCTTGCAAGTCTCTTTTCTGAAAGATGCTACCCTCTTGGACTTTGTTGATTCCTTGAGGTACTTGAAAGTTTCTATCATGTCCCCCCTCCCTTCTTTCCTCAAGGTATACATATTAAGCTCCTTTACTCTCTCCTCAAGCGGCTTCTCTTCAGACCCTGCACCATTTTAGTTGCCCTCCTCTGGACTGCCTCTATCCTGTCTATGTCCTTGGAGATGGGGTCTCCAGAACTGGACACAGTATTCCAGATGGGGTCTCACCAACTGTCTGTACAGAGGGATAACAACTTCCTGTTCTCTGCTGCTGATGTCTCTCCTATACATAATATACCCCGCCCTCCCTACTGCCTTCTCACATTGCTTGCTAACCTTAAGGTCATCTGATATGATTACCCCAGGTCCCTTTCCTGTTTTGTTGTTGTTACTACCTCCCCACCCATTGTGTATTCTTCCCTGGGTTCTTGTTTCCCAGGTGCATTATTTCACTTTTTGCATTGAATCCTAGCTGCCATATGTCTGACCATTCATCCAACCTTGCCAAGTCCCTTTTCATCCTTTCCACGCCTCCTTGTGTATCAACCCTGTTGCAGATCTTTGTATCATCTGCAAAAGGCATACTTTTCCTTCCAGTCCCTCTGCAATGTCACTGATGAAGACATTAAAAGGACTGGACCCAATCTGAACCCTGCGGTACCCCACTAGTAACCGCCCCTTTCTTCAGAGTGGACTCCATTTACAATTACCTTCTGTGTCCGTTGTCCAGCCAATGTTTTACCCAGGCTACCACCCTGGGACCACTCCCAGGCTGGTTAATTTGACTAATAATCTTTTGTGTAGGACTGTGTCAAGTATCTTGCTAAAGTCTAGGTAGGCCATGTCCACAGCCCCTCCCTGGTCTACTATTTTGGTCACCCAGTCAAAGAAATCTATTAGATTCATCTGACATGACCTTCCGCTGTGAACCCATGCTGCCTTGGATCCTGTGCTCCACTGACCTCTAGGTACTCAACTATTCTTTCCTTCAGAGTGACTCCATCACTTTCCCTACCACAGAGGTCAGACTGACAGGTCTGTAGTTTCCTGCCTCTGTCTTGGTCCCACTTTTGTGAAGGGAATCACATCTGCCTTCCTCCAGTCCTCGGGTACCACACCATCCTCCATGATTTATTAAAAGAGTAGCCAGTGGTTTCACTAGTTCCTTCCTTAATTCATTTAGAATTCTGGGGTGAATTCCATCAGGACCCATTGCTTTGTCCACCTTCAGTTTAGGAGTTCTTGCAGAACCCTTTCTTCTGTGAAAGGACTGGGATCGACCCCCTATCAAAGTGCTTCTGTTAATTGGATTAGGCACTTCCCTCCTCTTTTGTGAATACTGAGCAGAAATATTCATTCAGTATTCCTGCTTTTCACTGTCCCCTCTGCCCACCCACCATTCATTCTATTCAGCCTCACTATCCCTCCTTTGTCTTTCTACACTCGCTGATGTACCTATAAAAGGTTTATCCCCTTCTTAACTGAGTTGGCTATCTTTTCCTCAGTTTGGGCCTTTGCTATTCTGACTTCCTCCTGCTTCTTTCTGCCTTAACTGGTACAGCTCTCTGTCCTGCTCCTTCTGTGTTTCCTTATACTTCGGAATGCTATCTTTTTCTTCCTGACTTTCACAGCCACCTCTCTTGAGAACCATAGTGGCTTTTTCTTTCATTTTGATTTGTTTATTTGCTTCACACAAGGCTTGTTGCCGCTGTGTAAGCGTTATGAAAAAACTATAGTTAGTAAATTATCAATTACAGATACTTAGGAAGGAGGCAGATGGAGCAGAGACTGATGCGGAAGAATTTAATGATTATAATAATAATCACAGCGAGAAATTACAAGTGGTACATTCTTCAAAATAACAGTATGTACAAGCTTACTTATATAGTAAAGCAATGTGTCTATTTTTAGAATTTCTTTATGATTGGTCAAAAACAGCATACACATCAACTTATAAGGTCATAAGATATTTTCCTTGGTATGAGTATGATTTCACCCTTGGTCAGCACAAATATAGGCAGTGTACATTCTATTTACCATATATGGTGGATAACATGCTGTTACCACCAGCCACCAGAGATCAGAAGAAAGAGATAAGCTTCCAACTAACACTGGGAATGTCCATATAAGGACAGGCACTAAAGGTTAATCATAAGGGAATTTTGGACACTAGTCTGTGTCTGTGCTTGCAGTCACGTAGGCCAAATGTTACTTATTTCTGCTAAAATAAAATGCTAAAGGCACATTGGTATTGCAATAGTAGCTTAGCTCCTTTCATGGCTTTATAAGCTTTATATATCCTAGCTCCATAAGCCAGCATCCATTATGCATGCACAGAATGTTTTAGACCAAAATGAGGTTAGCGCAATATAGGGGCACCTCCTTACCCTTACTACAAGCCCCTTTGGCCTATATTGCCAAATAATTATCTGCGTAATAATGCAGCTCCTCTGAGCATGTACATCTCACCTCACGCATCACGGATTGTCAATCTCAATCGACACAGGCCTATGATTAACAAAAGCGCTAAGACTACTTGCAATAGAAGCAATGCCTTAAAGGAGGACTCCCAGGGTCCTCCTGCGTATATAAACTAAGTGTTCATTGTCACTTTCACTGAGCAACTCATTGACACTTACTTGTGCTTTATGAGCAGTATTTTGGATATGTATTAGATGAGTGTCTTTTCGATTTAAAAGTGACTGCACATTAAGAGACAGAGGTATTACTGCTCCAAATGATGGTGCATACTTAATAATATCATACGCCTGGTGAGGGGTATTAAATGTAACATTATAACTCTTGTCTTCTGTGTTGGTAATAAGGTGTAACACCTTGTCAGCAATATATACATTATGTTTGGGAGTGATACAAAGTTTGGGTTGTAGATGGTACACATTTGTCCTTCATAAGATAAGATAGGTATATTAGTAACAACACAATATTGGTTAGTGCCATTATAGGTTACACTGACTTGTGGAGTGTACCACCGTTTCAACTGGATGGGGCACCAGGCAGTGTCATTCTCAATTTGGCCTATGGAAATTTCCCCACAGATTGGTTGTGTTTGTGACATGACGTCACACTGGCATATCCATTGATTATTTGTTTACTCACAGCAATGTAAGTTTGGTGCTGTCCATGACCCATCATTGCTGTGCACTAGGATCTCTGGGGTGAGACCTGATATGCATAATACTGACCTTGCAGGTACCTCAGAGTGTACCTTTACTATTTGAGGGTACACCTCCTTATTGTACTCAACATGGGTAGTTTTACCACGAGGATACCCTCATGGTGCAACTAAAAGTACTATTGGGTCTGAACATTTGAGGTCTAACATATACTTTGGTGACTACGGACCCACCATGGGTGGGGCCCTAACTCTGAAAAAGATCATACATTTACTGTCAGTAACATTAAGGCAATCTGGGTAATACCACAATTTTAGCTGTGCATCAGAGATTTGATTAGGCAATTGATTATTAGTAATTTCCTGTAGCAGTTGGTTAACTTGAGTTAAAACATAAGATCCATAAGCACTACACACTATAGCCTTATTTACGGTATTATTAAAACCTTCTTCATTATGCTCAGTTACTACTTCATTAATTTTATGCTCTACCTCTTTAAACAAATGGCCCACCTCATGTATATTGTACACAGAAAGCGCTCCTCCATTTGCCAAACCCTGCTGGCCTAATGTGAGTGGCAGCAAGACCTTTTCTCCAGTATTAGTATTATAATGGTCTTGGTAATTTTAATAGCCTCTAGGTCTGCCCTGTTCCATATGCTCATTCCTGATCCAAAAAGTTCAGCCAGGTCCCCCATAGGTCTCGTTTTTCTAGTGTTATTGACCTTCTCTTTACTAACAAAGGGCCGTGACACTTCCTGTTTTGGCATGGAAGGCACCTAACATGTCAATTAACATGGTGGCATAAAACTTTGACACTCTAGTATTAGCACAACTACTGTTAACATTTATATTCCAGCCAGAAAATCTAGATTTAATGCATCCTACTGTATTTTACGTTATTTACAAGCACTTGGTCAATAGGTGTTGACGTAAGCCCGCTCTCTGGCCCTTTGGTCACATTGGGGCACTCAATTGGTTTTACAGTTAAATATATAGCATCTGAGATTGCAAACGCAGTGAACTAGTTGTACTAGCATAATTACAAACAGTGTTGTTACCCCAGAGACAATAAGATAAAATCAACACATAGGCACCATTATTTTTTTGTAGTTTGGTTTATAACAAGAGATCCATTTTGTGTCCAGTCCATATAACTGTGTTGTGATCCAGTCCTAAACTCTGAGGCACAGCTGGACCAATCGTAAGTGAGTCCACACACCAGTTTTTAGATATAAAAATGTTATCTTTGGTCCAGGTGGCTCTCCATGCTGGTGTTGTGTAGTTGTTTGTATCAACTGGATCCCAAGTCCATTTAACCAACAGTGTGACCGACTGCTTAGGTTCACACGTGACATTAGTCTGTTCCACATTAATATGCAAGCTGAGAATCATAGAAAACCTTATGGCTACTACCAGGCTGATGACAAGAATGCCTTGGGTCTTCATAGCTAAAACATCAAGTGTAGTATTTTAATTTTTAACCAACTTTGCTTGATACTTTTTACACTGATCAACCTGCACCCAAAATTCCTGTTTCTTTCCTCTGACCCCTTTCACCACTTACTCTAACCACATACACTGTACTTTCACCTACTCGTTTGTACACTTTATGCAGTCCCAACCAATTAGCATCCTTCCATGGATTTTTGTTCCCAATTCTCACCATTACCACATCTCTCTCTTCTATAGGTAACCCCAATCCTGCTACGGTTGTCTACCTTGCTTATTTTGCTTGTGTGCTACAGCCATGTTCCTGGCTGCAAAGGTCAAGTATTTGTCTTGTTGGTATTGTATCGACTTTAAAACTGCTCATGTTTAACCTTATCTTGGGTAGCTGAGCCGGTGGGGTACATCCTGTGGGTGAACCAACCTCATTTTTCTTCCTGTCATTAACTCATAGGGTTAATCCTGTACTAGCTGGACTGTCCCTCATATGGCCATTAGAATCCTGGGAGGTGTGTAACAGTCCTTTCCTCATCCAATACTGCCTTTTTGGGCATTTTTAAGGTCGGTTTAGTCTTTCTACCATCCCTGAGGCCTGAGGCCTGTATGGTAGATGTAATCGCTGCTGAACTCCCATTATTTTACATTTCCTGCATTACTTGATTTACAAAGTGAGTTCCCTGTCAGATTCTATGATGTTAGGAATCCCACCTAGCACAAACTTGAGTATACAAAATTCGAGCTGTTGTTATGGCATTAGCGCTTTGACTGGGAATGCCTCTACCCATTTTGAGAACATATCTATTACTACTAGCATGTACTTATATCCCCCTTTGCGTTGGGCAATGGCCCCAGTAATCAATTACAATGCATCCCAAGGTCCCTCTGCTAAGGGTAATCGCTGTAGGGAGTATTTTTCTCGCTTGGGATCCTGCTGGAGGCATAATAAGCATGTCTGTAACACTGATTGAACAGTTTAGATATCTCAGGCCAGTAGTGTTTACTTTTAATAATTTGGCATGTCTTATCTTTTCCGGGTGTCCTGCCCATCGATGGTTTCTAGTACTATGTCTTTTTGTAGTGACTCGGGCACCACCATTTCGGGACTTTATCTTCCCCTTTGATATAACACATTGTCTATTATAGTAAAGGCCCCATGGGCCTTGGGGTCCTCTTGCACTTGTTTATTTTCTCTTGGATCCACTGACCTTGCTTTTGGAGTTCCTGTAAGTTAGGCAGAATATCTACCTTTTTAACCTCGCTAATTTTACCTGGATTTTGCTCAGTCTTGTGGCCTGATTCCTTCCAGGGTTCCCTCTTTTGGCAGCAATTTTGGCCCATTTATCTGCTCTTCATTTCCCATTCCTCAAAGGACCCATACTTACTATTAGTGTGGGCTTTACTTTGACTAAAACTATTCTCCTGGAAGCTTTTCCCCTTCCTTTAAAATTGCTTTTAAAAGTTGTCTGTGTAGCACATGTTCCCCTGTGGATGTCTTCATGTCCCTTCTAGCCCACATGGGTAACCATGTGGTTAATGAAACCTATAGCGAACTGTGAGTCAGTACAAATTGTAAGGCATCCAGGCGGGACTGCTTTTATAGCTTCATATATGGCTACCAATTCAGCATATTGAGACGAGTCCCTGGTGACAATTTAATGAGTAACGAGTTGTTTCTCAGGGGCCTCATGTCATCAGTCATCTCCAGTGTTAAAATATACAGCAGCCCCAGTGTAGGCATTTCCCTCACCCAGTACCTAGATCCATCAACACACAACATTGTATAAGCCTTACCATCTTCATGTTTTTCTATAAAGGGGACAAATATGCCTCTTGCTGCATGAGTTCCCCACAATCGTAGAGGTTCTCCTAGTAATCCAAGTATTGCATCATGTGGGGCTTATTAAGTTTTTGTACTGTAACTTGTTTATCCTGTAGAGCTAGCAGCCATCTAGCCTGTCTGCTATGGCTGACTCCTTTGCTTTTCCCTCTACTAGCAATTTAATGGGTGTGTGGGTTGTTTGGATGATTATGGGGCTAAATCCAACTATTTCTTCACAAGCCTGCACTGACCATGCTATTGCTAACAAGGTTTTCTCACACTGGCTAAATCCCTGTTCTACTTTGAACAACTGTCTGTTTAAGTATGTTATGGGGACTAAATTATCCAATGATTTTGTAATAGCACAGCTATTATGGTATCATCTGTTGCTACTGCTTGTATTATAAATGGCTTTGCATGATCTGGGACAGCTAAAGCTGGGCTTGCATTAATGCTTGTTTTAATTTTTTAAAACTTTGTAATTCTTCCCCTTCCCATATTAGCTTGTCCTCTTTTGTGGATTGTCTACGCAGTAGAGTGTACAATGGCTTAGTAATCTCAGAATACCCCTCGATATAATCTCTACAAAATTAGTCATCCCTAACAATTTTCTGAGCCCTGTTACCGTTGTTGGTAGGGGCAATTTTTGTAAAGCGGCTCTTGCGGGGTCGATTTTTCTACCTCTTTTCGACACTATGGTTCCTAAGAATGTCACTCTCGTCTAGCAATTGTACTTTTCTGGATTAATTGTAAGACCTCTTTTAGCTAGGGCTTTGAGTACGGTCCAACAGCTGGGCGTGCTCTGCCATGTTTTGCTTTGTAAACAAATCATCCACATATCGGACTACCTCATGTTCTAGCCCTCCTCTTGGAGCACCTGTTGCACATAACAATGAAACAACGTTGGGGGAGAGTGGAACCCCTGTGGCAAGTGAGTAAATGTGTATTGTTGATCTTTAAAAGTAAAAGCAAACTTATACTGGTCCTGTTGTCTAAGGGGTAAAGACCAAAATCCGTTTGCTAAATCAAGTACCGAAAAGACTTTGCTGGTAGGTTTTAAGTTTATTAAACATTTCAATTGCTGTACTTATGATGGGGCTTACTTGTGGGTTACTTTATTTAATCTCTATAATCTATGGTAGTCGGTACTTACCATTGGGTTTTTAACTGGACAAATAGGGCTATTTGCTGTGGAACAAATAGTCCTTAACACCTGGGACAATAAATCTTTATTACTGGCTCTATTCCAGTTACTGCTTCCTGTGGGATGGGGTACTGCTTAGTATGCCCAGGTTGGAGCCCTCTACCGCTATCTCTGTATCACTGACCTTCCCACAATCAGTGTCAGACACTGCCCATACACTAGGTATTTGTCTATTATTTGTTGCAGTTCTGTTTGACTCACCTCGGATGATTGTACACTCTATTAGATTTAACGAAGCCCAGATGTAACTCTCAGGTACTGTTATAGCACTGTATCCTTTAACAGTTACTTGGCGTAAACATCTATTGACCAAATCAATAATTAAGCGATGTTCCTTTAAAGGTCACTTCCTATTATATTTTGCTCTACAAGGCTCCCTTCCATCATTATAAATCTTCCTTTCCAACTACTTTGGTTCCTAAAGCGATTATTTGGGGTGGCTAACATATCCTTGTGCTGTATGTCTGTGCACCCTATTTGTAAAGGAGGTTTGTCTGGGTCTAGTGGTATGTGCATAGTAGTAAGTGAGCGGCTGCCCGGGATCAACTAAGCCATTACCGTTTTTTCCCACTTTAAGTGGCCGCGATGATCGCCCTGTTTATCAGGTGTTAATGCACATACCATTTGAGTCAGGGGCCCGGGGCCTCCGCCTCCCTATTCTTGACTAACCCAGTCTGATTGCCTGCGCCGCCTCATGATGTCCTCATCATCAAATTCTTAGTAGGGGTGGTTGGTTTTATTAACTCTGCTGCATCCAATGTTGTTTTAATTGGTCCAACAAATCCTGCACTATCACCCCTCGTCCTGGTTTATCTTTTCGTCTTGTCTTTTTGCCTCGGCCTTCCCAGTTGCCGGGGTCCTTGTCCTTCCTACCTCCCCTTTTGCCCAACAGTCACTCATTACATGCCCAGGCTTTTACAATTATAACACGTCCTAGTCTCCTTTTGTGGTCCCTCATTTGTCCAAGTTACAGCTGACCACTTCGCTTTCACTGTTCTCATTAAGATAAGTCTCTAGGAGGGTAATTCTCTCCTCCTGGGTTGGGGCCAGTTTACAACTGTCCGCAAGGTGGGATCCAAGTCGTATGCTTGGATCCACAAGTCCCTAAAGGTAGTATCATCCTCTGTGGGGCAATCTTGGCTCCCATACCTCTGATACACCTCGAACAATCATGGGATAAAAACTCGAGGACCCTCCCCTCCTGGGGCTTGGTCTGTAATATCCGATCCCAATTCACCTCTTGATGGGCTGATTCCCTCACACCCATCTGATAGCTTCCACTACCTCATTAAAGTCCGCCCACGAGTTGGCACTTTTGTAATGCCCTTCATGGGTCCCTTGTCCGGGTGGCATTGCCTCAGCCAACGCTGAGACAATTTAAACATGACCAATCTGCAAACATCCTGGTTAGTCAACCTGGCGTAGTAGTAAGTTGTTTTAACTTTTGTCGTAGCTCAGGCAAGTTAGTTTGTGATCAACTGGCCCAATCATTTTCCTAAATTTGTGATCTCCTCAATAGTCAAGTCCTTGACTACGGAGTCTCTAGTTCTTTACTACCTCATCTGGTTTTGGTGGGATTCTTTTGTAATTGTCTTTACTTTTGCTACCTTTTCACCCGTCGCCTTCCATCCATCCCATCCTGTTCCATCTCCTGTTCTCCTCTTGTTCTGTCCATTTCTCCCTGCCCCTTCTTTTTGTCCTCCTTTAATTAGCTAGTGGAGCTCCGTCCTCTGCCACCTCTGCTCTGTCCTTCGCTTCTTTGATTCTTTTGTCATCTAACTTGATGGCATCCTTTATTTTTAGCTTGTTTTTCATACTTCTCCTTCAACACTTGATGCCTTTCCTCCTCTATTTTGTCCCCAGCTTTTTCAGCATAATCCCTTTTAACATGTGTTTTGTTGCCTTTAGTTCTAATTCTAACAAGTACTGTTCTTGTTGATGCCTTGTGGCTGCCGACATGGCACCCTATTAGTGAGGTCCCCGTGTTGCACAGGCCATCTTAACAATCACGCCTCTCTCTTTCTCATTTGGAGGTCATCTAGTGAACTTTGTGCCTCCTGCAGTTCTTTGTATTTTGTTTGCGGCATTTTGGAGCTCACTGTAGATCGCCTGGTCTGTCAGCATGCTCTTGCGATTGCTGGTCTAACTTAATTTGTAGAAGGTTAAAATCTCTTTTAACAAGCACAAGTCTCCTTGTGATTTTATTAGTTGTGCCTAAAATCGCTAGCAGTTGTTCTAACTCTTGATATTGACTCACTGTAACACTGTCCTTATGTTCTACTGTTAGTTTCATTAATTGTTTCAACAGATGAGCATTTTCATCTCTTTCTTCCTTCAACTGCGCTAATTCTTTATTTCAAGGGACACACAATAGTCTGGTTATACTGCCACAACCCCTGCAACGCATTTGCAAAAATTTCTTTTCATTTTTACTCTCTCATTACGGAGAGACACTTGCTGAGTAAACTACAGTTGTGCCTGTTGATCATCAAGCACTGGTTAGTTGCTCCCCCTTTGGGTGTTTTCCTAGAAAATGACCTATTATTGTCCATACTCATTTTTATCTTATTTGCCTGCTAGCTTTTTACAGCTGGGCTCACCCATCACTGGTGTCCCAGCCTGTTTGGCTCATCTTATGGCTCCCTTGTGAGGTCCGCTTGCAAGTCCCAGTACCTTCACCTACCTACTCTGCCCTATGAGTTCCTACAGAGTTAAGTATTACTTTTATTTTAAGTAGGTTGAAAGCATACATCACCTGATTGTCAAGTGGCTGTGGCTGTCTGTGTGTACCTTCCCTTCTCGCTTAAAGCCAGCAGCAACACATCTCTGGCGTCGTCACCCTGGTATGGGGCTCACAACCAACCGACCAGCAGTTAGGTTGCCTCCTCAGCATGCAGCACCAACTATCCGAGTCTTAGGCACCAATTGTAGCGTTGTGAAAAAACTATAGTTAGTAAATTATCAATTACAGATACTTAGGAAGGAGACGAACGGAGACAAGACTGATGGCTGAAGAATTTAATGATTATAATAATAATCACAGCGAGAAATTACAAGTGGTACATTCTTCAAAATAACAGGATGTACAAGCTTACTTATATAGTAAAAAGCAATGTGTCTATTTTAGAATTTCTTATGATTGGTCAAAAACAGCATACACATCAACTTATAAGGTCATAAGATATTTTCCTTGGTATGAGTATGATTTCACCCTTGGTCAGCACAAATATAGGCAGTGTACATTCTATTTACCATATATGGTGGATAACATGCTGTTACCACCAGCCACCAGAGTTCAGAAGAAGAGATAAGCTTCCAACTAACACTTTGGACTGTCCATATAAGGACAGGCACTAAAGGTTAATCATAAGGAATTTTGGACACTAGTCTGTGTCTGTGCTTGCAGTCACGTGGGCCAAATGATACTTACTTCTGCTAAAATAAAATGCTAAAAGGCACATTGGCATTGCAATTGTAGCTTAGCTCCTTTCATGGCTTTATAAGCTTTATATATCCTAGCTCCATAAGCCAGCATCCATTATGCATGCACAGAATGTTTTAGACCAAAATGAGGTTAGGCCTAATATAGGGGCACAATCCTTTACTCCTTACTACACTCTGTGATGGCAGTTTTGATAATTCCCCATTGTTGCTCCACACCTCCTTCTAGCCTGTTTGCTAGTGCTTTTCTGAGGCTCTCTCCCATCTTGCCAAAGTCAGCCCTCCTAAAGTCCAGTACCCTCACTTTTGTATGGCTTGACTCTGTAGCTGAGTTTAACATGAACCACACTGTTTGATGGTCACTTGTCCCCAGATGGCAACCCACTTCTAGATCTGAGATCCTCTCACTGCCCCCATTTGAGAGTACGAGGTCTAAGATTGCTCCCTCATGAGTGGGTTCAAAACTAACTGTCTAATGCCTGCCACCTGTGGGGCATCAAGAATGGCCCTGCTCTTGGATGTGGCTGCAGCAAATGCTCCAGTTAACATCTGGCATATTCAGGTCTCCCATCAACAGTATCTCCTTTCTCTGCCATTCTAAGAATGCCTTCCATCATATCCTTGTCCATTCCTTCCCTGACCTTGACATGGGGGTCTGTACCTAACCCCTGTGCGGATTGTGGTGCCCTTTCCAGTCTCCAAGGTGACCCACAGTGCCTCAATTCCTCCTGTTTACTCTTTTGTTCAGTTGCTTTTATCCCTTCCTTTACAGAGCTACTCCTCCCCTCTTCTCCCCTGCCTGTCTCTCCTGTAGGTTATGTACCCTGGCATGTTAACATCCCAGTCATGGTTCTCTGTGTACCATGTTTCTGTGACTCTACGATATCCAGGCATCCCTCTTCCATTAAGGCCACCAGCTCAGGAGCTTGTTGCCCAGACTACGGCATTGGTACTCATTACCCTCCATTTCCTGATGGCCTTACCCCTTTTGCCCCATCCCTGTCCTTCCTGCCTTTGTCACTTTCTCCATTTACCCCTGCCCTTCTCCTATCGACACCTCCATGTTGGTGTTTGCCACTTACTACCATGATTGTTTGGGGGCTAGGATTTTCCTGCTCCTTTCAGTGCCTCCCCCCTTAGCTAGTTTAAAAAGCTTGCCACTGAAGCATTTAAACCTATCACCTAGGATCCTGGGTTATCTGTTCTACCTACATGTAACAAATTCTAGGTTGCCCCTAGAAAAGGGACCTCTGGTTCCAGTGGGCCTACCAGTTATCAAAATGAATGAAGTAACTATGATTTACTATGCATCCATCATAATCTATTTTTGGTACTTCTGTATCCTTGTGTTTGATTAAAATAAACTTAATTGCAAAAAAAAATGAATTAAATAAATAAAGCAGGATACTTATTTTGAAAGGAATAGTCAGCACTCCATGGAACCTGCAGGCAAGTGGCACAAAGATATTGAAAAAGAAATTAAAACTTGTAGAAAAAAGCACGTGAAGTATAACTAATCCATTAATATATGTTAGTAACCTTTAACTGCTTCCTGTGAAAATACATAGAGACTTGTTATGTGTATGAGGAAATAGAGTTCTTTCAATCGTGGTGAAAAGAAAAAAACAGATGAACACCACTCAGCCCATAGGCAGATTGTACCTTAGTAACTCCATTCTGTAGAGTTACATGCAGTGCCAGTGATCTGTTTGATCCACACAAATTCTAGATGGCGCTATAAAAATCAGAGTATCCTCTGAGCAATCAGTTTAATTCCTGAGTTTTCCTAGCTTTTAAACCACCAGAGTCCATTGAGAAAGGGCTGTCTGTACTACTTACAGTCCTGCATCCACCATAAAATGCAATCCTTCTGCTCTGCTAAACCACTTGGGATTTCTGAACAAACAACAAGTGGCTCAAGAGCCATTAAAATGCAATACCATTTTCACACCCTCACAGTGGTTAATCTTGAAACTGTACTGTGTTAAAGAGCTACAAGCCATAAGCCACAGTTTTTGCTTTGAAGAGCCACAGGCCCTTATGATTTTATTAAGTGTTAAGAGCTGCAGTGTTAGCATTGATGAGCCTCTTGGGGACAGTGGTCTGAAGGGTGGAGGTTGCCAATAGACATCAGGGCAACTTGACACATTGCCCTTGACTACAATGGAGTGTGTGTGGGTGTGGGGGGCATCAAACACCAGGAAAACAGTGGCTCATAGGTCATACTGCAGCCAGCAGCAGGAGTTCAGCAGCGGCTGCAGGAGTCAAAAATACCTGCTGTTCTCATGACAGAGAACGCACAGGAAGCTCTCCTCTCACTAAGCTGTGTAGCCAGGATTTTGAGTGCCCAAAAGGCATTTCTGGGCAGCATATTAAAAACAAACATCAGAATATAGCTAAATGTGTCCCATTTAGCTAGGTTCTGATGTTTGTTTAAACAAACATCTTTATGAATATTCTACCATTGTTCATTCATGGAAACAAATCCACAAGATGTTGGTTTCCACAGCCAATCAAGTGTCATGAAAGCAAAAACAGCATTTGCAGCATCACATTTTACTTTTGCTGTAGAACATAATTTGAAAAACCCCACTGTGCATGCCCAAGTTGGAAAACACTAAATTTAAAAGCCTTATAACTCGGGAACCCTTCAATATTTTCACCAGATCTGTCAAGGCACTACCTTGGGACATGACACATGCCTGCAGGTTGGAAACATTCCATTCCATGTAGGCTGTAGGGAGAGCAAAAAAAAAACATGTTAAGTATATGAAATAATTGGTTTTTCTAGAAATGACACGTGTATCTCTAAAACTGCACAAGCTGCTTTCACAAAATTTCCACACATCAAGACTTTGCCTCCTAGATGGCACATACAAAATTGTAGTAGATTTTGGCCAAAGGTAGCAAAGATATTAATGTTCAAAATTTTAGGTTTAACATTAAACAGGCTACTAAACTCTAGCTATAGGGTACTATCACACCCTATAATATATGTGTGATATATTATATATATATATATAGACAAAATCAGAAAACCACACTTCCTTGAAGGCTATGACTTATAACATTTGTAAAGGCGTGGTGGGTGCCTACATTTGTTTATAGGTTTACTGTCAGCCACAACAAAAGATGGATATGTTTGACATTAGGAATGGTAGAAGCCAGATAAACATTAATTAACTCAAATTAAAGTTTAAGGAGATGGTGTTAATCTGAATACAACAGTGGTCTATAGAGAGAATGGGCAGAGAGAAGAGCAATATAAGGACAAAAATACAAATAAGGGAGTAATACATAGCAGAGACAAAAATAAAGTAAATAAGAACAGTAAAATCTCAGCCTAGGATAATGGGTTTGCCCTTTAAGGGGCAGACCAAGTTGTCCAGGTGCACCCCTTCCCCTTACATGAAGATGGTGTGCTTGGGGGAAGTGGAGGAGCAGGGACAGAACAATAGGCAGGCAACAGGAAGGGAGGGGGCTAAAGGAGGTACATAATGGACAGCACAGGAGTGGTTCAGCCACTTTTGCTGAAGTTTTGATCATTCTAAACTGCAGCACATCAGATTGGCATCGACTGGAACAAAGGTTGGTGAAATATTCAGGTAAGAAACAAACAACTGTAGGAGCCAAGGCTAAAGTACAAGATGTATACTGTATGGTAAAGAAAGTAATAATAACCTGGAATTTTATTCAGTGAAACTGTGTCAGGGCCAGATGAATTAGGAACCAAAGTAGTAGAAACCCATTAAAAAGAGAGAGACCTTGCTAGTTGAGGGCAGACAACAATGTATAGTGTTTTGTGTGCAGTACAATGCCAGGAAGCAGTATCTCGAGTTTTAGCCAGTGAGGCTGAGATACAGGCCGAGGAATGGCTGTTGGTAGAAGGAAGAGAGCACCATGTGGTAGTAGCGTGTTTGATCGGCAGAAAATGGCCCCAGTTCATTGAAAGGTTAAAAAAAAGTAGAAGTACTAATTGTTGTTCCAAAAGGTGCTTTTTCTGCTGTGGGAGGAGGGGAGAGCACTGATACATTTGTTTTCTGTTGATGAAATGGCAGGGCCTAACGTTGTGGCTATTAGAGGCGGGCAGCAGTTAGGAAGCAAGTGCTATGTGGGAAGCTTGGGTTTCCTGCAGTCAGCAGAGCCTGGTTTTAGTGCATTTTAAATGGAATTGATCAAATAAGGCAGTGGTAGGCCTCTTCCAGGCCTTAGTATTGGAAAGAGGAAGTTTTCATTATGGGGTTTTGGGAGAACAAGCTTTGGGCGTATGGGGCTGGAGCTCCTTTGCATGGCGTTCTGGCGGTGGCGGAGCCAGGAGGCGGGTGGACCCAGAATGGGTTTTGGAGAAAAAAAGAGATTGGGAGGGATGGTTAGAAGGCAGCACAGCGCTGGCTCATAGAGAGCAGGGGGCTCGGAGAGCCAACACACTGAGGCCACGTGGTGTGATGTCACACACCATGGGAGGAGGCCCGTGAGATAGGCAGGCCACAGGGGAAGGGTGGGGGAGTCAGGTAGTAGGCCTCTGAAGTCAGCGGGTCAAAATTTAGGCCACAAGGGCATTGGGCGCATGGCGACAGCCTGGGGAGAAAGGATAGTGCAGCCTTCACAATCGGCCATGCGGCATGACATCTACGCCATGGGGTGGGCCCTCGAGAAAAACAGGGTACAAGGAAGGAGTGTGGGGGCAGGTGGTGCCCCTCAGATGCCAGTGGGCTGTTTTTTATGCAAAAGGCATTTGGGCTATGTTCAGTGGAAGAGAGGGAGGGAAGCACCAAGCCAGGATCAAGGCCACATGACATGACGTCACACGCCATGGAGCGAGGGCCAAAAAGGAAAATGGTGGGACAAAATTGGGAGTAGAGGGCTCAGTGGAAGCCTTCAGGAGAGAGGCACAGGCGGCGATGCCACACCTGCAGTTGGAGACTAGGAAGAAGCAGACAGCAGGCATAGGGGCAAGGACCAAATGGGGTGGCCACACGGCAGGGGGTGGAGGCTGCAGATGAGCAGTGCCTCAGGAAGCGGCGAGAGGGAGAAGGTGACAGAGGAGAGAGAACAAGAAAAGGCCTGGTGATTTGGCCCATTCGCTAACACATTGGGGGATAGTGTGGAGGCCTGGGGCCGTGATGGGAACCAGTGGGACCCAGGAGAATGGGGACAGTGGGCCAGGTGACTGCAGGCATTGGGAAGAGGGTGCAGCAAGGCCCAGAGGAGGCCAGCAGAGGCGGAGATTCGGGCCACGCGGAAGAGAAGCAGGAGGCCTAGAAGGTCTGGGGGCACATGCAGCCTAGAAGGCCACAGGGAGCGACCGCTGAGATATGCAAAAAATATATATATACATATATATGCAGGGTTATTTCAGGTTAAATGATTAATGAGATTTTAATTTTCTTGGTTTTGGCCAGTGCCTCTACAGTTCCACAGACCAATACAAAGAGATGGCACTGAGGAAGATCAAGCCGTCTAAATGGGATGCCTACAAAGCCATAGTGGAGCTCACGGAGAAGGCCAGCGGGTGTGGCAGATGGTAGAGGAGGGCCGGGGAGATCTGGGGAGAAATGGAAGCGGGAAAGGGAAAGGAGGTGATGGGAAAAGGCCAGGAGGGAGACCAAGCAGCCTACCAGGTTGCAGCCACAGATGGGGTACCTTTCAGTGGCCAGCCCAGTACCATTGCAGCACCAGGTCCCTCCCCATCAGTACCTCCCAAGACCAGGTGGCGGTTCCCAAGCAGACCCAGACTGGATCCCAGACACACCAGCCCTCCCACAGCCTATAGTACAACCAGACAACTCATGGTATCCCAGGTCCAACAGGCCACAAAGAAACCGACAAAGGCCACAGGTAAAGTGGCGAGGGGCAGTAGGAGAAAGCATAAAAAGAATACATAGGTCAAATTATTCAGCACTTGGGTCGAGGGGTTGGGTCAAATTAAATCTGTGATGGCAGAAAGTAGGTCAGATTCAGCGACAGTGGAAGGGATGAGAAAAGGTTGGAAAAAGACAGGAAGAGGAACAAGGAGATAGGAAGCCCGGGAATGCAGAATAGGGGAGCACGTGCCGTTGACCATGAAAGAGAAGATTTGGAAGAGCAGAAATGCGTGGACATATTTGCTTTAGTGAGCCGGGAGGCAGCAGCAAATATAAGGAAACTGAGAACATAGGGAAGAGTGAGATGGCGGCAGCAGTGGTTTGTTGGGCAAGAAAGAGGAGGATAAATTTATCAAAGGAAAGACATGGGATGGATGGTTTGTAGGTTTTGCTACATACTCAGCTATAGTACTAGAAAAGAAACCTGAACTGGGCATACCATTGATCACATATTCCCTGATAATAAGGCGAGCAAAGGCGAAAAGGTGGGGTAGGCTGGATATATTACGATGAACTCTTCAGGCAAAGGATGGTGACCTACAGGGGATGTAAGATGGGATACAAAACAGTTGGATCTGTGGACAGATTATGTAACTGATCAGTCCACACTGGAAGGGAGATGGGAAAAGGGATGGGCACCTCAGAGGTGTTGTTGGGCTTACAATAGGGCTTTCTGCTCTCGGCCCCAATGCTGTTTTGGCATGCCTGCTCAAAATGTGGGGTCACACCAGCAGCAGATGCAGAACAACATTGGTGCAAAGGACACAAGGGACAGGGGCAGGCACAGGCCAACAGTTTTTGGGGGAGGACAGGGATATGAGGGGCAGACTTGGAGTAAGGGGGATGGTAGAGGCATGAAGGCAGAGGGCCAAATTACTAAATACAGGGAACCAGAAAGGGATGAAAAAGGGGGTATACTAGAAAGGAGGGGAGGGACAGGGATCAGTTCCAAGCAGCAAGAATGCCCATTAAGGCGGGGAGTGTGGAAAAAATGGTTGGGAAATATCAATAGGAGGTATGCAGTCACTTAGGACAGGTTTGAGATGGGTTTCCCGTTAAAATGCGAAGGCCTGATACAAGCGAGAGGCAAATAATCTGGGATCAGTAAAGGGAAAGAGGACATCTTAAGAAGAAAAACAGAAAAGAAAAGGTGACAGGTAGGGTGAAAGGACCATACAAAAGCATACTGCAGAACATGAGAATATCTCCATTGGGGTTGGTTCCCAAAAACAACAGGGGAATAAAGAGTGATTCACCACCTGTCATTTCCAGAAGGAATCAGTGAACGATTTCATAAGCAAGGAATATAGTAAGGTGAGCTACACCACATTAGAAGGCGTTGCAAATCTTCCGAGCGAACCAAGGATGCCTGGATGGCAAAAACAGACATAGAATCAACATTCAGATTGCTTCCTGTTAGGAGGAAGATTGGGACATACTGGGCTTTAAGATTGGGGAACAAGACTATTTTGACAAGTCAATGCCCATGGGGTGCTCCATAGCATGTCTGGACATTCGGGGCATTTAGCACCTGTTTACAGTGGATATGTCAGAGCACAGTGGGTATAAAGCGGTAATACACTACTTGGATGATTTCCTGTTGATAGGTAGCAGGAAGAGTAAGACAGAAAAAGGTTAGCCAGCTTTCAAGAGTTGTGCAGAGAGTTAGGGGTCCCGCTGGCTCCGGATAAAACAGAAAGACCCAGTAAGGTTTAGAATTCTTAGGCATAGAAATAGATGCCCGAATGAACTCTTTAGGTTGCCAGATAACAAGTAGTGAAACTGAAGGAGCTGATTAGAGGTCACGAGGGAGGAGAAGGTGCAGTTAAAACAGGTGCAACAGGTCATGGGACATTTGAACTTTGCATGCAGAGCAATTGGGCCAGGCAGGGCCTTCACAAAACGACTGGCAAGGGCAACAGCGGGAGTATCAAAACACACCACTGGGTAGACATAACAAAGGGAGTAAAGAGTATTTCACGGTATGGGAGACATTCGTCAATACTTACAATGGCTGTTCCTTTTGGCAAGATGAGTGGGTATATAACATGGATCTGGAGCTTTACACGGATGCAGCAGGGGGCTGGGTATGGGAGGCTATTTGAAAGGTAAATGGTTTGTTGAACCATGGCCAGCAAACTGGGTGAAAGATAGGAAAGTAAGGATATCCACTGCTAAATCATGACATATGGACTTGTACCCTGGTGTGGGAGAGGTGCATAACCAGAAGGTCACATTTTGGTGTGACAACAAGGCAGTGGTGGGCGTTTTAAATAACAGGGTTGCCAGATCAAACACAGTCATGGGAGTGTTGAGACAGCTAGTTTTTAGGGTCCTGCAATTGAACATGTCATTCAGGGCAAAAACACATAGAAGGGTACAAAACATCCTAGCTGACAGCCTTTCCCGTCTGTGCTGGACCATTCTGGATGCTGGCACCAGCAGCAGAGATCGGGAAAACACCAGTACCATGAACATCTGGGGCGTTGGTGAAAGGGAAATAGAACTGCTGTTTCACAGCTCATAGAGCTACAGATTTTGAAGGGCCTACAAAGGGGCATAGTGGGTGTTCCAAATATTCAGAGCAACGTACCACATGGAGGTAAGTGGGCCAATCACATAGGAACAGTTAGGGAACTTTACAGTGGATCAGTGGGAGGAGAGACAGCTCACAACATGATGGGGTGTACCTAGCGGAATTAACCTAATCTGCAGCCTTAAGAAATGGGGGACCCAATGAAGTCCATGCTGATCAGGAGAATGATGCATGGATGGGGAAGACTGAAGTGAAGACCAGCGGATAGTAGAGCGACCCATAGGAACACTGGCTGGCAAAATTAAAAGGGGCATTACCGGCGGTCTGCAGATCAAAAAGCGAAGCACCGTTGTTTCACACAATTTACTTAGTAATATTTGCAGGGCCCTGAGAGTGGAGGTGAAGCGGTGGGCATGGCAAGAGGGAGAAGCAGAGGCTGGAATGGGAAGATATAAGCTGGGGACAAGGAGGTACATACTAATAAAGACATCAAAGACAGATCAAAGGGGACAGGTTGCACGGTGACCCTGAAGTCTCAAGAGGAAGACTCAGTGTGTCCAGTAAAAGCTTTGTGGGCTTATGCCACAGGCGGGGATATAGAACAGGGAGTTTATTTATTCATGGGGATGGAAAAAGAGTCACCAGTTACCAGGTTACAGCCATGCTCAAGAAAGGCATGCAATTTCTGGGCAAGGACCCAAGCAATTACTCCTCCCACTCTTTTAGGATAGGAGCTGCATCACAGTGGATAGCTGCAGGGAGACAGTGACCAACATGTTAGAAAAGGGTGTTGGCAGTCTGCCAGTTACAAAAGATATATTCAGGCATTGCAGTATGGAGACTAACAATGTCATCTGTTTTCGTTTCAGGTACAAGACCAAAGGGAGGGGGAGCCAAGAAAAATGGCAATGTGGATGTGAACAAAAAACATGCTTTAAGTATTATATTCTGCTTAATTTCCATAGGAAAAGGGAGGATCAAGGAAGTGTGGATCTGTGGTCACTCATACATTTATTGGGCAGAAAAAGAGCGGAGAAAAAGCCGGGAAAACAGTTATACCAGGATGTGAGACAATGTAGGTTGATTTGGCATGGCATCCGAGGGATGAGATGGCACAGCTACTTCCTACACTAAGAGAGATGAAAGAGTGATGCCAGTTCCAGACCTAATTATCTCACATCTAGGGGAAATGACATTGGGGAAAACCATGGGTGGACACATATATGCAGGTAAAAAGGTTTAGAGAAAATCCAACAATGATGGCCATGGGTATGCCTCACCTGGTCGGACATAATCCTGAGAAGGGTCTGGAGATATGAGCACAACCTTAGAGCTTTAGACAGGGCTGGGAGAAAAATGAAAAGGAGAGTAGGAACATTGATAAAGAAAATGGGAGGGAGGTGTCAGGTGGGGGGTGGAGGTGGGTAGAAGATTTTTACAGGTCAGATGGAGTGCACCTGTCAGGATCTAGCCATAGATATAGTGTCAACGGAAATGATGGGCTTTGTAGAGGCATGGAGAAGACATGCAGATGGTACAATATAAAAGAAAAAGGGAGAGGAAAGGGAAGTTCCTAGCTGTTTTGAGGGAAAGCCAGCCATCCAACACAAGCTAGAGACTGGCTAATGGAAAAAGGGAGGAAGGAGGGAGGGGAAGAAAAAGGAAGAAGATGGAAAGAAGGAGAAGCTGAAGGAGAAAAGTGGTCTCGGTTCTCACTGTTACCTAATAGGAAAAGAGGAGAAGAAACGCAGGTTTTCACCTGGGGAGGCGAGGATCAAAAATGGATATATGGATGCAATAAAATGCAATGGTGAAAATATAAGAATAAAGAAATGAGATGAAAATGGAATCATGGTATATATAATAAATTGATTGCCAATCTGAGCACAACAACATACAGTGGTCTGTGTCTTTGTGGGGGAAAAGGGAAAACCGGGACAACTAATTACTTGAAACTTACTGAAACAGAATACACTTTTGGGTTCTCTGATGAGGAGTCAATGTCACAATAATCAGAAGGAGAGCAAGGAAAGGGTAAGAATTAATATGAGCCTTGTTTTGGAAGATAGTGAAAGTGATGATGAAAGCCACATCGGAACTACCTTTAGATTTAATAATTTTGCATACTACTACTGAATCTTCTAAAGAATCTGAAATTGAACTGTCAGACTGAAAGACGAGTGAAGAGCCACATCAGTGGAAATACTTTCTTGGAATGTGACTGGGTTGTAGCAAGGAAAGATTATAAAGACTGGATGAATAAAATAGGGACTAGTGATATCTTGCTTTTCAAGGAGACCTGAGCACTAATAAAGATGAGTTCTATTTAGAAGGATATCAACAATGAGATATTATGCAAACAAAGATAAAAGATTTGTTAGGGCAGCATGGGGCATAATCTACTTTATTTACTGCAAATTACATTTTGATGCTAAAAGGTTCAATATTGGATATCCTGTTTGTCTTTGTCTAATATTGATGTAAGGTATTTCCCTGTAGGAATAATAATTAACATATATCTCCAGTACTAAAGGGCAGAAATGTAAAGATGTGATGAAAAATAGTTTAAATATGATTATTGAGAGGCATTATAGTGCAGTAGTTTAAAGCTCTGAGCTGCAAACCTTGAGACGGAGTTTGAAACCCACAGCCCCCACTTGAATATACTGTGTGAACCTGAGCAAGTCATTTAACTTCACTGTCCAGGTTGCACCTGTAAACAAGCTTTCAGCTTAATGTGCCCCTCCTGGTTAAACAATTTGAAAAAAAAAAGAACTGCAGGAAAACATCATTGGCACCAGACATACTTTTAGCATAAGACTTGAATGCAAGGGTGAATAGCAAACAATAATTAGAGTCCTTTAATTGGATACTGAAATATACCCTCAATATTCCATTGGGGAACTCAAGAGATTCAAAGCACCATGAAAGGAAACTTATTGAAATTGCCATAAAACAAAACCTAAGACTACTTAATGATTGGGAAAATGGAGATGAGTGTGGTGAAATCACTTTCATAAACCAACAGGGAGGACGTTATAGATGTGTTTTTAACTGATGTTTACTCTTTCAGGACAGTTGTGGAGTATTTTTTCTATAATCTCTTTACTTCCTTGTCACCCCAGCTGCCCCCTTCAACCAACCCCCTCCAGCCCCATCACCCAGCTTGCCCAAAACATACCTTACATAGACGTTCTCTGCAAAAGGACTTGCGGTGTATGCTCGGTCACTGGTACAGGGCCTGCAGAGGGCTGGTCTTCATCCTGCTGACTAGGATTTTTCTGCCTGATTTGTGCTCTGGGGTGCATAGACTTGCAATAGGCATGATGTGCAGGCTCCACCTCTGTAGAGACACCCTCAGTATCCTGAACTTGGGTTCCCCTTCCCTATGTGGTGGCATTGCATGTGCTGTCACACAGCCACCACCGCGTGCTAAGCATGCAGCATGCCACACTAACCCCTTCCCCAAGGAAGGAGAGCTGTCCTGGGATGCTCAATTTTTCCTCTCTCTACTGGCCCCAGAGCAACCAAGACTGTATCTGACCCTAGGTCACCAGCAAGGCAGGAGGTAAGGCACCAAGTGCCTTAGCCCTCCATACTGCCTGGCCAGCCTATGGTTGTGGAGTGACCGTCTCCCTCTTCAATAATATTGAAGTGCTCCACCCATGAATTCAAACATTCTCAACAGTTTACAGCTCAGCCTGTATCTTGCATTATGGAAGACAACATGCTTGCTTATAACGTGAGGAAAGTTAAATGATCAGATGTTATGAATAACAAACTGATAGATTACATGGAGAAAATTTGGAACAGCTTAAAGGAAATTTTCTTTGATATGACTCGAAGGAGACAGCTTGTTTGTCTTATTTGAAAGTATGACCAATTCTATTAATGTAGCCTTGAGCAGATGAAATATGGAGACATATTCAGTGAGAAACTCTAAAAGGAGAGCAGTATGGTTTGAGAGGAATTTGTACTAAAGAAAGATACATACAAATTAGGAAAACAAGCAAAGAGAAATGGGTCAATCAAAGACAGAATACTGTACATAAATGTGAGGAAAGAACAAAACAAAATGATGAGACAAAAATTAGAGTATAAAATAGAACTTTGGGTTGATTTTCAAGAAGCAATTAATAAAAAAAGATATCAGATTATCCTGAGTACGAAGGATAAGTGAGCAACAGGGATGGTATAGATACAGCAATCCTAGTGTCTAAATTGCTTGGACATTTTAGAGTTGCATGGCAAGCCTTAAAGTCTAGCTTGATGGGGATTTCTATCTACCAGATATAGATTAAAGCCTCCTGGCTGCAGCCTTGGCTAGAAGCAGTGCCATCCTAGATTCCCTGCTGGGGGCATTTTCTGAGGCAGCTAGTCAAGGAACCCACTCATGATGGGGCAATACTAGACCAAAAGCTTACAAACAGGGACAGTCTTGTGGATGTTAGAATGGGATGACACCTCAGGACCAGTGATCATTGCACAATGTGGTTTAACATCAGGATGGCAGCAGAGGCAAACAACACAAGGATGAGGGTCCTGGACTTCAGTAGTGCAGTTTTTTTTTTTTTGCAGTTAAACTTTTATTGGTTTCACTTTTATTCAAGCACAAGTTACATGAAAGATACTTTCAATGATGCAGTCAATAATATACAAAGTGTAGAAAGAACTGATAATTGCATATACCATATGGACAACAGATATTTAAGGATACATACTGGTTACAGAAAGTATGTAAATAGAAGCCATTTCCAGCTCTGCATTGCCTATAAGGTAACCCAGTGCTTGCTAAACCAGTTACCTGTTGCCTAGGAGATATGGAATGTCAGGAACCCTCCTGTCCCAAAACAGAACAAAATACACAAAAACCTAAAACTTTAAAAGACAACTATTAACGATGTAATAGACAGCAAAACATATGTAACCAGTTTAATCTGTGATGTCTAAATCCTCCTCAGCGAAATATCCCTCTGGGTAGAGGTATTATAGGGAAGGCCTAACATATGCCTGCTCTCAGCTTGTGAATTGCATACAAATGTTACCAACATCTGTAAAATGTAGGGAGGTAGTTGACAGCTGAGTGTGTTAGGCTATCAATGTTCTACCACCTGTGACATAGCTCCTAGTATTTCCCTGTGTGGGAATATAACTGCTTCGGCCAATTACAGAGGAGTAGCCTGTTGGCTTGCATTCCTAGACTGATGCTCTTGGGATGTTAGATGTGGTGCTTTGGAATGTATGCCTAATGTTAGAAGAGCTGCTGACTGTGGTATCTGTTTACGCAGAATCTGTGAACCTATTTGACACACTTGTGACCTGCAGGATTGGAGCATCAGGCATGCACAAGGGATGTGAAATTAGTCTCTCTTACTCTTTTGACACCTCCAGCATTTGTCTGTTCCCAAAAGTTTGGCCACACAGATAACTGCTGGGGTTCTATACCACTGATGCATTATTTTATTTTGGATTAATCTGCTCCTTGTGTCAGTGTAGGCAGTGTGGGCTACTTTCCAGCATTGGGACCACTGCTGGTCTGTTATGGTAATGTTCAAAGTAGTTTCCACTTATTCTTGAAGTCTGCTGATTGACTAGGCAACTATCTCGGAGGGCATAGTATATTCCACTAGCCTGTCCCTGAGTAGGAAAGCCATTCTGTTAAGGGAGTGGGTTTAGAATTCGGGTATCTGATTTGAGTAATGGCTTTACCACATTCCTGATTTGGAGCTACCTCCTTAAGTCAGTAGCCAGAAGGAATCATTTGTCTCATGGGGCCTCAGATGTATCCGCTAACAGTTTGCCAGGTTGTAGAATATCCTGTACAAACAAAATCCCTTTGTTAACCCATTGTGGCCAAATTACCTTGTGCTGATCTATCAGTATGTTGGGGTTTGCCGTAATGGAACATAGTCTAGAGTTTGGATTGGTATTCAGTTTGTGGTGTATCAGATTCCAGTACTTGATTGTAGGTCCAATTGTGGGATGAGTGGCTAGATGTGCATTTGAAGTTGAATACAACAGCTAGGCTAGTGTATGTATGCTACTCTGTGTACATTCCATGTTTACCCATAAGGGAGAGTCTTCAGTATGGGGTCTGAACCAATGCAGAGTAGTGCAGACATAAAAATATGGATGAATGCCTCAAAGATGCTCTGGAGGGAATTACCCTGATGAGGTGGAGGGACAGTGGTCCAGATAAAGGGATGGAATAGTCAAGACAGTAAACCTCTGTGCAAAGCAGGTGAGAAAAGCAGGAGGAAAAAGAGATCAACATGGTTATCAAGAGGTAGCAGTAAGGGTAAGGGCAAACCAGCATTCTAGAGATACAAGAAGATGCAGGCGGAAGAAGACAGAGAGTGTACCAGCCAAATTAGAGGGAAGCAGGGACGTCAGTGAGGGTTAAGACACAAACTGAAGAAAGAATAGCCACAGGGGTAACAAAGGTGGACAATAATAAGTTGACAATTTTGTTCCTGATTTGAAACTTGAATTCACTGGGATTCATTTATTTATACAATGAATATGTACCCATTACAATTATTGAGCCCTTTGAAATATTGTATTTATATGTATCTAACTTATTGGGCCAGTATAACTTTAAATGTGCATTTGAAATCTGATAGCATTCCCTTGCTTTTTTCTATCTAGTATAAATTTCATGCTTCCTTTATAGGTCACTTAATGCATCATGTATTTATTTTGGGGCTTATGTCTGATATGAAGAACAGCTTGAGGCACACTGAGGCTTTAAGATGATGTGAGTTGAAATACAGAGTAAAAGAGATTCTGTATCTTTGAATCCATTACTTAAATAGATTGCTTGCAGCCCCTTTGGCCACACCCCCAGAAGGAGAATGCAGTGAGAGTTTGAAGCACTGGAGTACCTGCTTCTGTAGTCCATTTTATGTTGCTTGCACACATGTGCAAGAAACATAGTGCCATCATCCGAGTTTTAGGTGTGTCAGCCCTCTTCCAATGCAGTCAGTGTGTTTGCAGGTGCGGCCCCAGTTTCCCAATGAGTGCTGCAGCTGTCTGACAGCTCAAAATGCAGTGGCATACAGTTGAAAGGAGAGCTCCACTTCAGTGAGCCGAGCTCTCCCCACGCACACACTTGAGCAAACACGCATATTGCATGCTGATCGCTCCACCCCGCATACACTGTGGCCCGTGAGTGCCTAATCCCCGGTCAGCTCCACTGCCCAAAAGCTGTCCAGGTGCCATGCTGGGAGCTCACCCCAGCATGGCAACAACTGTTATAGCCACCAAGGGCGCCCAATCCCCTGGCCGGGCTCCAAGGCCGTATGCCCTCAAAAGCTTTCCGTGCCACGCTGGGAGCCCACTTAAGCTTGGCAAATCTTGTTTTGGCTGATGGGGTGTCCAATTTCTGTCGGCTCCACATCCCCCAAACAGCTTTTCCTGCTGCCACGTTGGGAGCCCACCCCATCTTGGCAAATGTCCCGCTCGCCTTCTTAAAAAACCTGTGAATAAAAAATGGTCCCTCGTAGTCTCCCTGCCCCTCTCACAACCCGCACCCACCCACTGTGCACTTGCCTCCCCAGACCCTCACCCCATACTTACCTCCGAGCCTCGTGCGACGTATCATCGGTGGACCGGGAACATGTCTGCACTCTTCAAAGCCGACCGTGAACTTAGGAAATGCCGATAAGCTGTATAATGGGATAGATAGGTTTTTCAACTTTGTTGCATATATCAGGCATTTTGGGAATTTTGGTCCCAAATTTTCAACATGGGGTTTTGGGACCCTCCTCATAATTCTTGCACTGTCATGGAGTTAATCGGGCCGAAGGGTGATTTCTTGGTCACTGCACGAAATCACCTTTCAGGACTGATTAATGAAATACACTGCCAGTGTTCATAAGGTGGGCTCTCAAAAAGCCTATGTTAAAATTTGGTGAAAATTTTTTTAAAATATTTATTTCACGAGCTTGTATTGCGCAGTTCCCTCATACGCTTGTAAGTTCATGAATTTTCAATATTTTCACTCCAGATTTTCAACATTGCCATTTTACCACACCTCCGTATGAGCAGTACAGCTGTCATTTTTCACATCCTGCTCAAAAGCAGCTCACCATGTAGCACACAAGGGTGCAGTCGGTGTGAGAATCAATGTATGGGACACATTAAGAAAATCACAGTGACACTGTTCATTAGAGAGGTCTTAAATGGCTATGTTGAAAATTTGGTGAAAAATCTTTTAAAATGACTGTTTTACGAAAGCATGCGCTATGCAGTTCCTACGCATACCGTAAGTTTGCGAACTTTCAATATTTTCTACCCAGATTTTCAACATTGCCATTTTACCACACCTCCTTATGAGCAGTGCAGCTGTCATTTTTACATCTTGCCCAAAGCGTGTTTCGCCCATGTAGCGCACAATGGCGAGTGGTACGTGCGGAACTTAATGTATGGGACACATTAAGAAAATCACAGTGACACTGTTCATGAGCAGAGGTCTAAATGGCTATGTTGAAAATTTGGTGAAAAATTCCTAAAATGACTGTTTTATGAGCGTATGCTGTACAGTTCCTACAAGACGCTTGTAAGTTTGCGAATTTTCAATATTCGCACTCCAATGACTTCCAAATACCTAAACAGCACATAGAAGCAAGCAACATTCGGCATTGACAAATGCTTGTTCTTTATGGCACAATAAACTCCTCACATTGCTACTGTGGATTGGAATCTATGTTTGAGCACCTCATCTGCTTTGGTGAGCTGTAGATCTACTGCTGTACTACTGGGATGAAGACAGCATTAATCTTGAAAGCAGTTGCATCATTTTCTATCTTGAAATACAAACCATGATGCTATTGTTCTTAACCCTGCCCCACTCTTAAGGGATCTGTCACCAGCAGAATTTCTTAAAGGAAAACTCCATGTTCAAATCAGAAAAGATATGTAGTATCTTTTTTCTGTGTTATAACCTCTTCCTAGTGTTTTTCCCTCCGGCTGTGAGATTTCTTTTTCTAACTTTCTCTGGCTGTTTTATTGCCCCTGGAGGTTGCCATTCTGGTTTCTTTATGGCCCCTTGTCCCAGACAGTCTTCCCAGAGTGCCCTTTGGTGTGATGTCTAATCGCCCCTGCAGGAGCCAGTGTCTTGTTACAGGGTCTGTCACAGCTCAGCCACAGAGAGAATACTTCTTCCAGAGAAGACATATTGCTAGATTTTGGGTGAGTGTAATCAATATGTTTTGATATTGGTACCTTGTCTTGCTGTGTTACAACCTATAAGGTGATGTTCAATTTTGCTATTTAGTACTGGTGCAAAAACTGAAAAGGACTGAGAGGAACAGCCAGATGAGTTCAGACACAACCACTGTAAACAGTGACATGATTAAAACACACACACACACACACACACACACACACACACACACACACACACAGCAGAACATAGCAGGACAAGGTACCAATATCCAAAATAATAATGATTACACTCACCCAAAATCTAGCAGTGTGTCTTCTATGGAAGAAGTATTCTCTCTCTGTGGCTGAGCTGTGACAGGCCCTGTAACAAGTCACTGGCCTCCTGCATGAGCGATTAGACATCACACCAAAGGGCACTCTGGGAAGACTGTCTGGAACAAGAGTCCTTAAAAGAAACCAGAATGGCAACCTCCAGGTGCAATGAAACAGCCAGGGAAAGTTAGAAAAAAACAACTCATAGCCAGAGGAAATAAAAAACACTGGGAAGAGGTTATAACACAGAAAAGAGAATACTACATATCTTTTTGATTTTAACATGGAGTTTTCCTTTAATGTCTGAAAGCCCATAACAAGCTAATTCAAGAGAGACATTGGGATGATCTGTGAGTCTTTGCAGTCCACAGTTATTCATATGTAAATCAGCTTGTAATTAAGGGCAGTGGGCAGCCATGTGTTTTAGGCTCCTTACAGGAAATGATGTTACCAAGAGCCTTGGCTCTGCTTTGACTGTAGATAATCCAACAGGTTAAATAGGAAATCAACTGTTTTATTAAGTGTGTTTTAGGTGTTATTGCAGCACTTTTTACATGGTAACTGGTCAATACAGCATGTAAGACAGTGCCGGTATTAGCTTACGTGCTGTGCAGTGAGTGCCCTACTGGGTCATAATGTCATATGCTGAATAGTATATAACATCACAGCTAATGTGCAATAGCACTGTACGAGACAGCGAGTGGTGCAATACCGCAATACTGCTGTACACAGTATTGCACCGCTTGCACTATCCCAGGCAGAGGATAAGATCTCTGCAGGGGTGGGGTTCCACCAAGCAACAACTATGGCTCAATGGACTACACTACTGGCACTAGGGAACCCTAGCAGTGCATTTGGGACCAGGTTTGATTCCGCTCCCAGATGTGAATTTTTTATTTTTTGCACTTTAGTGTCATTTACTCTAACACCCCAGGTTGAGAATCTTTATGGGGGCTGGGCACAACCCTCCATAATGGGGGGTCGACAGGCAAAACCCCCACAAAAAAAGACATGCCGCATGTAAGAAATCGCTCTGTATTGGCAGCGTGATTTTTGTATGCGGCATAATGTCTTGCAACATTATGACCCCATGCCAGTGAGCATGAGGATTTACAGTGACTGGGGTAGAACAGCGAAGGGGAATACTGCTACCCCTGTTGTTGCATACTGAAAGTGAGTGTACAAGTTGCCATGTGCTGGGTACCTGGTCAAGCTGCTCCCATGGAGGAGTTGCCAGGGCAACAACACACAGCGCAATCGGTAGATCTGGGGCCCTGATTCTGTTCCTCTTGGTCTCTCCCTAGTACAACTTTTTACAGTTATTTTATTTTATTTTAATTTTTTAAAACAAACTTCCCCTCCTGAGTTTCTACCGATCCCAGTCCCCCCTGCAGTTAGTTATTTAAGTTCTGGGGGTGTGGGAGGGCAGGTACTGGGTGATAACCGCACACACTAACCCGCACATAGCAGGAGCGCATTAAAGGTAGTGCATAGTGGAGTAGATCGACAGGAAAATGTCAGTTATGTGATACTATCGCTATCCCCTGTCACTCACCAGGAAGGAGAAGTGTATGTAGCCACTGCCGGTCAGGTGCTCAGTCAAACTGCTCCCATGGTGGAGTGGCTAGAGCACCTGACACTGCAGTGTGTGGGTTGAGGGAATCCCAGTTTGAGTCCCTGGTAGGGAATCTCTTAGTGTAACTTTTTATTTCTTGTCCCAGTGTCACATCCCTCGGATTATATTATATTAGTTCTGGGGTGTGGGAGCTTCACCCTCATAAAACAAAGTACAGCTTTCTGTCATTGTCACATGATGTTTCGTTCTGCCTGGTGGTCATATCGCAGCGGTATCGTCTATGACATTATGACCAACCTGACATGAAAACATAAAGACCCATTGTTTTCAATGGGCACAGTACATGAAACAAGTCAATGTTTTGCCCGACTCTGTATTTGTTAGGTGCTCTTTCACTGCAGCATTTTAGCCCACTTTGTTTTGCCACTTGGTGGAATAACCCCATGCCTTTTACGTTTATAATAATTGTTGTAGTATGTGCATTGAAACTAGTGAGTTATCACCTTTATATTTCAAACAGTTAGTTAAAATAATCTATGTTCAGGAATGCTTTAATCTCTTGGCTATACTGCCAGCTGATCATCATACTGAAGCAAAGAAAATGAAATTTATAGCACATATAGATCCGTTTATAGTATTGCCATATGTTAGAAGTAGGCATAGATATGATGTTGTGAGCTTTTGGCTTTCGGTAATTATTTAGATTAAAATTGTTTTCTGTGAATAGTAAACAGTAAGAGAGAGAAGTATTTGTGGTCTAAAATACGTTCCTGTTAGACAGAAGTGAGGTAAGCCTTGCTATAGGCTGAGTAATTGTGGTGGAGATAAGGATCCAGGAGCGAAGGCCTTGAAGTGCTCCTGTAGCGAGTCATTGTGAATGGCGATCGATTCGAACAAGGAAGGACTTTTTTCTGCAACTAGAAACAAAGAAAAAGAAAATTAAGGTTTTTATTGTGGTTGTTTACCAGTCGGATGCAGAGATGGTTACCAGTGGAGTAGTGAGGCACCAACTTGGCTGGCAATCCACCGCTAGGTCTGGCTGTCACATGGGTGCCAAAGGTCCCATGAGCCAGGTGAGCGTGGCTGGCTGAATTAGGAGTAGGAGGTCGGCTGTAAGCATAGGGGCAGAAAGGTTTTGTTTTAAAAAAAAAGATACAATTTAAAAGAAACTGGCTCCAAGGAGCATAAGGTATTTTCGGTACCAGATGCTACTGAAGGGTGTGGGACAAAACTGAACTGGTGGGCAGCATAGACAAATGCCATTTTACACCCATCCTGTGGTGGGAAAGGAGGAAGGACACAAAATGCAGGGGTGGCCACCTTTTGTGACTGGGGATGCGGAGGTTGAGGACCACCGGAGCGGTGGTATGTCCAGGCGGCCATGTGGGTGCTGCCATCAAGGTGGATGGAACAGATTTTCAGGCAGACCACGAGGGCAGTTGCCATCTTGAGCAAGCAAACCATTCAGGAGCAGGCAGACCACATAGCGACTGCCATTTGGTAGGGATGGAGCCATGGTTGTGTAAGGCAGACTGTGTGGCGGCTGCCATTTTGTATGGCTGGAGGCCATGGTTTGTGTTAGGCCGGACTGCGTGGGGCCACCATCTTGTTAGGAACTGCAACCTAGTTGAGTAGACCGTGGGTGTATCTGCCATTTTCGGGTGTATGGGCCTGCTAAGATATGAGTTTTATATAATTTAACATGCAGTATATACATTATATATATGTAGAGAAGAATACTAACTGGAGCATAACTAGGATAAATTTGGATACTAGGCATTGCAGGACAGCAGGGGTCAGAGGGGATCATGATGCAGGGACATAATATAAGGGATATTCATTGGGGCACTTAAGGCTGCCACAATGGCCAAATTAGTCAAAACAAATATATACTTTATATACAGTATAACAAAAGGATGGTATCCGATATGGCTGCAAGAATGTTCACATATGTACATTTCTTCTTCAGATGAAGTTCAAAGGCACCATGAATACAAGGGAAAAATAACAATGAAGGAGGATGCCATAAAACTCATTATGGACCTGGTGGGTAGGATGCATCAGGTGCTGGACATGGAGGAGGATATGGAGCTGGATAATAGGGATCCAGATGGGAGTGGGAGGAAGAGGAAGGATGGGGCATGTACGGTAAGAAGGCAACAAGCAGCTGAAGGGTGGAAACCTGAGGGCACCAACTCTGAAGGTGCCTAGGCCCGATTTCCCCTGCTAGAGCCAATGCCGGAACCGTTACTGGCCCGATGCTGTTCCATTAACATTACCTCTTCCTTCTCAAACCCAATCCCAGGACCACTGCCCAAGCCACTACCTGGTCTTATTCTGGTCCCAGTTCCTGGGTCAGTGCCTGTACCAATGCTACAACCAATGTCAGTGCCTCCTCCAGAGCAACAGCCCATTCCAGCCCCTCAGCCTTGCCCAATGCGGCACCAACCCCACAACCATTTCTGGTTCCACTACCAGCTCCAATCCTGATGCTCACACCACATCCAGTGCCACGGACCCGTGGGGACATTTCCAGAACTAGTGTACAATCCAGGACCACAGCTGGTCCTTTGAATGTATCCCAACCCAACACAGGTACGTGTGAGATTTGTATTGAAAACAGTTCAAAACAGTATATAGAGCAGTTGTTGGGGTATGGAGAGTGATGGGATTGGAAAATGGAAAAAGTATTGACTGAATTGAATAGGGAAGAAGTTGACAGGGTCAGTTGGGGCTGACAAGGTAGAGAAAGCAGAGTGAGAGATAAGTACCCTGGGTGAAAATTGGGGATCATGTGCCACTGGCTATGAAAGAGAAGATTTGAAAGGGTGAATATGTTAACATTTTCACTTTAGTGGACAAAAAGATAGCAGAGCAATACGATGAGAAAGACAGCTTTTGTAAAAATATATGGCAGCTGTGGTTTTGGTGGGGAAGGCAAAGAACCAAAGGCACAGGTTTAAAAGGGAAATCCTGGGATGCATGGTCAGTGGAATTTACATATTATAGTGCCATTGCTCAAGAAAAGAAGCTGAGTTAGGCATCCCAATGTTAGCCTATTCATTGTTAGGGCTGCGTACAAGATGAGGGAAGGACCAACTGGATTCAATATGATGAGATGTTTAGACAACGAGTCGATGTTCAGTGGTGATGTATGCTGGGACACCAGAAATTTGGTTTGAAACAATGACAGTGCCGGAGGGACAGAGTCCAGTGGACAAGGGCAAAGGAACAGGCGGGTATGAAATGCTGTTGGGGTGTAATATGGCATATGTTCTTTCCCAATTGCCACTTTAACGTGCCTGCTCCCAATGCGCAGTTTACACCCCTGCATCAAAATGCAGAACCTACGGGAGCACACCTCAGGGGTAATTATAGATGGCAATCCTTTCAGGCATGCCACAACAGGCAAAGGAAGGATATTGGGACAATGGGGGAGAGGGAGGGGTTACAGGGGGACAGGGTTACAGACAAGTAGGAAGATAAGAAGAAAAATGAAGGCGGTTTCTGCCTGGCAAGAGCCCCTATCAAAGCAGGTGTTGTGAAGGGAATGGGTTAAGGGATATTCAGATGCTGGTGGGACAGATGCTTATTGAGGGGTTTAGGGAGGTTTTAGTTTACAGTTTCAAGGCAGGAGGGAGAGAAAAAGGCCAAGAATTTGGGTATAGTGAAAGGGAAGGAAGGGATATTGCAGACAAGATCATCAAAGAGAAGGCAGCACGGAGGATAGAGGGGCCATTCAGGGAGCCCCTATGGAGAACCTGCAGGTTTCTCATTAGCTTTGGTCCCCAAGAAACAGCTGGGTGAGTACAGAGTGATCCATCACCTGTTCTACCCTGAGGGATTCAGTTAATGATTACATCAGTGAGGGAGGACAGCAAAGTTTCCTGGCACATTGGAGGATGCAGTACAGATGATCAGGGCCACAAAGGATGCGCGCTGGCAAAACTGATATAAGTCTGCCTTCCAATTGTTATAGTCCAAAGGAAAGACTGGGAACTCCTGGGCTTTCAGATGGGGGGCTATATTACTTGACAAGGCCATGTCAATGTAGTGTTTGGTGTTTGCGACATCTGAAGCCTTAAGCACATGGCTTCAATGGGTCTTTAAGGTTAGATATGGGCATGGGACAGTGATACATAATTTGGATGATTTCTTTTGGTAGGTGAGGGAAAGAGGAGTTTGTAGGATGCTCAAGGATTTTCAATCATTGTGTAAAGAGGTGGGAGTTCCATTGGCAGAAGATAAAGCAGAAGGGCCCAGTCACTGTCTAGAATTTTTGGGGATAGAAATTGTCACAATGGAGGGTTTGTTCAGGTTGCTGATGAGTAAAGTCCATAAGTGAAATAGCCTGTTGGGGAGGTAAAGGTAAATGAAGGGTAACATTACAGATGGTTCAGCAGGTTCTCGGCCACCTAAATTTTTGCTTGTAGGGCTTTGGGCCTGGGTGAGCATTTACATATCACCTGGCTGGTGCTACAAGAGGGCCAGACAACCTCACCATTGGGTGGACATTATAAAGGCAGTGAGGGAAGATTTGGAAGTCTGGGAACAATTTTTACAGTAGTTCAATGGGGTGACTTTCTGGCAAAGCAGTAGCTTTTAACACAGACACTGACTTATATACAGATGCAGCTGGGGGACTGGATTTAGGTACCTATTTTAAGGGCAGTGGGTATCAGACCATGGCCATGGCATGGAAGGAATGGGGCTAACAAGGGACATCGCATTATTAGAGATATTCCCAATATGGATATCAACAGTGGTTTGGGCGACGCATTGTGTAACCAAAAGGTGACCTTTTGGTGTGACAATAAGGCAGTGGTTGAAGTGTTGAATAAGAGGGGCAGCATTAGTAATGATACGGGTCCTCAGGTGGCTAGTACTGCAGAGTTTACATTTGAACATGAGCTTTAGGGCAAGACACATAGAGGAGTACAAAACACTGTGGCTGATAGCCTCTCCAATCTGCAGATGGATAAATTTTGGGCCATTGCACCAAAGAAAGCCAGGACAGGGACAAGAATCCCAATGGTAATGTGGGAGATTGGTCGGAAGAGCCAAGTTTCTCTTTTGGAACTCTTGGTCTGACAGGAAACTCAGAGCATATGAAGGGTCTTAGAGAACATTCCAGGCTTTTCAGTAAGTCAAAACATGGAGGTAAGTGGGAGAATCACAGAGGACCAGGTAGGCACAATTTGTGGTTTATGGTTGGCAGATGAGGAAAGCGCATGCAACTATGGGTGTACACTGGCTTCCATAGAGTGGGTTATTACCTAAGTGGATAGACCCCAGACAAGGGCAGATCATAAAGCACATGCTGCAAGGATGGCAGAGAGTGAGGGTAGGAAGCCAGGCCAGGCGTGATTCATATCAGAGTGCCTCTTAGAAAGATTGCTGGGGGTGCTGGTGTAGGTCTGCTATTCCAGATACGAGTCTATCCTATTCAGAGCTATATTCACAACCATGTATCATGGGGCTTTTAGGGTAGGCAAATTGCTACAGTAGGTCAGCCAAAAGGGCATGCAATGGCAGGTGTACAATGGGATGAGGTTCAGTGGGACAGCGAGACAATTACCATTCACTTACAGAGGTCAAAGACTGATCAAGTGGGCATGGGTACAAGTATTCCCCTCAGAAGGTGAGGTAGTGAGTCATATGCCCTGTACAGGTGCTAATAGCAAATGCTGCTCTCAGACCCCAAGAGAAGGATGGAATTTTCTTACATGAAGATGGGGCTTTGACAACTGGGGCCCATTTGCCTGTGGTATTAAAGAAAAGAACAGCATCCTTAGGGAAGCTCCTGGGAGGTGCTCATCTCACTCCTCGGGATAAGTGCAGCTTCTGAAGCTGCAGTGAGAGGGGTCTCTGAGGAAGGGTTGAAAATCATAGGTAAGTGGACATCAAATTGTTATAAAAAGTATGTACAGAGCATTAAGTAACTGATGGATGCTTGTTTTCTTTCAGAAACAGCATAATTTAATGCAAGTTGGATGTCAGATGTTGGGGAGGTGGGAGGGAGTGAGTGGGGCTAATTAAGAACTCAACTCATCTTTTTAATTGCATTTCTAGGTAGCCCACAGGGTTGTAGATTTGGATTGTGCTCCATTCGGTGTGTATATATATATATATATATATATATATATATATTTATATATATATGTATATATATATATATATATATATATACAGTGGCGTGAAAAGTATTTGCCCCTTCCTACTTTTCTTCTATTATTGCATATTTGTCACACTGGATGTTTTCAGGTCTTTAGACAAAATATAATATTAGATAAAGGGAACCTGAGTGAACAAATAACACTTTTTTTTTTTTAGTTATTTCATTTATTTAACGAAAAAGTTAACCAACACCAACTAGCACTGTGAAAAAGTAATTGCCCCTAGTTAAATCAGCCAATTAAGGGATAATTAGAGTCAGCAGGCTGAACACAGCCGGGCTTGATTACAGCCAGCCCTGCTCAATATAAACCTCACTTATTTTGACCCTTACCATCAGAGTCACGTTGCCTGCACAAAGATTCAACAAGCACAGTATGCCATGATCAAAGGAAGTTCCTGAAAGATCAGAAAAAATTTGTTGCCCTCTATCAGTCTGGAAAGGTTACAAAGCTATTTCTAAGGCTCTGGGACTCCATCGAACCACAGTGAGAGCCATAATCTCCAAATGGAGGACACTTGGAACAGTAGTGAATCTTCCCAGGAGTGGGCGGCCTGCCAAAATTACTCCAAGGGTGCAGCGTAAAATCATCCATGAAGTCTCAAAGGATCCTAAAACAACATCTAAAGAACTGCAGGCTTCTCTTGCCTCAGCTAAGGTCAGAGTTCATGACTCCACAATCAGAAAGGACTGAGCAAAATGGGCTTCATGTGAGAGTAGCAAGGCGAAACCACTGCTAACCAAGAAGAACATAAACTCGTCTCTCATTTGCCAAGAAGCACCTGGATGATCCACAAGCCTTTTGGAAAATGCTCTATGGACAGATGAGTCCAAAGTGGAACTTTTGGATGACATGGATCCCATAATGTCTCGATAAAGCAAACACAGCATTCCACAGTAAGAACACCATACCAACAGTCAAACATGGTGGTGGTAATGTGATGGTGTGGGGATGCTTTACTGCCTAAGGACCTGGATGACTTGTCATAATTAAAGGAACCATGAATTCTGCTCTGTACCAGAAAATTCTTAAGGAGAATGTCCGTCATCCTTCCATCAGCTGAAGCTGAAGCGTAGTAGGTCATGCAGCAAGACAATGATCCAAAACACAAAAGCAAGTCCACATCAGAATGGCTAAAAAGAAGTAAAATTAAAGTTTTGGAGTGGCCTAGTCAAAGTCCAGACTTAAACCCAATAGAGATGCTGTGGCAGGACCTGAAACGAGCAGTTCATGCTCGAAAACCTACCAAATGTTACTGAATTAAAGCAGTTCTGAGGAAGAGTGGGTTAAAAATTCCTTCACAGCGATGTGAAAGACTGATATTGAATTATGAAGTGTTTGGTTGTAGTCATTGCAGCTAAATGTGGCGTAAGCCAGTTATTAAGTGTAAAGGGCAATTACTTTTTCACACAGTGCCAGTTGGTGTTGGTTAACTTTTTTCATTAAATAAGTGAAATTAAAAAAACAAGTGTTATTTGTTCACTCAGGTTCCTTTATCTAATATTACATTTTCTGTAAAGACCTGAAAAATCCAGTGTGACAAATATGCAATAATAGAGAAAATCAGGAAGGGGCAAATACTTTTCATCACTGTATATATATATTGTCTGAACAAGAAGTGGTGAAAAAAGCAGGGAAAACAGTTATACTATGACCACCATGTAGCTACGATTCAGTGGAGGGGCCTGAGGGGATGAGATGAGCGCAATTACTACCCTTGCTGGAGGAAATGTGGTTGAGCAACCCTGAACTGCACTTGATTTTAATACATCTTGGTGGCAATGACCTGGGCACCAGGCTCTGGCTGATACTTATTTTCAAATGAAAGAGAAATTAAAACAATTAAAGAATGGTGGACAAATGTCACCCTAATATGATCTGAGATGGTACCACGGAGAGTCTGGCAATATGCCTGGGATCACAAAGGCAATGGAAGGGTCAGGAGACATATGAATAAAGGGTGGCGGTCTACTTTGGGAGGATTGGGGGAAGTGTAGTCAGGCATGAGAATATGAGGAAAAAATTGCCTTCCTATACAGATCAGTTGGGTACATTTATCGGAGCTCAGCAATCATATTTTGATCCGAAGAGCTGGGGTTAGGGACTAGATTCTTGTAAAGCGGAGGGGTATATAAAAAGAAGGTGGAAGGGGTTAAAATGGGGGGACTGGAGTAAAGGGAAGCCCACCTTTCAATGCAAGCTGTAGGCAGTCTAGTGGAAGAAAAAGGAAAACAGGAAAGAAAAAGTCATAAAAGGGGGAAGGAACCCAACTTTGGTGTGGACCAAGGATGGGAAGGAGAACTCTCTGGGGTTACACACCAGGGTAGCTGCAAAGGAGGGCCACGGATGTACATCCTGGCTCAAACTAAGGAGAAAAGTGCCCACAGATGTACATCTTGGGGAAAGAAAAAGATTTGAGATGATGGAGAGTAAATAAAAATGTGATTAAAATGTGCAGAATTGAATAAAGGAGAACATTGTAAATGATTATTGATTAAGAAAGAAAAGGTTCTGGAAATGTAACGTATGGAGGATTCTAAATTGTAAATAAATATTGCCGACTGAGCAACCAACCAAATCAGATGTGATGTCAATTTCATGGGAAGGGTTACTAGAACAAGAAAGGTTGTCTTAATAAAAGACAGACACCTTTGTTCTGGGCCCTGTGACAAATAAGGTGAGCTCAGTTGTGGGGAAATGGGAGAAAGGGAAAGGAAGGGGTGGGGTTATGACATCAGGGAAGCAGGGACAAAGCATGAGAAAAGGGAAGAATATCATTGGCTAGAAGAGAGAACAGCTAAGGGGAGGGGCTTAGGGGCTTAAAGGGCAGCACAGCAGTAGATCCCCTCAGTTTTGCTAGCTAGAAATTGTATTTCAACCCACCACCCTGATGTAAGAGCAAGAGGGAGATATGAAGGAATTTGAGGGATTTCAAAGGATCTTCAACTAGGTTTCAAGAGGCTGCTGAAGGTGGACAGCAGAAAAATGGGTCGGTTGGAAGAAAAAGGAAAACAGGAAAGAAAAAGTCATAAAGGGGAACTTTGGTGTGCATCAAGGATGGGGAAGGAGAACTACTCTGGGGTTACACCCAAGCGTAACTGACAGAAGGAGGGCCATGTATGTACATCCTGCACCAGAGTAATGTGAACGTGCCCACAGATGTACATCTGGGAGAAGGAATAACGATTTGTAATGATGGACATGTAAATAAAAATATGATTAAAATGTGTGGAATTGAATAACAGGAGAATGTTTTAAATGATTATTGATTAAGAGGAAAAAGGTTATGGAAATGTAATGTATGGAAGAATTCAAAATTGTAAATAAATAAATATTTGCCGACTGAGCAACCAACTGAATCAGGAAGGTGTCACTTTCATTGGGAAGGGTTTCTAGAATAAAAGGATTGTCTTAAAGACAGACACCTTTGTTCTGTGACCTGTGACAATGAAGGTGGGCTCAGTGAGGAGAAATGGGGGAGGAGGGTAGGAAGGGGTGGGGTTATGACATCAGGAAGCAGGGGCAGAGCATGGGAAGGTGGAAGAATATGATTGACTAGAGGAGAGAAAGAAAGCTGAGGGAGGGACTAGGGAGTTAAAGGGCTGCACGCATGTGATCCTCCTCAGTTTTGCTAGGTGAAATTGTATTTCCCACCTGCCACCCTGATGTAAGAACAAGAGGGAGAGGTGGAGGAATTTGAGGATTTCAAAGGATCTTCAGTGAGGTTTGAAGAGGACTGCTGAAGGTGGACAGTAGAAAAATGGGTCGGTTGGAAGAAAAAGAGGAGACCTAACTTTGGTGTGTACCAAGGATGGGAAGGAGAACTACTCCAAGGTTACACCCAGGGTAGCTGTGAATGAGGGCTATGGATGTACGTCCTGCCTCAGACTAAGGAGAAAAGTGCCCACAGATGTACATCTGGGAAAAGAATAAAGATTTGTGATGATGGAGTGTAAATAAAAATGTGATTAAAATGTGGGAATTGAATAAAAGGAGAGCGTTGTAAATGATTAAGAAGGAAAAAGGTTATGGAAATGTAACGTATGGAAGAATTCTAAATTGTAAATAAATAAATATTTGCTGACTAAGCAACCAACCAAATCAGGAGAGGTGTCACTTTCATTGGGAAGGGTTTCTAGAACAAGTATAACAAATGAAGCATTTCCACAACCTTCAGTCCATTCCTATCTATTGAAGTTTGGCAAGGGGCGTGTTCTTGTCTCCTGGACCCACCTTTACTACTGGTAGATGTATTACTAGGCACAATTAAATGAGACATTTGAGGGCACTTGATAGGGCATTTTATAGAAATTTACAAGATCTAGGATAGCAAAATTCCCTGGTTATGTTAGGCAGAACAGAGATCTATAATCTACAGTGGGATTTGACTAGGGGTGAAATACTAACCTCTTACTTTCAAAGGTTACTTTGTTTCCCTCTGGAAGGAGTTAGGCTGGAAGTGACAGAACAACTATTTTAAAACACTGGCTGTTAAGACCTCATACATGGGTGAACAGTGGGGTTACTATTTGAAAAAATGGGGACACCTAAGGCAGACTAAGTTTGTACTTTTTTGGCATGCCTAAAATTGGAACTATTTTGTGAGTTGGTGTGGTTAAGCTTGGGTGACTTTATTCAGATATTCACCTGTTACCTCTCTATTGGTATTTAAGTAACATCTCTAAGAGAATTAGGTTGAAGAGATGTTTTCTGGTACTCTACTGCTTCAAGCAGCATGTGCAATCATTATAAATTATGGCTTAAGGCGTACCACCTATTGCAGAGAATACGGTGGGGTATAGTTAATGGCATATACTGTATGCAGTGGTTGACTTTCTGTTTCAAAACAAACATTTTTGGATGTCTAGGGCCAGATTCTTAAAGATGACCTTAGAGCAGTGCAAGGCACATCAGATGCACCGTCTTAAAGCCCCCTCGTCGTGGCAATGCCACCCTATTCAGTAAAGGCACCATGCACCAGATGCAACAGACATGGTGTAGAACACACAGTGCATCAAATAAATAAGCGTAGGCAATCGCGAAATTGAGGCAGTGTCTGAGCATGAGGGGCAGAGGAATAGCGAACCACAGAGGATGCAGCAAGAAAACAGGGGCAGCCAACCCCAGGGACATGGAGGAAGAGACTGGGCACTCTAGGAAATAAAACTTCACAGACCAGGAGACAGACATTCTCCTGGATGCAATAAGAGCCAGGTAGGTGTGATGTGTGGCAGGAGGACAAGAGCATGTGGGGCAATGGTGCAAGGCCTGACCAGTGTGTGACACCCAACAGGTGGACCTGCTACTGTCCAAGGAAGGGACCAGAAGATATAGACAAAGTGGCAGGAGGCATGGGACTAGGTAGCCAGACTAGTGAATGCAGTGGCACCAGCAAGTGCAGTGTGAGGGAGCTGCAGAAGTGGCACTGTGACATCAAGCGCCATGGCAAGGAAGGCAGCTCACAACAGGTGCTGCACAATGGCAATGGGAGGAGGACTCACACAACCATGGCCCCTCAGCAGACACGAGGAATGTGTAGTGGCACAGATCAGCATGGGGTGACACAGAGTTAGACCTGTATCTGTAACAACATGCACAAGGTAAAGTACTGGGCATGCATGTGGCGAGTGGCACCACTGTGCAGACAGCCAATGTGGCACCACCAGTGGAGGCCAATGCACACGTAGGAGCACCAGGGTCCCACAATGGACAGGGACCCGGGGCGGAGTGAAGGGACACAGTGCAGCCTGGGCCCCATGCAGACACAGGAGATGCAGGAGGTGACCCCTCCACTAGTCACCACAGGCTGGACATGCACCGTGGCACTGGACACATATTGGCACATGGGCAACTGAGGTAATGCACTGTGCACATCTGTCTGTATACTCAGCAGGTGCCAGGACCACAGCGACCAGAGAACAGGCCACAGCCAGTCAGGCAACACCACCACAATGCCATGCTGTGACACACAGTTACAGTGAAGTGTCAGGGACACAGCACACAGCAGCAGTGATGAGGAACAGCAGCAGGCAACCACCGGTGACAGCACAGTGAGCCAAGCTCACAGGAGGGGTGACAGATAGTGAGTCAGAGGCCCAACAGGAAGTGACATCAACAGCAATGCCACGCCATCCAGCAGCAGCAGCACCACTGTTGGGCAGAGCCACCCATGGCCAGAACTGCCGACCAGAGCCAGACCACAGTGGACACACAGCAGCAGGGGACAGAGGATGGCCTCTTGGTGGGACAGGTGAGCAACAGCACCACCACTGTGAGCGCGGTGGCCAGGCACACTGCACTGCCACACCGGACCATGGAGGTGCAGGTGGGACAGGTGAACATGGTACATCTCCACTGCCACTGGAGGATGACCTTGGGGAAGACCTGTCATGATACTGCCAGGATGTTCTGCTCACCCAGGAGGCAGCACAGAGGGAGCTGGCAGGGACAAAGACAGCATCTGGGAACACACCACTGCCATGGTCACACACATGGGACAGCTGCAGCTGACAGTGGCAGATATCCATGCAGCCATCGTACATGGGATCCAGGAAAGGGCATGCCAAACAACACGAGACAACATGGCTACTCCAGGACATATGGCTGTGTGTCACACCCAAATGGATGCCATAAAATGGCAGACCATGTTCATGGAATGCAGCATGGGGCAGCATATCGCCCCAGACAGAGCAACAACAGCAATGGCAACTGCACTGCAGGAGATTGCAAGATGCATGCTGCAGCAGGTAGCTGGTGTGGCACGGTCCCACAGGTTTGCCCAGAATGCAATGTGTGGTGGCACAACAGAGGAGCAGTAGACAACCACCGTGGCATGGGGAACACAGTCAGCAGACAGGAAGTGGGACAGGGCCATGAAGGTGCACAGGGCATAGGGCAGCCATTGATGCCCGCAGGACAACATCCAGACACAGTGCGACACAGCATGTGTCATGCAGTGCCATGCCGAGGACAGGGCTGTGGGCAACACGGCAGGCACACACAGCCAATGGGAACAGCAGCAGGATGCAGATGCCTCTAACGACAGACATGTGGGATCAACAGACAGCAGGGATGGGCTGCTGCCATGCAGCAATGCTGATGTGGAGGTTGGCCATGGCGCGGTGGGGCACACTGCAGGGGCCACAGCCACAGGGCATGGATGACAACTGTGGCAAAACGCAGTAATACAGCTGAGGGTGTGCATCTGCACACAGGGTACTGGACCATGATGGGAAACAGAGGACGGACACCCACCACACCTGTCAGTGAAGTGGAGCAGCCTGGGCACACAGGACGGTACAGTAAAGCTAACAGCATGGCAATGCCAACACCCAGTGCAGCACAGAGGCTGGGACAACCATGCCAGCCCATTCCCAAGGCAACAGAGGGCCCACCCGAGGCAGGTGGCATGGCCTGTGAAGGATGGCCAGGCAAGGAGCACTAGCAGCAGCACCATTGCACAGATGGCAGCTGCTGGCAGCAGGACCAGAAGTAGGGGATGACAGCAGCAGGCTGCCAGGGACTGCTGCAGCACAACAGATACCCATGGTGACACGACGGTGGTCACAGAGGCACAGGGTACACACAGTGCCACCTGCGGCGGAGGTGCAGCCAGGGCATGCCACACTGCTGGAAGCTACACAAAGCAGCATCATGGTGGTACAGCCACCATGCACTGCCTAAGTGAGCCACAGGACACCATAGGCTGGAAGGAGGCCAGACCACACACACACACACACACACACACACACACACACAGGTGGATGCCACAGCATGCCAGGCATGCGCATTGGTGAGGGAGTCCCCCCGCAGTGATAGCTACCACATTGTAATGGTACAGTGTGCCCACCCCTGCCATGGGCAGGGACCACAACACAACACACCACTCATGGATGTGCAGGTGTCTCGTCATGCATACCCATGCTGCATGCACCTGTAACCCATATCCCTGTACAGTGCCCATGGCCATGGTGCTCCCTGCATGACATTGCAGCACGGACACACACACACAAGCCTGCATCTCCTGACAGTGGCACTTCCCCCAGGCTAGTGAGCAGCACACGCCATCCTGCAGCCACATACCAGACACCTGTATGGCCCCAATGCCAGCCCTGGGACCTGTTGCATGCACAGGTGCATACACCATGGCATGCCATAGACCGCTCACACCCTACCACACCCATGCACCTCCATCCACACCAACCAAAGAGCCCCCCATGTGACGGTGTGAACAGTGGGTGCACACTTCATGGTGTGAGCACCAGCACAGGCGCGGCCCCTGGCACATCTGGCACCATACCTGTCCATGTTGCCATGCATGCCCCGCACCCAGGTGCATGGCCGCTGCAGGACTGTCACCTCCCCACCACACAAGGGGCAACACAGACCACTCGCACCAACCCGCACACAGTACCCACCGTGAGACATTCCACCATGGCAGCCATACACAGCTGCGCACAGCAATTCACTGGGTGTGCCTGTGGTATCACCATCACCATGACACACCACCCGGCCCCCACGGCTGGTACGACATGCATCACACATGCAGGCCCAAGCGGTGGATCCCACATGTCGACTGGTGGCTTGGCTTATCCACCGTGGCATGCCACTGTGGAACTAAGAGGACTCTACAATGGGTGGCACAGGCCCACAAGGGTACAGTGTCCTGACACTGTGCCAGCATAGTGGCAACACACCCTGTGGCACACTGGGTGCAGTCCACATGTTGCTAGACAGTGGTCCTTGTCAACCACATGGTGCCCTGCAGAGCCCTGTGGGCTTCTACCCAACATTGGCTGTCCCTGACTGGTTAACAGCTAGGACAGGTGATTAGCATGCACAGTACAGAGAGACACACAGACACAGCTTGCACATTGAAAACGTTGTACTGGGGACAGAAGCAACACACAACAGCAACAGTCATGATGAACCAAGAATTTTGCAGGTGCAATGGGCATAGCCCATAATCAGCAATAGGCTTACAACAGTGATGCACTTAACTGCAGTGCATGCACAACTACATTATCCCTGGCGTCCGGTGACCTGTGTCCATACTACCCAATGAGCCTGTCCTAGGCATATCCGCTATTGCATGGGAGGGGCCAGAACTGATGCACTCACATGCCCCACTCATTGTCCACCAATCCGGTCCAGTAGTCCAGCAGGGCTTGCACTGCAACTTGTAGGTCAGTCAGCAGCCTTGCCATGGGCCTGTTGTGCAGGCTGAGTCCCTGGGCAAAGTCACGGAGGGTGTGGCTGGGGGCTGCATGTCAACATCACCCCCGCCCCTGTCTGGCGACATGTCCCTCTCAATTCCAGGCTGCCCAGGACCATGGTCAGGAGTTGCATCGCCACTGCCATGCATGGGGGCATCCTCATCCTCAGTCAGTTCAGCACCCACCGACCAGCTGTACCACGGATGTCTCCACCTGTCGCCATGTCGGCGTGTCACCTGCCACATACAGTCCCACAGCACTGTTGCCTGGCCCTGCATTCTGACAACACCCCTGTCAGGCATCCGGGACTTCCTCCTCCACCTCCTTCACATCCTCCTCATCTGTTGCATCCTCCACATCCTGCTGTGGTGACATCTGTGCCCACCCTGGGCTATCATCGGTCCTGGCTGAGTACGTCCATGTATCACTTTGTAGGTGTCCATCTCCCACTCCAGGAACACCACTGGCATTCCAGCCCTGCTGCTCACTCCTTGCACCACCATGGGCACCTGGAACACAAAGTGACAGCCAGTGAGTGCACCACATGCCCATGCACTGCCTTCCTGCATGTTGCCCACACCATCGATGCAGGCCTGGCATGCCACCACCATGCCATGTCACATGTTGCATGGGCTGTATTGACACCCGACCATGTCGGGGGCACACACCCACACATGTGTCCATGGTGCCTGTGCCCTAATAGCAACCTCCAGCCACAGCAACCTGTGCTGGCCCGTCAGCGTGTGAGTTTGTGTGTGTGTGTGTGTGTGTGTGTGTGTGTGTGTGTGTGTGTAACCCCTGCCTGCTGGTCCCCACATAGTACCTACACAGCTGCATACATGTCATGACCGCTGCACCTACCTTGGCAATGTTGCTCTCTGTGGGGTCCTCTGCCATGTCCATCTGGTCTGGCTCCCTGGACCTGCCCTGGCCTTTAGTGTCACTGCCCTCACCTGCAGGATGTAATGGTGTGTGGCATCATCAGTTCTCTTCTGTGCAGTTGTGGTCACTGTAGTGTGCTATGTGTTGGACATGCTACTGGTGCCACATACCTGACCGGCGTGGTGTCCTCCCGCATCTGGACATCTGCCTCTCATGCCATCCCTCCTTAGGTGGGCAAGGAGCTGCCCCTCCCTCTAGGCCAGGTCATTTCAACTGTGCCTGACCTGCTGCATGGTCCTCCTTATTCCAGAAACTGCCTGGAGCCTGCTGCCTATGGTGGACCACACCTCTCCCTGTCTGCTGGGCTGGACAGCTGTGCCCCTGTGGGAACAGCACCCTGCTCCACTGCTCGGCCAGGCTGATGAGAAGCACTATCTCAACATCTGTAAAGTTAGATGCCCTGCTCCAGCATGCCATTGCAACTGGGACTGCCACCTGCTGATTGCCCTTGTGACTGCTCTAAACCCTTGCCTCCCTCTGCAGTGTAGTTGGGCTGTGACTTGTGCTACACTGTCCTGTGCAGCTAGCATGTGCTACCAAGGCTCTACATGTTCTGGTGGCTCGGTTCCACATGTTCCCTGATTTCCCCATGGGTCACACGCTGTATGCACGCTACACAGCTTGCATCAGCATGCAGTGTGCAATGCACTGTGTGCTGTGTATGGGATAACTGTGTACACAAGTAGCATTGCTGTGACTGCATCCACCCAATGCTGCTATACAGTGCAACGTCTTGAGGTGCTGGGCTTGCCATCCCCTGTCACTGCACACTGTGCTGCATGCAGGGTACCTCGGCTGTGCATGGGGAGGGCATGCCTCAGGTGGCACTGTGCCAGTCCGGATGACATGTCCTATGGGTGTGCCATGACACACCCATGTCCTGCTACCTGCGGTGCACTGCACCACCCATGTTCATCACCTGTGTGAGTGCTGCATGGAGTGTGCAGCCTCCCACCACACAGTCCCCATGTCCCCATTGTGCCTACCTCTGGTACCTGCACACTGCCAATACATGTTGGCACCGGCAACAGTGTGCTGCCACCACCTGTCCATGGATCCAGCCCATCACATGCAGTCTCTGCTGCCTAGCACCGTGGTTGCTGTGTGTGTGACCCCACACGTCTCCATCCCTACATCACACTGCTCGTGCACATGTCGCCCGTGCTGGCATTGGCACCGGAAGACCATGCTGCTGTCTGTGTCACTGTGTGCTGCTCCATCTGGGGCAGCACACAGCCAATAGGCACATCTGTGTCACCTGTGCTGCCACTGCCTGTGTGGTGGCCCAGGCGGTGTATACCTAAATCCACCTGCTGTGTGCTCTCCGCGGTGGTCCCTGGGTTCCCTGGCACTGCATTGTTGTTCCCTGCAATGGCTGGCACTGCTGCCCAGTGTGCCTGTTGTGTGTGCTATTGCTGCATGCTTGTGGTCTTCCCATTGTCCAGGCTGTGGTTCAGAGCCTGCACACAGAATGGTGGTGTTGGCATACCTGTGGCCGTGCACACTGCGCATACTGTTGTGTGCTCATCTGAAGTGTGCCTAATGAGCTGCGATCACATTCATTGTCCTATTAGTGTGTGTTGTGCCTGCCTTGCTGTCACCAGTCATGGGCTGGCCCTGCCTCCTTCTCCCCACAGTGTCACCATCCTAGCTGGGGCCTCCTCATCCTCTGCCAGTGGTGTGCCATGTTCAGTGCTATGTTGTGCAGCACACAGCATGCTATAAACAGTTTGCATGCCATTACTGGTGTATATTGCAGTGCACCCTTGATCTGTCAAGGCACTGGAACCTCATCTTGAAGATGCCAAATATGCACTCTATCACACTGCGTGTTGCTGTGTGAGCATCGTTGTACCATTGTTCTGCCACACTCTGTGGACACCTCACAGTGTCATCAGCCAGGACTGTTGTGGGTATCCACTGTCACCTGTAGGGCGGGAGGTGTAGAGTTGTGCTGTGCCCACATTCTTCCCATGCCCACCCATGCTGCATGTGTTTGTGTGTGCCTTACCAAGCAGCCAGCCATCTGTGAGTGTCCCACTCTAGAAGGCCTCACACTCCGCAGTTCCTTTAAGATGTACGCATCATGTGTGGACCCTGGATACCGTGCCACAATGTCAAGGATCCTGCACCTGCTGTCACAGATGACCTGTACATTCATGGAATGAAGCCTTCCAGTTGACATAGGTCTCTGGTTCATCCAGTGATGCCCTTATGTGATGTGTGTGCAGCCTACTGCACCAAGTACATGTGGAATCCTGCCATGCTGTAGAATACCTGCTTGATTGCCAGTTGCTCCTGGGCATGTGGGTAGTCGGATGTATTGGTGTGACCTGTGTATGAGGGCATCCATGACTGACCTCAGGCTCCATAATATGGAGGGCTGTAAGATACTCTGTCATACTTGGTGTCTGGAATTTGCCAGTGGCCATTACCCGCCGGGGCAGTGCATACTTCACCTCTATTGGTATGGCATGGCCTCTCCAGGTCCTGCTTCTGAGGTTGGCATCAAGTTCCTGGCATAGCTCTGCTATGGCTGCCTTTAAGTCGATATCATGCGATGCACTGCTCCTCGCTTGGTCCATGTGGGCGGTGCATGGCCAGTACACGCATGACATGCCTCTGGTGTCTGGTTGCTGCTGTCTGTGCACCTGCTGTGCAGTGCCACCCTGTTGTGCAGCCTGGTGGGCATGTCACCTATGGTGTTGCCACAATGCTGTATGCCCAGTAGGGCCTGTGGTGCTAATATCCTCCTGGCAGTCATCTGTCTCTGTCCTGCTGCAGTCCTGTGTCTCAGTCCTGTATCACTAACCTACCCTTCCCTTCCTTTTCTAAATCCCTAGATCAGCTCTGTGTGGCATAGCAGGTGTTTGATATCTGCTGTTAGGTGCCCTTTGTGAATAACCACTCCTGCATCCTACATGTCTTACCCTGTCTAACGCACCATGTGTCATGGTGCTAGCTGTATATAGAGCTCTGCTGGCACATGGGGTGCATGGCCCAGCGGGTCTCTGCCTTCATGCATGGTGCATTTGTGAATCCCATCTTGCTTTGCGTCTTGGTGAAGCTTGCTGCTGCGTTCTGCTGCTTGGTGCAGGCACCCTGCATCTTAGTGCAGAATTTGAGAATCGGGCTCCTAGTGTCCAGGAGTATGTACGTGATGCAGTATGATGATACCTTTATACCATAAGATATAAAACAAACTAGCTTAAATGATACCATGCATTGATGGAATTCACTTCACACAGTTCATATTTTGTATTGTTTTGGTATATTGTATGAGTATACTGGATATACTGCTCTGCAGTCATAATTTTCTGACCAGCATATTCATAATGTTCACTGCTTACACTATTGTTCACTCTGCTCATCTGTAATTTACTTGTCTATGTGTATGCCTTAACACCTGATGGTACATGTACAGTGACTGCTGTTGAACAACTTTGTTTTACTTTTCTGTTAGAAAACAAACTGTTGAATATACTTTCAGTATATAAAATACATTTTCAAGTCAGATTTATTATTCTACTTCATGCTGTAGTGTTCTGCTTGCACAGCAGTTAATGCTATACACAAAAGTGTTGGAACAAAAGTTATAATTATACAGTACGTCGTGAGAAGGCTACATGTCCACAAGCATAGAAAACACAGATAGCATGTTTTACACGCTTTACTTTCTAATGTATTCTAAAGAATGTAAAAGATTCATTTAAGAAGTATTGTCCTTCACTGGTACAAAATAGCTATTCCTGTGCTACTGAATACAGTATTAGTGTACTGAGCCAGACTTTTAGAAAACCAGATGCAGCTTTAATAATGGCACCATCAAAGGTGGAAACACTTCTCTATTCATCTCAATTGGGCACTAACATCAGAGCTTTTATGATAATAAAATGCAAAACTATCAACAAAGACAATCTAACAAAAAATTTATCTTGAGCTCTTAGAAAACTTCAAGTCATTTAACTTTTAAATGGCCATAGAGAAATGTGGTTTCATTTATGGAACAGGAGAACGTGGTTTCATTTATGGATCAAGAGCTTCAAATATTTAGATACAACTTCAATTATATTTCTGCAAAATAAACCATAGAGTGCGTGAACACTGTTTTTCAAATGCTCAGTGAGTATTCATACTTTGCACCAGATACTCGGTATTTGTTATTTGGTGCTCGTATTCAGCAATATTTTAAGAAAATTAGAATACAAATTAAAACAAACACTCCAGCACACCAAAAGTAGCCAGAGCTAGTCTTAAGGCCACCATCATTCACCACCATAATTTCTCACCTTATACCACATTCCATACTCCCATAGACTGATCTAAGAAAGTCTGTATTTCCAATGACTTGAGTGGTGTAAACGGTGGCCCACGCATGTAATGTTTATTACGTGCTGCTTATGAAGCAGTGGCAGACCTGATGGATCTACAGACCAATCTGACTTTAAATTTCCTTGTTTTTATGTTTCAATGAGAAACTGTTTTGACTGCCACATGTTTTTTTTTTGTTTGTTTGTTTATTGTGTTGCCAATATTAAGAAAATGATGCGGTATTTATTTTCATGCAGATAAAAAGAATTGTAAAGAGAAATGACAGATTTGGACTCTAGTTGAGCAGCCTAATAATCTAAGTGCTTGTCAGTTGTGTGTGTGTCACACCAGCTATAATTATATGGCAAGCAGTGATTCAAATCTACAGATTAAAATGTGGATTAGATAAGCTAATAGAGACTGGGTATTGGCTAGAGGAGTATGGTATTTAAGGTTATACGTGGCCCAGTTTATGTTACTCAGAGTTATCTACTGTATGTTGGTGAGCATAAGTGCGCATCACAAGATGGATGAGCTGGACAATTAGTTGCAAGAGGCATGTGACAATATAGTGGAATTCACAGAAACATGGAGGAATGAGGAAATTACCTGGGAAGCTAGAGCAAAGGGTATAGTCTTTAATCTCTTGAAAAGGTCAGGAGGTTCAAAGGTTGGGGAATAAATAAATTACATTTTTGCCAGCAATCTCCATGGTATATGTTACTGTACATTTAATATGCAATCAGGACTTGGTTTACCTGCCAGCTGCTTGAGTAGGTAAATCACTAGTGAGACAAGAGGCTGGGTTGGGATTTGAACTGTAGCATATCTGACTAGTTATTTAGATTTTTATTTGCACATAGTAAATGTCTAAATATGGTGCTGCGGTTTCTACATAATATTGCCGTTCAAGGCTCTATATCAGTGTATTACGTTTTAAATCATGCTTTAAAGGGTGGCACCATTATACATTGATTGGTAATAATTAAGCAATAATGCATGACAGGGTGTGTGTTGTGCTGGGATAACATCACGCCTTAGGAGGCTGGTCACAAGGCCACAGGCTGAGTGCATCTAACACCAGAGAAGTGATGTTACCCAACATGACACACACCTTGAGTGCATTATTGCTATTATATAATGACTCCTTTGTTGAGAACAAAGGAAAATATTAAAATAAATGTTTAAAATACATTTTCCCTTACATTTTCTGTTTGTAGAAAGAATAGCAAAGAAAACAGAGCACCCTCTACAGACTTCTAAGAATAAACATGCAACAGTGTGTATAACATTATAGTATAAGACACTACTACGCACCACATGTATAGATTTGTACTTACAGGTTTATTTTTGTACATAAAGACACATGGTAAGCAAAGTGCAACCAATGAACGCAAGACATTCTTACAGGAAAGCAGCAGAACAAGAGGGAGAGCAGTTCCAAATGCAACAGCATCACCTAGAAAAACAAAAGAAACCTTTTGTTTCATTCCATCTGGGTGGAGTTCTTCAGAGGTTCAACATGTAGCTAGCTACACCCTAATATAGTGCCACCAATCAAAAGTGCTTGTACTTATTAATAAAACCAATCATTAAAAAAAAAAAATGAAGTGGCTCCCAACAACCAAACTCCATTAAATATGTAGTCAATTGAGAATAACTGCATCTTATGTGATAAAACTTAAGATCAATTCATAAAGTTTCATTAATTTAAACTAACATTAATTTATCAAATTCAAATATTAGATACCCTATTACAATCCCCACTTTCAACACATTCTATGGCACTGCAATGTATATGCCTTTTAGAAACAGTCTGATCCTTTATTTTCCCATTACTGGCTTTCTCCAGGGTTCCCTTTTGGACCATTTCTCTATTTCTTCAGTTATAGAATCCGAATCCATTCTCATTTGGTATCACCATGTTGATGTAAATTCCTGTATTCAACATCCAGTGCCAATGTTTCAGAACTTGCTTGCAAAAGAATGGCTGAAGCAACGCCTGAATTTAAACAAGCAAAACATTCAGTGCACCAGCACAGTAACCAATGTGTTGTTTTAAGTTATTCTATTACTAAGGCATAATAAATTAAGCACAATTTCAAATACAAAGAGGGTTGCCCTGCTGAAGGGCATACCACATTGTCCCAAGGCCCAGATAGGATTAGTAGAAGCTCGGGGAAGGGGGTGGGAGGGAGGAGGGAGGAAATGAGGTCACAGAAGTGGGGTAGTCTATTAGTGAGGTCACAAAGAAGCAGAAAAGGGAGGTGTGGCAAAGGTGTGGTGGCTAAGCAATGGTAGAGCTGAACAAGGGAGGGGCCAAGCAGGGGCCTGATAAGGGGCTGCAGAGGGTAGGACCTCACAATTTGCTCCAAAGAAATTCCTGTGAAGCACATCAGTTTTCGGCAAGGAATTCATTGGGGCCAGTTTGGGCTATTTTATGAGAAGTGCAATTCTGGGTTAAAAGGGAAATTTGTTTTGCAAACACAGCAAGGTAAAATTAGGGATAGGCGAATGGGACACGGACATGGAGATGCCTGAGGTGATGGGAGCCACGACTAAAACAAGCAACCACTGTTGAGCCAGGCAAGGTACAGGGGTTGTAAAGAAAGCTGACAGCTGCATGGGAAGAGACGTTTGGCTGGAGCTGAAGCATTAGCATGTACCAGGAGCAGCAGGCTGCTGGCTAGAGCTTTGTGTTGTTTTGGTCCAGAAGTGCAGTGTCTGCAGAAAACAGAGTTTTAGGAGGAGGGCACTAGAGAAGGGTCCTAGGAGCAGCGAGCACCAGGAAGAGGATGCTCTCAGAAGGCACATTGAAATAGACTCTGTGCAGTCTGGGGGGCTGCATTGGCAACAAGCACCAGAATCCCATCAGAGAGTGGCAGCATGAACTAGGAAGTGTTTTAGTGTTGAGTACTGGTTAAGGGAGAGGCTAAGACAACCATGGAGGGCCTGGGGGATGCAGCAGGAACGCGGGTGTCAGGCAGGGTGGGTAGCTTCCCTTTGCTCTGGATGGTGACTTTGGGGTGAGAAGGCCCACCAAGCATGTGAGGAGTAAGAGAAAGCTTACAAAGGATTGGCAACTATAGACAAAGCCGAGAAAGTTTTCTTTTTTGGAAATACAAGGGACACCGTGAGCAGGCCTGGACTCACCCACGTGGGATGGCGTTTGATGTCATTGCCAAGTGGTGCAGTACCGGGGAGGGCGAGCAAGAGAGGCATTTGACTGGGGAAGCAGTAAGGCCCGAGTGCTGCAGGCAAGAAGGGTCAGCTTCTTGTTGCTGGGTTGGGAAGGGGGTGATTGGTAGCCAACCTGCTCATTTCTGGGACAGAAGAAAGGAGGCAAATGGCAGAGAAAGACGACAAGCAGCGGGTGCAAGAAACAGGCCTGAAATCACCACGGGCAATGGCGTCCTGACATCATCGCCAGATAGGGCAGTTCCAGGAGGGAGGTGAGGCAAACAAAATCAGGATGAAGAACCCAGTGGTTATTTTGGAGGAATACCTGAAGCATAGACGAATTAGCAGTTTTAACAATTAGTAGTTTTTAACAGAGGGACACCTTGGTCTATATGGAAGGTACAAAAGGACAGTCGCACGATGGCTGCATGGGTGGCTGACAAAGGTGCCGAGCCTGGAAAGGAACGGGGGAACAAAGGCATGGTGTCGACCTGAGGCAAGCAAGGAGGTGGAGGACAACAGGGACAATTGGGAGACCTGCCAGCCCAGGGCAGGTGGTGCCATGGGTGGGGGTACACATTGGAACTGGGACAATGGAGATGGAGCTGGACTCCAGGAGGTCATCAAAAAATAAAAAATAAAACAGTGAGAGAAGTTATAGATGTGATGTTTATATGTTTTCTTTTAGTAGGCATTTTGAGAGGATGGCACCAAGAAGAATGAAAGTGAGTAAGGAAGAGTGTTATCGAGCAGTAATGAATTTGGTGGATAAGGCTAACCGGCTCTTGGAGGTAGTGGACACAGGATGGGGCAACCAAGGCACAAAGAGGAAGGAAGCAGGGAAGGGACAGAGGAAGGATAGAGAGGGTGCCAAAATGGCCGTGGCGCCGGAGCCTTGGCCCGAGGTTCAGTACCAACACCAGTGGCTCCTCGAGATCCACCCCTAGGTAACCCAGTACCTGAGCCTACCCTGGCCACTGTGATGATCCTGCACCAGTGCCAGAACCCCACAGCCTGGTGGTTCCACTGCCAGTGCCAGAGCCATTGCCACTCCCCAGATTCCTATACTGACACCTGGCCCACTAGGAGTGCCCCAGCTGGGGCCCAGCATCCTCTCAGCCAAGCACAACAGGTAATTTGGAGGTGACACTCAAGAGTAGTGTGAAGGAATAGGTGGAGCAGATGCCCAAAGGTATGGAAGAGCATGGACTTGGGGAATTGGAGAAAGCCTTTGGTGAAATAAAGGGGTTGAGAAGGATGGGGAGTGGGGGCAACAGAGGGGCTCATGACAGGTAAGGAGGTAGGGGCACCGGGGTTCAGGTTAGCGGACCATGTGCCAGTGGCCATGAAAGAGAAGATATGGAAGGGAATATGTGGACATTTTGCTTTAGTGAACGTGGACAACATGGATAAGTATGAAGAGAAGGACAGTTTGAAAAGAAGGATATGGTGGCAGCTGTGGTGTTGTTAGGAAGGGGAAGAGGACAAATCATTGAAGGGGAAAACCTGGGACAACTGGTTCACAGGTTTTACATATTTCTATGGCCATTGCCACTGAACAGTGGCTGAAGCTGGCAACCCTCTGCTGACATATACTCTTATCATTAAAATACATACAAGAAAGGGACATAGCTGGTTGAGATATGATGAAAAGTTTAGGAAGCAGATGGCACATTTTGGAGATGTAAAATGGGATGCACAACAGATAGATCTATGGTTAGAAATTTATACAGGGCCCACGGATAAGGAGGCGGAGGGAGACAAGAGCAGAGGGCCATGGCGAAAGCTTGTTGGGGCTACAATCGGGCTTTCTGTTCATGGCCAAACTGCAGATTCAACACGTCTGTTCCAGGTGGGGGCACCACCCAGTGACTAGGTGGCGGTACAGCTTGGAAAAAAGGCCCGGGGGCCAGGACCAGGGTACCCCCTTTGGGCCAGTCAACAGGAATTTTGGGGTCAGCAGTGAGGTAGGGAAACAGAGGCCATGGAAAAGGGGAGGAGGGACACCACCAATAAACCAAGCATCTGGTCAGCTGAGAGTCCGGGGCCATTTATGGGCTGGCATGGAAGCCCATCAGAGTGGAGTGATCAAAAAGTGGTTGGAGGGCTACCAGGATCAGGGGGCAACCGTGAATTGCAGACAGGCTTTCGGGAGGGTTTAGTCTAAAGTTTCAGGGAGTTAGGAAGAGCACAAGGGCAAAAACTCAAGTCCACATAGGGCAAAAGCCTACTTTTGGCAAGTAAAATTCAAAAGGAGGTGGCAGCAGGATGGGTGGAAGGCCATTTGAATCCCCTCCTCTGCTGAACCTGCAGTCTCACCTTTGGGATTGGTCCCCAAAAAGCAGGCAGGGGAATACCGGTGATACCACCTCTCGTACCTGGAGGGATTCTGTTAATGATGCCATGGGAAGGTGACACAAAAGTGACCTCGCCACCTGGAGGAGGCAGTGCAGCTCATTAGGAGCAAGCAGATGCATGGATGGCCAAGACAGACATAGAATCCACATTCAGACTACTGCCAGTATGGGAGGCAGATTGGTACCTGCTAGGTTTTCAGGTGGATGGGTTGTATTATTTCGACAAGGCCATGCCAATGGGGTGCTCAACAGCATGCACCATGATGGAGAGGTTTAGTGCGTGGCTGCAGTGGGTGTTTCAGAGCGATTTGGATACCGGACGGTGAGTACATTACCTTGACAACTTTCTATTCATTGGGGAAGGTAGGAAAGAGACAGAGGGATGTTAAGGGATTTCAAGGTATTATGTCAAGAGTTGGGAGTTCTGTTAGTGGCCAATAAAATGGAGGGGCTGCTACAGATGATAGAGTTCTTGGGGCTAGAGCTGGACATGGTGCGGGAGTTGTATCGGTTACCAGATCAGAAGGTCAAGAGGCTGCAAGTGTTGCTAAGTCAGGTCAAGTGAAGCAGGAGGGTGCACAACTCCACCAGGCACAGCAGTTGTTAGGGCATTTAAACTTTGCATGTAGAGCCATTGCCCGGGGCACACATTTACACGACATTTAGCCTGGGCAATGTGAGGGGTAAAGCAGCCCCATCACTGGGTGGACATCAATAAAGGGAACAGGGAGGACTTGGTGGTGTGGGAACATTTCTGCAAGCTTACAATGGGCAGACATTTTGGCAAGATGACTGATGTACAACACAGACCTTCAACTGTACACAGATGTGGCTGGAGGGTAGGCATGGGTGGCTACTACCAAGGTAAGTGGTTTGCAGAACCATGGCCCGAGGAATGGGTGAAGGAAAAGTGACACGGGATATTACGTTTCTGGAACTATTCCCCATTTGGGTGGCAGTGTTGGTATGGGGTGGGAGCTTAGGAACAGGCAGGTCACATTTTGGAGTGATAATCAGTCAGTAGTAGAGGTGTAAACAGGAAGCGGACCAAGTCAGAGAAATGATGAGGGTTTGGAGGAGAATGGTGTGTTTGGGACTGACCTGAAGATGTAATTCAGGGCTAAGCACATTGATGGTGTGGAAAATGTGATAGCTGACTGCCTCTCCCACTTGTCAATGGACAAATTCTGACTATCGCACCCAGAGCAGAGGTCAGTGGGATGGCCATCCCGAGGCTACGATGGACGATTGGATTGGGAGTCAAGCATTGTTCTGGAACCCCTGGACCCCAAGGACCCTTAGAGCTTATGAGACCTCATGGAGGGCATTTCAAAAATTTCAGGAACAATACAGCAAACAGGTAAGTGGGCTGTAACACAGGAGCAGGTGGCCAGATTCATATTGGGAGTTGGCAACAGGGCATGGCACAAGCCCCATGGGAGGTTCACCTGGTGGCCATAGGGCAAATATGTACCTTAAAAGGGTGGGTGGACCCACGAAGAGCAACCTGATTCACAGAATGATGCAGGGTTGGGCCGAGGGGCAGACAAGAAGCAGGACAACAGGAAACCAATAGGGAAAAGCCTATTGGCAAGACTGGGGTGTACTAAACCACATAACCAACTCAAAGGTGAAGGCAGTTTGTTTCAGGCCCTGTATCTAACACTATGTGGTGGTGGGGCTTTGGGGCTAAGTGAGGTAGTAGGACACAGCGGGAAGACAGAAGGAGACAGGCTGAGAGGAGGGACACAGAATGGGTGGAGATGCAGTGGCAGGGCACCAGAGTATGGTTGTGGAGGCATAGCAATGCAGCCATTTGCCCAGTGGCAGCCGTGCACGTTCGCAGCTGGGCAGCCTACCTGGAGGCTCCGCCCTGTTCATACATGGGAATGGGAAGCCAGTCACTGGATATCAGGTGACGCAGTGCTGCACAAGGGCCTCAGTTTTTTGGGAGAGCCACTGGAAGGTTACTCTTCACATTCATTCAGGATTGGTGCAGCCTCAGTGATGGCCGTGCAGGGGACGAGTAGGGGCAATCATGGAAAAGGGAAGGTGGAGGTCTGAATGTTATAAGAAATACATAACAAGATTCTGCACTAACATTGTTCTTTTGTTTCCTATAGCAGGTATGATGGGCATTCTTGTACACAGGCAAACCCAAGAGGCTAGAGACATGGGTTTGTAGTCATCTGTTTATCCACTGGGTGGAAAAATGGGCAGCCAGAGACAAAGGGGCAAACAGCTGTACCTGAATAGTGATACTATCCAGTTAAGGTGGAAGGGCAGAGAGAGGATGAAGTGGGCGCAGCTATTGCGGAACATAGGGAAGTCGGTACAGTCCATGAGAGACCAGACCTCATCATCATATATCTGGGTAGTAATGACCTGGGAACACGGCCATGGCTGGACATATTCTACCACATAAAAGAGGATGTGCAGACAATTAAAATGGTAGCCAGAGGTGACACTGGCCTGGCCAGACATCACACCAAGGAGAGTGTGGCACAGGGAGGAGAGCCATAAGGGCATGGATAGGGCCAGGAGGCAGATGAATGCACAGGTGGGCAGGTTATTTGAGGCCCACGGGGACTGGTAATTCACCATACGATTCAGAACAGATTGATGAATACTCTGAGGAGATGGGGTACACCTTCTTGGACCTGGGACTGGCCCTATTTAACCAAGAAATGGTGAATGCTATCAAGGTTTGAGTGAGGCAAAGGTTCTAGATGCAGAGAGTGCAGAGATAAGACAAAGCAAGGGGGACAGAAAAGGGGAAGTCCGCCATACGCCATAAGCTGGAGGTGGACTAATGGAAAAAGAAGGAGTAGGGAAGGAAAAAAAGAGGATTTTAAAAGGGGATACACAAAAGGACACAGGGTGAAAAGATAGAAGCAGGGCATGGTGTGTACGCTGTACCCTTGACAACAAAAGAGAAGAGACTGGGCCCCCCATGACGATACGCCTGGGGAGCAAAAGGAAAGAATGAAGGAATGAAATGGTGGAATTGAACAAGAATATGATGTACATGATTATGGATGTATATGTATTATGAATATGGTTTGATCTATGTGTAAAAGGACAAAGGAGTGATGAGTTATTGTAAATATGGAAATTTAAGTATCAGTAAACTAATTGCTGAACTGAGCAACCACACACAATCTTGTCGGTGTCTTTATTGGAGGGATCTGGGGACATTGTGAAATACTCCATTTTACAGTGACAATGTACTAAGCAAAATCAAATTATAGACTATAGGCTCACAAAGGCAGGTATAAGTAGCAAAAAAAGTCCCAGTTTTCTGTTTGGTTAGTAGGTGGTGCTGTTGCATACTGTTGTCGTGTGTAAATAAGTGTCTGCTCTGCTGTTTCTCTCTCTGTTTTTCTTCAGTGAATGTGAAGGAAGATAGATAGTATTTTTTGTAAATATGACTATTGGCAGGACCTGTAGATCACTAATTGGCAGTGAGACTATGAGTCGAGGAGATCACTGATTTCAGTAAGCTGCTGACCATGCTGTTAATGAAGTCGATCACACTGATGATTTTGCTTTTTGTTTTGTATTGTGTGGCTAAAACAAGGATAGTTTGGCATAGAGGGGTGGAACTGTTGTCTGGGAAATGTGAAGTGTATATTTCCCTGGTCTTACACCGTGGGAGGAGAATTTTAATTTTTTTCCTAATTAAACCAAGTGAAGAGGGACGCTTACTGCCTTTTTGAAACCACACAGCTGACCACGGGTTATGGAAGTCGATGACACTGATGGCTGTACTTTTTTTTTATGTGTGGCTAAATGAGGATATGTTCATATGAAGGGGGCAGCAATGTTGTGTGGAAACTGAATGGGATATTTTATTGGCCTGACACTGTGGGAGGGAGGTTTGAATATCAGGAACTAGTGGCAAAGAGCTGGGAATGCTCTGAAGGTGCTTGCAGTGACAGAAGAGTGGGGAACAAAGGCATGTGAATGATTTTTCACTGATGACATTAGGTCATGTGTGTGCTGGGACATAGAAACATAGAAACACAGAATTTGACAGTAGACAAGGACTGCTTGGCCCACCTAGTCTGCCCATTACCCTACCTGATGGATAAGCTGCAGATTCTAGTTAATCAACAGCTTATTTCCTCCTACCCGACTAGAATTGCCTTATGTCTGTCCCATGCATTCTTGATTTCTCCACTGTTCCTGACTCCACAACCTCCTCAGGAAGGCTGTTCCATGCAAACACAACCCCTCTCTATGAAAAATACTCTAACATTACCTCTGAGCCGTTCCCAATTTATCTTCAAATTGTGCTCTCTTGTTCTTGCACATCTTTTTTCTGAAAACTGCTACCCTCTTGTACTTTAATTCCCTTGAGATACTTGAAAGTTTCTATCATGTCCCCCTCTCCCTCCTTTCCTCAAGGGTTACATATTAAGCTGCTCTAGTCTCTCCTCATATGTCTTCTGGTGCAGACCCTGCACCATTTTGGTTGCACTCCTCTGAACAGCCTCCACTCTGTCTATGTCTTTACAGAGATTGGGTCTGCAGAATTGCACACAGTACTCAGATGGGGTCTTACCAACTGTCTGTACAAAGGGATAACAACTTCCTGTTTTCTACTGTTGATGCCTCTCCCTATGCATCCCAGTATCCCCCAGCCCTCCTTACTGCCTTCTCACATTGATTGCCCACCTTTAGGTTATCTGATACAATTACTCCTTGGTCTCTTTTGATTTTTGTTGTTGTTATTATCTCACCCCCCATTGTGTAATCTTCCCCTGGGTTTTGTTTCCCAGATGCATTACCTTGCACTACTTTGCACTGAATCTGAGCTGCCATATATTTGACCATTCCTCCCACCTTGCCAAGTCCCTTTCCATCCTTCCACCCCACCTTGTGTATCAACCTTATTGCAGATCTTGTGTCGCCTGCAAAGAGACATACTTTTCCTTCCAGGTGCTCTCCAATGTCACTTACAAAGACATTAAAGAGGACCAGTCCCAGTGATCAACCCTGCGGTACCCCGCTAGTTGCCCTCCTTTCGCCACTGTGGATTCCGTTTACTATTACCATTTGCGTCCTGTTGTCCAGCCAGTTTTTTATCCAGGCTACCACCTTGGGACCCACTCCAAGGCTGGCTAACTTGTATATTAATCTTTGTGTGAGACTGTGTCAAATGCCTTGCTTAAAATCTAGGTGGGTCATATCCATAGCCCTCCATGGTCTACTACTTTGGTCACCCAGTCAAAGAAATCTATTTGGTTCCTCTGACATGACCTTCCTGCTGTGAAACCATGCTGCCTTGGGTCCTGTGCCCCACTGGTCTCTAGGTACTCAACAATTCTTTCCTTCAGAAGTAATTCCATCACTTTCCCTACCACAGAGGTCAAACTGACAGGTCTGAGTTTCCTGCCTCTGTCTTGATCCCATTTTGTGAAGGGAATCACATCCACCTTCCTCCTGTCCTTGGGTACCACACCATCCTCCCATGATTTGTTAAAAGGGTAGTCAGTAGTTTCACTAGTTCTCCCCTTAATTCTTTTAGAATTCTGAGGTGAATTCCATCAGGCTCCATTGCTTTGTCCACCTTCAGTTTTAGAAGTTCTTTCAGAACCCTTTCTTCTGTGAAAGGACACTGAGATCGACCCCCTATCCAGAGTGCTTGTTAATTGGATTAGGCACCTCCCCTCCTCTTTTGTGAATACTGAGCAGAAATATTCGTTCAGTATCCCTGCTTTTCACTATCCCCTCTGTTCACTCACCGTTCATTCTATTCAACCTCACTATCTCTCCATTTGTCTTTCTATGCTCCCTGATGTACCAATAAAGGTTTTATCCCCTTCTTAACCGAGTTGGCTATCCTTTCCTCAGTTTGGGCCTTTGTATTCCTGACTTCCCTCCTGGCTTCCTTCTTCTTAACTGGTACAGCTGTCTGTCCTGCTCCTTCTGTGTTTCCTTAAACTTCCTGAATGCTATCTTTTTCTCCCTGACTTTCCCAGCCACCTCTTTTGAGAAACCATAGTGGCTTTTCTTTTGTTTTGATTTGTTTATGTGCTTCACACAAAGGATTTTTGCCTCTGTGATGGCAGTTTTGATGATTCCCATTGTTGCTCCACCCTCCTTCTAGCATGTTTGCTAGTGCTTTTCTGAGGCACTCTCCTATCTTGCCAAAATCAGCCCTCCTGAAGTCCAGTACCCTCACTTTTGAGTGGCTTGACTCTGTAGCTGAGTTTAATGTGAACCACACTGTTTGATGGTCACTTGTTCCCAGATGGCAACTCACTTCTAGATCTGAGATCCTCTCACTGTTCCCATTTGAGAGTGCAGAGATCTAAGATTGCTCCCTCATGAGTGGGTTCTGAAACTAGCTCTTTGAGGCATGCCACCTGTAAGGCATCAAGAATGGCCCTGCTCTTGGATGTGGCTGCAGCAAGTATGCTCCAGTTAACATCTGGCATATTCAGGTCTCCATCAACAGTATCTCCCTTTCTCTGCCATCCTAAGAATGCCTTCTATCATATCCTTGTCCATTCCTCCTCTGACCTGGGGTCTGTATACAACCCCTGCACAGATTGTGGTGCCACCTCCAGTCTCCAAGGTGACTCACAGTGCCTCCTCTCCTCCCTGTTTACTCTTTTGTTCAGTTGCTTTTATCCATTCCTTTACATGAGAGCTACTCCTCCCCTCTTCTCCCCTCCCAGGGCCGGCTTTAGAGTTTGGGGCCCCAGCAGAATTAGTGAAGTCATGGGGCCTCTCTCTGACCCACCTTAGCCCATGTGTTTTACTGTAGCCCATCAACCTTGGTGACAAGACAAAGTACCACACTTGCCTATAAGGAAAAAAGATTAGCTTAGGCCTTACCCCCAACTCCCAGCACTTGCTAACCCGGTTTACCAAGCTCTCGTACTCACAAGAAATGGACCAAATCTTGCATACCAGGTCCCTTTTATCGCAGAAGTCAGGCCCAATGGTCCTTTAGTTATTGGGCTCCCAGTTGGCTGAATGGTCTTCCAGCAGTCACAGTTGACTCACCCACATAGGGCCCCTTTAAACAACTCTTGAGATTGCACCTCATGTCCCACAGCCTCAGCAACTGCCCCCACTAGCCCCTTATACCCTCTACCTCTCTCCAACCCCATTTATGATAGCTCCCACCCATCCACATCTTGTGGATGAGCCTAATTTAGGCGGACCAGCTCACACCATCAAAGCCATTTCTGTCTGCCTCCAGCTGTTTGCCGTTCCTGATGAGGCAACAGTATCCTTTTTAACCATTATGTGAAATTTATGTTTTCTGTTACTCAGTTTACTTAAGTAGCCTTTGCTGTGTATGACTGTGATACACTAATCTGTCTACTGAAATTGTATTCATCCATGTAATCGTGTTTTAGTAATTTGTTTGCCTGTATTGCTACTTGTCATTGTATGACGTTGAACCTACACAAAAGAGTCTCCTGACTCATAGGTAATTGTAATCCAAGAATTAAATAAATACGTGCAAGATTTTATTTGTGGTGATACTATAGACAGGGAGAAATGAGCAGACTAGGTGGGCCAAGCAGCAGTTATCTGCAGCAAATTTTATATTTCTTTGTTTCTATGTATAGCTTTAGTATAATATAGCCAGTAGTATTTAAACATTTTTAGCAGGACACAGCAGTGTCAGTTCTTGGGGCTGTTCTTCCCATCCCATCCCATCCATTGATGCCTATCCACCTCATATTGACTGGATCACAGCTTGTTGAGGTATTTCATGACATATAACCAGAAGGATCTGCACAGTCCTTCACTGATGTCTTAAAAATATATTACGATAAAAATTGTTTAAAATGAATAAGGTAAACTTCTCTGGTTGGGGCCCCCATGAGCAGGGGCTCCCAGCAACTGCAGGGTTTGCTGGTGCCTAAAACCAGCTATGTCCTCCCTATCTCTCCTGTAGGTTACATACCCTGGTATGCTGACATCCCAGTCATGGTTCTCTATGTACTATGTTTTGTGACTGCTACGATATCCAGGCATCCCTCTTCCATCAAGGCCACCAGTTCAGGGAGCTTGTTGCCCAGGCTACAGGCATTGGTACTCATTATCCTCCATTTCCCGATGGCCTTACTTTTTTCCCCATCCCAGTCCTTCTTGCCTTTGTCACTTTCTCCATTTACCCTGCCTTTCTCCCTATTGACATCTCTATGTTGGTGTTTACTGCACTTACTACCATGACGTTTTTGGGGCTAGGATTTCCCTGCTCCTTTCCAGTGCCTCCCCTTGGCTAGTTTAAATACTTGCCAATGAAGCATATAAACCTATCACCTAGGATCCTGGTTCCTCCTGGACAGATGCAGCCCATCATGCCAGTATAGGCTTGCATCACTCCAGGTGGACCCTCAGTCCCCAATGAAGCCAAGCGCCTGAGTTCTGCACCAGCTTTTCAACCACTGATTGAATCTCATGGTGTGGAGCACCCTAGCCTCTCGTACGTCATAGACAGGCAGCACCTCCGAGAAGGTTACCATGTGTACTACTTGTCTAAGGTCCTCCCAATTCCACAAACTGTTCCTGCACTGCTCTGATTCCTTTCTTAGCCAGGTCATTTGTCCCTAGGTGGACAATGACATCCAGCTCCCTCCCTGTGCAGCTGCTCCGCAATCCTGAGGATTTGCTCCTGTCCCTCCAAGCCATGGTGCCAGGCAGGCACCTTACCTCCCTCTCCCTTCCTCCCCAGTTCTACCTTCCTAACAATGGAGTCCCCCACCAGGAGTTGTTTCCTTCCCCTGTGATGTCCCATGCCACCCTCCTGTGGGTCTCCTTTGTGGAGGTTCCCAGCATCCTCCTTGGTCTCCACTGTGGGTACCTCCATAAAGGAACCACTTGACAGATAGCATAGGAATTATGGAGAGGTACAGCTGGAGGATGCACCTCTGTTCCACCACCCTCACCCTCACTGGAGCCCACTGTTGTCCAAGCGCCTCTTTCTTGGCAACCTCTGAGGCAGCTGCAGTGGCCTCTGGTGGTCCCTGGAAGGAAGAGGGAGGTCCCATAAATCCAGGCCAACTCAGCCTGAGATGAGCAACTTCCCCCATCAGCCCAGAGAGGTGCCTGCAGATGGGACAACACCACATCCTCCAGAATGTCTCCCAGAAGACTGCTGCTCTACAGCCACTGCACTGCACCAGTCCCATCATGTCTTATTTCTGGCCCCTTCCCTATTGTTTGGAATCCTTACTTTTTCCCCTGTTTTTTTCCCTTCTCTCTACTTACTTACTGCCTCTGTGCCTTTAAGCTCCTGATTGTCCTGTTCTAAGACAAGAAGATCCTATATTTCTCAGTAGACCCCTTACTTGCTTAGAGGCAGACCTCCAGCAGCTACAGGGGCTGGAGAACTACTCTTGCCCTTCTAGGATGGTGCATCTTTGTTGGCTCTGTGATCACTCTTCCTGCTCCCAAACAGGAAGTTCCTGTTGTCAAAGCCTGCGCCTATAAAAGTAGAACTAGCTTTGGGTGGGAGGGTGGAGGGAGGAAGGTGGCAATATAGTTTTCAGAAGAGTTCTACTTTTTAGTCCCAGTAGAGAAGTCCAGTCACACAGCACTCCTTCCTTCTGGTATCCTCTGCCAAGCCTCTGACATAATCTTTCTAAGGCAGTGTTTAAATCTAATTTCCTTCTAGCTAAGCCACCCCCTACTTACTAGATCTTTCTACAAGTAATTTAAACTGCATAGCAATCAAGCCCTTCAGCCACCTGATATTAACACCTAGATAACTGTTCAGATAACCACTTTAACTAATTGAGACAAACACACTCATTTTTTTTTTTTTTTTTACCCTAAATTAAAGGTCCCAGTAGAAGAGTTCTACTTCTTTAGTCCCAGTAGAGAAGTCCAGTCACACAGCACTCCTTCCTTCTGGTATCCTCTGCCAAGCCTCTGACAGAATCTTTCTAAGGCAGTGTTTAAATCTAATTTCCTTCTAGCTAAGCCACCCTCCTACTTACTAGATCTTTCTACAAGTAATTTAAAATGCACAGCAATCAAGCCCTTCAGCCACCTGAGATTTACACCTAGATAACAGTTCAGATAACCACTTTAGCTAACTGAGACAAACACACAGATTTTTTTTGTTTTTTTTTTTTACCCTAAATTAAAGATCCCAGTAGAAGAGTTCTACTTCTTTAGTCCCAGTAGAGAAGTCCAGTCACACAGCACTCCTTCTTTCTGGTGTCCTCTGCCAAGCCTCTACTGGGGAGTGGCCACCCAGCTAGTGAATGAAGTGTCTTGCTTGGCAATAATGGGACAATTTATGCAGACTATCTGGCTAAGCCAATAACAAGCAGTTTATGCACAGAGGGTAACAGTACAGCAATTAAAAACAAGCAGAGTCACTGCAGTAATATGTTTGTTACTTGATGTTCTACAATAATCAGTCAAATGTTTGTAGGGCCCAAAGGTTGCAACTATCTAGCTAGGTAGATAACAAGCAGTTTATGCATTGTGGGTGACTGTACAGCAGTTAAGAGGAAGCAAAGTCCCTGGGAAAATCTGTACACTATGTGATGTACTACAATAATCAAGCAGACATACAGGTTTGTCTATAGGACCCAAAAGGTGCAACTATCTACTTAGGCAAAATAATAAACAGGTAAATGCATAGAAGGTGACCTTACAGCTGGACATATGTCTATAGGATCCAAGAGGTGCAGCTATCTAGTTAGGCAGATAACAAGCAGTATGTACATAGGAGGTGAGTGTACTGCATTTTAAAACTAGCAGATCCACAAGGTGCAACTATCTAATTAGGCAAATAACAGGCAGTTTATGCATGAGGTGATTGCGCTGCAGTTTAAAACAAAGAGACCCAATGGTGCAACTACCTAGTAGAGCAAAATGACATATCTGTGGGCTGACATTTGCAGTACAGTGCTAACACCTCTTTAGTAGGCAGGCTGACAGTACCAGTAGAAAGTCAGAGTTTGTGCAGTGCCAGGATGCCAGGTGTCTGTCAGCAGAAGCAGCAATACATCAATGAGTTAGTATGCCTGGTGTGGTAACATAAGCTAACTGATTCAACTGTAAGGAGTATCTGTGATTTCAGAGAGCTGTGTGGTGGGTCTTCACAGGGAAGAACATCAATTGTTAGTTGGTCAGAGTAACATGCTGCTGACTGTCTTGATGGCTGACTCCCAGACAGACTCCTGATGTCCTTTGCTCAGGTCGTTTGTGCGAGTGCCACAAGCAGAAGGGCTGCTTGAAGTGACACAGTTAAAGGCAGGGAGTGACCCACCTTGGAGCCCCCTACTTGGCTGGAGGCAGAGTCAATCAGTTGGGAGTCTTTGTTTCGTGCTTCATGCCAGTGGAGCACCACAAGAGCTTCAGTGGCCACTGATAAGGAGGAGTAGATGCAGCAGGACCCCTCTCAACCTCCGTAGTGAAATTCTCAGTGTGATTGCTAGTGATGGTGTGTAGGAGAACCAGGAGTGTGCCTGAAAATTTAAAGGGACATTGTCCTGCCTGGAGCCTCCTGATTGGCTGGAGGCAGAGTCAATCAGTTGGGAGTTTTTATTCCATGTTCCCACCAGTAATGCACCATGGAAGCTTTGGCAACCATTGAGGGAGAGAGAGAGATACAGCTAGACACCTTCTCAACCCCTGTACTGGAATACTTGGTGCAATCACTGTGTTGGTGCAGCAGCAGAACCAGGAGGGTGCAAGAAAATTTAAAGGGACACTGTCCCACCCTTGAGCTCCTGACTGCCTGGAGGCAGAGTCAATCAGTTGACAGTGTTTTCTTCTGTGCTCCACACCAGTGGAGCACTGTGGGAACTTCTGCAGCCATTGGGGAAGGAGCACATGCAGCAGGAACCCCCCCTGACCTCTGTAGTGGAATCCTCAGCCAGATTACTGTGGTGATGAAACCCACATTTGAAACACTGCCCCTGAAGAAGTCATAATGGCAGTACATAGGGGTGTCTTAGTCTATGCCTCTTGGAAGGTAGTCCTGCTCTTTAACAGAATAGATTTCTAAACTTCAGTTCTGGTGTGTATGCTTTTTGTTTTCTATTAAGTTTATCTGTAGTTGGCAGCACATTAAGTAGACAAAGGTGTGCATTTCACTTTGAATTTCAAAGATGGAGATGGCAAAGAGTAATCAAGTAACAGGTAAGTGGGAGGCTGTGTGGATCAAAGGTAAGGTGCCAATCAGGCCAGGGATGACAGACTGAGAGAATGGAGAACTAGGAAACATGGAGCAAGATGAGTTGAAGCTGAAGAGAAAGGAAGAGGAGAATGATAAAGAAACAGAATGGTAAGCATATTCATGAAACACAGTAAAACCCAAACCAAAAAATGAAGTGTTTATGAATGATCTTGCATGATTTGTAAGAGTAACATGAGAAAATGTACTTTGTGTCAGAATGTTGCAAGTTATTTGAATGGCTGTTCAGAATTGCATTGGATACACAAACTGCCATTTTCTTGCTTGAATAAATGCAGATTCATTGCACATACAAACACGATTTTTCTAGATCACAATTTAAGTTTTAACACTAGTCAAGAAATATATGTGCTTAAAATGTAGTGTGGTAAAAAATATTGCTATAGTACATTACATGTCTGCAAGAACAGCGTAAGAGAAAATCCTGTAATTACACTAGTGAAGAACCATGTAAGTACAAAATGTATAGTGTTTATGGATTATGGTACAGAATGAGATATTGCTAGAATTGTGCATGGAAGATTGTTCTACTGTGTATACATACAGGAGAGAATGCATGTCTTCAAAGTACTGGCACAAATTGTTAGGTACAATCTGATCTACAAAAAGCTGCATGCACCTCAGGAAAAAAACTTTCATAAATGCACGATTTAGGTACTGTTCAGCTAATATTACATACATCTTTCTTAGATTTCTACTTCCTGTCATAACTAAGGACATTTGTATGAAAGCAGTAAAACATGAAAATCCATTACAGTTTATTTTCTCTTGTTTCTTGTTCCCCACTTGAATTTGTATCCTCAATAGCTACCTCATGTAATCATGGTAATGACTGCAATGTCACAGGTAGAGTGAAGTGTTATGGCTTCAGATGTATGCTAATACTTATGTTGAGACAACTCTATGAGTTGCAGCAGTAGTCTTTTCTATTGCAACCAAAAATACTGGGAGCGAATGAAGGCATTTCCTTTTAAAAATGTAAGAAACAGATGCCGGCCTGGTGGCAGGGAGGGCTGAGGTGCTGGACACCTTATCTCCTGCCACACTTATGGGAACTGAGGAAAGGAATGGACTTGGTTGCTCAGGGCCAGTGGGTAGAGGAAGGATCGAGCATCCATAAACAGATCTCATTCCTCAGAGAGGGAGAGTTAGTGTGGTGTGCTGTTTGCTTGACACCTTGCGGTGGCTGGTGCCAACACATGCCATGCCACCACATAGGAACAGATCCTACATTCAGGACATGGGGCTGTCTCTTGGAGAAAGAGCTCGAACATTGCACTCATTGCACATCTGTGGGTACAGGAAGAAAATTGGAGGAAACCACCCCAGGCAGCAGGATGGCGACTGACCCTCTGCAGGCCCCACACCAGTGGCCCGGAACAACCATAGTCCTATGGCAGAGATGCTGATAAAGGTAAGTCCCAGAGGAGACAGTGATGGGGTTAGGGAGGGTCAGTTAGAAGGGGCTGCCAGGAAAAATCAGGAGATAAAATGCATACAGAAAAATATGTAAGAAACATGTAAATATTGATCAAGATTGTTGCTTGTGTATTGGTTTATGTAGTTTTTTAGCAAGACACTTGAACAATATAATGTTTCTGGCTCAGCAAGTTGCACTCCTTCTCCTGGAGACAGGCAATTGTACGTTGTAGCCCCACATCAGAAACATGTATTGTAAAACCAAAACAACAGTGCAGTAACCCGTGACGCATTAATTTTTCTTTTATCTCATGATACTGGATATTCATTTTTCTTGCATAACATTTTCATGCAGGGAAAATGTCACCATTCTTATATATTCCTTATGATAATTCTTCCATAAAACCTTGTATGTACCTTGCATAATCCAGCATATATCTTTGCATGTTTTTTTTTAATTCTGTTTATCACCTGGATAAGAGGCACAGGACGTAATCCCCTTCTCTCAGTGCCTGTACCACCCACTGCATCCACCATAAGTCGCCTAGACTAGGAGGACTGCAGCTTGCCCTGCAGTAGGGCTCTCTGAAGAGAGAGACCAAGATTCACCTTGTGGCCACAACTGAGGCTGCACTTAGGGAGTCATTCAGGTGGGGGTCCAGGGGCAGAGAAACATAGAAACATAGGGAGATAAGGACTGCTTGGCCCATCCAGTCAGCCCATTTCCCTATCTACTGGATAAGCTACAGATCCTAGTTAACCAACAGCCTACTTCCTCCTACCCCTCAACTAGAATTAACTTATGTCTGTCCCATGCTTTCTTGAATTTCCCACTGACCTCCTCAGGAAGGCTGCTCCATGCATCCAACACCTCTCCATGAAAAAGTACTTCCTCACATTGCCCCTGAGATGTCCTCTCTATCTTCAAATTGTGCCCCTTGTTCTTGCACACTCTTTTCTGAAAGATGCTACCCTCTTGGAATTTGTTGATTCCCTTGTGGTACTTGAAAGTTTCTATTATGTCCCCTGCCTCCCTCCTTTCTTCAAGGGTATACATTTTAAGCTCCTTAGTTTCTCTTCATATGACTTCTGGTGCAGACTGTGCACCATTTTACTTGCCTTCCTCTGACTGCTCTATCCTGTCTATGTCCTTGCAGACATGAATGGCCCAAGGGTTTTCTGGCTTTGTTTCCTGGAGGCGGCATGTACAATGATGAGAGCATGGAATGTGCACTTCTGCATATGCCTCACAAGCATCTGCAGTCACTTTCTCCACTTAGATGTGGTCCCAGCCTGGTGTACACCCATCTCCCTGGGTGTCACTGGTTTCATGTGATAGTGGTGATCAAAAAGCATGAGGATGAAAACAGTGAAGGGAAAACAGTGTGGTCACACACGGCAAGTGTTAAAAACAGTGATTACCAAAATGGTGACAACAGTGCCGCAGTGACTTTTTATGGGATACTTTGCCCCTGCACCCCTTTCTAAATATTGTCAACACTGGGTGATGCAACTTGGGCAGGGGAAAAGCCGAGATCTCAGTTTCGCAATAGCTGTTTTTTCCACTCACCCTATGTGGCCATGCTGTTTTCAGTTGCTGTTTTCATCCTCACTCTTTTGTGATCAACATCTTTACAGGACACCATGTCACCATATGCCAGGTATCAAAGCCCACCCCTGCTGGAAGAGGAAAACAGTCCCTGGATGCTTTATCCTACTTTCCAGGCCAACCTCTAATGTTCTACATATGGAGATGATAGACTGGTGAAGAAATCAGAGGAATGAGAGCAACAGTGCTGTTAAGGAGTTAAAAGTCATTGCATAACAAGTGAAAATAGATTTGTATTGAGGCTAGTGAGAAGGATCATTTGATGGCACAATTTTCATGTGTTTTGGCCAATTCAGAAGTTGTTTGTCCATAGGCACTGGCAGAACCCCAATTAAATAAAATGTAAATAAACTATTTCATCTTAGTCAGTAAGCCAATCCTATAAAAATAATTTGCATAAATATGTTCATACTCCCATCGTGCCCATCATTACAAACTCAACCAACACCAATGGCAAACCACAACCACTTCCCACCCTAAAACTATCTACACCTACACTCAGAACTGGACACCATCAGTGACCGCCTCCCCAGTTAAATTCGCATGGACAGCTAAACAGTCCAAGCCTCCCCTTATTTACTACCAGTGGGATCCTATGCAAAAGATAAGGTGGTAGATTTTAAGTCACACATGGCTAAGATAGATTGGAGCTACCTGTACAACACCCATGATATTGACTCTCTTTTTTTTTATATATAGAAATGTATGTGCCTTTTCCACAGTTTTTGCCCTGACCTGGGACCCCGCAGACATGCACATATGTGCACATGGAGGCACACACATACATTGGGTACCAGCTTGGCCCTTCCACTCCACCCCTGGCAATCACTGCCACCCTTCCACCTACACATCCTATCAGACCTTCACCTGATGCAAGCGGAACTATGGGAAGGGTGGATAACATCCTAGGAGGGAAAAGCTGCCTTGAGGCTGCCTGATCCTGCTCCTCCATTTCCCCTGTGCTGGCTCCCCTAATGACCCAAGGTCATTCCTAAACATGGGTCTCTGGCATGGCATGAGGTAAGGTGTCCAGCACCTCAGCTCTCTGCATCACCGGACTGGCATTGACACTGCTTTTGACTTCTTTATAAATGAATTCACTGCAGCTTATGACAAATCGGTCCTCTCAAAAGCACATGGTACAACGTACCTCTTTTGGTTGGATCAACCCTGAACTCCTAGCCCACATGTGAAAAAGGGAAAAACCTGTGGTGTCGAGAGAGAGAAACAGGGTCAACTGTGGACCTACAAAGGTACAAAAAGTACAAAATAGTAAGCATCCATAAGATAAGGTGGGCAAAATCTGAATACTGCCAGCAGAAAAAAACTGCCTAAAAACTGGGTGTGCTATGTAGAACCAAGCAACAGGTAAAACAAACAACTCCCAGCAGCACCCACTATAAAGACCAGACAAAAACAACTAGTAAGCAAAATAACAAATAGTTTTATTTCAAAGTGTGCATACAACTCTTACCAGGAGAAATATCCAAGTCTGAATGGAACTTTGATGTTATGTCCTACATTAAATAGTGACTTAATTGTTTCATCTAGCAATGCAACACTGTAATGTTTTGTAACTTTCTGTAATAGTTTTTTATTTTTCCTCTCAGGTCTGGTCTGCACCAGAACTAATCACAGCTCCTGTAGTGGTGACCCCAGAATAAATGCACTATGAATTAAATAAGCACATCAGAATATTTAGAAGCCTTTAACTAAATGGTACAGGATAAAATCTTGTGCTGACTGTAAAGAAGATTTATACAGAGAATGGAACAAATCAAGTTATAAAATCTCTACAGTATATAGGAAATAATGTTTAATGTTTTTTCTGATTCTCTTTTAGATATACAGATACAGGGAAGTCTGATCCAAGGCCAAAGCTGTCCTATAAGTTGGTGATTACCCCTAACTTGTTGTTGCAACTTAAGTTTCTAAATAATGTATATAGAGATGCATATTTTAGTATTTGTATGTAACTTTCACTACAACGTTTTTAAAATATAGTCTCAATTGTCTATTCAATTCTGACATGGATTAATGATGTCATTGTTATAGCTATATATAAAGTGACTGGTTTTGCTGTGTGACATGCCTTTTGAAAAGGAACACTTTTCCAAAACGTGTCAAGGCATTTTTGTTTTTATGGCACCTCAATATACTATGGCACTAACCTGATAATTGGGAGCTACGCCCTTACTATCTGTTGGTGAGTGCTTGATTATTTTGTTGCAATATATTCTACTTATCCTTAGCACCCAGCCCAGTACATTCTTCTTGTTTGTTGCACCTGTTTATTTAACATATTTATCAGGATTAGGTGTTTGAAAATGCTATACTTTTTGTGGTACTGGCAATACTAGATATGACTGTTTTTAAGTAAAAAGGGAGGTCACTTGTATTCATTTTTAATGCATCTCTTCCTCTAGTATGTATTTAAGTGTATAACCCTTTAAGCACTCTGTTGAAATTGATTTGTGCACTGTGTGGTCACCTACTCCTGATGCTGCCTTCTGGCAAAAACGGTAGGAGGTTGAGGGTTTCCACCTGTTCTCCTGGTAAGAGGTTTTATGCACACTTTGGAATAAAACTATTTGCTGTTTTGTTTACTTAATTGATTTTATTGTCTGTTCTTTATGGTGGGTGGTGCTGAAGTCATGTATTTTGCCAACATCCACATACTGCAAGGACCAGCAATCCAAAAACTGGAGTAATGGGAAAACATGTTGGGAGAACTTATCTGAGTTCCTAGCTGAGGCTGAAAAACAGCTCTCTAAAATGCTCAAAATTAATGGAGCTGACATTCTGGACCTAATAGAGATAGCAAACAAATTTAGCACAGCCCTTAAGGACCTAAGCTCTGTCATCTCCGCCAGTCCCGTGCAGGGGTCATGTGATAGTGGTGGCACTGCAGCCTTATGCAAATTGATCCAGATCTGGGGCACTTTAAATTCAATTTCAAACCTGTTTCAACAGAAAATACCTAAACATTGGCAAAATAGTCATAGTTAAAACCAGGATGTGGACAATGTGTTAGATATGAAGTTGCCTGCCCAGGCCCTTAAGAACATATCAGCAGAAGGGGACTCTATGACCCATCTAGTCTGCCCAGATTGCCTACTCTCCTATTCTGTTCTTCTTCCAAGATTACTGCAGTACTTGTCCCACACTAGCTTAAAAGCAATGAGTGTTTTGGCTGTCACAACCTCTGGGGTAAGCTATTCCAAGGGTCCATCACCCTCTCTGTAAAGTACAGTTTACAGAATGTTGGTTTTAAACTTACCCCCTGTTAGTCTCAAACTGTGCCCTCGTTCGCATGGTCTCAGTTTTGTGAAAGAGGTTTTCTGTTTGTACCTTATTTATGCCCTTATGTATTTGAAGGTTTCTATCATATCCCCTGTTTCTTCTTTGCTCGAGGGAGCACATTTGCAGTTGCTGTGTCTAGGTTCCTTGTCTGGTGCAGTTCCCACCATTTTAGCAGCTTTCCTCTGTAATAGCCTCTAAATGGACTCTGTCCTTTTTAGGTATGGCCTGCAGAACTGTACAAGTATTCTAGAAGTGGCCTTACCAAGGACCTGTACAGAGGAGTATGACCCTCTTGCTTCCTACTTGTAATGCCCTGTCGATACATCCAAGGATGCTACTAGCTTTCTGTGCTGCCCTTGAGGAAGTTTCCTCCCATATACAAATTATTAAATTTATCCTGTGATATTCCCTGTCTCTAGAGTATGGAAAACTGCGATGGTCATGCCTGTTTTCAAAAAGGTGACTGCTCCAACCTGGCAAATTACAGATCAGATTCAATCTCTCCCTTAAAAAGGGACTCCCACCAAAAATACTACATTGCAGAATTAGAATAAGCATACCCCAATAAATCTCATACCAAAATTAGCTTTCTACATTACTTCACTTTAAAATTATGAACTATTTTGTAACCTTGATTTCACTGTCTATTCAAAAAGCCAGTTTCAGTGAAGAGCCACTGATAATGTTACATCCTGAACTCACAGTCCCATCCTTCCTTTCTGCAACACTGTAGGACCTGCTTCTGCAAAGTTTAAGAAACTGTAGCTATAGACTCCTTAAAAAAATTTATTTATTTATTTATTTACGAGTTTTACCAGGGAAGGCATACTGGAGAACATATGCTCGATTCCAGATGCGTCCTGAAATTGACATAGTGTTGTCTGCACTCTGCAGTGCTTACATTTTAGAATGTTAAGGTGCATGGCACCTTACTTTAGAACATGTCAGGAGGTGGCTTTGGAATGCAGCACTGAATCAAGACATAGAATGTCAAGGTGGTGAACAATTTTAAAATATTTAAGGGCAGGGGACATGCAACCTTGGAATGTGCAGGATGTGCCATTTCAAAATGTGGTGGGACAATCAATCTCACAATGCAACAGAGACACACATCTAGGAATTTGGTGGGGACTGAAATTTCAGAATATAGTGGGATGTGTGTTGCTGGAATGTGACGGGACACACCATATTATTCTGAAATTGCTTGTCACTGACATATTGCAGAATTGTACGCAACCATCATATTTCAGAATTGTGTATCACATTCCCTGACATTCCAACATTGTGCCCAAGCCACATTCTAAAATTATGCATCCCTGCCACATTCCAAAACTGCACACCTCACCCATTCCCAGATTGTGCATCCCTGCAACATTCTGAAATGGTGCATCCCCACCAAATTCTAAACCTGCACATCCACACCAAGTTGTGTTTCAATGCCACATTCCACAATTTTCACTGCCACGTTCCCAAATCGTGTATCACTGCCAATTCCAAAATTATGTGTCACTGCCACATTCCAAAATTGAGCATCACAACAACATTCTGAAACTGAGTGTCACTGCCACATTTTAAATCTATGCATCACCACCACATTCTGAAATTGTGCATCATCATCCCATTCTGAAATTGTGCATCAGTGTTGCATTCCGAATTGTGCATCATTACCACATTCCAAAATTGTGCTTCACTGCCATGTTTGAAATTGTGCATTGCCACTACATTCCAAAATTGTGCATCACCGCTGCATTCTGAACCTGTGCATCACTACCGTATTCCAAAATTTGTGTCACCACTGTATTACAAAATTGTACATTACATCACATTATGAACTAGTGTGTCACCACCACATTCTAAACCTGTGCATCACCGCTTGCATTCCGAACCTGTGTGCCACTGCCACATTCCAAAATTGTGCATCACTCACATTCAGAAATTGTGCATCACCACTTAATTCCAAACCTGTGCTTCACTGCTGCATTCCAACCTGTGTGTTACTGCCACATTCCAAAATTGGGTATCACTGCCACATTCTGAAATTGTGAGTCACCACCGCATTCTGAACCAATGCTTTACCCATGCATTCCAAAACTGCACATCACCACAGCATTCCAAAACTGTGCATCACCACCACATTCCAAAATTGTGCATCACAACCACATTCAGAACCTGTGTGTCTCCACCATTCTGAACCTTTATGTCACTGCCATATTCCAAAATTGAGCATCACAACCACATTCCAAAATTGTGTGTCACCACCTATTCTGAAATTGTGCATCACCACCTCATTCGAAATTAAGTGTTCCAACTACTTTCTGAGAATTTGTCATTGCTGCATTCCTCAATTGAAACCTGGTGACATTTTGAAATCTCATACCTGCAGTATTCCAAAATTGCACACAACTTTTCATTCTAAAGCTATGTTTGCCACTGCATTCTAACCTCTGTTACATTCTGAAGTACTGTATCATGCATCTACACATTATGGAAGTGCATGTATGACCTACCCAGTGTCAGTTTTCCATTTTCAGGTGTTTACCACAACTGCAATTTTAAGTAATATAGGAGAAATAAGTCATAAAAGGTAGCTTGCAGTGAGGACTAGGTTGTGAGTTCATGTTATGACATCATTAATAGCTCTTCTCCGAAACTGACTTTTTGAACAGGCAGTGAATTAAGGGTTACAAAATTACATGTAACTTTTAAAGTAAGTAACTTACAGATCTGATTTTTGGCATGAAGCTGGTTGAGGATATGTTGATCCAAATTCTGAATTTATTGATGCCATAAATGTTGGCTGCAGTCCATCTTTAACCAAGACCCTGTAGTGAATCATAGCAAAATAACTTGTCCCCTATTTGGGAAAATGCAATATCCATTGCACACAACAGCATGAATTCAAGAAGCTCCACCTCACCAGCACTACCCTTATAGAGTATACTAACTACCTGCATGAGGCACTTGACAATGGTCTCTTGGTGGAGCCATCTACATTGACCTGACTAAGGCCTTTGACCTTGTCACTTACAAAATGCTGCTTGGCAAACTCCTCTCCCTTGGTCTGTCTCTCAAGACACAGTAGCTTGGTGCCAAAGGTACTTCACTGACCACTCCAAGCATGTAAAGATTGAAGGCTGTCTATCAAGTAACAGGAGTGTCACCATAGGCATGCCCCAAGGATCAGATCTTTGTCCCTCCTATTTAGTCTGTTCAATAACAGTCTTCCAGAGGCCTGCCAGTCTTCTAGGGTACTCCTTTATACTGATGATGCTGTCATTTACACCAGCAGTGATGATCATAGTAAAATCTCTACTGACCTCTAAATCAACTTTGAATCATTATAGAAATAGATTATGTATGACAAACTTGTCTTGAACTACCAAAAAACCCCAAACATGTTATTCTCAGGATTGCAGAGGAAAAAAGTCCTGCCACTAGTCATCCTCTATGAAAAGGACATAAACTATAAAAGTAGAACTTTTAAGTCCTTGGCGTCACTGGATGATACCTATCAACCTCCCTCACATGAACAATATTGTTAACATAGCTAACAGAATGCTTGGTGCACTGTACAGGAACCAACTCTTTACCATCGAAGCCAGGGTCTTGCTGTATTCAGGATGGTCCTATCACTCATTGATTAGGGCCTTCCATTTTATGCAGCTGCAAGTGGCTCTGTACTACATAGAGTCAGGGTATTTCATAACAATGCATGTCACCTTGCATTGGGAGCTGACAAGCTGGTCCATAGCTGCTCCCTATATTCCTTCACCAATTGCTTATCCTTCAGGGAAGATTAAAATATCAAGCCTCTTCTTAAAAAAGGCACTGAAGGATCTTTTTCCCATGGCTATGCACAATTGCTTACACCCTGTTACCAATCAATATTATATCAGGAGTATGACTAGGGATGGCATAGAAAACCATTCTGGAGAACAAACCTTGGGAAACTGCTCCTTTGCTGTAAGGGCATCCATGTGGCTGAATGTATTACCTGAATCCCTGCTAAGTTTCCCCACAACTGCCCACTTCAAAAAACACTCTGAGAATAGGCCTCACCTCAAGTTCCAAATGTACCTGCTTCAGTTAATCTGTACACCCAACTTGCACTGTAACACTTCTATTGATACTGTAACAGCAGTGTTCCATTCTTGTAACTAGGTATCCTGTTGTTTGTTATTGCACTGCTCTGGAGCTGCTGTTTGGGTAATCTTACTTCTGGAATCAGATGTGGAACCTTTGTAAAAGAGTACCTGTGCTCAAAGGTATTTTCAGAATGAATAAAATAAATTAAAATAAAATAAATAATATTTGTTTAACCATTTGTTATTTCTCACTATGTATGCAGTTTATAGCTTACATGGTGTAGTAGACTTGTTTCTACTGGGCTATTATGGCACCTTTTGGGACTGTGCAGTCTTTTCCAGCTTCTCAGCAAGTATGGTGGCCATGGCTTCTCCACAAATTCCTTCTCTTTTCCTATGTAGATGGAGATTATTTATAGGTTGTATGTAGTCTATTTGCAGGTTCTGAGTGAGGGTGTGCATGGTTCTAGGGTGTTCTAGGTGTGGAGTGGTTGTGGTTTGTCATTGGTGTTGGTTGAGTTCACAGTGATGGGCATGGTGGAGGTATGAACTTAATTACGCATAATTATTTTTACAGGATAGGTCCACTGACTAAGATGAAACATTTTGTTTAACTGGGGTTCCTGCTGATGCTGAGCAGGCACATATAAGTTACAAGACATACAGATCTACTATATCAATGCTGACAGCAACCTATACTGGGGCAAGGGTTGGGGCCATGATTAAGACAAACAGGTTAGTATTGTGAGGGGAACAGATGTCTATGGAGTAGAGGGTTGTTTGGCTAATAATAATATGTAATGTAGATAAGCTGACAACCTAGTGATGGAAGATATATTGTGATAATATATGAGGTAAGTGATGGACCATGTTTCTGAATGCCCATAGGGATGATCAGGTGATTTATTTGTTTATTTATTTAGCTTTGTTTACTGGGTCAGTGCACTGTCAATGAGTGCCTTTTTCTAGGCACGACTCTGTGCAATAGCACAGACAGGGCAGTACAGCATCATAACTGAGATGAAGTCGAAATGGACAGTATTAATGTAAAATACCTATTACTGAAGATGACAAATATGAACAGGAGTTTACAAATGTGAACAGTAGCAGACACAAGTTTTGTAATGGAATGCATAAAGAAAGCATATGAACAATTTCAAAATACAATGAGGGTAGAAGACAGTTAAAAAACTACAGTCACTAGCAAGTGTAATGGGGTGAAGTACATATACTAGGGTAGTAGTACACATACACTGGTATGATAGCTAGGGTGATAAGCAAGTGTGCATGCAGTTTGGAGAGGGAAGAGCGAGGGAGAGATTAGGATTAAATGAGTAATAGGAGTAATAAATCAGGGTAGTAGTACTACACATAGGTAGTATGATAGATGGGGTGATAAACGTGCAACTGCACATGTAATTTGGACAGGGAAGAGCGAGGAGAGATTAGGATTAAATGAGTAATAGGAGTAATAAATCAGGGTAGTAGTAGTACACATAGGTAGTATGATAGATGGGTGATAAACGTGCAACTGCACATGTAGTTTGGACAGGAAGAAGCGAGGAGAGATTAGGATTAAATGAGTAATAGGAGTAATAAATCAGGGTAGTAGTAGTAGTACACATAGGTAGTAGATAGATGGGGTGATAAACGTGCAACTGCACATGTAGTTTGGGCAGGTAAGAGTGAGAGGAGGGATATGGATAGGGATAGGAAGAGTGGGGATTAGCAGGAGGCAGTTGCAGGCATAGGATGAGGAGTAATGAATTTTCAAAAGCTTAGTAAAGGCTGACAGTGTGGGGTGTTTTTGGTAGGATGGGTATGCAACTTCATATTGAGGCAGCACTGTAACTAAAGGAGCATTGTCTCATGTTAGTATAAAACAGAGGTATTGCAATGTTGTTGGTAGAGACAGAATGGGATGTGGGCAGGTCAATGAATGAGATTTGATTAGCTAGGTAGGCAGGGGTGCCTGGTTGCAATTTTATTTTAATGAGCCTGCCACGGATTAGATATGCATTAAGGTCAGCAAGTAGCCAGTTTAAGAAATTTAGCATGAGACAGTGGGGGCATGAACCCACTACCAGAGGCAAATTTTGCAATTTTATGATATAAGGTATGCTTCTAGGCCACATTGACAGTGATGGCAAAAGAAAGCAGTGAGGAGCCGATTTTAGGTGGATGTCCAGATTCATGTTTGATGTGGTCAGACCTAGAGGGTTCACCAGGGATAAACAATTTACAATTAAACCAATATTGAAATATGTTACAATTGATAATTTAAATATTGACAATCATTGATTTGAAATAATTCCAAAGTAACAATTGCCACAATAAGAATGGAGAGAAAGTTAGTAACATTGAACTACTCTGTTATACAAGATGTCATCTCCCAGAAGAAATCTTAGTTAATAGAGAACCTCAGCTACTAGTTCTGCATCAAATAACATACTGGAAGAAGGTTGTCCCTATTCTAAACAAGCATTTGTCAATACCGAATGTTGTCTCACTGGCATTGGCAGTGCAGGAGTTAAAGATGCATAATAGGAATGGCAGTGAAGTAGGAAACTGCGCCAACCCCACCCACCCTGCAGAGACTAACAGGCGCCGGGTGTGCCTTTGGGACATAAGCTATAGCCATGCCATTCTTCCTTACCCTACCCTGTAGACACTGACAAGTGTTGTGGTGTGCTTTGGGGTCTTTGGGCCTTATACTTACCCCCATTCCATAAGGAAATATGCAGAGATGGGTGCAGTATAGGAGAATGGAGTGAACGTTAGGGCCGAACATTCTAAGGCACACCTCAATGTCTGTCACTGGCTGCAGGGTGGGGTGTGACTGGCCTGAGCATTACAGTCAATGATCCCAAGTCACACCCCTGACACCTGGCAGTCTCTCTACAGGGTGGGGTGTTACAGTTGGAAACCCTAATGTTGTAGGGCGTTTGTTGGTATTTTCACCCAAATTTTCAACATAGGCTTTTTGTGACCCCACCTCATGAAGAGTGGCACAATCACTTTGTTAGCTGAAAGATGGTTTTGCACAGCAGCTATGCCATTTGGCGACACAGGGATGAAAACACATTTTGGGCAGGATGTGGAAATGACAACTGTATGGTTCATGAGGAGGCATGCAAAATGGCAACGTTGAAAATCTGGGTGAAAATATGAAAAATTGGTGAAGTCATGAGCATGCATAGGAACTGCACATCACACATCCGTAACCCAATTATTTTTGGAGTTTTTAGCCACATTTTCAACATAGGCATTTTGGACCTCCCCTCATGAACAGTGGCGGCGAGTTTGTTCATCTGTCCCAAAGTTGATTTCCCACAGCGACCATGCCATTGTGTGCCACAGGTGTGGAAACACATTTTGGGCAGGCTGTGAAAAATGACAGCTGTACTGTTAATAAGAAGGTGTGAAAAATGCCAGTGTTGAAATTCTGGCATGAAAATATTGCAAATTTGCAAAGTTACAAGATGATGTGGAAACTACAATACTACTTGCAACGCAGTAATTTTATGGACTTTTTATCAAATTATCAACATAGGCATTTTAGGACCTCTGCTCATGAACAGTGTCACCGTCATTTTCAAACTGTCCTGAAACTGATTTCTGCACAATAGACCGCGCTATTCTGTGCCAGACCTCAAGGATAACACATCTTGGCCAGGATATGTAAAATGACAGCTGTACTGTTCATAAGGAGGTGTAGAAAATGCCAATGTTGAAAATCTGGAGTGAAAATATTACAAATTCATGAAGCTACGATTGTGCGTGGAAACAGCGCAATGCACACTTGTAAACAGCTATTGTTTTGATTTTTTCACCTAATTTCCAACATAGGCTTGTTTGAGAACCCCTTCATGAACAGTGGCACTGTCGTTTCATTACTCAGTCCCAAAAGGTTATTCCATGCAGTGATCACGAAATCACGCTTTCGGGACAGAATGTCACCATGACAGTGACTGAATTCATGAGGAGGGGTCCCAATAATCCCATGTTGAAAATTTGTGCAAAATTCCCAAAATGCCAGAGATATACACCAAAGTTGAAAAAAAACTATTTATGCCATTATATAGCTTACCAGCATTTTTTCAGTTCGTGGTCGCTCTTTGAAGAGTGCAGATGTTTTCCTGTCCACCCAAGATCATCGCACCAGACTCTGGAGATAAGTATGGGGTGAGGGGTGTGGGGAGTGTAGGTGCACAGAGGGTGGGTGTGGGTTTGGGAGGGGGCAAGGAGACTGAGAGGGACCGTTTTCTTCTCACAGGGTTAAAAAAACATTGCCAGACAGTTTTTATTTTTCAGGGGATTTGGCATGCTGAAGTGGGCTCCGAGTGTGCCACCTAAGTGTTTTTGGGGGATGCTGCTGGCTGACAGGGATTGTGCACCCCTGTCAGCTCCATACCAAAGGGGGGCAAGAGCTGAGGGAAATTGGGCACCCCTCTTGAACATAACAATGAGGGGGTGCATTATGCCGATGGAGAGTGGGCCCCCATCGGCACATACACTAGGTCAGGGCATGCCGACAGGGGGATTGGGCACCCTGAAGTCAGCACTGTGGCAGGCAGTGTGCCGCTATGTTTAATGTACTTTTCACCAGGGAAAGCACGTTGGGAGGTGCCACTGCATATGACGAGCTTTGCTTGCATTGCAGCGGACCTTTCCTTAGATGTGCTCGCCACATTATGTATTCCTGGTGTGGCACCGCATGCAGGCTTATTGGGGAATGAGGGATGCACCTATTGATCCATGCCCTGCATTCACCCAACAGTGACTGTGCTTCCAACTTACATAATGCAATATGTTGGCTGGCTAAGCACGAGCCAAAATAAAATGATAGGATTCCTGCCAGTCAATGGCAGAAAAGCAATTATGTGAATCTGACCTTTGAGTAAATTCATAATTACTGATGCCAAGCTGAAGGTGTCTAGATACTGTGAATGCTCACTTTCATTTACAGACTCTTGAGCTGAAAGATGGATTACTTTATTTACATTAAATGTTGCAGTGCTGTACATGTGTAAGCCAGACTGTGGTGTAAAATATAAGATCCCCAAACAATACAGCAATACAATAAATAGCAACAAATACAGTCATGTTGAAGGAGAAGCAGCATGTTGAAGGGAGAAAAGAAAACAGCTTTCCCCAGCAGGTATTGAAACACCCAATTAGCACTTTTAGACAGTCAGAGAAATTTTTAGTATCTGTAAATGCCCTTTTTAATTATCAAAACAGCGAGCCCCAACTTTCTATTTCTATTTCTGGAAACCACCAGTTTTAGCAGCCGCATGCTTTCTTCGCTATTTTATGCTAATATGCCATGCTGACTTCCAGCCATTGATTGGCAGGGCATAGTAACATAAAGTAAGCAAGGGAAGCACATGGTTGCTCATGAGATGGTGGTTTCCAGCAATAAAAATGGAAGTTATGGCTCGCTGTTTCAATTATTAAAAAGCATTTACAGGTACTTTTAAAAATTCCTTTACTAACTGAAAGTGCTAATTGGGCATTTTGGGGACCAGCTGGAGAAAGTTGGTCATTTTCCTTTGTTTTCCTTTAAGTGCGGTGTATAGAAGAGTTGTAATGATTATGTAGACCAGAACTAGGTATTGAAGATAATGAATAGTTCCAGTGATAAATCATAAGCATATTTAGGAATGGCACTGTAACATTAATTATCCAATGTACATAAAATACTGTCACATGGAAAATTATATTCACATAATCATGGTCTCGACCGTAACCAAAATACAGATAAATAAATAATAGATTGTGTGATGGCAAGAGAACAAAGAAAACAAAGACTAGCTGAGTTCCAATTAAAAACAGGACAGACATGGTAGGTATGATCACAGATAATTTTCTTGACAAAGGGGTGGAGCGGGAGAGAAAGAGAAGTTTGGACTAGAGCCTGGGAGTCTAAATGCAATTTAGAGTGTGCATGAAACCCTAAGGCTCACGCATCTTCTCTGCCTTCCCGCAGATATCACCACTGCATTTAGCTGGCAGCCAGCTCTGCATGTATGTATGTGTGTGTGTGTATGGGGGGGACTGTGAAGAATATTTTACTGGGCCCTGCAAGGGCTGGAGAAGGGGGCTCTGAGCATTGAGTTATTGTATTGGAAACATGGAAACATAGACAATGACTGCAGAAAAGACCAAGGGTCCATATAGTTGGGAATATAATGGAAATATGATGTTTCTTTTAAGAGAAAGGTGGGGGCAGGAAATGGGGAAGAAGTTACTGTATTGCTTTATTATGGTTGGGGACATGTGGATAGAGCCACCAGTTGTGGGGCTACTCTTGTTACTTAAGGACAGATCTGAAAAGAACTGTTACCAGCTCAGTAGGTCTTACCTGGTTAAACTTTGAAATAAATAAATATGACTGGTGCTGTGTGATGGATATCAAAGCTTCCATTTTTTGCAGCAAAGTGGACTAGCCAAATGATGCATTGGGTGGCCATTTTGTTCTGCTAGGACTTACAAAGAAAGCAAACTGGGTCCATTTATCACTGCTCTTGTAACTAAGATTTGTTGTTATAAATTATTATGTTCCACTACACTTTTCCTCTTTTTTAATTGTTTTTATTATATTACTTCAGTCAGATGCAGACCATTTATAATCAGTAGTTGATCAGAAGAAACTTAAGAAACTTTCATTTAAAATGCCTCCAACAACATGCAGGCTATGATTTGTTATGTGCAGAGTAATTTTTCTTTTAAGGTGGGCCACATATCGACATGATCTATTTAAGCCTCATTTAATCTCTATGCAGCATCTGTCTATACAGGCTACTGGTAGTGGTACTGTACAATTAACTACAGAACAGCATCTTTATCAGACTTAGACATCAAGTTATAAAGGGATCTGTGCATCAGTGAAACACAGGCACCAGCAGAAAATTTTGTTTACAGGCAAGAAAGGAAACAATCTGTCAGCTAACTTCTTGGGAGGTACTGTATATTAGCCGAAGTATTCCTTTTGCATACAGAATTGCTGAACAATGATTTTTCATGGGATAAAATGTTTTGTGACAATGTATGGGGTGTTTGATTTTTATGTTTGTTACCCCTCTCCCACTTTTTTTACAGTGTTACTGCAGTTTCATCAAACTTATTTTAAACAGTGAAGTGGAATATGAGAACCAGCCACAACTATTTTGTTTATGAAACAAAGGAATGCATCTTCTCCACAAAATATCTTCATTTTTTTACAATATGCAGAACAATTGTAGCAAAACACATACGGTATGCATCTCTTTTGTGGATATAACTGCATCTAAAGGCCATACACTTCTGATCTAACAGGGTAAGACATTTGGACACAGTTGCATCCAAACAAGTGAAGCCTGTGTCCCAAAGCTTACCTACAGTATACATCACTTTTGGATAAAAGCTTCTGCAGATCATGCAAACTGTCACAAAAACACAGAACCTTTTTCAAAACAGGGCTCCCATGTTTTGGCTTAATCTAGCAAACACAGTCACAGAAGAACAAACATTTAGATATGCTTCTTTTAAAAAAATTGCCCGTAATTTCCACATCTTGTAATATTTTCATGCTTTTTATTTATTTTAATCTGATTCAGCCTTACAGCCACACTGTTCCCATCCAATCCTTATATTTCTGCGTTATCTCTTATCTAGGGTACTGGTTGCAACACAAAGCAGACATTTATGTAACAGGCTTTCTACAATATATTGTATATCTATACAGCTATTAAAACTTAATCTGCTTTCAAGTCAATTCAGAGTGCTTCTGAGTGTCATGTCCAAATGTAATACTGTATGAAGAAAAAGGAAATAAAACATTGTTGCTTTTTAATTTTAAACTGTCAGTGTCTCTTTTTATGTTTGCTTGCATGCATGCGCAAGAAACATTATGTGACAGCTTAGAGAGAAGCGGGTTTTGGAGGTGCAGCACTGTGGCGCCAATGCCCCCACTGCATTTAAAGGCATGGCCCCTTTCCCAATGTGGTGGCATGCTGCTGCTGACACTAGTTTAGCAAGGATGAAACCAAATTGAAACAAAATCGCCGCAGTAATGAGAGAGCGACCCATCATTGCAGGGTGGTACCTTTCCTGGTGTAACATTCCAGTAACATGACAGCTGTCACCATCTGCCTCAGAGTCCCCATGAAAGCTGATGGGGGTGCCCAATCCCCTGTTGGCATGCCCCTCTCCAGTTAATTTGCTGATGGGAGAGCCCACTCCCTATCGGCATAATGTCCCTGTAGATCTTTTGTTTGCTCAGGGGTGCCCAATCCCCCTCAGCATCATGTCCCCCCAACACAGATCTCTTTTTTGCTGACAGGGGCCCAATCCCCATCTGCTCCAGTCTCCTCCCAAAAGAAACACACAGGTGGCACGCTGGGAGCCCACCCCAGCGCATCAAATCTACCTGCAAAAAGAAAACCTTCCTGCTATGTTTTTTTGTGTTTTTTTACCTGAAAAGTAGAAAAAGGTCCCTCGTTGTGTCCAATGCCCCCCCCAACCCTGCACCCACCCGCTGTGCACCCACATCCCCACACCCCTCACCCCATACTTACTTCCAGAGCCTGGTGCGGTGATCTTCAGTGGACTGAACATGTCTGCACCTCAAAGCCAATCATGAACAGAAGAAATGCTGGTAAGCTGTATAATAGCATACAGTGCCTTCAGAAAGTATTCAACCCCCTTGGATTTTGTCACATGTTTTTGTCTTACTACCAGAATTTTTAATGCATTGAAAGGATTTTTTCTCCTTGATTCACACAGCATACTCAACAATTTAAACGGGCAAAAATAGTTTTATTGTGTAACAAAATGTATGTAACATTAAAAACTGAAATATCTTATTTACGTAAGTATTCACCCTCTGAGTCAATACTTTGTAGAAGTGCCTTTGGCAGCAATTACAGCTTTGAGTCTTCTTGGGTATGTCTGTATCAGCTTTGCACATCTGGATTTGGGGATTTTCACCATTCTTCCTTGCAGATTTGCTCAAGCTTTGTCAAGTTGGATAGAGAGCATTGGTGAACCACAATCTTTAAGGCTTTCCACAGATTCTCAATGGGATTCAGGTCTAGGCTTTGACTGGGCCACTCAAGGACATTCACCACCTTGTTCTGAAGCCACTCCAGTGTTGCTTTGACTGTATGCTTGGGGTTGTTGTCCTGTTGGAATGTAAATCTTCACCCCAGTCCAAGGTCTATTGCAGACTGATGCAGGTTCTCCTCAAGGATGTGCCTGTATTTGACTCCATTCATTTTCCCTCTATCCTGACTAGTGCCCCAGCCCCTGCCACTGAAAAGCATCCCCATAACATGACGCTGCCACCACCATGCTTCATGGTATGGATGGTGTTACACGGTGATGAGCTGAGTTTTGGTTTGTGCCAGGCATAGCACTTTGCATTCAGGCCAAAGAGTTCAATTTTTGTTTCATCAGACCAGAGAATCTTTTGCCACATGGTCTCAGAGTCTGCCACGTGCCTTCTTGCAAACTCCAGGCATGCTATTATGTAGCCTTTTCTCAGGAGTGGTTTCCGCCTAGCCACTCTCCCATAGAGGCTACATCTGTGAAGTGCTGGCAGAGATTGTTGTCCCTCTGGACAGGTTCTCCCATCTCAGCCATGGAACTCTGTAGTTCTCAGGGTGGTCATTGGTTCTTGGTCACTTCCCTGACCAAGGTTCTTCTTGCCAGTTGCTCAGTTTGGGAGGACGGCCTGCTCTAGGAAGAGTCTGGGTGGTTCCGTAATCTTTCCATTTCTAATGATGGACTTGACTGTGCTCTGGGAACTTTCAACACCCTAGAAATGTTTTTATACCCCTCCCCAGATCTATGCCTACTCACAATTCTATTACGGAGTTCTACGGACAGCTCCTTGGTCTTCATGGTAGAGTTTCTACTCTGACATGCACTGTCAACAGTGGGACCTTATATAGACAAGTGTATTTCCTCTGAAATCATGTCAAACATTTGAACTGACCACAGGTGGACTCCATTCAAGTTTTGGAGTGATCTCACAAGGAAATTGGATGCACCTGAGCTCAATTTGGAGTGTCATAGCAAAGAGGGTGAATACTTATCAAATCAAGACATTTCAGGTTTTTATTTTAAATTACATGTACAAAAAATTCCAGAAGTTTCATTCCACTTTGACATTATAAAGTAATTTGTGTAGATACGTGACAAAAATCCCATATAAATGTATTTTAATTTGAGTTTAACAATCACAAAATGCGACAAAATCCAAGGGGTGAATACTCTGAAGGCACTGTAAATGTTTTTTTTTCAAATTAGGCAGATATCTCAGCTATTTCTGCAAATTTGGCACCAAATTCTCAACATGGGGTTCTTGGGACCCCACCTCATGAATTCAGTCACTGTCATGTCATTATTCGGTCCTGAAAGGTGATTTCATGGTCACTGCACAGAATCACCTTTTGGGACTGAGTAACAAAATGACAGTGTTACTAAAGCCCTCAGATCTCTACAATGTAGGAATGACATTGTTATTAAACCAGCTGATAAGGAGGTGCTGTTGTGGTCTGGCAAAAGGAGCTATACATCACGGAAGCCACACAGCAACTCTCTGACACCAGGTTTTATTCTTCTCTTCCACAGGACCCCACTGCTGACTATCAGACGGAGGTCACCACCACCATCACCTCTGCTATTGAAACAATGAGCTCCCTGCTTCTGCCAAGAGACTCATAGTCCAGCATCCCCAGACATCCAAGTTTTATCTTCTTCCCAAAATCCACAAAACAGGTAACCGGGTCGTCCCCATAGTGTCTGCCTGCTCCTGCCCCACATCCCACATCTCTGCATTTTGGATGGCCTCATGAGACCCCTAGTTGAGTCCCTGCCCTCCTATGTTAAAGACACTAACCATGCTCTCCAGTTATTTGACAGGTTCAGATTCAGTGACTCTCATCAGCTCATCTTCACCATGGACATCAAATTGCTTTACACAGTGATCCCCCATGATGATGGTCTGACAGCGCTGCAGCATTTCTTGAACAAGCGGAAGTCCAGCAGCCACCCACACACACACTCACTGTCTAGCAGAACTGGTTCTAACACTCAATGCTTTTTCTTTTAATAACAGTTTTTCAGCAGGTCAGTGGAGTTGCCATGGGTACCAAGATGGGTCCCAGCTTTGCTAATCTGTTTGTGGGTTGGGTGAGGAACGTTTTTTCTCTCATTCACAGGGACTGTGCCTGAACTCTACAAACGCTACATTGATGATTGTGTGGGGCCACCTCCTGCTCCAGGGAGACCCTCCAAGTCTTCCTCGACAAGTTCACCACAGCTCATCCTTCCCTTCAGTACACTGTTGAAGTATCTTCCTCTACACTGCCTTTCCTGGATATCCAGCTCTCAGTCCAGAACACTGGTCTGAAGACATCCGTCTATTACAAACCCACTGACTCTCACAGTTTCCTCCTCCATAGCTCCTTCCATCCCAAACATGTCAAGAATGGCCTGCCTTATTCACAGTTTCTTAGACTCAGGGTTATGCAGTGAAGAGGATGATTTTGCTGAGACCCAAATAATGCATAGTTTATTTATCAACAGGGATACCCTAAAGCACAGTGGACAGAGCACTCACCGGGTCAGTAACATGCCCCGCTGAACCTTGACCCCCACAGGAGGGATACTGTCACACAAGAACAAGCGAATTCCACTAGTTCTTCCTTTCCATCAGAGCACACCTTCTCTTCACGGATCATCACTAGTAACTTTCCTGTTTTGCAAACTGACCCTAACATTGGTGCTTCCTTTACAGAACCCTATTGCCTCCACCACTTCGGCCACCTAACCTCTCGCAATCTCCTGGTAAAAGCAGCCTACCCATTCCTAACAGTTCCTCCCCCAGGTACCAAACCTTGCAACAGGCTCGCTGCTACACTTGCAAATTTATTTCCAGTGTAACTGAGATTCGGGGCCTACAGGTGTTTACATCACCAAGGAGTTCTCATGCTTCCACTAATGTAGTGTACTGTATTCTTTGCAGGAGGTGTTCAGCTATTTACATCGGAGAAACTGGTAGGCGCCTTGCTGACCGCTTCAGGGAACATTACAGAGCGGTCAGGAATGGTGAAACTGCTAAACCCATTGTATCCCACTTTATCTCCAGGGACCACAATGTCAATGACCTTTCTGTTTGTGTCCTTCAGCAGGCTTCCAGGATCCTAACCATAGAAAAACATGGAAGCCAAGCTGATCATCGCCTTGGCTCCCAGCAGCCTCTGGTTTAAAATGATAGACTTATTTTCCACTAACATCTTTCAGCCTCCCCTTTTTTCCCTAAAGTCAATTTGTTTTGTACTGATTTATGTTTCAGCTTCACCATATGTCTCCATTTCTTTCTCCTTCTCACACATTTGTCACCTTTCAGCCTTCTTACAAGGCCCTGTTAATCAGTCTCTACCTGGGAACTTCCCCAGCTCTTTCTCTCCCATTATGTTTTATCTTTCCATCATCACCTTTTGTTTCACAGATTCTCTCTTAACTTACCATTTATCACTTCTTCTCCCTTAGCCTCCCCTTCTTCTTTCTCCACATATACATATATCTCATTTTTCCTCTCTCCTACACTAACTGTTTTTTTTTTTCTTTAGATATTTCCTGAAGAAGACCTAAGGTCGAAACGAGATTTTAACTCTATTTTCTATTTTCAGCATGCATTTAATATAACCATTTGTTTTGCTGACAGTGTTACTGTTCATGAGGTGGGCTCTCAAAGGCCTATGTTGCAAATTTGGTGAAAAAATAATTTAAAATGACTGTGTTATGAGCATGTGTTGCACAGTTTTATGCATGCTCATAACTCTGAAAATTTTTAATATTTTCAGTCCAGATTTTCAGCATTGCCATTTTGCACAATGCTTTATGAACAGTACAGCTGTCATTTTCACATCCTGCCTGAAATGTGGTTTCACACATGTGGCACGTAATGGCATGGTCAACTGTCAGAAATCAGTGTTTGGGGCAGATTAACAAAATCTTAGTGACTCTGTTCATAAGCGGAGGTCCCCAAAATGCCTATGTTGAAAATTTGGAACAACATTTCACAAAATAACAGTATTAAGAGCGTGCATTGTCCAAGTTTCCGCACACTCGTAACCGAGAATTATTAATATGTTCACTATAGATTTTCAACATTGGCATTTTCCACACCTCCTTATGAACAGGATAGCTGTCATTTTTTACACCTGACTGAACTGTGTTTCCACATCTGGGAGCAGTATGGTAGCGGTCATGATAGCAAATCAACATTCGAGACAAATTAACACAATCACAGTGCCACTGTTCATGAGCAGAGGTACCAAATGCTTTCATGAGGTGTGGGTCAAAAAGGCCATGTTGAAAATTTGTAGTGCAAATACTAACAAATGCTAGGTGTTATGGTTCCTAACTACAGCATCCCACCCTGTACAGACTGGACAGGGTCAGGTGTGCCTTTGGATTGCTGGCTGTAATGCTCATGCCATTCCATCCCTATCCTGCAGCTAGTGACAGGCATTGAGGTGTGCCTGGACTCTTTCAGCCCCAGACTTCACCCCATTCTCCTAAACTGCACCCATTTCAGCATATGTCCTTATAGAATGGGGTGACTGTGAAGCTGAACACCCCAAGGCACACTAGCACTTGCTGTCTGCAGGATAGGGTTAGGTGAAATGCCATCAGCATTATGCGTGACAACCCAAAGGCATACCCTAATGCCTGTCCACCTCTGCAGGGTGGAGGTAGGGTTAGTGTAAGTTCAATACTTCACTGCCATTCCTATTCTGCATCTGTCTAACTCCTGCACTTCCAATGCTAATACCAGCAAGCAAACATTCGGCATTGACAAATGCTTGTTTTTGTCTTCTTTGTTCTGACATAAGGTACTTTAGAAAAGAAGAGACTGACAGCTTAGAGTTAAAAGGTATAGATATTTTATTTTCTTTACATAAATGTCTGTTGTGCTACATATACTGTAGCTAGCTCTTGATCTATTATAATGCAAGTTTAATAAATATAAAAAAGTTCTCAATAATTGTGTAATTTTGAATTCTGACCATACAGACAGCACAAATCCATGATGAAGTGAATTTATTTATGAAACATTGGCAATGTATAACCAGTGACAGTGCAATTATAAAGTAAAAAGAATCAATAAACTATACTTTTGGGCAATGGGCCTAATTTCCAATAAAATTGTTCCATCTGGATTTTAGCAAGACTTTTATCATTGTGAAAAGGAGACTGATAAAGAAACTGAACAGCCTGGTGGGGGGGATCCAAAGTGGTGAACTGGGTTAAAACTAGTTAACAGGAGACAGAAGGTAGGTATAAGCTCCACTCTAATGATGGAAGAGTGACCAGGATGCCACAAGGCTCAGGACTGGGACAAGTCCTCTTTGACAACTTCATAAGTAACATTGCTGAAGAACTGGAAGGGAAGGTATGCCTTTTTGAAAATGACACTGAAATGTGTAATAGGGTGGACACCAGGTGGGGATGGGAGAGAATGCAGAGGGATCTTAAAAATGTAAGATGTATTCAAGAGCCTGGCAGTTGGGGTTCAATGCCAAAAGTGCTAAATCATGCACCTAGGTCACAGGAACCCAGGAGATGAGTATAGGATGGAGGGAGGTACTGATTGTCACTAAGCAGGAAAGGGACATTGGGGTATTACATCTGATGGCAGTAAAGGGCAGGACAGTGTGACAAAGTAGTGGTAGGGCCAGTGGGATGCTGGGATACATAGACAGTGGTATCTCCAACAGGAGGAGAGGTGGTGTTGCCACTATATCACTCCAGGTCGATCTGAAACAAGTGGATTCCCACTCAGTATGCTTATCTGGTAAATCTCTTAAATAAATAAATAAATAAATAAATATGACCTTAAGGTTAGCAAGCAATGTAAGAAGGCAGTAGGGAGGGCTGGGGGTTACTGAATGTATAGGAAGAGGCATCACCAGCAGAAAACAGGAAGTTGTCATCCTCTTGTAGGGACAGTTGGTGAGACCCCATCTGGAGTATTGCATCCAGTTCTGGAGACCCCATCTCCACAACGACATAGACAGGATGGAGGCAGTCCAGAGGACGGCAACTAAAATGGTGCAGGGTCTGCAAGAGAAGCCATATGGAGGAGAGACTAAAGGAGCTTAATATGTATACCCTTGAGGAAAGGAGGGAGAGGGGAGACATGATAGAAATTTTAAGTACCTCAGTGGAATCAACAAAGTCCAAGAGGGTAGCATCTTTCAGAAAAAGAGATGTGCAAGAACAAGGGACACAATTTGAAGATAGAGGGGACGGCTCAGGTGCAATGTGAAGAAGTAATTTTCACAGAGAGTGTGGTGAACGCATGGAACAGCCTTCCTGAGGAGGTTGTGAGGTCTAAAACTGTGGGACAATTCAAGAATGCACGGGACAGACATAAGGCAATTCTTGTGGGAGGTAGGAAGAAACAGGCTATTGGTTAACTAGGATCTGCAGCTTATCCTGTAGGTAGAAAATGGGCAGACTAGGTGGGCCAAGTGGTCCTTATCTGCTGTCAAAGTCTATGTTTCTATGTTTTTGTGCTGGTGCGAATCCACCTGGAGTATTGTGTCCAGGTCTGAGGCTGCAACTCAGAAAGGACATAGATAGTGTTGAGCCAGCCCAGAGGAGGGCAAGTAAAATGGTGCATGGGTTGCATCAAAAGCCCTATGAGGAGAGACTGAGAGATCTCAACATGCACATCCTGGAAGGGTACTGAGTCATATAGTGCTGTCAAAATAGCACAGGGATTACAGAGCTGCAGAAAGCGCTAGAGGCACTCTTCAGCGACAGGGGTGTTACAGCTGCTCAGGAATAAACACTATACATGTTGCTGTATGGTTAAATGCAGAAGCATCAAGGAGGCTGCCGGTGTGGTGCCTGGTCATGCCATTCCCATGGTGGAGTAGATAGAGCACCAGCACCCAGCATCTCAAGGAACCTGGGGCCATGGTTCAGTTCTCCCTAGGTCCCATACTGTTGTGGTTTTACTCTTTTAGAAAAATGCAATTTGTTCTCTGTGTTTGCCCCATCTCAAGGTGCACACCCCTCAGAGTTAGTTATATTATTTCTGGTGGTGTGGGGACAAAGCTCTCCATGCTGAGGGCAGGAGGCACAGCCCCTTGAAAACAAAAATCCCATTATTTGCAATGGGGTGCGTGGTCCTGGTATTGTCGGTGTTGTCACTGACGTTGCTTTGCATTGCATTGTTTTGTGTTCAGTGTAATTTGTCAGAGTGATTTACACTGCAGAATTATGACAACATGCCTCCTGGAAGAGAGGCGAGGAAGAGGACATGACAGAGACCTTCAAGTTCCTTACTGAGGTGAACAGGGTGAAGCAGGGAGTCTATTTCAAATGACAAAGAGCAAGGACCTAGTTAGTTAAGCAGTGGTCATTATTTGTTCCAATGGACATCTAAACTATGAAAATGAATTTTAAAATGGCCCTATTCACATCTATGGAGCATGCCATTGCACTCTCCATATAGTGATTTCACAAAACATGTTAGCATGGGGCAGATCAAGGTGGATCACAGTCTCAGGAGGTACCAGGAAGGGAAAGATTTTGTGGCTGTACTCCACGAAAGCCACACAATCCCTTCCTTCCTAAATAAGAGCAACCTGTAAAAACAAATATTGTTAGCATATGACTCTGGGCCAGGTGAGGGTTCGTTATGGTTCTTGGGGGATTCTGAAAAAGAGTGAGTTAATTGCTCTTTTAATAAGCTTAGCAGGCTGCTGCTGAACTGCTTGGTCACCATTTATTGTACAAATAAAGAATTGTGCATCTCTTATAATCCGTAACTGCAGATAATTTTGCTTTCATGTTGGACCATGGGGTGAGTGCTGGTTCTCTGTGTTCTGCTGTTACGTCACTGACTCATGCACCAACATCTGTAGATGCACCTCTTTATCCTTGCAATTGATAGTTCTGCTAAATACTTTTACCTCTCTACACATAGACAAGTATGTCCCTGGCAGGAAAATACTAGCACAATCAAGTTCCACTCTATTGTTAGACCAAAAATGTGGCCCCATTTCATCATTGAGGCATAAGAGATGCCAAACTGAAGAAAGGTAAGGATACCCCTATTTGTTGCAGGCACAGAAATCAGTTTGGCTGGCAAATTCATACTTTTCTGCAGGAACATTTATGCTGCAGTCCATCTGACTCCACCTCCAGAGGTAAGGTCTAAGTGCCAAGGCTGGGAACTGTACAAAGCTAGGGTGGCTCTAGGCAAGACTGCACCATCTTGTATCCCTAGACATGGGAGTTACCCCTGACACTATTGTCAGCCCTTTCTCACCACTGCAGGGACTGTGATAGTGAGAAAGGAAGGGTCTAGCTACATTTACATGGTCATGTGACTTGTTTCAGTCAATCAGATGGCTTCATTTATCCACACTCTTTTATAATAATCAGTAACCATTATCTTTAGTACAAGGAAATAATTCCAAGGCAGAGCCCAATTTAGTGTTTACGGTTCTGAACAAAAATCTGAACCACTGCTATGATAATATTATAAAACAAAAGGTCCTTAAAATGTATAAACTATAACTGTGGATGTTGTTCAATAAATTGTCACATTCCTAAGATATTTCATTCCATATAATTTCAGTTCTTGAATTTGCCCTAAACAGATGGAACCAGAAAGTTAACTGCCATCATCAACATTTTACTTTCCCCATCTCTTTGCAATTTTGATTTTATTAAAGAGGGGCACATTGGAGCGATAGGTTGAAGTATTACACAATAGGTGGTATAGGGAATGTGCAATACTAAAACTATTTAAAACATAAGGCATTACCTAGAATTATATACATAGTTACACAATTTATTATATGTTTTATGCAAAGGGAGACAGACATATTTGCAAAACATCTTTAGTAATTCATGAATCATTAAAAGGCAAAATAACTTACATCAAAGCTTCTAATAGCACAATGAACAAAGCTATTTCAACTTCACACTAGCAGTATAGATATGCATACTATTATTCTTGCTGATTTGATAGATCAGTTTCAACCTGTACTTCATTTAAAGCATTTAGTATCTGTACTTTATGCAGAGAATAATGCCTAGGCAACTATGTATTATGAAGTTGTTTTACACACTTGAGCTGAGTGATGATGCATAAGCCTCCAGGACAAAGCTTGTGAAGTTTGTGTGGTCATGTCACACTAAGGGTATGTAAAGAAACTTCATAAGCAGACAGTAGCTAATGTTTCATTTTTTTAAATACAATAAACTTTATTAAGTTTTCAGTTTAACATATGCAACTCCACAGATTGATATCAATTGGGCAACCTGAATGGCCACCCCAATGAGCACTAACAATATAAATGAAGGACCAGAAGACACCTATAATTGGGAGAGGTACCATTCCCCTTCCCCACCTTTCCTCCTTCCCACCCCACCCTCCCTGTTATCGCCCTGCCACTCCCACCCTGAGGCAAGTGTTGTTCCTAAGCTTATCCCTTGGAGTACTTAGAGGGAGTTCTTTGAGTGGAATGCTTAGGGTTTCCAGCTAGAGAGCAGGGCATGTAAAGCTCCCCATCTGTTCTGGTATGTCTAGTGCCTGTTAAGCATTGAACATATATATTTCCTCCAATTGGAGTGCCATTACTGTTCTCTATGCCATTCCATGGCAGATGGGGTGTGCTGTCTTTCCAGTGTCTCATAATTGTTAGTTTTGCTGTGGCAGCGATCAAAGCCACATGTGTTTTCCTAACTTTAGGGGTGCCGTGGGGAAAATAATTTAATAAGCAGACTTCTGGTGTGAATAATGGGTCAACGCCAGAACTGGATCCATTGATAGTTTGATTGCTTGCCAACATACCTGTATTTTGGGACAAGTCCACAACATGTGATACAAAGTACCAGACTATCTCCGCAGCATGAGCACACAGGAAATTAGTCTGCCCAACCTGTGGAGCTTCACTGGTGTAAAGTACAGGTTGTGCAGGATATTGAATTGCATGAGTCGTAGCCTGTCCTGTTTAATAAATCTATAAGAGTTAAGTCATTTTTCTCCAGAAGTCTACTTCAATACCTAATGGTAATTCCTGGGCCCAGTAAAACAGACACCCTAGGGCAAGTTGGGATTTAGGGATTGTATCTTTTGTAGACTATGGAAACGCATGGGGCTGCTTGGCCAATTGCAGGATTGTGTCTAGTTTCACGGTAACTGGTAAAGGATTTTGGACTCTTCCCATATGGGAGATAAGTGCTTCTTTGAGCTGTCAGAATTTAAAGATGGATCCTCTGGCACATTAAATCTTTCTTGAAATGAGGGAAAAGATATTATATCCCCTCAACAAACAGATCCATGACTTTCTTTCCAATAAGGATGGGCCAATAAGATAATATTATAAGATTGTTACCAATCTTGAAGAGGAGTTACCTAGTACTGGCTGCTCTAAGGAAGTATGCCATTTAAGGGAGATATGAACTTGCAGCTGGTGTAGTGCTTTAATGGACCATCCTAGGGGTATGCCTTAGGGTTTGTGGATTGCAACGGGGTAGCATATAGCAAAGAGGGAAGTGAACATTTGTATTTGGCTGCCCAATATTTCTCAATTTCCAACCACATTGGTATATAGCTTTGCGAGTGAAGTGCCTGCATCCTCTGCAACCAGTGTGCCAGCTTACAATGTGGTGGGCACAATAATATAAAAAGATGGAACAGCAAGACCACCTTGCCCTTTTGGTGCAGAAAGTTTATGGTATGACCGCTCAACACTTTTACCCTGCTACATAAAGGCATTAAGCATTGACCGCAACTTAGTGAACCATTTTAAGGGTAAAAGCAGCCCAGCATACCCATTGGGTACAGGAGATGAGGCAGCACATTCATTTTCACCGTGTTAATCCTCCCTAAAGTGACAGCGGAGAACACCCCATCTATCCAGGTCCATCCTGAGGTAACCAATAAATTGGCAAGGTTGGCTTTAATCATAGAGGTAATATCTCTGGTCACATGGATCCCTAAATATAGAAGGAGTTGGGTTCCCATGAAAGGGTAACTCAGTCACATCTCTCCGAGATATTTGTTGTTTAACCAAAACCTTGGTTTTGGAGAGGTTAAGCTTATAGTGGGAAATAGTGGAAAAGCCTCAATTTCATCCAAAAGAGCTGGAATGCACTCCGGGGTCTTCTAGGTGTAAGAGTAAGTAGTCTGCATATGCTGAGAGTATACCTCTGTTCCCCTACTTTAATTCCCCAAAGTGTCAGGGAGGTTATCAGTTTCCTGATCAAAGGCTCTAAATAAATGTTAAACAAGAGGAAGGATGGGGTAACCTGTCTAGTACCCTAGTACAGTCTAAATGACTCAGAAAGAATACCATTACACTGAATTTGGGCTGTGGGGGCTGAGTATAGTAATTTGAACCATCTAAGAAAATCATCAGGGAGTACAAAATGGGACATGGTAGTGAAAAGAAAGTCCCATGAGACTCTGCTCAAAGTCTTATCGGCATCCAGGACACAAGAGCCATTGGAAGTTTTGAGTCCCTGGACGCCAAGATGAGATGCATTAATTTACTTACGGTCACCCGAGGAATTTCCAGTCATAAATCCAATTTGTTCTTTGCCAATTATGGATGACAAAATAGGTCCCAACCTATTAGCCAAAATCTTGGCAAGGAGTTTAACATCCATATTAATCAATGAGATGGGGTGGTAATTCTCTGGGTAGTGTGGGTCCTTACCTTTTTAGGAATTAGAGTAATTAAGGCAGGTAGAAATGCTGATTCTGAGAATCCCTTTTCAACCAGACGTTCTACACTTCTGTCAAAACAGGGCTAATTCTGTCATGCAGGACTTATAAAGATTATTGGGCAAACCATCGGGGCCGGGATTTATCCAGTGGAGTTGTTCCACAGCACTCCTCACCTCCCTAATGGTGATGAGACCACCAAGGCAAATAGTTTGGGAAAGTGAAAATTTAGGAAGGGCTATTGAACTAAGGTAATTGAGTATTTCCATTTCAGAAGGACATTTGGCTAAGTCCGCTGAATAGAGATTTTGATAAGTATTGCCTTAAAATCTCTGCTATCACTCTCAGGGCTGTGACCACTGGCTTATCTTTATCTGCTTGATACCCAGGATGAATCTGGATGCTTCAGCTTGCCATAGTCTCATGGCCAATAATTTAGTAGCTTTTTCCCAATATCTAGATACTGAAATTTTGTACTTCTCAGTGAGCTCAGCTTTCTGTGCCATTAAACTAAAGTATTGGGCCTGCAAACCATGTAGTTTGACCCAATCCTCATCCGTGAGTGTCGGTAAGTGTGTACTCTAGTTGACTGACTGAGTGAAGTTAAGAGTCCAACAATTGCTTGGACTGCCAATGTTTTGTGGCAACAATTCAAATAAATTCTCCCCAATGCACATTTTAACGTCGCCCAGACCACATCTGTTCTGCTCACTGAGTCCCTGTTGATCTCTATGAAATTTAATACAAAATCTTTAATCTGCTGTAGTGACTGGGGCCTCTGTAACAGCTGAGTATTTAGCCACCACAGGGTATCTCTCTTAATCCCAGGTCCAATTAGTAGTAGTAGGGACACTGGCAAATGGTCAGAAATGACCCTGGCATGTACACTAGCATCAATAACTCCGGAGGGCAAAAGAGATCATGAGGAGGAAGTCAATTCTAGAAAATGTTTTGTGTGGGAAGAAAAGAAAGTATATTGATGAGCCTCAGGGTTCAAAATTCCCTACACGCCTATGAGATCAACTCCCTCATGAGTTCATGTAAAGCCCTTTCGCTGGAGATAAACCCCGCCTCCGGAGTTCCAATCTGTCTATGTGAGGTTGAGAAGTAATATTCCAGTTGTCCCCTAAAATAGTCAATCTGTGGGGTTTGTAGCTACTAGTCCTATCATCCGTGTAAAGAAGGGGGAGTCGATATTTGGACCATATGCAGCCCCAATATCACTTGTTGGGATTCTAACAAGCTATAAAGTATAACATACCACCCATCAGGATCCCAGAGTTCCTTTTCCAAGGTGAAGGGAATCTTTTATCAATTAGGATTACCACTCCTCCCTATTAGTGGATTGCCCTGATCCGTATACCTGCCCCTACCCATGTTCTGCGAAACAAATTGACATCTTCCCATCGGAGATGGGTCTCTTGGAGGAAGGCAATCCCTACCTTCAAGTGATGGAGGTGCTGAAGTATAATTTGCCTTTTACAGTGATCTTTGGCACCCTTCACATTCCAACTTATGAAATTATAAGGGCCACCATGACAATACGCAGCTGTGACAATACCCTGTTGCCAGCCTTGGTGATGTTGGTCATGAAAACACTTGGCTCCTCTTTCCCTCTAACAAAGTATCCCAATAAAAGGAAACTTATATGCACTAATCATCATCCCTATTACTCACAATCAATTAAACGTTTTTCTAATTAACTATATACACACTACTATACTAAACCCCAGTTCTATTAAACTGCACCCTTAACAATCCCTGGTGGGTGATGTTTCACAAACCTGCATCACATTCATACCACCCTGCCCTAGCCCTCCCCGCTGTTCAACATAGTCTAGCTTAACACACAGTAATGAAAAGTATAATCGTATAATATAGGTGATAATGTCTAGAAGTATTCAATACAATTAGTATTAGTTCCATGTGCTACATTATCTTGTATAAGTGAAAGTAGTTACTAGAGGAAACATTACATTATTCCTGGCCTGTGGAGAGAAAAGAGAAAAAAAAATAGGAAGTTAAATTTTCCTTCCATGTCCTGGAGCTTAAAGCAATCCTCTGACAATGCCAGGGTAACTCCATGATACCCAATGGCCATTTTAACCATTTTCATGGGGATGACCCAGCGACTGTCCAGACAATAAGGAAGAGAAAAGAAAATCAACATTTTGCTATGCCCTGGGTTCTTGCCATTGTGTCTCAACCACTCCCAGTATCATTACCCCTTGTAGCAACTAGGGACTTTCACGAACTTCAGGGACAAACAAAAAGTATAGTTACCGTAGTGGCGCCTAGCTCCAGCCAAAGGTTGGTAACTGTAGAGCCATGTGGTCATCAATCACATTCTCATCGAATCCGGCCAAGCGATCCAAATTAATCTGTAGCCAGTCTAAGAGTGTAACTCTAACATTTATCCTGGAACTTCTTCATTTAAATAGATCTGGGAACAGGGTCTTAAGCTCTTTACTAGCTTGCTCTTGTGACTCAAATGAGAGCCACTGCTCTCAGTTTGACTTGAAGAATAGCTGGGTATCTCATGCGGAAAGGTTTCCGGCTGTGATAAGCTTTGAGACAGTAGGATGCATTTCTCGCCACTTCAGCCTGACAGATTGTGGGAGATCTTGCATTATACGGAGCTTGTGCCCTCCCAGAGAACCTCCTGAGGTCTTTAATTTTAGCCAAAATATACTGCTTATCGAGAAAATTCAGCAGCTTGAAGATGATGGGCGGGGAAGAGCCGGGAGGTGGAGTTGAGTGTTGAGCCCTATAAGCCTCTCTAAGACATATGTTGTGCCATTCGGGGATGGACTGGGTATCTTCCACAGCTTCTGCAAAAAGTATTGGAGTGTTGCCCTCCTCTTTCTCTGGCACTCCGATGATCAGGAGATTATTCCTCCTGCTCCAACCCTCTAGATCTTCCAGCTTGTCTTCAAGCTTTTTACCCTCTGGCCCATTTGAATAAACTCCTGATCCATTTTACTTTGCTTCTTTTCTAGGGATGATTATAGCCTTTGAGTCTCCACACGCATTGGAGCGGTGTACTGAATCTTTCATTTGCTGCAAGTCCTCCGAGATTACCGAGATTTTTCCTGAAGCGGCTGCATTATTTCCAAGAACCTGTCCTCTGAGAGGGCCGATGCAGGATTTAAAAGGTTTAGATGGGCTTGCCGATGTTGTTTTGGGTGTTTTGCGAACTTGTCCTTCTCTGGCGTCGGTATGGCGGAGAGTGTCACGGAGGTGCTTTCCTCATGTAAATGTCCATTTTCATGAGTTGAAAGAACTATCCTGGTGTCAACTGTATTTCTGGAGCTTTACCGCAGTTGGTTGGTGTCTATCGGATTGATTTAGGGTTTAATCGCCAAAACTATCAGCAGTGGAACGGAGCTGTGGGTGAGTACTGCTGCTCTTCAGGTTGCCATCACGTGACTCTAATATTTCATTTTATATCAACTGGAGCAGAGACATGAGCACAGAAATCAAGTTTCACCATAGTAATAGTGAAGCACGAAAGTGCTCTAATCACTAAATAATTGGGTATGAGGTCATACCCAGTTATTACACTATTTGATCACACTGATAATCAATATCATAAAGGGGCCAACAGTTATTATAAATGTTACTTAAACTGACTAATTTTGATCCACAGTTTTGGAAATCAAAATGGGTCCTTCTAAAGGTTGTACATGAGGCCACCTTTGAGTATTTCTGTGTAGGTATTGTCACCACACATTCAGAAGCATGTAGATATTGTAGATTGGAGAAAGTTCAAAGGAGATGTACTACTCAAGGCAAAAGAAATGCAGTTTTTACACTTGAGAAGTACTTCAGCTATTTATAAAATACATTTTCTAATAAGCTGAGAAGAATTTAAACTGCTCAAGTTCTTATTCTGTTTCTGTCGTGTGCTAAGCATTTGAAGCATTATGCAATTCTCCATAGATATTAGTATTTGCTAAATCGTCATAAGCACGTGTATAGGCCAATTTGGATACCCCAAAAATGGGGGGCATCCAGAAAGGAACTGGCTAAACTGGATTATTATACAACTGATTTACTAAGTTTATTCTGCCCCCAAGTGGAAACACCATTGTTTCCTTTACAAAGCTTTGAGTTGGATAGGTCTGCCAAAATGCAGAAGCCTACACGTGTTGCATTTGATACAACTGTTATCTTTACAATATACCTTACTATTTGGTACAACTAGTTCAAGAAAGAGCTTTAAAAAAGCCCTGTGGACAGCAGGAAACAACGAGTTTAATGAACCAGTCCTAAGTCCATAAAGGGCAGTTTCACTTTACTTTGCCAGGGACCTACAGTAAGATATGGAGTAACTTGCTCTAACATTTAAAACTATTGTTAAGGTTGTAGCCCCTTGGAATATTGAAAAGCATGGCATGCTATTAATGCTTCCCTGTTCAAAAGCTGCTTCTCATAAATAGGCTAAATATAGGATTTTGGAAATGTGTATATTCATTCATAGTACTGTAATGTTCTTATGGCAACAGTGTGCTGTCTCGTGAGTTGTATGGAATGTGTGTATGTATTCTAAGTTTTGTAGAACTGCCAGTAAATTTCTGGCCTTAAATACTGCTGCAAGCATGTATGTAATATTAAGTATTGACATAGTTGATACAGTGTAATCTGTTAACATTTGTATTACAACAGTGAACAAGTGTCCTGGAATTTCTAATCAATAGGTTTATCCTGTTCTTAGTTTTAAAATAAACTATTTTACTATTTTACTACTTCACAAAATTATTTTACTGAGCTACTACTTATTATTGAAACATCAAGAACATGCATATTAACTATTTACTTTAAGCATGGCTTAATTGGTACATAAATGTCTGATTATTATTAACATATGTCTATTATTATTCAGAGCATCGGCAGCCATCGGGCTCACCAGAGTGAAGCATATTCTTCTACATCCTCTCCTCCAGTGATCGCCAGTACTGTATGTAGTCCAAGCTACATGAGTTCAAGTGAGACCAAGTGGGCTCCTCTGTCATGTCATGCCTCTTCCCAAAGGATCCCTCCAATCAGTGACAGGGACTGTATAGGGTCTTGTCTTCAGTGTCAGACAGAAAGAAACAGCGCTCACTCACAGGTCAGTTACAGTTTAATATTTTTATTTTATAAAGTGTAGACAGTGCCACCCAAACCTCTGGTGCTTCAAGGCACATGTCTTCAGTTTGCTTGCTGAAATCTCCACTCTCAAACAAAGCAACATGCTCTTCTCGTATTCTGAGCATCAGGAGCCTTTGAGGTTATAAGGATGAGCCACAGTCTTCTACAGCCTCCCTCAATGATCACTGCTATGAAGCCCATAGATGAGTTTGCAGTAACATTTTTTAAATGTTCTGACTTAATAAAATTTACTTTTCTAATACCCACCATCAGGCCACATGGCAGGCCCTGCATCAGGACCATGTCCTGTTACAGTGTATCAATGCACTGCTCACTTGTATTGAAAAGCATACAAGCAAGAAGCACTGAGCAACACTTTAACAGGTGATGGCACAAAATAGAGATGAATTCTCCAGAAAATCTTAAGTACCTATCATGTGGGAAATGTCTATGTTTTGTGGGTGAAACATCAGGTCTGTGGTGGGGTCTCAGTTCTGCACTAATGAAGGTACATAAACTACAGTATTTTCATAATTAGTAAAGTACCAGCTTTTGATCACCTTTTATTCATGGTTATGTGCACCCAGGCTTTTTGCGATATTCTTGGAAAGGCCACTATGAAGGGTAAAATCCATACCTAGGAATAAAATGACCATCCAAATGTCAGTGATGCCCACCCTGTGGCTGAAATTGAACCTTGGTGACACAATGTCCACCATGTAAGCCAGAATGCCCTATATGGGGCCGCGAATGTCCCTTGAGGCTGGAATGGTCACATTGAGTGCTGGATGGCCAACCACTGGTCACAATTGCCATTCTCATGATCAGAATAGGCACCCAGTAGATGGAATGAACACCCACGGGACAAAATGAGCACCACAAGGTATGGCCTGAGCAACAGAAAGGTTTTATCACTCATACACTAAGTAGAATGACCATTTTGAGGGCACAAATGTCCATACAAAGGTTTGCGTATGAAGTCCAGAATTATACCTCAGGTGGTCAGTTCACCCTCTGGTTGGTCATTCCAGCTTGTGGGTGACCATTCCTGTTCTTGGGGTGGGTACAGCCCAAGGGATTGTATTTAAGCACCCAGAGTGGATAGTCTGCCTCACAGGTAGCATTTCTAACCCTATCATTTGTCTGTAATCCTTGGTGCAGACATTTTGGCACTAATTGGCATTGTGTCCATCATGTTGTACATTATATTCATAGGTTCATAGGGTCATAGAGAGATACTAACTCAGGAGGCAAAGATGCTCTATCGCCACCAAACTTGGTGGATAAATCCTATTACAAATATACTGTTTTATTACTACCCATGTAGTTATCAAACTGTTTTTCGAAAAATTCAATGTTACTGCTCTTCCCACTTCCCTTGGTAAAGCATTCCACTGTAGTACCACTCTTTGTGAAAATCATTTAGCCCTTTTATGTGTTTTAGAATTTCCTCCTCTTAGTTTATAGCTATGTGATCTTGTTTGTGTATCAGAATTATTTCTATTAAACCCATAGTGTCAAGTAGATATTGATCCTTAATTGCCTTATATATTGTACATAAGTCTCCTCTAATTTGTCTGTAATGTAGGGAATAAAGGTCTAACTGTTGAAGTCTTGATTTATATTGATAGGATCTCAAGCCTCTAATTTTTTATTTTCCTTTGAACCCTCCATTAATTTTTTACTTTTTTCGTAGTTGGTCCACAGAAGGTGAACAATATTCTAATTGTGTCCTTACCAAACTTGTGTAAAGTGGTAGTATTACTTTTTGATCTCTACTCTTTATATGTTTGAGAATAGACCCCACAATTTTATGACACTTTTAACTTTAACAAGTGTGATTTTTGAAGGATAGGTTGTTATAACACAACCCCAAATCCTTCTCAGTTGTGGTTTCTATTAACAGATCATTATTAATTTTGTAATTAAATTTTTGATTATTATATCCAAAATGCATAACCTTACACTTTTTTCATTAAAGCTCATCTTGTTTTTAATTGCCCAGGTACAGATATTATTTAGTTCATCCTGAAACTGGATTGCATCTTGCATGTTATTAACTATAAAGCCAAGCTTACAATCATCTGCATACTTGGCCATCCATACCTTTTTGTTGGTTGCATTGTTGATATTAATAAATTGAACAAACCAGGTCCCAGAACTGATCCCTGGGGCTCCACTACCCACCTTAGCCCATGGAGATAGATGTCCTCTAACAGCAACTCTTTGATATCTGTTTTGTAGCCATGATTTTACCCAATTAATTATGTTTGAGTGAAAGCCTGATGTTATCATATAGTCTATTATTACTTGATGTGAGACCTTATCAAAGGCCTTAGAAAATCCAATAGGACTACATCCACAGATAACCTTAGGTCAAGAGATGCACTCACATTTTCATGAAAGTTCAACAAGTTTGTCATACATGATCTACCCTGAGTAAACCCATGTTGACTTACATCCTGTAAGTTAGAGTTAGAAATATATGCTTAAATTCTGGTTAATAAGGCTCTTTCAAATAATTTACCAATAACTGATGTAAGACTTATTGGTCAATAATTGATACCAATTGTTTATTACCAGATTTATGGACAGGAATAACTATAGCTCTGTTCCATATTTGTATTGTTTCACATTGATTAAGAGATGCATTAAACAGCATGGTCAAAGGTCTGCTAATGGAGTTAGCGATTTCTTTCAAGAATTTAGGATGAATATTATCTGGTCCTGGTGAAGATTGTATTTTTAGTTTTGAAGTAAGGTTCTAACCTCGGACTCAGTTATTGGAAGTAAAGACTTATTTTGTCCTGCTTTAAGGCTATTGGTGATGTATCATCAGTAACAAATGTGCTAGCAAAGTAGTTATTAAACTAAATTGCCATTTGGTTTCATCATTTATAGGACCCTTTATCATTTACTAGTAGTCTGACTGTTGAAAATTTTTCCTAAGAGAACCAACATAGTTATAAATTGTTTTATAATTATCCTTAGTTTTAGATGCTAGTTTTACTTCAATCTTAACTTTTCTAATATTGTTTTTAACTGTTTTTGTTTTTCCTTATATAAATTCCAGGTAATAGGAGTAGGTTTTTCTATATTCCTTGTAATAGGCTTTTTTATAGCCTTTTATATACTGTTATTCCACCAAGGGGAATTCTACTCATTGGGATATTTAGGTCTATTTGGTACCCATGTACTCAAACAGTGATTGATTTTATTATTTATATTTTCCCAAATATGGCCTCCTTCCAGATCTTTTAGATTATTTTCCCAGTCCCAATCATTTAGGTATCTCAGTATCTCACTATAATTAGCTTTATTAAAATCTTTTATAATGGTCACACTATTTTTAATGGTGTTACATAGATTAAATTTAACTGATACCATATTATGATCACTATCTCCAAGTGGGGTTTTGATAATTGGTGTAGACATTCTATTCTCTACATTAGTTAGTATGATATTGAGTATATTGTTCTGTCAGTACCTTTGGTCACAATTTGAGTTAAGTTTTGTTCAATAGTAAACTCAATAAATGCTTTTCTACTTGTCCATATCCTTCCAGGTTAGTCCAATTTATTTTTGGGAAATTAAAATATCCCATTAATATGTAATTATGTAGTGTTTCTATCTTTTTAAGGTAGAAAGTAATTCAATATCTTCCTAAAAGTTAAACTAGGAGGTCTATAGCACAGAGCAATCACTAGTTGTTCATTTTGTAGATTTAATTGAACCCAGATGACTTCATTTTATCGCCTTCTACCTCAATTGGGGTTATACTATAAGCTTTATAGTTATTTGAAATATAGCAACTCCCCTCCTTTACGATTACTTCTATTTTTATAAAACTTGTTATAACCCTGAATTGGTATTCCAATCCTGATCAGTGAACCATGTTTCGGTGATTCCGCATATAGTTACACTTTCTTTTATGAGAATATGTTCTAATTCCTCAGTTTTTTGTGAGACTACAAGCATTAAGTAAGAGGATATTAATAAATCCAGTATCTTTACTATTCTGTTTTCCTTGGGAAACTTGTTTTTAGAGATCTTACTTTCATTTTTAGCGTCTCTAGCTAATTTTACAGGTAGTATAACAATTTCAGAAGGGCATAGTGCAAATTTCCTTCCCTGGTAAATTAGTTTAAAGTATTGGTAATAAACTCTGTTATATGTTTTCCCAGTAAATGGTTTCCCTTCTACTTAAATGTAGACCGTCCCATGAGTGAAGTTCTTCATGGTGAATAAATTCTTCCCAATGTATAATGCATGTTATTTCCTGTCTCAGTGTCCATTTTCTCATCCAGTTGTTTATGTTCCTAATCTTCAATTCATGATAATAATATGCTTTAGGAATTGGTAAGATTCCGAAAGTACAGGATTACAGCCTAAATCTAGAAGCTTATTTATAAGTACAACAAAATCCTTTTTATACTCTCTTCTGAATCTCTAAAAATGTTGTTTGCTCCAAGATGTATAATAATAATGGGGTTTGTCCCAACATTAATTAGAATATTTTCTAACATAAAGACTATGTCCATTATTTTCGCTCCACTGAAACTTGATAGAACTCTTGAGCTCTTATCAGGATTGCACACCGCTCTATCAAGATGTCTGATCATTGAATCACCCAAGACTACTATATCCTGTTTAGTTGTCTCAATAGGTTGAGATACTGTTTGAGAATGTTTACTTCAGTGTCTATAGGAGCGCTTAGGAGCTCTGGTACTAGAACTGCCGAGTCACAGTTTTCAGTGGATAAGACATCATAACTATTGTATAGAGGAGATGAAAAGTCTCCGCTTTCCTTCCTTTTCTGAAGCTTGTGAGTTTTGCACTGTAAACCAGTCCTCATTTAAATATGAAGTAAAAGCCTCTTCTTTGTACCTTTTTTTAGAATGCGTTGAAGAAGGTACTATAGTAACTGGCTGATTTTGTATCTGACTACTACCAGATTGTGTTGTAATACTTGGAATGTCCAGTAATTTACAAGATTCAGTAATTAATACATTTTGTCTCTCAGTAAACCTAGAGGCCATTTGTTTTGGCTAGTTTCCAAATACTCAAGTCGCTCATTAAATAGACTAATTTCTTTAAGTAAATCTATATTTTGTAAACACTTATTACAAGTGAATAAGTCTTTCAGGATAAATTCCATAATAAGGAACATGTTACAATTCGAGCATTTAACTCCTAAGTTACCTTCCAAGGTCATAATAGTGTCCATAATGGTCATTTAAAGTTAGTTATTTTATTTTAGTAATGTCAATATAATGTGATATAATTGGGTAGAAAGTTATGCTGGGAGAAAGGTACCTATTCCATTGGTAGAGAGGCAATTGTTGAGACATGGTGAGTGTTCCTTGGAGGAGGAGGAAGTTCTAGAGTCAGGGCGGGTATTCCATAGGAAGAAAGCCCATTCTGGGTGCCTAGTGGGTGCTCCATTGGGGATGAGGGCATTCTGGGGGCAGTGGTCATTCTGCTGGTGGAGGAATACCATTCTGTTTGTAGGGAGCCCATTTTAGGGCAGAATGGGCATTATATGTGAGAGTGAGGATATTCTGAGTGCAGGGTGGCATTCCATGTGTGAAGAATGCTATTCTTAGGGGCAGAGTGAGCTTTCAATTGGAGTGCATGGTCATTCATAGGGCAAGTTGAGTTATTCTGGCTGGTGCAGGTAGGTTAGGGGATGTTCCCACTTGGGCAAGTTGAAAGGGTGTGTCAGCAGGACCATATATGAATGTGTGGAGGGGATAGTCTGGCTGGGAGTTAGGATGGGTTAGGAACCTTCATGGCAGGAACATGTAAATGGGAGAGTCTGATTGGGCCAAAGGTATGGAAGACAAGTTCAGTATCATTCCTGTTGAGGCAAGTATGTAAGTGGAATGCTTCAGTTGGGTCTTGCAGGTTGTGGGGTGTTCCAGCTGGGGATGGCAGATCAGTTTCTGACATGGGCAGGTAGGTGAGGGATCTGGGGAGTCAAGCAGGGAGTGAGGAAGGGAGGCCATTTGGTCTAATCCAAGTTAGGACAGGTAGGTCAGTGGGGTGTTCCAGCTGTGGTAGTTACGTTTGTGGGGTGTTCTTGCTGGGAGGCTGTCAGGAGCCAAGGGTAGAAGAGAACATTCATTTGCCAACATAGAAACATAGAAACTGATGGCAGATGAGCACTGCTTGGCCCACCTTGTCTGCCCATTTTCTCTATGTACTGCTGAACTGTAGACCCTACTCTATCTCCAGCTTTACCTCTCTTTCCAATTGTTAGGGTTCACCTATGCCTATCCCATTCATTCTTGAATTCCGCTACTGTTTTTGCCCCATCATCTCTGCTGGGAGGCTGTTCAATACATTCACCACCCTTTCCATGAAAAAATACTTCCTCAGGTTACCTCTGAGTCTACCCCACTCCAGCCTCATGTCATGCTCCCTTTTTCCCTTTGGGGTGAGTTGGGCATTCATCAAGAAGTGGAAGGCCATTCCAGGGGCAGGGTGAGCAATCTGTGATGGCTGGCAGGCCTTTCTAGGGGCAGAGTAGGAGGCTGTTTCAGGGACTGGTGGGCTTCTGTTGGGCCCTATGTCATGACCATGACAGCAAGAAACAGTGAGGTCAATAACCACATTGCCTGGTCAGCAAAAACTGCATGGTCCAAAACCACACTAGATTAGATATACAAACTCTGAAACTGTGTGGTGCTGTTATGACCACACAGTTTTGACCGCAAGTATTTGTTGTCATGGTTCTGACAGACACCCTTCTGTTGGAGGGTGGTAGACTGTTCTGGGGAAGTTGGAGTTCAGTTGAGGGTGTTAGAGAATTTCTGGGCAATGTGGGCATTCCATGAGTGTTTCAGGGCATTCTTGGGTCAGTGTGGAAGTTATCTAGTGGATGGGAGGCTGTTCCTAGGGCATAATGGGCATTTGGTGGGGTACAGCTCTGAAGCAATTTTTCTTTCCCTTCTGCTCATTAAACAATGTTCTTTTTTTTTAATTCACAATACTTGGAGTGATGTATGAAACAGTACTCTACATGGAGGCTGACGTAATAGCTGTATTCCTTTTCATACACCACCAGCCCTATGATTGGACAGTCTATGTCACCAAAACAGACCAAGAGGGTCAATCACATGCCAGGATCAGTAACTTGATGTCCCAAAAATGAGGTCATGATACTGATGAAGTATGAAAGCAATAATGTCTGACAGAGTGGATGGGTATAGCTCAATACCATCCACCATGGAAGGGTATTATTGCTCTTACAAAGTGGGTTTCAGGTAGAAAAATGCAACAGACACAATATTTAACTTTTGAAAATTTGAATAATGAAGTTTATTAAAGCTTTTAAACAGTAAAACAAAAAAAAAGTCCCTGAGATAAATAAAATAAAGCGTTTTTTCTACCTGCTGTAGCACAATCTGTTGATGGAAAGGCTTAAAATAAAAATACCCGTAGCCCACTATTTTGTGTAGGTGATAAAATTTATTGGAGTGAAGAAAGTACAGTTGCTTGGACTGAAGTGAGTCATGGGTTGGGGGTGCCTGCAGGTGGCAGGGTAGAGCTGGTCTGAGGCTGCAGTGATGTACCTCTTTCTTCTGCTGACTTGCATTCTTCATTTCTGTGAGCTGCCCACCCAGTATACTGCTCCAGTATTCCTGTCTTCTGGTCTGGAAGCCCAGTAGATTGCTAAGCTACATTCAGCTCTGTGACCAGTTACACTTGTTATTTCTCTGCTGCTTAGACCAGCATTATAGAGCAGATGCACCAAAGTGGCCCTTATACTGTGACTGGTGTAATTTTTGGTAAGTTGTGCTTCTTCACTTAATCTTGCCATCATTGTTCCCAAGTAACTTTTACCCATAGGTTCTCTCGAGTACCAGCATGGCTGGAATCTAAGATGCTTTGTGGCTGTCTGAGGGATGGCAATAGAGTGCTGGAGCATCTTTTGACAGCAGAGGTACTTAGTGAAAGATTTTATATGGCACAGTGTATTTGAGGGATCTTCATATGCAAATCCTCTGTTCTTGTCTCTGTTTGGTTCTGCAGGATTTTTGTGGGGTTTGGTGGCTTTGTTGTGACTCAATGAAACATAACAGAGGCCTTGCTAATTAGTGCATACTTAACTATGCTGGCATCAGTTCCATTAAACCCTCGCATCCATGCCTGACCATATGAATTTGCACATCAAAGCAAATTTTTCTTATTAGACCAGGCACGTATCGGATTTAGAGTTGGTGAGTGTCTGAGTTTTTCCAAGTGACTGTATTAGAACAGGGTGTTGGCAGCATAGTTGTTTTTCTCGCTCCTCTCTTTAGAACAGAGGTAAGGACATTGTTTGATCACTGGAAGCTAGGGTTGCTGATGGTACTAATGCTGCAGCTGACAGACTGGTAGTTGAGGTGTCTGTTAAGGCTGGGTGTGGAGATAGCAGTAACCAGAGACAGAGTACTGCTCTCCGTGGCTGTGTGCACTAAGCACAGAATTGGTGAAGGGTTTGTGTTTGGGTCCTGCATGGAGTCAGTTTGCCAGTTCACCATAATGTTTTTTTTTTTGAAGCCCAGTTGGAAAATACTCTTAAAGCTCAATTTATGTTTTTCTAGTGTTTATCTCTAGCTGGTCTACTTCTATAGTGTTGAGCTCTTTGGAAGTTACACTGTTGAAATGGGGATTTCTTTATCTTGTGTTTTATTTTTATTTATTTTTGAGGGGAGGAGGGGCTGGATATTTTATTGTCTCCAAACATTGTGTTTAAGGCTTGCTCACTGAGGAGTTCAAAATGAATGGTAAGATTGTCTGACATTTTTCTGGGTGGGTCACTATACTGTATATCTCTCAACCTTTTAACTCATAAATCAGGGACAAGGCATAAAAACATCAGGGACGAAGACCCCAAATCATGGACACATCTTAAAATTGATAATATTCACTCTGGAAGCTGACAGAATAAGAGATAGTGTAAGAAACATTTTCCGAAGAAGAACAAGTCTGTAACTTTAATGTTTAACATTATGTTGTGCTTACAATCCCATTGTTCAGTCACAAAACAAAATTTTATGAGGGACAGAGGAAATTTTTGAGGCAAAATCAGGGCGTCCCTGAAAATTATGGACAGCTGAGAGGTACGCTACACTGCTGGTCAGTTTGTGGGCATAAAAAATGGTGGTTGGCATGTTTGAATCTGCAGCCTGGCTGAGGATTCCACTAGGTGATGGGGCACCTGGGGCAGAGACTTGTTTTAGGTGAACATTGTTGTCTCATAAATGCCCACATAAACAAGTCTCAGCCAAACAGAATTCTCAAACTGCTTAACATATTTCCTAAGAGGTCAAGCAGAACTACAGTATGTACTGAATGTGAGTCTCCAGGTAAAGTACTGTACTTTACATCCTGCCTAATACTACAGTAGCAGGTAGACATCCATTTTATGAGAAAATAAAAAAAGACCAGTCAAAGTAAAACTGACTGTAAAAAATGAATAACACTTTTTGTCTGCCATGTTTGCACTACTACCTCATTCATGCTCAAGTACTCAACTAGCAGCAAAGACCATGAACAGAAGAACATAAGAAGATGATGGTAGATGGGGACCTTGTGATGCTTCTCATCTGCCAGTGAATCCTACCCCCACCGCAATAGGTTGCTGATCCACCATCACTGAAGGGAAACTTAAACAGCAATAGTAGGTAATGCTGCTCTGCATTAAGGAGTGAACCAGTCCATTGGGGCAGCTGGAGTGGTGCCACACAAACAATTGGTGATCCAAGTTCAGGAAGATCCCAGAGCACAGGTGCTATCTCAGTGTCTAGAATGGTCCCTTGAACTGAATGTCCTGCTTCAACTAAATGCCCACCTTCTGGAATGCTTCCCTTAGTTACTGTCCCAGTGCTACTCTCTACTGTACATGTTTCAGAGGCATTCTGGCAGGAATTGATGCATTCTGATTATGGTGTCATTCTGCATTTTACCCATACCTTTGACTAGGGCCACCTTTTTCTCACAAAACTGAAATCCCTGGATTAAAAATAGAATAGTGACCCTCCCAGTTTTACACCACATTTTAATGCAAAACATGCTGCTTTGTGCCCAATTTGGGAACAATGAAAAACAGATTTTATTTTTTCATTAATCTGTTTATGCTCCCTGCTCTCTGACAGACCCCATCTGCTTTAATCAGCCCCACCCTCATCACCCTGGCATCTCTTAGGGCATACAGGAGTCTCCCCATGTTCCACCAGAACTTCTCCTTCTGGCAAGGGTGGAGGGAGCCCCTCTTTCCTCTGCCGTGGACAGATCTGGTGTGGGAGATTGCACACAGGTAGCCAGGTGTGGGCAAGTAAGCTAGCTAGCATCATCCTGATAGAGTGTTTTTCAGTTTTTCCTCAAAGGTTCTGCAGGACACTAACATCAAGGGTGAACCAACCATGGACCAACACGAGTGTGCATCATGCGGCACCTGCCAGAATAGCAGTGGAGATGGCTGCCCTACCTCCCCAGAGGAGAAGCGCATCCTCTTGGATGCTCAATCTTCTCCCCAGCTGGTCGCCCCATGGCCTAGCTCATTCCCAAACTTAGGTCGCTGTTGTTTGTGAGGTAAGGTGAGAGGTACCTCAGCCCTCTGCATCACCGGGCTATATGAAGAAATAGATTCTAAGATTTGGAAAATGGAATTATCCAGCATTGAAAACAAAAATCACTGGCCCTACTGTGAAAGATTCTTCTTTATAATTTTGTACAGTCATCTTACAAAATTTACAATTTGCAGAAAATAGCTCATATTGTACAGTCCCTCAACAATATAATCTGCAAAATGTTTTACATTAGCAATGACACTTGACAGGGCATGCATTGTGCTAATTTGACACATTCCTCAGGTGCATAGTGAGGCATGGGGCCACAAGCAAAATACTTTACAGCAATCGGGAAGAGCATTGAGCTAGCACAGTGCACACCCTGGAGTGTGTTATTGTGATTATAAAATGTTTTTATTTATTTTTAGATATGATAAACAATTAAATAAGTAGGTGTATGTTCTTAAAAATACAAAAAATATTTTTGAAATGTTGGTAAAATAGTTCCTGTGCCTGTTGAATCTTGCTGGTATTTTCCACTTTGCTTTTACTGTTTTGGCCTAATGAGGCCCACATACTTGAAGTTTCTGCAGTTTCTTTTCTTCTCTCCTCCCATTCAGTACTACAATTTGATTTCCTATTTACTGTGGCCATCCCTTTGCTATCAGAGCTTGGAGTTCCAGATTAAGTGAGAGAAAGCAAGACAACATTAATCAGCATTATGAGAGTTGAGAGAGAGACTGAAATGGAGCCAATTGTATGGACACACAGAAGGTAATACCATAATTAGTGGAGTGTGTGTTTTGCTTGAATGTAGACAAGAAGAGTTCGCTGTGATCCTGTGCAGGGTAGGATGAGAATAGCAGCAAACAAAAAAGCCATTTGATCCTTCTGAAAAACCAGGCTCTTGCAGATTTTTACAAAGAGTATGGGGGGCTATTAGCGTTACTGTCAAGGGCAGCTGTTATGCAGAAACCTCAAACTCAGACTCGGAATGAAACAAAGCAAGGGATTATTTATTTCACTACTGTTATGACTACAGGGATTTTTCTTGTTGCAGTGTTTGGGGGAAGTTTGGTATTTTACAGGCTGTGTTTTTGGAGAGGTTTGCTATTTTATATGCTGTGGTCTTCTGGGCTGCTTAATGGAGAGGAAAACATGACTGCTAATAATTTTTCTTGCTCTTGAACTGGTGCATTGATTTATGAGAAAGCTAATGTAAACCCCCATGGCTGGCTTACCTTAGTTTGCCTCCTGAGCATTGCTGTGCTCCAGACTGCTCACCACTGCCAGTCCCAGGCCTGTGATGCTGCCCTTTGATTCTGCTGGTTAACAGTGCCTTTTTCTCATTAAGAGGACAACATGAATTTGTAGATCCCAACCACCAGCTTGGCGGTAAAGTGGAACACTGCACACTACAGTATATCGACTGTTTACAGCAGCAGCTATATTTGTTACCACTGATCCCAAACCAGCCAATCAGTGTTCATGGAGCCCAAGGACCTGTAGCTATTGCTCCTGGGAAGGAGGTATAGACAGTGCTGTTGGCACCCAAACAGATAGCCAATTGGGAACTGTGTGGACCTAATGATTATTAACTTTTAAGATGAACAGCTAGTTTCAACCAATCAGAAGCTGCCATGTTTCCCAGAAACCTGGGACAATTTCAACTTAGGACAGTTGGTGGCAGGGTCTTGATTATAGAGGAGCTGGATCTGAGTGAAGAGATTTTGGTGACATCAGCCCATGGCTTCATTTGCAGCTAAGAGACTTGCTCAAGCCTTCCACTAACTAGGAGAGCAGCATTCCCAATTCCAAGCTAAAGAAGAGAATTTGGCATTCTGTGACTAGCCTTCCATCAGTGCGAGGGCTGGGACTGTGTATCCAGAGCTCAGAGTGAGTTCCCAGAGACCTAAACCTGCATTGGGAGAAGCCCACTGAGCTTCTACAGCCTGGGGAACCAGAAAGTGTTAAAGTTTACCACCAGAAACCATGGAATCCTGCCTAGAGGCTGCATGCCTGCTTGTCAGAAAGGTGGCAAAGCTGCCAACAAACTGTGGTTGTTGCTTGCAAAAGTGAGAGTCTAGTTGAGCCCACATCTAAGAAGGGTCTGCATGCACTCGGGTTGGTCCAGGAGTCAGCCCAGAGTCGGTAATGTTAGGCAGCACTGATCATTTGTCCCTAAAAGCTGGAAGCCTTGACGTGTGGGACAGGTGTGTGGCCCTGGACCCTATGTCTGGCCTAATACAGAATCCAAATGAGGACATCTCGAAGGTGACAAGCTGCAGGAGCCTGCAACCTCCTGAAGGGGACAAGCTGCCAGATGTCATGACCAGCCTTTCCATCTACCAGCATTTCCACTCACGGCAAAGTGCATCATCATGACAGCCATCAGCTACTGATCCTATTCAGACCCTGCATGGTGAACTGCAAACTGCAATAGCAGGGCCTGCCCTGAGCTGGGGAATTAAATTAAACTTTTAAGCTGAAATGCTAAATAGCTAAAGTTAAGTTCACCAATGCCAGCTATCCTGTGGCAATGATCAGGCTAGCACCTCAATCTGGGTGCCCAGGGAGACTTTTGGGACACTGGTACCAATGGGGAGGAAGGCAAATTGAATGTGATTAGTGTGGGAGGACGAGCACAGTTATTAATGTGTTCTATTGTGGTTTCAAGCTACAAATTTCAAATAATTGCTCTAAATTTACATCTCCCATTCCCCTTTTCCCCAAAAGTAAAGTAGTTGTTGCTGTTAAACCTGTCTGTGAGCATATCATTAGCGTTAGCTAATAATTTCATGCAACAGAGTGATACATTGGCATATTATTAGTGTTCGCTATTAACTGCATGCAAAATAGAGTGATAGGTTGTATTTTTGTGTTCTGTGTTGGGGGTGATTGGAAGGGAGTGGGTAAGTACAGCATCCCAGGGTGTGATATCCTACAAACAACTGGCCCACTATATTCACTCTGGGTGAAACTACCAAGCTGTAATTTGTTTTCTATTTGGGAAAGGACTTCAGTCACCATCAGAACAAAGTTCTGGCCGCTCAACCTGTGTTGTCATCAGATAGAAGTAGTAGCCCATTGGTATACGGTACCTGGGTTACACTAAGTAGCAGGATGACCATGCACTGTTCTGTTTTAATGCAGTTAGCTGACAGATTTTAGCCACTTAAGCTAATGGCATTTTGGATACATTTTATGATAAATAATACTGCACTTCTTTATTCTTTGTTACAAATATTAATGCTGCAAATCCTTTTCAAAAATAAACTAATGGAAAATACAGCACTCATATTAATCACTTTCAACAACTGTTTCCATTCAGCACTCACTGCACAGACTGAAGAAATACAGTGCACAGTATTCTGAAAAAAAATTTGCTTTCTAAAGTTTAAACAAAAAACATTTCCAGTGATGACTTGTGGAGATTTTCATATTAAAAGCCACTTTTTGCAAAATGTTTTTCTTCAGTATGGGCAGAGCTCTACATTATTGACAGGAATATCACTTTGATCCATAAATTATAGAGACGGTCGTGCTCCTATAGTTAGGAGTTGAGTAGCCTGTTAAATATTAAACCTCAAATTTTGCACTTTAATAACTTTGCAACTGATCAATGGATTTGCAAAAGATTTGGCATGAGCTGTGCCATGGCATAGATCTCTTGAAGTGGCAAGTTTTGTTCTGGTTGGATATGCAAAGTCCGAGCTCCAGACAGTGCAAAACCTTCAAATTTGCCATTTTTCCTCATCGCCTTGCACCCAGATGGTGTGGAATTTTGATAGAAATTATTTATGGTAGAAAGAACTTGCGTCACAAAACTGCCTTGCATTTGTTTGGTGAAACAATATTAATCTGTTGCAAAGTTATTCAGTTTTAAGTTCCCATTATTTTCAAAGGGAATTTCACTTTCCAGGATAAAGGAATGGAGCGAAAAAGGTTTTGGTCTCACAAAAAGGATTATTTTTCATGAGGCCAGTCCTTTTTCACCAGAAAAAAAAATTATTTTTCTTGAGCTGACATCTTGATTTTTTTCACAACACAAACTGTCATAAACTGCCCAGGAATGTCTTTTACAGACTTCCAAACATGTATCTTACTCATCGGAGTTGATGATCTTCACTTACTATAGTATTTTTATAGCTCCATAGCCTCTGAAAGCATTTTTTCAACCATTTAAATCCTTTTTACCACAAGCTAAGTTCCTTTTTCGTGAGTGCTTTCTCATTCTCATGAAAAAGGAAATCTACTAGTGAAAAGGATTTAACTGTGCTATCGCCTTTGTTCAGAGCTTTAAAATTACTGATTTTTCCACACAGGACTGAGTCATCCTGCAAAAACCAGTGCTGTTTCACCAAAAAGGTATGTTTAATTTATTTACTTATAATTTTGACTTGCACCGGCAATCAATAGCTGAGCAGGTCCTTGACAAGCACCCATAAGTGCCCCAATGAGAAATACGGGTGTCAGGGCAGTGTCTGGCAGCAAGTTGTGTTTAAGTTAGTGTGCACAATCTAAGACAACCCCTAGGAGACACTGGGTGTGACTGTTGGGTGGCTGACCTAGGCGGCAAGTAAAAATTCTGCATATCTAAAGTACTGTTTGTTGTGGCTGACTTTACAAATACCGGGTGTCGGTTTGGGCTTCCTGTGCAAGTTAATGTGTCCTGTGACAGTTCCACTCATTCTAAATAAATCTGAAAATAGTTTCCATTTCCTGGTGTCTGGTGACTCTCCCCACCCACTGATTACTGTGCCCCATTTCTCTGGTGTCTAGTTGCCCCCTACCAGCCGATCACCATTGCCCATTTCCACAGTGCATAAGGCAAGCCCCACCCATCGATTGCCATCCATGTTGCAATTTTGTATTCCTGGTGTCTAGTGGCACCTTATCCTCCCAATGCAGCCCAAACCTGAAATAAAAAAAGGACCCACAATTCTTTTTAAAACCTGTAAAAAAAAAGTTCATCACCAATCAGCCTCCCTCCACCCCAACTCCCACTCAGCACCCACCACCCACATCCCAATACATCCCCAAACACCCTTACTCACATGAGCAGTTCCCAGGTTCAAGACACACTCTCCAATCTAACACATCTTGCTGCTGGAACTGGCCGCTGCAGAATGAGAAACTAAGGTACAGTAAATGTGGTTCAATGTATTACAATGGGGATTTCTACTTTTATGCATAATTTAGCCATTTTTAGATTCTGATTCCAAATTTTCAACATGGCCTTTTGGGAACCCCACATCATAAACAATATTACTGTCATTACACAACTCCACTGGGAAGTTATTTCTCAGTCGGTTGGTGGAATCACGTTTTGAAGGGGTTGACAATTTTGGCAAAGTTATGACCATTCATTGCAATTTTGCTATGCACCTTTGTAGCTTTGGAAATTTTACTATTTTGTCACCAGATTTCAACATAGCCTTCTTATTACCCCACCTCATGCATGCCACAGCTGTAATTTTTCAAATCCAGGCCAAAATGTTTTTGCACCTGTGACATGGAATGGTGTTGCAGCTGCACTGAATTATGTTTTGACAGAGATTTGAAATTTTTGGTACTGAGTACATGAGGTGGAGTAATAAGATGGCTGTGCTGACAATTTGGTCACTGTTGTCTATTCCATAGCTACACACATGCATGCATCTATGGAGTGATGGGAGCACAGGGCCTGGAGCACTATGCACTCCCACAAGCAAATAATGATGATTATACTATCTCAAAAAGTAAAGAAATAAATTGGGAAAAATATTTGTTAAGACTCTAGTTAGGGTTAAAGCCACAAAAGCAGGAAATGTGGCTTTAGGGATTCAAACCTAACACCCACCCCACTCTCACACACCAAAAGGTGTTAAGGCGGTGCTTTGGGGTCATCAGCCCTAATGCTCACCCCATTCTCCTGTATTTACCCATCTCAGATTATTTACTTATGGAATGGGGTGAGTGTTAGGGCTGACAACCTGAAGACACACTCCTGATGCATTTTGTTGTGTGCCAGTGAAGTGGGGTGTTGGGTTGAAACCTAATGCCATTCCCTACTGGCACTTTAACCTAACTAAGACTATTAACAACATTCTTTGCAATTTTTCTGTAATATAGAGAGTGCTTGATAGGCAGCTATGCACAACCAGCCTATGCTGTTACAGAGGGTTCTGTTACATCAGACCCTGAGAACAAAGCCCAAGAGGTCTGATTTAGTCAGAGCCCCAAGGTGGCAGCTCTGGCTGGTTGTGCATATGGTTGTATGTCCAATATTTTTTATAGTATATAAAACAAAATATATGCTAATTATAAAAACACTATTTGGCCAAAGACACCAGATGGAGTAAAGTTTATCTTTTATTTTTAACAGAGTCACACCAGAAAGTATATAAACTAGTGCCGGCAAGTCCCGTCAGTGAAGAGAAATGCAATTAAAATGGCAACCCAATATAATTCAAATTCATTTTCAACAGTCCACTTTTAAAATTCTCAAACTAATTCCAGTTTCAACTGTGCTTCCTCCGTCAGCTCCTACAGCATTTATATCCACAGTAAGTGGTTTCTGTTGAAAGAAAGAAAAAGAAAGATTGTTACCTTTGCATGTGGTTCTACTAATAGTGCAAGCTACACTTCTACAGTCAGACAGTACTGGTAAACTGATTTTAAAATTTTATACAAGAAAAAACAAGTTTGAATAGTGGTGCATATCAATGATTGTGGCATCTGGCTCCCCAGTTAACCTACCCTCAATTTCATGAGTGCCATATGTGGATGCTGTGTGCTCAGCATGCAGAGTTACACACCCCACCTTCCCACTATGGCTATGATATTAGTACAGTACTTATTTTAATCACTGTCTGAAGAGAATTCAATTACAGTGATCTGTCTTCTTTAGGGATTTTCTGTACAGTTCTCGATCTTGATGTTCACTCCTTGTTGAAAAATGCAGTAATCACAGAACAAGGTGAGGATTAGATTTTTCTTTAAGTTGGTTTTCAGGCTTGCTTCTGAAGTGGCTGAAGAAATGATTAGTGCTATAGAACTGCATGCTTCTGTTGCAGCTGGGTTTTCTGCTGTTTTAGGCCTACAGTGGGCGTAGCCCTGCTGACCTCTTGCTATCAGAAAAGGACTCAGCACATTCCTTCCAAACAAACAACATAGAGGTTGCACCACAGTTGCCTCCACATCCATGGTATCCATGAAGCACTCCACTCCACTCATTGTCTCCAGTCTCACTGCACTATTTTGTAATGAAAACATCGGTGGTGTTCTGATCACAAGACTGGGGAACAATGCACCCCAGTGTCACTCTTATGTTTTGGGGGTGGGATTGGTGGATGCTGAGAGAGAGGGTCAGGTGGGGTATCCATAATTTAAACAAAAAATATAATTGTCACTCATGGCACACTCTGCTGTGTCCAAGATGGCCGCTGCCTCATGTGCAACACAGTGTGGTGGCCATCTTGGACACCAACAAGTGTCTATTATTTTTTCACATACCTTATACATATCCTACATATCTCCCACCACAGAACCCTCCTCTCAAACCCCCAAAACATAAGAGTGGCGTGACACTGAGTGTGCCCAATCCTCCAGAGTCATGATCAGGATGCCACCACTTTTTTATTTAAATTGACACTGGGGTGTCAGACCCCAATTTTCCCATCAGGACTCCTCCATGTTTTTTTTTATTTTCATATTCCCTCATGTGACACTACCTGCCAGCATCCACCACTCACCCTCAGAAACATAAAATGCCACTGAGGGTGCCCAATCTCCCTGTTTTGCAATGTGGAATCCTCTTTTTTCATATTCTCTCAGCACCCCCAGAGACATAAAAGTGACACTGGGGGTGCCTAATCCCGCAGTGTCACAATCTGGATTACTCATTTTTTAAAAACCTTGTAAAAAGAAAACATCCATCAATGTCTTTTGCAGCCATTCCTGTCCCCCACCCAACCCTCCCACTCAGCACCCACTACTCCACAACCCCCGCAGCCTTTACTTGCCCTTCAGGGATCCAACACTGTAATCCTCTCTGGACTGAGACACATCTTCACTATTCAAAGCGGACCATGAGCTGAAGAAACAGGTATGTGGTTCAATGTATTTTAATGGTGTTTTGAACTTAGTGGCATAACTTGGGCATTTTGCATATTTGTGGCACAAAATTTCAACATGACTTCCTTGGGACCCTGCCTCATGAACAATTGCACTGACATTAGGCACATCTGTCCCAAAATGTAATTTTGCAATCCCTGCATGAAATCACCATTTGGGCAGTACTTGAAAATTTTCTCTGCCCTTGTTCATGGATTGGGGTAATAAGAAGGCTATGTTGAAAATTCAGTGTAAAATATTTAAAAACAACAAAGTTATGTGCCTATATTGAATTTTCTGAATGCAGTCTAGTAACTTGGTAATTTTCAGTATTTTTACCACAAATTTGCAACATAGCCATATCTTTACAGCACATCATGAATATGACAGCTGTCATTTTTAAATCCTGGCCAAAATATTTTCTTACATCCGAAAGGTGATTTGGCAGTCCTACGCGAAATCACTTTTCAGGCCGAAGTTGAAACATTTTCTCTGCCTTGTTCATGAGGTGGGATCATAAGAAAGGCTATGTTCTAAATTTGTTGTAAAATATTTACAAATAAAAAAGTTTTGAGGCTTTGTTTAATTTTGCAAATGCAGGCTTATAAGTTTGGTAATATTCAATATTTTGACCCCAAATTTTCAAAATAGCCATTTCTTTACAGCACCTTGTGAATGTGACAGCTATCATTTTCAACCTGCCCAAAATGTGTTTTGTGTCCTGAAAGTTGATTTTGCAGACACTGCATAAAAATCACCTTTCTAACAGGAATTGAACATTTGCTCTGCCCTTCATTATGAGGCAGTATCATAACAAGGCTATGTTGAAAATTTGGTGTACAAATATTACAAAACAACAAATTTATGAGCCTCTGTTACATTTGCTTATGCAAACTCAGAACTTTGCTAATTTCAATATTTTACACCAAATCCCTCACCTGCAGACCTATAGGTTCTGGTCAGACTTTGTTTGATCTGCGAACATATGGTATAGTGAAGAATTGGCAGAAAACATGGAGGATTTTCTGCATGATTTCTCCTCTGAAAGCAGCAAATAATTATTTATAGATTGAAGTTGCAGTGTCCAGACACTTGTGCGATTTCAGTCGGGGGGCATTGCCATCAATCAGCTTCTGAGTAGAGGTGTTCCAGGTTCAATAGTTCATTATTTTTGTCCTTTTGTGGAAATCCTGCTGCTATTTTCAATTATTTGATAGAAAACATTGCTTATTTCCCCTACTGTTGTAGCTCTGAAACAGAGATAGTCTGGTTTACCAGGGCAAAATGAACAATTGGGTGAGTACAGAGAAGCTTCAGAAGAACTCATTTTAGGGTCTTTGACATGCAGGCTTTATCTAGGTAGCAGTTTGGTCTCATGAGGGGTTTTCTTTATTTTCATACATCTGTGGCTGTGTAGATCTCACATTATAGGGGTGTTCACTCATTTGCATTTTGGTTTGCAGCTCATGTTACTGAAAGTACTAGTTGCTGACTGAATCAAGTGCCAGCTGCAGGTCTCCACACTTTAAATTATAGTGCTCATTAGCACATAAAACAAAATACAGCCCAATGTTTAAAAAGCATATTGAGAACAACTATTTGATTGTGAATGCCTATTGTGCCTGATGTGTAAAGCAATTCAATGTTTTCATCACTCAGTGGCTCAGCCTTACTAGCCTTATAACCCTTGCTCAATTTTTAAGATACTTTTGCTTGGTGGCTATAGTTTTCAATGTCTGCTTAAAATTAGTGCTGTTAACATGAAATATATAGTAATGGTAGGTGTGATTAGTAAGGTGATGGTCCACTGAGCCTAAGAATCCTCTTATAGTCATTGGCTCATATTCAGAGTAGTTGATTCCTTTAATTTAAGAATGAACTCTGACAATATAAAATCAAACTCCTGTGGAATTTGATGAGTGGCCAATTTTCATCCCAGTCATGAAGGAATGAGGTTGTTTTAAAATTGTTTTACATATTTTGCATAGTCCTTGTATTCTCTTTCTCCTGAACAATCTTTTGTCTGTCTTCTAACATTTTGAAAAAACACTGTGACCATCTCTGTGCTGCACTTCTTTCAAACAGTAAACAAGGCCAGCTTGTGCAGTTTAGGAGGTTTCAAAATGGTGCTATACCACAGAAGGGAACAATCAGGTTCTATGATCATTCAACAATTCCACGTCAATACATCAACTGTGTCGATGTCGACATCCCTGACAGCAATGGGAACAATGCTGACAGTCGGCATTACACCCCCATCAATAAATAACCCTCCGAGTCACAGTTGGTTTGGGGTGGGGTGCAACACCAGGAATCACTGCATCAGCAGAACAATCTCGACCAGATGAGATTTGTCACTGTGGTGGTGTTTGCTGTAAAAAGTTTTTGTGGTGGGGTGATACCTCTTTGAACTGCAGTCGAACAGTATTTTGAAGCCGATGAAAAGCTATGCAGAACAAGGCTCAACTATACACGATATTAGATTTCTTGGTAAGTAGCGTAAACAGTAGCAAATATTTTAGAGCTTAAACTGAAAGAAATTGAATACAACTCACCAGAAATCATGATGAGCTCCTTCTCTGCAATTCCAAGGCTGTTGCATTCATCAATTCTTCAGAGCTAAGTGATGTTTTGCATTTAAACTCAATGTGCCCTTTCCTTCTATCTGAAAACTGATTTCTGTTTTCAGTTTCTATATCGATAATGAGTCATCCATTCTGGACAGCCAAATATTAACCTTCTAGACTTTTCCAAAATAAACTGTCAAATGTGCATTTACAAATACTTAACAAATAGAAACAGACAATGACAGCAGTTTTGCAAATACTTAACAAATAGAAATATAGACAATAATGGCAGAAAATTCCATCCAGTCTGTCCAAGTTCCTTATTTAGCCCTGGAGCCTACTGTTCCTCTAGGGTCCTAGCCCATCCACTCCTCCATTCTCCTCCTGATTTTGATACCCTGAGCAGCCACTATACCTTTCATTTGTCCCAGCCATGCTAAAACCACTAATGTTTTTGCACCCACCACCTCAACTGGCATCCTGTTCCATTAACTATTCATTGTTAAACCATATCACAGAGAAGGTAGCATGTCTATGCATTTATCAAATTATTAAGAAAGTGCTTATGAATTAGCCAGTATAACTATTAACCAAATATTTGTTAAGAATTATTATACAATGGCAAGAAAGAATGCTGGTTTGCGATTGGTCCATCTGGGACTGGACCGTGATGTTATCCTGGCATGACATCACGGATCTAATCCACACAGTCGGGACTGCATTAAATAGTGAAAAAAGATCACTCCGTAGCTGTCACTACCAGCAGCTAGAGCAGTCCGGAATCTGCTGAGAATCAACACTCCTTGCCCGTTCGGAAGGATGGAAATCCTCCTTGCCACAGTGTCACACACACAAAAATTAGTCTTACTTCCCTCACCAAATAGTTGCAGCATATTGCGTAATCTGCTAAAAGTAAGTGAAGCTGTTAGCATGATCAGCTTCATGCTACTGCTCCAGTGCCAACTTCACAGTGCCTTCTCACCACTGCATAACGGTGACCCAGGCAATAGCTTAACAGTAATTTAAATGTAAGCACATTCCACTTTAGAAAAGGAAAAAACTGACAAGAAGAAGAAATCTCAAACATGCATCTTCCCATAACACTGAGTCGGCCTCAGCATTCAGCTCTCCCGCCTGCCACAAACTGATTAAGTTCAGCACACACTTCTGTTCTATAGCAAATGTAAGTTCTTACTACACATGGCTTCCTTCATCTTCTAGTTTGTGCTTTCTTCTCCCGGAACAAAACACACGTGCTGCATGGAGAACAACACACGAACAACTAAGCGTCACTTAAATGTTAGGACTGGGGGAGGCAGTGCCTTCATGAAACCACCGCGTGACAAATGGGATTTCCACCTTCACTGTGACTAAAACAAAACAAAATGAAGGCACAAAGAAACAGGCTCTCAAATGTGTGTGTATGTGAAGGGGACAGCACAGGAGCAACTAGTACACAAAACAAGGAAGGTCTGACCAGTAGAGCACAGTGTGTGTTTGGGGCATGAGAGACAGAATAATGGTAGGAGCTCCATTTAGTGGCCAATATAACCAGAACTACTTTCCTTGTTAGTATTCTTACATACTGAAAAAAATATTAAAAAATAACTTTTAATGACTTTTCCTTTTTTTAATGAATGAGCCACTGTATAATAGGAATAATGCCTCAAAGGGTGTGTGTCATGCTGAGATAACGTCACTTCTGGGGTGATGTTGTCCAACACCACACCCTGTCGTGCATATATTCCTTAACGATACTACTTACATGAAAGTAAGATCCCTGTTTGAGAGAGATATTAAGGATGGCTTGAGGATGTTTTCCAAGAAATTGACCTGTTTGGTAAGAACTTAGCAGATGTTTAAATAAGCGTTTTTATTTCCCTGGGCAGGATGATAAATCGAATGGAAGGAATAAGTATGGAGATATGTTGAAGGACTTATGGTTTTCTGCTTAGAATCCAGATGGTTACAAGGAGACCAAATACAGGCATTTAAGATACTAAAAGACAGAGGAGAATTCATTATGAGAATTTGGGGCAAATGAGGGTAATGGTTCAACAAGGGACATGCAAAATCAGAACATCAATGTTTAGATTGAATACAGAGTAAGGCGATACTTCTTTGGTGAAAGGGTCATCAGACTATGAAAAAGATTGCTGCCTGTGGTGCTAAATGTTGATAGCATTACCTTACTTGGTTGGATATCATGAGTAGTAAAGGGACTACAGTCTACACCTGCTAAATGTGAGTACAGACTTGATAAGATTCTTCTCCTTCTGTCAGTTGTATTGTTTTGTATTGAACTGTATTGTTTTGTTTTGTATTTTGCAATTAGGAACAACTAATGGAAGGTGATATCTTTGCATAAACCTAAGGCCACTCAGTCATGCGTGGGGGAATAGCCTCAGCCATTTTCTGTCCATGCACCACAGCCTGGGCCCCACTGCTTCTGTAAAGAGCTGCACTTCATTGTATTGTATTTACTCTTCCTGCCACATGATTACTCCTGTAAAGCTTGACAGAAGCATCCCAAACTGCTTTTCTTCCTAACTCTGGGCCTAGTTTTATCCAGTGTACAGAAGTTGAATGGCGATCATGGCCCTAGCAAAAAAAAAAATCATTCAAGGGGTGATCACCTTGCATGCAGAGCAAACAGGCCAGAATTGCTGCATGTCCTTCAGCTACTGCTTGGTGGCTCCCTTTGCCCAAGCCAGCAAGGCCAAATGCCTCCCTGGCCTTATCTTGTGGGCTGCATTGCTATGGAATCCAGCTCAATTTCTAAAACTGCCAAAGTGAAATATATAGTGATGGTAGGTGTGACTAATAATGGCTCTTCAATTTTCCTGTGGTAAAGGAGATACCCATTTTCTTACAAAACTTTATATAGACTCATAACATCTTGGTACACATTGGGAGGTGGGCCCCCAATTAAAGAAAATAATCAGGTAGTACTACCAACACCAGTACCACCCTCTGGCAGAATGTTCACTATGAAAATGTACTTAACTGCTCGAAGGCTGTTCAGGCCCATATGCAATCAATGGACATAGCTTTATCATAATATTTCCCAGCAAATTTAAAATCCAATAAGTCCATCCTCTCATTGAACAGAGAGAAGGTGAAGTGCTGATTCAGTATCACTTTTCCCTAACCAGACCCCTAGCCTTCTTCCTAGTTGTCAAAATAGTCTGCTCCAGGGTGGCATATGCCACTGTGCACCTTTCTTTGGGAATAAAATCATTGACAAGCGGTATGTAATTCTCTACCATTGAAACAAGTAAGAGTCATAATATGAATGAATTCAACATTAAACTGGATGAGTACTGTACAAACATACGAACATATGAACATCTGAAATTTGCCAGCAGAAAAAGGCCATGTGGTCTATCGAGGCTGTGATTATGCAGCTAGCAGCCTTATTCCGTGATGCCCCTCCCTCTTACCCTGTCCCAGCCCTTTTGATGCAGCCCACTGTTTTATAGGCTACTACCTCCACTGGTAATCACGTTCCACCCTGCCACCACCCTCTCCGTGCAAAGTGTCTCCTCATTTGCCTCCTGAACCTTCCCCCTCAATCTTATGTTTTGTCATCCAAGTGTCCCTCCCACTCTTGCCCTGAATAGTCCCTCTGTACCAGTCCTGTTTATTTCTCTCATGTACTTTAAATGTCTCCATCATATCCCTCTGTCCCTTCTCTCCTCCAATGAGTACATGTCCAACTCCTTTAGCTTGATTTCATATCTTAAATCCCCAGCCCCTGGATCATCTCAGTTGCTCTGCATGCACCCCCTCCAGCAAATGAATGTCTCTTTCCAGGTATGGTCACCAGAACTGCATGCAGTATTTGAGATGAGGTCTAACCAGTTATCTATAGAGTGGCAGAATCACCTCCCCCTCCTGGCTTTATTCCCTTGCTATGCATCCCAGCATCTTGTTGGTCATTGCTGCTGCCTTCCTACACTGAGCCGAGTTGCTCATTGATCCCATATTGACCACACCCAGATCCTTCTCCTCCTCCTTAGTTTCCATGGCTGCACCCCAGTTGGTAGCTTCTTCTTGGATTTTGTGCTCCAAAATGCAGTGCCTTACATTTTTGGCATTGAATCCCAGCTGCCAATTGTCTGACCAAGTCTTCAGCTTATTCAGATCTTCCTGAAGATCCTGCCACCCCTCTATGTCATCCACCACTGCCCCCATCTTGGTGTCATCAGCAAACAGGCTGATCCTGCTCTTGATTCCCATGGAAATGTCTGCCATAAATACTCCAAACAACACTGGTCCCGGCAGGAGCCTGTGGGACCCGCTCATTACTGCCCTTGGGGATGAGAGTTCCCCTTCCACTACCAGCCTCTGCTGCCTCCCCTGCAGCCAGTTGGTCACCCATTATGCCATTTAGGTCCTACCCTATGCCTTCAAGTTTATTCCCAGTCTCCCAAGTGGCACAGAATCAGATGCCTTGCTGAAGTCCATGTGCAGGACATCCACTGCATGGCCCTTGTCCATCTGCCTAGTCACCCAGTCATAGTAATCTACCAGGTTGGTTTGGCAGGATCTGCCTTTGACAAAGCCATGCTACTTGCTGTCCTGCAGCCCACTGTACTCCAGCAGGGACACCAGCCTCTCCTTCAGGATCATTTCCATTAGCTTCCCCACAATGGCCTGAGGCTCACTGGTCTATAGTTCCCTGGTTCATCATTGGGGCTATTCTTATGCAAGGAACACATGAGCCAACCTCCAGTCCATGGGTACACATTCCGAATTCAGTAAGGCATTAAATAGACCTGCCAAGCACCCTGCCAGGATCTCTGCTAGCTGCTTCCAATACCCTGGGGTACATGCTATCTGGCCTGGTGCCTTGTCCAATCTCAGTGCTTTCAATCCCTCCAGGACTCTAGCTTCCATGATCACCCCATCTGTCCATCCCTCCCAGCCTTAACTGCCTCCTCACTCTCCCCTTGGGTAGGGCTCCCCTCTTTCCTTTGTAAATACCAAGTAGAAGTAGTCATTGAGTGTTCCTGCCTTTTTCCCTCCCCTTCTCTAGCCATCTCCTGTCCTTCTTAATCCTTACCATCTGTTCTTTACAGCTCTTTTTCTCCCTGGTGTACCCTAAAGAGCTCTCCCCCCCTTTTGTGCCTTGTGTCAGCCTTGGCTCTTTGGTGGCTTTTGCTTTTCTTACTGCGCTTGTCACCTCCCTTGTCTCCAGCAGGTACTCCTCCCAATCTTCCCCTTCCCCAATTTCCTGTATCTCTTAAAATACCTTTTCTCCTCATCTTATTCACAACCCTTTGCACATCTAGCTTGGCTTTTTGCCCTGGCCTTTTTACTCAGAGTCCTGCTACAGGAATTGGTAACCTCAGTATCCCCTTCTTTATGAGCTCCAATCTCTGGTCCATGTCCATGTAGACTGGATCCCAGCCAGGTATTCACTCACTACATCCCCCATCTTTGCCAAATCCACCCACCTGAAATCCAGCACCTCCATGTTGGCTGCCACCTCCTCTTTGCTCATAATCAACCTGCACCACAATTAGTGATGGTCACACCCGCTAGTGGTTCATCTAGCTTGATGTCCTTCACAAATTCCTCATTTGTGAGCTCTAGGTCTAGGTGTTCCCCGCCCGGTCAAGTTTTCTGACCATCTGTTTCAGGAAGCTTTCTGAAAGGCATCCAGTAGTACCTGTTCCTTTTACTGCTGGTGGCGGGGTTCCACAATCTAACCCCATCAGGTTGAAGTCTCCCACAACCACCACCTCCCCTTCCTGCATTCCTTTTTAATCTGCCTTGCAAGTTCCTTGTCCAACTCCTCTGACTGGGAGAGTGGCCTGTACACCACTCCCAACCTGGGAGTCCTATTCATGGAATCCTGGATTAGCAGCCACAATGACTCTGTTTCACCCTCCTCCTCCCTAACACACTTTAACCCTTCCTTACATATAATGCCACCCCTCCCTGTTTACCTATCCCTGCAGAACATTCTGTAACCAGGGACTGCCAGGTCCCAGTCATGGTATTTGGTGGCCCATGTTTCCATGACTGCACAGAAACATGGGCCAATAAACAATAAATTACTGTGCTATTCATTTTAGTAAGTAAAAGTAAGTAAAAGGTTATTTATAAGCGCTTTTCAGAAACCAAAGCACTGTACAATAATTACATTAAATAATAACCAATTGTTAATAATAAAATCAATCTTTAACACTTTTAAAACAAAAGGTTTTTAGCTCAGATTTAAAACTCTCAACAGGCAGACAGCCTTGTATCCAGAGTAGAAATTCCACAGGGTGGGGGCAGCGTAAGAAAATGCACATGTCCCAGATGTCTTTAAGCGACCCTGGGAATCTCTAGCACCCTCGTTGAGGATCGAATGAGCGGAGTGGAGTGAGGACAACCCGCTAAGGTGACCAGGGTCCACAGCCAACACCTCATTCTTATCCGAGTTTAACTTCAGCCAGCTGGTACTCATCCAATCTTTGATTTCAGATAGACAGTTGTTAAGCACAGAGGCGCATCTTCCTGTCCAGGATTGAAGGACAGATACAACTAGGTATCATCTGCATAGCAGTAAAACCCAAATCATATCACCTAATAATGTCTCCCAATGGCAGCACATATCGGCGAACAACATGGGTGCCAAAATGGAGCCTGCGGCACCCACAGGATAGGAGATGGCGTCAGAGGAATAAATTCAGTGACAACCCTCTGCCTCCGACCCATGAGGAAGGATCGAAACCAATGTAGAACTGTGCCAGTCAGTCCACAATAAAGCCACAGGCGCTCCAAAAACACACCATGGTCCACAGTATCAAATGCTGCAGAGAGATCAAGAAGGACTAGAATAGTATGAGCCTTTCGATCTCTCGCAATCAGGAGATCATTTAAAACCGGACAAAGGGTGGTCTTGGTGCTATGTCTTTTCCTAAATCCCTATTGAAGAGTATCATAGACATTGTGATTTATAAGATGGTCATGCAGTTGTAGTGGAACCACCTTTTCAATAACCTTACCCACAAGGGCAGGTTAGAGATAGGTCTGTAGTTAGCTAAGCAGTCTGGATTCAATGAAGGCTTTTAGGAGTGGTTGAACAACCGCCTCCTTTAGGGGTCAGGAGAAGATCCCCTGCTCCAAAGATTTCAGACAATTTCAGCAAGGAAAGACTTGGGCCACTGCAAGACATGACTGGGACCTGAACCTGGAGGGTTACACTATGTTCAGGAAGGACGGGGGAGGGAAGGGGAGGAGGGGTAGCTATGATAGTCAAAAACTGCATTGGCATAGGGGAGTAGAGAGGTGGAGGAACCGTGGAGGTGATTTGGGTCACCTTGATAACAAGGGGGCAGAGAGTAAAAATAGGAGTGGTGTATAGACCCCCTGCCCTGGCGGAGGAGCTGGAGGACAGTCTGGTGGCAGATGTTAGGAGACACTGCAGACTGGGCAGAGGAAAGGTGGTGGTGTTAGGGGACTTAAACATGCCAGGAACAGACTGGGAGACTATGACATCCTCTGTGACCAGGAACAGAGGTTGTTGGATGTCTTTCAAGGCGTTCCTAACTCAGCAGGTGAGGAACCGACCAGGAGAACCTGGTACTGGATGTGGTCCTGGCAGACAGTGACCAGATTGGGGGCCTGGAGGTAAAGGGACCCAGTGGCGGGGAGTGACCATGCCACGGTCTGGTTCTGCCTGGAACTAGGAGGGTAGAAGGCTGCACAAAGGCGGAGTAACCGACTTCAGGGGCGGATTTTAACGAAATGGGAAGGATCCTTAAGGAGCATTTGGATGAGATTGGGTCAGACATGGACGCTGAAAGTAGGTGGGAAATCATCAGGAGAGGGTGCAGGATGCTACCAGCACCTGTGCAAGAGTAAGACGAAATGCAGTAGGGCCCAAAAACCCTGTTGGTGGACCAGGGAGGTCCAGGAGGTGGTGCGGGGAAAGAAAGCAGCCTATAAAAATTCAAGTGCTCAAGGGTGAAAGGGATCGAGGGAGTCAGAGCTGATGGCTAGAAGGGCCACTAGAGTGGTGAGGGCGGCTAAGGCAGGAAGGAGCAGAACCTGGCCAGGGAAATTAGGAGAGGAAAAAGGGGTTCTTTAGATACATTGGGAAAGACGAAGGGTGAAGGGGCAGATTAGCAGGATTAAATCAGGGAGAAATGGGCACAAGACCGGGGGAGCAGGCTGAGGTGACTAAATGAGTACTTCACCTCAGTTTTCACCAGGGAAAATGGGGATGCTGCATCATACATGGGAGGAGACAGAGATAATGAGGAGGGGACCCTTACCGATCGGCAGGTCTGGGGAGGGGCATCACTGGCAGGTGGGGGAGGCTAAGCAGGAAAAGAGGTACCAGAAGTGGAAATCACAGCAGAGAGAGTGAGGAAGCCCTCAGCTCCCTTAAGACGGAGAAAGCACGGGGCGGATAAATTACATCCTAGAGTGCTGAAGGAACTTGCAGATGTCCTGGTGAAACCCTGGCAGAGCTTTTCACCATCTCTCTGAGGACAGGGTGGGTGCCCCAAGACTGGAAGGTGGCGCATGTGGTGCCTATCCACAAGGGGATCAGGGAGCTGGCAGGGAACTAGGCCTGTCAGCCTGACATCGGGGTGGGCAAGGTGATGGAGGCATTGTCAAGGAGAGGCTAGGGGACTTGGATAAGTCAGGGTGCCTGGATGATAGACAGCATGGATTCATCCCAGAGAAATCGTGTCAGACAAACCTGGTGGAGTTCTATGACTGGGTGACAAGTGCCTTGGACCTGGGTAGACCAGTGGATGTCCTCTTTCTAGACTTCAGCAAGGCATTTGACTCTGTTCCTCCAGTGGGCCTGTTGGATAAGCTAGGAGAAATGGGGTGGGAAACCAGATGATCAGATGGATGAGCAATTGGCTCCAGGACCGGACCAGAGGATCGTAGTTGGTGGGATAGTCTCATCCCCAAGGAGGGTCATTAGTGGGGTCCCACAGGAATCAGTCCTTGGGCTCCCTTCTGTTCACGCCTACGTATCTGACATAAGGACAGGAATCAGGAGTGAGATGAGTCTCTTTGCAGATGACTCGAAACTGGGGGCAGTGGTGGATGGGGAGGAGGGGAGGGTGGCCCTGCAGGGACCTGGAGGCTCTGGAAAGATGGTCCTAGAAAGTGGAAGCTGAGGTTCAATGCAGGGAAATGCAAGGTACTCCACCTGGGGCCAGAAACCCAGGCCAAGTGTACACCCTGGGGAAATACTACAAGTCTCAATGGCTGAGAGGGACCTGGGGGTGGTGGTGGATGTCAAGATGAACAACTCTGAGACTTGTAGGAGGGCAGCAGCCAAGGCCAACAGGATGCTGGGATGCATCATGAGGGATCACCTCCAGAAGGAGGAAGTGATACTCACTCTGTATAACTGCTTGGTGAGGCCACCTGGAGTACTGCGTGCAGTTTTGGAGCCACACTTAAGGGGACATTAACCTCCTGGAGAGGGTCAGAGGAGAGCAACAAAATGATTTGGGGCTTGGGGGACAGGACCTATGAGGAGGCTCGAAGAGCTAAATATGTACACATTGGAAGACAGAAGGACCGGGGGACATGAGGTCTTCAGGTACATGAAGATGGTAAATTGGGGAGGAACAGTCAGGGTGCTTGAAGGAAGGAGGAAGGGCCACTAGGGGCATGGGTGGAAGCTGGAGGGAAGGATTCAGGGGAAAGGAGGAGGTGCTACTTCACTGAGAGGTGGTGGAGCCATGGAATGCACTACCTAGGGGATGGTGGAGGCAGAGACAGTGGAGGGGTTTAAGAGGGGTGGGACAGGTACAGGGAAGGGTTCAGGAAGCAAAATCCAATGCAGCAAGAATATCCGAACTGGGAAGGAGAAGCCAGAGAAGGCAAGGGGACGGCAAGGTCAGCACCCAGGGTGGGGCTGACCAAGAGCAGAACACGAAAGACCGTTAGGCCTATTCTGCTGGCATTTTAGTATGTTAATATGTTAGTAAGGATCGGACAGATAGTATCTCGCAACCTAATAATAGTGACGTAGGGCCCAGATCCAAACTACAGCTGGTTGGTCATACAATCTGGGCAATCCTCACAATATCCATGAGCTCTGGCCTACCAAAGTCAGACCAGGTAACAGAGGTGTTTGCTTCCTACACGATCCTGCAAACCCTTACAGAAGGAGCTTGGCGATACTCGACCTGATGTTGGCAATCTTATCTGTGATGAACCGAGCAAGCTCATCACATTTTTGGTAAAAATCTCTTCCAGACTGCAGAGTGGATTGCACAGTCTGTTGACAGTCTGAAAGAGTTGAGCCAGTTGGTTCTGTGCAGCAGCAATCTCCTGGACAGGAATTCTGCCTTCTTACGGGTGATTGCTGATTGATAGGAACCATAATGGTTCATCAACCTAAGTTTGACTGCATCAAGGCCGGATCTGCCAAGCCCTCTAGCCACCCCACTCTCCTCAGTTCCTTTAAAGACTCATCAAACCATAGAGTCTTTGGGCGCCTGAGCGAGTGGGAGAACATGACAGGAGCAACTAGTTCAGGGCCTCACTTACTGCCTTATTATAGGCAAGAACGAGGTCCCTGGACCCATGCACTCACCGGAAATACCCGATAGATCCAGTACGCCAGTAGACCCTCTGGGGTAACTCCCCTTAAAGGGCGATACTGGACCATCTCCGTGAGAGGCAGGTCTATTTGGGGGTGCCCTGAAGCTGAGAATCTTATGGTATGATGGTCTGTCCATGCATTCGGTTCCACTCCCAAATGCGTGACCTCCAAATCCAGTAAAAACACTAGATCTAATGGTGACCCCTATATGGGTAGCAGAGGTAACTACCTGTGAGAGGCCCAACATAGTCATAAGTTAGGGAACTAAAGCAGTTATGGGCATTGTCTTACTTTGCTTGTATAATACCTATGATACCTATGATTGAATGCCCCACAGGATATGATAAATGGATTATTAGCCAGATTGCCCTTTTCTTTTGGGCACAGCCCTGAAGAGGAAACCTGTAGGTTTTCCATATAGCAAGAAAGGGTCTATGAGCCTGTCTACATCTGGCTCCTTAGAGATTCCTGCCATGTAGCCTTTGGGTTCCCTGCACATACTGGAGGTTGTCATCATGCTGTGCACCCTGATACCATAGTCAGACACCTTGTATAAAATCATCATATACATTTGCTGCTACTGCCTGATCATGGTATCTATACAACCATAGTTTCATGAAATCAACACTTATCAGGGGATGGGCCAACTGCGGCTGTGCTACCAGCCTCCCCTCAGGCTTGTTTCCTTCCTCCCACCCCCTGGGCCTCCACTAGGAGAACAGATGCCTGTATTTGTACTAAGTCTCATTACAAGTACCTTTATTGAAATCTAATATGTATTTTTAGCTCCCAAAGAGGTAGACAGCCTCCCACGGATCTGCAGCTCTTCCCTGATGACAACTTGAATATCATGGTCTCCATCCAGTTTGGTACAATGTGCACCACTGCACATCACCATATCTGGCCTTCCACTGTCTGAATTTCTCATCATAGGTGAGCCAGGCAATGCCCTCATATGTCTTTTGAGCATTCATATTATAGCCATGTAAACTAGTATAGGTATGATTTGGAATCCTGCTTCTCCAGCACTTGACCATATACTGGGTTAAAGCCAGTGACCCTACGCATTAATGCTTACCCATCCATTCCTTCCTCTGGTTTCCTCCCTAACAGAAAGAGGTTTACAGAAACCTCTGATTTTTAATACTGTTCTCCTCCTATTAACCAACTCCTTATCTAGGAAAGCACATCTACATATTCCTTTCCATATTTTCTTTTAAGACTTGGCTAATATCTCAATGGATCTACAGACATTGCCCACTCCCTGAGCTGCCATGGGGATGTGCCCCAGGGGCCAAGTGTTATCAAACAGAGGGAGAACATGAAGCTAGCTGGCCTAGGGATTGCAATTGTTTGTCTTGGAACAGAAACTGTTTTCTGCCAAGACTGCTCCCCTCATGCTTAGCTAAAGCAACATTTAAACAATACTTTTTGCAGTTAGTTCTCTTTCTCCCTTGGCCTAAGCAGCCCTCAAATGACAACCACACAAGTACCTTCTCCCTGATTTTCACAGGACTCAACAAAACTGAAAGGCAGCATGACCTGGGTATTTGTCAAGAGCAGGGCTACTGGGTGGCTAGCAGTCAGAGGCTGCCCAATAATCCATTTTAACCATTTTCTCACCTGCAGAGTGGACATGCAATGCTACCCCAACATCTCCACACACAGTACCACATGCGGGCTTGGCAGCCACCCTCCCTCCTCACAGACAATCCCTGACTGCCATACCCTCAGTTGACACTATAGGCCAGGCTAATACTGGGTGCTATAACACTCCCTCCCCAGGAGAGGTGGACCTCTGTATGATCTTTCCTCTCTGACCCCAGCTGATCCCCAATATCTCAGGTCTGTTCCCAAATCTGGGTCACTGGTATGGCAGCAGGTACATTTGAACAACAATATAATGAGCTGTGGCCTTCCTGATCTCACATGACTTCACCATCAGCACCACTATGCCCTGTGGTTGCTGGGCCTGTTCTGTGTCTTCTTTGTGCTTTCTTCATCTGTGAGGTGACTGTGCCAGCTACTCTGTTGGTTTCTACCACTGGAAGCTGTATTGCCTCTACCACCATGGCCCCGAAGCAACTGAATCATCTTCTCTGCTTCCTTCACCATGCCTGCTGGCTTCTGAGCAGTCTCTACCTTCCATTTCTCCATTGCTCTCCTTTTCTCTCTGCTGAACATGTTTCCTGCTCTGTATTCACCAAAACTGTTGTGAAATTTGTGGTACTGTCCTGGGCCATTTTCTCAACATCTGACTGCCTATGCCTGAAATGTCTGAAACTGCCAACAATAGCTCTCCTTTTGCTTTTCTTCAGACTGGCCAATTTAGATCAGATGTTCTCCACTTGTTGCTTACCCTCTTTGTCTTCAAATTCTGAGATGCAGTATAGCGCAGTGGTTTAGGGCTCTGAGCTGCAAACCTGGAGACCTGAGTTTGAATTCCACAGCCCCACTTGCACACTGTGTGACCCTCTAAGTCACTTAACTTCCCTGTGCTCCCAGTTTGCACCTGTAAACAAATTTTCAGCTTAGTGTGCCTCACCTGGTAAAACAAAGGTAAAAAAAATTATGATCTCAGCTGCTGAAACAAAAGAATGCTTCTGCTGGGGATGCAGTCAGCTATATTGGAGCCTAACTCCTCCTCCAAACCTCAGACACCCACCTGGAAGAGGCATCACATGCCTTGCCCTGCAGGTGGCTGGAGACCAACTGCTGGTCCTAAGCCATATCTCTAGGGTTGTCAGCTAGTGGGTATCACATGACACTGATGACGTCAGACACCAGACCCCTACTGTGCAAAGCTACCCCATCAGACATAGTAACAATGGGAGGGGCAGAAGTCACTCCTGGATACACCATCTTCCCACCTGAACTCCATGCTGTAGGGGAATAGGTGGGTCAGCATAACCTGTATCCCTCTTCCATCCTCAGTGGCCTCTCCACCTTTGTGCTACAACTAGTGGGTCTTTCCTGCAGCCCATTTGGGCTGGGGAGAGTGAAAATGTCTCATGGGTCTCAGCACGGAACTGACAGTGTGGCTCTGGAGTGAACACCAGCTGCCATTATTGTATCCTTGATAATAATAACTTTTCAGGACCTTCATTTATTTGCACTCTCAACTGTTCTCACATTGAGATTAAATTGGAAATGCTCCCATTAGAGCTTTCAGTGTGGTCTTGTACTAAATCATTGTGCAATAAAAACAATTGTGATGACATTTTTAACAATGTGAAAAAAATATTGCTATAGAATGGAATCTGTCAGTGGCATTTGTTGCTGAATGTAACTGCTCAGTCACAACAACACAGTGTGCTGTCTGACCATCTGCCAGAACAATCTATTACTCTAGTACTAAACTGGAAATATTCACAGAGAATGGAAAGCTGAGCACAAGCCACCTGTTTTGGTGAAGCCAACACTCATCCTTTATTATAAATAACAAGTTAAGTTACTAACAATGCAGAAAAGTGAGACATGGTATGGCACCCATTTCACTTAAAACATTAATGGAAAATGCTCATGTTTTGAGTGAAACATTTGTGTCAATAGGGTCTTACTTTACTGTGCCATTTTTAGCATGTTATTTGTAAATAAATGTATATTTGCAGCTAAAAGAATCAGTGTTTGCTCCACAAGGAAGAGGTCTTGTACTTAGCTTTCTCCTTGCTTTGTGACTGATTTTACTGTGAATACTGCCTCACTCAGAGTGGCCATTATGATCTGCACTCAAAGAATCGTAGTCATAGCCCAAGACACATGTATACTGCCCTACTTACATAGGCTTGCAATCACTTTACATAGCATGGGTGCCTACACATCCAGTTGAGGGATGTCATGCAGAGTAAAGCCCAGCACCTCCTTCCAGCAGGCCCTCTAACCTTGCTGACTGATAACTCTGCAGGCTTTGAGGGAATGGGCCAATGAAGGACCATGCAAAACTTGGGTGGGAATCTGTGCATGCCATGGGAAGCATGGTCTGCACATCACTGATGATGCTATGAAGTCTTACTAATTAGTCTTCCTAATGTCACCTATGAGTGCAGACCACACCTCCCCAAGCAGCATACAGGCTATTAGCCAACAGCTAGAGTAATATCATCAGCAGTAAGCTGTGGGTTAGGGAGGGAGATGACTGTGGTAATGTGGACAGATATATTGCAAAGGCTCAGCATCTGGTTTGTTGGTGCAATGAGGAACTCTCCACACCTCTCACACAGAAGTACTTAATCCATGCATGTCTAAGCATCCTCTGGATAATTATTTCTCTCCTTTGTGTTCACAGGCTGGGTTGCTTTGCTGTTTTGGGGAAATTACCAGTTGCTCTCTTAAGCAATTTCCCTGCCCTCAGCTGCCATTACAGTAGTAGTTGAAGTGATAGCAAAGTATACTGTTCGACATATCATGTATTAAATACTCAGTCATTACAGTTTAGACACCATAAAACATACATATTCCACTAACAAGACAAAGGACAACATACAATGAGGGCAACTTCAAAACTGGATGAGCAAATTCAGCATTATAAAAAAAGAACATAAAGTGTGGACATTTAACTATATAAAATTATCAATAGAAAAATATGATCTTCATTAGAAAATGCCCTCCAATACTCTGGTCATGTAAATCTGTCAGTTCAGCCAGTGTTCCTTTGGTCTACTACAGCAAAATATTCTGCAGATAATCTCTATACAAACAAGCATTTGTCAATGCCAAATGTTTGCTTGCTGGCATTAGCATTGGTAGCGTAGGAGTTACAGAGCTGCATAATAGGATGGGCAGTGAAGTATTGAACTAAGCCAACCCACCAGCATTCTGCGCAGAGACTGACAGGCATTGGTGTGTGCCTTTGGGTCATCAGGCATAACGGCCAAGCCATTTCACCACACCCAACCCTGCAGACACCGACAAGTGTCACGGTGTGCCTTGGGTCTTTGGCCCTTATCGCACCCCATTCCATCAGGAAATACAATGAGATGGGTGTGGTATAGGAGAATGGGGTGAACTTTGGGGCTGAAGAGTCCAAGGCACACCTCGATGCCTCTCAGTGGCTGCAGGGTGAGGGTGGGGTGGAATGGTATGAGCATTGCAGCGACAATCCCAAGTCACAGCCCTGATGCCTGTCATTCTCTCTACAGGGTGAGGCGTTATGGTCAAAGCAGCTAACACCTCAGGCATTCATTGGTATTTTCCTCCCAATTTTCAACATGGTTTTTGTGACCCCACCTCATGAATAGTGGCAATATCAGTTTGTTAGCGAAAGCTGCTTTTGCTAGGACTACAGCATTTGTCACCACAGGTGCAAATACACATTCTGAACAGGATGTAAAAAATGACAGCTGTACTGTTTTATGGGAGGTGTAAAAATGGCAATTTTGAAAATCTGCAGTGAATGTATTAAAAAACTGGTGAAGTCATACGTGTGTGTAGAACTGTGCAATGCACACCCTTAATGTAATTAGTTGGAGATTTTTACAGCAGATTGTCAACACAGGCATTTTGGAACCTCCGATCATGAACAGTGTCACTGTGATTTTCTTTGTCTGTCCTGACAATGATTTCCCACAGCGACCACGCATTTCTGTGCTGAAAGTGTGAAAACCATAAGGAAGTGTGGAAAATGCCACTGGTGAAAATCTGGACTGAAAATATTACAAACTCATGAACTTATGAGGGTGCATGGAAACTGTGCAATGCTCACTCGTAACACATTCATTTTATGGACTTGTGTCACCAAATTCTCAACATAGCCATTTTAAGACCTCTGCTCATGAACAGTGTCACTGTGATTTTCTTAATGTGTCCCATGCATTAATTTTGCACCTGACTGCACCATTATGCGCTACATGCAGCGGAAACACATTTTAAATCAGATTGAAAAATAAAAGCTGTACTGATCATAAGGAGGTGTGGTAAAATGGCAATGTTGAAATCCAGTGCAAATATTAAAATTCACAAACTTACAAAGCGTGCATAGGAACTACACAATGCACACCCATAAAACAGTCATTTTAGTTTTTTCACCAAATTTGCAACATAGGCTTTTGAGATCACACCTTATGAACACTGGCACTGTTGTTTCATTAATCGGTCCGGAAGATGATTTCATGCAGTGACGGAAATCACCCTTCAGGCCTGATTAACACCATAATAGTGACAGAATTCATGAGGAGGTCCCAAAACCCCATGTTGAAAATTTGGTGCCAAAATTCCAAAAATGCAGCAAAGGTGAAAACCCTATTTATTACATTATATAGCTTACCAGCATTTCCTCAGTTCACAGTCGGCTTTGAAGAGTGCTGAGGAGTTCCTGTCCACTGAAGATCATCGTGCTGGACTCTGCAGGTAAGTATGGGGTGAGGGGGATGTCGGGAGGCAGGGTGTGCAGTGGGCGGGTTGGCAGGAGACTCTGAGGACCATTTTTTGTTCACAGGTTTTTTTATTATTAAGATGGCGCTGGACGTTTGCCACACTGGGTTGGGGTCCCAGAGTGGCAGCTGGAAAAACTGTTTGAGGGGAGGGCTGGAGCCAGCAGGTATTGGGCACCCAGTGGCTAACAAACTTTGCCATGCTGGGTGGGCTCTACATGGCACCTTGAAAGCTTTTGGGGACCTGAAGCCGATGGGGACTGGGCACCTGTCGCAAGCTATAACAGTTTTTGCCATGCTGGGGTGGCTCCAGCGTGGCACCTGCACAGACTTTTTGGTGGAGGATGAAGCCAATGGGGATTGGGCACCCCTATCGGTTATACAGTGTGTGCATGGGGAAGAGCGATATCACGCAACATGCGCATGCGCACGCACATCTGTGTGGGGAGGGTAGCGCTGCTCACTCAAGCGGTGCTCTCTCTTTCAACTGTATGGCACTGCATTTGGATCATTGCACTATGTTTCTTGCACATGCGTGCAAGCAAACATAAAAATAACAATTACTATATCAAAATGAGACAACACTATTCACCTAGAATTCACCAAGTAACTAATGTTTCTTTCCCTTTTCATTATCAGGACATTGTAGAAGTTTCTTATTGCCACAGCATCTTTAACATTAATTGGGTGCAGAAGAATGAATAATACATTAGGGACTCAATTTTCAAAGAGCTCTTAGATCGCTACAAGTTGTGGTGAGCGAGGGCAACAGCAAAATTAGGGTCACTGTGCCCAATACCGAGATCCTCAGGGTTGTGCCAAAGTGTCACACCTGTGGGTTTGATGGAAGGATCCATCAAGTCCCTCACCCAGGGCAACTCTTGTGTGGTCATGAAGGTGGGGTGGTGCATGGCTGCAAGATGGGGACCAGGGCATAAGGAGAATGGGGTGGTATGAGAGTGATGGGGGCATGGTGGCAGTGTGAAGGTGGTGAGGTGGCACCCTGCAAGGTACACTGCACAAGAGTAGGCAGCCAATTGGTCCAGGCATGGGAGTTTGGCAGGAAGGGACTGGGACTTGGCTTGAGGTGCCTGCAGCCCTTGCACCTACCCCATATGTGACACTGACACCATAGGTGGACAGCAGCCTGCCTAAACTTGGGGGGCCTAGTATCAAGGGGACTGCTGTGGTGCTTGTGGATCATTCCCTGCTGTGGTGCTCATGGATCATTCCAGTCACAACTTGCACCCCACAACCTGCAGCCACTGCTGCCCACCAACAGTGTTGGGGTCAGTGGCACCTATGGGGCAAGTGTCAGGGCTGTATACTTCTGAGTCCAGGTCCTGGTCCCTTTGCAAACCCCTGTGCTTGCCTGATAGGCTTCATGTAGTAGTGCAGCACCCTGCATGTTGCTACCTCATCCTCCGCATTACAACCATGCCCTGGTTGCCCCAAGGCTCTCCTTGTGCTTTTCTGCCTCCCAGTCCCTCATTGCAGCTCTCCAATCACCCTGTCCAGCAGTGGCACATGGCCCTTAGACCACCTCCTGGCTGGTCAAAGGCAGCCCTGTTGTGACCACAGATGGGCTTGTAAAATAAAAATAAGGGGATGGTGCAGCCCACTGTGTACGCAAGCCCCTTGCAACCTTATATACAGGTGCTTTGGCTGCAAGGGTGATGTGGGGAATTTGCCCCATGGCATCCTATTTCACTGGCATTAGAAAATCAGGATTGCTGCAAACTATGACACAAGGTGTCACATGTGTCACCCACATTTAATGCAGGCACCTTGCATCATAGTTTGCCTTTTGAAAATTGAGCTCCATGAAGTTTGTCAGAATAAGTCTTGTAGGAATGAAGGAATATACTAATATTTCCACTTATTATCGAGATTTCATAGGATTGTTACATGAAAGAGATATTCAATAGATCCCATATTACATGGACATGGTACAGAAGGTTCTGAGGAGTTGACTATTTGAAATTTCTATTTTCCAAGAATTTTAAAGGAAGAAGTTCAAATCTAGCAATAGTTATGTGTCTAATTTCAGGAAAGTGGTAGACATTTTCAAACCCATGAGTTATCTTTTCTCTCTAAATGAAACAGCTTATTTTAATTGCCATTCTACATATCAACATTTTGAGAATTCTGATATAACTTTGTTTTATTAAATTCTTATATGATGAGGCTATATTAATTTTATTTAAAGAGGAACTGTCATCAACATGATTTCTTAATGTCTGAAAGCCAATAAAAATCTAATATGATTGAGATATTGTGTTGATCTTTGAATCTTTGCAGTCCAGAGTTATTCATATGTAAATAACCCTGTAATTAAGGGCTGGTGGCAGCCATATGTTTTGGGCTACTGACATGAAATGATGTCACTAAGGGTCCAGCTTCTCCTTTGACTGTATTTAATCCAACAGATTAAATAGGAAATTTACTATTTTATTAATTGTGTTCTAAAGTGTTATTAAAACACTTCCTACATCTATAATAATTGTTTTATATGTGCATTGAAACTAGTGAGTTATTACCTTTACATTTCAAACTGTTAGTAAAATAATCCATCTATAGAATTGCTTTAATCTCTAGGCTATACTGCCAGTGTCAGCTGATCATCAAAAATGACACATCTCAGTGCTGGCTCTGAAGTGCCAACAGGTATTGGGGCACCATATCAGGATTTCTTTTTTTCTATATACAGTTTTCATTTTCTCCTTTTCTCCCTTCCCTGGGTCATGGCATACACATGCATGCATACATGCCCACCAGGATCTGGTGACCCCTTCCGCCCCATCCCAGACTTATGTCGCCACTCCTGCTGCCTGTGCACATATGGACCTCCACCCAATGGGTGTGGGACTACAGAAGAATGGGTGTCCACCCAGGAGGGAAATCCACCAGCCAACCCCCAGCCAGCACCCTGATGACCTGAGGTCGCTTCCCAAACCCAGGTCACCAGCATGGCATGAGGTGTGGCGCCCAGTGCCTCAAGCCTCAGCACCACCTGGCTGGCCCCACCATATCAGGATTTCTAAAGCTTGGCTGTGTTCATGTCAGTACAGGTTTGAAGCTCAGTGCCCTTAACCACTGTGCTATACTCCCTCCTGATAATCCAATAGAATTCTAGCATTGTTACGGTAGGAAATCCCATTCCATCCAAAGTATTTCAATAAGAAACTGTTATAATTTTAACTTCATCAAATGAAATAAAATACTCTTTAATAGCAGCCAGCCTGATGGCACAGAGGGCTGAGGCACTGACACCTAATCTCACGCTATGCCAGTGACCCGGTTTGAAACAATCTTGGTTCACCAGGAAGTTGGCTCGAGGGAGGATTGGAGTGGGATTGAGCTGTGGCTTTCTCCTTCATAGTCCACTCCCACTGGGTGGAGGTTCGGTGGGCAGTGCAGGCAGTTGGAGTGGTGATGCAAGTCTGGGGAGGGGTGGATGGGGCCACTGGATCCTGGTGTTTGCATGTGCCTCCGTGCGTGACACGCATATGTACACCATGATCCTGGGGAGGGACAAAACCTGAAAAATACCATAAATTACAAATAAAGAAAAATACTCTTTAATTAATGGTGATAGATTTTTACATATGATAAAGACACATTTATCTCCAGTTACAACCTCCGGTTGATATGTGTAGCTACAACCAGGAGGTTGTAATCAACACCTGTCAATCAAGCATCGCCATAGAAAGCTGACAGGCATGTAGTTTCACTGTGGTGGGCTGAACATCTTGCCCAACATGGTGGCTCCATTACTGAGCACTGAAACATAGAAACATAGAATTTGACGGCAATAAGGACCACTTGGTCCACCCAGTCTGCCCATTTCCTGCCTACTGGATAAGCTGCAGATCCTAGTTAACCAGCAGCCTACTTCTTCCTACCCCATCCACTAGAATTGCCTTATGACTGTCCCATGCATGCTTGAATTCCACCACTGTTTTTGACTCCACGACCTCCTCTGGAAGGCCGTTCCATGCATCCACAACCCTCTCTGTGAAAAAATACTTCTTAAATTACCTCTGAGCGCCCCACCACCACCTCTCTAGCTGGTACCACTGGTACCAGCACTCAAGCTTTACCACACACTGTTAAGCCAAATAAGATTTTAAATATTTTAAATATCTATCTATCTAATTGATGTTGCCTTGAAAAGAAAAAAATCGAATCTGGTTGATCCTGCAGCTCATACCCTTAGAGTCGTCTTACACTATGCAGCAATGCTGATGGACCACGACTTTCCAGAATGCTGTTACAACTGTAATGTAAAGAAAAAGAAAAGAAAAACAAAGAGAGAGACCAGCAGTGTGAGTGTTTGTGTGTGTGTGTGTGTGTGTGTGTGTGTGTGCATGTGTCTCTCGCTGTCTCTGACAGAAGTGCTGCACTAACTGAACTGTGCTGAAAGGGAAAAATATCACATTAATTAAATAAAATCGTGTGTGTGTGTGTGTGTAAAATCCAGAATTTTACATACACTCTAGGTGTGTGATGCTTTTATAACCCCTCGGGGTTTATATTGCATCCCATCTCAGGTTTGTGTAAAATTCTGGTTACACACACCCACCCATTTATCATTATATATTTTAATAATGCATTTCAGGTTATGCATGTTTTAACAGAGTTGTCCATCAGTTTGTTTTGCCATTAATAAACAAGTAATTGTGTCCTATTTTTTTCTTTTCAAGTCAACTCTGGATAGAAAGAGTATAATAGTCTTAATATATGCTCAAAACCGATTCTGATGGATGAATGAAGCTTGTTCACAGCTGTACTGCCAGCTGATAATCAAAAGCTACACATTTCAAGGATGGCCCCAAGATTCTAGGCCAGTAGGTACATAGTCACATTTGCATCTTGTAGACCTGTGTTCACACCTGAAATTGTAAGAGAAAAGGCTGCAAGAGAGAGAATGGAAAAGACCGAGTTGGTACTGTGGCAGTCCCAGAAATCTGTACTGACATGAACACAGCTAGGGTTTAGAAATCCTGATATGGGGCCCCAATACCTGTTGGCACCACAGAACCAGCTTTTTTTTTTTTTTGCAATTCACTGTATTTTTTACCGAGCTGCCTGCGCCCCTCAATCAGCTCGGTCCCAGCTCGCGCTTCTGCTCCCAAATCAGCCACCCGCCCGATACCCCATGGCTTGGCCCCACGGCGGTCCTCACGGCACAGGGGCTAGATGCCACGGGCGAAATAGTCTAGGTCGGGGGTCTTGGCCTGGGAGCACACCGGAAGCCGTGGGGCTTCATCCATGGTGACCGGCAGCTCCGTTTTTTCCCTGGTTTTCCACCACCCCTGAGGAGGCGGAGACGTGCAATGGCGCTAGCGTCAATCCCTTCTCCCTTGAGTAAACGCGGCAGCGTGGGTGTCCACCAGCCTCCGCTGAGCCCCCATCGCTCGGTTTCTAGCCAACCCTCCCCGGAGAAGGAGAGCAGTCCGTCGGACGCTCAATCCTTCCCCAGCCTTCCAACCACCGGTCCGCCTCGAACCCGGTCGCCAGCGCCGCAAACTAAAATCCCACCGGGCTGGGCGCCAAAGGGCCGCATACAGAACCAGCTTTGAGATTTGTAGCTTTGATGATCAGCTGGAACTGGCAGTATAGCCCAGAATTAAAGCAATTCTGAAGATGGATTATTTTTACTAACAGTTTGAAATGTAAGAGTGATAACTCACTAGTTTCAATGCACATACAAAACAATTATTATAGATATAGAACGTGTTGTAATAACACCTTAAAACACACTTAATAAAACAGTCAATTTCTAATTGATCTGTTGGATTAAATACAGTCAAAGGAGGACCTAGACCCTCGGTGACATCATTTCCTCTCAGGAGCACAAAACATATGGCTGCCACCAGCCCTTAATTACAGGGTGATTTACATATGAATAACTCTGACTGCAAAGATTCACAGACCAACACAATGGCGCACTCCAGATTAGTTTTTTATGGGCTTTCAGACATTAAGAAAGCCTGCTGATGACAGTTCCCTTTAAGTAGTCAGTCCATTGATGCATTACTTTGCATCTGCCAATTAATTAATTTATGCTGTGATCCATGGTGAGGATCTGTCAGGTTTTAACCAACTGATTTTTTTCACAAAGATATTCATTTATGAGTGAATTAAATTTTTTTTTGATGATTCTTAACCAATATGATACTACTGGGAGCGTAACTTGGGAGTGTATATCACATTTCCCAAGTTTGGTCCTAACCATAACTGTGGTGTGGAATAAAAAACTCTTAAGGGCATTCATTAAAATAGTATTGGTAATTCTAATTTACTTAAAAATCTTTGTCCCCAGCTGGCTTGCCGGCACAGGGAAGCACTGCTGCTCACTACACCAGCAACCTGGGTTCGGTAATGAGCTAGGGTCATCAGAGAGCCTGCTTGGGGAGAGGGATTGAGTGCCCAATGGGCCATTCTCCTTCTCCGGGAGGGGTGGGCAGCTCTCCTCACTGCAATACCACCACCACCTGGGTGACCACTGGGGAGAGGATTGAGTGACCAATGGGCCATTCTCCTTCTCCGGGAGGGTGGGCAGCTCTCCTCCTGCAATACCATCACCACCTGGGTGACCATGGGTGGTGCTGGTGCAGCAAGAGGAGGTATAACTCTAGGGAAGGTGGGTGTCAGCCAAGGACCAGAGCAGAGGTGCATCTTTGCACACTTCTGACTCATTGGTCCTTCCCAAGCACTGATGTCTGCAGGGGTGGGGACTGGAAAAAGCAAAAGACCCTATGTCGGTTCCAGGTGATGGGCTCCCTTTGGAAACCAACTGTGGAGGTGCCATGGTGAACTCCAGCAGCACACTCCCTTGAGTCCCAGAGGAAGGTAAGAGGGGCCTTCTCTGCCTATCCTGTGAGGTTAACCAGGACTCTAGAGGTAAAATTGGAGTAGGGCACTATCAGAGTGACCCCATGTCCCCTACATGGCATAGCCTGAATGGTGCATTGGGAGCCCTGAGAGAGGTACCGGCGTGGAGATGAAGGGGAAAAATAGAAAATTAAAAAAAGCTTTGTCCCCCAGATGTCTGTATCATAAAAACTGGATTAATGTGCATATCTCTGACTACTAAGGCCATGTTCAATGATTTGCCTCCATATGAATCAGTAAACTTCAAAAGTGCCTTTGCAATATGTTTAGCTTAGTTTTGTTGAGAAATGACATGCTTTTAGCCATTAGTCATTATTTATAAATTTGCCCCCCACCACACAAGAATATATGTTCTCTAAGTACCTCAATTTTTAGGGTTGCAATGGGAGGTGCCCTGCAGACCTCTTGCTATGAGAAAAGCACTCCTGAATTCTTTGTGACCGAACAACATGTTGCAGTATGAACACAGTTGCCTCCATGTCTGTAAGCACTCCACTCGTTGTCTCTAAATGCAGTTGCACTGTACTGTTTGAAATCCTCATTCTGCACCCCCGTCCACTACCATGCATGCGTGTTTATTCCTGTTTTATTTTTTTGCAAATTTATTTATCGGGTCAAAGGGAACTGTCTAGCATGAAGAAATGCATCAGCTGAAAGTTCAGTGCTCAGATGCTCCCATCTCAGGAAATGTCCTGGTCAACAGAGCAAGCCATGCTAATTGTAGGGTGGATGAGGAATGAACTAGGTGAATGGACCTAGACCTGTCCTGGACCTGACATTTGAGATGCAACATGGCAGTCAGAGAAAATACATGGTGCCTGGTGTTAGTGTCCCAGGAGAAGCCCTGATGGGTCTGGAGCATGCTGGCTTTGATACTGTGTTGTCGAGTAAGATGGTGGCTCAGATAACTTCTTCTATTTTGTCCCTACCCAGAGGGAGACTGGGTGCTAACTGAGCAGGAGGTGTTGTTTGGCATGGTGGATGCAGAGTGCTCCATGGCTCTGTTTTGTCACCGCTGAAACTGTACAAAGTATAGATACTACTGTTAAATACCCAGATGAACTGATCCTTTTACATGCTGCATCTACTGATGCACTACCAAATAAGGGTGGGGAGGGGAATTCTAATATATTGCAAGTTTAACTGGATTTAAATGCTAATGTACCTGAAACTGGGAAAGGGTGTCCTGAAAATACAAATGATGTGCTCTTGCTACCTCAGCATCATGCCACCCTTTCTAATTCCAGTCCTGTATGTGAGCCTGACACAGAACAACCTCATTCTCAGCCAACAGTACAGGACTCTGAGGCTTTGCCTCTTAATTTACAGACACTATAGTTCAGTCTGCTGATGCTCCTCCTCCTACCTTGGCTACAGGCAGTATGGAGGACATGTAAACTAAAGCTGCATTACCTACTGTGATTTTTTCTTTTGTAAATTGATTTATTGTTTCCTCCCCACCCTGACCCTCACTCTCAGCACCCATTTCCCACCACCTCTCCCCAGAAATGTAACAGTGACACTTGGGATGCCCAATCCCCAGTGTCCTGATCAGATATTGTCATGTGACTCCCCATTCACTTCCCTTTATGCGCTGTTATTGATGTGCATTTTTATTTATTTATTGTTTCTCCCCACCAACTGACCTCCCTCTCAGCACCCATCACCCTACCCCCCAGAAATGTAACAGCAGCACTGGGGTGCCCAATCCCTCAGTGTAGGAATCCTCGTTTGTTTGTTTCTTTAAACAAAAAGTCCATCAATGCCTTTTGTGTACATTGCACTCCCCCACTCAACCTCCAACCCCACATACACCACACACCTTACTTATCCATTGGGATCCAACAGCATAATCCTTTCTGGACTTCAGGTCGATCCTCACTCTTCAATGCCAGACCGCAAACTGAAGAAACTGGTATGTGGTGCAATGCATTTCAGTGAGGTTTTGAACTTAGTGTAATAACTAAGAATTTTGCATATTTTTGGCCCACATTTTCAATATGCCTTCCTTGGGACCCTTCCTCATGAACAATTGAACTGTCATTAGGCAGATCTGTCCCAAAGGTGATTTCATGATCCTTTGCGAAATCACCTTCTGGGCAGGAGTTGACAGTTTTCTTTGCCCTTGTTCATGAGGTGGGAGTCATAATAAGAAGGCTACAGTGGATCATACAAAAAGTTTATCAGTACTGAAGTATACCTCTGTGGTATTGAGGCAGGATCACATTACAGACAATGCAAATTGAATTTGAGTGCCTCAGTGTGGTACCTTGAGATATACTTCAGTACTGATAAACTTTTGCACGATCGCCACTGTATGTTGAAAATTTAGTGTAAAATTATTAAGAAACATCAAAGTTATGAACCTCCATTGAATTTTGTGAATGCAAGCTCATAACTTTGGTAATTTTCAATATTTTGACACCAAATTTTCAAAATAGCCATATCTTTACAGCACCTCATGTTAACAGCTGTCATTTTCCAAATCCTAGCCAAAGGTTTTTTCACATCCCAAAGGTGATTTTGAGGTCTCTGCATGAAATTATCTTTCGGGCAGGAGGTATTAAAAAAACAAACAAAGATATGAGACTATGTTGAATGTTGCAACAGCAGGCTCATAACTTTGGTAATTTTCAATATTTTGGTCCCAAATTTACAACATAGCCATTCTTTATAGCATCTCATGAATGTGACAGCTGTCATTTTTCAACTCCAGCCCAAAATGTGTTTTGTGTTCCAAAAGTAGATTTTGTAATCCCTGCACAAAGTCACCAGTTGGCAGGAGTGGAACATTTGCTCTGACCTTCTTTCATGAAGCAGGGTCATAATAAGGTTATGTTTGAAAATTTGTGTACAAATTTTACAAAACAACATATTTATAAGCTCTATAGCATGTTTACATTTTGCTAATGCAGCCTTGTAACTTGGTAATGTTCAATATTTTTACCCTAAGTTCTACCCATGCCACCTTATCGGCTCTGGCCAGAGTTTATTTCTTTATCCAGGCAGAATTGATTTATTGAATTATGGTATTTGAGCCAAAACAAGTATTTTATTTTCTGAAGTTTATTTTCAATTGTAGATAGTCACATCTCCTTTGAAAATATCTGTGTTCTTGAAGAACACTATTAGGGAGGTTAATAAGACCATATTGCCATTGTGGTACAGCATTTTGTCATCTGAGATCAATTTTTACAGCTGCATGGGGGAGCCTTGACATATTACTATCATGTTGAAGAGAGATGGAGGTGGAAACACATGACTGGATACCTTTCCTCTGTCCTTCCACAGTGTTCTGGTCAGTGCTTTTCTGTTGTTTCTCCACCATCCTCTCCTCCATGGTTGCAATAGCCCTCCTCTATGCTGGCACATTATTTTATTGCACCCGTCACTTCTGTTTCAGTTCTGCAGTTTCAGTAAAAAAAACTCTCATGCCCAAGATGGCAACCACGAGCCTCAGTGTACATGCAGAAGTTCACTTCTGTAGTTGCTGTGAAGTCACGCATGCGCACTGAGTTCACAGTGGCTATCTTGAGCATGGCAGGCTCTTTTCTTTGGCCCTACGAGTGCTCTTAAAGCAGCATAGCAGCCACATTGGCTCTGACCAGAGTTTGTTTACTTTATATAGATACATAGATGTTGTTGGCAGATAAGGGCCTTGTGCCCATCCAGTCTGCCCTATCCCTCTTTCTTATGCTTAAGGTACCATAGATGCTCCAGTCCCACCCTTTGTCCTAGCTTGATAATTCCCATGTGCCTATCCCACACATTCTTGAATCCCTGAACCATGGCATCCCCACCACTTCCTGGGGATACTGTTCCATCTCTCCATCACCCTTTCAGTGAAGTAGAATTTCTACTTTCCACCTAAATTTTCCCCTTTTAGTCTCATACTGTGCCCCTTGTTCTGCTATTTCCTTCATGTGAAAGATGCTCCTGTGTGGTACCCTGTTGACTGCCTTTAGATACTTGAAGGTCTCTATCATGTCCCCACTCTCTCGCCCTTTCCTCCAGGAAGTACATATTTAGAGCTCTGACTCTTCTTCAAATGACTTATGCTGCATCCCAGACACCATTTTGTCACCCTGCTCTGTACCGTCTCCTTCCTGTCTATGTGTTTTTGGAGATAAGGCCTCCAGAACTGAACACAGTACTCCAGATGAGGCCTTACTAGGGAGTTGTACAATGGTACCACCACTTCCTCCTTCTACTTGTTATACCCTCCTTATGCACCCTAGTATTCTGTTAGCCTTTCTGACTTCTTTGTCACACTTTTAGCCACTTTGAGGTTGTCTTCTATAACTACCCCTAGATCCCTTTCCTCTGTGGTGGCCTCCAATGTTACCCCATCTAGTTCATACTTGACCCAATGATTCCCTCTCTCAGATGCATAATCTTGCACTTTTTGCATTGAAACCCAACAACTGGAGGGTGCTAATGAGCAGCCAATGAGGACAGTCGGTCTTAACATGGCTCCAAGCCACAAACTACAATAATTAAAAATAAAATTTGCAAACCCGCAACTGAAGGTAGTAAAAATACATTTGCACAGAGCTAATAGCACTATGGATGAATATCTCACCTCAAATCCTGACAAAGCCAGTGGAGCACTAGCAAAGGCAGTAAGAAATAGCTGACTGGCACTGTGGTGAAAATGTGGGACTGGTATCGTTGTCAGCTGCAGAGGTTAGTGCGCTACCGTGAACTTACAGGCCAAGTAATCACTGCACTGGAGCCCCAATTAATACAACTGGAGAGCAAAATAGATTTAAAATTGCAAGAAGTCTTAGAACAGCAAACTATACATACCAACCATATAGCTGAAGCGGAGGACAGAATTTCCAGGATGGAGGATGAGATGGCTGCAGTACCAGGCCAGATGGCTGCATTGCAGAAGGAATTATAAGAATTTAAAGAGGCATATGTTACCAAGTAAATTATAATAGACGATTCATCTTATGACTGAGAGGCTTGCTGAAGGAAGGAGGGAGGAGGAGCCCTGGACTTGTGCTCAAAAATTGCCAGAGATTCTTGGTATGGAGGTAAAGAGGGCACCTAAAATGGAGTGAGCCCACCACGTGTGATGCCCCAGGCCCCAGCAGATCAACTGGCAAGGCAGCTTATAATGCATTTTCATAACTTTCAAGACCACGAAGCTGTGTTAAGAGCATATAAAGAAAACGGCACACTGACCCATGAGGGGAGCCAATTATACCTATCACAAGACTACTCCAGCCAGGCTATTAAAAAGAGAAAGTTGTTCAATGCCACGATGGCACAGATATGAGCCATGAAAGTGGACAACTTCTTAGTGTACCCAGCAACACTCAAGATTCATCCTGAAGGAGACACTTACTCCCTCTGGGAGAATGAAAAAGCAGAGCAATTTGTGAAAGACCTCCAGAAAAAGCTGGGTGAAGTCTGACAGCCTGGTATATATTACTGACCCTATCGCAGTAAGTTTGTTGTTCTTTTTGTTGTTTCTGTTGAACTGTCCTGGATGGGTTCCCTTTGGAGACCCCACTGCCTATCCTGCAAAGGAGCAAGAAGCATACTTCCATGGCCAGACATGCAGAGGCGACTGGGCAAAATGGGAGTGGAATTGTGAGCCCATGTAGTAACAACCAGAAGTACTGTAGGCTGCATAGAGCATTGTGGAGGGCAATAGGAGACAAAAAGGCAATCCCTGGGACACTCTGAATATCACATGGGAACCATATTAAAAGATGAAATTTGGCAGACTACACAATGATGAATGTTAAACTGGACTCTAAACCCTAATGTTTGGTAAAGGAACACACTATATCATCGGGGATAGCTAAAGCTGGAAAACTAGCCAATTTGAAATAGAGGAAGGAAGAGAAGGGGGAGGGCAGACTTGGCATGTAATGGCGTAGCCAGCCTCGCTCTCCTTGCAAATGTAGTGAACTGTTGTCTCTGTATTGGGGGTACTGGGAGGTGGAATGACTTGCACAACAAGTGACCCATCCTGTGTAGACCCAGACAGGATGTGGAGATATGATGTTATTACTAAGGATTGCTCAATGAAGAACATGGCATTTTGCTCTTTAAAAGAGAAATTGGGGAGATGTTTTGGCTGTCAGGGTGGACTCCTGCCTGTTTTATGGTGGCGGCCTGGCCTTCCTGCCTTGTGGGGGCTTAGGGGTTTACTTCCATTTTATAACTAAACTAGGAAGTGATCGCTGTATGCATTGTTGTTGGAAAGTTAAATGGGACACTGGCTGGAGGTATCAGAATGATGATGGATCGGGGTGGGGGCTTATCTAGGACATGTAGCTCAATAGTTTAATAGTTCACATAATTTAAAGTTTTGAAGTTAACAGGTTTGTTAAGTCATATTAATGAAACTTATGCAATGTCTGATTATATGTTAAAGAGAATGTGCTGGGTTATGAGGGTGAAAATACAAAAAAGGAGATGAGTAGTCCTGTGTTGGGTACATGATACACCTCTACTAAAAGTTATGCAGTGCCAGAGGGGAGAGGCACACATGAAAGGGGAACATGGGCAGGGAAAGGAGATTCTCCATAGTAGTTTGGAGGCAAAGGATGGGGTGGAAGACTTGGATGTCAAGAGGATCATTTATATATGACACTCTAGCTAAATGATGGCAGTTAGTGCCGATTGGTGGTGGGTATGGGTAATACTAACAGGATACAACATAATTATGGAAATACGGTTAATTGAAAGCATGATGATAATGGGGGATGGGGCAGGGAAAGAAGAGAATGCCAAGAGGAATACAAGGCATTCTTAGGATGGCAGAGAAAGGGAGATACTGTTGATGGGATACCTGAATATGCCAGATGTTAACTAGACATATTTGCTGCAGTCACATCCAAGATCAGGGCCATTCTCGATGCCCTAGCTGGCAGGCCTCAGACAGCTAGTTTTGGAACCCACTTGTGAGGAGCAATCTTAGACCTCGTACTCTCAAATGGGGGCAGTGAAAGGATCTTAGATCTGGAAGTGGGTTGCCATCTGGGAACAAGTGACCATCAAACATTGTGGTTCACATTAAACTCAGCTACAGAGTCAAGCCATACAAAAGTGAGGGTACTAGACTTCAGGAGGGCTGACTCTGGCAAAGATGGGAGAGTGCCTCACAAAAGCACTAGCAAACAGGTTAGAAGGAAGGTGGAGCAACAATGGGAATCATCAAAACTGCCATCACAGAGGCAACAAGCCTTTGTGTGAACAAATAAATAAATCAAAACAAAAGAAAAAGCCACTATGGTTCTCAAAAGGGTGGCTGGGAAAGTCAGGGAGAAAAGCATTCAAGAAGTATAAAGAAACACAGAAGGAGCAAGACAGAGAGCTGTACCAGTTAAGGCAGAAGGAAGCAGGGAGGGAAGTCAGAATAGCAAAGGCCCAAACTGAGGAAAAGATAGCCAACTCGGTTAAGAAGGGATAAAATCTTTTATAGGTACATCAGAGCATAGAAAGACAAAGGGAGGGATAGTGAGACTGAATAGAATGAACAGCGGGTGGGCAGAGGGCAATAGTGAAAAAGCAGGGATACTAAACAAATATTTCTGCTCAGTATTCAAAAAAGAGGAGGAAGTGCCTAATCCAATTAACAGAAGCACTCTTGTGGGGAGGTCGATCCCAGTCCTTTCACAGAAGAAAGGGTTCTGCAAGAACTCCTAAAACTGAAGGTGGACAAAGCAATGGGGCCTGATGGAATTCACCCATAATTCTAAAAGAATTAAGGGGGGAACTATTGAAACCACTGACTACTCTTTTTAACAAATCATGGGAGGATGGTGGTGGCACCCAAGGACTGGAGGAAGGCAGATGTGATTCCCTTCACAAAATGGGACCAAGACAGAGGCAGGAAACTACAGACCTGCTAGTTTGACCTCTGTGGTAGGGAAAGTGATGGAGTCACTCTGAAGGAAAGAATTGCTGAGTACCTAGAGGCTGCATGGGCACAGGACCCAAGGCAGCATGGCTTCGACAGTGGGACGGTCATGTCAGATGAATCTACAGATTTCTTTGACTGGGCGACCAAAGTAGTAGACCGGGAGGGGTTATGGACATGGGCTACCTAGACTTTAGCAAGGCATTTGACACAGTCCCACACAAAAGATTAATAGTCAAATTAACTAGCCTGGGGAGGTCCCAGGGTAGTAGCCTGTGCAAACATTGTCTGGACAACAGGACACAGAAGGTAATTGTAAATGGAGTCCACTCTGAAGAAAGAGGGGTTACTAGTGGGTGCCACAGGTTCAGTACTGGGTCGAACCTTTTAATGCCTTTATAAGTGACATTGCAGAGGGACTGGAAAGAAAAAGTATGCCTCTTTGCAGATGACACAAAGATCTGCAACAGGGTTGATACACAAAGAGGTAAGGAAAGGATTAGAAGGAACTTGGGAAGGTTGGAGGAATGGTCAGAAGTATGGCAGCTAGGATTCAATTCAAAGAAGTGTGCAGAATAATGCACCTGGGAAACAAGAACCCAGGGAAGATTACTCAGTGGGGGTAGTAACAACAGCAAAAAGGAAAGGGACCTGGGGTAATCATCAGATGACCTTAAGGTTAAAAGCAATGAGAAGGCAGTAGGTGGGAGGGTTGGGGGGTATACTGGGATGCATAGGAGAGGCATCACCAGCAGAAAACAGAAATTGTTATCCCTCTGTACAGACAGTTGGTGAGAGACCCCATCTGGAGTACATGGCCCAGTTCTGGAGACCCATCTCGCAAGGACATAGACAGGATAGAGGCAGTCCAGAGGAGGGCACTAAATGGTGCAGGGTCTGCAAAAGAAGTCGTACAAGGAGAGAGTAAAGGAGCTTAATATGCATACCCTTGAGGAAAGGAGAGAGGGGGACATGATAGAAACGTTTAAGTACCTCAGTGGAATCAACAAAGTCCAAGAGGTAGTATTTTCAGAAAAGAGACATGCAAGAACAAGGGATACAATTTAAAGATAGATGGGGTAGCAGTTCAGGGCAATGTGAGGAAGTGTTTTTCACAGAGAGGGTAGTGGATGCATGGAACAACCTTCCTGAGGAGGTTGTGGGGTCTGAAACTGTGGGAGAATTCAAGAATGCATGGGACAGACATAAGGCAATTCTAGTGGCGGGTAGGAAGAAATAGGCTGTTGGTTAACTAGGATCTGCGGCTCATCCTCTAGGTAGGGAAATGGGCAGACTAGGTGGGCCAAGCAGACCTTATCTGCCATCAAAGTCTATATTTCTATGTTTCTATACACAAGGGTGGAAGAAAAGGACGGTGAGGAGAGATAGGAATCAGCTAGTTAAGATAGTTGCTGTTATTTGCATGTTTATAGTTTTACGTTTGAAGGTGCAAGTGAATACCAGTTTGTAGCTATTTTCTGTCACACAGCAAAAAGTCTTGGGGGATGAACCTGCTGCTCAGGAGAAGTTGACTATGCTTAGGATGCAGAAATGGAGGATTATTTTGGAGGAAGTATTACGATTTATCCATGGCTAATACAAAGAAAATAACGGGTAGTCACGTGGAATGTTCGGGGAATAGCAAACCCTGTCAAGAGGTCAACTCTGCTCACGTCCCTTAAAAGAACTGGTGCTTATGGCCATGATCCAAGAAACAGCAACGGATAAAGAACACATCAGCTGGTGAGGATTGAGTGGGAAGTGTTATGCCACCTCGTGATACCTCGGATAAGCATGGAGTAGCTGTTCTGATCAATCAAAATGTTCCCTGGAAATCAAAAAAGTGGTAAAGATGCTGGTGAGGGCAGATATATTTTTGTGACAGGTGAGATTAATGGGGAAGAGGTAACCTATGGAATGTCTATGCACGCGGTGCATGAACTCCAGTTTATATATGTCTCTGTTGGATGTAATAACGAGGAGCAGTTTCCAGGATTAATACTGGGGGACTTGAACTGGGCAATGAATCCTCAATTGGATCACTCAGAAGGTAAAGGAGAAAGTCAGGAATTATGAAGCAATGGCAAATAGGAATGTCAGAATTAGACATGCTAGATGGATGGTGGATGGCTAATCCGTGCCAGGGAATACTTTTTTTCTAACCCCCATCAAATATGGACTCATATAGACTATATTTATTTGCCTAGGGCCTGTGCGGGAAGGATTAGAGATGCAGCACATAGCCCCATTCTTGTGTCAGATCATGCAATGGTGGTGCTTACCCTGACTTCTAGGGCAAAAGGAGAGGGTCCATCCCAGTGGAAGTTCCCACTTATATGACTAAACATAAAGGGTTTCAGGAATATCTGGAGGAGAAATGGAAATACTACATAGAAACTAATAAGGGGATGATATTTCCAAGGAAATTTTTGAATGCTGGAAAGGCTTATCTGTGAGGGCCATTATTGAATTCATGGCCAGGCTCCAGAAACAAAAAAAAGAGAAGAGAAAGGAGATGGTAGTGCAGTTAAAGGACTTCAAAAGGAGAGTAGCAGGGGAAGAGGAAGGGATGTTCTGCAGCTACTACAACCACTAGAAAAGCATTAAATGCTCTGCTGAGTGATGAGACCAGGAAAACTTGTTTTATTGTAGTAGACAGTTATATGAATGGGGAAACAAGCCCAGCCTCCCACTAGTGAGACTTAATGAAGGAGGGAAATGTCCAACCAGAATAGTGGAAGTAAGAGATAGCAGGGTAAACTGCAAAGAGACCCAAAACAAATTCAACACTTGTTTAAAGATTTTTATCAACAGCTACGTGAAGCAGAATTTCAGTAGGAGAGAGGATATAGCATTTTCTTGAAACTTAACTTGCCCAGAGGCGCAAGTGAGCAGAGGTGACAACTTGGACAACCCATTACACACAGAGAAGTATTAGGGCCATACAGACGTTGCAAGCTGGTAAAGCAAGTGGCCTGATGGACTACCCATCAAATCCTATCAACTTCTGGGTGGACAAGTGGCTGTAGTCATGTGTGAGGTTTTGGGGGCAGGACGGAAGGGAAAGGAGGATGTTACCTAAAACATGTTATGAAGCCACAATGTGCTTAATTCCAAAACCAGGAAAGAGTGTCACGGAATGTGGTTCATATCGACCCATTTCATTGATAAATTGTGATGCAAAGATCCTCGCAAAGGTTCTGGCAACAAGATTGGAGGATATGTTGCCCACATTGATTCACCCAGACCAGACCAGGTTCATAAAGGGCGCATGTGCTATCACAATATGGATGCTTGCTGAATGTGATATGAAAGGCTAACCAGGGAAGGAGAAAGTGGGTATAGTCTCGATGGATGCTGAAAAAGCATTTGATAGGGTAGAGTGGGAATATCTCTTTGAGATAATGGCCGGTTTGGTCTTGGTGACTCATATGTTAAGAGAGTGCAGGAGCTATACGAGGCCCCTAGAGCATGAGTCCTAGTTAATGGGGTACTGACAGAAGAGTTTCAACTGGAAAGAGGGATGAGACAGGGTTGTCCCCTGTCTCCACTGCTCTTCGCCCTGGCTATAGAGCCACTAGCTGTGACGATAGGCCAACATAATGTGATAGAAGGCCTTGGGGCAACCATGGGTCCATGACACAAATTGGCACTGTATGCAGATGATATGCTGGTTTTCATAAAAATCCAGAGGTATCCATGCCACCCCAACTAGCCCTGATTCAAGAGTTTGCAGGTTTTTCAGGGTACAAAATTAACCTGGGAAAGTTGAGATGCTTTCCTTACCAGCCATGGAGAGGAGAATGGACACTGTGGTATAAATATAGTCCAGAAAGTTTTACATATCTGGGTATATGGGTGGGTAGAACATTGAAATCCTCTATAATCTAAATTATACCCCTAATCAAAATAATAGAGGATGATTTATGAAGGTGGGCACAACTTCCAATATCCTGGCTGGGCAGGATTAACCTAATTAAAATGAACATCCTCCCAGGGTGTTATTTCCAATGCAAATGCTGTATATGGGATTGATAAAAGGGACATTAAAAAATTAGAAAGGGCATTTTCCAGATTCATATGGTGGGGAATAGACCCAGGATTAGCCTGCAAAGATTAAAAGCTGAGAAAGATAGGGAGGCCTTAACTTTCCTGATCTGAAAATATACTCTCTTTCAATTCAACAAAGATATATTGCAGATTAGCCCATCGGCCAGAAGTGGCCAGCTGGGTGAGGTTAGAACAGGAGGCAACCCAGGGAGGCTAATGGCTTACTTACATAATAAAGAAATGATGACCTATAGAACACAGGGAGATGGTAACCTGATAATAGGGCAGTATTGGAAGCCTGGGCGCAGCTTAAGAAACAACAGCCTGATCAAAAGAAAAGACATTGCTGCTACTGGTAGCTGAAAACCCTTACTTCCTGCCAGGGATGGAGGATGAGGGATTTAGGGAATGGGCAGAAAAGGAATTATGGTGTGCTCTATCTTATGGTGGGAGGGCTCAGCATGCTTGAGACTATGCAGAAGAATCTGGGGATAGGGAAAATCACTTATTCAGTTATTTAAAGGTTAGAGCTTTTGTCAGAGTATGGATAGAGAGGAATCATTGAAATATATACCAAATCATATTGAGGACATATATATCAAATCAAGATGGATCCTAAGGGTTTTATTGGTAAGGCAGCTAAGCAGGAGAGGCGGAGTATCCCGGACTTGACAAGTAAAACAAAGGCTCCTATGGGAAAGGAATTTGGGAATAGGGATTTCAATAGAAAATTGGCAGTAGTATTACCCATGCATGCTGGACTCATGGCATGTAATAATTATAACAAAGGCTTTTCAAATTTTACATAGGTTATATTATCCATGTTAGTTAATAAGTGTGCCCTGGAATATATCCTATATGTGGAAGATGCAATCAAGACGTGGCACATATATACACTGTTTTGGAACTGTATTATCCTACAGCAATTTTGGAAGGAGGTTGTCAAAGAAGTCTCAGGTATGGCAGGGATGACACTAACCATGAACCCTTTGGCCTGTCCTTTGGGGTAGAAGTAAAGGAAAGAGAAGAGTGGGTTCCAATCCCAAGATGAATTAGGATTTTGTATGTGCTAGTGAGACACTGCATACAAAATACGAGGGTGTCCAATGCTAGACCCACACTTCAGCAATGGAAAACCTAACACTTCAGACACTAGCCCTGGAGAGACTAACCCAGATCTTGAGGGATAAGAAGGAGGCATTCGGTCATGGCTGGCTCCTTCCTTGCTTCACTGAGTTTTAGCGGAGGGGGCGATCCTAAGAAAGGGGCTACTGGAGTGATATAGGGTGAGTGAAGTAGATAGGAGGTAGCAAGTGAAGAGCAGGTTTCAGACTCTTAAATTCCCAGACTTAATATTTAATGAGAGTAAGTGACAGAAAGACATGAATCAAATAAAGAAGGAGTAGTGATGAAATACTTATTGTTAACAGTGGAAAACTGTAATTGATTGGCAGTATAATGTATTATCACTATTCATTCCAAAAATGTACAACTGTATTTATACCTTGTTTGTATGTATGTGTATGTCTAGGTCTTGTGTTGTTGAGAAAACCAAAATCTTTCTTAATAAACAGATTATACAAAAAAAAAAACCAAACTACCATTCCTTGTCTAGGCCCATTAGTACTTGGCATCAGAGTCCACTCTTTGTGGCCATTCCCATGCTATGGCTCTTGCCGAATCCCTTACAGTCATTTTCAGGCTGTCCTGCCTTCTTTTCAATGAGGCTACTCCTGGTCCTCCAGTTCTAAGTTATGCATTCCGGACCCTTAGCCGATCTAAGGCTGATGGTCTCCTCCATCTTGAGCATTCTCAGTGTACTTCCTGACCCTTCTGCTGCCAGTAGCTTATAGTTTCTTCTAGCTCCTCAGCAGCTGGCCAGTTTTCAGGCTGCTGGGGTCCTCATTGAAAAAGCTCACTCTATGCAGCTTATAACTGTTGATTTTGCCATAGCTGCAGGCCTAAGTTCTAATGCCCACTACCTCACAACCTAGGTAGCAGTTTTAAACCTGCTGTTTCACACCACTCACTGCTGTATATTTTCTGCAGCTCCATTTTTCTCCCACAAACCTGTTCTACATTGCCTGTCTTCTTGGCCCCATGTATCAAGCAGCACCAGCTGCAAGCCCAGTTGCTACTTCTATGTTGCCATCTTGTTTGACACTATACCTTCTGGGCATTGGCATCTACTTTGGGATTTCCATGTTTTCATGCTGCTGTTCAGTCATTATTCTCAGACCCATGGCATGTGGGTTGTTCTGTGTCCCACAGTTGCCACCTGGTGTTCATCTCCTATCATACCCTCCTTCTTCATGTAGGGCTTTATTCCTTCTTTATGTTCCTACTTTTCCTTTCTTTGGACTTCCACCCAATGAGTACTGGGCATATGTACCCTGAATATCAGTCTCTCATCCTATTCTCAGTGTCCCTTTATGTCTTTATTCTCTTGCATTGCAGTTTGTAGGCTCCCTGGCCCCTAGTGCTGCACCCACATGACTAAGGTTTTCCTGCCCCCAAAGGAGGTTGTCCTTGTTTTGTGATTGCTACCTAGTTTACCATCCTTGGCCATCTCTGTCTTGTCTCTGCTGCTTTGGCCACTGTTGCCATTGCATTCTTCACCTTTCTGCCATTTTGGGTCATCTTTATCACTGTCCAGAGCAGGCTTGCTTATTATTTATTTATTTAGTTTTTGGATATGGAATAGGTGCACTAGACAATACAATGCCTATTTTCAGGCATGACTTGGGAGTGTAAAAAAGGTGCCACAACAGTTATACATAATGCAGAATTTAAAGCATTAGTTACAAAAGCATGTGGCATAGATACAAAGACAAGGTAACATACATAGTTGGTAAGCCATAACTAGTATTTTAACATCAAAGTAAGGTGTAAGTAATAGACAGCACAACATTAGTTGGGTGAACACAAATAAAGGCAAGCACAGTTGATAAGGCTTTATCTTATTAATACTTAAAATAGTAGTTTAGTGAGGCATGTAAACTACTTGCCCAATCAGAATCAGGTTGTTCTGATACATTGTTTTGCTTTTTTCTGGTTTATCCTCTCAGTGTATCTAATACACAGGCAGGTTTTGGATATGTGCAGCGACAACATAGGGATTTTGTCCAAATGGTCAACTGGTTTGTGTTTCTCTGATAAGGTTAAGTTCACACTGGTACCCAGTTCCCTTGGTAAAGATCATTCATTCTGACTTTGAGGTTGTATCAGTATTTGTTGGCTGAATTTCCTTTCCCAACCATCCCAGAAACCAACCGATAGGCAATATCAAGCTGCTCCTTTAGCCGCTACATACTACTCAGATAGGTTTCAGCATAATCTGTCTGTGGTGGCATCAAAATATAGGTCAACCGCAACTAGACCTCCTGTCCAAATGTTAGAAAGTGTGGGAAGAATCATGTGACATCAGTTTGAGTGCAGCTGTATGCATGAAGCCTTGTGCTGATGTATTGGCTCCATTTGGCTTTATGTTTAGGGTGAAACATTCACAGCATATTTAACAAAACCTTCGAATGCTCTGACTGGGAATCATCAGGACAATGATATGGAGATGTTCAGGACTTTTATTTTTATTTATTTAGTTTTATTGACTGGGTAAGTGCACTAGATAAATCCTGCCTATTTTCAGGCACGAACCAGGGAGGAGGATACAGATGAATGCCAACTGACCTTGAACCAGATTAAGCTGTTGGTGGTATTTTTAGTGAATGGGAGAAATTTGCCAGAAACCAGGGAAATTCCCCTGCTCTTTTGATAAGTGCCATGGGATCTTTAACATCCACCTGAACTAACACCAATCCAGGCAGATGGAACCTCAGTTTAACGTCTCATCCAAAGACAGAAATCCTACAGTAGCAGCAAAAGACATAGTCAGATATTCTGTGAAATTTCTAAAGAGATTTTCTCTGTAGCCCTTAAGGGATATTGCAGGTAGACAGGAAGGAATTTATCTAGGATATTTCAGAAATTTCAAGACATAGCTGACCATGTCCTGCAACTGTAATTTCTTTCAGTAACAACATTTGGATTTTCAAAGCCACTGCCATGATCCAAATGCATCCTCATCAGAGAACCATAGTGAACAAAGAACCTATCCAAGATGTGGGAAAAAGTGTTGATTTTTGTGGAGTAAGCCTGGGCATACCATAACAAATGGTCCATATCACCTAGATATTTTGCAGTGTTTTTAACGTCCGCTTTAAACACTAGATGTCAATGTAGACCAAGTCCATCTGGTGCTAGTTTCAATGTTTAGCAGCAAAGCAGCCTTACTTTGCAAACTCTTTTGCTGCATGCAGCTATTGCATCAGTTGCAGTACTCTTCTACTGTATCAACTCCTCATCCTGGGCCAGAAGAATCATGCAAGCACCAGCTGTAATATCCAAACTGCTCCTAAAAACCCCATGTTATCATACAGCACTATGATGCTATTTTCAAAACATAATTAGCAACAGTTGCTGTTTAGGAATCCATTTGGTCTCTAAGTATCCCAGTACTGCAAACTGTCTTTAAGTCACAAGTGAGTCCTTTCCTCAGAATCAGAAGTAGGTGATTGTTTCCATGTTTGGGCTCAATACTGGAGGCATCCTTCCTGTGGAATACCTACTGTATATTATGTACTGATGCTGAGATCTTATCTTTGCTTCCTTTATATATCAAACTGGCTCATATAGAGCAAGGGTGTTCTTTGCATAGGCCACAAATTTATAATATATGGGTGGGTGGGTGGGTGGCAGTCACAGGACATCTCCAAACTGTCCACAGTTTTTTTGCATAGGCAGGAGATGATTGATCGTTGGTATCAAATGTTTCTATATTGACTCCAGGACCTTTCTAGTCTGCATCAGCAAGGTCCTTTTCAATAAGCACAGAGACAAACTATCTACAGCTATATGATTTAGTCCTGGGTGGTATTCCATGGAGTAATTGTACATAGACAGGGCTGACAACCAATGATGTCTGGCCACTTCCAATTTTGCCATACTCTGCATATGGGTCTGTATGGCAGTAGAATGTTGTCAGTCTTACAGTGATTTGTGCTCTATGTAAGTAGTTATGGAATTGGTCCTTAATAACCTACTTAGTGCCAAAATACAGTAGTAGCCACAGACATGGTCAGATATTTCCAGATATTTTGCAAAATTTCAAAGAATTTCTCTCTTCCCTACTGTGGAAATGCAGAAAGCAGGAATTTCTCTAGAAATATCAGAAATTTAAGGAAAATCCTAACATGTCTTTAGCTATGACTGTATCTAACTTTGTATGATATTGTTTTGTTCAATAGGTGACAAGCTCTGGCTAGCAAAAAGTAGCAGGTCTCAAGCTCTCAGGAACTGCTGATAAAGAACAACACCAGCCATTGAGGCTGTCATCTGTGTGCAATGCATAAGGTTTTGTTGATTCAGTGTATGCAAGCACAGGTGATTCTCTTCAATGCTGGATAATCTCTTTGAAGGCTACATCACTGTGTGCAGTCCATCCATGCCTGAATGACACATGGACATTTAAATGGACCCAGGGCTCTTCCTCTTCTTGTGGCCAATTTTAATTGTTTTATTAGTAGGTGGATTAACTTATGTTAGATTTAGGAGGTATCATCACATGGGTATAGTCCTTCACAAACCATTGATAATATTTGGAGAGTTGCTAGTACTTAGTGGGTGCACTAGGATGGTGATGCTACTTTAATATGTCATTCAAGTGAAAAAGGCAAAGTGCACTCACCCCTGTATGAAAAATACAAAAAGCAGTTTCTTTAGGTTACCACCTAATTTATTGCAGCATAAATGAAGGTGTCAAGCATATACACCACGTACAGGGCTGAGCCCTGTCTTACATTTCACCCCGGAGGCTTTATCAGAGAATAAAGATTCAGTGAACACTTCTACCCTTAAATACCTATAAATCAAACTTCTGACAGTGTGACCACCAATCACAAAACAATGTGGTCATTTTGCATTTCTTAAAGGAAAACTAATACATTTGTAAAAGAGTGCATACTATATGCATTACGAAGCATTTTGTCAGTTTCTTTTCTTTTTAATTACAACTCATCTGAACTTTAAGAGTCTACATTAGATCCAGAAACACGATTCCCTGGATATAGTAACACTCAGATGAACCTATAAGATAAAAAACATTTTAAAGTATCTTACATGCAACCAGAATTTTTTGAAAGGCCATTTCTGCCCATAAGCTTATATCATAGACATTGCCTGTTTTCTTAAGTGCACCAAAAAGGGAAGTGGGGGGGGGGCACAGCAAGGAGAGAGTTAACATTGTCCAAAACAACCTCCCTATACTTAGAGGCACACCACAGCTAAAAGAGACTTTGAAAACTACTGAGAATTTCTTATAAGTGTGGTCAAAATCTCTGCAATACCTTAGTGCATAGTTATTAGGCCTGACATGCTGTCACTAGAACCCAAACAAATGTGGCTCCAAATCATGTGGTTTTGTAAATGCTATTATATTATGGAACATACAACATATTTTGAAAACCTTAAAACCAGAAAAAAGAAAAGTGAGAGGTCAAATGAATTGTAATTCGAGGCTTTGATTTATCTCCTGAAATCCTCTTGTGGCCACTTTTATGTTGGCAGAACAAATAAAAACTGAAAGAGAGACTAAATGAGCATGTACAAGCAGTGAGAAATAATAGTCAAGAATCACTCTGGCTGTACATGTAAATAGCCAAAGAGACCTAAGAACCACAAGCTAAGTGCAATTGGTATTGAAACAATACTCAGCAAGCATTTGTCAATGCCAAATGTTGTTTCGCTGGCATTGGCATTGGTAGTGCAGAGTTAGAGATGCATAATAGGAAAGGCAGTGAAGTATTGCACTGGCGCCAACCTCACCCCACCCTGAAGAGACATATTTTCAACATAGGCATTTTGGACCTCCCTCATGAAGAGTGGCACTGTGATTTTGTTAATCTGTCCCAAAAGTTGATTTCCCACAGCGACCATGCCATTGTGTACCACAGGTGTGAACACACATTTTGGACAGGATGTGAAGAATGACAGCTGTGCTCTTCATAAGGTGTGAAAAATGCCAGTGTGGAAAATCTGGCATGAAAATATTACAAATTTGCAAAGTTACAAGGGTGCGTGGAAACTGCACAATACATGCTTGTAACACAGTCATTTTATGGAATTTCATCACCAAATGTTCAACATATGCATTGTAGGATCTCTGCTCATGAACAGTGTCACTGTCATTTTCTCAAACTGTCCCAAAAACTGATTTTGCACAGTGGCCACGCTATTCTGCATCAGAAGTGCAAAAACACATTTTGGCCAGGATATGTAAAATGATAGCTGTACTGTTCATAAGGAGGTGTGGAAAAATGTCAGTGTTGAAAATCTGGAGTGAAAATATTACAAATTCATGAAGTTACGAGCGTGCGTTGAAACTGCTCAACACACACTCATAAAACAGTCATTTTTGGATGTTTTCACCAAATCTGCAACATAGGCTTTTTGAAAGCCCACCTCATGAACAGTGGCACTGTCATTTCAATTAATCAGTCCCGAAAGGTGATTCCACGCAGTGACAGCGAAATCACCTTTCGGGATGAAATAATGCCATGACAGTGACTGAATTCATAAGGAGGGGCCCTAATAACCCAATGTTGAAAATTTGTGTACAAATTCAAAAATGCCCAAGGTATGCACCAAAGTTGAAAAACCCTATTTATGCCATTAAACAGTTTACGGCATTTCTTCAATTCAGCGGTCAGCTTTGAAGAGTGCAGACATGTTCCCAGTCCACAAAGATCATTGCACCAGACTCAGAGGTAAGTATGGGGTGAGGGTGTGTGTGTGGAGGCAGGGTATGCAGAGGATAGTGCGGCTTGGGGAGGGAGCAGGACAGACCGTGAGGACCATTTCTTTCTTTTAGGGTAAAAAAAAAACATTGCTTGACAGTTTTTTTACTGGAGCATTTGGCACACTGGGTGGGTCCCAGCCTGCCAGCTGAGTGTTTGGGGGGGCTAGCTAATGGGGAATTGGGCACCCCATTGGTACATACTGAAGGGAGGGGGCTAGAGCTGAGGGGGATTGGGCACCCCTCGGCACACAACAAATGGGGGGCATTATGCTGACAGGGAGTGGGCTCCTCCATTGGCATGAACTAATTCAGGGCATGCTGACAGGGGATTGGGCACCTCAAAGTCGGCATTGTGGCAGAGCAGTGGCGGTAGTCACTGCCACCATGTTACTAGCATGCTTCAACAGGAAAGGCACATTGGGAGGTGCCGCTGTGTGTCAAGCTTGGCTCTCATTGCAGCAGAACTTTCCTTAGATGTGCTCACCACATTATGTGTTCCTAGTGTGGTACCTGCATGCTGCCTTATTGGAGAATGAGGGACACACCTACTGATCCGTGCCCCTGCATTCGCACAGTGACTGCATCTCCAAATCTGCTACTAGTGCAATATGTTGGCTGCAAGCATGAGCCAACATTAAAGTGTGAGAGATGGAGATTTAGACAACTTGCTCAATAAAAAGGAGCAGGAACAGATTTACAGACTGGGGCACTTAAAGACCAGGCCTCAGTGGGAAATTTGAGGTGGTACACTATCTCAGAAAATGATTACATGTTCATATTGTGATACAAACTTTCCGTACTGCCCAAGCTTTACCTCCCTTCTGCATCCCCACCCATATCCTCCTTTCCCTTTCCTTCCCCTTCTTCTATTACCCCCTCTCCTCCCTTTCCCTCCCCTTTCTTTCCATGGTCCTTTCCTTCCCTTCCTTCTAAACCCCTCCCCTACACTGCCACCTGCCCCCAACTCCCCTTTTTGGTGCACTTAAGAAAACAGGCAATGTCTGTGATACAAGCTATAGCCAGAAATGACTTTTCAAAAAATCTGGTTGCATATAAAATACTTAAAAATGTTTTTATCTTACAGGTTCATCCGAGTGTCACGATATCCAGGAAATCATGTTTCTGTATCTAATGTGGACTCTTAAGGTTCAGATATGTTGTAATCAAAAGAAAAAGAAACTGACAAAATGCTTTACGTAATGCATGTATTATGCACTCTTTTACAAATGTATTAGTTTTCCGTTAAGAAATGCAAAATACCACATTGTTTTGTGATTGGTGGTCACATTGTCAGGAGATTGATTTATAGGTATTTAAGGGTAGATGAGTGTGCTGAATCTTTATTCTCTGATGAAGCCTCCAGGGCAAGTGAAACATAAGACAAGTCTCAGCCCTGTACCTGGTGTATGTCTTGGACACCTTCATTCATAGCGCAATAAATTAGGTGGTAACCTAAAAAACTGCGTTTTGTATTTTTTAGTACAGGGGTGAGTGCACTTCCTTTTTCACTTGAATACTTGCAGAGTATTGAGATCTTTAAGGGTCTTGGGTCCATGCCTGGTTGTCACTGCTTTTACATTGATTAGGTCAGTCTGGATCACATCTGTGGAGATGATGTGTCTCATGTATTTCATGGATCATTGGAAAACTGGAATTTGTCCATGGACTGTTTGAGTTTGAACTCTTCTAGCTGGTCTAGCACCTTGAAGGGGGGTCTCATGTTCCTATGGTCTGTGAAACCACAGTTACATCATCCAGGTACACAGATACTCCTAGGCAATCATATCTCCTACTGCTGGCTCCTTGAGGTGTTGGGACATGGGCAGGCACTCAAAGATTCACGGGCATATGAAAGTGGTCTTTTTGGTGAGATCAAGCTATAAGTTTGGTTATCTCCACTCCTCAGGTCTAACAGAAAAGCAGCAGCTCCATTCTAGGCAGTCTAGAGCACATAGAATCCAGTACATGATGCACAGATAAAGAAACATAGAAACATAGAAACATAGACTTTGATGGCAGATAAGGACCACTAGGCCCATCTAGTCTGCCCATTTCCCCTACAGGATGAGGCCACAGATTCTAGTTAACCAACAGCCTTTTCTTCCTACCCCCACAAGAATTGCCTTAGGTCTGTCCCATGTATTCTTGAATTCTCCCATAGTTTTAGACCCCACAACCTCCTCAGAAAGGCTGTTCAATCCATCCACTACCCTCTCTGTAAAATAATACTTCCTCACATTGCCCTGAACCGCCTCCTTCTATCTTTAAATGTGTCCCCTTGTTCTTGCAAGTCTCTTTTTCTGAAAGATGCTACCCTCTTGGACTTTGTTGATTCCACTGAGGTACTTAAAGTTTCTATCATGTCCCCCCTCTCCTTCTTTCCTCAAGGGTATACATATTAAGCTCCTTTAGTCTCTCCTCCATACAGCTTCTCTTGCAGACCCTGCACCATTTTAGTGCAGTCCTCTGGACTACCTCTATCCTGTCTATGTCCTTCGGAGATGGGGTCTCAAGAACTGGACACAGTACTCCAGATGGGGTCTCACCAACTGTCTGTACAGAGGGATAACAACTTCCTGTTTTCTGCTGCTGATGCCTCTCCCTATACATCCCAGTATACCCCAGCCCTCCCTACTGCCTTCTCACATTGCTTGCTAACCTTAAGGTCATCTGATATGATTACCCCAGGTCCCTTTCCTTTTTGTTGCTGTTACTACCTCCCCACCCATTGTGTATTCTTCCCCTAGGTTCTTGTTTCCCAAGTGTATTATTTTGCACTCCTTATTGAATCTAGCTGCCATACTTCTGACCATTCCTCCAACCTTGCCAAGTCCCTTTTCATCCTTTCCACACCTCCTTGTGTATCAACCCTGTTGCAGATCTTTGTGTCGTGTGCAAAAGGCATACTTTTCCTTCCAGTCCCTCTGCAATGTCACTGATGAAGACATTAAAAGGACTGGACCAATACTGAACCCTCGTTGCCCACTAAGTAACCCCTCTTTCTTCAGAGTGGACACCATTTACAATTACCTTCTGTATTGTGAATTGTGCATTTGCTGAGTACCTGTCAGTCTCATACATCTGCATGGACCTGTCCTTCTTCATGACCATAATGATGGGTGATGTGTATGGGCTCCAGCTGCCAGGAGTAATTACAAGTGCAGTTGTGCATCTTCAGTGTCATCTGGATCCCATAATTGGAATTACTTCCTTATCAGTTGGCTCCAATCTTTGGGATCACTTCCTTAACAGCTGATGGTAAAGTAGCTGGATATGATGCTCCTCTCCAATTATGCACCTTACATGCTACTCATTGGTAGAGAATACTTGTGTTTTGGCAACCACCTTCCTGCTGATTTTCACCTGCCATTCCTTGGTTAAGGGGACTATCAAATCTGAAAGTGGACATGGCACTGAAGCCAGAATGGATACTTCAAGGATATTGAAGGGCTTAGAGAGGTGCTGTTTGCATCTCTGACAGTCCTGTTCAACCACTCACTGGGACAGAAGTGGTCCAAGAAGACTGGAGGAGAGCAGATGTAGTTCCAGTTCACAAAAGTGGTAACAGGGAGGAAGTTGGCAATTACAGGCCAGTCAGCTTGTCTTCAGTTTGGTGAAATTAATTGAATCACTACTAAATGAAAGGACTGTGGAATATCTTGAAACCAGTTGCTTACAGTATCCAAGTCATCATGGCTTCACTGGTGGGAGGTCATGTCAAACAAATCTGATTTCTTTGACTAGGTGACGGGAAGTAGATCAGAGTGGAGCAAGAGATGTGGCCTACCTAAATTTCAGTAAGGCCTTTGACACAGTTCCACATGGGAGACTGGTAAACAAACTGGGAAGCCTGGGACTGGATCCAAAAGTTGTAAACTGGGTAAGGAACTGGTTGTGGGCTAGGCATCAGTGGGTGATGGTAAACGGAGTTCATTCTGAGGAAGGGAGGATGACCAGTGGGGTGCCACAAAGATCAGTACTGGGACCAGTCCTCTTTAATGTCTTTTTAGTGACATTGCAGAGGGGCTAGAAGGAAGACATGCCTTTTGCAGATGACACTAAAAGCCTGGTGGTCCTTATCTGCCTTCAAATTCTATGTTTCTATGACTCATCAAAGTAAGTAATTGGTTGAGGGATAGGCATCAGTGAGTGGTGGTAAACAGAGTTCATGCTGTGGAAGGGAGGGAGGGTGACCAGCGGGGTGCCACAAAGATCAGTACTGGGACCAGTCCTCTTTAATGTCTTTATTAGTGACATTGCAGAGGGGCTAGAAGGAAGACATGCCTTTCTACAGATGACACTAAAAGCCAAGCAGTCCTTATCTGCCTTCAAATTCTATGTTTCTATGACTCTTCAAAGTCAAAATCATTAAAGGTTAGTCACTTCATGGGTCCATCCCACCAATCTTGGGTTACATTGCAGTATCAGTACAGAAGACCTACACCAAGATCTTCCATTTTGACACTGTCAAGGGTCTTTCTGTTTCACTGCAGACTGAAAGGTGATATGGTGCACATTGACATGTGCATAAGCAGTCAGTATGAATGGCTTATTCAATAACTTCTCAGACAGTCCATGTTCAACAGGGTATCCACCATCAGCATTTGCTTGGTAGCTTCTTGCCACAACCTGGCTTTGTCGCTCATGCACATTCATATTTTGGAACAGGGTGATTTCCTTTCCATCCTGGCAGCACACGAGCTGACTTCACCATCCTACTCTGCTTGGGCCTTGTGACTGCATCTGTGATATGCATTCCTCACCAGTCCACAAACTGGCAGTGCAATCTTCAACACTGGGTCTCTCTTTCTTCACAGAGCTTTTAAATATCCTAATATGTAAGCATTTGTGCTGGTGATCATGGGGATATTCTTGTAGATCCCACACTCCATGCATACCAAGGCCTTGTCTCCTTGACTCCTCTTACCCTCACTACCTTGTCCAGGAAGTCAATAGTCACAGTGATGCACTCTAACTACGAATTGGTCTTGTTACTGAGACACCACAGATCGAGCCCCTCCAGAGGCAATAATGGAAGGTGAGACAGATGTGGTCATAGAACTCTTTGGAGACCAGTGTAACCAGAGAACTGCTTTAAAGCACAGCCTGGATTTGTCGTCCATTCACTTTAGCATATAAACATAGAAACATAGAATTTGACAGCAGATAAGGACCGCTTGGCCCACCCAGTCTGCCCATTTCCCTACCTAATGGATAAGCTGCAGATCCTAGTTAACCAGCAGCCTACTTCTTTCTACCCCACCCCTAGAATTGCCTTATGACTGTCCAATGCATGCTTGAATTCAACCATTGTTTTTGACTCACAACCTCCTCAGGAAGGCTGTTCCATGCATCCACAACCCTCTCTGTGAAAAATACTTCTTACATTACCTCTGAGCCACCCCTCTATTTTCAGATTGTTCCCCTTGTCCATGCACACCTCTTTTTGAAAGATGCTACCCACTTGGACTTTGTTGATTCCTTGAGGTACTTGAAAGTTTCTATCATGTCCCCCTCTCCCTCCTTTCCTTGAGGCTATACAGATTAAGCTCCTTTAGTCTCTCTTCATATGTCTTCCAGTGCAGACCCTGCACAATTTTAGTTGCCTCCTCTGGACAGCTTCCATCCTGTCTATGTCCTTGCAGAGATTGGGTCTCCAGAACTGCATGTAGTACTCAGATGGGGTCTCACCAGCTGTCTGTACAGAGGATAACAACTTCCTGTTTTCTACTGGTGATGCCTCCCTATGCATCCCAGTATCCTCCCAGCCCTCCCTACTGCCCTCTCACATTGCTTGCCCACCTTTAAGTCATCTGCAGGGACACTGGTTTACCAGACTGAGAAAGGGCAAATTCCATTTCGCTACATTGTAAAAATAGTACTGTCATCGGTGTTCGTAGCCAAAATCTGTTTCACCGGTGTTTGGTTTTGTGTACTTTATTTAACAATTTTAACTCTGCTAACATGCATTTTAGCAGTTTTGACCTCCACTACTGTACATCCTGCCACCTTTGTACCAATTTAAAGTTATTTTAGGTAGAAGATGTGATGGCAGCAATAGCACTAAAGGCCCCATCCTCAGATGTGATGGACACAGCACTATGGCCCCCATCCTTCAGGTGCGATGGCGGCACCAACAGCTCTACAGACCCATCCCTTTGGTGTGATGGCAGCAGCAACAGCACTGTGTCCCCTCCCTCAAGTGTGATGAAAGCAGCAGCACTGTGTCCTCTATCCATTAAGTGTGATGGCAGCAGTACTGCATTCCACATTCCTCAGGTGTGATGACAGTATCAGCACTATGGCCCTCATCCCTCAGGTGGGACAGCAGCAGTACAACATTCCCAGTCCACCAGTGGTTATGGTGGAAGCACTATGGCCCTCACCTATAGTTCTGAAGCTGGTCTAATAATGTTAGCCATGAGGATCATCTACCCTGCCATGTCTTCACAGTGATCTTTGCAATATTCTTTTTGGCAACATGCTGTTTGGTTACATTCTGGGGTGTGCATCTTGTGGTGAGGGATCCAGTGACTTCTCTTACTGGACCCACTGGTGTTTCCTTGTAGATTTCTTGCTTTGCTGATGAGCTTGTCTATGACCAACAGGATTTTTCTGAATTTGGGCAATTCTTTGGCAGTGCCCATGATGCCACAGTTTATGCAGATGTAGTCTTCCAATGTCCCATGTGTTAACTGAGGCTCCCTTATCAGTGGTGGAATGATGGTGAGTCAAGACATCACAGTATTGTGAGGGGGCTAAGGGCTCTCCTCATCAGTAAGTGTCTTTTTGCTGCCCCAGCACCATCTTAATAAGGATATGACTGCATTCTATGAGATTGGTAATTCCAGGGCTCCCTTGGGCATTCACTGGGTACTTCCTAGCATCAATCAGGGTGATCTCTGTGTAGCGGTCACTAATAACAGTCCCCTCTTGCTCCCTACTTCTCCAACTAAATCCCCATTCCAAGCTGGTGAGTTCACACAATCTTAAAGCCATAAATTGTTGATGAACTGATCTGCATAAAAGAACCCTCTATCAATTGTTCTTCCCACATCCAGTCTATGTTGGCCTTATTGAGACTTCTTTTCTGTACACATTCTGAATGACCATCTCCATCTGCATTATAAATTGTGACAGTTTCTCTCCCTTTCCCTCTTTCTGTCATAGCAGAGCCAGTTGTATCAGAATCATCCATGGCTTCTTTACAGTACCATACATGAGCTCTAACAAGATCAGACACTTCCTCAGTGTCAGCACTTCTTGATGTAAGGAAGGCCAAAGGGAGCCAATGTGGGACCTCTCAAGATTCCCATCAGTCAAGACTTTATCACATATGCAGAGCCTTCCTCTTCTTATATAATTAGATTGGCTTTCTCACTGCTGGAGTCAAAATCCTCCTCTCCAGTTGCGGTAGGTCTCATCCCAGAGAATGGGTGCAACCTTTGGTAATCAGAGGAGGGCTGAAATAACTTCTCCATTAAAAGTTCCAGGGTATCCAACATCACAGTTGCTGATGTCATGTCAACCCTTTGGGTCCATTAAGTCTTTCAGACCTTTTAGGGTTTAGTCCTCTTTAAGAAGCTAAATCTTGGCTCAGGTTCTCATGTAAGAGCCTGCTGTCAAGGAAGAATCACTATCATGGCCACTTCCCTGGCTGATGAGTGTCCAGGCTCCTGCAAGACCCTCAAAGACAGGTGGGAGTTCCTCAAGCCCACTGCCTGTTCTCACTACTTCTCCACTGCCTTGAAAACCATTGCTCTTGTTGTTGCTTTCTAAAATGTTTGACATTTTGGGTGAGGTGTCACAACGCGCTTCAGTGTCAGGCCTCTGCCCCACAGTGCCAACCTCAGAGCGCAATAGTGAACAGGTAACAGACTGAGTAACCCTCCTGTCTGCTTTTTGGTCTGAATCACCTTTAGCCTCAAGTTCTGGGGATTCAAACTGTGAACCTTATGCTAGCGCATCCCAAATGTGCAGGCTCAGATAATATGCCTTTCAGGGGATGCAATATATCTTTTGCCTAAGGTCACCTAACCAGGTACCCAAATGAACCCATAAAACTCTATTTTCCACACCCACTTGATGAGTCATCTAGCTCCTCCTTTTAGAATATAAAATTACAAACATGATTTCCTACCAGGAGGTATGTTAAATAATGTGACAACAGAAGAAAAAGACATTTCCTAAATATGACCCCTTAATTAAACATTTTCCTTTGAACTTAGCAATCCCAGCATTTGTCATTTAGGTGTTAAACTTGATAGGAACAGCCAAATTACACTTTCTTTCCTGGCGTCATAAACTTTAGATTTTGTTTCAACTTCAAATGCCTGAGCATGTCATAAAAGGTAATAAATGCCATTTCTTTAAGGAAATCTTAATTACAGGAATCTCCTGGTAAGTGTAATACATCCTGTGATTTCAGCTGCTGACCTTGTAATTTAAAGGCCAAATCTCTCCACTGAAATGGTCATACACAGACCATGTATCTATAACACCAATATCATACAATAATCATAACCAGCTGGCGAAGCATCACATGGGGGATCAAATTCTGGTGCCTCACACTGATAGATCCTGGGGTGACTTTCTGGCAACAGAAGTGGGTCCCAAAACAGCCTCCAAGATGTAAAACCCTGTGGGCAGACTTGCTCCCAATTTGCTCAAGGACCATGGTGCCACAGCCTTACACTACCACTGGGCTACTGTAGATGTTGTTGATGGCTCCTGGATTTTTGTCTCAAGTAGCAGTGAGGGGATTCATATTCAGAATAAAAAATAAAAGAATTGCATGCAGCTGTCACCCAGAGAAAGAATTAAGTGGGCCTGATCATGTGTGTGTGTACAACTCCCTGGGATGCTATACCTGGCTACCTCCCCACTGTGGTCACACCTCCCACAGGCCTCCAGCAAATACAAAGTTACCTCGAACTATGAAAGATGGGTTAACAACCCCCAAAAAAATACACAACTACAAGGAAAAAGACCCTGAATGGGAAAATGATTAATGTTATTACTTTAAAGTGGCCCATTTTGGCACCCTGCTTGGCGGGGTCAGAGCTACCATCCTTCCATGTGGCCTTCTTACACAATCACATATTCTAGGCCAGACATTGCTCACCCCGTACCACAAAGCAGCGCAGTAGCCTTTCTGGTCTTCCTGTACTGAAAGCGGCTACCATTTCCAACCAGTACCAGGATTTACTATTAAGCTGCAGGGATCTCTGTCTCAAACATTTCCTGGGAACCTCAGTGTTGTATCATTGCTGGCCCAATGATGTAACCATAGGATGGTCAGCGCTGGTGCACTTTTACAAATAAGCAACATAGAGAATGTGCTTCAGAGGTGGTAGGGTCCTTGTTCCTTCTATTCAGTGATTTGCTAGAGTCAGGGATAATGCCAGGGATTGTAGCATGTAGTATCACTCCAAAGGTGAAGGACAAGAAAGACCCAGACAACTACAAACAGATAAACCTTACCTTCATTGTAGAAAACTGATGGAGACCATTGAAAAGGAAAACCAAGTGGCCTACTTAGAGGATAATGAGATGCAGAAGAGCAGGCAACAGCGTCTATGTCAGAGATCAGGTCCAACCAACCTGATTGTGTTTTCAACTGGGTCACTAGGGTGCTGGACAGAGGCCGGTGGAGGACATTCTGTACTTTGATTTCAGCAAAGCCTTTGATTCTGTGCTGCACAAGAAGCTGCTGAAAATGTTGGAAGGCTTGAGGTAGAGTGGTGATTAATAGGGTCAGATCTTAGGGTAGGAGTCACAAGTGAGATGTCACTTGGATCAGTCTTGTGACGTATGACATTTAATATGTTTATTAGTGATATTAGGGAGTATCAAGGTAAGATGTGTCTCTCTGTTGATGATACAAAGCTCTTGTGACAGGGTGGAATGTGAGGAATGAATTGGGGCACTTCAAAGGTCTGACAGTTCAAATGCAATGCCAAGAAGTGCAAGGTGATACAGGTAATAAGAACCAACACACAGCATACTGGATGGGAGAGGTAGAGCTGGCCATTTCCACAAAGGAAAGGGATCTGGGAATCCTCTTCAGTGACTGCATCAAGCAAACAAACCAGTGCAGTAAAGTCAATAGCAAGGCATCTAAGATGCTGGGGTGAATAAGGGAGAGATTTTGACAGTAGAAGGCGAAAGTGATACTGCCCTATAGAGATAATTGACAAGGCCTCTCCTGGAGTACTGTGCCCAGTTTTGGAGTCATTCTCTAAGAAGAACATAGAGACGTCTGGAGGCAGTGCAACAAAGGGTCACAAAAATGATTTAGAGCCAGCAGGGCTTGATTATGTATTACTCTGGAGTGATTCAGGAGTATGACTGGTTTAGGTTTCTTACTAAAAGATGAGCTTCAGTATGACTGTGTCGGTGAGTATCTGGAGTATTCATTTTCTGTTGTGTATGACTGCATATTGTGATAGGAGAGGGTTTTACTCTTAGTTTAGAGGTTGGACATAGTGCTGGCCTGCTTTGAACCTATCCTAGTCTTGCAGCTACCTTAGGTGGCTGTGATGATTTATTTTCCCTTGCCTTAGCAGCTGCAGAGGTAGTTAAAAAAGTGTAGGTTAAGGGTTTTCCAGAAAGATTAGTTTGAGATGGTGGAGGGGCATATGCAGGGTGGCTATAAAGTTATAGAGTACGAGATTGGGTTGGGTGCAGAAGTGTCCCATCCTAGTGAATGTCAATAATCAGAAGATCATGCCTGAAGTAGTAAGTGAGCAAGGCAGCATAATTGCTATATCACTGGTGATTTTAGTAAATGCCAGATCAGTAGTTAATAAAGCAACTGTTCTGAGAGCTCTTATTTTATTTATTTTTCCTTCTATATTGTTCTTATCACCATCACCTGCTGCATTGTCATTCAGGGACATACCCTCTCTACAAGGATAGCCTGTTCAGTCCAAGGCCATCATGTGGATGACATCTGGTATTTTTTCTATGGTTATCCACCACAACCATCTTCCTCCCCATGGCATGGGCAGTGCCTGTACTGTAGGTCTCAGCATGCACAGTATGCCCCTTCAGCAGGAGCAAACTTCCTGTCCCATCTGCAGGGGTCACTACAGAATCAAAACTCACCACCACTCCTCCTCTTCCAAGGCACACTGCCTCAGCCTGGCCTGCTTCCCAACACAATGACCTGAGTCCACTCCCAGACTTGAGCCACAAGCTCAGCAGCATAATCGTGGCCACGTATGTTGATTTACAGAACTGGTCTACAATAGTTTGGGTTATGGAGACCTGGTTGGGAATAGTGCTGGCATTTTTCTCAGAGCTTCTCTCCTGGGTTGTTCAGTGACACATTGCCCATGCATGGAGCACAGGGGCAATGGGGTTGCGTGTTTGCAGGTTGGAACTGGAGGCTATTGCCTTCCTTGTGGTGGAATTTCATTGTTTCAATTGTGGGGCTGTATAGTGTGGTGTCAGCTTGAAGCGAACCATACCCCTTGATGGGAGGGTGGACTTTTCTGGATATTTGCAGAGCATACTGTATGTCAGCTTTGGTGTTGAAGCTCTCGATGCTGCCTTTTCTCAGGGACTTCAATTTTAGGGTCAACAAAGAGGGATTTCAGGTGGCATCAGATTTCAACCTGTTAATGGGACAAATTAGACCTGTTTAACATATCTGGTCTGCCACTCAGGTGGTGATCATTCACTTGACTTGGTTTTCTTGGAAGAGAGTGTGGCCTAAATTGCTGATTGAGTCTGTAGCTTAGTTGGGCTTCTCAACCATATATTTCAGCCTGAAGGCTTCCTTATGCTATCAGCCCTGGTGGAGGTGGTCTACTGCTGAGTCTGGCATAGGCTCATTCCCTTTATTTTGTGGAATCAGTGGACACCTCAGGTATTTGACTGTCTCTAACAGGGTGTAACTGAGACAGCTGAAGCATATGATCAGTGAATCCTGACCTAAGCTGTCTCCTTGGTTCCAGTCTGTACTCACCCTACATATGCAACAAGAGTGCCCTATGATATAGCAGGTACACAAGTGTCTTGTGAGTGCAGGGTCAGATGTTAGATCACAAGTGGAGGAAATAAGCTTTGAATCTGATGGACTTGGTCTGGTGTTGCTTTATCAAATATACCAGAAGGCTGTGACTGTACCTAGACAAAAATGTCTTCTTGGGCATCATCACAGCTGAGAGAAGTCATCCAACAGTACACTTCAGGGTTGTGGATACTATTCCTCACCCAGAGGGTCTCTCACAAGGTGTGAGCAAGACCTCCTTTGACAGGTGTTACATTATTGGAGAATATTTTTAGCCAAGATCACAAACATCAGGGCCAAGGTAGCCTCCACAGTTGCCAGGCAATACTGGAAGTGGCCAGGATATGGAGATGACAGAACCTCCATTTGTTTGGGATAGTTTCTGCATAACTATGTTGAAATTATCCAAGTGTTGTTGAATCAATGCCCACTACTAGTTTTTAGATCCAACTTCCATGTTTTGGTAAGAGCCAGAGATGAGACACTTGTCCCCATATTTGCCTGAGATTGGTAATGCTGCTTAAAGGAAAGTGTACTCCTGTTTGCTTTAAAGAAAGCAGTGTTGAGATCCATTCTTTTTGTTTTTTAGCCAGGAGAGGAACACTAAACTGACTTCTTGTTTACAGTTGTGATCTGGGAGCACAAGGAAGGTAAGTGACTTGCTCAGGGTCACACAGTATGAAAGTGGGGCTGCAGGACTCAGACCCAGGTCTCCAGGTTTGCAGCTCATAGCCATAAACCACTATGCTATACTGCCTCCTGCATTCTGAAGATAGCCTCACTAGACTCCAACAATCTTAACAATTTGTTTGACCTATTTCTAACTTGCCTTTCTTAGGCAAAGTTATTGAAAAGATGGAGGTGCATGGTAAAGAAAATGCCTGGAGGGTTTACTTCTCCAAGCCATTCAGTCTGGAAGCTCTCCACAACACAGTGCTGAAACAGCCTGGGTGAGGGTTTCAAGATCTTCTCCTTGAGAGGGACTCAGGACAATCATGGTTCATTGTCCTTCTGCATTTATTTTCATCATTTGACACCATCAGTTGACCACTGGGAGATTTTGGGTCACTTCAGGAAAGTCATAAGGCGTGGAGACACAGACAAAAGTAGGCTAGTTGCCCTTTTGATTTGTCTACCTCTCTCAGCAGTTATATGCCTCAGTGCCTTCAGGATGTATATAATGATCTAATTTCTTCTTAAACCCATCTAGTGCCTGCCATTCCACCATGTCATGAGCATTACTGTTCAAAACTGTTACCACTCTCTGTGTGAGCAAATGTCTCCTTTTCTCCTTTTGACCCCCCCTTAGTTAAGAATTATGCCCTTTTATGAGTACTGTAGTTGAGTATCTCTGGTATTCAATTTCAGGCAGTCAACTAATCTTTGGTCCCTGAATTAATTGTATCATGTCTCCCACATTCTTCTTTCAAGTGAGAAGAGCCCCAGTTCCATAAATCATTCTCAATACTCTTTTCCTCCAACCCCTAATCATCTTGGTCACTCATCTCTTCACCCCTTCAGTCTTGCCACATTCCTCATGTACTGTGAGGACATGAGCTGTACATAGTAATCCATGTGGGACCTCACCATGGTCTATACTGTACATTCACATCATTAAACCTATTTATACTCACAATATTTCTGTGGGAGGGCAGATAGCAACAAGGGAATCAGAGAACTGCCGGTGACATACAAAAGCTAGAGGGTGGTCTAAGGTTTGGCAGTTGAAACTCAGTGCCAAAAGTGCAAGGTAATGCACCTAGGAACAAGAACCCCAGGACAAGGTACTGGATGGGTAGGGTGAGACTAAGTACTATGGCTGAGGAATAGAACCTTGGGTTATCATCAGTAACTCCTCAAACAATCGAGTCAGTGCAATATGGCATATAGCAAAGCAAGTAGGATACTGGGAGATATCATTAGAGATACTGATAGCAGAATGGAAGAGGTGATAGATCTATATAGATCCTTTAAAAAACATTTTTAGTAAAAGGCTTCAAACAAAATACATAGCAACAAGCACTGTCAATTTACACAGTACTTTACAATAGTTTGGATTACATTAAATACAAGCTTTTACATATGTGTCAGGATTTCATGAATGTTAATGGTGTAAGATAAAAAGAGCAAAATAGACATGTATGTATTTCTATGTGTGCCCCACTGCACTGTAAACTAGCCCAATACTACCCTAGATTCAGTAGCATCAGTAAGAGGCTATGTTTTTGGAATAAAGACTCAAGTCCACTAGCACTTAGCTGACACCTTTCCAGGTACATACACATTATGAAGTTGTTTAGCCAATGAGATATGATTAGAGCACAGCTACTAGCCCAGAATGCTATGGCAAGGCAACTGTAACCTATGTTTCTTTCTGAGCATCACTAGTTCCTCAGCACCTAGCATGACCATATGTACTTACCTGATGGTCTAGATTAAATGGCAAACCAAAGGTTCTTCTATGGATGGGGGCACTACGCTTCCAAAAGAATTTGTTTTGAAATCACTCATTAGACAAGGCAACTACTTTCATGAAATAAAATTCTAATAAAAGCCAAATTCTTCACAGAATGTGTGCTGGTTTCAGCCCTTAAATGAGCAGTTGGTATGTAACTCCCGACATCTAACATAAACCTTAAAATGTTTTGGTGTGTCCCAAGAATTTCTGTACAGGTGTGGGCTTCCCATAATTCTGCACCATAAAGTATACTATTTTTAACCTTTGCTTCAAAAATTGTTTTCATGGCTAGAAATGAATCACTCCCATATTTCAGTGTGATCCTTTTATATTATTAATATATTTTTCATTTTTATGTTTAACTTGTTAAAATTACAACTTCAACAAATTGTCTGCTATTGATGCTCCAAGATACTTGTAAGAATCCAGTATTTCAAGTCTGTTCCAATTAATATACCATGAAAGGTTACACACTTTTATAGCATATTTTATCTTTGGCTGCCAGTGTGGCTTGGTGTTACAATAGTTATAGCAACCATTCATGCTCCATCCCCATCAGCTGTCACAGATCATGCTGCATGGCAGTGAGAGCTAAGTTTTACCTGTTTTGTTCTATTGCTTGGTTTCCTAACACCTCATCCCTTAGGGCACCGGAACAAAGAGCATAAGTCCAGGCTGTAGACATGCTACGCATGTCTCAGCCAAAACTAACAGCTTCCTCGCCTTCCAACACCATTAGTCCTGTGCCACTACCCATGCACCACAGGTGGTGGTAATGGGTTGATGTGACAGCCCCCCTCCCTTGGAGGAGGAGATGGTCCCAAGGGATGCTTAAATTTCCTCCCCGGTTGGGCATGGCATTGAGCTTATTCCTAAATGTGAGTCACTGGGTGTCACAGATGGTAACACTACCACCAAGCTAATGGACCAGCTCATTACCACATTTGTTTGATGAGAAAATGATTATTTTGTCTTAATTGTATTTGTCCTAAGTTACAATTTTTCTGTAGATTGTGTTTATACATTTAACGTATGCTATAAGCCAAGGGAGTATAGAGAGCAGAACTGTACCATGTGCATAAGAAAAGTAATGGAATTCTTGATCTCAAAATATTTAGAGCAAAACAATCTTTTTATATAATTCTGGATCTGCTAAAGAATTAACATACATATTGAAATTAAAGGGCCAGAATCACCCTGACATACCCATAATTAATTCTCAGTTGAGATAGATGACCTTTTGGACTAAATCTTACCAGAAAGTTTGAATTTCTATGTAGGGATTTTAAAATGTCTAACATTTTATTCTCTATCTGATAGTTATCCAGGACTCCCACAAAATAATTCTATTTACAGAATCAAAGGCTTGATTGGGTCAATAAATGCTACATACTGTATAGAGCTTTAGTTCCAGTCTTCATATATTTATGAGCTAAATATTCAAAATGGCAACATTGTCAATAGTTGATCTGTCTTGCCTAAAACCAGCTTAAAAATGCAGAGAAACACAATGTTCTTGCTTCCATTCTTTAAGTTCTTTCAAGAGGAATCTTGTCTAGATTTGTTGATGCCTACTTAGGAGGGTAATATGCCTGTAATTACCAGGTTTTGCCTGTCACACCCTTTAAATAATGGATAAATTATGCGTGTTCCAATTATCTGGAAGAAATAAGAATATATTAATTGTCATGAAAACAGCAGCCGGAATTGTTGCCCAAACACTAGGATTAGTGTGAAGAATTCCTGCTGGTGTTAAGTCCAACCAGGAGCTTTCTTGTTTTTGTGACAAAATTAGTGATTCTACCTCTAAAGAACTGACAAAACACCACAATGGACATGTCTCAGTAAGTGACTAGTGGTTTGATAGGTGACAGTTTCCTTACTAATATCGTGACTTGTAGCACAAACATTATATACTTCACAAAAATGCTGTAATGATTCATGTCCTATAATAAATAAATCCAGATTAGCCTTATCTGTTTTTGTCAATATGCAGGTAAACTCCAGAATCTCTAGGGATCAATTCTTGAAATGTAGAGTTGACACAAGGTGCCTGCATCAGAAAAACATGATGCAGGGGGCACCTTGTGTCAAAACATGTGATGTTCCCAATTCAGGAAGGTCCCTGTGCCAAACTAGGACCCTGTACCAGACTGACCCTCCGTCAGGTCTGTGCCATGCTGATGGGTGCACCAGAGTGCTTGGGGCAGATGGAAGCTGCCATATCCCATACTGGGATCCAGGAAACCTTCCCAGAGGAAACAGTCTGGGACAGTTAGACTAGCCAGGGCTGGTCTAATGATCCTTAATGCTACCCGAGCCCTCCTGGGTGGGAGGAACATGCCACTGCCCACCCATGCTCCCCATGCCCCATGACATCATTGTATGTGCACTGGCATTGTATTTGTCTTGTGCACCAACCTGTAAACACGAACTGACTAAATAAATAGATCCTGAGCCCTCTGGGTTGTGGAGACTGCAATGGCTCCCCACAATGCCCAGCATGTGGGGACCCTGAACACACTGGAAGAGCAGCAGCCCTTCTAAGCCTCATTAGGGTGCTGGTGCTACCCCTCCCATCACCAATCTGTGTCCCACCAGCTCTCCCTATGCACTGCCCTTCCCCACAACTCTAGCAGTCTTTGCTGGTCTCTCTTCCTGGGTGCAGATACCTCCTGACTGCCATACAGCTTGCAACAAACTCATCACATGTGTCGTCTTATTGTCACATGACCACATTTGCTACAAGCTGTGGGACTTTGTCACCTGGACCCTACCTGACAGTGAACTGGGCTTAGGGTTCCTGGTGTACCACCGATCAACACGACAGCCATTGGCATGACTTGAACTGATCTTTAAGAATTGAGCCCTTGAATATTTTTCAACTATGGCTGCATATAAGTCCTGCCATAGTTTCATCTGGAACATTTCTTATTTTTAGGAGGGCTTTGTATTTATTTCTTAGTAGACATAGTGATTTTCTGTTCTACTCAGTCAGATTCTGAAGGAACAACTTGTTTACTTTTGAAAGAAATTTCTTTCCCTCCTTACATTTTTTTCAGATCTATCAGATCCTCCTTAGGTGATGCAGTTCAGAGATGGAGAGGAGGCCCTGCCACTCTCACTTCATCAGAGGATACTGTGAAACATAAATCAAAGGTTAAATTGAAAATTAAAACAGGGATAAAGAAATCTAGAAAAGAAAAAAACACGATTTGTTTGGTAAAACTTTACTCTTAATTTTCTCTGAATGATCTTTTCACTTACAGTAAGATCTTCCAATGTGAATAGTATAAAAAGTCATAGAAAACAAACTGCAGTATTTTCTTCCTTGTTATCAAATACAGCAGGCATCTACTTTATACAGGATATGAGGCTACACACCATTTCAGAATTAAATCGCATCCACAGCCTGGTGTGCAGGACCTGCCTATTGGTCTTTAGGCCCTGACAAATGCTCAGGGGTTGGTATATTGATTCATTCTGTGGATATATGTATTAATAAATTGATTGACCAGACACCTGGTAGAGTCCTAATTTTGGATACCAGTTGTTAAAATTCTCTCATTAGATTTATCAATGTTTATGCAATGCAGACTAAAGCAAAAAGGTCAATCTTTTAAAGCTATACAACTCCGTCTGTTCAACATAGACTGTCATTTTGGGAGAAGACTTTAACCGTGGGTTAACTGTACATGACAGAAGGCAACAAAGTGGGTTAACTGTAAAAGACAGAGGGCAAGAAACAAAAACAGCAAAAGTGTTTTGTGACATGTCTAGTCTAACATTGTGAAAACTGTTTAGTTAGTATATGCTTTTCTAGCCACTACAGGACACTCCATCCCTACTTTTCATAGAGGAAGGCTGGCCACCAGGATTGATTTTATTTTTGTATCAAAAATATTCCTATTAGTAAGATCCACACTGTGGCAGTAGAATATTCAGATCACAAATTATTAGAACTTTGTATAGTGGATGAAGGCACTCAGCCTGCAGCCTTGTGCCGTACTACACCCCTGACCGTGGATTAGAAGTGTCAATGCACACCCCATCATGTCTTATTACTTACATATTGCCAAAGGAAAACATTACAGGATATCTCCTGTCTTTAAATCAATGTAAAGTTTTCAGTAAAGTCCACAATGATTATCTTTTCAAGGTCTTAAAAATATGAGATTTTCTTTCTTTTATATAATGGAGAAAGCTTTTATAAACTTTGGCAACAATGGCTCTATTATTTCAGGATTAGAAGGCAGAACTTTACAAATTAAGAAAGAAGTCAAACAAGGCTGTCCCTTAGCCGTTGCTTTACACCTTTGCTATAGATCCCAATTATGAAGCTAATGTAGTAGCAACATCCATGGTATATCTAGAAATTATCAAGGGGATACAGTGAAAAGTTTAGCATATGTTGATGATTTCTGTGCAATTACAAAAAATGATCTGAGTGTTACTAACCTGCTCATGGAGATTGCTAACTTTTGGATATTTCAGGGTCAACCCTAAATCTAGGTAAATGTGTAGGGCTACAGCCTGGGTCCAACCCTCAACTGATATCAGACATACAGAAAATTACAATTTCAAGGGACTTCATTAAGATATTAGGTAAAAATATGGACCAGAAACATGGCACAGTTGAATTGGGAGGAGGTGTCAACCTCTGGAGAGATGAAAGTGTCCAGATGGAAAAAGTGAAATGTCTAAACAAAAAGAGTTTATGTAATTAAACAATTTCTGATGCCCACCTTTTATACATAAGCACAGTATTCACCTTTACCCACTAATCTAGAAACCGGATACTGAGTGTATTTTTCCAATTATTATGGGGGTAGGTTTAACACCATCAAAGGACACTGATGTATCACCAACTAAAAAGGTGGAGTTAATATGGTTAACCTGATTATATTTTTTCATACTTAGTTCTGGTCAAAACTGTGAAGATAGCACTACAGACATCCCCTGCTTTGCTAAATACTGGATTTGGAAGATCCTACAGAACTACCTGTTAAAATGTGAGGACCTCCCCAAATTATTAACACAAATGGTATTACCAGAGTTCATCAAACTCGTAGTATAAAATTATACACAAGGAAAATTGGAAAGCACTTAGGGAAAAATCAAGAAAGCAGCTATATGAGATAGTTTTAAGTTCCATGGGTCCTGCAGAACCTGAATTTAAAACTACTTCTTCAAAACGCATCTGATACTCAAAGCACTGTCAAATAGAAGAATCCCTCAGAAAATGTGCGATTTACAATGGTTATGAGTATATGGCAAATTAACCATGAAACATAACATAGAAACATAGACTTTGATGGCAGATAAGGACCACTTGTCCCACCTAGTCTGCCCATTTCCCTACCTACAGGATAAGCCGCAGATCCTAGTTAACCAACAGCCTATTTCTTCCTACCCACGACAAGAATTGCCTTATGTCTGTCCCATGTATTCTTGAATTCTCCCACAGTTTTAGACCCCACAACCTCCTTAGGAAGGCTGTTCCATGCATCCACTACCTCTCTGTGAAAAATACTTCCTCACATTGCTCCTGAACTGCACCCCCATCTTTAAATTGTGTCCCCTTGTTCTTGCATGTCTCTTTTCTGAAAGATTCTACTCTCTTGGACTTTGTTGATTCCACTGAAGTACTTAAACTTTTCTATCATGTTCCCCTCTCCCTTCTTTCCTCAAGGGTATACATATAAAGCTCTTCTAGTCTCTCCTCGTGTGGCTTCTCTTGCAGACCCTGCACCATTCTAGTTGTCCTCCTCTGGACTGCCTCTATCCTGTCTATGTCCTTGAGGAGATGGGGTCTCCAGAATTAGACGCAGTACTCCAGATGGGGTCTCACCAACTGTCTGTACAGAGGGTTAACAACTTCCTATTTTCTGCTGGTGATGCCTCTTCCTATGTATCCCAGTATACCCCCAGCTCTCCTTACTGCCTTTTCACATTGCTTGCTAACCTTAATGTCATCTGATATAATTACCCCAGGTCCCTTTCCTTTTTTTTTTGTTACTACCCTCCCATTGTGTAATCTTCCCTGGGTTTTGTTTCCCAGTGCATTATTTTGCACTTCTTTGCATTGAATCCTAGCTGCCATACTTCCAACTATTCCTCCAACCTTGCCAAGTCCCTTCTCATCCTTTCCATGCCTCCTTGTGTATCAACCCTGTTGCAGATCTTCGTGTCATCTGCAAAGGGCACTTTTCTTCCAGTCCCTCTGCAGTGTCACTTATAAAGGCATTAAAAGGACTGGACCCAGTACTGAACCCTGTGGTACCCCACTAGTAACCCCTCTTTCTTCAGAGTGGACTCCATCTACAATTATCTTCTGTGTCTTGTTGTCCAGCCAATGTTTTACCAGGCTACCACCCTGGGACACACTCCCAGGCTGGTTAATTTGACTATTAATCTTGTGTAGGACTGTGTCAAATGCCTTGCTAAAGTCTAGGTAGGCTATGTCCACAGCCCCTCCCTGGTCTACTACTTTGGTCACACAGTCAAAGAAATCAATTAGATTAATCTGACATGACCTTCCCGCTGTGAAGTCATGCTGCCTTGGGTCCTATACCCCACTGGCCACTAGGTACTCAACAATTCTTTCCTTCAGAAGTGATTCCATGACTTTCCCTACCACAGAGGTCAAACTGACATGTCTGTAGTTTCCTGCCTCTGTCTTGGTCCCACTTTTGTGTAGGGGAATCACATCTGCCTTCCTCCAGTCCTCGGGTACCACACCATCCTCCCATGATTTATTAAAAAGGGTAGTCAGTGGTTTCACTAGTCCTCCCTTAATTCTTTTAGAATTCTGGGGTGAATTCCATCAGGCCCCATTGCTTTGTCCACCTTCAGTTTCAGGAGTTCTTTCAGAACCCTTTCTTCTGTGAAAGGACTGGGATCGACCCTCCCATCCAGAGTTCTTCTGTTAATTGGATTAGGCACCTCCCCTCCTCTTTTGAATACTGAGCAGAAATATTCATTCAGTATCCCTGCTTTTTCACTATCCCCTCTGCCCAACTACCATTCATTCTATTCAGCCTCACTATCCCTCCCCCTTTGTCTTACTATGTTCCCTGATGTACTTATAAAGGTTTTATCCCCTCTTCTAACTGAGTTGGCTATCCTTTCCTCAGTTTGGGCCTTTGCTATTCTGACTTGCCTCCTTGCTTCCTTCTGCCTTAACTGGTACAGCTCTCTGTCCTGCTCCTTCTGTGTTTCCTTATACTCCTGAATGCTATCTTTTTCTCCTGACTTTCCCCACCACCTCTTTTGAGAACCATAGTGGCTTTTTCTTTTGTTTTGATTTATTTATTTGCTTCACACAAAGGCTTGTTGCCTCTGTGATGGCAATTTTGATGATTCCCCATTGTTGCTCCACCCTCCTTCCAGCCTGTTTGCCAGTGCTTTTCTGAGGCACTCTCCCATCTTACCAAAGTCAGCCCTCATGAAGTCCAGTACCCTCACTTTTTGTGTGGCTTGACTCTGTAGCAGAGTTTAACGTGAACCAAACTGTTTGATGGTCACTGGTTCTCAGATGGTAACTCACTTCTAGATCTGAGATCCTCTCACTTCCCCATTTGAGAGTATGAGGTCTAAGATTGCTCCTCATGAGTAGGTTCCAAACTAGCTGTCTGAGGCATGCCACCTGTAGGTACATCGAGAATGGGCCTGCTCTTGGATGTGGCTGCAGCAAGTGTGCTCCAGTTAACATCTGGCATATTCAGGTCTCCCATCAACAGTATCTCCCTTTTCTCTGCCATCCTAAGAATGCCTTCTATCATATCCTTGTCCATTCCCTCCTCCTGACCTGGGGTCTGTATACAACCTCTGTGTGGATTGTGGTGCCACTTCCAATCTCCAAGGTGACCCATAGTGCCTCCTCTCCTCCTATTTACTCTTTTGTTCAGTTGCTTTTATCCCTTCCTTTACATAGAGAGCTACTCCTCCCCTTTTCCCTCCTGTCTGTCCTGTACATTACGTATTCTGGTATGTTAACATCCCAGTCATGGTTCTCTGTGTACCATGTTTCTGTGACTGCTACAATATCCAGGCATCCCGCCCATGAAGGCCACCAGTTCAGGGAGCTTGTTGCCCAGGCTACGGGCATTGGTACTCATTATCCTCCATTTCCTGATGGCTCTTACTCCTTTTTGCCCATCCTGTCCTTCTTGCCTTTGTCACTTTCTCCATTTACCCTTCCTTCTCCCTATCAACATCTCCATGTTGGTGTTTACTGCACTTATTATCATGACTTTTTGGGGGCTAGGATTTCCTGCTCCTTTCTAGTGCCTTGTGAGAGGCAATAATAAACATATGGCCAATGAGGAAAGAACGTGCATTTCCAGAATGCAAGACCATGGTGGAAACTTTAGAACGTTTTTTTTTATTAGAATATCCCTTTTCTATGCAGCTTTGGGCTTACTTAGCTAGAAAGAGGAAGCTTCCATAGCTTGGAACATCTTACAAATGGATCTCTGGTTTTAAATGACTGTTCACTATTAGTTAAGAGATACCGAGCAATAACTTAACAGTTCTTTTCACATGCTTAAAATATTATTTGTGGCAAACACTATGTCAATTTGTGTAACAGCCGCAGATAATGTCATATGCAATAATTGGTAACCTATGTGAAGCTACTTTAAAGGAAATATTTACCAGAGATATGAAATTGCACTGAAAATCAAATGTTCTGTTATGGTGGAAGGGATTGCTTTTCTTCCACAAATATGCATGATTACTAGTTAGGAAATATTTTCCTGGGACTTCACTGACGGCTGCAACCAATATGGACGGCTGAGTTACTTGCTCTGTTATGAACCCATGTTAATACTCTCTCTAAATCATGATTAAAGTTTTCTTACGCATATCAGAAGGTTTGAGAGGTCTGCTGATGGTATGGGGAAAAATAAGAAACATAACTCAGAGGTTTCTCTACCTCTAGTATCAGTAAATCCCTCATCTGCTCCATCAAGTCAAGTTTTGGGAGATCAAATGGTGGCAGCTCCTCCTGAGACTCTTTCTTCTTCCTCATCTGTGACTATCCTGCATAAACTAAAGTGTTTAGGACTGAAACGTGTACTCAGTTCTTGGAATTAGAAACAGTGGTCCAGTCTTTAGAAGGCAAGGTCTCCATTCTGGAACAACATGCTTCTGACACGGATCAACTAATAGACCGATTAGAGTGTCTCTTTGATAAAATTCTCCAAGACATTCTATTCTGCCAGGACAAATGCAATGAAATAGAGAACCGTTCCAGATCTAATAATTTGTGGCTCTATGGGTTACTAGAGGGCATGGAGGGCAATGGTCCTATGACAAACGTCTTGCAAGATCTCTTGCTCACTGTCTTAGATATTGAAGCTCATGCCCCCTCCCATTAGAACGGGCACATAGGGCACTTGCTTTATGACCAGTGGATCCGGCTGTCCAACCTTGGTCTATTGTCATTCATTTTACAATTTTGAAATTAAGGAGGCAATCCTACAGAGAGCTTGACATAAGGGCGTTTTATATGTAAAGGACACAGGTTGTTCTTTGCCCAGCACTTCTCAGTCGCCCTCTAGAAAAAATGCAGAGCTTTTGCTCTATTGTTTTCACTCCTAAAGAGAAACAACCTTAAATTCAATGCACCCTACCTGGCTAAATAAAGATTTTCTTTCCAGAGGCTGTTAAGGTATTTGAAGACCCAGAGGCAGCCTGTTTAGAGCTATGTACAGTGGAATATGTCTAGCAGAGGAAACTATTGACTTTCAAGAACAGTGGGATACAAACTCATTGCAAAAAGATACCTGACAGAAAGCATCACCGGATGGGGAGAAACAACGTAAGGATCAAACAATACAAGAGATTTGGGAGCTTCTTCAGACCTTCGCAGACATTCCTGGACTGACTGCACAGTCCTGAAATCCATTCTCTACTGCAGACTTTTCTTCTACAGACATTCCGGTACTGGCCACATAGACTTGAAATCCATTCTCTATTGCAGTCTCTTCGCTAAGAAGTGTAGGCCTGAGCTATTTTAATATCCTATAGCGGTTACTGATGGAGCAGAAATTGGAATTTGTACTGATCAAACAAGACTATATCTTTTGGGTTGGGAGCAAATGGGGTTTAATCTGCTCAATGAGGACTGATTGTTTTACTTGGGGTAGTTTTTTTCTTTTTACATTGGGGACTTGGGGTTGGGAGGGATGGTAAGAAGGTTTATGTTCTGCATGTCAACATAGGCAAGGTATCTCTTTTCTTTTTCTGTAAGTGGAGTTTCATTGGGAGGGTTATCGTTTTTTTATTTTGCATTTGTGTGTTTCTGGAAAATTCCACTCTGACTATGTTTATTTGGTTTCATGGGTTGAGCATGGCTAGCTGAGAGGGTGTAAGTCGGTACAGCTTTGAATAAGGTTACCATGCTGCAGAAGTCAGCCGCGCTACTAGAAGGTTCTACATGTCTAGCCATAGGATATCTGGTAGCAGGTTAAGAGGGCCACAAATATTAACAACTATATGTGGATGGCTGTTTTTCTATAAATCTTTTTCAGTGGTTAGAAATAATTCCATCTGCTACCTAAAGATGTCACAGAACACGTTAGCTATATTGTGTTCTGTATAGAACTTTTCTTTGAAATGCATACAGATTTATATGATATCTTTTTCACTGAATGGGGTTCTTTTAGCTATGTACAGTAGTGGTTATTCTTCCTATAGCCATGGTATGGTAGTGCAAAGGGAAAGTTGTGCAGCTACCAATTATGTTTTACACTGCCTGCTTTTTTTATCTCAATGTATCCAAGGTCTTGGCTATAAATTCATGAGCTAACAATAACCCCTTACAAGTTTTTTTCCTCATGTTCTCTGGCAACATTTGTACTAATTCTGTACTGATGGGATAAAGTGGCTTTGGCAGCCTCCCTCGTAGTATTAATATTAGCAATTTCTTAAACATCCCCCTTTTTTTAAATAGTGATTATAGCCTCCTGAGGGTTTCTGTCAAAACCAAGGATTTGAGTCTATTTTATTCTGTGTTTTTGGTTGTATAAACAAATAGTGGTAATATATGAATGCTTTTTCTTTAACACCCCCTTTACTGTTTCATTATCCTACTCACATACGCTGATGAGTTGTCATTTATGGGGTAATATAATTAGACATTACCACATTCCTTCTTTTTGTGTTTTCTCCCTACTTTTCCCTTTCTTTATTCCTGATGGGAAGGTTTGAGGAAAGAGATAACATTTATAAACCGGTTAGGTTATTACTTTTTTAAAGGAACATTCTTTATATCCTAATATTGTTTATAAAGGCATTTTCGCTGCTCCCTTCCCCCTTTTCCTTCTCTCCTCAGTTACCCTACTCCCATTCATTTTATATATTTTGGTTTGACACTGTTGTTTTCCCAGTAACTACCTTTTGAGCTTCATTTTCATGTTGGGGCCCTGCAGAGTATTATATTGGTTTACCATGCTATTTACTAACATACTAACATATTATTTGCCAGTAGATTAGGCCTTACGGTCTATCGAGTCTGCTTCGAACCTTAGATCCCTAGTTGGGTGCCGAGGATCTCCCCTCCCTGTGTTCCAGAAACCTCTATCATCCATCCCCACCCCTCGACAGGCCATCATCTGATACATCCACTTTCGGTGTCTGTCCCACCTCTCTTGAAGCCCTCCACTGTGGATCACAGAACCAGCTCACCAGGCGGTGCATTCCAAGGGTCCACCACCCTATCAGTGAAAAACCTCCTCCTCTTTCCCCTCACCCTTCCACCTTCCAACTTCAAACCATGCCCTCTGGTGATACCTCCTGCTTTAGTCTAAACATCCCCTCCATGTTTTACCCTATTTATTCCCTTGAGGTACTTGAAGACCTCAACCTTGTCCTCCTGTCTCTCCTCTCCTCCAATGAAAGCAGGCAGAGCTCCTCAAGTCTGTCCTCATACGTAAAAACCCGTAGCCCTCGTATCTCTTAGTTGCCCTCCTCTGTACCTTCTCCAGGAGCTGTGTGTCCTCTTCAAGTGTGGTCTCCAGTACTGTACACAGTGATCAAACCAGTCCATTGTACAGTGGCAGAATCAGTTCCTTGCTCCTAGAGGTGAACCCCTTACGATGCATCCCAACATCCTGTTTGCCTTGCTAGCCGCCTCCTGCACTGCTCAGAGTTATTCATACATGCATCCACCATGACCCCTAGGTCATTTTCCCTATTGAGGCCTCCAGCACCTCCCTCCCAGGATGTACCTGTGTTTAGGGCTTCCCTGCCCAAGATGCAACACCTTGCACTTGGTGACATTGAAATTTAATTTCCATGTGTGAGCCCAGCTTCCAGGGTGTCCAGGTCCCTTGCAGGGCCAACCTCCCTCTTCTGCCTCAACTACTGCTCCCATCTTGGAGTCATCCATGAAGAGACTCATTCCACACCCTATACCCTCCCTGATGTCTGATATGTATGCATTAAACAGGATCGGACCCAGGACCGAGCCCTGTGGTACCCCACTACCAACCTCTCTAGGGTTCGAGAGCTCTCCACAGACCACTTTCTCTGGGTGCATCCAGCTAGCCAGTTTTCAATCCATCTGACCATCAAAGGGCCTACTCCTAACCCCATAAGTTTCTCCACCAGACCATTGTGGGGACAGAGTCAAACGCCTTGCTGAAGTCCAAGAATAATACATCCACAGGCTTTCCCCATCCAGTTCTGATGTTACCCATTCGTAGAACTCCACAAGATTGGTTTGACATGATCTACCTGGCACAAACCCATGTTGCTGACTATCCAGACCTCCCACCTCCTCCAAGTACACCCCAATCGTTCCTTTAGTATACTCTCCATTAATTTTCCCACCACCGAGGTCAAACTGATGGGTCTATAGTTACCTGGTACTTCCTCAACCCCCTTTATGGATTGGCACCACATGTGCCTCTCGCCAATCTAGGTACCCCCCGTCTCAAGTGACCTGTTGAAGAGCTCCGCCAGGTGCAGCAAGTATGTCTGCCAATTCCCATAGTACTCTCGGATGAATGCCATCCGCCCAGGAGATTTGTCTTTCTTTAGGTCCTTGAGGGCTAACCACACCCTTTGGCAGAGATAGCATCATCAGTCCCTCCACCTTACTGGCCTTTTTATTCTTATCCAGATGTGACACCCTGGGGTATCTCTCCTCCTCTTGCTCCATTTCTGTTGCTCCCTGATCTCACTCACTGCCGCTTCTATACCCATCGTGCCTTGCTTTGTAGATATCCCATCCCTCCCTAGTGAACACAGAGGCAAAGTACCGTTAAATACCTCTGCCTTGTCCTCGCTTCTTCCACCCACCTTCCTTCTGATCTCAATCTGCTGAGATGGCCCTTAGTTTTCTCCAATCCCCAATGTACCTGAAGAACCCTTTTCCTCCATGTATCCCTGTGCCAGCCGCTGCTCTTTACTGGACTTTGCTCCCTCACCATCCAGGTGACTTTTTCTAGATGCAAGATGGTACATTTCCTTATCCCTATCCCTCTTGTTTTTTATATTTTTGTAGGCCAACTTTTCTCTGACCGCTATCTGTACCTCACTGACCACCAGCATGGTTTATGTGACCTCGCTCCCTTACGCTTCAATTTAGCGCAGATCCTGACTGCCTCTTGAAGTCCCTGCTTTATGACCTCCCATCTCCTTTCACACTTGTCATTGATGTAATCCTCTTCAAGTGATCCCTGAGAATGTTTCCCATGCCCACAAAGTCTGCCCCCTGAAGTCCACTGCCAGTGTCCTAGATCTCCCCCTCCCAGTTTATTTGAAACCAGACAGTATTGTGGTCGCTCCCAGTCAGGGTGTCCTCTACAACCAGGTCCATTACCAAATCCCCATCTGCCAGAACCATGTCCAGGACATGCCCTCCCTTGTGGTCTCCGCACATGCTGTGTTGAGAACACATCCTGGAAGCCGCCCAGCAGCCTCTGCTCCTTGGCCACTTTAGAGGACATGGTTCCCCAGTTTGTACCTGGCATATTAAGGTCCCCATCAACACCTCCTTCCCCTTTTTGTCCACACTGGGCAATGATGTTGTCCAGCAAACCATCCTCTAGAACATCACTCATCCCCGGCCTATATACTACACCCAGCTTGACCTTATCTCCTGCTGGGGATCGGAAGGTGACCCAATAAGGCCTCCATGTTTCCTCTGCCTCTTCTACCCTAGCAATTTCTATGTCATCTCTAATGAACATAGCCACGCCACCCCTCTGCCCTCCTTTCTATCCTTCCTAAGCATAGTGTACCCCAGCACATTTAGGTCCCAGTCATGGTTTTGTTGGCCCATGTCTCCGTGACAGCCGCCACATCCACCCCTCGAACAGCATGGCCTGGAACTCGCAACTTGTTTCCCAAGCTCCTGGCATTTACTAACACCAACCCCTACCCTTATCCTGATGCCCTTTGTCAGACCCCACCCAGGTTCCTTATACTTCCATCCTCCCTCTGCTCCTCCTGAAACCTCCACCCCAGTCTGTTTCCCCTCCCTCCTTGGGTTTGAAGGCTACTCACCTCATCTGGAGGAGAGGGCTTTGGTCAGCCCCTCCTTATCCCTTCCCCTCACAAGTTTAAACCCCACCTTTCTTGAATGTAGTCAGCCATCCCCTATTTTGCAGAGTTTATGTCTTGTTTTTCTTGTTTGTGTCTTCTGTGACCCAGGGTATCTCTGATATTACCAGACTATTTCCTCTGCAGTGCTGATTTTTTTTGAGCTCGCCCAGGAGCCTGATTGTTATACAGGCTCCCACTTAGTCAAAGTCAAAGTTTAGGTTTTCAAGATAGTTGGTTTATTCAGCTGACTGCAGTTTTTGCTTCAACCCTATTGGTAGAAGCAATTCTTTACTGTTTTTGTATGTTATTATATGGGTTACAAAGTTCTACAATCTTTATAGAGGATAGTTTTCTTCCTTTTTCCTTTATCAGGGCTATAGAGCATGCTTGGGAAGAATTAGCATGTACAATTCTTTTCTTTATCTTTTAGAAGTTTTTTTTTACAATATAGACCACATATTACTGTATGGCAGTTATATGCTGTATTATTCTATTCATTATCATTAGGAGCTTTCTTATTTTACCAGGAGTCTCTATGCTACATTATATAATTGTTTTTGTACAGTTTGGGGCACATTATTATTCATGTTGTTCTTGGGTTAATGTAAGCCAGCCAAAGTGTGCTACTTTACAAGTTTTGGGAGGTTACAGTTTTTACGTGTTTTTTAATGAGTTAATGATAAAAGAGAATTTGTATCTGTCCATACTGAATGGTATTTTGGGGTATTCCAGGATAGGACTGAATCTGATTTTGTTTGTCTGTTTACAAGACGCTTTGTAGCTTAGATGTTTATTATTTTGATCGAGAGAAACTTATTCAAAATATATTTTATAATGTAAATGGTATACACAACCATATTAAACACTACCATTTACTTCAGTTTTTAAATTCCATCAGGCAGATATAGTTTTTTACAGGAGACACATTTATCTGACAAAGAGCATCAGAAAGTTGATAAATTTGGGTTTGAACAACTTGTTTTCTCCTACCACAAGTCAAGTTGATGTTGAAGGGTCCTATTGTTATTCCATAGGGACTGTCATTTGTACCCTGGTTCTCAGTTTGTGATCCTGCTGGTTGCTATATTATTGCCACAGGTTCACTAGATGGACATCCTGTTACTTTGGTGAATACGATGTTCCTCCAGATTCCTCACGCCAAGTCTTTCTTAAATATTTGGTACACTTTTTAGATTATATACGTAATCAGGTAATCTGGTAGGTGATGTCAATTTCACTATAGCACCAAACTGGGATTTTTCAAACCTAATGCTTTTTGCCACTCTGTAGCTTCTAAATATATGTAAAATCACTACAAGCTTTAGGTTTGATTGATGCTTGGAGGTTTAATCATCTGAATACTAGAGAATTTACTCATTACTCTCTCGTCATTGCTCGCTTGCTCTACTCAACTATTTTTCACAATGGCTGAGTATGTTGACTTGCTCAGCATGATAATCATGGTGCTATACACCTTTCTGACCACTGCACCTGTGCATGTTTTTTTGTTTTAGGAAAATATACTAGGAGTCTTTTGGTGTCTACATCCCAGCCTTCTCTGTGACCCGCTTTTAATTGATGAGCTCAGACTCAAATCTCCCAGTTTCTACTTGAAAATGATGTGGAAGGAATTTCCCCAAGTATATTATGGGATACTTTGAAGGTTGTCATGCAGGGCACAATTATAGCTTATTCCAGCGGCCAACACAGAGAACAAGAAAAGAGGCTGATGGAGCTGCATTCTCTCTTTTGTCTTATGAGACTCATTGGCAGCAGGGGATTGTGCAGTTAAATCTTCTTTGGTGGAGGTACAGGCTCATATTAAAATGTTTTGATCAAAAGTGGAACACGCTCTGTTCTACTTACGGCAATGGACATTTGAAGGGGATCTAGGGAGCTCTTTGGTTGGAGCTTCACCTACAAGCATCTCACATAGCTGCGATGGTTGCTTCTATTCAAGACCTGGCAACTGGGATGCTTACATATAGAAGTGTTGAGATCACCTCTATTTTTCAGTTGTATTACTCAACCATGTATAAATCGGAAACATCACCACCTCTGCAATCACAGGTTCAGTCTTTTTATGGCAGGCCACACTTCCTAAACTTTCACAGGATCAGGTACAAAGCCTGTTATCCACAATCACTGAAGCAGAGCTTACTCAGGATATACAAGAGACTCTCTCCCTGAAATCCCTGCCAGTGACCCTCATGAGATTATGTGATTGCAGTTTCATCCCTCAGATTTCAACCTTCTAAACATACCTCTCAACCCTCCTATTCAATCCTAACATTAAAATTGGTGGCGGATTATCTCAGCCTCATGGCTTCCTAAACTAATAGGAGTTAATGTGTTGGAACTCTACTGCAAAGGCTCTCTCCTCTCTTCTCCAGAGATGTTGGTGAAATTCCATCTGACTCCATCACAAATCTTCAAGATATTCCAGTTAAGACACCTCCTAGTACAACATTTTGGCCCCATCTCAGTGTCCTCTGGATTAGATGGTCTACTTGCACAGTTTCAAGATCTGGTGGTCAAACCCGTGGTACTCCCATGATCTATTCTCACTTACTAGACAAGCTCTACTCCACTCCACCTACAGGCTCTAAGGTTTGAAAGGCCCTGTTACCAGGTACAGTTGAACCCAGTTAAATGAAAACCTGATAAGTGAATAAACCTGATAGGAAAGGAATTGACACTTCAGACTTTTATTCACCTATCTGTTTATTGTTAAAATACTTTGTTAAGTGAATGGAACAGCCTATTTAAGTGAATATTATTTATTCAATTTTCAGACCCTGCTGGCAGCCCATTATCACACCTCCTCAGGCAACCCTATTCTGCCCCACTCTTTGCTACTGCTGGACAATATAGCCTAGATGTTAGAGTAATGAGCTGTGACTGAGTTAGTAAATCCAGCAGACAGACCTGGGTTTGATTCCCACAACCTCCACTGGCATACTGTGTGACTCTGAACAAGTCACTTAACCTCCCCAGTGCTCCCAGTTCACCCCTGAAAACAGGCACCTGTGCCTAGTGGGCCTTAATCAGTTAACAGACAATAAAAAAAGCTTGCAATTAACACTTCAATTTAGCACAGCTGGTGTTAATTGCAGTTCAGTGAGGTGACAAATCCAGTTTCCTGCATTTTGTTCTTGATGCTGCCACTCACTGCTAAAGATTCCACATGAATCTCAGAAACTACAAGACACACAAATTAATGTCTTAAATAAAGTGCATAACTTTTTAAAAACATTTTAAAGCTTTTTATGCCTTGAATAAAAAACCTAACTCATCAAATATAAACAAAATGACTGCATGTATTCCTTTTAGCCTCTGCTAGTGAAAATTGTGGAAATCCTGTGTAGTGAATAACCCGCTTAAGTGAATATTTTTATGTGGCACATTGGGTATTCACTTAAGAGGGTTTCACTATATTAACCTTAATTGGGAACGATTTGAAGGATCTTTATAGCTATACCACTCAAGATCGCTTAAGGCTTACCCAATTACATATTTTAAACAATATGTATTATACCCCTGTCAAACTGGCCAAGATGGGCTGCACCAACTCTTCCTCTTGTTCCAGATGTGGTAATGAGGAAGGCACAATAGTGCATATTCTCTGATCTTGTGAGAAAGTCTTACTTTATGGGAATTGATTGAGTCTCGTGCTGATCCCCTGTTGGGTCTGAAGGGTGTCTTCCCCAGAGATCTGTATCATAGGGGACTACACTGACTGTGGTCAAGAAGCAGAGATACTATATGGCCTTTATCGCACTAGCAGTGAAGAAGTTGGTCCTCAAACATTGCTGGACCAATCCTCCCTGTCATACTGAGAATGGCTACAGGAACTTTACTTTTGTCGTAGGATGGCAACTTTGATTGCCAATACTGTCACAGACTACCTCTCTTACCAAAAAGTAAGTAGCTTTATGATTTATATCTGAATTGGATTTCTCCTAAACCTTTCATGCTCCCTTACTTGCTTTGTTTCATCTTCCAGTTTAAAACCTGTTTGAGGGCACACTCTGTGGGAGGGATCTATTGGGGGTGGGGGACCTAGAGGGAAGGGTAGGCAGGGGCAGTTCTGCATGACCGGTGACTTTCATGTCCTATTGCCTGGTTTGTTTTGTAATATATGAAAAATCAATAAAGTTTCTTCAGTTTCAAAAAGGTTATACAAGAGACCAAATCAGGAAAGGCCCCAGGTATAGAAGGATACCCTTCAGAATTTTACAAGTTAAAATCATTATTTTCCTTGTTAAAACTGGTTATTTTATGGGTATTCGACTTTTGTACAATGTGGGTAGCTTCTCTTCCATCATGGAGATATGCCATCATTATGGCCCTCCTAAGCCAGGTACTTTACCCTCTTCATATCATCCCATTTTGGTTTTGAATTCCAATTATAAGTTGTTTATGTCTCTTTGGATGCTTAGGATAGATGATTTTCACCCACCCCTGCTGGACTGGGACCATTCAGGATTCATTTGTTCTAGACAAGTGCATGATAGTGTTGGTCTGGTTTTGTTATTAATTGATCACATCTCTAACCAATTGATTCCCATGGTCCTGGCCTGCCTGGATGCAGAGAAGGCCTTGACAGGTTCACATGGGACTTCTCTGGAATACCATTAATTTTTTGACCCTCCATTTTATTTCCATTTTACAGCAGATTTATTTTTCTCCACAGCTATATTTAAAGTGATTAGGCTATAGTCTTCTTCCTTTCTTCTGAGCAGGGCACTAGACAGGGGTGTCCTTTGTCTCTGCTTTTGTTTGTTCTTTATATTGAACCCCTTGCTTCACATGCATGTCTCTATTCCTCTTGCCAGTTGTGATTATTAGATTTCTTTATTTGCAGATGACATTTTGCTTACCCTGTTGGAGCCAAATTTATCTCTCCCATCTGCAATTCAATTGGTGGCCTGATTTGAATTTTTAGCTGGTTTACACTTGAACAAGGATAAAACCAAAATATCAGCTTTTAATTATACTCCACCCTTCTATAGTGGCTATTCTTCCCCCTGATGGAACAGAAACTGTATGAAAACCTTGAGGTGTATATTTCCCAAAATACAGATGATTTAGAATTGTTTAATTTCAACCCTTTAACCATTAAGTGTAGCTAATGATATGAACCATCGGTCCCAGTATCATTTTTTCTTTTTTCAGAGAACAGAGATCATACGTGTTACCTCAAATTTTATTTTATCTTCAAACTTTACCCATTTTTCCCAGTTCCTTTTATGTCTGAGATTGGCAGCAGATGATTTTGTGTTTTATTTGGGCCACACAAAGATCTAATGATCCGTCTTGTATTTTGCATCTTCCTATTTTCGGGTGGGCTCAATCTTCCAAATTTGCTGTGTTATGTGATGGCCTGTCAAATGAGGATACTGTGTCTATAGTTTTAGATACCTATTATAGTTACTGGAAGGATATTGAATTCACTATTAATGATTTATATGACCTTAGTCACATATTGTTTTCGATTCCCCCAACCTTTTGCCCATTACTAAGTTTACCAAGTATATGCAGATCCCTTTAGGATTTGGCATAAAGTACATATTTAACACCAACTGAACCTACCTTTGCAGTGGCATTAGCTTCGACATGCATAATTTGTTAACAAAATCTGATGTGTTTAGCCGCTGGCTAGAATGGGACTGCTAAACTATCTTCATATCCTGGGGTCAGAGGGATGCACTTTTTTCAGAGCTACAAGCAACCTACACCCTTCCTTCCACAGACTACTATTGATATTTTCAGCTAAGGGTGTTTCCTAACATGCTACCATCTGTTCATAGACAACAGCCTGATTCTTTTTTCTGATTTTTGCTTTAATTCAACAACATCAGCGAATGGATATTTGTTCACATTTCATAGGACATATTTACTCTTTGTTGACATCTCAATCTGACGAATCTACTTCATCGATGTTAAATAAGTGGAATCATAACTTACACCAAGCTTGTGACTTCTTAATCTTAGAAAATATTTCCTTATATCTATAAAGCTCATTGTTTCTTTCTATTACAAAGAAGTTCCCTGGAAATGCCAGATGCATTTTTCAGTCACTGGTAATTACAGTAAAGTTTCAGGTTGATCTCTCTGCTGCATGCTGGCAGGGCTGTGGGACACTGCAGCAGTCCAGATCCATATTTTCTGGTCCTGTCCTCTCCTGAGCCCTTATTGGGATAAGATTATAACAGTTATGTCATCACTATTTGATATTCCTTCTCTGCTGCCTCCAAATTTAATGCTGTTACCCATTCCTTTTCCAGATATACAGTTGAATTAATGACAGTTGCAATTGTTGTTAATTCTTAAATTATGTGTGAGAAAGATTATTACTAGATTATGGTTAACTTCCCAAGTTCCTTCTTTTTCACAGTGAGTAAAATTAGATGATTCTCTCTATAGATATGAAAGATGCTCCATCAGATATCTGGACCGTATGGCAGGTTTTCAAATAATTTGGCAGAAGTGGGTTTTATTTCAGGTAGAATCTGACCCGACTTTTGTACCATAGTTTCATAATTCTCTGACCTTTGATTTAAGGATTTTCTCTTCCTGAACTGTTTTTGTCATATTTATGAATAAATATCGAGAGTGGGCTAGCTATATCTATATGTTATATTCCCCATATAAGGTTAAAGATTTTCATTTTCTTCACTTTGCAAATGTATGCTTTTGTGATTTGGATGTCCTGATGAGTGATTAATACTATTATAAATATTCTTGAATGCTTTTTGTAACTGTCAGACGAGATAAACTGAAGTGTTAAAGCTTTCATACCCTGTTTACTTTTTTGAAAATACTCAATAAAGTTATTATAAGAAAAGGATTTTTTCCTGTGTTTCTTGTCCTTTAAATTTTATTTACTGCAGAAATTTCATCCAAGTTGGATCATTTTCCAGCACTTAGTTCTTTTTGAAATTATATTAATTTGTGTTCTTCCTGCAGCTGTATAATGATTTAAGTGTTTATTATGAAAACAATGACATTTTGTTTTGTTTCAAGATGACTGTACATATACGTGATATTGTATTGATATATCTGGTTACTAAACTCCCTACTCTTTTCGAGAAGTGCCATGGGATTTTTAACATCCACCTGAACTACCACCAGTACAGCCAGATGGGACCTCGGTTTAACGCCCGCCTGAAGAACAACACCTCATGAGTGCAGCACCCCTCATGCTACACTACAGTGTCAGTACAGGATTTTACCCAAGTGCCTGGTGTGGGAATAGAACCCACAGCCTTCTGATCTTCCAGTTTCAGAAGTGAGTGTGCAACCTACTGAGCCACTGACACTGACACTTTTACTTTCTGTCCCTTTTCCTGTCCTACTTTTTGTCTGACCCCATAACAGTAAAAAGGAACTAATAAATCATCTAAATAAACAGAATTTATTTATTTATTTATTTGAATTTTGTAAAGGAGCATAGGCAAGGAATTCTGGTCATCATAGACATTATACGATGCCCTGGTACAAAACAACATTACAGTTCTAGTTTAATTTGTATGACATTATAATAGGCTGTGGCTATACACAATTATGCAAAGTCACATTACATATAAGAGGCTAGAACAAAAAAGTACTCAGTCACGTTATCTGGCACAGCAAGGTAAGGTCGTGTGTTACCATTTAGAAGTAGGTGACAGAGGTTAAGGCAGGGGCAGAAGGAGTGAGGCACTGGAGGGAGAGGGGTAGAAAGGAGGAGAGTCAAAGGAAGCAAGAGCAAGTTGCTGAGGAGGAAAGAGAGGTAAGTAAAGCAATTGGAAACAAGGGAGAGAGGAGCAAGACAGTATTGAGGGGGTTAGGGAGTTCCAGTTAGCCACTGCATAAGAGAAGAACCTACACACAACAGTGAGCCGTAGATTGAGTCTTAAGAGAAGGGGAGGGACACTGACCTGAGTACATGAGGGCTTGTTTTAGGAAGACAATGTCATTGAAGCAAGGGGGGTAGGTAAACTTGTACACAAGCTTGTGCATGAAACTCAGGGTAGAGTATCTCAGTTTGGAAACATAGGATAGACAACCCAGGGATGACAGGATGTCACAGTAATGGTAATGGACATTGACCCTAAGGTGAACCTTCCCACCCTGTGGTAAGCAACAGTAAGGAGTGACACATTAGATGCATTGGTTGAAAGCAGATGGGGAGCACCATAAGTGAGAAATGGAAGGAAAGACGAGGAAGCAATTTTGAGGCGAGAAGCAGATGTGAGGTAGGGTAGACTCTGTACAGGAGACCCCGCTTTTGGTTTGGCATCCTTATTAAGGTGGAGACATGGATTCTGAAGGAAAGTGAGGAGTCTAAAGTGACACCAAAGTATCTGAAGGATTGGACAGACTCGAGTCTATCGCCATTGAGGGACTTAATGTTCAAATTGGAAATGGGAAGAGAGGAGGGGCCACTGGGAGAAGAGCATGCATTTAGTTTTTTTTTGTACTGAGAATGAGTTGATTGCACCAGAACCAGTGCTCAAGATCATTGAAATCCGAGTAAGATCAGTGCTGAGCCTATTGTGGTCTGGAGAAAGCGGTAGATAATAGTGTTGTCTGCATAGAGGTGAACAGTCGCTTCTCCACAGTGACTTAGCATATCATTGACAAAGAGGGAAAATGGGATTGGGTCCAAGACTGAGCCCTGTGGAACCCCATGGGTTATGATCTTGAGGCCAGAGAGAGACAGAGAGAGAGATCCTGCCCACTTGACTCTGGGAGTGACAGAAGAGGTAGCCCTGGATCCAACAGAGGGTGGTAGTATCCAAACCAGTAGCCTGGAGCTGCTGAAGCAAAAGACTGTGATCCACTAAGCCGAACACTTTGTAAAGTTGACTAAGATGGTTCCAGTGACTGATACTTGATCCATGGCCTGAAAGATATCAGAGGTTATGTTTTATTTATTTATTTAGTTTTGTTGACCGGGTAAGTGCACTAGACAAGTCCTGCCTATTTTTAGGCACGACCGGGGTGGGGATACACATGAAGCCAACTGACCTTGAACCAGATTAAGCTGTTGGTGGTATTTTTAGTGAATGAGGGAAATTTGGCCAGGACACCGGAAATTCTCTACTCTTTCGTAAGTGCCATGGGATTTTAACATCCACCTGAACTATCACCAATCCAGGCAGATGGGACCTCGTTTAACGCCTCGTCCGAAAGACGGCACCTCAGAAGTGCAGCACCCTCTCATGCTGCACTACAGTGTCAGTACTGGGGTATTAACTCAAGTGCCAGATGTGAGAACTGAACCCACAGCCCTCTGATCTCCCGGCCTCAGAGGTGAGTGTGCTACTCATTGAGCCACTGACACTGACGTTTAACTTGTTTAACAAGGTTGTTAGGGTGCTATGGTTTTTGAGAAACCATGTTGATAAGGGAGAGCAGACTGAGGTGGTCAAGGTAACTCTGAGATGATTTTAGTCACTACGCTCCTGAATTTTGGTCGGTGGGCAGAGGATGGAAATGGGCCTGAAGTTTCAACAGCGGTGTTTGGCCCTCCTTTGTGTATTGGAATGACCACAGCAACCTTCTACTTGTCAGGCATGGTACAAGATAAAAATAGCGATTGAGTAGTCTTGAACAGGGCGAGCAAGAGCAGGACCACTGAGCTTTAAAATCATGGTTCAAGTGTATCATGACCAGGAGAGCTCTCAGTTTTAGGCTCATGAGCAAAATGATGACCTCTTTACAGGTGGCCAGCTTAAGATGGAAGGCCAGATGGGATACAGAGTTGTCCCCTTGAGTTGGGGGCAGGGAGGACAGGAGTATTATAAAATAGTGAGGTATATTTGTTTAGATCACTGAAGAATTCATTAAATGAAGAGGCAATAGCTGAGGGCTCAGTGAGGGTAACACCTTGGTAATAAGGAGCTAGGTAGCTCAGTTGTTTTCCCTTTAACCAGTGAGTTAACCTGTCTCCAGAACTCTCTGGGGTTACAAAGATGATCCATTTGTAATGATTTGTAGTGGAGGCATTTGATTTTATGAAGGGTATTCTTACAAAGCTTTCAAGATGTCTGTAACTCTGCCAGTCCAAGGGTAGCCCATTTTTTGTAAGACCACCAGGCCTGGTCATGGAAGGACATAGCATCCTTAGATCCTTACTGAGCCAAGGGACCTTGATGCCCTTCAATCTGCATTTCTTTAGGAGAGCATGGCAGTTAACAGTCTAAGTGAATGTGCTGATGAAATAGTCCAAGGCTTGGTTGATATTAGAGAGTGTTGTAATAGGGCTCCAGTTGGAGTCGTGGATCGAGAAAATGAATGTTAACATCAAGATTGGACATATCATGGATAAGAGTGATCTTGGGGGGTTGGAGAAATTATTCCTTCATACACATAAGGTGGGAGAATGATCACTTGTGCAGTCTGGCAAAACTGCTACTGTTTTGATCTTCAGGGGCAATTGGTGACAACCCAGTCATGCAAGGTATGCTTACCCAACTTATTATTGAGGCGGTGGGTTCAAGTATAAGTTGAGCCAAGTTGGAGTCAGCTAGGTTGCCTGCAATTTGTTAACAGCAAGGTTGAGCCAGTCCGTGTTGAGATCCCCACACAACACCAGATGCTGGTCAGAAAGATTGGAAAGTGAGTTGAGGAAAGGGTTAGGCCATGCAAAGCCTTGTCTGGGGCAGGTAGATGCTACCAATGATCAGCTTTTGATATTGCTGAGAGTTAGAAAGAGGAAGAATGATTTTACTGAGGATGTTCCAGAGTCAGGGTTGGGGAGCTCGCTGGTGTTGAGGTCAGAACGGTGTATATTAGAACACCTCCAGCCCTTTTACCTAGCCTGTTCTTCCTGAAGCAATTGTAACCTGGAAGTACCACCTCATGCTGCCTTATAGCAGGCTTGAGCCAGGACATAGTGATACAGAGAATACCCAGGAGTTTTGAGACGCCCAGGCCTCAAGTTCAGCCATTTTAGGACGGAGACTTTGAAAGTTCATATGGCTAATTTTCAGTCCTTTGGGGAGGTTTTGGCTCTGCAGCAGTAGGCTGTGTGTACAGTGAGGCCTGTACAGTATAGGGTTGAGCTCGATGTCCCAGCAAGTACAAGCAGGATTAGGGTGGTTATCCATTGATATGAGGAGGCACAGGGCAGTAGAAGGCTGAGATCCCAAGTGCCATGTGGAATACGCAGGCATTTATAGAGCCAAAGCCCCAGGAGAGCTGACTAAGATTTGTGTAGGCATGGGATAAGTATATATGGATGCATGAGAGGCCTGCATCTAGGTGACACAGAGGAGGTGCCAGACTGTTCTGAGGGGGTGCTATAAGGCTATCCCAATAAATTGGTCAGCAAGGCAAAGAATTGATAGGCAGGATAGCAAGACAATCCAGGTGATTTGGCCCATAGTAGGTGATGAAAGATAAAAATTAGGGTGTAAAGTGTTAGCCAACAAGGTGTGGGAGCACCCACAGTGTATGATTTAGGTGTATGGCAACAGTACAGAACTTCGTTAGTACACTGCCTTGTTCCAGCAGTCAAGTGATGTAGACGCTAGGACTCAGTCATTGATGCCAAAAGGAGAGAGAATTTATAGCCAATTAGAAGAAGTCAGGGAGGGTTTAGCTGGATTTAATGAAAGCTGGAGGAGGGTGGGGTGGATGAAAATTTGCCCCAAGGAGACTAGAGTGAGCAGACAAGCAGCTCCACAGCCCACTATCAAATTTTATGGCCATGCAGCACCCAGGGCTCCAGGGAAGCCTGTCAGCTTGATCGGATCCAAAGACTGAGAATGGATTGACGGGTGCAGTGTCCAGCAGCCAATCAGATTCCAGTCTTGAACAGTCTACCAGTAGCATGAGAAGCGCCTCAAGGCACCAGAATTTGAAACACAGAAACTGGGCTACGAGGAAGCCAAGGAGGTAGAGCAGTCCCTACCTTCGATATTTGCAGAGGGGTCGTAGTCTCAGAGGTGGGCAGGCGGCAGTGGATGAGATGCTACACCACTGGGGGTCTGAGGAGATCTGCATAGAAAGAAAGAAAGATACAGATTAAGTAAGAAGTTGACAAAGGAAGCCCGGGGCATGCACAGTAGAGGAAAGAGAGCCAGAGCAGCATGAGTGTCGGACCTGGTGCTGAACTTAATTGTGGGAGGAACAGGTAGGATGGCTTTAGAGAACAGGAGTTACTGTAAGTGGTGAGAAACTAAAAAGCTTAATTGCATTAAGATGGGGCAGGGGTGTGGTGTAGGACAGAGTGAGAAGCAAATGGAAAACAATTCAGGTCAGAGGAACAGCGAGAGATGCAATGGGCTAAGGGCAGGTTTGCCAGAACGGGGGAGGGGATGGGGACAGGACAGAGCTATAAAACAGATAAGTTCCTTAGGGTCTTGTTTGTACTTTCATTTATCAAAACTTAAGTGTACAAAACACTGAAGGTTCTGGCAGCCATCCAAAGATTGAGGATGAAGCTTGTACAACTTCAGTGACTTCAAAGACTTTGCAAATCCAGTTACTGAAGGTGCAGTCAATTCCAGAGCAAGTCTCTTTAACACATGCACTGAAAATGAGGGACAGAAAAATCACAATATTAGGGAAAAACCTCTGACCAGAAAATATATAGAAAAAAAACAAAATAGCAAAACACAGCAAAAGGTATAAAGATTTATAAGTAGCCATCCTTCTATAAGACTACTTACAGTCAGAAAAACTTTTGTAGTCTTTCCATTGAGTAGCACAATCTCTGTCTCTCTGAATGGGTTAGACTACAAATGAAACCCTCTGTAATAAAAAATAATTTAAAGCAGCTAAGAAAGATAAATATTTATACTGCTAAAACAGAGTAAATAAAAGGCATTAAATTACCATCTCCACACTCCACAGGTTCATGATATGCAATCTGCCTTCAGCAACTAGTTGGTGTCTGATGTCACTGTCAGCAGTAAGAGTCAACAGTAATTTATAGGGTTGAAGGTCACTTGGTTACAAGCCTGTGAAATTTAAATACAAAAATAACAATAAAACTTTGTAGCTTTTAAATATTAAAAAGGAGAATGAAGAAATGAAAATAGAGAACCACAACCACACTTAACTAAACACCATGTTCCAAAAGCACGAGGTCAACAAACACATTTTGAGTGGAACAGGCTTACAATCTGCTCTCACAAAACCTCGGACATGAGTTCCATTAAATCTGTAAAGTTTTTAAAGTCTGTTTTTTTTCCATATGGGTATTTATCACCTCGGCGGCTGCAGCTGCTGCCTGGCAGCCTACCGGACTCCGGGTCGTTTAGGATCTTGAACGCTAGCGTGTCCCAGCAGACCCCGGAGCTGGCCTGGAGGCTTCATCCTGCTGCTGCCCCTGATTTTCCACTTTTTCTCCCCAGTTACCTGGGGCCCCAGACAGAGAGGCACATGTGGGTGGTGGAGTGCAAGTGCCCTCTTGCAAAGGTGATGGTCCCTTCCTCCCACCCAATGGGCCTAGCACCCTGGCTCCCACGGCTTGTGCTGCTTCCTGGCCTCCACTGTGAGGCATTCAAGAGCTGAGGAAAGCACAGATCCCTCCCCAGGAGGAGAGCTTGTCAGCAGCTCAATCCTGCACTGCCCCCCACGCTGACCTCCAACAGTCCGTGCTTGCTCCCAAACATGTATTGCCGGTGTGACAAGAGGTAAGGCATCCAGTGCCTCAGCCCTCTATGCCACCGGCTGGCCCACGCTTTTAAAGTCATTGCCAAATCTCTGTTAAGCCACAAAGTCCTGGTAAATGGGCTGACAATACAAATATCCTATAAACTGAGCACAATCACAGTCACTGGATTCTGCTCCCAGGGCTCCTCGAGCCACTCTGCTCACTCTGAGATCACTCAGGTCCCTCCAGCTCGAGTCCCAGCTTGAGTCCCACTACTCCACTATCCTCCTCAGTCTCCATCCTCTGACCAGGTTCCAGTCACAGTCCCAACTTCAGGTTACAGCATTCAATGTGCCATGCAGCCACATGCCTCCTCACTCCAGGACCTCTGAACTAAGGAGAAACAAAAGAACCAGCTCTCTACTAAGCGCAATAGCTCCAGACAATATGAAGTCACAATATAATAACAGTTTTCACCACCATTGCCTGGAGCTCACTGATTATATTTCCCAGATTCTTTCCATTAAGGCAGACCCCTTTCTACTTTGATCCTGATCCCCTTTTGCTTTTAATTGTCCTTTCCTTCTTCTTTCACATTGGTGCCTATGGATAAAAAAAAACAGGTTTCCTATGTGCCACGATCTGAGGTGCATAGGTAACTCTAAGTCAGAAAGCCTCGCATGGGACCTCTGACGGCATTCACTATCCACATGCAAAGCAGATGTGTGCCCAATCCCCAGTCATGAAGAGCAATGCACTGGGGTGGAGGGAGCATGCCAACACTAAGCGCCATTCACTGAGGTGCATAGTGCTGTGTACCAGGGGGTGTAAGCGGCACTGGTTATGCCAGTGTGGACTCTGCCATAACATCTCTATGCGCTGAGCCCCACGTACAGCCCACCTGCCCTGTGCTGGCATCTCTCCATAACCCCCCCCACACACACAGCTGTGACCCTGCCCATCCCGGCTGCAGGTACCCCAGCATAGCACTCTCACACAGGGCTGTCTCCCCTGCCAAAGACAGAGCTTCATCCCCATGGTGGTACCTATCAACCACCCCCAACACACACTTGTGCCCCATCCTATGGAAGTAAATAGACCCTCCCAACACACACACAGGCATCCAGTCCCTGAGGATGTATAGAGCCCTCCCAACACACATAGATGCCACACCCAGGTGATGGATTTTGCACCCCCAACACACAGTGCATCACCGTGCTCTGTTGCTTATATGTGCCACCCACCCCTGACACCCGGTCCCAGCCCACCCTGTCATTGGTGTTCAGTGGCCCCACACCCTTTGGCATCGACATCACCATTCCCCATCCTCCATACCTGTTTGTCAGTGCAACAGCTCCAGACAGCCAGTGGCACAGCCCTCCACACACCTTCACATCTGCTGGCCATCTGACCTATGCAGGGACTGTATTGTCTATATATAGATGCACACTCCCTACATAAGTCAGATGGCCAGCAGCCAAGGAGGTGTGTGAAGGCCTGTGTCACTGGAAATCCAGAGACATGGCACTGACCGGCAGGTGGGATGGAGGGGTGATGTTGGTGTCGGGGTTTGGGGGTTGGGAGGTGTCATGCTCTATGCCAGGGATGGGACTGCCAGAGTGTGTGTGTGTGTGTGTGTGTGTGTGTGTGTGTGTGTGTGTGTGTGTGTGTGTGTGTGTGTGTGTGTGTGATACCACCAAATACTGGGACTGGGCATTCAAGTGTCGGGTGGGGAGTATGTCTGCAAATACTGGGAACAGGCAAACCAGTGTCTGGGGTATAATGTCTGCACATGTGGATAGGGTGGACATGTGGAATGTTTTATATGAATGGGCATGGGCAGTGGTGCTTTAGGAGGGGACATCAGTGCTGCATGTGCTGCCTCAGGGGTGGTTCTTCGACAGGGTGGGCAGCTGGACAGAGGGGCATGGCATGGGTCTGGGTGCCTACAGGGCCTATTCACGCACCTGGACCAGTGCCTACATGCGCAAGGGATCCATTCCTGGATCTGGGATTGGCATCCGATTGGATGTCCACCTGGGTCTGCTAATCTGCTTCCAGTCGCCTCTGCAGAGTCCTGCAGGCCAGGGGAAGGGCCGCAGACAGGTGCCCTGCAGGTGCATGTGGTAGTGAATACCATGCACTCTGCACCTGTCCAGGGCTGCAGAGCTATGCAGGTGGATACACGCCTGGTACGCACTTTCCCACCCATTCATGCATAGGCAACATTCTCCTGACTTTCCTATTTTTCAAATTGATTGTTGACTTTGTGAGGCATCCATCCTTGGCCTCATTCCCTGATCCAATTCAAACTTCATCTTTAGAGTTTCCTATCTTGCTGCTGCCTGCTACTAGTCCTCATTTCATGGGGCTTACATGATAGGTTCTTCAACCTCTATCTCCATCTCAGTGGTTGCACTGACTTCAGTTTCCTTGCGTCAGTTTAACTGTCCAAATAGATGTCAAAGCTCTATCCTAGTGCACTGGTCCCTCAGTTACTAGATGAAGACTGTAACCCTTGAAGCCCCCGAGTCCCCCACAAAGTGATACTCCTCCTCCTTCAGACACCAACCCTTCAAACACTTATTAAACTCCTCTATCATTCCTATTGCCCTCTATTCCACAGAGGGGAGGACCTCAGAAAGCCAAGAAAGCAGAGTGCAGCTTCAGTCTGTCCCCCAACCTCTGAAAGTTCCGCTTCACCATCTCTATAGCCTGTTTCCACCAGATTGTTAGTACCCAAGTGTATCAGCACCCTCCTATCCCCCTTCCCTTCTCCACCATTCTCCATAGCCAGATTATATCCAAGATGGCAGATGCAGCTGATAGGCACCTGATCATCCCTTTTCACCCACATCTATATCCCCTAATCAGTGAGTCCCCAATTACTAACACTTTCCTTATTTACTATTACTCACCCTCCTGGATGCTACCAAGTCATCCTGCTAATTTCTTTCTGACTAAGCCAGCATCCCCCAGTGGAGTCAGTTACTGGAGTTCCTCCAGGGGTGCAAAGTGATTTTCTGTCAGGATGGAATGTAATTGGTTGACCTTGCCCCTGCTACCCTTCCCATTCTTCACCCCTCCTCACCATTCTCTATCCCCTGGATCAGTGGACCTCTGGGGGAGTGTGGGTTTGTGGTGAGGGCCCCAACTGAACAGCACTGCAGAAGAGATACCTTGATTCTTGCTGCTACCAACTGAGCATGGAGCTTCACAAAGAAAAGAGAATAACTAGTGCGATTGCAAGGAATTGTTTAAAAATCATAGTGATAAATTTATCCAAATGATGGTACAATTTCAGATACTACCACTAAGAAGTGGTGGACAGCACTATTGGGTCTTATGGCCTTTTCCTGCCTACCTTACCAAAGTAAAACCTAGTAACACTCTTTGCCTTCCATTTCTCAACCAGCAGGGAGTCGATCTTACTATATCCTGATTAAACCATTATTTATGACTGTGTAAGAAATTCCTTGTGGGAAGCTATGTCAGATGCTTTATTATAGTCAAGGTAGAGCATGTCAACTGACTACTTCTCACCCAAAGCTCACTGTTTCAGAGAAATGTATCAAATTTGGCTAGCGTGACCTGCCTTGACTGAACCTATGCTGTGTTTCATCCCTGATTTTATTTGTACTGTATGAACAAAATTAGCAAAATTATCCCTTATAATGAACTGTAGAATCTTCCAGATCATTGATGTTAAAGTCATTAGTCTGTAATTTGAAGAATCACTTCTTTCCTTCTTAAAGAATGGAACCCCAGTAGCATCCTCTAGTCCCCTGGAATTTTTCCCACCTTTAATTATTGATTGAAGTAGGTGTTATTGGTCCTGCCAGCCCAACTATCCTCACTCTAATTAATCTAGGTGAATATAATCTAGTCATACAGATTTATTTGGCTTCGCTCCAAGAATATTTTGATAAACATGTTTAACTGGCAGGAATGGTGCCCATGCTCAATTCATGCTGAACAATAGGACTGAGCTCAGATTAATTGAAAACTGAGAAGAAACATGTATTTGAAAATTATGAGACCCAGTTCACAGTCACACTTTTGGGTGGCAGGTTTCAGAGGTGCAAAGAAGCTCTGTGGTACTACCAGGGTCTCCAAAAACAACTCTACTCAAAGGGTCAACCGTCACGGGAGGGGAGTTTCACCTGTGACTAAGTCACAATGCAACTAGTCCTACCAGTGTTTGTTGTCACAAATGGAGTTTATGACCACAAACACTGGCTTTATTGCATACAGAGAGAGGTGGATATGGCAGTGTGCCAGTCACATGGCATGCTGTCATGCCCAAATGTCCATAGCAGAGTCTAGTGCTTGGTGGAAAGTGCAAATTCCAATTTCATAAATAATGTTTACAAAATGTTGCAAACTTTGTGAATTATTTTCTGAAATTATGACTTTTGTGAAATCTGAATCCTCTAAATGTGTTCTGTACATTTTTGCCCTGTTCCCCAAACTTTTCTGGCTGAATTGTTGAATGATACACATTAACTGTGGAATAAGACTTTAGTGAAATTCCATTTCACAATTTAATACCCTCCTTCCCAAGGATGGATAACAGTCCATGGGATGCTCAATCCTTCCTCCCTCAGCAAGCCCCTGATGATCCAAGCTCATTCCTGAAGGTGGGTCACTGGCATTATGAGTGGTAGCACTACTGCTGCACAAATGGACCAGTTTATTCCTTCTCTTACTGACATGCTTACAGACTGATTCAGATTATCATTCATGGCCTGTATGAACAGCAGCTCTGACCCATTTTTGCTACCTTCCATTTACAATCTATTCCTGCAAGGTTTCAGTTCCCAATGATAATATATTGTTTGTTGCATGCTACAGTAATTTCATTTACCAGTACTTTTTTTCCTAACAAAATTCCCAAGTAAGCTGTTTATAACTGATTCCCTAGGTAAGGTTTTGTGCACCTCTCACACTAATTTTGAGCCATAGTATTTTTGGTCTTCACCTTCAGGTTTGTTAAACTTTTTCACAAAGATTATGTTATTTATAGAGTTTGCAATGTCCGCTTCCTTTTCAATCCATGTCTTTCCTCACTAGAATGGTCTGCACTGTTTTAAATATGTTCCAGTCCTTTTGACCAATGACTGTTAATAGTTTTAGAGAATGTTAGATCTTCCACCTATGACATGGACTCTGGTGTCCCTTGGGGTTCCATTTTATCCCCTGCTTGTTTGTGGTGTTTATGCTACCGCTTGAGAGAGGATTCAGAAGTCCTGTTTGTTTTCACTGTTACGCAGATGACATCCAGCTGTATCTTTCATTTAAACCCAGATGAGACTCCTGGGGCACTACAAAGCAAACACTAACTGAAATTGGTCTGTGGATGGCTCACAGCAGTCTGAAGCTGAACCTGGACAAGACAGAGTTGTTTCTAGAAGGGTTGAAAATCCTAATTCATCCATTTTGAATAACTTGGGTCTTTCCACAATTGATAGTGTTTGTCCTGAGGCAAGTTAGCTTGTCTGTAACCTAGGTATCTTTTTAGATATTGATCTGGTCCTGGAGTTCCAGGTATTAGTGGTGGACTGGAGTGACTTCTACCATCTTTTTGATTTACAGTAAAACCCTAATTATCTGAATGCCCAGGGACATTTATTTATTTGAAGAATCAGAATTACAAACGCTTGAGTCAGGGACCTTTTACAAAGGCTCCACATCTGGGAGATCGAACAATGATACAACAAATGACAAGGGAAGGGGCACCCATACAACACGCAGTATTGAACAGGATAGAAACTATCCATAGTCAAAAACACATTGTGTAATAAACCAGTCAAACAGGCAGACAAAATTAAAGTAGGGTCCATAATGCCAGGCAGGATAGACATGAATTCTGGTCTATAAAACAAGTCAGGCCAGAATTAATCTTAAGGCTAGGAGCAATCACAAGAGCAGATGGAGACGATGTGTTCCCCAAGGACAGCTTTGAAAGGACCAAGTTTAGGTTCAGCAGAGATGAACATGAAAAAGTTTGGATTACCTGGGTTTTGGTTAATCGAGTACATAGTAAATAACATGTGGTCGGCCAACAGAAGGCAAGGGAAGGCAAAAGTGATTAAATAATGCACTGTACACAGATTCTGGCCCGATATTCAAACTGCACCAGGCTGTGGCACAAGCCTGGGCGCAGCTCAACTTTGTTGTGCAGGGTGTGGCCTGGGCAATATTCAACGGAGCTGCACTATGGCACAGCAGCTTTGAATATTGCACCCTGCCACCCCCACTATGCATGGCGCAGTGGCACTGTGCCAGCCAGTGGCCAGAGTGGAGCATGGAGATGCGCTAGCTAGTGCCATTGTGCCATGCACAGCACCTGTGATATTCAAAAGGGGACATGCAAATGAGGCCATAATTTATGCAAGGCACACATGGGGCCATTTGCATGTCATTATGGCTCCACTTGCATGCCATTAGCATGCAGGTGCTACCGATTCCCGATGACTTGCACCTGGTGCCCTGCCAGGCAGCAGCCATCGGGACCGATGCCCATGCAGCCCGATCATTGGCAGTTGTCTAAAAGAATAATCTCCTGTTGTATATCCCTGGTGGTCCAGTGGACTGCACTCTGCCTGATCGCGGGCATCTGTCAAACATATAAAACGGCCTATTACTCTGGTGGTCTAGTGTACCCTCCCCACCCACCCACTGATCCCCACCGCCCAGCTCCCCTGGTCAGCCAGCGGCAGCAGCACCCCACCGGCTGATGCCCCGCCCAACGACTGACAGCTTCAGGACTGCACACCATTGGTTCACAGCATGAGCCAATGGGCATGCAGCCCATATCATACTACACAGTCCAGATATGTGAATCATATCACCAGGGATATTGGACGGGGTTATAATGCTGATGCCCACGATCGGCAGAGTGCGTCCACTGGACCACCAGGGATATAGGACGGGGTTTATGTATACAGATGCCACTATGGGGCATGAGGGGCACTGCCAGGTGCGTGCCAGAACTGGGGTGGCCACCACAGGCGGCAGCTGTCGTGTTGCACCCTGCAATGCGGCAGCTTACCTGTGGGTGGCCATCATGTGTTCCTTTATTTTGGGTCTTAACTTTGTGTAGGAACAGGTAGGTTGAGCATGCATGAATCTGCACATCCCGGGTGAATATCGGGCTGTGCAGGTTATGCATGGGCACCCCCCTAGTCTGCATACATTACTGATGTGCTCTGGCGCATTGGAATTTGTGTGGTGCACTTTTCCCTTTTTGAATATCGCTATACAAGATCAGTGGTTGTATAGTAACACTATGGCCATGTACAACCCTTTGAATATTTGGGCCTTTGTGTTTTGGTAGCATTACAGCCATAGGACACTAGGGGAGTCTAACAATCATCAGATTAGCTGCATTCTATACGGCAAGTTCAGTCAATACTAACACTCACATTAAAACTACAAGCTCAGTACGTCACTGGCCAAAATAAGCTAGCATTCATTTGTTGGTGGAAATGAAGCACCTTTTGTTTTAAAATTGTCCCCAATATTGGCATTCCTTGCATCTGTTTTGGACAAACCAGGCAAACACAACTTTGTCTAAAGTCTCGCCATGGCATGAGTGCATTGTCTTTAATTCTTGTGACTGAGACTGCTGTCCATTGTGGATGCAAAATCCAGAATTTTGACCTTAGCCAGTTTTATATCACATACTGTGGCATTACTTAAACCGAATTGTCAGGCTACATCAATTACCTTTGGCCCTCTCCAAACACTCGATTATTTTAGTTTTTGCCTGATATCAACCATGGACCTTTGTGCTTTCCTATGCTGCAAACAACAGTCAAGAGTCAGAGCAGAGTGTGAAAGCAGGCTGTTTACAATGCTTAAATACCTTGCAAAGACGTGATTAGTTATTAACAACTGCAGACACTTCACTGATTATTTTTGTGTGTGCTGTCATTAGCGATAATGGTTGAATCAGACCAAGTGCAGTGAATGCATTAACAAAGCTAGACAGTATCAACACCAGAGACTATAACATCAGGGGACACAGGACACATTCAGATAACCAAGGCATTCAGAATTTCGAGGTTCTGATTTTTGGGGTTTTACTGTATTGTAATGTTCTCCCTGTTTCCAGACTGACCCACCTTGGTCCTTTACTCTGTCTAGCCTCAGTATACGTCCTAGTTTGTTTGTTTGTTTCTATTTTGTTAACTGGGTAAGGACACTGGACAACTTGTTCAGGTCCAACATGTACATATAACAAAACATCAAATACAAAAGTACAAATAATAAACAACAGATTAAAAGCATTTACAAACATTCGTAGCCTACCATCTCTGAGACTTTCCTTCTGCTCTTTGTTCACCCATAGGTGGTCCCCATGGGAAGGGCTGTTGAGTCCATCCCATATCCACCAGATAGAGTTTGATGCTTGGTGCAGGAGCAAGAGCACAGTTTGAGGTAGGGGACCTGTGGCAGATGACATACCATGTGATCATGGGTTCTTTACTTTTCTCCCCAGCCTGCAAACATTGTGGAGGTTCTGTCTGATCCATGATATGCCAAGAGCTGATTCCCCTGCTTTAACACTGACTACAGACTACACCACACCTGTGATCACCCAGGTGGCAGCTCTACAGTGGAGAATAGGAGCCCTACTTCCCTTTAAGAGTTGAGCATCTGCTGCAACACTCAATTATCCTCCCTGGCCAGCCCACTGATGACCCTGGCTCATTCCCAAACAGGTGTTGCAAGCAGTATTGCTACTGCTGCATGAATTGTCTGTCCTGGAACCTGGTTTCTAGCATCCTAAGAACAACATTGATCACGGCCCTACCTTGATTGAGATGATGTAGTCATGCCAGTGAATGCATTTGTAATTTTTGCCTTGACTACTGCAATGCACGCAACCAGGACTTTACTGTTAATTTTATCTACTGTCTACTTAAACCTGGAGAACAGTGCATCCTTCTCCCACTCTGCACTCCCTTCACAGGCTGCCAGTTAGGTAATGGATATATTCTGAGATACTTTTGCTGACTTTTCTTATAAGGCCTTTATGAACTGGGTCATCTTTACTTTTAAACATTGCAAAATGCACTTTTAGCCACATCTTCCTGGAACACTGATTTTTTTAGGATTTGATTCTTATTTATTTTGTTTTTAGATTCTGTTTCTTCTCTGGATAGACAAGGATGTACCCCTAGTCAACGCATGGACTTCTGTCCTGGCATCCCCTCCAGGCCACCTGGCTGAGTGGCCCATAGCTTGCCTCCTATGGCGGGGCTCCTCCAGCCAGCTGTTTGAGAGACCAAGATCAACTGGAGACCCCAGCTGAGTCTTACAACTGGGTCATCATTTAGGAGGTGGTTCTGGTGCTTCAAAGGTTATGTGACATGGGGTGTTTCCTTGGTTACCCCTGGAGCCCAGACATGCAATGATGTCAGTGTTGGATGAGCGCTTGCATCCATCCCACGGATGTCTGTCAATGCTCCGCTGTGCCAGGTGGTCCCAGCTGCATGAGACCCAGTCTCCTCTGGGTGTCAATAGCATGCTGGGAAACTATATCCTCCCCCAGAGGTGGACGGCAGTCCCGGGTTATTCATACAGCCTCCCTTCAGCTGACCTCGGATGCCCAATGTTCACTTCCAAACACATGTTCTCAGCACTGCAAGCATTAGGTTTACCCCTGTACCAGTGGGCCAGCCAGATTCTTGGTTATTCTCTTTTTTAGCTGTGCCTCATGTGTTTTGTTATATTATATGGAATTTATATCTGCTGCCCAGCTATTAGATGTATTTGTTTGCATTTGTAATGTGTCTTGTTTTTAGAAAGGCATATTTTTAAATATCTATCTGTCTGTCTAAAGTATCCATTATTCATGGTATTCAAGAATTACTACTTGTTACTCGAATGTCTGTAATGTGTATGGACTTGAAACAATCTTAGCAGCAGGGTATAATGCAACTTCACAACTCTTATATCAATCAACTGAATGGGAAATGGAATGGAAGAAGTTACTGACAGATAATGATTTACAAAATGATAATACCTGTCTATTACTGGCAGAACTAAAGGATAATGGAAATACAAGAAATTGGAAGATGCTGAAAATATCTTGTAGTATAAAAAGAAAGGTCAGGTGTTTCTCCCATGCTAAATTATCTTGCTTTTTAAAGACAGAGGGCAGGATTTCAAAGGGGTAAGAGGTTTACTGTATGCAGATGTGATTTTCACATCAGTCAGCAGACATCTATTTATGCCAAAACTCGAGCACCCTGCTTTTAAAGGCAGTCACATTTTTGTAGCAGTTTTCCATGGTTTATGGTAGCTTGCATCTAAAATGTATTTATTTATTTATTGAAATGTTTCACCAGGAAAGGCACACTGAACAACAAGTTTCTCATCTCACGGTGCTCTGGGGGTCATAGGAGTATATATATATATATATGCCCCAACAACTAAGACAATCACACCTAATATCAGTCCATACCAACTAGACACTGCTTCCTATAAGGGCAACAACTAACGTTGGTTTGAGCTGGCTCACTACCTCTGCAGAACCTCCTGTAGACACAGAAGCACTTATTCACCTCCCCACCTGACGCCACTGCTGTATTCCATACTACAATGCATTTGTTGCCCGCATCCACAGAAACTGTAAGGTATATTCACAACCCCTATTATATGTCCACAGAAACTATATGGTGTATTCATAAACCTGTATTATTTGTACTACTCTCTGCACATCAGCGGACCTTTCATGTACTGCCCTGAATTGCTATATCTTGTAACAATTACACTGCAATGTATTACGACTGTACCAACTAATACAATGTACTTCATGCCCTCTTGCACAAATCTGGGATGTTGTATACTGTCTTAGCAACTCTGTATGATCCGTATGACTCTGTGATACCTGTCTGTATGTTCAATCCTTATGTACCAATTCCTGGGTCGCCCCTGAAAAAGGATCTCGAGCCCAGCGGCCTACCCGTTAACAAAATTTAATAAATAAATAATATATATATACACACACACACATATACAAACTTACATACATACATCCAAGAAGCATTAATACAATTAGTACAATTTGTACAGTGATGCAGAACAGATTAAAACGGCAAGGCAAGGCAAGTTTTATTTAAAAGACACCCAATCCCAGAAGCTCTGGTGCCATACATAAAAACTGACATAAAACAAAATTCCAATAAATAAGCATTATCAAAACACAGTAATTAACAAATAAGCCATCTTGAAAATCATTCAAAGGCTGTCTCTTTCTATCAGTTTCTCTTCTCCTGCCCTATCACCAGTGGGTTCCACAGTGTTCTATTCTTGGTCCCCTACTATTTTCCTCTTCTTTAATGACATCTCTATTCCTTCTTCTCACTGCAACATTATCATGTACGCAGATGACCTAGTGCTTTATTCTGCCTCCAAGTCTATTGCCGACATCAATCTATGTCTCTCCCTGCATTTCAATGCCTCCAGTCCTGATTTTCCTCCAACCATCAAATCCTAAACATATCCAAGACCCAAGCCATGCTCTTTGGGTCCAGTAGAAAAGTGCCCACTGAACCCTAAGCTCCTGGTCCATTGCTGCAATGGGACTCCTGTATCCAACACTTTATGCTTCAAATATCTTGGGGTTACCCTGGACCCGGTACTTGACACGTTAATGAGGTGTGTCGCTTGGTCAATACCAAGATTGGTGTGGCCTACAGTGTGTGTCACGCACTCCAGCAGCTAGGATCTCAGTAGTGAGATGTGTTCTACTCCCACCACTGCTATATGCCCTCCCAGTGCTCTCATGCCAATGCCAGGGTCCTTTGCAAATGGGAGACATCTTACAATAATATCTGTAGATCTGCCTCTCTGCTCCTTGCCTGACCCATCACTGTCTGCTCTATACTACCTTAAACTGGCTGTCTCCTGGTGCCCTCCGTCTTGTACTCTAGGGTGTTTTGTTGATTCCTTAACCAGACCCCGCATCCTTCCTCACTGGGGATATACTCACCCTGGTCTCACACTGTTACCCCTTAGGTCATCCTCCTCCCTGCTCTCTGTTCACCCCAGCTCCACGAAAATGGGTGAGCAAGCCTTTTCCTACTTTGCTCCTAGGTTTTGAATACACTCCCACCCATGTCAAGAATGCCTCATCTCATCTTACATTTAAGCATGCACTGTTTTCACACCTCATCTCTCTTGGGAACTGTGACTGCACTTAACTTCTGACCTGTCTCGTTATCTTGTCCTACAGCTTGTGGCCATGCCCATCAACTGGTATGCCTCTTGTGAAAGTTTGTCTACCAGTCTGTTACCCCACAGCTAGGCCTGATGACATATTTGTTTTGCCATTATGAATCAATAGTAGTTATGTCTACCTGGATGTTTCTCCCATAGCAAGGCCTTATAACTTGTTTTCCTTGCTATTACATAACAATTGTATTTAGCTAAAACTACACTATTCTTGTTGTTATCCTTGTGGTGTATAAACTTCTGTGGCTACTTCAGCCGATGTATTTGTTTGACTGTTATCTTGCATCATGTACCTGATTGTTTGTTAATGCTGTATTTTTATATTGTACCTCCCAGTTATGCCTGAAAATAGGCAGGTGTTTTGCCTAGCGATTTACCGTTACCAAAAGTTAATAAATAAATAAATAAGATGACTAATAAAAATAATAAAGAAAATCAGGAAATAGTAGTAACAAGTCAGAACAGGACAATATTTACATAACTGAGTCTGGAAATGCCTGCTCAAAAGGAAGGTCTTGAGGAGTGCCTTAAATAGCTCCACTGAAGGGGTCTTCCTAATAGAAGGAGATAGCGAATTCCACAGGACGAGGCTGGTGATGCTAAAAGCTCTATCACCGGCAATTTTTAACCTCATCCTGGTAATCCCCAGGAGGCCCCTCGAGGAGAAGCGGACTGAGGTAGTAGGTGTAAGAAGGTCCACCAGGTAACCAGGGCCCAGGCCATGAACAGTAAAGCCTTAAAGGTGACTAAGCCCACCTTAATCTGATTGGCAGCCAGTGCAGTTCACACAGCACTGGGGTAACATAGCAGTACTTAGGCTGCCCTGTCAACAACCTGGCAGCTGCATTCTGCACTAGCTGAAGCTGGCGGACGATACCTCCTGAGACCCCGAGGTAGAACACATTACAGTAATCGAGCCTTAACATCACAATGGCATGCACCAAGGTAGGGAGGTCCAGGGTGGAACCAGGGCTTAATCCTGACTATATTCCTTAGATGGTAGAAGCTAGATAGACCATGGCTGACACTTGAGCCTCAATTGTCAGGCCACTATCCACAATAATGCCCAGGTTACACAACCTCGAGGAGGCCTTCAAAGGAACAGAACCCAGGACAAGTCCTGTCTCTGTGCCCTAGGCCATCCTATCATGTCCTCTGTTTGACTGCACTGCCAGTACCTCCATCTTATTGGGGTTAAGTCACAACCAACTGGAGACCATCCAGTCATTGATTTCAGCAAGGCAGCTGTTAAGCATGCCCACAGCGTTAGGTGTCCCAGGTGCAAGGAAAGATACAACTGGGTATCATCAGCATAGCAATGAAAACCAAAGTCATATTTCCTCATGATCCTCCCAGGGCAGCATGTACAAGGCGAACAACATTGGTGATGAGACCGAACCTGAGGTACTCCACAAAACAGGGACTAGGGAGGAGAAGAAAATCCCATTACTATCCTCTGTCTCAAGTTTGTGAGAAAGGACTCAAACCAGTAGATGGCTGTGCTGGCAAGTCCACAGAATTCCCGGTGGTCATGCAACATACAACGGTCCACCAGATCAAATGCTGAGAAGAGATTGAGGAGAACAAGAATTGTCCTTCCCTCGATCTCTCACCCTGAGAAGGTCATTGTGCACCCAAACTAATAGTTTCTGTGCTGTGCCTTGCCCAAAATGCAGATGGGAGAGGCTCATATAGATCAAAGACCAAGCGGTGCTCTTCAAGCTGAAGCGCCACAATCTTCTCAACAACCTTACCCAGGAATAGAAGGTTGAGATTGGATGGTAATTTGCTGTGATGTCAGAGTCCAAAGACAGCTTTTTCAGGAGGGGTCTCACCAATGCCTCCTTCAAGACTTTGGGAAAGACCTTCTCAGACAATGAGCACTGGACAATCATAGCAAACATTGGGCCAAAGGAGTTGACCCATCCTATCAAGAGATGCATAGACACTGGATCCAGTTCACAGTATGTGTGCCTCAGCTTGAAGCAATCCCAATGACCTCAGCCACCTCCACTGATCTAAAGTCCCTCAACCAGGTGGAGGGCTCTCTGGGCATCTGAGGTGATCTCTGTCGACCAGATAATGACCCACTGGTGGAATTCCATGTCTGATGGCAGACACTCTGTCCAAGAAGAACTGAGCAAACTCTTTGCATAAAGCATTTGAAAAGCTTTTTCCAGCTGCAGACAGGCTGGGTTTATCAGCTTATCCACAGTCCGAAAAGCACAGTTGGTCAGTTTTTCCTGGCCGCATTCTTACTAGACAGGAACTCTGCCTTCTTATGGTTGATTGCCCCTGGTACTCACCATAGTGAGCACACAGGGCCAGCTTGTCTGCATCCAGACCGTCCTTTGCCAGCAGCACTCATACCTCCAACCCAGAGTTTTCATCAACTTGAGCTCCCAATCAAACCATGGAGACCTCAAGTGAGAAGATCTGGGTCATACACAGACTGGTGCAAGAGAGTCGAGCACCTCAGACAGCACCTTATTATATGCGATAACCGCTGCACACGCATCTCTTCCACACATGCATTGTCCACACTACATGATTAGCCACCACCAGAACAGAAGTAAGGTACATTATAGTGCAGTAAATAAGTACAACTGTAGGCAATCACAAGGAACAGAGAAGTGTTACAGTCCAGTGAGCCCGCTTTAGCCGACAAGAGCTAAAATACAGTGTACCAGCTGGCAGGTGGAAATATGAATTAGCCGAGGTACAATTTACTGAGAGGAAGTTTTGTAGGGCTAAAGAGATGGAGTGGGGGAGGAAGAGGGTGAATTGGGGAGGTAGGGCATTCTATAAGTTAGAGAAGCAATGAGAGAAGGCCATCCTTTCTACTACTGCAGACCGATGAGGAACAACCAGTAAACGAGTGCCATATGATCTAAGGGAATGATCTGGTGGGGAGGATAGATAGGGAGGAGGTAAGATGGGGAGCTACTAAACCAAAATTTAGATGCAAATCTGGTGCAGTGGAGGTGCGGCACTTCTAAGGAGAAAAAGTCAGGAGTGGTAGAGGGTACAGTGGTGGGTGGGAGAGGAGGCATCTAGAGTGAAGCAACAGAAGGAGTTAAAAGGGTATCCAATGTGGTTAAGGAAGTCTTGGGAGCAGCACTGTAGACTACATCACAGTAGTCAAAGATAGGTAAAATCATGCCATCACAGTGGTGCTGGAGGTTGAGGCACTGGACGCCACACCTCGCTCCATGCTGGCAACCTAGGTTCAGGAACGAGCCCAGGCCATTGGGGGTCAGTGGGGGGAGAGGATCGAGCATCCAGTGGACTGCTCTCATCTCTCAGGGAGAGAGATTGTAGTCCCGCTTGCTTTCTACCCTCAGTGAGTAGCGAGGTAAGGGAGGGCACAGCAGTCGGTGATCGGTGAGCGTGCCCCCACATGCAAGCAGACATGAGCCAGGAAGAAGGGGGGTCTGAAACAAGAAAATGGTGGTGGAGAGCTTCATGATGCCCTTCCCCGTCCTGCTGCTCGACCGCCATCTTGATTGATTTGGATTGTGCTTCAGGATGCTTCCTTCCTTCCTGACCCCGCCACAAGGGCAAGCCGTGGGATCTTGGGATGGCTGGCAGGGTGTGTGGTGGGTGTTATGGGACTGAGTCCCCATCCCCAGTGCACTGGAGTAAAATTACAAAATAAAAAAAAGATAGGAATGATCATCTTCTGGACAAGTTCATGCCTAGCAGGAAGTGGAAGCAGCTATGGTTCCTGTATAATGTACCAAGCTTGGGGCACAGTTTCTTCAGGATGGCATCTACATGTCCAGAGAAGTTAAGGAGTTGGTCAAGCCAAATCCCCAAATACCTAAAGGAAGAGATGTCCTCAAAGACAGTCCCATCTAGGTATGGAAGGAAGGCAGGAGGGGAGCCGAGTGAGTCTCTGTCTAGTGCCAAAGGTCATTGAGACTGACTTCTTGGCATTGAGGAGAGAGTAGATGGGAACTGAACCAGTGCTGAACTTTATTGAAGTCATGCTGAAGTCTGGTTTCAACATCAACAGGGGACTGACCTAAAGTGAAGAGGACCGTATCATCAGCATGCATATGGATTGAGGTGGATGAACAGACTGAGGGAAGGTCATTTAGGTATAATGGAGAAAAGGATAAGGCCCAGAACAGAACCCTGGGGTACACTAGTGTTGATAGAGAGAGGAGGTGATATGGAGTCTGCAATTCTGTCTGACTGGGTCCTCCCTACAAGATAGGCTTTGATCCAGCTTGTGCAGACTCAGTTAGTCCAGCCAGGAAGGGAATTTAATAGAAGGGTGAGAGAGATGGTGTCAATGCCTTTGCTAGGTCGACAAAAATGGCTGATGCAATTTGACCACTGCCCATCCCTGAGAGGATGGAGTCATTGAGCCTAATCAGGAGGTGGTGGTGGAGTGATTCTTCCGAGCCCAGATTGGAATGGAATGAAAAAGTTAAAGTCAGAGAGATAGGAAGTTAGCTGTGAGAGAACCAAATGCTCTTGGAGCTTAGCAAGCAAGGGTAGGAAGGAGAAGAATGGAGTAATAATTAGCAGGAGTGGAAGGGTCGCTGCCCTTGGGCAGGGGAAGGACAGTGGCATGCTTACAAACAGATGGGATAGTAGCCTTGACAAAGAAAAGGTTAAGTAGGTCTGATAGCAGAGCAGAAATAGCTGGAGCAGATAGATATAGCAGCTTAGAATCCAAACCTCTGGAGGAATTGAGAGCATATCGTGCCTCTGAGGTGTTAGCAGGTGTAATTCTAGAAAAAGAGAAGGAGGGGATGAACAGAGTGGTCTGACAGAGAAGGGTGGGGTCTGTGAGTAGGAGGTGGCAAGGTGGATAGGAGGGCAAATGCACAGGAGGTGAAATATGAATTAAATTCAGCAGTAACAGTAAGGTGTTCAACAACTTGAATGTTGTTTATTTTAAGGAAAGGGGGAGAAAAGGAGGTATTACTTTCCAAAATTTGGAGGGTTTATTAATGTAGGACTGGAAGGTAGAACAGAAGTAATCAGGTTTTGCTAAACAAATGGCTTTTATACACCTACTGTGCAGACAGCGGTAGATGTCATAGTCATGAGGGAGCTTGGTGGTTTTATGCATTTTCCAAGCTTGATCCTGAGCCTTGGACACCTAGGAGTTATGGGGTGATCCACAGAAGTGGTTGCCCTTAACCCTTGCATGCCATAAAGTGTATATGTTTGTTCTAGACCTCTAGACATTTAGCATGAAAATAGTTGTATGCAGCATCTATAGAATTCAACGCAGCTATTGGTTCCCATTTAGCGTGGCCAGGTCATGAAGGAGGGAGCGAGATTCAGTGATTTATACTGAGTGGAATTATAGCATTTGTGGGGGCTTAGTTCTGTGTATTTTGCATACCATAAAGATCATGTGTTGGTCACTTACGGCATCTGGAAGTATTTCAGATTTAATAACCTAGTGGGGTGGGATGTGAGGCCCAGTCAATTGGGAATGATTACCAGTTTTATGGTTTATACCGGTTGGCTGTAGGATGAGTTGCAATAGGTTATGGGCATTGATATCATTAAGCACTTTATTAAGGAGGGGAAAACCAGTTTTGGTTGAAGTCACCTATTATATACAGAATGTTTCGCTTGATGGAGTGTGAGAGATTACGGTACTTATGAGATTGGTGATGACAGTGGGGGGACCAGGGCAACAGTAGGCACCCACAACATAGATGGTACAGAGAATGGAAGGAAAGTTTTAGGATTAGCACCTCGCATGCTTTGGGGACCATGGTGGCAAGGATGCTGGTAAATTGAATCTATGAGGAGACATATATTGCCACTCCACCACCCCTAGTGGAATGGTCTTGCCTGGATATAGTGTATCCTGGGATGGAGAGGAGGGTCTCTATTTTGTTATTTAACCATGTTTCAGAAAGGATGATAATGTCAGGGCAAGTGAAGCAACTAGTGGTTGAAGTAGGTCTATTAAAAGGATAAGACTGCATATATTTAGATGTAAGATTTATAAGCTACAGGGTAGGGTGAGGGGTTGTTTGGGATGGGCCAGCAATTGCAGATACAGATGGGGGATAACCGATAGGTTTGGCCCAGGATTGGGGTTGTTGTCGCCTGAGGATAGGAGCAGGAGTGCAAAGATCATGAAGTGAATTTTACACTCTTATACCAGGGTGGAGATTTTTAGGGATGAGGTAGGTAGGGGAGGTGGGAGGGTGAAGGTTGAAATTTTAGTAAGTGTAACAAGGTGAAGTAGGTTTGCATAGGAAGTAGAGTAATGCTGGGTCGGAAGGGATAGTGTGTCCAGATAATGAGGTCTGGTGAAGGGGTCACTGAGAAGTTATAAGCAGGATGGTGGAGCAAGGTGGGACAGATGGGGTCTGGCATCTTTGATGAAGGAGCAGGAGTGAGCATGAGGAGAGGAAGGCAGTGTGCAAAAAGGACAGTAATAAGTAGCCTATGAGGGGCTAGGATATAACAAGAGGAGACATGTGAGCAGCCTAGTAGCAGTAACAGGGGAACAGAATGGAACTATTACTCAGAAATTGTAATGAGTAGGGATTAGACAGGACAGGGTGAGGAAGTAGAACTAGAGGACAGGAAAAGAACTGCTGTAGGTAATTTCTGTGATCAGATTTGTTAGTAACAGCACCACAGGAGGGGATGACAAAGCTAGAACAGCTTGCTGATATTGCATTTGTGTAGTGACAGTTGGCAGTGAGCAGCCTAGTAGCAGTATCAGGGGATGGGAATGGAACTGTTACTTATGACTTGCCTTTATCTGATTATCCAGTTACAGTTTCCTTCTACAGTATTAGCCTACTGTCAGCCTTTGCTAGAGACAGCCTAAGGGGCAGCGAGCAGGATGAGTTATGATTTACTAGTGAGTGGTTGACAGCTGATTAGCAATTGAGGGGCAGTGCTGCAGAGCGGAGCCCAAAGTGCAGCAAGGGATTTAAAGAGAGACAGGGAGGGGAGGGTGGGTGAGTGGGAGAAAGAGAAATATGGTGGAGAGAAGCAGCCGAGAAGCGGCTGAGCTTGCAGCAGGCAGCAATGTAGAAGAGCCAATCAAGGCACCCATGTAGCAAAGTGGCCAATCGGGTTAAGGCAGAGAGTGAGAGCCAAGCAGTTGAAACTCCAGCTCAACAGAGGGACCATACTTGGGAGCAGGCTTCCTGGGTCGGCTGGCAGATGAGGCAGGCGGCAGCGGTATCACAGGAGTCAAGACTGCTAAGTGGGACAGCCTAATCAGAGCACTTCATAGTGAGAAAAAAGCTAGGGGTTATTTAGTAGCACAGAGATGGGGGGGTGATAGCCAAAGCCAGCAAGGGACAGGGATAGAGCAGATTAAGGCTGAGATGAGGGGCGGGGCTAGCAGCAGTGGATTGGAGGCAGCAGAGGAAAGAAAGGAAAGGAAGGAAAAAAGAGTTACCTTAGTTGGGGGCTGGGTCAGCAGTGAAGAGGGCAGAGAGAAGACGGGGCAGAGCGGGTTTAGAGGGGGTTTAGAAGAGGGTGGTTTGGAAGTGGAATAAGGGAAGGATAGCAGTAGAAAAACAAGTATTTAGTAAAGTGGGTTTATTAATCAACATACTGGATCAGTTCTAACGACAGCAGAACAACTAGCAGAGATCACAAATAGATAGTCTGTACAATCGGTTCAAATGCAGTAGCACAAAACACTTCCTTCCTAGTGACTGATACACAGTAGTAGTGCTACACAGTAAAATTTAGAAAAATTTGTAAAACCAGAGTAGTAGGGTGGAAAGAGAAGCAGCTGAGCTTGTGGCAGGCAGCAAAGCAGAAGAGCCAATCTGCGGCACCCGTGTAGGAGAGCGCCAATCAGGTAAAGGCTAAGTGAGGGTACCAAGCAGTTGATACTCTCGGCTCAATAGAGGGACTGCATCGTGGAGCAGGCTTCCTGGGTCAGCAGGCTGATGAGGTGGGCGGCAGTGGTACCATAGAGCTGCACTGCTAAGGGGAGAGCACCCGGTCAAAGAGCACTTAGCTGGGAGCAAGCTTCTTGGTCAGCTGGCAGATAAGGTGGGCAGCGGCGGTACTGTACAGCAACATCACTTAGGGAGAGCGCCTGGTCAGGAGCATTTAGCAGGGACCCAGCTTCCTGGATCGGCTGGCAGATGAGGTGGGCAGCGGTGGTAATGTAGAGCTGTATCGCTAAGGGGGAGAGCGCCCGGTCAGGAGTGTTTAGCTAGCAGCAGGCTTCCTGGGTCAGCTGGCAGATGAGGTGGTGGTGGTGGTACTGTAGAGCTGCACTGCTAAGGGGTGAGCACCCAGTCAGGAAGCACTTAGCTGACAGCAGGCTTTCTGGGTCAGCTGGCAGATGAGGTGGGTGGCAGTGGTACTGTAGAGCAGCATCACTAAGGGGAGCGCCTGGTCAGGAGCATTTAGCAGGGACCCGGTTTCCTGGATCAGCTGGCAGATGAGGTGGGTAGTGGTGGTTCTGTAGAGCCACACTGCTGAGGGGGTGGGGACCCAGTCAAGAAGCACTTAGCTGGGAGCAGGCTTCCTGGGTCAGCTGGCAGATGACAGACAAGTCTTTTTCTTTTTTTTTGATTGAACTTCTGCAGGTTTGCTGCAATTGTTCAAAAACTGCAGCAGAAGTTTGGTTGCTGGTCTAGCAACATCTGAAATTTGGCCACATTTGCACTCATTTGCAGCCTTAACAGCAGAGAATCCTGTCTACAAGCACTGGTCTTACAGATGCATTCCAAGTATTATGTTATGTATGCTCTCTACAACAATGCTTACAGCTATTTGTCTGGTTGAAATCATCTACTCAGAAACTAATCTGTTAGCAGCTGCAAGAAAACAAGCATTTGTCAATGCTGAATGTTGTCTTGCTGGCATTGATATTGGTAGTGCAGGAGTTAAAGAGATGCTTAATAGGAATGGCAGTGAAGTATTAAGTGACGCTAACCCCACCCCTCAGGATTGCAGAGAGACCGATAGGTATTGGGGTGCTCTTGGGTTGTCGGTCATAACGCCATGCCATTTCACTCACCCTATCCTGCAGACACCAACAGTGTTGCAGTGTGCCTTGGGTCTTCGAGCCTTATGCTCACCCCATTCCATAAGGAAATACACTGAGATGGGTAGTATAGAGAATGGGTGAACTTTGGGGCTGAAGAGTCCAAGACACACCTCAATGCCTGTCACTGACTGCAGGGTGGGGTGGGGTGGAATGGCATGACTATTACAGCCGAGAATCCAAGTCACACCCATGACGCCTGTCAGTCTCTATAGGGTGGGGCATTATGGTTAGAAAACCCTAACGCCCCAGGCATTTGTTGGTATTTTCATGCCATATTTTCAACATGGACTTTTGTGACCCCACCATGAACAGTGGCACTATCAGTTCATTAGCCAAAGGTGACTTTGCACAGCTATCTGCGCCATTTGCACTGCAGGTGCAAAACACATTTTGGACAGGATGTAAAAATGACAGCTGTACTGTTCATGAAGAGGTTAAAAATGGCAATGCTGAAAATCTGGAGTGAGAACATGAAAAATTGGTAAAGTCACAAGTGCGATAGAAACTGCGCAATGCACTCTGTAACGCAATTATTTTGGGGATGTTTTTAACCAGATTTTCAACATAGGCATTTTGGAACCTCCACCCATGAACAGTGTCACTGTGGTTTTGTTAATCTGTTCTGAATGTTGATTTCCCACAGCAACCACACCATTATGCTCCACATGTGCGAAACACATTTTTGGCAGGATGTGAAAATTACAGCTATATTGTTCATAAGGAGGTGTGAAAAATGGCAATGTTGAAAATCTGGAGTGAAATGTTAAAATTGCCAAAGTTAAGAGCTTGTGTGGAAACTGCATAATGCACGCTGATAACACAGTCATTTTTGAATTTGTTCACCAAATTTGCAACATTGGCTTTTTGAATTCCACCTCATGAACAGTGGCACTGTCATTTCATTAATCAGTCCTGAAAGGTGATTCCATGCAGTGACCATGAAATTAACTTTGGGATTGAATAACGAGATGACAGTGCATGTGTTCATGAGGTGACATACCAAGAACCCATGTTGAAAATCTGGAGCCAAAATTCAAAAAATGGCTGAGATATCACCTAAGTTGAGCCCCCACCCAGTGATGCCATTATACAGCTTACCGGGATTTCTTCATTTTGCAGTTCGACTTTGAAGAGTCCAGACGTGTTCCTGCTGCACTCAAGATCATAGCACCATACCTCCAGAGATAAGTATGGGCTGAGGGGGGTGCAGGGTGGGGTGCACAGACGGTGGGTGAGGGTTGGCAAGGGGTGCCCCAGACAAAGAGGGACCATTTCCTCTTTCAGGTACAGAAAAAAGAACATCACAGGACCATTTTCTTTCTTTCCAGGTGAAATAAAACAAATGTTGGTTACATTGGGGTGGGGCCCCAGTGTGCCCCATGACTTTCAGATGAGGTGATATTGGCCACACTGGGGTGGGCTCCCAGTGTGCCACAAAATGGGGTGGGGCAGGAGGAGGAACATGCCAAGCAGTCGGCTTTCTGTGAGTGGCGGCACATTGGGGTGGGCTCCCAGTGTGCCAGACAATGAGGAGGGAGTGGCGGACATACTGACACACAGATTGCACCCCTGATGTTGGCTTTCTTTGGGGATTGTGTGCCATCACCATGTTTATTGAAATGTTTCAGCAGGAAAGGCACATATCTGAGAGGCTTGTTATTTGTGCAGCTGTATGACTAGCTTGTCTCTGATTGCAGCGGCACATCTCTTTCAAGTTGGTGGCACTTTACATAATTCTTGTGTCAGCACTAGCATGTTGGCTAATTGGGAAATGAGGGACTCACCTACTAAAGAGTGCCCTGCATTTGCCAACACTGACACATCTCTGCATTTATGTTACTATTATTAAGATGTTGCTTGTGCATACACAAGACAACATAAAAAATGATAGGCTCTGTTCTACAATAAAATAAGAAGTAATATGACATTTGTCAGTGAACTGTATGAAACATTGCATAGCTACAAGGGACACCTTAATAATGAGCTTGCTCAATGGTGTTTATCCTGGTTAAATAAAAATTAACTGAATTGAATTGTTGGGGAAAAAGTAATCCTTCCATGCAAAGCATATTAGGCAGTATGGTCTATGTTACCAGCATTTAAAATATACCCTGTAGTACCTTTTTGTTGACTCATGCTTGCGCGCCAACATACTACACTAGTAGCAGATTTAGAGGCGCTGTCACGATTGGGCTACTGCAGGGCACGCTGATCTGAAGGTGCGCCCTCATTCCCCAATCAGTCAGCATGCAGGCGCCACACCAGGAATACATAATGTGGTGAGCACATCTAAGGAAAGGTCTGCTTAATGAAAGCCAAGCTCATCACGCAGTGGCACCTCCTGACATGCCTTTCTTGGTGAAGCATTTTAGCAAACATGGTGGCAGTGACTGCCACTGCCGTCTGCCACAATGCCAACTTCAGGGTGCCCAATCCCTGTTGGCATGCCCTGACCCAGTGCATGTGCTGACAGAGGAGCCCACTCCCGTCAGCATAAAGCGCCACCCCATTTGTTGTGTGCAGAGGGGGTGCCCAACCTTCACCTCTAGCCCCCATTTTGGTATGTGCCGATGGGGTGCCCGATCCACCATTGGCTAACCCCTAAACACTCAGGTGGCAGGAGCTGGGAGCCCACCCCAGTGTGCCAAATGCCCTGTAAAAAAAAAAGTCCTGTATGTTTTTTTAACACCTGTAAAAGAAAAAAACAGTCCCTTGTGGTCTGTCCTGCTCCCTTCCTCAACCCGCACCCACCCTCTGCATACTCTGCCTCCCCGCCCCCCTCACCCCATGCTTACCTCCGAGTCTTGTGCTGATGATCTTCGTGGACTAGGAACATGTCTGCACCCTTCCAAAGCCGACTGGAACTGAAGAAATGCCAGTAAGCTGTATAATGGCATAAATAGTTTTTTTTTTCAACTTTGGTGCATATCTCAGGCATTTTTTGAATTTTTGCACCAAGTTTTCAACATTGGGTTATTGGAGCCCCTCCTTTGAATTCAGTCACTGTCATGGTGATTTTCGGTCCCAAATGTGATTTCTTGGTCACTGCATGGAATCACCTTTCAGGACTGATTAACAAAATGACAGTGCCACTGTTCATGGGGGGCTCTCAAAAGCCTATGCTGCAAATTTGGTGAAAAAAACCTAAAATGACTGTTTTATGAGTATGCATTGCGCAGTTTCCACACAAGCTCATAACTTCATGAATTTGTAATATTTTCACTCCAGATTTTCAACATTGGCATTTTTCCACACCTCCTTATGCACAGTAAAGCTGTCATTTACATATCCTGGCAAAATGTGCTGCACTTCTGGAGCAGAATAACATGGTCGCTGTGTGAAATCAGTTTTTGGGACAGTTTGAGAAAATGACAGTGACACTGCTCATGAGCAGAGGTCCCAAACTGCATATGTTGAAAATTTGGTGATGAAAGTCCATAAAATGACTGTGTTACAAGCATGTGTTGTGCAATTTCCACGCATCCTTGTAACTTCACAAATTTGCATTATTTTCATGCCAGATTTTCAACACTGGCATTTTTTCACACCTCCTTATGAAAAGTACAATTGTCATTTTCACAACCTGCCCAAAACGTGTTTTTGCACCTTCATGCAGAATGGCATGGTCACTGTGTGAAATCAACTTTGGGACAGATTAACAAAATCACAGTGCCACTGTTCATTAGGGAGGTCCCAAAATGCAAATGTTGAAAATGTGCTCTTCAGGGTGGGGGGCGAGGTTGGTGTCAGTTCAATACTTCATTGCCATTACTATTATGCATCTCTAAGTCCAGCACTACCAATGCCAATGCCAGCGAGACAACTTTAGGCATTGACAAATGCTTGTTCTTTCAGTTACTGTGCTTATGCAATGTTCCTCCTTTGCTAAATGCCTTTACTAATGTGGTAGCTTCTATAACCTCAATAGCAGTTCAACACATATAATATGCTTTCTAGTCCTTCTATAATTCATTCATTTATTTAAAATTTGGATCAAATAGATGGTGTCATGCCCTGGAGCTGCAACATCTCCTTTTGGTGGGTTCGTTAGATACTGCATAGTATGGAACATGCTTATTTTGTAGTGCAATACAACAGAATACAGTGCTGCTGTAGTTACAATAGGATACTGAAAGGCATATTAAGAGCTGTATTCAATGGTTTATGACAATGGCAGAGGACAAATACATATCTAATAAATATTAAAGTGCATTTCTCCATAGCCTGTCTCATCCTTAACTTTAGACATGACATCTAGTTCCTGAAGAGGACACCAGTTTACAATATTTTTATGGCTGCTGCTTTACTTTTCTGATCTGAATGCTGTACACTTGAAACCATTCTTGAACTTTTCTGTAGCTGAATACATTCCTCCCTTTCTAGTTTTGTCACACTACATTGGGTTGTTTTACAGCTACAGTCTGCAATAATAAAATGTTACTAAAGCTTCCATGGATGTCATAGGCTAACAATATCTCATGACAGGGCATGGATTTCTAGACAATTAATGCACTACTCAGGTGATTTGAAAAGCATAAAACCAATGGGCAGGTGCCTTTCAGAAGACTGGACATTCGTTAATTCTCTAGTAACACATTCCAGGAGTGGATTATTGCATTTATAAAATGATAGGCTATGGCTACAGTACTTAAATTATTTTAGGTTACTGACAAACTGGGCATTTACTAAGGATTAATAAATGGCCAGGTGATATGTTTAGTGTAATGATGTTGTTAGGATTTCAAGGATTGTGAAGACCATTTTACATTAGTTAAATAGTCCTATTACCTGCAAACAGAATGCTACCACAGATATACATTCTCAGTTGCTAACTGTTCAATCAATAGTCATGTTGTACTACAACCTTTCTGCAAGTATGCAGTCCTATTAAAGGTACAGATTATGGGTTTAATTGAAACTACATTCAAGGCTTTTTGACATAGTGGAGATTGCCAACATTTTGTAGATTCCCAGTCATATGAAGGTGATGATGCTTTGTCCTAGCAATCCATTGCTATCTACCGTTATCACTACCCCAAATACTAATTATTATTATCATGGTTTAGAAAACAACTGAATATCCATGTTCTTGATGAAAATGTTTGACCATTAAACCATATTTATATTAAGGCTGTACCACAGAAAATTGAACTAAAACAGTTCACTCACCAAGGCCTTTTATTAAACAAACGTTTTAATTTGCATCAGTTCAGATCATAGTGAATGAACTCTTTGCAGCCCTGAACTGCAAGAATCACATATGTCATATTATCAATCAAGACTGCATCAGGCACCAGCATGTGCATGTCTCATGACATCACATGTAGTATTTCTAGAACTGAGAGGCTCTTTTAAAATGCTCTGTGCTTGGTGAAAAGTAAAACTATAAAGCAGCTTTGTTTATTAGCTGCAAGAGAGAATTATTGTTTTAATAAATACAGATTTCGACTTGAGTTTGATTAGCATTTTGGTGCATTAATGGTCAGGGTGTCAGAGTAATCAATAAAGCATAATGCATAATTTAATTGTAGAAGTAGTATGGTCTACAGCCAATATTCTGAGGACTGCAAGGCCTTTAGACTGTAAGACCTGTTATTTTCCGATACTGGAAGCAGTTGAGCTAACAGCTTCAACTTTATTAATAGTATAACCTAGCATATTGGTTATATTTCATGCTTCTGTCAAAAGAGAAATTCAAAGTTTTTTTAATAACTTACTTTGTTTTCATATTCAGAGCTATGTATATTTTAAATATTTTTTGTTTTAGTACACCGCTTTAATTTGAAACCCTGTCCCTAGGTCTGTTCTTTTCATTTTTATAAAGATAGGGGAGACATTACTATTACCATGCAACAGAACTGATAAGATTTGTAGGCTCTACTACATGAAATTAATACAGACTATGAATTGTTAAAGTACTGAATATTTTACCTTTAGTTATGCTTCATTTCTTTCATATTTCTTGTTATTAAAGTTTTAATTCTTTTTAGTCAATTTCACCACACAAAATTATTTTTTGAATTAAATTGCTAACGTTTCAAGACATTGAGGTCTCTTCCTCTAGAAGAGGGACTTTTAAAACCAAAAAAATACTAATTTGATTATTCTCTGTATTATCAAGCATTTTCTTTAAATGCATTTTGTATGCCATTTATAAGAGTCCAATGTTCAAAGCAGGTAAACTAACCAGTTTGAACATTAGATTACTGTGAATGATTACATTTTGTGTCATTCATTTTAGTCTAATGTTCAAACCAATTAGTTCTGTCTGCTTTGAACATTAGACTGCCATGAATGACATACAAAATACAATTAAGGAAAATGTTTGATAATACAGACAGTAACATATTTATTTGTTGTTGTTTTGAAGCCCATTAGCACTGAGAAAGAGACCTAAAGGTCTTGAAACGTTAGCAATTTAATCAAAAGAGTAATTTGGGGAGCTGAAATTGATTAAAAGAAAAGGAGTGAAACTATAGTAATAAGAAATTTGCAATTAAGCAGAAACGAAGATAAAAATTCAATACTTGAATAAAACATTGTCTGTATTTATTTCATGTGGCAGAGCACCTTACAATTTTTTATGTATTTTTGTTTTAGTACACTCACTTACAGAAAGAATGGATCCTGTTTCAGACAGAAGTCCATCTTCTTCCAAGTTGTGTAACTGGTGTGCTTTGAAACAACTGAGAAGCTGCATGGGATATACTATATTGGACTAGATATCTGCAACGAATCTCTCTCTCTTGCTTACATCTGAGGGAAGTTTTCCTTACTTTTACATTGGTATTGCTTTGTGTTTAATTATTTTAGTTTTTAATTTAGGAAGGGGTTTTCAAAACTGCTTATCTTGTCAGCATCTTCAGAAGGGCTGAAATAACTGCATATTTGATTTTCCTTTGTGGCTAAGAAACCACCAGGCTGTTTTGGGGCTGGGGAGGTTTACCTGTGTCTGACTTGGATGTCTGGATTTTTTCTGTTTGATTAGCAGGTATTTTCTCTGTCAAATTGTTGTGTAGGGCATCTTGCTGACAGGAAGGCACTCATCGCAGCGGTGGGTGAGAGCTTTTAGCTGATTGTGTTGTGAGGGCACAGTTTAGGCCCAACCCCTTCCCACCCCTCACCCCACTCACCCCTGAAATAGTTCCTTTATACCTGAGGTTCTGTCATCATTTCCTCAAGAGTGCAAGGTGCATACCACTGTCATATCCTCTCTAGCACACTGCACTGATGATATAAGCATACACATTGTATAATATATAAATTTCTATATAACAAACCAATCACACACGCACACACACACACACACAAAAACAAACAAACAAAAAAGTAGATAAACATGTGGGGAGTAGTGCAATGTAATGGCGTGGGGCAGCAGTCTTCCAGGAGTCTTTCTGGAGGCTGAGATTCTGCCCTATTTGTAGACAACTCTCTGCCCTGAGGGAGGAAGTTGCTCATCTTCAGGCCACACTGGACAGTAGAAAGGTAACCTTCCCCAGGCCACACTGGACGGTAAGAAGGGAAACCCCCATCCAGGGTGCACCAGAGCCACCACCACTACCTCAGAGGTTGCAAAGAAAGCACAGCAGTTGGACCACAGTGGGCTCAGGGAGGGTGAGGATGGTGGAACAGAGGCACACCCAATTAATTGTTCCACTCCACAATCTATACACATTCTGGGGAGCATAGCTCCCCATGGATGCACCCACAGAGAAGACTGATGACAACTGTCACAAGGGAGGCCCACAAGAAGGAGGCAGAGGACACCACAGGAAAGGAAGCAGCTCCTGGTGGGGGACTCAATTATTAGGGATAGAACTGGGGGGCAGGGAAAACTGAGTAGGGTGCCTGCCTGGTGCCATGGCTTGAGGGACAGGAGGCGCATCCTCAGGATCACGAGAACAGCTGCAAGGGAGTCTGAGCTGGACATCATTGTCCACCTAGGGACAAATGACTTGGCTCATCATGAGATCAGAGCAGTACAGGAGGACATTGTAGAGTTGGGGAGGGGCCTAAGACAAGTAGCACACACAGTATCCTTCTCAGAGGTTCTGCCTGTCAATGGCATGGGGAGGTGGAGGTAATTAGCACCATGCAGTTTAATGAATGGTTGAAAAATGGTGTGAAGCACAGGGGTTTAGCTTCACTGGGGACTGGGGTTCCACCTGGAGGGACACCAGCCTATACTGGCAGGATGGTCTGCATCTGTCCAGGAAGGAACAAGTCTTTGAGCAATCAGTTTAAATGCTTCATCGCAAGCTTTTAAACTAGTCAAAGGGGAGGCACTGATAAGCAGCAGGAAAATCCCAGCCTCCCTGCAAAACAGGGTACTAAATGAGAAAAGACCGAGGTAGAAAGGTCGGTGGGGATGCTGCAACAGAAGGTAAAGCCATCAAAAATGGAGAGCAATGAGTACCAATGCCCATAGTCTGGGTAACAAGCTTCCTGAATTAGTGGCCTTGATGGTGGAGGAACATCTGGATATCGTGGCAGTCACAGAAACATGGTACACACAAAACCATGACTGGGACGTAAACATACCAGGATACACTATCTACAGGAGGGACAGAGAGGGTAAAAGAGGAGGAGGAGTAGCTCTTTACATAACGGAAGGAATAAAAGAAACAGAACAAAAGGGTAAACAGGGAGGAGAAGAAGCACTGTGGGTAAATTTGGAGAAAGGCAATGGCACCACAATCCACACAGGGGTTAGATACAGACCTCTTCTCAGGGGAGGAAATAGACAAGGAAATGATAGAAAGTATACTTAGAATGGCAGAAAAGGGAAGATATTGCTGATGGGTGATCTGAATATGCCAGATGTTAACTGGAGTGCAGTTGCAGCAGCCACTTCAAACTGTGGGGTTATTCTAGATGCCCTACCGGGACATGCCTTAGACAACTAGTATTGGAACCCACTCGAAAGGAGCAATCTTAGACCTGGTCCTCTCAAATGGAGATGGAGAGAGGATCACAGATGTAGAAGTGGGTAGCCATCTGGGAACTAGCGACCATCGAACAGTATGGTTCATGATAAACACAGCAATAGAGTTAAGCCATACAAAGGCAAAAGTATTGGACTTCAGGAGGCTGACTTTGCAAAATGGGTGAGTGCCTAAGGAATGCACTAGCAAATGGGCAGGAAGGAGGGTGGAAGAACAATGGGAATAATAAAACTGCCATCACAGAGGTAACGAGCCTTGTGTGAAGCAAATAAACAAAACAAAACAATATAAGAAACCACTATGGTTCTCAAAGGAAGTGGCAGTGAAGGTTCAAGGGAAAAAGAAAGCATTCAGGAAGTACAAGGAATCACAGAAGGAGCAGGATAGAGAACTGTATCAGTTAAAGCAAAAGGAGGCTGGGAAGGCAGTCAGAAAAGCAAAGGCCCAAACTGAGGAAAATATAGCCAATTCAGTTAAGAAGGGGATAAAACCTTTATAGGTACATCAGGGAGTGAAGGAAGACCAAGGGAGGGATAGTGAGGCTTAATAAAGGGAGGGAGGGTGGGCAGAGGAGACTGTGAAAGGCAGAGATACTAAACAAATATTTTTGCTCAGTATTTACAAAGGAAGAGGGGAGGTACCTAAAACAAACAGTAGAAACACTCTGGATAAAGATTGATACCAGCCCGTTTACAGAAGAAAGAGTCCTGAAAGAACTCTTAAAACTGAAGGTGGACAAAGCAATGGAGCCTGATGGATTCATCCCAGAATTCTAAAAGAACTAAGGGTAGAACTAGTGACACCACTGACTACCCTTTTAACAATTCATGGGAGGATGGGGTGGTACCCGAGGACTGGAGGAGGGCAGATGTGAGTCCCTTCACAAAAGTGGGAGCAAGGCAGAAGCAGGAAACTACAGACCTGTTAGTTTAACCTCAGTGATAGGGAAAATGATGGAATCACTTCTGATGGAAAGAATTGTCGAGTATCTAGAGGCCAGAGGGGCACAGGACCCTAGGCAGCATGGATTCACAGTGGGAAGGTCATGCCAGACGAATCTGATAGATTTCTTTGTCTGGGTGACCAAAGTATAGATCAGGGAGGGGCTGTGACATGGCCTGCCTAGACTTTAGCAAGGCATTTGACACAGTCCCACACAAAGATTAATATACAAGTTAGCCAGCCTGGGAGTGGGTCCCAAGATGACAGCCTGGGTAAAGAATTGGCTGAAGGATAGGACACAGAGATTAATACTAAATGGAGTCCACTCAGAAGAAAGGGGCTACTAGTGGGTACCGCAGGGGTCAGTATTAGGACCGGTCCGCTTCATTGTCTTTATAAGCTACATTGCAGAGGGACTGGAAGGAAAAGTATGTCTCTTTGCAGATGACACAAAGATCTGCAACAGAGTTGATGCACAGGGTGGGGTGGAAAGGATGAGAAGGGACTTGGCAAGGTTAGAGGAATGGTCAAATGTATGGCAACTTAGATTAAATGCTAAGAAGTGCAAGGTAATGCACCTGGGAAACAAAACCCAGGGAAGAGTACACAATGGGGGTGAGATACTAACAACAACAAAATGGAAAGGGACCTGGGGTAGTCATATCAGATGACCTAAAGGTGGGCAAGCAATGTGAGAGGGCAGCAAGGAGGGCTGGGAGGATATTGGGATGCATAGGGAGAGGCATCACCAGTAGAAAACAGGAAGTTATTATCCTCTGTACAGACAGCTGGTGAGACCCCATCTGGAGTACTGCATGCAGTTCTGGAGTCCCAATCTCAAAAGACATAGACAGGATAGAAGCTGTCCAGAGGAGGGCAACTAAATGGTGCAGGGTCTGCACTGGAAGACATATGAAGAGAGACGAAAGGAGCTTAATAGGTATAGCCTTGAGGAAAGGAGGAGAGGGGGACATGATAGAAATGTTCAAGTACCTTAAGGGAATCAACAAAGTCCAAGAGGGTAGCATCTTTCGAAAAAGAGGTGCAGCAACAAGAGGGCACAATTTGAAGATGGGGGTGGCTGAGAGGTAATTTAAGGAAGTATTTTTCACAGAGAGGGTTGTGGATGCATGGAGACGGCCTTCGGAGGAGGTTGTGGAGTCAAAAACAGTGGTGGAATTCAAGCATGCATGGGACAGTCATAAGGCCATTCTAGGGGTGGGGTAGGAAGAAGTAGGCTGCTGGTTAACTGGGATCTGCAGCTTATGCAGTAGGTAGGGAATGGGCAGACTGGGTGGGCCAAGCGGTCCTTATCTGCCATCAAATTCCTATGTTTCTATGTATGTTTACCTCTGTGGCATGCATAGTACAAGAATGTACTGTGTTGAATTGGAACCAAGATATGCATGTGCAATGCATGCAGCAAGCAGCGGTCATTGCATGAAACTACCTCTGTAGCATATGTGCTGTAAGCATGTATTTTGTATTAAATTGAAATGAGTGCATGCATACAACAAACAAGTCGTCTTTGTATAGATGCATGCAATTAGCACATCTGTACCTGCATGCATATGGTACTCCTGTACCTCAATACAAATCTGCACACATGTGGCAAACTTATAGCTCAATACTAAATTTTTAACTTGATTTGCTTTTTATGTTGGCTCGCGACTTGTGCGCCAGCCAACATCTTGCGGTAGTAGCAGATTTGGAGGCATGGTCATTGTTGGGTGAATGCAGGGCATGCATCAGTAGGTGCATCGCTCATTCCCCAGTCAGGCAGCATGCAGGTGCCACATCAGCAATTTGGAATGTGGTCTCCAGATCTAACAAAGGTCCGCTGCAATGGAGAGAAGCTCTCATGAAGTGTGACCACAACACGCCTCCGGCGTGCACTCCAACACTGCCGCTGCCTGCTGTCAGAATGCTGATGGGGATCCCAACCCTTGGCATAATGACCCCCTCCCATTTAAAATGTATGCCACAGGGTGCCCAAACCCCTCGCCATCATGCGCCCATCCCAACAGTTTTTCTTTGCTGATGGGGGCCCAATCCCGTCGGCATAATGTCTCCCCCGCATTTGTTGTGTGCTGAGGGTACCAATCCCCTCAGCTTGTGTCCCCTTGAATGTGCAAGGAGTGCCCAATCCACCATCAGCTACTGCATCCCCCAAAAAAACACTTAGGTGGCACGCTGGGAGCCCACCCAGTGTGCCAAATGCCTGTAAAAAAAAAAAGTCCTGCAATGTTTTTTTTAAACATGTAACAAAGAAAATGGTCCCTCGTGGTCTCCTGCCCCTCCGAAACCCGTGCCCACCCTCTGCGCACCCTGCCTCCCACACCCCTTACCCCATACTTACCCTGAGTCCAGTGATTTCGTGGTTACTGCATGAAAACACCTTTTGTGACTGATTAACAAAATGACAGTGCCACTGTTCATGAGGGGCTCTCCAAAAGCCTATGTTGCAAATTTGGTGGAAAAAATAAAAAATGGCTGTTTTACGAGTGTGTGTTGCACAGTTTCCAGGCACGTCATAATTTCATGAATTTGTAATATTTTCACTCAGATTTTCAACATTGGCATTTTTCCACATTCCTCATGAACAGTATAGCTGTCATTTTACATATTCTGGCCAAATGTGTTTTTGCACATCCGTGCAGAATAGAGTGGTCACTGTGCAAAATCAGTTTTTGGGACAGTTTCAGGAAATGACAGTGACACTGTTCATGAGCACAAGTCCTAAAATGCCTGTGTTGAAAATTTGGTGACAAAATTCCATAAAATGACTGTGTTACAAGCGTGTTGCGCGAGTTTCCACACACCCTTGTAAGTTCGTAAATTTGTAATATTTTCATGCCAGATTTTCAACACTGGCATTTGTTCACACTCCTTATGAACAGTACAGCTGTCATTTTCACATCCTGCCCTAAATGTGTTTTTGCACCTGTGGCACACAATGGCATAGTCACTGTGCGAAATCAACATTTCGGACCATTAACAGAATCACAGTGCCACTGTTCATGAGTGGAGGTCCCAAAATACTAAAATACTAAAATGCCAGCAGAATAGGCCTAACGGTCTTCGTGTCTGCTTTCGTTTGGTCAGTCCCAACCTGGGTGCTGACCTTGCTGTCCCCTCGCCTTCTCTGGCTTCTTCCTTCCCAGTTCTGGATATTCTTGCTGCATTGGATTTTGCTTCCAGAACCCTTCCCCTGTACCTGTCCCACCCTCTTGAACCCCTCCACTGTCTCTGCCTCCACCAGCCCCTAGGCAGTGCATTCCATGGCTCCACCACCCTCTCAGTGAAGTAGCACCTCCTCCTTTCTCCCTGAATCTTCCCCTCCAGCTTCCAGCCATGCCCTCTAGTGGCCCCTTCCTCCTTCCTTCAAGCACCCCAACTGTTCCTCCCCTATTTACCCTCTTCATGTACCTAAAGACCTCTATCATGTCCCCCGGTCCCTTCTCTTCCAATGTGTACATATTTAGCTCTTCGAGCCTCTCCTCATAGGTCCTGTCTCCCAAGCCCCAAATCATTTTGGTTGCCCTCCTCTGGACCCTCTCCAGGAGGTTAATGTCCGCTTTAGTGTGGCCTCCAAACTGGACGCAGTACTCAAGGTGCGGCCTCACCAAGCAAGTTATAAAAGGGAGTATCACTTCCTCCTTCTGGAGGTGATCCCCTAGCGATGCATCCCAGCATCCTGTTGGCCTTGGCTGCTGCCCTCCTACAAGTCTCAGAGTTGTTCATCTTGACATCCACCACCACCCCAGGTCCCTCTCAGCCATCGAGACTTGTAGCATTCCCCCAGGGTGACACTTGACCTGGGTTTCTGGCCCCCAGGTGGAGTACCTTGCATTTCCCTGCATTGAACCTCAGCTTCCACTTTCTAGACCATCTTCCAGAGCCTCCAGGTCCCCTGTAGGGCCACCCTCCTCCTCCCCATCCACCACCGCCCCCAGTTTCGAGTCATCTGCAAAGAGACTCATCTCACTCCTGATTCCTGTCCTTATGTCAGATACGTGAGGCTGAACAGAAGGGGCCCATGGACTAATCCCTGTGGGACCCCACTAATGACCCTCCTTGGGGATGAGACTATCCCATCAACCACGACCCTCTGGGTCCGGTCCTGGAGCCAATTGCCTATCCATCTGATCATCTGGTTCCCCACCCCCATTTCTCCTAGCTTATCCAACAGGCCCATGTGAGGAACAGAGTCAAATGCCTTGCTGAAGTCCAGAAAGAGGACATCTACTGGTCTACCCAGGTCCAAGGCACTTGTCACCCAGTCATAGAACTCCACCAGGTTTGTCTGACATGATTTCCCGGATGAATCCATGCTGTCTATCGTCCAGGCACCCTGACTTATCCAGGTCCCCCCAGCCTCTCCTTGACAATGCCCTCCATCACCTTGCCCACCACCGAGGTCAGGCTGACAGGCCTGTAGTTCCCTGCCACCTCCCTTGATCCCCCTTGTGATAGGCACTATATGCGCACCTTCCAGTCTTGGGGCACCCACCCTGTCCTCAGAGAGATGGTGAAAAGCTCTGCCAGGGGCTTTGCCAGGACATCTGCAAGTTCCTTCAGCACTCTGGGATGTAATTTATCTGGCCCCGTGCTTTCTCTCCGTCTTAAGGGAGCTGAGGGCTTCCCTCACTCTCTCAGCTGTGATTTCCACTTCCGGTACCCTTCTCCCTGCTTAGCCCTCCCCCACCTGCCAGTGATGCCTCCCCTCCCCAGACCTGCCGATCGGTAAGGGTCCCCCTCCTCAGTATCTCCATCTCCTCCCATGTATGATGCAGCACCCCATTTTCCCTGGTGAAAACTGAGGTGAAGTACTCATTTAGTACCTCAGCCTGCTCCTCGGGTCTTGTGCCCATCTCTCCCTGATTTAATCCTGCTAATCTGCCCCTTCACCTTCGTTTTTCCCCAATGTATCTAAGAACCCTTTGTTCCCTCTCTAATTTCCCTGGCCAGGTTCTGCTCCTTCCTTGCCTTAGCCGCCCTCACCACTCTAGTGGCCCTTCTAGCCATCGGCTCATACTCCCCTCAATCCCTTTCACTCCTTGAGCACTTTGAATTGCTTATAGGCTGCTTTCTTTCCCCGCACCACCTCCTGGACCTCCCTGGTCCACCAACAGGGTTTTGGGCCCTACCGCATTTTCGTCTTATCTTGCACAGGTGCTGGTAGCATCCTGCACCCCTCTCCTGATGATTTCCCACCTACTATCAGCATCCATGTCTGACCCAATCCCATCCAAATGCTCCTTAAGGATCCTTCCCATTTCCTTAAAATCCGCCCCTGAAGTCGGTTACTTCCGTCTTTTGCAGCCTTCTACCCTCCTAGGTCCAGGCAGAACCAGACTGTGGCATGGTCACTCCCGCCAATGGGTCCCTTACCTCCAGGCCCCAATCTGGTCACTGTCTGCCAGGACCACATCCAGTACCGTGCCTCCCTGGTCGGTTCCCTCACCTGCTGAGTTAGGAACGCGTCTTGAAAGACATCCAACAACCTCTGTTCCCTGGTCATAGAGGATGTCATAGTCTCCCAGTCTGTTCCTGGCATGTTTAAGTCCCCAACACCACCACTGCCTCTGCCCAGTCTGCAGTGTCTCCTAACATCTGCCACCAGACTGCTCTCCAGCTCCTCCGCCAGGGCAGGGGTCTATACACCAGTCCTATTTTTACTCTCTTGCACCCCTTGTTATCAAGGTGACCCAATCGCCTCCACGGTTCCCTCCGCCTCCTCTACTCCCCTATGCCAATGCAGTTTTGACTATCATTGCTACCCTCCTCCTTCCCTCCCCTGTCCTTCCTGAACATAGTGTATCCTCCAGGTTCAGGTCCCAGTCATGTCTTGCAGTGGCCCAAGTCTCAGTGACCACTGCCACATCCACTGCTCCCTCAGTTAGCATCGCCTGAGCTCAGGCATTTTATTGCCCAAGCTCCTGGCATTTAGCAGGACTACCTTCCACCCTTTCCCTATAGTTCCATTTCCTGCTCATGTTCCCATGGGATTCTGTTTTCTCTGGTCTGCACTTTGCCAGTTGGCCTTCTCCTGCAATCCTCCTGGTCCCCAGGGAGGTGGAGACAGAGTCCCTCCTTTATCGGCACCCTCTTGACAGCCTTTTCTCCCATCCCACCCCTTCACAAGTTTAAACCCCACTTTTCACCAATGAACCCTCTAATATCAACTTAAGGATTCCTTCCCTCCAAATTGAGATGTAGTCTATCTCTAGCATACAGCTCCTATCCTCCCAGGTCTCCTCCAATCCCCATCAACCCATACCCTCTGGCCTCACACCACTCCTGAGCCACTGGTTTATCTCCTAATCTTCCTTTGTGTTCCCCACTAGCCCTTGGCACTGGCAGGATTTCTGAGAAGGAAACTGTGCATCCTGTGTCATGACAGACCCCTGGCGAGCTCCCTGAATCTTGCCTGTATCTCTAGCTCACTATTTCCCTCAATGTCATTTGTACCCAGGTGGACCAGTATGTCTGGGAAACCCCACAATCCTTGCCAGCTGATATACTCGTGCTTTGCCCTGTGCACTGTTAGTCCAGGGAAGCATCTTGTTCTAACTGGCCAGGCTTCTCCTCCCTATCCCATTTGATACCCTGATCATAGAACCCAGCAGGAGCACTCTGACCACTCCTTTTCCTCTGTTTCCCCTTCATGTCCCTCATCCTTTCTACAGGCCCCTTCACCCAGCTGGCTCCGTGTTCCTCCCTTTCTGGGTGCCACATGCCACCCTCCTCTCCAATCCTATGCCTCTCCTCCTCCTGAGTATCCTTCTGTTCCTTGCATCCCCCTCACTGCTCACAACTGGTCCTTTCTCCCATCTGCTAAACTAGCCTGGCTCATCCTCCCTTCCTTCCTGTCTCCATTTAGTTCCTCCTTGCTAGTTGTGCTCCCTGGCCTAAACCCTCAGCTCCCTTTACTGAATCCTCCTTGTACTTCTGGTCCTTCTCCTTACCTTTCCTCCCAACTGGTCCTTCTCCTTGCGCTTTCCTCCTCTTCCCCTGCCCCTCCTGCTCTGATTCACTGCTCCCCCATTCTCCTGCATTCCAGGTCCCCCCTGTTCTTCCTGCTATCTGGCCCCTGCCTCCTGCCTCCCACTTCCTTTCCATCTCTAACTACCCTGTCATGGCTACATCACCCCCTCATCCTTGAGCAGAAGAAGAGAATTGAAGCGGTTACTGAGTGTAAGGTCTGATCCACTTCCCGCCTTTGCTTCCTTCTGTCCAGCCCTGGCCATCTGCCCACTTCCCTGAGAATGTTGTCCGTCCTCCCTTGTGAGGGCTCCCAGTTACCTGCCTGCTTCCTTGGTAGTGTCCTTGGACCCCTCTGCCAGGTTCCCTATGTGACCCCTGAGTATTCTCCTGTTCTCCTTACCTATGCCCCACCCCAGTGCTTGGTGCAACCCTGTGGGAGATTCCCAGCCACCTTCTCAAACCATACCACCCCCTCCCCCAGCTTTCTCCTAATCCCGAACTCCTCCCTAAGCTGTGCTAGCTGGTAGCACACTGAGCAACCACCGAACTTCCAAGCCCAGTCCAGTATCATGGCTGCTCCACACCCTGTGCACCCCACCACCCTCCCAAAGATGCCGGCCCTAATGATGTGTGGTTCCATCCCCTTCCAAATAGGTTTCCTTGGGTGAGCCACCGGTTCCCCCTATTCCAAGATACCCCTACTGCCTAATCAGGTCACCCACTAATCTTACAGACAGTCCCACTGTACACCAGTAACCCTGTTACTAGGTGCAGTACAACACATTAAACTTATAAGGAAATGAACAACTCCCAAAGCTCCTCTCTCCCAGCCTTTAAATCCTACCCCAGTGGCTAGAACTACATGAGCTGCACCTGCAGCCTTTTCTCCAATTGCAGGGCAGGTGTTCCCTATAAATTCGCAGACTTCTGGGGAGGAAGGGTGGGGAGGGTGGGTCTCGGCAGACACCTGACTCGAGAGAGAGTGTATCAGCCCTGTGTCTCCTCCAAGCCCAGCAGCCAAAGAACTAGGCCCAAGCAAATCCCACCAAATAAGTTTTAAATAAGAAGAAATAGGCCTCTACCAGCGCAGCCTGTTACACAGTGAAACATCCACAAAATGAGCCCCACTTACAGTCACCAAATCAGTTTACAAACATCCAACAGCACCCAAAACAATACCCTGCTAGCCCTTAGAAGTAAGAAAGAAAAGAACTAACCTACCAAGTAAAATCCACAAGAACCCTGTGAAAACAACAGCAGCTACTGTCCTGGAACACAACTGATCCTGTCCCTTCCAAAATGCCTATGTTAAAGATGTGGTTAAAAATAATTGGATTACCGACATGTGTTGCATAGTTTCTATGCATGCTCATAACTTCACCAATTTTCCACATTTTCACTCCAGATTTCACCGTTGCCATTTTTTACATCTCCTCATGAACAATACAGTTGTCATTTTCCACATACAGCCCAACATGTGTTTTCATTCTGTGTCACCAAATGGCATAGCCGCTGTGGAAAACCACCTTTCAGCTAACAAACTGATAGTGCCGCTATTCATGAGGTGGGCTCACAAAAGCCCATGTTGAAAATTTGGGTGAAAATACCAACTACGCCCTCGGTGTTAGGGTTTCCAACTGTAGCACCTCACCCTGTAGAGACTGACAGGCATCAGGTGTGTGACTTGGGATCATCGGCTGTAATGCTCACGCCATTCCACCCCACCCCACCCTGCAATCAGTGACAGGCATCTTGGTGTGTCTTGCACTATTCAGCCACAAAGTTCACCCCATTCTCCTATACTGCACCCACCTCAGTGTATTTCCTTATGGAATGGGTAAGTATAATGCCCAAGGACCCCAAAGCACACCACAACACTTGTCAGTGTCTACAGGGTAGGTGAGGTGAAATGGCATGAGCGTTTATAGCTGATGACCCAAAGGCACACCCCAATGCCTGTTGGTCTCTACAGGGTGGGGTGGGGCTGCGCCATTTTAATACTTTACTGCCATTCCTATTATGTGTCTCTAACTCCGCACTACCAATGCCAATGCCAGCAAGACAACATTCGGCATTGACAAATGCTTGTTTAACTTGTTTTGCTTCCCATCTCAATGGGTCTAGTATGGTTGCCTGGCATTAAGTTTTCCCAACCCTGTATTGCCCGCGATCTGTTTCCCGCAATGCAATTTGCCGATGCAGTCTTTTCCTGATTATTCTTTGCTCAACTGTCAGATATGTTAATATGTACTGGAAGCCTGGTTGTTACAATATGCAGACTCAGTAATTAATCAACTGTCAGACGTAAGATGTGGCACACATCTCTGAGCCCTCTTCCGTGTTTTATATCATGCTGGCACAATCATTATAGCTCAGCAGAACTCAGCACACAGATGGCATAGTGAAAGTAAGACGCCAGATTGTTGTTGTATGAGGCAGCACAGCTAAAAATTTTTTTAGCTGTGCTACCTGTTGTATGTAAGGCTTGGCATCTACCTGTGTATTAAACTTATGCCTGTTTCAACGCTTATCCACAGTGTGCTGAGTTTTGCCTTTTGAATCACAAGTTCCAACCTCGAGCACCTGTTTAATCGGAGGAGCTGTTTTTGCCGTCTATTTACAATCAATTATAGCACAGGAGCAGGCAACCTGTAATTACAACCAATTAAATTAATGGCAGACATTTTGTTCTCCTGGCTCTAGCTACAGTTTACTTTTTTCACCATGGCTTCTGCAGAACCCATTGTATGTCAGGTAGTTGCATCTAAGAGAGACATGACAAGCTGTGCATTGATGGATTCCTTTATGTGAAATATTGAAGTCGTGGAGACATTTGGTACTGGTGCTATCAACAAGGAAGTCACTTTGTTGTCATAGCAGGGCATCTAAGGTGCTTGTTAGGGGCAGCACCATCTTAGAAGCACAGCACCACACTGTCTTTTGCCGGATGCTAATGAATTCTATGTTGCTAATGCGATGTCATCACTTAAGTCAAGAGCGATCTCACACATGACTCTCTGCACAGCTTATTCAAACTGAGCTGGCAAAGGTGTCAGCAGATTGTCTGGATTCTGATTGCCATCGATGTGTTGTATATCCCAGCAGGGTTCTCATCGCTGCTCCATATTGAACATTTGTTCTGTTATGTCAGCCTCATATGTCAGCCTCATTCCTGTGACACAAGCAGGAATCACACTGATGTGCAAATACTGCAGCATTCCATAGAAAAAAGCATCGGCGTGTTTAATTTACACGTTTGCCGATTTCACTATTCTAAATGCCTATTGGTGTAATGTCAGGAAATGTCAAGTGGGCTTATTTAGCGTGAATGCCTATGACGGATAGTGGTGTCGGTTTATTTGCGGTCAGGCAACATCATGCCAGGCAACTGTACTGATCCAACCCTAGCAGACATACTACCATCAGAAATGAATAATGAAAACTAATAGCTAATAATGTGGGCTCATCCACATGCATGTTGAGTATAGTTGAAAACAATGTGAGGCTGGAACAAGCTGGTAATGCTACAATAAAATGGCTGTCAAGTGATGCCATGTTCTAGTTCAGTAGGCCTGGTCACAGGTGGATTGAGAACAAGGCTTAACATACATAAGCCGTGATATGTTGAAGGCTTTCCAGTTTTGATTTCCTATCACTGTCTCACTATGTGTTTCAAGCCTCATTTTCAAACCACCAAGTAAGCTCTAGGAAAGATTTTATATCAGTGAGCCAGGTTACCTTAAAAATGTAAGGGGCAACAGATGGGGTAATTACAATAGGTACTTTTGCACCATTATGATCTGGCTGTAGTCATCCTCAAGCAAAATAAATGAACTGTGACTGTAACACGTTACCACTATTTTTAAATTCACCCTGATAATATGGAACCAATTGTTCTTACCTGTTCCAAAGAAAAAGGCATGCTGTGCATTCCAGATCTCCTGGGTACTACCTAGATAAGAAAAGGTTTTCAGGAAAACACAAATGACATAAAAGTAAAGGGTGACTAATTTTATAATTGTTGAAATAAGCAATTAGATATTTGTCTAACTGGTCTATAAGTGTGGATGTTAAGCCGCACCTCTTTCAGCTACTAGCCTGAGTTCCTGGCTCCCGAGTCATTTACAAAACACAGGTGTCCAGTGCTACAGTGCAGTGTGGTGCTGCTGGTTAGCTCTTGTTAGTCAAGCTTTTGAGACATCCTGAAGGTTGTTAAACTAGTAAAAGTACTATCAATGCCAAACATCTTGCAAGTGCCAAAACCTCAGGAAGCAATTGCTGCCAGTGACCAGCGATAACATGCCATATTGCTATGCAAGTGACCTGGGATCAGGAAAGACTCAGGTGCTCAGAAGCATAGAGGATTGGTGGGGCATTCTTCAGACAAAGCAATGCTTGAATTGACTGGGGAGCTTACTGTATTATCAGAGGAGGGTTGCTTCCTCGGCACTTGGCAACAATTAGTCTGTGTACCACCATGGGGTGGATGGTGAGTCAGAGGTCATGGGAGAAAAATGGGAAAATGTATCAGCCATCTAGATGGTGGCTACCAACACTCTTAGAACCCCATGCTGTACAGACTCCCACACTTCCAAAATGGGACTGGGAGAATAGCCTAGAGGTTAGAGTAAGGAGCTGTGAATGTGTTTTGTAGTCTGCAGACCTGGATTTGATTCCTACAACCTCCACTTGCATATTCTGTGAGTCTGAGAATGTTATTTAACCTCTGCAGTGCTCCCAGTCACCCATGTAAATGGGCCTTGCACCCAATGGGCCTTACCTTGTTACCAAAGAATAAAAAATTAAAGAGTGGTAGGTGATAAGGAAGCTTTGTATTGGAGCGTAGTTTGTTTCCTAGGACAGTGCTATCTTTTAGATGGCAACATGATCAGAGGAGGCAGAGACTGACCACATGCATGATGATGAAAGAACATTAGGAAGCCAGCAAGATATAAAGCACCCTCACATACAAGCAGCCTTCACATGAGAGTCACTAGAGCAGGACTGTGGCATCTGCAGGTGTATCCACAGGAAGACCACAGTAGATTCTAACTATTGGAGGGGGAGGCTATAGGAAGTGGATGAGATACTGAGGTGGGCTGCAATCCAGCAGTAAGGAAAGACAAACTGTGCAAAGCAAGAAGCAGAAAGAAGAGACAACACGGAAGGAAGAAAATACAGTTGAACTATGCTAGGTGCAAAAGTGCTTAAGACTAGGAGGAAGTGTAAATTGAAATTGTGGAGTCCTAATGACATCCCATCTTGGGTTCTTCCACAAAGCATCAAAAGAGGTGACTGGATCTGCAGAGATGGCATACAATAAAATCTGTTCTGGGTCACTGTTACCCAAACAAACAAAAAGGAATGCAGGGAGAACACTGTGGTGGGATGTGAGAGGAATGCAGGGCTGGGGAGAGTGGTGAATGGGAGGATGTTCTGGGAGTTTAGCCACTGCCTGAGTTCCAAGAGGATTGAGGCCATGAGGGCATAGCTGGTGGCAACAAGGGCAGAAACATGTTGCTAGATGGTGGGTGGCTGCAGTTGGTGGGGCTGTTGGATGCTGTTGCTGCAGGTACTATAAAGGCCAATTTAGGCCATAGCTGGTGGTTGGTCAGTGGTGGTGGTGGGGAGAGGTAAAGAGGATAGGTAAAGCCTATGGAATCTGGGCTTTGCACTAGCAACAGGTATGCAACATTGTGGACAGAGGAGTCCCAGGTGATCCTCTCAGTGAAGGATGGGTCCCGCATGCTCAATAGGTAGGCACTTTGGAGGAAGACGGGCAAAAGATGGTGGAGGGACACAAACAGGGTAAAAGGAAGGTACTTATAGTTGGTACTTCTGTTGGATGTTGGGGAAAAGGCGGTGGTTCTTATAATATAATTCCTCTTGAATATGCAATTTGAGGCTCACAATCTCTGCCCATGCTGCCCAAGATACCCAGAGGCAGTGGCCTAATCATTCACTGAGGTGAAACCAGTTGCTGGCGCACTGTTAAAATATTTATCTGAGTCAAGTTCCGAAAAAATATTAACAAATCAAGGTGCCAGTTTCATGTCAGGGTTAATGAGTAGTTTGTTAGAGAAGTGTGGGATAAAGCAGCTCAAATCCCATACCATCCACAAACTAATGGTCTGGTGAAGTAATTTAATTCAACCCTTAAGACCATGTTAAGGACTTTTGCTAACCAGCACAGAAGGGATTAGGACAAATATTTGCCTCATCTCTTATTTGCATACAGGAAAGCCCACAGGAGTGCACAGTGTTCTCAGCTTTTGAGCTTCTGTTTGGCCGTGGATGAAGGGGCCTCTAGATTTGGTTCAGAATGAATGGGAGGTAATCGTGCCTCTCAAGGAAGTCTGTTGTAAAGTATGTCCCTGAATTTCAGGACCTGCCTTAAGGAGCACATGTGGCTTGCTCAAGAGCATTTGGCCATCTAGCAACAGTTTAAAAAGTCTGGTGTAACCACGGAGACCCAATCCAAAAATATAAGGTGAGATAGCAAGTGATGGCACTCCCTCCTGTCTGACAAAATAAACTACAGGCAGCATGGGAGGGCCAATCCAATGTCAATACATGATAAAGCTAACTGGCAGAAAATGCAGGCAAAAGGTGTATCATGTTAACATGCTGAAGCCCTACTATGACAAAAAACAAAAATAATAAATTGGCCATTGTTGTGTACAGCTCCCCAGAAGAGAAAACTAAAGCTAATTCACTGGTGGACCTGGTCAGAGAGGCCCAGGTCAGATCCTCCATGGACAACCTCACCCTCTCCAAACAACTGACACTAGCCCAGGTCCAAAGATTCAGGGTGTGCGGGAAAATTTGAGGACATGTTCACAGGAAAACCAGGGTACACCATGCTGACCCAACACCACGTGGATACTGGAACCCAGGTACCCCAAAACAGTCTCCTACAGGGACCCAAGCAGATTAAACAGATCGTAATAAAGAAGCTCAAGGAAATGCTAAAACTTAAAGTAATTCAAAATTCAGTAGCTTCTGGGCCTTGTCCTTACTATTGATCCACAAAAAGAATGGTACCACATGATTCTGTGTTGACTATTGGAGGCTTAATAGCTGCACGAAGTCAGACACCTATCCCATGCCCAAAACAAATGATATCCTAAAGCAACTGGGTGGAGCCAAGTAACTAACCACAATAGACCTAACAAAGGGCTACTGGCAGGTACCTCTGACCCCTGCAGCCAGGAAAAATCAGTTTGGTCACTCCATTTGACCTATATAAATTCATGGTAATGCCATTTAAAACAAAAATGCACCTGCAACCTTCCAACGGCTTGTGAATCGCATTCTGTCTGGGGCAGGTAAGTTTGCACTGGTGTATATGAATAACAAAGCCATATACAACCAGACCTGGGAGGAGAACATCAAAATGTGCAGAACATGTTCCGCAGGATAAAAAATGCAGGTCTGACAGTCAAGGCAAAAGTGCCAGATAGATATGGCAAAAGTGTCCTACCTTGGGCACCAGGGAAGTAGCAAATACATCTGCCCGGAGCATGCCAAGGTCAATGCCATCCTGACCTGGCCCACTCCTACCACCAAAAAACAGGTAAGAGACTTTCTGAAAACAGCAGGCAACTACTGGAGGTGTGTTCTCGCTATAGTGATGGTGCAGTGGACAGAGGGCTGCGAGGTCACTTTAAAAGCTATAAAAGGCCTTATGGGCCAGCTGTATTGGCCAGCACCAATTACAGTCTAAAGTTCATTGTCCATGTGGATGCCCCAGACCTAAACCAAGTTACCCAGCAGGGGAGGAGTACCCAGTCACATTCCTCAGCCAGCGTCTTCTGCTCAGGAGGATGCCTTGCCACAATCAAAAGAGTGCTTAAAAATAGTGTGGGCCCTTCAAAAGCTGAAGCCTTACCTCTACAAAAAATTACTGCAGTCACAGATCATAATCCTCTAATCTGGCTTCATAAATTAAGCAGGAAAAATAAAAAACTAGTACACTGGAGCTTGGTACTGCAGGCATGCAACATGACCATCCAACATCACAGTGGTAAACAAATTGCCAATGGGCTATCTAGGCAGGTCTAATAGCATAGCTAAATACTTTAGGCACTTCCCAGCAGTTGCATAAATGGCTGTGTCACTTGGGGTGGTCCAAGGGCATGCCTTCATCACCTGGGGAGGATGTGACAAAAATGAGAAGAAAGGAGTTAATGACTTGGATTTTTGACTGGTATTTTTAGCAGTCTAAACACACACACACACTGGGATTCCACTGTCACAAAATCCAAATAAAGGCTGAGTAATAAATCTCAGACACAGTAATCAAGAAGGGGTGGACTATACACACAGACTCACATAGCTTAAAAGGATTGGATCACTCAAATATAAACTAAAGGTAAAAATAAGTATAATTGAATGCTAATAGGTGCTCAGTCTAATTAAAAAAAATAAATACAAACATGGTAAATAGTTGGTGCATTCAAAGGGGAACAAGAATCACCTAACCTCAAGAGAGAATATAAGATGCTAAAAACAGTTGTAGGAGTTGCTCTTGAAGTTGCTGGGAAGTTACATCCAAGAGGTCAAGCTTGAAGCCTACTTTTCTAGCTATGCAGATAGCATAGGGTCCAGTTTGTCTTTATGACTAGGAAAGGGTAAGCATATCTCAGTAATAGCCTTTTCTTTGTCATCTGTTATTTAAAAACATTTGTTTACTTTTCTTGTAACAGTGTTATTCTGTTGTGTTAAATGTATATATACTGTAATGAAACTTTGGTCCTTCTGTTAGGTAAAGAGCTGTTTATTTACACAACAGTTGTGTCTGTGATATGAATTATTTCTAAGGCATTGTATGGTTTCCACTGGCTGAGGCAAAACCCTGTTTAGCATTTGCCACCCAATAGGCACACTACCAGGCTTTAATCTGTGCAATTGACCTCCCAGTTCTGTGCAAGTAAAATTAGATGCTAGGTGAACCCAGCTGGTGGCAGCAATACCCAAAGACAGACACGTCTCTAAAAGCTGCTACGGCCCAAAGAAAGAGGTAGGTTGTCATAGTGGCCTTGATGGAAGAGGGATGCCTGTATATTGTGAGTCACAGAAACATGGTACACAGAGAACCATGACTGGAATGTTAACATACAGAGTCTACAGGAGAGACAGGGAGGGTAGAGAGGAGGAGGAGTAGCTCTCACATAAAGGAAGGATCAAAACAATGGAACTAAAGGGTAAAGGGAGGGAGGAGGCACTGTGGGTCACTGTGGAGACAGGAAATAGCACCACAATCCACATGGGTGTTGTATATAGACCCCATCTCAGGGAGAGAAATGGACAAGGAAATTATAGAAGGCATCCTTGGGATCACAGAAAAGTGGAGATATTGTTGATGGGGGACCTGAATATGCCAGATGTTAACTGGAGCATATTTGCTACAGCCACATCCAAAAGCAGGGTCATTCGATGCCCTACAGGGACATGCCTCAGACAGCTAGCGTTGGAACCCACTCTGGAGGGAGCAATCTTAGACCTGGTACTCTCAAATGGGGATATAGAGAGGATCTCAAATGTAGAAGTGGGTAGCTATTTGGGAACAAGTAACCACCAAATAGTGTGGTTCATGATAAACTGAGCTGCAGAGTCAAGCCATCACAAAAGTGAGGGTACTGAACTTTAGGAAGGCTGACTTTGGCAAAATAGGAGAGTGTATCAGAAAAGCACTAGCAAATGGGCAAGAAGGAGGTGTGAAGGAACAATGGGAAACATCAAAACAGCAATCACAGAGGCAACAAGCCTTTGTGTGAAGCAAATAAATCAAAATGAAGGAAAAAACACTATCGTTCTGAAAAGAGGTGGCTGGGAAGGTTAGGGAGAAAAGATAGTATTCAGGAAGTATAAAGAAACACAGAAGAAGCAGGACAGAGAACTGTACCAGTTAAAGCAGAAGGAAGCTGGGAAGGCAGTCAAAATAGCAAAGGCCCAAGATGAGAAAAAAGAATAACGACTTGGTTCTGAAGGAAATTACACCTTTATATGTACATTAGGGAGAAGGAAGATCAAATAATGGGATAGTGAGGCTTAATAAAGGGGAAGGTGGGTGGGCAGAATGACAGTGAAAAAGCAGGGATACTGAATGCATACTTGATCAGTATTCACAAATGAAGAGGAGGGAGACCTAGTCCAATCAATAGAAGCACTCTGGATAGGGAGGGTTAATAGCAGTCCATTCACAAAGAAAGGGTTCTGAAAGAACTCTTAAAACTGAAAGTGGACAAAGCAATGGGCCCTGATGGCTTTCACTACAGAATTCTAAAAGAGCTAAGGGGAGAACTACTGACACTTCCGACTACCCTTTTAACAAATCATGGAGGATGGTGTGGAACCTAAGACTGAGGAGGGCAGATGAAATTCCCTTTACAAAAGTGGGAGCAAAGCAGAGGCAGGAAACTACAGACCTGTTAGTTTGACCTCAGTGGTAGGGAAGATAATGGAATCACTTCTGAAAGAAAGAATTGTTGAGTACCTACAGGCCAGCAGAGCACAGGACCCAAAGCAGCATGGATTCACAGTGGGAAGGTCATGTCAGATGAATTTAATAGATTTCTTTGACTGGGTGACCAAAGTAGTCGTCGGGAGGGTTGTGGATATGGCTACCTAGACTTTAACAAGGCATTTGACACAGTACCACACAAAAGATTAATAAACAAGTTAGCCACTGGGAGTGGGTCCCAGGGTGGTAGTCTGGTAAAAGTTGGCTTGACAACAGGACACAGAGGGTAATAGTAAATGGAGTCCTCTGAAAACAGGGCAGTTACTAGTGGGTACCGAGGTTCAGAACTGGTCTGGTCCTTTTAATGTCTTTATAAGTGACATTGCGGAGGATTGAAGAAAAATGTGCCTTTTGAAGACAACACAGAGATTTGCAACAGGGTTGATACACTGGGGGTGCTGGAAAGGATGAGAAGAGACTTGGCAAGGTTGGAGGAATTTTTAAAAGTATGGCAGCATAGATTCAATGAAAAAGAAGTGCAAAGTAATGCACCTGGGAAACAAAACACTGGGGAAGAGTGCATAATGAGGCGGAGGTACTAACAACAACAAAATGGAAAGAGACCTGGGGTAGCATATATAAGATGACCTAAAGGTAAGAAAGCAATGTGAGAAGGCAGTAAGGAGGGTTGGGGGATACTGGGATGCACAGGAAGAGGCATCACCAGTAGAAAACAGGAAGTTGTTATCCTCTGTACAGACAATTGGTGAGTCCCCATCTGGAGTAGTGCAGATCTGGAGACCCCATCTCCACAAGGACACAGACAGGATGGAGGCAGTCTAGAGGAGGGCAACTAAAATGGTGCAGGGTCTGAACCAGAAGCCATAAGTAGAGAGACTAAAGCAGCTTAACATTTATACTCGAGGAAAAGAGGGAGAAGGGGGACAGTATTGAAACTTTCAAGTACCTCAAGGAATCAACAAAGTCCAGGAGGGTAGTATCCTTCAGAAAAGAGATGTGTAACAGCAAGGGAGCACAATTTTAAGATAGAGGAGGGATGACTGGGGCAATTTGATGAAGTATTTTTCATGGAGAGGTGACGATTGAACGGCCTTCTGAGGAGGTTGTGGATCAAAACAGTGGGGGAATTTAATAATGCATGGGACAGACATAAGGTAATTTTGGTGGGTGGTAGAAAGAAGTAGGCTGTTGATTAACTAGGATCTGCAGCTTATCCAATAGGTAGGAAATGGGCAGATTGGGTGTGCCAAGTTGTCTTATCTGCCATCAAAGTCTATGTTTCTATGTTTCTATTAATAATTATAAAAGTGCGTGGAAACCAGTTGCGCACTTGGCTTTGAGTGGTTTGGTAGCATGTACAAGCATGGTCTCTTGTGGTGTGGTCTGATGATCACAAGTGGACAATCGGACAGATCTCATGGGGGACCTGCAGACATTACACACACACACACACACACACATACACACACACCTGTTCTTCTGGTGGGTCGGCACAATCCTGAGATGCAATTTGCATGTCAGCACAGCTAGGTTCCAGGTATCAAGGCCCTTGGAGGAGGCAGAACTTACAGACCTGAACAAGCAAGATAACAGAAAGCCTTACTATCGATATAGTGAGGTCTCAGTCTGTTTTACAAAGCTAGTATTCAGTTATCAGCCATGCAATCCCAATTTTCAGCCAAGCACCACTCAGGAAATTTATAGTAGTACCTGACAATTAAAAAGATAAACTTCCACAGTATACTGTTGCTTACAAGCATTTGCTGCCATTTGATCTAATAATAGTGTAGTTCATAGATCTAAGGACTTTGATTCCGAGTCATATTAATTTCAGTCACCACTAGGCTGTACAACAATATAAACACAACAGCAGATATTCATGTACTGTACAAAAGTGTTATGTCTTTGGCATTTCAGTTTTCATGTATTATACCTAGCAGTGTAATTAATTTTTGAAAAAGTATATTTGCTGCTCCAGCAGCCTTTGGGGACCATATTTAGTACAGCCCTGTTAACACAAATATACTCTCATTTCTGTCAGAGTCACAATGGTAGAAATATTGGACATGCTCAACCAGTTCAGCCTGTCCCTGACTATGAGGACATCCTTATTTTACTCCAAAAATAAAGGGAGATGTTACATAAATACAATGAAAAGATGACTCCAGTTACAGAAAATATGTGCTACACAATGTCCAAAAAGTACAGTTTTGTTTTTCAAATTTCCTGAGAGATGAGGATCTCCTTAAAGACGACAACAATGTACCTTACATCGGACATTATGAAAGCAGACCATGCTGAAGTTACTTTAATAGATGTTTGCTCTTTGAGGGATCTGTGAGGTTGAACTGCTTTATTTGCCTTCTAGCACCCATGTATTTTCTCAACCACTGTGTCTATGGCAAATAAACATACTAGCATCTGAGTAAATGTAAACATTTCATGTCGAGGTCCCCATTTTCTTTTGTTTTTGTGAAAGCATTTGGCTTATATTTCTTGTGCAATTACATGAATCCCCTGCTATTAGTTCACTTTATTTATTTGGAGGTGTATGTGTTCTGCTGGCTATAATGCAAGTTTGGAAATCAGGGACAATGGTTTAAGTCCTACCCCAGTCATTCACTCACTGTGTGACCCAAAGTATCTCAATGTGTTTCATTTCACCTGAGCTATGAAATGGGTAGAACTGTTCAGCTGAAAACCCACTGTGATGAACAGATCAATGAAACTTGATGACATAGGATAGTGATTTTAGTGTTAAATAAATATTAAATCTGACAGGGAGAAGAGACAAACGGAAGTATTACTACTAACACTGAATAACACATTGCAGGGACATTCAATCCAGCATGTCAGCAGCATTCAGCATGAGAAGCGGTATTTTCTGTTTAGACAGGGTCAAACGTTAGGCAAGATTTCTCCATTGTGTATACAGTGACAATGCCTTCTGAGTGAACCATGGTGAAATGCAGACATGTTGCCTGTAGTTTAACTGAGCTGCGGTGAAGATTTGCTGCACTATGCATCTGTCTATTCCAATAATATCGACAAGCATAAGCGTGTATATCATTAGCATGACAGACAGCCTTAACTGCTTTTCTAAATCCAGATTTGTCTTGTGTGGTATATGAAAAGTTACGACTTACAATATTACCTCCTAGCTTCAAAGACAGCTCTCCCACCTGATGTCACAGAGACTTACAAGCAGGAGCAGCAGCCCATACACTCCGTGAATATGTGAGGAAAGGCCAAAAGAAAAACATGAAAAACAAAGTGAAATAATGTGCTCATCACTAAAAATCACCACACTGCTGAATTTTCGCAGTTTCCATTTAAAAATGGAGACTTGCAGAAATTGTGTCAGCAGATTTTAACGAAGTGTTGCACTTAGGTGGAAGTGTAATGTGGGCAATACAGTTCATGGGAGGCAGACAAAGACAAATAGAGAGAGAGACAGAGGAATGGAAGGAAGACACAAAGATCATGGGGGAGAGAGAGAGAGAGAGAAGAGAGAGAGATAAAGAGGGAGGAATAGACTTTGTTTTCTCTTCCTTGTCCCTCCCATATACAAAACATAGCACTCTTGTCCATCCCACATACAGAAAAAATTGCACTGTGGGACTCCTGCCTTGAATACAGACAATGGAGTTATTCACGTCTCCGAAGGAGAATGTGGTGCAACTCCAATTGGTTGTTTGTTGGAAGAAATGTGCTGAATCCTTTTCTGACACCAAGAGGTCTGCAGGGCTCCATTCACTGCAGCCCTAAAAAGGAGAGCAAGGGGAACAGCTGAAAAAAGAGGAACATGACAAGAAAGGGCTAGCAAAATCTGCAAAGCCATGTGTGCAATGCTGGAAATCTGGGAAATAAGATCCCATACCTGGAGGCCATCATGGCAGAAGTAAACCTGGATACTCTGGCTATTTCTGAATCAAGATGCACTGATAACCATGTCTGTGAAATGGTCATTCCGGTTACACTTCGTTTAGAAGGAAAGGGTAGGAAGGAGGAGTGATGCTTTATGTTAAGGAAAACATAAAACCATTGGGGTTCAGGGATTTCAAAGGGGGCTGAGGTGTAGTGGGTCATCCCTGAATCAGAAATGGAGCCGCTATTCAGATGGGGTGGCCTACAGTACTCTAACACAGAGGCAGGACTTGGATAAAGAAGCAATTATCAAAATGGCTGTAAAGAGGGAGGTGGTGCTGGTGAGGGACTTTAATCTGCCAGATGTAAATTGGAGCCTCCTGCTGCAACGTCAGCTAGAAATACAAATGTCATCCTAGGCTCCTGCAGGGGAATTCTCAGGCAACTAGTCAGTGAACTCCACTGGGGCAATACTGACCTGGTGCTTACTAACAGGTACAGTGTTGCCAACATCAGGATTGAAGACATCTGGGGACCAGTAGATCATAGCAGTGTGTGTTCAATATAAAGAACAGTTGTGGAATCCAACCACACAATGGCAAATGTCCAGGATTTCAGAAGGGCTGACTTTACAAAGATGGGAAAATCTCTTCAAAAAGACATGGCAGGAAGAGATGTCCTCAGTGGGGTGGAGGGCAAATGGGCCAGACTAAAAGAGGGCATAGTAAAGGCAACAAACCTATATGTCAAACAAGCAAGCAAAGGAAGGAGTAGATCGTTATGGTTCTCAAGGAGGTGGCAGAAAAGGTAAAGGCAAAAAGCGGCACTCAGGTTTAAGGAGACTCAGAGGAGTATAGGAAGTGTATCTGGGAAATGGATTGAGGCAGGTAAAGCAGTAAAGAGCGCAGAGGTACAAACTGAAGAAATATTAGCCCACATGTATTTAAAGGGACAAGACATTTTTAGGCATGTGAGCAAGAAAAGGAATACAAAGGAGGGATTGTATGGCTAATGGGGGAACTGTGTTAAGGGGACCAATAAAAGGCAAACATCTTAAACAAAGACTTCTGCTCAGTGTTCACAGTAGAAGGGCAAATGGAGGGACCACAAAGGCAGCAGGAGCTTTTGGGAGGGAGTAGACACCAGTCCCTTTTATGAGGAGAGGTCAGGAAAGCACTCTGTAATCTGAGGGTGGACAAAACCATGGGGCCACATGGAGTTCATCCAAGAGTGTTGAGGAACCTAGAGAGGTACTAGCTATACCCTTTGCAGACTTAACAGTTTGCTGGAGACTGATGTGGTCCTGGAAGACTGTAAAAGAGCAGACATAGTCCCACTTCACAAAAGTGGTAGCAAGGAGGAGGTGAGCAATTATAGGCCTCAGGGTTTTAAATAATTGATTAGCACTTTTTCTTGGGGCAATACTAACTGTACAGAAAGCATTTACATAGGTTTTCTAGAAGTGTTATGTTTGTTAAACACAGTGAGGCAAGTGCTATGCATTTTCACAATGTTTTAGAACTTTTATGAGAAAAGCGCTAATCAATTTTTAGAGTTAAATAAATTCCTGGGCCTGTCAGTCTGACATCAGTGGTGGGGAAATTGATGGAAACACTGTTAAAGGAAAGGATTGAGAGTACCTGGAACCCAGTGGACTGCAAGACCCAAGGCAGCATGGTTTCACAGAAGGAAGGTAGTGCCAAACAAATCTGATGGGAGAGTGACCAGTGGGGTACTTCAAGGAGCAGTGCTAGGGCCAGTCCTTGTTAATGTCTTCATTAGTGACATAGCAAAGGAGCTGGAAGGAAGGTCTGCCTCTTTGTAGGTGATACTCTGGGGGGTGAAAAGGATAGAAAGAGATGTAAAATTGCTGGAAGAGTGGTCAGAAGTTTGGCAGCTAAGGTTCAATGCAAAAATGCAAAATAATGCACTTGGGCCATAGAAACACAGGGTGGAGTACATAATGGGAGAGTGATATCTGTAATGACCAAGCAGAAAAGTGGAGGCCAGACAATGTAACAAGGTAATCAGGAGAGCTAGTGGGATGCTGGGGTGAAATGGTTGGGGTATCACCAGCAAGAAGAGGAAGTGATGTTGATCCTATATTGGTCACTGGTAAGACCCCACCTGAGTACCATGTCCAATCCTGGAGGCCACATCTCAGGAAAGACACAGACAAAGAGAAGGTGGCCTGAAGAGGCTACTAAGATGGTACAAGGTCTGCATCCAAAGCCCTATGAGGAGAGGCTAAAGGAGCTCAAAATGTATACCCCTGGAGGACAGGAAAAGGAATATGATCAAGATTTTAAATACCTCCTGGGGGTGAATAAGGTACAGGTGGGAGGTATTTTTAGAGAACAGGGTGCAATTGAACAAGGGGTCATGATTTGAAGCTGAAAGGGAGTAGGTGCAGGAGAGATGTGAGGAAGTACTTCTTCACAGAAAGGGTGGTAGATGCCTGGAACAGCCTTCCAACAAGAAGCAGTGGGGGGCAATAACAGTGGCAGCATTCAAAATAGCCTGGCATAGGCACAAGGAGTTCCTGAGGGAAGAAGGGGTAGAGAGATGATACCATAGACCAAGGAGGTCTACAGCATAAACGATCACGTTGAAAATGGGTAGACTGGATGGGCCAAGCAGCCCTTTTCTGCCATCAATTTCTAAAATTCTACAGTATGTTTTTATTTCATACACAAGAGAAAGTGTTATTAGTGCAAAAGATGATTACTGATCACGAACCACTGTTTCTAAGTTTTCCTTCTGAAGTGAAGACAGCAGAGTGATCATTTGCAATCAGCAGAGTTATTTTATAAGTTTAGCAGCTATTTAACTTACTTCTCATTCAGTCATCACTGGTATTTTTTCTGTAACAAGTACAATTTTTGTGGTTTTCACCTCAAAGGTAGTTGCCTTTGACTATATGTGACTATTACAGTAAAGTCAGCTTGTGCCCAGCACAAGGTTTTACAACACAACAAAACATTTTTATCTCATAATACTATTGTTGGGGCCTCACAGCTATGGCACTATGAGATCCCACTAATAGTATTATGGGAAACATGATCTACAACTATGATGATATGAGTTTTTCATATGGGTTTTCTATCATAAATAAAGCTGAGCAATATATTATAAACAAAATAATAGATAGGGACTGTGTATTAAAAGGTCTTCATAACATGGGTTCTGAAAATACTGTCTTCTAATTCATCCAAACAGGTCACCTGACCATTGATTAATCCCTGATATACCCACAGTTGCATGTTCACAGGACTTGATTTTACTATTTCTTTAGGTAAAACACTGACATAACATTGCACATGTTATAAGAGGATTACCCTACTCCAGGGGTATTGGTATTACTGAGCATTAATCCATGCCTGGACGGTTGATGTCTTTCGGCTTTGCCTTGTGACTCCAACCCCGCCCCAGGCATGGATCAATGCTCAGTAAACCCATACCCTGTCATGGGTTAATCCCTCCATAATACCATCAGGAGGTTCTGGGACATGGGAACCATGAGAGTGAAGCTCAAGTTGAACTTGTGGCACTGGCCAATCTCATTGTACCATTTGCTGTGCAGTGAAGAAGGTGGTGTTACTGTCACCAAAGATAAAAAGCAAAATGTTAACTCAGAGTTTTGGACAGTGCTTCATAGTAAAAAGAACAACTCACCACGTATTGCACAAATAGCTTGTCCTCTGTCCTCACCAACAAACAACAGTCTTTATGCTGACTCACAGCTCATGTTTAAAACAGATTTTATTGAAGGTGTCTTCAGCTAAAAAAACAGCAAACAAAGCTTTGTTTGGCCTGCTATTGTGAAGACAACTAATAAACTATGCACGCTGAACTGTGAGTCGCTGAAGACTGCTGTTTCTTGTTGTGGGGACAGAGTGAGAGCTGTTTGTATGTGGTTCTTACTGTCACCCACATGTTGCAGTCAATGAGATATGATAAGGAAAATGCCATTTATTGATGGAGTAAGTAGGAGAATGATGACAATAAAACATGATTTAAGAATGAGCATGATGAGTGATAAAAATATAACAAAAGCACCATCAATAGTGCTGCTAAGTAAAAGGTGGCTGTAGGCACTCACTGTACACAGGGTGTTGTGGTGGCACTGACCAATTCATTTGACAGTTTGAAGTGCATTGAGCAGGCAGGGAAAGGTGGGATCACCTACACACTGCAGTGATGCATGACAAGGAAAATGTGATTCATGAAAGATGGAGGGAGGAGAAGGATGATAATGAAGAGGATGTGTTGTTTTCAGAGCAGGTCCTTCTACTTTTTGTTTTAATGTAAATTTTTATTCTTATTCTAGAGTTTGGCTTTATTTATATGCTGAGGAAACATGATTTTAGTGGATCTGTAATGTCATCTGCAACATACTCCACACTGAAAAGTATCCATTTGTTAGGGCTGCTGTATGGGTGGAGTCCAACAGTCCTATTGTAAGAGAAAATGAGCCTTCACCAGATTTTGAATGCACAACACAGGATGTAGGCTTGCAGCACTGCCTCTCCACCACCAGTAGAAGTCCACAGTCTCCATTGATTCCCAACGCAGCACTATTTTTCATCAAGGAGGTCACGGCGGAACAGGACAGAGTCTACCATGTCGAAAATGGCTGACAAACCCTATTGTGCATGTGCAACTACTTGTGCATGCACAGTACTGCTGTCAGCCATCTTGATCATGGTGGACTGTACCCTGTTCGCCATGACCCTCAAAGTGGATGACCAGACTTTTTATTACTGTTCCACTATGTACATATTAAAATGTATGTATCCCCACCCTCCCTCCCATCACTCACCACCCCACAACTTAAAAACATAGGAGTGATACTGGGGTGCCCAATCCCCAGTGTCCCAAACAAATCCTCCTTTTATTATTTTCCTGTAAAAAGAAAAGCATCTATCGATGTCTTTAAAGCATCTTTGTTTTAAAACTGTAAACAGAAAACCATCCATCAATGTCTTTTGCACCGTTCTTGTCCACCTCCCAACCCCATAGCCCTTACTTACCCACAGGGTGTCCTGCACGTCATCTCCAGACCACAGACACGTCTTCACTCTTCAAAGCTGGACGCAACCTGAGGAAACAGGTATGCAGTTCAATATATTTCAAAAGGGTTTTGAACTTACTGCCATAACTTGTTAAGTTGCAGACACATTTTAAAAAAGTTGGATGTGTTTTCATTATTTCTTTATTTTCAATCCCTTTTTTCTAGCCTTGACAGAATAGCTTTTACAACCCTTATTATATACTGCAGTCTGAGGGACTTTAATATAGTACTCTATTATTTCCATGCATCCTTTTCTTCACATTTATCTTTAGGCTTAGGGCAATCTAAGTGCCGGTTTATTAACAACAGCACTATAATTGCTGTAATTGATGATGCCATCATATACTTTTGGCCAGGCTTATACCATACATCTCTCTGCTGCCTTTATGAAATAAGAAAATAATCTGTAAAACTTTGGGAAAAAAATGAGAACCTTGGAAATGAAGTTATTCATTCATAACCTTGCCATCCATTTCTGTGCTAAACTCTCAGGCTTTATCGACAAAGGAGACTTCAGCTTTGCAGATCTATTTCTGGTCATCTAACTTTCATCATCTCTATTTTCAAATACTGTGCTGTTGTTGACATTATTAAAAACTATGTTTGAACAAGTTTGAGATTCACTGAATCCTTTGCAGAAGAATTCTTTTCTGTGGGGATATCACCAACATTTACAAATGTATAATTCTAACAGTTCTCCTACCTCAAAGAGATTTTTGTTTTAACTCCATAGTACACAAAGATGCACTCAGCTACAGAAACTACTTGAAAATACAAGTAAACATAGTTTAGCTTATAATCCATATATGTAACCTCTTATCATATGTTTTATATTACTTGAACCATTTTATTGAAAACTGAATGTCTATAAGTTGATCTTCCTCTGCTTTAGTTGTTTGTCTGAAAGTGACATCATAATGCTCTTGAGACATCAGAACTGGTTGGTGAAGAAATGGTTATGATGTCAGAGACAGAAGATTAGTATGTCATTGATGGACACATAGCCAAAGCCGAAGAATGCTAAGTGACTGAAAACCTCCTCATGTACATAAATGTCATTCATGATAAGGAATGTATAGAAGGTAATGACAGAATCTCTCTTGAAGTTGAATCCTTCCTGAATGTTATGTTAATCAATGTTTTCCTGTGACATCAGAGACTTATTAAATGGTGTGTGTGTGTTGTGTGTGTGATACTGTGTGTGTGGGTGTGTATGTGTATAGTGATATCACCTTAAATATAGAATTTAATTCTGTGTTTAAGAGTTCATGATGAGGTCCAGTTAAAAACAAACAAAAACAAACAAACAGAGAGCACAAAGCTGTTGTTGTGGCACCAAAACCCAGCCTACTCACTTGTATTGAGGTCATTCCCAGTATGTAAACAAGTTGTGGCCAGAGCTGATAGGGCTGCAACTGAGGAATGTTAGTGCAAAAATATTGTAAATTAACAGTTACAAGCCTGCATTACAACATATAACATGGAAGCTCATAAATGTATTGGTTTGTATTTTTTACCCAAATTTTCAACATAGCCTTTTATGACCCTACCTCAGGAAGATGGGCAGACAAAATGTTCAACTCCTGGCTTAAAGGTGTTTTTTATACAGGGACTTCAAAATCTTCTTTCAGGGCCTAAAAAACATTTTGGGCAGGAGTCAAAAATGACAGCTGTCATATTCATGAGGTGCTATAAAGAGATAGCTATGTTGAAAATTTGGGACAAAAATATTGAATATTACCAAACTTATGAGCCTGCATTTGCAAAATAAATGTAGGTTCATAAGTTATCTGTTTTTTAATGTTTTACACCAAACTCCAATATAGCTGTCTTATGACCCCACCTCATTAACAAGGACAAAGAAAAGTTTCAACTCCTGCCTGAAGGTGATTCTACACAGGAACTATGAAATCACCTTTTGAGACAGATCTGCCTAATGACAGTTACATTGTTCATGAGGTGGGGTCCCAAAGAAGGCATGTTGAAAATGTGGGCCAAAATATATAAATGCCCAAGTTATGGTACTAATTTCAAAACCAATTGAAATACATTGAACTGCATACCTGCATCTTGAATTCGCTGTTCAGCTTTGAAGAGTGAAGCGTGTTAGTGGTCCAGAGAGATTATGGCATTGGACCCCTGATGGGTAAGTAAGTAAGTGCTTGGGGAGTGCAGTGTGGTGGATGCTCAGTGGGAGGGTTGGGTGAGGGTAAGGAATTGCTGCAAAGACATTGATGGACCTTTTTCCCACAGATGAAACAAAAAAGAAAAGACACGGACAATCCAAGATCACTGGAGCTTTAAAAGAATAAAAAGTTGAAGCAGTGCTAGATAATAGTGTTAATGTTCATTCTATATTCTGTTAGGGGCAGGCTATGCTTCAATGCCAAAGCAAAACTCAGACCTGTTATTCATGCCGAGATATGTAAATACTAATGCTAAATATTTGTGCTTAATTCAACCCTATGTGCAACCCCTAAGGCACTCTTGCAAAGGACTCCCACTTCTATGTTCTACTTGGTAAATAAATAAATAAATAAAAGCATCATCCTTTAATTTTTCAAACAAAACAAGATTATATTAAATAACAAAGAGGATGTGCTGTGCATTAAGCAGTCTCTGACCTAGCTTGTGATGCAGTTTTGCTTTTGCCACATAAAAATAATAAACATCTTATTCTGTCCTGTTCAACCTTATGTCATCTCATGTGTCATCACTATTCATCATCTGTCACAGCTGTATTTTTACCAACTCTACAAAGGCTACACACCAGTTTGTTGTCCCACCTTTGCTCCTACCCATTGCCATGGTATACTCAAAGGTAGAGCTAGGCAAGCCTTATTTTTTGAAGAAGGCTGAGCCAGAGCCAAGCCAAGGATATAGCTTAGCTCTTAGAAAAAAATCACAAGCTGAGTCGAAAGGTATTGCAGATTTAAAATGAATCTTTTTTTTCAGAATTTCATACTGCAATAAATTCCTACAATGTATTTTGCATATTGCTGTAACTGCTTCTGTCAGTGTGACATAACCTAACTGGATTGATCTGAATTTAACAATAAAGCAAGTCACTTCCAATATTACATGTGGTGATGTTTGTTTGATCATATGGTAATCTTTCTTACCTTTTCCAGTCAAATATTGTCCTGCTTCTTTACAAAAAACTCTTTTGTGTCATTCTCATTCTACAATATGTTAATTTACCAATTTTTTTATTTTTAAGACACATTATTCCATTCCTAACACACAGACAACATATTTTGTTTTATATGTTTTATTATTTTCTAAAACGTTTCAATGAAAAAATTTGAACATACAGCACACTTTGTCTGGTCCACCATCAAGAAAATGAGCATCCAAAGGATGCTTGAGCATTGAGCACATGCTCTCAAAAAGGCTCAGTAGGGTGTGTGTGGCATTATTCACCAGCTGCCCATGCAAGCCACAAGTAAGTCTTTAGTTTCTTATAAAACCAGGTCCATTCATTTATAGGGGCATACAGTATTTCACACTTTGTTTCTGCTCTTTGGAAGGACAATAGTTGCATGTAAAGGAATATTGCAAGTATAGTGACAAGTACAGTGGAAAATGTAATTTAGATTCCACTACCCAGAAATAGGCAAGTGATAACACACAGCATCATGCATAGTGAAATAAGTGCCTGCTTTGGGTGTGTTGTGGGTCATGAGACAAAGCTGGATGCCTTCAACCACCCGGGAATGCCCTCATCAGAACACAGCCACACACCCTGTAGTATGTTATGGCACTTATACAATGGGTACAAATTATCTGGGAAAAGGAAACAAAAAACATGAAGTGTTGCAGGTGTGCAGTCACTGGTAAAAATTCAAGGCACAGTGATGTGACGTGTGTTACTAATAATACAGAAAGATCCTTCATATCCATTTCATAAAAATTAGTAACAAGTTTTGGGGAAGGCACATTGAACTGAAATGCATTTGTACGTGTGACCAAGGGGAAGGGAAGGTGTTCCAGAGGAATACAGAAGGAAAACTCTGATCCTTCCAGTAAATGGCAATATGGACAGTGCACCAACAGCAGAGCATGTGATTAGAGATTATTCAAGTCAATGCAAGCATGTCAAACACCTTATACATCAACAACAATGTAAAATACTATATTTTAATTTGTTATGCACTGTCTTGATTTGTGTTTCTTGAATGGTTTCAGCAATATGCTCATAACTCAACCTGTCAGAATTAAAATACTTTATCACTGTTCTTCATAAATCAGATCAAATGGGCAGGATATGTAAATAATTCTTATTATAAATGTTTCTATCAAGTTAGTTCAGCATTTTAATGGTTTGTGCATCTAAAAGTAGTTCTTATCCAATGGGAAGGTCAGCAAACCTTTGCTGAGCAAGATCATCATAAGTTGTATGAAACTCACAGTGCTATGCACAGCAGCTGACAGGTATGACAGTTAAAACAGATTAATTGGGGTTATACATACACCAAAGAAACTAACAGACTTACATAGTCAGGAACATCAGTGCATACATCTCTGGTATGAAATCAAGTCTGAACGTTACTGTACATTATAAGGACATGCAGGATTCTAATGACTTAAACACAAAACCCAGAGTTGTTTGCATGCATGCAATGTAACTTTCTCTCAATAATCAATCCCCAAGCTCAACAGGACACTGATGATCAGAGTTGCTTTTATTTGGGGGTAGAGACGAGGACCAGTACTGGCTGTCCAAAGCAAACAAATATCAAACTAAATGAAGATAGTATCAATTTGCAATTGGGGTGAGTGCTAGTGGAATGTTGGTTGTAGTCATGTCTGCTGCCCTGAGTGCCACCCAAATTCAGGGGTCTGGCTCTGAGAATTCCCTTTTCAGTCTGTGAACAGGGACCTCAGTTTTAAGGCTCTTTTGCATATATTTGCTTTAAATAAAACTCTCTCATCCCCTAGTATGTCCAAAATGGACATCTACCTACCATTAGATTAATATACTGTGGTTAGGGGAGTTGGATTTAAGGGTGTATTACAAAATCCCAATACGGAGCTTGCAAAACAAACCAGTTTCTTAGCTCCAGGATTGCTCATTGTTGGAAAAGCAAAGAGTCATGAAATAGAGAGCACACTGTAAGGTAAATGAAACCTTCAAAAATTAAATGAGCGGTAACTGAAATGTAAACTGAGTTTTGATTATAATGGTAAAGTAAAGTGGGAAGGATAGAGTTTTCATTAAAGCAAATGCGCGTAGAAGAGACTTAAAATGGAGGTCACATCACAGACTAAAAACAGAATTCTGTTTATGGAGATATAATTCATAAACAATTTAAGAAGAGAAAATGTGTATGGGAAGTACAAAAGAAAGGAAAAGGTTCTGAAACAATCTCTTAGTTTGACATAAAACAAATAGTTTAGCGCAGAGAAAATGTTATTCCAATTATAGAAATGAATTATACCATACTGAGAATGACGGGGGCTGCTAGACAGAGGCATCATCAGCAGCCATATTTTTGAAACTGAGCCCAAGGTCTGCAATTTAATTTAAGCCCAACATTTGCAATACTCTACTACTTGATGGGGGATAAAGTACACTGTGCAAATTAACTCAATGTAGTATATGCATTGGAGTATGAGTCTGTGCTTTTATTGTTAAATTGTTAGCCAAATGAAAATGCATATCTCCTCCATGTATTGCCTGCTTCTCCCACTGATGCCCAACATTTCTCTGGCTCTCCCACTGTGCAGCGCCTTGAGCATCATATGTTATGACATCATTAAGTGGTATTTGACACCAGTGTCAGTGGCTCAGTAGGTAGCACACTTGCCTCTGAGGCTGGGAGATCAGAGGGCTGTGGGTTCAGTTCCACATCTGGCATAGGTTAATATCCCAGTACTGACACTGTAGTGCAGCATGAGGAGTGCTGCACTTCTGAGGTGCCGTCTTCGGATGAGACGTTAAACGAGGTCCCATCTGCCTGGATTGGTGGTAGTTCAGGTGGATGTTAAAGATCCCATGGCACTTATTGAAAAGAGTAGAAATTTCCCTGGTGTCCAGGCTAAATTACCCTCGTTCACTAAAAATACCAAACAGCTTAATGTGGTTCAAGGTCAGTTGGCATTCATCTGTATCCCTTTCCCGGTCGTGCCTGAAAATAGGCAGGATTTGTCTAGTGCACTTACCGGTCAACAAAAGCTAAATAAATAAATTTGTGAGCAAAGACACTGTCAGCATTTGACAAAGTATTGTATTTGCAGTCTGTGCCTTGAGTCTAAATCCTCATGTATTTCTAAAGAATATGTTCTTGATGAAGACATTGGTGATGCAGCTTTCTTTTGCTATCCTTATTGTTTGAGCAATCATTCCTGCTAATTAAGTTTCACAAGCTAGACAGATCCAGGCAGAAAACACACCAAACACTTCAACAGTCAACCACAGAGTGAATCTGAGGTCGGAATGCCGGTGATCATAAAGCAAATGACAGAAAATATTTGCAATAAAAAGAGACAAAGAAAACAAGGGAGGGGCTCATTAGTGATAGTAGATAGGACTGGTGCTAACTTACTAAAATCAGACCTGTACAGACGAATCCATAGGACGGCTAGTCCCAAACTGAAGTGGCACAGACTGCATGTGCTACCACAATCCTCCTGTTTAAAATAAAACAGGCTTACCACACAGTGTGTGAAATTAGGAAAAGTTTATTGCATATCACAACAAAAGTAAAAATCCCATAGAGAAAGTCAATAGGACTGTTAAGAGAATAAAAAATAGGTGTCCACACTACATATACAGTAGGGGACAACGTCGGTATGCATACCAGCCTTTTGGCTGCCTGGCTGAGTTTAAAACACTAGGAGCACCAAATGTAGTGCAGTGGTATGTTTGTTTTATTCTTTCAGTTGTGGTACTGTTGTCTTATTTTGAAGTTAAACATTTTATTGGTTTACATAAATACTACTGTTGCCTTATTTTAAATACCTCCTATTGACTTTGCTTCGGAATTTTTATCTGTGTCGTGATATGTAACAAACATGTCCTAACTTCACACACTGTCAGGTAAGCCTGTACATTTTAATTATTGAAGGCACAAACAGAAGGATTCGGGTATTACTTGCAGACTTTGGGACAAGCTGTCCCATGAGTTTGCTCATGGAAAAGGAGTGAGTGCAAGCCAAAAGAAAAAAAAATGCCAACGAGAAAAAGAAAATAAGGCAGCACTCTGACTAGATAGAAAACAAAATCAGCTTATGAATTGGTAGATTGATGCCTTCCAATACAAACATTTATTATAAGTGTGATGTGAAGCACGCCACTGAGACACTACTGCTGAGTGAAATAAACTTTTGTATCAAATGGCATTAGTCTATGAATTCAAAAGTTGATTTTCTTTATGCTTCACTTGAGTGCTGCCTTGTGTTTTGTTTTTATAATTGTAGCTGTAAGTAGGTTTCAGTACTGCCTAATAGGAGACTGCAGGCAGGGAAAAAGAAGTCTGACAAACAGACAAGAGCAGTAGCACAAAAAATTATATCACTGCTCAGCGAGTGGCATGGCCAGCAATACAGACGGTGGCAATATAAGAACAGGGCACAGGAAAATGGGACACAGTACAAATAATGCAAAATATGATTTTTATTTCAAATGATGACACTAAACCATACAAATACAGCCCATTACAACACCTTTATTATTGAATCCAAGCACAAAATGAGTAACAAATAAGATTTGCACATGACCTTTAAGTAGGATGTGATGAGTTAGTCTGAATTACTTAATAACATATAAATGTTTATATCCTCCCCTCCCCTGCAAGCAAAATAATTTCTCACCAGAAGCCACCCAAGCCCACTACCATATCAAGAGGGGTTATAAGCACCCCAACCCAAACCCTTCTGGTCCCGGTCATCTAGTATAGAGCATCTGCTCTGTTCTGTGTCCATCTTGGAAATGGCACAAATGAATGAATCGGCGATGTCTTTGGTCCTAGTAGAATCTGATTGGCTGAAAATTCAGCCAATCAGGTTTAACTAGGAACAAAGACATCACCAGTCATTAATACCAGGATGGTCACTGAACAGAGAAGATGCTCTGGGGACTGTTTCTTGTGGCATATTTTTCCTAGGTACTGTGGGGAAGGGGTGGTGGTGACTTGGGGGTTAAGTGCAGGTGCCTACAACTGACTCTTGACCTGGTGGTGGGACTCAAGGGAGGAGAAGAGGTGGGGTAGTGTGTTTGGTGCATGGTTGGGGGAGGAGGGTATTGAACATCTATATATCACTAAGTGACTCAGACTAACATCGGGTCCTACTTAAATTTGCTTGCAATTCAGCAGGGCGGAGGAGGGAGGTGGGTGCAGGCAGGGAATGGGAGGGATGCAGATGACTAGGAAGTTTTTGTGAGGGGTGGCATTATAGAACAGTGGGTGGGTGGAGGTTTTTATTACAGTTTCAGTTTTTGTAATTGTTTAGTGAAGTTAGTGCTGCTACAAAATTTGCAAAATAAGCAAAGTCGGACTGTCACGAATTTGTAAAAACTGTGCCAGCAAATTTTAAACTTTGCTTCATCTCTACTCTAGATATGCTTTTGTTAGTCAGAGACCACTTTGTCCAAGTGGCAAAAGGATTAAATGGGCCAATAATTCTTCACTAAATACTGTCACGTGATTTAAAAAGGAGCACCAGAATGAGTGCCAGTGTTAAAAAATAAATAAATAAAGGAAAACCATTAAATCTCATACCAGAAAAATAATTTTATGCAGTCCCATTGAGTTTGGCTCATCTGTGGCTCACAGTTTAACAATACAGACAAACTATTCTCAAACTGAAGTGGCACAGACTGCAGGTACCCGAATCTTTCTATTTGTACCTTAAACTAAAATAAAAAACAGGCTTAAATCACAGTGTGAGAAGTTAGGACAGGTTTATTGCATATCACAATGAAAACAAAATTCCTGTAGATAAAGCGTCCACACTGCATATAGGGACACCTTCAGGGTATGCATACTATCCTTTTGGCTGCATGGCTGAGTTTAAAACTCGGGAGCAAAATTCAGTTTGTAGTGCCTGTCACAAACGCACTCAGCAGGTCAGGCCCTCTGCTCCCACAGCCAACCTCTGAATGCAGTAATGTGAACAGGTAGCAGACAGGTAACCCTCCTGTCTGCTTGTAGGTCTGAATCACCTTCATTCTCAAGATCTGGGGGGTTCAAACTGTGACCCTTCTGCTAGCATACCCAAATGTACAGGGCAGATAATCTTCTCTTTGGAGGGATGCAAGATATCTTTTGCCTAAGGGCACCTAAGCAGGTATCCAAAATAAACCCTTAAATCTCAATAAAAGACCTTAGGTACATTCTTACGTTTTCCCAGTTTAGTAACACCATCAAGCTCTTGAACAGTTTTGTCAGTCTTAACCTTCTATACATCACATGCAAAAGAAGAACTTGGAGGACCCAGGTATTATCTTTCAAATTAAAGATTTACTTAAAAATGGATAAAATATGTTAAATGTAAACACAGAACTATATATCAAAGAGCATACAATCACATAAAGAAAACAAGGAAACTACAGACAAGCTCCTACCAACATACAGTCAGATATTTTCTAATGTATTACCTCGGTACAGGGATTAAGTTAGATCAGAGATCTTGTTTCTTAAGAGCCCATATCACAAAGATCAGGCACAAGTCCTAGTTATACTGTGTCTCTCTCTCACACACACCTTCTATGATGCCATCTGGCTCCTCCTTTTAGAATCTAAAAATATAAGAACAATGATCTTCCTGTCAGGAGATATTTTAAATACTGTGACCTCAGCAAAAAATAATTTCCCATTTTATGACAGTCTTTAATCAAGCTCCTTTGATCTTGAGCAGTTCCTGTTCCCAAGGCATCAAAGGTGTTTTACAACTTTAGCACCATGGTGGTATAACATGTTTTCCTCTAAGACATCATAAAAGTTTACAAGCCCTATATCCTGGCATCTGGGTCAGTTCTAATTAAGACAGGAAAACAGGAGACCCTTAATTAAGTCTTTCTAGTCTTTTAATTACCTCCTGGTTTCAGGTCACTTGGCACTTCACTGACCTGGGGAAGCATCCAGCACACAATGTCTCATGTTAGACACTCAAATACCACATTCTGTATTACAAATATCGTAGAACAATCATAGCCAGCTGGCCAACATCACAGTCCTTCCCACCTAGAATGAATTTGGGGCTGTATCCCTGCATGGGATGAGCTTCCAAATCATTTCAATCCTCACACAGATGCGAAAGGCCATTGGCATTCTGATTGGTCACTCCAGCCCTGTAAGAACATCATGTCATACCTTGCAAGGCAAGACTCCATCTTAACAGTCTACCATAAGTTTTCCCATTTGGGTCAGCCAAACCAGGGGTTGTGGTCTGTTTGTACCACAAAATGCTGCCCATATAAGTAACTTCCTTAGGGCCCACACTATGGCAAGACACTCTTTTTCCACAGTAGAGTATGGCTGCTCCCGGGAAGTAACTCTTACTCAGGTACACTACAGGGTGATCTTTCCCTTGGTTGGATGTCTGACTCAGTACTGCCCCAATGCCCATGTCTGAGGCATCAGTCTGGACTATAAAAGGTCTGCTATAGTCAGGACTTGTCAATACAGGAGCACTGCACAGTGCCTCCTTCAGTCAGTTAAAGGCTTTTCACAGGCTAGTTCCCAGGTAATTTTCTTAGGCATCTTTTTCTTTCCAGGTCAGATAGGGGAGTAGCCAGGGCATTGAAGTGGGTACAAATTTCCTATAGTACCCTGCTGTCCCTAGAAAACTCCTGACCTGCTTGGTTTTCTGGTCTGGGCCATTCTCGATCACCTCTATTTTTACTTGGTTAGGACAGAGCTGTCCCGGCCTACAACATGCCGAGGTATGCCACTTCAGCCATGGCCACCTGGCACTTCTCAGCTTTGACAGTGAGCCTGGCCCTCTGTATCCTGCCCAGCACTTTCCTTAGGTGGGACCGGTGTTCCTCCCTGCTGGCACTAAAGATGGCATTGTCATCCAGGTACTCCACGGCATACCTCAGCACCATTTAACACCTTGTTCACCAACCTTTGGAAAGTGGCCAGGGCATTCTTTATTCTGAAAGGCATTACTTTAAATTCAAATAAGCCTATTGGAGTAATGAAGGCCAACCTATCCCTAGCTCTGTCAGTTAACTCTACCTGCCAATACCCCTTTGTCAGACAGTAGTCGAAGGTATGTCGCCTCCCAACTTGTCCAGGAGTTCATCTGTCTGGGGCATTGGGTGGGCATCTGACTTCATGACTGCATTCAGTCCATGATAGTCCACACAGAAATGAGCAGAGCCATCTGGTTTGAGCACAAGGACTACGGGTGAGGCCCAGGGGCTGTGGGATCTCTGGATTACCCTAAATCCAGCATTTTCTCCACCTCCTCCTAATGTCCTTTAGAGCCTCTGACACCCAGTATGTTGTCCACCATATGGGCGCTGTGTCCTTTTCCACATCATGCATCGCTAAGGGGGTTAGTCCAGGCTTGAGCTAAACAGTGGGCAAAGTCTGCTAAAACCTCCCGTACTTCCTGGATCTTGTCTGGGGCCAGCTGGGGAGACAATTTAACTTCCTCCACAGAGGACTTCCACCTGCTTTCTTCCAGAAAGTCCATAAGGGGTCTCCTTCATCCGTCCCTCCCCAGGACTACATACCAAATGCCATGTCAGCCCTATTAGCATATGGCTTCTTCATATTGCCGTGGTACATTCTTTCTGTCTGTCTTCTGTCTGGTAACTCTATGATATAGTTCACATCATTTATCTTCCTAACTACATTGTATGGTCCTGCCCACTCAGCCTGCAGTTTGTCTTTCCGGACTGGAATAAGGACCACGACTTCCTGACCCACCGTGTATGAGCAAGCTATGGCTCTGCAGTTGTACCACACTTTTTTTTGTCTGTTGGGCAGTTGCCAGGTTGCTCTGGGATGTCCCCAGAAGCTCCTTCAGCCTTTCCTAAACCTAAGGCCGTAATCCATTATGGGAGTACCCTGGGTGGCATGCTTGCCTTCCATCCTCCCAGATCAAGTCTAGGGCCCACGTGAACCGGCATCCATATAAGAGCTCGAAGGGGAAAATCCTGTTGACTCTTGGGGCACCTCCCTGTATGCAAACAACAGGTGGGAAGGTATTTCTCCCAGTCCCTCCTATGCTGTTCAGAAAACACCTGGGCATTGACTTCAGGGTACCATTAAATCTTTCCACAAGCCCATTGGCTTTTGGGTGATAAGGTGTCATCGCCTTGCACTCCTCATGCTTCTCCCACAAACATTTCATCAGGTCCGACATGAAGGAACACCTCGATTGGTGATAACCTCCTGTAAAACCCAACATGGGAGAAAATCCCAAGTAAGGCATCTGCCACTTTGTCTGTCCTCAGTGAGGATAGGGTGACTGCCACTGGATACTGGGTGGCATAATGCTCCACAATCAGGAGGAACCTGGGGGAGCTGAGGGATATTAAAACCCACATAATATCCATTCCACCCTCTGGAATGGCTCCTCCACTATGGGCAATGGAATTAGGATGGCTTATTTTTTTACCTCCTTCTCTTTCTTGGCACTGGTGGCAAGACCTGAAATACTCCTTCACCTGCTGGGTGAAGTTGGACAATAAAATTCTGGGCCAATCACTGCTTAGTGCACATGATTCCCAGATGGCCAGAGAAGGGAATATCATGTGCAATCTTGAGCAACTGCTCACAGTATCCCTGGGGAACAACAAGCTGCCTGCCTATCACCCTCCCTCTGTCTTCACAGCCTGAGTATACATCGGTCCATTTCCAATAAACGTTATGTTTATCATCACCTCCCTGTGTTCCATCAGAGTCTGCTCAAACCTTCAGCTTCTCTAGACTAGGGTCACTTTTCTGAGCAGTTGCAAACTCCTTACATATTCCCAAGGCATGGGACAGGTCCCTCAGTCTCTAAACTAGGGTCCCTAGCACTAGCATTGGGGATCAGGATCACTGTCATCCCTAACCCTCTGACAATTGGTCATCCCTCCTTCTTTGGAGTAACCTCTGTAGCTGTGTGGTTAACTGCTACTGGGGAAATTTCAACCCCTTTTCATTAGTCTCCCATCAGAGACAGGCTGGGGAACCAGCCCCCAGTGGTTTTCACAATGGCTTATGTGGGGTCCAGGGAACTACAATTTTCCTTTGCCACTTGGCTATGGGTAACTGCACACACCATCCCCAGTTTGAGATTGTTGCCAAGGATGAAGTCCACTGCTAAAGTTTTGGCTATGACCACCTGTTTCACCCCAGTCCAGGAGAACACTAGTGAGTGGCAATGTTTTCTACTCACCAGTAAAGTCTGTACAGTTATTAATTAATTGGGTATAAGCAGATCAGGCTCTACCAGATCCCTTTTACCAATGTCAGGAATGCCACTGTGTCTCTTAACCCTTGTGTCTGTACACCATTCATCGTGACTGGGTTCATGTGTTCCTCAAGTTCACAGGCATGCTTCCAGGGACACAAATGAACCACTTCTTTCCTAGCCACATTTCTGCGTATTGCTTGCCCTTTTGGGACACTGTCTGGCAATATTCCCAGTTTCTTTACAGACCCAGCATTCATTTCTTTTCTCAGAGAAATCTTATCTCTGAAACCTGGGGTTAACTAGTTTGATGGAGGCAGTGAGGGTTTTAGCTGCCCTGAAGGCACCCTTTCCCTTTTGCCCTGCCATGCCACCCATTCACTCTCAGAGCAGGTCTGTTCATGGCATAGCGGTCCAAGAGTTCAGCAGCCTCTTGCACTGTTTTGGGATCTTGGTCCTCCAGCCAGGTTTTCAGCTCTGCTGGGCATGCCCAAAAACTGTTCTAAAAATAGCATTTTCAAGTTTATCTACAGGGTTTGCTTCAATTCCTTCCACCAACATTTTAAAACTGACGTTGTTTCATGGCTAGCTCCTCATAGCTTATATCAGGGCTTCTCCTGAGCTTAAGAATTTAGCTCTGTATGCTTTTGCAGTTAAATCAAACTTTTTAAAAGTGCAGCTTTAAGTTTTCTGTAATCATTACTGTCCTAATTGTCCATTTGACCCAATGCATCCGAGCTTTCCCAGTAAGTAGCAGAGATAGCTGGAAGCTCCAGGAAACTCTAGGAATTGTAGCCTGAATACAAACTTTTCAAAGGAATTTAAAAGAAATCCATATCTTCCCCTCATTAAATTCAGCTATCAATTTGGAATTCATTTTATAACCCAGTCCTGTAGTTCCAGTTAAACCCAAACCATTTACCTGCTCTGGTGCTGGTGGTTAGAGTTGTAGCTTCTCCAGTTCACATCACCTCTGGCTCTCACATTCTTTATGGTCAGCCTCCCACTGTTCTCACTCTGCCTCTCACCGTTCTCATTCAGCCTCCTCTGGAACTACAGCACCATTCTGTGCAACTCAGTCTGCAGCTCGTTTGCTTCTGGCTCCAGAATGCTGTTGATCTTCCCTGCTGTTGTGGTCCTTTGCTGGCACTGGCCTGCTGTCATCCTCACCAGATCTGGACACTGCACTGGCCACTGGCCCTCCTTGCTCAAGGTTTGGTCCTTTTCAGTCACTGTTTGTGAAGTGATACTCTGGGCAACTGCTGCCATCAGGCATCCATGAGGTTCTGCTTGGTGGCTCTCCCATCATACAGGACTCTCTGTCCTGGAAAAACTGCTTCAAGTAGTCTACAGTGTGCCCGCTGTAGTTGGAAGCCATCTTCTTCCCTAACTATGGCTATTCTAACTTGCACTTTAGAAAAAATAAAACAGGTAGGAACTCAACTGTAAGCAAAATGATATAGTTCTGTCTCCTTTTTAAAAATAAATCACTGCCTTTTATTCCAAGTGAGCTGTACAGTATTAAGCTGACACACTGAACAGTTAAAGCTTGTGTTACCAATTTTATCTGCACCACTGCCAACCAAATCTGTCATAAATGCACTCAGCAGGTCAGGCCCTCTGCTCCCACAGTGCCAACCTCCGAGCGCAGTAATGTGAACAGGTAACAGACGGGTAACCTCCTGTCTGCTTGTGGGTCTGAATCACCTTTATTCTCAAGTTCTGGGGGATCTAAACTGTGGACCTTATGTTAGCATACCTAAATGTACAGGTGCAGATAATCTTCACCTAGGGATGCAAGATATCTTTTCGCTAAGGGCACCTAACCAGGTATCTAAATGAACCCTTACAACTCTATAAAGACCTTAGGTATATTCTTACCTTTTCCCAGTATAGTAACACCATCAAGCTCTTGAACAGTTTTGTCAGTCTTAACCTCTATACATCACATGCAAAAGAAAGAACTTGGAAAACCCAGGTAGTATCTTTTTAAATGGAAGGTTTACTTAAAATGGATAAAAATATGTTAAATGTAAGCACAGAACAATATATCAAAGAGCATACAATCACATAAAGAAAACAAGGAAAACTACAGATAAACTCCTACCAACATACAATTAGATCTTTTCTATCTAATGTATTACCTCTGTACAGTGCTGAAGTTAGATCAGAGATCTTGTTTCTCAAGCGCCTAAAATGTATATCACAAAGATCAGACACAAGTCCTAGTTAAACTGTGTCTCTCTCACATACCCCTTCTATGATGTCATCTAGCTCCCCTTTTAGAATATAAAAATATATAATGATCTTCCTGTCAGCAGATATTTAAAAACTGTGACTTCAGCAAAAACTAATTTCCCAAATTTGACAGTCTTTAATCAAGCCTTTCCTTTGATCTTGAGCAGTTCCTCTTCCCAAGGCATCAACTTTTTTTACAACTTTAGCACCATGGTGGTATAACATGTTTTCTAAGATGTGATAAAAGTTTACAAGCCCTGTATCCTGGCAGCTGGGTCAATTCTAATTAAGATAGGAAAACAGGAGACCCTAATTAAGCCTCTCTAGTCTTAATTACCTCCTAGTTTAAGATCACTTGGCACTTCACTAACCTGGGGAAGCACCCATAGCACAGGATGTCTCATGTGAGACACTCACATACCACATTCTATATTATGAATATCATAGAACAATCATAACCATTTGGCCAAGCATCACAGTGCCGAGGTATGTTTGTTTTATTCTCTTTCAGCTGTAGTACTGCCGCCTTATTTTGAAGTTAAACATATTTATTGGTTTTACATAAATACGCCTTATTTTAAATACCTCCTATTGACTTTGGCTATGGAATTTTTATCTGTGTTGTGATATGTAACAAACACATCCAAACTTTCACACTATCAGGTAAACCTGTACATTTTATTTATTTTAAGGCACAAACAGGAGGATTCGGTATACTTGCAGTCTTTGCCACTTTAGTTTGGGACTAGCCGTCCCATAGGTTTGCTAGTGGAAACAGAGTGGGTGCAAGACAAAAACCCAAGGAGAAAAAGAACATAAGGTAGTACTCTGGTTAGGTAAAAAAAAATCAGCTTATGAATTCATAAATTGATGACATCATACAAAAATTATCATAAGCTGTGATGTGAAGCATGCCACTAGGGTACTACTATTGAGTTTTCTATTTTGAAATAATCTTTTGTATCAGATGGCATCAATCTATGAATTTGTAAATTGATTTTTCTTTGTGCTTCACTTGAGTGCTGCCTTGTGTTTTGTTTTCCTAATGGTAGCTGCAGGTAAGGTTCAGTACTGCCTAATGGGAGACTGCAGGTAGGAAAAAGAAGTCTGACAAACAGGCGAGAGCAGTAGCCACACAATTACCTCACTGTTCAATGCACAGCATGACCAGCCATTCAGACATCAGCAAAATAAGAGCAGAGCAAAACAAGAAAATGGGGCACAATACAAATAAGTCAAAAATATGATTATTTCAAATGTTGACACTAAACACACAAATGCAGCCCTTACAACATCTTTATTAGTGAATCCAAGCAGAAAATGGGTAACAAATAAGCTTTGCAATGATCTTTAAGTAGGATGCAATGAGTTAGTCTGAATTACATAATTACATATAAAAGTGCAATACTCTCCCTCTCCCTTGCAACCCAAACACAGTCCCACCACCTGCCCCCACATAAGCTCCACTACCATTTTAATAGGATTCATAGGATGTAATTCAGGTCTTATAGCGTTATCCTTTTTTAGACTTGGGCCTTTTAAATGTCCATTTTATAGTATTGGTTTGAATAGTGATCATCCAATGCCTGTTTGAATCAGTTAATGGTTTTGCATGATACAACAGGTATGAGCAGGGAGTTCAGGGTGACACTGCTGTCTGAGAGAACCAGATTGTTCTCTGTTTTTCATTGTAATGTCCTCCCTCAATTGCTTGTGGTATCCCCTAACTGTTTTTGAATCTAGTCTCAAAGTTAGTCCAGTATTTTCCCAAAGATCTTGGTCTGTACTGTACATGCCCATAAACCAGACACATGTCACCTCTTAGTCTCCTATAATGGAGAGTACATCCCCAGATCTTGGACCATCTCTTCATATGTTATACCTCAGCCCGTCAACATCCTAGTCGCATGTTTCTGGACCTCCTCCAGTCTTCTCCACTCCTTCCTGTGTGGCATCCAAAACTGCCCACAGTACTCCAAGTGAGGGAGCACAAGAGACAGATACAATGGGACCACCACCTCCTTGGCCCTACTCCAGATGTTTCTATAAATGGATGCCAGTATTCCATAACCTTTCTGGATACATTAGAACAGTGATCTATAACATTAAATTTTGTTTTATTGCGATTCCCAAGTCTCTCTCGATTTCTGTGGTTAGAAGTATGTTTCCATTTATACACTATTGAAACCTACAATTATTTTTGCCCAAATGCATACTTTTACATTTGTTCATGTTGAACTTTAGATTGTCTATGGAATGGTCTCTTGCAGTATCTTATTACTCTTGGGAGGTTCCAGCAGAGGTGCCACACACAGCAGCTTCTTCAGCAGTCTTTACCAGGGTCCCACACACATGACATCACTTCCTTGCTTCCTATATAAGTGTGGGCAGTCCCTGGTATCCTCTGTTCATTTTCCCACTGGCTTCAACTCGCTCAGCAGCTAGCTCAATCTTCTGTAAAGCAGTCATCGATGAGACTTGAACAAAATGAATATCTAAGAAAGGCTATACAAACAAGCAAGCCTTATTTCATTCCTGCTCTTGTGGCAGGAAGATTTTCAAGCTTGACAATCATTTATACTGTGTTAGGTGTCTGGGACCCACACACGACACCACCTCTTGTACTTTCTGTAAAGAATTTAACCAAGCAACTCGTCGTGTGACGGTTGCAAGAAATCAAAGTTTACTGATGAAGCAACAAGTTTCCTTGTTTGAGCAGACCCAGGGGCTTGTTCCAAGGGCTCTTCTACCACTGGTCTTGATCTAAACACAAAAGGGAGAAGGAGAAACTCTCCTCTCACTCCTTCCATGACGCATGTTGACAGTGACTTCTGCAACATGTACACCATTGACGGAGCATTCCTCGTTGACAGGGCTCTTCTCCCATTGATGGAGTGATGTTTTATGCTTTCCTCATCAACAGAAGGCCCTCTCCGATTGACAGAGCTATGTTTTGTGCCTTCGCCATTGATGGGAGCACTTCCCCATTGACGGAGCTACCCAGGCATTCAGGATAGTGAGTTCTGCCGTCCCCCATCGACGACGGCTTCCTTCACTTCATCGATGATCACTATGGGACCTACAGCCAAGCAAATGGCTGCTCTGTCAATGGGAGCCCCGGCTTGTCAACGCCTTTGTTCCATACACTATGCTTTTTCCCGCCTTGTCGCCAATGACAGGAGTTCCTAGGGCAAACCAATTTAATTTGCCATGCTTAACACCCTCCACCTTCTCAGATGCCTCCTATAGGGGTGGCTGACTTCGAGAGACCCAGGGCTATATTATTCTGGGGCTCATCCTGACCCCCTCCATTGCCCCATACCCTCTGTGATACCTATTATTACAAACAGCCAGCCTCGACACGTGATATCTCATCGCACAGGTACCCAATCTTGAACACATTGAAGCACACAGTACTGCAATCCATGGGCTATAGCCAGTCTCTTACTCAGATGCTGGCTCAGTTTTCCTGGTGTTCTGCCTCCTCTGCCAAAGCAGCCCCATACTGACCAGAAGGATCCTGCTTGGTCTCTTCCACCTCTTTTAGAGGATTACTTGTCGGATGAACCAGACCTGGTTGGGACCTCCTGGAGGACATTTATGAAGAATTTCCAAATATAGAATTTCTGGACCCAGACTCCCCGTACTCAATGGTCTCCTCCTTTGATGAGGACCTGCTGGCCCCTCTGGCTGCCTCTCCTCTGGATGACCCCTCTTTCAATGATATGATGATACAGATTCAGAAAGTCATGGATTTCTCCAATACTGAATAAGATCAACAGCGATGAGACATAGCTGAATACCTCAAGTTACCCGAGGAGCATGTCCTAGTCATTCCCCATTAATGCCTACTTATCAGAATTCCATTTCTGATGCATGGTGTCAGCCTTTCGGCCATAATGGCCTTCCTCATGGCTGACCAGCTATACCAAGCCCCCTTGGACCATCAATATTGTCCACAGTGCCTCACGGCTGACTCAGTGGTCATTGTGGCCCTCATGACCGCACTAAAAGCCTAAACCACATGAGTTCTTTACCTCCAGATAAAGAATTCAGGTGACATGATTCCTCGGCAGGAAGTCTTCACCTCTGGCACTATGAATATAAACATCCTAAACTATATGGGCTACATGGTGAAATACCAGCATAGCCTGGGTATCTCGCCATAGTCATCCTTAACAAACTACCTCCTTCCCAAGACAAGGAGCAATTACTACAAATCATGTCAACTATGACATCCATATCTCACCACCTTCTTCACTTGGGCTGCGATGCAGTTGATACTTCTACACAGCTCACCACCACAGGTGTCACCCTCTGCCACCATGCCATGCTTTGGGTATCTGGCCTGGCACCAGATATTCAGCATAAAGTAGTTAATGTCCCTTCTGTGCTGACAAACTATTTGGTCCTAGTACCCAAATCATTTTGATGATCTCCAGGCTTCTGGACATACCCTCTGAATGGTTCACGGCATGAACCATATGCCATGGAACCAACACTTACACTACAGTAAAAGAGGTAACTGTTACAAGTCCTCTCACTGAGGTGCTTTTGCAGACATGGTCAAAACACAAGAGAAAAATTCAAGTGCCATGCATCCTTCCCATGCCTGTCCCTCTGAGGGCCAGCAACTCCAGTTCTCAATGACTTCCTAGGGCTTTCCCACCTCCTTGTCCAAGCCTTGGAGGTGGTTGGGGATCATCTTGCTCTTCATTTGGAGGATTGGCACCAAAAACAATGGATGCATTGATACTCTAGATTATTCAAACTGGACATACACTGGAACTAATTTCAGTACCACATCCACTTCCTCCTTTGAAAGTTCAGTATCCTCAGGCACACCTTCCTATACTCCAAGAGGAACTTACTGCCCTACTAACCAAGCAGGCTATTGTTTCCTGCCATTGTCACAACAACAGGGGTTTTATTCCCATTTTTTCTGGTACCCAAGAAAACTGGAGACCTCAGACCAATACTAGATCTGAGAAACTTAAATCAGTAGATCCAATGCAAACATTTTGGATGGTTACCTTAATGTCCATCTTGCCTCTCCTGTGCCAAGGAGATTGGATGTGCACACTGATATGAAGGATGCATACCTGCATATACCCGCTCATCCAGCCCATCAGCAATATCTATGCTTCCACCTGCTGTGCCAAAATAACCAATTTTGGGCTCTGCCCTTTGGCCTGTCATCAGCCCCATGGGTTTTCACCAAATGCCTAGCCGTGGTTTCAGCAACCTTGAGAAAAAGGACCACTTCATCTTCCCCTGCTTGGATGATTGGCTAATAAAAGCAGACACCAGGGAACATCTGCTATCCTCCCTCTTGAAGACCCTTCAGTTATTACATGATCTTGGGATTATGGTGAACTGACCCAAGTCCAACCCTCATCTGACCCAATCACTCCAGTATATAGGGCTATACTGGACATGACTGTCGCCAAGGCCTATCTACCTCCCTCCCTCCTGCTCATCAGGATGCCCTGATGGGCCTGGCCATCAAATTCAGTTATGAAAGACAGTAACTGCCTGCCTTATGCTGCACTTCCTAGGGTACATGGATGTGACCACACATGCCTTCAGCTCGTCCTATCCAATGGGTTTTACAAGAGCAGTGGTGCCAAAAAACAGGGCAATTCAAAGCCCCTATCAGGGTGACTCTAGCCCTCAGTATGATCTTACATGGTGAACACTCTACTCCAATCTCAATCAGAGCATGCCCTTTCATGCCTCCCTTCCTCACTAAGTGCTGACAACGATGCCTCTCTAGAAGGATGGGGTGCTCATCTCGGTCCATATCGGACTCAGGGCATGTGGCCTTTAGGTCACTCGGTTATCGTATCAACCTTCTGGAGACTACATGCAGTCCTTCTTGCACTGCATGCCTTCAGTACGTTTGACCCCAGGTCATCTACTGATTCAGTCAGACAACATGACGGTGGTCTGTTACCCACAAACAAGGGGTACACTCTGCTCGCTGTGCATGGAAGCTATCAATGTGTGGCATGAAGTGACCAAACAGCAACTGATGATCTCAGCAGCTCATCTTCGGGCCATCACAATCAGTTACTGGACCTTCTGAGCTGCCAGTCCTCAGCTCATGAATGGATGTTACTCACTCAGTCCCACAGGATCTTTTTCTTCTCTGGGGCACCCCATAGATGGATCTTTTGCATCCTAGAAAACCACCTGCTCCCCAAATACTTCTCCATTGTCCTGAACACAAGGGAAGCTCTACAGATGCCCTGTCCCAACCATGGACAGGACTCTATATATGCCTTCCCCACTCCCTCTCCTGCTCGAACTTTAATGAAACTACAGACAGAGCCAGCCACAATTCTCCTCATAGCTCCCACGTGGCCTCGCAGGCATGGTTCCACTCCTGAAGCTAACTATTGATAGCAGAATCTGTTCCATTGCCATCCAGGACTGATCTCTTGATGCAGTGCTAAGACTCCTCCTGCATTCCAATCTGAAAAACAACTGTCTTCATGCTTGGCTCCTGAAAACATCTTCATAAATAGACTTAAAGTCTCTTCTCAGGTAGTGGATGTTCTGCTTGCCGCCCAGAAGCAGGCTACCATGGATACTGAAATGGAAACACTTTTCCATTTGGTCTGCTTCGGTCCTGGACCCTTACTCTTACCCTCTTATGAAGGTCTTAGACTATTTGGCCTCCTTGTTCTTGACGGCCTCATCTATTCCTCTATTAAAGTCCACTTGGCCACCATCTCTGCCTTCCATGAACTGTTAGATGATCGGCTTTTGTATCAATACCATCTGGCTAAGACTTTCTTGAAAGGCATATTACATCTGAAGCCTCCTATAAGGCGTCCCATTCCTCCATGGGATCTGAATTTCATGATTGAAAAACTAACAGTGGACCCCTTTGAACCAGCTGCCATTTGTGACCTGCATTTCTCTCCTGGAAAATGCTATTCCTGAGTAGCTATCACTTCTGCTCAACAAATTTCTGAGCTTCATGCCCTTATGTGCAGGGAACCGTATCTTATTTTTCACAAGGATTGGGCCATGCTTCACACAAACCCTTCCTTCCTGCCTAAAGTGGTTACATAACAAACCTTGAATCAATCCTTGGAGTTACTGTTTTTTACCATGAGTACTCCAATCCAGGAGAACATCACATCCTTCATTACTATACTGATTGGATGAAGTCCCTTCATAAAATCTCATAACTGTTTATCACCTTTGCTCCAGGTCATGAGGGTCTTCCAGTGGCAAAACACACCTTCTCATCTGGCTAGCCCATTGCATTACTTTTGTTACAAAAAATACAATAAGCCTTTACGGGTCATGTCCAAGCCCATTCTACTAGGGCTGTAGCAGCTACAGTGCCTTTGTTTCAAGGGTGCCTCCATTACTGATATTTGCAATGCAGACACCTGGTCTAGCATCCATACCTTTTCAGGCATGACAATCTGGATGTTGCCTCAAGATGCAGCATGACTTTTCGCTGAGCTGTCCTACAGGCATCCTGTCATACTGTCCTTCCACCTAGACATAACTGCTGTGAACTCTCCCAAGGTAATAACCTACTGCAAGAGACCATTCTGTAGAAGATAGTGTGGTTATATAAGAACTTACCATAACAGTAGATCTTCGAGAAATGTCTCTGCAGTAGGTAAAATCCGCCTCCTTCCCCTGGCCTCTGTAACAGGGAAAAATCCTAATCCAAGGACTTAGGGTTGGGACTCACTGGTACCTCGGTTTCCCTCAGTCCTTGTTTTTGTGAGCGGAAACCAACAGGGAACAGCGGATACCAGGGACCATGCGCTTATATAGGAAGCAAGGAAGTAATGTCATGGTGTGGGTGGTCCCTGGTAAAAGACTGCTGAAGGAACTGCTGTGTGACAGCACCCTTGGCTGGAACCTACCTAAGAGTAATAACCTACTGCAAGAGAGTTCCTTGAAGATCTACTGTTACAGTAAGTTCTTATGTAACCTAATTTGTTTATGCTTTTCACTGACTGCCTTACTGCCTTACTATCTATGTTGACTTGAAATAACTTGGCATCAACCTCATTTGTTACCAGAGACCCATTTTATTGTTATCTGTGAATTTTGTAATCTATGAGCTATTGGTACAGGTTGAATATGTTAAAAGATGTTAAATAAGGTTGGTCCCAGCACAGAGCCCTGGGGTACCCACTAGTTACCCCACCAACTAGAGATACCCTTTATGACCATTCTCTGTCTTCTCTTGGTCAACCACTCTGTGATACTATGCACTAAGCTTTCATCAAGCCTGATCTCCTTAAGGTATTTATTAACTCAGCAGGGGATATACTATTGAATGCTTTTCAAATCCAACAAATAATATGCCGAACAAGTTGTCATTGTCCAAGGCTTCCTCATTGGATCATAGAATTTGATCAGGTTGGTGAGGCAGGATCTATCTCTTTTGAACCCATGCTGATGCTGAGCCACTAAACCCTCATCTTTCAAATGTTGCTCTATTGTCTCTTTTATGAAGAACTCAACGATTTTCCTTATAGTAATGGTTACTATCATTCATTTACTCCTACCAGTTGGAATAAGATGAGCATAGAATGTTTGACTCAAAATACTATATATGCTCCAAAGGGAATTAAGATCATTAAGTGGATTAGCATATAGTAACCTTTTACTCATGGAGTTGTAATCCAGTTTCTACTTCTGGATTACGTAGATGTATCAAACTGGCACATTTGCTTCTTGTTATGGTTTCACAGTGAACAAACGTAGCACTACATCAGTAGACACTGTATCAAAAAATAAACAGTTTTTACATTGACTGCTAAATCTTTTGCACAGTTAACAGTTTTCAGGACTGAAAACAAATTAGTTTACATGCATTTACTTGCTGCCACCAGTTCTATAACTGCAGTTTTGGTCTAGGTTTGAATCTTGCATGGCTACTGGTCTCCGTCCCACTTTAAATGTACTTAACCTTAAGCACTTCTTGCTGTGAGGAGCATGATGAGGTTAGCCTAGAACAACACCAAACAGGTATATAAATTCTAATCCCAGCTCAGGCACTTGGACTTTGTGTTATTTAGGTAGGATTCAGAATTCTTTTAAGCATACATCACAGTATATAATTACTGTTTCCATGATATTTAGGACAATGTTTTTGTATTTCTTATGTATCTCAGACTTACTGCTTCAACCCCTCCTCCCTCCAACCTTATTCATAGCCAAAGTTTGAGCACATGCACCTCGTTAATGTACAGTATATAACAACTAAATTAAATTGTGGAGGTTGCATGATGTTTTTGGATGCATTTTCCTAAAACAATGTGTATAAATGAAATTGAGTGGGCACCACCCACCCTGCCATGTCTTGTTCACCAAAATGGCACACCACAAATGTGAAGGACCAAGAAACCATAACCATGCCCCCAAGGAACAGTTTGTATATGAAGCAGCAGTGCTCATCTACACAATCGGTAATGGCATTAGCTTTGTATTTAGTACAATAAAAGGTCTTTACCACCTGCTAGAGTGCTCATAGAAACACAGAATTTGTGAGTAGAAAAGGACCACTTTGCCAAGTTAGTCTGCAAAAGTGTTCCCTGCCTATTACAATCATGGTCCCTATCTGTTCTCCGGCAACCCTCCCCTCCTGACTCTGTTCTAATATACCCCTATGCCTATCCCTTGAATGCTTGAGCTCCCCACCATTCTAGCCTCCACAATTCAGCTTGCAGTCTGTTTCAGGTGCCTGCTCATTTTCTTTCATGGCTGAGAACTAATAAGAACTGCAGAAACTTCACATGAGCTGGCTTCATGAACTTTTCTCATCAAACCCAAAACCGATCAAAACATTTGGTTCATGTTTGATGCAAAAGCATGTTCCTTTTACTTCTGGCTATGTTTAGCAGCTATAAGTAAAAGGCAACAGCAAAAAAACAGTTCCTCACAACACCTGACTCCTCAGCTGCTACCACCCAATGTCCATATAGTATCTTTAAGATAATTGTGTGAACAATGCCTTGTCCTCTCAACATTACATGCTTGCAAAATACACCCTCCATCCATAATCATTCTGCTGCCTGATATGGCAGCAGTGTGGAGTGGTGTTGGGTTGTATGCTTATGATGTTTAACTAATACTGCCAAACCTGTTGCCACCTGCTCTGGCAGGCCTGATGTGTTCCAGCTAGAGAGTACTGCCCCTTCCTAGTGGAAAACACTTTCTTATAGCTGACCTGGAAAATGCCAATTAAAATGTGTATGGCCACTAGTAGAAAAAGAAGCACCATTCTATAGAAAGGGCCACTGGCTCTGTTTTAACTTTTTTTATCTTTGTTTTAATATTTGTATTTACTATTAATTGTTGTATGTACTTATGTAATGGTTTTATGAAAAACAATTGTTAATATATCGTGTACTGCAATTTTTATTTAACATGTTTTATTAATGTTATTTTAAGTGTCATCCATGACATCATATCAGTACCATGCTTACTATGGATATAGATACATAGATACATAGACAGTGTCACGCAGATAAGAGGCCTATGGCCCACGCAGTCTGCCCATTTGAGCTTATAAGTTCAGTTTGTTTTCCTAGAAGTCTGTTGCTCCCTGACCTCCAGAATTCCTTTATGTCTATCTCATGCATTCTTAAATCCGTGATTGTTTCAGCCCCTACCACTTCCTCTGGCAGGGTGTTCCACTTGTCCACCACCGTTAATAGGTTAGAAGAGACCTTAAGGTTCATCAGTGCTGTGCCCCACTGTCTTATTGGCTATAAATTTTTATATTGTGTTCTCACATATAAGTATCTAGTTTCTTTTTATTTATGGTTGTGTTTTCATTGATGACAATGTTTTGTGGTAGTTATTACATGCAAAGGGGTAAACCTAGCAATCACTAATCACACTTTGAAAAAGCACCTCCTGGTGCAAATGAGGTTAGGTGCATGTGGCTATGGTTGTCTTTTGTTATTTTCTGGCACTGTGATCTGCACTTTTAATATTTTTCCTTGATTGAAACCTGTGAGTATAATAAAGGCTATATTCTAATTTTTTACAAAGCTATTTTGAATCAAAGCTTTTATGGAACATTTGAGTCATTGGTATCAAAGCATGCGCACACATTTGTTGTGAAGATTCCACAGAGCTCTAGACCTAAGGTAGAGTGAATTTTAGAAAAGGTTGTGTGAGGTGCATGTTGGAGGACCTACCAGGTCTGCCTGATCACACAGTGGCAGGTTTGTGTCATACTGTTGGTATTGGAAGGCCTCTTTAATACTACTCCACCTCCACCAGGTCAGGTAGCAACAACAGGAGAAGGATTGAGTCAGCTAGTCAGTGAATGATATTAAGAGTGGCAGCTGTAGTTTAAGGACCTAGTCTGCAAGTGCAAGCTGTGGCAGGTTGGGGTAGCACTAGGGGCCATTGGAAGGTCCTTCAGTATTGACACTGAAAATCCCTGCCAGGGAAATTAGCAGCAGAGCACAGATGCCTCTTCCCCATCAGGACTGGTATTGACTGAATTTGGGGACAGAATGTGACCCAACAATCTGGAAGGTACCTGGATTGGGGTGGTGCCCATCTGGTGAAGGGAGGTCTGTCTTTATTTGTTTTTTGTTTTTATGCATAGGAGGCTGGGGATATTTTGCACCAAACAAACCAAAATTGCAGCTTAATGTTTTGTTTTAGTAGTTCTCCCAGCTCAAATTAATTTAAATTTTGCAGTTTTGCTCAAAAATTTTAATTGGCAAAAACTGGCTAAACAGCTCAAATATGAAATGTTAATACCTACCGTAGAACCAAACATGTAGTTTTAAAATAATGCACACTAATGCTAATGTGTTAGTTGCTTTTAAATACTGTACAACAATTAGGAAGTTGTGTTTTTAGGGCTGCAGCGGGAGTAGCCCAGCAGACCTCTTTCTATGAGAAAGGACAGCCGCATTCCTTCTGACCGAACATGTTGGAGTTACAACACAGTCACCTCTGCATCTGTGAAGCACTGTACTCACTGTCTTCATATGCAGTTGCACTGTACTGTTTTAATGTCAGCAGTCATGGTAGAACAGGGCACATGCTGCCATGTCCAAGATGGCCCCAAACCATATTTGTGCATGCGATCACTATTGCATGCACAGTGGTCATGGCAGAGTGTGATGTTTCCGCGTGACTGCCTGTTTTTAATTATGGATACCCTCCAACTTATCCTCCTCTCAGTACTTACTACCCCATGATGCCCCCAGAAACATAACAATGATACCAGGGATGCCCAATTCTCCAGTGTCATGATCATGCTTCCTGTGACCTTTTCTTATACAGATATTTTCTCCCCTCACCCAATCCTTCCTCTTAGTACCACCCCAGAAACATAACAGTGACACTGGGGTGCCAAATCCACATCTTCCTGATGGGAATCCTTGGTCCTCTTTTTTTTGACACTAGTAAAAAGAAACTGTCCATCAATGTCTTTTGCACCATTCCTTGCTCCCACCTAATCCTCCCACTCAGCATCCACCATTCACACCCCAGAAGTCCTTACTTTACCCATCAGGATCCAACACTGTAATCTTCTCTGGACCACAGACACACCTTCGTTCTTCAAAGCTGGATCATGAACTGAAGAACAGGTATGCAGTTCAATGAATTTCAAAGGGGCTTTGAACTTAGTGCACATGTTTGGCCTAAATTTTCAACATGCCTTCTTTGGTACCATTCCTCATGAACAATTGAATTGTCATTATGCAGATCTGTCCCAAAAGAAAATTTTGCAGTCCCATGACATCACCTTTGGGCATAAGTTGAAAATATTCTCTGCCCTTGTTCATGAGGTGTGGTCATAAGAAGGCTAAGATGAAAATTTGGCATTAAAACATTAACAAACAACAAAGTTGCTTTTAGAGTAACTGGTAATTGGTATTTTCTTTTAAACTTAGATTGTGGGCTTGTAGTGACACTATACTTTCTTTCTTTGTTGTCTTTACTTATAATTGTTTTTGGGCTGTTGAAAATTTAAAACATAGTGGTGGTGTAATTCTGTGCTGTCTTTAATTGCTGCAAATTTTATCTTGGCTTGTCTGACTGTCCTGTAGCTGGGTGAAGGGTGTTAATTGTCTGGCCTCTGACCTCAGCTACGTGATAACTGGAGGTGGGGCTTAGTCAGAGTTAAAGCAGCAAGCAGAGGTTGATTTTCTCAGAAGAAGCCAGAAGGAGAAGGAAGGAAACATATTCAATTCAGTGCTTTAGGTAACTGGTAATTGGTATTTTCTTTTAAACTTAGATTGTGGGCTTGTAGTGACACTATACTTTCTTTCTTTGTTGTCTTTACTTATAATTGTTTTTGGGCTGTTGAAAATTTAAAACATAGTGGTGGTGTAATTCTGTGCTGTCTTTAATTGCTGCAAATTTTCGCCCCTCCTCCCCTTCCCCAACTCTTAATTATATGCCTGATAAATCTGATTGACAGGAGCTAAACACAGGGTATAGTAAGAGGTGTGAAGTAGGAGGGGCCTAAGGGGAAGAAGCCCACCCTCAGCACGACAAGTGTTTCGACTCATTTATTTATTTATTGGTTTCTTTTCCTTAAAAAAATATCTGATGATCAGTTACAGGATTTTTACTACTGTAAATTAATAAAAGAGAACTAAGAGTTTCAGTAGCAGACAAGTTGTGGAATTGCAGTATAATGTGGGGAGTGGTGCAATGCAGTGGCTGTGGTGCAGCCATATTCAGAGTAGACCTTCTGGACACTGGGTGCTGCCCTATCTGCATGCATCTCTCTGGACTGCGGGATGAGGTAACCAGACTCAGAGCGGAAGTAAACTGGGTCAGAGTACCATCATCCCTATCCAGGGACCACCCAGTCCAATGCAGCTGCCTCAAAGGATGCCGAGAACGAGGAGCACTTGGATGACAGTGGGCTCAGGAAGGGTTAGAGCAGTCAGGCAGAGGCACATCCCAGATCCTATTCCTCTCAAGAACTCATATGCCACACTGGCAAATGAGGACAACCAAATAGAGGTACCCAGAGAAGTGGAAGGAAAGGATGTGGAGGTTAGCCAGGAGGTGACCTCAGCAGGGAAAGCAGTGGACCCCAGAGGAGGAGGAAGCAAATCCTGGTGGGGACTCCATCGTAAGAGGATCCAGCTAGGAACACAGGAGGAGATATAGGAGGTGAGGTGCCTACCAGGTGCCACGGCATGGAGGATGGAAGGAAGATACTGGGGATCACTGGGAAGGCAAGACGGGAGGGTGAGCTGGATGTCATTATCCACCTAGGTACTAATGACTTGGCAAATGGGGGCCAAAGGAAGTTCAGGAACAGTTTAGGAAACTGGGAGGGGTCTCAAGCAAGTAGCTACTTCTGTCACTTTCTCGAAGTACTACCTGTGAGAGGCAAGGAAACATAAGTGCATGCACCAGGAACTTTAACTCATGGTTGAAGAACTGGTGCTGTGAGGAAGGTTTGGATTCATTGGTGACTGGGGACCCACCTGGAGGGATGGAGGTTTGTTCAAGCCTGCGGGCCTGCATCCATCCTGGAGGAATCAAGTACTCAATGATAAGTTTAAATGCTACATTGACAAGCATTTAAACTAGCAAAGGGGTGGCAGGCCAGCAAGGAGGGTACCTACTTGCTCACCCCCACAGCTAGCAGTGGAACCAGTGAACCAGAGGAGTGGCTATCTCTGCAAAGCGGTGTGCAAAGATGGAGATTAGTGTCCAAAAGGTGGATAAGCAGAAAGGGGCAAAATTCAGCAGAAGGGCAGACAGCAAGGAGAACCAGGGATAAATGACAACCAAGGAAGGGGCTGGAGTAGAACAGTGAAGCAGACTAGGAGGTCAAATCATGGAAAGCCATGTGTGCAAATGCCAGGAGCCTTAGCAACAAGATGGAAGATCTGGAGGCTGTCATGGTACAGTCAGACCTGGACATTGTGTGCATCACTGAAACCTGGTGTAATGATAACCATGGCTGGGAGATGGCCATACCTGGCTACAACATGTTCAGAAGAGACAGGCAGGAAGGGAGGAGGGTGGCACTGTATGTGAAAAAATGACATAAAGGCCACAGAGATCCAGGAGGAACAAAATGGGGAGAGATACTGTGGGTTAAGCTAGAAAGGAAAATGGGGCCAGCCATCCGCACAGGTGTGGTCTATAGACCACCAGCCCAGGAGGAAGAAACAGATAGGGAGCTGATGCTAGCCATCCAAAGGATGGCAGACAAGAGGAGGTAGTACTGGTTGGAGACTCAATATTCCAGGCGTGGACTGGAGCATCCCAGCAACAGCATCAACTAGGTGCAGATTTATCCTGGACTCCTTCAGGTGCCTTCCTCAAACAACTGGTCATGGAACCAACTCGGCAGAGGCAATACTGGACCTTGTGCTCACAAACAGGGACAGTGTGATGGGGAATTGTGGGGAGCACCTGGGTAACAGTGACCACCAGTCATTGTGGTTTGAAATCACAGAAAGAGCAGAACCAAACCACACAAAACACGTATCCTGGATTTTAGGGGGCAGACCTTGGGAAAATGGGGAGATACTTGAAAGAGGCATTAAGGGGAATGGGGCAGGAATCAGGGTTGAGGAACAGTGGGCAGTATTTAAAATGGGGTTACAAGAGCAACAGAATTATGCATTAAGCAGGTTAGCAAGAGGAAAAGGAAGAGGAGACCATTATGGTTTTCAAAGAGGTAGCAAAGAAAATGAAAGCCAAAAGATTGCATTCAGGCAATACAAAAGACACAGGCAGGCGGGGATAGGGAGAAGTACCAGGAGAAACAAAGGGAGGCAGGGAAGTCAGTAAGGAAGCCAAAGCTCAGACAGAAGAACACATTGCAAGATCAGTGGTTAAAGGGACAAAACCTTTACAGGTACATAAGTGAAAAAGAAAGACAAAGGAGGGATAGTGAGACTGAAGGGGAGGATAGAGTGCGTGGAGGATGACAACAGTAAAGCTGACATATTGAACAGGTATTTCTGCTCAGTCTTTACTGAGGAAGAGGGGGTAATGGGTCTGAAGGGAGTACAAGGGGTGAGAATGGTGCAGAAAGCGGACACAAGTCCCTTTACCGAAAGGGTCCTGAAGGAACTGGAAGTAATAAGAGTTGACAAAGCAATGGGACCAGATGGGTGCACCCAAGGGTCCTTAAAGAACTAAGAGGTGGTGGCTGAACCTCTGGCTATCCTGTTAGCCAATCACTGAAACAGGGAGGTACCCAAAGACTGGAGGACAGCAGATGTAGTCCCCTTATACAAAAGCGGGAACAAAGAGGAAGCAGGGAACTACAGACCAGTCAGCCTCACCTCAGTAGTGGGAAAGATCATGGAAGCACTTCTGAAGGAGAGATTGGTGGAACATCTGGTTGTCAATGGACTACAGGACCCAAGGCAGCATGGTTTCACCAGGGGGTCATGTCAGACCAATCTCATTGAATTTTTTGACTGGGTGACTAGGGAGGTGGATCAGGGAGGGCAGTGGACATGGCCTATCTGAACTTCAGTAAGGCCTTTGACACTGTGCCACATAGAAGACTATTACACAAACTGGGAATATGGGTGTGGGCAGGACAGTAGTGTGGTGGTAGGTAACTGGCTGGGTGGCAGGACACAGAGGGTGGTGGTAAATGGCTGTCACTCCACAGAGGGAAGAGTGACCAGTGGGGTACCACAGGGATCAGTGCTGGGACGGTCCTATTCAACATCTTCATCAGTGACATTGCGCAGGATCTAGAAGGCAGAATTTCACTGTTCGCTGATGACACAAAGCTCTGTAACAGAGTAGACACACCAGAGGTGTAGACAGAATGAGAAGGGACCTGCAGAAACTTGAAGAATGGTCAAGGGTTTGGCAGTTGAAATTCAATGCAAAAGTGCAAGATAATGCATATGAGGCACAAAACCCTGGCACAATATATCAGTGGGGGGTGAGGATATAGCATGCACCAAGCAGGAAAGGGATCTTGGGGTTGTCATCTCTGATGACCTCAAGGTAGGGAAACAGTGTGACAAGGCATCAGGTAAAGCAAATAGGATGCTGGGATGTATAGGCAGGGGCATCACCAGCAGGAAAAGGAGGTCATAATTCCGCTATACAAGACACTAGTGAGGCCCACCTGGAGTACAGTGTACAGTTCTGGAGACCATACCTACGTAAGGACAAAGACAGGGTAGAGAAGGTTCAGAGGAGGGCAACAAAGATGGTGCATGGATTGCATCACAAGTCCTATGAAGACAGGTTGAAGGAACTGAACATGTACTCCCTGGAGGAGAGGAGGAGAGGGATATGATAGAGACATACAAGTATCTTACAGGGAGAAACAGAGTGCAGGAAAACACTATTTTTAAGCGAAAAAGATGTTCCAGGACTAGAGGCATGGGATGAAGTTGGAGGAGGATGATTCAGAGGAAACTTGAGAAAGAATTTCTTCACAGAACGGGTGGTGGACAAGTGGAACACCCTGCCAGAGGAAGTGGTGGGGGCTGAAACAATCACGGGATTTAAGAATGCATGGGATAGAACATAAAGGAATTCTAGAGGTCAGGGTGAGGAAACAGACTTCTAGGAAAACAAACTGAACTTATAAGCTCAAATGGGCAGACTGGGTGGACCATAGGCCCTTATCTGCGACACCGTCTATGTATCTATGTATGAGCCTATGTTGAATTTTGTGAATGCAGGCTTGTAACTTTGGCAGTTTTCAATGTTGTCCCCAAACTCACAACAGAGCCATATATTTACAGCACCTCAAAGTGTAATAGCTGTCATTTTTCAAATCCTGGCCCAAATGTTTTGTTTTTTCACATCCTGAAAGGTGATTTCATGTTCCTGTGTGAAATCATCTTTCAGCCAGGAGTTGAAATTTCTTTACCTTGTTCATGAGGTGGGGTCAGAAGAGTGTGTTGAAAATTAGGTGTAAAATATTAACAACAATAAAGTTATGAGCCTATGTTGAATTGTGCGAACACAGGCACACTAACTTTGGTAATTTCACAATATTTTACACATTCTAAAACATCAGTTTCTTTACAGAACCTCATAGATGTGACAGCTGCCATTTTCAGCCTGGCCCAAAATGTGTTTTGCATCCCAAAGTTGATTTTGCAGTCCCTGTGCAAAATCACCTTAAAACCAGGAGTTGAACATTTTCTCTACCCTTCTTCATGAAGCAGGGTCTTAACAAGGCTATGTTGAAAATTTGGTGGAAAACTATTAAAAACAATTTTTCAATATTTCTTCTCCAAATTCCTCAACTGCAACCCTATTGGCTCTGGCCAGAGTTTGTTTTTAGGTACAGAGGACTGCCTGGTGGTGGTTGTGGTAGGGCAGGGGTACTACCGGGAGAAATTGGGCACAGTGGTGCTATTGCTTGAGTATTTCTCTTTTCTACTATGTTAGAAAGACCTGGATGAGCTGGATGCTTTAAGCAGCACAAGTAACAACCGCACTAGGGTTTGAATTAGGCTGATTATATGGGGCTGGGGTTTGGCCTGGTTTTAAATTTCCCAGGCTGACCAACTTGCTTTCATGCTTTTCTGTTTTGGTTTTTTTTACTTGGATTTCTCCTCCATGGTATTACTCCTCTGTGTTGCAGTCATCACATCAGAACATGTTAGCGTAACTACAACACATTTTATACCCCTTCATTTCATCCTCCTTCTCCACTGCATGTTCTTCATTTTCCACTTGTCCTCCTTTCTGGCTTCTTCCCTATGTTTCTCTTTCTCTTTGACCTCTTCTTCCCCTTCACATGCCCCTCCATGTCAGTCTCATGTGATTCTTCAGCTTTCCTCTACCCTTTTGCCTCACCTCCTCATGCACTTCTGCTTCCCGTCCTCTACCACCTCCCGTCATGACCCCTCTGTTCCTACAGAATCAGTTCAATATTCTCCCCATTGGCATGCTCTTCCACTATAAGCTACTTTGGTGGTGATGCAGCTGGCTTTCTCTTATAAAACTGCAGGGCTGCTATTGCTCATGCTAACCCACATAATTACGCTTTTTTCTCCAGTGGCAAAGGTAACAGTACTAGCAGTTCCATACCCAAACTTACTGTTTCCTTTCTTCTTAATAACAATGAGCATCAGGACATGGCTTGGTGAAGCTGCTGCTGATACCTGATTTTTTAATTGGGGACAGAGGGGCATCATTTTTGCCTCTAGTTGGACAGGCAGTTATTCATGTCCACAGTGCAGAGGAGGCTGTGGTGGTGCTGATGCCACTGGCACTGGCAACTGGCATTATGCGGCCCATACAAGATAAATGGGGGTTCTTGCCTTTACAGATTGTTGCAGATTTCTTAAATCTTGGAATGCCTGTGTGCTGCTGGTTTCCATATGGTGCTTTCATCAGCAGGTGCACCGGACAATTGGGACTGGTTAGGAGATCTGCTGCTTGAAGTGGGTTTGGAACCTGTTGACTTATGTAATGGGGTCTAATGAGCCATGGTTTCTTTGGATGAACTATCTCACACCCAGCCTGAGTCCTTTTCTTTCTCATGCATAGCCTCTGCCTCAGCATGACCACTATGACTCTCAGTTCCTGTCCTGATCCCTTTTCCAACCCCACCACTTACATAACTGGTAACTGGTGCAACTGGCATGGTGAAACCTTTCCCTGCTCCTTCCCTCACCCTGCATTTCTTTCTGTACCTGTTCCTTTCCTTATGTTTGCTATAATGACCACAGATGCACACTTAATACCCATCATCTCACTCACTGCTTTACTCTTGAGCCCTTTCACCCTCACTGAGAGACCTGTAGCAGCCTTCTTCACATACTGTGGTTTCACACAGGAAAAAAATTAAAATAATAACGATGGTATTCAGTGCCCCAGTGACCACACCTCAGGCAATCAAGTTGTTTGTCAATACAGTCTATTAACCCCCGACACACACACACACCTTTCTGAGCAGACTGGTGAACCAAGTAGTCCTTATGTGCCACTGAATTATATGTTATTCTGTTTCTTAGTTTACTAAATTCCCTCTGCTCTAAATCTGCTTCATTGGACAAAATAATAAATTAAATAAAAATAAACATAAATAGCTGTGCCCTCTACACCACCAGCACTCAGTTAAAATATAGTCAAATAACTTGTTCACAAATTCTCCCTGCTAGCATATTCACTGATCTGCCAAAGTATGGCTGCTGCTGCAGCAAAGCCTATACTGCCACAGTCCAGGCTCAGGCTGCACCTCTCTGCTCAACAACACAATTTTACTAGACTGTCTGCCTGAAACTGCCGTTTAATATCAGTATACTGAATTAGTTACCTGGAATAATAATCCTAACTCTCTGACAATTTTTAAGTTTTATTATAAAAGATGCTCTTTTCACATTCAGAGCTCCTGTCATTAGCCACATCTTTCCCTGTTAAAGAGAGCTCAAAATGTCACTGAATATGTCAAGCACAAGGGATGTCAATCTCAGCATTGCTAATTGACTGCTGCATGCAACAGAAACATAGAATTTGTCAAGAGAAAGGACTGGCAGGCCCATCTAGTCTGCCTTATTTCCCTATTTCTATGCTCTGGACCCTATTCAGTTTCAGATGCCCTCCTCCTCGCATTTCCTCAAATTATAATGCCCATGTGCCTAGCCCACACATACTTGAATGCCCCACTCTCTTGCACCCACCACTTCCTCTGGCAGGCTGTTTCAGGCATCCACCACCCTTCTGTGAAGAAGCATTTCATCATCCCTCTTAAGTTCACCCCATCAAGCTTCACTGCATGCCCCCATGTCATGGTGCTCCTCCTTCACTGAAAGAGACTCCTCCTGCACCTAGATAACATACATGAGGTATATATAGGTCTCAATCATGTCCCTCTCACTCTTCTCTTCCCTAGGGAATACATGTTGAGTTCCAACAGCTTCTCATTGTATGGTTTTCATGCTACCCCACCATTTGGTAGCCCTCCTTCAGATCACTTCCACCCTCTCAATGTCCTTGCAGAGTGTTCCTCCAGAACTGTACACAATACTCTAGATAGGGTCTCACTGGTGAGTGATGCAGTGGCAACACCACTTCCCTTCTCCTGCTAGAACTCACCCTTCCTATGCACCCAGAATCCAACTAGCCTTGCCAATGGCCTTGTTACACTACCCTGCCATACTGAGATCATCAGATATGAGTACACAAGGTCCCTTTTTACATGGTAACTGTAAGAACCTATGAACATATGAACATACAAAATTTGCCAGCAGATAAAGGCCTAGAGGTCTATCAAGTCTGCTCGAATGTGCAGCTAGCACCCTTATTCTGCAGCTGCCCTCCCTTCCACCCTTCCCTTCATTAACCCTCCCTTGTCCTGTCCCATCCCTTTTAAGCAGTCCACTGTTCTACTGGATACCACTTCTGCAGGTAAAGCATTCACCCAGCCACCACTCTCTCTGTAAAAGTGTCTCCTCATCTCCTTCCTGAACCTTCCTCCCTCCAGTCTCATATCATGGCCCTGGTGTCCCTCCCCTCCTTACTTTGAACAGCCCCTTTTACCTGTCTTGTTTATTCCTTTCATGTACTTAAAGGTTTCAATCAAGTCCCCGTCCCTCCTCTCCTCCAGTGAGTACATGTTCAACTCCCTCAGCCTCCTCTCATATGATAATTCCCCAGCCCCTTGATCATTTTTGTCACCCTGCTGTACCCCTCCAGTAGCAATGTCCCTCTTCGAATCTGGTGCCAGTACTGCACTGGCACTCCAGGTGCGCTCTGACTAATGACCTATACAGTAGAAGAATCACCTCCTCCCTCCTCAAGGATATACCCTTGCAATACAACCCAACATTTTTTGACCTTTGCAGCTGCCTTCCCACATTGTGCTGAGTTGTTCATTCACCCTGTAATGAGACACCCAGATCCTTCTCCTCCTCCTCCTCTATCTGGGCTAGCTGCACTCCCCTAGCTAGTAACTCCTCCTTGGGTTCTTCATCCCAAAATTCAGCACCTTTTTGACATTAAACCCCAGTTACCAGGTGTCTGACCAGGTTTCAAGCTTTGCCAGATCATCCTGCAACCCCTGCCATCCCCTAGGTCATCCACCACTGCTCCTACCTTGGTATCATCAGCAAACAAACTGATCTTGCGCTTGATGTCCAATGATATGTCTTCAATGAATATCCCAAACAACACTGGTCCCAACACCGAGCCCTGTGGAACATCGTCAGTCACTACCCTTGGGTGTGAGAGCTCCCACCCACCACCACCCTCTGTTGCCTTCCTGAAGCCAGTTTCCTACCCATCTCACCAGCTTTGCACCAGCCCCTGTGCCTACTAACTTACTTCCCAGCCTTCCATGTGGCACCAAGTCAAATGCCTTACTGAAGTCCAGATACAGGACATCCACTGCATGACCCCTGTCCAGTTGCCTGGTTACCCAGTCATAGAACTCCACTAGGTTGGTTTGGCAGGATCTGCCATATGAAGCCATGCTGTCTGCTGTCCTGTAGTCCTTTGGTCTCTAGGAGGCCACCAGCCTCTCCTTCAGGATAGTCTCCATTAGCTTACCCACAATGGATGTGAGGCTCACTGGTCTGTAGTTTCCCAGTTCATCCTTGGGCCCACTCTTGTGGAGGGGCATCACATGAACCATCCTCCAGTCCTGAGGTGCACACCCTGAATGTGAGTGAGGCATTAAATAGGTTCACCTCCTAGTACCCTGCGGTGGATGCCATCTGGGCCTGGCGCCTTGTCCACCCTCAGTACCTTCAAACCCTCCCAAACTCTGCCCTCCATGATTTCCCATCTGTCACCACGTCTCCCCTGTTTCTGCATTTCTCCCCTTGGGTGTCACCCCTCTTCTCTTTAGTAAATACTGAGCAGAAGTACTCATTTTGTGTTCTGCCTTATTCAACCCTGCTTCCACCCACCCCCTCCTTCCTAATCCTTACTATGTGGTCCTTACAGCTCCTTTTCTCCCTGATGTACCTAAAGAAGTCCTTCTCCCCTTCTTAATCCCTTGTGCCAGCCTGAGTTCCGTAGATGCCTTGTCCCCTTACTGCCCTTGTCATACGCCTTTGATTCTGTCAAGTACTCCTCCTGTCCTCCCCCTCCTTGTTTTCTTGTACTTCCTAAAGGCAGCTATTTTCCTCCTTACCTTTTCCATGTCCTCCTTGCTCAACCAGCTTGGTTTCTTAGTCCTCGCCTTCTTGATCTGGGCCTTGCAGCAGGTTTTGGTTGCCTCCACTATCCCCAGCTTTATGAGCTCCCACCTATGGTTAGCGTCCATACTAGACTGAATTCTGGCAAGGTACCATTTAGCACTTCCCCATCCTCCCAAAGTCGGCCCTCTGGAGTCCAGCACTCTTGTGCCAGATTCCACTCCTTCCTTGCCAATATCAAATGTGAGCCATACTGAGTGAAGTCAGTCCCTGACAGCGGTTCCTCCACTGTAAGTTCTCTCACAAAGTCCCCATTTGCCAGCACAAGGTCAGGGTATTCCCTAACCTGGTTGGATCACTGACAATTTGCAGCAGGAAGCTGTCCTGGAAGGCATCCAGCAGCACCTGCTCCTTCTGTTCCTGGTTTTGGGGTACTCAGTCCACTCCTGGCATGTTGAAATCCCCACAATCACCATACTACCCTTATCGTCGTCCTCCTGATCTGTCCCACTAGTTCCTGTCTGACTCCTCCGTCTGAGATGGCAACCTGTACACCACTCCCATTCTAAGAATCCTTTTCTTGGAATCCTGGATTGCATCCAAAGTGACTCTGTACTACTCTTCTCCCTTCGTCCCTCACACTTCAGTCCTTCCTTCACATACAGTGCCACACCCTCCTTTCCCAATCACCCTGTCTCTACAAAATAACCTGTACCCTGGTACAGACAGGTTACAATCATTGTATTGTGTGGCCCATGTTTCTGTGATGGCTGCAATGTCCACCTCTCCCTCTGCCATGAGCACCTGTAACTCTGCAGTTTTCCTCCCAAGGCTCCTAGCATTAGGGTAACCACCTTCCACCCCCCCCTCCCATCATGCCCTCCTTTACTAGCATCACCAATAGTACTTGCCATTTGTCCCTTGTCACTTTTATAGGGGTAAGCTCATATGGTTTCCCAACCTGTGGTCTCTGCCTGTCTCTTGCCCAATTGCCACCCCCACTCCTAGTTTAAATTCCCCACTTCCTCTATGTACTCCTCCATCCTCTGTTTCAACACATTCTTTTCCTCCTCACTCAAGTGTAGTCTGTCCTGGCACAGAACTACTGTCCTCCCAGGTCCTCCCACCCCCAACAACCCATGCCCTTTAGCTGCTTCCAGCCTCTTAGCCAACCGTTAAATTCCTCATTCTCAGCTTTGTTGTGCTTGTTCTTGGGCACTGGAAGGTATTCTGAAAAGTTACTGATCTTCCTGTCCCCTCACATAATTGTCCTAGTTCCTCAAACCTCCTCTGGACTATATCTACTGTCTTGTCAGCCAGGTCATTCGTCCAAAGATGTATAATTAAATGAAGGCTTGTCCCTACCCCCTCTAGCATATTTCAGAACAGATTTTCCCACCCTTTCTGCTGTCATTCCTGGCATGGCCTCTACCCAAATGTGACTATGCCTGTCCCCTTTCTACCCCAACTGACTCCTCTTAGTATTGAGTCCCCAGCACTAAGATTCCACCACTGACCCCTGCTTGCTTCATTCATCTCCCTCTCTCATTTCCAGCTCCTCTTCTTCCTCCTGCACATTATTTCCCTCTTGCCCCTATTGAAATTCTCCCAGCAGAACTTTCCCCACTCCAGTTTGGTCCAGGCATTTATCAATTACTCCTCTAATTTCATCATTTCCTCCTCCACCTTCTTCCTCTCGTGCAGTGCAAAACTATTTTCTGAAGACCCTTCACAAATGCGCTCCTCTCTCTTCCACCCTTCCCCCTCCCATCCTGCCCTCCTTTACTAGCATCACCAATTGTACTTGCCATTTGTCCTTGTCACTATTATGGGGGGTAAACTCATATGGTTTCCCAACCTGTGGTCTCTGCCAATCACACGGCCTCAAATCCCTTTGTGACGAGCTAGGTCTTGGGCAATTGGTCAGTGAACCTACTAGGAACAACACTCTAAATACTGCCAACAGTTCCATTCTAGATGTGGTACTAACCACCCATCCACACAAAATATCTAATTTGGTAGTGTTTCACAACGACATGGCGATCATGGAATTGTTGCTTGCATAAGATCTCAAATTAAGGCCCGTCCACAACTCATCTTTATAACAAAAAGATCCTTTCACCAAATTCAGTGCAGTAAACTTCCTATCTGACCTGAGCATGATCAGATGACAAGATCTTTACCTAGCCAAAGATGTCAACAAGGCAGCTTGCATCCTTAATGACAAACTCACTACAATAATAAATAAGCATGCTCCTTTCATCAAAGTAAGGTACGGAACAATTCCAACCCCTGTTCACCTTGGATCTCAAGGCAGCCCTTATAGCTCGAGATAAGCTCTGGGCTAAAGCTAGACTTTCCAAAGAATCTTTGGATTGGCAGGCCTTTAGAACAGCCAGGAATAACTGTGTGAAAAACTTCGCTCTGCTAAAGTTAACTATTATATTTCTACTCTTGAACATGCTAAAGGTAACCCTCATAAAATATGGAAGACTATCAAAGCTATAGAAGGATGGCCCATGGCCCCTCTGTCCCAACAAAGATAGTTGCAAGTGGCAAGATTGTGGAAAACAAGTCCCTAATCCTGGAGAACTTAACTCCCACTTTGCCACAGCTGGATTAGCTTTTGATCACCTTATGCTGGTACTGCGGTGAGCCAGCATGCCCCTCCTCCACATCTAGTCCTGCACCCAGCCCTTCCAACTGCGTGAGATAACTTATAAAAGTAGAATATTCTCTTCTTAACTTAGACACCAAAAAGCACAGGGACGATGGCTTGGAACCCCTTTTCCTAAGGTCAGGCCACGCCATCTCACTACCCCAATTCTCACATCTTCAATCTTTCCATTACATCTGCTACTGTGCCGTCCTGCTGGAAATCAGCACATATCCTCCCTCTATTTAAATCTGGTGACCCATGCGATGTAAACAACTATAGGCCTATCTCCATATTGCTCTATCCTTTCTAAAGTTCTCGAAAAATGATCCATATTCAGTTAAAATCACTTGAAACCTTCTCTCATTAACCCAGCTCAATCTGGCTTCAGGCTAATCATAGCACAATCACTGCACTAGAAAAGTAACCAATGATTGGATCTCTGCTATAGATGCTAAGAAGGTAACTGGTGCAGTCTTTTTGGACCTCAGCAAAGCTTTTGTTACTGTTGATCACAAACTATTAGTCAATTGCTTTGCAAAGTTGGGTGCCCATACCATACCACCCAGTGGTTCTCTAGCTACCTAACTGGAAGATTCCAAAAGTAAAGGCGGAAGGCTTTTTCTGCTGCCTTGCCAGTTGCAAGAGGAGTCCCCAAGGATCCATCTTAGGCCCTATCTTGTTTTCTCTGTACATTAATGACTTAGATGCTAACATATCTACGTCCAATCTGCACTTTTTGCAGATGATACTTTGTTATACTTCTGGCTCATCATTATCTGAAGTCAAGGGTGCTTCAAGTGGACTTTGCACAACTTGAGCATAATCTAATAAAGCAAAGCTTCTGCTCAATGCTAAGAAGACTAAGCGATGATTTTTTCCTGCAGTGCTGTCTCAGGCCCCCAATACCCTTGCCCAAGACTTCATTGTCACCATGCTAAACAAGCCTCTGGAAGTTGTAACTAAATTTAAATATCTAGGTATCTGGATCAACAATAAATTATCTTTCAGTGACCACATCGAAGATGTCTCTAGAAGGTTAAAAGCAAGGTTAGGTTTCTTTTTACAGAAATAGGCCCCTTTTCCCTTGAGCTCAGAAACAAGCTTGTACAGGCCACTTTTCTCCCCTACTCGACTATGGCAATGTAATCTATTCCTCCACCACTCTTGCAAATCTAAGTAAACTGGACATCCTTTATCACTGTGCATTACGGTTCATTACCAACTCCCTTACCGTTACACTGTGACTTATATGCAGCTGTTGGTTGGACATCCCTTACTACTAGATGCCTGCTCCATGCTGGGCTATGGACTCTTAAACTGCTCCTGCAAAATTGCCAAACTATCTCTCTTCCTTATTAGTATCTCACATAGTGCATACTGTTAAGAAAATCTGACTTTATTATGCTTGACATACCAAGGGCAGCGGACTTCCTTTGGTAGCGTGCTGTGCATATGCCCTTCCTCCATTTGGAACCAATTACAAACCTACTGAAACTAACTAGCACAGTTTCAATAAACTTCTACAAATCGCTAAGTTCAGCCAAAATAAAAGACACCTGTAACTGTCATTAAGTCTCTTCCTTCCCCATGTGTGCCATATTTATCCACTGGTACAGTATAATTGATTTGTCACATTAACTGCTCTCCTTCCCCTTCTACTCCTGGCTTTATCTTTGCTTATGCTCCACTGCTACTCTATCAAATCACCCTCCCCATATCAGTTGTAGACTATTTGTTCTAGCTGCCAAAATACTGTATATGTATTGCACACACCAGTCATCATGTTTCATTTATCAGTATGCAACCTGTAAGTTGCTTCCTGTCATATCAATGTTTACCACCTGTGGTCACCCTATGTGGTACCCTCATATGTATATCCAGCCTGTATCATATAACGTGCATTTCATGTATATCACGGTTATTACCTATCTGTGTTTGTACTTTAAGTGTTTATGTCACAGGACCTCCTTGTGAATGAGCTTGCTCAATGGAGTTTTCCTGCAATAAACTTGAACTTGAACTTGAACCTGTTCTCTCCTTTCCACTCCATGACTTTTGCCACTTCTCGCCTCCCCTCACAAGTCCCTATCTCCTCCTTCCATTTGTCTTTTGTACCCTGACCTGGCTTCCGGCAATCGTTCTTCCTGGTCTGGGCCCCTTTGTCTCTGCTTCCCTTCTTCTGACCCTCTCCTCACCACTGTTGGCTTAAATTGCCCTCCCTCAGCTCCCCTTCTTCCTCTCTCCAGTATTGGGCTAAACCCACCCCAATCTGCCTTGCCTGTCTAAGTTCCTCCTGCAGACCCTCGATCTCCTTTCTATATTTCTCTATATGGTTGCACACTAAACATCCTCCCACACTCCAGGCAATTTTTAGAAAGATTGGTGGACTGCAGTTGTTGCAGCCTACCACCCTACCCATTGCTTCCGTTGCCCACCAGTGATCCCCCACCCTTCCAGATGCAGGATACCAAATACTCCCCAAGTCAACCCTCTCCTCCTCTATCAGTGCAAAACATTATTTTCTTAATTTCCCTTACCCCTTTGTTGTACATGTTTAGACAGATTGAGCAACTGCTTTTTATATTCCTATCCACACTCAAAAGAAGCTTTAAGTAGCTATTGCACAACCTTCTTCAAACTCCTACTCCATCTTTTCCCCAATGCAATAGCAATGCAAAGAAGTAACAATGAAAGCTTCTAGATTTGCAGTTACTTCCTTCCACTGAGATAGCAGTCACCTCTTCACTTGCTGCTGTTCCTTTCCTGGATGTCTGCTTCAGCTATGACAGATGCATATCCTTTGCCCGTTTGAGAGTGATGTCAGAACCTCTGGTATAAAGGAAATCACAGACCGAAGTGGTGGGTGAGGGTTGGGGTGGGACCAGCCCAAGTCTTCCAGGAACAATCAGGTAGCTGAGAGCCCTGGTCACACCATTAGCACCCTTCCCCACTATGCACTAAACTTTGCAGCTAGTGAAGCCAGCAAAATAAGCACAATTCTACTCAAAGCCCCCAAAATAGGTTTGCTACCAAAGAAACAGGACTCCAATTCAAACAGCTTCACCAACAACACAGCAAAATAGGCTTGAAATTAGAAGATATAGGTCTCAAATTCAGAAACAGCCCCAGTTAAATCACACCAAATAGGTTTTAAATCAGAAGAAATAGGCCTCTACAAATGCAGCCTGCTACACAGTGAAACATCAAACAAATGAGCCACTTATAGCTTCGAAACAGGTTTCAAAATTCCAACTGCCCCAAACAATATCCTGCTAGCCCCTTAGAAGTAGTAAGAAAGAATAGAAATAACCTTCTACCAAGTAGAATCCAAAAGAAAAATGCAAAAACAACAAGAAGAAGCTACTGTACTGTTACAGATCTGATCCTGTCCCCATCTTATAGACAGCCCCTGAGTTTCCCCACAAGTGTATGACTTTGCACTTTTGGCATTGAAACCTAGCTGCCATGCCCTGAACTTATTCTGCTTTCCCAGGTTCCTTTGTGTTCTCTCCACTTTTCTGGGTGTCCACCCTGTTGCAGATTTTGTGTCATCCACAAAGAGACACACCTTCCTCTCGAGTTCCTCAGCAATGTCACTTATGAAGACATTGAGAAGGACAGGACCCACTACCAATCCCTGTGTCCTCCACTGGTCACTTTCCCATCCCTAGTGACTTCTGTTTGCCATCATCCTTTGTCTCCTATCCTTCAACCAGTTTGATACCCATCTGACCACCTTCTCTCAAACGCCAGCCTCCTTGTGGTACAGTGTCAAGTCCTTACTGAAGTCCAGATAGGCCACATCCATTGCCTTCCTCTGATCCACCTCTAGTCACCCACTCAAAGAAATCTGAGAATTTGTTTGACATGACCTCCCACTGTTGAACCATGTTGCCGATGGTCATGCAGCCACTGGCCCAGGCACTCCATCAGCCTCTTCTTCAGTAGGGTCTCCAATAATTTCCTCACCACTGATGTGAAGCAGGCTGGCCTGTAATTGCTAGCTTCCTCCTTGCTGCTGCGCATGAGAGGAACCACACTGGCCTTCATGAAGTCTTCTGTAACTACCCTTATCTCCAGTGTGGTGCTGAATAGTGTTGCCAGAGGGGCAGCTAGCACCATGCTCAGTTCTTTCAGTATCCATGGGCAAATACTATCTGGGCCCATTGCATTGTTTTCCCTTAGGGCTTCACTCCCCTTTGGACTATCTCTTCAAAGAATGGACTTGTGCCCTCCCCACTCCCCTGTTGCCCCCTGTTTGCCCATTCCTACCTCTTTCACTCTGAATACTGAGAATTACTCGTTTAAAATTTTAGCTTTTCTTGTTGTTCTGAACTGTCAGCCCCACCCCCAGCTATCCCAATTGTCATTATCCACCTCTTGCTTTCTTCTTTTCACCTCATGTACCTGAAGAAAGTCTTATCCCTTTGACCTCCTTGGCAATACTCTCCTTTGTTTGTGCCTTAGCTGCCTCACCCTCCTTACTGCCTCCCTTTGTTTATCCATATATACCTCCCTGTCCTCTCCATGTTGTCTTCTTGCACTTTCTAAAAGCATTTTTCTCCTTACCAGCTTAGCCACCTCCTTCAAGACCACACGGTAGCCTCATTCTTATGTTGTCTTAGTTATTCCTTCCTTGATCTTTTCCATTGTGCGCCTCCATCCTGGTCAGTTCCCTATTCAAGATATTTACTGGAGGCAGTCACCAATTTCTTTAAAAATTGCTCTTCTGAAGTCCAGGACACTCATCCTAGTTTTGTTTTCTCTTGCCCAATATGTATGCCAAACCACACCATATGGTGATTGTTTAAACCAGGGGGCTACCGAGTTAGATGTCTGCAATGTTGTCCCTGTTTGTAAATACCAAGTCCAGCACTGCCCCATCTCTAAAGGGGTTCTGTAACCAGATGCCTGAGAATTTCCCCAAAAGGAGTCGAAGATGGGCCAGCTTCTTGATGTAGTTTGGCCTGAATGCAGCAGTCACATGCTGCAGATTAAAGTCCCATAATCAATACCACACATAATGCTTGCCCACAAAGCCTCGTCTATCTCCTCCCACTGTGTTGTTGGCTTGTATACCTCCCCATATGGATAAGGCCCAGTACCTGCATCCAACCCAACTCAAAGAACCTTGAGCTCTTCCATCACTCCCAGATGTCCCTGTATCCCTGTGGCCTTTATGCTTTCTGTCCCATAAAAAACATCCCTTTCCCCTCCTGTCCAGTCCTTCTGGAACATGGTGTATTCTGGAATTGCCACATTGCAGCTATAGTTATCAGTGCCCCATATGTTATGGTGACCAGATACAGGTCTGCCACTGCAATGATAGCCTCAATGTCAGGAATTTTATTTCCTAGGCTCCTTGCATTGCTTGTATGGCTCTGCATTCATTTTGTCCCTCCCTATATAGTCCTCTGTTCATGATTATTTCCTTCACTTTTCCCTTGTCCCTAGTACTGTTCCCCTTCCCATCCTCTTTCTGTCCACCTTCCTTAGCTCTACTCTCAGCCTTAGATTCACCTCCCAACCTCCCATCCTTTCTTCCTCCTTATCCCTATGACCTTTCTCTTGGGAATTTATTTCCTTGGGCTTCTCCTCTCTGTTGCTCTATTTTCATGTGCATGGCATTTGGCTTGCCAACAACTTGGACATGCTTAGTGTGCTGTCTGATGCATGACATCAAAGTGTCAAACTGTCAACTGTATAGGCACAATAGGGTGGAAAGAACTAGGGGTATAGCCTTCTACAGTATATTTAAAGTAGTATTGCAGAGATGGCCCAGTGGCATAGAGGGCTGAGGTGCTTAGTGCCTACCTCTTACTACACTGGTGACCTGAGGTCAGGAGGAGCTCAGGTCACCAGGGTTGCCGGGGGAGAGGACTGAGCATCCAGAGACAGCTCTCCTCTCCCAGGGAGAGAGATTTGTCAGCTAAGCTCTTGGCTGCCCCCAGGTGGAGGCCCAGTGGTAGTGCCAGCAGCTAGAGCAGCAAGTATGGGAGGGCCATGGATACATAGTGCATGTGTGCCTCCAGCACACTTACATTAAACTGTGGCAGGGGAACAGTGTGAAAATGGAAAAATGGTACATGCAGGCTCCATAAAGTCATGCTGGTCCACCCTCACTCTGCACTGCCACTGAATAGCCTACTCTGTGATTCTGGACACTGGGACTCCAGGTGGGGAGGATGGCCCTCCCTCTGGCCCCACCACAGAGGAAATCCAAGGGATATGGGGGCTTGGTGTGTCAATGCACCAATTGCCAAATGGGGAAGATGGGGACAGGTGGAACTGCTGCCTGTGGTGAACCATGGCAGAAAACGTCTATGGAAAAAGAAGTCACTTTGCAGTTACCTATCTGGAAACATAAGGTCTGATGACTCTACTGAGAAGACTCTTTGGCTTTATATATTATCAAAATAACAAAAATCAATCATAATTGGCATATGGTACAGACCCCTGATAGTGAAGATAAGGTCATCATGGAAGTAAACAGTAAACTGAAAAGTTGTCACACTTGAGGATGTCACAACTATTGGAGATCACAATTACACAGAAATTGATTGGACCTTTCATACTGTAAGTCAGAAGTTTATCACAGATCTGTCTTCCTCAAGATTGTCATGGACTGTAATCTTCCTGAATTAGTGCGAGAACTGGCCAGGAGAGGACAACACAATAGACCTTCTCCAAAAACCTGACTGAGTGTATTGAAAATATTAGCCCAGAGAATCACATGGTAGCAGTGATCATCCAGTTGTTAAGATATTTCTAAATAAGAGACACTTATCAAATTAAATATTATTGCATACGACTAATGTCTAGAGTGGAATTAGAACACAGAGCTGCAAAATAAAGATGCAGAGGAGCAATGGAGCATTAATAAGGATAAACTACTTTAATTTATGCAAGACGATGTCACTAAATCTATTAAATGCAACAAAAAATGGAAGCAACATTACAGTTAATAGCTAATGTTGCTAGTAGCATTGAGAAAAAAGCTATTAAGAAACTAAAATGATCAATATCGATGGAGTATCAAAGCAAATAAAATAAAATAACTATTAAATGAGCATCAATAAACAAAACAATTTAAATGAAAATAATTGATTCAGGTAAAGTAAGTGGGGTCAAAGAATTCTATAGATACATAAATACATGCATTTTAAAGGGAATAATAGAGTAGCTGGATCCTTATTAAATAATGAAAATAAGGCCAATAACAAACTGGAGGTGACAAATTATTAAATCACTGTTTCTGTTCAGTTTTTCAGATTAAGGTGCTTCTGATAGTGATATGAATAAAAATGCAACTGGAAAGGCTAATATAATCAACAACTGTAATAATATCAGTTCAAGGAAGTTAAAATCATGTATTAAAACTAAAAGAACTATGGCACAAGGGCCAGATGGTACAATTCCACTGACTGATTTAGTAGATGAATTAGCAGACCCTTTGAGCATCATATTAAACAGTTAACTGAACAATGGGAAGTGCCTAATGTTTGCAGGGTGGTAACAGTCATCCCTTCAAAACAAATGGAAAACAATTGAGGTATTTAACTTCTGACTAATTAGCCCAAATGGCTGCAATGGCACTAAGCAGTAAAGTCTTTGCACCCCATATCAAGGAACATATAGAACATCAAATAACAGCTACGAGTCCCATGATAGTGATCAGCATGGCTTTGTGGATAGAAGATCTTTCTTACAAATATATTAGACTTTTACAAAATATAGGTACAATAAGGCACTGGACAAGAATATTACAATCAATGTTATATAACTTATCTTCAGTAAGACATGGTGTGGTGTGGTGTGGGGTGGGGTGGTGTGGGGTGGTGTGGTGTGATGTGGTGTGGTATGGCATTACATGGCATGGTAAAATGTTATTCATATTTCATATAGACAGTAGACTCAATTGAGCAGAGCTCATTTGCAATTAGGTCCTTTCTTACAATGGCTACAGTTGCCTAAATTACAGTAAATACAAAAGGATACAATATTACAAAATGTACTATACAGAGCTCACAGTTTATAAATATTAATTAAAATACAATTAAATGACAGTGAACATAAATCTCACACTAACCAGTATCTCAACTGGGGCAACAAGTTGAATTCATGTGTGCCTGGTCAGACAACCATTTACTAATTCTGCTTCTAATAATTTTACCATCAGGTGGTCTCAAACAGTAGGGCAAGTTATTTTGTAGGTTAGAACCCATTGCAAAGAAAAAGGATCTTTCCACCTTGAGATTACATTTTCTTGAAAGAAACTCTAGTCTAGAGGCACATAGTAAACTTGCTTTGATTTTTCTAAGTGTAAGGCTGTGTAAGGTTCATTCGTGAGATAACCTGGCACTTGTTTTTATAACATTTACATAAACATAGTTATGTTATAATTTCTCAGTTCTTTAATTTCAACCAATTCAATTTATCTAGTAGGTTACAGCTAAGTTTCATGTGTGGGGCATCACGGATGGTGCAGGAAATCTATGATACACTATATCAAGCTTTGCCAGCTCCATGTACAGAACCCCCACAAACAATGAATCTCCATAATCAAAGAAGGTAGCACCATAAGTGCACTAGACATATTCTATTTTCAGGCACAACCGGGGAGGGGATACAGATGAATGCCAGCTGACCTTGAACCAGATTAAGCTGTTGGTGCTATTTTAGTGAATGGGAGTAAATTTGGCCAAGGCACTGAAATTCCCCTACTCTACCTGCAGGGGTGCTGTCACTTCCTGTAGGCAGGATGGAGCGCAGTTTGATAATGGAGGCCAGTTGGTAGGAGGAGGTGATACTAGAGATAGTTTTGTTGGAGGAGGAAGGAATTGTGCAGGCTCATCTAAGCCAAATTTGGAAAATACTGCAGATGATCCTTTAAACACTGCTGCTCCAGAGCTGCGAGTAGAGCCTATGGATTCTTCTGATTATGGGAAAAGGAAGGAGGTCAAGACTTGAGAAAGCATACAGGTCAAAATATGGTCTCTAATGTTCCATCCAGTGCTGCTACCTTAGACATAAATCTACCAAACCAGGAAACTATACCTAGAACCCAACAAAATGAAGAGCAGGAAGAATTACTAAGAACAACCATAAAATCTAACAAGAATTTCTAATGAGGCTCTTGCATGAAGACATGTCTAATTCTGAAATCAAAAATTAGTCTCCCAATATTCTATTCCCTCTCAACTTGTCCCAGTGGCATATTTAGATGAACACCAGCCAAACTCTGCACTGACTGCCAGTCTTACCTAAGCGCAAAAGTCACAGCGAGGAAGAGACAAATAAACCTCAGACTTGATCATCAGAAGACATGCTGAAAGCAGCAGGCTGGTGTCAAGATGATGTTTCAAAGAAATGGAGGTCACCAGGACCAGTTTGTGCCGCTGAAATAATACAAAACTGTTCCGAAGTCTATTAAAACAAATACTGGAGATATTTCAAAAGATTTACTAAGGAAAATACTCTTTTGACTAACGTTTTGGAGCAGAATGATCAGGTTGCCATGGACACAGCGCAACATACAGATAACACAGAGAATGTAGCTACCACCATGGAAAGTGTCCTAGGACAAAATCAAGGTACAGTAATGCTACAAGAAAAGACTCTGAAACAGTAGAACAACCAAAAGAACCTACATGTTTGACTTATTTGAAAACAGAAATGAACCAATGCAGTACAGAAATGCTGTTAGACTAAAATTCAGTGGTGACCCTGTAAATGCTCCTGAAAGGAGAGTTGTGCTACATCAGATGTTGAAAGATCAAATAGGAATTTGCACTTCTGAGCTATTTGCTGTTATACATGTAAAAGGAGAAGTGATATATGATATAAGTTTTAAAACAAATTTAACACTGGATAAAGTTTGGGATATGTACCCTGAAGTCCAAAATACATTCTTATGGCAACCCTGTTTTCCAATCCACTCATGAAATCTACAGTAAAAATGATTACACTTCTATTTAGGAATGAGTGTGTCAGTATAGAGGACGTGCAATACTGGCTAAAACAATGTTGCTCAATTCTAGAACCTCCCATTCCAATATTAGATGAGGACCTAGTGTGGACTGGCAACTGAAAAGTTAAGGTCCAACTAAAACAGACTCAGGAATATCTCACTTACCAGGAGCTTTTATATAGGTAGGGATAGGGTTTACATTTTACCAAGGACAGCAAAACCTGTCACAAGTGCAGGGCATGCATGCACTTGAGTTATGTCTTATGAACAGCCCAGGTATAATTTATCTTTAAATTATGGCCACCACAGTTCAAGTTGTCCTAACTCCTTAAAGAGCAACTTATGTGAAGAAGAAGGTTCATAGGGCAATGCATATACTACACAGAAATAAATCAGCAAGCATTGATTCAGGAAATATCAGCTTTCAAAAAAGCTTCAGGGCAAAAATAAATTATGAAAAAAGTCATGCAAAATTATTTCTGGTCTACCCCTTCAGAAAGTATAGAAAAGATCGTAAATATAAAAATTGCAAAAAGTGAAACTAAAGTATTAGGGATCCTATTGGGGCCCAGATGATACTTCTTTAAATTGGGTACAAACACTACAATGGGCTGAGAACATAACTGCCTCTTGGAAATACAGGACAATTTCAAAATGGAAAAGAGTCTTGCTTCTATATTCCTTAATCATACCAATATTTCTACACATTGCTTATATCTTTCCAGTGCCTATCACCTTTGAAGTTAGAGTAATGAACATCTTTTCCAAGGTTTTGGGGAAGTAGATTGAACCCCATCAAGAGACAATATGCTTATCATGATTACTGTTTATGAGGCATTCGGATGGTTAACTCTGTACTATTTTTCACAGACTTTCTTTTATCTCAATATTCTCCCCTCCAGCACATAGTAAGCCAGTGAGCCATAAGCTTATGGAGGAGTTTCTTCTTCCAGTCTTTCAAACATGGATGGCACTCCCTCATCCCTGCCCAGAAATGTAAACAAATTCCAGTTAACATAATACTTGCATTCTGCCTGTGTAAAACTGAAACTCCGGCAGATAACGCCTCAGATGTTGTTAACTCACTCAAGGAAGTCCTTCTATGCTCTAATATTGAGTAATAAATACTCTGAGACCCTGAAGTTTTACAGTTGTATGAATCCTGAATCAACTTTCCTCAATTGTCTCTAGCTCACAGACAAAGATTACTGCTTAAGGTATGGGATGTTGTTTGGTTGTCCTGTTTTAACAGGCTGGGAGTAAGAGGGTCACAGAAGCACAAAGCCCAGGGACACCTGCCCAGGGATTGAAGAAACCCAGACATTTCCTTTGGAATGCCCTTTACTCTAAAATTCTGAACTTTAGTAGCAAGGTCATGGGGGATTAATACTTCTCTTATTAAGGAGCATGAAATAGTAGTGCTAGAGCTTTACCCAGCTACTCTAAATAAATATCACCCAAGTACCTTGAGGCTCTTCTTTGCCATCTGTAAATATTATTTGTGGCAGGCAAGGTGTGCTCTGATACTACAACAACAACTCTATGAACCTTAACAGATTATTTCCCAAATTATTTTGAACTTAACAAAATTTATGAGGTTGAACTTAAAAAGTTACATAAAAGTAACACTTTGTGGAGATACTTTGATTGGTTGTTCTGATTAATTGTTTTAGGTGGCTGAAGTGTAGCTGAACTTGTATGTCTCTGTTATTTGATTTTTCCCTTTCTTATGTTATGATTTTCACAACTTAAGTGGAATGTTTTTTTTTGGGTTTTCCATGACAACTGTTGCTTTTATCTAGCCTTATGAATGTAAAACTTGTTGTACTAAATAAAAATTCCCCTACTCTGCAGTAGGGGTGCTCAACAGTAATGGAGCAAATTAGTTCTGAGGAGGAGATGGTAGAAGTAGGAGGTGCTGCTACTGAAGAACAACAGCTACAGAGTGGAATTCTATGGTCTATTTGAGGAAACAAATGGAGAAACACCAGTTATGGATCTCTTGTTTTCACTTGAAGAAGGTATGATGGGTGCTGATGTTTTATCAGCATCCATTGTGAAAATTGCATGGGAAATAACAAATGAAAGTCGGAGACTGCTGCAGGAGCAACAATCACATAACTCTTTACCTGACAGTCGGAAAATGAGTCAAGATCTGGAGGGCGATTTATTTCTTAAGCTGGAGTGTGAAACAGCAGCTTCAGGATGTTATAGCGCTTAAGAACACTTGTTACAGGTAAGGTGGTGTTTTCTTGCAGAGAACAGAGGAAGGAAATGGTTTTGAGGATGGACGAGCGTGGCACAACAACAATACTGGCGGAGGAAATGAAAACCAAGATGTGTCTGGAATGGAACAAAGTGGACTGAGCAAAGCTTTCAGGTAGGGGCACAGACAGCCCTGATGGTAACATTACCAGTTATAATGATGAAAGGAACTATAATATGTGGTGGTGGGAGAGTCGGTGTGTGACAACGTGTAGTGTGTAATGGTAATGCTAAAACTAGATGAAATGAATGCTGAGTTGGCACAGGAAGAGCCCTGCTGTATACAGGGCCCTCTAGTTAGCTGAAGGTGAAGGAGGAGGATTAATTACAAAGAGGACACTATGAATGTACCTTGTGAGGACAGAAAGCCTTAAATATTTCTACTGAAACTGAGATTGTTACTTGTCAATCATTTGAACAAAATATTTCAGCTTCAGGCCTAACCATTTCAAATTATCTGGAATAGGCTGGATGGATTAGGAGCTCCCAGAAACATCAGCCTTGGATGTTACAGGGCCCATCTCTGCTGACAAACTTGGACGTATAGAGGTGACCATGGGGAGACAGCCTGTTACATCATACAGCATATCTGCACATGCTTGATACACCCTCCCTTCTCTAGAATAGGAGAATAGGGATGTAGGAGAGCAATGTCCTATTCTTGGAATTAAGACTTCTCTGGAGATGGAGCAAGGAAGTTGGGATTGTTATCAGAGATGCTGGGGAACCCCTGAGGACACAGCCCCCAATGAAAACTCCTTCCCCTATAGGACATGGGCAGAATACAAATGCAGGACAAAATAAAAATGGGAAGGATCCTCCTTCTCTAAAAACATATGAAGGGTTGTTTCATGCTCCGCCTGCATTGGCAAAACAGTGAAATGCTGTATGTACTGAGTACAAGGGAGGCCTGGAGGTCTTCCTGATAGGTCATATGTTGGGAAAACTCTAGTCAAACATAGTTTAAAATTTCAGGCTAAAAGAAGTCTGTGCACTGATACACACACAGGTGATGCCAATTTTGATCTGAGCTTTAAAACAGCTAGAAATCTTGAAGCTTTTGGTCCGTATATCAACAGGTATGATATACCTCACACTGGGCACCATTTATTGTCATTCTCCTGACAAAACCAGGTTTCTGATCATCATGGTTCTTTTTAAGAATGAAGGGTATGTATAAATGATGTCTTCATTGGTTAAAATCTAAGTGTACTATCTTAGGTAGTCCTGGTCCTATTATGGATGATGAACAATTCTGGACAGGGGATGGAAAATAAAGGTTTGTTTACCATCCTTAAATGGTGCCATTAATAATTTGCCCAGCTGCTTCTATCTTGGCCAGGATGGAGGATTTATCTTCTACCGGTCAGTCTAAATCTTACTTTCCTGTGGGGCTTGGACCCACATTAACAGTGCTGTGACAAGCTAAAATGCTCATTATGAGGAGGCATAAGGCATACCAGTATAGGATTCCCGACTCCAGTATGCTGTAACTGTGTGGAGATGTGGACATTCCTTTCAAAACTGTACAACAGTGGTGGAGCCAAGTTTGGGAGCATTTGGGAGCCACGGGTGCCATTCAGTCAATCATGGCTCCACAATGGACACTGCACAGTGAATAAAGATGGTGGTGGGCACCGCTACTCACTCTGGGGCAGTCAGGAGGGCAGCCACCCCAGCCTCACCTCTAGCTCTGCCACTGTGTACATGGATGGCCCATAATTAGCCAGCAAATGAACAAGAAGATCAGGAGGATATAGTGACCCGGTGCAAGAACAGCATGACCATGTACTGGAAGTTATTCTCCATGGCCAGTCTTTATGGAAGTCATTTTGACAACTTCCCAAGGAAAGAAACAATGATGCAGAAGGAAGATCTGGCAGACCTTTCAGTGGGTCCCACAAGGCTTGGACAGACACTGAACCTAGTAGATGGCAGAGTATTCCAGGACTCAAGAGAGAGAATGAGAGGCCACCCCACCCTCAAAAGTGGAATCAGATTCCACTTAGGAGAAGTTCTAGGAACAAAACCTCTATGCAAATACCGCTGGGGAAACAGGATAAGCAAATTAACATTTCTACAAGAAATCATTTGGCTGTGGTGAAATGTAAGGCCTGGGGGATAGTGATGAGGAATCTGATACCTCATCTTTAACATCATCGGTGGCAACAGATACAGATATGGTATCAACTAATTCTAGACCAAGTACTAAAAAAGAAGGAAGAAAAAAAAGCTGTTGAGGATTTGGTTGGATGATGAAAGGAGAGGGGACTAGCTTAACTCTATGGTTTTAATTGCTTCTTTAAATTGAATAGCATCAAAAACAATAAATAGCATCAGACTACCTTTTGCATCTGAGGATTTTGCATGTCATATTTATTTTTACAAGATTCTTGACTTCATTCTGTACATGACATAGAAAAAGCATTCAGGAATGGTTTGAGGGCCTTCCTTTTGGTCAATAGTTGAAGCTATCACGTTGGGCATAAGAATAGTTTTTAATACAGCAGGAATAATTGTTAATAGACTAATGAATTTGATCCAGGGGCAAGTATAACCATGACATGTATTATCATCACCAAGAATATTGTTTAATTATGTTATATGTACTGCGATTGAAATTGGCCCAAATAGAGGTTCTTAAGATTATACAACCTATTTTGTTTACCACTAAGACAGCAGTTTTTGGAGGATTTTAACTGTACTCTAGGCTTATGAGATAAACTGGGAAAACAAAGAAAATGTTTATGGATTCTAATTTTTGAATAAAGTAATTATGGGAGCTTCCTTAGAGAAGCGACAGATGGGGAGCAGCCTCCAGACCATACCTTTTATAAAGGGTTCTCTCCTCTAGAATCGATTACTTTTTGTTTCTCAATGGGTGCCAAATGGGGAGTGAAAGTTACACAATTGAAACCACTGATCATGGGTGTTAGTTACTTCAGTTGGAGCTGCATTAAATATACCTTACGCATTATATGTGGTGATTGAATATTTCCTTATGGATAATCATGATATTTGGATGGAACTGCTAGGTTTTATGGAAACCAGACAATTGGTTTTGAATTATATGATGACATAGTGAGCTGGTGGGTGGATACTAAATTGGAGATTAGATCTCTATTTTAAATTTGGGCAAAACATCAGCATACTAGTAAATATTTTAAATACCTAAATTTACACATCACCTACAGGCCCTGATATCCAGATCTTTTGAGACAGGCCTAGATCATTGAGATCAAATTGTAATGTATTAAACAAGAAATGTGTACTATACAGTATGATCGAGCTAATTCTTTGCTTACTGAACACAAAATGGGACACAAGGGAAAAGGAACATGTTAATCCTTTTATAGTTGTAAGGATAGAATAGAATCAAAATACATGTCTAATCTAAGAGATTGGATGTGTCCTAACATATCATAATCTGGAAATGGCCAAAATAGTTTCATATTATACCACTGCACTTTTACTAATCAAAAGTGGTCTACAGGAGACACTAGAGAATGTATTTCAACCTTTCAAATGGAAGATTTACCACAGGAGCTTTAGGATAGTAGGATTCTTCCTATTATGGAAGGAAAAATCCAGGACGCAGCAATGAATAGTCCAGGGGTATCCTCAGGTCCAGACGGCCTCCGATTGAATTGTATAAAAATTTATGAACATGATTCTTCCTTATTTGGCATGATTTTACTACTATTTTGGATACTCACAGAAATTACCAGGAGAAATTACTGACGGTTATTTAATTTTTATTTAAAAAGGGATAGAACAGATTTGGAAAATTGGCACCCATCAGCTTACTTAATGTAGACTAGAAACTGTTGACTAAAGTATTAAGTAATTGATTAAAGGATGCAGCTTGGATATTGATTTCACCTACACAAACCTGTGCAATTCCAAACAGGTCTCCACAAGATAACTTATTATTACTGAGGAGATATGTGCTGATCCTGGAGCTACAGGATGTCTTATAAGCTTAGTCCAATCAAAGGCATATGATGCAGTGCCTCATGACTTCTTATTTTCAAGTTTAGAACTATATGGTTTACTGCTGAAATCTGTGGATCGGATTAGATGACTGTATGTCAACATCGCTACAAAACCAGTAGTAAATGGATTACCCAGGGCTGCTATACCTTTGGAATGGGAGGACAGATATGCCCATTAAGTCCCATTTTATATGAGTTTTGTATTGATCCTTTGATAAGGCAATTGGAAAGTAATTGTGAGATACAACATGTAAGGAATAGTTCTGACAAACATTTCCATGTGTAATGTCATACGCTGATGACATATGTCTTATGGTCTCCAATGTAGAATCTGTAGAAAGTGCTTTGAACATTATGTCAATATTTTCAAAGGTATCTGGAGCAACTCTTAATAAATCCAAGAGTCAGTGTGTGTGGGTTAAACATGATGAGGAGATAAGTATGAAGGACATTGGAGAAATTTCAGTGGTACCTGGCCCTTTTAAAGTGCTGGGAGTTAAATTTGGTGAAGATTTGTCATCCCTTAATTGGACAGAGGTTATTGATGCAGCTGAGCAAAAGGTAGAATGGTGGAAAGGGTGGGGGATAACTAAAAGAAAAGGGTCTATTTAGTTAAAACTTTATTATGTCAATCTTTTTACATATTAGTTGTATTTTCCTGTTACCAGTTAAAATGGAAGTGAAGGTTTATAGTATATGTTTTCATTTATTGTGGGAAGTCATCTTAACCCCTTAAAAGAGAGTCACCTATAAACCACTAAAATTGGGTGGTTAAACATGGTAAATCTGTTTTTTTCCTTTCTCTGTTTATATATATAGGAATTTTATACTGATGATAAAAAACAGCAGAAACCTTGGGTGACATTATTTTATAGGAGGTGCTGCTGTTTTTTGACAAATGGGAGAGAATCAATGTTTTTTTTATGAATGTTATCCTCATATTGAATATGATTTAGTTGTACATTTAAGAATCTTAAAAACTGGAAAATAGTGGTTTCAGTGGTAGTACAAACTAGTAGGAAATATTTTTATAAAAAGATCATAAAAGAACAGTTTGACTGTAATCCATGCTTCAAGAATCAGCATAAAGCATTAGTTCTCTGACTTTGTCATAGCAAGCCTCCTTAAACCATGGAAAAGATCTTGAGCTTCCCTAAATATTAAAATAGTTTTGGGCCTCCCCATAGAAAAATAACATACTTTTCAGAATACATCAGCAACAAAGTGAAACTCTTTTGAAAAGTTTGCTCTCATTTTATTCAGGTTATTGTAACCCCACCTCCTGGAACCCCTTCCCAGGCCATCCGATTTGCTCCATTACTTTGACTCTCAAACCATTGTTATCCTTTTGCAATACCTTAAAAGGTCTAGCTGCTTTTCTATTTCCTTTTATCAGGCATAACCTTCAATCCCACCTCTGTCTCTCCCCTTACCCTGCTCTTAAGCAACTTATCGGGTATTCTTTTGCTCCCTCATGCTGTTGCTCTTAGTACCTCTCTGCTTAACACTTATATTTGACCTGCTCTGCCTCCAGTCTAATTGCTCAATTGTTACCTCTCATTATTTGCTCATTGTTCTATTTATTTTCACTGTTCAATTTATGTTGCTTAACTGTGTTGCAGTTACCTTTTGAATTGTATTCACTCCTACCCTTCCACAGGTACACCTAAAATGAGCCTTGGCTCAGTGTACCATTCCCAGTCAATGATATGTAGATAAATGGATAAATGTACCTACTATTATCCTCTTTTATGTTGCCTCATGCCTTGACACAAAATACGTGAAACTCAAAATATAAATACAGCACTTTTTCAGACTTCCTTAAGCCTCCCTGAATAGGTTGGAGCCTTCTCTGGGAGGCTGGCCTCACCATTTGAGAAACTCTGGCATAAAGTATCTGAAAAGTTATTAATTGATCAAATCTTGGAACCAAGATTACCACCAAAAATGTGGATTTTGCATGGTTGTGCTGTCATGAGAAATTAAATGTAAGGAGCAACCATCATCACAAAGCTTTAGAGGAACACTATTGTTTAAGGAGAGAGAGAGAATGTTGTTCAGAAGAAGAAACTATGCATCATTTGTTTTAGAGTGTCCCTATAGTGTTGATTTATGGCCAATGTTAGCCAGAACTTGGGCAATTCCTGAAATGTCCTTTTAACGTAAGAAACATAGGTGTATGGTGATCATCAGATGGGGTGGAATAGATTTTATCCTGAACATTATGACTTATGCTCAACTGTATAAAATGGTGTATATGGCATATGAGGTGCCTATACAGTTTGCAGCAGAGTCATTCCATTAGAGGGACTTAACCAAATGATATGTGTAGAAATCAAGGGTGTTTTCCAAAAAGACACAAATGTAATGGCTGATAAGGTTGTAAATATGTGTGGAGACACTTTCCATGGTTAACACCTTAAACAATGTTAAATGAGTTAGAGTGCTATAGATACCATGATCAGTGGTTAACATATTTGGGAACGGTGGGAAGTGGATAGCATAATAAAAAGTGATTTTGCATATATACATGTCCAGTGTGATTAAGGATAAATAGACTTATGATATGTGTACAACTGAAGTATTATTAGCTATAGTGGGAAGGTGGTTTTGGGGAAGACATGATTAAGTAATGGGTATAGAAGTTTGCTTTGCAATAATTCTATGTTGATTGCACATATCTTGTATCATTTTTGTTTCTGTTTTGTGTTCAAATAAAAATTCCCCTACTATTTTGTGAAAAGTGCCATGGGATTTTTAACATCCACATGAACCACCAGCAGAACAGTCAGATTGGACCTTGGTTTTACATCTCATCTGAAAGACAGCACTTCAGGAGTGCAGCAACCCTCACGCTGCACTACAGTGTCAGTATTGGGATTTAACCTAAGTGCCTGGTATGGGATAGAACCCACAACCTTCTGATCTCCCAGCCTCAGAGGTGAGTGTGCTACCTGCTGAGCTACTGACACTGACAAAGTTGAAATATGAAGTGTAAGGGAAGAAGAATTCCCTTTTCATTGTGGAAAAGCATGACCTGAGTTTTGGTTGGTGTTTATAATCAATCCAGAACTGCAAAACTAGTCTAGACGTTGATCAAAAGCTACCTGAAGTTCATGTTCAGTTTGTAATACTGTTTGTCCATCTGTATATAATACAATATCATTAGCATAAATATGATATTTAATTTGAGGTGACATTTTAGGAGGATTATTCAAGTAAATATTAAACAAATTGGGACCTAAAATTGAACCCTGAGGACTCCTGACAGCATAGGGACTAAGCTTAGACCTTATGCTAGTTAAAGCTACAAGTTTATGGCATCCTTTTAAATAGAGCAGAACCATTCTACAGCTTTCTGAGCCAACCCTACTGATTGCAGTCTGGACAGGAGGACGCGGTGGTCCAAGGTGTCAAAAGCTTTGTAAAAGTCAAAAAGATTGCTCCAACATACATCTTCTAGTCCAGAGTTCACTTCAAGTCAGATGTAACCTTGATAAATGTTGAAGTAGTGTCATGAAGAGTTCTAAACCCGACTGGAAACCATAAAATATATTTTTCTCCAAGTATTTCAACAGTTGTTTTCCAGTCAGTTTTCAAAAATCTTTAAAGCAACTGATAACAATGAAATCAGATGATAATTTTCTATACATTTTAACCTGATTTAAATATAGAAATTACTTTAGCTAGTTTCCAATCAAGTGGCAGTTCAGCAGTAGTCAGGAAAGTTTAAATATTTCTGGTAAAGGAAAGCAATAATTGGGGCAGCGTATTTAAAAAGCCTTACTAGAGTGTCATCAAAGCTGCTAGATTTGTTTTAATATCCAGTTTGAAAATATCTTCACAAACTTTGTCCCCAAGATTTCCTGGAAAGCAAAATTTTTATCTGGAACAGATTAATTAAATTCAGAAGCTAAAGTGAGAGAATGGATTGGCTCCATAGCTACAGTACCCTTTTTGATTAAGTAGTAATTGAATTTATTGACTACAAATTCATTTAAGGAAAATTCTGTCCATCCAGCTCAAAATGATTAGATAGGTCAGAATTTTATTAGCTTTAATTTATGCTAGTTTTTCAGAATAGTTGTGGATTACATTTCATGCTCTAAGTTCTCTTTATAACATTCTTGCTTACATTTCCAGAGTTCAAAATGTAATGATTTCTAACCTGTCTATAATTTAATCAGTCAGCATTGCTATTAGTAAGTTTAGCGTTCTTCTCGTTCTATTTCTATGTGATTGTGGTTTATGTAAAGTGAGTTAAACCAGGGGCATTCCCAAACTTAAACTTTCTGGGCCAGATTTTCAAAGGCCTTAGATTACGCAAGGTGCTTGCATTGAATGAGTCTGACGCAACAGGCACCTTATTAACTGCTAACACGCCTGGGACTATTTCTAATGCAGCCTGCATCAAGCAGCAGCCTGTATGCACCAAAGGGGCTTGCACCACCCCTTGCACCACAGAAGTGACTGTGGCATGGCACAGGAGGCTTGTGGCAGACCCTGGCTGCCACAACCCCAACAGTCAGAATTTCAAACACCCCCAGGGACAAAGAGCCATACCTTTAGACCAGCAAAGGGCTGGTCTAATGGTGTAGATGGCCCCTGGGAGGGTGCCACTAGCATCCTGCCACTGTGTTCCTTCCCCTGCAATAGCCCTGTACATAGAGCCCCATCCACTTGCCCCAATGTGCCCATACCTGCAGAATCCCTTAGAGCCAGTGTCCCCCCAAGACTGCCCGTACAAGACAGTATTGGCACTGCACAGTGCTCTCTTGCCCTCCCTCCCTACTCTGATCATTGGTACACCATTATGTATCATCATCCCTGGTGCTCTAGCAGCCCCACCCCCCACCAGCCTATAGGCGGTGCCCACCTCACACCCACCCCATCCCATCCGATCCAGCGACTGGCAGCAGTCCTCCTCACACCACCATGGCTGGTCGACTGATTGAACTGTCAGAGCACATACTGCATACCGTACATGCTCTAACAGTTCATTTGGTGGCTGGCCATGGTGATGTGAGGAGGGCTGTGCAGGTTGCTGGATCAGGATACTGGGGTAGGAGTGGGAGGTGGGCACTACCTGCTGGGTGGAGGGTGGAGGGCACTAGACTACCAGGTGAGGATGTAATCTGCTGGTAGGTAGTCAGGCATAAGGGGCAGGGAGTTGGTGACCCTGTTGGGGTATACTAGCAATACATGCAGGTGGGGGGTTGACACTGGTTCACCAGGGTATTGGGTTGGGTTGTTTTATGGGTACCAGCTGCTTTGTGGTGGTGGGGGTGCTGTCCAGTACTGTGCCCCTGTCCAAGGATGCAGCTGCTACTCCACTGCTCTGCAATTATTGCAGCACACCTTGTGGGTGTGCCATCTGTTTGGCCCACATTCACTGTTGCCACACACTGTGGGATTTAGGCACTGGGACCCTGTCTAATGTAAAATTGGGCGCAGGGTCCCAGATGCACGAAAGACTCGGTGCAAGCTGCCATTGTCGCAGCTTTGACTGAGTTTTGAAAATCCAGCCTATGTTTTAGTTGTGCATGGAGATTGAAATGTCCATGAAATTATGGTAAAAGAAGACCAGGCTTCATTGTGGGAATCAGTTTTACTATATGCACGTCACCCTCAAAGTCTAACATAAAATTTACATACTCAGATTTACTATAGTTTTGATATTCAACCATTTTACCAGGTCCTTTTGCCTTTTATGATTCCTTATGCAAAAAATTGTCTGAAGATCAGAAGTAGAGTCTGGTTGAACTCCAGATCAAGTGATATTTTCTGTGTGAGAAGTCAAAATTAAATCAGAAATGGATGAGGAATGTTGATCTTTAAAATAAATTTTTGCTGTGTCATTAATGAGCTAGGTATGGCTTAAGCTATACGTGAGATCCATTAAAACATGGTTTTCATCAAGTCTAATCCAGTCAACATTCAGGTCACCCAATAGCAATAATTCATGACTGGTTTTATACCTCATTAGGTAATCATATAAAACAGAAAAATATCCAAGTTGCCACACATACTCACATTTTTTGGCATATCCAAAGGTATCACAGTTTTGGCAAGAAATTAATGATGCATTAAATGCTGTCTTTGTCGGGCAAAATGTTCTCACCCATCAATTGATTCTTCTGTCTATTGTGCCCTGGACCATCAGGGGACCAGTTGAAAACTGCTATTAATTTTATTGTTGGCAGCAAAAGACTAACAAACTGTGGAAGCGGAGAGTGGCTCCTCAATGGTCTCAGTGGGTAACCTTAGTTAATAATATTTACGATGGAGCTCTTCACAGCTTCTTATAGACAGGTTAGTGAGTAGGAGGAAATGTGGAGACACTGGGTGTTCTAACAAAATTAAACTAATCTTGACTTTATAACATGAATAAATCTAGACTTTCTGATGGCTTTATAGTATGCAATAAATAACTGTAATGATTGAGAGATATGGTATCAATTTGAAAGAAATGTAAGCTCACTTACAAAAGAATATCACATTTTGGTGTAAAGTAATTGAGCATGTCACTTATTTTATTGATAATTTTATGAAGTGTTGCAAAATTAGCAAATTTTGCATCTATGTATTATTTTACTTCTTATTCTACTGCTTTTTGTTACAGCTACATTTTATATATTTGTTATTGTTTGATGTAGCCACATGTGATATTTGAAATATTGTCAATGAAATTTTGGAATAAAAAAAAGAAAAAATTTCCAAGTTGACTTAGGGTGGATGATACTTCCTAACAGTATTATAGGTTTTTATCACTGAATAGATAACGCCAGACACAGCAACTCTGATCTGCCCCAGGAATCCCTTTTATCAGTTTCTTTAACTTCCAGCTCTGAATTGGTGTAATTACTAGTGGTGGTAGTAGCTTTGTCCTCCATAGTGATGCATGAGTAACGTGGAAGCAGCGGAATACCACAACGCACTTTGCATTATAATGGGGAACATGATGTCCATTGAAAACAATGACTTCACATTATTCTGTCTTCCCAAACCACTTCTCCACAAATTTTAAGGCAAAGTACATTAAATCAGTGTACTTGCCTCACTCCACCTTGTTTTTGAACCCAAAGGCGAATTTTCCAGTGCTTCTTGGGATTGCAGGTCACATGGGCTCTAGATTGTTCTACACAGCCTCAGTTCTGTGTAGTTTGTGTGTAGTGGAAGATGGAGATAGTTTCCTCTCAGAGCTCTGCAATTCAAATCCTCTAAAATGTGTTAAAAAGCCTTTTGAGCTATTGTTTTTGTTCACAATTTAGTACATTGATTGTAGAAACCCTCCTGTGCTCGTATCATTGAGCTTTATTGTTTGTGTGTGGATTTTGAATGTTAATTTAGAACAGTCAGTCTGTGTACTGTGAAGTGTGCTTTGGGGAGGGGCATCTCTGTGGTGTAGTAGATTAACCGGGAGAAAAAGGCAGTCTTTCTGTTTTGGTTATATTTTCTTGTATAACTGTGTTAATGTACACACAGTAATATTTTTAGTAATTCTTGAAATTTTTTGTTGATTGTTGTGCGCAGTGTATAATTTCAGTTTGTTTAAAACATTTGGTTATAGCACTAAAGGTTTTCAATTTGCTATGCATTACTTGTAGTGTGTGTGAGAGTGTGTGTGCAAAGTGTACCATTAAATCAGACACCTTTATTATGCCACAGAGTAATTGCAACAGTGTGAACCTGCTATCCACCACACCTGCATGAATTTTTATACTGCTTTGTGGTATCTTTCCTGGTAGTGGACTGCTACTGCCGTGCACTACCTCCCCGATCTAGCAAAAGGTATTCTTTTCCAAATTTGGATTTGTGACTTGTGAGCACAGGTTAGGTGTTGTTGTGCCTTTGCATCTGCATCTCTTGAGTGCGCAGCACAATCTTAATCTGTCTGTGTGTTTGCAGTAAACAATTAATTCTGGAGACTTTGCATTTTTGTTACACTCTTATTTCACTTTGTTAGCACTGGTGAATTTTCTGGATACAAGTCAGTAGCATTTTGGGGATGCACATTAATTCTGGTGACTGTGTGTGACCACAGCATGCATGACAGAGTGCACCATTAATTCTGGGAGACTTGCATTACTTGTTACATTCTCATTTCACTTCATCAGCACTGGGAATTTTCTGGACATAAGACAGTAGCATTTTGGGATGCACATTAATTCTGGTGACTGTGTGTGACCACTGTGTGCATGATGGAGTGCAACATTAATTCTAGGAGGCTTTGCATTTTTGTTATTCTCTCATTTCACTTCATCATCACTGGGGAATTTTCTGGCCCCAAGACAGTAGCATTTTCAAGATGCAAATTAATTCTGATGACTCGTGTGACCACTGCACGATGACTGAGTGTGCCATTAATTCTGGGAGACTTCACATTTCTTGTTATGCTCTAATTTCACTTCATCAGTACTGGGAATTTTCTGTGCACAAGACAGTAGCATTTTGAGGATGCAAATTAATTCTGGTGTCTGTGTGTGACCACTGCATGCATGACTGAGTGTGCCATTAATTCTGGGAAACTTGGCGTTTTGTGTTACTCTCATTTCACTTTGTCAGCTCTGGGGAATTTTCTGGACACAAAACAGTAGCATTGTGGGGATACACATTAGTTCTGGTGACTGTGTGATTAGTACATGCATGATGTCTGAGTGTGCCATTAATCTGGAGGCTTTGCATTTTGTGCTCTCATTTCTCTTTGTCACCGCCAGCACTGGGAGTTTTCTGGACACAAGACATGATCATTTTTGGGGATTCAAATTAATTCTGGTGACTGTGTATGTGAAGGCTGCCAATATTGTTATCACTTCATCTTACTTCACGTTAAGTGTGAATGACAATGCAAATTAATAATTACAAGGCAAAGTGACCTCTTTTTAAACCTGTCCTTATGCCACAGCTGAAAACTACTAATATTAATAGAAGTGTCAAGGATTCTACTATTAAAAGGACACTGTCAACCTTTTTGCATCATATTGTTTTTAGGTAAAACCCACATTTTATGGTTGCTACCTTCTCTAAAATCCATTGATGTTGCTGGTTGTTTTATCTGCCTCTTGCTTATTAGAACTGAAATGCATGGGAATGTATAGTTACAATAGCCTTGTTTTGCTCCAAATTGTTTACCTAAGCTTACTGCATACTTCCTGAACATTAGAAACACCTCAAACAGTGTAGCCACTCATGATGCAATAGTCTCTCTATTCTCACTGCATAATAAGTGGCTTGATTGTATTGGGGTGTTCCTGAGTCCAAGAAAGATGCAGTGGAGCTGGTCAAGAAATGTAAGCAAACATGTTTTGGTGTGGAAACTTCAGTATGGTGGGCAGTGAGGTTTTCACTTTTTAAAGAAAAATGTATCTGACTCAGACTACCAGCTGCATTAACAGTCTCTTTAGAATGCAAACAATCAAATAATGTGTTTTTAAGCAAGTGACACTTTGAGGCCTAATGGGCTTGACAGTGTCTCTTTAATCCAGGACTCAGACATCACTACAATACCATGTTTATAGCATGTTGCACATTCCATAAAATAGTCAATTTTATGTGGGATACTGTGTGTGTTAAAGTGAACAAAACTTAAACCCTCCCTCCGAAAGAACATCCACTGTATAAGAAGAATCAGCCTGCATCCATCAAAAGAGGGAACCAAGGTCCTTAGTGAACAGTTTAAATGCTTGATTAGCAAGCATTTAAACTAGTTGAGGGGAGACGAAAGAGGAAGGAATCAAAACTGTCCACCTCCATACAATCACAAGGCAAGCATTGAGAATAAATAGAGAAGGTCAACCCATAATGGAACAAATAACAGTGAATACCCTGGAGTAGAAGGCAAGAATAAAACTAAAAGATATAGAGGATGCCAGATGAGAGGACAAAGGGAAAAAGAGTGTAGGGTGGCAACATAACCTGAGAGCCTGGAGTGCAAATGCTTGAAGTTCTGCAACAAGATTGCAGACCACATGGCTACAATGGTGGAAACAGACCTGATATAGTTGCTATCACAGAGACTCAGGTAATGTAAACCAGGAATGGAAGTGACCATACCTGGTTATACTCTGTTCAGGAAGGACAGGTAGGTAGAAAGGGGAGGAGCGGCTCTTAAGTAAAGGATAACATAACAGCCACAGAAATACGGGGGGCAGGGAGTGGAGGAGATACCGTGGGTCACTCTGGAGAGAAGGAAAGGCAGCTATTCACACAGGAGTGATTTACGGACCTCCAACACAAGGGAAGAAGTGGATAAGAAAATAGAAACATGGACTTTGATGGCAGATAAGGACTACTTATTATTCCTATTTACAAAACATATGTCCGTCCTTTATTAGATTATGGATCTCAGGGTTTGGTCCCCATATTTACTTAAATATATTAAAATAATAGAAGGTGTACAGAGATCTTTAACCAAATACATTCCTAGACATAAACCATTCAATTACCAAACTAGAGGATTGAAACTGGTCTACATTCACTTGAAGCTAGAAGACAAAGGGAGATGTATTGCTACTGTATAAATTAATATAGAATCAAGAACTTAGGTTTGATTGTAGAATACATTTTAGCAATACTAGATGCAATCTAAGATCACATAATAAAAATTATTTATACAACCAGCACAAACAGTTAAGAGGGATAATTTTTTCACACTTCGAGCTGCAATGACATGGAATAGACTATCACAGGTTGTCGTGACAGTAGACTGCACAAGTCTCATTAACTTTAACAATACTTTAGATAGAATCTACTACAATAATCAAAAGTTGGTATAATGGCTCCACTCCAGGTGGGGATATTCTAGATGGGCCTTGTAACCCTTATGTCCCTTAACCCCAAGTATACCTAGTATGCACTTGGCCCACCTAGTCTGCCCATTTCTACCTATTGGATAAGCTGCAGATCCTAGTTAACCAACAGTTTACTTCATCCTACCCCCCAACAGAATTGCTTATGTCTATCTCATGCATTCTTGAATTCCCCACTGTTTTTGACCCCACAACCTCCTTGGAAGGCCATTCTATGTATCCACCACCCTGTTCAGAAAGAATATCCTCACATTGCCCCTGAGTCGTCTCCTCTATCTTCAAATTGTGTCCCTTTGTTTTGCACGCCCTTTTCCAAAAGATGCTATCCTCTTGGACTTTTTCATTCCCTTGAGGTACTTGAAAGTTTCTATCATGTATACCCTCTCCTCCTTTCCTCAAGGGTATACATATTAAGCTTCTTTAGTCTCTCACGATGGCTTCTATTGCAAACCCTGCACCATTTTAGTTGCCCTCCTCTGAACTGCCTCCATCATGTCTATGTCCTTGTGGAGATGGAGTCTCCAGGTGGAGATGGGGTCTCCAGAACTGCATGCAGTACTCCAGATAGGGTCTCACCAGCAGTATATACAGAGGGAGAACAACTTTCTGTTTTCTACTGGTGAAGACTCTCCCTATACATCCCAGTATCCCCAGCCATCCTTACTAACTTCTCACATTGCTTGCTTACCTTTCGGTCATCTGATATGACTACCCCCAGGTCCCTTTCCATTTGTGTTGTTAATACCTCCCTCCCTATTGTGTACTCTTCCCTGGTGTTTGTTTCCCAAGTGCATTACTTTTCACTTCTTTGCATTGAATCTAAGCTGCCATACATTTGACAGTTCATCCAACCTTGCCAAGTCCCTTCTCATCCTTTCCACCCCACCCCATGTATCAACCTTGTTGCAGATCTTTGTGTCATCTGCAAAGAGGCATACTTTTCCTTCCAATCTCTCTGCAATGTCACTTACAAAGACATTAAAAGGACCAGACCCAGTACTGAACCCTGCAGTACCCTACTAATAACCCTTCCTTCAGAGTGGACTCTGTTTACTATTACCCTCTGTGTCCTGTTGTCTAGTCAATTTTACCCAGGCTACCATCTTGGGACCCACTCCCAGATTGGACAATTTGTTTATTAATCTTTGTGTGGACTGTGTCAAATGCCTTGCTGAAGTCTAGGTAGGCTATGTCCACAGCCCTTCCGTGTCTACTATTTTGGTCACTCAGTCAAAGAAATCTATTGGATTCATCTGAGATGACCTTCCCACTGTGAATCCATGATGCCTTGAGTCCTGGGCCTCGCTGACCTCTAGGTACTCAACAATTCTTTCTTTCAGAAGTGATTCCATCATTTTCCCGTCACTGAGGTCAAGCTAACAGGTCTGTAGTTTCCTGTCTCTGCTTTGCTCCCACTTTTGTGAAGGAGAATCACATCCGCCTCCTCCAGTCCTTAGGTATCACATAGTGGTGTGTGAAAAAACTTTCACAGGAGGAATTGAAGTGAAAGTCAGACTTTTGTTTCCATGAAAGTTTGAAATTAATTTCAGAACATTTTCTGAATTCCACCTGCCATGCAGCCTGCACTAAAAAATTGTCCCTGCTACTAGTGCCTCCTGCCTGATGCCAATACAATTCCCTGGTGGCTAGTGCCCCCCACCCACCGGTCGCTGATCACTGATTACCAGCCAATTTTAGATAAATTCCTGGCAGCTACTGGTTAGGCTAGCCTTCTTTGCCTCAACCCGATCACCCACACCCCATAATTTTAAATAAACTCCTGGTGGCTAGTGGTCCTCCCCACCTGATCACCCTCCTGATGAGTGAAACCCATGCCAATCACACTCACCCATATTGTAAATAAAAATAACATTCTCATAGACCCCCATCCCCAATCCTAGTCCCTGAAGCACCTTTTATTCTCCAGTGGTCCTAATGTACTATTCCCCCACAATCAGTGTCCCACCCCGCTCCCCAGCGAACTCTTATCAGTACCAGCACAGTTTCTTCTTTTCTTCCATGGTTGTTCATTTATTGAATCTGAATGAATAAGCATGCTTGTACAGCATGTGCTCATTCATTCACAGTTCAGTGGGTGGCCAGCCATGGAGGAGAGTGGAGGGCTGTGCTGGTCACCTGCTCAGGGTTCAGAAGGGGTAGTGGGTGGTGGTGGGACACCGCCTGCAGGGGTGGGGGATTGGGAGTATACTAGACCACCAGAGAATAAAAGGGTGCTTCAGGAACTGGGGATTGGGATGGAGGTCTACGTGGAATGTGATTTTCCTTTACAATACTGGGGATCAAGATTGGGGTGGGTTTCACTGTTGGGTGGGTGATCAGGTTGGGAGAGTGATCAACAGTCACCAGGGAGTTTATTTGAAAACATGGCAATCAGTACCAACGGGGGGCACTACTAGTCACCTTGGCACTTGGCAGCAGCTTTTTCTATGGGGAAAGGTGAAATTCACCCAAATGCAGTCAGAAGATTTCAATCCACCATAGGTAGAACTTTCAAACTTTGGGAAGTTGTGATATTTTAGGAAGTTCTGCTAAGGAGAAAATCACAACTTTCATCCACCCTAATACCACACCATTCTTCCATGATTTGTTAAAAGGGTAGTCATTGGTGTCACTAGTTCTCCCTTAGTTATTTTAGAATTCTTGGGTGAATCCTGTCAGGCCCCATTGCTTTGTCCATCTTCAGTTTTAGGAATTCTTCAGAACTCTTTCTTCAGAAAGGACGGTAACGACCCTCTATCCAGAGTGCTTATACTGACTGGATTAGGTATCTCCTCCTCCTCTTCTTTTGTGAATACTGGAGTGGAAATATTCATTCAGTAGCCCTGCATTTTACTTTTCTCTCTGCCAGCCCACCATCCCCTTTATTAAGCCTCACTATCTCTCCTTGGTCTTTCTTCACTCCCTAATGTACCAATAAAGGTTTTATTTCCTTCTAACTAAGTTGGCTATCTTTTCCTCAGTTCAGGCCTTTGCTATTCTGACTGCCTTCCCACTTCCTTCTGCTTTAACAGGTACAGTTCTCTGACCTGCTCCTTCTGTGTTTCTTTATACTTCCTGAATGCTATCTTTTTCTCCCTAACCTTCCTCGCCACCTCTTTTGAGAATAATAGTGTTCTTTTCTTTCATTTTGATTTGTTTATTTGCTTCACACAAAGGCTTGTTGCCTCTGTGATGGCAGTTTTGATGTTTTCCCATTGTTCCTCCACTCCTCCTTCTTGCCTGTTTGCTTGTGCTTTTCTGCTGCACTCTCCTATTTTGACGAAGTCAGCCTTCCTAAAGTCCAGTACCCTCACTTTTATATGGCTTGTTTCTGTGCTGTGTTTATCGTGAACCACACTGTTTGGTGGTTACTTGTTCCAGATGGCTACCCACTTCTAGACCTGAGATTCTCACCTGTTCCCATTTGAGAGTACTAGGTCTAAGATTGCTCCCCCAAGTGGGTTCCAACACTGGCTGTCTGAGGCATGCCCCTGTAAGGCATTGAGAATGACACTGCACTGGATGTGGCTGCAGCAAAGGTGCTCCATTAACATCTGGCATATTCAGGTCCCCACATCAACAACATCCCCTTTATACCATTCTAAGGATGTCTTTGATCATTTCCTTGTCCATTTCCTCATCCTGAGATGGGGATCTGCATATGACCACCCTCTGGATTGTGGTGCCATTTCCAGTCTCCAGGGTGACCACAGTGCCTCCTCTCCTCCCTGTTTGCCCTTTAATTCCATTGCTTTGATCCCTTCCTGTACATAGGAGCTACTCCGCCTCATCTTCTACCCTCCCTGTCCCTTCTGTAGATTAGTCTCCTGCTATGTTGACATCCCAGTCATGATTCTCTATGTACAATGTTTCTGTGACTGCCACAATATCCAGGCATCCTCTTCCAACAAGGCCACCAGTTCAGGGAGGTTGTTACCTAGACTATGGACATTGGTCCTCATTACCCTCCATTTTTGATGTGATAGCCATACCCCTTTTTGTTCCATCCTGTCCTTTCTGTCTTTGTCTTTTCTCCATTTACCCTGCCCTTCTCCCTGTTGACTTCTCTAACTTGATGTTTACCTCTACTATCTACCCTGAACTGTTTTTTTGGGGCTAGAATTTCACTACTCCTTTTCTCCTTCCTGGATAGTTTACATGCTGACAATGAAGCATTTAAACCTATCACCTAGGATCCAGGTTCCTTCTTGGACAGATGCAGACCATCTCAACAGTATAGGCCTCTATCCTTCCAGGTGGACTCTCAGTCCCCAGTGAAGCAAAACTCTGAACTCTGCACCAGTTTTCAACCATTGATTGAATCCCATGGTGTGGAGCCCTCTAGCCTCACCCATGCCATAGACAGGCAGCACCTCCAAGAAGGTTAACGTGCATGATACTTGTCTAAGGCTTTTCCCCAACTCCACAAACTCCTCCTGCACTGCTATGATCCCTTTCAGCCAAGTAATTTGTCCATAGGTGGACAATGAGATCCAACTCCCTCCCCGTGCAGTTGCTCCCACAATAATGAGGATATGCTCCTGTCCCTCCAAGCCATGGCACAAGGAAGGCACCTACATCCCTCTACCTCTCCCCCAGTTCTACCCTCCTAACAATGGAGTCCCCTACCAGGAGTTGTTTCTTCCCTGTGGGATCCCATGCCACCCTCCTGTAGGTCTCCTTGTAGAGGTCCCCAGCATTCTCCTTGGTCTCCACTGTGGGTGCCTCCATAGAGAAACCACACACTGCCAGAACAGTGTATGAATTGTGGAGAGGTACAGCTGGAGGATTCACCTTCATTCCACCACTATCACCCTCCCTGAGCCCACTGTGGTCCAACCGCTCCTCTTTCTTAGGAACCTCTGAAGCAGCAGCAGTGGCCCTGGTGGTTCCTGGGTGGGGAGGAGGTCACCAGAATCCTGGCCAACTCAGCCTGGAGACAAGCAACTTCCTCCCTCAGCCCAGAGAGGTTCCTATATGGGACAACACTGCATCCTCCAGAATGTCTCCTCAAAGACTGCCGCCACAGCCACTGCACTGCACTATTCCCATCATGTCTTATGTGTGGCCCTCAACTGTTTTTTTGTATGCTTGCTCTTTCCTCTCTCTGTTTTTTTCTCCCTACTTTCCTACTGCCTCTGTGCCAATAAAGCTCCTGTTCTTCCTGTTCTGGGACAGGAAGTTCCTGTATTCTTCATGTAGTCTCCATCTTATTTGCTCAGAAGCAGACTTCCATCAGCTGGGGTGGGATGGAGAACTACTTTTCCTTCTGGGATGATGAGTCTTTGTGCCTCTGTGATAACTCCCTTCCTGCTCCCAAACAGGAAGTTCCTCAGTAGTTAGTCAGTCAAATCCTGTACCTTTAAAAGTGGAACTAGCTAAGGATGGGGGATGGGAGGAGGGAGGGCTGTATAGTCCCAGTAGAGTAGTAAAGTTCAAACAGCACCTCTTTTTTCTTGCTGTTCTCTGCAAAAGCTATCTAGTGCAGTTTTAAATCCAAACACCTAGCTTCCTGCTGCTTAAGCCACTCCCCTAATTCACAGTTCCATTCTTCACCTAGCTAATGACAGAGGCAATCCTAAGGATGACTCACAAAGCGAAGGTATTACTTGTAGGAGATTTCAGTCTACAGGATATAGATTGGAGCCTCCCACTACAACTACAGCCAGGAATAGAAGCTTTCTAGATAACGCTGCAGGAGCATTCCTCAAGCAATGGGTACTGATTCCCACTTGAGAGGGGGCATTACTGGACCTAGTACTGACAAACAGGGACAGTGTGACTGCCGCTACAGTGGGGGACCACCTGGGGACTAGTGATCACTGTACAGTGTGGTTTTATGTAAGTTTTGGGTCAGAACCAAATCACACAAGGACAAGAGTACTGGACTTCAGGAGGGCATATTTTAGGAAAACAGAAAATACCTTAGTAATGCCCAAGCAGGGATAAGAAAACTAGAGGGAGTCAAGGAACAGTGAGAAAAAATAAAAGAGGGCACTGAATGAGCAACCGTCTGTGTCAGACAGGTTAGCAAGGGCAAGAGAAAGAGATCACTGTGGTTCTCTAAGGAAGTAGCAGAAAAGTGAAAGCAAAAAGATGGCATTTAGAAGGTATAAAGAAACACAGAAGGAGGGAGATAGGGACTTAACAGGAGAAACAGAGGAAGGCAGAAAAGGCAGTTCAGAGAGCTAAAGTGCAAACAGGGGAAACAATTGCCAAATCAGTGTCCAAGGGGATAAAACATTTTTCAGGTACATACATGAAAAGAGAAAGAAAAGGGAGGGATAGTAAGGCTGAAAAAGGAAGGAGAGGGTTGTGTGGAAGAGGACAACCAAAAAGAACATACTGTATATTGAATAAACACTTCTGCTCAGTATTTAAGGAGGAGGAAAATGGAAACAGGCCACAGATTAAAGACAAGGGTATGACAGGGCAGTAGGTGGACACAAGTCCTTATACAGAGGAAGAGTGCTTAAAGAACTATAATCGGTAAAGGTAGGGAGGCAATGAGGCTGAACTGGGTGCACCCGAGAATACTAAGGAACTGAAAGAGTGCTGGCTGCACCTCTGATGACTCTTTCTACCTGTCACTGGAAACAGCAGAGGTATTTGGGACTTGAGGTGGGTAGATATGGTCCCACCACACAAGCGCTGGCAATAGGAAGGAGGAGGGAATAACAGGCCTGTCAGCCTGAAGTTGGTAGCGGACAAGGTAATGGAATCACTTTTGAAGGAGAGGATTGTGGTATTCTTGTTGCCAATGGTCTACAGAATCCAAGGTAGTATGGTTTCACAGAGGGGAGTCTTGCTAGACAAACCTGATCGAGTTCTTTGATTGGGTGCCAAGGAGGTAAATCAAAGAGGGATGGTGGACATGGCCTACCTGGATTTCAACAAGGCCTTTGACTCCATTCTGCACAGGAGGCTGATAAGCAAGCTGGGAGGCTAGAGTAGGGGTAAAATGGGTAGAAACTTAGCTGAGCAATAGGAGTCAGAGGGGGGGCGTGGTAAATGGCACCCACTCTGGAGCAGATAAATGACTAGTGGGTGCCACAAGGATCAGTACTAGAGGCTGGTCCCTTCAATATCTTTGTTAGTGACATTACAGAAGGACTGCAAGGGAAAGTATACCTGTTTATAGATTTCACAAAACTCTGCAACAGAGTAGACACACCGAGGAGTAATAGAATGAAGGACGATTTGAAAAAAACTGGAAGAATAGTTATGGGTTTGGTAGCTGGTTTTAATACAAAAAAGTGCAAAATCATGCACATGGGGCACAGAAACCTGGGGCAACATACCAACTGGGAGGGAAAGTTTTAACATTCACAAAGCAGGAAAGAAACCTGGGGTGATCATTTCTGATGACCTAAAGGTAGCTAAACAGTGTAACAAGGCAGTGGTAAAAGCTAGTGGAATGCTTGGGTGCATAGGGAGAGGTATCACTAGCAGAAGGAGAGAGTTAATAATACCCCTATAGACCCCACCTTGAGTACTGTGTATAGAGTCTGGAGGCCCTATCTCTTTAAGACCATAGATAGGTGGAGACAGTACAAAGGAGGACAACCAGAATGGTGCAGGGGACACCAGAAGCCCTGCAAAAGAGGCTTAATGATTTAAATAGGTACTCCCTGGAAGACAGGAGGGAACAAAGGATATGATAGAGATCATTCATGTACCTCACAGGAATTAACAAGGTACAGAATGGGAGCATTTCCAAAGGAAAAGATGCTCGAGGACAAGGGGACATAATATGAAACTGGAGGTTCGGGTGGAGGTACAGAGGAAACATGAGGAAGTACTCTTCACAGAGAGGGTGGTGGATGCTTGGAACAGCATCCCAGAGGAAATAGTGGGGCTAGAATGGTCACATGATTTTTAAAATGCATGGGATAGAAGCAAGGAATCTTAAAGGCAATAGGGGTGTAAGCCAGAGTCCAAGCAGGGACCGGGTGGCACTGTAGATGAATTTTGGGAAGACTAGGTGGGCCAACTGGTCCTATATCTGCCGACAACTTCTATTTTCTAAGAATTTATACAGTTTTCAGGGCCAGGATTAGGGTGAGTAATGTCTGCTAATCATCAAACAAATCACTATAACAATTTGCATAGATGTAATCTATCAAATTTTTTGAACATTTCAAGAATACTTTAAAGATTCCATAATCAGAGATTAAAATAAAGTCTTTGGTTAAAGTACTTTTCTGAAAGGAAAGCAAATATAGATACACATTTTGTCTGACTCCTTTCTTAACTAATTGTAACCAAATTAGCCCAAGATACAAATGTAGAACAGCAAAGATTATAGTCCTTCTGTGAATTTTATCAAGGACATCAAGTTAAAATCACTAAAGATATAAACAACTTGAATATCTGTAAGACATTTAACATAGTCCCCATTCTTAATAATTATTATTGTGAAATGTGATGTGGACAAAATAGCAATCCTCTGGATCATGAACTGACTAGGAAACAGATCTCAAAATGTTAATATAACTAGTTATTCATCATCTGAAGGATCTGAAGCATGTGTGACTAGTGATATCCTGCTGGTGCTGGGACAAGTTATTTTAGGCTCCATAAAATGTAATAAGTGCAAATATTGAAAACTGGATCATCAAATTTACAGATGACACTAAACTAGGTGGGATCTTAGCTACTGGGAGCCAAGTGGATACTATTCAAAAGATTAAGAGAGGGTTTCTGAGTGGTGCCATGAGAGTCAATCAAGACAAATGCCTAGTAATGGATTTTGGCAAACAGAACTGGCAGCATGATTAACTCCTAAGTGAACACTAATTTAAAAACAAATCCTGGAAAAAGATTTAGGAGTCATAAGTTTGAATGATTTAAAAGTAACAAACATTGTGCCAATGCTGAGAGAAAGCTAACTAATGTATTTATTATCATCCATCCAAAGGTACTTCATGAGTAAATCAAAGCATGTTATACTACCCTGTAAAGATGTTTGAACTGGCCATAATTAGATTTCTGTTCCCAGGTCTGATGACCTTATTTCAGAAAATATGTCAACACGGTGGAGAGAGTCCAGAAAAGAGCACTGAGGTGAATAAGGGACTTTGGAGAAAATAAAGCTCTATGAGATCTCTTTCTTATGCAAAGGACAAGAAGGGACCCAGACTTCATGAGTAAAGTGGATTTTATCTCATAAGGATATACATATTAAAGAATGACTGCTTGGGGCATTTAGATGTCATGGTGTTATGGTTTCTTTGTTTCTTTCTTAACTTACCTTTTGTTATTTTTTTCAACTATTATTAAAACAGTATCCAATTAAATCATTGTATTATAAATTCAGAAAATCTTTACCTGCCTGGCTGGAAGTGTATTTCAGTAGAAATTTCAAACTATAATTGAAGATTTTATAAGGAAATGAACTTTCTCTCACTAAAATATTGTACCTTTACTATAACTATGCTATGTTTCATAATCCTTGTGCTTTGGTTATGCTTTTAACAGGTGATATTTTCTTCCCAACATTATTTTACTTGGAAAGAAAAAACAGAAGCCAACAACTATTTTAGGAAATTGTAAAATAATCCTCAAAGTTCACAATAGTACAAATATATAATAAGCACACCTTGGTTGCTAAAAGAAGCATCTATTTCTTTCTAACAACAAAAAGATCTGTTGTTTCTCATTAAAATACACTTGACTATGAGGTATGTAGTTGTAATTTTCTGACATTGCAATAGCCAAATTCTTTTTTTTTAATCAAGCTTTTCTTAGCAGTCCTGTGTCTTCTGCCACCCCCAAAACTCACACTCGATCAGCGTCTCCCTCCCAGACTTACCACTAGGTTCCCCACAGATTTCCATTCATGTTATGGCTAGGAAGGGAGGTCTGTCCTTGTCTCAGACAACAATCCAGATGAGAGGCATCCCAGGTGACAGTACCGGACAGGCAATGGGTCAGACATTATACTCTGACCTGTCAGGACTTTTACTTTTCTGGTTCCCCCATCTGGTAGCATGCAGTGATGCAGCTGTGTATGTGTGTAGATGCATGCATGCACCATGTGCCTGACACCAGATGTCTTCCTTGGTGAGCTGTGCCAACTGCCCTGCCACATTGCCTGCATGTGGTGGCAGTCTAAGATCTGCAAACTGAATCCCCCAAGAAGGAGAACAATCCTGCAGATGCTCGATCCTCTACCACCCGTCTGACCCCAGTGAACTGAGCATGCTCCTGCACTTGAGTAGCTCGCATGGTAGGAGGTAAGGTGTCCAGCACCTTAGCCTGCCATACCACTGGGCTTGCCCTTCCAGAATTCTTTTCTATTATCAGTTTGAAACATATAGGTGAACAGTCAATTGTTTTACTACACAAATGACTATTTTATTGTAAAAAGCAAAGTACTTTCACATGAGAACACAATAAATAAAATAGCCAATACTCTTTAAAGAAGAGCAAAACCAAAAAGGGGTCATGATTAGAAGTTAGAAAGCAAACTGCTTAAAAGCAATAAATGAAAATAAAACTACACAAAATGAATTGGTGGGATTAGAAACTCATAACTTGTTTACCTGGTGATAGAAGTACATGTCAATACACTCCCAACAATTTGCTCCCACGATATTCACTCCCGACAATTCACTCAGACAAACATTTGCTCCGTTGTTATCTAGCTCCTATCAATTTTGCTCTGCTACACTCACCAGTCACAGAATGGTTATGAACCATTTTAAAGCTTACGTCATAGTTGTCGTAGTTGTAATCCCTTACATAAATTAAAGAGTGAATTTCAGATGCAAAGTATTTAACTGAATCTTATAACAGAACTCGAGTCACATGAACTCTGTCCAGTGGTAACTCTAAACCCCCTTATATATAATGCAAGCTCCAAAAAGTCCAGATAGGCTTGTTGCCTGCGCCAGTTACTTGTCCAATAGTATCAGTTTCCATAGCAGTAGGAAAAGGAGACTCATTCTCCAAGATCAGTGTCCACCTGTAGTAAGTACTACAGCTCTCCCAGGAGCTATTAGTCTGCACACAATGTTTCTGTGGAAAGCACTGAGCTGTACTTGTATGTAAAGTTCCTGCTTTCAGCTGTGCAGTTTCCACTGTCCCTCTCTGGTAGCGCTGCACTTTGGGATCAGTTCCATTTGGGATCCAGGTTCCCCTGCATTTTGCATCCATCCCACAGATGGCGCTTTCTCCAGTGACTAAGTGCCTCATTCCTGAACTGGAGCAATCCTTTCTGGAGACCTGCACCAAACTCCTGATGCAGTCGTAACCAGTGGATTTTGTGAAAAGTCTTAACAGGTACCGACTGTTGTTTATTCTGATAATGCATTCATTTTCATTTCCTTGGCAATCGGAGCTATCACTATTTTGCAGGAGACAGCCCTAGTTTGAGCTTGCCTTTGTGCTGTTGTACTGTGTAAAGTGGCACTGCGAGCGAATTGACGCTACATCGAATTGTTACGGAGTGAACTTTCATTGAGCGAGTTGTCGGGATTAAATCTGTAGGGAGGAATAGTCAGGAGCGAATTGTTGGTGATAACCAGTGATAACAGACAAGGCACAGACATTAAAGAGGGGCATAGACACATGCATGAAGGGTGGTGATTTATGGTCATTCTTTGCTGAAATGGTGAAGGCATGGGGCTCAAGTTTCAAAGGTTCACATTTGATGCAATGTGCCTGCACCAAAGGAACTGATGCAAGTGGAACCTTGTTCCAAATATTGCAGCTATCCAAATTTTCAAATGCAGGCTGCATCGAAATCAGGAGGCCATACACCTAAGGAGCCCAGCACCATCCGTGCATCAGAAGTGGTGGTGCACTAGGTCATAAGGGGCCTTATGCCACAGTGGGTTTCAGAATCTCCTAAAATAGTATGCTGAAAGCCCTGGTGTGGGCTCAGGTGTCAGCTGTGATTAGACCACTGATGAGCTGGTCTAACAACCAGTGCACTGTGGGTCAAGGCTCTGCTGGTTAGGGGGATTGGAGACCCCAGATATCACCCATTATGTGGTCATAGTGCCCTGTTTATGCCCTATAGGTCTGTGTGGCAACCCTACCTGTGGAACATGGCAAGGTATAGTCTACAGAAGTGAACAAGATGGCTAGAGAGCATGGCAGCAGCAGTGGCACATCCAGGAATGTGTGCCTGCAGACTTTCAGAGTAAACCCCACCACTTGCAACGTGCACTGACACCTCAGACTGCTCCTGGCCACACCATCAGTGGTGCCATGGTGGCACAGGATGGGCACCCATTGTCTTAGTGTGCATGCCCCGAGGCAGACATTCATCTGAGTGTGAAGATATCAGTGGCAGATGCCGGAGGTCCCTGCGGGTGGGTACCACACACTTGAAGGTGGTTGGAAACCATGACACACCCACAGATCTGGGGTGACTGGTGCTGATATGCCAGTAGGGCAGCACTCATAGTTCTACAGGACCCACCAGGGAAATTTCACCCAGGCACCATCACACATGTGGGTGTTGCCATGGTTACCAACTACCATACATGCCACATAGCGGTGTCCACAATATCACAGGATGCTGGGGGACTATTGCTGCCATACACCTGTGGACATCCTCTCCTGTACTATGTAGTTAGTAATGCCGACACAGTCCACCACCCACCTCCAGATGTGTTGTACCCATCCATGCAGATCCTCCAGCATCTGGAACTGCTGTCGTCAAGCAAGCATGGACACAGGTAGGGTTGTCAAAAAGCCCCATTGACAACATACAATGCAACATGCACACATACTGGGTGGCATCTGGAGTTTCTACACAGCCCCATATTCGTGACCCAGGGCAGGTTTCTGACTAGCAGGAGGGGATCATGGCACCTTCCACCAAACCACTCTGATTCACCAACTCATTGATGCAACACTCTTCCTGTGGCAGTTCAGAGGTCTGTGGTGCAGGGACCCCAGTTCTATTAAAATATGGTGCAAGGTCCCTGGTGAACACAGAGTTTGTCACAGATGGGGATTAGCTCAACATGCACTGATCTAGCAATTCTTCTAAAATCAAGCACAAGGTCTTGATGGGCCAAGTTGACTACTTCCACTCCTTAATCATTATATTGGCCTTAGTAAACAGGATAAGGCATCAGATATGTTTTCACCTTAACTAGGAATATATTATGCACAAATTTGAAAATGGTATTGTAAAGAAGTCCAAGTTAGTTGTGTTGAGAAGGCCATCATAGGCAGAAAGACAGAAAATCTGCTCTTATTCATACTATATTGATATTATATATTTTGATACTGATAATATGAACTGTAGCCTAATTTTAAGAATAGAAAGTTACACATTTTGAATGCCATTAGCAACCCCAATAATGGTGGCTGTGACAATCATATGTATTTCTAAAAGATGATCTAGCTATCTGCTTATAGAACTGGCATGAAATTTTGCACAGTAAACCACTGACTTTGATAAATGGCAGCAAAGTAGTAGAAGGAGAAGTCTGTACTATTTAACAGGGAACAGGCTAGAGGATGTTCATACAGTGGTGCCCAGTGTCAGGTTCTCAGATGTTGCAATATCTCATGATGCTACTATCACAGTGTCATCAGTAAAGACTAGTTATATTGCTGGGAAGCACTGTGCAATTAAGCAATAAATTACTAATGGTTTTGCCCATTTCTGCCATTTCTTCTGAAGATCTTGGTTGACATGACAACACAATAATGAACCTGACACTGGACTTCACTATAGCAGAACACATATATTATGTTCTATTAGGATAATAATCTTTGCCAAATAGTGAGGTCAGCTTTTGCCAATGGAGTAATAACGATTAGTTGATCCAAGCTTTCTGCTGAAGTGATGAGTTGAAAAGGTAAAATTAAAGCCAATGATATATGTTGATCTTTCCTGAAATTTTGTGATGTCTTTAAAGAAATGTTCTTCCTTTCTACAGAACTAATCTTGGGCCACCAGACAGAATCTTTTTAGAAATGTCACAAAATATCTAGAAATGGCTGAACAACTGATTGCTGGACAACAGTGACAGCAAGGCCAGACATATGATGAATGCCTTGTAGACATTAATGTGTACTTGCTGGAGTCCAGAAGAGAGAGAAGGAAATAACGGAGACATACAAGATTCTGGGGTTGTAAATAAGGTGATGGTAGCTAACTGCTCACCAGGAGGAAAAAGGGTAATTTTGAGAGAGCACAACTGGAAGCTAGGGGAGGAGATGTAGGAGGGATATCAGGAAGTTTCACTTCACTAACAGAGTGGTGGAGTAGTAGAATAAGCTACCTAGGGTAGTGGTGGATGCAGGGATAATTACAGACCAATGCCAACTTCAGTAGACTGGGGCTGTCCTATATCAAGAATACTCAGAAGGCTTGCATCCGCTGCCTACACCAGTCAGAGTTTGAGTCCAGCAGAGAGAACATACCGGTCACCAAGCTGGAGTTCCTTGCACTCAAGTGTGCCATTGTAGATCAGTTCCATAACTACCAATATGGATGAAAATTACTGTAAAGACTGATAGTAATCCTTTGACGATGTCCAAAACAGCAAAGCTGGATGCAGCTGGCCACAGGTGGCTATCAGCTCTCCACCTATGATTACTGCATTGAGTATCACCTGGGGTTAAACCATATAGATACTGATGCCTTGTCCCAACCCCCAGCACCTCAGAAAGAAAAATTCAAGTTAGGTGAAGATACCTGAGCAGGCTGTAAAGGCTTTGTGTAAAACGTTTGACACTGAAGATCCTTCATCACCTGAGGGTATCCCACACTTAATGGACAGTCTAGGAGCCTTTGGAATTTGTCTCCCTGTAGCGTACTGTCATTTGACTACTTTGGATAAGTGATCTTTGCCTCAATTAACCACTCAAGATCTGATGAGGGAACAGAGGTCCGACGAGCCATTGGAGAAATTCTATGGGTCCTGCAGAGGGGTGACCCTGCACAAGTAGCCACTAGAGACTCCAATACCTGATTGATGCTGCGGAGTGGCCAGTTTTTTTATTTAATAGGCTTTATTAAAGTTTTAATAAAGTTTCATACACAACAAAACAACACATTAAAAATTAAGCATCAACAACAACAGAACAAACAAACAGTAACAGTAATATTCTACACTAACAATGACAACCATCACTGAAATCAACCTCCTCCTCCCTTCCTGCAGCAGAGTGGTGTATAATAATATCCAATGGTCTACACTACAGATCCTTTAGGCTTGTTGGATGTAACATATATAATAACTACTGGGGAAACCTACCCTAGGTCACACTGGATATAGAGTATGCAACTTGCCCATATTTTCTTATATCTTGGCAGACAATTATGCAAATTAGCAATAATCTTTCAACTCTGAGGTTGAACAAGAGCTCCTGCTGCCATTTGCTATAGGTTAAATACACAATATCCCACCAGTGACGGAGAACCGACTTTTAACCATTAAGGCTATCACAGCCATGAAGTATCCATGTTTTTAATATCAATAGTAGAATAATCTCCCACATATATATCTCTGGAGAAGTAACCATTAATCCCCAGTAATGGGTTAGCTTTTGCTGAATAGAGGACCACAATGAGGCAACCTTGGGGCAATCTCAAAAATATGATAGGACATCCCTTTGATTGCTCACACCTCAAGCAAATCGAGTTGTTAGCTCTACCCATCTTGGCCAATTTGACTGGAGTGAGATATAAATTATTGAGAATATGAAAGGGTGAGGTGCAACCGTCTTGTGTAACTTGAGCATAATTATCCTGCCAGATCTTACGCCAATCAAAAGTGTGTTGTGGAAATTGGGAATTCAGTAGATAGACACCCGCCTATCATTGGATAGAGCTTGACAAATAAAGGAGCATATAGTTTGGACACTGAGCGGTAAGGAAGCCAAAGTCCACAATGACTGCAGAAACTCCGATTCATTCACAGAGGCAAAATCCACTTTGAATCATTGTAGTATGGTATGACAGAGCTGGTAATCTTTAATGATAACCATGCCAATCAACCTAAATAACTGTAAAATCTCCACCAACGAGATACAGATATAATTTTGGAGCAATCTGCACACTCCAACATCTGCCAATTAAGACAGCTAGAGTCAAGGACGACTTTACCACCAATCTTGAAATGAGAATACCAGAGAATAGGTTGGGAAAAGTCTTTTGTGGTTATATTTCAAAAATGAACACAATTGGGAGTGGACTCTAATTGACATACCAACTAGTGATGAATGCAGGGAGGTGGACAGTTCCTTGAGAGCAACATGCATTAATGCCTCAGAGACAGATTAGCTTTTTAATCAAATCCTGCTCTAGGGCCAGCCATATGGAAAAACAGGTGGCTGAGTCCACTCTGGTGCTGAACAGGTCCACCTTACATATTTACTCGCATGACTGGCCCAATAAGAGAGACCAAAATGTGGGAGGGAAAAGTCCCCCAAGGGCTTTGGGAGCTGTCAACTTATTATATGATCATTTCAGAGGTTTATCCAGCCATATAAAGTCTGAAATTAGGAATGGATCTTTTTAAACCGGGGAGACAAAAATTTAACATATTAATTGGGTAGAAGATACATGACAAAATATTCATTTTAATGAGATTAATTCTACCCGCAGAGATAGAGGTAATGCCCTCCAGCATAACAAATCTTGTAAAGGATGGCTATCAGGTCAGTAAAATTCACTTGAGAGAGAAAAATTCCCAGGTATTTAAGAGACTTAGGGACCAGGACATACCAAATTCCGTAATGTCTGCTTTAAGGACCCAAGAGTTTAACGGCATGACCACAGTTTTGTGCAAATTAAGTTTATAGTTTGACAGAGAACTATATTCATGGACAATAGTTAAGGCAGCAGGGATAGCTGTTCTTGGGTTCGAGAGGTGAAGCAGAATATTATTCATGTAAGCGGAAAGTTGTTTTTAATTCAATATACTTTATTACAGTTTCAAAACAATACACAAGTAGGTATCCAGTATAGATTGAGAAGAAATTTGTTAAAACATTATAATTCAACAAAGAGAATTCTCCAAATCTATACATGTTAATACAGCAAGCATCCTATCTCCCCAACCCCTCCCATCTAATCCACCTATCATTTTCCCAGTGTCAAGCATGGGGTTATCATACAGCGGAAAAATCTATGTTTGCAGTAACAAAATCAATTATTAGGGCTTCCAGACTGTAAGCAATGCATCACGTGGCCTCCATCTATCTAAATAGGTCTGAGGCTTATTGGTTATTATTGCAATATGCTTTTCAAGCTGTAAGGCTAGTAGGACTTCTCTATGCCATTCTAATATGGACGGAGGAGTCCTCCTCAGTGTCTCATGATGATTAGTTTGACCATTGCGAAACTAGAGCTATATGAGCTTTTCAGATTCTAATAATTCCAGTGAGGAAACTATTCAGCAGGCATATCTCTGGGGTGAATAAGATTCCAAGCCCAATAATGGATCCAGGAAGTTTTAACCTTTGCCATAAAACAGCTTCCTTTGGACAAGACCATAGCATATGATATAGGTTGCCAGAAGGTCCTAGGCATCTGTGGCACTGAGGGGATGAAAGTCTGCCCATTTTATGTAGTTTCTCTGGGGAGAAATATAATTGTGCATAATATTATATTGTATCAAGCTAAGCCTATCTTGCTTAATGTACCAATACAATTCACACCATATACTGCCAGGTACATGCATCTGGAGGAGGGTAAGTTTGGAAACTCAGTAAGCGAATAGTATGCAGTAGACAAACTCGAATCAAGGAATTGTAATTCTTTGTAAACCTTGGATATTAAATGCGGTTGATGAGCCACCAGCATAAGGAATGCAACTCTGTTATAGGAGGGTAATATTGGGTGTGGTACCTATAAAGATGTAACTGCTTGTTTGACTTGTCAGTATTTGAAGGGCTTCTATCTGATATTTTAAAGCTTGATAGAATTGTAATAAGGAGAGGACTTTACCTTCAGCAACCAAATCGCTGAGTTTGGCATCCACTAAGGGGTCCTGAATGAAGGAGAAATGGGGCCTTTACCAATTCTGAAATGGGGATTTCTATCAACGGCTGATCTAGGGACATATGCCAATCGAGGTTTAGGCACTTTTGCAGTGGTGTAAGGCCCTAAGGGAGCAATGAATAGGGGTGCCCTTAGATTTGGGGATAAATTGTGGACAAGAGTATAATAGAGCAGGAAGGGTACAAGAAGTTTTAGTAACCATGGTCTTTTAATAGCCAACCAAGAAGGTTGGTATATTCCTGACCTTTGTGGATTATATTCAGGAACCCAATGTGCTAGCTTACTAACGTGAATTTCACTATAATAGGTAAAAAGAAGGGTAGAGTCAGTCCACCTTGCAATTTTGGGGCAGTGAGTTTGAAATACGCATGTCAAACTCCCTTTCCCTTCCAAATATATTTACTGATCAGGGTCTGCAACTCTGCAAACCAACTCTTGGGGAGAGAGATACATAACATGCCCAGGAGGTAGAGTATACAGGGTAGTACATTCATTTTACTGTACTTATTCTTCCCCATAGTGATATTGGCAATGCTCCCACCTTGTTAAATCTACTTTGAGTGTGTTAACTAGAGCAGAAAAGTTATTTTTCACCATAGTTGAGATCTCCTGGAAACCTTGATACCCAGGTAATTTAAGGACTGTGACTCTCCACACTAAGCCCATCCCATCGATGTCTGATGGCAGAGCCTTCCCATTCAGTGGGAAAACTTTTGTTTTAGAGGGTTGAGCTTATAATAGGAAACTTTAGAGAACAATTCAATTTCTTGAAGTAGGACTGGCACACTGGATATAGGGTCCTCTAAGTGAAGCAGTAGATCATCAGCGTGAGCGGACAGAAGATGACTTTGAGTCCTTACTGTAACACCTTGAAGGAAGGGAGAAGAAGTCAACTTCTGAATAAAGAGTTCTATGTATAGATTAAAGAGGAGGGTGATGGGGCAACCTTGCCTGGTGCCGGAGTGTAAAAAGAGTGAGGCAGAGAGAACACCATTGTACCAAACGTGAGCTGTTGGGGAATGATAAAGGAGCTGCACCCATTTGATAAAATCTTTAGGAATTCTGAAACGGGTAGGACTGTAAATAAGAAATCCCAGGATACACAATCAAAAGTCTTCTCGGCATCCAGGGAAATCACAACCATGGGGTATCTGATTGTTTGGCACAGACAAGAAGGTAAAACAGGCGGCGCATGTGGTTGCTGGATGATGTGCCAGTCTTGAAACCTACTTGTTCTGGTCCGACTAAAGTGCCCATGATCAATCCAAATCAGTTTGCAAGCAACTTTGCCAGTATTTTGACATCAGTGTTCAACAGTGAGATGGGGTGGTAATTTTCCAGGTTATGGAGGTCTTTATCTGCTTTAGGTATGTAAGCGGAAAGTTTTAACTCCCTAGAACCTATCTGCACCACGGTAAGATCAGGGTTCATTTCAAGATGGGGAAGGAGTGGTTCCAGGTAGAGATTGAACAAAAGAGGGATGGGGCATTCCTGTCTAGTACCTGAATAAAGTAGGAAGGTAGCCAAAATGGCATGAGTACAACAGATACAGGCACTAGGGGATGAGTATCCAGTTGATAAACTGAGGTGGAAACCAATACGAAAAGAGTTGCAAACAAGTACTGCCAATCAACCCTAACAAATGCCTTTCTCTGCATCCAGGGATACCAGAACCATTGAATTATCGGAGTCCCTGGATGTAGAGAAGATGTGAGCAAGTTTACGGAGATGGTTGTATGAGGAGTGGTGGCCATGAAGCCTATCTGCTCTGGGCCAATAAGCCCGGACCATACCTGTCAATCCTAACAGCCAGTACCTTTGCTAAGATTTTAATGTCATAAATAAGGAGTGAGATGGGTCTATAAGTCACTACTTTCTCCAAATCTTTGTCTGGTTTAGGAAGCAGTACAATCACAGCTTGAAGAAGAGAATGGTCCGATAGTCCAAATGCTAAGATATACTGATAAAAGCAGTACAGACAGGGCACCAGTTTTTAGCGAAGAGTTTATAGAAATTCAGAGAAGATCTGTCAGGCCCGTGCCTTGTCTGTTATGTAATGTTTGAATGGCGAGAGAATTTCTGCCTCCGTTAGTGGGGACATGAGGAAAGACTGGTGAGTGGCACTCAGTGTAGGAAGGGGATGGCTGCTAAGTAGTCTGTGACCAATTGTGAATAAGGTGGCATAGGCATGGGGCTGTAGAGGACAGGATAATATTGCTCAAACTCAGTCACAATCTTCTTAGGGACATTTTCAGGGAGCCATCCACTGATGACCGTATACAGGTAATCAGCCAAGAGGCCTCTTGTTTCTTAAGACAGAGAGCCAGCATATGGCCTGCTTTATAACCCTGGTCAGTGTATTTGGCATGTGTTTCGAGTATGGCATATTCTGCCTTCTCCCATATAAGGTCATCATATCTATCCCGCAAAGCATTAGCTCTTGTTGGGTAGATTGAGGGGAGGAAGGGATAGGTTTTCTCCAGTAACCTAATGTGAGAAAGTAGATCTGCTGCTTGTTCCCACTTACATTTCCTAACCGAAGCAAGGTGAATACATTTGCCATGGAGAAAACACTTCAGGGCACTCCATTCAAAATCTAGATTCTCAGTTGATCCCTCATTACAAGAAGAGAATAGTTCAATATGTTCCTGATATGGGTCATAACATACTCTTCTTTCAATAACTGATTATTCAGTTTTCATAGTGTGTCTTTCATGTGGGTGGATGCTAAATACAGCTTGCTTCAGACCAAGGAGTGGTCTGAGGTGACCCTGGACACTATCCCACAGTCTAGCAGCCCCACCAAGAGAGAATGGCTGACAAACATGTAATCTATCCTTGATGAGGATCCATCCACTGGAGAATTCTCACTGCCAAGGATTCAATACCCACCATGGATCACATAGACCCAGGAGGTCAACCATCTCTCACAAGGAGCACTGGGCTGGGGACAGTCTAGATTGGGGTCTTACAATCCTTCCATATCAGGAGAAAATAGAATATTCCAGTACCCCCGAGAAACACGGGAGAGATGCTAATTTGGTAAAAAGGAAGGGTTGTCAGAATTGGAACCATAAATGCATACAAGCAAAACGTCTGTGTGATCAAGATTTCCCTGAGAAAATATATCTGCAGTGAGGATCTCTCAGGCATTGTAAGCATGCAGAGGAGACCTCCTAGAAATAAGAACTGCAACCCCTTACTACTTGTGCTTTTCCCTGCTATGAAAACTTGTCTGATGTTCTGTTGTCAAAATAAAATACCTCTTTTGAGAAGATAAGTCTCCTGTAAGAAAATAATGTCACATTTGAGATGTTGCAAATGCATAAGAGTACTATATCTTTTGGTCCTATAGTGGGCTCCCTTTACATTTCAAGTAGCAAAAGTAAGAAAGTGAGCCATTAGTACATGAAAGGTATAGCATAGTGACCAAAGTACAACCCATCAGAAATACCAAGCCTACCGATAAATTAATAAAACCACTCTGCTGCCCCTCCCCAATACCCAGAACCCACCCCAATCCCTGAACAAAAAGCTATTCCTAAAACTAACAATGACAAACATCTTCAATAAGGAAAGAAGGTAGAACCAGTCTTGCAATTTCAGGAATAAAGACCCTTAAACAGTGTCACAGCAAGCATACAGTAACATTCCCTTCACAATGAACAAGCAATAACACCCAACCACCCCTCCCCATTGAGTAATCAACAGAAAACAGTAGGCCCATGGTGAACTCAAACCACTAGCCTCTTCACCCCCTAGCCCCTCTGCCCCACACAACAAATCCCAAACAAGAGAAGACAGTCCACTGGTCTGAGAATTTGACATTGCACCAACACAAGTAGTCTTCTCATCAGTGAAGTATGTAACAAAAGTACTAGTAAAATATCAGCCCAAACACTGAATCTGTGCAGGCACTCATTATTTAACTCCACTTAATCAGAAAAAGTAAAAGAGTTAACTGTAACTATTGTTTTAACCCTTCCTTATTCTTTCTAGGACACTAAAATATTATGAAGCATATGAGCCCATGAGAAGCAGATACCATTATATAGTTAAACATTGACAAAGTCAGGACCAGCAAGATACACAACAAACTGGCTAGTCCACTGGTAAATAAACAGGTCAGACTCCGATACAAATACTTAGATATATAAACATAGTGTCCACCACACAAACAGGGATGGCCATACCCGAGGTCAGAATATTAAAAGTTAAACAAAGTTCTTTATTTACAGTGGACTCTGTATGCAAATCATGATCAAGTTATCCCCAATCAACAATTTGAAAAGACAATCCTTCTAAGTAACAGTGGTAATTCGAGTAGATGTAAGAATTAAAATATTTCAACAATAGGCTAATCTGAGAGTCTCCACTAGTCCCAGAAAAAGTCTCCCATACGTGCAAAATAAGGACCTCTCTGCATCGACCACTTTGTGCAGAGGGACAGCCGGAGCAGCAAGCATATAGATGCATCAGGGATATAAGATGTCTCGCCACCCGAGAGTCTTAACATGCATCAGCAAGGGGTCCCGCTCTGTGGCCATCAGTAAGCTATTGTGGACAGACATGCCTCTATCCCAACCAGGTCTTATAGAAGCATAACATGATCATGCAAAGCCTAGGGACACAGTTCAAACTGAGTAATGCCGCCAAAGCCATCTAACAGCCAATCCTGGACCCCATTAAAATGCACAGCAGTATTAACTTCCAAATGCCAGTCAGACCAGGATCCTACCATGGCTAGAGATCTTATATCGAACCAGTAGTCCTATTTTTCCCACAGTTGGAAACAAGTATTACTGGCAGGACAGCCTGGGCCACATCACATCCTGACCTAAAAGGATCCAGATAGGTTGACAGTCCTAGAGTAGAAATGTCAGCCAAGACTACACAAGCAACTGAGCAGTAGAAACACTATATAACCATGCCAGCAATTGTGTAAGGTACATGATGGTGTTATATTCAGGAAAACGCAGACTGGGATAAGATGGAACTTTGAGCAATAGTCCTGTTTCGAACATAAAAGGGCAGAAATGGCATACACATTCTTGAGCCAGAGGATTTATGTAAGTTACAAAGTTATCAAAGTAGGGTGCCACACACATCTCCGAGGGCAAGGACATCCTTGCTTGGTCAGTAGAAAGAGAAAAGGAGGGAGGCACTAAACCCACCAGGAACCTATTAAATGCCACAAGATGATGCTCGAAATAATATCACAGCAGTTCAGACTGTGTCAAAGGTTGAGGTAACAGTAAGTCTGAGGTCAGTGCCTTTTAAATAAATCTGGGCAGAAGTTTCAGATCAGACAAGGCTTGGTCTGCTGAATTATTATTCTTCCAAGAACCATTAACTAGTATGTGTAAGGTGACAGGGTACACCATCTTAAATTTAAATCCAGTAGCAATTACCTTGCTAACAACAGGATGGAAAGCAGCATGCCATTGTCTCATCGATCCTGGCAGATCCTGGGTAATCCTCAGATGCAAGCCCTCCCAGGTTACTTCTTGCACATCTCTTATTTTGTTTAGTACATGTCGCTCCAGAAAATGAAGGAATCAGAGGATAAAGTGCCTGGGAGACGAACCATGTGATGGCACCGGGCACAGTGAGCGGTGAGCACACTCAGTTATGTAAGTAGTGCCACATGGAGATGGACCAGCTATTTTAGTGAACAGGTTTTGCACAAAAGAAGAGGGTTGGAGCCTTCAGTTTTTCTGGTAAGTCAATAATGTCCACGTTGTTCCTGTGGCTTCAACCTTCAAATCTTCCAGTTTAAATTCTATCTTGGCATACTTGATGCAGAAACACCAGTTCTGGGTCAACTTTTCTCTCCACCACTCCTCTGAGACAATATGAGTCTCATTGTCCCCAACTTTCCGACTGAGGTCATCCATTGACATCCGGATTGCCTTTATTTCTTGTGCCAGTCCACAGCTCCTCTTTAAATGGTAGAAATTCTGAGAGGAACCGCCTCTGATAATGGTACGGCACTGATGTGGGAGAGCGAGAGCCCCAAGCTAGGTGTATGTGCCTTGGTACGCTTATATTCTTGGCTGGAGTAGAGGGTGGCATATGGCAGGGTGGTGCATTTCTCATCTGAGCATCCATAATATTCCACCAGTTCAGGACCAAGCACGTGTCAGCCAGATAAACCCACAACTCCAACTAGATAAAGAAAATAAACCTGTTAACAATAAATAAATAGGTTTTACAGCTCGGGAAATGGGAGCACTGAAGAAAGGCTGCTACTCAGTTCTTTGCATCACGTGACCCCTAGAGTGGTCAAAGTTAAAGATGAGGAATGGCTTGCTGTATAGAGAAGTGCAAGACCAGCAAGGGCACCCCACATACAACTGGTGCTGCCAGACCGGTTCAGACTAACAGTATTGAAAGCCCTTCACAATGACGTGTCACCTAGGCAGTGAACATATATTAGACCTGGCCTGCAGCAGGTTCTATTGGCCCAAAATGGGGCAGTATGTGGAACAATATTGCAAGACCTGTTGCCGTGCATCCAGAGAAAGATCTTCCCCAAAAGGCTGCCTCTTGGTTAATAGTGTCACAAGTGCCCCTATGGAGCTGGTCTGTATAGATTTTCTCAGCTTGGAACCAGACTCCAAGAGCATCTCAAACATTCTGGTTGTCACAGAACATTTCACCAGGTAAGCCTAAGCCTATCCCATCAAAGACCAAAAGCTTTTACTGTGGCAAAGGTGTTGGTTGAGAAGTTCTTCATGTACTATGGAGTGCCACAGTGGATCCACTCAAACCAAGGCCATGATTTTGAAAGCCAGTTAATAAAGGAACTGCTGTCTCTATGTGGAGTCTGAAAGTCTTGAACAACACCCTACCATCTCCAAGGTGACCCCAACCTGAAAGATTTAATAGAACACTGCTGTATATGCTGGGAACCTAGGACCCCAGAGACAAACATACCTGGAGCTAATGCATCAGCACACTGGTAGAAGCCTACAACTGTACCAGAAACAATGCCACCAGGTTCTCCCCATACAGTCTCATGTTCGGAGGGAAGCCCACCTGCCAGTAGACTTGTGCTTGAGGTATCCACTGATGGCATCAAAGAAAGTAAATATCTACAGTAGGTATGGAGACTTAAACAACAGCTGAATCATGCATATCGGCTTAGCCCACTGAAATGGACACCAGAAAGAACCAAGCTAACAAGGAAAGATATGACAAGAATGTCCGGCTCAAGACCTAATGCCAGGAGACAGAGTGTTATTGAGGAGTTCAGGCATTCCCTGAAAGCACAAGATTGCTAACTGATGGAGAAGAACACCTTATGTAGTACTGGAAAATTGGATGGGCTGCCAGTGTACAAAATTCAGGCCTTAGGGAATCCAGTGGACAGAAGATCATTCATAGAAAACATCTCCTACTCATTGGAGACAAGGTGATTGGCCCGCATCTAATGCAGCAGATCCTCCCACACCTCCAGTTACTCAAGCTGCTGCACCTGGATGATGGTGTAAACTGAACAATGAGCATCCAAGGGTTGGTCCTGCCTGCATAGAGGAAATGTCAGGGCAGAAGATTTGGCTAATGAATCAGAGAGTTACGTGTTCATCCTGCATACTTCTATCCCACTACTGAGTTGGCTAGGTGGTTTCAGGGAACACCACTAACATTAGAGACTGTACCCGTGGAAGAGAGATCTACCTTGGGAAAGAGTGAGACTCGAGGTGGTGATGAACTTGTGGGCATGGACCCCACTGTGCCTGCTGATCAGGGTGCTGAATGGGAAGCTGCTCTTATTACACCTTTAAAGGGACAACCCCAAACTTGAATGCTAGTCTAGCTGAGCCCTTTGAGTGGTTCCAGAGCAGCTCCCATGATTCAAAGCCTTTGGAGAGCCCACTTTAAACTTGAACACTGGTTCAACAGAGCTTTCTGAGTAGTCACAAGACAGCACCCTGGCCAGAGTGGTGGAAAAGACTTGGTGGTGGAACCCTCCATAGTAGTGGAAGTGGAGGCAGGCACAGAGGCAAGAGACATTTATCCCAGTTCTGAGCATGAGGTGGCTACCAGATCGAAGAGCAAGAACCCCTAAGACATTCAGGGGAACTGTTAAGCCTTTGCTCAATTTGTGGATGACACTCTGGCGCCTCTGACCTGCCACTATTTGTAGTACATAAAGGTATCTATGTCACCCCAGGTCACTGCTATAAGTTTATATGTGTTCTGCTAGAGCTAAACCCCTCAGGCCCAGAGGAAAGTGGCAAAGCAGGAAAGGGAGGTGAAAGCAGCACCCAGGAAACAAAGGGTATAAATGTGATAAAATGCATGTGGTCTGAAAACTGAAAGTGAGGAAAGTATGGGTGTCAGGCATAAAAGACTGACAGCTGTTAAGAATAAAAGTGTTCAGTACTAGGAACTATAGGGGTATTCTTGTTTTCAAACTGTTTACTGACTAAGTAGATAGGATTCAGGTGTCTAGACAGAAATGCTGAACTGTGATAAATGTTAACATTTTTCTGTTTTGCTCTTTTATTGGCTCCTGCTTACAGGCCTGGCAGAATGCCAAACTTTTAATGAGTCGGTGAGTTTAACCCCGTACAGGCTTACTTTTGCCCAGTAATACCTGGGGTTTTCTTACAGTTTCTGTCAGGTCCATTAGAGTTTTATTCAGATTGGGGCCAGAGGAGACACACCGCTGGAGCCGGAGACCTGCTTGTGCACATTTCGAAAGGGTTGGTTGACCACACATGCACAGTAGCACTTTTGGGGTGTGTTCATTGCTGTAGCCAAATGGGGAGCTCTGTGGAATGTTCCAACCCCTGCTCAGGTAATTGGGGACTAGGGATCTAAAGGAGGCACAATAGAAGCCTCTGTGTATTTTAGAAAAGGAGCAGAGACAGGGGCAATCTGCCTTGTGAATATTAATGGGGCAGGTCATGTATATTAATAGGAACCTGCCTAACACCTAGGGACAGTAGGAATAAGGCCTAGTGACAGGCAGAGGTAAAAACTATACAATAACCTCTGTAGCCAGATAACGGAGGGAGGATGGATACACAACTGTGGGCTACTGTTTAATAAAGATGTTTGTCTTGGCTGCTTCAGGACATTAAAGTTGGGTCGCTGTGTACACTGTGTGAGACTGTATACTGAGTAGCCATATTAGACCTCTAATGGACAGCCAATCAGCTAACTAGGCACACAAAACTGTTTTGTGAGGACTTACGGAGGAGGTGTGAACTAATTTTAGGCACTAAAAGACTTCTGCCAATCAATAATCAAAGAGGGCCAATGAGTATTAATATTTGTGATTGATGATTGGAATCAGCCAATCAAAGGGCAGGATTTTCAGGTGAAATCCTAGGGATTTGGGGCAGTTTGGGCAGTCTGATCTGGGCTCAGATTGAGTCAAGAAGGGCTCAGTACTATGTGTGGAAAGTCTAACGGCCTTTCACAGGACTTAACTTGAGATTTGCCTGAGGATTGAAATGAAGGATTCTCATTGTTTAAAGGAGCTGTACATCTCTGCTGAGGGTTCCATGCACCTGGTGAAAGTTGCTAGTTTCTTTTGCAGACTCAGTGTTGCAATGTTCCTGCACCAGTCAGGAAGGAGAAAACCCTGAACCGAGGAAAAGTGGTTTGGAACTGTATGTGTGCCAGAGCAAATGGCTGATGAGACCCTGGACAGGAGAAAGGTGAGCAGGTGTCCCTGTTTCTGGAACCTGTTGTTGCTTCTGAAAGCCAGCTGTGTAGAGTAGGTATTGATCTGAGGACTGAAATCTGTTTGCCAAAAGCCACTGGAAAGGTGGAAAGTCTTAAAACCTGTTTTGCTGCACACAGAGCTGTTTGCGTTGCTCAAGAGAAGGCAGATCTTGAGACCATTCACAGTTGCAACTCAGAGCCAGGTAGGGAACTTGCTAACCCTACTGAGTGTGGCAGACTGGGTTGCAAAGGGTCAGGTGTGTGTCTGAGTGCTAGGGCACTCCAGACAGTGGGGGAGCCAGGCTGGGGAGCCACTCCTGGGTCTGGGCTCTTTGTGGCCTGCTAGGTCTTGCACTTTGGGCTCTGCATCGGGCCTGTAAGAAGGTTTAAGATAAACTGCAAGACCTCCAAGCAAGTCAGAAGGTGACAAGTGGCCAGACCTTCAAGCAAGCCCAAGTTCTGCTCTACAGCTTCTCCTGCCTTTTGTTGCTGCCTCTATGAATCGGAATGGCTGCTTTGAACTTCTGGAAACCCTCTGCTCCAGAAACTGTCCCTCAGAGCTCCAGAACTGTGAGTAATTCAGGGCTTACCCTGACTGAGGAGGTTAGGGAAAGTTGTTTGAAAATAAAAGGGTTCATTTTAGCATCTAAAGAATTCTTCAAGGGCCACAACGCTGGCCAACCCATGTCACCATTCAGGGCTGCAACATCTGAAGGTACCCTAATAGACTAAATTGGGGTTTCACTGGTGCTAGAGGGGTGGGTGTAGGTATGTCTTGTCCCATGGGCCCTGTTATTGCCAATTAACCCAACTCTTTTCCTTCACAGCTATTTTGTTCCAGGTACCCTTTCCCTAGCTCTACCCCCAAAAAGCTGTGTTTCATTTGTTACAACTGCTGTGTGAAGAATATTTTGTGGGTGTTAACTATCAAGTATATGTGGCATATGGTCTTGGGGAACAACTTAGTATCCAATGTGTGGGTGGTTAGAAGGGGAAGTGGGCATGTACAGTATCCCAGGGGTTGGACCAATCAGACACCTTACCCACTGTCAATTTACTCTGGGTGGAGGCACCACACTATTTTAATATTACTTTGGGATAGAACCCCAACCACCACCATAGCAGGACCCAGGCCACTTTAACCTGTGTAGTAGTCAACAGGCAGGTGTAGTAGCCCACTGGCTCATGGCACATGGCTACACTAACAAAAAAAAATGCAGTTACCTTAAATAGTCTTCTAGAAGTGTTTCAGCCACCAGCAACAAAAATAACCACTGGTATCCCAAGAAATGAACTGTACTTCATTCTAAAACAACTTGAATTTCAAGGCATTACATTTTCATTACTGATGGTATTTACAGGAAAACAGGTTCAATGTTCTGTATATTTTATTAACAGCTGAGGATTATCCTGGAACAGAAGTCATATGTCTGGTTTATGACATCACAGCTATTTTAACAGCCACAGATTATATTGCCATATTCAGGATATTTTACTTCAGCTCCAGACTCAGCCTCATTGAAACAGAATTGTAGGGACAAAGGTTTAGTTTTCATGTAGCTGCCTTTAGCAATACAGAACAGAATGAGGTAAATTATATGTGATGTTTGATGATACCAACTGCAAATTAATTGCTGGTGGTGACTGGAGACCCTCTTTAATTTATAACAGTTGCTCCAAGACAGCTGAACTAGCATCCACAATAAATTTAGCTTGATACAGCATGCTGGAAAATCACGCCATTGTTGCATCAGCTGTTGGCTAGCTTTTAACCATATTGAAGAATGTTTGATAGACATTAGGTAACCTAATACATGTGCAATCACAAGTATACCTAGCTTAAATGCTTGACCAAGATTTTAAATAAGTGGCACCGCTTGGTGTGCTAGCTATATTTACATCTGTGAATTGCTGAAATTAAGTTGTTCATTACACCTTAAAAGTAGGTCCAGCTGAAACTTCTAACACCAATAAATTCAGAATTAGCTCAGCATATCCCCATAAGTTTCATACCAAAATGAGATCTCTTCTGTTTCTTTGTTTACCATTTGCAATGTGCAGACATATAGATAGATAGAGAGAGAGAGAGAGAGAGAGATAGATACTGTAGATAGATCGACAGATAATCTGAATATGTCCCAGAAACATTCAGCACTCAAGTTGTAAGAAATGTTGAAATCTTGATCTCACTGACAAGCTACACAACACATTTTGAGAATCTTCACGTCCACCAAATTTTTAGATGCATGTCAATATATACACTTTAGAAGAGAAGAGGGAGACTATGATAGATACTTTAAACACGTCATGAGGGGTAAATAAGGTAAAGCAGGGAAATACTTTTCAGAAAAGTAAGTATTAGTGACATTGCAGAAGGACTGAAGGAAAAGTATGCCTCTTTGCAGAAGACACAAAAGATCTGCAACAGGGATGATACATGGGGTGGAAAGGATGAGAAGGGACTTGGTAAGGCTGGAGGAATTGTCAAATGTACGGCAACTTAGATTCAATGCAAATAAGTGCAAGTAATGCACCTGGGAAACAAAACCCAGGGAAGAGTACACAGTGTGAGGGGGTATTAATAAGAACAAAATGGAAAGGACCTGGGGGTAGTCATTGCAGATGACCTAAAAGTAAGCAAGCAATGTGAGAAGGCAGTAAGGATGGCTGGGAGGATACTGGGATGTATAGGGAGAGGCATCACCAGTAGAAAACAAGAAGTTGTTATTCCTCTGTACAGACAGTTGGTGAGACCCTATCTGGAGTACTGCATGCAATTATGGAGACCCCATCTCCACCTGGAGACTCCATCTCTGCAAGGACATAGACAGGATGGAGGCAGTTCAGAGGAGGGCAACTAAATGGTGCAGGGTCTGCAACAGAAGCCACATGAAGAGAGACCAAAGGAGCTTAACATGTATACCCTTGAGGAAAGGAGGGACATGATAGAAACTTTCAAGTACCTCAAGGGAATGAACAATATCAAAGAGGGTAGCATCTTTCAGAAAAGAGATGTACAAGAACAAGGGACACAATTTGAAGAATGGGGGCTAGGGTAATGTGAGGAAGTATTTTTCACAGAGGGTGGTGGATGGATGGAACGGCCTTCCTGAGGAGGTCAAGGGTCAAAACAGTGGGGGAATTCAAGAATTTATGGGACAGACATAAGGTAATTCTGGTGGGGTTAGGAAGAAGTAGGCTGTGGGTGAACTAGGATGTGTAGCTTATCCAATAGGTAGGGAAATGGGCAGACTAGATGGGCCAAGCGTGTCCTTATCTGCTGTCAAAGTCTATGTTTCTATGTTTTCTATGTTAAAAAATATTTCAAGTACAAGGGGACATGCTATGAAGCTGGAGGTAGTAAAGTCAAGAGAGATTTGAAGAAGTACTTCACAGGAAAGATGGTGGATTCCTGGAACAGCCTTCCAGTGGTGGTGGCGGGAGGAAACAGTGGTGGGGCTCAAGAATGCATGGATAGGCAAAGGGAATATTAATGGAAAGGAGCGGAGGAGGGAGAATGAGCTGGTGATCAAGTAGGGATACTATAGGTAAGGAAAAGTGGGCCGGCTGGGTAGAGCAAGCGTCCTTATTTGCCATCAAATTCCATGTTACTAATGTCTCTGCCACATTTTAAGATTGCACATTCCTACAGTACCAGTCGTAAGACTGCACATCACATCCACACTCCAAGAGATAATGTCCCAGCCACATTCTGAGATTGCACATCCCCACCTCTGATTGAAGGATTGTATGCCTCATTGCAAAACTGTGTTCCTGCCACATTCCAAGAAATTCACATCCTCACCACGCTCTGAGATTGCATGCCCTTCATTCTGAAATTATGTCTGCCCCAATTCCAGACTACATTTGTGAGCCAGATTTTGAGATTGTATTTCCCAATAATTTGAGACTGTAGGGGCTTGATTTTCAAAGTCCCAAATTTGATGCAACGTGCCTGCATAAAACAGAATTGATGCAAGAGGTACTTTTCATCAAAACTTGTAGCAGTCCCACTTTTGAAAGCAGGCTGCATCTCTGTCTGCTGCCCTTGTACCAAACTGGCCCTGCATTTGCCTTGCACCTAGAAAGGGGAGCACCATGGTGGAAGGATGCTTCCACCACTGCAATGCTGCAATATCCCCATATGTGGTACCTCAAGAGTTGCTAGGGGTGCAGTGGTTGTCAGGCTTACACCAGCCTGGAGCTGCTCTTACTGCCTGTATGCTATTGCAGGGGATGATCCTGGGTGGAGAAACGTATAGTAAACCATTCTCAACCTGTAGAAATTAGACAGCTTTATAGGACAACAGTGCATAGCACATATTTTACTGTCCATACTAAATGAAAGACTGTGCATGTTCTGAAGTGATTAAATGAAAGACCTTGAGTGTTCTTAAGTGATGTAATGTGCATCATATGCGTGTCATCTCATGTACTGTACCAATACTGATGCCTCATTGTTGCTATTGTACTTCCACAGCAAGCAACATCACTCAAATGGAAACCACTTGCTAGAAAAGTAATACAACATGAACATTCTTAGTTTACCTTATTTGTTTGCTTTTTGGGGATGTTGATTCTGTCACGCACAGAAACTTATTACAGCACAGCAATTTCAGCATGTCCATGCCAGTACAGTGTGAAATGTACTGCTACATGTTTCTTTCTCTGATAGGGACTTATTTCTAAATGCAACAGTTGACTAACATAGTCATCTGATTTAGCAGGGCTTCATATCTGGATCGCTGCAAGTCAGCAGCTATGGATATATATATATATATATATATATATATATATATTAAACTGGTGTGGTAGCACCAGTAAAGTTAGGTGAGTAAGCACTTTAATGTTAAACCTCACATTTTGTACCTTAATGACTTTGCCACCATACAATGGATTTGCCTGACATTTTGCAAGCGTGGTCTGGTACCATAAATATCTGGATCTGGCAAGTTGCGTTACAGTTGGATGTATGGTTGTGGAGCTACAGAACACCAAGAAATGCAAAAACTGACTTTTGCAGATTTCTTTGTTCGTGCCCACAGCCCACATGATTTGTCTGTTCGGTCCAAAAACTTCAGGGAAGATGCAGTCTGGTCACAAATGTGCTTTTCAAATGTTTGATGTAAAAATATTAAACCATTCAAAAGTTATTCAAAACAAATTTCCATTATTGTCAATGGGGAAAATATATGCATCATGAAAGTTTTGCAAATGCACTTTTACTTTTGCAAATGGCCTTTTACTTTCATGATTCAGCCATCTTGATTTCAGTTAGTGAGAGAGGCAGTGGAGAAAGTCAATGAGTAAGGGGCAGTATAGCGAGTGGTTTAAGGTTCTGAGCTGCAAATCTGGAGATCTGATTTGAATCCCACAGCCACCCACTTGCATACTGTGTGACTCTGAGCAAGTCAGTTAACTTCACTGTGCTCCCAGGTTGCACCTGTGAATGAGCTTTCAGCTTAGTGTGTCTCTCCTGGTTAAACAGTTGGGAAAAACAGAGAAACATGCTAACGTTTAAATTGGGACCCTCTACGTAAACACTGACTGTAGAGTTTAACTAGTCGGGTCTTGAGGATGCTTGCCCTATCTTTTTGGGGTAAACCCCCAGAAATACTATTTTCCACTTTGGAGAAAAAATACTTTCGTAAATGAGAAAATTTGGTTGTTTTTGTGAAACTTTCACATTTATGAAAAGATTTTGCAAAACAAACTGCAAATCTTTGCCATCCTCTTGCAACTAAATGGTTGTATCTCTTGGGCTGAAATTTACAGGTTGGCATGCCCTGGTCCCACAGATGTGCCTTTTGGTGGTTTAGTGGCAAAACATTCAAGGAAAAAGTTACAGTGTTCCAAATTTGAGTAATTTCCATAGGATGACATTGTGGCATCTGTTACGTTACGCTGCTCGTATCTGGAAAATGAAGCGAGATATGAAGTTTCGACTACTGACAGCTTACTTCACCTATAGGTGAAGTAATCTGTAGAAACAAGTTTAGAAATCATAGATGACACCTGCAGTGGAATTATTTTCTTACTTACTGCTTACGGAGATATTGGAAAATTAGTATCACAAGGGTTTCAAGCATGCCTTATGAGTGCATTTCAGTGCCCATATCTCATAAATGATGTGAGATATGGATTCAGTTGATACTGTTGCATAGACATCATCCTGCCACGATTACAATGAAACTTAAATTGTTTTTCAGGCTACTACAGTTGCTGAGATATGGGTGTCACAAATGCACCCTCAGGTCAGGCCTCTGCTCCCACAGTGCCAACCTCAAGCACAATAGTGTGAACAGGGGACAGACAGGGTAACCCTCCTGTCTGTTTTCGATCTGAATCACCTACTAGCCTCGAGTCCTGGGGGCAAATGTGAATCGTATGCTAGCATACCCAGTTAACAGGCTCAGATATGTACCCTCTTCGGAATGCAGTACAATCTTTCATCCAGAGGCACCCAGCCAGGTTTACAGAATGTACCCTTACAAGTCAATATGAGACCTAGGTATATTCTTACCTTTTAGCAAGCTTAGTAATACATTCAGGCCCTTAACAGCTGTCAGACTTAAACACAGGTTCAGCAATCACATGTAAAAGAACTGAGAGAAAGCACAGGCAGTATTTTAAAGAAATTATTGTTTATTAAAATTGTAAAACAGGTAAAATCAAACACAGAACAATTATATCACTAACTTACAGTCACATGAAATACATGGGAGGTTACAGAACACAAATTCCACCACAGTTACTTAAAAGTTACAAATGAATAATTTTCTAAAGTGCCTAGTTACCAGTCCACAGACCATGTGTGTCTTTGAGTTTCAGAGTCCTTCTGCCACAAACTTATCTTGCAAGCAATATTCAAAAGTCAGTTTTTCTCCACCTCCTGGTGATACCCATGAGATCACTGTTAGATCCTCCCATAGATTTTATTTCTACTGGGAAATCAACAGTCAGCAATTTTAAAATATGAGTCTCTGATCAAAACATGTACAGTATTTTGATCTGTCTGCTGATTTCTGCTTTGCAAGAATGATCTAAGGTTTATGACTTATAATACAGCCTCTTCCTGCAGGAATCATAAAATTTTATGAGGTACTATCTCCTGGCAGATGGCCAGAAGGATTTAATTAAGACATAACAGGAAACTTTTAATTAGGGTTTCTCTTCAATGGTCAATTTACCATCTCTGCTGTTTCAACAATTGACACTTTTGAGGTCAAAGGTCACTCACTGCACAGCCAGTCTGTTTTCTTGTCTAAGCAGACCTTCAAATACCATTCACATTTTGTTTAAAACACAAAATTATGCAATATAACAATAAGAAGATGGCAGGCGTCTTAGTCCTCCCCACCTAGACTGAATTTGCGGGCTCTATCCCTGCATGGGGTGAGCTCCCAAGTCAGTTCAGTGCTCAAATTGACACAAAATCCATTTGCATTTTCTTTGGCTGCCCTGGCCCTGTGTAAAACAGTCATGTCATACTCTTGCAAGGTAAGACTCCATCTTAATAGTCTACCATTCATTTTACCCATTTGTGCCAGCCAAACCAGGGGTTTGCGGTCAGTTTGTACCTCAAAATGCTGCCAGTATAGGTATGGCTCTAACTTTTAGGGGCCCACACCATGGCAAGACATTCTTTTTCCACAGTAGAGTAAGTCTGCTCCTAGGAATTAACTTTTACTGAGGTATGCTATGGTGATCTTTCCCTTGTTGGATGTCTGACTCAGCGCTGCCCCAATATCCACATCTGAGGCACCAGTTTCATATAGTACCCTACCGTCCCTAGAAAACTTTGACCTGCTTCTGTGTTTACACTCTGGGCCATGCCTTGATTGCCTCTATTTTCACTTTATTAGGACAGAGCTGTCCCTGGCCTACAACATGCCAGATGTATGCCACTTCAGCCATGGACACCTGGCATTCTCAGCTTTGACAGTGAGCCCAGCCCTCTGTATCCTGCTGAGCACTTCCCTAAGGTGGTACAGGTGTTCCTCCCAGCTGGCACTAAAGATGGCAGTGTCATCCAGGTACACCATGGCATACTCCTCAGCACCATTTAACACCTGTTTTACCAACCTTTGGAAAGTGGCTGGGGTGTTCGTCATTCTGAAAGGCATTATTTTAAATTCAATAACCCTATCAGAGTGATGAAGACTGACCTCTCCATAGCTCTGGCAGTTAACTCTACCTGCTAATACCCCTTTGTCAGGTTAATAGTTGTAGGTATGTCACCCTCCCAACTTGTCCAGGAGTTCATCCATCCATGGCATTGGTGGGGCCTGACTTTGTGATGGCATTCAGTCCATGATAGTCCACACAAAATGAGTAGTGCCATCTGACTTGGGAACAAGGACTACAGGTGAGGCCCAGGGGCTGTGAGATTTCTGGATTACCCTAAATCCAGCATTTCCTCCATCTCCTCCTAATGTCCTTTTGGAAAGCCTCTGACACCCAATATGCTGTCCGCCTTATGGGCATCTGTGTCCCATCTCCACATCATGCATCACTAAGGGTTAGTCCAGGCTTGGCACTCAACAGTGGGGCAGAGTCTGCTAAAACCTCCCTTACTTCCTGGATCTGGTCTGGGGTCAACTGGGGTGACATTTTAATTGCCTCCACAGAGGACTCCCACTTGCTTTCTTCCAGCAAGTCCAGAAGGGTCTCTTTCATCTGTCCCTTCCCAAGACTACACTGCAAACACCATTTCAGCCCTATTAACATATGGCCTCATCATGTTGGCATGGTATATTCTTTGTGTATGTCTTCTGTCAGGTAACTCTGTAATATAGTTTACATCATTTTTCTGTCTAACTACTTTATATGGTCCTGCCCACTCGGCCTGCAGCTTGTCTTTCTGGACCAGGATTGGGACCATGACTTCCCGACCCACAGTGTATGAGCAAGCTCTGGCTCTGCGGTCATACCACACCTTTGTTTTTGTTGGGCAGCTGCCAGGTTGCTTTGGGCTGTCCCATAAGCTCCTTCAGCCTTTTCCTAAACCTAAGGACATAATCCACTATGGGAGTTCCTGGGTGGTGTGCTTGCCTCCCCAGTCCTCCTAGATCAAGTCTAGTGGCCCATGTACCCGTGTCCATATAAGAGTTCAAAAGGAGAATCCTGTCAACTCTTGAGGCACCTCTCTGTATACAAACAACAGGTGGGAAGGTATTAGTCCCAGTCCTCCCATGCTGTTCAACAAACACTTGGAGCATTGACTTAAGGGTACCATTAAATCTTTCCACAAGCCCATTGACTTGTGGGTGATAAGTGTCATGCATCTCTGCACCACCCACACTTCTCCCACAAACATTTCATCAGGTCTGATATGAAGGAACCCCTCGATCAGTGATAACCTCCTGCAGAAACCCAACATGGGAGAAAATCCTTGTAAGGCATCTGCCACTTTGTCCTCAATGAGGATAGGGCAACTGCCTCTGGGTACTGGGTGGCATAATCCACCACATTTAGGATGACCGTCTTCCCAGAGGACCTGGGGGTATTTAAAGGTCCCACAATATCCATTCCCACCCTCTGTAATGGCTCCTCCACTATGGGTAGGGGAATTAGGGTGGCTTGGGTTTTCTTACCTGTCTTCCTATTTCTTGGCACCAGTGACAAGACCTGCAACACTCTTCACCTGCTGATTGAAGTTGGGCCAGTAGAAATTCTGGCAATCGCTGTGTAGTGTGCATGATTCCCAGATGACCAGACATGGGAATATCGTGTGCAATCTTGAGCAACTGCTCACGGTACCTCTGAGGAATGAAAAGCTGCCTGCCCTTACCCCTCCCTCTGTCTTAGCATCCTGTGCATACATCAGTCCATTGTCCCAATAAACATTGTTTCCCATCACCTCCCTGTGCTCTGTCAGAGTCTGCCCAAGCCCTCAGCTTCTCTAGACTAGGTCACTTTTCTGAGCAGCTGAAAACTCCTTTCATATTCCCAAGGCATGGGACAGGTCCCCTTCAGTGTCTAAACTAGGGTCCCTAGCTCTAGCATCAGGGCATTCAGGGTCACTGCTATCACTAACCTCTGACAGCGGGTCACCCTCCTTTCTCAAGTAACCCTCCATAGCTGTGTGGTTAACTGCTACCTGGGGAATTTCTACCTCTCTTTCATTATTTTCCATATCAGGAGACACAGGCTGAGAAACCAGCCTCCCAATGATTTCCACAGGGGCTTCTATGGGTCCAGGGAACTACAATTTTCCTTTGCCGCTATTACAGGTAACTGCACACACTGTCCCTTGTTTGAGATTGCTGCCAATAATTACATTAACAGCTAAAGATTTGGCTATGGCAACCTTTTGTACAGTCCCCCATCTCACCTCAGTCTAGGAGGACACTAGTTAGTGGCAATGTTTTCTCCTCCTCAGTAAATCCCTCAGACAGTCACAAAATGATTGGGTATAAGCTGACCAGGCTCTACCAGATCCCTTTTATCAAAGTCAGGGATGCCTTTGTGTCTCAACCCATGCATCTGTACACCATTCACAATGACTGGTATATGTGTTCCCTCATGTTTACTGGCATGCTTTAGGGACACACAAACAACCCACTTTTTCAGCACTACTTTGTGCACTGTTTAGCCTTTTGGGACACTGTCTTGCAATATGTCCAGTTTCTTTGCAAACCCAATATTCATTTCTTTCTCAGTTAAATCTTTTCTTTATCACCTAGGGCTACCTGGTTTTGGTGGAGAAAGGGAGGGTTATAGCTGCCCTGAAGGCATGTGTTTCTTTCTGCACTGCCACACTCACTCATTCATTCTCAGAGCAGGTCTGCTCCTGGCATAGTGGTCCAAGAGTTCAGCAGCTCTTGCACTGTTTTTGGATCTCAGTCCTCCAGCCAGGTTTTCAACTCTGCTGGGCATGCCAAAAACTGCTCTAACAGTACAGCATTTTCAATTTGCTCTACAGAGTTTGCTTCAATTCCTGTCCACCAATGTTTTAAAAACTGATTTTGTTTAGTGGCTAGTTCCTTGTAGCTCACGTCAGGGCTTCTCCTGAGCTTAGAGAATTTAACTCTATATGCCTCTGCTGTTGGTTAATATTTTTTAAAAGTGCAGCTTTAAGTTTACTGTAATCATTACTGTCCTCATTGTCCATTTGACCCAATGCATCCCGAGCTTTTCCGTTATAGCAGGGATAGCTGGAAGCTCCAGAACTCTCTAGGAATATTTGCCTGAATGCATACTTTTTCAAATGAATTTAAAAGGCATCCATATCTTTTCCTCTTTAAATTCAGCTATCAATTCTGAATTTAATTTATAACCCAGTCCTGTAGTTCCAGTTAAGCCCTGGCCAGTTAGAGCAAAATACAAAATAACTGGAGACTTCCACTCTGTATTCTACAAAGATTAAAAACTGGTAAGGGCAAAAAAGGTATTAAATAAATATACTAAATAAAGAACCAAATCTAACTGGAATTGGTTTACAAAAGCTAAAAACAAAATTAGAAATTAGAAAAGCAAAGGAAAACTGGAATATAATTTGGCAACTGTCCAAAAGATGACAAAAGCATTTCTTTAATTATATTGGTTCCCAAAAATACTACCTGTAACGTGGACCTTACAAATATATGACAACCCAGTCTCAAGTGAACAGATTATGGCAAATGAGTTTAATCGTTATTTTGCAAGCATCTTTAAAAATAAAGAACCTCTGGGAAAACTAGTATGTGACTCTATGGATCCTGATATTGTATTTACTGTTGCAGAAACATATTCAGCAATTAAGTCTTTTAAATCATTACCATCAGTTGGTCCAGATAATGTCCCTTTACTTTCTTGAAAGAAGTGGCATATGAGCTAGCTGGTCCTCTCACTATATTGTTTAACAAATCTATTTCTCAGGGATTAGTATTAGTATTAAGAGAATGGAAGGAAGCTTTGGTAATCCTCATACATAAGGGTGGTTCCAAGCAGAACGTGAAACAACAGACCAATCAGTCTAATATCATACGTATGGAAAGTTATGGAGAAACTTCTCCTATAAAATAAGTATGCACATATTAAAACATGGACAGTCTGATATAACACAACATAGATTTTAAAGGGTAGATCTTTTCATAGTAATCTAATAAACTTTTTGAACCCGTCAGTGAAGCACTGGATCTGGGCCTTCCTGTAGATGTTATTTTTTAGACTATGAAAAGGCATTAGACTCTGTGTCTCACAAAATTTTAATAGAATGTTTGGTTAAAATTAAGTTTCACAAACACATTATAATGTAGATTTTATCATGGCTAACAGATAGACACCAGCAGGTTTGCATACGGGATATAAGTCCTCCTGGAGTGAGACTACTAGTGGAGTCCCTCAAGGCTCAGTGTTGGGCCCTGATTTTATTTAATATTCTTATTTCAGATATGACCACTACATGAATATGGATAAATAATATGCAGACAATGCCAAATTAGGTGGCATTGTACATGATATTGCATCTGCAAAAAAAATTCAGGCTAATTTGAATAGTATATTTAATTGGGCTAATTGCCATAATTTAACTTTTAATATATCTAAATGCAAAATAATGCATTTTGGAAAAATAATAGAATATTTGAGTACTTCATAAATAATGGACCATTAAGCAAGGTAACCTCTGAAAAGGACTTGGGTGTCTACATTACAAATAATTAAAAATTTTCAGAACATACAAATAAAACAGTTAAAAGATGCCATCATTTAATAAATCGTATCTTAAAAATGTAAAAGTAGAGAGTAAGAAGTGTTAATACCATTATACAGCAGTATAATTATATCCAATTTGATTACTGCTCTTCCTTCTGTGTCTGACACTACTGAAGGACAAGAGCTCCATGGAAAAAGTACAGAGAAGGTTTACTAGGCATATAAAAATTTAAATATCTTATCATATGAAGATAGGATAAAAATTGAACCTTTTCTCTGGAATATCGTTTGAAAAGAGGAAACTTGCATTTGACTTACAAAGCCTCAAGAGATGAGGCTTTATTTGAAACATTATGTTTGAATTGGTACCTTCCATGAGTAATACTAGATCACATAAAATGAAGTTAGGACACATACAAATAGGACTACTAAAAGAAACAAGTTTTTACACAAAGGATAGTTACAATATGGAATTCCTTATTTCAGGAGGTTGTGGAAAGCCCGAACCTAGAGCAATTTAAAACAAATTGGATATATATGGGAATCAAAATGCTATTTCCACCAAGTTAATGGTGGCATGGTCATAATAGGCTCGTCCTCAATCTCGTACTCATAATGAACCTATGAACGATCGTACTCTGATGCTGGTCTTGGGAGTTGTAGCTTCTCCAGTTCAAATTTCCACTGGCACTCTCTTTCTCTTGCTTGGCCTCTCGCTGACACTGTTGCTCTTCTCACTTAGCTTCTCACTGTTCTTGCTCCTTCTATCACTGCAGCTGTCACTCTTTTCCTCAGCCTCTCTCTGAAGCAGCTCTCGCCTCCTCTCTTTCCATCTCCAGCCTCTCTTCAAGCTCCCTTTGCTGCTAGGCTTTGAGCCTTTCTGTTCAAACTCCAGCTCCATTCTCCACAACTCCATCTGCAGCCTGATCACTTCTAGCTCCAGAATGTTGGTGACCTTCCCTGCTGCTGTGGCCCTTGGCTTGTACTGGTCCTACTGTCCTCCCTCACTAGATCTTGACACTGCATTGTACCCTGGACCCTCCATGCCCAAGGTTCAGTCCTTTTAGTCACAGACTGTGACTCAAGGCTTTGGGTGTTGGCTGCCACCAGAGCCTACAAGATGTCTTTTGTTTAGCACTCATACTGGACTCCTCTCTCTGGCACAACTGTCTCAGTTGGTCTGCAGTGTGCTCACTGTAGTTGGAAGCCATCTTCTTCCCTAACTACAGCTACACTAACTTGCACTCAGAAAAAATAAAACAGGTAGGTATTTTGACTGTAAACACAATGATATAGGTGTGTTTACTTTTAAAAATCGCTGCCTTATTTTGCATGTGAACTGTACAGTATTAAGCTTACACACTGAACTGTTAAAGCTTGTGTTACAAATTCTTTTAAATCCCACCACTGCAACCAAATCTGGCACAAATGCATTCTGCAGGTCAGGCCCTCTGCTCCCAGAGTGCCAATTTTGAAATGCAATATGTGAACAGCGGACAGACAGGATAATCCTGCTGTCTGTTTGGGGTCCTGAATCACCTACTAGTCTCGAGTCCTGGGGGTCAAAATGTGAACCTTAAGCTAGCATACCCAATTAACAGGCTAAGATATGTACCCTCTTCAGGAATGCAGTTTTGCCCAGTGGCACCTAGCCAGGTTACTAAAATGTACCCTTACAACTCAATATGAGACCTAGGTATATCCTTACCTTTTTAGCAAGCTTAGTAATACATTCAGGCCCTTAACAGCTGTCAGACTTAAACACAGGTTCAGCAATCACATGTAAAAGAACTGAGAGAAAGCACAGCGTATTTTAAAGAAAATAATGTTTACTAAAAATTGTAAACAGGTAAAATCAAACACAGAACAATTATATCACTAACTTACGGTTACATAAAATAAATGGAAGTTACAGAACACAAACTCCTACCACAATTACTTAAAAGTTACAGATGAATAATTTTCTAAAGTGCCTAATTACCAGTCCACAGACCATGTGTGTCTTTGAGTTTCAAGTCCTTCTGCCACAAACTTCTCTTGCAAGCAATATTCAAAAGTCAGTTTTTCTCCACCTCCTGGTGATGCTACCCATGAGGTCACTGTTAGATCCTCCCATACGTTTTATTTCTACTGGGGAAACCAACAGTCAGCAATTTTAAAATATGAGTCTCTGATTAAAACATTTCTCTTTGATCTGCCTGCTGGTTTCCTGCTTTGCAAGAATGATCTAAGGTTTATGACTTATAACAGTTCTGTGACTGACTGGCCTCTTCCTGCAGAAATCATACAATTTATGATGTACCATCTCCTGGTAGATGGCCAGAAGGCTTTAATTAAGACAGAATTGAAACTTTTAATTAGAGTTTCACTTCACTGGTCAATTTACCATCTCTGCTGTTTCAGCAACTGACACTTTTGAGGTCAAGGTCACTCATTGCACAGCCAGCCTGTTTTTGTCTAAGTAGACCTTCACATACCATACACATTTATTGAAAACACAAATATTATACAGTATAACAATAAGCAGATGGCAGAGCATCTCAGTGGGCACATTACTGTTACAAAGATTCCTTGCCCTATAGGCTGCTGTGTGGCTCTGTAGTTAAGTGTGAGTGGGGCGGGGCCCAGAGAACCTGCACGCACACATATGCATACCATTATGCAAAATGGATAATGTGAATGGCCCTGTGCTCCCACTAACACATACCATTTTCCAGTTACATTACACTTTCTCGAAAAGAAGGGACATTCATTGCAAAAACTCCATTAATGCATCAGTTAGGGTTAATAGCATAGCAAATAAAGTTTGGAAATGTGCTGTTAGGGTTCAAAACCCTAACTCCGCATTCCCAAACTCCCACCCCACCCGCCCATACACACATGCAAGACTGTAAGACACTATACCATTTTGTCACATCTGTAACCACAATAATCACAACACTGTACTTATTTCACATAACACTATGTAATGAAAAATCAAATACAGTATCAATCGACTCTATGCTGTGAGTACAGTATGATGACACATTATTGCTGGCATATTTTCTTCATACAATGATACTTGGTCTGCACACATTTTCAAAATATTGACTTTTATGTGTCATATATTCAACACTTGGGTTGCTGCAGGTATATCTGCTACCACATGGGCACTTGGTAGCAGGAAAGATAGAGGTGACACATTGTACTTTTAAGATACTGCTCAGGTATGAAATTAGCACCATCACATGTTGTAATACTACTGCTACCTGGAAATACTCATTAGCAGCAAACTGTTGTTAGCTTTGGATGTTACAACGGTTACTATCACATCTTACTTGTAAACTATACTACAAGTAATTACTTTTATTATTACTACCGCTTGTTATTAGAACTGACTCACTGTATAAGAAAAATAAATGCAAACATCCAATGACTGTTGGTAGGCTTATACTAACTCTCATTTCCAGGACACTATCTGTGGATAACACAGTGTGTTGCATCCTTCTTCACTATTGAAATATAGGCATCTGCTTAAATATTGTTATTGCTGTATAAACACAAAAATGCTTATTATGAGGCATCACCCATGGTTGCCCAGCACATGTGTCTACCCCAAGGCACTATGATGGTGGCAGAACTCATACAGTTGGTGGACCATGATGATGATGGCTGTGTCCTGCATTGCATTTACTGTAGAGAGTTGTATGTTACTTTGTTACCTGAGTTGGTTGTCTCTGATTGGTTGTGTTGCTTTGGCCCTTCCCTGCTTGAATGCATGGGTGGGGGAATAAAGTTAGGGTTTTGAACCCTAGCAGCACATTTCCAAACATTTGTCACTGTGCTTTTAACCCTAACTGATACATTAGCAGAGTTTTTGCAATGAATATATATATTTATATATATATATATATATATATATATATATATATATGCATATGTGTATATGTGTATATATATAAATAGAGAGAGAGAGAGAATATTGAGAGAGAGAGAGAGACAGACAGAGAGAGAGAGCGAGAGAGAGACAGAGAGATTATAGGGCACAGTCGCACCACCATAGTTAGGGTTCATTCCTCACTTCTATGTTAAACTCAAACTTTGCACTTTAATAACTTCAAAACCATTCAAGCAATTCAAATGAAAGTTTGCATGCCCATCAGGGACTAAAGACTTTTGATGTGGCAAGTTTGTTCTGGTCGCATGTGTGGGTGCGGAGATACCGAGTGTCATACTGCTATGCAAACATGGTGTGGAATTTTGGTCTGAAATGTTTTAGAATATGTAGGTCTTGGGTCACAGTGCTGCCTTTTAAAGGTCTGGTGAAAAAATATTAATCAGTTCAAAAGTTATTTAATTTCAAAGTTTCCATTATTTTCTATGGGAAAAGATAGATATTCACCTCCGTAAAGGATTCTTTGTCACAAATGGGGAATCCTTTTTGCAAATGTTGTAATCCTTTGTCGAAATGGTCAGTCCTTTTCATGCTGCCATCTTGTTTTCAGTTGCGGTGGCAACAAAATGAAATAACTAAAAATAGAGAGCTTTAGTAAACACTAACAATTGTGTTTACCTAACTGGGGCCAGTAGAGTCCAATTCTGTGCTTTGTTTTTTCATATCTTAGTTGGAAATGCATTTTCTTAACATGCCAAAATTCATTTTCGTAAAATGCAAAAAGGAATCGTGAAACAAGATCCTTTTCACAATTTGTTAAACAAGATTTGCTCGTTTGCTGCAAGTTGCACAGAAATAGCCTCAGAAAAGGATTCTGAGCTGCAGACAAGAATTGTTTTTTTGCAAACTGTAAAAAGAACCATGGAAAAGGATTGTTTTTGCAGTTTGTGAAAAAGACTGCCCTGGTGGTCCCTCCTCCAATGTCTGATCACTGTTTTGGTTGTATAAAATGAATTGCCTGGTAGTCTTGTGGTCCCGCCACCCTCCCCCATTCACCAATCACTGTAAACCATATAAAACAAATATATTATTTCCTGGTAGTCTAATGGTCCCTCCCCATTCACTGATCACTGTCTGTGTCTAAAAAATCTATTTTCCCAGTATTCTAGTGGGCCCTCCCCATTCACTGATCCTCCACCCCAGGTAAAATAATATCTATTTCCCTAGTACATAGTGGTCCCTCCCATCAGCGAGTTGGCAGCTTCCAAAGGTAGACACAAACCTGAGTGATTTTTGCTATAGCAACACTTGCTCATGCTTGCATCTACTTTCCTGAAGCAGTCTACTCATTGTCATCCATTCACTCTCCTCTGTGTACAGTCGGTGGCTTCTTTACACAGAGCTGCATAAGGTTAAAATAAAAACTGAGTTTTCCTTCATTTTGAAGTGACAATGGCTTATTTTAAACCTCTGCCTAGATGTCCTTTACTGCGTTACCACTGCTCAGTCATGCTACAGTTCAGGACAAAGTGCGAACCTCCAGACTGAAACACAGTGCAAAAATGGCAGAATCAGCTGGATCATTCATTTAAATAACTTTTTTTTTTTAAAATCATTGCATGATCAATCAGATGACTATCACCTAAAACTCAAAGTTATCACAATTATGGCAGGATCAACCAGACACAAAAGTGAAAAGATTATATAGAAAGACAATCTGAAGATGGTAGGATCAAAGAGATAAATTTTTGTTTGAATAAGCTTTTTGTTTAAACATTATGGCAGTATCAACCACACAATTGTTTAGAGTGTGAGACTGCTATAGGGCTGTAAAGTAGTTCAGGCATGCAGTCGTAATGGGGGTGCGGTCATTGTGAATTAATGCAAGGTCATGAGATGCATTTTAGCCAATCAGGAAACTTGGACTTTACTTATTTTTCTTACCCATTTTATAAATATATATTTTATACTGGCATGGTAGTAACAGTATAGTTAGGGTTCAATGGTCACTTCTATGTTAAACCCCAACTTTTGCACTTTAATAACTTTACAATCATACTACTGATGCACACAACATTTTGCATGTGTCATCAGGTAACATAGATCTCATGATGTGGCAAGTTTTGTTTTGGTCAGATGTGCAGTTGTTGACATGGAGAGTCACAAAATGTGAAGATTACCATTTAGGTGCAAACCTTTGTTGCTCCACATTTCCTAAACATATTGGTGGTGTAGTCTGAAATTGTTAGTTATATGGGGTCTGGGTTGTAAATGTGCATTTTGAAGGCTTGGTGAAAACATATTAATCTGTTCAAAAGTTATTAAACTTTAAAGTTTTCCATTATATCCTATGGGAAAAGTTAGCTGTTCCATGTGAAAGCAGTTTCTGCTTTCATGAAAGCAGTTTCTGCTTTCACAAATGGATCAATAGTGTTGTGCTGCCACCATCTTGTTTTCAGTTAGCAACTGGGAAAAGCATTGTAGTTAAAAGAATACTACCCCTTGATAAACACCAACAGTTGTGTTTACCTAATCAGGACCTGAGGAACATGATCCTGTCATTAGATTTAAAAAATAATGGCGAAATATGTTTATTTAATTTGACCATTGGTAGTGTCACAAATTTGCAACACTACTTTTGTGAAAGTTTCTAAATTGTGACACTGTTTCGTAAAAGCTTTGCAAAAGTTCAAAAGTGTTGCAATTGTACACTACTTTGGCATAAATGGCTGTTTCTTTGTATGGCATAGCAAACAAATGGTTTGCTCTTATGGGCTGAAATTTTTAGGGTTCAGTGGTCTTACCTCATAATGTGCCTTTGACTGGTTTGGCAATAATATTTACATGGGTTCCATAGTTATAAAATTCCAAAGTTTAGAAATGTCCATAGGATAATATTGCAGCAGTCTGGTACCTTTCTGGGGCTATATCTCAAAATACTTTGAGGTACAGACTTGCTTCATAAGGCACTAAACAATTATGCATGTTGCCAGGGCTTGTTTACAGTAAAGAAAATATGAATGGGCATACAGTGACTGTGATGCTTTGCCATTGGCAGCACAAGGGTTAATTGCAATGTCTCAACACTTATGGATAGGTGGGAGGGCCCTGCGCCCTACATATGGATAACATTCTGGAGTGATGGGACCCTGCGCTCCCACAGGGAGATGAGGGTTAATTACAATCATAGGAAACATAAATGGTATAGTAGATCAGTGTCCATATAGCCCACCATTTATTTATTTATTTATTTATCTATCTATTTTATTTATTTTTTGTTGACCAGGTAAGTGCACTAGACAAATTCTGTCTTTTTCAAGCATGACCTGGGGAGGGGGATACAGATGAATGCCAACTGACCTTGAAGCAGATTAAGCTGTTGGTGGTATTTTAGTGAATAAAATATATTTAATTTTTGTACCCTGTCAGATGCACAGACTTACAGTAAACATCCAGTTTTAATTTGAACTCCTCCATATTTCTGCTGCCTATAATTTCTTTTGGGAGAGAATTCCAAATGGGTACTACCTCTGGGTGAACCAGTGCTTCCTTTTGTTGGTTCTACATGCTTCTCCAGACAACTGTAGTAAATGTGATCTGGTATTATACATGTGCCTATTCATATCCAGCCTTAGACAGTCCCACAAATCCATGTTCATCATTGCCTTAAACAATAGGCACATATCCCTCCTGAGTCTGTGATATTCTAAAGTGAACATGCCCAAATTTTCCAATCTCTCCTCTTGATTCAAGGCCTTTAAGATATAAACCTTCCTTGTTGCCATTCCAAGTACATTCTCCAACAATTATATTTCTGTTTTACTGCTAGGTGCCCAATACTGTACACACTATTCAAAATGCAGCCTAACCAGGGCTGTATACAATGGTATTATCACTTCTTTCCTCCTGCTCCTAATATGTCCGCTAATACAATTTAGAATACTTGTGGTTTTCCTAACATATATCTGCAGTGACTTTTGAAGATTCATTTGTTGTCTACCAACACTCCCAAATCCTCTTTTCAGTCACTACCTTTAAATATGTATTGTTCAATTTGTGTCTTGTCCCATCACCACAAATACCCACACCCATTCTCATTCCCTAAAGGTCTCAGGCTCCTACACCTCAACACCTGTAGCTTATTAAACAAAATAACTGTTCTGCAACAAATTGCCCTGATCCAATCACCCAGACATCCTGGTCATATCTGAAACCTGGCTAAATCCCTATCATACTGATGCCAGTAGCCATACCTGGCTACACAATCATCGAACATGATAATCTGCAGTTTACAATGGTGCAAATTCCTCACTTCTGGCCCTCGACTCTCTCCTAATCAAACTCTCGCTCCGTGCACCACCCGATGTACTTTGCAGGTACCTACTGCCCTCCGCACCCCCCAACCTGACATCCTAGCCTCCACCTGGACACGTTAAAGTCCATAGCCACAGGAGGCAAGCTTCATGCCATCGGAGACTATAACCACAACTGGCTAGCCATAGATAAGGCCCTCCTTAAGACCAAGATCTAGGCTCTAAATCTCACACAACTAATTGTAAACCCCACCTGGCTAAACCACAAAATGCAATATCACTCACTCCTGGACTGGGTCCTCTCCTCCCACCCCACAGGATCCTATGCACGGACCTGTTCCCTGACTCCCTAAGCGACCACCACATGATTTTGCTGATCAGCAAGGTGCATAGGCCCATAGCCCCCAAGACACTGTGTACAAGGTCACATAATTCCCTGGACCAAGCATCACTCATGCAAGACCTAGGACAAGTAGACTGGTACTTCATCCCAGTAGCCACATCTATTGACGTCACACTCGAAACTTTCAAGGCCAAATTCCTAAAAGTCTGGGACAAACATGCCTGCCTGTGCATAAATGGGTCAGAGGCGCCCACCTTCCTGGATCACCGCTGATATCATCAGAAAATGCCACTCAGGGACCATGCTTGGAAAGCCCACAAGAAACTGGGCACCCAGGCATCCCTCCAAACCTACAGAGCCCTCCGCAACTCCTGCACTAGCCTCATTCGCCAGGCAAAAAGAACTATTTTCATCGGTGTTCAGCGCAAACCTAAACCACCTGACAAACTTTGAAAATCGTTCAAATCCCCCCACCCACCCAGCCTCCACCTCTGACACTGTCAGCACAGGGCACTTACATCACTGATCCCTGTGAAGTCGCCGCTGCTTTTAATACCTGCTTCTCCAGCTGTACTGGCTCGCTTCTATCATCCCTCCAGTGTCCACCCACCCTGGACCCCTCCCCACCAAGAGTGCTCTCACCAGCCTTACAGTTCTCCTTCCACCATGTTTCCCAGGCCAAGTATTCAAATCACTATGATCCCTGAACCCCAACAAAGGTAAATGTCCTACATCCCTGGATGCCAAGATGTTATATTTGTCTGCTCCAGCCATAGCCGCCCCTCTAGCCGCATTATTCAACCTCTCCTTCACACTGGGCAAATTACTCACCGAATGAAAACAGGCTACTGTCATACCCCTACCTAAAGGGAGTGACCCTCCTCCCCAGGTAACTATCACCCCATCTCCCTACTCCCGATTCTGGCAAAACTACAGGAACGCCTGGTCCTCGCCCAACTCTCTCCTATATGGACGCCTCCTTCTTCATTCCATACCAGTCTGGTTTTCCCAAATCACACTCAACTATCACCTCCTGCTACGAGTCACTGATGACATACTTACCGGGATGGACAAAGGCCACATCACCTCTGCCATCTTTATAGACTTAGCCAAGGCTTTCAACACCATCTCCCATATTCTGCTCCTTTCTAAACTTAAAGAAGCTGGTCTCTCAACCCAGCTACCACATGGTTCCGAGATTACCTGGTGGGCAGACTCCAGGCTGTAAAAGTTGCCTCCCACATCTCTAACCCCTACCAGTTACTGCGGCGTACCCCAAGGATCAGTCTTGGGCCCACTGCTCTTCTCCATATTCCTAAATGATCTCCCATCAGCCTGTCGTTACTCATCCATACATATGTATGCGGACGACACAGTACTCAGAGCCACAGGCCCTCCACAAGCCGGTGGCAATTCTACTACAGCAGGATTTCAACATCATCCAGGAATGGTTCCGGCAAACCAACTATTCTTAAACCCTAAGAAAATTATGTCGCTAACCTTGGCTCACAGCAAAGACTCTCCCGCAAGCCCCTGCCCCCTTTCAAAACCCTGGATGGGACCCTACTGGAACAATGCACCAGCTTCAGATACCTAGGTGTCTGGCTCAATCTGCATCTTGATTTATCCACCCATATTGATTCCATACATAAGAAACTACTCCAAACTTGGCGCTTTTACAGGAACAAGAGCTGCCTTCCATCTCCTGCCAGGAAAGCTATTGTTCAAAAGATGATCCTCCCAATACTCATCTACAGTGATATAGTCTATTCTATCACCCTCCTCTGCCTTGGCCAGCCTTGACACCCTTTTCCACTCTTTTTGTCAGTTTATCCTTGACTGCCCACACAACCCACCATTGTACCTTATATAGTTTCCTAGCCCTGCCTGCCTCCAAGACTGCAGATTAACCCACTGTGGTAGGACCTCAGCCAAATTTTGGTACCAGTCCCTTCCCCCTACCTGGCCTCTACCCTATCCCCACAACCTCCCACTGCTTACTACCTCAGAAGCACTGACTCCAGGCTCCTCCATGTCCCCTTCATGCGCACAACCAAAGGACAGGTCGCTTTCAAATTCCATATCCCCCAGCTATGGAATGCCCTGCCTGCTAATATCAGATACTCACCCAACCCCAACCACCTCAGTTGCCTACTCAGCACCCACTGATCCTCCAGCTGCTCCTGCTTTAGCTAGTGCCTAACTACGTAATTGTATTTTGTGTGCTCAGATGTGTTTCTAAAATGTTCCTGTTTCTATCTGACAATTGTCTGTATGTCAGATGACCACTCACTGTGTTGTTTAACTGCTGTACCTTGTGATTTGTACTAATGTCTTGGGTCTTGACCCCAGGTCGCATCTGGAATCGAGCAACACTGCTCAGTATCCCTTCCTGGTTAAACTCATAAATAAATAAATAAATAAATAAATAAATACAATTTTGTCTTCCAAGATGCATGACTGCACATTTATTCAAATTAAGATCTAGCCCATGTTCTGTGACCCAGTTTCCTAATTCCTCCAATGCTGCTCGTAGCTTATGTGCATCTTCACTATTGTTCACCACTGTCCCCATTCTCATGTCATCTGCAAACTTCACCTCCCATAGGTCATACCCACTGCTCATACTGGTAACATAAATATTAAAGAGACATGGTCCCAAAACTGACCCCTGAGGACTCTGCTAGTCACTGAGGTCCAACCTGAATAAGTGCTTCTAATGCACACTCTCTGTTTTCTGTCGAACAACCAAGTTTCTATCCATTTTGTTATCTTCATAGGAACCCCTGCACAATCAGCTCATCTATTATTTTACCATGTGACACATTGTTGAAAGCCTTTGATAAGTCACAGAACATGACATCTACTGAATGATCTTTATCTATAGCCTTGCTAACCCTACCCTAGAACTCCAACAGGTTTGTTTGACAAGAGCGCCCTTAGTGAATCCATGTTGTGCCTTGTCTGACAAGCCTGTCAATATTAGTGTATTCATGATATAGTCCCTAATGATACCCTCCATGATCTTTCCTAACACAGACGTCAAACTCACAGGTCTATAGTTTTGTGCATCCTTCCTATTACCTTTTTATACATCGGAACCACGGTGCCCTCCTCCAGACCTCCACGACCACTCCCACATCCAATGACTTTTGAAATATAGCGTAAGGATCCTGCCAATATATCTGCCAATTCCTTAGCCACTGTCTGGTGCATGTTATCATATCCTTGTGCATTATTCGGGTCTAGTTCAGCCAATCTATTCTATCATCAGTTATACTAAAATTATATTATCCCCCAATGACTTATCCTGATGTTGCCTTTGATCTTATTGTATTCTTATTAAAGATTGATGTAAACACCTCATTTTTGATATCTGCCATACTACTTAAATCTGTTACCAAATCTTTATTTGCATCCATTAGACTAGTATGCATACTGTATTTCCTTTCTTTCCATTTATGTAATTATTTATTTTAATTTATTTATTTGAATTATTTATTTTGTATTTATTTATTTGAATCTAGGATTACTACGTGCCTTTGAGCCAAGGCTTTTTACAAAGGTTCCATGTCAGTGGTTAGACCTAGTTCATATTTCCTCCTAGCAAGATGTATTTCTTTTTATAATTGTTCAGTGCTTTTCTATAAAGTTCCCAGTGCTCTGTTCTGTTGCTAGCCCTTGCCTTTCCATATGCTTTCTTTTTCTTGTTCATGGGTTTTTTGATCTTAGGTGTCATCCACTGTGGTATCTTACCTAATTTATTCTATTTAACTTTTACAGGACTTGACATTTCTGTTATCTTATTTAAATTTTAGCTAACACATCCCACATGTTTTCATGGATTTATTACTGAATTCACTTTCCCAATCCCATTTCTTCAGTTCATTTCTCATGCTGTTACAGTCCGCTTTTGAAAAGAGTTTAATTCTGTATCACCTGTCACTGTTTCATTAAGTCCACATATTTAGAAATATACTTTGTTATGGTCGCTTGATCCTAATGATGATGTCACCCTACACTTGTGTAATTTCTCCACCATGCTACTAATCACCAAAACTGATCCATGTTCAGATAATTAATGGTATCCAGAGATTCCTTTCCCGAGCTGTTTCTGTTGAGTTTTTCTGCCAGTTAATTGTTGTAAGTTCAGGTCTCCTAATAACACTATTTGGTCTGATGGATTTATTTTTCCAAATATTGAACTACCCTGTTCTCTTGTATATGAGGGTGGCCTGTATATTACGTCTAAGATGATCTTTACACTATTTTGTGGTAACAGCTTAACCCATACATGCTCAATGTCATCCTCCTCTAACATAATTTGCTCAGACAGAATGCTGTTGGCCACATACAGTATATGGCAACACCACCACCTTTCCTATAGCTTCTATCTTTATTGTATAAAGTATAACCTGGCCTTTGTTTATCACAGGTATCCTCACTACCCCCACCATGTTTCTGTGACTGCACATACTTGTATTTGATCAGTTGTTAAAGTACAGACAAGTTTATCAAACTTATTATCATACTTCTGGCATTGACCAATAATACTTTCCAATCAGAGCAGTCATTCTCTGAATGAATTCTGCCAATCCCATCTCTTAACTCTTTAATGTGATTTTCCCTCTCCTGTTCCTCACCAAAGTCAGTTTAAATGGCCTCTTATTACATCATGGAAAATATTAGCAAGTAGTCTTGTACCCTGCCTACTTAGATGCAATCCATCAGTTGTAAACAGGCTATTATGGCCAAATTTTTCCCAATTACTGATAAATTCAAAGCCTTCATGTGTACAGCAACCTCCTTAGCCATTATGTCAGGTAAATTATCTCTCTTACCCTAGCTAGGCCTGCCCTTGGTACTGGAATTACACCACAGATAATTGCATCACAACCCCTTTCCTTCAATTTTTACCAATTTCCCAAAATCCCTATGTATATGTAACATATTTCTTCTTCCAACATCATTTACCCACACATGCAGAATGGTAATGGGATTCTCAGAATTTTCCATGAGTCCTATTAGCATTCTATTTATATCACTAATTTTTGCGCCAGGTAGTGTACTAACCATGGTACATTCCTTCCTGCCTTTGCAGAGAATTTGATCTGTATATCTTAACATGAGTCCCCAATTATTACTATGTCTCTTCTGCTTTGCTGCTTCTGTATTTGTGGCTCTTCACTACTGCATTGCACACCCTGATTAGTTCCATTTGCTTTCTCCATTAGTGCACTGTGTTTGGCTGTCTTAGGTACAACCTTGTCCACCTTGTTTGGGTGTTGTGTTGTCCTTTTCTATACTCATCTGCTTTCCCATCCATGGTACAGTATGATGGATTACCAGTTTCTTGCAGCTCAGCTAGTATATTAATTTGTGACTCCTCAACTGACAGGGAACTATATCTATTATATAGTGGAGCTGGTCTTTTAAGCTGCCACCTTTTCCTCTGCATGGCCCACATTGAACCTGGCTCCAAGCTTCTATTTCATCATCCTCTTGATCATTCCTGTTATTTTCCTTTTGCATTTCTCAGTTCACAATCCTGTGGACCAGTGTTGCATGCTACTGGTATGCTGTCATACCCTTCTGCAGTATCCTTTCTTATTGTATTCCTACAGAAGGTGCACAGTCCCTCACTGTCAGGGTTGAAATTGGAAATGCAGGTAAATCTCTTTATTTAATGTCGGTATACATACCCCTCGAAACCAAAGGGATGCCTTCACATCCATCCTAAACATATTCAACCAGCTCCCCAAAACTCGGAAGTCATAGCTTAGGTGATTTTAACACTAACTGTCTTGCTCCCCAGATATCCTCCTCAGGATGCAGCTGCTGCCAAAATCTGTCCCAAATGGTCCTTACTCCTACTAGAGTGAATAAAGACTTGGGCCAAAGTTCACTCCTTGATCTTATACTCACAAATCATCCTGAGCACATACAGGATGTCCAGGTCCTGTTGGACTCCACTGGTGATCACTCCCCTGTAACTTGTCTCTGGACAAATAGCTGGAAGCCACCCATCCAGAATCTCCATGTATCACCAACTTAAAAGGGCTTTGGTACATCTCCAAAACCAACTCCAAAATTTTGACTGGTCCCCACTTGATCACCAGGTGTTGGTTGATGCCGCCTGTCCTTCTTCATAAGTTCATTCCAATCTGCCTGTGACATCTTCGCCTTTGTAAAATGAATTGAAACATCAAAATCATCCCCTGGGTAAATTGGTCCTTGTTCAACCAAATGAAGGCACGTGATAACCTCTGGCACTGTGCGCTTCAGACAGGTCACCCTCTGACCGACAACTGTACCGAGCTGCCCGAAACTCATACACCTGGGCTATATGGCAGGAAAAGGCTGCTTACTATCAGGCCAGTCTTACTGCCACTTGAGAAATGGAAAGAGGTTCTGGGAAAATATAAAGGAACTCAGTGGCAAGTCTGCCTCCTCCCTACCATCTTTATTATTGATGGTGTCCCCACCCAAGACCCCTGCAAAATAGCAAATGCTTTCAATATATCATTCTCTGACCTAGTACATTCTCTCTCCTGATTTTTCACTGCAGATGCTGGACAATTCCCACCACCCCTAGTGTTCCACCTTTTCACTTCAAAACTATCTCCACTAGTGATGCCTACTCATGCATTACCATGTCCCTAGGAAAGACTAGGTATAGTGGTGACTCTCTTGAAGCAAAACTGCTATCTTTAACCCTTGATGCTGTCCTTATACCCCTCACCAAAATAATCAATATTTCCCTGTGCTTAGGGAGTTTCCATCCTTGTGGAAAAGGGTGGTGATTATGCCAGTTCATAAAATGGTGCACGATTCTCAAGTAGTAACTATAGGCCCATTTCCATACTCCTCCCTCTCAAAAGCCCTGGAAAAAATAGCGCCTATCAACTTATTGACTGTCTAAATTCACACTACCTACTATGCCAGCAACAACACGGTTTCAGGAAGGATATAGCACCACCACTACACTACTAGAATTCACCTCCTTTATTCATGACGCCCTTGACCATGGATCAGTCTATATCAATCTCTCCAAGACATTTGATACTGTCAATCACAATATGCTCATAAACCCTCTTATCTCTGTTGGTGTATCCACAGAAACCGCTGGCTGGTTCTCTAACTATCTCTATGGCCACACTCAAAAGTGAAGATAAATAACACCCTCTCCATAAACCTTCCTGTCTGGTCAGGTGTTCCCAATGGTCCATCCTTGGTCCACTGCTTTTCTCACTATACTTGAACTCCTTACCGCTGGCCTCTCAGGGTTCTTTCTTTATGCTGATGATGCCATGATTTTCAGTCAGCACCCTGACCCTACACAGCTCCAAAAATCCTTGCAGGGCTCCTTCACACAGATAGAAGCCTGGTTTCCTCCACAAGCTTGTACTCAACACAAAAAGGTGGATTATGCTATTCTTCACCCACAAAAAACACAGCACAACCAAAATAGCTGTACATAACACATTGGGCACCATACTGGAACCTGTTTCCAATTTTAAATATCTAGGGTTTCCTGACTCTGTCTTTACCTATCGTGAGCATATTGTGTTGACTTGCTCTGAAATAAACAGGAGAATCGGTCTCTTATATAGGCTTAGACCCTGTCTCCTCCTGAGATCCTACATTTAGCTGTCTCTAGCTCCATCCTTTCCTGGTTGACTACGGCATAGTCATCTATGGCGCCATGCTTCTGACACGGCACTGACCAGCATTAAATGCACCCTAAACAAAGCCTGCAGATTGGCCACAGGCTGTGATTGCTCATGCATATGTGTGACCTCTACTGATGGTCAGCATGGCTAAACTTCCAGGGCAACTATTTTACCAGACCTACCTACTGGCCAAAAAATTCAGTTGGGCCTAGCCTCACTGGCTGTCTCAGCTCCTTCAAAATAGCTTGCTGGCTCACACCACTAGACATTCGGACACTACAGCATTTCATATCCCTTTGTGAAGACCACTGCTGGCCAAAGGTCCTTCTGCTATAGGGCCCCACTCTGGATGAACTCAGTCCCTTCCTCTATCTTATTATCTCAGGCTAGGCCTTTTAAACCTGAGTTACTAAGCCACATTTTTCCAACTTCCACTGCTACTGCAGATAAACTCTAAAAAATCTAAACAGTTTTACTACAGTATTTGCTCTTGTGTCCCCAATATATGCATCAAATATTCACACCTCTGATGTTGCCATATGTATGTATTATGTATTTTACCTCTCTATTTAGAGTTGTATTTCTGTGTTGGAGCAGCAGTCTGTATTATGTTTTGTGTTATACTTTGTACCAATCTTTATTTATGTATGATGTGAGCCTTTGCAAATGAGTTTCTGACTCAAAGGGTTGTAATTCCTAGAACATTAATAAAATAAAATAAAAAAATATTGTTTATAGTTACATTTCTGTTTCCACCTCATCAGTGTTCCTCTCCTTGTTTATACCCCACTCACCCTCTAATCCTCTGGCCACATTATCAATGAACTTTTCCAATATAACAATGTCAATGTGTACTCTCAATCTGTCATTTAATATTTGAATTTCTTGTTGTAATGTATCTAGTAATAGGCATTTGTCTCATATAAGTTTTCAATATATTCTCCTGGGGCAAACATCTTGCAGGGATGACAGTAATTCATACAATGTGTCTACACTTATGAATAAATATGGATACCAAGAGTCCTGTGCTCCATATGAAAATCAGGTACAGTTGCTATATGCATACATGCTCCTAAAAACACTGTGGACTGATGGGAGCGGGCCTTGCATTTCCACAACCAAATAAGGGTAAGATTACACTGACTAAAAAAGTAAGAAAATCATTGCAAAAACTTTGCTAATGCATCAGTTAGGGTTCATATTAAAGTAACAAAAATATGGAAATGTGGAGTTAGGGTTTCAAACCCTAACACACCACCCCACCTACCAACTGTACCACCGCACCCCACCCACACCTGCCACGCACCAACAGGCATCACAGTGTGCCTTGGGGTTTTGACCCTAATGCTTACTCCATTCTCCTATGCTGTAGCATCTCTGCTTCCTACACATGGAATGGGTGAGTGTTCGGTCGATGACCCCAAGACACACTCCAACACCTGTTATCTGTTGACAAGGAAACAAATAACATTTACAAGCTATGAGGACATACTACAAGAAGTTCATTCATTTTCCACTACTGGACTTAATGCAAGTCTGTCCCTATTAATTTTGATAGTATGTCCACAAGCTGCAAATTAATGAGACTTTTGACAGAGTAGTAACATTTGGTTCGGAGTGACAAGGGAAGGGGCACACATCGCCAAATTCATGCTTACCAGTGCTACAATATTTTGATCACATAACAAATTCTGGTTGTACTGTTGAGTCCGATTAGGGGCTCCAGCTGGAATTAAAAAGAAAAATTTGGCCAGCTCGGATAAACTATTTTTATGTATTTATGTACATGTTGATTTATTTATTTCTTGTTGACAAGAGACATGCCATATAGGGTCAAGAAGCTGGTTTTCACAAGGCAGAAAATGATGGCAGCCTCCATCAAACCCCTCCTGTGTGCCACCTGTAGCAGCACACACACTCCACTGCAGCAGCTGTGGGAACTTTAGTGCTGGGACCTGTACTGTATGAAAATATGGTTCAGGGTCCCTGGCACACCCACATTGCTACAAGTAGGTCTTCGTGCACCTTGCCGTGGTCCAAGAGGCATTTGAAAATCAAGCCCCAGGTCCCCATTCTTAGTTGTGTAAGTCCACATTCTGAAAGTTGCCCTGCCACATTTCAGATTTGTATGTCAGTGTTGTATTGTGAAATTGTTTCCTGTTGCATTGCAAAATGTTGATCCTGCCACATGCAGAAATCTCATTATTGCAGTATTCTGAAATTATGCGAACCTTGTTATTCCAAAGTCTTCACTATTTCTACATTCCAAAACCACGTATTTGCCACATTCTAAAGTACAGTACTATGCATCTGAACATTCTAAAGGTGCATGCACTGCACCTAGTGCAGTGACAGATATTTTTCTCAAATGTTTACTTCATCAGCTTCCTGAATACCCACAAAAGTTCTATTAGCAATCGCAGCATGGTGAAAAAAGGCATGTGAATTCATGTCTTACCACCACAAATTTCTTTTATTCTCAAAATATGCAATTCCCAGACAAACTGCAGCATACCACATTGCTGTTAAAAGGAATTTAGAAGATGGCTCCAGTTGCTAGTTCACAATTAAACATCATTGTCTCCTGCCTTTCTATATTATAATTCCCTTTATTAGGTTGTATAGGACTGGACAGGTGAGACATTACAGGTGCACACCACACTAGGTGATTTATGATACAAAGTCACAATTTGTGGTAGAAAATGTATTCATTTGTGAGCTGCATGCAGTTTTGGTGCAACTGCATACAGTTTGGGCATAATTACATCTGTTCTTGGATATCAACTTTGAATGCTGTTAGGCCATTTAATAGATGGCCTAACAGGTTTGGATGCTTTATTGCTGTGAAAATAGCAGCAGACACATCTTGATGGATCCTTCTGGCAATCCTGCCCCATTGATCCATCTAGCCTGCCTGTATATAGCAGTGCACTTAGCAGTAGCAAGTCAACATGAATGTTCAAGATAGTTTATAAATGCCTCAAATCCATGCTGAAAGGACAAGAGAAACAACAACCACAGCAGAGGTGTGCATCATACTGACATTTCACAGTCAGCTATTACACTTTTTGTTATTCAGAACAAGTAATGGAGATCTCTAAATACCTATATCATACTTTAAGTCATACTTTGAATTTTGGAGACAGTCGGGGACAAAATAGTCCATATAACTCTCAATAAAGGTGGGGTTATCCACATTGGGCTCATGTATGGAGCCTAAAATCAGGGAGTGCTCTCTGGGGTGGACATTTGTAAAAGCAAACAACCCTCATTATCGTCAAGGAGCTATTGTAAGAGATGCCGTGCTCAGCAATTTAGGTCGTTGGATGGATACTTTGTATATTGAGGTGGAAGCACAACTGTGAGCCTCACATCCTAACCATTGCCTGAATAAATTCTCTGCTTAAACATCTGTTACTTTGGTTTCTTGAGAAGGCAACTTGACATTTGAGTCTTTTCAAACAGAAGAGCACTGCTTTTCTTTTTATGGGTGACTTCAAACCACAGATGGTCTATGTATGGAAAGTATTATCAGCCATAGGGTGGGGTTCCATGAAACCTACTTGTTGGAGAAAAACAGAAAGTAAGCAACCATAGACCAGTACACTGGGCCTGCTCCCACCAAGGAACTGTCTGGGACAACCAACACCACCTACTGCGCCAGCAAGTAGAAGTTCCTCCTTTTGGAATACTGTTGAACCATTAACAACAACAGCACAGAGGAACAGATTAAGGGGATTAAACAGCTGAGGATAGATTATAATGTCATTTAGTAACAATAGCCTGGAAACTCCCTAACAGGGTGCACGGAGAGCACAGGGACTTCTCAGCCATCCAGGTGTCCCCTGTAAAAGGTAACAACAGAGTATAAGCATGTACAGAGGGCCGACTGGGCAGCTGGAATGGGAAACAACAGTGGAATAAGGACCATGTTTATCACTGGGTGAAGAAGTACACCCAAGGCTCAAACAGATCTTGATCTGGGAGGGGTACAGCCAAGTACAGAGCTAAATCAGAGAAAGTCCACACTTGGTAGTTGGCAGAGTATTTAAGAGTCCTGCACCAGACCAATTAATCCAGAGTGTGGGAAGAGGCAGGGAACATAAAGAAGAAATAACCAAACAGTATCCACTCCCATATGAAATCCCACAATATCCATCAAACAGAAAGTGAGACCACACTAGCACTAACCAAAAACAAGTATCCTGAACAATGTTTAAGCAACTCAGGCATCTTCTTGTCCATTAGCACTCTGCGGTAATAAATGGATGAGAGACATGCTATATAAACTAGGGAAGGATGGACAGTAAAATACCCCACCACCAAGACAACATGCGGGTACCCCAAAAGTACACAGAAAACCCAGATAAAAACTGAGTAATTAGGGTTGGGTAGTCACTACTGACCCATTCTATTAGCCAGTTAGCCAACCCCAACCATAACAAAAATGATGGAAAGACTGCTTTTTGGACTATTGCATTGTCTGTTAGATGCCCCATTTAATTATACTGATGAGGGCATTGCTTAGGCAGATACTAGAGGCACAGGCTGTCTTAGCAAGCCAGCTGCTGTTTCCACAAATTATACCCATGGTGGGCATTGATGAGGCAGGTATGAGAAATAAAGTTGCTGTGAGTGAGCCTGCTGCTGTTTCCAAAATTATAACTATGGTGGGAATTTCTGAGGTAAGCAGGAGAGGCACAACTGCTCTTAGATAGCCAGCTGCTGTTTCCAAAAATTATACTCATGGCAGGCACTGCTGAGGCAGGTACAAGAGATACAGCTGCTGTGGAGGAGCCTGCTGCTATTTCCAAAAATTGTACCCATGATGGGCATTGCTGAGGTACATATGAGAGGAACAGCTGCTCTGAGTGAGTCTGTTGCTGTTTCCAAAATTATACTCATGGGGAATTGCTGAGGCAGTGAGACACCCTCTTCAATTCCTTCTTCCATTTTTCCTGGATGCCTCCCGTACCCATCACTGCTATCTTTATTGTGCCCTATCCTTCCCATCTCTTACAAATATGTGACTCTCCCACTGTGCTAAATTCACCTCCAAGTACTGGTTAGGTGAGCTACCCTCCTACCTTACCTCCTCCTTTATATCACCCTCCACCCTCCCATTCCCTTAGATTGTCTGAATCCCATACTCTGGTTGTCCCCCGCAGATCCACCCAAATCTGCCAATCCAGTTACTCTCACCACATCCCAAAATTTGTAATTCCTCCTCACCTCAAATCTGGCACTCATCCTCCACCTACTTCATCAGTTCTGCCTCAAAAGTACCTTGCAAGCTGGCCGTTGGCAGTTGGATTCCGCTTGTGCCAGCGACCTGGGTTTAGAAGCGAGCTTCGAGTTGCTTGAGGGCGGCAGGGGAGAAGACTCAAGTGTCCCACGACTGCTCATCTTTTCCAGGGGAGGGAGGAAGGGACCAAGGTCCACAGTTTGCCTGACCCTGGGTGGAGGCTCGAGGCACAGCAAGTCCTGCAGCTGCAGGAGGGGTCGATGGGAGCTGTGTGGGCATCGGGCGCATACAGCCTTGATGTCAGGTGCACACCAAACAAGGGAGAAAATGGGAGGAAAATGCACTCCAGAGCATAGGTAGATGGAGCGCTGACACTGACCCTCATTACGGCTGCCTGCCTGATCACTGGGGTCCTGATGAAATTGAAAGATATCAGAGCATCCAGGCCCTGCCCCATACCCACCTGGGGGTATAGCCATGGCTTCATGGGGAACCCCAGGATTCAAGGTAAGACAAGTCATGGGGTGGTGGTTCAGGTGACTCTTGAAGAAGGGTAGCTCTGGGGTGGGGGAGGAGGATAAACAGAAGGAAAAAAATTACCTTGCATCTAGCTGCTCCTGCCATGTCCCTATCTAATTCCATCCTCTAAGCCCTGGATAAACCCTTCCTCTCTACCCTCACCTTCCTTACCACCCCAAGGGGCTTGTATGTCTGATCTACTCCTTACCCTACCATGCTAAAGGGGTCTCTGGGACACTGCATTATCTCCTTCTTTCTGGTCCCACCAGTCCCATTGCATGGTTTCTCACACCCTGAGGGGGTATCCAGGACATGACTCTTCCCTCCCCCACCTCATCCCTCCCTCCCTTCCCCCTTTCTTTCACATAAGCACTTGTTTACTTATTAACCTGGCACTTATTATTTATTTATTTATTGAATTTTGATGACCAGGTTGGCCCATTGGGCCCTCAAGGTCCCTTTTTCAGGTGCAACCCGGTAACAGAACAATACAATACATACAATCAGGTGATTCAGAAGCAATACAATACATACAGTCAGGTGACACAGGGTTGCAAGAAGTAGACAAGATAATGAGGATAACTACAGGCAATTATTCAAATCATAGACCATAAGTGCAACACTTGAAAGATTTAAGGATTTAAGGCATGATTTAATGTAGGTTAAGGTAAGAAGTGAGGGGGATGGGTGTTGTGATTGGATCAGGGTGATTATCCTATACCCTTACAGTGGCATGAGCTTGTCCCAAGCAAATAGGACTTAAGCCTAGTGTAAAAGATTGGTAGCGAGGGGCTTCATGTACTGGAGGTGGGAGAGTGTTTCACAGTTTAGGGGCTGTGAGAGCGAAGGAATTGCCTCCTTGTGAGTCTTGATTCTGGGATTGCCTGTAGAGACTGACCCGAGGTCCTGAGCATTCAAGGGTTGGGCATAGCCATGATTATTCCTGTTAGGTTTGGTGGGGCTGCTGGGCTCTGCAATTTGTATGCATGGCAGAGCAGGGATACTGTAGACGAGCCTTGAAAGAAGGCCATTGCAGCTGGGCTAGTGAGATGCAGGGGTGACTTCTTGGTTGATATATTGTCACAGACCTCATGACCTTGTTGTACAGGACCTGAAGCCTGCTAATCTTTCCCTTTGCCATGCCCTGGATTACTGGGGAAGCATAGGTTAATGTGGGTAGGAGACACTGGAGGCAATTGCTCATCTAGCCTTTGGGATAAGTTGTTTTTTAGCCTGTACATGGTGCCAAGTTTGACATGGATAGACCTTGTTACCTGGTCAATGTGGGGATAAAGGTGAGACCCTGGTCAATAGTTAGCCCTAAGTATTTTATGTTGTCAACTATGTCTATTTGTTTATCCCAAGGGTAGTAAGTTTTAGGGAATTGGTCCAATTCTGGCCAAGGGATCTAGGATCAAACAACAAGGCTTTAGTTTTTGCTGCATTGAGGATCATTCTGTTTGATGTGAGCCAGGTCTCGAGTGTGTTTAGGTCCCCTTGTAGGAGAGGGCCCAGATCATGTTGTGTGGACCTGGCTTGGAAGATGACAGTATTGTCTGCATATTGAACTACTGAGCTATCCCACAGTGCCGGTTTAGGTCATTGTGAAGAGAGAGAACAGGAAGGGGCCAAAACTGAGCCCTGAGGCACACCCTCCTTGATGGGTGAAAGGGCAAGCTCTCCCTTCAAATGACCCTCTGGGAGCAGCCTGAGACGTAGCACTTGAACCAGTTTAGAGCCTGGGCATCAAGCCCAATGCCTTGAAGCTTAGTAAAAAGAAGGTTGTGGTCCACAAAGTCAATTGCCTTGGACAGGTCTATGAAGATAGAACCCGTCGACATGCCCTCATCCATTGCCCTGAATAGGTCCACTGTGAGTTTGATGAGTGCTGTGTCTGTTCCATGGTTTGCCTGAAAGCAGTGCTGTGAAGGGGCTAGGATTTGGTGGAGCTCCAGGTAGTCTCTCAGTTGCCCATTCACTAGCCTTTCTTGCAATTTGGAAAAGGTACACAGCAGGGAGATGGGCCTGTAATTGCCAATTTGTTCATGAGGCCACCCTTGTAAATGGGGACCATGTTGGCAGCCTTTCACTGGTATGGAATGTGCCTTCAAATAATGACCTATTGATTATCCAGGTCAGAGGTTTGGCCAGGGACAGTGCACCTTCCTGGAGTAGCCTCGGGCTGATTCCATCTGGGCCACTGGAGCCTTTGTGTTTGAGGGCTATCAGAAGTTTATGGACCTCACTCACCTTGACCATTATCAGGTGAAATTGGGGTCTGTTCAGACAGGGGATTCATCAAAGGTCTTTACAGGCATGGGTGTTGGTAGCCCTACCTTGTATGCATCAAGGTTGGTGAAGTGGTGATTGATTGCTGAGGCTATAAGCTGGCAATCACTGATGCACTGTCCTTGTACCTCAATTTTACCTTGTGCCTCCTTGGAGTTGCCCTTAAGCAGTTCGTTGATTTGTGCCCAGAAAAGCTTAGGGTTCCCAGTGTGGACCATTGAGGCGGATTACATACCCCTTTGACAAGTTTGATGTCTAGCTTACATTTATTTCTTAGGGTTTTGTAAGTTACCAGGTCTGCAGGAAGGTGGGAGAGCTGGAATTTCTTCCAAGCCTTGTCCCTTCTTTTCATCTGAGATTTCACAGAGTGGGAGATCCATTTATGGCAGCCTTCTTTTGTGCAAAGTTTTTGAAGGGGCAAAGAGATGCCGCATTGAGAAGTGAGTTTTGGAAGTAGGCAAGGACTCATCCAATGTCGGAAGGAGCCTAATCGGGCTCCAGTCCAGGCTACTTAGGTAGTCATTAAATTTTGCTGGCCTGAAATTGGAGAAGTCACATACTGTGAGTATCCTGGGAGGAATCTTTGGTGCTCTGTTCTTCCAAATACAGAATATTGGGAGTGATCACTAATGATGTCAGACAATATACCTTCTTTCTGTATGTTGAGGGAGTTAGATACCAGAGCCCAGTAAAGAGTGGTATGGTTCCCCATTTTATAATTAAGCCTGGTAGGTAGAGAGGTGACCTGTTCCAGGTCTGCATCTTGGATTGCACCCTTGAGGACCTTGTTGGGGCCAGTGGCCCAGTTCAGGTTAAAAATCTCCCATTATTAGGAGTTCATTGGTTAATTCGCTGCCAACCAATTTGGTGATGCCTCAAGAGCAAGTTGGGCATTCTTAGGAGGTTATAGACACAGCCGATGGTGAGATGCTTAGCATTACCAAGGGTTAGACAGATGAAGGTAGACTCCCCATCCTGGCAGCTACCAAGGTTGGGCTTTAGTAGACTCACATTTAAAGTGTCTTTCATATAGATTAGGACCCTCCCCTCTCTTTCCTGCCCTGTCCTGTCTGAAGGTATTGTACCCAAGGATCATGATCTTGTGGTCATGAATTATTCATTATTGTCCACTCTTTCTACATGTTATGCTCAACACTGTTGTAACACTTTATGTAACACCTGCCTTACAACTGTATGCTAATGTTGATCTTGTAAATTGAATGTTTATTGTCTCATTCCTATTGTATCCTTTCCCCCAGGTCACACGAGGCAGGCAACATATTGCTCAGTGTGCCTTCCTGGTGAAACATTTCAATAAATAAACAAATAGACTTGAGAGGCATAGCTGCTCTTAGCAAGCCTGCCGCTGTTTCCCAAAATTATACCCATGGTGGTGCTGAGGCAGATACAAGAGGTGCTGCTTCTGTGAGTGAGTCTGCTGTTGTTTCCAAAAATTATACACAGGGCGGGCACTGATGAGGTAGGCATGAGAGATGGAGCTGCTCCTAGAAAGCCTGCTGCTGTTTCTAAAAATTATGCCCATGGCAGGCATTGCTGAGGTAGGTACAAGAGACACAGCTGCTGTGAGTGGAGTCTGCTGCTGTTTCCAAAATGCTGTCCTTGGGGCATTGCTGGGAGTAGGCATGGGAGGCACAGCTGCTCTTTGTAAGCCTGCTGCTGTTTCCAAAAGTTATACTCTTGGTGGGCATTGCTGAGGCAGGTATGAGAGCTCCAACTGCTGTGAGTGAGCCTGCTGCTGTTTCCAACAATTATACTCATGGCAGGCATTGCTGAAGTGGGTATAGAGAAGTGCAGCTGCTGTGTATGAACCTGCTGCTGTTTCAAAATCTATACCATGGTGGGCATTGCTGAGGTAGGCATGAGAGGTGCAGCTGCTCTTAGAAAGCCTGCTGCTGTTTAAAAATGATACTCATGGCGGTCATTGCTGAGGCAGGTACAAGTAAGCGCAGCTGCTCTGGAGTGAGCCTACTACTGTTTTAAAAATTATACCATGGTGGGCATCAATCAAACTTACATAATATAAACTGATGACTGACAAAAGAGAACTAAGAGTAGTACTAGTGTAGCACAAGTGGCTGGCATGCTGGCAGTGGTGATTGCTCCATTTGTTTCCATGCACAACCTAGTCATCATATTCAGTATCACTGTTTGCAGGCTGTTGTTCATTTTCAGGGTCAGATTCACTTATGGTAGAGCGGGAATTATTACTTTCTGACTGAAAACTTGTCCAATGACCTGAAACATTCATGTAGTGTATTGTTTGATTGCTGGGCAATATATCCAAGGTTAAGTGAACCTGCTTCACCTCAGAGAGTTTCAACTGTTTAGTGACTGCACTAAACACCAAGTCATATAACTGCAGAGCAACCTATTTTGAGAAATATGTTTGAGAAGGAACAGTGTACTGTGGTTCAATCTGGTTCACGAACTTGAGGAGACCTTTCTGGGCAACAGAAGCAAAATTTATTTATTTATTTATTTATTTAAAAGTTTTACCAGGAGGGTACACTGAGCAGAGTACTGCTTGATTCCAGGTGCTTCCTGGGGAAGGGGTCATAGGGAAATTGTACTGTACAATACAAGCAAGTACTTAATTGTAGCACAAAGGGGAGCTAACAATCGGCCAGCAACTCTGCAGTGGCTCTATTTATCAGCTGGCATGTTGGATGCTTGCAGGTAAAGTTTGATGTCTTGACAACACTTTCTTTTAATGTTAAATGATGAGAGTGATGAGATCTTTTTAATTTTGGGGGTATTGTACTTTTCACACCTTTTGCAGGTGGAGTGCTACTATGGGATTTTGCAGTCCTTTTTCTATTTTTTTGCAGTATTTGGTGTAAAATAAAACAATCTATGTTTGTCTGGGAAGACTGCAAGGACACATCAAGTGATTCAATCTCAGTCCTGCTTCCAGTTCATTGTCACTGTGGTCACTCTCACTACCACCACCACTACCACCCATACCAACCACACTGTCCCTTGCCCTGCTCCACTTAATTGGGTGTTTGCCTTTGCATGTCGTATCATTACTGATGTTCCAAATGTCTCACTTTGTCACCACAACACGCATTGTTTTTGCACAGAATGCATACAGCTCGAGAGTTGTCTGCAGGGTCAACATAAAATAAATTCCACACTAAAGATTTACCCTTTGTGCTTTGTGCTATGGTGATTTGCACTATTTCTTGCACAGTTAAGTGACCTGGAAAACCCTATACCCCAGTTTCCTTCCTCACATGAATTTTTTCATTAATGGTCATCTTATTATGATTTTTGTTCTGCACTTGCATCTCATGCCCTACAGTGGCATCCTCTCCTACTCCCTCATCAAAACTATAGAGATCTCATTGCCAGAAGATTCAGAAGAATTGGAGTGCTGTCATCATCAGGTGGGACATAGCCTAGGCTATCCCATTCGCAGTCCCTACTATCACCACCATGTTTATCAGCATTCACTGCCTCAGCATCTGAGGTTATAGTTGAGAGGATGCCTCCCCTCCTTGCATACTGCTTCAGCAGCTGGAAGTCTCCTGGCACATGTGGCAAGCGTTCGGTACCTCTCTGAATAACTCCTGCCACTTATTTCTGAAGCTTTACTATCATTTAATTGGTAACATGCTTTTTGTTCATGAGGACATTTAGTGCCAGTCCTGGATATTATTGTTATTATTGTTACTATGTTCTTCATTAGTGCTAGGATTCATATTGTCCACATTATTTTCAGTTGCATGTTCACCAGCACTGTGCTTCCTTTTAGTAGACTTAGTCTAGGAAATACGAAACATAGTAGACACAGCCATTGTTTTTGGTTTTGCTATAATAGAGAAATTACACACAGTGTAGCTATGACAGGGCTCAGGGCACCTAACAGGCACTAACAGACAGTGTAATACAGCCTTAATTGTTTTCACTATACTGCAGAGTGACACACAGTAGCTATGTCACAGACACCTAACAGACTGTATAATACAGGCCAAATGGCTTTTGCTATACTGCAGAGAACACAGAGTAGATATATTTCACAGACAGAGCATGGGGCCTAACAGATGGAGTGTAAAATATACAGTACAGTCTAAATGGCTTTTACTATACTGCAGAGAGACACATATCAGCTCTGTCATAGACAGGGCTCAGGGCATCTAACAGACACTGTGTAATACAGCCTAAATGGCTTTTGCTATACTGCAAAGACACACAGAGTACCTATGTCATAGACAGGGCTCAGGGCACCTAACAGACACTGTTAATAAGCCTAAATGGATTTCATTACACTGCAGAGACACAGAGTAGCTATATCTCAGACAGGGCTCGAGGCACCTAATGCGACAGTGTGTAATTAGGGTTACAGCAAAATTTAATTTCACTGGTGAAGTTGAGATTTCACCCAACAAAATATTTCATGAAATTGACGATTTCAAATATTTAACAGGTGTGAAATGCAGAATTCTGAGTACATTTCTATTAAAAAGGTGTTTTCCCCTCCAGTCCAGGCCAATGTTAAAATCTTTATCCCTTCATCCTTGGTGCCTAATAGTTCCACCCCTGGCCAATTGCCTGCCCAATATGAAGAATTCCTCCTGGCCATGATTCAACCCCATCCCCTATCCAGAACTTGAAATAAAAATAAATGTCCCTGGTGTCTAGTGGTCCTATGCCTTGGCTGATCACCAGCCAAATGAAGAATGATCCCATCTGGGATTCACACCTGTCCCCAATTGTCCGTAAATGCTGCTGCAAACACCGGGGCCAATATCAGTCATCATGTAATTAAAAAAAAAAATTCCCTGCTGTCTAGTGGACCCCCACCCTGTCAGTATTAACCCCACCACCACCCCATCTAGGACCCCAGCGGGCAGCAGCACAGCCCTCCACTCACCTCCATAGCCGGCAGCCTGACTGAGTGCTTTTACAAATGAGCCTGAGTGAGCCCTTTCAATGAATGAGCACATGCACACACAGATACCCCTAGATGTACCCATATGGTAGCCACTTGTGCTAGTAGCAGACACATTACTTAAGTAACGGGTGACATTATGACATCACGCGGCTCCATACGGGTACAAGAGGAAGGGTCAGAGAGCACATCTCATTATTGTAGCCATACAAACACGGACGAACCAGGAAATAAGCAGCAGGAAAAACAATAAGTAGGATCTCCATATCAAGAGTTTAAAAACATTGAATGTATGTTTAAAGGAGTCAACAACTTTTTGTTTAACGGCACAAATGAAACATTAGAATTAAGCTTTAACACAGAAAAGAGAGTATTTGGAGTTAGCGGTTACCAGCATACAGGCTTAAAATCACTGAAGATACACTCAAAAGAGTCAGTAGCAACTTGTAAAGTTGAAAGTGTAGCTTCAAGCACAAAGAGCTAAAAGCTGTGATGCAGGGACAAAAGCATTTAAAGATATCGGCTACCAATGCACATGTGTTAAAAGAAATGGGATATTAATTGTCCATAGATGCCTAGGAAATTCAGGAAAGACTGTTTAGAGATAGCCACAATGTTTAAGATAAACAAACATGAGCAATGCATCCGTGCATAGATAAAGTATTATTAAAATGTAAAAACTTTAGGTGGAAAATGAGTATCTAGAGATAATATAAATGAGTAGAATACAAGAGAAAATGCTGTACTGGATATTTAAATGCTTGCATCTCTGTGACTCATAACGCTAAAAGATACTGAATTGTTATTTCTTGAAGAACAAAGAGGAATGGGTCAGCCATAAAAGTATGTATAGAGATTAATGTATAAAAATACATGAACAATATGAATGACAAAGTAATAACAACTTATTATGTGATTATATTTAGGGTCATATCCATTGAAGTGATGAACAACATAATCTTAGCATGTGAGAAAAATACTAAATGACAAGGTATTATTTTAATAAATAAATGTGTGCTGTTAAAAGATATGCACACATTACCAGTATTAAGAATGCATTACTGTTTTTATAAGGCTGAAAGTAAGAAGCAAAAAGAGACAGTTGGCTATGGCACAGTGAGGTGGGCTCAGATGACCAGTTAAAACGACTGTCAGTTCTAAATGAATTTGAGAAAAGAAGTTGGTTCTTAAAGCATGTTGAAAATATAAGAAACGATTTTCTAATTATTGAAGTCCACGATTCTTAATTTAAATATAACAAAGATAAATATATCAATATATGGTAATTAAAATGATGTGACATAAGATTACTGCAGATACTATTTGGAAAGAGACACTACTGATAAAAAGCTTATAAAGATTTAGTAAAAATATGAATATAAAAATGGATGTATAAATAAGTGTATATGACATATTGTAAAATATATATTTTGTAACTCATGTATAACCTCCAGGAGAAACCAGAAGGTGAAACGCTGGGGCAAAACATTTCAGAACAAAAAGAATAAAATATTTAAAAGAACATTTCTTTTTTTTTCCATATTGCTTTTTTGTTATGTTTTCCATTTTCTCCCCGTGCACATCCCTCTCTCTTGTGGCGTGGACGTGCATTTGTGGAGGCACATGCACATCTTGTCTCCATGCTTCTGTGTCTCCCAGCCTCTAGCACGGCCATCCAGCATCCACTAGGGGCAGCCAAGGAGCAGGATGACAATCCTCCCTCCCAGGAAAGGAGAGCAGTCCATCGGATGCTTGATCCTCTCCCTCCCTGCCAACCCCGGGCAACCCAAGGTCACTCACAACCATGGGTTCGCGTCCATGCACAAGGTGTGGCATCCAGCGCCTCAATCTCGGTGCTACCAGGCTGGCCTTAAAGAACATTTCATGGTGTTGGACTAGATTCATAAAGAATCAGAGTGACCACATTCTCTTTCTTTAGTGCTTTGAATTTTCCAGACTTTGGTACCCACCACCTATAACTACAGCAACATAAGAATAAGCAATTACCCACAAGACCCACACTAACTACAGACTGATGTATAACAATCAACAACAGTAACAGACAGAAGAAATAAATAAATAAATATAACATTCAAGACAAGTAAAATTACAAATATTGACATGAACATTTAGCATTTTCATAGTGTAGCTTCTTTAAAAGATATTTAATGTACATGACATTTTGTGTAGATGTAACCAATTCAGACAGTTAATTCAGAATACTAAGGCCAAACCATGAAAATGATTTTCTCCAAAGTTAGTGTGGCTTGTTTTACTGAAAAAGCACTTACTGTATGAGTTACCCTTGAATTGTGAATCTTAGAATGTGGGAAGAAGTATGAAAACAAAATACCAGGACCTCAGTTTATGTAAACTTGAAAGGCAAAACCTGTTGCATTATAATATATCCTTAATTGAGGGCAGTATTCCAGTCCCTGAATATAAACTGCAGTAGTGCATTCTGTGTGATGCTTTAAGAGCAAAACAACAAATATTATCTAAAATATGCTGATACGTATTTAAAAGTCACTGTTTTCATTCACAAACAGTGCATTCCCATAATCAAGTGTTGGAATCAGAATTTGTTTTGCTATTAACATTTGTACTTCATCAGTCAGTGAAATGTAGAAACATAGACTTTGATGGCAGATAAGGACCGCTTGGCCCACCCAGTCTGACCATTTCCTACCTATTGGATAAGCTGCAGACCCTAGTTAACCAGTAGCCTACTTCCTCCTACCCCCAATAGAATTGCCATATGTCTGTCCCATGCATTCTTGAACTCCCCACTGTTTCTGCCCCACAACCTCCTCAGGAAGGCTGTTCCATCGTCCACCACCCTCTCTGTGAAAAAATACTTCCTCACATTGCCCTGAGCTGTTCCTTCTATCTTCAAATTGTGCCCTCTTGTTCTTGCATCTCTTTTCTGAAATATGCTACCCACTTGGACTTTGTTGATTCCCTTGAGGTAGTTGAAAATTTCTATCATGTCCACCCTCCCTCCTTTCCTAGAGGTATACATATTAAGCTCTTTTAGTCGGGTCTTCATATGGCTTCTGGTGCAGACCCTGCACCACTTTAGTTACCCTCCTCTGGACTGCCTCCATCCTGTCTATGTCCTTGCAGAGATGGGGTCTCTAGAACTGCATGCAGTACTCCAAATGGGGTCTCCAACTATCTGTAGAGAGGGATAACAACTTCTTGTTTTCTACTGGTGATGCTTCTCTATGCATCCCTGTATCCCCCAGCCCTCCTATGCCTTCTCACATAGCTTTCCTACCTTTAGGTCATCTGATATGACTATCCCCAGGTCTCTTTCCATTGTTGTTGTTAGTACCCCCCAATTGTGTACTCTTCCCCAGGGTTTTGATTCCCATGTGCATCACTTTGCAATTCTTTGCATTGAATCTAAGCTGCCATACTTTGGACCATTCCTCAAACATTGCCCAGTCCTTCTCATCCTTTCCAACCCTCCCTTGTGTATAAACCCTGTTGCATGTCTTTGTCATCTGCAAAGAGGCATACTTTTCCTTCTAGTCCTCTGTAATGTCACCTATGAAGAAATTAAAGATGACCAGTCCCAGTAATGAACCCTGCAGTACCCACTAGTAACCCTCCTTTCTTCAGAGTGGACTCCATTTATTATTACCCTCTGCATCTTGTCATCCAGCCCATTCTTTGCCCAGGCTACCATCCTGGGACCTACTCCGAGGCTGGCTAACTTGCTTATTAATCTTTTGTGTGGGACTGTGTGAAATGCCTTGCTGAAGTCTAAGTAGGCCATGTCCACAGCCCCTCCTTGGTCTACTACTTTAGTCACCAGTCAGAGAAATATATTAGATTCATCTGACATGGCTTTTCCATTGTGAATCCTTGCTGCCTTGGTTCCTGTGTCCCACTGGCCTCTAGGTACTCAGCAATTCTTTCTTGCTGTAGTAGTTCCATAATTTCTCTACCACTGAGGTCAAATTAACAGGTTTGTAGTTTCTTGTCTCTGCCTTGCTCTCACTTTTGTGAAAGGGAATCACATCCGCCCTCCTCCAGTCTTTAGGTACCACACCATCATCCACTGATTTGTTAAAATGGTAGCCAGTGGTGCCACTAGTTCTCCCTTTCGTTCTTTTAGAAGTCTGGGTGAATCCCATCAGGTCCCATTGCTTTTCTCCTTCAGTTTTAGGAGTTATTTGAGAACCCTTTCTTCAGTGAATGGACAGGTATCGACCCTATCCAGAGGGTTTTATTGTTTGGTTTAGGTACCTCCTTCTCTTCTTTAGTGAATACTGAGCAGAAGTATTCATTCAGTATCCTGCTTTATCACTGTCACCCTCTGCCCACCCTCCCTTTATTAAGCCTCACTATCCCTCCCTTGTTCTTTCTTTGCTCCCCAATGTACCGATGAAAGGTTTTATCCTCCTTCTTAACTGAGTTGGCTATCTTTGCTTTGGTTTGGGGCTTTGCTATTTTGACTGCCTTCCCTGCTTCTTTCTGGTTTAACTGGTACAGTTCTCAGTCCTATTCATTCTGTGTTTCCTCATACTTCCTGAATGCTATCGTTTTCTCCTAACCTTCCCACCACCTCTTTGAGAACCTTAGTGTTTTGCCTTAGTTTTGTTTTATTTATTTGCTTTACACAAAGATTTTCCTCCACCCCTCCTTCTTGCCTGTTTGCTTCTGCTTCTGCTTTTCTGAGACACTCTCCCATTTTGCCAAACTCAGCCCTCCTAAAGTCCAATACTCTTGCTTTTGTATGGCTTGATGATGTGGCTGTGTTTATCATGAACCACACTGTTGGTGGTCACTTGTTCCCAGATGACTACCCACTTCTAAATCTGAAATCTTCTCTCCTTCCCCATTTGAGAGTACCAGGACTAAGACTGCTCCTTCTGAGTGGATTCTAACACTAGCTGTCTGAGGCAGGTATTGAGAATGAACCTCCTCTTGGGTGTGGCTGGAAGCAAAGGTGCTCCAGTTAACATCTGTTATATTCAGGTCCCACATCAACAATATCTCCCCATTTTCTGCCATTCTAAGGATGCCTTCTATCATTTCCTTGTCCATTTCTTCCCCTGAGATGGGGTCTGTTAACAATCCTTGTGTGGATTATGGTGCCATTTCCTGTCTCCAGGGTGACCACAGTGCCTCCTCTCCTCCTGCTTACCCATTAGCTCTGTTGCTTTGATCCCATCCCTTATGCACACAGCTATTCTCCTCCTCTTCTTTTACCCTCCTTATCTCTCCTGTAGATTGTGTGCCCTGGTATGTTGACATTCAGTCATGGTTCTCTGTGTGCCATGTTTCTGTGACTGCCACGATATCCAGGCATTCTCTTCCATCAAGGCCACTAGTTCAGGGGCTTGTTACCCAGACTATGAACACTGGTACTCCTCACCCTCCATTTTTGATGGTCTTACCCTTTTAGCCCTATCCTGCCCTTACTGCCTTTTTCTCCATTTACACCTGTCCTGCTCCTATTGACTCCTCTACCTTGGTGTTTACCTCACTAACTACCCTGTTTTGTTGGGGGCTGGGTTTCCCTGCTCCTTTTCAGTGCCTTGCTCCTTGGCTAGTTTAAATGCTTGCCAATGAAGCATTTAAATCTATCACCTAGGATCCTGGTCCCCCCAGACAGATGCAGACCGTCATGCCAGTATAGGCCTTATCCTTCCAGGTGGACCCCAGTCCCCAGTGAAGCCAAAACCCTGAACTCTGCACCAGTTTTCAACCATTACTTGAATCCCATCATGCAGAGTAGCCTAGCTTTACCCATGCCATAGACACACAGCACCTCTGAGAAGGTTAGCATGTGTGCTACTTGTCTAATGCCCCTCCCAAATCCACAAACTCCTCCTGTACTGCTCTTATCCATTGCCAGCCAGGTCATTTGTCCCTAGGTGGACAATGACTTCCAGCTCCCCTCTGCCATGCTGCTTCTCCCATGATCTTGAGGATTCACTTCCTCTCCGCTTCCTCAAGCCATGGTGCCAGGCAGGCACCTTACCTCCTCTGCCCTCCTTCCTCCAGTTCTACCCCCAGTGATTGGGTTCCCACAGAAGTTATTTTCTGCTCCTGTGGGGCCCCATGCCACCCTCCTGTGGGTCTCCTTTCTGGAGATTCCCAGCATCCTCCTCAGTCTCCACTGTGGGTACCTCCATAGATGAACCACCTCTGCAAGAATTGCATATGAATTGTAGAGCTACGACTGGAGGGATGCACCTCTGTTCAATACCCTCACCCTCCTGTCCCCTGTGTTCCAATTGCTCCTCTTTCTTGGCAGCCTCTGAGGCAGCAGTGGTGGCCCTGATAGTCCCTGGATGGGGGGCAGGTTTCCAAAATCTCACCAGATCAGCCTGGAGATGGGCAGCCTCCTACCTCAGACCAGAGAGGTGCCTGCAAATAGGGAAGCATCACCGTCTTCAGAATGTCTCCTGGAAGACTGCAGCCCCACAGCCAGTGCATTGCACCACTCCCCACATGTTTCATTTCTCTTCCTGTTTAACTTTTTTGAGTGTGTGTGAGTGTGTGCATGTGTTTCACTCCTATGCAGCGTGCTGAGCTATTAAGGACAGAACAGGTGTATGTCCTTGCCCTTTTGGGAAGTGATGTCAGAACCCACTGTATAAAGGAAATGACACTCTTGGGGTGGGTGGGGTGATGCAAGTGGGTGGGTGGGAGGACCAAGCCTGTGCCCTCCAGAAACAATCAGCTACAGCTCTGACGCATCACCCAAGTGAGTGCTTTCCTTACTTTCAGCAAGATGACCTGCATGACAATTTTAACAGAAAATATACCCTGCAAAATGACTTCAATCAGAGAAAAATAAAGCAGTTGAGCCCCAAACCCTCTGTTCTGCCCTCCAATGCTCCTGCATATAGCCATGAGAGAGAACTTCCTTAGGAACCACAACACTATTCTTTTGAAATTGTCACTATTAGAGATGCAGGAAATTTAAAATCCACCTGCAAAGTGAATGTGAAGTAGCCACTTCATGTTGGCACTTTGCTGCAGGAGTGCCCATAGGAAAGGCTCGGTTTGCCTTGTTATTATTACGTTCGTGTTGCCATTCCACTTTAAACACAAAGTAAGGTGGAGTGACAACAATATTGGCAGTACCCCACCCACACAGTCATCAGAATTAATGTGCATCCCCAAAGTGCTACCGTCTTGTGTCCAGAAAACTCCCCAGTGCTGTGAAGTGAAATGAGAGCATAACAAGAAATGCAAAGTCTCCAAGAATTAATGGCACACTCAGTCATGCATGCAGTGGTCACACACAGTCACCAGAATTAATGTGCATCCCCAAAATGCTACTGTCTTGTGTCCAGAAAATTCTCCAGTGCTGATGAAATGCTACTGTCTTGTGTCCAGAAAATTCCCCAGTGCTGACAAAGTGAAATGAGAGAATAACAAGAAATGCAGTCTCCCAGAATTAATGGTACACTGCAAATGCACAGGCAGATTAAGATTGTGCTGTGCACTCAAGGGATGCTTACGAAAAGGCACAACAACACCTATGTAGTTCACACAAGTCATAAATCCAAATCTGGAAAGGATTACATTTTGCCAGTTGGGATTAGTGCACGGCAGTAACAATCCACTACCAGTAAAGATACCACAACGCAGTATAAAAAATTCATGCAGGTGCGGTGGATAGCAGGTTCACACTGCTGCAACTACCCAATGGCACAATAAAAGGTGTCTGATTTAATGGCACACATCGCACACACACTCACCACACTACAAGTAATACATAGTAAATTGAAAACATTTAGTAATATAACCAAATGTTTTAAACAGACAAATTATACACTGCTGCACCACAACAATCAGCAAAAATGTCAAAATTACTGAAAATATTACTGTGTGTACATTAACAGTTATACAAGAAAAATATAACCAAAACAGAAAGACTGTCTTTTTCACCCAGTTAAGGTAACCTACACCACAAATCGCCTCCTAAAGCACACTTCAGAGTACACACTGACTGTTCTAAATTAACATTCAAAATCCACACAACAATAACCACTCGATGATATGAGCACAGAAGGATTTCCTACAATTGATGTAGTAAATTTTGAGCAAAATATGACTCAAAAAGGCATTTTAAACAGTTTTAGAGGTTTTGAATCATAGAGCTCTGAGAGCAACCTGTCTCTAGCTACCACTACACACATACTACCCAGGTCAGAACTGAGGATGTACAGAACAATCTAGAGTCCATGTGACCTGGCAATCCCATGAATCACTGCAGAATTTCATTAGGAGCTCAATTACAAAGCGAGTAAGCGAATTACATTGATTTCAATGTACTTCACCTTAAAATTGGTGGAGAATGGTTTGGGAAGGTGAATAATGCAAAGTCATTGGTTTCAATGGACTTGGCGTTCCTCATTGTGAAGTGAAGTGCTCCACTTCACATTGTGGAGTACTCCACGGTTCCGCGTTACTCCATGAATCACTTTGTGGAGTGAATTGGAAGCCACTTTGCCCACACACTACTTATAGCACTGTAACTCACATGCTGTACAGAAAGGAACACAAATGCCTATGGCTGTATTTCTCCATGAGCTGCAGCACAAAATTCGCCAACTTAAAAACACGTATTAATGAGTACAATGGTGGGGTGGTGAAGCCTGGAGAGATAATACAAAACAGGCTTACAATACATCCAAGTAACTAGTAAAAAGTAATGTTGTGATTCATGACATGATTGTGAATTGTGATTTGTGACTGCATTTGTGACTGTGATAATAAAGAACATGATTAGGTGTCGATGGTGTGAGATAACCAATATGAAACTGTATTGGGAACACGAATGCCTACAGCTATACTTCCCTGATGAGCTGTAACTTAAAACTCCTAGACTTAAAACACATATCAGTGAGTATAAAGGGTGGTGAAGCCTGGAGACATACTACAAAACAGGCTTACAATACATCCAAGTAACTAGAAAAAAAATTAATGTGATTTGTGACATGACCGTGAATCGTGATTTGTGACTGCATTTGTGACGCGATGATGAAGAACGGATTTGTATCACGAGTGACTTGTGGCGATGGTCCTTACTTAAAAATGCATATTAGAGTACAGTGTTCATGTAGAATTATGCACCACACCTGTCCAGTACTCTGAAGGAAGCCAAAGAAACAACTGTAACTTAAGTTACAGATGGAGATTGGGCCCTAAAGAGATGCAAATGCATAGACAGATTAAGATTGCTCTGTGCACTGAAGAGATGCAGACACAAAGACACAACACCTAACCAGTGCTCACCATCAGAAATTCAAATCTGGAAAAGAATACCTTTGCGGTTGAGCGGGCTGCAGGGGGCAGTGTACTGCATTGCTGCAGTAACAGTTACTAGTACTAGTGATAGTAAGGATACCACAAAGAAGCACAAAATCACACAACTGCAGTGGACAGCAGGTTAACATTGCTGAAATTATTATGTGAGCGCAATAAAAGGTGTCTGATTTGATGACACCGCCACACACATACTCACACACACACTAAGTAATGCAGAGCAAATTGAGAACTTCAGTAATATAACCACATTTTAAACAAACTGAAATTATGCACTGCTGCACTACAACAATCAGCTAAAAATGACAAGAATTTTGAAAATATTACTGTGTGTACATTAACACAGTTTACAAGAAAACATCACCAAAACAGAAAGCACTGTCTTTTCTCCAAGTTAATCTAACTACACCATAGATACACCAGTCCCCAAAGCACACTTCCACTTTCTCTCAGTAAACAGACTGATATGTTGTACGTTAAAATTCAAAATCCATACACAAACAATAAATGCTCATGATATGGGCACAGGAGGGTTTCCTATAATCGATGAACTAAAGTTTCAGCAAAAAAATTACTCAAAAGGCTTTTTAACAGCTTTTAGAAGTGTTGACTCTCAAAGAGCTCTCAGAGCAGATTGTCTCCTACAGCTTCCTAAACACACTACCCCAAACTGAGGCTCATGAAACAATCTAGAGCCCATGTGACCTGACATCCCATGAATCACTGCAAAATTCACCTTTGGAGCTTAAAAACAAGGCAAAGTGAGGTGAAGTACATTGTTTTCAATGTACTTCAACTTAAAAACTAGTGGAGTAGTGGTTTGGGAAGGCAGAGTAGCATTAAGTCATTGTTTTCAATGGACTTGGCATACCCATTGCTAAAGTACTCCGCTTTGCATTGCAGAGCACTCCATGAATCACTGCATGGAGTAAATTGGGACTACTTTGGCCATCTCTAGTCACTATTCCTTTTAAGTTGTCACCTAGCAGAAGTCCCAATCCAAACAATCAAGCCAAACATTCTCTCCTAGCCCCAGACTACAGGGCAAAAACACAACTCTAGTTTAAGGCCCTTAAAATGTGGGCTACTGTGCTTTCAATTTACTTTACAGACAAAAAGAAAAACACAAGTTCAGCAAGTTTCTTCACAACTTACCCCACTTATCTTTTTTCAAAAACCTCCTCAAGTACTGTCTATGTGAGTAACACACACATACTCTTGTCAGTCAATATTTCTTTGCAAGTATCCTATTTTGATTTATCCTTTTCACAACAATATTAGTATGTTGTACCATAGCAAAACTGGGGTCCTAATGCATTCCCAAATAATTAAAATTAGGGACCACTGAAAGCTTTTCCTATTCATCCTGACTATTTCTAAATTGTCCTTGACTCTGGCCTACCTCTGAACTGAACCAAAGAGCATTGCTTTGTTTTTATTTTCATTCACTTTCAATTTGTTCATTTCCAACCAAGTTACCAAGGTATTATAATTCATTTACAAAGAGACTTGTAAATCATGCAAAGATGGGCCAGAGTCAAGCATGACCATGTCATCAACACAGTCTTGTTGTGCATGGTTTTCTAGTCATTACTCTAAATACATCATGTATAACAATAAATAACACACAGAAATTGGTTGAAAATCAGCATCAAAGGTTCCAATCACAGCACATTGTAGTCAAAGTAAGACAAGTTCTGGTCAGAGCCAATATGACTGCAAAATGATGTGCTTCATGGTGGTTGCATCATGGCTGTTATATCCTTTGTAAATATTCACCTGTGGGAAAGTGGATGAAACTCTATAGATCTCAACTGACCATTCATTCTGTTTGCTTTGATTGCTTAGGCGGTCAGCATTTAATCATAATTAAAATGATACATGACATAGCATAGAAACATCTTGTCTTAGTAAAACTTTTAATCCAAATGTTTCTGTTAACAATAAAACAGACAGTGAGACCATACAGTAGATCCAAATGTTACCTTTCAGGGAGCACAGAAACTGTATTTCTATTGAAATGCCACAGTGTAGGGAAGCAGAAGATTCCTTTAATAAGGCAGCATCATTAAATACTTGCTTGGATCATTCTCCCAAACTATTATCCCAGAGGAGCACAGAACAATCCAATACTGTATTCCTTGACTGGAATTATTTTGAGTAGTAATGCTACTTATGTACTTTATTGCAGATAGAAGCTGTTAAAGTAAAACATCAATTCATGAACACATTTCCAAGCAAAATCCTTGTGATTTGATGAGATCCTCCTGGACTAGCTTTGCCTCCACCGTTCATATACCATCGTAATGTCAATGGACTGAACTCCCCAAATATGTCAATTTCCTGAGTGCCATCTGAGTATGCAATCAGATGGGAAAGATCAGTTAGTTGAGACCATCATCTGAATGCCACAGTCGCCCAGGTCAAAAGTGATGGTAGAATGGCTGGATCACAGGATTTGCACTGCACATTCAAAGTATTTCACTTTGCAAGTTGCTCAAAGTATCTGAGACAACTAGAGACAGATCATCTTACAAACTTCACCTGCATTGCAAATAAACAAACTGCTGAAGGAAAGTAAACTTTGGGGTAGAAGGCATTTGTTGCCTCTTTGAGTTTGCTTCTTATTTCTGCATGATAATTGGGGCATCATCATCACAGATTATGCTTTCAAATGGCCAGTCTTCTTCCAATTCTTATGCCCTATCAGGATACATGCCCATCTACCAAGAAGTGCCCAGGCATTGCTAAAATAAAACTGGCACCCTCATAAGCTTGAAAATGCTGCAATACCAAGCTTCTTACTGTGTTGCCAGTGACTACTGCTTGGTTTGATGTCTGGTATGTGAGCTGCAATATTTTGGTTTTGATATTGGTTGATTTTAGCCATCTCCTCATTTGTCTGACAACAGCTTAAAGTGTGACTTGTATCGAAAACTTGAATACTCAAATACAAAACAAATTATGCTACCAATTGAAGTTTAGTAACTTTCTAGATTTAGACTGGCCAACCCTATGACACAACTGCCACAAATACATTACCCAGGATAGGCTGCATCTTACCCAATTTCATATATTGCACAATTTATATTACTCCCCACAGAAATTATTTAAATGTGGTCTCCTTTCATCACCTACTTGTGTTCATTGTCGTCAATCAAGAGGGCTCCCTATATCATATTTTTGGACCTGTTCCAGAGTATCAGTACTCTGGATCAACATTCAACAAAGAGTGGACCCTTTATTGGGTCTGAATGCCCTGTTTACCCCAGAAATTTGTGTACTGGGTGACTATTCTGAGGTATCAGTGCTCAATCGCAGGTACTAAATGGCCCTTATTTCAGGTCTGTTTAAAAAGTGGTACTGCGCCATTGGGAGGACAGTGAAGACATTTCCTATTCTGAATGGCTTAATGAGCTTCTTGCAACCCTTAGAACAGAAAAGGCAATAAATAGGAAGCCTCAATAATAACTAAAGAAGTATATAAAATCTGGGACCCTTTGCATACACTTTGCTCTCTTTAATTTTTGATACCAGTATCTGTTTAGTCCCTAGACTTATCTAATTTCAAATATCTGTGTTGTGTAGGGAAGGGGTGGGATTACAGAAGGGGTGGGATGGGAGAGTTGGGGAGGCAGTTCCAATATATTGCCCAATTCATGGTAATGGTACATTGTTTCTCCTGGATCTGTTCTCTGTATTGTTAAAACTCAATAAACTTTGAATTGGAAAAAAGAAATTTAGTAACTTAAATATGACAGTTCAAATGCATTTTATCAGTTGTGTACTATACTTTTTATGACAGGAGAAAGCCAGCATGTAATGTATGACTTTAGCAACAGTTTGGATGATGAAGCTGGTTTACAATTCACTGAGCTAAATAAAGCAGAAATGAGAGATTAACAGTTTGCATTATGCTGTTCAGTATCATATGGTTTGAAGGATTGAAATAATCATAACAACTTGTTTACATATCTAATGAATGAACATAAAGAAGGAATATTAATGGATTGTAAATAAAATCATCTTTCTTAGATGTATTTAACATTTGGGTGGTTAACATTTCCTTGTAAGGGTAATGATAGATATTTAACAGAGGGCTCAAGAAATCCGTTTCCAATCTACTGTCTGTGGAGAATCGTTTAGGTGAGCAATTGTGTTAAGATAGTGTATTGTAGTATGTTGTATAGCCCAACTCTGCAAGAACAGCTGCAAATTATGAGCCACCTACAGCATTAAACATTTTTTTGGGGGTATTATTTTCTCTCCTCAGAGCTCCGGCTACAACCCTCCCTCCGTTGTTCCCCCAGCACCATCCCCGGACATCAGACCCCTCCCTTGTGCACCCCAAACTTACTCTTCTCGGCAGGGTGGTGGGGAGCGATTCAATCCACCCCAGCGGATCCATGCCAGGGAGGTGCCATTCCAGGAATGGTGCCGCGGGGAACAACTTCATGCTGCTGGGCTTGCTTTTCGGTGTTTTCCTCCGGCGGTCATGGCATGCAATGGCGCCAGCGATTGGGTGCACGCACACTCCTGTGCATACCCCAATTAGCGTCTGCGTTCCACCCCTAAGCTTGCAGCTATGTGCTGTCGACTCCCCAGCCTCCGCTCAAGTCAGGCAAGCCCGGCAGCCCAAATCCCCTCCCGGAGATGGAGAGCAGTCCTTGGATGCTCAATCCATCTCCTCCCGCCGACCCACGGCAACCCATGCCAGTTCCCAGACACAGGTCGCGGTGTGGTGCGAGGTGTGGCAACCAGCGCCTCAACCCTCAGCACCACTGGGCTGGCATACAGCATTAAACATTTAATAAAATTAAGGTTGTGGATATCTACTTTAAACAGACACAAAATAAGTCTATAGTTTCCTCCAAGACAGTCAGCTCAGAAACAAGATTGCAAAATCAAACTGTTTTGAAAATTGTTACAGGTGTAATAAAAAGTCAGACTATAGTCATAAATTTTACTTTTGTAAATACTATTTCCAAGTGCTACCCCCACCCCCCCCATTCTGTGTGGACATGTATAATATCTTTCGGTAGTTTATTACATACAGCAGGAACTGGATCTAAGATTAAAAAATACACTGCTACCAGAAGATTTTTACCTATGGTTCTGAACAGACTGCAAAGTTAAAGAACAATGTGTTTGCTAATCTCAGAACTGGTTTAGCTACTGTACATTTCTCTTATGTCCTAAACATCAAAGAATGTAAAATGTCACAGCCACTACCTAGTAACCCCTTCCAAATTCAGCAGTGGCATACTCTCCTTTAGTCCAAAGTACAGTAGAATTATAATAGCTTGAAACAAGCACTCCAAGCATTGCTGCCATAGAGTTGTCATGGAATGGGCTGGGTGCATTGTGGGTGGAAAAAATTATCCATGACAACCTCATCAAGCAAGCATTTCTTGGCACTACACTAAAGGGTCCCAGCAGAACATAGCTACAGTTAGCAGTGGTGAGTGAACAATACTGTAAAACTCATAAGACAAATGGAACTGTGCAAGTTGCTGTAGTTTTCACCTTGCTATGCGATCTTATTAAAATCACTGGTTACACTGCACCTACTTGTCTCAGCACAGCGCAGTTTGTCTTTTGTGTATTACACTATGTAAGCTGCTTGTGGAGGAACAGGATAAGAGGGCTAGATACTTTCTTGTTTGTGAAGGGTCATTTGTTTCTTTTTTTGTTGTTGTTTTAAATGATGAGGTGAGCTGGATAACCATGCAGTGCAGGCGCTGATCAGTGAGCAACAAAAGGAACCAAAAGGCAAACCACACTGTCATCCCAGTTGATGTAGTTTTCACATTGCTGTGATCTTATTAAAATCACTGGCTACAGTGCACCTCTCTGTCTGGGTACAGTGTGATTTGTCTTTTAGGTATTACATTATGTAAAGAATATGATGTGGTTCTATAATGAAAAGAAGTATTGCCAGTGCTAATAAATTCATTTGGAAAAACAGAGTAAAACATCATGCTGATGTGCATGTGCAGGATTTAGCTTTATATTTCAAGTATATTTATTAAAATGCAGGCAGCGGGTCTGGAGCAAGAAAATAGTACAGTGGGAGAGGGAGGAAGCAACCACACTGTACTGAATGGAAAGGACACAGTGAGATGTTATTCAGCTTCACTCTGTGAAAGCAGACCAGCTATCCTGTGTTGGGAAACATTCCAAACTTTCCAGATCCCCATTTTCTACCACATCATAGAAATGCATCAGCATAGCTTTGTCTTTGTAGCTCAAAAAAAACGGCAGACTAGACAAACCATTGAAAATGTGTTGGCAGTAGCAAGAATGACTTTGATGGTGGTGGTGAAGGAGTGGGCGGTGACACCACTAGTTCATCTTAGTCAACACAGCAGCAGTATCTGGATGCAATACTCATTTGAGTAGTAGCAGAGATGTTTCTGACACAACTTTCAGACAGGTTTGATATCATTAGATTGCACACAGTACTGTATATAGAATGTTAATACAACTTCACTGGATCCCAGATGTAAAGATATATCAATTGCTCCTGGAGGCAGAGAGTATAGAAAACAGAATATGTTGCAGAGTATTGGGATGGTGCAGCAAAGACAGCTTGAAGAAATGTGCAATAATATCTTCCACACCCTCCTGATCTTACTTCTTTTCCTCTTCTGCTGATTTCGCTTGGTACCAGTGCCAGGCATCAACTGAACGTGGAAGAGGAAGAAGACTTAAATAGTGATGATGCTGACACAACCAAGGACATTTGGAAGCTTTATAATACTAAATGCCTACACAACTTCTTGAAGGAAGGCTTAGACATGTTACCACTAGAGTACATGATACAGACTTATCTGGCAGAGCCATTGACTAGCAGAAATAGTGATCAGATCAGATTCTGACAAACCAGGGAAGTCATTTGACCTGCACTGGCTAAAGCAGCTTTATAATAACTGGTGACCCCATTATCAACCCATTTTCGATTACTGTAAAAGTTGTATCAACCATGAGTTGATACAAAAAGATTATATCAACCTGCGGGTTGATCGACTTCTGATCTCGCACCAGGTTGTCTCAGCAGGCCAGAACATTTTAACAATTTGAGGCAGCTCGAGACAGTTCTCCAACCATTGTGAGCGATCTCCATATAGTAGAAAGTTACCTTGCTCACACAGAAGACAGACAAGATGTCCAGAGCAAGTAGTCCTTTACTCAGAAAAGCAGTATTCACCTACTAAAAATCTCCCAAGCAAAATGTACTTTTCCTCGCTACCTCCTCTCACTATTTCCACTGGCAGCCTGACCTTTCACCTCCATTATCAGGAACTATAATGAATCCAATCTATCTAAAGATGAATCAACAATGCTGCAGACAGACTAAATAACACATTTTGGTTTTAACTTCATTACTGTGATTGATGATTACTTGATCCATCCACTTTACCAACTCGAATCCAGGACCCATAAGGTACAGAAGTTTGCTATGTCACTGTCATCGTTCTTTTGCACAATTATTATAAAAATAAACACATGTGTAGGGTGATCTGCAGTTTTTTACACACCCTCGGTGTGTGAAATATAGAAACCTCTCAAGCTTCGGTCTTGAGGTATCTATACTATCACACACCTTGGGTGTGTAAAAACTGCATATCACCCCTACATGTGCATTATTCTCTATGTGTTTTCCTGGATGCCATCCAACACTGGTTGCTTCAAAAGATGTTTTAATACAACAGGAGACATTGCCTCACCACATTGCAAGGCTAGACATTGGCAATATTAAATTCTTAGTCTTTCGTAACTTGCCAAGGATCAGTATTAACTATCATTTAAATTATTTTCATGCCCAACATGTGACATCGACTCATATTTCTACACCCTCCTCTACATCTCCTGGTGGAAAGTGTCCCTGGACTCCCTTACTGGCACTAGCACCACAGACTGTCACCACTCTAAACATCAAAATGGAACTCATGTACCTGATGATACTACAATAACGTATACATTGATAGTACCAAGAAGCTCAATATGATAAGGTGTGCCACAGAGTACATACAGAGCTGAATCAGTTAAAAAGATCCATCACCCCACCCACCATTGATAGGATGGTGGTGGAATAAGTTACCTGACTGCCCATGCACGGGCATGTACAATTCTCTAGTGTGACCTCTAGTCAGTAGTTAACCACTTCAGCTTTTGCCACCAGCTAGCAGCACCTGTGTTCAAACTCAGATCAATTAATGTTGAAAAAGAAGAAGAAAAATTGTTACATCTGTAACCCCTAGGTAGTGCTATCCCAAGGGCTACTATCCACCTGATTGGCTAAGTAGCAGGTTGAGGGCCTGAGTTCTGAAATGGGTGCCTCCACCCGGAGGTCAGGGTTGGTAGTGGTCAAGTTAACCTGGGCACAATCCTCCGGGACACTGTAACCCCCTCTTTCCTTACTAGTGGCTGGAACAATACACAATAATCACTTTCACAATACCCTGATACACCACACAACTACCCACACTATTTGCACTTACCACCAGGGCTTTCCTCTAGCCTGGCCCTGGGGACCCCTGTAAAACAAGGTTATACACAGCAAATAACAGCAGTACAGTACAGTACTCTTGCACAAACTGGAACCACAGTCAGGGTAAATGCAAAAAGAGTTGGATCTGATTTATTTAAGTGACTTGAACAAGGGAGGGGCATAATCAGGTTAATTTGCTTAAAGGCTGTATCAATCAAACAGTTATGTATGCACTTCAGGTCCATAAACAGTCACACACTCTGAGTACCCAGATGGAGAATGGTAGGCTAGCAAGGAATATTGCAGCTAGTTGGGACCCTGTGATGGAAGAAACCACATGCACAACACACACTATTTGTAATCCAGAGCGAAGGGCTCAATTCATAAAAAAAACAACAAGACAATCAGATGACACACTTTTAGATTAGGCTGTTATTGCAGGGAGCTACCCTGATAATTACTCATGATACCCAATACTGGACACAGGCTGGGGAAAACTGAGACAGCAGGTGGTTAATCTGGAGTGCCAGGAGAAGCAGGGCCCAAATGAATCACTAAGGCATTGTTTCTGTTCAAGCGTGGAGCAGGGGCTGATCCCCAGGTAGGTCTCTCGTCAATGGCTTTCTCTGTGCAGTGGGTAGTCTGGCTGGGCCAGTGTGGCGAGCCCCAGCCAAGTGGAGACAAATTTGGATACAGTCCTTGTTGGGCTGGATACAGCTTCCAGCAAGCGGAACACAGTTCACAGTGGGGAACCAAATCACGACCTACTAACAACTCACAGCACATTTACATGTAAGGAACTTCCACTGTACCAGACAAATTGCTCTCCAGTCGCAATTACACAGTCTCTGCACAATCCAGGAGTACAGAGGTGGCCAGAAGTCCAGACAGGTCAATTGCATTCAGCAAAATCTTCGTTCTTCATCAGGTACAGTATGAGCCTGGTAAAAATCAGTGGCTTATTTCATTCTCACAAACTTGGATTTAGTCCAAAATAATTCTCTTCTCTCCCTTTCAGGGGCAGCAGGCAGACATACAGGCCACAGATCAGGCCTTTCACAGTTCTCCCATTCAAAACTACACAGAACTCTTGCCCAAGTCACTTGAGCTGTTACTTCTTCACTTCTCAGCCCAGAACTAACTGAAAATTGCAAGCAGTATGGGAAATCCCCAAGATCCAAAGAGTTCGGTTAGCTGATCTGTCTGTCAGTCACAAGAGGCTCCCCTTCAGGTGCAAAAGGTGCCAAAAGCACAAAACTACAATTCCTACAGATTTTGACTCCAGACAGCTCCTGTAGTCCAGCTCCATTTTAAGTCCCACCTGTACTGATTGGTCTAATTCGGCAGTCCAGGACTAAGACAGTGGAGATAAACAAAACAGTCCTTGCTGCAAAGAAGGCAGGTTTGACAAACTACATTATCACTATCACTGTAAATGACTTTCAGCAAATACTGTAGTTACATCTTTCAACAGAGCTCCCTTTCAGATTACTTATGACTGCAATCCAGGCAGCTCTTAAAGAGACAGTGCACAGAGGCTATACAGGCACACTATGGCAATCACATTTAAACTGCTAAAATGCAGGACACCAGCCTGGCAGTGAGCATTTAGGCAAGCTCAAGGAAGACTTTTCGAGAATGCCCATTTGTAGAGGTTGCACCTCAATAAACCCTGCCTCAAAAAATCAATAACAAATTCCATTTGTGGATAGAAAATATTGTGGAGGGCAATGTCATGCCATACATGTAATGTGTTTTCATTTATTTTATTTTGTTTTGGGATGCATACCAGTAACATGTTTTCATTATGGGGTATTGTTATATAGTTTGGAAGTCAATGGAACCAAAAGACAGAAAGTAGAGACTGCAGGGATCTACTCCTTGAGGTAAGCAACAAATAGTAACTACTGTGTTAATGTAGCTTGCACTGGTCTATGCCAGACTTACTGGGTTTGACAGGCTCTTTCACAGCACCACAGAGAGTTATCCACAGCAGATGCATTTAAGTAGTACCTACCACACGTAAGTAGTAATTAATATTCATTGTTGACCTCAGGGCTTTTGTCCTCCATATTTTGTTTGCTTTATCCATGCCAATTACTGTACTTGCAGGCAAAGTAGTTCTGCCACATTCTTGAAGCTGAACTGAATTTAAAGGCACCGACTTGAAACCAATGTTTCAGTTGCTCACTTCCCTCACTCTTACTGTTATGGTAGACTTCGTGTGGCACACATATACGTAAAGGACCTCTGTCATTAAAGTATTCCTACTTTGTTCACTAGGGCTTTGTTTTACAATAAACATCAATTGCTTTTAACATCTCTTTCAATTCCATTGCCTGTTGGTGTATCCTTCATAGCTAGCCCCATAATTTTAAGCAGTGTAACATTGTCACATATATTTTTGATTACAGTTTCATTGTTTGCCTACATGATGCCATACCTAATTGCACTATTTTTGTAAGCACTTGCTTTTACTTTGCATATTTTGTACATCCTGTACCATTCCCTGGAACACACCTGGAAATGAGCTCTGGTTCAGTATGCCTTTCCCAGTTACACATTTTAAATAAATAAGTATCGCTGCCATCATATCCCTTTCACTACACTTGCAGAGTTGCACTCCTCCTGCAACTACTCCTTTCATTGGATATAGACAAATGTATTTATTTTTCCCACTGTGATTGTTGAGCCTCATACTCCAATTTGCATTTCTCAAAGTATTTTCCAGCTTTCTCTGCCACCCTGCTTACAAAGCTCAGATCCTCCTTAGCTTACCTGCTATGCCTTCTGCCTGTCATGCAATCATTTCTCAGGAGGAGACCAACGTACTTTGTGCACAGTACCTGTTTTTAGTTGTGTGGCTCTTTCTGATGCAGTATCTCTTTCACTCTTCTCTGGTTTTCACTGGTGCAGGATGAACTTTGGCTGAGGCAGGGAGCACACTTTCACAATGGTAGAGCAACAGAAGCTGCAAAGGATTTTGTTTTTGCTGGCAGGGTAGATTTCTTATTTCACTGCTTTTCTCTCTCAGTAAGAAGGGTTACACTGCTGTCTATGGTCATGGTGCTCAATTTCAAACTGCAGCAGCCAAAGTTTTCTTTTAAGTCTTTCTCTTTCACTGCACTGGTTGGCAAGGCCACAACTTCACCTCAGAGTTCACCTGGCTTCTCAAATCAAATGCCAGCAGTCTCAATGGCTAAAATTACTCAAGCTCTACTAATTTAACTGTGTTTTTCTCTTTGTCTAAACATTTTTTTTGTCAACAATATTTGATTAAAGAGAAAATGAGAACAGAGCAAACAAGTAAACACCATCATGACACCATCATAACAACAAGAACCAGTAGAACTGTGTACAGTGGTGACAGTCACTAGAGGTTGCACACACACACACACACACACACACACACACACACACACACACACGTGCACGCTGGATAAAGCAAGGTTCAGTTTAAGTGTCCACTATGTTAGATATAATAGTAGTAACACAACCAGTAGAAACCTGAAAATATGAAGTTGTCACAAGAAGCAGTTCAAAGGGCAGAGCAAACAAAAAAGGAACATGGAACAACAAGGATATAACAGGAAAATGACAGTTCCTGTTTGCCAGTCAAGGCTAATTCCATTATTAGATAAACTTGTGTAGAGACAGAAAAGCACATTGGGAGGGGGCCAGAGGAGGAAAAATATCACAAACATGATGAAACATTGTGGGACTAGCCAGGGGACACTTGCCTGTTCTGTTGGCAAAATGGTGAATTAAGAAAGGAAGACCAGCAGATATGGTATTGTTTTATCATGTAGTTAGCAAAGCTCAAGCATCGTTCATGCATGACTAGTGTGCCTAGAGTGAGAAGACACTCACTTACCGATGGGACCTCTGATGACCACCATCTGTATAGATAAGGCACTTGGCAGTGACCCCAGCTGCTGAAAGCCAAAGAGACCAGATTATAAACTGTGGGCTAGTGACTGGAAAGCAACCTAGCAGGAGGGCCTCTGGTGAGGCCTGATGCCATACCAAAAATTGAATTACATATTTTCTGAATTGATTGCCAAAAGAATTGAAGGTGTGGGTAGCTCAAGGAATGTGCATTGGAGATGCACCGGAGGCTTGACAACACCAAAAGCAGTCATGGGTCAAGATTCACATAGACTTGGACAGAGTGGGGTATGATACCACCTATATGGAGTTTTATTTTGGAGCAGCCAACTCCGACCATCTTTGCAGGCCTTAGAGTCTTTCACAGCACTGAAACCATTGATCCAGTGATATTGACACCCCAGCTCTGTCTGCCATGCCATCCTGCAGATATGGAAGAAACTGGTTGAGCACTCCTCAACATTCAGTAAATTAGACTAGCTCTCCCTCTTTGTAGTCCAGAGACTTGGCCTTAAAGTTAGCTGCTGTGGACATGAGGCGTGTTTCTGTTTGGTCACAGTTTTTGAATGGTGCCCTGATCTGTAAAACCTCAGAAGTCCTGTTTGGGTAGATGATTGTGCTGCATCAGGTGCTCAAAGGAATCAAGCTAGCAAAGGTCAGGGAGAGGAGATCTTTAACCAGGTGTATACCTTGTTTGTCCCATTAGGATCAATAAATCTGTTTACCTCTAATGAAGAAGGTCACAACTGGGTTCATAGCCAGAAGGAGTGCTCTTCCCTATCTACTGATAGATTTTCTTCCAGTATTTAAGAGACAGGGAGATGGAAGGGAGGGAGTGGTTGAGAGACCCTTCTTAGTATAAAGTAGGGTTGCTGGAGAATAGCCACCAGGTGATTGACTTCTTGTTTTCTCCAAAGAGGCCCCTCCCACTTGGATATCTTGAACCAGCCAGCTGTTTGTGATGATATAAGAGCTACATGATAAGCAATGAAACCATGGCAGACCCTTCCTCTCTGTGCCAGTGTATCGAGTTTAGCTTGGCTAAACATTGAGAGTTCCCTCCTTAAGAAAGTCCCTGATCACCTTACATTATCTATTTTATGAAACCATATGGGAGGAACAGGGAAAGAGATGAGATAAGACATGTAGGAATTGAGGGCAATATAAATCTTGATGTCAATTTTGCCAGTGAAAGACAGATGTAAAGTTCTCCACCATTGCAGTGCACCTTTAGTAGAATCAGTAAAGAGACCAAGGTTCATAGGTACCAACTTGGAAAGTTTCTTGTGCTATTTAATACCAAATAGGTAATGTCATCAGACACCCAGAGGTGAAGTCTGTGGGTTTAAAGATCTCTTCTGTATGGAGGGTATTTAGTGGAAGGACTTCATTCTTTCTCTAGTTCACTTTAAGACTGTAGATTTTAAAAGGAGTATAAAAGCACTAAAATGTGGGGTATCTGCAGAAGCACTGAACAGGGTGATTAATAGATCATCTGTATAGAAAGGTGGTATATAGCTTACATACTTCAGCCCATGGATATGAGGGTGCACCCACAGGGCAATGGCAGGGGTTCAACTACCAGGACAAATGCAAAGTGCAATAAGAGACAACCTTGTCTTGTCCATTTCTGCAGGGAAAAGGGGAAGATGCTTAATGAAGGCTGTTAGCTAGAATGGACACTCTGGGCAGTGTTTATAACAGTTGAACCCATTGTGAAACTATTGGACTTAATCCCATAGTTCAGAGCATTGATTGTAGATAGCACCACTCTATGGAGATGAAGGCCTTCTGAAAATTGATAGCTAGGACAGATGCAGGGAATAAATGTTTTTGGGGAAGTGAAAAGGCAGACAGAGGTATTAAGTGGTCTGACCTTACATGCCTCTTCACAAATCCCACCTGTCTGGCTGCATGAGCCCAGAACAACCTTTCGGGGTGAGCAGCCAAAATCTTTGCCAGGATCATGGCATCAGCATTAATGAGGGAAATAGAGTGATAACTTCCTGGTGAAGTAGGTTCTTTGCCTTTTTGGAAGCACAGTTATAATTGCTTCTCACATGTGGGAAGAGTACCCTAGGTATGTAACTCCAGAAAGACCCTGTGCAGATAAGGAGACAGTTCCTTGCCAGCAGATAGAAATCAGCCAGAACTCATCTCCCTTGATGCCTGGTGTGACTTTAGAGCATGTATATGCTGGGAAACCGCTTGTACAAAAGGGCAGTCTAGGTCAGCAACATGGATGGGCGAACTCATAGAAATCTTTCATTATAGAGTTACTGTCCCCAAGGTCATGTCTCAGGAAACCCTGATCCTCCTTTACACCTGCAATCAGCTTGATGATTTGTTTGACACTTGTGGTGATAAGCCAACAATTTACTAGATTTTTCCCTCCTTCCCAGAAGGCATGATATAGGCAGTGGAGGCCATCACAGCTTTTCTAGTAAGGAGGGTATCCAGCTTAACCCTAATACTGTTAACATTAGTGACTGCTGACCTCAGCAGGTGGTAAGAGGCAGGCTTGAGGCATCTTAGCCTCATACAGCACCTTTCAAGTTGAGCCTGTTTTGACTCCCTACATCAACATTTGTGGGCTGCATAGGCCATAATACTGCCATGCAAAGTTGCTTTGAAGGCTTCCTATTTATTAACCTCTGACACATACTCCATATCATTGATTTGCCAGTAGTTTTGAGCTTCTAAAGTCACCCAAGTTTTGAAGTCATCATCCTCTAGTAGGAAGGGTTCAACTTCAATTGAAAGATTTCTGTGGGTGGTGCCCCAGAACCCTTATCTCCAATAGGGCATGATCTGAAATGATCACTGGATGTATGGTGGCCTCTGTGAGGTTCAGAAGGATCTGAGGGATCACTAGACACAAGTCCAGTCCACTAGCCAAGCTGGAGACTTGGAATACATGAGTGTAGTCTCTAACACTTGGGTGATGAAATCTCCAAGCATCTATCAGCCCATGGTCCACCATCACAGCTGTTATGGCAGCTGGGGCATTGCACATGGCTCCCCAGACTTTCTAGTTCTATCAAGTAATGGATTCAGTGTAAATCTAGATCTCTTCCAAGGATAATGGGAGAGGATGAAGCATTAAACTCCAGGAGGTGTTGACTAAGGCTGTGAAAAAAGCCAGAGTCACCCATTATAGGCCCATATTCATTGCAAAGAATCAGACTACCATCAGCTGTGGATACCCTCAACATAAGCCATCTACCCTCCTTGTCTCTATGACATTCCTTTACTCCCCACCCCAAGGATTTATGTAACAGTATGGAGATCCCCACTTTGACATCAAAGTGACTCTGTGAGCTTCCTCTCCTCAATTTCTACTTTATCTAGCAGGTTCATGAAAGGAAAACTTGGTTCCCTGTAAGAATGTCACAGCTGGCATATCTCCCAAAAAATGGTTCCTCAAATTGCAAAAATGTTTGACTCCTTTTTATGGCAAGGTAAGCGAACCCAGCTCCTACCATAACTTAACAGCCCCAAAATGCAAGGGTGGTTTAGCCGCCTTTCTGTATCTCTACTATATTGCACAACATGTGGGTAAGCTGGGTTGGTGGAATAAAGATAAGGTACATTTAGATTACAGGCCCCTCTGGTACGATATAGAGTACGGGCTAGCGAAGAGAGTAAATTCTTCCTTACAGCCCTCCTATTTCTTTCCACTTTGATATTCCTAGGCCACTTAAGAATAATCCTATGGGTGGTCTCTGAAAGCCCTTTTCAATTACAGTGATGTCTTAAAGTCAGATGGTGGACCTCGAGTGCCCAACCTATATTTGAAAATATCCACTTCAAGATTGGTGGTAACACAATATCTCCTCCTTTCTGGTCAGATCAGCCACTTCTCAGCTGCAGACCTCTTGGATCGGGACATGCTGAGATCCTTTGAGGACCTAAAAACTGCTATGGCTTTGATGATAATTGCTTTTCAGATGGCTGCAGCTGGGAAGGACTTTGTCCCCATTCCTGTCCTCATTCTCAACTTCAGCTTTTAAGTCAGAAAACATTGATTCCCTCTTAACAGCCGTGATGCAGCCACATGCAATATCTAAAGTATACAAGTTATTACAAGAATGGGATCCTAAACTCCCATCAGGAGTCTGCTATTATTGTGTCAATGAGTTAAACCTCACGGATACACCAGACTTCTGGATCAATCTTTGGAATTCTATCTACCGATATCTTAAACAAGATAGATTCAGGTTGATCCAATTCAATCTGCTACATCACTTATATCTAACTCCACGCACCTATACAGATGGAAGGTGCGTAGCTCTACTCTGTTGGAGATGTGAACTAGAAGAGGGTTCCCTATATCATGTCTTTTGGGCATGCCCGAAGATTCGAACTCTATGGGAGTCTCTTGGCAAGCTTGCACGCCCTATCCTTGGCTCTTACACTATGAACACTCCAGAAATTTGTTTACTGAATGTGTTTCCTGGTGCCACTCCTAAATCATGGAGAGTTCAAGTATCACTTATTACTGCCACTATGAAGTTGATAATTCTAAGACATTGGTGGTCAGACTGCTCCCGACCCTACTGGAGTGGCACCGTGAATGTACGCTAGCTCTTCAGCTGGAAAGATATATAGCTCATAATCGAGGCCAGACGAAAGTCTTTACAGCAAGATGGGGTCGCTAGACCGCTTCTTACGATGCTGGAACTCGAAGAACTAATTTATACTACCTGGGCTAACCAATTTGTCTCATTTTCTCCTTCTTGCTTTCCCAACCATTTCCTTCTACAGTAACCTTGGGTGGGGGGTTTGGGTGGAGGGACTTATCTGTTTTTCATACCTATTTTTCTCCTGATCTGTTCTAGCAAATGTTTATTTTATAATATGCCCTAGATGTACCATGTTATCTCTCTAGGGATGTTGAACTGTATCTGTCATAGTAAGATGCTGCTGTTTCCTTGTTGTTTTCTGGAGTGGATATAAAACAATAAAATATTAATTATAAAAAAAAAGAATGCCACAGCTGCCCTGAGGCACTTAACATGGGACAGAGCCTTCTTTCTTTTAATAGGGAATTGAGACCCTAACATTCCAGCTAATTAACCAAATCTTCATAGCAACCAGAAATAATTTATGAGAGAACTGTACAAAGAAGAACTAAGTCCCAAATCCCATCCTAGCCCGGTCCCCCATCCCCAGTGTGGAGACATGCAAATCAGCATAAGAACTGGCAAGGAATGACAAAGGCAATACACATAGCTGCAAAAACACATAAACATTCAACCCATAAAGAACCCATAAAAGGTAACAATTTGCCAGGTAGAGACTTGACCAAATAAATCATTAGCCTACAGAAGTCCAAATGATATCTGTGCACTCAAGGGAAAGATAATGGAACCCTTGTCACACTAGAGTTGCTACTCTGTCCATTCCCTCTTAGCCAGCAGAGAATGTTATAATTCAGAACTACTGCATCTCCCTTTCTATAAATAAGGTGTTTGCAACCTTGCATTGGATCATTGACATGGGAGAGTTAAGAGAGCATAATCATTGTATTAGATAGTTATTATCAATCTGCATTGAACTGGTATGATGGTGATTATCCAAAGTTTGGACATGTATTTAAGTGGCTATACCATAGCATGCAGTAGCTCATGGAAAGGGAAAGGAACATTATTTAACCAGGAGTAGCACACTAAGCTGAAGCTTGTTTCAGATGTGACCTGGAAGCACAAGGAATTTAGCTGACTTGCTCAGGAACACACAGTATGCACCTAGGTGGCTGTGGGATTCAAACCCAGGTCTCCAGATCTACAGCTCAGAGCCTTAACCCACTATGCTATACTGTCTCCAGGTAAGGACAAAGCTCCTGGTAAGGAATGAAATACTGTTGAGCTTTTTACTGGGGTGGCAAGCTGTTCTTTATTGGATAAGTGTGCTTTATATAAAAGTATAATAAAGATAAAATTTTAATGCACATGAGTCTGCACTCAATTTTGTACCATCAGTTAAAAGAGCTGTGTAGTTTTTCTGGTTTTGGTTAGCTATTATGTCACCAGTACCCCAGAAGGTGTAAAGTAGAAGTAAAAGGGCAATGCTGAAAGAGTCTATTCCTGCAAGGGAACTGAGCTCAGGAATTGGGAGTAAAAGTGCCTGCCTGCCTGCTAACTCACCCACAGGACAGGGAAGGCAGATGTCAGAATTCCTAACATGAACAGGGGCCATATCAGACATCACAAAAAGTTACCCATGACTCCAGTTGGGTGGAATCAGACCTCCACCTCCTTTGTTGGTAAATCCCGTTGGTCAGGGCCAGAGAATTAGCCAAAATGCTCTTCCGGCTGCTTTTACTGCAGGGTGCAGACACAGTCCATGACAATAGGGACAAGAAATACCAAGGGCAGTACTCTGCTACAGGCCACCTGCTTATGAAGTTGCCTGCAGAGAAGCAGGGAGATAGCCTTGAGCATGTATTACAAGTGCAACCCACCCATGGGTTGGGTTTACTGATTTTCCCTCCCTTGCTCATTTTGGATTTTTAGCTGCAGCTTTCAGGATGGGGTCTCTGTGGGTCAGAGGTTGCTGCCTGGGAGGTGAAGGCTATAAATTTGGATTTTGGCACCTTTTAGGGGTTGGTCTCCATGCCGAGGTTTTCAGTGGGTGGGTGCAGGAGCAGGGACTCTTGCCTGATCCTGCCTGTTCATGCCCTGGTTAAGATGTGGATTCAGGGAAACAGTGGTGGTATAGTGGTATCGGGTCCTCTAGGCAGGGCTCCAGTGTGGTGGTGGGATGTGAATCCACAAGTCCACGTGTGCATTGGCTGTATTGGTGATCCAACATGGTGGTATGGAGAGTCAGAGGAGATTGAGATATTTGGGACTCTGGAGCCATGGAGACAGGATGGATGGTCTGCCTATGCCTCAAGCCCCTGACTTAGTTCGGCAGTGTTGATATCAAAAGACATCAAAGGTCCAGCATTAGGAGGTGGAAGTAGTGGAGTCCCTATGTTTGAGGATGCCCTCTTGCTGCCCTTACAAATGTGCGAGATGGAATGGGAGCCCCAGGAGCAGTTCTATATGAGCCATTTCAGGAGTAGGAAAGCTGAGAAATGTGAGGTGGTGGCCTCCTAAGCTACTGCTGCACAATCCCAGTTTGTAGCAACCGGCCCAGGGAATGAAATAGGAGGAGGGTCTTCACAACTACAATGAACCCCTATCAATTGGATCTACCACCATTGTAGGCTTCTGTGACCTGGAGAAATTAACTCTGTATATAGGCTCCAAGTCTGGCCAGCATAATTATTAAATGGAATCCGCTGTTCAGCAAGATCATCTGTGTGGACATTCTGTTTTGAATAATGTGTTTCTATGAACTGAGAATGCTTAACCATTTTAAGTCCAACCCTCAGCTCAGCACCAGAAGGAAGGGTATCCCTGGTGCTGAAGAACTCACTGCAATGAAGCCATAAGCAAGTAAGAACTACTGGGACCTGGTACGTGCTGCTTTTTGACCTCCTCTCTCCTGCACTATTACCACAAGGCATACCCTAGACATGGGAAAGGGGGCTTGCAAACATGGGAGCTCAGGATCTAAGTTTGAGGTGCTGGGACATTTTCTGCTGGCTGTATGGGTGCTGTGTGAAAACTGAGCACTGGCTATTGTTTTGCACTGTTAGATTCCCAAAATTTAGTGCCTTTTAGTATCTTGTAGGTGCTGGGGAGTCTGAGGGTCTGCTGGTTGCTGGACTGTACATGTACTACTATGCAAATTGCCCTATGGGAGTGCTTTCATTGGATCTGAGTTGAGTGGGTAGCACATGTAGCTCATTGCTGGACTGGGTCTTTGTAGTGGAACAAATTGTGGTGTGGCGAGAACCTGACATACCATTTTTCCTGCCTATGGAAGAAAGTAGAAAGAGACAGTTTCTGCCCTGAAAGAATCCAAGGTCACCGTGCACTCTGCCATGCTGAAATGGCATTGGAACATCATAGAAAGGCTACTGACACTAAGTGCATGTTTTGTGATGTGGAAGGCCCAGCAGTGACTCTCCAACCCATCCACCATGAATGCCAGGAGAAGCCACCCATAGTGTTCATTCTAAATATTTTCCCAGGCTGAGTGGGCTTGGAGGATCGGTGCTGTAACGAGAATCAGCTTTGGACACCTGGGATGAGATGGAGTTGACAGCCACCGCAGCTACATATTCACAGGCCAGTTCTTTGCTCACAGCTCCACCTGTGGAACCCACGCCTGAAGTCAAGCCTGTGGTGGAAGAGAAAGTAGAGGAATGGCCCGGTGGTGTGGACAGTCCAAGTCAGAGGTGCCAGCATCAAATCCTATTACTCCCAATGATCAGGGATGTGGTCATGGGTGTGGCACAGAAATGAAATTGCTGCAGCTTGAAGATTATTCACAGCCTGCTCAAAGTCTGCCTCCTGTGCCCCCTGCCCAGGGCACAGCTACCCACAGCAAGGTAGAGCTTGATAAAGAATCATAGACACTCTCTAGTGCTACTCCACCAACTGGAAAGTCTGCTGAACTGTCATCTGGACTTACCTGATTGAAGGTTCTAGCCATGTCAGTGATGGGGATTTGGACAGGAATATTCCGTCAGAGCAGGAGACATTGTGTCATGCACTGGAAGGACTACCCCAGTTTAGGTGGCAAGTACCAGTGAAAGAGAGAGCTGTATGAGGCTGTGAAGAATAGTGACCCCAACTAAGACACTACAGGAAAGGACTGTGGTTACCCAATGGTCAGGCCCCATGGAGCAGTGTACATCAGCTCCCCAAGTGGTCCCAGGCAGAGTGAATCATCCATAAGAAGACCAGGCAAGATTACCCCCAGGTGCATGCATGAGCAACTGAGAGAGAGATGGCAGCTTGAAAAAGAGCTCTGCTGAATCAAGTGTTTAAAATCCAGAAAAATAATAGCTTGGAGGCTGATGGGGTATACCTATATATGAATCAAAGGTAAAACCCTGCTTCAAAAGTTTGATCCATTCACAAATTATTTATGAAAATGACAGTGGAGCCAGGAGCATCATGGCACAAAATCCAGCAACGGCGGTACAGCAAGGACCACTGAGGCAGCCCGATTTCATCAGCTGAATCTGAAGAGCAAAGGGTATGCTGCAATAGGTCCTCACTGAGATCTACACTTATAAATCCTTGGTAGCCAAGCTGGAGGACAACATTAAGGCTTTACATCACCAGACACTCAGCATGAAACCTACTTGTCCTATATCGATGAAAAGGACCCTGTCATGAAGCCCAATTCAGGAGCTGGAACGCATGGTCCAGCTGTTGTGGAACAAGTGGAGGACTCTGAGAATAGAAACAGATGAAATAATCTGCTGTGTGGGGTTCCCAGAAGGAGCTGGGAGAGGGAACCCTGCTTTCCTACAAAAGAATTGCCAAAAATACTGGGGTATGAATAGCGCCTGATGCTAGAAGCAGAGCGGGCACACAGATCCCTGCACCAGCCCCCCAAACAAGGTGAACAGCCCAGACCCATTCTTGCAAAATTTATGAGGTTTTCAGAAAAGTAAGGATATTAACTTGGGCAAGGGAAAAAGGATGGCTATATTGGCAAGGTCACAGCGTATGCATATTTAATGACTACTCTGCAGAGTTGGTTGCAGATGGAAGGTGTTCACGGATGCCAGGAAATCTTTTCTGGACCTCCAGATTCAGTACCAACTCATATACCCTGTAAAATCACAAATTAACAGAAATGAGGTCAGCAGCACCATCAAGACCCTGAGGGTGATGGAGTACATCAGCTGGAACTGGCCAGACCACTCACCCGACTGCAACCCCTATTAAATATCACAATGGCAATGGGCATAGAGCTGGAGCTAGCCATAATCCAAAGGAGCAGAGTTACACAAACAAATACGCACCACTAGTTGCCCTGGCAGGGTGAGGGCATGGAATGGAAGACATTGAAGGCAAAGAGGAAACAAAGAAGTAAGGATAAGATGGCACAACGTACCCAGCAAGGTCAGAAAAAGGGAGAGGAGCAGGATCCTTCTACCACCAGTAGCGAGTCCATAGGAGAGCTGGCGCTTGAAAAGGCAAGGAGTCAGATCAGAACCCACAATGACAGCAGTTTCTGGATGCAGAACAGCAGGACAGAGTTTCAGGACATCTACAGAAGTCAATAATCCAGCCATGGGCCAAAGTGGCGGGGTGACCGCAGCTGGGGAAAGGACACTTTGCTGCCAATCAACAACACTTATGCTGAAGTGACTATACAGCAGACCATACCGATAAAGAACTTGCAGCTGATCGCTCACACCTGAACAAGGACAATAAGGTTCTTTGTTTTGTTTTTTGCTCTTCTGTCTGCTAATTGTTTGTTAAGGCCAGGAATTTGTCCTGGGTAATGGGGAGGTCTTGATAGAGGGAGGATAGGGAGAAGGTATGGTGCAACCTGCTGGAAGGGATGTGTTTAGGAGCCTGGACGATTTTGCTTCTTAAGGTTTTGTGGGGTGTAGGGAGATAGGGCAACATGGGCGTCTTACCAGCAGGTACACAGCTCTACAATAGACAGAGGTATTATTGAGGCATAAGGGCATTGGGAAACTGGGAGGACGAGAGATGTATAAAGGCAGCCACGTAACCCCCTCCCTTCTCATTGACAAGGATCAGAGCTCCACGGGCACAGGTTTAGCTGACAGCTGAAGGGCATGGGGGTGGATGCCAGGGTAGGGGCTGAACTGGGTACGGGACTTATGGTGCATCACTGTTGTAGCCTGAAGATATCTCTGTCCCACCCCCTTGCCTAACCTCCATCGTAGGGCTTCACTGAAAGAGTCGGTGGATGAGATCTCTGACTGTCAACTGGCTATCTCTCTCCCTACCTGATTGGGCTAATGAAACTACAGTAGGGAATGCATGCGAAGGAACAACCATCTACCCATCTATACTCCAGCATGGCACCCTCACTGACACCTTCCTGAAACCCAGACTTTGAAATATGGCGGCCAAAGATGGACTGCTATTCGCTGTGTAGCCACCTGCTTTCAAGTGTTCATGTGAGATAGACATGCATGGAAACCGTGGAGAAGCTGGGTGGGAATCTTGGCTTGCATAGGAGGTGGTGTCACTGGGGAAGGTGGACACACCAGCATGGCCACGGGGCATCAAGTGGGGTTGCAGAGGTGTGATCCAGCAGTTAAGCAATTAATGCAATTTAAATGCTGGCACGGTGTCGGAGCCTTACTGCCATTGCCGGTTGCCATTGGAACCACAGCTGGACTTCAGAACAGTTGGTACTATTTGTCCCTGAAGCCACTTTGTTGCAGGGTGCAGTACAATGCAAGGGTGGGAGTGCTCTGAGACTGAGCTCTGCAGCTCCTCGACTGTGCTCTGGGGCTCTCCTGTCTGCTAGGAAGTGCAAGGATCCATGGCGGAAGTTGGGATTGGGGCTGCTGCCTCCAGTCCTCTCGGGGTGGGGCCAGGGATCCTGTACGAAACCATCATTTCGTAAAAGGATTACAGAGGGCAGCGAGTCCCTCTCCCCCACCCGCAGACGACTATGGAAATTGTGGCAAACTTTTACTAATAAATGGCAGAGATATCCATAGTGTGGCAAACAAGTTGTAGGGGAATCATACAGGCAAAGCTACTACAATGATGAGGAGGTTAATGGGAAGGGACAGATTACAAGGAAAATCCTGAATGTGCACTGCCAGTCCTCCAACCATCGAGGCTGTAAAGAGAAACTAGCCAGTACTTAAAGCCAGGCCTGTCTAGAGAGTACTCAGGTCCTCAAGAAAGTTAGTGTATATACCCAATATGTACATGGCAGAAGGCTTCGACGGTATAAGGTGTCAGGACACAAACCCCTCCACACACTTCCTCACCCGCCCTTCCTTCCTTTTCTCACCACTACCCAAGGGAAATCTCATGGTCTGATCAATCTTAAGGTGTACCTGGTTAGAGACATTAAGGATAGCAAAGGCAGATAGACAAGGCTCTTATATACCTCCCTCAGCCTGACCACTGGTCAAGGCGGATCTAGAAGTAGCAGAACTTCATTTTTATTTATTTTTATTTTTATTTAGCTTTTGTTGACCGGTAAGTGCACTAGACAAATCCTGCCTATTTTCAGGCACGACCCGGGAGGGGATACAGATGAATGCCAACTGACCTTGAGACCAGATTAAGCTGTTGGTGGTATTTTTAGTGAATGAGGAAATTTGGCCAGGACACGGGAAATTCCTACTCTGAGTAAGTGGAGCCTTTGCTGCTGGCTGCAAGATGGCCAGTTCGCATGATCCCCTGGAGGAGATGGACGCTGTTAGCTCAGAGGAGTCGGCCTCCTCCTCTGTGCTACCTTCTCAAGAGGCCCCAGATGCATGTCTTGCTGTAGCTGATGTTAGTAATCTGACTATTTTGAATTTGACTCCGTTCTTCAAAACGACCCTAAAGAAGTTGTTTCCAGTCTACCTGATGTGCAAAGTGGTTCAGCGTTCCAGTTCCAGTCTTCAGGAACAGCGAGGCGTTAGTCCTGCAATTGCAGCTTTTAGATTCGGAACTGTGAGTTTCTGCGCAGGCATCGCCTCGACGCGACTTCCTTGTTTCCTTCTCGCGACGCCGGCACTGAAAAAGCCCCAGTCGACGGCCTCACCGATGGATTCGGCTTCTGTTCCTGCTGTGGAGAGTTCTCTCAGCCCCTACTACTGCTGTTTCTCGACTACTTCCAATGACCCACTTCGACTACCGACATTGAAAAGCCAGATTCTGATATCCCTGCAGCTATTCCCTGCTCTGTAAGTGACTTTAGCGCTACAACTGCTTCCGTTTCATTTTCGGAGAAACCCACAGTATTTTTTCTCAGCTACACAGGAACCTGGCTGGTCCAAACAGGGGGTTCCTTATTCCCCAAAAATTAAATCTGGCCAAAATACTGATTTAGACTGGTCACCAGAGTCAGCTTTATTGCATGCTGGCTGGGAAAGGATATTGAAGGACTTGGACTCCTGATTCTCAGGACCCTGTCTACATTAATATACTTCAAAAATCTGATAAGAATAATGACATGAGCTCCAATGAACCCGGTGTGACTCTTTCTTCTTCTACTGTTACTAGTGACACTATTGTTGTTTCTAAGTCTCTTTCTACTGTACCTGAACCCACTACTGTTTTCTCAGGACCTACTTTGTTACCTATTGTTGCTGCACCTAAAAGTTCAACATTTAAACTTACTGATTTATTTTCCTCCAAAGGCAACCTGCACCTAGGAGGAATGCAGTACGTTGCTTTATAAAGGGTGGATTAGAACTCCCACCAGATCGTTTGTATATAGCTAAAACCCTCCTTAAGGGTTCCATAAGTTTTTTCTTCTGAGATTTTTGCCCTGATTAATATAGGTAATTTCAATTTTGATGTTAGTTTTAAACAAATGTCTGGGCTTGATAGATTCTGGGCCCAATATGACAAACTTCAGACTACACCATTTGGTCCCCTTCCAGGCCATCCCTCTCACTAAACCTGCCATTCGTAACATTACTGTTGTTTTTAAAATGAGGAGTTCACATTGAAGACATTTTATTTTGGTTAAACAAACGCTGTGAAGTCTTGAATAGGCCTACCCTAATCTAGACTCTGAACAGATTTGGATGGCAGTTGGAAGGTCCGTGTTAAGCTTTTTCCACTAACACTGGCCGCATTTGCCTAATTTTTCTTTCTAGGTAAAGACAAGAGCTTCATCTTTTCGCGGGCAACCCCAAGTCCTGTTTCAAATGGGTCACGTACCCATTTAAGTTAGGCTTGTGATACCATAAATGTAGCCACTGTTTTGAATACGGTCATATTGCAGCTAAATGTACTAATTCATTTAAGTGTAACTTATGTGATGGGACTGCCATGCATATGGCAGGTGTCCCTGGGCCTCTCATAACAGAGAAGATTGTCCCTCTCATGATGGCATTATTACTATTGCTCAACAGTCACTTGTCCATAGTCTAGCTTCCTCTAATTCAGAGGTTACCCTCCTCCGGTAGTTGGAGATGTCTCTTCTGTTCCAGTTTCCCAACCTTCTTTTCCTGTTATACCTACTCCTACTGCCATTGTGGTTTCCCTGTTACTACACCCGTTATTCCAGATATGGATATGCCTCTCCCCCTCGGGTCAAGGGGAGATAATTTTAGTTTTACCACTGTTACCCATAAACGGACTAGGAAGGTTTAGCTGTTGCTACTCGTAGTAAGGAACCCCTGCATGTAACTGGCAAACCTCTAACAAATTTGCGGTTTTAGCCACAGATTTTTCAGACAAAGACTCGGGGTGAGGATACTGATTTCTCCTCCTTCTTTCTTTCCCGGATGGAAGTGATGGGGCTGATCGGATCCATTGCAAAACGTACCAGGCAGCGACGTAAGGGTAAGTCACCACCTATTACTTAAATCCTGTCTTCCTTAAAGATCTGCTCTTTAAATGTGAACAGCATTAAAGGAAGAGAAAATTAGGGGGATTTTTAACCCTTTCTGATTTACAGTGTGACATTATCTGCCTTGTTGACACTAGATTAAAGACCCATGGGGAATTATTCCAGGCCTCTAAGGCATAGACTGCAGGCCCTTCTTTTTGGTCTGTTGGACCTGATACTTGTGATGGGGTGGGATATTGTTCTCCAGCTCTAATTTTACAGTCTCTAGACTAGTAGATATTTCCCTGGTAGAGCTTTGTTATTAGATTTCTCATAAAATCTGAGAGATTTTTATGATTGGGACCTCGCGCCTCAAACCAAGGCTCAGAGGGCTTCCCTTTTTCACCAGATTAAGCCCTACCTTTTTCATCCAGATTACTCCTATGGATCGGAGATTTCAATTCCAGCCTACATCAAACAGATCGAGCCTAAAGACTTCAAGTTATTTTGTGACTCTGTGGCTTTAAATAGTGTGGTCTCTATGGCACAAGCTTGTGAACGCTTATAGACATTTCCATAAAAACAGGTGGGTCCACTTTTTTAAAGGGTCTCATATACTAGGATAGATTTTCTTTTTATCTAAGATTTTGATTTTACTTTCCTGTACAACTGTGGCTACGATTTTCGGATCACATTGCCCTATGTGCCACTTTTCCTGGGACTCTGCTCCTAGATGTAAGAAAGCCAGTTGGCGTCTTAATGATTCTCTCTAATGACCCTCTTTTCTTAAACTTTGGCACAAAGAGTTTACTGCTCGGTTGTCAGTAGTTGATTTTATGATACTGGGATGGACTGGTGGAGGAATCTAAGCTAAGCTGGAAACAGTTTTTCAGAAAGTAGCGTAAAAAAACAGAATACTAAATATTTGTCTTATCTGTCACTACGGCATCAGCTACAGCACCTATTCTCTTTAGCTAGCTCTACTACTCATGATTTTAGCTCTCAGATTAGTGAGGTCAGCGCTAAAATGAGGTTATCCCAGTATAATCGTGCTGACTCTTTGGGTCAGGAGGCGTTTGGCACTCATCTTACTAAAGGTTGTTTAGACCCGCTTAAGGCCTGTAAAGATAGAGTTGAAGCTAAATTGATTACCTCTCTATTGTCTCCGTGGGGAGTTACTTAAGAAACCTGAGGATTTGCTTCACTGTGTTGAAAATTATGTTTTCAACATGTTTGGCACTAAAGCTGACCTTGACAATGCGGATCATTTCCTTCGCTCACTGTCCTTACCTCAGCTTGGACTCTGATCAAAACAAGCTTTCTTGGTCATTACTGAACCAGAGGTATTGGCGGCCATTACTAGTTTAAAATCACATTCTGTTCCGGGGTCTGATGGCTCTAACCCCACATTTTTTCAAGACTTTCTCTGCTGATCTTGTTCCGTTCTAACTATTCTCTATAATGAGATGTTACAATCTGACGCCTTGGCTACTTCTATGAAAGACGCTTTACTGATTTTACTGTTTAAGAAAAAGGGGATCCTTGACATTACAAATTGGAGACCAATCAGTCTGCTTAATGTGGATTATAAGATCCTTGCCAAAATTCTTTTATCTAGAATGATTACTTTGGCATCACACATGATTAGCCCAACTCAAACCTGTGGTATCCCAGGTAGGCATCTTTCTGACAATTTGATTTTGTTGAGAGAATTGTTTACTCTGGGAAAACAAAATGCTGTAACAGGATGGATTATAAGTTTAGACCAGGAAAAGCATTTGATACAGTCTCTCATGAGTTCTTATTTCTAGCCCTGAAGGCTTTTGGGTTCCTGGTATGCTTCCTTTCCTGGCTTCGTTTATTATATAGGAATGTTGTAACACGTCCTAATGTGAATGGCTGGATAGGCAGTCCTACTATTCTGGCCGTGGGGTATGTCAGGGGTGCCCGTTAAGTCACTTATTATATACATTTTTATTGATACTCTTTTGAGAGCCTTTTTTTTCTTTGCCCACAGATTATTGGGTTGCTCTGTACTCCTCCTCTTTACCACTTAAAATATTGGCTTATGCGGACAATTTAATTTTGGCTGTGGATTCTTCCACGAAACAAGAGGATATTGTTCAGGTTTTACAGACATTCTCTTCCGCTTTCAGGTTCTAGGATAAATTTTACAAAAGTATTTGTGTACCACTAGGGCATACTTCCTCCTAGTACGGGCCTTTATGCTGGTGTTTCTGTATCCACTAATGTTTTTCGTATTTAGGTATTTTTTTGGTTGTGATGATCTGCATATCTATAATTGGAATCTTGCCCTACAAAAGGCAGATAATGTGATTAATGGGTGGAAAAGCATTTAATTGGGAAGAAGAAACGGGTTGTGCTCCTTAAAACTCTGGTTATACCGATTTTCCTGCATCTTTGTTATGTGTTCCCCGCCCATTTCCTATTTTCCAGATTAACGGGATTTTTTCAAAGGATTGTGGGATCCAGGCTAAACCCCATTAAAAGAAATATTACTTACAGACCTGCTCAAGGAAGGTGGACTTGGTATGATCCACCCTGTTGTTTTTTACAGCCTTTTTCTTCATTATAATTATGGGAAAGTGCTGAAACCAGGGACTGTTTTTTGGAAGCCCTATTTTTAGCATGGTTCTCCTCTGCCTTGATAACTGGCAAGCCCGTTATAAAGGGGTTATTTCAAATCCCAACTGATCCCTACTTATGGGAAAGAGAGTTTTAAGATGGCCTTGACCTGGTGTCTTCATCCTCAGGACTTTGTATCTTATCTAGACCCCAACTATATGAGCGACTTTGGAGGTTGGAGGCTCAGGAGGAGATTGTTTTTCCGCTCTGCCCTCTGGACGCCTCCCCTGGTACTCCACCAACTGCTAAATCAATGGCTGCCATCGTATTTATGGATATGGTATGGTTATGCAACTATGATAGACTAGGAGTTAACAACAATCATAAGCATAAAGCCTTGTCTTTGAGATATTGTCCTAGATCCTCTTGCCTCAATGTTTGTGAAACTCAGCAACATTTATTTTGTGAATGCCCTTTTCTTGGAAGTCTGGTCACCCTTTCTGCTAACTGGGCAGAACCTTTGTTGGCCTCTTTTCTTATGAACATGTTATGTTTTGCACTAATGACCTGCTTAATAGAAAGTATCATGTTGACAGTTTATATATAATTTTGCTATTATTCATTATTATTCATGGCAAGCCAGATGTTTGCTAGTGTTACACCAAAAACTATTTCCATTCATGAAGTCTTTTGTAATATTCGGCTGCTTTGTGTTCTGTAAAAGTCTGACTTCTTACTTTTTTCTACTTGCAAGCTGTATTGTTTTGGAAACATTGTGATACTTTCTTCTGTTAACTGATTTTGCCTTGTTTGGATGGTTTCTGTTTATTGAGTTGTTTTGTTTTTTTGTAATGAAGCCCACTTTATTACCAATAAAATTCCCTACTCTTTTCGATAAGTGCCATGGGATCTTTAACATCCACCTGAACTAGCACCAATCCAGGCAGATAGGACCTCGGTTTAACGCCTCATCTGAAAGACGGCACCTCAGAAGTGCAGCACCCTCTCATGCTGCACTACAGTGTCAGTACTGGGATATTAACCCAAGTGCCAGATGTGGGAACTGAACCCACAGCGCCTGATCTCCCGCCTCAGAGACTAGTGTGGCTACCTACTGAGCCACTGACACTGACACAGGCCATAGCAGCTCATAATGAAGTTCAGATATTCCCAATGGGTGCAAGAGTTATATGGGCTGACACAAGGGACACCACCCTTTGATCAGAGTACCCCAATGGCCCCAAAAGAGGTGGTTAAGACAGGCAAGGTTTGCATACCTATGCCTACTGTTTTAAATGTTTTGATTGTATTGTTTGTAGTTCAAGTAAGTTTTACAACAGGTTATGCTAGAGAGACAGTCCTAATGGTTTCTGTATGGACACCATGTGTAGTTACTGTTATGTGGTCAGGTATTAAGACAAGGACATCTGGCCTGGATGACTCCCCTCAAGACAGATCTTCGGTTAGACTGAGGGCCCAGTTTCTCACTTGCCCACCTTATCTTATGCTGGCAAAACCAAAACTATAAATGGTGCAGCAAGATCCGAAGTGGTGTCTTAGAATGTGAAGGGAACCACATCTCGGTTAAATGTAGAAAAATTATGGATTTCCTGAGGAAGGAGAGAGAGAGAGAGAGAGAGAGAGAGATGAAATAGTCTTCCTATAGGAAACCCACCTAGCTGAAAAAGAGGCCCAGAAGTTGGGAAGGGTGGGTATCACAAGTATTTTTCTCCACCCTCAACACCAAGAGCAGAGGGTAACCATCCTAATTAATAAAACCATTCCCTTTCAACTGCAAAAGAAACTAGGGACCTGGAGGAGATATGTCATTGTCACTGGCACCTTATGGAATCAGGAGATCTGGGGCACCTTTCTATAGGAGTTGGCCCAAAAACTTGTAGCTACAGTCAGGAGACTTGATTATGGGAGGGATATGAATTGCCCCATGGACTTAATTTTGGATAAAAGCAGACAGCCACCAACCAGATACAGAGGCCTAAAAGACTTAACTAAGGAACTGGACCTGACTGACATATGGCGCTAGTTCACTCCACAGAAAGGGACTATTCTTTCTTCTCTAACCCTGACCAATCCTTCTCAAGGATTCATATGTAGCTAATACCCACGAGCTTGGCACTGAATATCCATGGGGCCACAATAGGGCAATAATCTTATTTGATCATGCTCCAGTAACATTTATCTAGTGACCTCCTGTGGGGAGGTCCCTAGGAGAAGTGCCTGGAGATTCAGCATCTCATCTTTCAAGGATGAACCCTTTGTGCAAGTCTGAAGGAGGATATAAAACTATTTCTGGAAATGAATAGGGTAGGGGATACAGTACCTCAGCTGGCACTAGGTGGGATGCCCATAAGGCATCTATTAGGGTAGGTGTATAAGGCACTCATGCGACATGTAGGTGAATGCACAGGAGCTGGACAGCTTACAAGCCAGTCTAAAAGTGATGAAGAAAAATTTAGAGACAGTTACCTCCCCCAAGTGGGACTCATAGCTGAGATAACAGGATTATGGTACAAAATCAACACCTTCTTGCATAGGAGTGCAGAGTATGTCCTGTTTTGGCACAGAGTAACATTTTGGGAGTCAGGAGAGAAACTCAACAGACTTCAAGCTTTCCAACAAAAAGGAAACAAGAAAGGTTGTGTATTCTATCCACAAAAAATAGATGGGAAGCTGGCTAGGAAAGACGGGGAAATCAATTGGGAATTTCAGGCCTTCTATGAGAAGCTGTACACCAGTGAGGTCCACCCTTCAGATGCAGACATTCTCCGGTTCCTAGGTGCACTACTGCTTCCTAAACTCTCCCAAGAGCAGTTGCTGTGGCTGGACAGATCAGCAGAAAGGGCAGAGGTGGGGAAGGCTTTAATATACATGCCAAATGAGAAAGCCCCAGGGTTAGTTGGACTTCCAGCAGACTTCTTAAGGCATTCAGAGAAGTTCTGGTGGAACCCTTCATGATGCCTTAATGGAATCCAAATGTATGGGGTATCTGCTGGGCTGTATGACCATTGTTAGACTCTCCTCATTCTGAAACCCAGAAAGGACCCTCACTTTGTGGCAGCTATAGGCCCATTTCATTGATGCCTGAGTACTGTAAGGTATTGGCCAAGGTGTTGCAAAATGGACTGAAAGCCCTTATCACTAACCTTATTGAAGGGGACCAGGTGGGATTCGTCCCAGGCAGGTAGGGCATGGATAACACCAGGAGGCTGCTAAATCTGATGTGAAATATTAAACAGGCAAAAGACCCTTGATACTTCTGTCATTAGATGCCAAAAGTCTTTTGACAGGGTGGAATGGAAATACTTGCTAGCTGCAATGGAGGTTTTCAATCCCTGGCCCGAGTTTAGAGCATGGGTACTGGTTATATTTAATAAGGCCTCATGAAGTAATCACAAATGGCATGGCATCCCCATCCTTGTGGCTTAATAGAGGTACCTGATAAGGCTGTCCGCTCTCTCCTTTGCTCTTTATCCTGGTCTTAAAGTCACTATTGCAGGCTATCAGACAAGACAGAGAGATCAAGCGGTGCTGTTGGGGAGGAACACAAAACATTGGTGTATGTGGATGATATCCTACTGCTGAACACAGACCCTGTGAGATACACCCTCGCCTCCTCAGCATCACAGATCAGTACAGCCAACTATCAGGACATAAACCAAATGCCACCAAGTCCCAGTTCCTAGCCTCTAGCAGGGAAGTGGACAAACTGTGTGGTTACCTCTGAGGCCTGCAGCCAGTGTAGAAGACCACAGAATACTTGGGCATAACATTCCAGTGGGATATCTTCCAGCTGAGGAGTATCAACTTACTCCCTGTAATAGAAAAGATAGTGAAAGATTGCCAGAGGTGGAAATTGTTGCATCTCTCACTGGGGCAGGAACAGGCCTTCAAGATGATGGCTGCCCCTAGAATACAATATGTCTTGGACAATCTCCTCATCCACATTGATAAGAAACTAATAAATTCATACAGGCTAAGCTCGGGTCTTCTTCTGGGGTAGAAGCCCCAAAAGGATTGCATGGGGAAGCTGAAAGAGACTTCTGAAAGGGGCCTCAAACTCCTGGAATTCCACCTTCGTATAATGATACATACATTGTTGCAGCTAGTAAGCACAGCCCCATGGGCCCAAGAGAATGAAGTCCTAAGTGGGCACAATGTGAATCACAATAATAGGCAAACCCTGTCCGAGCTATGTTATTTTGTCCACCTTCCAAGCATGTCCCTCCACACCCCACAAGCACAAACACCTTCCAAATCTAGCGTAAGACGCTAAGCTTACTAAGTAGATGATAGAGAGGGCAAAGTGCTTCCCTTTATGGGATAACCTGGGGCTGCGGATAGAGGGGAAACTATAAAATACAAAAACTGGGAGACTAGGGAATACACTGTCTCGGATATCATGGATGATACCATGAATACCCTCTTGAGTCTCCAACAAATTAGGGCCAAATATGGTCTCACTAACCAGCAACACTGGAGATACCTACAGATCTGACACACCATAAGGGCATATTAGGTCAGGAATTGAAGGGACAAGAATACAACCCATTAAGAGTCCCTCCTCTGGCCAAAGGGAGATAAGCACGCTAGGAGTAGTGACATATATGCATACTTGCTAGACTCTGGGCCAGACGAGTCAGTCAGGACCAGGCTCTGCTGATCAGACGAACGTCAGATAGCCATCACAGGATATGTGGGATAGAAGTTGGAAGGACCTGCAAGCCGCTGTGAGGGACCCCAAGAATAAGTTCACACAATTAAATGTAATGCATAGATGGCATAGAATGCCTACACAACTGAAGGCCTGTGGACTCACTCTGAGGGATGACTGCTGGGGTGAAATCAGAGGGGGGACATCTCTCCATACTCTTGAATTGCAGGGGCATCTGACACTACTGGCAGGAGATAGGGAAATATGTGGAGAAGTCCTGAGCCACAAGATAAATCTAACTCCCTCCTGCTTTTGCTAGGAATGTTCCAGGACAGCTCATCCAAAAAAGCTACCCAAAGCACACAGATTATGGCTTCTAGGGGCCCTTATAACAGCTAAGCTGATCCTCCTGGACATTGGAGGGACAAAAAAAAACAACACACAGGAATGTCTCGAGGAAAAGGTTAAAGCAGCCAGTTTTGCAAGAGTGTCATTCAATACACAGAACAGGCCGAAATGTACCTAGAGATTTGAGGCCCATTCCGAACTCCAAGCATTGTGGATACCACTCTCCAGCTCTCTACCAGCACCCCTAAATTAACAGAGACTATTGCTCAGGACTGGAGTGAGATGACCATGGCTAGATAGGACTGGGCTGATTTACACTTCTTATTCCTGATGGCACAGGATGGCACATTTGGAGATTATTAATCTATAGAACCGAATGTATAAAGGTATCAAATGTTTATTGTTTCAGTTTGTAGTCTGTAATCAATGGGTTAAAAATGGGTAAGAACAAGGAAAGTGATGTTATTCAAATGTTGTTACAACCTCAGGGTTCATAGCTCTTATGTATGCTTACTTGGAAAACTTAATAAAAAAAAAACTTTTAAGACAAGATTACCCCAGTTCATGTATTCTTACCTCCTGAAAGGATCTAGGACGTAACAGAAGAAAATAATGAGGACTGGGTGTTGGCACCCTGAAAAACTCTATAAGAAACATCGATTCAGCACTGACAGCTCGAGGTATGTCTTGGAGAGAATTCAGAATATGGCAAAATCCAAATGTGCCAACTATGCTTGGGAGGGATTGACCCTATTTAAGACCTCACACATTGGTACAGGATCTCCTTGGAAGGAGGATCACAGTAAGGTGTACATGCATCGAGTGGTCTCTTTTTGGTCAGGCAACCACCAAACTGCCACCTGGTTCCTGCTTTACCCATCAGTGCAACTAAAGATCTCATGCCATCTCATCCACACACCCCACGAAGAGGCTTCAAAGAATAGTGAACTGAGATTAAGCATACTCAGCTTTAAGGGTGACATAAACCCTTTATTATTCTTGACATCTATAATGTGCTATAACGATTCTTTTGTTGTGGCTTGAATTAGTAGCACTAACTGGGACCGAAGCACCTCGGTGTTGCATGCCTTTGTGGGGAGGAGTGTTTCAAGTCTACTGATTGTTGGGACTTAATTTAAAGACTGGCTAACTGATTTACAAAATGAATTGCAGGACTTTGCATTTAAATTATCTTTGCCAGTTCTCATGCTTGTCATTTATAGTGTGCTATTTAACTGTTAAAATGTTTTCCTTTTTTAATGAGAATTTCATGGGAGTGAGTATATTTTGTGCAGCAGTAGTTCAGCAGTCTGGCAGCTGGGTTTCTTTAGAGTAATCTGGTAGTTAGTTAGGACTGGGATGCTGCCGTTTGGGTGCCAGGAAAATCTGCCATGAGTCCTTGGTTGGTAGGTTGCCAGTGTAATGGGTTGGGGTGCCCAGTGCTGTAGGTCCTGTTAAGTGTTTAGGAGGAGATGCCTCTAGTTAGTGTTGAGTTTGGCCAGTACATTTTGACCCACTATTTCAGCAATGTCACAGTGGTCCAAAGCCTTGTGGATCTGTGGGATGTACACATACCTCATGGAGTGGTGGGGTCTGGTAGCTGAGTTAGGTGCTCACTGGAACAGTGAGCATTTATGGTGGGGGTGTAACCCACCCATGGGTTGGGTTACCAGTTTGCCTCCTTTGTCCATTTTGGATTTTTAACCACAGCCTTCATGGTGGGGCCTCTGGGGTCGGAGGTTGCTGCTTGGGAGATGCAGGCTATACATTTGGATTTTTACACCTTTAGGGGTCGGTCCCCACATCAAGGTTTTCGTAGATGGGTTCAGGAGCAAGGCCACTTGCCTGATCCTGCCTGTTCATGCCCTGGTTAAGATGTGGGTTCAGGTAAGCGTGGTGGTATAGTGGCATCAGTTCCTCTGGGGCTGGGCTCCAGTGGGTGTGGTGGGATGCAACCCACAACTCAGAGTGTTCATTGGCTGTTTGGATGATCCATCATGGTGGTATGGAGAGTCAGAGAGAGAGTGAGAGGTTGGGGACTCTGATGCTGCACAGTTAGGAGGGATGGTGTGTTTCGCCTCAAGCACCTGACCCGGTTCAGCAGTATTGGTGTCCATAAGACATCAAGTCCAGCATTAAGAGATGAAAGTAGTTAGAGACTCTATGTTTATGGGTTTCCTCTTCCTGCCCTCACAAATGTGTGAGAGGGAATGGGAGCCCCAGGAGCAGTTCTGCATGAGCTGTTTCTGGGTTGGAAAGCTGCTGAAAGAAATGTGAGGTGGTGGCCTCCTAAACTGCTGCTGCACAACCCCAGTTTGTAGCACCCTGGCACAGGGAATGGAACAAGGTGGAGGGTCTTCACAACTATGATGAACCACCAATCAATTGGATCTACCTCCACTTTAGGCTTCTGTGCTTGGAGAAATGAACCGGTATATATGTTAAAGTCTGGCTAGCATAATTATTAAATGGAACTCTGTTCCAGCAAAATCGCCTGTGTGGACATTCAGTTTTTGAATAATGTGTTTCTATGAACTGTGATTGCTTATACATTTTAAGTCCAACCTCAACCCAGCACCTGAAGGAAGGGTACACACTGGTGCTAAAGAACTTATGGCAATGAAGCCATCAGCCAGTAAAGAATTACTTTAAGGGTACTGGTATGTGTTGCTGCTTTGTGACTTCCCTCCTGCACTATTACCACAAGGGATACCTCTAGACATGAGGAAGGTGGGACTTGCACATGACCCTGATGGTAGATCCACTGGTCGAGGAGTAGAGTAGACAGACCAAATTTAATCAGGAAAAAGTAAATGGAGAGCCACATTAAAATACTAGAGTGAGAATTGGGGCATAAAAATAAAAGGCTGGTTAACCAGTGCACTATAACAGAGCTTAGAAGGGCAGTGGCAGACTGGCCTGTGTAGATCCCCCGAAGTGGGGACACACACCATTGTCTTTGGGACCAAACCCATCTTCATTGCTGAGATGTCCTGATTGGACTACCCAGTTACAGAGGAGTTCTCACAGAAGAGGTTTGTCCAAGCTAACATAGCAGGGAGCCGTAAAATAAACTGCACTCTCAGGCAATACATGAGTTCAAGTTCAGGTCAGGAGAGATTGCTGTAGTGCAGAGTTCTCATAAAGGCCATTCCTCTCAGCAGTGCTAGGGCCATGATGTGGAGATGGAGCAGCATCTATAGCTTCAGCTCATTAACAGAATTTAGTGGGTGAGAGAAAGGTCTGTGGAAGTCAGTGGGGATCTGAGGTTGAGCAGCATCATCCTAGTGAGCTAAGGCAGCAACTTGTTAGGCCCCAGAAGTACTGGGGCAGATCTGGAGGAGTCCTTTGAATCCATACTACAGCTCCAGCCATGAGCTCAGAGTAGCAAAACCTGTCTCTTTTCTTACTGGGCCTAGACTGGTTGTGCTTGTTGTGCCTTCTGTTCTTGGAAGGAGCAGCCACTGATCACCGTTTCTGATCCAGAGCAGGCTGGGAGGCCCATGCTTTATGTCTGAGGTCTGGGCCATGAGTGTAGAGGTATCCAAGTCTTGAAATCCTACTCTTGGTACCAGTTCTGAGGTGGTCAGAACTTCCAAATGTCTAGTTTAGTCTATCTGGAAGAGATAAAGGCTTCAGGCTTCAGATATATTGAAAGCATGAGCAGCGCAACTCACCTTTATGTGAAGCACGGCTGGGTAGGAGAGAGTAGCACAGGCCCAGGTCCTAATAGGCTTGATGAGTAGTTTTGAAGGCTCTTCTCCATGCAGATAGAGCTTGAGAGTATTCGCAAAAATTTTAATATCATGACCATGCCACCAGAGAGAGCCTCTTTCTCCTGCAACTGCCATAATGAGATCTTTGTCTTTAAACTGCAAAAATCTGGCAAGGATTGGGTGAGGTTTTCTCCAGGGGTGCCTCTTGAGCTAATGATCGATGTTCCTGGTCTGTCTTCAGAGGGCTGGGCCACTTATGGTAGAGCAGATGAGGCAGGGTGTTCTGAAGGAATTCTGTCACATTGGGTATGATTCTCAAAGCTTCTGGCAGGGTGCAAGGGCTTGTGCAAAAACAGTGGTGCAAAATGCCCTGCACCAAACTCAATCTACCGGGGTGATTCTCAAAGGCAGCCTGGGTCAACTGCAGGCTGCCTGCCACAAAAGTGGCTGCAGCATGAGCACAAGGGCATGTGGCAGATGCAAGCTGCCACATCCCCTAAAACAAGAGTCAGGTAGAACACCCAGAGAACATGTTTCTATGTGTCCTTAGACCAGCAAGTGCTGGCTAAGGGTACTTAGAAACTTGCAGTTGTACAAGTATCTGTTGTAGGTGAGTGCAGCCCTGTGCCACGTTTTCTCCGCCTTCCACATACACTCATCACCAAAATGCTCCACACAGGACAAAGTAACCTGGCAATCAGCAGACCCCTCCCTGATCCAGACAATGCCTCTACTAGGGTAATAGTAATAATAATAATAATAATAATAATAATAATAATAAATGTGTTTAATTTAACGCCTTTCAAATTTTCAAGGCACTGTACAGTTCATAAAACCAGGCAGCAAATACAATTAAACAAAACTGCAATTTGAACAAATAAAACCAATTACAATATGGGTGAAAAGGCCTTATTCCTTAAAAGGACTTTAAAGCCCTTTAAAAATATCCACTGTTGTACTCTCTCAGAGCGGACGGGTAGAGAATTCCAAAGGATGGAGCCACAAAGCCAAAAGCACGGGCTCCAGAAGACTTCAAATTAACCCTTGAATCTCCAGCAACCCCTCGTCAGCTGAGCGGTTGTCTCAAAGGGGTGTAAGGCACCAAAAGCTCTTAAGTAGTCAGGACAATACCCATAGGCTTGTAGGTCAAAGACCTACTTAAAGGTGATCCACCACTGTATAGGCAGCCAGTGCAGAGCGCAACACAGGGTAATATGAGATCTTCTTGAAACCCCAGACAACAAATGCTTGCTGCATTCTGCACTAGCTGCAAGCTGCTGGATATCAACCCCAGCGAGCCCTAGGCACAGGGAGTTACAGTAGTCCAAGCAAGATGTCACAAAGGCGTGGACCAAAACCGGCAAATATCCAGGGGAACCAGGTGCCTAATCCTGGAGATGTTTCTCAGATGGAAAATGCAGTCCTGACAACAGAGGACACCTGATAATGAAGGGTCAACTCTGTGTCAAGCTCTCACTCAGGTTACGACCCATTCAGAAATGGGGATCTGGATGCCCCTAGAACTATTCCAGAGGGGACCCACTCCCAAACCCCCACCCTGCAGCCGGGGTCCACAACCATAACCTCAGTCTTTCCGGATTCAACTTTAAACCGCTGGAATTCATCCAGTCTTGGATATCTACAAGGCACTTATTCAACACTGAGACAGCACTGACCTGGTTGGGTGCAAAGACAGGTACAGCTGGGTATCATCAGCATAGCAGTGAAACCTCAGCTCATACCGCCTTACAATGTCTCCAAGGGTAGCATATATAACTGTGAATAACATGGAAAGCACCGAACCCTGTGGAACCCACGAGGGCAGAGAGAAAGCCCCAGAAGAATGTAACTCGAGGCCACTCTCTCATGCTTCTCCCTCGAGGTAAGATGAAAACCGCCTGAGGACCATACCTGAAAGTCCACAGATGGACCCCAGTCGCTCGAGCAAAACCCCATGATCCACAGTATCAAAGGCTGATGACAAATCAAGGAGAACAAGAATAGAACGATGTCTCCGATCTCTCGCCATCAGGAGATCATTGAGCACCCAAACCAGAGCAGTCTCGTGCTATGCCTTTTACAAACCAGACTGGAGAGGTTCGTATAGACTATGGATGGTCAAATGGTTGTCTAATTGAGTCGCCACAACTTTTCAATAACCTTCCCTACAAAGGGAGGTTAGAGATTGGCGGTAATTAGCTAGGTCATCCGGGTCCAAGGAAGTTTTCTTCAGAAGGAGTCACCACCCTTCCTTCAGAGAGCTAGGAAAACTCCCATCTCCAAGGAGCACCGGATAATCCGAGCAAGGATTGGGCCGATAACCTCACTACATCCCAAAATCAGGGAAGTAGGACCCGGATCCAACCTACAGCACGCTAGCATCTTGCAGGCAATCCTCATAGTGTCTCACGAAATCCAGCAGGTCAAAAGTACTCCAGGAAATTCCAGGTGCCACAACAAAACACTGGTCAACTGCAACAACCTTAGAGTGAGGTCGGGACACTGCCTCTGGATGTCTTCCACCCTATTAATGAAGAACGATCGATCTCTTCACAGTCAATCTGTGTAAAATCAGCGGATCTGCTGACAGACTGGATTGCACAGTCTGTCAACAGTTCTGAAGAGATGAGCGGTCGATTCGAGCAGCAGAAATTTCCCCGGACAGGAATTCTGCCTTCTTACGGAAATTTCTGTTTGATAGAGCTTATAATGCTCTAACAAAATAAGATGGTCGGCATCCGAGGCAGTCTTCCTCCAACGATGCTCCAGCCTACTCCAACCTCCGAGCCCCTCAACGCCTCATCAAACCAAGGAGCGACGGACGACATGGAAGGGGCGGACACGGCAGGTGCAATCTGATCGAGGGCAGCCGAGATGGTCTCAGTATAGGCCAGCACAAGACGCCAGGATCAGAGCACAAATCATCAAACAGCGAGAAGTCAAGGACCGCCATCAGGTCTTCAGGGACAACATCCTGCAATGGGTGGTACTTAACCAACTCCACAGGGGCCGACCTACCCAGGGGGCCTCAAATTGAACCCAACTGAGTAATGATCAGACCAACTGACTGGTTCCACCACTAAGTCGGACGCCTCAATCCCCAGGAGAAAACAAGATCAAGAGAGTGACCACCTTTATGGGTGGTTGTGGAAACAACCTGTGTGAAGCCCAGCGATGTCATCATCTGGAGGAAATGTTGACCAAAAGTGAGGATTTGTCGTCGACCCATGCATTGAAATTGCCCAGTACCATCAATCTGGGTGATTCCAAAACCATGTCGGCGGCAAAGTCTGCTATTTCCTGCAGGAAAAAGCTTCATCCCCTGGTGGACAGTATGAGCAATCCTGCATCCCACACCAGCCACCACATTACACTCAAATGATCTTGCCTCCTCAACTGGAACAACAGTTAGGCCCAATCCGATTTTAAAACAGATCGCCACCCGCCCCGTGGTCTAATCTCGGGATGTATAACCGAGAACCCAGTAGGAACAGCAGCCTCTAAAACGGGCCGCATTCCCATCCAACCAGGTCTCGTAATGCAAGCCAGATCTGCCCCTGCAACAAAGTCCGCAATAAGATCCATTTTATTACGGACAGATCGCTGTGCAACAACGCCGGGTCAGACGAGGCTGACGAGTTGTCCCAACCACTTGCCCTCGAATACTAGAGGTACCCTTGGGCATGGAACGAACGGACTGCCACGCCCAGAAACCATTTCCCAGGGCGCCTTCGAGGCCGAACCACCCCCATGGGAGAGCACCGCCTCCCTCCACTGTCCACAACCTTCCACACACCCCCACCCTCCGCCCCACAATATGCCCCCCACATTGGTAGTCTAGTGGCACCCTCACTGTTCCAGATTCACCCACTATAGATAAAATTGACTTACCCCAGTCCCTGGTAGTCAAGTGCCCCCCGCCCATACCTCAATGTGCCGGTATTGACAGAAATGAACTTCCCCATTCCCTGGTAGTCTAGTGCCCCTCATCCCCAATGCACCTGATATGGAAGAACAAATAATTATCCCAAATCTCTGGTGGTCTAGTGGCTTCACCCCACTCCAGCAGGGGTACCCACCACCCAAAAACTCCCCATCCCAAAAAGCTGGGACCAGCTAGGCCATCCACGCACCTTTGCAGCCAGCCCTGACTGAACTGTCACTTCACCAAGCATATACTGTACAGTGTACACACTCAATCTTGAGCATGTACACTGTACAGGAATGCTCAGTGAAGTGACAGTTCAGTTGGGGCCATCCGTGAGGTGTGTGGAGGGCTGTGCTGGTCCCGCCTCTCTCGAAGGGGGTGGGTTGCTGGTTGCGGGTATTACCTGCCGGGTGGGGGCCACTAGACTATCAGAGATTTGGGATAATTATTTGTACCTCCATATCGGCGTGCATTGGGATGGGAGGGGCACTGGACCACCAGGAATGAGGGTATGTTTATTTCTGTCAGTACCAGGCATGGGGTATGGGTTGGGGGCAATATACAAGCAATGCTGGCTGACGAGGACAGGTTACTAACTGCACACATCCTGGGATAGGGGACCACTTGCCCTGCCCTAAGGGGCTTGAGGCAGCCCCTCCCATGTGCCATGTGTTTGCCGCACAGGTGAGTTTGCTGCAGGTGTGGGGACTTAGCCACTGGGACCCCTGATGTACCAGAATCTGGTGCAGGGTCCCTGGTGCACTGTTTTTTTGCAAGCTGATATTTGCTGCAGCTTGTGCACTCCAAGTCCAGTTTTTGAATCAGGCCCATTGTGTCCTTCAGTACCCTCCAGAAAGCCCACAAACCTCAGGTTGTTGTGGCAAGACCTATTTTCCAAATCTCGTGGTCCCAAAGTTGCTGCAGGCCCACATTTTGTTCATGAAGGGCCATAAGCCTGTCCGCTTGTCTTCCATATTGGCTATTCACTGTTCTGCCATGTTAACTCTGTAAGATATACTAATGATGTCTGCTATTAATCTTCTGAGTTATAAGCTCTAATTTGCCCATTTGGCTCATTAATTGCTGAGACATTACTTTTATTTCCTGTAGATTCGTGTCTGGAGATGGCTTGATGGCCTCCAGCATTGTGTAGAGTTCCCACGCACACTTGTCTCAGAAAGAGCAGCAAACCATGGTGGGTGAAAAAGCAGTGGCTTACTGAGGGCTAACAGACAAATGAAGACACCAGCAGGAACAGCAGGTAAGCAGCAACTGGCTTGGGCAGTACCAGCAAGTGGATGGTCAGGTTAAGCAGTAGTATTGTCAGGTGATAATGCAGTTGAAGGATTTATGGAACATAATAATCCAGAAGGCCAAAGGCCAAATGCCAAGTGGATTGTGATGTTCCATAAACCTCTGAGACTGAATTGTCACCTTGTAGCTCACACTTCCACATCTTTTTTATATATTATAGGGATAAACGACAGTTTAAATAAAGTATCACTTGCTGTTTCTGCAGTTTCTCTTGTCAGGCATGGAAGCAGGATAATACCAGAAAACGGGTCCAGAAAGGTTTTACTGGAAAGATTCCTGTCAACACTCTGTATAATTCCTTTTGTGCCAGTATTGTATTTGTCTCTGTTTCTTTTAGCAGCATAGATAAAGTCATCTAGCTGCTTCTCTAAAACGCTGACTGAAATTTCTTAAATCTCCTGATTTTCTCCAACCTGCCCTAAATAAGCTGTGACTAACATCAGGTCACACAGTGTTTATTTAGTAGTATTTGTGTTTTTCATGCCTCTATATAGGCTTGTCTGTCCTCAAGATTAGGAAATAAAATGCGATGCCATTGTCACCAACATGAAAGCGAATGTGATTGAAGTGTGATGGCCACAGTGTGAGGAAAACTCATGCTGCAGTTGGCTTTCAGAGGCATGAGCACATTTTTGTCAGTTTGTGATAATCCATTGTTCATGATTGACAGGTAACGATATTCCATGCTTAGAACTGAGTTACTGCTACTTTCAATCAAAATCCATGTATTATCACATTTGGAAAAGTGTTCCTGTCCATGGATTACTGTCCTTAGACATAACTTCTCTTTGCATGTGTACTGCCTGTACCACTTGGCTTTGATCACTGTCACTGGACAGACTGTTGCTGTGGCTCCGTGGCAACACCAGTCTGTGTGCAAATTATCATTCAAGGGCAGTGCCCCACCAGATATGGTTCCATGTGAAAGAGTGAAAAAATTAACGCCTACCATATGAGCTAAGACAAATGAGCAGGAGCAAATATAATGAATACCAAAACAACGAATGTCAAAGCAGCGACTTCATTATAAAAAAAACATGACTACAACAATCCCAAATCTAGCTCAATATCCAACACAGTGATATATGTTAGTACGCTCACGCTATATTTTCTGCAGGGTGCAATGCCACCCACACTCTCATCGAGGTCTTCACCCTCAAACCCCCTTACTATAAATAACTATCTCCAAGACCACACTAATTACAAGTACATGGTAAATACTACCACAACTCACCCTCACCGAAATGACATTTGCTATGCAATTTGCTCATATAACACATGATATTATTCAGTCGCTTATAATGAGTCAGTCATTTGACTCGATACTGCCAGATACATACATACAGGATCAGACTAGTTGGGCCAAGGTAATTTTAATTGCACCACAGCTCTGCTCTCCATGCCGCTCTAATAACTGTTTTAGATGCCATTGTCTTTGTATTTCTACATTCTCTACCACCAACAGCCTCAAACCCATACACCCTGTTGTTTGGCTATCAGTTCTAGCCAACTTCCAGACATTAGGTGCACTGCCCTCCATTTTATGGTTGTGGGAAGAACCTACAGCCATCTTGCTGTCTGTAGCTGGAAAAATGGAATACCGTGGAACACATTTTGGAGTTTTCAGTGTATTCTTCCACACCTACAAATCACTATGCCAGTGGAAATAAAATACTCTCTTCTTTCTGTTTAGAATGTTGGAGACACAACTCTAAGCTTCTTATCAGATGGCCATTATGAAACAGAAACAGCTTGTTAAATATTGGTTGCCCATTAAACTGGAGATTTGTTTACCCCTTGCAAATGCAACAACTTGCACATTTAAATACTTGAATTTAAACATTTTCTTGCTACTCGCTTCAGTTGGGCAGGTATTGTCTTTCAAGAAAGATTCATACCTCATAAATGTCACCCTTTCCCAGCAATGAAAAAAAGATTTACACTGTTTTTTTAACGTCTTAAGACACTATCTGATAAGCACTGTCTCAGACATATGCCAGGTCTTCTGTGAACTATCCAGGTTAAATATATAGTAATCAGCAGGCATTTTTACTATGTTTCTTGGGGAAAAAATATATATTGAGCTGCAGCAAACACACTAACACACTCCTCACACACACTGTACACACCATCCTCATGGCACAACATTCAAAATAAATACTGCAATCTAATATGTTATAAAACAATAAAGAAACTGTTTATGTCAGTGAACACAGTGAAGTTCAGTTTACAGTAAATATTTTGTATTCTATATTTTGTATCCTGGATATCACAGGAAGATGTTATATCTCATTGTCATAGGGATATTCATTTTCCACATTTTGCTCTGTATTTACTCAGGATGTCCCAGATTAGATGCAATATCTTGTTTTCAGTGAGGTCATGAGTTTACCATTTTTATAATGTTTTTATTCAGGGTAACCTAGTCCAAATATAAAATATTGTTTTCAGTGTGTTCTGATTTTGTGCAATGCAGCATAATATTGTGTAGATGTAGAGCCCTCTGAAAATAAGATGCCATGATACAGGATACAAAATATAGGATAAGAAATATTTAAAGGAAATCTTCTATGAACTATCCAAGCTAACTATATAACAATCAGCAGGCATATTCTAGGAAAACACATTGTAAAAATGTGTAAAAGGAAGACCACATTGAAACTGCCTCTCAGCAGATCTGCATTGTGCAAATTCATTAGAAATAATGGGTAAAAACATCCCAAAGCTCTCCATAGCCATATCAGCTCTGACCAGGGCTTGTCTGGAGTGGCATGGCCAGGAGTTGTTTAGTGTCTCCATGAGACTATTGGCATCTGACTGAGATAGGGCACCTTCAATACCGAAGAAAACAAATCAGGTGACTGCAGGAAAAAGTGTAGTGTGAACACACCTCATACCTATACCCAGACTCCAAGTTAGCCCTGCACACTGGTCTGACCCAACCTTCAGACCTACCCTAGCTTTGACGCTAGCCTTCAGTGACCATTAGGAGTCACTATTTTCACCCTGGTTTGGCTCAATTCCAGCCAGCTTTGAGCCACCCGAAAGTGGAATCCACACCTGCCCAGGTCCTTTTTTCACTTGCCCTACCAGGAATTAGAACCTTGTACTCTGTCCACAGAGTCTGTGACCCTACCACTAATCCAAAGTGGTATCCATGCTTTCCTGGGGCAGCCAAGATACTTTAACCCTTCCTGCCCTGCTGCTTACATAGGCATTATGTTTGCGCCCTTCTCCTCAAATGTCTCCCCCTCATTCTCCTGCTAGTACACACATCTCATCAACAAAGCATATTCACAGGCCCTTATCCAAGCACCGCCAACTCTCCCTGACCTAGTCCGATGTACCCTACACTGACCATGTACCCTGGCCCACAGCACCCCCTTATCCACCCCCACTGCCTATCTTGACTCTCCATGGTTGATTTCGCCTTGCCCTCCCAAACTTTTTGAACCCTGCCCATTCCTTGCACCACTATGGCCACCTCCCCATCCCAGTGTGCACCACGGAAGTTGACTTGTTGCCACCCCGACCAGAGCCTTGGTCCTCCTGCTACTACTTTCTGGCAACATACATCCCAACCCAGGCCCAGCCCCCTCCCACCCACCAACTTGGCCCACTGGCCTCCAAATAGCCTCCATGAACATATGCAGCCTGCTGAAAAAATTCGATGCCCTCCAGTGCTGGGCCACGGCACATCAACCTGACACCATAGCCCTGGTGAAACCTGGCTGTCAAAATCCACCTCTGACTCATTTGTCTCCCTCCTGGCTATACCTTATACCGGGAGGACTGAGTAGGCAAATGAGGGAGGTGTGCAATCTACACTAGGGACACAGTTACTGGACAAGCACTCCCTACCCCTGCCCTTGTAAATGGGGCCCAGGACCTTACCCTCAAACTCACCCCTGCCCTCTGGGGCCCTCTCTATCTCACCACTGCCTACCTTCCCCCAAAAAGAACCCAGCTCTGGTCTCACTAACTGACTATCTGGCCACCCTTCACCATACAGCAGAGCAAATCCTAGTTGGTGACCTTAACATAAACTGGCTCAGCTCCTCCTCTTCCTCAATCAGAGACACATTTGCCTCCCAAGATCTGACACAACTCATCACCTAGCTCACTAGAATAAACCCAAAAGTGGAACCAGCACCTACTGGATGTAATCATCACCAACCGACCCCAAAAAATTCAAAACATCCAGGTCCTACCAGATTCCCTAAGTGACCACTCCCTATCCTATTTCTCTGGGCAGTTCCCAATCCCAAACCTAAAGCACAGACCAAACTCCACAGGCGCCTCTGCCCCAGTGGGCTGAAAAAATGTAGACAGTTTCTCACCCAGATAAACTGGTCCCCCATTCAGCGTGCACCCAACATTGACACTGCCCTCGCTTTCTCCCAAACCTTCAACAAGGCCTGTGATCACTTTGCACTCTTCACAAAATCTAATCCAAAAACAGAATGCACCCTGGGTCAGCCCTGCCCTCCTACAATTGCTTAGAAATCGAGATAACCTCTGGCACCTTGCCACTGAAATGGGCTGGCTGTCTGATAGAACAAGCATACAATGCAGCCCGGAATAAGTGCTCTTGGGTGGTCTGAAAAGCCAAGGCCAATCATTACCAGGCCACCCTCACCTCCTCCTGGGGCCTGGCCTGGAATTTCTGGGCTAACACTCTGCTATTCTAAAGAGTGTGTGCTGTGTTATATACCTTCATTGAGCCTGTAAAGTGTTATTTTACTGTATTTTTGTGTCTATTTTAAGCCATCTGTTGGAGTGAGTGCACTCTCTGGTCTGAGTACCCAGGGGCAGTGTGGGATATAGGAGGACTGTAACACCTTTATCCTCCACCAAACATCTCCCCACATTGTGCTTTCAGTGCCTCAGTGCCTTATACAGGAAATACCCTCAAATGCTTATTCTGCCTTTGTAAAGGCTTAAAACTTTATTTCTGCACTAATTTGGCCTACGCTGCTGTACTAGCGCAAAACGGAAGTTGCAGCGATGCACTTCCGGTTTTGCTGGCGTAAAACACTCACACTAGCGGCGGGTGAGCGGCGTCAGTCAAGACTCAGAGACACGCGGTGTCATAGACGCGGTCTATCGTGTCCATCGTGGACTTCAGGATAGCAGTCCAATACTTAATTCACTGGTTCTACTAAAGTGGGAAGCCCAAGGTACCATACTTAAAGTTAGATTGATATCAAGTGATTGTTATCCTGTATCATAATGAAAAGAGCAAACAAATACTGTACGTCCTGTCAGATGTATGCAATAGGCAAACAAACAGCCAATTACACCTGTGACAGGTGTATACTAGATAAATCACTACAGGAAGAAGTAACTGACTTCTCAACAAAGTGGAAACAACTCCTGATGTTACTCAACATGTTGTTGACCCAGAAATAGAAGCTTAGAGGAATATATTGACCATATGTCTCTCCTACTAGAAGCCAATAACATAACCTCCCCACGATAATGTACTCCAGGGTACATCAAGAATAAACTCTCCTCATAACGAGATACATAAGATTGTCCTAACTCCCTAGGGTACCTCAAGAATAAAAACTACTCATGATGAAGTACATAAAACTGCATCAAACTCCCAGTGTTCCACTTCCCTTCAGAACCTTTGTCATTTCTTGACGCCACCACTTGGTCCACTATTGCACCCTCAAAATCCAATAAAAAGAATTGACCAGCAGGTATGGGGATCAACACGCCTCCTTCAATAATGTTGCATAATTCTTATGAACCACTTGTTTCTCTTTCAGCTGATGACACTTGGAATCAGAACCTGGAATCAACAAACACCCAGGCTGATACCCCCTTCCTAATATTACCCCTACACAGGTCTTTGTACTGGGTGATTCCATGATCACATTTATAGATCGAACCATCTGTAACCCTGATAAAGTAAACAGGACTTGTTCAAGCTATAGGGGAGCTAGGGTTTTGGACATAACTGCTATGACCAAAACTGCCTTACGTGCAGCAGGTAGTAATCCATTAGTTATAGTTCACGCTGGGACTAATGATATCACCAAAACCCACTATAACAACTTAAACAAGATATAGTTGCTCTTTGTAACTTACTAAATGAAAGGGATGTAACATTGGTATATCTGAAATTCTCCCTGTACCCGAGCCTCACACTACATCCAAAAAAAATTAAATCACTAAATGAGTGGCTCCGAAAATGGTGCTTTAAACAGGGTATAGCATGTCTTACACATTGGGAGGAATTCAACGACAACCCTTCCCTCTTCTGCTGGGACGGTCTGCATCTAAGCCAGGGAAGTTCTCTTCTCACATCAGTTCTTGTCATTTATCAATAAATATTTAAACTAAAACTCAAGGGGAGATTAGGCTTAAAAGCCATCTCTTAATACTTTACATATGCTGAACGTCCTATCTCTTAATGCAGGAGCACTTAACAAAGTCAAAATGGCAGAATTAGAGTTGAAGATTCAGGAATTCAACATAGGACTGATCGTTATTACTGAAACATGGGAAAACTTGGATAAACAATGGATAATGAACATCCCTAGATTTAAACTCTATTATAAAAATAGAGCTAATGAACAAAAGGCGGAGGAGTTAGTCTTATGTTACTAACAACATTCCATCTTTTGAATCCTCCTTACCAATACTAACAGAAAGTATCTGGGTTCACTTGCAACCTAAAGGACATCCCCAGATTTTGGTTGGTAACTGCTACAGCTCCCCTTCCTCAGACTTGCATATCTCAATCAACTATCTTTTGAAATTACCCAAATAGCAGATAAAGGGTCAGTAATAATTCTAGGATTTTAATCTCTCATCTATTAACTGGGATATACTTTCTGGATTTAATCAGTATGATTTACAGTTAATCTCAACCATCACTGATCTTGGCCTTACCCAACAAGTCAGAGGACCCACACATGGGAATACTATTCTGGACTTAGTATTGACTAACATGAAGGCCTCCTTGTCTAATCTGAGGGTATTAGACCCTCTGGGCAATAGCGACCATATGACAATCCAATTTTCTATTCTTCTGGCTCATAAAATTCTATTAATAATGGTACGATTAAACAATATGAGAAGGCAAATTTCTCAAAAATTAATGAACATCTTGTAACTATACCATGGAATTCATTACTTTCATCTCTTACAATTAATGATGCATGGAACATCTTCAAAGAAATTGTACACAATCTAGAAAAAATTATGTACCAGAAAGAAAGAAGTACAATAATAAAGGCAAGGTTCCCTCCTGGTACAACAATAATATTAAAAACTCAGCACTCACAAACAAAAATTATTTACATCTTTAAACAAGTGCCAACCTGAACAAGTAGAGGGAATACTTATTAAGTATAAAAGCACTCAAGGATCTAAAACATCAATTATCCTGGCCAAACGGAACCTTGAATTTAAAATCGCTCACACTAAGGATTCATATAAAAGTCTTCATTCATATTTAAATAACAAAGGGAGACACAAATAAAGTAGGTCCATTAATCATTGACAATACAACCATTCTTTCAGATAAGGTTACTGCAATTGAGTTTAATAAATACTTTTGCTCTGTTTTTGAACAGGATAAGAACCCATATCATATGCTAATGTTAGTACATCTCCTAGCTATACTGTCACCATTTCCAATACCCTGAAACTTTTAAATACTTTGAAGTTAGCAACAAGCCCAGGCCCTGACAATATCATCCCCCAAATTTCTTATGGGAACATGTAATAACATCGCTATTCCACTTACCATTATCTTTAATAAATCTCTTAGAGAGTCTAATGTCCCCTAGACTGGAAAACAGCCATTGTTACACCAATTTTTAAAAAGGCGCACCACAAGGCTGAAAATTACAGACTTATCAGCCTTACTTCTATTTCATGCAAACTATTAGAAAAGCATATTAAATATCTAATTGAAGAAGAAATGCTGGTACTAAAACTAAATGATGTCACACAGCAGTTTAAATCCAGCTATTCCTGCACAACAAACCTGTTATCCTTTTACAACTTAGTAGTTATCTTGATTTAAATATCCCAGTGGATGTTATTCTGCTTGACTATAGTAAGGCATTTGACAAGGTCTCACATTCCATACTAATGAACAAACTAGTAGCATTAGGTTTCTCTAAATGTATTGTGTCTTGGTTAATAACTGGCTCTATAAAGAACCCAAACTGTCAGGGTTAAAGGGGAATTATCGGACGAAAAATCTGTGTCAAGTGGAGTCACTCAGGGCTCAGTGTTGGGTCCCACTCTGTTCAGCATTTTCATCAGTGATCTTATTATCTCATCACAGAATATCTTATCTAAATTAGCAGATTATACTAAATTAGGAGGACCTGTTGATAACGAAACCAACAGGAGTACTCTAATAAATTATCTCAAAAAATTGAATCCTGAGCATGTAACTAATAAGATGTCATTTAATGTGTCCAAATGTTCTGTGTTACACATTGGTAAAAAATCCCAAACAAACATACCATCCTAATAATACAATACTCAAGGAATCACTTGTCGAAAAAGATCTGGGTATACTGGTTGACAATAGGTTGTCTTTTTCAAATCACTTTAACAAGGTTGCTAATCATGCCAATGCCCTCCTACGTAGGATTAATAACACTTTCATTCTCAAAACTGAAGAATGCATATTGACTCTATATAAGACCCATGTCAGACCTCACTTGGACTATGATTCATCCTTGTGGAGTCCCTACTTAGCCAAGGACATCACAAAATAGAGAGAGTTCAAAGAAGAGCTACTAAAATCATACCTCATCTATCTTGTTTCAATTATGAAACTAGGCTTCAAAAACAAAGTTGTATTCATTCCAATTTAGAAGACTAAGGGAGATCTCTTTCAGTTATTTAAAATCTTACAATCTGCTACATTAATGAGTTCATGCGGATTATCTTTTACATCTAGAAAAATAGTAGCTAGAATACACAACAAACAAATTGAAATTGAGAAAACAAAACAAACAGAAGACAGCAGTGTTTTATTGTTAGAGCACCAAAAATCTGGAACTCTCTGCCACAGGAAATTGTTGACTGCCAGAATATTAATACATTTAAACTCAAACTTGCTAAATGGCTTCTGGACAGAATATAATCTATCAATGATCCACACTGTGTGGAGGACATCCTCGATGGGCTTCAGCCTTCTTTTGTCCAAACTACTAAGTACCAAGTACCAAGTACCAAGTACCAAGTTAAATGGTAAGTCATGCTTCCCTCCCCATCTCAGCTCACTAGTGATGGTACTACCTCCACCAATCCTGCCTTCATAGCAAACTGCCTCAACACCGCTTTCACCGACCTTAGCTCAGTCCTCCCCAGTAATTTCTTTGATCCTCCCCCAAACCATCCTCCCCTGTCCACCACCACCCCAGCCTCCACCTGCACAAGGTATCTGCCCGGGAGACCAGACCCATCCAAATCAAAGCATTAAAGGGCAACAGTCCTGGCAGTGACTCACTGGAACCCAGTATCCTCAGGCTGGTGCTAGATGAAGTCCTCGTCCCGCTCACCAGCCTACTAAACTGATCGCTTTGCCTGGGACAATTTCCACTGCTTGGAAAACAGCCATAATCACACCCATTCATAAGGAGGTGACAGGTCCTCGACCAACAACTACCGACCAATCTCCATCCCCCCCTCAAAAGCTCTGGAAAAAGTGGTGGCCATTCAAATCGCTGAATATTTGTCCAAGCATAACATTTTTTGCCCGAGCAGCATGGCTTCCGTGCTGGCCACAGTACCAGCACTGCGCTAATTGAATTCTCCATTTCCTTCACTCCTCCCTGGACAACAGCTCCCTAGCTGGTGCAGTGTTCATCGACCTATCAAAGCCTTTAGACACTGTCTCCCACCCTCTTCTGCTGAATGCCCTCTGCCACACTGGCCTCTCAGCTGGTCCTCTAGCATGGTGCTCGAGCTACCTAGATGCTCAGTCACAGTATGTTAAAATCAATGGGACACTCTCCGATACCCATCCCATACACTCAGGGTTCCCAAGGCTCCATCCTGGGCCCCTCTCTTCTCACTCTATCTGAACACCCTGCCCAGTGATTGCTCTGGCAAAATGCTTCTGTATGCTGATGATGCTGTCATTTTGCCATCCACATAATCCATCTCCTTCAGGAATCCCTACAACAGTCCTTCAATGAGGCAGATGCCTGGTTTAAGGTGCACAGACTCATCATTAATCTTAAAAAACAAAGCTATGCTTTTTTCCACCCCAAACAAAGCTAGTAACCACCACTCCACATCCTTCCTAGTACCAAACAACCTCTGGCACAAGCCTGCTCCTACAACTACCTCGGGATTACCGGTCGACTCAGCCCTCACATTCCATGACCACATTGATGCACTTGCATCCACGACCAACATACAGCTTGGCATCCTCTTCCATCATAGAAACTGCCTCCCTCCAAATGCTCTCCAGCTTGCTGTTATGTCCTCAGTACTGTCCCTTGTAGACTATGGCTTACCAGTCTATGGTGCTGCCGACACGCTGCCCTCAAAAAATTCACATAACCCTAAATAAGGTTTGCAGACTGATTACTGGTGCCCCCAGGCTCACACACACCTGTCAACTGTATGATGATGCTAAACTTCTGACCCTTGATGAATGGCTTCGCTATCATACCTGCCTCATCACTGAAAAGACCCTACTGGGGCTATCCCTCCAGGGGTGACTGCATCCATCCACGGATCCCACCTACAATTGCAACATGGTCCTCCGACAAGACCACTCTACTGGTCCCAGGTCAAGAACCACTCATGGTCAGAAGTCCTTCTGCTACAGAGCCCCATTCTGGTTTAACTCTCTCCCTGCCCCCATCACCAATGCCACCACTATCTCCAAATTCAAAACCACCTTTGAAGCCAACTCCTCAACACTCACAGCTGCTCCTGTCTCTGAATGAGGCCCAACCTGATCTCTCCACCGTGACAATGCCTGCGGGTGGATCTCCACCCAGCCACCCCTCCACCTTCCCAGCACACCATACCTAAGTATAACCTGGCCAGTGCCTGCTGTCTTATGGTAATGCCAGTAGATTGCTCAACATATGTAAGCAACTTGTGTAAGAACTATTTCAAATATCTGTACCCTGTAACTCAAATGTATTTTGTTTGACCACAGTGTGATGTGGCACCTCTGATGAATGCCTATTTGAGAAAAACCTGTACTATGTAATCTAAAATGCTATGTATGTCCTCAATGTGACGAGGTACCTTTGGAAATGAGCCCCTGGCTCAAAGGTTGTAAACTGATTCTCACAAACAAATAATAAAAACCTCCTGGCAAAGAACAAATGTGGAGAAGCAGATTGCACTTTGTCAAGGCTGACAAAGTGCAATGCACATGCTTAAAATATTGGTTGGCTTGTAAGTGTGCAACCACAGTGATATTGTTCTTAATGTAATAAATTATTTTGTTACCCACAAAAGGATTTTTGTTTTGCAGTTTTAGGTGTCTGTAAGCTTGGCTGCCTTGCTTCTGCACCTTGAATATAAGGAGCAAGGGAAGGGAAAGTGTTTAACCAGGAAAGGCTTACAAAGCTAAAGCTTGTTTCCAGGTGTGACCTGGGAGCACAAGGAAGTTAAGTGACTTGCTCAGGGCACATAGTATGCAAGTGGGGGCTGATGAGATTCAAACCCAGGTCTTGAGGTTTGCAGCTCAGTGCCCTTAATGACTATGCTATACTGCCGCCACATTATAATCACAATATCTACACATATCTTGTAGACAATCAGTAGCAGTTCATTAAACATCTTTGACATCTCAGTTACCTTTCCATCTGCTTCTCAGAGGAGACAGTAAGAAATAGTACAGATGATATGAGGCAGATGGTATTCCTGGGCTAGATATTCCATGTTTTGCCCAGTGGGCAAAGTGGTTGCATCTTATTTGCCCAGGGTTTGCACCTGTGCGCAACATTCAAAGGGGACTGTGGTGCACACCAAATGGTTAGTCGTGCACACACACACACACACACAAAAAAAAACAACATAATAATTGACACTGTCCAGTGGCACAGAGGGCAGAGGCACTGGTGTCTCACCTCTCCTATGTCAGTGACTCATGTTCAGGAACAAGCTCAAGTCACTGAGGGTCTGCTGGGGCGTAAGAGTGGATTGAGCACCCATCAGGCAGTTCTCCTTTCCTGGACTGGGAGGTAGGCTTTTCCTGCACTCAACTGCCACCAGTGGAGGCTCGATGGTAGTGTTGGGTGATGGGGGCCTGGAGCTAGGCCATGTGGGTGGATCAAGGTCAGTGCTGGTTCTATCATGTCGTGCACTTCCACATGCATATGTGACTGTGTCACTGGGTTCTCAGGGAGTAAGGAGAGAAAATAGAGGAAAACACTCCTGGAGATAGGATGATGACTGACCTTTCACAGGCTCCGCACCAGGTAGCCAGGCACACGCCACAGTCTTGTGGCAGGGTGACAGTGGAGGGTAAGTCCCGGAAGAGACTGCTGGCATGGCTAGGTGATCCAGTCAGAACATGAGTCTCCAGGACAAACAGGAGCAGAAATAAAATATGGAAGAAAAACAAAAGAAAGAATTAATATTGTTTGTGGTGGGAAATTGGAGGGTGGGGACTGGAATACAGGCACAGCATAATATTCAGTGCATTTGCTCTGTACAAAGGGGTTAGCCCAGGCCATTTTGTGCAGCACAAATACCACCAGGAAGAAGCCCAACTTAGTCCTGGCAACCCTAGCAGCTGGCAGAGCAACTGCAGCCAACAACCACATTGGGGGTGGGGAGTACAGCTGCTCCCTGTTCTAGTGGCACCCCCACTCTCTGAACCCTGACTACATTAAAATAAAGTAAGTCCTTGGTTTCCAGTGGTCCCCACCCTCCAATCGCTAGCCCTAGTATAGAAAATAAGTCCCTGTTGCCTAGTTGTCTCCGCCCTCTGATCACCAGCTCCAGCATGATAAAATACATTCCTTGGTGTCCAGTGGTTCCCCATCCATTGATCACTGTCCTGTACATCTTGAAAACATTTCCTGGTGTCTAGTGGCCCCCATCTTCCAGTCACCATCCTGTATCATCCAGAGACATTCCCTGGTGTTCAGTGGTCCCCACCACCACCAAATACCATCCTGTACATCTTGAAAATTTTCCTTGGTATCTAGTGGTCCCCCCACCCCTCTGATCACCAGCCCTGGTATAATATAGTAAGTCCCTGGTGCCCAGTGGTCCCCCTGCCCTATGATTGGCAGACCTGGTAGTGATGGATGTGGCCTACCTGGATTTCAGCAAGGCCTTCAACACAGTCCCACATAGGAGATTGATAAGCAAACTGGGTAGCTTAGGAGTGGGACAAAAGGTAGTAAACTGGGTAAGAAATTGGAAAAGGATAGGAGATAGAGGTGGTGGTAAATGGAGTTCACTCCAAGGAAGGGAGGGTGACCAGTGGGTTACATCAGAGATATGTACTGGTACCGGTCCTCTTTAATTTCTTTATTAGCAACATTGCAGAGGGGCTGGAGGGCAACATTAAAATCTGCAACAGGGTAGACACTTCAGAGGGTGTAAAAATGAGATGGGATCTGAAAAGGTTAGATGAGTGGTCAAGGGTATGGAAACTGGGCTTCAATGTAAAAAGTGCAAAATCATACACTTGGGGCACAGCCTGGGAGGAGTACAAAATGGGAGGAGAGCTATTGAGTCTGCACTTGTTTAATTTTTATAATGCTCCCAAGAAAGGGGAGTGATTATAATTTGCCCCACCTGGCTGAGTCTGTGCAATGTCAGTAGTTTGAGAAACATTCAAACTTTGAAACAAAAGCATGGATTCATCCACCTTTCAAACTCCACACTGCACCTGTGGTAAAATATGAACAGAGAAAAGTGATTTTTTTGTAATGCAGTACCCTGTTTTATCCCTGAAACTGGTCAAAGTATCTTTGGAATCCTTTCCATCAGTTGTATTGTTTCTGAAATGCTTGTTAATGCATTTATTAACAAATTAATTAACAAGAAAATGGTTCAGTGCAGTATGTGCTTTGTACTTTAGCATGTTTTCAACTGCAACTACCATATTTTAAAACAGTAACCTCAGAGTATAACATTTTCAAGAAACTATAGTACATGTCTTATTGACTAGATAAGGGATACACAACAGGGACCTGCTGAATAAATTATTTATTTTCACAATAGCTGTTTGACCTTGGTAACCTCACTAGTAGTAGAAGCCATGATGATGTACCCAAGGTCAAACAGCTGGAGAAAATAAATACTTGATTCAACAAGGTCCCTGCTGTGTTTTTCATTTATGCAATAGGCAGGACCTTGTGTTTGTGTTTTTTATAAGTTCTCTATTTTAAAAAGTGTGAACGTTATAGTGATTATTTGGTGAAGTGAAGCACTTCCACTTCTCCTGAGTGGTGGCTATGGACATTGCCATGGACATGGCATCATGATGCTGCACTGACCAGAAAACATATGGTATGATTGGTGGAGCTGTGTGTGCTCCAAAGAAATCAGAACAAGATGGTGAACATTACTAGCCAGAGCAAACTCGCTGTTCATCATGTATGGGGTGTTTATTTTGAAAGCGGTCAATAGGAATGGCTTTCAATTTTTTAAATGTCTTTTTTTATCATGGATGGGTGATTGTAGATTGTAGAGCTGTTGGTCACACTGCTAGTGAGCAAGCCGGAGGTAGTCTGGGTTACTGGAGCAGTGATGAAGATTAAAGGCTGGTAGCTAACAGCTGCATTTTAAAAGAAAAAAAATGGTAAATTTTCCCTACATCTGTGCATATCAGAGATAGGAGGTGCAAAGGAAGAAAGGTTTGGGGCAGATGGTGAGTGACTGTGAGCAAAGCAGAGAAGTTCAGGCAGGCCAGTCGGGGAGGAGCCAAGGGTTCAGCATTCAACTGCAGTTTCATTTAAAAACAAAAGATTTTGACCAAAGACCAGATCAGGTAATGTTCCCCACAGCTGCTGGTTCAGAGATTCTGCTAAAGAAAAAAAATAGAAAGATACCTGCAGTTAAGTATTTGTCCAGTTCATTGGAATTGGAAGCATGACTGCAGTTTGTTAGCATGGATGGTGCATAGGGCTCATGTGGGAGCAGGATCGTTTTTTGCATTTGCTGTTTAAGAAAAAAGAGAATAAGTTCCCTTCTTTAAAATATGCAGCATAATGTGAAGAGCACTGCAGGGTGCCTTTGTGTGTGCATTGGGCAGTGTAGTTGGAGCAGAGTGGCAGTGGCTTTCAGCAATGTGAATGTTGGGGAGTTGGGGGAGGCAGAGGGTCATTTTCGGCCATCAGATAATGGTTGTTCATTTTTTTCTTTTGATCTTAAAAATGGAGCTGAGGATTACTCAAACTGAGAAGGAGGAAAGTCAGTTACAGAAAGGTGACTGACATTTGTTAATGATGGGAGTTAAGTAGAAGCAGTTTGTACTGTTAAATATATTTGTAGAAATGAAACTAGGAGTAGTGTCAGCAGCCGTGGTGGGGGGATGGAGTTGGGTGACGTAGTAATTGTGTACATAAAGGATGGTGACATAGCAACTGTGTACATTAATGTAAGATTCTATATTTATACACACAATTACTCAAATAGTAAATGGATTTATCACACCCATTTATGTCAACACCAATTGCATAAATGGTGATATAGAATAGTATGTTAAACTCCTATGATTTCATTACTGTGTATTTTTATGAAGTAAAATATTTAAATCTGTAAACTGATACTACAAAATTACATAGTATAATACATACCTAATTAGCAAGTGTTCTTTATACACTTTGCTCTGAGATGACTAAGAAGTACATTCTAGAACCAAGCTGTTAGATGCTTAATTGGTTATAATCAGTTTTTGTCATACTAAGCTATAACTTTGCCAGAACTTCACCAGTCAAAAAGATTACATCAGCATGTCTTCATAGAAAGCGTACTAGAGCGAGTGAAACGAGCTGCCAGAAGAAAATGATATAGGCCAAATCAATCAGCAACTTCAAACAGAGATGTGTCAGGCATGTCGGTTTAGTTAAAAAGAGAGGACAGTAACAAAGAGGACTGCCATTAAGGCAAGACAGAATAGTTAGGCACGGTGGGCAGACTGCATGAACCAAGAGCCTTTTGTATGGCTGCATGGGTGGAGCTCAGCAGACTTATTGCCATCAATGTATGTCTTCTGTCACTGTGGAAGCACATGACCGGACAGCACTCCAGAGTGCTTCCACAGTGCAGTGGCACAGTTCCACTCCTGTGCTTCTACAGCCCTTCCCCTCTGGTGGCCATAGAAACACACCTCTTTGCAAGGCACTACTTTGTATCCTTAATTGCATAACTGACGGCACCATACCCAAGATGGCTACCAAAGCGAGCTGCAATATGTGGAGTATTGTGCATGCGCAGTTCTTATTATATCAGCCATCATGGAGATGGAAACAAACTGCACATGCACACGCCTGTTCTCCTAGCAATCTTCTGTACAGCTGACTGGGTGGGCCAAGCAGTCCTTATCTGCCATCAAATTATATGTTTCTATGTTTCTATGTAACTCCAGTGTGGTTAGAGCTCTGATTACTGCTTCACTAAGCTCCCACCACTCTGAGCAGCTGTACCAGCTCTGACCAGAGTTTGTTTTTATTTGCTGCCAACATCTATGTACCTAAGAAAATTCACAACACGCCCATTATGTTTCCATATTGTACAATTTGATAGGTTACTGGATTGAATATCTTTTCAAATAGGCAAACATTGTACATGCTCCTATTACATTCATTATGACACACAGGCAATTTTTCTATTACCTGTGTTCTCTGTAAAATAAGTTAGCAGATTTGGGATGTATGGGGAGGGTGGACAATTGAATTTTCCATTGATGTCCCAGGCTTGTGGGCTCAAATTTCTGAGTTCTCACAGAATTTATTTATTATTTATTGAAATTGTTTCACAGGAAAGGCAGACTGAGCAAAAGATGCTCGTCTCACAGTGCGACCTGGGGGAGGAGTTACAGTGAGGCAGGTATACATACAAAAGTTGAATTTAGAAATAGAGCAATGCAGATAATGTACACAGTTGGGTGGGATTACATTTGAACTTTTACATAAGGAGAACAGTACAGAACATGATCATCAAGGACAGGATATACATATCATGGGTACACATTGAGGGCAATACATGATTACTTAGCTACTAGTACAGAACTTGGTGCCAGTAACAGAACTTGAGCTGAAGCGAGATGACCAAGTTGACAGTAGGAGTTGGAGAGCGAAGATAGGGGTAGAGGAGGAGGGACTAGTAGTCACTAGGTGTGTAGGGGTGGGTTTCGTGGGGGTGGGGAAGGAGAGGGAGTTAGTAGCTGTGAGTAAGGCTGAAGAGCGTAGGTTATTTAGGGAAGGAGGGGAAGGGAAGGGAGATATTAGGAGGGAATAAGAGTGAGTGAGAGTGAGAGTGTAAGTGCTGGGGCAGTGTATAAGCCAGACAATTAGCGAAGGTACACGAGCCACAGGTCAGGCAATTAAGGGGAAGGGGAAGAGAAGCTATCCGGGGAGTCAGGGGCAGTTGCAATTTTGGTGCAAGGAAGTTAGTGAGGGCAGAGGATAGGGAGTGTTTGGATGAAGAATGGTGGATCTGGACCAGCAGGCCATTCCAGAGTTTAGGGAAGAGGTAAGAGAAGGCTGATTAGCTGGCAGTGGTCCTACGGTGAGGGATGACTAATAGCCCTAGCATCAGTGAACCTGAAGGCGTGGGTGGGGTGGGGAAGATAGGGAGGATCAAGGTAGGAGGAGAGGCAGGCTAGAAGTTGGAAGAGAATTTAGCACTACGAATTAGGGCGCCGTTGCTCAGGGATGGCAGGGCCAGTGAATGGCAGAACTCGCAGTGATGTGACTGGGGAGCATCAAGGGCAAAGCTGCAGAAAACATTCAAGAGGGGTCAAGTCTGGCTAGGGTGGTCTTAGAGGAAGAGCTGTAAACAACATCACAGTAGTTGAAGGAGGGTAGAATCAGTTTCTGGACTAATTCACGCCTGACAGGTAGTGGGAGACTAGTGCAGTTTCAATAGAGGGTACCAAGTTTTGGGCACAGTTTTGAAATGATGGCATCCATGTGTGTGGAAAAGGAGAGGTGGCAATCAAGCCAAATCCCTAGATACCTGAAGGAGGGCACTTCATCAAGGATGGTGTTATTTAGGTATGGAAGATCAGCGGGAGGAGAGTTTGGATAGACGCTGTCTAGTGCCAAAAGACATAGAGACAGTTTTCTTGGCATTTAGGGAGAGTTGGTTGGTATTGAACCAGTGTTGGATTTTGTTGAAATCGGGTTTGAAGTTTGGAGGAGACTTCTTTGTGGGTCCGGCTGGAGGTAAAGAGGACCATGTCATCTGCATATATGTGGATTGAGGTAGTGGAGCAAGAGTTAGACAGATCATTTAGAAGGATGGAGAAGAGGATTGGGACAAGAACTTTGAGCCTTGGGGAATGCCGTGGTGATAGGGAGAGGGGACAGGTGTTGTCAGCTATTTTAGTGGATTGGGTTCTATTTGTTAGGTAGGCACTGAACCAGTTTGTGACGGACGCTGCTAACCCAGCCCCTGATAGGCAGGATAATAGGAGGAATGGGATACCGTGTGAAGGCTTTTGCTAGCTCAATGAAAATAGTGGCAGTGATTAGTCCTTTATCCATCCCAGTGAGGATGGAGTCCATCAGTCTTAGTAGGGAGGAGGTGGTAGAGTGGTGTTTTCTGAAACCAGACTGAAATGGGGTGAAGAAGTTAGTTTCAGAGAGAAAGTGGGAGAGTTGGGATAGCACTAGGTGTTCCTGGAGTTTGGCGAGGTGGGGAGGAGGAGATGGGATGGTAGTTAGTTGTGGAGGTAGGATCACCACCTTTTGGAAGGGGTATGACAGTGGCATGCTTCCATTCAGAGGAAAGTAACTGGTGGTGAAAGAAAGATTTGGAGGGCCATGAGGGTGTAGTGATGGTGGGGCAGATAAGAAGAGGAGTTTGTTATCAAGACCATCAGGGATTTGCCTTTGGAAGGGTTCATGGAGTGAAGGGCATCTAGGGTTATGGTGGGGAGATGTGTCTGAAGGAAAGGGTTCCTAAAAGACGTGTGGGGGGATAGATGTCTGGGGAGCGGGTGTGGTTGCAGGAGGAAGGGAATCTAGGAGGGCCAGCGTGCAGGTAGTGAAATAGGAATTAAACTTGGAGGCTACCTTCAGGGGTCAGAGAAGAGTCCCTTGGGTGAGGAGGAAAGGAGAGATGGTGGCTTGCTGTTTGGGGGTAGAAAAGGGAGTTAATGACTTTCCAGAATTTAGAAGGTCTCCCAAGATTTGCATTTAGGTGTTGTTAAAATATTCAGCCTTAGCTAAGCGGATGGCCTTTGTGCACTTGTTGGGAGCATGCAGTAGGTGATATAGTTGCCTGGGAGGAGCATGGATTTGTAGTTTCACCAGGCCTTGTCATGGGCTTGTTGGCAAGCTATCAGCTCAAGGGATATCCAGGGTAGGTGAGACCCACTTGACTCTAGCCCGGCACAGGGGGTCGTGTTTGTCCCAGGCGTGAGGAAGGTGTTCCAAAAGTGAGTAAGGGCTGAATCCATGTTAGAGCAGCTTGAGCTCAGGACCCAGTTAGAGTGAGATAGATCCTCCAGGAGGGGAGAGGTTGAGGGATTTGTATGACCATTGGAATATAAATTTGGGAGGGATTTAACTCTGTGGATGTTGCGGACCAAGTAGATTTGGTGGTGGTCACTAATGGGATCAGGAGGGAGGCCTGAACTGATGGCGCGAGTGTGGGTGGGATGTAAGCACCCAGTCTAGGAGGGAGTGATTACCGGACTTATGGTTAGAGTGTGTGGGTTCCGTAATGGTTTGGCTAAGGTTGAGAGTGGTTATCTCAGTTTGGGTTTTGTTAAAAGTGGGTGCTAGCCAGTTGTGGTTAAAGTCACCCATGACATATAGTTCACCTGACTGTGCAAGAGATGAGAGCTGGCACAGAAGGTCCGTGACTATTGTGGTTGGCGTGCCTGGGCAGCAATAAATACCAGCCTCAAAGATAGGTAATGAGGAGGAGGGGACAGTTTAAATATAAGAATCTTGTAAGCTTTGTGTTCAGCTTTAGTAAGAGAGACAGTGAAGTGTAGGGCTGATCTGATGTAGATAGCCACCCCTCCACCTCTGGAGGGCCAGTCTTGCAGTGTGATGGTGAACCCTAAAATAGCGATGGTATTATCTGGTAGGCTGGGGTTTAGCCAGGTCTCAGATAGGATGATTATGTCAGGGGCATGGTGGGTGGCTAGGGCCTGGAGCTGATCAAGCTTAGGGCTAGGCTACAAATATTTAGATGGAGAAGGCATAAGCCTCTGGGAAGGTAGCCAGAACGAGTGTTGGTGGTGGCCTTGACTGAGGGATTTGGTATGGGGTGGTCAGGGCCTGAGGTTGGGGTTGGTCCGGGGTTAGGTGTATATCCCTGTAGCCAGAAAAAGTAGGGCAATGGTTAGGTGGCAGCTAGAACATGGAGAGACTGGGATTTTGCCATGTGCTGGTTGGAGGTGGCAGTAGGGTGGGCTGAGGGAGGGAGTGGGTACTGGAGTGGGAGAGAGAGGCCAGAAGGCAGCCAAAGGAATAGACCAAGGAGGAGGGGTGTGTGGAAATGGGACCAGGAGATATCTGGGAGGGATGCAGTGGACTTATAGGGGCATTTGTAGGATGAGTCAGAATAGCTGGTGGAGGGTGCTGGGTAGCCACTTAGAAGAGGAGTTAAAATGGGAAGGGACAGTAAGATGGAGGAGATCAGAAGTACAAGGGTTATTGATGGGGACATTTTACCAGATTTGAGGAAGAGGTGCCAAAACATAGTGCCTTGGTAATAGCAGGGTGGTGAGTTTCAAGTATCTTGGTTGCCCTCAGAAAGCGTAGATACCACTTTGGAGTAGTGGTACTGTCATGGACTCTGGTGGACAGGATACAGGTTCAAGACCCTGCTGGGCAGTTGGGATAGGACCTGGCTGAGAGCAGGGATCCAGGTTCTAGGTGTCTTAAAGCGGGCTGGGTTTGAACCAGAAAACAGGGCTGAAATAGTGACTCCTAGTGGTCACTGGGATTAATGGCAGGCTGGGTGTGGGTCAGGTGATAGGGCAGGGGTTAGTGAGTAGGGCTAGCCAGATGGCTGGGCGAGGGTGAGGTGTGGGCAGAGGCAGAGGTGGGAGAGGAGAGAAGTAACCTAATCAGGTAGAGAGGTTACAGGAAGTAGGAGGGATTCAGGTGGGGAGACTGAGGTGGAAGGTGGGAGGGATTCAGGTGAGGAGACTGAGGTGGAAAGGTCAGAGGGTCCCTCTGGTGGCTGGTATAACCTGCAAATGGAGAAGTGGAGACTTAGTAAAAATGGACAACAAGATGTGAGGGTCACTAGACGGTGCCTATAAAGGAAATGCTGAGCCAGGGTGGGTGGGGCAGTCAATGCGCACAGTGTGTCAATGGGCTAACCCCTCACAAGGGTGCTGCAGATAGAGGCATTTTATTACCTCTAGGCACTCATGTGTAGATTTGCTCCATGGAGGGAGCTCTATGGGGCATCCTGCATCGGGGGCCAGAGAAGCAGATCAACAGGCCTATACTGAGAGGAGACAAAGGGAGTAATTACTCTGTAGTGGGAGACCAGTTCACTACACTTCACCTTCATCATGCGTGCTGGATAATTATTCCATTCTAGCAGTCACTGAAGGGGAGAACAAGGCAAACAACAGATACTTATGCGTAAGCTGGCAAAAAAGTCTGATGTCTAAAGATAAGTTAGCAGGTTTGAGATGTATGGGGAGAGTAGAAATTACATATTCCTATTCTTGTCCCAGGCTTGTGGGCAAAATGTCTAAGTTCTCACAGAGGGAAACAGGCTGGGTGTGGATAGTAAGAGCTGTTTTGATCTACAGTGCTCTGTGTTTTAGTTAACAACAAATGACTGAGCCCTTTGAGCTAAAAGTGGCTATTTGTTTACCAAAGACAAATGACTGGGCCAGTCACATGCACCCTGCTGGGTCTTAAGCTATAGGAGCAATATGATCTAGTCCAAATCTACACAACCAGTTTAGATTGGTTCTGACTTGGAGGTGGGTTGAGAATCAAAGACCTGTCCAGGTTGTGATGTAAGAGAGGCAGGGCAGATGATTCTAGTGAAGTGGCTGGCCTGCTAGGGTTCTTTGTGCTACATTCGCTAGTAAAAGTAGGTCTTATCTTGGGATTTAAAAGCCACACCATTGCTGCCCATTCTGCTAGGGACTCAATTGCTCCCAGTTGGAGTAAGTTTAAACTATCTACCCACAGGAACTTGGGTTATTCTTGTGAATTCTGTCTATTTAAATGTTTCTTTTCCATTTCTGTAGTGTACTGAATTTTCTATAGTCTTTAGAGTGAATTATCCTGCAACACATGTAAATATTGTGGAGTATTAAATATTAACTTGATATAGTTCATGCTATCTGTGACTATGTCTTTGAAGATATAGATAACCTGGGGTAATTGGCAAGTTTGTGATCCATTCCTGAAAAGACAGGCTACTAACTTGTCTAGACCAAATTGTTCTCAGCTGGGGCTAAAGGAGTGGTCATTTACCCTTTAGAAAGGCCACTGTACTGTGTAAGCAGTGGCTGTGGGGAGGATTCTGACCTCATGATACCCTGAATAAGAGTCAAGCTAGGTGATGGCCATATGCTGACTTGACCATTCAGGTGTCTGACTGGTCATGAGAACTGGTAGCATAGTGCGGACTGAGTTCTGGGAGGACCAGACTGTGACATGCACATTTTCACATGTCTAATGGCAATGAATTTTGATTTGATAAGTGCCCTCTCCATGCCAACATATCTCAAAGCACATTACAAAGTAATATGATGGATACTGATAATGCTGTAACTGTATGCAGTTCAGTTATCAGTCTCTTGAGGTGGACATGGACAGTTGAATAGCAACCTGTCATTATCTAGAGGGAGGATACTAGCCAAGACACTGAGGGTAATACTTTGGGATCTTTCATTTCTACCTAGTCTTCCACTTGAGAATTGGAGAAAGAATATTTTACTTTATCACCGACCAAACAAGTACCAAAACCCCACTAAATTTCTGTTTTTCCAGTTTATCTCACTGAGTGGACAATTTGGCTTCATGAAGAAACAGTAATATGTTTAAAAATAATCTTCAATAAAATCTATATTTTAACTACTTGCAGTTTTTCTTTTGCCAGTTAGAGTTTTGAGATATGGTCAAACTGGCTAACAGGAACAAAGAAATTAAAATAGAGTGCTGACAAGACGAAATCTAGGTCCCAGTACTGCACTGCAGTGTCAGCATTGGCTATGACTACCGTATAAGCCTAAGTCCCACTGTGGTTCTTGAGTTCTTGGGGAAATGACAATACCATAAACTGAGCCACATCTGCAGTGGTCATAATCAGTTATCACATAAGACAGAAAGTCCCTGTAATTGCATACTGTGGGTCACAAGCAATTGAAGAGAGCTACACTAAAATGTGTTTTTGGTGGAGTGAGGAAAGACACACATTTATCTGTCTTGGCAAACCATTTTGTTAATGATACTCTTCTGTACTACTTTGAAAGTCTTTATGGTGCCCTTTTTGAAGCAAGAAATGTTTTCTAAAATTGTTTGGATGCACACTGGCATTGTGTTTGCCTCACCGTATACTTGCTTTTCTACAATGAGTTCTCAAGGTAAACATAATATATCAAACATATTTTGATGAACTATACAAAACTGTAATAACAAAGATTATTTGGTGCATAAATCTGTTCTGCCTCAAAAGCCAAAACATGTAAGAACAATAATACTGTATAAATACAGCATAATTTCCTAAACAATAAGGCATGGCTGTTGGAGAACATGAGTTCTTCCACATATAAGAACAAAAAGTGATGTGGAGCTGCAGTATGAAAGCTTTAAAGAGCAGCTGATGCCATCAGAAGAACTTTACCAAAGCAGCCCATCTTGTATTTCACATTAGTTCTATATTCCACCTCCACATTATTTATTACTGAGGTCATCTGCATGAAAAAGTATCTTTGCTCCAGAAGAGTTCATCTATTCCTGTTGCTGTCTCCCTACTTGAGGTCATAATGCACTGCTTGTGACATCACAGTTGCTTCCATGGCAACAGACTATGATGTTGCATCAGAGGATTATGACTTGAAGTAGGAGTCAGCTACAGAAGCAGATGAACCCTGAGGATAAAGAACATATTTTCCTGCAAACATTCTTAGTAATAAATACTGGGGAGGAGAAATCTTTAGAATGTACTGTATATGGAATGAAAGCTGAATTGCACATAATTATTATGTTTTCAAAGTTTTTCTAAGGAGTCAGCAGTTCACTAAACCAGATAATGGGGTGCATTACTACAGTATTATTAACCCAATTATCAACAAAGAAATACTCCTTTTAGAATACAGACTTTCAAAAGGTCACCTAAACAGAGAACAGCACCACAAAGGAGCAACGTGGCAATCTGTACCAAAGAGACAAAGTGGCACACAGGGTGGGATCTGCTCCTAGCCCCAAATCAGATAACCATTCTTAAGTGTAGAATTAACCCACTCAGCAATGTAAAGCTGAGTATTTTTCAAAGATATAAAATCCTGTAGGCAGTTGGGCACAACACAATCATCAACATTTTGTGGTTATGCTGACAACTTATTGGGATGCATATTGTACAAGAAGATACAGAGGAGGAAAGGATAGTGTGTTGTTTCAAGAGAAACAGGAGGAGGTAGGAAAGCACTAAGGAGTACAAAGGTGAATAACAAAAGGAGAGAATAGCCCAAGCAGTAACAAAATGGGAAATACATTTTCAGATATGTAAGCACTAAGAGAAAGACCAGAGGGAAGGATGGGATAGTAAGACTAAAAAGGAGGAGGAGGGGACTGTTTGGAGGGTGACCAAGAAAAGCAGATATCCTGAACAAGTACTTTGGTTCAGTGTTCACAGAGTAGGGGATGGGGAGGTGCCACACAACAGAGACAAAAGCAAAGCAGGGAGGGAAGTGCACACTAGTCCATTCCCAGAAGAGAGAATCCTGAAGCAATTTGCAAATCTGAAAGTGGACAAGGTAATGGGGTCTGATGGAGTCCATCTTAGGATATTGAGGAAGCTCAGAGAGGTGTGTCAGCCATGTCAGTTTAGCTAAAAATGAGGGACAGTAACAAAGAGGACTCAATCGTCAATTGAGGTAGATTAACCAAGTCCCAGACTTCCTGAAAGGTGGTGACCAACAATGGACATAACAGATCTTGAAATTTCTTGTTAAATTCTACAGTGAGATCATCAGAGCCTGGGGCTTTGCTACTGGAGATCTGTTGGATGGCAGCTACCACCTCTTGGACAGTTATAGGAGCATCTAAAGACCTTGCTTGGTCCTGCAAAACCTTGGGCAATGAAATCGACTGCAGGAAGCAGGCAATAGCTTCATCTGCCTGCTGACCTGGGGCAAGTTTAGAGAGTATAACTCCTGGTAGTAAGAATGAAAGGCATCATTAACCTCCCTGGAGCAGTAGAAAGGAGACTCCTTCTCGGATACCCAGTATCTTGGATTCTTCAGCCACTATGCCAGCAGGCTGCTGCTTCTTCCTCCCAAAATGCATGAGCATTCAGCATAAGGAAAATTCAGCTTGTTGCAATTCAAGACATTCAGGTGGTACTGAATGTTTCTCATGGAGTGCAAAATCTCTGGGAAATGATCCCCATTTTATGCTGCTGTTACAACTCAGTCAACTGCTTTTCTAAGGTCTGAAAGTCCATAAGTTTCTCCTCTATTTTGTGGATGAGCAATGACCCACACTCTGACAAATGCTTTCAAAGGCTCCCAAGACCAACGGGCAGCCATCTCACCTAACGAGTTAAGTTCCAAATGGTCAGAAGCTCTTGCCACAACCACAGCACAAAATCAGCATCATTACACAGGCTGACATTAAATCTCCATTTCTTAATTGGATGATCTAAAGTTCCAGGGTCAAAATTATAAGTCACTGGGAATGCTCGAATATAAGAATGGCCTCTGTTGTGGAGCTGATGGTGGTCTGAGCAACAAAAACAGAGGCAAGAACCATATCAATCCTACTATAGGACTGATGCGGGATGAGTAAAAAGTATTGTCATGACCAGAGGGTGCTCTAACCACCACATGTCATGTAACCTATCCTCCTACATCATACGCTTAAGAGCACTGCTACCTGCAGAAGAAAAATAATCTGGGGACCCACTCTTGTTACATATGGTGTCTAAAACCTGATTCATGTCTCCACCTAGCATGATGGAGGCAGGCCCCAGGTTGAGCAGGACCTGAGAGACACTATGGAAGAAGTGAGGGTCATCAGTATTTGGGCCATAGAGAAAGCCTAAGATCAGCAGCTTCCCATCTAATCAACCCTTAACTAGCAACCAACAAGCCTCTTTATCCTTCTGAACTTAATTCACCATCCAGTTGACAGCCTTGGACATAAAATGTCCACTTCCGCTTTTGATGAAAAGATGCGTCATAAACTGGGCCTCCCACAGCCTTTTCAGCTTATCCACTTCTTTTCTTTACAAGGTGGTCTCTTGCCAGAATATTATTTGCCCTCCCAAACACTTCAAATAAATAATGACATGCCTCATCTTTATAGGGCTATTAAGCCCCAAATATTCCATGTAATTACTTTATAAGCAATCAGTAAGCACTAACAGAGTACAGCCCCACAGTCGTCTCAACCCCAGCAGATAAATTGATGCCATAGGTGTTTTTCTTGCCATTACAGAACATGTAAAAGGATAAATAATAACAAGGCTAACAAGTAGCAATAAATATAACAGCTAGCACAATAAACTATACACAACACTCACAAGAAAAATCTTCCCAGAGTAGTCAGAAGATTCCATGGTTGCCACTAAGCATTCTTCGAAATGGTAGATATGAAAAGGAATCCCTCCCTCTGCACTAAACAATGTGACACATAAAAGACAACAGTAGCCTCCGTCAGAAAATAACTCCCCATTCATAAAAACCCTATAAAAGAAAGATTCACAACTGCTTAACATGAGGTGGTACGCAGAACAAAAGAAACATCCTTCAGTTAACTAAGTGTATTATGCAGCAGGGAGTTAGGGTAAACCACTAGACTCCTTCACAATAAAACCAGCAAGGGCCAGCCAAGGGTCTACTGCCCTATGCCATAATAGAAGAAATTAGGCTCAACCCAAAGGATATAAACCTCAAAAGGGCAATAGTCCCCTTAAGGGCTACACACATGGCCACCATAAAAAAGAGACAACTAATAGGACACCTTAAAACCCAATAAAGGGAGGGCACCATTTGAAACCAGGGAGATAATGATTTTACTTAGCAGCAGAAGGGGAACAAAGGTGCAATCATCACTCCATACAACTACCCTACTGCCTACAAATGGTCCAACCAGAGGAACTTTGAAAAAGAAAAAGACAACCCCAACCTCCCCCCACCACCACCACAGAAGAACCCAGAGCAATGTCAGGCAACAGCTAGCAATAAAATGAAACTCCTGATAATTAAGTAAACACCAGGATATTACTCTAGGATGTGGGAGAGTCTAAACTCACCTCCCATCCATAGCATAATCCCAGATGTGGTCCTGTAAAATCAGGACCCCATAAGATTTAGTACAGAGTAAATGGAATACTGCCAACAATCAGAAAGAACAATTCACCAGTTTAAAGGATACAGTCAAGTGGCAGCAGCTGAGGTGTCCATGTCTTCTGTACTCTGGAAATCCAGATGTAGATCAGGTCCTTCATTTAAAGCAATAAAACCCTCACAGGGACAGTTTCTGTATAACAGGATGGAGATCTCCAAGAGATTGGCGAGTTGAGCTTCATTGACAGCTCACTCAGAGGGCCGGCCAGAGGAGAGGAAGGCTGAAATGGGTCTGCCACTGTAATTTAGGGATGGGGTGGGAGGTTGTGGTGGGGACACCTGGCTGCTGAGGAGGCCAAGTGGGGGGGCATTGGATCACCAGGGATTTATTGAAACTGGGGATCAGGAGGAGGTTTAATTACAAAACCCACTAGACCACCAGAGATTTTTTTTTTAACAGGAGAAGGAGATATGGAGGTATGCGGTGGGGGTTACTGTACATTTCCGTGGTGGGTGAGTTACTGCTGGGTGGAGGGGAGGGACCACTAGCCATTATGGATAATTATTTACATATGGGACAGGTGGAGGGAGGGAGGACACTAGCCACCAGGGATTTTTCTATACATTTTTTTTTAGTTGTTTAACCAGGGTAGCACACTAAGCTGAAAGCTTTTTTACAGGTGCAACCTAGGAGCACAGGGAAGTTAAGTGACTTGCTCAGGGTCACACAGTATGCAAGTGGAAGCTGTGGGATTCAAACCCAGGTCTAGTCTGCTGGATGTCACCAGATTTGCAGCTCAGAACCTTAAACAACTGCACTATACTGCCTCCTTATACATGTGGACAGGTGGGGGATGGACCACTAGCCACCAGGGATTTAGTTATCCCCATGAAAGGTGAAATTTTGCCCATGGATGGAAGGCAAAATTTCACCATGAAAAATGAAATTTCTGCCTCAGAAGGTGAAATTTAAGCCCTGCCTTCTTCGAGGAAATATCACGAAGTGCTCATAATCCATGTTGATTACTTAACGACACTCCGTGGGTGAAAATTAAAATTCACTGCATCACTAATCAGAGGTATACTAAGTCTAATTCTGCAATTTAGTAAATTTGATTGGATACCCCTCAATTGCCAATTTTTTTTCTTATTAAGTATACTTTTATTATAACATTAAGCTGTAATACAGGCTTTTATATCGGACACAATACATTTCTAGACCATAATGAAATGTAGCCCATATTAATTCCTGTACATTTAAATGTAAAAATACATATAAACATAGAACATACAAAAAGGCTACTCATATTGCAGGGGCCTTACTTACTACTGACCCTGCCCCTTCCATGGTTTCCACTCCTCTCTATCCACCTTCCCAGGACCCATGATTTCCCTTTATGCCAGTCCCAGGCCCTCTTAAATCTGCCCACTGTCTTCTCTGAGACCACTTCCTCCAGCAACGTTCAGTTGGCCACCACCCTCTCAGTAAAGAAATGCTTTCTAGCGTCCTGTCATCAAGGCACAGGTCAGGAAGCATAGGATGACCAGGAGCAGTTGTAAAATTTGCAGGGAATGTTTTCTTTTCTTAACAGCAAAACAAAAAAAACTATGTTCAGTATAACTATTTACAAAGGCATAATAAACAGGAAAAACAATGTCCTTCTGAGTGTTTCTTCTCAATTTTAATCTCAATCTCTTTCTTTCTCTTTGCAAAACACTGCAGCTCTTTTTATAAGTGTGTGTAGGAGCTCATTAAGAAAACAGCATGCTTCTCACACAGTGTTCTTGTCAGTTTCAGCAGGTGCAGCAAAAAGAACATTGTGACCCAGAACTGGCGCCTTGTTTACATCTTCAGCAAAAGGCTTAAAATTGCATCTCAGGTTAACCCCTTAAGTTCCAAATAGCTTTGCAATCATTTCAACAGTATAACTATATACAGTTTTAAACAAAGGGATCCCAGTATCAATTACATTTCCACAAAATGATTCACATACAGTATATTTCTGTATCTACAGATATGCAAGGGGAAGAAAAGACAGAACAACAAGTGAGGGTAGAGAGACAGTGAGAGGCAGAGAACTGCCAGACTGTTAGGGTCATTAAGTACTAAGTCTCATGAGAAAATTTGGTTGTGCAATCAGACAGAAAAGAGACAGAAAAGGAGAATGGAACAGATCCTTGCATTTAAACTCTTTCTCCATAACAACTGGGACAAGGCTGTATTCAACCCCATCACACATCCCTCCTAAACTCCCCACCCCACCAGCCTTAAAGTGTTCCCCTTGTGACTTGGCTGTCTCTTAGCTTGAAGAGACCTTCCCTATCCACTGTATTTATCCCTTCAGGTATTTGAAGGTCTCTATCATGTCTCCTCTCTCCTCTCCACCAGGGAGTACATTCTCAGAGCTTCCAGCTTCTTTTCTATCAACTTCTCCTGCTGACCCTAATCATCTTGTTGCACTCCACTGGATTTTCTCCAGCAGGTTCATGTCCTTCCTAAGGTATGCACATTAGTATTTTACTCCATACTCTAGATGCGGTCTCACCAGTAACCTGTGCAGGGGCAGTATACCTTCCTTCTACCTACTACTGATTGTCCTGGCTATACACCCCAACATCCTATTTGCATTTGCTACTGCCATTTTGCACTGTGAAGAGTGCTTCAGGTCATTAGTTATCATCACTCCCATATCATTTTCCTCCTCCATTGCTGCTATCTGCACCCCCTCCCAGAAGTAGTTGGCCCTGGCTTCCTGGCTGCAATTTGCATAATTGCACTTCTTGGCTTTGGAGCCAAGTTGCTAGATCTCTGACAATATTTCAAGCTTTCTCAGGTCTTTCTCCAGGTCCTGTATCACTTCCACTCTGTCCACCTCCCACAGAGTTTGGTGTTGTCCACAAACAGGCACATTTTGCCCTTAAGGCACTCCCCAGTGTCATTGATGAAGACCTTGAACAACACTGGTCTCAGCACCAAGCCCTGCAGACCCTACTGGTGACTTCCCTGGTGCTGGATAACTCTCCACCACCACCACCACCTCTGGGCCCTGCCCTTCAACCAGTTTTCAACCCACTTGGTCATTTCTCCCCAATCCCAAGCTCTAACAGTTTTCTAATCAACCTCTTGTGAGCACTGAGTTGAAGGCCATGGTAAAGCCCAGGTAAAGAATGTCCACCTCATGACCCTCTGCACTGCCCTGGTGACCCAGTCAAGGAAGTCCATTAGGTTCATTTGGCATGACCTGCCTCCCACAAATCCATGCTGCCTCTCATCCTGGAGACCATTCTCTTCCATGTACTTTACCAGCCACTCCTTAAGAATTGTCTCCAAAGGCCAGCCCAGTGGTGTGGAGGGCTTAGGCATCGATACCTTAACTCTTACTATGCTGGTAACCCATGTTCATGTACGATTGGGTGTTGGGGGCTGGCTGGGGTGGGAGAGTATTGAGTGTCTGGAGGACTGTTCTCCTCTCCTGGAGAGGGTGGGGAACAGAACATGGTGATTGCCTGACACCTAGTGGAGCCTAGATGTTGCACGACTGGCCCTGTACAGTTGGGTACAGAGGCGAACAGCTGGTGGGTGTAAAACATGTGGACGCCGCATATACACCCATTGTCGGCATTGCACTCACTGCCACTGACAGGCAAAACAGTGAAAATAGTGGCCCTGGTTGAAGCAGTTTGATGGCCATCCATTGGGAACACACCACCTCCAGAGGGCATCACCGCCAATACTGAATCCAGTTCTGGTGCAGAGATTGGGGCTCTGCCACATGGGGGTAAGCTTATGGGGTTGAGCGATGAAGGCCCAAAGTATGTGGAGGATGGTGTGGGATGAACGGTAGCTGGGAGCCAGAGGGAGAAAATCACCAAAAAAAAGAATGGTCTTCATGAGTTTGCACACAACTGAGGTAAGACTGACAGACCAGTAGTTCCCTGGGTCATTCCTGGGTCTGGTCTTGTGGAGTGGTACCACATGTGATATTCTGCCATCCTGCAGAACCATGTTCAACTCCAGGAACTGTTGAAGAGACTCAACAGTGACCCTGCAAGCCTCTGCCAGCTCTCTTAGCACTCTTGGGTGTATGCTGTTTGGTTCTGGAGACTTTTCGCCTTTAGTGTCAGTAGCCCTCCCTCACTCTATCCTTTTCTATCACTACATCAGTGCTCCATCCCCTCTCTTCCCTTCTCCCTGCAGATGTCACTGGCCCATCTTTTCCCTAGTGAAGACAGAGCAGAAATAGTTGTTCAATACCTCCACCTTGTTCTGTTCTTCCTCCATAAGAACATAAGAATTTGCCATCAGAAGGGGACCTCTTGATCCATCTAATCTGCTCGAGTACCAACCCCTTCTCTTAGAATATTTCATTTTCCTCCACCCATTTATCCCTTTCCTAAGACTAACTATCTTCTTCCTTCTTGACCTTTTCTCACTTGTGTATTTTTGCGTAATGCCCTGTACTTTAGGGAAAGGACTGGTTCCAGAATCTGTCTCCAGTGTCAGTGCAACATGCACTGATAGTGTAACTGGTCACTGGCAAATTGTAGTTTACTAAACCATTTCTAGCATTTACACTTTCTTTACCTGTAAGACTTCAGTGCACTACTTTGTGTGCATTTTTATTTGCAACCATTCTCTGCAGCAGAACCAGTCTATTTCCTTTTATGCATCCTTGCTTTTGTGTGATTGGTCTGCACAGCACCTTTTAGGCATTTGGAAGAGACAGTTACCATGTTGCTTAATAAAATAGCAATGGCAACATTACTATTTAATTTGAAGAATGCTCTGCAATGTTTCTGGGCTACTATTATAGCTGTATACTGGAACAAAACCAGTATTTGTAAGCCCAGCATACAGACTCAGGATTGTGGTAGTACTAGAAATTAATTGGTATACTTAAGTACTATCCAGTTGACTTGAGATCACTAGGTTAGTTCTCCTATACCAGTGCCCTATTTTTTTATTTATTTTACTTAGTGTACTTTATGGCGCTCGGTACACTCACCCCCATTGGCTTACCCTGGACCCGACCACCATTGTTGCACCAGGACCACTCTTTCCCATGTTCCTCCCTGGCTTACCCCGGGTGGGGCCTCCAGGGCCTTCCTTTACTCCCCATCAGATGCCACACTCAGTGTCCAGGGAGTCATCCCCAAGTTGTCTGTATGGTGGCAGTGGTCTGAGGTGGGCAGCATCCAGCTAGTCTGGCAACTTGTTTTTTCTGGGAATGATTATGGGAGGTGTGGCATACAGTGATGCTGTGTGGTGAGAATGTCATGCATCCAGCATGGCTCCCATCCACTACCTGGCCACCGTGGTATTGCATCCTGTGGTCAAGAACATCAAAATACCTGCTGTTGAAAACACTCAAAACACACAACTCCTTTCAGGATTCCAAAGCTTTATTGCAAAATCAAAACAAGAGAATGTGCACAGATGTATGCACTGGCCACAGTGCCCCAGCTCAGGTCAGAAACCCTTCATCGGGGGCATCTTGTCACCCAGGAGTGCTGTAATGGAACACTACTCCCACCTGGAGCTGAAGGCATGCATGGCCACTCAAACCACCTATCACCAGCTCACCTCTAGCAATTTCAAAACTAAAGAGCGGCTTCTTGAGAAGGCAGAGATGGAGCCACAATATAAGTTATGAAGCACAACAACAAGCAGTTGGCCTGCCTAGTAAACCACATGAAGGGGACCGAAATGGGACCCAGTTTACAAAATACTTTATTGACTGAAGCTAAAAATAACAGACCAGCAGCACCCCATAACATCATGACCAATGTTTCATGTCACTCTGATGCTTTTTCAAGGTGTGGTTAGCCAAATGATGCAAATTCTGATTGACCCATCGGCACGCCTGACTTTGGTAAGCATTGGCTTGTCTTTGACAGAGCCACTTGCACAATTTGGGACCAACACATTAGAGCATTAGTTTCATTGTGGGCCATAAATCTTAGACACTACACATACAGCATTTTACAAACTCTTAAAGATTTTGAAGTACAAAAGAAGACATTTTGGTTACCATTGATATTAATAGAGTATATACTAATATACTGCATGGAGATGGTTTGGAAGCACACAGACTGATGTTATTCGAGAATTCAGGGTATACTAGAGCTTTTATTGAATGTTTGCTTGTCTCAGCTGAAAAAGTTACTTGCCATCTTTTATTTTTATTGGTACATTTTATTTGCAAACCAAATGGACAGGCATGGGGCCTCTTTTGGTCAAAACTATGCTAATTTGTTTTTGAGCATCTGGGAAATACACTTTATGAAGTCAAAGAGAATCTTTTAAGGTGAATTTGAGATTGTACCGACACTTTATTGATGATATTATTTTGATTTGATGGGGCCCACATTGGATCTTCAGCATTTGTTCAATACCTTGAATCTACTAACCTGAATCTAAAGTTTATGATGTGTACTATTTCTGAGAAAATTCCTTTTTGGACTTAATAATTATCAAAAATGAAACTGGTGGGTTTGATACAGAATTGTATAGGAAAGACACATCAAGAAATGTTCTATTTAGCTTTTGATAGTTGTCAACCCAGACATTTGATTACAAATATACCAAAGGGCAAGTTTGTGTGAACTAAGAGAAATATCAGCTCAGAAGAAAGCTACAAAAAAGAAGCTGAGGCCTTAGCTTCCAGGTTTTATCAGAGGGGTTACAATAATTTTTGTGTGAAGAGAGCCAAAATGTAGTAAATCAAATAGAATGGGGTGATTTGCTGGAACAAAATGTACAGAGAAAGGGTAACAATTATGTTTTGAATTTTGTTACAGAATTCAACCCCAATGTCATAAAGTTTGTGAGATACTTCTTAAAACTAGGATATACTTAATTTGGAGCCCAAGCTAGAAAAGCATGTGAAGCAACCTAACAGATGGTATACAAAAAGGCAAGAATATTGGAGATATTGTGACCAGAAGCTTTTACACCAAGAAAGAAACTGTACCAAGGCCAAAACTACTATGTGGAACTTTCTGGTGTGGTAACTGTTCTTTCTACATTCATTTCAATACAGGTGACATTTTTAAACATCCTGTTTCACAGAGAGGCTTTGAAATTAAGGACTTTATCAGTTGCTCAACAACAAATGTGATATATGTGGCTACCTGCATTCAGTGCAATGATTTTAATTTGGAAAGATAAAAGACCATTTAAAACAGAGTTGCAGAGCATTTAAATTCAATACAAATATAAGACAAAACCAATGATCTAGCAACACATGTACTGCACAAAGTGAAAAATTATTCTTTTAAATTTCAGGTCTTAGACAGAGTTTCACTCAGTATCCATGGGGTCAGTTTGGACAACTAAATCTTGATGCGTGAGAGCAAATGGTAATATCTTTTGAGAGCACATGGACAGAAAAGACTAAATGCAATGTTTAGTTTGAAACCTTTTGAAAAAATCCTAATCCTTTTTGATAAGATAATTTGTATTCTCAGTAGTCGCTTTTATTTCCATTTTAAATGAAATGGTCGTTACATTATAGATTCTGATTAGGTGTAGATAGTATTCTGACATTTTTTTTTAACTTATTTATTGGTTTTTCTTAGACATATATGACATACAATGACATACACACATATATACCAGAGAGCTTACGGTCCCCAGCCCCAAACTGGCTGTGTGGATACTATGTACATCTAAAACTATGTACATACACAGCTACATTAAGATTTCTATGCCTTTGATAGGCCGTCTGACCAATGTCTAACCTCCAGAATAGGTAGGCATTAAATTATCTCAAATATATAGAACTTGATAGATCGTGCCCACCACCAAATATATCCAGTTGTGCTAACCCCTCATACTCAGGTCAGACTAACAGCCATAGCTCGTCCTAGAAAGGAGCGAGTGTCCCCCACTCCTTCCTAATTCGAAAACTTTGTGTCCCTACCTTATATAAAACCAGTAGTACAATTCAACTTATTAGCAGGTTATTCTGGCATATTATAATTAGAAATCTTTTTAGTCTGTTCATTCTATTTAGATAGTTTTTATACCTTCTGACTTGTTTTTACACTATATGGTGATATATTTATTCTATTTCTATTTTTATTGTGTACTACTGATATACAGATGCACTTAGCACTTTAACAAAATGTCCTTCCTTTTCCTTCCCTCATTACCCCACCCTCCCTCCTTTTCTCCCCTTCCCTCTTCCTTCATCTATTTCTTTCTTTTGGTTTTTGTAGCTTTCACTTTAAGAAGGTGCACTATAAAAGGATGTGTCATTTGCGAACAACACCTTGGAAAGAGTCAGAATGATGCAAAACATTGGTCATGTGGTTATGGTGCTGCTGGTCTGTTATTTTTAACTTTAGTCAATAAAGTATTTTGTAAACTGGGTCCAGCTTGCAGCCCCTTTCATGCGGTTTGCGGAGCAGTCTGACTGCTTGTTGCTGTGCTCGCCTTCTAGTAGCCCTGGTTCATTACTGAATCTGGGTCACCAGTGTCTAAGTGGTAGTGATATAGCTGTGTCAGTGGGCTGGTTAATACTGATTTATTAAGATACCTCAATAATTACAATGCTAGCCATGGCCAGCCATAAGAATAACCAACCATAGCCAGCCATTGTTTTTAGTCTCTGCAATTGAACTGGATGATTCATGTCAGGCCATGGCTAACTATAACCAGAGATATCATCACATATATCTGTGTCTATCACTGTATGCTATATTAGTCAGAGCATCCAACCACACACAGAGGCCAGTGGGGCACAGGACCCAAGGCAGCATGGGTTCACAGCGGAAGGTCATGTCAGACAATTCTAATAGATTTCTTTGACTGGGTGACCAAAGTAGTAGGCCAGGGAGGGGCTGTGGACATGGCCTACCTAGACTTTAGCAAGGCATTTGACATAGTCCCACACAAAGATTAATAGTCAAATTAACCAGCCTGAGAGTGGGTCCCAGGGTGGTAGCCTGGGTAAAACATTGGCTGGACAACAGGACACAGAAGGTAATTGTAAATGGAGTCCACTCTGAAGAAAGATGGGTTACTAGTGGGGTACCACAGGGTTCAGTACTGGGTCCAGTGCTTTTTAATGTCTTTATAAGTGACATTGCAGAGGGACTGGAAAGAAAAGTAAGCCTCTTTGCAGATGACACAAAGATCTGCAACAGGGTTGACACACAAGGAGGCATGGAAAGGATGAGAAGGACTTGGCAAGGTTGGAGGAATGGTCAGAAGTAGCAGCTAGGATTCAATGCAAAGAAGTGCAAAATAATGCACCTGGGAAACAAGAACCCAGGGAAGATTACACAATGGGGATAGTACAACAACAAAAAGGAAAGGGACCTGGGGTAATCATATCAGATGACCTTAAGGTTAGCAAGCAATGTGAAAGGCAGTAGGGAGGGCTGGGGGTATACTGGGATGCATAGGAGAGGCACCACCAGCAGAAAACAGGAAGTTGTTATCCCTCTGTACAGACAGTTGGTGAGACCCCATCTGGAGTACTGTGTCCAGTTCTGAGATCCCATCTCTGCAAGGACATAGACAGGATAGAGGCAGTCCAGAGGAGGGCAACTAAATGGTGCAGGGTCTGCAAAGGAAGCCTTATGAGGAGAGACTAAAGGAGCTTAATATGTATACCCTTGAGGAAAGAAGGAGAAAGGGACATGATAGAAACTTTTAAGTACCTCAGTGGAATCAACAAAGTCCAAGATGATAGGATCTTTCAGAAAAGAGACGGCAAGAACAAGGGACACAATTTAAAGATAGAGGGGTGTTCAGGGTCAATGTGAGAAATATTTTTTCACAGAGAGGTAGTGATGCATGGAACAGCCTTCCTGAGGAGGTTGTAGGGTCTAAAACTGTGGGAGAATTCAAGAATGCATGGGACAGACATAAGGCAATTATTGTGGGGTAGGAAGAAATAGGCTGTTGGTTAACTAGGATCTGCGGCCTATCCTGTAGGTAGGAAATGAGCAGACTAGATGGGCCAAGCGGTCCTTATCTGCCGTCAAAGTCTATGTTTCTGTGTTTCTATATTGTGTTCATAATGTTTATTAAACCAAAAGGTCTAGATGGCCTCCCTTGAGCATTTCAGTTTTACTGAGGACATTATTTCCAATGACTTTCTGCAGATCTTAAACTGAGCAGAGTTACATCTCCTTTGTCACTTTTCTTTATTGAACACTAGAGAACCTCCACTTCTTAGTTATGACAATATTTGTCAAAACCCCTCCTAACATTTTCAGTCTTCAGGATCGACAGGAAAATAGGAGGGGTGAATTTGAATATGAGGGCAGATATATGGTTGACTGAAGATGTACCAGTCAAGGAGAAGAAGAAGGAGAAGGAATAGGAAAAGGAATAAATTCACTGTGATTTTAAGTGATGGAAGGAAAGGAAAATAAAAACAGAATAGAGGTCGTATATCAGGTACCAGACCAATAGATGGAAATGGATGAAGCCCTGGAGCTGGGGATCAGGAAATTAGCAGGCATGGGAGGAATAGTGTTATTGGGTGACTTCAACATGCCCGTCATAAATTGGTGGACCCAGGTAGCTAGCAGCTGAACGGGCAAGAATCTATGAATGTCACACAGGACTGCTTCTTTACACAGTGGGTGAGTGAGGCCACAAGGTGGAGGCTGTACTTGACCTGGTATTATCCAGTCAGGACATATATTGGGATGATAACGTGGAGGCCCTGGCTGATCAGAGTCACCACTGCATTGTGGGATTCAGTATGAAACTGGGGTCACAATAGTGACCACTATCAAAAGGATTTTTGATAAAAATTGATTTCAGAATGGAAGAGAAGCACGGCACCTAGCTTCACCTGAGCTCTTTTCTTCTAGGTTGCTTGAAGGGACAAAGCAAGGAACCTTACCAGAGCAAGGATAAGGATTAAGGCTGCTTTGGCTAGGCAGATTTACTGTGTGTTGTTATTTTTATTTGTACTCACAGGGATTGTTACGTTTGTTGCAAACATTTTATTGCTTTATTTTTCTCTGATTTAAATTGTTGCTGGGTATACCTTCTGCTGCTTTATTACAAGGTGTGCCTACAGGTGTGTGTTTACAGATTACTGCTGTAATCTTCTGATTCAAATTGTCTTTTGTAAGGTATATCCTCTGTTACTGCTTTATTTTCTCTGTAGCAAAGTGTTTCTTACAGGGTATATCTTCGTGAAATTATTACAGGTGGTACTTTACAGGTTTTACAGTTTTATCTGTCATTAGGATAAGCTTTCAGGGCTACTGCATCTGTGGAGGCTGAGTGTTTCTGCTCTTACCTTGCTTCTTTCATCCGTGGTTCTTCTTTTCCGGCAGGAAGGGCCCAGCCACCCACCCCCATCCCCATCCCCAACCACCCCACACTACACTCCATTTATAGGGTAGCACAGTCGCATTTCCTGTAGCAAAGAAGGAAGGACAGATCAGAGGGGTATCCACACAGTGACCTCATTTACAGGGACACTAGTAATTTAACTTGTTATAACAAGTTATACAAAAACAAACAATCAAAACACAAAATCAAACTTTTGCTTTCATTTTCCTCTTCTAATTACTCTGATCAGGTTATAAACCCAGCAACCTATCTGGAATGGATATCATTAACTGTAGGTACTGTGTAACACTTTTCAGAAGGGCGGTTTTATAGGATTTAGAACACTGTCCCACATGCTGTGCCACTGAGATCAAAGGGCTCAGCTCAGGCATGGGCAGGGACTGCACACCTCAAATTGCATATTCAAGAGGAAATATATTAGAAGAACTGCCTCCATTTCCACAACATCCAACAGAAGCACCTTGACCACAAAGGGTAGTTGGTCCAGGAGGTTGGCAGGTGGTCAGGAGGGCAAATAGGGTGCTCCATCACTCAGTGCTCTCCAACATATCACCTCCACAAACCATATAAAACTACAAACAGGTATCTGTCTCTATCTCTGAAATCAAACAAAGGGGCAGAGGACACTGCAGAGCAGGACACTGCAGCACAGATGCTAGCACAACAAAACTCACCCAAAACAGGAACCAAAACATAAAAAGCAAAAGGAAATCCAAAAATATCTAATCATAGGAGACTCCATGATTCGGGAGTTGATACATATCTCCAGCCAGGGTAATGGTTACAGTCTCCCAGGTACATCAGCCTGAGAGAGACTGACCGCATTGTTAAAATTGTTCTGGAAGCAGAAGAAAATATTGACATCCTGGCACACATAGTAACTAACATCTGGCCAGCCGGGTCAGTTGTGGAGACCAAGGAACACCTGACCAGGCTGGGAGACAAACTATCATCCATTTCATCTGGCATCCCTCTCTGAGATTCTGCCAGTTTGGGAGAGGAGGATGATGGACGGAATGTCAGAGAAGGGGAGATAGGGAGCTAAACATGTGGCTCAAAGGCTGGTGCCAGGAAAAAGGACACAAATTTGTAGGGAACTGACAACAGTTTTGGGAGCGAAAGTTCTTTAATTTGATGGATTGCATCTGACTAAGGAGGGAGTCAGTGCATTGTGGCAGAAGTTTGACATCTTTGAAGAATATTTAAACTAGCAAATGAGAGGGTGCAGCACCCCATACTGTCGAAATGGGAAGAACACCCCACCCCCTCAGCTAGTGGTCAAACAGGAGTTCAGCATGTTTGTAGTTTATTTGCATCACTAGGTAAAGAAAAAGGTCCAGCTCCAATAAGATGCACAGGAGAAATGCCAGACCTCACTCAATAAATAACACACTGAAATCTGACCAATGGAAAATCATGTATACAAATGCTCTAGTCTTGGAAACAAGATCCCAGAACAACAGGCAATGATGACAGAGGCTAAACTGACATAGTAGCCATTAGCGAGACATGGTTTACCAGTAACCACACTTGGGAGACTTCAGTAACTGGCTATGTACTGTTCAGAAGAGACCGAGGTGCAAAAGGTGGGGTGGAGTGGCCTTTATGTCAATGAAAATATCAAAGCTACAGAAATTCAGAATACATGAGGAGCCAGAAGAACTGTGGGGTCATCCTGGAAACAGGAAATGAGACAGCCATACAACTATGTGTTGTGTACAGACCTCCAGACCAGGGGAGGACATAGACATGTTACTGTTAGAAGATATACAAAACATGACAGCTAAAGGAGAGGTTCTGATAATGGGAGACTTCAACATGCCAGATACAGATTGGCCAATACCAGCAGGGACATCTGCCTGAACTAGACACATTGTGGATTCCCTGCAGGGAAGGGCCTTGGACAACTGGTACAACAACCCACAAGAGACAGGGCAATCCTAGATCTAGCACGGACTAACAGGGAAAGGATCTCAGATCTCCAAGTAGAAGGTCACCTGGGTGCCAATGACCATCACATGGTATGGTTCAATTTGGCCACTAGAATAAAATCATCCCATTCCAAGGCAAACATATGGGACTTCAGAGGAGCTGACTTTGATAAGATGGCCAACAGAGTTAAGCTAGCCCTGGCAAAAAGAAATACAGGTGAGGGGGTACAGGCAAAGTGGGCAAGCATTAAAGATGCAATACTTGAAGCAACATCCCATTGTGTTAGTGAGAAAAGGAAGTGCAAAAGAAGAAGGAAACCACTTTGGTTCTCAAACACAGTAGCAGAAAAGGTCAGAGCCAAAAGGCTGGCCTTTAGGAAATATAAGGGAACACAGCAGGATGAAGATAGGAGTTCATACCAAACTTCCTAAGGGAAGCAGGGAAGGTAGTAAGGCATGCAAAGGCCCAAACTGAAGAAACACTACACTAACAGTAAAAGAAGGTGACAAGATTTCTTATAGATACATTAGTGAAAAGGAGAAAGTCCAGAGGGGGTATTTGCTAAGATCAAGGGGATAAGGGTGTGTGTGAGGAGGAGGACCATGTAAAAGCATCTTTCCTAAATAGATACTTCTGCTCAGTATTTACTGAAGAGAAGGTAGGGCAGGCTGACAGCTCAGCACCATGGACACAGGGGAGGGAGATGTGCACTAGTCCCTTCACAAAGAAAGGGTCCTACAAGAGCTCAATAAGTTCAGGGTGGAAAGGAAATGGGACCTGAAGGCATACATCCCAAGGTACTAAATGAGCTAAGGATGGAACTAGCAGAGCCATTATCAAAACTGTTTAGTGAGTCTCTGAGCACAGAGGTCCCAGAAGACTGGATAAGGGCTCATGTGATCCCGCCTCCACAACAGTGGTAGCAGGAGGAGGCAGGAACTACAGACTGTCAGCCTTACCTCAGTAGTGGCAAGATTATGGAGACACTACTTAAGGAAAGGATAGTGCTGCACATGGAATACTATAGGAGCACAGGATTCAAGACAGCATGGGTTTACAAAAGGAAGGTCCTGTCAAACTAATCTCATATATTTCTTTGACTGGGTAACCAGAGTGGTGGACCAACGGGAGCAGTTGATGTTGCTCTACCTTTGACTTCCGCAAAGCTTTCGATACTGTTCCACATAGAAGATTGATTAATAAGCTTGGTAGGTTCGGGTGGGTCAGACGTTGGTCAACTGGGTGGCAAACTGGTTGACAGGCAGAAAACAGAGAGTGGTGGTAAATGGTATACAGTCAGAAGAGATGCAAATCATAAGTGGGCACCTCAGGATCAGTCTGGGCCAGTCCTCTTAATATCTTCTATCAGTGACATTGCAGATGGACTGAGGGTAAAGTTCATCTGTTTGCAGATGACACCAAGATCTGCAACAGAGTAGATGATCCAGATGGGGTGGGCAGAATGAGAAAGATTTGGATAAACTAGCACAATGGTCAGAAGAGTGGCAACTGGGGTTTAACTTGAAAGAAGTGCAAGATCATGCACATAGGGAAGAGAAACCCTGAAGCCACCTATAGGCTGGGAGGGGAGTTTCTGGCAGTCACAAGGAAGAAAGAGACTTGGACGTCATCATCACCGATGACCTGAAATCATCCAAGCAGACCACTAAAGCAGTAGGTAAGGCTAGGGGATGTTGGGTGTATTAGTAGGGTATCACAAGTCAGAAGAGGGAGGTAATAATCCTCTTTACAAGACACTGGTTAGGCCTCATCTGGAGTACTTGTGCAGTACTGAGGCCACATCTTCGCAAGGACATTAAACAAATTGAGGCAGTCCAGAGAAGGGGCAACCAAAATGTGCAGGGACTGCATCAGAAAACATATGACGACAAATTAACAGAGCTCAACATGTATACCCTAGAACAAATGAGGGAGAGGTGATATGACTTGAAATATCTAAATGCCTTAGGGCATTAACAAGGTGAAAGAGTCTAACATGTTTCAATATAAGAAAATAGCAGGACAAGAGGACACAGCATGAGATTAGAGAGAGACGGATTAAGGTAATGAGGAAGCTCTTTTTCACAGAAAGGGTGGTGGATGCATGGAACGGCCTACCTCAGGTAGTGGTGATATGAATACAGTGCAGGGCTTCTAACAGGCATGGGATAGGCATGAGGGAGCAATACCAATGAGTATGAATAGATAGGCCATTGACAGAGCAAAGGCCAATGGCACATTCATAAGGTAGAAAAAGAAATAGGCAGACTGGATGGGCCTTGTGGTCCTTATCTGCTATCATCTTCTATGTTTCTATGTTTCTATGTTTCTATCTATATAGGCATGACTAAAAGCCTTCATAAAGATCAATGGGGTTAAGGAGAAGTGAGCATCAATAAAGAAGGCTACAGTATCTCAGAGACAAGCCAAGGTGTGCAAGGATCACAAGAAAATCCAAGAAATTTAGTAAATCAATATAGGCTGGCAGTCTGGTAAAGCAGTATATTGGGGAAAACAAATGTGCATCTCTGAATTATTAGAAGGAGCAATAAAACAAGAATTTGTCAATGCTGAATGTTCACTGCTGGTATTGCTGTCAGATTGGTCTGGCCTGTACAAATTTGTACTATATATTTACCCAGGATAGAACAGATGAGATGCAATATCTTATTTTGGTGGTGTACTGCTTTTACATATTGTTAGATTGTAATTACCCAGGACAGGGCAGCTGAGAGGCAACATCTACTTTTAAGTGGCTCCCACATGTTGACTCTAAAAGTCCAATAGTCTTTTATGACCTGACATTATGATCAGGAAAGGTGGAATTTTAAAAATCGCATCCCAAAGGTGATTTGCTGTGCAACTGTGGAAAAAGTTTAGAAGGGATTTGAACAATTACTTTTGCCATGTTCCAGCAGGCAGGGTAACACAAGGGATTTGTTGAACATTCGGCAGAATTCTGCAAAAGAAAGTTATGAGTAAATGTTGAACAATTTGCTTACTCATAACTTCGTTGTCTTTTCACATTCTGACTCCTCAAATTTTCAACTTAATCTTTTATGACCACTCCTTCAGAGCATGGCAGATGTCATTTATAAACAATGGTAGAATAACATTTTGCCCACACATGTTAAAACACATTTTGGGCAGGATTTGAGAAATAACATCTGTCACATTCAAGAGGGGTGTGCAAAAATGTCTGCTTGAAAAGTTGGGGTCAAAATATTGAAAATGAGCATGGTGACGAGTGTGCTTTGAAAAATTGCAATGTAGACTCATAATTGTTGTTTTCTCATATTTCACCCACATTTTCAATCTAGTCTTCTTATGAGCACACATAGCCTTCTCATGATCTCACCTCATGAACAAGGGTGGAGAATATTTCAAATCCTGACCAAAAGGTGATGTCACACCACAAATGAGGAAACACTTGTTTTGGCCAGGATTTGAAAATGACAGCTGTGACATTCATGAAGTGCTGTGAAGAAAAGTCTAAGTTGAATCTTGGGGTCAAAAGATTGCAAATAACCAAACTTGCAAGCCTGCATTCATAAATTTCAAAGTAGGCTCATAACGTTGTTGTTTTTTAAATGTGTATCCAAAATTTTCAACATAGGCTTCTTATAACCCCACCCCATGAACAAGGGTAGAGAATTTTTTCAACTATTGATCAAAAGGTGATTTCATGCAGTGACTGTGAAATCACCTTTGAGATGCAGAAACACATTTTGGCCAGGATTTGAAAATGACAGCTATCACATTCATGAGGTGCTGTGAAGAATGGCTATGTTGAAAATTTGGGGGTCAAAATACTGAAAATTACTAAAGGTTATGCACCTGTGTTTTCAAATTTCAACATTGGTTCTTAATCTGTTGTTTTTTAATATTTTTACCCCAAATTTTCAACATGGCCTTTTATGACCCCACCACATGAACAAGAGTGGAGAAATTTTTCAACTCCTGCCTGAAATGTGAATTTGCACAGCAACTGCAAATCACCTGTCAGGACACATGTCCCTAATTTCACTGCCATTTTTCATGGAAGTGGGTCCCAAAGAAGGTATGTTGAACATTTGGGGCAACAATATTCAAAAAATGGCCAAGTTATGCCACTAAATTCAAAACTTCATTGAAATACATTGAACCTCATACCTGATTTCCTCAGTTCACGGTCTGGCATTGAAGAGTGAAGAGTGAAAAGAGAGGTTACAGCATTGGACCCGCAATGGGTATGTAGGGGCTTGGGTGTATGTGTGGGTGGTGGGTGCTGAGTGAAAGGGTCAGGTGGGAGGACAGTAGTCTTATCAACAGGCATTGATTGACAGTTTTCTTTATTACAGGGTTTATTTAAAAAAAATGTATGATGGATGGCTTTCTTTATTTTAGGTGGTAACACTGGAGGATTAGGCACCCCAGTGTCAGTGTTATATTAGCAGGGGGTGGGGTGAAGCCGACATGAGTGATTGGGCACCCCTGTGCTGGAAGATTAACATGGGTTGATCTTGGGGAGCCCCTTATATAGTAAGCAGCAACAGATATCAATGGATGGTTTTCTTTTTAAAGGGTGTATTTAAGTATTTAAAAAATAACTATGGAGGATAGTTTTCTTTATTTTTGGTGGAGATGTTGGGGAACTGGGCACCCCTAGTGTCAATGTTATATTTGGTAGGGTGGAGGGTAGAAGCTGGCATGGAGGATTGGGCAACCCTCGCCAGAAGAGTCAGGTCGCAACACTGTGGGATTGGGCACCCCAATATCAATGTTATATTGGGCAAGGTGGGGTAGAAGCCGGACAGGGACTGGGTACTCTGTGCCAGAAGGGTAACATGGGTTGGGCTTAGGGGCCATTACTGCAGGGCAACAACAGACATCAATGGATGTTTTTCTTTTACAGCGTGTACTTTAAAAAAAATAAACTACGAGGAATGGTTTTCTTTATTTTAGGCAGCACTGTGGATTGGGCATCCCCAGTGTTATGTTTGTGGCGGTTGTGGGGTGGTGGGTGATGAGTGGGAGGGGCTGGGTGGGGGAACAGTAAGGGTGGCAACAGCAACATATGTCAGTGGATGGTTTTCTTTGTTTCAGGTTGTTGTTCAAGCTCAGCAAGCTGATCATGACAGATCAGCTGTGCTTGCTGGGTGGTGTAGATCAAAGGAAAGAGCAAACATATGATTGGGATGGCTCTTTCATTTGAAATACATGAAGTTTCCACCCAACAAGCCAGAACACTGTCATGACCAGCCTGGCTGATGATTGGTGTTATGCTGACTAGCCCCTAGCAGACCACTCTTTATTGGATTGACAGTGTCTCACCCCTCAAATGTCACTCTACTAACAAAATGTTTGCCCGTGTGCTTGCACAGCAAACATGAAAAATAGAGAGAGTATAAGGTGAAACTGGTATAAGTACAAAGATTATTTAGGAGGCTATGGCAAAGGCAGAATCAGAGCTAGCAGCCAGGGTAAAGGAAAATGACAAATTCTTCTTTAGCTGCATTAGTGAAAAAAGAATACATCAACAATATGGAATGGATAATGGTGTTATACGACAGTATAAAAGTAGAAAGGAGAGGGACTAGTTGGAAATAATGGTAGAAAGATTCTGAGTATGGAAGGTTGGGACAGACTAGATGAACTGTTAAGGTGTTTTCCGTACTACTGTATTCTATATATCTATTGTTCTATCTTTAATGTAACTACAACATTTGATTTACGGTACATCAATTAGAAATGGGCAAAGCCATCATTTATGCTTCATGTAGTCTTTCTTTCAAAACAGAGGGAGTTGGGATTTCATTTAGTCCTGCAATGGTAAATTCTTGCCAGCAAAATCCCTCATATAGTATTTCTAAAATCTACTTTAGAGTACTTCACATTACTGATTTCCTGTCTTAAAGTATGGTCACATGGTAGACAACAGAATGATCACTATGGGGCTCCTTGCATAGTAAGCAGTCCTAAAGTGAGAGCAGAAGAAATAGGATCTGTCTCTGGATGCTGAACAAAATCAGTCCTAAAAGGCTGAAGAAAATCATACTACAGAAATGTTTGTTCAGTTTGCTTGCTGAGACTTTGCAGAAAGGATATGAAAAATCATTTATTTACATACAGAGTTTTTAACAAATATTTTGCTAAGTTTATCAGCAGATGTTCTAAGAGTGCAACAAAGTGCATGTGAGTTGCATCTGTCAGTAGTGGAGGAGCAGCAGGTCCTAGTTTCAGTGTTGTTTTACTCATTGTTTTAAAGGACACTATCAACTCTTTTGTATCGCATTATTTCTAGTTAAAACACCACATTTTGTGATTGCTTACTGTCTTTAAAATGCACTGATGTTGCTGATTGTATTGTATGCCTCCTTGCTTATTAGAACTGAAATGCATGCTAATGTATAGTTATATGCAACATTGTTTTGTTGTAAATCCTTGATCTACTCCTACTGAATACTTCCTGAACATTAGAAACATTCCCAAATAATGCAACCACTCATGATACAATAGTTACTCTACTCCCCATGCATTATTAGTGACAAGACTGTGTTGGGAGTATTGCCAGGACCAGGTAAGATGAGATACAGTCAGAGTTGCTCAAAGAGTGTCAAAATAAGTGTTGTGTGGAAACAGTAGTATGGTGGGCAGTCTTTTTTTTATTCTGTGAAAGAAAAATAATGAGAGTCAAACTACCAACTACATCAGCAGTCTGTACAGAATGTGAACAATTGTAATTTTTTTTAAAGTAGGGACTCTTTGAGGCCTAAGGCAGTTGACTGTGTCCCTTTAAACATTTAATTTTTTGTTGTTGTGTTTTCTTCTTATCAGCATACAACTTTGTTTAACTGAGGAGTGATGGAGCTGACTAGGACTGGGCTATCTCGGACTTAGTACTGACAAACTGTTATCATGTCAAAGGCCTAAGCATAGTTGAGCCCTGCACAGCAGTGATTACCAGTTAGTGTGGTTTCATCTCAAAATAGGAAGGCCACTGCTGAAGAAAGAAAACATGTTCTGACTACTAAATTGTAGATTTCACTAACAGGAGGTAAATCTAGAAAATTCCTAATAAAACTGGGGCAGAAATTGGAGTGAAATGGTCCTGATTTGAGATGGGGCCCAGGCAGTCACTGAAACCTGTTTAAAGAAGAAGGAAACAAGTATAAGCACAGGAAACCACTTTGGTTTACAGGGAGGTTGAAGTGCAGAGGGAAAAAGGTTTCAACAAAACAATACAGGAAAATCCAGAGGTAAGAGGAAAGGGTAGACTACATAGAAAAGTTACAGAAGCTAGCAGTGTGTAAGGCAGATCAAGGTAGGGACTAAACTAAGGATAGTGGAAGGGTCAAGAAGGGGCGAGAAAATGAAAGTACTGTAAAGCTGAAATGGGACTGAGACAGTGGGGACAACAGAAGAAAAGCAAAGGTATTAAATGAATACTCCTGCTCAATATTTATAAAACAGAAAGATGGACCAGCTCTACAGAGAAAGATAGGGATAGTGAGGGGAAGGAGGGTGGATGAGAGAGGAGATGATTATGGAGAATAGGGTTCTCAAGGGGATCAAGGCTCTCAAACTGGATGAATCCCCTGGACCAAATGGCATGCATCTCATGGTGCTGAGAGAGCCAGCAGCAGTTCTTGCAGCCCCTTGGTTGACCTGTTAAATGGTTACCTGGATACAGGCATGGTGCCAGAAGAGTGGGGACCACTGATGTAATATCCTGCACAAGGCAGGGCAAGGGACAAACCAGTGAACTACAGACCAGTCAGCTTTACATCAATTGTTAGCAAGATGATGGCAACCATTTTCAAAATGGTTGGTTGAATTTCTTGAGGCTTACGAGCTCCAGAATTACAGGCAACATGGATTTATGTCAGGAAGGTCACGCCAAACAAATTTGATCAATTTATTTGATTCAGTTACAATGGCAATTGACAGGGATCAGGCAGTAGACTTACTGAACTTGGACATCAGCAAGGCATTTGGCTTGGTCCCCACTAAAGAAAGATCAAGAAGCTGGAGGATCAAGGGTGGCTATGAAGTTGATCAGATGAGTTGCAACTGGCCTGGGGGAGAACCACAACACTGGGGGTGGAGGGCACTCAAGGATGAAGGATTTCCTAGTGAGGTTCAACAGGTGTCAATACTTAGTCCAATGCTGTTCAATGTGTTAACAAATGACACTGGGGACAGTATAATGGGCAAAATCAGTCTCTTTGCAGATACCACCAAGCTCTGTGGGAAGGCGGACATGGAGGAGGGAGCTGGGGATCTGAGGAAGAAAGTATGTAAAGAGAGTGTGACTGCACCTGGGATAAAGCAGTGCTCGTTAAGATCATATAAAACACCAAGAAAAAATACCAGCACTTACATAAAAAGGTCACTTAACTAATTGTTTGCTCCCTGACTCGGCTGAAGGAATGCAGGTTCAGCGTGCTCCTTTAATCTTGTGTTTTTATTTGTAGAAAAAGCACATCAAAACAGCACATTCACAAATAACAGCCACATTCCACCTTCCACATGTGCATATAATGTCCATAAGAGTCCATTAGGTATCCATGAAAGTCCATGAAAAGTCCAAAATTCACTAGTTTTAAAAGAAAACAATTCTGTGTAGCAGGCGGCAAGTTGCTTCTGCAGCAAAGATGAAGGACACACCCACATCACCTGACGCGTTTCGCAATTAGATTTCTCAAAGGCTGTTGTGTAACAGCTCAAACTTGCTTTTAAATGTGTTTCTTAAAGAAACAGTACACATCAAAATTATTACAAGAACAAAGTCAAAAGTGCTCAATTAAACACTACAAGTATGTAGCCTAAAGAGTCACAATAGTGGAAAAGATAGAAACAGTGCCTAATATTCCTTAATATGGAACCAGTATTTTATCATTGCACACGATTCCCTATAGATGTATTCCAAGGCAACTTATTTTTCATCATATGGGTCTGACTTACCCTGGAAGGTCAAAATCATTTTTGTGTACAACTGAAAGATAGAAAATAAAGAAAGTTATCAATAAAGGAACAGTAACATGAGTATATACATTATGTTACATGAATACAACACCAAAATATAAAAATTACTTTTTCTTTAGAAAAGGCTTAATTTCAGTCCTGTCATTTAAACCTGGGGTGCGCATGGCATTCATAGAAAAAATCAATATTGCTCCTTTTAAGGAGCAAATTATCATAATCACCACCTCTCTTGGTGACAAAGGTTTTTCTATAGCTGTAAAATGAAAATCATGTCTACTTTGATAATATGTTGGGCAAGGGCATTTGTAATATCTTTATTTAAAATAGCCCTGGCATGTTCTCCAATTCTGATTTTAAATGGTCTTTTCATCTTTCCAATATAAAATTGGCCACAAGTACCTCCGCCACATAAATAACTCCAGAAGTATTACAGGTAATATTACCTCTCACCTTAAGATCTTTTCTATGGCATGACTTTTAAACCATTTAGTATTTTCACTAAGGGACAATATTTACAGTTGCCACATTTATTACACCCTACCCTTTCAGTTAGCCAGTTCTTTGGTTTGTCAGGCAAAGGTTGGACAGAGTGGACAACTACATCTTTTATGTTTTTACTCCTATGAAATACCATTTTGGGCCTGTTCTCAACTAGTCCTTTAAGATTCTGATTCTTCAATACTAGATGCCAATGATTTCTTACAATGTTAGAAATATCTTTGACAGTGAACTATATGTAATTACAAAAGTCATCTGTGGATCACATTTCTTTTCCTTGGTTGTTTTGTCAAAAGTGATTCTCTAGGAATTTGATCTACTTCTCGTTTTCCTTTATAATAGTCCCAGTGTCATATCCTCTGTCTCACAACTGTTCTGACAACTCATGTGCCCTTTTATCATATTCAGTCTGGCTACTACAGTTTCTTTTTGTACATATAAACTGTCCTTTTGGTATAACCTGTACCACATGTCTAGGGTGTGCACTACTGGCTAATAGTAACATATTCTGATCAGTCTCTTTCCTGAATAAATCAGTTTGTACCCTTCCAGTTCCATCTTTGTTTATTCTTAGATCAAGAAAACAGATCTCTTTCTGACTACAACTAACACTAAAGCCTAAATTACCATTACTTTTTCCAAATATTGTACAAATTCCATAAGTTCTTCCCCACTTCCTTCCACACTATGAAGATTTCATCAATAAAACATCTCCATAAATCCAGTTTGTGCAGGTAGGGATTGTTCTCATTTCTTATTGTTTCCAATTCCCATTTTGCCATAGATAAATTGGCATAATTGGGAACCATACTAACTCCATTGCTGTCCCCATCTTTGCAGGTAAAAATCATTCTTATAAAAATGTGTTAAATTCCAAAGCAAATTTGGTAAGTTGTACTAACACATCAGTAGGTGGGGTGATATTTTCTCATCTCTAAGTAGAATTTTAGAGCTTTTAAGCCCTCTTTGTGTGGAATATTGGAATATAAGGATTGTACATCCAATGGAACCAGAAAGCTGTTATTTTCAATTCTAATTCCTCTAATACATTTAACATGTCTCCTGTATCTTTTATGTATGAAGGTATTCTTCTGACTAAATCCACTAGGAAAGAATTTATGTATTTTGCCAAAGATTATATCCAGCTATTGTTCCCTGAAACAATAGGTCTCCCAGGTGGACTCATTAAATCTTTGTGATTTTTGCAAAATATAAATGTGTCTCTTGTCTGGTGATCTACTGTTAGAAATTCATAAACCTAGTTTTTATTTTCTTTTCTTCCTTTATTTTACACAAATATTCATCAATCTGATTTTTTAAAAAGGGTCTTATCAAACTTTAACTTTTCATAAAACATTTCATTTGACAATTATTTCAACACCTCAATATCATATTTACCACTGCCCATTATTACTATTGCTCCCCTTTTGTCAGCAGCCTTAATAGTAATATTTTTATTATTGTCAAGATTGTTTAAGGCCTCTTGGTCCTGTTTATTTATGTTGCAAAAAGCACAAGTTAACATTGTTATTCAAGCTGTTAAAACATCCTCACAACACTTCTCAAACATCTGTAAAGCTGCAGACAGAAGGAACAAAAATGGAACATGGTTTAAAACTATCCTCCACATTACCATTTTGTTCAACTTCCAAATCTTGTTCTCTACCTTCTTTTGTATAATCTGAATTCAAAACCTTATAAAAAATGCTTTTAAACTTAAATCCCATACCAGTTTACCAATACCTAAAACAGTATCAAAAGATTGAACTTGTTAGATGGTGTAGAAGAAAGGCCTTTAGTTCCAAGTCATTCAGTTCATACTGTGAGATATTGATCACATTCAATGGACTCTCACTCGCTTCCATCTCCTTCTCCAAACCCTGTTGTCAAAAGTTCATCTTCTTTGCTCTCTTTCTACTGCCTTGTCTTGTGTGTTTTCTATAGTTTGCTTTTTCATACACTGACTCCTCCAAGGTACAGGTGGGGGTCTGGTAACATGACACATCCTTCTTCTTCTTCCCATAAAAAATGATCCTCAGCCTGGTCTATTACTTCTAATCTCCGTGCAAAATTGTCCTTTGAAATTTCCACTGCGTTACTCCCAATTGATTCTCAGCTTCAATATTTGCAGGCACATTCCAATTGAAAACTCTCCCATTTTTATAGTCCCTTTTGTCATAGTCAAATTTCTTTTTTCTTTATATTTTTAATTTTCTCATCGTATTTCGATAGACTCTCTGTAAAGTCCTCATACTGTTGTGAAAATTGGGGTGTGTTTTAAATGCATTTACTTCATCCTCTTGTTTATTAAGTTCTACTTCAGTTTCTTTTTGATTCAGTGTATTTTCTACGATTATTAGTTCCATGTATTCATTACTTGCTTTTCACTAATTTTACGCCATTTTTCAATAAATCCCTCTTGACTCAGACCACAGGTAGGGTTTTAAAACATGAAGACCCCAAGGAACACATTTCATTTCCAAATATGCTTTTAATGAGATCTCCTCCCACAGTAAGCATTTTAACTTAAAGGCTGTTTTTCAAAACCATTGAATGCTTGCCGACTATTAAGAGGACCAAAAGCTGGTGGTGTATTATTTAATAGACTAAAAAACTAGTTTCACGTGTTTTATCCTTTAATACTAAGTCCTTAAGGGATAAGTGTACCCTCAGTGCACTTTTCATGCCATGTATAAACCATTCAAGAACACGTAAGGGCAGGGCTATTTTGCTGCAGTTCTTTCCGGAGTTTCCTTTTTCTTTTAAATACTTAACACCCATGCTCATCACAAAAGGGATAAAGTATGTAAAGAGTGTGACTGCACCTGGGATAAAGCAGTGCTCAGTTAAGATCATATAAAACACCAAGAAAAAATACCAGCACTTACTTAAAAGGTCACTTAACTAAGTGTTAGCTCCTGGACTTCGGCTGAAGGAATGCAGGTTCAGCGTGCTCCTTTAATCTTGTGTTTTTATTTGTAGAAAAGCACATCAAAACAGCACATTCACAAATAACAGTCATTCCACCTTCCACATGTGCATAGAATGTGGTTTGGAAAGTGAGGATATTCGTGACAGCATTCACTCCTGTAGCCTGGCCCACTCTTTGTGGGAAAGGGTGTTGCAACATGCTGCTGCATGACACAAAAAGAGGTAAAGAGGTAACATGGCAGACATTTTACATTACATACAGCTTAGGAGCAGCACTGGCACATTGGAACAACAAAGTAGGACCCTCCTGTGTTGCTGTAGCTTCAGCTGTTGAAAATGGGCTGTATCAGTTTACAGTAAACAGTATTTGACATTGTGGTTTAAAAATGCACTGGTATGCTGTGTTTTGTACCATCATACTTTTCATTGCTGGTGTGCTGGGCTTTTGCTTCTTGCATTTGCAGTAGACATGATGTTTTATCAATGTGTTGGCATATCAGTTAGTTCAGATAGCATGTTGGTTCCTCTACATCACATGCTTGTGTTGGTGCAGTTAAACAGGGACTCTCATCAAAATGTCACAGTTGATGTTATCGGAACTCAATTACACTATTGTCCCCTAAAGTTATTTTGAAGTCCATCTGCCATGCCCAAGATGGCTGGCAGATTATCTGCACACGCGCGGGACCTTATGCGTGCCTAAAGCACCAACAGCCATATTGGACATGGCAGACAGTGCCGTATTCCAGCTGCCGAACAAAGTAGTGCAGTGGACACACATCCACCTCCACTACCTGATCTCCAAAGAAAAGGAGTGGATGGTATCCAGTCAGCTCCTTTCTCTCAATGATCCCAAAATGGCTGCAGGGCTCTGCCCACTGCATCCATAAAAGAGAGCTTATTTGCCATTCAGCTGCACTGTTCTCTTCAGCACACTATAGCATTTTGTAATATAATAGATCACTGCACTGCTTTCTTTCTGTCTGGTACCACTGTATATAACTGCTTTTCAAAAACATTAAAAGTGTTAATGGAGGTGGAAGGACTTTCTTCTTAGTAAGGTTATTTTGGCAATATGCATACTGTATTACTACAGGGATTTTCATACACTCAGAAATTATACAATAATTTCTGGATAGGAACTTTTGGACTTGGTCATTATACAAAACAATTTGGAAAGAGGATTGTAGTGTATGGAATATTCTACCATACCATTTAGTGGATGAATCTGAAAGAATGCAACACAGACAAAAAATCAGTCAGGTATTTCTCAACTTGTACTTTACCAACAGCTTACATGATAATTCTACCAGACACTTTAGAAATTTCACAGGCTGACCCCTGTAGTGAATGGACTGGAATTTTGCAAGTCTTTATGCTTATATAATATGTTTTGGTGTATGTCACAAAATGTTAAGCTGTCACCCAAAGTGTTGTTATGCTATTGAAGTGTCACTCTTTAAGTGATACATTTATTTAGTCAAACATTTTAAAAGGAAAACCATACTGAGCTTGTAGCAGATCATTCTCAGATGTGTATGTGGGCAGGGTGGACACAGTACAATTCAGTTTACATCAGCACCATTCGGGATCCAGAACAGGCACTTAAAACATTCCATATAGTAGCAGCAGTGAAGTAAATTACAAAAACTAAATGAGTGGGCACAGGGCAGCAGTGACACTGTGCAAACAAAAGTACAATGCATTAATAAATCAATATAATAACAATGTGCACATTGTATTACACTTCAACATAGCAGCAGCATATTAAATAATAACCCTTACTCTGATTCCTAACCCCCTGTTTTTACCCATCCATTACTCTCCCACTCCTACAAATCCATGCCTCCTACCTTAGCTTACACCTTCATTCCCCTGCTACCTCTCCATTCTAATCTATATTTCTCTGACTCTCACTGAATTAGCTTTCCTGCCTTTCTTCCTGTATAATTGCACATTGTATCATGAACAATGATCTTGATATCCACTGGAGTACATGCTGTGGCCTTATTTGTATACATTTTGTTTCTTACTTTTTGATATGCTTGTATACATTACCTGTTTTTACTATGTACTTGTTGCCTTGAATGCTCTCATTGCCCTCCTTTACCCCTCCTCCCAAGATGCATCTGGAAACAAGCTGTTGTTAGCTCAGAATGTCTTCCTGGTGAAACTTTTGACATAAATAAAATAAATAATAAATAAGCAGGGTCAGAGCAAAACTGAGCACAACAACAAGTTTTCTGTGCAAGCGCCTTCAGTCAGAGTGCATAACATGACTATACTGGATAGTATTTAGAAAGACCATGCTGTAAGTATACTTCAGAATTGGTAGACTGACGTAAAGGAAGTGGCAGAAGGAATCTGGAGGGGTCAGTTGTAGTTTCAGACATATTGAAGTGCATGGGGTCATGGAGAGCCTTTAGTGCATCCATGGTTGTCCTTCAAACACAAGGGATGTGCATATATTGTGCCCTATATGGCATGTAAAATGTGCATAGTGCTAGGATACCCTTAATACATATGACTCATTAAGCTTACCTCAAGATGGGTAAAGTTGGCTATATTCACTCAGCGAATTAATCCATGAATTTAGCACAATTTGCAAGGTACAGATCTATCCATGTAGTGTTGAATTTCACTATGAACAGTGCAATTCTACCCATGAAGTGCATAATTTTGCCTGTAAATGGCAGTATTTACCCACGAATGGCAGAATTTTGCTGTTCGTGGGCAAAATTCTGCCATTTGCAGGTGAAATTCACACTTCCATGGTGGAATTTCACTGTTTGCATGGAAAACTTCATGATTTCGGATGAAGTCAAAGTTGCTGTGGGTAGGAAAACAGTCGAAACTCCATAAATGTGAATTTGGGCCACCTTGCGGCAAGTTACGCCTATGGAGTAAAACTTTGCTGCAACTCTATGCTTACCGCAAACAGCAATTAGAAGCTACAATAAAAGTGACTCTATAACCTTAACACCTTACATCTGGCTCGGTGGCACTGAGGGTTGAGGCGCTGGATGCCACACCTCACACCACACTGGCAGCCCAGGTTCAGGAACAAGCCTGGAGCTGTTGGGGGTCAGTAGGGGAGGACTGGGATTGAGCATCTGCAGACTACTATCCTGGTCCTGGGATGGGTTGGGAAAACTCACCTCACTGCAGCAGCCCCTGGGGATGCTCAGAGGGGCACTATGAGTGCTGGTGATAATCGAGGGGGAATACGGGCCGGATGTCGGCATGCTGTGTCCGGACGTCATTGCACATCTCTGTTCCAAAGGGACTAGTCAGAGGAAAAATGGCTGGTGCGACTGTGCAGCTTGATGGCCGCTCTCCGAGCCACCTGGAGGACTTTGGAGGAGTCCTGTTGGGGAGGGTCATGGACTGTCATAGCTGGCTGTGGTAGGGGAGCCCTCCAGTGGGATGGCAAGGCGGCTGTCCCGGATCCTCCTGGGTGTAGTTTGAGCTACCCAGCTCTCCTGGTGTGTGGAGCCGGTGGCTGGATGCCCCAAAGCCGGGTGTGCCACAGCAGGCAATAAAGTATACATGGAAAAAAAATAAAAAAAATAAATAACACCTTACCTCCACCTTCTTTCCTTAACTAATTGGAACCTAAACATAATATTATCCACAAAGATGAAAGGTGGGTTGCTCAGTTTAGTAAAGTTACTATATGCATCCCATCCTCCTGATTCTGCTATACTATTCATTGACTGTGATGTAGCTAATTTCTTCATTAGCATCTTTGGAATGCTGCTGTTGGTGTAAAGCTACTGCTGGAGGCCCAGTGCAATTCAGAAACCTAAAAGGTTTCCACCTGGCCCACTGGTGCTGAGGGTTGGGCGCTGAATGCCACACTTCATGCTATGTCGGTGACCTGGGTTCAGAAATGGACTCAGGGTTGCTGAGGGTCAGCTGGGGATGAAGGATTGACCATCCCAATGGATGCTCTCCTCCTCCTGGGGTGGGTTGCGGGGTGCCTAAACCCGATACTCCTGGGGCCAGTGGAAGCATGGGCTTTCAGGGGAATGGCAGTTCTCAGGAGCTGGGGAGGAAGGGATGTTGTGGGCACTTGTGGCGGGTGTCAACACATCATCCACACTAAGATGTATGTCCTTTGTGCCGACATCCTCAGGGGGTAACGGGAGAAAATGGGAAAAATAGTATACATCCCGCCCCCAAGCAACAATGAAACTGGGAAGGGTAGCCTTGAATAGCCCAGGTAGATGGAGTAGGAGGGTACGAGGCCTCCTCTGAAAGCCATGGGAGCCGGGCAAGTGCAAAAAGAAAAGGTTGACATGTTCTTAAAATCAGTATGGAAATTTCTTAAGGTGGCATATTTAGATCTTTGGATTGATAGCATCTTAGTTTGACTTGGCATGCCTGATCTTACATAAATAATGTGTCCACTGCTTTTAATACTTATAAGTAACCCACTTTAGACTGTGTACACACTGTTCTGCATTACTGCCCTGGAATGGCATTGGGTGTGGTACAGGGAGCATTCTGTGTCTAGGGGTCCTCCTGCATTCAGAGCAGTGTTTCACTTTGCTCAGGTTGGACCGCTGTGGGACTCAGCCTAAGATAACAAATAAGCATGCACACTCATAGTTGTCCATAACTTTTACTGAAAGAAATTTGCATAGTTGATCATGAATCCTGGGGTCCTAATACATTAGCAAATGTTTCAACAGTACACCTCTTCACTAGACTTCTACACACCTCCCCCTCTAAGATCTGTAATGATTTATCTCACCCTCCACAGCAGATCTATGAGAGTTCCACACCTTCTGCCCTCTATACTCTTTAATACTGCATCCTGGCCTTTCTAAGCAAAAATGACTCCATGCACACCATACCATACCATATACAATATGAATACCTCATGATTTGTAAATGCTACAGTACACATAAAGTATGAGTGGCAAAGTTGTCCAGCACAAAATTACTTATTTAAGATGTTATGCAATCATTTCTAAGCAGTTCACTTTTTATAGTAGCCAAAATACCTGAACACTGATTTTTTAAATACAAAAAGCAAAGTAAACCTTTTTTTGGGAAGTAACATATCTGTACCAAATTATGCGTCCATACATGATAAGCAGGTAGTAAAATGATTATGTACTAAAAAGCAAAGCCTTCTAATATAAAACATGTATTTTTATCCTTTTTCTTCAAAGGGTGCTTTGAGACTTGATGGACAAATGCCAACCATGCAATAAACAAATGTGAATACCTAATGAACCGTAAGTGCTACTCATAAATGTAGGAGTAGCAAAGTTGTTCAACACAAAATTACCTTTTAATGGTGGTATGCAATAAAGTCTAAGCAATTTGGTTATTATTTTATACTAGCTGAAATACCCAAAACTGATTTACAATTTTTTTTAAATACACACCATACAAAAACAAATCGAATACCTCATGAACAGTAACTGCAACACAAAGAGTGAGTTATAAAGTTGTTCAGCACAGTTACCTTTCTAACAGTGATATGCAATCAGTTTTAAGCAATTCCGTTTTATATCAGCCAAAATACCACAACACTGTATTTTTACATTAAAAACAACATAAACATTTTTGCTTTTTTAAAACATGTACCATATTAACACCAAATTATGTATCTATACATGATAAGCAGGTAGTAAGTACACTGAGAAATATTTAAATAAGCTCAAAGTTGATTGGCTGGCTAAATATATATATCCAAACTGCAGATTTCCACACACGTTTCCTGGAGGGACTGTGAGTGATTTGCCACCAACTGCAGGCGTCTACCAAAGTAAAGGGGCTGTTTTCAACTACCACCTACAGATGGTTACCAGAGCGAATAAGTGATGACAAATCCCAGTGGTACAGGGCTCTAACCTGAATTCCATGCTGCTGTGGCAAAGCACCTTCCCTTTACAGCTGATCATTGGGATGCAGGATAACACTATTTTGTAAAACAATTAGCATGGAAGGACTGGACACAATCATGAAGATTATCCTGCTCAGAACTGATTTTATTTTAATCACCACAAAGTAAAAATTCAGCAGCATTCAGCAGTTGGCGTTCACTGTGAGAGTTTCATCACAGCCATGGTCTATGAGCTGGTGCCTGCCTTAAATACCAGAAGTGCTCAGTGTAAATCATTACAAGATACATACTAATACAAGTGCAGTAGCTATTGCAAACACATAACAATGGGACTGGGATATAAAAAGCTGACTCACGCATTATTTAGGGATATTCAGATCAAAAGATCATTCTATAATACAAAATATTATAAACTGGGAAATGTCACATACTGGAAAAATGGCTAAATAGTTAGGCATAATGAATTTAAGATGTTGAGTCCAATTTTCAAAGGGTTCTTAGATCGATGCAATTTACGTCAAAGTTGGAGACTTTGTTCAATGCACCTACATCAAATGCAATGTACCATATACTAGCATTTCTCGAATTGCATTGATCTTAATGGATTTGATGCAAGTCATAAGGTGCATCATAAAAAGTGATGCAGTGGACAAATTTAACACAAGTTGCATTGCCTCACAAATTGCTGCAGGTAATTGTGCAGTTACCAGGAGAGATGTCTGAGGCCAGGGAAGCAAGCACAAAAGGAAGGAAAATTTCACCCAAGAGGAGACATACATGCTAATAGAGGAGGTTGATGTCCAGGTGGACCTCGCCTTCATAGAGTTGGGGATAAGGAGCTGAGAAACCAGTGGAGGAAGGCCTGGGTAGAGGTGGCGCCTGGGTTAATGTTGCGGCCCCTTGAAAAGGTCCATGCATGAGCTACAGAAGTGCTGTCATGAGCTGAGGAGCATGTCCAAGGAGAAGATGGCACAGAGCAGGTGCTGTGCAACAGGCACATGAGGGAGGACCAAGGAGGTTGTCCCACTCTGCAGCCAGGTGGAGCGTGTGACCTCCCACCTCAGCAGCAGGACCATAGAGGGGACAGCAATCTGGACCTCTTTAGTCTGTGAAGCACAGCAGGTAAGTAGGGCACTGCACAAGTAAAGTGTGTGGGAGTTTGGGACAGGTGGGTGAAATATGTCTATGATGGTATGGTGTGGTGCATGCCATGTTAATGTTATGTCCAAGGCATGCAGGGTAGAGGGCTGCTGACAGGCATGGATGGAAGTTGTGTCTGAGATAGCACCATCAAGTGGGTGGGCTGCAGCAGTGCTGCTGTGCTGTGGGGAAAGTGGTGATGTTGCCCAGGTACTGGGGACTGACTGCATGGCATTTTGTCAGAATGCCACATAACTGGTGGGGCCAGAACAGGAGGCCTCGGATGGCGGGAGACATGTAATGCACAAATGTGTTCAGGGCAAGGGAACAGACAGATGATGCAACATGCAGTGGAGTACTGTGTTGCAGATGTGGGTGGGGAGGTGAGTACTTGGTCAGGTATACATGTTGATGAATTGGGTGCAGGCCATGTAGCTGTTTGGGGTGGGGACTGGCACTGCTGACACAGATGCACACATGCAAGGGTGATGCAGAGAGTGCTCTGGTGTGATGGCTGCCAGAAGAATGATTGCCAGATGGTACACAGCAGGCTGCGGTCCAGTGATGTGCTTGTAGCTGCAGTTGTGTGTTTCAGATGATTTGGGATATGCCGTCAGAGTCCTAAGTGCAGTGACATGCAGAGGGAGACAGTGGTGGACTGTGGGTGGGAGGGAAAGAATGGTGATGACTGGGGTTCTGTTGTGTTTGTGATGGTAGAATAATTGGGTAAGGGTTGGAGCAGGAGTCCTTCTGGGAGGGCGTTGTGCCTTCTGCAGCAGTAAGGTGGATGTTGGTAATGCAGGCTACATCACGGTCTGTGCAGGAGAGGATGTTCCCTTGCCAGTCCAAGTGTGACAGGATGTGCCTGAAGATATCAGAACAGTCTTATGAAGAGTCATGTGGTAGCATATATATTGGCAGGCATCAAGGGGCTGTGTGCTGCATGATGCATTTCATGAAGGGTCCCAGGAGTGGGACTGTGAGTGAGTGCCATGCCACATGCACATGCAATGAGGGCTTGTAGTCGTAACTGTTATATGTTCACACTGGCCAGGCAAACGGTGTGTGGGATGCAGCTGCACAGCTGGGGGAGGCCAGTGGGTGAGGTATGGGTGGCCCAGTGTAAAACCACGTGTGCTGCAAGGAGTGCCATGCAATATGTGCAGGCAGCCAGACAGCACTGGTGGGGATGATGGAGGTGCAGCATATATTGGCAATGGAGGAAGTGAGCAACATGTGTCTTTGGCTCTCTGGCTGGACTTTATGAAAATGACCATGTGCCGCTCTCTTTCCAGGTAGCTCAGGCATGTCAGACACAGCCACAGCAGGTTCCAGTGGATGTTAGGCACATGCACAAAGTGATACAGACACAGCACCTGGGTTTGATAGTGCCTCAGGGGCATTGAAGTGAAACACCCTCAAGTAAATAGACACATCAAGTAGAAGCTCTGTGGACCATGACCTCCCACAGGTGACTGGAGACAGTGCTGACAGTGCAGAACCATCTGTGGGAGAATGACGCTGTATTATGGTGGCTGTGTCACCAGTGCAGCAGACTCTATCCATGAAAATGTGGTGCAGGACCACACATCAGCACAATCCATCAGGAGGAGGGGACACTGGCAGCAGCAGCACCTGGCATGCCCTCCATGGACATGCACATGGATGAGCTGGATCGCCTCTGCCAAAGCATGCTGAACAGTGAGGTAGTGCTAGGCAGGAGCTACAGAAAACTAATTGCCAACCTAGTGGCCATGGAGGGATACTACAGTACTGCCTGGCAACATCATCAGCATATGGAAGATGCATTCAGTGGTGTGCAGGGTGCCATCGCGCCTTAGCCTGCAGTGTGGCAGCCCACAAAGCACATCAGATTGCTGGCCTGCAGGGACTGTAGGCACTGGCCAAATGGCATAACACCATGCTTGATCATGTGCAGCTCATACTGGACTGAGTGGTAGTCTTGCAGGAGAACATAGGCCAAGTTCTGTAAGCAGCACATCCATGGCAACCATCGGAGCATGAGGTGGCAGATTCAGGGAAACCGCGAGAGGACTTCACCACATTGCCAGTAACACTGAGGTTATCCTCACTGCTGTTTGTGGGACGCAGCAGGTCACCAGCCCTGGAGTTGCCCCACATGGCACAGATGCATCTTTGGAGGGTGCACACCATGCCCCGCTGAAAGTGCTTCACACAAGGGAGAACCCAGCCAGAGTGACAGAGGGCAGACACACATGGCTATTCTGACCACCACATGGGAGCAAAACAACACTTAATGGTCAAGGCTATTGCATGGACATGAAGAGGCATGCTTCTCCACCATGGCCCAGGCAACAACATGTCCTGAAGCACCCCACCATCACACGCAGGTTATGCGGTAATGTCAGTGACACACAGGTCCATCACTGAGAAGGCAGGCAGTGTTACAGTGCTTGACATCAACCAGCTGCAAACCAGATACTGAGGTGTTCTTCACATCATGAGCCCTCATAGCTGTGGTGGCTGAATCCAGAACACCCTGGGATACTGTGACACAGCAGGTAGCACACCCCTAGTGTCACCACTGATATCAACAGCCACTGTGGGATCACAAGTGGGATGGCAGTGGAGGCAGTACAGACAACTTGCAGTACAGGGTGGAGGTGCACTGCACTGCATTCTCACAACAGGACAGTATGCCATGCAACACTGTGGACTGGAGTGTGGTTGGCAAGGGAGGCACTGTCACACTGCAGCTACCTGCATGCTCCCTCATTTCATTCCTTGCAGATACACAACAGAAGTCAGTTTAGTGCCCTGTAGGGAGTGGTGGGTGATGTACATGTGTCATTCCATCCAGCTAGTGTGGCACCAATGGTGCAATCACTGTGATGGCAGGAGTAGGCATGACAGAGAGACAGAGGCTAGTGTGCAAGGGAGAGAGAACTGGGTTAGGTGACAAAAACCATGTGGGACACCATGCTGGCACTGAGAGAAAGTCCAACACGCACAACAGGAAGGTAGTACATCTTCATCCATGGAGACTGTGCAAGCCAAGTCCCAGGTGTTACCACCAGGGATGCTAATGGCAGACAGGCAGAAGCAGAGGCGAGCAGCACAGGCGGCTTGCAACTTACCGTCGTGGCCATGTGGAGTGACCTTGTGATGGGGGGCCTTGGGGGACCGGGGAATGCCCACCACAACACTTGTGTGCTTGTTGCCTGACACTCCATAAAGGAGGGTTCACCACGGGGTCACGTGTTAAGCATCATGTAATAAATATACCTGTGACCCCTGCATATGGGCGCTGTGCAAGACATTAAGCAGGTATCACATGCCACATCAGGAAAGACTTAAGGGGCCAGGGTGGATTCAACTGCAACACAGAAGCAGATGCCATGGGGCATGTGGTAGGGGTGCCAGGAAGGGGCACAGATGGCTATCAAAACAGTGACACCGGGAGGTGCTGGGAGGGAAGGTTTGGGGTTTGGGGACTTGACTTGCCAGTATGTACCCATGATTCTGTAAATATGCAAGGTTAACCTTATCAGTTACATTGTGACAATAAAGACTTACATACCTAATACCTTATGTGTCCTCTTGTTACTACTTTACTACTAGAAACATTACTACAGCATTGTAGACATGCTGCACAGCATCATACAGGTCATGCTTTTGGTTGCCTATCCACATGGGTGGTATTCATGTTGCTAGGCAAGGTACATGTCCAGTCCACTGTGTGTTGCTATGATTAGATGGCCCAGTGGTCAGGACAGGATGCCCTGAAAGTGGCATAAGGACTGATGGCTGACAGATACTCAAATGGACAATGTTGTCAGAGAGTGGCTCCATGGCTTTGGGCTGCATTGAGCAGGAAACCCCTTTAAAGTATGCACACCAGCAGAAGCCTTTGAGGCCCACATTGCACTATCTTGTCATCATCCACCACAGAAACGGCATGCAGAGCCCCCATGGAATACTGTTCAGTGTACAGGATCAGATTGACATGTTAAGGACTTAGGGACAGACAGGACATGTTGTGACCACATGGTATGGGGGCCACAGTGGCAGATAAGGTTGGTGGACAGAAGGCCCATGCGTCACCCCCAGAGGCTTGAGTAGTGCACTGCAGAGGTGACATCACACAGCTGTGTGACTGCGTCCTGACTTAGGGGCAACAGACCTATCACAAACCTAGAATGGTGTCTAGGAAGGGTGGGGAAGTTGAAGTAGTAGTACACCAGTATTGGAGGTGGTGCAGCAAATATCCTTCAAGTGGATATGTGCTGCAGTGAGCTACTCACAGCACACACTATGCTGTCCTTGTGGTCTCTAACTCAGGATTCCCATGCTCACCCTTTGTCATTGAACCTACAGCCACTAACATGAATCGCACAGACCACAGATAAGTAAAGTGTTAACAAGGATGTATTGAGAATAGGAAGGAAACTGCAACATGAACAATGGGTATAAGAACAGAAACAATAAGGAACTACATATAGTATAACTTTGTAAATAACAACAAGAGAAATGAACAATAGAAACAATTTACAAGGGAGATAATAATGACAGGGGCAATAAAATACATTGAAACACAGTCAAAACAGAGGAATGGTATTAACAGTCAGGATGAAAGGGAAAACTATGAACTATATTCAAGGGCTTCCCACGCAGGGATCGAGGTGTTCAGCCAATGCAGCTCTTTAGTCCGTAAACTCCTTCACAGCCTCCAGGAGGATATTAATGGTTCCCTACATCTTCTGTAGGTCAGAGGAAGACCTGCAGTCTGGTGGTCAAAATGCTCGCAAAGTGGGGCAGTCTGTCCTGTGAAGGTTGGTCCAGCTCCTGTGTCATGTCTCCTTGGGGATTACTGTCTGAGATCAGGGGCCTCAGGCCCCCTCAGCACCCTCCACCTCCTCAACGTCCTGTGTGCCCAGACCATCTAATCTGCAGGGGTCACTGCTGCTGATTCCTCCTGTGAGGGACTCCTGCCCCTGTCTGATGATCTAGCTCTGTGGGACGCTGTTGAGGTCTGGACCACCAATGGGCTGATGTTGTGATGACTCCTCTTCCTGGTCCCCCTATTCAGAGGCTCTCCTCCTCACTGTCAAGCTGGCTGCTGACCCACGACTGCTGCTTCCATGTGACCAGGTACACTCTGCCTATGCCTGAACCTCCCTTCTTTTAGTATCCTCATGGCGCACTCAAGGCATGAGCCATGTAATCAGGAGGCCAGCCTCCTTCCACCATTCTGGATACCACCTGAATGGAAAGAGATGCAGGCCATTAGTGCAGTTCAGGCATGCTTCTACTATGACAGTGCTTGCCATTGGTGTGGAGAGAGGTGAAGACACATGCTGGCCAGGAGAGATATGGTGGGAGCCTCCATGTCTGCTGCTGGTATCACACCATACTGTGAGGGCCTGTTTGCCATGGCCCACAGTGGCAAGACTCATGCAACATCATCTGAGCACATGTTTCCAGGGTAAGGGTGCACAACATGCCCTGATCCTCCTGATATGTATTGTCCTTTGTGTAGAAGGATGACATAACATTGTTGTGTGGGATGTGTGCCTGCAGAATCGGTATGAGGAGATGGATGGGGTGCCAGTACACCATCCTGCATTATGCTGGCCATGCAGGGTGGCAAGTGTAAGAGCTGGGGTCGACGTCCCACACCCAGGGGATACCACAGGTTCAGGAGGTGCCCCAGTGAAAAGCACTTACTCTGTGGTGTGGTTTTGCCACTAAAACAGTTTTCATGTGACTGCCAGCTAGGGAGGTATGTAGAGTGAGAAGCACATGCCAAAGGGTGTTGTGCCATCTGCAGCTCAGACATGTGTGCGCTGCCTGCATGCCATGCTGGGAAGATGCATGTATCCAACACCTCTTTAATACCCATGTTTCTGTCTGGCTACTTCCATCAGATGTTCAGCATAGGACGCACCACCCTGGAACAACCTGCCACCATTGCCAAGGATAGCCACACACAAGGTGATCCATCCTGGGTTGGTAACAGTTGAGGGAACCTCAGAGGTGGAAAAGAGTAGCAGACTACAGTATATCAAGGTTACAGGAGGAGATACCATGCACATGGCCACATCACAATTGCAGGTCTGCCTAAGTGGGTCACTGAATTACAGATTTTGACCGCCATGACGGGTTGCACTGCTGTTCTTTACATATGGACATGGCACCCCCACCTTGTTGCTCATGTTCACTATGGAGGCATACAAACTTTGAAGTATGCAATGCTGAGAGGAGATCATGCTGTACTTTAGAGAAGCACACCGTGGAAGGAGGGCAACATGCACAGGGGAATGGCAGGCATTCCACGCATATGTGGATGACTGCTATGGCATACAATTCAGGTCTGCAGGGTCCCCATGTAGGTCCTCGGTAATCTTCAGCAGATGTGGGCCCATTTGGGCCTCCAGGACTTTAGCTTCCTACACGATGGTCTGTGTGCCCAGCCACAAATGGGCATGTGGTGCTTGACCCTAGCTGTCTGAACATCTGAGGACTAGGGTTGGCACTGTCATGATGTGCCCCATCAGCTATGCCACATTCCACACAACATGGCAGCCTGTAGCCATAGCAGTACTCCCCAACCCAGGTCAACATTCCCCACATGCTCACCATCCCCTAACATTTATCATGACACTGGAACTTCTGCTAAGGGGTATCTAACACACTGTGCAATGCACAATGCTGGGGTTGTACAATAGTACTTTGGGACCTGATACCCCAGACATGCATCATATCACTGTGTCCTGTGCATACTGATATCTTGCAAAAGTATGCATCCCTTGGGCCCTTCCCTAACACTGGAGACAGACAGAAAGCACCCTCATAGACACACTTTGTTGTGGGTGTCTTGCTGCACTCCTTCCCTCCTTGGGGCATGCAGGAGTGGTAGCACTGTACCATGGGCCCAGCACTTGCTTTGATCACCGTTGCCTCCTGGTTTCCTCTTCTGATGTGGAGTGCCATTCAACTGCATGTGGAATTACACCCCATGTACCATTCCTCACAGGCTACCAGGTACACCCAGCCACAGGCCACCCACAAAACATACTGACCTCATCATGTCAATCCTGTCATCAGATCTACAAGGTAATTGTAGAAGAAATTGATATCTGTGTTTATACTATAACTTGCAAACATCTGATAAGGAAACTGCATTTTGAGTCTGATGGTATAATTGTTGTTTACATCATTTATTTTTATTTTAATTAATTAAATGTTGTCATACATTATATTTTAATTAGTTGTAGAATGTTTGAATTTTGCTTCTGTTTTAATGTATTTTGAATTTTATTGTATGTTTGTACTGTGTCTACCGGTTCAAGCCTGTAAAAGGGCCAATTTGGCCCAGTGCTTTTACCCGTTATTACAATTTTAAATAAAATAAAATTCTCAACCCTGCTGTGGTCATACAGGAGCCTGTGCAACTTGCAGCTCCCAGCACATGATCACGCCTTCTACCTGGGGCATGGGCTCCCATCCAGCAACTTCGCGTGAAGTTGCACAACAGGTCCTGGGCCAGTCAGTGTAAGTGCCCACCATGCTCCCTGGCATCAACCTTAGGACAACTCCCGAGCAGTTCAGTGATGGCCATGACTTCCTTGGCAGTGGCCCCCATGTAGCTTAACACTTACATTGTTCTTACACGGAATCACTCCCATCCCTCTGTAGGCACTGCTACATAATGGCTTCACTGTATGGCTCCTGTACTTCAACGCACATATGATAGTGCACACAATCCCACCCCACCCCCGTCACAGACCATTCCAGCTTCAACCTCAGTTGGAATGCCATTAGTGCACACCTGGTGACGCCCATGAATCATGGCAAAGCATCAGTCATAGCACCCACATCTGCAGTGGTTTATATAATGGAGTGGCTTTCTGCTGGTCTGAGTCCTCTGTGTGACACATAGAGTACAGCACGGCTGTGCAGTCTTCCACTCGTGTGCCATGTTGTGTCACACGATGTCACCTGCACTGGCCTTGTATTCCACTCACAAGACAATACACATTACTGTTTTATATGGATGGTCAGAGCCACCTCACCTGCTTAGTGCTCAGAGCCAGGGTATTCATAGCCCCTGGTGCTGTTGTGTGGGGGCCCTTCCTATGGTTATGGGCTTGCAGGGGAACTTGCACCACAAGAAAAACATTCATATACGATCAACTCTCCTTCTTGCACCCATCATCTGGGACAAGCTGTGTTTATTCCTCCAATGCATATTGCACCCCTCCTTCACAAGGCAGACAGCTAGTGCCATGTGCAACTCGCTATACCGTATGTCTCAACATCCACTTGCACACTCTACTACCCTCCTTTGACATGGCCAGGTGCAGTCATCACCCATTCACCCAACAATGGCCCTAATTTGGCACCTACTGCACCTTGGAAGGGGTGTATCAGCACATGTCCTACTGACTTCTGACATATCCCTTAGATGCACTGGGACAGTGGGACAAAACCCAAAGATGCCAACATTATGCCCTGGTACTGCACACATCACAGCATATGGTGTCCCACCACCATGCATGCTGCAGGACTATTGACTACAGTGGCCCATGCTCTACATACCATTCCTTGTCACTTGGCATTGCCTATACTCATGCATGGTGGCCCACCGTTACTGGCTATGTCCCTTTCCCCACCTGCTCAGGTACACTGGAATGCGGTGTTCTTCCCCACTTCCATGGCTGGGAGAGGGGCCTTGGAGCTAACCTGTCCTGCACAACTGATGTTTGTTGTCCCTACACTAGCAACACTGTAGTGGTGTCCTTATCACAGCAGCCACCATGGATGTGTACCAACATGCTAGCCCTGCTCTACAGTGACAAAGGCACATGATGCTGTGTCATTGTACCTAGGACACATGCCATAGTGGTGATCTGATTGGAATATATCCACACATGGTACTTACCTTGCCAGATGCCTTGTCCACCCTCCTTCTATGCTGGAGTGGGTGCTTGTGCAGACCCTGATGCCTCCTCCTCCCCTCCAGCGTAGTGGGGATATCTGTGATGGAGACACAAGCAGAAACACAACATCAGAATATGGCCTCTTTTGTCTGGGTGAAGAAGAATTGGAGGGCTCATGTGGCTAATACCAAATCCATGTACCTCTGGCATGCTTGTGACCTCCCTCCTGGCAATATCTAGCTCTCTTGATGTAATGCAGGTGCCAAAAACAGGTGGGGGTCCTCAAACACAGGTCATTCCACTCTGCATTTTACCTGTCTGGTGGTTCTCCAGACCATAGACAGGTGATGTAATTTACCAGCAATGATGCATCACCCCTTCCCTCTTACTTGGGTGTGGCGCTTGCTGCCAGGTGGAAGCAGCACATGGACCCATTGCTCCACTGAGCTAACAAGAGCTTACAAGAGGGCGATCTCCTCCTTGGTGAAGTTTGGTGCTCTCCCCACTGGTGCAGCCATTTTCACAATCACAAATATTGCACTTGAAATGTGCAGAAATGTAGCAGGTACAAAGCACTCTAGCAACTATGGTCCAGAACATTTACTATACATGGCAGCATGCTGTGGCGCTGCACATGATCAGTATATTTACTTTTGCATTCTATGTCTGCATCAGTGTGTTTGCATTTTGCATCAAATTCCTCCTTGATCCAAAATGTGGTAGTGTTTCCTCAAAAATCACCACAATTTGTGTCAGTTGGTTTGGGCAAAATGCTACAATTGTTCCTTTCCACACATGTTGCACAACTGTGACATTGCTTAAGGCTAGCCACACAGGCCCTCCTCTTTCCCACAGATCCCAAGGCCACTGTGTATCCCTTCTGTGTGCCCTTCATGCACCACCCTCCTTCTAACCAAAGTTCCCTGCCCCTGGCCCTCAACCCAAAAATCTGTCAGCTTCCTGTGCCAGGACCACTAGATGCCTCAAGGACCCTGCTGTGTCCCACCTGATGTCACACTTGTGACCCCAGGCCCACTGTCCCATAGGGTGACATAGCACACACAGCACCATGCTGCTTAATACCCAGCATACTACACATCATACATGCATCACAAGCCACTATCTACAGCAGACCTCCCTAAGAACACCCATATACTGTCCCAGTTATGCTCAGACAGCTCTGTGTCCCTGCCCATGCCTGCCACAAACATCACACACCTTGAAATGTTGCTCTCCTCATCCTGCCCAGTGTATCCTGGCTGCTAGCTCCCAGCATACCATCTGTGATACCTAATGGCATTCTGCCTCCAGAAGCAGAAGTTCACCACACCTGACCACCACATTGTGCAAAACCAACACACACACACACACACACACCAGTATTCCACCATCACCATCCACAGTGGTCTGCATGCATCCTTTCCTCCCATCCCAGGGTACACTCATGTTCCCAGTGTACCATGGGCAAAACCACTTGCTGCCACCAGACTGCTGACCAACAGCCCACCTACTCCTACTTAGTCAAGTGCTTCACAGCATGCTCTAGGTAGTGGGGACTCACACGCCTGTCACCATGGCACTGTCAGATGCTGCCCTGGGCCACAGCAGCCACCATGTCCAAGATTCACCACTTACTTTCTACACAGTCACCTTCTCTCCTGTCTCCACTGTCTGTGGTTGGGCACTCACACCTCCTTCCCGTGCCTCACCTGGCTACAACTCCACCTTCTAAAATTACAAAAGGGATATGGCAGCATTTTTTCAGTGCAATCTGTGTTGCAACATGGAGGACCAATTTTTACACAACCTGGATAGAAGGGACTTTGGCACAGTCAAAAATTTGGCGCTAAACTGCAATACAAAATTGTGATTGCCGCATTTTAGGATGCAAGTTGCTGTTTACAGCAAAATCATTTGGCATAAGTCCTTCATCTATCTAACCCCTTTGAAAATCAGGCCCATCACCTATACTCATAGTTGCCAAGCATGTTCAAAATTAGAACTACAATCCAAATAGCAAATGGGTAAAATCAGGCACTAACCCTCTGGAAATTATCAATGCCACTCTGCATGGATGGTGCAAAAACAGATTATTCAGTGCCCAGCCATAACCGTACACATGCTTGATGCATTTCTAGAAAACTTCCTTTTCAAAGGCATACCTAAAGTGTGATGTCTCCTTATATGCTAATTATAATGTCATAACATAACGCCAGTTGTATACCAGGATCTCATTGTTAACTGTAAAATACCACACATACATAAAACACAGGTGAACAAATAACGTGAGTTAAAATTGATAACATGACAGTTGCTGATGGCATATAAAGAGTCCGTGAACAAGTCTTTTCTCAATAATCTATAGAATAAGGGCTGTCAATACTGACTGAATAATATACGACATAATGATCATAGCCATAGAGTTGCTTATTGTTGCAAAGTCCGAAAGATACTATTACAATTTTGAACAGTCCACAATGAGACTGCTTCTGAATTGTGTTACTTCATTGCTCATTCATAGATAGAAGAAGAAAGAAAGAAGGTGAAAGACAGGAGGGAGGGTTGGGTGGGAGTGGGTGGGGAAGGGATGGGTGGGATGGGAAAGAGACAAAGAACAGGTGTAAATAATGGGACAAAAGAAGAAGCAGATAATGAAGGTTATCACAAAGGAATGTACTCCAGATCATGCTGGTGCAAACCACCTGTCAAAAGAAAGAAAGAGAGGAAATATTGTCAATCTATAAAGCAGTTTTACACAAGCAAAAGTTACTTAGCAATTGGATATATACCTGACTAACAGTGGCTACATATTCTGGGTTCTAATGAAATACCAAATATTCTACTCTATGCATATTAAAGAAACCATCCTCTCTGACATGAAATGTAAATTAACAGAGGACACATGAACTCCAGAAGTCTAATAGCAATACCTCATTTTTATAGCTGTAGTGGACATAGCCCTGCAGATGTTTTGCAGTCAGAAAATAGCTGATGTCATTTTGCTACCAAAAACATAAGTGTTAAAAATAGAGTCCTTCACTGGAACTGCATTATTACACTGCCTGTGTGTGTATAGGAACTGGAGAGCACTATTTTTCCTCTGGCTTGAGGAGTTAATTGAGCCTTCCCTCAGCAGAGTTTCAGACATTCTACCCTACAGTCAGCAAACACAGAAAGTTAACTCATTATCTTCTGGCAGTCATTTTGTGTCAGGTTACCAATGGATAGTAGACATCATCCAAAGCTATTGGAAGTAGAATGGGTTAGACACTTCCTGGAGCTTTCTGCATAACAAATAAATGCTGCTGTGCCCTCAGCCCCTATGAACACCTCATTAAGCCATTTGCCACCTCAATCCTAACAGCAATTATCCTGCTACTTATACTGTAAGACATTCCATAGCTAAGAGTTCTAGTGATGCCTGTTCCGAAAAATAAACCCCTTTAAAGTTTTAAATGCCAACTTCATTTTCTCAGGCAGCCAGTTCTGGGGAGACACTAGTACCTGACATTTAATGATTACTTGTCTGTTATATTATTAGAATTTCAACTCTGTCTGTTTCTCCATGGAGAAAGTAACAAGCTGTTGAATGTGCTGTTTACTTTGGAACACAGTTGACTGTCAAGGATGTTGGTGCCTGCTTTTTTTCTTTTGTAGAAGAAGCATTTAACACATATAATCCCACAGGTGTATGCATTTATTTTTCCAGATATTTGTTTTTAATAATGTTAATAATATATCCAATGCATCAAAATAGCCAGTTGTGTTTTAGTTATTATTTTATAGTCACTATGTTCTTAACCTGCAATTTGTGACTATAGGTGTTTAACTGAATGATAGTAACCCCATTTGCTTCACTTGCAAGTAGGTAGGCATGTGTGTGTCACATTTTTATTTGACTTAGGTTATGAAGTGACACTTAGAATCTGGTCAGTTCATAACATGCTGTATTGTAATTAAATGAATTGAGAAATGGGGGTTTTGGTTTGTTTTCAACTTCATTTTTCTGTCCATGGATATACAAAACAAAAATGTCTCAAAATAACGTTTAAAAATAAGGAGTTGGCCAGCCCAGTGGTGTAGGCAGTAGGCAGGCTGGTGCCTTACCTCGACCCACGCCAGCAACCAGGATTTGGGAATGAGCCGGGGCATTGGCAGTCAGCACGGGGGCAGAGCTGGATGAAGCTGCCAGCAGGCAAGCTCTCCTCTCTGGGAGGAAGCACGGCATCCCTCAGCTGATGGCAACCCCAGTGGAGACTGGGGTAGCACGGGCTCAGAGGAGGCCACAGGCACTAGGCCATGAGGTGGGTGAAAGGAGCCATAACTGGGGCCGTACAGTGCATGCTCACCTCCACATGAATGAGCCCATACTCCTGGGGCTCCTGGGAGCAAAACCAGGAGTAAAATCACCGGTCAGCAGGATGAAGAGCCAACCCCCACAGGCACCGCTCCCAGGCAGGGCAAGGTAGCACCAGTAATTCCGGGTGATGGGGCTGGGGGTCGGTGGATGGGGCAGACTGGCATGGAGCACAAAACAGTCATGATAAAAAAAATGAGTTGAGCAGTAATTTAGTTGATGCGGTGTAAAGGGCTGCTCCTGGAAAATTACCTGGTTGGGGGCTTCCACAAGCAGAATGGGACTCAAGGAGGGAAGCTCATGGCAGCAGAAGAGGCATGATGGCATAAAAGCTTAATGGTGTAAATGTAGAAGCACTAATATCTGAGCATGACTTTGGTAGAGGATTACGTGTGACTTGGTATTTTAACATAATGGTTTTCTAAAACTTCATCCTTCACTGGGTTAGACTCTGCATCCATCTTTACAGTATGTCACTAAGCCACATGCAGTGGGTATGGGTAAAACCAGATCACCAGACCCAGACCAGAGCTGTAAAATCTGGACTGGGCATAGCTTGTTCAAATATTGCTTATTCACTCACTCCAGATGATCTGGTCTGGCTTTTACCTATTTGTTCTGGGCCTGAAAGTTCAGTTTTCAACCATGCCAAGAAAGGGTTGAAAAACAAAGTTCCATGAGTGAAACAGATACGTAAAAGTCAGACTGAATAGTGCAGCCAGAGTGACTGGACCAACAGTAGTTGTACAAGTTGCACCCAGTCTGGCCAGATTGGATTTTACATAACTGCTGTGTTTCAGGTCTGTCAGTCCAGTTTTAATCAATCAATCAACCAATCAATCAATCAATCAATCTTTATTTTATACTGAAAAGGTATGTGAGCAAAAATGCCCATTTACACAAACGTCCAGTTAAGCATAAAAAGAGAAGAGAACACCAGGTCAAACAATTACATAGTAAAATACAGTACAAACATGTCTAATATAAGCGGGCCTAATACAGAGATCTAGAGGGATATGCAAAAGAAAGGGAAGCAAATATGAACATAAAAATTGCCAGCAGAAAAGGCCCACAGGTCTGTCAAGTCTGCCTGATTGTGTAGCTCTTAGTTTCATGTCACTACAGCTTCCCCCCCACCCAAACCCTCCCTTCCTCCCTTTCCTGGTCTTTCTCCTCTTTGTGTTCTTGTCTGTACTAACTCTGTCCTTGACTCTATCCCAACCCTGCTTAACGCTATCTACTGTCCTCAGTTAAATTAACTCCTCCAGCAGTGCGTTCCATCCCATCACCACTCTATCTATAAAGTAGTGCATCCTCATCTTCCTCCAGAATCTTCAGTCTTCCAACTTCAGAATGTGCCCCTAGTGACCCTTCTCCCTTTAAGCAGAAAAATCTTCCCTCTCTGACTTTGTTTATGCCTTTCAAGTACTTAAAGGAGGCAGTATAGTGCAGTGGGTTAAGGCTCTGAGCTGCAGATCTGGAGACCTTTGTTTAAATCCCACAGCCACCTTGATGTATACTGTGTGATCCTGAGCAAGTCACTTAACTTCCTTGTGCATCTGGAAACAACCTTCAGCTTAGTGTGCTACGCCTGGTTAAACAATGTTCCTTTCCCTTTCCCATTAAAGGTCTCTATTATGTCCTCTCTTTCCATCTATCTCTTCCAGCGAATACATGTTGAGCTCCTCAATCTTTATCATAAGGCAACTCCCTATTCCCATGATCATTTTCATAGCCCTGCACTGCACCCCTTCCAGTAATCTTACATGCTTTTTGAGGTATGGGCACCAGTACTGTACACAGTACTCCAAGTGTAGCCTCACCAGTGATCTATGCAAGGGCAAGATGATCTCCTCCTGTCTAGAGGTGATCCCTCTGGCAATACACCTCAGCATCCTATTTGTCCTTGCTGCTGCCCTCCTGCACTGTGCTGATACCTCCATGTCCCCTGTGACTATTACCCCCAGTCCCTTTCCTCTTCTGAAGCTGTTATCTACACTCCCCAGCCAGTAGCTGGTCCTGGAATTTCTGTCTCTGAGGTTGTGACCTTACGCTTCTTAGCATTAAACACCAACTGCCACTCCCTACATCAGTGTTCGAGTTTAGCTAGATCATCCCTGAGTGCTTGCCTCCCTTTCTTATTGTCTACTGCAAAAATCTTAGTGTTGTCCATGAACAGGCTGATCTTATTCTTGACCCATCTGCAATGTCTCCAATGAAGACATTGAACAAAATGGGGCACAACACTGAACCCTGCAGTACCCCACTCGCTTCTGGCATTGGCTTGATGTACTCCCCTTACAACTACCATCTGTTGTCTGTCCTGCAACCAGCTCTCAATCCACCCCACCAGTTTCTCCCCACCCCATGTCCCTCAGCTTGCTCATTAACTTCCCATGCAGCACCAGGTTGAAAGCCTTGCTGAAGTCCAGATACATGACATCCACAGCATGACCTTGTCAACCAACCTAGTGACCCAGTCAAAGAAGTTAATCCGTTAGTTCGGCATGATCTTCCCGAGACTAACCTATGCTGTGTCTAATGCTGTAGACCATTACTATTGAGAAAGGTTATCAACCTCTCCTTCAGAATGGTCTCCATCAACTTCCTCACTATGGAAGTCAAGCTCACCAGTCTGTAGTTGCCCAGTTGGTCCTTGGGTCTAGTCTTGTAAAGGGGCACCACGTGAGCCATCCTCCAGTCCCTGGTACATTTTCCATCTCCAAGGAGATGTTGAACAGGTCCATTAAGGCTCTTGTTACTGGAAACATGCCCATGTTTCACCACAAACTGACCATTATAACATAAAGAAACATTCAGAAAGCTGCCAGACAATCGGACATCCACTGTAATGGAGCACGCACCGCACTCCACCTGGTAACACGTACTAATGTTGCTGAGAAAGGAGGGCAGAATTTAGCAGTTTTTCTGACGGGAATTTCTCGTGACATGACACACTTTAATGAAATTATGGGTGGTTTTCACAGAAATGTATTGAACTATGTAAGGACATGAGAAGCAAGAAGATTCCCCGGAGTAAGGCACCCATATATCTGGTGCAATGCTGTAGGTTGGCAAATCTCTTTCATGCCTGTTTCAAAACAAAATAGTTATAGAGCCTCAGTAATGTTTACTTTGTGTCAGGACTCACAAATCAGATTTTAAGTGTTTCGCAAACAGCAGGAAGACTGAATAATATAAGTATGTTGTTCTAAACTGCATGTGTGCCATCAGTGTTCTTTCCTGTGTGTGCATACATTGTCCAGTTTCATGCAAACATATATATGGTAAGACTTGTTGAAGAATCAAGATTAAAGATAATAAGGAATGCCAGATGTATATTTTATTGGTACCATCAGCACCAGCGGGTAGGTGATATGATATTTTTTCAGAGGTATCAGGTCACTGTACCTCAGTTACTCACAAAAGTGCACACATGACTTTATGGAGATCATAGTACAAAAACACAGGCTCACCTAAAAGTTATGTGTGCAGTATGTGAATAAGGTGCACCTGGCCAGACACCTCTGAAAAAGTATCATATCACTTAGTCCACTGATGATGATGGTGACAATAAAATACACGTTATTGTGCTTGCTATTCTTTATAGCATAAACACTGCAACAAGTCAGCAACAACAATATATGTTTGCAACACGCTGCACAATGTCTGATGTGTCACACACACACACACACACACACAGGAAAAAACACTGACTGCACTCATGCAATTTAGCACATCATACTTGCACTGCTCACAACAGCTTGTCCACAAGCACTCCACAACAGAAAGTCAACATTACTGAGGCACTGCAACAACAGAAGGGCAAATATCTATTATTAAACAACAACAAAAACACACAAAAATAGTACAGCACAGTAGTGGGGAGGCCAGAAAACAATCCCTTAATGGAGGATTCCATGGTGTTTGAACACCAGATGGAGCATTATCAGTATTTCCAGCTGCTGTTGCTGGATTTGATCCACCTGCTGCTGCACAGCACCACCCTCTCATTGCTTTCCTCAAGGGCAGCCACACCAGTGCAATGTTGGTCTGTGTTGCAGGCACTGTGGCAGGGTCCAGCAGGAAAGTCAGGTAATGGTGGTGGTGGAGAGGGTGGTGCTGGTAGCTGTGGTGGTGATGGTGGTGGTGGGCAGCTGCTGCAGTTGCCCTCCTCCTGCTGTAGCACTGAGGCACAACTTCACCTCTAGCACCTCTGCCACTGCCACAGAAGGGCCAGCAAGTGGATGCCTGGCCTCTTCGGAGGCAGCCTGCCACTCCAACTTGTGGTTGCTTTGCCATGTATGCACTGGCCACTGGTCCCCAAATGTCTCCCCCAGGGCCACAGCACACCAGCACACCACACAGATGGCAGACCACAATGGTGCTGTCTCCGCCACACAGTTAAAAACTGCCATACTGGGGAGCTGCGGGAAAACCAGATATACTGCTGGAACCACTTTCATTTATCTGGGGCTCCAGCTGTGGCTGTGGAGGTGGTGGAGGGGTGCTGAAGCCCTGCAGCTGCTACTGGTGGTGGTGCTAGTGGTGGACTAGGTGATGTGCAGCCACCAGTAGCACTGTGCTGCTGCTGCTTCCACAGGGGAGATGCAACAGCCAAGAGTCAGGAGTGGTCCAATAACACCGACCAACCCATGTGTGCTCACTCTCTCCTCAGTCCACGTACCACAGACTCTCTTCGTCCTGGGTCCATCGCACACAAGTCCCGACTATCACCAATGCCTCAATACTCAGACCTTCACCGCACTCATAGTCTCACACTCAGACACACACACACACACACAAAACAAAACTTAGAAAAAATCAGCAGCAAAAACAACGAAAACACAGTGCAAAAAAATAAAGATGTAGCTTTTAAAAAGCTGTTTTTATGCTCAAAATCACAATGATGCAACTAGAAAACAAACTCTCCTCTCTCTATACCAAAAGGCTTCCTTCTTCTACAACTGCTAAAAGAAAGTGAAAGTAACTGCTTTTCTGACTCACTTCCTTCCTGCCTGTCTAAAGCATGTGACTTACAGTACTGTAAAGCAATGTAATGTGTGGGGTTGCCTATATTGTTGTCACTTTGCCTTACTTCACATTAAGACAGAATGACGATGCAAAGTCATAATGATAAGGTGAAGTGAGCACTTGCAGAGGTCACTTTGTTATGCCCACCAACGCGGAAATGGCCACTTCCGTCCACTTTGCCAGCAGATTTAAAATTCACTGCATCTCTACCTGTAAACTCAATGACAGCCGAGTTAGTACTGTGCCACTTGTGGAATCCGTGTTGTTGGGGACTGAGGAGGTTGTATTTATGTAGGTGGGCAGACAGCTGGCTTGCGATGATTCATTCCAGTGCTTTGGAGAGTGGAGACAGGATGGAGATGGGCCTGTAACTGGACACCATCGAGCAGTGTTGTAATGTGTGTTTTCCTGGAAGTATAATGTACAGTGGTATTTCTGATTTATACATTTATCTTCTAGCGAAGACATCAGAGTTCTCTCTGCCTTTTCATAGGATTCCAGTTCATTGATTAAAAAATATTTTGTCTTTTTTTTGTTTTTAGTATTAGGCACTTCACTTTACAGCTGAGTTGTATGTTTTGTTATAATTCATCAATTTCCTTGTTTTGGTTGTGCCAATTCCATCCTGATCCTTTATTTTTTTCCTTTTGTAATTTCTATTGCAGTCATGTTTTCCTTTCACAGCCTCTATATCTTAATTATCCCCAATGCATTGTGTCATTTTGCTACATACTTGCTTCTCCTTTCTCATTTTTCTATATTGGTATTTACTACTGTTACTGATGTGGTCTTACTGTTTTTCTTTTCTGCAGTTCAAGTGTTAATTCCAATTGGAATGTTTGCCACTAGTTGCAACTTAATTTTCCATCCCTGTTTCATGTGTATTCTGTTAGAAAGTGCTGGAAAGTGTTACTCTCTGTAAGACAGGGCACTCGATCACTTAACTTGTTTTGGCTCATACTGTATATGACTGCAAATCTGCTCTGCAGTGAGCTGTATTTTATTTCTTTTCTTTATTACCACGTATGTTGTGTTATTTTTGCTTGTGTACCACCCAAGATGCAGAGCAATTGAACACATCACCTATTGCTGCTGGAATAGCTCTGTATTTGCCCCCTTTCATTTTATAGCTACTTCTCTTCCATTCACTTTGTTTTATTTTTATTAATGTCATTCCTCTCACTTAAATTATGTGTTGTCTGAAATAACTCCCATTGTTGTTATTTTTTACAAAAATTGTCAACTGTGCAGACACACTTGTATAAAATGAATTATAATAGTAAGACATTTTGAAATGTTATTTGACTTACTATACCCATGCTTGTTTACCCACTTACTCAGTCTCCTACTTGTTTCTGTCCTTGTACTACTTCCTGTTGCTTCATATCAAGGGTTTCTTGATTTGCATATTGTGTGTGCCTGGGGTGGAGCAGCAATAAAGATAAACTATGCAGTGCCCTCACAGCACACCTACCCCAGTTTACTTTTACCTAACACTCATTTCTTAGGGCTTTGTACAGTAAGATCGTTCTTCAGGGAACAACTTATAATAAAATGTGTAGGATTTACATTAATATCTGGGTAGATGCACTTTTATATATTACTAATTATGTGTGTGTGTGTACTGTATAACAATCTCTAAAAAATCAATTAACACATCAAAAGTCTTTGTAAACATGTCTCAACATTGTGTTTATCTTTCTACCTTGTTACAACATATAGTTGTCTAAGAAGTGTTTGCAGTTAAAGTACAGTAACTTCATGTATATGATGGCCCAGTTCTGAGTTGATTACTATAACAGTGCATAGAATAAAATGTAAACATATAGGTAACTATAATACAGACAGTGGCATTATTTTTATCTGCCCTTTCTCAATGTATCATACTTTAATTCAGTTAGTGTATGCAATGATAATTCATGTATATGTTTAACACTTAGGCTGCCAGAAGATTTAGAATGTATAGGTTTTAGGGCGTGTATACATTCCGTGCTCAAGCAAGGGTTAAACCCATGAAACACCCTTATCTAGCTAATGCATTTGCAGCTGTAGTGGCTCTGGCCATGCTTGTTTCAGGAAGAGGGCTAAATTGAAAGCACCTTTAAGTCCTGGATGTTTACATGCTTCCATGCTGTAAATCCAGAAAGCTTCTCTCCTTAGTAGCAGATTGTCAAAATCCCTACTTCATGGGTTGGGGTTTACTTTATGATTAGCTCTAAACATGAAGCTGTGCTCCTCAACATTCTGTTCCTGTTTGAGGCAGTAACATATACTACATAACCATTTATAATGGTTCTGCAATGTTCCCAAGCTCTGTCTTTAAATTGTATTTTGTTTTCCCACATAGAATGCTCCACATTTATACATCATAACTACACAATTCCTATCATATCACAAGTGATGAACTCTTTAATCTCATGCTGTCTATTTGTGTAAGTATTTGTGAAAATGCTACCCTGTGATATGGATGTACAGTAGACACACCTCTTGTATGGGAAACAGTCCTTGACTGTTGGGTAGCTAAGTAGCTGTTTTCCTAATAGGTTGTCAGTTAGTACCAATGAGTTTGATATTGCAGGCACCCTACGAAAGACAATTCTTGGTGGATATTGGATATTTCTTCCAGGTAGGGGTCTCATGGCAGTACATGCAAATGTATTTTAATAATCCTTTTAAAGTGACTGGCGTGTGTGTGGAGTAGGTGGTAATGAAGTTAAATATCCTTTGGTTGTCCCTACTCCTGTCAGTATTCTGAATCATGATAGTGCTACTTGTAGATCTAGCTTCTATTTCAGCCTGTTTAATAATGTCTGGTCTGTAGCCTCTTTCTAAAAACATTCAATCAAGTCTTGTACAGCTAAATCAAAGTTGCCTTCCAAGCTGCAGTTGTATCTAATTCTCAGAAACTGACCTTTAGGTATATTATTCATGGACCATGGTGTGACATGAATGCCAGCTGGAAGCAAGCAACAAAGTATTTCTGTCAGTTATTTTTCTGTAAATATCAGTCAACATGTTGCCAGTTTCATCTTTAGAAACAAGGAGGTCACCCAGCCTGCTGGCACAGCAGTAGCACTACCATTTGGATGCTGTTGACCTAGGTTCAGTAGCGAGCTTGGGTCACTAGAAGGCCAGCCGAGGAGAGGATTGAGTGTCCGATGGACAAGTCTCCTTCGCTGAGGAGGGGCTGCAGCCCGCACTGTGATACAACCTCCTGGGTGACCACAGGTGGAGGTGCAGCAAAGGGTACAGAATACGAGGGAGGGTGAGTGCCAGCAAGGACCTGAGTGACGGCACATCTCAGTATGCCCCATCACATTGGCCCTCCTTGAGTGCCGACATCTGAAGGGGTAGGGTAGAAAACCAGGAAATGCCCCATGTCAGGGCTAGGTGAAGGGCTCCTGCATTGGCAAACCATGGGATCTGGGATGCCACCAGGTACACGTTCCTTGATGATTCAGGGAGGAGGGGACTCTCCACCCCACCACAGGGGTTATCCGTGGTTAAGTGGCACATTCAGGAGTGGGGCACTAATGGAGACAGGCCCCAGGTCCCAATTGCGCAGCCTGTATGATGCATAGGAGGCCTGAGAGAGGGTCTAAACATGGAGAGAAAGGGGCTTAAAGAGTAAGTAAAAAAAAATGAAAGAAACACAGGAGGTCCAAAATGTTGCATTGTGTAGGTCTGCTTTTATATGTAAATTATAAATTTGATTGATGGAATGTGGTAGATAACAAAATAATCAAATTCCAATAGGGTTCCTTGCCATACTAAAAATATGTCATCAATAAAAATGCCGGCCCAGTGGTGTCAAGGGCTGAGGTGCTGGCACCTTATCTCGTACCGTTGATGACCCTGGGTCAGAAGCCATATCTGATGTCAGTGGGTTGGTTGGGAGTTGGAGGCTCAGGCATCCCATGGACTGCTCTCCTCCAGGGAGGTGGGAGGGATGACTGCTGAGTTATTGGCTCCTGGTGGTGGCCAGGGACTGGTGCAGGCTCGGGTGGCATAATGTGGGTCAGCGCAGGCTGACGTCAGACATGCAGCACGTGGAAGCACATGCGGTAGTGTCCCTGATGCCATTGCATGCCTGCACCATGGGAGAGGACCATTACAGGAAAAAACACCGTGTGCGTATGTGAAGGCCAGCCCCAGTGGTGCCACAGCAGATGCACTCAAGTCAGCTCCACCTGAGCTCATCCCCCAGGTGTTCCACAGTGTGATGGGTAAGTACCCACTGTGAAGTGGCCTGGGAAGGCAGGGGAAAGGTCAGCACTCTCACTGTGACCAGTGAGGGGCGAGGAGTCCATGCAGGATGGGTTGAACCATAGGTACACCCCACCAGCCAAGAAGGTATAAATAAAATAAGTAAAAACAAATGTCACCAATAAAGGATCACTAAAGTGACACTTTACTGAAAAAGGATTAACATCATTCTTTTGTATGTACTAGGCTTCCATAGACCCACATACAAATTTGCCATGCTAGGGGCAAATGTAGCCCCATAGCTGTACCCTTTATTTGCAGATAGGATGAGTTGTGAAAATTGAAGATGTATTTGAGTACAGATTCTGACAGTTTTGATAGCAGCTCTGTGGAAGGTCTAGAGTCATTACCACATTGGTTCAAGCAAAATTCTAGAGTGTCTAATGCTTTATCTTGGGAATGTTCATGTACAGAGACTCAATATCCACGGTGATGAGATATGAGTCCCTGAACACCTCCATACCCTCCAAGATCTGTAAGATGTTACCAGTGTCTCAAATTACAATCTCAAAGAGCTCACAAAAGGTCAAATTTATGAGTCAATGAACTGTGAAAAGGGCTCCATGATGCTTCCAAAGGCACTGACAATGGGATGGCCAGGTGATGCTGTGAATGATTCATGTACCTTCAGTAACATGTACATCATAGGTCTGATTGGATGGTCTATTATCAGAAAATCCCTAGTACTGTATGTCTTTCATTCTCTCCCCTATCAAATGCCTCCCTAACAGTTTATCAACGACCTATTTAAACTCAAGTTTAGGATCATGATTTAGTTTGCTATGAAATCTACTGTCACTCAGTTGTATCAAGACTTCTTTTTCATAGTCATCCATGTTAAGGATGACCACGTCTCCACCTTTATCCATTGGTTCATTAGTGATGGATAAATCATTCCTAAGTTCATCCAAAGCCTGTCTTTCATAGTGGTTCAAATTCTTAAAAGTCAGTTCAGGTAAATTTTCATATAGTGCAGTAAGGCCATGTCTACATAATGGACTCAATTTTCAAGGAGCTAATGCAAGGCTACGTCAAGCCCTGTGTAGAAACCTATTTTATGTTTGCTTGCATGTATGTGCAAGAAACATACTGCCACCATGTTTGTAGGTGTGCCTACCCCACTTCCAATGCCCTGCTCCTTTTGCAGGCACAGCTGCACTGCACTCATGAATGTCTGAGCTGTCTATGACAGCCGGTCAGATGCAGTGGCATACAGTTCTGTGAAAACACAGCTACAATCAGTGGTAGGTACAGTAGGCATTTGCATACTGCTGTCAGCAGTATACAAATTGCCACATCAGCACTGCATCTGAACTGTAATAAACAGTTAGTTTCTGATGCCCCCATGAACACATAGGTAGTATGCTGGAGCCCACCCCAGCGTGCTCATACACTCCCTCCCCTGCACACCGTATGACCGCGGGTGCCCAATCCCTCATCAGCTCCACTGCCCCCAAAGCAAACTTCCTAGTGCCACGCTGGGACCCCACCCCAGTGTGGTTTAGGTAGCATGCTGGGAGCCCTCCCAGCATGCTCATGCTCCCTCCACCCCGCACAATGTATGAATGATGGGGGTGCCCAATCCCCTGTCGGCTCCACTGCCCCAAAAGCAAACTTTCTAGTGCCATGCTGGGAGCCCACCCCAGCGTGGCAGAAGTCTGTGGCCCAGGGGTGCCCTAACCCCATTGGCACCACTGCCCCCAACAACTTGCAGGTGCCACTCTGGGAGCCCACCCCAGTGTGGCAAAAGTCCACATTGTCTTAAAAAACACCTAGAACAAAAGAAAATGGTCCCTCATTGACTCTCTGCCCCTCCCCAACCAGCGCCCACCTTCTGCTACCCCACCTCCCACGCCACCCCTCACCCCATACTTACCTCCAGAGGCCAGTGTGATGATCTTGGTGGACGAGAACACGCCTGCACTCTTCAAAGCTGACCACAAACTGAAGAAATGCAGGTAGTTATATAATGACATAAATGGGGTTTTGTTCAACTTGGTACACATCTCGCCACTTTTGGGAATTGTTTTCACCAAACTTTCAACACGGGTTCTGGAACCCACCTCATGAAGTCAGCCACTGTCATTTTGTTATTCGGTCCTGAAAGGTGATTTACGGTCACTGCACAGAACCAACTTTCAGGACTGAGTAACAAAATGACAGTGTCACAGTTCATGAGGTAGCCCCCTAAAACCCTATGTCGAAAATTTGGTGAAAAAATTCCCAAATTACTGTTTTACGATTGTGTGTTGCACAGTTCCCTACGCATGCTTGAAACTTCGAGAATGTTTACTATTTTCACTCCAGATTTTCAGCACTGGCATTTTTCCACACCTCCTTATGAACAGTACAGCTGTCATTTTTCACACCCTGGCTGAGATGTGTTTTCACACTTCTGGTGCAGAAATACACGGTTGCTGTGGGAAATCAGTGTTCGGGACAGATTAAGAAAATCACAGTGACACTGTTCACGAGCGGAGGTCCCAAAATGCCTGTATTGACAATCTGCTGTAAAAATCCCCAAACTAATTATATTATAGCTTGTGCTGTGCAGTTTCTATGCACACTCATGACTTCACCAGTTTTTATATTTTCACCCAGATTTTCAACATTGCCATTTTTACACCTCTCCATGAACAGTGCAGCTGTAATTTTTCACATCCTGTTCAAAGTGTGTTTTCACACCTGTGGTGCCAAATGGCATAGTCGCTGTGCAAAATCAGTTTGCAGCTAATGAACTGATATTGCCACTGTTCATGAGGTGGGGGTCACAAAATCCCATGTTGAAAATTTGGAGTGAAAATACCAATGAATGCCCAGGGTGTTAGGGTTTTCAACCATAATGCCTACCCTGTGAGAGACTGCCAGGCATCAGGGGTGTGACTTGGGATTGTCGCCTGTAATGCTTATGCCTTTCACCCTCACCCACACCCTGCAACCAGTGACAGGCATTGAGGTGTGTCTTGGACTCTTCGGCCCCAAAGTTCATCTCATTCTCCTATACTGCACCCATCTCACCATATGTCCTAATGGAATGGGGTGAGCATAAGGCTCAAAGACCCCAAGGCACACTGTGACACATGTCGCGTCTGCAGGGTAGGGTGTGGTGAAATGGCATGAGTGTTATGCCCAATGACCCAAAGGCACACCCCAATGCCTGTCAGTCTCTGCAGGGTGGTGGTGGGGTTGACTTCAGTTCAATACTTCACTGCCATTCCTACTATGCATCTCTCTAACTCCCTACACTACCAATGCCAATGCCAGCAAACAAACATGTGCTTTCTCCTGTTATGCCCCTATTACTGGAATTCACTTCCACTAGCTATAAGGTTAGCACTATTCCATGCCTCTTCAAGAAATTGCTTCGTGATTATGTTGCTGATTCCTGCTCATGCTCTTGCTTCAGACCTCCCTAATCCTTTTTCTTTCTCCTGATCCAACACCTCTCACCACAGGTAAAGTACTGTACACCTCTAGTTGTCTCCTTGCACTTTAATACAGTATACCTAGTCCCTATCCTCCTTCTTTTGTCTTCTTTCCATGCTATCCTATCCTCCCCCTTTTGTTGCATCCCCACCTAGTCAGTTTCTGTCTCTATTTTATCCTTATTTATAATTATAATTCTGGTTATTTGCTCTTATAATTACCACTTTCTACCTGGATTACTGCATAATGGTTTCATTTGTTGTATGTGCTTTTTATTCACTCAATGATATTGTTGATTCACTTATACTTTTGTTTGTTTTTTCACGAACTATTTTGTATTATTACTCTCAAAGCTTTTACTGTGTTGTATTTTCTGTATTGTACTTGTTGCCACCTCTGATGATCAAATGTTAATCATCTGTTTTGTCTCTGTAAACTCCTGGGTTGTGCCTGAAAATAGTCATTGCTATGGCTAAGCACCTTACCGGTCACAAAAACTAAATAAATAAATAAATAAAACATTTGGCATTGACAAAGCTTGTTTTTGGTGCAGCTGTGCCAAACTCCTCTGCTGCAACTGCACCTGATTTACTATTGTCAGGTGGAGTTGTGACAGGTTCCTGTTACTGCAGCTTCTGCCAAATATTTGACACAAGCCCCATGAAAAGTTGCCCCAAATTCCACAAGTTAGGCCAGAGAAAAGCTGGTCTTTACTTATGGCATTTGGCACACAGAATTGACAATCCCAATCACTGGCTGGTAGAATGTCAAAGCAGAAATAGTAGAAGAAACCAGCCACACTCAAAACAAGTCATAAAAGCAGTCCAATTTTATTTTTCAGACCAGAATCCTCTTGTTACCCAACGTTTCATCTGTGGGCTTCCTCAGGTGAGAGGATCTAGTATGTTTGGTTCTCCATTACATAGCACTTCTTATTGTAAATTCATATCATGTTTGGCAGTCAGGGCTGACTGCCAAAACAAAGGATGTGAAAATGGGTTAATGAATACGCTTAACAATTGAAAGAAAAAACAGAAAGAGGATTCTTGTCTGAAAATAACAATTGGACTACTTTTATGACTTGTTTCAAGTGTTGCTGGTTTCTTCTACTATTTCTGCATGTACTTTTGCCTACCAGCCCCAGATGACAAAAATTGTATAGGCACCTATAACTGAAAAGGACACACCCAGCACCTAACGCTGAGAATGCTGCAAACCCCACGTACAAATGATCAACACACCAGGGGTCTGCAGCACTCTCAGGGCTTTGAAAATTGAGCCCAGTGTTTTAAATGTAGAAGTGACTGCACTGGGCTGTGGGGTGAATGAGGATTTCTTCTTAAAAGATCCACTGTCTTTACCTGATGTCATGTCAGATTCCAATTCAGATGTCAAATCCTGATACGAGGCAGCTACCGTACTTACTTCTGTATCTTGTCCCATTTTGTGTTGTCTGTTAAAAAAGTGTTTACACTAAGGTTTCTGCATGCCTTTGTAAATCTATATATGTATTAAGTTTGTTGATTCCAACAGTGGCAACAAAAGTTAGTACTTTGCTCAGCAGACTCTCTTCATGAGCAGACAAATTTTATTTGATAAATTAATCACCTTTCGATATCCCCTATACGTGGTGTTCCCTGTTCTTGACTGTGCCCCTGTTGTTGGACTGGAGCCTGGTAGTTCTCCTGACTTCCTTGACCTACCCTGCCTGCCCCTCCTTGTTTTCCTCCTCCTCTGTTTTGGGCCACCCATTTTGTCTAGAATCCTTGGTAACAGCTGGATTCCTGGGGTGTGGGGCTGGTTCTGATATATGTGGGTCTATGGAAGCCCAGCATGTACAAATTAGTGATGTTAACCTTTTTCTAATAAAGTATCACTTTGGCAATGCTTTCTTGATGACATATTTATAGTATGGCAAGGAACCCTATCAGAATTTGATGATTTTGTTACCTACCTACATTGCACCAATCAGCATTCACGATTTACATATAAAGCAGATCTACGCAGTGCAACTTTTTCAAGCTCCTTATTTCTGAAGATGAAACTAGGAAGAAGCCAATTGATATTTACAGAAAACAAATGACAGAAAACCTTTGTTGCTTGTCTTGTTGCCATCCGTGTCACACCATGAATAATACACCTAAAGGTCAGTTTCTGAGAATTAGATGCAACTGCAGCTTGAAAGCATCTTTCATTCAGCTGCACAAGACTTGACTGAATGCTTCTTAGAAAGAGGCTATAGCAAGCAAGCAAATCTTTATTTATGTAGCATCTTCCAAAATCAAGGTGTAGAGAAAGTGTAAACCATAAATATACAAGCAGACAACAATATAAATTATTTAAAATCGGTCTGGAAAGCCAATGAAAATAAATAAGTCTTTAACATAGATTTAAAACTACTGATGGTCAGGCATTCTCTTAACTGATGAGGCAGAAAATTCCACAGGGTTGGTGCTGCAAATGAAAAAGCACGAGCTCCAGATGTTTTAGACTAACCCTGGGAATCTCTAGCAATCTCTCATCAGTAGATCGGAGAGGACGATTATGGGAGTAGGGAGTCAGGAGATATTTCAGGTAGTCAGGTTCCTGTTCATGTAGGGCTTTGAAGGTAAGCAAGCCTACCTTATCGTGATCCGCCACTTAACGGCAGCCAGTGCAGTCCGCGCAGCACAGGTATAATGTGACTGTACCTAGAAGTACTGGTCAACAGCCTGGCTGCAGTGTTCTGCATCAGCTGCAAGTGGACAATCTGCTACAGACTGGTCATTATAAAACAGGTTGAAACAGAAGCTAGATCTACAAGTAGAACCATGCTGATTCAGAACACTGACAGGAATATAGAGAAAACCAGAATATATTTCACTTCATTGTAACCTGCTCCCCACATGCCAGTCACTTTGAGAGAATTAATGAAACACACTGGCAAGTACCATGAGGAGACCCCTCGTAGAAGAAATATCTGATACCCTACCAAGACTGGCCTTTCTTAACATGCCCACAATATCAGACTCATTGTAACGTAGCAGACAACCTATTAGAAAAACAGCTGCTTAGCTACCCAACAGCCAAGGGTCAGTTTCAATGCAAGAAGTGTGTCTGCTGTACATCCACATCACAGGCAATACATTCACAAATACTCAAATAGACAATACGATATTAGGCAGCTCATCACCTGTGCTACTATCACGAATTGTGTATGTTGTGCTTGCTGATGTGGGACATTCTATGTGGGGAAAATGTAAAGACAATGTACTGTATAGCCAGAGTCTGGGAACACTGGAGGCAATAATGGTAATGCATTTGCTACTGCAAGACACCTTGAACAGGTACAGAATGTAGAGGGTCACAACTTCATGTTTAGAGTGATTGATAAAGTAAACCTAATCCATGAGGTGGGGATTTGACAATCTGCTGCTAAGGAGAGAAGCTTATTGGATTTGCAGTCTGGGGCATTAAACATCCAGAACATAACAATGCTTTGATTTACCTTTCATGAAAAAATACAGTATCGCTATTGAACTTTTGGAGTTCATATGTCCTCTGTTAATTTACTTTTTCATGACATATAGGAGGTTTTCTTTCATGTGCATAGAGCAGACTGTTTATTTGTTCATTAAATGATGGAATAAGTAGCCACTGTTAGTCAATCATATCCAATTGCTAAGTAACTTTTGCTTGTGTAAAACTGTTTTATTGATTGACAAAGTTTCCTCTTTTGCTTTCTTTCAGCAGGTGATTTGCACCAGCATGCTCCACAGTACATTCGTGTTGTGCTGACTCTCATTATCCACTTGTTAGTGTTTCCCATTGTTTACATCTGTTCTTTGTCTCTTCCCCAACACCCGCCTCACCCCAACTGTTCCCTACCAGCCCCTTCTGTCTTTCAACCTTCTGTCTTCTCTATCTACAAATAGGCCATCACGTAGCACCATTCAGAAGCAGTCTCATATTTGTGGATCGGTTCAAGATTTTGTAGTATCTTTGGAATTTGAATGCCACAACAAGCAACTTGAATCTATGATCATTACATAGTACTGTACATTATTCAGTCAGTATTGACAGCCCTTATTTGGAAGGGCTGCAGCCTGAGGTTCAATGTGGAAATTGCTCCTCCCATATCCCCTGCAAAGACTAGACTTCAATGGCAGTTCTCTGCTTAGCGTTGTAAACACTGACATTTCTGGAACTCTGGACTCCTGTGTGGTGCATGTGGCTGTGCCTCCTTGCATTTTCCTTTGTTCCTCCCATGTCCCCTTCCTTGTGTTTGTCTCCCCCAGACCTTGTCCTTCCCACCTACCTACTTCCTCGGAGCATCATTCCTTCCACCACCTTCTGGTCCACTTTTCCCCTTTCTAAACCTTCCTGCTCCCTGTGTTGTTGCTCTGTACATTACCTGCTGTGTTTCTTCTGGTGCTCCTGGATTCCTTCCATTGCCCTGTGTTGCCGCTTGCCTCCAGGTCCTGCCACTGGGTCCACTGTTGGTGCTTCTCTCCATTGCTCTGCATTTTCTACTGCTCCACTACATTTCCTCTAGATTCTCAACCTGACAACCTCGTTGCACCCATGTTCATCAGGGATATCTCTCCAGTTCCCATTTTGTGTGCAATGTGACCCAAGCATTGCACAACCATTGCAGAGTATGTTGGGACTGAGCAATACCAGACAAGAGTACCAAGTGGCAGTGCAATTGTAGCTGCTTCTTTCCTTTCCCATGCCTCTCATTTTATTGTTCACTGCCATGTTCCCCGGGGTCACAGCACACTCTGTTCTTTCACTTCACCTTTGGCAGCCGTTGCCATAACGACTCACTCCATCCTGTCTGCTGCCCCTCCATTTCCTTGCTGCCTGTGCTACTGCAGTTGCCCACTTATTTATCCATTAAACAGTAACAAGAAAATAAAAATTAAAAACTTCCCTTTCCTGCCCTCCCTCCTTCTGTCCCATGGCACTCCTTGTCTGCTCCTGCTGTATCTCCTTTCTGGGCTCCTCCCTTCCCTGCTGCTCCACCTTTTGACCCCCGTCCCTCATTCTTGTCCTTGTACCTTGCTCCCTCATGTTTTTCTTTTTGGATGTTTCACTCTTCAGCTGCAGTCCATCTCCATCGCTTCCTTCCTATCCCAACAGCCCTCCATCACTTCTCCCCTCATCTGGTGCCTCTATTTTCTCAGTGATTACTGTTATTTGTCATTTATTGCAAACAACCTTCCCTAGCTGTTTCATCTGTTACTGATACTACTCATGCTTTTACCTGTTTGCTCCATTTCCTTCTCAGTGTTTGCATGCTCTGCTAAATATGTTAGCTATAGTTACTAGCGTTACCCCTATTGCTTTGTAATTGCCAGCACTCATAATCTCCTGTGCTCCCTCCTCCATGCCAGTTGGTCTCATGTACACTCCTACCTCCTCCAGATCCCAAGTGGTCATTTTGTCTGTCCCTCTCTAATACAGTGCTCCTTCCCATACCTTTCCTGTAATTTGCCGTTGTCTGTTCTCTGTGCTTCATATGGGTCATCTGTTTTATGTTCTCTGTGCTTGTCCTCTCCCTGCTCCGTGGTTGCATTCCCTATGTCCTCCTCTTTTCTGTTGCTTACTTCAGTATGCAGCAGTTAGCTCTCTTTCCTTGCTCAACCTATGCCATCAGTTTTCCAGACGCCATTCCTAACTCATATCTTCTGAGGTACTGAGTAAAGTGGGCTTGACCTGTCTACTGGGGATGGGATTCCATTACAATCACTACTACCTACTACTTATAAACCTGACATCTTCCATCCCTAACTCTGCCTGGCAGCATTGAGTGAAGGTTAACTTGCCCGACTCACCAGGCATGGGAGCCATGTTTGCAATCTACTATGTCATATTTATGCATTCTCTACCCGATACTGATTGCTGCTTCCTTCTGGAATGGGACCTTTTTCCCCATGTGCCTTTGTCATCCTACCTATGCCCAGTGGCCTCAAGTCAAGATTATCTTGCCTCAACTACCAGAACTGGGAGCCTGAGTCTGCATCCAATGGCTTCAACTTATGCATTCTCTACCCAATATCCGGTTGCTGCTTCCTTCTGGAATGGGACCACTATACCCTATTTGGATTCAACATCCTACCTCTGCCTGGCAGTATCACCTGAAGGTCATCTAGCACTGACTATCAGAGATGGAAGCCTGTATCTGCAAACCACGGTTTCAAACATTTGCATTCTTTACCAGATTGCCCAGCTGCCACTCCCCTTTGGGAATGGGACCACTTTACCCCATTTGCCTTCATCATCCTATTACTGCCTGGTGGCATTAAGTAAAGGTCATCTCACCACTAATACCTGGGATGGCAGCCTGTGTCTGCAAATGACTGTTTCACCCTTATTCATTCTTTACCTGATACCCAGTTACTGCTTCCGTGAGAGCAGGACCACTTTACCCCATTTGCCTTCAACATCCTCTGCCTGACGGCCTGGGTGAAGGTCATCTCACCTCAGCTACCTGAGATGAGAGCCTGCGTCTGTCCTCCACTATTTCCCCTTTATGCACTCTACCTGATTACTCGGTTGACACCTCCCTTCAGGAACAGGACCACTTTACCCTATTCTACCTTGCCTGGCAGCATCGAGTGGAGGTCACCTCACCTCAGATATCAAGGATGGAAGACTGTTTCTGCAATCGACTGTTTCAGTCTTATGCATTTCGACCCTATACCTGGTTGCTACTTCCCTTCAGGAGTGGGACCCTGTACTCTGATTGCATTCCACATCTTTCCTCACTGGTCTACTTCCTGCACTTCCATGGACTTATCATACTCATCCCCACTTTGACCTCCTCACAATCTGGATTTAGACTCTGCCAGCTTGTTTTCCATCTCCACCTCCTTTCAGTTCCTCTACCACCTGGACTTCCTTACTGCTAGTCACCCATTCCCAACACCCATTTGAGTACTCTTCACCATCAGAAGTGGGATCCTCATGCTTTATCACTTCATCACCTTCTGTTCTCTGCACTTGTTGTTCACCATCAACTTCAGACATGGGTCTTACATTATCTCAACATTGTAGCTCTCGGTATCTGGACTCACTTATTTATCTTCAATGGAGCCACCTCATAGCCTGCTGCATTTCCCTCCATTTTGATTCAGTTTGCTGTAGTGCTAACCCGGTTCTGTTCCTGTCTGCACCTGTTGAAGTCAGTAGCTTGGCATAATGCTGTCTTCTTCTCAGGCTCCTTTCTTCATTCTGCAGACATCCGTTCTGGATTTTCCCCCTTCATCCTTGGACAGCTGCCTTCTCCTTGCCACCCTGGTGGCTCAGGTCTCCTTCCTGTTTGTTGTGGCTCTTGGGCAGTTAACACCTACAGTATCTCTGGCCAGTATTCCTACCTGGTCAACTTCACCTCCCATTCATCTATCTCATACTTCTACCCTGGCCATCCTAACAGCTCCCATTCACTACCGATGGAGCACCTCTTCATTTCACCTGAGGAACACTTCTTCTAGCAAACATACATTGGACAACATGCCTCATAGACTCTAACATCCCCATAGAGTTATCTATACTGCTCAATCATCTCCCAGGACCTTTTCCAGAATCCCATTTGACTGGACTACAGAAGGATCTCATCCTTCATCCAACTCTACTGGATGCTGCCTCGCATCCTATCAATTCAAGCACTATGACTTCCTTATGTTCCATGTCTCATAGGATCTAAGATTTAGTGGAGCCTTCTTCACTCCAATTTTATTCATGGAAACTGACTAATTCCTTCTGTCATGCACTTACTCAGTAATCATCCTTGCTGTTACGGATAATGGGAACATAAGATACCTCATGGCAGTACTGACATCATCACTTTCACCTTTCCATAGCTTCACCTATGAGCACTGACTATGTTGTTAATGTTACTCAATTTGTACTTCCTCAATAGCAATTGGTTGTTCTAAGACCTTCTCAGCTACCTTCCCAGAACACCCATCATTGGATCTCTGGTACATAGCTGTCTTACTAAAGTTATATTATCAAACTACTGTTTCTAGCCCTCAGATGTCACCAGACATCATACAATCATCTACATTCCTTCATTATATTATCATCAATCAGGTCTGCTGCCCATCCAGTGGTCCTTATATCTCGTCCCTCATGATTCACCTCCCATAGTCCCTCCAGCGAAAACTTTCATTGATAGCAGGCTTCCATTGATTCTCAATCTGCACATCTGCAACTGGCCTGGGCATCTCACTATCCCAGTCATGCCTTCAACAGATCTATAATCAACTAAAATGCTAGGTACCCTGGCATTCTCTACACAACTCTCAACTTCCATTACCACAGCAGTCTATAGACTATTCTAAATACCCATTTCAGGCCTTCCAACAGCATTCAGACATTGAATCACCATAAGGCAAAACAGTCATGGCCACCTCAGCTCAACATCATGGGTAATTACGCCAGAAATACCCATATCTACCTTTTTTCTACCAGCAGATCAGCAAGAGCTTATGCAAGCATTATTACAGCATCAATATCCAAATCAACTCTCAAATTCCTCATACTGAACTTCCAATTATTCCATATACATTCAGTTACGTTCTCTACTGCATATACAAACCATCCTTCAATAGTCTGAAATCTTCTATGTCACTACTCCTATCAAGCACATAAAGATTTTGTCCGACTGCTCATCTTCTTCATGGATGCCTACAGTACATTGCAACTTATCGCTACCACTTAACTCCAAACCTCCAAACTCTAACCTGAATGTCAAACCTTCTACAAAGTCAGATTGTTTACCTTCTGACTTCATAACTCATCATACTTCCCATTCAAAGTTTGGTAGCTAAATTTACCAAATCATGCTCAGTTTGTCTCTGTAATCCCACTGACATCATCACCTTGGAAACCTGGACTGTATCCCTCCCCTTTTTCAACTGGATCTACTCCACTCCAGGATTCAGATGCTTCTTCAGAATAGACCTACCTCTTCAACCTCAGAATCACCCTTCCAGTATGCATCATCCATGGATTCAAAGATGAACCATCATTCTCCAAGCAGTTCACCTTCCTCAGAAATTAGCTTATGGTTGCTATAACTTATGGTTGCTAGAACCTAGGTTCATATCTTCTTAGTTTGCCCAGAGGACAGGTGGGTCAGAAGCCATGGGCCTCAGAGGATTCCTCCTCCTAGGGGTTTTCATTTCCTGTGTGCTACTGGTCATACTATCCATGAGTTGGAGGAGGTAATCATACTTTTTAAATATCCATTGGTAATTCTTTTGGGTTTACTATTCTCTACTCACTACCCAGCTTACCTACCAAGGGCCAGAATAGAGAAAAGTCAAAAGTAAACTGCAGTTACATAAGCACTACTAATCCCATACTCTATTCACAGAAACATTGAATGGGAGCACTATAGCCTGAGGTTCAATGTGAGGAAATAGTTCCTCCCACATCCCCTACAAAGGCCATCCTCCAATGGCAGTTCTCTACTTAGCGCATTGTGCAACACCCACCATCCACCCTGCCTCCTCCTTCTCCAGCACTCTAATCACTCTTGATGCTGGCTTTATTACCTACTCAATACCCAGCTTACCTACCAAGGGTGGGAATAGAGAAAAGCCAAACGTAAACTACAGTTACATAAGTCACTAACCCCATACTCTTTTCACCCAAACACTGAACTATAGATTATTATGAAAAGGCTAGTCGACTTAACATTTATATGCCATCAACAACTGTCTTGCTTTTATCTGCTTTTAACCCACTATATTTGTTCATATTTGTTTTTGTGTATGTGTAATGTTTTATAGTTGTTAATGAGATTCGGTATGCAATTGGGTGTTATGTTATGGTGTCATAATTAGTATATAAGAAGAGACACCACATTTTTAGGTACTGTATGCCTCTGAAAAAGAAAGTTTTCTGAAATCCATCAGGCATACATAAAGTCATGGCTGAGCACTGAATAAAATATTTTGCACCATTCATGCAGAGTGGCACTGATAATTCCTAGAGTGTGAGTGCCTGATTTTACCTGTTTGCTATTTGTACTTCATACTGTGAGCACCCCAGCTGAGTGCAGCTCCTGTTTGGAATCAGATGTATAAGATATATTGACTGTATAAGTCAAATGAAGAAACAGTTCAGACAGAAAAACAAAGAAGAAAAAAGAGTCTGCCATTTTCATTCTATGAGCCACCCTATTTGCGTATGGTTCCACCACCTTTCACTAGGGATCTATAGTAGGTTAGCAGTCATGAGACCAGTGCAGTTAAAATGACAGAGAGAAAATTGCTCCTAAGTATCTGAAAGAAATAGAAAAGAAGAATAAATTAGTAATCCAATAAACAAAAGAAACTGATGTATACATAATGATTTTCACATTTGCTCAAGCCTCGTCATAACGTATAGCTCATCCAAAGTTATGTATAAAAATTATTTAAAGCGCAAAACTTCATTATGCCTTCTGGTTTCAATGTTTTTATTTTAAATGTGCAAAATAAGTTTTAAGCTGTCACCCCCACCTGAGGGTAGTTTTACATCTTCAATTCCCATATCTACCAATGGGTGTGTCCAACTAATATTTACAGTGCAGCATACAGTACATGCTGCTGAATTCTTATTCTAGACACCTGATTGTCTGTCCTACCTAGGTTAGAGCGTCCACGTAAGCCATAACAGGTACACTAAAAGTGTGTTCGCATATGATAGTCTCTAAGCTCCCCTTTGTTCCAATTGTGCATTTGAATTCTTTCTCACATTTTGCATATTTAAAGACATGTGTCTAGTGCATTTAAAAAGCTTTTTGGTTTTGGGAGTTACCAGTTAAAGCTATTCTGTTCTGGTTTAAATTTACTGTGCACCAACATATCTTTTAAGCTCCAAACTTTCATAAATAAAGCCATTGTTTCTCTCCAACTACAGTGAGGTTTCCCTGCAAGATGGCCTAATTTTTGTGGTCAGTGATTTCTATTCCTCCTTCTCAATCATTGTATTCTGTTGAAAATGTCGCTGGTCCAGCATTATCATTTTATTGTTGTTAGAGACAGATCTCTCCATAATTAAATCAGGCCAGTTTAATATTTTATTGCAATCACACATGAGCACAGGTTGCATATTTTATGGACCACATACAAACAGATGAGAGAAAGAAAAGTCGTCAGCTGTGACATGAACCCAGGCCACTCAGAACACCATTCTGTATGTACTAGCAAATGCACTACCAGCTGCACCACTAAGGCAGCTGGAAGCAGGGCTGTCCTGAATACATTACTTTTCTCAATTACACAAACCAGTGGCTACACAAATAATTACTTATTATAGACTATGGGGACATTTGGGACCCCACTTCATGAACAGTGACAATATCATTTCATTACTCAATCCTGAAGGTAATTTAGCAGCGAGTGCACCATTCAATGCCACAGGTGCAAAAATACATTTCAGGCAGGTTGTGAAAAATAACAGCTATATTGTTCATGAGGAGATGTGAAGAAATGTTGAAAATCTGGAGTGAAAATATGAAAAGTGGTTAAGTTACAGTGTGCATAGAAACACGTGTAATGCATGCTCATAACAGTCATTTTTGAATGTTTTCACCAAATTTTCAACATGGCCTTTGGGACCTCCCTCATGAACAGTGGCACTGTGATTTGTTACTCCACCAAAAGTTGATTTTGCACAGTGACTGTGCCCTTCTGTGCACAGGTGCAAAAACACATTTCAGGAAGGATGCAAAGAATGACAGCTGAACTGTTCATAAGGGAGTGTGAAAAATGGCAATGTTGGAAATTTGGAGTGAAAATATAAAAAATATGAAGTTATGAGCGGTGTAGAAACTGTGGAATGGACACTCATAATGCAGTGCAGGGCCAAAAGCCCATGTTGAAAATTTTGAGCAAAAATATCAGCAAATGCCTGGAAATAGGGTTTCAAACTGTAATGTCCACCCTGTACAAACTGACAGGCATTGGGGTGTGACTTGGGGTCATTAGCCATAATGCTCATGCCATTCCACCACCACCCCAACCCTGTAGACACTGACAGGCATTGAGGTGTGGCTTGGGGTCTTCAGACCTAATGTTCAGCCATTATCATAACTGCACCCATCTCAGCTTATTTTCTTATGGAACAGGGTGAACATAAAGGCTGAAGACCTCAAGGCTTTACTACACCTGTCTGTGTCTGCAGGGTGGGGTGAGGTAGAAATGGCATGAGCGTTATGGCCGACGACTAGGCACACACCCAAAGCCTATCAGTCTCTGCAGGGTTTGGGTGGGGGTTTGCATTACTTCACTACTTCACTGCCATTCCTATTATGCATTCTCTAACTCTTGCACTACCAATGCCAATACCAGCTATCAAACATTAGGCATTGACAAATGCTTGTTTTCCAAAGTTGAAGCTCTTTAACTGTGTTCCAGAGGACAATCAGGACAGAGTCCAGTGGGTGTTGGTCATGTGATCAACATGGGCTAATCTTGCAGTCATTGAAGATAGAGGGGGTGGCCCAGGGGCAATGTGAGGAAGTATGTTTTCACTGAGAGGGTGGTGGACACATGGAACAGCTTTCCTGAGGAGGTTGTGGGGTTTAAAACTGTGGAGAATTTGAGAATGCATGGGACAGACATAAGGCATTTCTTGTGGGGTAGGAAGAAATAGGCTGTTGGATCTGCAGCTTATCCTGTAGGTAGAGAAATGGGCATACTAGGTGGGCCAAGTGGTCCTTATCTGCCATCAAAGTCAATGTTTCTATGAAGAAGGTTGTAAAAGCTGCTGAGGTAAGAGTTTGTTGCACACAACTGAGTTTGATTAGTGTCAGCCACATGGGATCACATACTTACATTGCAAAGCTGTTTGTTGGTGGGGCAAGCTTTTTACACAAGGTGGGGATTTAAAACATTTTGCTTTTAAAAAGTATTGCTTTTGTTCCCATAGAATCTCAGTGAGTTGGTCATAGGGAGGTACTGAGACTTCTACAGCCAGCTTCAGTAGGCAACAGAAAAAGCATAAACACACCTGTGCTGTTCACTGGGAAGTTTGGAATGGACAAGTGATATTTGGGAGCTTTTAAAAAGCAGCAGAGGTAAGAGTTTGGTGTTAAAACTGAGCTTGGCTAGCGCCAGCCAAGGGGATTGTATACTTAGAATACAAACTGTTTGGTGGTGTGGGTGAGTTTTTGCTTAAACTGGGGATATAAAAACTTTTTATTTACATTGCTTTGCTACCAAACTACATGCTGTCCATAATTTGCTTGCAGATGCAAGCAGTAAACTGTAAAAAACAAAAACAAAAAAGACCCTAATACTGTACTGGTCATTCCCTCCCCCGATGTCTGATCTCTCTGTCAGTCTAGCTGTCCCTCCCATGTGCGATAGTGGTAGTTAAGTGGTTCTTCTCCCTGATGTGCGATCGTGATCCCCATAATAATAAATAACAATAATAAAAGAAACATACCTACTAGTCCAGTGGTCCCTCACCCATTCCCAATGCCTGATCCCCGTCTGTTTATGAAAAAATATCTTGGTAGTCTAGTGGTCCCTCCTCCCTCCAGTGATGTCTGTTCCTTGACCCCATAAAAAATAAAACATTTTATCTGGCAGTCTAGTGGCCCCTCCTCAAACCCAATTAATCTTCCTGGTACTCCCTCTTTCCCTCGCTCTCTCTCACAGTCTCTCTGTCTGTTTGTTAGCAACTTAAATATTAGAATGCCACAACATAAACAAAATGCATGATATCAATGTCAGACTCCAATTCCTACCTCTGCTTTTTGTAGGTGATAATGATGGTTTACAGAAACTCTGGAGCCAATATGTAACTAGTCAGAGGCATTTGGGAGGGTATCTCATGATGTCACCGTCTGCCACTCACGGCAGAGCTCTGGATGCATAGAGCTCTCAAGTAGTGGCAGCAGCAGTGCCCACTACTCAACTTAACAGGCAGCTGGAAGCACAGTAGCTGTTCAGTGGAACTAAAGCAGAGCAGAAGGGAGGAATGGACAAGGAAATGTTAGAAGGCTTCCTTAGAATGGCAGAAAAAGGGAGATATTGTTGATGGGGACCTGAATATGCCAGATGTTAATTGAGCACCTTTCTGCATGCACATCCAAGAGCAGGGTGATTCTTGATGCTCTACAGGGGCATGCCTCAGACAGTTAGTATTGGAACCGACTCAGGAGGGAGCAATCTTAGACCTAATAGTCTCAAATGGGGGCCGGAGAAAATATTCAGATTTAGAAGTGGGTAGCCATCTGGGAGCAGCGACCACCAAACAGTGTGGTTCACGATAAACAAAGCCATACAATCAAGCCATACTAAAGCAAGAGTATTGGACTTTAGGAGGCTGACTTTGGGAAATGAGAGTGCCCTGAAAGCACTAGCAAACAGGCAAGAAGGTGGGGAACAATGGGGAGTAATCAAAACAGCCATCACAGAGGCAACAATCCTTTGTGTAAAGCAAATCAACAAAACACAATGAAGAAAAAAAACATTATGGTTCTCAAAAGAGGTGGCAGGGAAGGTTAAGGAGAAAAGGATAGCATTCAGGAAATGTAAGGAAACACAGAAGGAGCAGGACAGAGAATGTTATCAGTTAAAGCAGAAAAAGGCTGGGAAGACAGTCAGAATAGCAAAGGCCCAAACACGAGGAAAGGATAGCCAACTCTGTTAAGAAGGAGGATAAGACCTTTTATAGGTACATTAGGGAGCGAAGAAAGACCAAAGGAAGGATACTGAGTCTTAATAAAGGAGAGAATATGGGTAGAGGGTAACAGTGAAAAAGCAGGGATACTGAACGAATATTTCTGCTCAGTATTCACAAAGGAAGAGGAGGAGGTACCTAAACCAAACAAGAGAAACACTCTGAAGATGGGGGTGATACCAGTCCATTTACAGAAGAAAGGATTCTGAAAGAACTAATAAAATTGAAGGTGGACAAAGCAATGGGGCCTGATGGGATTCGCCCAAGAATTCTAAAAGAACTAAGGGTAGAACTAGTGACACCGCTGGCTACTCTCTTTAACAAGTCATGGGAGGATGAGGTGGTATCTGAGGACTGGAGGAGGGCAGATGTGATTCATCTTCACAAAGGTGGGAACAGGACAGAGGCAAGAAACTACAGACCAGTTAGTTTGACCTCAGTGGTAGGCAAAATGATGGAATCACTTCTGAAGGAAAGAATTATTGAGTACCTAGAGGCCAGTGGGGCACAGGACCCAAGGCAGCATAGATTCATGATGGGAAGGTCATGTCAGATGAATCTAATAGATTTATTTGACTGGGTGACCAAAGTAGTAGACTAGGGAGGGACTGTGGACATGGCCTACCTAGATTTTAGCAAGGCATTTGATACAGTCCCGCACAAAGATTAATACACAAGTTAGCCAGCCTTGGAGTGGGTCCCAAGGTGGTAACCTGAATAAAAATTGGCTAGACAAGAGGGCGCAAAGGGTGGTAGTAAATGAAGTCACAGTGAAGAAAGGAAGGTTACTAGCGGGTATCGCAGGGTTCAGTACTGGGACTGATCCTTTTAATGTCTTTATAAGTGACATTTCAGAGGAACTGGAAGGAAAATATGTCTCTTTGCAGGCGACACAAAGATCTGCAACAGGGTTGATACACAAGATGGAGTGGAAAGGATGAGAAGGGACTTGGCAAGGTTGGAGGAATGGTCAAATGTATGGCAGCTCAGATTCAATGCAAAGAAATGCAGGTATTGCACCTGGAAACAAAAACCCAGGGAAGAGTACACAATGGGGGTGAGATGCTGACAACAGTAAAATGGAAAGGGACCTGGGGGTAATTATATCAGATGACCTAAAGGTGGACATGCAATGTGAGAAGGCAGTAAGGAAGGCTGACGGAAAACTGGGATGCATAGGAGAGGCATCAATAGTAGAAAACAGGAAGTTGTTCTCCCTCTGTACAGACAGTTGGTGAGACCCCATCTGGAGTACTGTGTGCAGTTCTGGAGACCCCATCCTGCTAAGACATAGACAGAGTGGAAGCTGTCCAGAGGAGGGCAACCAAAATGGTGCAGGGTCTGCACCGGAAGACATACTGAAGAAAGATTAAAGGAGCTTAATATGTACACCCTTGAGGAAAGAAGGAGAGGGGACATGATTGAAACTTTCAGTACCTCAAGGGAATCAACAAAGTCCAAGAGGGTAGCATCTTTCAGAAAAGATGTGCAAGAACAAGGGGCACAATTTGAAGATAGAGTGAGGACAGCTCAGAGGTAATGTGAGGAAGTATTTTTCACAGAGAGGTTGTGGATGCATGGAACAGCCTCCCTGAGGAGGTTGTGGAGTCAAGAACATGGGGAATTCAAGAATGCATGAGACAGACATAAGGCAGTCTAGTGGGGCTCCCAACATGTCAATATTGGTGGGACACTTTCCAATCCACATCCTATCCTCTGGGGTTCCCCAGGGCTCCATCCTGGGACCCCTACTCTTCTCGCTATACCTTAACACCCTGCCCAGTGCTTGCACTGGGAAAATTCTGCTGTATGCAGATGGCCGTCATCTTTGCTACCGACGTAACCCCACCTCCCTCCAGGTTTCCTGCAATGTTCCTATAATGACACTGAAACCTGGTTTAAAGAGCATAAATTGGTCCTAAATCTTAAAAATCTAAAACCATGCTCTTTGTCCACCCTCAAAACAAAGCTTACAACTCCCTCTCCGTATCCTCTCCAACTCCAAACAGCAACTGGAGCAAGTCCACTCCTATAAGTACCTAGGGGTCTCCTTTGACTCAGCTCTCACCTACCACACCCACATCGAAGCACTTGCCACTGCTACCAATACTCGGCTTGGTATCTTGTACCGCTAGAAAAACTGTCTCCCCATGCCCTCCAGCTTGCAGTTCGTCCTCATACTATCCCTAGTTGACTATGGACTACCTGTTTATGAGTGCGGCAACCACGACTGCCTAAACAAAATCCACCTCGTCCTAAATAAGGCATGCAGGCTAATCACAGGGGCCCCTAGGCTCACACATACGCGCCAGCTTTATGACATGGCAACAGTGCTAAACCTTGACGAACGGCTGCAATACCAAACTTGCCTTATAACTAAAAAACCCTGCTAGGACTTTCTCACCCGGCTGACATCCTCCCTCCTCCTAGCCCAACCTCTAGTCAGTACTGGACCTCCTGCAAGGCCACCTTCCTGGTTCCTCGATCTAGGACCTCACATGGACAGAGGTCTCTCCACCACAGAGCCCCTTCTTGGTACAACACACTTCCTCACTCCATCTCTGAAATCCCCACTATCTCCAGATTCAAAACGCACTCAAAAGCGAGCTGTTCAACAAGCGCTGCTGCCCTGTGCATAACGGGTGTACAAGCACCCTTTGTCCTGACAATGCCCACTGGGCTGCATCCTCTCCTTACCACCTTATTTCTACCTCCTACATTACTGCCATATCCAACTGCCTACCTTCTCTCTACTGTCAAGAACGTACCATGTATGACTGAATCTTATACTGCTTGCTAAAATTGTCCTACTAGTATGCACTATTGTTACCGAATCAAACTACCTGCTGTACTGTCCTTGTCACATGTTTTACTATCTCTGTAATCTAATACCATGTAACCTGTTTGACTGTTTCTTTTGCAAATGTCATACATTTATGCTGCTAAACCCTGTAACCAACCCTTTTATCTATAATACCTGAATCTGCACCTTACAATACAGCCAATATAAACTGTACCCAGGATCCATGTATGCCTGCATCTTTATGCATATGTTACGCTTGTAGTATGTATTTTGTACTTGTATTATCTTCTCCTCTCTTGACGAGGTACCTTTGGAAATGAGCCTCTGGCTCAAGGTTATAAACTGATTGCAATATAAAATAAAATATAAAATAAAATAACTAGGATCTGCAGCTTATCTGTTAGGTAGGAAAATGGGCAGACTAGGTGGGCCAAGTGGTCCTTATCTGAGGTCAAATTCTATGTTTCTATGTTTCTATCACTGGAGGGTTTACCAGAGTCCACTGATCTCCCATATATTGCCACTCACCTGCTGACTAAAGGAAGATTGTTGTTATACCTTACCTGCTTCTTCTCCATCAGGGCATAGATAGGAAAGCTGAGCAGGTCTGGTGCTACAGAAATCAGGCGTGGATGCCTTGGAAGGAGCACTAGAGGTGTGATGGCTGCACCCTCCATGGAAGTGCTAAAGTGGAGGGCAATGGTTGATCATGAACTTTGAGTGTTGGACTTTTGTTCTGAACATGGGTGGCATGAGGCTGAGGTTGCTGAAGTAGAGGGACAATTGTTTGCTACTAAAATATTTAATGCCACAACATAAAACAAAATGCACAGTATCAATGTCAGACCACAGTTCCTACCTCTGCTATTTTTAGGCAATCATGATGGTTTACAGCACCTTTAGGGCCAATGGTGCCAGGACAGAGGGCAGCAGGTGAGGAGTGTATCCGTGATGTCACAATCCACTGCCCAGGGCAAAGCTCTGGATGCATACAGCTGTCAGGCGACAGCCGCAGTGCCCACTACTCGGCCTACCCAGCAGCTGGAATCCTGGCAGTAGCTGTCCAGCAGGACTGAAGCACAGCATCATGGGAGGGACCCCACAGTTCACCAACCTTCCATACCCTGCCATTCACCTATGGACTCAAGGAAGATGGTGCGTCATGCCTTGCCCACCTCTTTTCTCTCAGGGCACTGATATTGGAGCTGAGCATGTTCTGAGCTGCAGAATGTGGGGGTGGACCCTATCAAGGTGCTGGCCAGCTTCCTGCTGAGGCGGGTGAGCCACCTTTACTGCTGCACCTTGGAGCAGGAGGTGCTGGAGATGTGCAATGACTATGACTGAGAGTACCTGGACACCTTCTAAAATTCTGAAAATGTTAGCATTTCTCATCTAAGTTTCCAATTAATGGAGTATTTGAAGTGCGGGGGATATGTAAGATGCAAACAGGCGATAGTGTATACAGTTTAAATGTAATTCTGATAGGAGTATTTCACCTGAGCCCTGTGTACCTTAGGCCGACCTGTACACAGCAGCTGTAGTTGTCTTGGTAGCTTTTCCAGTTTTGCCTGCAGACTGAAATTTTGCACAACTCTATGACACGCGCGTCTGTCTGCCTCGTAGCCTCTCACACCTTTGATGTGTCAAACCTGCAAAGTGCTGCAATAGCCCATTTGTCTTTTTAATAACTTAGTTCTTTATTGTATTGTATTTTGACTTGTTATAAACTGTATCTAGTGCACTCAAAGTTCAGAAAATTCTGAGACAGTGTTTTATACAGACTGCAAAGATGCACTGACAGAAACACACTTCAGAACCTAGAAAAGAAACAGGCAAAATTTAAAAAAGGTGTTCTCTATTAGATTGCAACAGCTGGCTTGAGCATGTCTGTGAAATTATATACTGAAGTGGATACACAGTGTCAGATTATCAAAGGCACTTCAGAGATGCGTCTCATGGCTGCATGCCATGTTCAACCATATTCGTTCCACCAGAGCCTTGCCATCTAGACCGGAAAAGCCCCCCAGCTCTACTCTCTGCCAAAAAATACATAGTAAATAAATGTTTGCATCCTAAACATTTTGCAAACAGACTACAGGAAACACCCTTATGAATATTCTGTGCTTCATATGCCATCTATGAGACCATCGTTTCCAACAACCACTTTCAGTACTGTACTTGTTAGTTTCAAAGCTATTAGTTATCATTATCCTTATTTTTTCCCCTTATATAGTGAGTTTTAAAAGAAAGACAAGCCAGAATCCCTTCTCCCCACAACCCCGTTACTCAAACTCACATTTACTTTAGTATTTGATAATTATCTGTTTATCTAACACTGATAATTGATGGTGATTTCTTTTTAACTAATGGTTAAGCAATTCCCACCCCAGTACTCCCACTTTAACTTACTGTCACACAACAGCATTTAATTACATCAATTAATTTTTTTTTAAAGTTTATATTTCCCTCAAACAAAGTTCAGAACCTCACCTGATATAGATATTCCTGCTTACTTTATGAATCTTATTAAAGATTGGATTGTGCGGTCATGTACGGTAAATTGAAATGTTAACCCTCCAACAGAATTTGTTGCATGTGGTAGTGAACAGTGCCTTTTTCATCACTGAGGCTTTTTACCTAATATTTTGACACTTCTTATAGCCACCCTTCCCTCATATTTGGCATTCTGTGACATGTTGCTTTGATCATGCTTCCCCAATTTCTGCAGTGCCTATAAGCTTGGCACTCTGTGGATCTTGGAAGCCAACATGTAAGACATCTTTAGTTTGAGGTGTACAGTATCTACAAAACAATGCACTTCTTTGGGTATCACCTTACACAGACCTCAGTGATTCTGTAAAAGTACATATTTCCATAATCATAATAATAATTTCCATCATCAATTTTTCTGACAGGTCTGAGTGCCAGCATCACTGCTGAGGATTCCTACTTCCTTATCCCTCCAATGTGCCCTCAAGACAAGTCTCCTATGTTTTCTTGCTACCGTGCTTATGCTTCTGCTGCAGCTCTGCCCGTCATCTTCAAGTGCTTTGTTGCTATATGGCTTCTCTCTGGAATTGCTCCCCACAAGGGTCTCCCTTGATGTCTGAGGAATCCACCAAAGACCTGATGAACATTGGGTTACTTCCCTTGAGGCTAATTCACTCTGGGTTCTTGGTAGCTTCACTACATGCTGAATGCTATATGGTGATTCCCACTAATGATATCACATTTAAGCCTCTGTAGGATCTCTACAGGACTGAAAAACTACTCCCTTAGCCTGCTCTAACTGACTTAAACTGATCTAGACTTTTTATTCTTAACTTCTCCCATGAATCTGCACCCTGAGATCTGGCACCAGTGTTAGTCTCAGGTTGGACACATAAAGTGAGCAACTTCTTACTCTACTGATAAGAGGTGTTGGTTATAATTGTATTGACAGTGTGTCTTTATATAATTCCATTTGGGTTGTACATATTCATATATTAAATAAAACTGCTAAGTATTACTCTTTTATAAAATGGGCATCCAAAATAAAGAAGTCTCTTGGTCAAAATATATCATGTGGCCATGCATGAAATCTGTTTTATACATGGTCATCCTGGTCCTAAACCACATCACAAAATGAGCAAATTAGTTTTCCTACAACCAGAACTATCTTTCATCATTCCCCCAACAACCAGAATTGATCTTTCAACACAAACATGGTGCTACCTTTCTGCTGTAAAAATACCTTGAACTAGGCCTAAAAATAAAACTACCTTAAATAAAAAAAATAAAACAAATTAATTAAATGTTGTTTCCTGATCATCACACTTTCCTTGTAAATCTAAACAAATTAGAAACATTAAGGGTGAGATATTTAGACTGCGCCAGGCAGGAGCACAAGCCTGGGCACAGCGCAACTGGGCTCACCAGGGCATGGACCATGTGATATTCAACGGTGCTGTGCCATGGCTCAGCACCATTGAATATGGCACTGAGGGCACACACACTGTAGCACAGTACAGTGGCACTGTGCCAGTGCAAGTGGCTGTAGGGGAGCCTGGGATGCGCCAGCACCAGTGCGGTTGTGCTAGGTGCATCGACCGTGATATTCAGCACTAGGCATGCAAATGAGTCCATTACGCATGCAAGGTGAAAATAGGGCCATTTGCCGCAGTGCACTGCTCCCCAGCTACTTGTGCCTGGTGCCCTGCCAGGCTACAGCCCGTCAGGACTGATGCCCTGCAGACCTTTGGGAGGACCCTCTCCTGTATGTCAGTCATGGGCATATGTGTAAATATCCCTGCTGGTCCAATGTACGCACTCCATCAACTGATCGTGGGCATATGTAATACTATTAAAAATCCCTGGTGGTCCATTGCCCAATCGCGGGCATAAGTTGAATATATCCTGGTGGGTCAGTGGAAACCCCCACCCAGTGCCGATCATGGGCAGAAACAGCAATCTCACTCCTGGTGGCCAAGTGGTAACCCTCTCCCCACCCACCTACTGAGGTGCCTCACCCAGCACCCCAGTCAGCATCAGGTGGTGGCACCCTGCCCGCATGCCACCTGGCTGCCCACCACCATCTGACAGCATACAGTACTGTCACATATTGGCCTGTGTAGTACAGTATGGCCTGCATGCCCATTGTTCCACCTAGTGAGCCAATAGGCATACAGACAGTATTTATATACTGTCAGTCAGCGGGTGGCCGGGCAGCACGGGGCAGGGTGCTGCCATTGACTGGGGCGGTGCTGGAGTGGTGGGGGGACCCCAGTGGGCGGTGGGGAAGGGGTAACACTGGACCACCAGGATTGTGATAGCTATTTATGCCATGATCGGGCACTGGGGGTTCCACCGACCACCAGGATATTTTGCAATGTATACCCATGATTGGGTGATGGGGGCGGTACACTGGACCACCAGAGATATTTGCAACATATGCCTGCGATCGGGTGATGAGGAGGGTCCACTGGATCACCAGGGATATTTAATGGTATTACTATGCCCACAATCAGGCAATGGGATGGGGCACAATGCTCCCAGGGCAGAGAGCTTGTGAACTGTGTTCTGGGTGGTGGGTGACCACCCATGGCTGGCGACTGCCGTGTTGCACACTGCAATATGGCAGCTCACCTGTGGGTGGCCAGGACTTGTCCTGGTTTTACCAGGCACACCTTGCCCCTCTAGGAGGCACAAGGTGGTGTTGTGTCAGCATATGTGCCACACATCCCGGCTGAATATCGATGTGCCCATATGCATGGGCACACCCCAGCACTTGCACCGTGATACATTACCAATGCACTCCAGTGCATCTGGAGTTGCACAGTGCATCTTGCCTCTTTGAATATCGCACTGGGTGCATTGGTGGTTGCACATGGCGCAACCCTGTTGCACCATGTGCAACCCATTAGAATATCCCACCCTAAGTATTGTTTATAGTTTTCATTACAATTGTTTATTTGCTGACAATGAAACATCCCTTCTGTCTTTACCTGTTCATCGGGAAATCTCTTCTGCTTGCCCTGGCAGTGAGATCATTGAGTCTTTAGCTATAGAAGAGGCTTCTGTTGTATATGTGTGTGTGTGTGTGTGTGTGTGTGTGTGCAGTATTGTAGGTGCCAAAATTTCAGCCACATCAGGCACACCACCAAAGACAAAATCTTGGGCATCCCATCAGCAGCTGTGGCACTGGCTGACTACTTTTCTTTTTCAAAATTTGTGTGGGTGATTAAGGGAGGTCTGGAAGGACTGTTTTACCTTACTCAAACTCCCAACTCTGTTAATTTAAAAGTGAAAGTGCCACCATAGGAGTCCTCTTCTAGTGGCTCCTCGGTGCAGCACATCAAAGGCACTGATCTTTATGTTTAAAACCAAAATAACAATTAAAGCCATGGGAGCTAGCACATGCTAGGGAGGCAGTGTGAGGGCTGGGTAACAGGTTACAGTGATAAACCCTTTACAGTGATTTACCAAACCAATGACAATTTTGTATTGTATTACCCTTTATCCTCTAATAGAAAAGGCTATTTATTTTACTAAATTCTGTCTGTGAATGGAACAGTGCCTCCCCATTATTAAGGCACTTTTTCATTGCTGCCATTACTGGCTCTGCACCACGGATTGGGCATCCAGCTGTTGGGCCAAACAATCCAACACTGTCCCTCAGTCAATTTAATCCCATTACCTTTCACTGAGGGTGGTGCCACCAATGAAGTCTCTTAGTTATGTCAGCAGACAGGTAAAACAAGCATTTGTCAATGCCAAATGTTGCTTGCTTCTATGTGCTGTTTAGGAATTTGGAAGTCATTGAGTGCAAATATTGAAAATTTATGAACTTACCAGCGCATGAGGAACTGCGAATGCACGCCAGAAACAGTAATTTGTGTGGAATTTTTAACAAAATTTTCAACATAGCCATTTTAAGACCTCTGCTCTTGAACAGTGTCACTTTGATTTTCTTAATGTGTCCCATACATTGAGTTTGCACACCGACTGCGCCATTGTGCTCTACATGGGCAGAAAAATGTTTTGGGCAGGATGTGAAAAATGACAGCTGTACTGCTCATAAGGAGGTGTGGTAAAATGGCAATGTTAAAATCTGGAGTGAAAATATTGAAAATTCGCAACTCACGAAAAAGTATAGAACCGCACAACGACAATGTCAGAAAAAAAGTCATTTAGGAATTTTTTCACCAAATTTTCAACATAGCCATTCTAAGACCTCTGCTAATGAACAGTGTCACTGTGATTTTCTTAATGTGTCCCATACATTGATTTTGCACACCAACTGCGCCATTGTGTGCTACATGGGCGGAAACAGCTTTTGGGCAGGATGTGAAAATGACAGCTGTACTGCTCATAAAAGGTATGGTAAAATGGCAATGTTGAAAATCTGGAGTGAAAATATAGAACATTTTCGAACTTACGAGTGTGCGTAGGAACTGCATAGCGCACACTCATAAAACAGTCATTCTTTGGAATTTTCCACCACATTTTCAAAATAAGCTTTTCAGAGTCCACTTTTGAACACTGGCAGTGTCATTTCATTAATTGTTCCAGAAAGGTGATTTCGATAGTGGCTGTGAAATCACTCTTGGCCCAATAACGTGATGACAGTGACATCATTCATGAGAAGGGTCCCAAAATCCATGTTGAAAATTTGGTGCAAAATTCAAAAATGCCTGAGATATGCAATAAAGTTGAAAAACCCTATCTACTTCATTATACAGCTTACCAGCATTTCCTCAGTTCAGCGGTCGGCTTTGAAGAGTGCAGGCGTGTTCCCGGTCCACTGAAGATCATCGCACGAGGTCCGGAGTAAGTATGGGGTGAGGGGGTGTGGGGAGGCAGGGTGCACAGTGGGTGGAGTGCGGGTTGTGGGGGCAGGGAGAAGCGCAGGGGACAGTTTTTATTTCCAGGTTTTTCTTTTTAATGATGATGCGGGACGTTTGCCACTCTAGGGTGGGCTTCCAGCGGGCACAAGGACTGCTGGTGGGGGTATGGAGCCAACGGAGATTAGGCACCCCTGCCGGGTTATAATACATTTTGCCATGCTAGGGTGGGCTTCCAGCATGGCACCTTAATGCTTGGTGGGGAGACATTGGAGCCGATGGGTGATTGGGCACCCCATCGGCGACAGCATGGGAGGGGAGACACTGGAGCCAATGGGGATTGGGCACCCCATCGGCCGTACAGTGTGGGGGGAGGGGAAGACGATGAGCACGCAGTGTGCGGTGTGCGTGCCTGTGTGTGGGGGAGCTCTGCTCACTCTGGAGTCCCCTTTCAACTGTATGCCACTGCATTTTCAGCTTGTCATAGACAGCTGCAGCAGTGATTTGGGAACTGGAGCCACGCCTGCAAACACACTGACTGCATTGGAAGGCGGCTGATACACCTCCGAAACTCGGATGATGGCACTATGTTTCTTGCACATGCGTGCAAGCAACATAAAAGGCAGGTTTATTAGAAAATAAATTTGTTACAGTATGTTAGAGAGGTACATTCTGCCAGTGGTACTGAGCAGAATTTTGAATCCATGTATTCCATGGTAAATATTCCATGATAAACATTCCATATCTTGAATCTTGATGACAGAAATGACAAATTTTGTCAGCAGTAATATAATGACATCATCAATGACATCATTTGCAGTTGATGGAAGGACTATTTTATTATAAATCCACACAAGTAAATATATTGTTTCTACATATAAACACACTTTTCCCAACTGAAAATAAAAAAAAAATGCCAATTTATAAGCGCAATAAGACACTCTGGGGTATGTGCATGAAACAGATTTTACCACACTGCAATGGGCTGAAAGCACTCAACCTGTGGCCTTGTGCCTCACTATGCCCATGGGCATGCAGTAAATCTATTCCATGCACACCCATTGTGTCTTCTTGCTTACTTACCCTGTAAAAGGATGCATCTTTAGTTTTAGCTAGAGATAGTTTAGTTAATACTACACCAGATAGAGTTTGTGTGTTTTGCTGAACAGCACAACCTACACATTTAAATTAACATAGACAGAAATATATTTTCCAGTAGCACGACAGTATCTCTGATTACTGTGGACAACATAGATGTTTTTTCGTCCAAATATAGTTTGTAAAATTTACTGTTTACAATTTTAGGACCAATACTAAGTGCCAATTCATTGATCATATTACAGGACAGTTGCTGGAGAGTGAGGCTGATTGGCAAACTATAAATTTTGTTTACAGTTTTGCATAGCCCACCTGTAACTAGGATCCACTACACAGCAAGCTATCATGGGCATACAAATCACTGAGCGTATGATGCCCTGTATGAGGGCTAGGAGTATATCCATTGGTTTTGAAGAGATGAACAGAAACCAAGCAATATAGGCATCTGCCACATACTGTGTCACAGCAACCCATCACACCTGCAAAAGATCTCTGTCATGAGTAACTGAATTTGATTCAAAATAATTTTATTCTTTCATATATTGTATCTCTGAAGTGTAGTAATCATTTCGTTGAATAAATCTGTGTTATGTTAACACATTTGCTTTAGGCAATAACATGTTAAAATACAAAACATTTTTTGTTTAGAATAATATCTGAAAGAAAATTCTAATTGGAGTTTGTGAGAAATATAAACTATTAAACTAAGTTTCAAAATACTGTATAATCGGTATCTGTATCTGAACTTTTAATTTATCTTTATAAACTATACCTACTTTTTGAGTATCATCTGTTTATAAAACAACCATTATATGACTGCCAATGTAATAATGCACTAAACTGGATTGTTCATAGGAACATGACTTACAGACATAAACATATCTTACCATGCAGTTTTAATTTATTTTAGTAGTTTATAATATAACATGGCAATTTGCCAGCGTTACTAGTCAAAGATTTTGTTGATGTTATTACCTGGAACTGTAAGTGGAAAAGAAATAAGATTTATCTTTGTTAACACTTAAATCTGATCATGTTTAAATCATGACTTTGTAACCCCTAATCATTGGCTAATCCAGAGTAAGGCTGCGTGAATGTGGTTAGCTGACAGGCAAATAAACTCCTTGGAGGTCTAATTAAGCAATACAGCATGACGGGGTGAACACATAGAAAATGCTGATGAAAGGAAACCAAAGGTCAGTTTGGTAAGTCAGTCACTTACCAGTAGATATATAACTATGATCCCTTTTAGTATCTATATAAATATCTAGTTTTGTTTAAAGACATGAACTGATGAGGCCTGTACCACTTCAAGTGATAACCTAGTCCACAAAGAAATTACTCTACAAGTAAAACAGTGCCATTTTATTTTTGTTCTTTTCTCTCACTTTCACCTTATAACTAAAAGAATATCTTGAGATATTTAAACCATTAGGTGGTTTAGTTTTTAATCTCAAAGAATAATGGAACCAAAGCAGACCGACAGGAAAATGATAAAAAACATTTTTTCTATATAGGTTTTATGCCCTGGAGTTTTTCCGTTCTCTCTCCCATGCCTTGGTCGTATGTGCATATGTGGAGGCACATGCACTCCACATCATCGAGGTGCCTCCCACTACTTGTCACCCCTGCTCACCTGCACTTTCCACCAGACCTCCACCCGATGGTAGTAGAACTATGGGGGCGATGGAGATCCTCCCTGGGAGAGGAGAGCTGCCAATATGGCTGCCTCAATCCTGCTCCCTCCCTCCCCATTCAGGCTGGCCCTCTGACTACCCTGGCTCATTTCCAACCTGGGTCACTGGTGTGGTGCGATGTAAGGCATCCAGTGCCTCAACCCTCTGTGCCACCGAAATGATACAAATTTTAAGAAGTAGTCAGTTGTAACTTTTATTTCAGAAGTATTCTTCTTTTCCTTTTGCTCATTAGAAGATTTTCTATGGGTAATATTCTGTTGGATGTGTGGAATAGCTCTCAGCCTGGTAGTTGACATATCTAGCTCTAGTCCCCCACTATGTCATCAGCATTGTGATCTAATTGACAGTGATATCACAAGCAACTGGCCTGGCAACTACTGAGTGGATGTTCCTCAGCAACAGTGATGTCACAGTCAGTGAGTTCACAATGCTGATGATGTAGTAGGTGGAACAGAGCTAGATATGTCAGCTGCCAAAGACAGTGCTGTTCCACACAGCACCTCCTACTAACATCAAGCAAACAATTTTCTAATTAACCAAAGGGAAAAGAAAAAGTACCTCAGATTTAAAAGGTAATGGTTAACTGCTTTTAAAACTAATTTTAGTTCTTTGCAGTACACTAGTTCTTTAATGTTGATGCTAGTGTATATTTACACAGGGCTTTATAGAGTAGAACCATACGTCTCTAACTCTTCTACATTCCAGCCAAAGTAAGTCCAAGTATATACTGTAAGCACGCTTCATAGTCTAATCTGTGTGCACTTAATACTAACTTGAGAAGTTTGTTTGCACTTGACATTCAGGAAAGCTATAATGCATGGATAATTTCAATGTCAAATACTAGGATCCTGTTTCATTTTTTGGTGTTCCTTATTCATTATCTGGGATTCTATACCCATTACAGAGATGATTTGATACCCATGAATTTGCCCAGAAAGGATAATGAGGTAGCTTGGCTTAATTCTTCTAAATTATCCTTATTATGCAGGAACATTCAGGCAACTTATCCATTAACTGGATCACTGAATGCTTTTATTTACCATATTATGAAGTTCCAGTATTACCCATTGTATGTTATCTGTCCTACCCAAACCTCCTTGTAAATGAGCACTGGTCAGATGAGTTTTCTTCCTGGTAAAAAATAAACACAAATACAAATTACAAATATGGTATGGAATAGCATGGATACATTTTACTGATAGTGAATATCAATTCCAGATGCTAGATCAAAGGAGTGCTCATGACCAATCAGAGCACTCCCTTCCCTGTGTGAGACTCTTATTCTGTGAAGAGCCTTTGTCGTGCAGATGTCCTGAAATGGGTACATTCCAGGACAGTTATTTTGTTAAATAACATTGGCGCTGCCTCGATCTATAATATATTAATATGTTCCCATCACCACTCATAAAATTAGAACACATGAAACCACTCTTATCCTACAACAAGTTCAGGGGCATGTATTATAGTTAGGGCTGCCCAAACACTTCTCTGTTAAACTCAAAAGTTTGCCGTTAATAACTTTGCAACCATTTGACCGATTTGCCTGAAATGTTGCATGTGCAGTCTGGTACCATTGTTCTTTAAATTTAGCAAGTTGTGTTACAGTTGACGTGCGGTTATGGAGCTGTGGTACGCCATAAAGCATGAAAATCTCACTTTTGAATATTTCATTTTGGGGCTACTGCTCAAACGGTTTATCTGTCTGGTGTAACATTTCCAGGAATATGCCATCTGGGTCACTGATGTGCCTTTTGAAGATTTTGTGAAAAATATTAATCCATTCAAAAGTTATTTAAATTTAAAGTTTCCCATTATATTCATAGGAAAAATATATGTGATGTGAAAGCACCGGTACTTTCATGAAAGCACCTTTTACTGTTGCAAATACCCTCAGTAGTGTCATGCGCTGCCGTCTTGTTTTCAGCTAGTGGTGGACAAAAAGCATTATAATTCAAAATGTACTGCCTTAGGTAAACACTAACACTTGTGTTTACCTAATCAGGGCACAAGGAACACAATGTTGGCATTAGTTTTTAAAAATAACCCCTGGAAATGTGTTTTCCAAGATCACCCTTGTACTGTTGCAAATTGTGATAGAGCAGCTGTGACACTTTTGCAAAATGTATAAAACTTTGTGCCATTCTTTTGCAAATCCTGCTAAAAACTTAGCAATTTGAGACAGTACAGCCCCAAAATAAACCATTTCTTTGCCACCTCATTGCAATTGAATGGTTAGGGCTTCTGGGCTGAAATTTGCAGAGTGACAAGCCCTTGCCCCACAGATGTGCTCTTTGCATGGTTTGGTGAAAATGTTTACACTGGTTCTAAGTTATGGCATTCTGAAGCTGAGACATTTCACATAGTATAACACTGCAGTGCCCATATCTAGAAAATGATTTGAGATATGTTTCCTTTCTGGGTAGCTTTTAGGTAGACTAAGCATGCATGGAGGTTTCCAATTCACGATTAGAACTGCGGTGGAATTTTTTTTTATAATTGTTATGGTTACTGAGATATTGTCACATTACTGTGAAAAGGTTCCTTTTTCATGGCCAAGAGCTGTGGTATGTCTCATTAGTTGTATGTGAGAGGGGCGCGGGGCCGGAGGTCACTCCCACATATGCATAACATTATGCCAAAATGAGCAGAATAAAGGGAGAGCATGCCTCCACAACTACATACCAAGCTACCAGTTACATTACACTTCAAAAAGAAGGGAAATTCATTGCAAAACTCTGTTAATGCATCAGTTAGGACTGATAATTTGGATAGGGTTGTTAATGTTTTTCCTGTTGCTAATTGCACTGCTGCCACTACTGTGATACTTGTAGCACTCATCCTTCCTTCTACCTTCATCCCTTCCTTCCCTTATTATTTGTGCCTCCTTACATTTCTATCATTCTTCCTAGCAGGCTGACTCCTATATTACCACATTGCTCATATTAAGAACTGTTGTTTTACATGTATACTATTGTATATAATTATTTTGTTGTACTCAGAGTTGTTGTATTACACATGTTAACATGTTTCAGGTTGTCTGTGTTATCCTGTTGTGCTGACTTGTGTTATTGTTGTTCTATTGAATCACTTATGTGTACTACCCAGGCACACCTTACAAATGAGCTTACTCAGTTGTGTTTCACCTTGCTAAATAAAAGATTGATTGATTGATTAGTTGATAGTACAGTGACAAAATTTGAAATTCCAATGTTAGGGTTCCCACTCTACCATCTCACCTTCCTCCACACACCAACAGGCATGTGTGTGCCACTCATCAGGTTTAACTCTCACACCATTCTCCCATATGGCACCATGTAAACTTGTTTACATGGAATGGGGTAAAAGAGTTAGGCCTGCTGACCCCATGGCACACCCTGAGGCCTTTTGGTGTGGAGGGGTTAGTGGCAGAGGTGGTAACCCTAAAATTTAATTTCTAAACTTTTGTTGCTGTACTATCAACCTTAACTGACGATTAATGGATTTTTGCAATGAATTAATATATATCCATGTCAAATCTTGGGGGATTCCCAATATCCATATGAACATACAGAGCATACTAAATTAACCAGCAGATAAAGGCCTAGAGGTCTATCAAGTCTTCTCGAATGTGCAGATAGCACTCCTTATTCTGCAGCTGCCCCTCCCTTCCACCCTTTCCTTCATTGACCTCCCCTTGTCCTGTCCCACCCCTTTGAAGCAATCTACTGTTCTACTGGATACCTGTTCTGCAGGTAATGCATTCCACCCAGCCACCACCTTCACTGTAAAAGTGTCTCCTCATCTCCCTCCTGAACCTTCCTCCCTCCCTCCAGTCTCATATCATGGCCCTGGTGTCCCTCCCTCCTTTACTTTGAACAGCCCTCTGTACCTGTCTTGTTTATTCCTTTTATGTACTAAAAGTTTTAATCATGTCCCCATCCCTCCTCTCTCCAGTGAGTACATGTTCAACTCCTCAGCCTCCTCTCAATGATAAGTCCCCAGCCCCTTGATCATCTTTGTTGCCCTGCGCTGCACCCCTCCAGTAACTTACTGTCCCTCTTCAGATATGGGTGCCAGTGCTGCATGCAGTACTCCAGGTGTAGTCTAACTAATGACCTATACAGTGGCAGAATCATCTCCTACCTCCTTGAGGATATATCCAGCATTTTGTTGGCCTTTGCAGCTGTCTTCCCACGCTGTGTCGAGTTGTTCATTGACCCTATAATGAGCACCCCCAGATCCTTCTCCTCCTCTGTCTGGGCTAGCTGCACTCCCCAGCTGGTAACTCCTCCTTGGGATCTTCATCTCAAAATGCAGCACCTTGCACTTTGGGCATTAAACCCCAGTTGCCAGGTGTCTGACCAGGTTTCAAGCTTTGCCAGATCATCCTGCAACCCTACCATCCCCCAGATCATCCACCACTGCTCCAATCTTGGTATCATCAGCAAACAGACTGATCTTGCTCTTGATGTCGGATGATATTTCTGCAATGAATATCCCAAACAACACCGGTCCCAACCCTGTGGAACACCGCTCGTCACTACCTTCGGGTGCAAGAGCTCCCCACCCATCACCACCCTCTGTTGCCTTCCCTGAAGCCAGTTCCCTACCCATCTCATGAGCTTTGCACCTGTCCCTGTCCTACTAACTTACTTCCCAGCCTTCCATGTGGGACCAAGTCGAATGCCTTACTGAAGTCCAGGTACAGGGCATCCACTGCATGGCACCTGTCAAGTTGCCTAGTTACCCAGTCATAGAACTCCACCAGGTTAGTTTGGCAGGATCTGCCCCATATGAAGCCACGCTGTCTGCTGTCCTGTAGTCCTCTGGCCTCTAGGAGGGCCACCAGCCTTTCCTTCAGGATAGTCTCCATTAGCTTACCCACAATGGATGTGGAGGCTCACTGGTCTGTAGCTTCCCAGTTCATCCTTGAAGCCACTCTTGCGGAGTGGCACCACATGACCCATCCTCCAGTCCTGAGGTGCACACCCTGAATGTAGTGAGGCATTAAATGGGTCTGCCAAGGTCCTGCAAGGACCTCTGCCATCCCTTCAGTACCCTGGGGTGGATGCCATCTGGGCCTGGTGCCTTATCCACCATCAGTGCCTTCAACCCTCCCAAACTCTGCCCTCCATGATTTCCCATCTGTCACCCCTCCCCTGTTTCTGCCACTTCTCCCCTTGGGTGTCACCCCTCTTCTCTTTAGTAAATACTGAGCAGAAGTACTCATTTAGTGCCTCTGCCTTATCGCACCTGCTTCCCCAACCCCTCCTTCCTAATCCTATTATGTGGTCCTTACAGCTCCTTTTGTCCCTGATGTACCCAAGAAGTGCTTCTCCTCCTCTTAATGCCTTGTGCCAGCCTGAGTTCTGTAGATGCCTTGTCTCCTTTACTGCCCTTGTCACCCCTTCGATTCCATGAAGTACTCCTCCCTGTCCTCCCCTCTCCCTGTTTCTTGTACTTCCTGAAGGCAGCTCTTTCCTCCTTACCTTTTCCATGACCTCCTTGCTCAATCAACTCGGTTTCTTAGCCCTAGACTTCTTGCTCTGGGCCATGCAGAAGGTTTTGGTTGCCTCCATTATCCCCAGCTTTATGAGCTCTCACCTCTGGTTAGTGTCCATACTAGATTGAATTCTGGCCAAGTACCTTTTACCACTTCCCCCATCCTCCCAAAGTTGGCCCTCCTGAAGTCCAGCACTCTTGTGCCAGATTCCACCTTCCTTGCCCATATCTAATGTGAGCCATACTGAGTGGTGGTCACTCCATGACAGTGGTTCCTCCACTGTAAGTTCTCTCACAAAGTCCCCATTTGCCAGCACAAGGTCAAGGGTATTCCCTAACCTGGTTGGTTCACTGACCATTTGCAGCAGAAACTGACCTGGAAGGCATCCAGCAGTACCTGGTCCCTTCTGTTCCTGGTTGTTGGAGGACTCCAGTCCACTCCTGGAATGTTGTGAGTCCCCACAATCACCACACTACCCTTCTCGAGGTTCTCCTGATCTGTCCCACTAGTTCTCTGACTAACTCCTCTGTCTGAGATGGAGCCTGTACACCACTCCCATTCTAAGTCCTATTCTTGTAATCCTGGATATGCATCCAAATTGACTCCATACTACCTCTTCCCCTTCCTCCTTACACACTTCAGTCCTTCCTTCACATATAGTACCACTCTCCTTTCCCAATCACCCTGTCCCTACGAAATAACCTGTACCCTGGTACAGACAGGTTCCAGTCATTGTATTGGGTGGCCCATGTTTCTGTGATGGCTGCAATGTCCACCTCTCCCTCTGCCATGAGCACCTGTAACTGCAGTTTTCCTCCCAAGCCTCCTAGCATTAAGGGTAACCACCTTCCACCCTTCCCCCCTCCATCCTGCCCTCCTTTACTAGCATCACCAATATTACCTGCCATTTGTCCTTTGCTACTGTCTGAAAAAGGACAAGATTCAGTCTAAAATCTTGAAATTCAGGGATATTCAGAAAAATTATAAGAAGGGGCAGAAGCAACTGAGTACATTCATGGAGAAAATGCAGGGTTACAAAATAAACATATCCTGTGAGGCAAAATATAACTAAAGATGGAACAAAACCACGCACTAACAAAAAGGGTCAGGTGGAAAAGAAGAGCAAAACAGGAAGGAGGATTTTCAGAAAGGTTGTTCATGGACACAAATGAATGTTGCACCTGTATCTGCATCCATCCACTTTTGTCCAGGCAGGCCTACTAGTTTCACAAGTTGCTTCAATTTATGACAAAGGTGGGATTTTCAAAACTTATAAAATGGGACGCAATTCTTAGTTACGTTCAGTGGGCTTTTCAATAGTCTTCACAACTGGATTTTTCAAAAGTTGGTCTAATATGCAGAATGTCAAGTTGTTTAATGGTACACTGCATCCAATTTTGTATAAACAAAGTGCTAGACAGATATAAATAGTAAACCTATTTACACTCAATCTGAAAATTGTAGCCAGTCACATTAATATCTGAACTTTGCAAACTGGACAGAACTACATGAGAGTTTTGAAAATGGGACTTAGCTATGTCTTAACTTTGTGGATTAGGCACAGGGAGACTTTTTGATTTTCAGAGATTTACATAAATTAAATACATTGGAAATGTTGTTTTTCTTCTTGTATGCCTTTAAGATTCTATATAATGTACTGTTCATTCAAACCAGTCTGAGTAATGGGATTACATCCTTTGGATGAGTGTTTAACCAAGGTCCCTTCTGCCCATCTCTGGTCATTGTCCAGGTGGAAGTAAAAGTGTGATTACTTGATGAAGAGTAGGGAATTGAATCAAAAGAATTTCAAAATCAAGACAAACAATACAGAAACAAAATATCAAAACATTAAAAACACAGCAGAAACAAGAGAAACAAAAGAAAGTATTGAGATAATTACAAAATAATCATGAAGAAAGGTACACAAGATCAAACTGTATAAATTTCAAACCATAAGGGTCAAATACATGGAAGTTCCCTATGCAATAAGTTCGTTGGGTAAGAAGTGTCTTGTTCAGTGCTGACCCAGTTTTGTAGCCAATAGAGATTTGAGCAATAAACTGAAAACCACATTGTTGTGTGCATTCCAAATTTATATTCATAAATGTACTACAGTAAGGCACCTACCATTCATAGTACCTCCTTGTGACTTTAAACTTTATTGGACAGTTAGGCTACATCTGTTTTGCCTCAGAATTTTTTCAAAATCTCAAAGAACACCCTTAAGGTGCTGCTGTGGACTTTGCCCTATTATGTACCATAAAACCACAATACTAAATCATCATAAGAAACAGTGGACCAAATAGAGTCATCCTGATGAAGAGAAAAGAACCCAAAACTGAGAATCATATCGCAGTCTAAGAACAGATAAGTCTGTGTTTCCAGGACACCCAGACGGTAGCTCTTGAGCAATACCTTTCATCCATAGTCTGATGCTTCACAGTATTTCTGATACCCAGTCTATTGTGACAGCATAGGCACTGTAGATCCTACATATGCTTGGGGATATGGGTGTCAGTAAATATCTCAAGGGGTTCATCTCCCAGCCTGGTGGGCAGAAAGGAAACTGAACAAGAAACAAGTGTCTAAAATACTATAATAAAATGCTCTCCTGTGCTGTGTTTTGACTGAGTCGAAAAAACGCTGCACTTACACACTGTACGCAGCACAGCACACCCATACGAAAGTAACTGTGGGACCAGGCAGGATTGGGAAGCTTCAGTTTGCCTAACTGCCAACTCATTTTGTGATGGCTCAGCCAGCCCTGTCTGACCATGAGGTTCCATGGATTATTAACCTGTCATAAAGCTATATGCAGACTTGCTTTGAAAAGATCAACAGGAATGAAGCCAGGGTGATCACCATCCCTAGACTTCCCACACAAATTTTTAAATATGTAATGTTCCTGTGCACTGGATTCTGCCCACTGCCCTATAAAGCCTAGAAGAAGATACTGAATAGTCTAGCTTCTATTGCTCAGGGTGGGGGATAAATAGTTCAGAAAAAGGAAGCAGAGAAGAAGAATAGTCTTGGTAAGGAAGACCCCGATTAGCTTGGAAATAGTTTGACCCTTCTAATGATTAACCTTTGTGTTGGGTGGGCACTGATGCACTAACTCTGGCAACTGCTGGGGTTATGCTGGATCGAGACCTGCTTTTAGACTTCGTATTTTCTCCACACAAGGAGACTGCACAAAGTGCCCTTGGGTAGAACAAATACTGAATATCATGCTGTGCCAATATTCAGGTCCCTCCCCACTTTGCAAAAGTTTGCTTAGCACACCCTCCACTGCTTTCCCTGGCACAATCACAGTGCACCCACATGAAAAAGGGCTTTTGGTGGGCAGGTGAGCAGTGGTCCAGCAACTACCACTCATCCAACTCTGGCTATGCTTTGCAATGCCAGGTTGATGAGAACAAGACTGCTATAATGGCAGATTAGTTTCCTCAGTTGGATTGGCTTGCATCACATAGGCGTGATTGGATGAAAATGCTGGCCCTATTTTGGAGGAAGTGATTCCAGCCAGGTACTCTGTGATACACAGCTCAAGGAAGGATCGCCCGAGGTTGGGGAGTGACCATTTGTTTTAAATCTAGCATGAACCTCTCGGTGCTCCCAGTGGGTCCCTGTCAGGTCAATTGAGCGTGTGGCTGTGCGGGGTTAGTCTGCAGGCTGCAGGATCCTGCTTATCTACCTGTCACCTGGTATGAAGAAATAATTCCTGAGGAGATTGGAAACTTTGTTGCTTGCCTGGTGTTTGAGTCCCCAGATGGTCAATTCTGGGAGACTTCAATGCCTGGTCGATGATGAAATCTTGCCTTTTGGTTGTGATCTTCATTATATGGAAGCATTGGGCCTGTCTCAGGTAATTACCTCAGTGATGCACAACCATGGGCATACATTGGACCTGGTGTTCTCACTTGTGCTTGAGATCGTTGATCTCAGGATTGATCTGGTGATATGGTCAGATCATAACACCATGAGGTTTGTGTTTAGTGCACCACCTGAGAGTCCTTCCTCTGTAGATATGGTCTGGTGCAATTCTTTACAGGGATTGTCCCTATTGGGACTACAAGCGTACTGAACCTATTGGGTGTGGAATCTAAGTGTGTCTGGCGGTGTGGAGGGGGTTGTTGCAGCTTATAATAAGGCAGTCACCTCTGCCTTTGATGCTATCATTCTGTCCATGTACTGCCCTTATCTACTCAGCAAAGCCCCCACTGGTTTGATGAGAGCTCAAGGAGTTAAAGATTAAGGGCAGAAGGTTAGCGCTCGCTGGAGGAGGTCCGAGCTGATGGAGGACAAATTGGCCTTGAGGTTGCATTACAATGACTATCAAGGGCAATGTCAAGAAAGAAGGTAGATTTTCTGTCCGGGAATTTTGCTGCAGCCACGAACAGACTGGCTCAGCTCTTCCGATATGGTTGACATGTTATTACATCCAGCCTGTCTCTGTTCTGGGGAGCTATTTCAAACACCAGGTATAATGAGTTTGCTCTATTCTTTGTTGATAAAGTGTCCTCTATTAGATCCAATATCTCTTCAGGGTTTCTCAATTGGCTTGTGGAGTCAGGGCATTGACAGGGAGGGCATCCCTCCTGTGTGGACTGAGTCTGACCCAGTTGAAATGGAGGAGGTGAGTGAGATAGTCTCAAAGATGTGTCCCACATGTTGCGATCTAGACTCGGCCCTACCTGCCTTTTATAATTGGATGTATGGACCTGGTTGGTCTTGTAGTTGCTAAGATCATCTGGTATTCCATGAGGATTAGGAACTTCCGGTAGCCTTGCAAGAGGCCCTGGTGAGACCCTTTGAAAAGCCCTTGTTGGACCTGGACTGCCTCACCAACTGCAGACTGGTCTCAAACCTCCCATTTTTAGGGAAGGTTTTAGAAAAGGTGGTGACTGTGCAGCTTGAGACTCGTCTGAATTCCTCTGCCATTTTGAGTCATTCCAGTCCAGGTTTAGGCCAGAGCACAGCCCTGGTAAGGGTGTCTAATGATCTCCTGAGGGTGAGGGATGGGAGAGCAATCTATTCTTGTTCTCTCGATCTTTCTGCGCATTTGACACCGTGGATCATGAGGTGTTGTTGGACTGCCTTCAGTAACTGGTGTGGATTGTCTGGCAATGTCATTGGCTGGTTTAAATCCTACCTCACAGACAGAGTGCAGAGGGACGTGATGGGGTTATCCTCATCCAACCCAATGCTCCATTACTGTGGAGTTCTGCAGGGTTTGGTCCTCTCACCTCTTTTGTTCACAGTGTACATGCTGCCATTGGGAGACATTCTCAGGTGGTATGGCCGCTTTTCTTTGCTATGCCGATGATACGAGCTATACCTGTCCTAGGCACCAGGAGACCAGATGGTGGTCTCTGTGTTTAACACTGGCCTGGCCAAAATTCAGGATGGGATGACTTGTAACTGACTACAACTCGATACAGACAAGCTGGAGGTATTGGTGGTAGAACCGGGTCATTGGAGATGCAGAGGGATATAAGGAGTGACCTGGATTTAAAATTGGGTGGCTTGCCCTTTATCCCCTCTGCTCAGGTTAGGGATCTGGGCATTGTTCTCAATGATGGCTTGACACTTGATGCTCAGGTGTCGGCCGTCATCGAAAATGGCTTTTATCATCTGAAAACTTTGACTGGATCCGTGCTAATACCGCCTGATGACCTGACCACCTTAGTACATGCCTTTGTCACATTGGGGCTAGAATACTGTATTGCCTTATAACTGGAGCTTTCTGAAGCAAACTCTGTCATCTGCTGCTGGTGCAGAACATGGAGGCCAGGCTTTTAATCGTGTGCCTAGGCGTGAACATATCATGCTGGTTCTCTGTGGGCTGCACTAGCTGCCGATGAGGTGGAGGATTGCCTTCAAGGTCAGTTTGCTGACCTGTAAACCCTACACAGCCGAGGACCTGCCTACCTGTAAGATCTCCTGGTTTCTCATTGTTTGTCTCACATCCTTCATTCCTCTAAGGGTGGCCTTCTGCCAATTCCCAGGACAAGGTTGCAGCTGTCAGGTGACTGGTTTTTCAGTGACCTCTCCTGTCCTATGGAATTCATTACCATTCCATCTTAGAGGCGCCTCAGTTGAAACCTTTAAGAAGGGGCTCAAGACATTCCTGTTTGACCAGGTATACAGTTTAATATAATTCAGATGCTCATGGTTAATAGTTATTGTATATAGTTTATTTATTTGAAGGATTATATGAGGGTGGGGTGGTGATATGCTCTGGAAATATGTTTGTTAATGTTTTTATGAAATAGTTTGTTTTTGACGATATTTGTGTATATACTATATGGCCCAGATATTCAAACTGCTCCCAAAATGTGCAACATCAGGAGCAAGCACAATTCAATCGCATATGCGCAACAGACGCGATATTCAAACATGGAGCAAAACAAATTGGCAAGCAGCCAACGTCTGAATATCGCACAAACTGCACCATAGTGCAACCAGGAAGGAAGCTGAGCAGAAAGGTTGCACCATAATGCAACAAGGCTAGCCCAGCTGAGCAGTCCAGAGGTGCCATAGCGCTAAGCAGAGCCCCCCACCCCAGCAGAGCAAATGGAACTGCACAACCAGGGAGGCAGGATGGGGCCCACCGCCAGCCATGCCACACATGGGCACAGGAACACACTGCAGAACCAACAAGATACCTGCACATCCAAGTACAGCATCACTGGGGTGGGACGGATGATCCACTGGCCCATGGGGACAAGCCAACAAAGCACAGCAGGGCCATGGACGCCCAGCACAACCACTGGCAGGCTGAGACTGCCACACACAGGGTTGACAACCACAGTGCACATCAGCCCCCGTCTGCACAGCACACCCTGCACCATGACCCCAAGACACCACCCATGTGCAGTGACTGTCTGCAGTAAACACCATGCATCCCCGGCACATGTCAACCTCATGTAGCATAGAACCATACAAGCCAGACCCACCCTGTGCACCCAGCAGTGGGCGCAGATGGCAAGACCGACAGAAAGTCACTGCCACACTGGACACCTCCCATGCACACACATGCACACGCACACACACACACACACACACACACACACACACACACACACACACACACACACACACACACACACAGACCATACCACCCCAGATGGCATGCACACCACTGCAACTGAGCAACCCTAGCCAGCTGCAAATCAGAGACCACCACAGTATTCATAACAAAATATATATATATATATTTCAAAAATAGAAAGTAGAACAAGAACAATAACAAAACTATTTACAAGAGCGTAGGGGTACAAGGTAGGGGTGGGCAAGGGTAGGGATGAACAACTGGGAGAGGGAAGGCAGGGTGGGAGGGATGGGTGAAGTGGGAAGAAAAGTCTGTCTAAGGCCTAGCAGGCCAGTCCTCTGCTGCCTGGTGCCGCCTCAGTTGGCTGTGCCTTCTCCGTAGCCCACGGGCGCTGGATGTCATGGAGGATGTCACGGTTCTCAAGGGACACCCGGTGAGCTGGTGGAGTGCTCTCAATCCTGCAGAGGACCGATGAGGCCTAGGAGGGAACACAGTCAATGTCTGTGACTGTCCACAACCCTGAACACCACCCAACCTGCAAGACATATATCCCAATGTCCCCGCTGTGATGGCATGCACCCACCCACAGTGACCATGCACGTGACAAGCCCAACCAGGCGGCACCAGCTATGTGCACCACTGCACACACCACTGCCCATGTCCATCACAGTACAAACAAGGCTGTCAAGTGACATGGCAATGTGGAGGATGCCAGTTCCACAGCCAAGTGCCCAGTGCATGCATGGACCACCAGTGATGCACACACACGACGTGCAGTGACACTGGACAGTGATGACTGTCACCTGTGTCGTGCATGGTTGTGTTGTCCATGGCTGGTGGTCATGCCACCCCTCCAGCATGCAATAGCATCCATGATGTAATGATACTCACACTCAGCAAGCAGCTGTGGCAGCTGCTGCTGCTGCTATGGCCCACCCGCAGCACCACCACATCCACCACCTGGGCCCTGCCACGGCCCTCCTCATCCCGTGCCTGCATCCTCTCTGCCCAGCCTGTGGGAGACACATGTTGAGAAAAACATCAGTGTGACTCCAAAGCAGACTGCCCCTGCCCCAGTGAGTGTGCGTGCCCACACAGCCAGACCCATGCATCTCACACCTGCACACACTGACACAGCCAATCATGGCAGAGCCATCCCCATGCACAGCCACCAAAACACACTCACACCCCTATGGAGAATACAGGTGCATAGATGGTACACCCACCTGGCCTAGGCACAATGCCCCTCCTGGCACGTGACCGAGTTGTCGAGCACATCCGCCCCTCCTGCAGAGGTCACTGAACCTGTGCTGGCACTGTTCGGCAGACCGGCACTGCCCTGTGACCCCACCAGGTCAGTGGCCACCTGCAGCCAGACCTGGGTGCGTGCCATGGTGAGGGCTCCTCCCATACAGTGCCCCATAGTGGGGCTCAACCAGAGCCACCAGGTTGGCCACCTCCACTGAGCTCCATTGAGGCGCTCTCCTGCATGCCATGGTTGGAGTTTTACAGTAGGCAATATGGCGCCCGCAGCAAAGGCAACTCCGCGGAAATGTTGCGCAACAGACCACCTATAGGTTCCAATCGCTTTGTTAGGTACAGCGCCGTTGGTTCACATAGCACTGTCAACAAACAGCGCAATAGGGCCATACACATGGCAGTCGAACAGCGCCAGGGGCAAGGTCGGACACCAGGTCAGGGTCTATAACGCGAAGGCCACGCACAGTGCCATCTGACATCTCGCATCCTGCACGACCGACCACCTGCATGCCAGTGCCACAGTGGACTATTGCACAGTAGTGCCACAGCACCTTATGGTGCCCAGTGCTGTAGCGCCACTGGCACAATGGTGGCCATGGCCTGAATTGCGTCGCGCACAGCACGTCATCAGTGCGGCAGACTCCTGTAAGCTACCTGGCATGCGCAATACAGTAGTACCACACAGTCACAGATCTGTGCCATTGGCTCAGCCGACTCAACCGGACTAGAAAAGTGCAATGGCGCCGATATTCAGCTGACACATGCAAATCATCTGATCAGCCATTCAAAGGCACAGTGGTGTGATTTGCATCTCATTACAGTTGCTCCACCCTAATTTGCATGCATTGCAGTATAAATGTGTGACATTGGGCTGTGCTGGCCAGATTCGGTTACTGCAGGTGAGGTGGGTTGCATGCTGTGGGATGTTCTGGACAATGGGCATGGATGGCGCTGTAGACTGCACAGTGACAGGTGTCCACTTCCACCCATACAGATTGCCATGACCGAGCAGAGCCAAGGTGAGGTGAGGATGGTGGGCAAAGGGAGGAGGCCCAACTTCACCACGGCAGAGACAGAGGCCCTATTCCAGGCCTACCTGAGGAGGAGTCACTACTGAGTGGACGGGCGGGCACTCAGTGCGCGGCTGCATGGGAGGGGGTAGCTCAGGCAGTGAACCTGCACAGAAGCCACCAGCGGTCCGTGCAGGAATGCAAAAGAAGATTGGGACAGACCACAGGAGGGTGAAGGAGAAGGTGGCAGCCCTCAGGGCGGCACGTGCTGGAACTGGCGGGGCCAGCCAGTGGTGGTGGAGCTGACCCGGCTGAGGACTGACTGGCTGCATTAATGCAGCGCAGTGCTATTGAGGGTTTACCAGGAGGTGGATTCCAGACAGGTGGAAGCCCATCACTGCACGGTATGACATGGTGGTGGTGTTGGGGGAGGTTGTTCACATGCACTCACATGTCCTCTCTTTCTGTTACAGATCCTGTTCATCTTCAGGGGATGGTGGTGGTGGGTCCAGGTAGTGAGGATGACCTGCTGGACATGGAGGAGGGTCCATCCACCTCTGTCACCAGCCAGCATGCACTGCACCAGCATGCACGCTGGGCTGCCAACTCTGGTGTCGGTGAGTCGGTATGGTGGGTGCACAGTCTGTGTCTCAGCAGTCTGGCATGCAAGCATGCCAGCATCTGTGACTGTGGCTGTAGCACGCCTGTACCATTGATGATGCAAGGACTGCAATGGCAGTGACATGTGTGTTCCCATGATGGACACACAGCAGGCCAGCACATGCCCTGGGCCTAGCTGGTTCCAAAGTGTGCCAGCATGTCGGCACAGTCCCAGGCTGTGCCTGTCACCACCAGTGGGGCAGCACCAGTGGCTGCGCAGGTGTCTGGCACTGTTGCGGCCACAGCAGTGGAACAAGTGGTCCCTGGGTCACAGCGGTTGGAGGGCAGCAGCAGCAGTCACCCACCAGGTCTGGGGTACAGTGTCCAGCGGTGGCACATGCCCACTGCCCTTTGATACGCCCATTCCTGGTCCTGGTGAACAGCGCCCACCCTCAAGGGTGTTGAGCATCAGACCTTCCACACCCTGGGGACAGGATGCTGTTGTGGCAGAGTACCCATTTGAAGAGCACACCCACCTGCTGCGGAATCAGTACAGCAGCAAAGGCGGGTTGCAACGTCTGTGGAGGCACTGTGTGTGGCTGTGGAGTGGCACAGCAGGAATGTGCTCTGGACGTGCAGAGATGGTCCATATGCGGATGGATGTGACCGCGCCATTGACAGGCAGACCCAGGCATTGGTTGCTGTCGTGGCTGCATTGGGCACACAAGCAGGTGCTCCTGTACGCGCACCCCAACATCCTCCTCTCCCATTCCCGCGTCGTGCGACACCAAGCCTGTCGACACGGGTTCTGCTGTAGGCATCCCAAGCACCCTGGTGCAGGTATGTTTGGCATCCCACAGACCCACCGCGGACAAGTACGATCGCGGCAGTGGGGCCCCTGGTGGTCCATCGGTGCCACCCCATGTGGCCCTGCTCAGCCTGCCAGTGCTGTTGGGTCATGGCGGGGCCGCCGCCCATGCATCCACGGTGGCTGTGGGACAGTGCAGCATGACTGACCTGTCTCCCAGTGCGGACCCTGACTGGTGCTGCCCTGTGTGCACTGTGCGTCATGGTGGGCAGTGCACTGGTGGGTGCCCTGCCCATCACGCCGACATACGGACCACCTGCACCATCCCACTGTTGTCCACAGGTGCGTGTGCATGATGATGCCTGCATTGTACTGTACACCAAGGTGCAAGGGTGCCCAGCATCTGACACACGTGCTTAACAGCACAGGTGGTGGGTGTGGTCTGTGGATCTGTGTGTTTGCCATGTCTGTTCCTGCTCTGCTGTGCACCTGCCCATGTACGCTTTGTGCCTGGTGTGTTTGTGTGTGTCCATATGACTGTTCGCCTCCCTGATGGTGTGTTTGTGTGCCTGGTCCCTTCACCCCCTTGCCGCCATGCACCCCTGGTGTGTTACTCTGTGTGCTTGTGGTTGCGCCAGGACAGTGTTGGTTGCACATGGCCCCATGACTTACCTGTATTGTGCATAATGCTCCTCCGTGATGGTGTCCCGGTGCAGCTGGGCCTGCCGGATCAGTCGGGGTCCCGCCGTCAGGGGGCTGCTCATCACCATCAACACCGGCGCGCTGGCGTCCCATCGCTGTCCTCCCTCTTCAACCTGTAATGGCTATCCTTAGACAGTCATTGGCCATGTTGTGCAGGATACAACAGGCCAGGAATATCCCACAAGCCTTTGAGGGCTGTATTGTAGGGCACCGCTGGAGGTGTCTAGGCATCGGAAGCATGCCTTGAGCATCCCAAACACCCGCTCAATGATGTTGCGTGTGGTGGCATGTGCCTCATTATAGCGTTGCTGCGATGGGGTCATGGGCGCGGTATGATTTGAGCAGCCAGGGACGGAGTGGGTATCCGCTGTCACCTGTGTGGAGATAGTGGAGATCAGTCTCATGTTCAGGTCCATATTGCCCTTATCCCTGTGTGCCACTACCATGGCACCTGTGGCATTCCCACCCTTGCCCCGAGTTTGCATTTCTACATGCGTACTCACCCACTAGATGGCCTGTGGAGATGTCCCCACTCTCGAATCGATGGCACAGTGTGGACTGATGCCATATGAAGGCATCATGTGCTCTGCCAGGGTGTGTGGCACAGATATTGATTATCGCCCAGTGGCATCACACACCACCTGGCAGTTGACACTGGGGAAGCCCTTCTATTCCTATATGCCCCATCGGGCCAGGTGGTGCGAAATGGCCACATGGTGCAGTCTATGGCCCTCAGCACGCCAGGCATATGTGCTACCCTGTGGAACGCCTGCATGTTTGCTGTACACTCTGCCGCAGTGCTGGGGAAATGGATGTGTCTGCAGGCATGTGGCAGCAGTGCTCTGAGGAATTGGGTGAGGATGCGTGATGTGGCCGACCGTGTGATGCCTGTGGTGTCCCCTGTTGGCCTCTGGAAGGTGCCCATGACAAGCAAGCACATGCAGGCTGTCACCTTGGTCTCCACTGACAGAGCATGACTCCATCATGAGGGTGCCTGCATCGCATCACTGCACAGCTCACAGAGCCACCTCAGTATTGCCCTGTTCAGGTGGTACCGGCCACGATCTCTACATCTGCGTACAGCTCAAAGCTGATGCGGGCACAGTACTGCCTGTTGGGGCGACCACCGATGGGCCCATCCACGGCCACGTCCCCTGCACCTTGCATTCTCACCCTCTCATTACAGCTTCCATGTAGGCTGCCACTGTCCATCTCCCTGGCTTGTGACCCCCAGCTGATGTTGCTCTGTTACCCCACTGTCCTGACTGCTACTTCCACTGCACCGGCAACCCCCGCTGGCCTCTGCAGCCTATGGCCCACACTGCTTCTCTTGCCTGCCCTGGCCTGTCACTGTCTGTCTTCTCTCTCTCTTCCCACTTGGCATCCCTGTGGCGTTTGCACCTCTTCCTTGAGCCTTTTTATTTGGCTCATTTCCGCTGGGGCACAACTTCCAGTTGTTCACTTTGCGCATTGCTAAGTCTTCTTGATCATCGCATTGTGCTCTTTTTATGCATGGATCCACCCCCTTCGTTGCGCATGTCATTTACATTGCGCTTGTTGCTCAGCATGTTTTTGGTGGCACAACTGCCTCCTGCTGAATATCGCAGAATGGCGCACTTTTGGATTCTGCAGGCGCAACCCTCATTAAGCATGGTGCAACCTTTGAATATCCGCCCCATTTGTGAACATCACTCTGAGCCCAGAGGAAGGTGCACTATATAAATAAAGTTTTGCTTGCTTTAAATATGGTACTCTCAGTGCAAAACCCAGTTTGTGTGCACAGATCGAGTTTTGTACCAGGGCAAAGATTTGAATATCTGTCCCCAGAGGTTTCTACTGCTTCAGTGGAGAAATTACACATATGTATATTTTCTGAAACAAAAATAATCGATACATTAGGACAACACACTTCTAACATAAGTGAACTCAGGGGAAACTGGATGGTCATCATTATCTATGTTTGTATGCAAATTGCACCACCCTATGGGTGGATGGCTCTATAAGCAGGGGCACTGTAAAACTGCACCCACATTTTATTGCAGACTCTGCAGTTTTCATCATTCTCCACAAAGCTGACATTCAACAGTTTCTACAATATATTGAGTTTTTGCAGCAAATTGTGGAACTATTATTAATACTTTCAATAAAAGACTCTCAAAATAATTGACAATGTGGCATGCAGACTTGGGTTTGGCCAAACAGTGCAGTGCATGGTGGGATGGGTTTTATGTGACACTGTTTTCATTTGAATCCTCATCTGGTTTGAATTCAAAATCCAAGGTCAAGCATAACTACATAAGCACTTAACATTTGATTTGTGTTGAGGTAGTATATCAGAATCCTTTTGTTACCACTAAGACTAAAACAATAGGTGGGAGAAAAGGTGCAGATTATTCCATTCACCTAAGAGGTGCCGCTATGAAGTCTCTTTGTAAGTGGGAGGGTAGGTTTTTCCTTGTGAACATACTTTCATTCATAGTAGTTTTGAATCAAACATGAATCTGGGGCCCAATATTCAAAACCTTTGAGCATTAAAATTAAGTTTGCCCTAAGCAAACTGGTAAAGGCGACAATATTGAAAAGCCCAGTTAGCATGGGCAATCTCGGATTGTGTCCTGCAAAAGACAGAGGGATGCAATGTAAATGAAAGGGTTGGGACCGGAATATCTGCACAGTCCAATATTATGTGCACTTCAAGTCCGTTCTGCCTGGTTCCCTTATGTGGCACACATACTTCCAACTGAATCCCTGACTTATTCCTGCACAATCCTAGCAGTTGGCAGAGGAAGTGGCAGCCTCTCCACCCCAACGCCATGGTTCCTGGTAGTCTAGTGGCCCCTCACTGATTGCCATCCCCATTACACATAAGAAATTCCATGATGGGCCAGTGGTCACTCTCCTTCCCGGATGCCGATCGTCACCCCATTATTTATATGAAATATTCCTGGTGGTCTAGTGGTCCCTCCCTCCCCATTCTCCGATGGCCATCCCTTTAAATAATTGAAATATCCCTGGTAGTCTAGTGGTCCTCCCTCCTCCCATTCTTTGAACACCATCCCAGTAAATAAATGAAATATTCCTGTAGTCTAGTGGTCCCTCCCCTCCCCATTCTCTGATCCTCATCCAATTAATCACTTTAAATTTCAGTGGAAGTCTAGTGGTCCCTCCCATCTCCCCAGTTTATATATATATATATATATATATATATATATATATACACATATATATATATATATATATATATATATATATACCTGTATATAATATAACACACACACACACACACACACACACACTGGTGGTCCCTCCCCCAACCAATCACCATCCTGTTTACAATAAAAACCTGTCTCCATCATGGTCTAGTGGTAGCCACCACCCCAGCAGTAGTGCCGCACCACCCGCTACACCCATCCCGAAACCAAACTGGTGACTGGCACAATCCTCCTCTTACTACCATGGCTAGCACATATGCACCCATTGGATTGACAGTTAGCTGTCAATCAATGGCCACATACTGTATACAGTATGTACTCCATTACAGCTCATTTGGTGGCTGGTCATGGTAGTGAGAGAAGGCTAAAGCCAGTCGCTGGCTCGGCCTGGATGGGGGTGAGTGAGGTCATTGGGCAGTACCTGCCAGGGGTGGAGTGATGGGGAGTACCACTAGACCACCAGGGAGACAGTTTTTTTGTAAAGAGGATGGTGATTGGAGAGGGGCCACTGTGCCATCAGGGTATTCACATATTTATATGGGGATAGCAATCAGTGAATGTGGGAGGGATTAAGGACCACTAGACTACCAGGATATTTTAAAGTGATTAACAGGATGGCAAATGGAGAACAGGGTGGAGGGAGGGACCACCAGACTACTACGAATATTTCATTTTAACCAGGAATATTTCATTTATTTAACATGACAGCGATCAGAGAATGGGAAGGGGAAGGACCACTAGATTACCAGTGATATTTCAAATATTTAACGGGATGGAAATCGGAGAATGGATAGAGACAGGACCACTAGACTACCAGGGATATTTCAATTATTTAACGGATGTGATCTTAGAACGTGGAGTGGAGGGAACCACTAGACTATCAAGGATATTTACATTGATTAACAGGATGGTGATCGTCTGGGGTTGCACCAATACACTAATAGGGATAGCTCACAAGAAACAGGCAATTGGGTGGCAGTGTAGGCAGTATTGCCTTGCTCCCTGTTCAAATGGGCCCATAATGGATATGCAAATTGCCCTTAGCACCATGAGTGCCCAATCGACTCATTTGCATTGGCCCCTAGGAATATGGGGATTTTGTCCAAGTGCAATCATTTGTGCTGCCCTATTGTGGGGCAATGTCTTCCCTCACTTAAGTGGCTTAGTGCAGGGTTTCACTGGCTCTGTGTTAAGTGGAATAACACCTAAGCGCTATTCCACTGAATATAGCAGTTATGGACACCTGTCTCACAAAACCAAGCACAAATATTTGCGCTTGGTTTTGCCATTTCTGAATATCGGGCCCCTGAGGATTTTGGATGACTTTGCTGATTGTAAACTTGAATGAGCTTCTAAGGCAGTTGTTGGTAGTGATCTCTCTCTTAACAATCTGCAACCTAAATACTTCTATGCAATGGCTGTAATAAAAGCTTGGCTGAAAGTCTGAAAACAAGCACGTAAAAAGATACAATGTATTTTGAACATTTATCTTTAAATAAACAAAATCATAGCAACCAGATTACAACAAAGCTAAATTAGAGGGACCCTGACTACTGTATGATGTAATGAAAATATGTTGGTATGGTTTAATGATTTAATATGTGATTTTAAAGGTAGTGTACAGTACCTACAGTGCAAATTACATTTTAACAACATATTTTTTACAACAGCTCGATTATCTGCCACTCTGTTTGTTTACTTTTCTTGCACCAATATGGGTGAAAAACAAAGCACTGAAAATTGTTGTTGATCAGACTTCATTATTCTACACTGAGAAACCAACAAAATGTGTTGACTGGATGTATTTAATATTGATTTGCTGTGGCTCACTAAACATAATCTAGTAAGTACTGCATGAAGCAGATGTTTTAGATTTTGGAAGGTAGGCAACACATCAATCAATCTAGTATTCATTTCAGGAGCACAAACTTTCCTTCATGTATCAAACATACTATAGAAAAATGTATGTAAACTTTATGCTGTCTACTGTATTCTGCGGAAACAAAATATGTATTGTAGACACTGGGGATGTATAGTAGAACTCCCAAAATGTCCTCACAATTTTTGCAAAAAAATCTCCGCAATTATGGGTAGCTTTTCACACAATTTTCCAGTAACACTGCTTATAAGTTTACATCAGGTCAGACCATATCTAACAGATACTTATTGTCACGGTATATTTTACCATTACCAGAGGGTTTAGTAGAGGTATCCCAGAGTAAGATTGCCTCCCAGTATGACCCTTTTATTTGTAATCAAGAAAGGCATGATCTCTGACAACAAAGTGACTGCAGGGTTTAGTATGTGGGTGTCATATACTAATTAATATATAAGATGAGTGGCAATAGTTATATACTTGGTAGTAAGACAGAAGAAGGCTATTGCCCATCAAGTCTGTCTTCCACCTTAGAGGAGCCACTTTGTGGAATTGAAATCCTAGAGATATTCATCAAGTTTTGTTTTAAATGTAGCACCTGTATCTGCAGATATTATTTTCTTTGGTAAGGTATTACATAGTCTCATAGCTCTTTGAGTAAAGAATCCCTTTCTCTTCCTTAAAGTAAAGAGTGAAGAAAAGTGGATATCAACCAAAGGGTCCTCCCAGGGATATCTCTGCCACACTCTTTAATGAGAATCCAAAGTCTGGGAAAAGTATGCCAACTCCATTGTACATACCTTCACCTTGGGACCAATAAGAATCCTCAGCTACCCATTGCTTACTAGTTGGTTTCACTTCATGTCTAGATTTGAAGCTGGTATCCTGAATAAAATATATGTTTACAGGAATAGTTTCAAAAAGAGAAAATGTAGCTCCCTGTTTTTAAAATTCTTTAAGCTTTTAAGATACTTAGGGACATTGTGGTTAGAATGTGGCTGACACACATGCACGGGAGAATTACTGGAAAAATTGTCAGATACAGGAGTTTCTTGTTACAGATTGAGTTCTTCCCTCCATATATGAGCAAAATCCTTAAACAGCACCAGTTGTGCTCATTTTCAGATATTTCCTTAAGTCCTTCAGAAGCAGCTTACTTCATAAGGACTTCAAAAGTCCACTCTTCTTAATTTATTACTGTGTGATTTCTTTGGGAAGGTATCAGAATTTCTCTGTTGGTGGAGCCAGCAGCCTAATCCCTTCCCCTTCCTAGTCCCTGATTTCTGCAGGTGCTGCCCTGCACTCTCATGTTTTGTGATGTATTAGTCTTGAGACTGCAGGAGAAAGCTATATTGATAGTAATGGGATCCATCTTTTAAATCCTATTCTTTATATTTTAGGGGCCACAGGAGTCAAATAAGTAGAAGCCACAGCTCAACTAACAAGGGCTTTGATTTGACTCATGTGACTAAGGGTAGCATCACAACTGGTATAGTCTGGGAGCCCATGCCTAAAGTTTTCAGTGATGTAGCACCCGTACAGAAAGCAACAACTATGTTATTTTGATAGAAGTGTCCCTTAGGTACTTACCTAGGGTGGGTATGGTCTTGTAAAGTGGTAGCGAGGTATGCCAATGCAATATTTTTGTACCCATGTCAAAACAACATTTTACACAAGTGGAAATGCCACAAAATGTGCTAAAGTTGTCAAGACAAGTTTGAAAGTAAAATGACCAATAAAATGGGATTTAAACAATTTATGTTAAAAGACAAAAACAAATCAAATTTTAGTCATGCAAATGGTTTCTTTAGCATAAATTATTACTGATTTAATTTAAAAGACAAAAACTAATTTTAGACATACAAAAGGTTTCTTTGACATAAACTATTAATAAGGCTCATTAGTTAAAGAATGTTGGCCGGTGGTCTGTATTGATAAATGCAAAGATTATTCTTTGACACAAACATTTTACATACCTTATTCATTATAATAGAAGCTAGGTATACTATTGCACACCATGGTGCTAGCAAAACATTAATATCCAATTGACTCCCTCTTAGCGATGGGCAATATGACAGCATATATGTGTCTAGCCTTTTCAATATATTTGCTATGTGCTACATGTCTAAGTCTGAATCATCTGTAGTATCCCTACAGGGTCAATATGTCATAGACAGAACTGTGCATGGAATACTGCGTGGAACATACAGTGCAGTGCACTAGAGCGACAGGGTACAAAACCCCACAAGACACATATGTTGCATGTAGTTTTGTACCCTGTTCATGCATGGGTGGGGAGGAGGAGCGACCTGGATGTCAAAACCTCTGTTGGGAGGTGGTATGCCGAGCTTCTGCTGTGGCTCAGTGGATGAGCAGTGGCAGTGCAGGGGTGCTTATGCATCTGTGGACTGGGGCTCAAATCCCAGTCCCAGACTTTTCAAAACTGCATTGTGTGGTTTCTTTTTTATCCCCTGGCAGTGTTTCTTCTTGTCCCCATGTTGACCCTCCCAGAGTTAAATATGTTAATAGGGGGTTTTGTGGGCATAGTCTTCCTAATCGGGGGTGGTGTGATCCCCTCAGATAACAAAGAAGCACTAGCTTCTTTAGCTGTAATATGTTTTGGCAGTATGTCTGAATGGCAGCAATGTATTTGCTGTTATTGCAGCATGGTACATTGCTGCACTGTTATGTCATACGACATAATGATGCCATGATCATTAGTGTTGGAGAAATGTGTCCATCCTTGTTGTGATGCCAGCCATTTCCAATTGGGAGGGGCTGTCACGTTGAACCTCAGGGGCATGGTTCCAGATAAGGGTCTGTAATTTGTGTGCTTGGTATGTAGCTGAAGACTATCATAGGTTGGGGGAGGCTTTGTTCTGGGTCTGTTTGCAACAGAAAGCTTATATCACATCATTTACATCCACTGAGTTTAGCCGCTGGGTTATTGAGAAGGGTTATCAGAATTTTACTGATTTCAACTGTGCAGGAGGTATATTCACCATAGTGCCAGACTTGGTAAGGCTTCCAAATTTGTGTGGATTCTTCCTGACAAGCTTCCATGGCTTTAGTTTACCAATCCTTGCAAGACTGCTGGTTGAATCACACCCAGTCAGTCTGTGTTCTACTGGCAACAATATGCAAAGTTGGTGGTCAAGTTCAGCTGCTATGGAGTGGGTTGGTATAAAACTGGCTTTATCCTTCTAACTTGTGAATAAAATGTACACAGAGAACTGCAATGTTAGTGTCTGGAGACCACACCATAACATGAGGGTATTCTTGTGAAGCATTTGCAACATGAAGTAGAAGCTGAGTATCTGCTTCATGTGATGATAATAGCCTTCTTGGTCTACAACTCCATCTGAAGTGACCATGTGAGCAATGAGGCCATCCTTGAATCTACCTGCAATAATCATTTTCTGGTCTGGGCCAAATGAAGTTTCTGCCATGATTCTGACAGGAATTTTACCAGATGTTCTTTATTCCTGGATTCCTGGAATTTCCAATGAACTTACTCCACTGCATTGAGATGGGTGTTTTGAGACCATATATTCTGACTTCAATCTCCATTCACAGAAGAAAGGGTTTGAAAGAACACTTGAAACTGAGGGTGGACAAAGCAATGGGGTCTGATGGGATTCACCAAAGAATAGTAAAAGAACTAAAGGAACTGAGCAGTGCAGAAGAGCAGCTAGCAAGGCAAACAGGATGTTGGGATGCATCATAAGGGGATCACCTCTAGGAGCAAGGAAGTGATTCTGCCTCTGTACAATGGACTGGTTAGACCACACCTTGAGTACTGTGTACAGTACTGGAGACCACACTTGAAGAGGGACATACAGCTCCTGGAGAGGGGACAGAGGAGGGCAACAAAGATGATATGAGGCTAGGGGATGTGACTTAGGAGGACAGACTTGAGGAGCTCTGCCTGTTTTCATTGGAGGAGAGGAGAGACAGGGGACATGATTGAGGTCTTCAAGTACCTCAAGGGAATAAATAGGGTAAACATGGAGGGATCTTTAGACTAAAGCAGGGAGGTATCACCAGAGGGCATGGTTTGAAGCTGGAAGGTGGAAGGGTGAGGGGAAAAGAGGAGGAGGTTTTTCACTGAGAGGGTGGTGGACCCTTGGAATGCACTGCCTGGTGAGCTGGTTCAGAGATCCACAGTGGAAGGCTTCAAGAGAGGGTGGGACAGACACAGAAAGTGGGTGTATCAGATGATGGCCTGTCCTGGGGGATGGGGATGGATGATGGAGTTTCTGGAGCACAAGGGATGGGAGGGTCTCGGCACCCAACTAAGGATCTAGGTTCGAGCAGACTCGATGAACCGTGAAGGCCTAATCTGCTGGCAAATAGTATGTTAGTATGTTAGTATGTTAGAACTAGTAACACCACTGACTACTCTTTAACAAATCATGGGAGGATGGAGTGGTACCTGAGGACTGGAGGATGGCAAATGTGATTCCACTTCACAAAAGTGGGAGCAGGGCAGAGGCAAAAACTACAGACCAGATAGTTTGACTTCAGTGGTAGGAAATGATGGAATCACTTCTGAAGGAAAGAATTGTTGAGTACCTAGAGGCCAGTGGGGCACAAGACCCAAGGCAGCATGGTTTCACAGCAGGAAGGTCATGTCAGACAAACCTAATAGATTTCTTTGACTGGGTGACCAAAGTAGTAGACCAGGGAGAGGCTGTGGATATGGCCTACCTAGATTTTAGCAAGGCATGCGACACAATCTCACACAAAGATTAATATACAAGTTAGCTAGCCTTGGAGTGGGTCCCAAGGTGGTAACCTGGATAAAAACTGGCTGAACAACAGGACACAAAGGGTAATAGTAAACGGAGTCCACAGTGAAGAAAGGAGGGTAACTAGCAGGGTACCACAGGGTTCGGTACTGGGACCGTCCCTCTTTAATATCTTTATAAGTGACATTGGAGAGCACCTGGAAGGAAAGGTATGCCTCTTTGCAGATGACACAAAGATCTGCAACAGGGTTGATACACAAGGTGGGGTGAAAAGAATGAAAAGGACTTGGCAAGGTTGGAGGAATGGTCAAATATGTGGCAGCTCAGATTCAATGCAAAGAAGTGCAAGGTAATGCATCTGGAAACAAAAGCCCAGAGGAAAAGTACACAATGGGGGTGAGTTGATAACAACAACAAAATTGAAAGAGACCAAGGAGTAATTATATCAGATGACCTAAAGGTGGGCAAGCAATGTGAGAAGGCAGTAAGGAGGACTGGGGGATACTGGGATGCATAGGGAGAGGCATCGATAGTAGAAAACAGGAAGTTGTTATCCCACTCTACAGACAGTTACTGAGACCCCATCTGGAGTACTGTGTGCAATTCTGAAGACCCCATCTCCACAAAGACATAGACAGAGTGGAGGCTGTTCAGAGGAGGGTAACCAAAATGGTGCAAGGTCTGCACCAGAAGACATAAGGAGGAGACTAAAGCAGCTTAATATGTATACACTTGAGGAAAGGAGGAGAGGGGCACATGATAGAAACCTCAAGTATCTCAAGGGAATTAACAAGGTACAAGAGGGTAGTATCTTTCAGAAGAAGAGATGCGCAAGAACAAGGGGCACAATTTGAAATAGAGGGGACGGCTCAGAGGTAATTTAGAAAGTATTTTTCACAGAGAGAGTTGTGGATGCATGGAACAGCCTTCCTGAGGAGGTTGTGGAGTCAGGAACAGTGGGAGAATTCAAGAATGCATGGGATAGGCATAAGGCAATTCTAGTGGGGGCAGGAGGAAGTAAGCTGTTGATTAACTATAATCTGCAGCTTATCCATCAAGTAAGAAATGGGCAGACTGGGTGGGCCAAGCAGTCCTTATCTGCCATAAAATTCTATGTTTCCATGTTCTATGTTTCATTGCTTTACGAGGATTGCCATTGTGCACATTCAAAAGCTTTAATTGAATCTTTGATATCATATTGGTCAAAGACGATATCTACTCTTTTGCAGCTCTCATAACTCTGCAAAGGCTGGCATACTATTCTGAAGACCAGTTCAGCAAGTATTCCAAAGCTAGTTGCACTCCTTGTTTGACCATTTGTATAACAGACATGCCATCCACTATCCAAGCTAGGGCATGTTGGATGCTGGCAGTTGATACATTGATGCTGCTTCTTTTTCTAATTCAGGCAAAAGCTTACTCTTTGCAGTTTTGTTCAGAGAGCCATCAGTGTGCTAGAGCATATGGAACTGTGAAAAGTTCATGTGTGAAAACTTCCTTCAGATCATTCTTTCTTGTTTGTGCAGCTACTACAAGATGGCTAAACAACTCCCTGACTGCATTGATAGTCACTGTCTTATCATAACTAACTTTTGATTTGATCTTCTTGCTTAGAGTTGCAATCATCTTGATGTTGAGCTTGTGCAGTGATTCAAAGAATCCAGTGGTATTTGAATTTAGTCTGTCTCCTCAAACTGTTTCATTGCTTTGATTCCTATCTCATTCACAGTAACAAGCTTGGTGACAATCTCTGGGGTACTACAATGCCAGTTGCAATGTTGGTGAGTACTATCACGTTAGCATTCAAATCAAATGGGTTTGTCATGGAGTCAGTGATTGCATTAACAGTTTGATATAATTCTTCATCTCATTGTATGCGATGTGGTGCAGCCTCCTTGTGTTTTCCTTGTGAAATGTCTGAGTTTACTATATCACCCATTACCTTCATGGAAGCTGTGATAGCTGAGTGCTCATGAGCAGTGATGAGCCATCTAGCCAAGGCTCCTGTTTCACAGTGAAACTCACTATACCCCTTTTACTGTACTATCACAGTTTACTGTTTGATCAAATGTCATGTCTGTCCAGACTTTGCTGAATTTATTTCTAGACTGAGCTACAACATAATTTCCTTTGCACAAACTGCTCATAAATTTTGGGGGCACAATCTGACAGAAGCTTCATATCACTGATGTACACAGATACCCAGCGGAATAGTTGGTATGGTCAAAGGCAAAAATAGTGGTAGCATCTCTACAACCACCGTGTGATGCAGGTCCCAGTTGCTTTCACATTCTGCTCTAATCAACCGCACTATGATGCTAACCATTTTGATGTAATCATCCCAGAATGCAAATGTCTGGGAAGCTGCTTTTCAAAATTGAAGAATCTGTGCAATGCATCCTGCACATTCTTGAGGACATCACCAAGCTGGGAAAGTGTTATTGTTAGGCTTGTTGTATCATTGTTTGATACCGCATTTTGACATTCCTGGAACTTGCTGTTGATGAGGTCTACATCACAATCAATCTCATTGTATTGTACCCGTTACAAAATGCCTGTCATCATAATCTGGTCAGAGCCTTCATTACAAACATGTGAGCACTCACTTCACTGCTGTATTATTTGTCTTTAAGTAGATTGCTTGCTGTGTTGCTACCATACATATGCAATTCTATGAGAATGTCTTGCAGACCATTCTCTTCATACTTCTTTCCAATTACAGCCAGAAATGTCTGTGCTGTGTGGAAACTACCCATTCTCAAGACTGTTTTCTGAAATTTCTCAGAGCACCTCCACTGAATCTCTTTGGCCTTACAATATATACAGTACAAGTCACATTAAACTGTTCCACCAATGAGTTGGTTTATCATTGTTTTTGCAGTTGGCAATGCGCTGGCAACTCACATTGCATTATTTTTCAATGTTTAACCAACTCAAGAGCAATGTTTGTAAAATGTTTTTGCAACTCATTTAGAAGTCACCTGCAGTCCAGTCACTTTGCAATGCAAAACTGAGTTTTAAGTTTTAAGAAACAGTTTTATTTATTTTTTTTAGTTGTTTAACCAGGTATAGCACACTAAGCTGAAAGCTTTTACAGGAGCGACCTGGGAGCAAAAGGAGGTTAAGTGACTTGCTCAGGGTCACACAGTATGCAAGTGGAAGCTGTGGGATTCAAACCCAGGTCTGGCCTGCTGGATGTCACCAAATTTGCAGCTCAGAGCCTTAGACCACTGCGCTATACTGCCTCAGTTTGTACAGGGTTTTGTTCTGGAACCAGCAGTAACTCAATCAGAAATGCTACAGACACTCACTGAAAGAACAGTTTAATACATAGATACATAGATACATAGACAGTGTCAGCAGATAAGGGCCTATGGCCCACCCAGTCTGCCCATTTAAGTTTGTAAGTTCAGTTTATGTTTTCCAGGAAGTCTGTTGCCCTTACCCTGACCTCCAGAATTCCTTTATGTCTATCCCATGTATTCTTAAATCCCGTGATTGTTTCAGCCCCCACCACTTCCTCTGGCAGGGTGTTCCACTTGTCCACCACCCGTTCTGTGAAGAAATTCTTCCTCATGTTTCCTCTGAATGTGACTTGCACTGTAGCCTTGTCAAATGTCAAGACCCTGTAATCTTGGCCAGTGTCCTAGACATCTTGCAGACATTCTTCATTACAGTGGAAAGTGTACTTCATTCAGAAGGTGATGCCGGAAGCATTGGACAGTTCTCAATAGATATTAATGTTGATATGATAGATGAAATCATCACATTAAAAGCTATCCATCCTGGTACTTGATGAGCATTCACCTTTACAAACTCAACCTCAAATAGCTTGGTCGGGCAGCATCTTAGAATTTGCCATTGCAGATAGAGAGACAGCAAATTTAAATTTCACTGGTCGTGGGCACTTCACATTGTCACTCCGCTACATGAAGTTGCCAACACAAAAGGCTCACTTCATCTTGTGAGTATTACTTCGAGTTGTCATTCCACCTTAACACAAAGTAAGGTGAAGTGACAATGATATTAGCGACCCTTCACACACACAGTCACCAGAATTAATGTGCATCCCAAAATGCTCATGTCTTGTGTCCAGAAAACTCCCTAGTGCTGACAAAGTGTAATGAGAGCACAAGAAATGCAAAGTGTCCCAAAATTAATGGCACACTCAGACATCATGCATGCAGTAGTCACACACAGTCACCAGAATTAATGTGCATCCCCAAAATGCTACTGTCTTGTGTCCAGAAAATTCCTCAGTGCTGACAAAGTAAAATGAGAGCGTAACAAAAATGCCACGTCTCCCAGAATTAATGGCACACTCAGTCATGTGTGCAGTGATTACACACAGTCACCAGAATTAATTTGCATCCCCAAAATGCTACTGTCTTGTGTCCATAAAATTCCTCAGTGCTGACGAAGTGAAACGAGAGAGTAACAAAAATGCAAAGTCTCCCAGAATTAATGGTGCACTCCATAATGCATGCAATGGTCACACACAGCCACCTGAATTAATGTGCATCTCAAAATGCTACTGCCTTATGTCCAGAAAATTCCTCACGCTGACAAAGTGAAATGAGAGCGTAACAAGAAATGTAAAGTCTCCCAGAATTAATGGTGAACTACAATCGCACAGACAGATTAAGATTGCACTGTGCACGCAGAGATACAGACACAAAAGCACAACAACACCTAACCAGTGCTCACAAGTCACAAATCCACATATGGAAAAGAATACCTTTGACGTTTGGGGTGGGGGTAGTGCATGGCAGTAACAGTCCACTACCAGTAATGATACCACAAAGCAGTATAAAAATTCATGCAGATGCGCTGGATAGCAGTTTCAACTGCTGCAATTACTCTGTGCACAATAAAAGGTGTGTGATTTAATGGCACACATTGCACACACTCACACACACTACAAGTAATGCGTAGCAAATTGAAAACCTTTAGTAATATAACAAAATGTTTTAAACAAATTGAAATTATACACTGCTGCACCACAACAATCAGCAAAAAATTTCAAGAATTACTGAAAATATTACTGTGTGTACATTAACACAGAGATGCAAGAAAATATAATCAAAACAGAAAGACTGCCTTTTCTCTCAGTTAATCTACTTACACCACAGATACACCCCTTCCTCAAAGCACACTTCACAGTACAGACTGACTGTTCTAAATTAATATTCAAAATCACACACTAACAGTAAACACTTGATGATATCAGCACAGGAGGGTTTCCTATAATAAATGTACTAAATTGTGAGCAAAAATAAAATTGCTCAAAAGATTTTAAACAGCTTTTAGAAGATCTGAATCACAGCACTCTGAGAGGAAACTGTCTCCATCTTCCACTACACATGCACTACCCAGAAAAGAACAATCTAGAGCCTGTGTGATCTGCAATCCCATAAAGCACTGCAAAATTTGCCTTTGGAGCTCAAAACCAAGGTAGTGAGGAGAAGTACATTGATTTCAATGTACTTCACCTTAAAACTGGTAGAGAAGTGGTTTCTGGAAGGTGGAATAATGCAAAGTCATTGTTTCCAATGGACTTCTGTTCCCCATTATGGTGCAAAGCACTCCACTTTGCATTGCGGAGTACTTCTGGATTTCACATTACTCTGTGAATCACTTTATGGAGCGAGTTTCGGTCATCAGCCCACCACTAATTGCAGATCAAGGTTGGTGGCTTGTCAACAAACCTCAACATCAGTATACCAGTTACTTTTTACTTTTCCCACAAGATTTGATGTAGGGTGTCTGCCATGAGGATTGTACTAAAGATAGGCTTGGCACATCACAGGAGTTTCAAGTGATCATGTTCGTGGTGCTGTTTCTTTGTTTGAGCCTGATCTGCCACTGTGCCAAAACTGCCTTCCAGAATTGTGCTAGTCTAATGCTGATATACTGCCATAGTTGTGGCATGGATTGTGTGCTTTCCATCTAACGTTTCCTCATTTATATCGTTATTGTCAGCAGCAAACTGAACAAACTCCACATGCTGTATGTTTGATGGAATTATGATATTGTCCCTGGCAGCTTTTTCATGCTGATCCATTGCAATAGCTGTGTCAATTCTCTCTAGGTCTTCATAACTGACACAGTGTGCTAGCATGTGCACCATTATTACTATCTGTTTAAAACCTGTCATATGGTGTATGGACATTGCAAGCCCAACATGTTTAGGTGTATGCTTTGCACCTCTGGATACCATATGAGTGAAGTCCTGACCAACTGATAATATCTGTCTGTGGAGGGTCTTGTTAGTGGCTGTTACTAAAGGACTGCCATCTTCAATAGGTTCATCATCAACATCCCTCGTAATACCCATTTCAGGAACCTATACACATTGTCAGGAATCATGTCCAATGCTTGTTCTAAATTGATAGTGGAATTATCTTTGGATTAATATCCAGTCCCTCACACATTTTGAGTTCACTAAGGAGGACCTGTGCTGCATGAAACAACATAGATGCGCTTGGATATTTATCTTTATTTTCAGAAGTAGGGAGAGGTTTTCCTCTTCCTACTATTGCTTTGAATGCAGCCAGAAAGGTATGTTGATGACATCTTCCAATGACACAGCACTGCTATACACAAGCTCTGGTTTTATTTGGGTCATGCTGTGTTTGAAAATGATTGGACACCAAAATAGTTAGTCTCTCACTTCAGTAACTTTCACTGCTAAGAAATGTGCCTTTCAGAATATCCCAGTATATATGTAACAGGTGAGACATGGACAAGGCTTTTCTGTTGATAAGAAGGTCATTCTGTTTCAGAAATCAGTTCACTGAAACATGCTTTATACACAGACTTGCCTTCCTTGTCACTGGATAGTGAAAATGCTGTCTGTATGGTTTTTGGTGATAAAAGTACTATAGCAGTATTTGTGGTACTTTGTTTCAAATGTAATTAAGTAAGCACCTGTAACCAAGCTTTCAGCTTAGTGTGCCACTCCAGGTTAAAGAATTGAAAAAAAGTCCAGCCCAGCTATTCGCTTTAAGACTGTGTCAACCTCTCTGGCTTTGGCAACATCAAGCAGAGTTTCTTGCCCTTTGAAAGTTACAATCAGTTATAGATTTTTGTCTTTTTGTGATACACCTTCTGGCGTATATACACAAATTCCAGTTAACAGGCTGGCAAGTCAATCACCTGCTCTGTGAGCTTGAACACTGACCAATATCAGTAGAAGAGCCAGGACCTGAGCTTCTTCCTCAACCTTCACAATGCTTCAGGTTTGTTTTTCTGGTGTAGAACTGATGACATTGTGCATGATAATGTACTGCAGACAAAGCTGAAAATGCCTCAGTGTGTAATGACTACAACTGCTGATAAACATGGTATTTTCTAACAAGGCATGCATTATGAAATGTCTTTAGTTCTTCAGGGATGGCAGTTCTCAGGTGTTCCTGTATTGTTATTTGGCATTTGACACACTTGGACCAGTCACTAGTCAGGCAGGTTTTTTGGTGAGGATGGTCAAAGTCTCAGCAGGGTCTTCAGCCATTTTTTTGCCTCTCAATTGTTATTACCTGAAAAACAAAAGAGAAATGCTATTAGAAATATTTTCATTAGTACATTATTCATCTTATAAAGTTATAAAAGGAAAACACCTTTGTCCATGTTTTATAGCTGAAAACATGATGTTGAAATAAGCTATTTATTTTTATAAATTATGTAGTCTAAGGGGTCCATAAAGTACACATAAGACAAAACAACAAGCAGAGAAACATATTTAAAGTAAATTTGCCATAATGAAATCAGTATAGGATGAAAACACTGTAAAATTATACACGTGTTGAAGAAGAGTCATTATGTTGATGTTATCAAGAAATTTATGAAGGCAATTTGACATGATTTAGAAAAGCATCCATATTTCTGAAAGTTACAGCTACATAATACCACATGCCCTAAAATCACTCTTGGGGCTTCATCCCTTCATAAAAGCATTAAACCTTTTCTGTGGGGTAGGGGAGTGCTAATTCAGATTTAGGTGGGGTTTTCCATTTGGACCTACAGATTAGTGCTTTTTAAGAAAATATGAGACAGAGGCTTCAGAGTCACCTCTTCTTCTTCAGTAACACCCTATTTCCTTTATTCCTGTAGTAGGTAGTATATATTTTCAGAGTAATCTGTCTTTTAGGTCTTGGTTTACTTTTCTGTTACATCACCTTTTCTAGGGCCCACCATGCACATTTCTCCATTAGTGTTGTAAGAAACTGAACTATTTTGCCTGGTGAAATAGTTCACGAATTCGCAATTATGTGAAATTTTTGACTACATGAAACAAAATTTCTCCTGTTTTCTTGATTTTGCATAATGGTGAAATTTTGCTTAGCATGGCTTGGTGAGATTTTCACCTATGCAAAGTGAAATTTTGCTTGGTTTCTCATTTTAACGTAAAATGGCGACATTTTGTCTACGTCGTTGGTCTGCCAATTTGCTCATTGATGCTCCAAATTTCACCTTGTGGCTTAATTTTGCCAGCATAACTTTTGATTTCACCAGTGATATTTGAGTCCAATGGTGAAATTTGCAATGCATTGTGGGCAAATAGGTTAAAAGTCACGTGTTGCTTGTTTCAGTTCATTCTGCTGTACATGGAGTTGGAGAGCAGACTGTTGTGGTGCATCAGAGCCAATAAAGCATTTGAAAACATTGCTAAAACTTGTTTTTGACAGTTAATTGCTGCAAAATATAAAGTGTTTTTTCCTAGTGCTACTGTGCTGCTTGGGAACATTTTCTAATTTTGTGAATTTTTGTATAATACATAGTTTAAATTAGGTTTTACGTTTCTCTGACTTTGAAAGAGTTGTGTGGGGTAGGGTAGGAGTGTAAAGCAGTGCAGACTGTTTCTAGCCAAGCAGATTGGTATTTTCTCACAACTGTGATTTATTTATGTACTCATTTCTTATTAATTTTGTTATATCTTGCCATTTATTTTTCTCTGAAAAGTTTCTCCATCCTGTAATGTTTCAGAAAGTTCCTGCCTCTGTTAGCTGTGTATTATATATACGATTCTTCTGCTTTTAGTTGTGAATTGATTGTGAATTCTGAAAGTTTAAACACACAGAGCTGATCCTTTGTTTTATTTGTTTTGTGGTTAGTTCTGTTTGCTGGAGTGTTAACTTAGTGTTACTAAAACTGTAAAAATCAACAGTTATATTAAGTACTTCTACTTGATCACTTGAGCTTGTCCATTTACAGTCACACTGCATTGTTAAATTGTTCCCTGTATGTTATTGCTGGAGCTTAACTCTGTACACTGCGCAGTGTTCCTGTTTTAGTTAACTTATGTTACCCTTCTCTGTTATAGCATTGTTTGCGTAACACCTGACGCATGCATTATAAAACAGTATATGTTAAGATAATCATTTTCAAGAGATTTCTTGGTGATCCTCCCATCCAGACCACTACCATATAGTGTGGTACTACTTGCCTTTGTTGCAGTTTAATGGTTGTCTCTGCCCATATATAAATCAAAAGTTGTGGTACTAAGTAATAACATATTACAGTACTTTATTTGTCCAGAGACACAGGTGATCTGTATTTAAAGTCAGCCACTTGTGCCTCTTTTTCCTTGAGTGTGTTTCTTTAGTTCCTTCCTGTTTGGTGAAAAAAGTTACCTTTTGTTTTTTTACTAGAATAGGCCACCTACAATATATGGTATTAGTTGTACTCTAAGTGCTGGTACCTGTCCTGATTGCGTCTGGACTAGTAAGAAAGCCAGTACTGTAGGTGTGTGACATCATCATTCATGTGTGAGGTGTTATTCACACAGTTAGTAATAATACATCCTTTCTTCAAATACTACCATAGAAAGGCAAAGCCTTGAAGCAGCAGTCTGCAAAAATGCCTTCTAAAAGCGGCCAAGTACAGGGGAAACATGGCAGTGGGGATGAGGGAGCTAAGAAGTCTGTTGAAAAAGTACAATTTCAGTTCCAGTTCCCATAGCAATGAAACCACATGTATGTCTCCATCAGAGTCTTCTGATGTGGGCCCTGGTGGTGCGGCAGGAACCAGCAAAGCAGTTGGTGGCTGAACTGGGTCAGGCATACCTGTGTCTTACTTTTTAAAGCTCAGACTGTTGCAGCCATGCTAGTGGGGATGTTGACAGTGAGAAGAAGGGAGGCACTAACACCAGCACAGGAACAATGGCCCAGGACTCGGAGGAGGGTGATAATAAGTCTGTCAGTGTGACTGTCCATGTTCCTGCAGGAGTTGGTGATTATAGTGTTCAAAAGAGTCTGATAGCCCTGGAGATATAGATAGTCAGCCCCTGAGATGGCTGTAGAAAAGAAAAGGTACCATCCTCCAAGAAGACAGTGATAGGGGGAGGAGGAAGACAATGACATCATCACTATTGGTGGTGATGATGATGATGACTGGGATGATCCCACATGGGAGCCTGAGTTAAAAAGATCAAGGTTGATGTAGGCCATTTACATGTACAGCCCATGGTGGGCAAATCTGTCACCAAGCCTATAAGCAAACCTCCAAGCCATCAAGTAATCCCCCCTCCAAAAGTAGTCTTATGGAATTCATGGTAGCAGCTCAAAATACACACTTCCACACCTGTTTCTGAATTATCCCAGTCCCAGAAGCATCTGAAGTCCAGAGGTCAAAAGTCCCTAGTTTTGGACTTTTATGTGCTAGATCTTGCTGATGAGACCACAGCAATATGTCAACTTTGTCAAGCCCGTGTTAGTCAGGGGAAAAGGGAAGTCACCATAGGCACTGGTGGCCAACATGCCCACCTGAAAACTAAGCATCCGCTGAGATGGCACGAACACCAGAATGATGCCAGAGCTGTTGGTAGCAAGGTGCATGTAGTAGAGCAAGAACATGAGGAGGAGGGCAGAGTGGGTCGGTGGTGGAGGAGGAGAGTGAGCAATCCTTTGCTCTGTCTAGTAGTGGACATAGCAGTGGTGGTGTAAGTCCCAGTCCCACAAGTCTTAAAAGTACATCACCTTCACAACCCACAAGCAACCAAAATAACTGGTTTCGTGCGGTCTACACCACCTGGCCAACAGTCAGTTGTTACTCCTAAATGAAAATGATTTCTGCCACAAGTACAGTGTTCTGGTTAGACAGCCCCAAAGACACTCTGAAGACCTTCCTTGAGTGGCAGACAAAGTACCCCCAATCATGCTGCTGCACGAGAGTTAAATGCTGCCACTGCTGAAATGCTGGCCATTGATCTGTTGCCATTCTCATTCATAGAGAATGCTGGTTTCTCAGGTTGATGGCCATGTCTGTCCCAAATGGCAAGTTCCATTGCAAACCTACTTTAATAAGCATGCCATGCCAGAGCTGAACAGTAGAGTTGCTGATTACATTAGACATGCATTGAAGCATAGTGCATCACACTACATCCATTTTAGCATGGATATGTAGACCAGTGGACAAACAGCAGCAAGCTCGTATCTGTGCATAACAGCACACTGGGCACAGTTGCCTGATGTGGTACTTGATTTTGGGCCTGGCAAAACATGTGTGAAGAAAAATTATGGTGGTAGCAACACACCTGGTATTCAGCTACATGCAACCCTGACTATGACAAGTGTCAGGTTCTCACATGGCTTGGAAAATGCTTAATGTTCTACTGGATGAGATTGATGGTGTGGCTACACACACAGAGTCACTCATAGCAGGATTCATCACAAGTGATAATAGCTCCAATGTAGTGAAGTGCATTTGCAATGGTGTTTTTCAGAGTACCTGCCTGGCACGCTGTCTTAATCTTGTTGTTCAGCAGTTTCTCAACCATGCAGACATTAAGGAAATGGTTACTGTTGCCCATCACATCTGTGTCCACTTCGCTCATTCTGCAAAGGCCCGTGACCATCTACGTGAGCTACAGTGCAATAACAATCTGCTTCAGCACGGATGAAGCTTGATGTTGTCACCAGGTGGAACTCCACACTGTACATGCTTGACTGGCTATATGAACAGTATAAGACTGCGTCCAGAATACATGCTGCTGCACACCACCTGTGACAGTGCTGGGGTGTCCATCGCTCTAACAACAGAGCAGTGGTGCCAAATTGATGGGCTAATATCCATTCTCTGTCCATTCAAGCATACTACACAGGCAGTGAGCGGGACACTGCTTGCATACTGTAAGTCAGTCCATACCTCTCATACGTGTGTTGAGGCAGACACTAGTGAATGTGTGACACCAGACAGAGGCAACTGGGGATCATGGCACTTGTGATCTAATGGATCACATGCTCCATGTGCTGGACACAAATACCCATGTATCTGGCATTTTACAGTCAGCTGACTTTGCAATTGCCACCATGCTGAATCCACGCTACAAGCGTGGCCTGCCCTCTATAATTGAAGGAGTGTAAGTGAGTACAACAGTTGACAGAGAACCTCATTAGATTGGCACATGCTGCACAAATGAAAAATGCAGGCACTGCATCAATAACAGGTGTTGCTACCACCACCAGTGGCTCACAGGGAACCCAATCAGAGAAAATGGGCAAGGTAGAGCAGAAAACAGCAAGCAATCCCATTTGGGATGTTCTCTTTCAGGTGGGAGTGGAAGATATGGAGGAAAATGAGGAGGAAGATACAGATGAGGCAGCTGGACTCCGGTAGTATAATGAATGGTGGAGGCCTACATGAGGGACCCAAAGCACCTTGCCATTAATGACGAGCCACTGCTGTACTGGAGCAGTAAGATGATTGAATATCCAACACTAACATCGGTTGCTGTGAAATACCTGAGCTGCCCACCATCCAGTGTCACTGTGGAATGAGTATTTAGTGTGGCTGGGGCAATTGTGAGTGACCGAGGACCAATTTGTCACCCAAGAATGTGTCCATGCTAACATTCATCAAAATAAATGAAAGGCACGCCACCACAGCACAGTGATGTCAGTGGTGTTGCCACAGGAACTGTGTCTCGGTGACGAGGATAATGACAATCCCTTGACTAAGGCAGCCACTGGCAGCGAGGTGGATGAGGCAGCAATGTTGAGAGAATTCCCACCTGAAGAGAACTCCAGTCTTGAAGACTGTGAGGGTGCTTCTGGATGATGTGAAATTGGAAGTTGAAAAAGGCTGAGTTTACTCCAAGGCCCACCCCAAGAACAACTTTCAACTCAGTATGGTTGCTGGGGTGTGTATGTTGCACCTTATTTTTAGTTATGTACCACTGGATTGGTTATGGAAATATGTTATGTGCTGCAGCCTGCAGTGTGTACAAGTTTCATTTCATCACCCTTTGCCATAACCTATTGATTGGTCACCTGACCACCAGTCCCCCAATGCCACAAGCCTATATAAAGCAGCAGCAATGTAATTATCATAACCATAAATATTTTGCAATTGCATGATTACAGTTATAATGTTTTTCTTCAAAAATCTTACTTTTCATGTTGACTATATCAACACATCATCTTACAGCAATATCTGTTGTCTTGATGTCCTTAAAAGTGCCAGGATGTTAAATTCCACACTGCCCCTCTGCCCCTCTCACCACCTGATCTAACCTGACACACCCATGCACTCCATACAACTAAAAATGTTTCTGCCACTTAGTATCAGTGACATGCAAAAGAATCTTGGCTCCTAGAGAAGGACAAGTACAAGTAGCATATGAGCGTAGCGTGCTAATTCAACAGTTAGCACCACAAGCTGAACACATTTTGAGAAATGGTGAATGCTGGCCTTCTTTAATAAGCGAGTCATTAATTACAAAAGTAATCACGAAGAGGCTTAACAACTTACAACATCAAATCCACCCCAAAAGTTACTTATGCTACAGTACCAGGTTAAGGTACACCAAAACTGCAATGGTTCCTGGAGGGTTCAGGGCAGGGTGAGTGTCCTGCTGTCCTCACTTTTGAATGGATTCAAAATGTTCATGATTACTGCAGCTATGCAATCTCCATTGATTAGACAAGACATTAACCCCTCCACCTAATTATTTACTAAACACCATATCAACCATCTTTGTTCACATACAGTTCCTCACTGTATGTGGGTGGCAGTGAAGATTACTCATTAATTGTAATGGTATGGACACCAGTCCAGTGCAAGCATCACAGTCCAAGCAACACCGCTGTCTTCCAAAGACACAACACAGCTCCTGCATGGCCTGGATTGATCATGTAGTCATCAAGATCGACATACGTATGAAACCTCAGCAGAGGAAAATGACCTAAGCAAGACCAAAGATAAGAAAAAATGTTGGATACTAATCAATCTGCATACCTGCTTTTACCTAACAAGTTGGAAGAAGAAGCAGAGAAAAAGTGTATATTTACCATACCCCGTGTTGTGATGTCATTCAACTGATCACATTCCCCACAGGAACATGCTGTGTGGTGCACATGATTCCAAGCCAGACCAAGGTCCAATGAAGCACAGTAGCACTAGCAGGCCTTCCCTTCCTAACAGCACTGCGTGCCATGATATAAGAAAAAATTAAAAACAATTTTGGTGATTGTTGAAAATTCCCCCCTCCGCACCACCGTGATTATCCACCCCCAGAGGACCATAAAAATGAAGACATACTTACCTCAAGGACTGTGAAAGTGGAACCATCGCACAATTAAATAAATCCCCAGATCTGGTTCAGCAGCCAGCAGCAGCAGCAGCAGGATGAAAAATACTTAACTTCGCCTGAATTCCTGATGTTGAAAAAGCAAAAATAACACAATTACTATCAAGCTCGGACAACCATATGGAGAGTAACAGACATACCACACTTGTATGAAAATTCCAATACTTACCATCTGCGTTGGGAAATTGGTAAGATCCATACATCTCCCTCACGCCCAGCATGATGATGTCATCCAAAGCACACTGAAAAATAATATAAGACCAGTACAAGCATATTAGAACTCAAGATGCCATAATACCAACCCACCAACACCCTTACCTTGCACAAGAAAAACAATGAAGACAGATACTTACGTGTTCAGCAGCAGCAGTATGGCCTGTGTGAAGATAATCCACCAGGCATCAACCATCCAGAACAGTAGTTCTTGTGACAGCTTGGAATGTATTAGTCATAGACAGCAGCAGGCAGCAAGCTACTCTGCCCCAAAATTTCATTCACTACCCACCGCCACGCAAGGTACTACCACAGAGGCTGTCAGCCAACACAGCTAGACAATCAGTACAGCGGCACAGGGATAGGAAAATGATACTTCCGCATTTCTGTGTCAGTCAATTGAAACACAGCAGCAGCAGCAGGAAAGAACTGAAAGTAGCAGCAGCATTTGCAGGAGGAATTCATCTTCTGTGCATGTTGGCACCCTTTTCAGGTCACTGAGGTGGTGGGACACCATAAAACATCAGGAATAACAGCGCATTTCAGTCTCAATTTGATGTCACACTTTTGGGTAAACATTTCTGGACTTGAAGACCATGTTTGGCACTGGCAACAGTGAGTTTCAGGCAAAAATATTTGGCAAACAGGCCCTAAAACAGTTATTTAATGTCTGGGATGGTGGGGGCACCTAAAACATCATGGCTAAGACCAGATTTCAGTATCAATGTAATGTACCATTTTTCTGCAACATTTCTGAACATTTACTGCCTATGCTGCAGTGGCAGAAACAAGATAGGGCCTAAAGACAATTGTAAATGGTGGCCAAAACAGCATTTTGATGTCTGGTTGCTGGTGGGACATCATAAAACATCAGGACTGACAGCGCATTTCAGTCTCAATTCGATGTCACATTTTGGGTCAACATTTCTGGACTTGTAGGCCCTGTTTGGCACTGGCAGCAAGTGAGTTTCAGGCAGAACTATTTGGCAAACAGGCCCTAAAACAGCTATTTAATGTCTGTGGTGGTGGGGCACCCTAAAACATCATGGCTAAGACAAGATATCTGTGTCAATATAATGTACCATTTTTCATGCAGCATTTCTGGACATTTACTGCCTGTGCTGCTGTGGCAGAAACAAGATAGGGCTTACAGACAATTGTAAAAGTGGACCAAAGACCATCGCTTGATCCAGGTGGTGGGACACCATAAAATATCATAGCTGAGACCAGATTTTTATGTCAATGTAATGTTACATAATTTTTGCAACATTTCTGGACATTACTGCCTGTCTTGCAGTGGCAGAAACAAGATAGAGCTAAAGACAATTGTAAATGGTGGCCAAAACAATATTTTAATGTCTGGTTGCTGGTGGGGCACCATAAAACATCAGGACTGACAGCACATTTCAGTCTCAATTTGATGTCAAATTTTGGGTAAACATTTCTGGACTTGTAGGCCCTCTTTGGCACTGGCAGAAGTGAGTTTCAGGCAGAAATATTTGGCAAACAGGCCCTGAAACAGCTGTTCAATGTCTGGGGTGGTGGGGCACCTAAAACATCATGGCTGAGACCATATTTCTGTGTCAATGTAATGGACCATTTTTCTGCAACATTTCTGGACATTTACTGCCTGTGCTGTAGTGGCAGAAACAAGATAGGGCCTAAAGACAATTGTCATGCAATCCCACTCCACAAGAGTGGTAGCAGGAGGAGACACAGAACTACAGACCAGTCAGTCTTACCTCAGTAGTGGGCAAGATTATGGAGGCACTCCTTAAGGAAAGGATAGTGTAACATCTGGAATCCATAGGAGCACAGGATCCAAGACAGCATGGGTTTACAACAGGAAGGTCCTATCAAACTAATCTCATAGATTTCTTTAACTGGGTAACCAGAGTGGTGGACCAAGGGGGCAGTTGATGTCACCTACCTTGACTTCAGCAAAGCTTTCAATACTGTTCCACATAGAAGATTGATTAATAAGCTGGGTAGGCACAGGGTGGGTCAGAATTTGGTCAACCTGGTGGGAAACTGGTTGCTGGGCAGAAAACAGAGTGGTGGTAAACAGTATACAGTCAGAAGAGATGCAAGTCACAAGTGGGATACCTCAGGGATCAGTCCTGGGTCCAGTCCTCTTCAATATCTTCATCAGTGACATTTTATTTTATTTAGTTGTTTAACCAGGTATAGCACACTAAGCTTAAAGCTTTTTACAGGAGTGACCTGGGAGCACAAGGAGGTTAAGTGACTTGCTCAGGGGCCACACAGTATGCAAGTGGAAGCTGTGGGATTCAAACACAGGTCTGGTCTGCTAGATGTCACCAGATTTGTGCAGTTCAGAGCCTTAGACCACTGTGCTATACTGCCTCCTCAACATTGCACATTGCTATGTGCACATCCACATTGCAGATGGACTGGAGGGTAAGGTTTGTCTCTTTGCAGATGACACCAATATTTGCAACACAGTAGATGATCCAGATGGGGTAAGAATGAGAAGAGATCTGGATAAATTGGCAAAATGGTCAGAAGAGTGGCAACTGGGGTTTAACACAAAGAAGTGCAAGATCATGCACATAGGAAAGAAACCCTGAAGCCACTTATAGGCTGGGAGGGTAGTTGCTGGCAGTCACAAGGAAGAAAGAGACTTGGACATCATCATCACAGATGACCTGAAATCATCCAAGCAGACCACTAAAGCAATAGGCAAGGCTAGGGGATATTAGGGTGTATTAGTAGGGTATCACAAGTCATAAAAGTGAGGTAATAATCCCTCTTACAAGACACAGGTTTGGCCCCATCTGAGTACTGCATGCAGTACTGGAGGCCACACCTTCACAAGGACATTAACCAAATTGAGGCAGTCCAGAGAAGGGCAACCAAAATAGTGCAGGGACTGCATCAGAAAACATATGAGGACAAATTAACGGAGTTCAATAGGTATACCCTAGAGCAAAGGAAGGAGAGAGGTGATATGATCGAAACATTCAAACACCTTAAGGGCATTAACAAGGTGAAAGAGTCTAACATGTTTCAATATAAGAAAATATCAGGACAAGAAGACACAACATGAGATTAGAAGGAGGCCTATTAAGGGGTAATGTGAGAAGTTCTTTTCAACAGAAAGGGTGGTGGATGCTTGGAGCGGCCTACCTCAGGAAGTGGTGGATATAAATACAGTGCAGGGCTTCAAACAGGCATGGGATAGGCATAAGGAGCAATACAGGTGAGTATGACTAGATAGACCATTGACAGAGCAAAGGTCGATGGCACATTCATAAGGTAGAAAAGAAATGGGCAGACTGGATGGGCCTTGAGGTCCTTATCTGCCATCAACTTCTATGTTTCTATGTAAAAGTGGACCAAAGACCATCGTTTGGTCTGGGTGGTAGTGGGCGCCATAAAACATCATGGCTGTGATGAGATTTCTGTGTCAATGTAATGTACCATTTTACTGTGACATTTCTGGACATTTACTGCCTGTGCTGCAATGGTGGAAACAAGATAGGGCCAACAGACAATTGTAAAAGTGAACCAAAACCATTGTTTACTCCGGGTGGCGGTGGGGCTCCATGCCCTAGAAAATCATGGGTGGGGCCTGATTTCACTCTCAATGTACTGTGCAATTTTTTGGACTTGTGGGACATGATTTGAACATACAGCCCACTTAGGCCCAAAAGCATTTAAACCATACAGAAAACAGTACATTTGGGTCCGCCGAGGTGGGTGTGTGTGCCTGTAACCGCGTGTCTTAAACTTGATTTCACTCTCAATGTACTGTGCAATTTTTTGAAACATTTCTGGACTTGTGGGACATGATTTGAACGTGCAGCCCACACACTTAGGCCCAAAAGCATTTAAACCATACAGAAAACAGCACATTTGGGTCCAGGGTGGGTGTGGAACCAGTAACTGCGTGACTCAAAGCTGATTTCACTCATAATGTACTGTGCAATTTTTTGGAAACATTTCTGGACTTGTGGGACATGTTTGAGCTGGCAGCAGTGAGTTTCAGGCAGAAATATTGGGTAAACAGGCCCTAAAACAGCTACTTACTGTCTGGGTGGTGAGGGCACCCTAAAACATAATGGTTGAGACCAGATTCACTTCCAATTTAATGTGCCATTTTCCTGCAACATTTCTGGACATTTACTGTCTGTGTTGCAGTGGCAGAAACAGGATAGGGCCTAAAGACATTTGCAAATGGCAGCCTAAACAGCATTTTAATGTCTGGTTGCTGGTGGGGCACCATGAAACACGAAGGGCCCTGTTTTACATGAGCAGAGCCAAGATTCACTCTCACATAGCTTTGAAAAAATATGTTTGTTCATAGTAAAGTGCTTATACTTGACATTTGTGGATAGGATAGAAGGAAAGGGAGGAAACATATAAAGAAAAATGGAGTAAGATAAAGTAGGAAGGTACATGATTTATGTGCATGGTACTTCAACTACAACAGGGAGAACTGTGACGGGGTAGCGGAACCAGTCAATGGGGACATGCATGGTCAGGAGGAGGACAAAGTTACTCATATTCATATATGAAGGGGATGGGAAGTGGAAGGAGCATAAACAACTGGAAAAGATATAATAAACAAGAGGATAAAGATCGGAAGACAAAGAGTTTTTGGGAGGGTCTTTTAAGGGACAGGGTGCAGAACAAGAAGAGTGACAAAAATAAGTAAAGGAGAAGAAAGAGAAACAACACTAGCCCACCACCACAGCCACAGGCCATTCATTGTTGCTGTGCTGTCACTGTGCCACCACCACCATGGAGCTCAAACAGGAGGTCGAACACCTTATTCTAGTCCACCATTATTTTTTGGAGGTCCTCCTGACTTCCTGGTGAAGCTGGTCAATGTCCTGATGGACACTTTGCACCTCAGTGTGCACAGCCTCCAGGTCTGCCTGGTGACCTCCACCTGAATTGGGGGCTACAGGATGCTTAGGACAGGGCATCACTGCTGGGTCCTCTGTTGTGCATCACAGGTGGGGATGCTTCGGCTGCTCCAGATGTGTCCTGCAGCTAGACCTCCCTCCACCTCAGTATGGTGCCCCAAGCTTTAGTGCTGCCTCCTGCTGCTGCTGTCTACTAGCTGTTTGAGAGCCACTCTGCAGCATGGTGGTGCCGCAGGTGGCTCCTTGCCCAGAGGTCCCAAAGTGGGACTCTGGTTTCCCTTAACATTTTGCAACAAAGGCTTCAGACAACCACACTTACATCATCAGCCTTTGTGGTAAAAATGCTCAAACTAGTGATGATCTTTGGTTTGGGGGCCCAAGCTGATGTCCTGGGAGGCCTCTCCTCACATCATTATGCCGGGCCGGGGCTGGCAGATGCAGGAGCCACATGATCCTCCTGAGGGGCAATGGGCTCCAAGCCTGACTGCTGCTGCTGCTGCTGGGTGGATGTGGCAGGGTCCACATCCTGCTGCTGGGAGGGGAAGCTGCTCCTGCTGACACTGCTGTGGACAGGGGTGGGGCAACCTGTTGGTTCGGGCCAATGACCAGCGCCTGCTGCTGCTGCTGCTGGGGGGCATAGGCCGGGCCAACTGCTCCTACCGCTGGAGGAGGGGCTCATTTATAAATGTGCACCTGTTAAGGCAAATGTGTCTTCTTCCCTTCCCTCTGTCCAGAGTCAGACACCCTACCACTAGTCCTTGCATCATTATTTAAAAAAAGTTTTATTAAATTACTAAAGAAAAATGAAAATGGGGAGTGAAACACACACACACATACATACACATACACATACACATACACATGTACTCACACAAGATAAAGAGAAAACAACACAAGAGAAAGATAAATTTTGTTAAATAAATAAATAGGGAATGAACAGAGTTCAAAACCAATACACACACACACACACACACACACACACAAACTCTCCTCTCACTCACAATTCACCAAACTATATATTTTTCTCTCTCACACAGTCTCTTCTACTGTCTGTCTCTGTCGTACAAACTGCAGGAACAGGATGTAGACTCAGTTTCTTCTGACTGAGTACAGGCACACGTGTGACCTGCAGTCTGCTTCAGAGAGCAAGTCATGTGATATGACTTTCTTCCTAATTTCATCTTAGTTAAATGCTAAGGCAAAACTTACCAGTGGAAGTAGAAATTTACAGATGAAATTTTGCTGCACAATATAGGTGAAATTCTGCACAACTATACAGGCTGAGATTCCACCCCAAGGTTGTAATTTCACGAAATGTTCCACAGGGTGAAATAAAATTTTGCTGCATCTCTATTCTCCTTCTTATGATGGAGACAGAGGAGGCACATCTGTACTAACAGACAGGGTAGGCATCTCTTCCTCCATGCATTTAGTTAAGAGTTCCTGCACAGGGACTACAAGATGAGCCACTGCAGTGGCTTCCTGTCCCAAGGTCCTAGGTTGAGACTGTGGTTCTGAGTGGAATCCTCCTTAGGAGCTCCAGAATGGGGTTCCTGAACATTATCTATCTGTTTGTCTGTCTGTTCCCCAGCTGTGGTGAGAATGGGGAGGAGGTGGTGGAACAGTGGCATGCCCACTAGGTGAGGGGTTTCCTCTTGCCTTTCTGTTCCCTGGTAGCTGACCTTTTGCTAATTCATTCTGTTGGTCTCTAGTAGTAGTCCTTTCCTGATCCACTGCATCATCCCTGTTGTGCGAAGACCAGGGACACTGATGGAAAAGATATCTATTCTTCCACACAAGTTGCAGTGAAATAGGTTAGGGCACTGGGGATCACATGCTTTTAGTCAAAACATAAATTATAGCAGGTTTGTCATGCACTGCATTCAGATCGATCTCTCCCCATTTATGACAAGGCTTCAGCTGACCAGGGTAAAAGCACAGCCCCTATCTTTCCCTAGGTAGAAAGTGAGAAGATGACTAACCCTTGTGTTAGTATTGGTCAGTTCACTATGTGTTTCCACTCGTCGGTCCATATCATTTTGAAATCTAATATGGGGAGGTGTCCGAGGTTTTGCACTTCTGACTCAGCCAGTATGAGACATCAGCCACATTCACTCCTGTATTATGGAATACTGCTGTGATTGTTTTAATGGAAGTTTAGTGAGGGGATAGCTGTATAAAAGAGGCCTATATTGGTGTATATCTTGAACTTCTATATTTTAAAAAATCTGTGGAAAGCAGCAATGGACTTAAAACTGACATCATAAACCATATCACCAGAAATATGAGTCAATGCATATAATTCAGAGGCAAAAAAAAATTGAATGTTTTAATAGTGTGTGAGTCACATGCACCCAGTCTGGGAAGTCACAGCACCCACAATGTACTTCAAGCAGACAGCATTACAGTACTGCACTGGTTCACCCTGCATATGAAATAACTCAGCCATGCAGAACTTTCTGTTCCCCCACCCACATGAATTGGATGACTGTCCCATACAGAGTTGGTGCCACTAGTACCTGATCTGCTACCACTGTCAGCATCAGGGACCTCCTATGATGATGTGTCAGGCCCCTCGCTTTCTAGTATCTTTTGCACCATGACCTGCTCAGTCCAACTCTGTGTTACTACTGGTGGACCACCCTCCAGGCACCCGATCGGGGAATGTTCACCCTGGTGAGGGGCAATGAGATGGACACCTGAGGGTTAGCCAGCTCAGTCTTCTGCCTCTTGCCCATTCAGACAAGATGGAGGATCTGTGCATACCCATCTCCAAGGGTGCTCTTGTCAGACAAACTGACTATACTTAAAAGATAAAAATAACAAAAAGTGGAGAACTCACCCGCTGATAAAGCACCATATGTAGGGCACTAGATAGGGTTTACCTGCATAAGTTTAGCTTCAAATGGCTCAATAAATATTTTCCTATTACTGACTCATGAGCATTTCTTCCTTTTTATTTTTATCTCAGCCTGTTCAGACAGGCCAGGCAGGGTGTGGGCTCAACAAGAGTAGCTCCTTTCAATTCAGGACATTTTGCAAGAGCACAAGATTTTCAAGCTGTTTGAATGGAATTCTTTACTGAGTATTATTAACATAATCAGTAGTAACTGGTGCAATTACAGGATTATTCATTTGTCCATTACTTATTTCAGCAGAATGAGCCACTTTGTACATCCCCAATGTGAATCACAGTTCGAACAGTGCAGTGTGCAGCATCAGAATTTCAGTTCTTTTAGCTAATTCCACAGAAGCTGCAGTGTCAAGCAGTTCGCTATTTCCAGAGTTCATTTTATTTCCCAGAGGGCAAGAAACAGTGTCTTAAACCTCCGTTGACAATATAGTGCTTGAAATGGGAGCACCACATGTAGGTAACTCTGCAGTTGGAATAAAGAGACAATACGTTTGTTAGAGGAGAGGTGACTCCTGGTACACTTGTTTCGGGAAACTTCACTGATGAAACTACCTCTCAGATGTCTGCTGCCATTGTGCCTTTTCCAGGCAGCCATGTCTTGCTATCTAGTGATGGCTGCCACCCAGTGGTTCTCAAGGTGTTATCAGCAGACCATTCATCTCGCTCATCTGAAAAGGGTCAGGTCTGCCTTTTCTCATCCTAGCTGCTTTCTAGCACTGTGCTACATCCTTGACTAGTTCTGGGCATTGGGGTGTCAGCAACTGTCAGAACTAATTCTGACATGACCAGAGATGGAATTAGCTTCCTGCTTGTTGTGCTCTTGGCATCTTACTTCCACTTTGCTTGTTTTTTAACAATCTGTTCTTCCTCATCTGCCAAAAGTTTCAGCAGGTGCTTTTTCTGTGAGATTACCTACATGAAACTTTTCTCTTACTTAGTCATCTCTGTGCCAACAATAAGGGTGTTATGTCATCCTCATCACCTTGAACTGCTCTCACCTCATGCTCCTGGCTGACAGCTATTTATACATCATCATCTGATACCTGTTCCACAGTGGCATCTCTTACTTCTCCAGGTAAAGCACTTTTCTGAAAAATACCTGTCTCATTTCTTTGTACAATAACAATATTCTGTAAAGTCTTATTAAGATCTGAACTTTCACCATCTCCTCCTTCATCAGCATTGTCGTCCATCTTGGCTGCCTGCTAGATGGACAAGTGTTCCTCCTACTGGAGAGTAGGGGAGTTTCCTCCAGTGTCATGGTCAACATTCCCCATCAATAAAAAGATCCATGGAACCCACACCTCAGGATGTACCTGGGAACAAGCTATCATAGTTTAGTACACCTTTCCTGGTCAAAATTATCAATAAATAATAAACAAATAAATCAATAAATAAACAAATAAATCAATGGATTATGAGTAAAGTTTTATATCAGCTTGGCCATTTTGTATACAGAGTAGAGATCCAAGATGTTGGCTGTGTGAGCTGAGAGCTGTGGAGTAGTGGACCAGACTAAACTTTATATGCTTGTCTTATAATCAGTAGGCCAAAATTGCCTTATTTATAAAGGAAGATATATTGTCTGACATACTGCATCCGAAAAGTGCATCTTCCCCACTCAGACCCAAGTGCATTTTGCACTGCCCTCTTAGTTCCTTCTACACAAATGCTCTTCTTCATGACCTCTATAGTGTTAACTGGTCTCCAGTGTTCTCCACTCCTGATATTAACTACTTTCTTAGCTCTTTCACTAAAATCCTCTTTTGAATATGAGGCCCCAATGCCCTACTAAAGAAAGCCAGGGTGAAATGAACACAACACCCCTGGATCACAATGAACCTTACTGCCATGTGTAAAGTCCATGACCAAACTTAGACTGCATTCAAGGCCTCCAACTCCCAGGATGACTTGCTCACATACTGATCTCTCTGGATGCTTGTACAAAGGCAGTCTCACAGTTAAGGCTGACTATTTTAGATCCCACCTCCACACTAATCACAATTCATCCTCAAAATTCTGGCAGGTGATCTACTCTCTTCTTGCCCTCCATCCCAATCCACCACCCAAAACTTGTGGATGGTTCTCCTGTGCCTGACCACTCCTCTGTCACTGAGATCTTCAATAAATTCTTTACCACCTGTGCTCTCCCAGATCACACCCTGCCCTCCTACCCTGACCCTTCCCACCACCATCTTCTGGAGGTTATTGTCTCCCTCTGTATCTCCTCAGAAAGTTTATCAAGCACTACTGTCCTTAAACCCTCCAACTCCAGCCCTGATGAACTCCATCCTGTGCTTCTCTGTATCTCTGCCATCACAGTAGTCACTCCCCTCACCCACTTCCTAAACCTATTATTCCAATCCTGCATGGTCTAAATGGCTAGAAAATAACTAAGGTGTTGTCTCTCCACAAAGGTGGAGACCCATCCCTCCTCTGCAACGTCCTTCCCACATCTCTACTTCCTTCCCTCGCCAAACTACATGAATCTATTGTCTACTCTAATCTTGTTGAGTACCTGTCCAATGCTAACACTCTATCCCCTCCCAAGCAGGTTTCAGAAGGAATAATTCTATAATTTCCTCCATAATGTGGATCACAGATTCCATCCTCTCGAGGATGGACCAGGGTCATGTCACCATGGCCATCTTTATAGACTTAGCTAAGGCTTTTGACTCTGTGTCCCTCTCTCCTACTAAACAAGCTAGTCTCTGTCAGCTTGTTAGGCTCAACAGTAAACTGGTTCTGATCCTACCTCTCTGACTGACAACAGTCAGTTCAGGTAAGTAATGAACTCTCTCTCCCCCACTTCCCATCCTCGCTGGAGTCCCCCAATGGTCCATACTTGGCCCTATTCTATTCTCCCTCTTCCTAAATGATTTCCCTTCTGTCTGCACCAACACTCACATCCACATGTATGCAGATGATACTGTACTCTATGCCTCTGGACTATCACCTGCAGATGTGCAAGCTGTCCTCCAACATAATTGTAACAAAGTCCTGAGTTGGTTTCAAGCCAACTAGCTCAAAGTTAAGACTAAACTAAAATGTCTCCATGGTTTTCAGAGCCAGGCAAAGTTCTCCACCCGATGGCCTCCGTCTTGAGATAGTACCTCTGTTTAAATACCTAGGGGTCTGGCTGGATAATCACCTTGACAATGCCACTCACATCGATGTAATTTGCTCCAAGCTTCACTCTAAGCTAGGGATCCTATATTGGAACAAAGACTGCCTGTCCTTTCTGATATGCAGCAAACTAATCACCAAAATGCAACTACCAGTATTTGCCTATGCTGATATAGTCTATGGCACTGCCTCGCTGTGTCTCTCAACAGGCTTGACACCCTCCTAAACTTATTCTGTTGCTTTGCTACAAACTACCTTCCGCACTCACCACTGTTCTCTGTACTCCTCTCTCTTTATCACTCCTCTTCACTACCGATGGCTGATCCACTGTTAGGCCTTCACTGACAAATATCGGTTCAGAACCCTTCCTCCTATCTCTCCTCCTTCTAGCCCCTGCTAACCTATCTTCCTACCCCTGCACTCCAGGAAACCCACTCATTTTCACTGCCGCATCCCTGCACTACATCTGGACTATCAGTTTTTCACATCACTTCCTTTCCACTGGAATCATCTCTTCTCTCACATTCACTCATCCCATTCCCTCTCTGCCTTCCAGTGCCTGCAATGGCTCACTCCTGTACCACCTTACTCTTGCCATTCTAACCCTCTAGACCCTCCTCAACCTTTTTAACTCTGACTCTATGGCTCACCCAAATGACACAGCTCTTTGTCATTGTTTATTCCACAAGTACCTAGAGCCTACTTATTGTTTTAAGCCCAGTGCTTCCTATAGTAGTGCTACTGATTTTTTCTGCATTTTGTTTATAATTTACCTATTGTTATTAATGCCTGATTGTTGTCTCTGCCTCTGTTTGTATCTGTAACCCCTTCTTCCCAGGTGACACCTGAAATCGAGCCTTGGGTCAGTGTGCCTTTTCCTGTTACCAACTTTTGAATAAACAAATAATATGGATTATTAGTCCCAAAGTGTGTTTCTTTTTAATCTTTCAAAAGGAGAACATTCAGTGTATGGAAAGGATGGAAAAAGAACAGAGTCAGCAAAGTGGGAAAGGAGATGACCAGAGATGAGCAGAGACTAGAAGATAGAATCTTGAGTCAGGACTCAGTTGTGGGAGAACAAAAGAACAGAGGAGTTACAAGCAGGGCAGCTGCCAGACAGTGTGTGAATAATAGGGTTATGAGAGCCAAAGAAGTGATCACAGGAAGGAGTCACAAATCCCACTTCATCCTCGATGCCTTCTGCAGGACAAATAGAGAATACTGGTTGGGTGACCATGTGCAACTAACCTGTGCTGCCACTGAGATGTTTTGATTACAGCATGTCTTGAGAGCAAAGCTCAAGATGTCCATTGTAATCTGAATCTCAAGGTGGCAGCACAGGCTGGTTGGTATGGTTTACCCAACCAGTATTTTTATACTGTATAGAGATAAAGAAATAAAGTTTTTTTAACTGCTTAAACTGTTGCTGCCTCATTTGCAGCTGTTTTGCCATTGTCATGTCCCATTCTCAACTATTCTGCTATTATGAATTACAAGTGACAGTTAATACAGAGAAGCCAATGCTTAAAAAAAAAGATTAAGCTAATGTTCATAGAAAGGTTCAATTTTTCAAACCTTTGGTGAAAACCAGAGCAAATTAGCAAAGGTCCACATTATCATGTTGCATGTTGTGATATCTGATAGAAGTGTGTTTTTAGCTCTTCTTTCATAAGAGATGGTCATGCAGACATTGTGTTCACCTTTGCAGAATGCTGTTGTACCACAGGAGGGTACAATCATGTTCCATGACTTTTGCAATGTTGTACAACAGCATTCTGCTTAGGATGAAAATCCATTCAGAACAAGCTTATTATGCACACTATATAAATGTGACATATAGAGAATTAAATTAGATGAACTTAAGAGAATGTAGGTATTAGCATATTCTCATTTTTATACATGATATAAAAAGCTTGCACCTATTTATTTACTTTAAAACTTGCAAAGAGAAGCATTACACGCTGTCTTAGATCAGCAAATGGTGTTGAATTCCAACCCTTGAAAAGTAATTTGGGAGTATGTAGGTCTCACTTTTTTAGAATGGATCCACATTTCTGGAATAACGAGCCACCATTTATGAGATCCTTAAAGGGTAAAATTAGGATGTGTCAAAAAAAGAATGTGTACTTAACAAGTAAAAAGGAAGTCAGTATATTGTCCAAATTTAGATACTAAATATTTCAGTGGAGGGTATTTAATACGAATAGCATAAAATTCATATGGCTTTGAACTCAAAGCATTAGAGAGATATCTTCTGTGTAGATGTTGAATTGTTCCTTACCTGCAAATTTGTATATTGTATATATTATTAATACATGAATCTATATGGGTTTCTTTTTAGTTATAAGAATTTATCATTCTCTACCTGAGAATTTTTTTTAATATGTGATTGTTTAATGTAATTTTGTGGAACTGTTTTGTAACAATTGTACATGAAAAGGACCTTATTGGAAATTAGCTTGTCTAAAGTTAGTCTCTTGTTCATACTAAATATGAATACAAGTCTTTCTACTACTAGTACTTACTACTACAACAAAATGAGAGAATTGTGAATGGAAGATCAGACTGATCTTCACTGATAAGGAAAATAAAGGCTAAAAATGAAGTTGGATACTTGTGAAATGAAGGGTCACCAATAGTGTTAGAGCTTTCATAGTAAACAGCAGATGGTGTCACAATTTATTAAAGTTATCAAAGGTATAATTGTTGTTTTGGTGTTGGGAGATAAAGAAAGATTCAAAAATATATTCAAATTAAAAAGACAAATCAGAAGGTCCCAATAGAGATCACATTGTGTAGTATGTATTTAAATGGGCACGTAGGGTGACAAAAATAGACGAGAGAAGCACAAGCAGTGTGCAAGAGAGAGGTAGTCCATTTCAGAATCAATTTTTTGTTTATAGCCTAAAACTTCAAAAGTAAAAAACTAGAAGTAGCTAACTCATTTACAATGTAACAAGTAAAATAGTGAATCCCCTGAGACCAGGGCAAGAGGGAGGTGAGGGAGACCTGTCCTCCGAGGTCCCCCTTGCAACTTAGCCAGTGCCATCACCGAGTAGTGAGGTGCGGAGGCAACATTTGCTCTGGCGGGCCTCCTCAGCTGCTCTTCTCCAGCTGTACTGATGAAAGACTCAACTTTTTAAGACATTTCCTACCTTGGCCGTGCTGCTACGGGAGTCACTTGTCCTGCGCAACCACAGTACCACCCGAATTACCCATGAGGCGCGCTTTTCCTGGGCAGATCTACACTCCAGAACTCAGGACTTAACTTTTAAACTTTCGAGCCCAAAGTGCCCATTGACCAGGGGACTTGGTGACGCCTCTCCCAGCTACATATCAGGAGGAAGGGTCCCACCCTGTGCCACTACATGAATCCCTGAGACCAGAACAAGAGGGGAGGTGAGGGAGACCTGTCCCCTGAGGGTCCCCCTCTTGCAACTCAGCTAATGCCATTGCGAGCCTATCGCCGAGTAGCGAGGTGCCGGAGGCAAAGTTTGCTCCAGCGGGCCTTCTCAGCTGCTCTTCTCCAGCTGTACCGACGAAGACTCAACTTTTAAGATATTTCTACCTGGGCGTGTTGCTACCGGGAGTCGCTTGTCCTGCTGAGGAGTTTTAGGCCCACCCGCCCACCCCATTCCCTCCTCCCATTAAATGCTTGGACACTGCACCCCTGGACCTAGCTTATCCTGTCAGTCAATTTTAGGGAGGTAAAACTAGTCCACAGTGGTACCTACCACCTTAATTCCCTAGTCTGATCACACTGCTCTGGGCATCCTAACTACCTATAGTCTATCCGGACACTCTCCATAAGGGGCAAGTTTCTGTCTAGCCATATCACTGCGGGCTTGTCTCTAGGAATATAGTCCTGAGCTTATGCCATATTAGATAGTCCTGTCCAAAACTGGATCCACTGTGCCTTATTAGACAGCGCAACCCAATACAGAATGTTACTACTTCTTAGTTATCACTGTGCCCTACATGACAACCACTTGTACAGAATGGTAATTGTAGAATAGGATCTAGACAGACATTGCTAAAATTGTATTCATAGTCATCACAGAGCCAGCCTGTCAGTTTCTAGCTAAAAGTGGAAAGTAGGGACTGTACATTTCACTGTGCACTTTGACTTATCTGATCCACCTAGTGTTCCAACTGTGTCGCTTTGCTACTTACTATTTTCTACTTGTTATTTAAGGTGTCCAAACAGCTAAATTGTACTCAGACCATCCTCTCCTTCCCCAGACCTCATCTGTAAGAGCAACTGCCTGGGCCCAAACCCCTAGCTAGGCTACGATCAGTAGTAGGAAGTGGATGGGGCCCTTACCACACAGACATCCAAAAGCAACTGGCAGGCATGCTGCCCTGGCACCCATACCTCCTACTAAGGAGTAGGGTGCTCTCCCAGTGAAGGATAAAGGCATGCTGTCCTCCTCCTGTGGTCTCCTGCAACAAGCTAGTCTCATACTGGGGTCTCCATACTGTATGTGCTCTCCACACCCTCACTGTATTCTGTGGACTGCTGGGAGAAGACTCCCTGTAGATGCACTTGACTTCCTGTTCTTAAGCACACTAGTCAGGGCCACCAAGACCACCCATCCTCCCATCTGGTGCCTAGACCTCAAATGTCTTATGCGCACCCCAAAAGGGTAAAGAGATGCCATGCCTTCACTCCCTACACGGGCCTCTACCTCATAATTCTCCAGGCTGGAGATGTTGAAATGAACCCAGGCCCAACAAACCAGGCAGTTCCACCTCCGGTATGGAGTCTGGGCAAGGGTCTCAAAATGGTGCATCTCAACATAAGGAGCCTGCCCCTAACTGAGATGAGTTAGTGTCCTGGGTCACCCTATACAAACCAGATATCCTTGGAGTACGGAGACCTGGCTCAAACCCTCAGTACCTGATTCTGCCTGTAAGCTTGCAGGGTATGAATTCATCCACCAGAACAGACCAGGGAACAAGGAGGGGTGGCATCATGATCTATTTTAGAGACCACCTAAAGGTCTCCCAAATTACTCACCTGCCATCCCTCTCCTCCCTTGTAAGCTACTGCATGTAATACTTTTACTTGGGAATGCCAAAACACAGCATGTAGCCTGTACATATAATCCCCAAGGGTGGACTTCCAGGACTGACTCACCTTCTGGACTCCATCAGCCCCTGCATTGGGGATAATGAGATCATCATCCTGGGGATGTAAACCTCAACTGGACCGGGGGTAATGTGAAGCAGTATGAGTCCTTACTTGCAAAACTTGCCCTGACCAGACTTGTTCAGGAGCATACCAGGTGGGCGAAAATGGATCCACCAACTCCCTGCTGGACTGGATCCTATCCAACAGCCCTGATAGGATCTCCTGAGCCAGAATACTCTCCAACTCCATCTCTGATCACTCACCAGTCTTCTGTGTTTGGAGGATAACCTCCCAAAAATACCCACAAAGTCATACAGATTAGAAACTTCTCCAGGTTCGAACCTGCTGCATTTTTATGGACCTACACCACATTGACTGGGCTGAGGTATTTGGTGCCTCCGACCCATCTGTGGCAGCTTCCCACTTTCTTGCCTCCTTCGTGCCTTGCAAGATAAGCACGCCTGAAAGGTTACCCCGAGGGTGAGGGATCCGTCACCCCTTGGCTGCACGGGAGTCTCCTAGCCCTTATGAGGGCCAGAAACAAATGTTGGTCCCGCTTTAAAGGTTCCTTTGATCGCACCCTATTCCAGCAATATAGGACCCTCAGAAACAAGTGCAAGAAGGCAATCAGAATTGCTAAGCGACTTCTGAAAGGCTGCCCTACTCAGCTCTGCCAGTGATCCCAGGAGTTTCTGGGTAACATAAAATCCCTTGTCTGTGGATCTTCTCACCCGGGGTATCTGACATGACTATCGGAGGATATCCTGCAACAGCCCGTGCACCATCACCAATGCATTAAACTCTCACTTCTCTGACCTGTCAGCCTTCACAGACCTCTTCCCAACTGACAGGACCATTTCCCCCACTCTACTGCCCTCTGAGCAGGAGGATCTTCCCCAGACAAAAGCTTCACCTCAGAGGTGTGACAGTCAAGGACATGATGAGGCTCCTCTCTGGCCTATCTCAGTACTCCAGCCCTGGCCTTGACAACCTGGAACCAAAGTTACTAAAACTAGGCTCCACTCATATTGCTCCCCCAGTAGCACACATCTTTAATCTATCCCTGCCATGGGAACCATCCCTGAAATCTGGAAGGAGGCGAGGATTGTCCCCGCCCTGAAGCAAGGAAACCCCAAAATCCCAGACAACTACCGCCTAATTGCAATCCTTTCATCCTCAGCAAACTTCTCGGAATGGTAGTGGTTGAGCAGCTCTCAGAGTACATACAGGAGCATGATCTCCTGTCCCCGGCCCAGCATGGTTTCCTCAAGGGCACAGTACCATCACAGCCCTGGTCACTGTTTCCACGAGCATCAGGGCCGCCATGGACCAGGGCAAACTCTTTCGGCGCCATATTCATTGACCTGTCCAAGGCATTTGACCTTGTAGATCACAAGTTGCTCTGCACACAGCTGCTGGTGCTGGCCTCTCCCCAGGCCATGAACTGACTATCGGACTACCTGCATGGTAGAGCGTGAGGACCTGTTTCAACAAAGTCCTATCTGAGCCACTACTGGTGACCTCTAGCATCCCCAAGGTCGGTCCTAGGCCCTCTCCTCTTCTTCCTCTTTATTAATAAACTCAAGTGGCTGCAACAAACTGCAATGCCACGCTATACGTAGACGACCTGGTTATCATATCCCACCCAGGATATTGCCTCCTCAACAAAAACCTAACTGAGGACTTCGACAATGTCCTGACCTGGGTAAACAATCATAAACTAGTATTGAACCTGAAAATACCCAGGTCATGCTGTTTGGCTCCGCAGCCAGAAATAAAGCCCTACCAACCACGCTGGAAATAAGCAGTCCGGATGGAGCCCCACTCCCAACAGTGCTCTCAGTAAAGTACCATGGGGTTACACTAGACCCACAACTTGAACTAGGGAGTCATATTCTCAACATCTGCAGTGCCACAAACAGTAAACTGGGCCTGGCCTATAGGGCCAAACACAATCTCACCTCAGCAGCCCATCTGGCCATGGTGAGAGGGGTCCTACATCCTTTAAGCTATGGAATGCACCAATTTGGTCACTCCCCGAAATACACCTCACAAGGTGGCAAATGACATATAACAACATCTGTCACTTTGCCTTGGCTGTCCCATGTCTCATGCACCACTGCGAGCTTTATGAAAAGCTCCACTAGCTCTCCTGGCCAAATAGCTCTCCTGGTTTCCCTCCATTCCGCTTGATGATCTTAGATCAGGTGCGGAATCTTGGCATAATAATTGATGACCACTTGACGCTTAAATCTAAGGTGTCAGCAGTGGCCAAAACTTCCTTTTTCCATCTGAGGAAAATCACCAGGGTGAAGCACCTGGTTCCTCCAGAGGATCTTCTAATGTTGATCCACGCTTTGCTACCTACCGCCTTGACTATTGCAACTCCCTGTACCTAGGGCTATCGGGGTTGAACTCGCCATCTGCAGCTAGTGCAGAATGCAGTGGCCAGGTTATTGACTGGTTCTTCTAGATCCAGCCATATAATGCCTGTGCTCAGCGGACTGCACTGGCTGCCAGTGTTTTGGCAATCACCTTCAAGGTCAGTTTGCTGACCTATAAAGCCCTACACGACTAGAGACCTACTTACTTGAAAGAGCCTTTGCCATTACTGCCCTCCGCCCCTCCGATCCACTGATGAGGGATTGCTAGAGATTGCCAGGGTTCGGTTGAAAACTTCAGGGCTAGATCATTTAGTTTATGGCCCTGACCCTGTGGAATTCTCACCTGTCAGGTGCAAAATAGTCTGACTGTCCTAAGCTTTAAAGGAGCTTTGAAGACCCATCTTTTAGTATAGTTTTTAATGATTTATAATAGTTTTAAACCTTGTTTATTTATTGTTTTATGAAATTGTACAGGCGCTTTGGTCTAGAAAAGCGCCTTTTAAAAATAAAGCTTTGATTGATTGATTGATTGATTGATTGAAATACCTGGACTCTGGGCTAGTGTGCCTAGTGGGCAAAGTGATGAGAACAGGAACCCCAAAGGGATTGGCCCTGCTTCTACCACCAGCTGACTCTCCTTACCAACTCAGGTCCCAGGCTTCAGGGATGCTAAGAGTTCCTTCACCTTGGACCCTCATGCGAGACAGGGATTTCGCGGTTTGTGCCCCAGACTCTGGAACTCTCTTCCTGAGCCTGTCCATCTGGCCCCCTCACATCAGTGATTCCACAAACTTGTGGATATCCTGAAGCTTGACTCAGCCTGTGGTTTCCCCATGCCTCCCTAAGCTAAATGGCCTTTCATCCACTAAGTCCCCGATTGCACTTGCAGGAGCATCCTGCCAACTCTGGTATCCCCTGCTCAATGCTGTATGCCCAGGGCATCAGATGGAGCTCTAATCTTTATGGCTACTACCTGTCCTCCACCTCAAACATCTGGTAGAGCTACAATGGTTGCTCTAAAATAAATCTGATATTGCCACAATACTGTGTGTGTTCATGATCTGAGTATTTACAATCTATTATTGTCTCACCTGTAAACGTACAGTTTATTTCTCTCTGTTGATGCTCTACACTGTGTTTATACATGATGCTGCACTGTAATTATGTACTGTAATGTGCTGTAATTGATGTACTGAAGTAATGGCTAACTGCAATGTGTGTAAATGTACTGTACCCTGTACCTTGGTGTGTTGTAACCTCCCGGTTGTTCCTGAAAATAGGCATACTACTTGTCTAGTGTACTTACCCAGTTACCAAAAGCTAAATAAATAAAATAAATAAAGTAAAATAGTTGGTAAAGGAGCAGACAGCCAAATCCCTTAGCCATAGGAGAAAAAAGCATAGTTTGAACTAGTATGCTACAGCAGAGCTGCATTTATATAAAGACATTCAGCAGATAAGAGTATCTCTTTCAAAGGCACAATATAAAAGGCATTTTGACAAGTTAGATTTACAATGAAGAGATTTATTTTAGCACCAGAAACTGAAGTGGACATTTGGTGAAAAGTGTGTGTGTGTGTGTTTTCTTTTATTAAAGATAATGATATTGCTTGCTATACAGTACAAGTATCACATATTGTATTTTTGTAAACACAGTAGGTTGTGTGGGGCAAATTAGTTGGTAAAATCTATCTGCTTGTTATGAAGACATACAAAAGTGTAAAACAAAGTACTAGACATAGTTTTTTTGTGACTTCTTAATCTAGTGATAAACTATGGAACGCCAAGCTGCTGTTTGATGCAGTGTAGGAAAAGCCTTGGTGAGACACTGCCAGCTACCAGACAAAACAGGGAGATGTCTTAAGCAACACCTGCAAAGGGTACAACCCACCAGGACTTCCTCTAGGAAAACAAGAAGCTGGAGCTACAGCATGGTTTGGTGAGAAAATCATCATTTCAAACTTCATCCTCTTTTTGAAAAAGCATGTATTATATATTGAAGCATTCTTGAAACTTCTAATAACTAATTGATACAGAAAGGGAGCTGCCAGTTTCAAACAGACATTAAACAGGAGAAAGATAACTCTTTACTATCAGAGACTACAATACAAATCACATTAAACTGTTCCTCCAATGAGTTGTTTTAACATTTCTGATTGAGTTGCATAAGTGTTGCTGGATCCAGCATAAAGTCCTGCACAGTTTCTTTAGAGTTAAAATTCATTTTTGTATTGCATTGTGACTGGACTACTGATGCATTCCAATTGAGGTGCAAAATAGTTCACAAACATTGCTTTTGAGCTGGTTAAGCACTGAAGAACAATGCAGTATGAATTGCCAATGCATTGCCAACTTTAAAAACAATGCTAAACCAACTCATTGGTGAAAGTTTAATGTGAATTGTATCGTATTTTGAAAGACTGATTTTGCTCCATTGTTGATAATGATAGGAGTTAATGACATTGCACATTTTATGAAACTTGTTGCTCATCCTGTCATTTAAAGATTGACCTTTTCTAAGATTTACAATTGCAGGATCTAACTACTCTGCACATTATTAGAAGCATTTTCCATATATTGACTATTGTAAGTGTGCAAAATGCCAGCTAAGAAAAAGTTTGGGACCCTGAAAAACAGGCAGACCAACAATTGAAGATCAAGTAAAAAGGTGATAAAAGTAAAGTAATAAACAATCAAAAGAAATTCTTAAATTAGCATGTGACCCCATGGAATTAAATAGAATTGGTGAATGATGATAAATGTTTAAGTTCAAGTTTATTGCAGGAAAACTCTATTGAGCACATTCATTTACAAGGAGGTCCTGGTAGGACAACATATCAGAATACAGTACAATACAATTGGCAAAACACAGTTCAGATAATTAGAACATAAAAAACATCAAAACATTGTGCAATTAGTTGCATAGTTCAGTACATTTTCATAAAGTGACATAACACAATTGAAACAAAGGGGATAGCAACTATAGTAAACAGTAGAATAAATATGCATGGCACAATTCAGAAAATAAAAGAAGAAACAGAGAATATGACATAATTAAATTAATATTTTCAGGGGAATAGCTATGCCTATGCATGGATGTATACAAAGGAGCTAGAAATCATGGAGGAGAGGATGGGTGAAAGGATGGAAGATGCACTTCTGGCTAATGGCTCTTCTTCACCTATAAGAACAGGAAGGTCTTTGCCTACAGACCTAGAACATCCCCTTTAGATAGAAATCATAGAACTAGAAAGTTAAAGTGTTCAAGTACTTAAAGACGGCATAATCCAACAGGAGGAACTGTTACAAATGAGACAGATAAGAAAGTGCACAAAGGGGAAACGCAGACATTTGATGTAGGAAAGAGATAAGGAACAAACAGCAGAAGAAACTGTTGACAGAAAATCATAGATCTTCCACAGGCAAGTATAAATGAATAAGGAGACATGAGGAGGGTCAAAGTTTTGTTTCCTGCTAAACTTTGAACATTTATTTCTCCTTATGTAGTGAGGCTAGACCTAGAAGTAAAAGCCTTTGCACCACTTAGCCACAAAGCTACTTATTGCTGGGCAGACATGGCTCCTGAAATAGGTGCCACAATGGCTTGCACCCAACATAACATATTCCATATTCAAATCGCCCATGCAAATGAGTTCATTGGGCATGCAAGGTGCTAAGGGTCATTTGCATGCCCATTATGGGCTCATTTGCATGGATAGCCTGGCAATTTAGTGTGGCACTACCCTCCACTTTGTCCAGTCCCAGAAAGCTATCCTGGTGCTAGTGGAATCTCCAACGATCGCCAGCCTGATGTACAAAATAAACTTTTCTGGTGTCTGGTGGCCCCTCAACTGATCCTTGGCCCAATGTAAAAATAAACTTTCCTGGTGTCAAGTGGTCCCCACCAATCACCAGCCTGATGTTACAAATAAATAGTTCCTTGGAGTCAGTGGTCGTCTCCATCCAATGCCATGCCTGCTATGTACCATCATGTTCCTTAGTGTTGGGGAAGGGACAGGGGTCCACTAGACACCAAGTCAAGGTATGACTTTATTTTATGGGGGATTGGGATATGCGGACCACTAGACACCAGGGAAAATGATGGTACATAGCAGGCATGGCATTGGGTGGGGGTGGGGAGGGACCACTGAACATCAGGGAAGCATTATATGTATGCAAGTTGGATGACTGGGTGTGGGAAGGGACCACTGGACACAAGGGAATATGTATATAAACATTGTGCATGGGTACAGGTGGGGTGAGGGACCACTGGACACAAGGAAATATGTATATAAATATTGGGCATGGGTGCAGGTGGGGGAAAGGACCACTGGACATCAGGAAATACATACAGTATATAAATATTGGGCATGGTCATGGGGAAGGACCACAGGACACTAGGGAATATGTATATAAACATTGGTCATGGGTGCAGGTGGGGAAGTGATCACAGATACCAAGAACTACTCTGTTGGGGTCAGGGGCCTGCCTCACTTTCATCACCAACTGTTACGGTTGCTCAGGAGTAAGTCAAGGTTTGGTGTGCTGCACAAGGAACTAAGTAAAATGGAGCTGTGCAGGTGCACATACTCGAATATTGGACTGTGCCAATATTCAGGTTTCCATTCCTTCATTTGCATTGCACCCTTCTCTGAATATTTCTCAGGCTAAACCCTGTGTGCCCACACTAACCAGGGTTTTAAATATGAGAAATCCACGCAAGCCCAGTTTACACAGGCAAACTTGTATTTTGCCTGGACAAAGTTTTGAATATCTAGCCCCAGAAGCCTTAAAAGTTATGGAATATAATTTGTACAATGAGGCATTAGGGAATAAATTCAGATGGCAAGATATTTTGATTGCCTATAGATGTATAAACAAGAATCTTGCAAGAATAATCTGCATTACAGTTTGAAATCCTGAAATAAGGAGGGAGTTATTACAATCAAGTCAAGATTTTATCCCAGCAGGGGTCGAGCTAGTCTACACAGCTGAAACATTACTATAGAGGCATAAAACACAAAGGGATATAAATTTAACAAAGATGTGGAAAATAGTGGAATAAAGATACATATAACAAGAAAGAAAGCAAATAGGATTGCAAGAGTATAAAAACAATGTCAAATAAATCAATCAAGAATTACAAAGTATACGAGTTCTTAGAAACCACTGTCTCCTGGAAGAGGATGACAATTTGGTATTATGGCAAACACATCAGGAGATAACAGAAAGGAAACAGAGAGGCACCCAAATCAACAATAGTATGATCTGAACAGAGTCAGAGAAAGACTATAATGAAAATGCTCTCAACAGGACTATTTCTAGACACAGTAGCATGGTTTAGCACTTACCTTGCTCACCACACTCAGTGTGTCAGAATTGAGACTCACTATCATCTCCCAGGGATTTAAGCATTGGAGTCCCCCAAGGATCAATCCCATGACCTCTCCCTCTCCTCTTCAATCTCTATATCAATGCCCTACCTGGCTCACATCATACCTATGCAGATGATGCCATAATTTCTGCCTCTGGCAGGGACCAGTTGACCATCACCTCCCAACTCCTCGACAGCTTTCACAAACTAGAATCCTGTTTCAGCACCAAAAAACAGTTTCTAAACCACAAAAACTAAGAGCATGCTGCTTGCTGTCCCACAGAACAAAAAATAAGTTCCATCCTATGCTGATACAGAATCTTAACGGAGATGCTCTAGAGCAAGTCTACTCATTTAAATACCCAGGCATTCCCATTGATGACACTCAATTTCTCCAGTCATATTGACCATGTTGTCAAAACTTCCAATATGAAACTTGGAGTGCTATACCACCACAGGCACTCTATGACACCTGATGCAGTAAAACTAGCCACAAGCAGTTTGGTCCTTGCATCTATTGACTATAGCCTATCAGTATACGGGCGGGCACAAAACTGCCCTCAGTTGAATAAAAACCCTATTAAACAAGGCTTGCCGGCTGACCCTGGGAGCCAATTCTTCAACCCACACCTGTGCCTCTACTCAGGTAATGGAAGCTTCCTCTCCATCTCAGAGCCTGGTACCAGACCTGTCTACTTGTCAAGAAAGCCCAATTAAGACTAGCACCTCCATCTCTATGTGGACTCTTCCACAGGCTAGATCATTTAAGCTGACCAGGAGTGCAGAAAAGGCGGACTCCTAGTACCATTTAAACACCACCCTGGCACAGAAATCCATCTCATACCAAGGACCAAAATGGTATAATGGGCTTTCTGCATCACTCATTGAAAGCAATAAGATTAGCCTTTCTCAAAACAGGACTTAAGACTCTACTGCATCATGAAATGGTCTGTGCATGCTTCAACTACTGGACTCTTTAGCCTGAATAACCAACTCCTCCCTTCTTGCCACTGCATCCCTCCGACACACCACCTTCCTCCACCTCCTGCACAATCCCTCCATTACCACATCACCTAGCTCCTTGCTGTGTATATGCCAACCTCTTTCACACCCTCCTCCACTCCAGTACCCCTCTCCTTAGTTTTCTCCCCATGCCTGCTCCCTCACTTGCCTCCCTACTGAGCTCCAACTTGCACCCCCACACTGCTGGCATCATAGATAGATACATAATCAGTGTCAGCAGATGAGGGCCTATGGCCCACCCAGTCTGCCCATTTGAGCTTGTAAGTTCAGTTTATGTTTTCCTAGAAGATCACTGCAGCAACTCCCTCCCATCACTCACCTTCCCACAAAATGACAATGTCATCCTTAGGCTGCCCCTCACCTACTCCCTCTGTATAGCTAGTCCCCATCTGTATGGCCTAGTACTCCCAAAGGTCTGATGGCCCTAAATTGACAGACTTAAGCCCTCCCTTTGAAACTGTTTCCTTTGTTTGAGCTGTATCCTGAATGCTCCTTTACTGAAATGTTTTATACCCTTGAAACCATGTTCTCCTATTTTATTTGTAACCCGACTGAAACAAACTGTTCCTTCAATGTATTCTAACTCGTATTGTTCAAATGTATGGAACCGATATGCTTTATCTAACTTTTTTGTAATGTCTGCAACCTGTATGTTTGACTAATTGTTTTGTGTATAACCTGAACCTTGTAAATGTGTCCCATGACTCATAGGTATTAATCCTAAACTGAAATAAATAAATAAATAAAATGAAACATCAATTAAAGATGAATCTACAACAGAGAAAGAGGACATGGTAGGCACAGAAACACTAGACTGACAAAAATCCAAGAAGGAAAGGAAGTAAAATCATCACCTGGAATATTGTGGGTACTGGGGACAAATCTGATGATTTAGAATAGGTATTGGAAATCAACTCATACAACATAATATTACTCCAGGAAATAAGGCTATATGGGAGGAATTTTACCTTGGAAGGATAATCAAAGTTTAAAAGGGGAATTATTAGAAATAAAATAATGGGTAGTGCAAAGGGAGGGCTAGTGTTCTTGGTGTCAACAGCATCTTGTAAGAAGATAATGTTGTAGTGATAGGAGAAAAATACTTTTTATACATTCATTTTCGGTTCAGTTTATTATTAAAATGTTTTCAGTACAAAGGCTATTACATACAAGTATTGAACATATACAAGGACAGAACATAGAAAGATAAAAACAGCATAGTTTCATGACAAAACTAAAACAGAGATGAAACCATAGTTCATACAGAAATGTTTTCCTGCACTATGTATTTTGAAACAATTAAAAACTTTGCTAGGGCACACACTCATGCAATATTCCTATTATTCAAGAGTTCCACATTCAATGAGAATCAGAAATGGTTTTAATTTTTTTGTAATTTAGGAGCTAATTTTCTATTCCATCCACCACTGAACATGTCAAAATAATATGTTCAATTTTCCTTTTCACAATTTTTTTTAGGATCACAAGTCTACACTGGAACATTAATATACTGGGTTCTATAACAGAAAGGAATCTGACCAATATTAAAAAAAAAAAATCTAGTTTGGGCCAAAATCTTTATATGAGAGTTCAGTTCACAGGCTAGTAGGTAATATTCAGTAACTGGGAAATGTGTAATCTTTTGTAAAGAAAGAACGCATTAGTTGAATTTATGTTGCAAAATTAGACTACAGCTCACTGTTGTTTAAAGGAAAACTACATCCAAAACTTGAAAAAATATATGTTGTGCAGAGTGTTTTAATTTGTATGTGAAGTTCTAGTGTTTCCTTCCTCTGACTGGTATTAGGAGTTTTCCCAAATTAGCCTGCTTGCTTTATACTAGTTTAAGACCCCTGGGGATCTTCATACCTGATCGCTAATTGTATTTCTGGTTCCCACAGTGCATCTTGTCTCATGTGACTGTGATGTAAGAGATCCAACATTCAGCACACACATGCCAAACAAACTAAATATCTTGGAAGCTTTACAAGCTGCACAAAATTACCAGCAGCAAAGTTTTTCAGGACAGTAAAACCTTTAGGATGATGGTGGTCACCAAGCTGAATTCTACAGATTTTAAAATACAGCTATCTCTATTGTTGTGAACTAATTGTAATGCAATGCTTTCTGCTGGATTTATGGGCTCTGCTACATCACCATCACATGAAACAAGATGCATTATAGGACAAAGAAATACAGTAAAGCTATTTGATATGGAGATATCCAGGGTCGTGAAACTACCCTAAAGCTAGCAGGCTAATTTAGAAAAACTCCTAATACCAGTCAGAGGGAAGGAAACACTAGAACTTACATACAAATTAAAACACTCTGCACAACCTATATTTTTTCAAGTTTTGGGTGTAGTTTTCCTTTAACCTTTGTAGTGCCTGCGCCTATAGTTGTCAAGCTCACCTATATTTCTATAGTCAAAGAGTTTGGAAAGACCCAGTATAACTAGTTTCCTAGTCAATAGACTCAACCACGTCTGTATATCTGATTTTTCATATCAGGGCCCAGATTTACAAAAACTCTCAAGGGCAATGCAAAATTTTGCATTGCACTTTGTGGTTGCCTAGGTGTCCAAACTTGCTATTCATGGTTGGATAAGGCTCCGTGCTATCCAACTGTGAATAGGGGGAGTCCAAGTCAATGGTAATCCCAGTACCACCAGCGCTACCACTGTAGCGCTGCCCTGACATGCAGCCAGGAGCCTGGCCCCACAATGAATAGCACAGGGCACTATTTCCTATTCACAAGGAAACCATGCAAATGAGTCCATTGGGCATGCAAGGCTCTAGGTGCCATTTGCATGCACATCATGGGTCCATTTGCATAAGCTGTGTGAGTATAGCACAACCCCCATCATCAATCACCATCCTGAGCAATAAATAAATGAACATTCCATGGTGGCTAGTGCTCTTCCCATTGCTGATTACCAGCCCATTGTTAAAAAAAAAAAAGATCCCTGGTGGGCTAGTGGTCCCTCCCCAACCTGATCACAGATCACCATCCCATTGATAATAGAAAATAAGTGTCTGGTAGTCTAATAGTTGTTCTCCTTCCTCGATTGATGATCGCCATCTTGTTTATTATAAAACATATTTTCTTGGTGGTCTAGTGGTCCCTCCCTTCCTGATCACTGATTGCCATCTCGTTGATTATAAAACATATTTTCCTGGTGGTCTAATGGTCCTCCTTCACTGATCACAACTCATCATGCTGTTAATTATAAAGATATTTTCCATGTGGTCTAGTGGTCCCTCCCTGTCCTGCTCACTGATCACCATCCTCATGATAAAATTAAAACATCTCCCTGGTGGCTAGTGGTCCCCCATAACTGATCCACCAGTTATGAAATTAATTGTCCCTGGTGGTCCTAGTGGACCCCCAGCAGGTAGTACCCCACCACTGCTGCCCATCCTGAAACTGAGCCAGTGACCAGCACAGCCTCCTACCTCCACCACGGCTGGCCACTGACTGAGCTGTCATGAAGTGTGTATTGTATACAGTATGTGCCCATTGATTGATAGCTTACCACTGAGCTGTCAATCAATGAATGCATACTATATACAGTACACGCTCCAGGACAGCTCTGTTGGTGGCCAGCCATGGTGGAGAGAAGAACTGTGCCAGTCTCTTGCTTGGTTTCAGGATAGGTGAGAGCAGGGTGGTGGGACACTACCTACCTGGGTGAGGGGTCAACTAGACCACCAGAAACAGTTAATTGTTACATAACTGGTGATCAGGGATCAGGGGAACCACTAGCCACCAGGGAGATGTTTTTTAGTTTATTATGGGGATGGTGATCGTGATCAGGGAAGTGAAAGGACCATTAGACCACCAGGGACATATTTTATATTATCAACATGATGGTGATCAGTGATTAGTGGAGGAGAGACCACTAGACCACCAGGAAGCTAGATTTGTTTGATGGGGACCACTAGCCACCATGAACTGTTCATTTATTTATTTCTCAGGATGGCAAATGGCAATGGGAGGGCTGCCACAGTACCTCTGCCAACCACTAGGATTGCATGCATTAAAGCAAGGTCTTGGTCAGTGGTATTTGCTCCATGCAAGGGGACCTGCAAAGGCCCTTGCAAAGAGCAAATGCTTTGTGAATGGGCTAGCACTGATCTGCAGGGGCTCCCCTCATTTGCATGGTGGCCCCTCCACACTTTGCCTGGGTGCAAACCTGGTTTCTGTGTGAAAACTGGACTTTTGTAAAACTACCTCAGTGCAAAACCCAGTTTTCACCACACAAACTGTGTTTGCACCGGCAAAGTTTGTGACTATGGCCCCAGAACTTATAACAGTAATTTAGATAGGCTGCAACAATAGTTTGCATGAATCCTCATAATCCTTTACCAGAAATTAATAACTCTGATCATGGCAACTAGAGATATAGACAGCAACCATGTTTCCAGACAATGACATTCCCCAGGGCAAATTAAGGTAGATTCAAAAGAAGTTGTGAAAAAAAACAATTCTGAATGGACTGTAACAGACTTACGGACCCATCCAAAGCCCAAATGTCCATCCCATATAAAATGGTGGATTTAACTTTTCCAGTATACACTCTTGTCAGACAGTTAAATGAATGAAAGGCAAACAACTTTCCAAACATATTAATAGTTATGACCATCTGCCTCACCTTTGTTTAGTTTTTCTATATGTAGTTTCCAATCATATGAAAAAGATAAATTAATACGTAGGTAGATGAAACTATCCACTCTTTCTATGCTCTGACCATCTATTTTCCAATTAAACAATCACTTAGGCTGCTTACCACATACTAATATTATAGTTTTATTTACATTCAGGTTTAGTTTTAAATATCCCAGAGAATCCACTACCTGATTAATTGTGCATTGCAGTCCTGCAGGTGTTCTACAGATAATTACCATGTCATCTGTGTAAAGAAGAATGTTCACCTTGAGACCATCTTTTGGGAGGTATCAGTCTCTTAAATCCAAATCCTCCACCAATTTATTGATATATGCTAAAAAGGACAAGGCTAGAACACACTCTTGTTTCACACCATTATTAACAATATTTTATCTGTTAAATTCCATCTTTAGATTATCTCACTTGTACCATAGTCTTACTATGCAGTGCAACAATAATATTAATGAGGGCAGCGTCCATATTTTTCAAAAGAATTGTTAATAAAAGTTGCCTATCCACATGATCAAACACACTTTTCATATCAAGAAAAATAAAATAAAGTGTCCCAGCTTCACCAACTATGTATTTTCTCTTTAAGTGATCTCATACAAAATGTTATCCATAGTCAACCTACAGTGCTCTCCCTAAAATCAATTGTTTTGTCTGAGAGAACATTATTATCCTTCAACCAGCTTTTTACTTTATCCACTATGCACGTATATAAACTTTTACTGAGGTGCACATGCACATTAAAGTTGTCAGCAATAGCATTCTGGACTATTTAATTCCCATTTTTATGTATTGGAACAATAATTCCATTTAATCAGTGTTCCAGTATACTAAGTGAGTTATTAATTTGCATTAAGAGGAGCCCAAAAAGCACCATCAGCCTTCATTAATGTGGTATAGTTCAGCAGGGAACCCACGCCCACTGGGTCTTATTAGTTTTCTGTTGTCTGATACAGTTGGCTATTACAAAGTATGTGAGGCCTGTAGAAACCATTGACTCCCTGGAAGAGGATGACAATTTTGTATTATGGAAAACATGAAAGGAGAGAAAGGAAGGAGGCTGAAAGTCCCCAAAATCAACAATGGTATAACCTTAACAGAGGCAGAGTCAGGCTATAATGAAAATGAAACCTCATTTAAAGATGACTATGACAGAAGAGCAGGACATGGTAGGCACAATAACAGTAGACTGACAAACAATCCAAGAAAGAAAGGAAAGAAAAATCATTAGCTGGAATATTGAGGGATTTGGGGACAAATGTGATGATTTTGAATGTGTAAGGGAAATTATCTCAAATTACATAATATTGCTCCAGAAAACATGCCACGGATGGGAAGATTTTTCCCTGAATAGTATTCAAGTTTTGAAAGGGCACATTTGAAATCCAAAAATGGGTAGGGCAAAAGGGGCAAATATCCATGGTGTCAGCAACATCTTGTATGGAAACTAGTATGACAGAGATGGGGAATACTAATATAGTGTATGGTGGGCGATGGGTTCTCCACGAAATCCATCGTTGTCGAAACCTTTTGGTCTACACACTCGTGACATTCACAGTCAGTAGAATGATTTTTCTACTGCACTGCGATATCATGATGTGTCCTTGAGCAACATTTGACAGTTAGGGCTCTCTCCATAGACAGGACACATATGCAAAGCAGCAATGTCGGCGGCAGTACTAATGTTTAGCGTTAAAACGCTCAAAATGTAAAGTTCTTAAACAGTTAAATGTCAAGCGTGAACACGCTCAAAATGTAAAGTTCTTTTTCCTTCTAGTAACCCAGCAAAAATGTTTTGAAGCAGAAACATGCTGTAGTGATTTTCCCCAAAAACAACTTTCCACCATACAGTATAAAGAAAGTGCATGAGGAACAGTTGACAACAGGCCATCTTTCACCTCGTTGGCACTATGATGGCGGATTACCTCTAAACTGCGCTCTCAAGGTAATCCGTCGTCCTAGTCTACTTCCAATGAAAATAGCCTGTTATCAACAGTTCCCATGCACTATCTATACTTTATGCATTCTTGTTATTCATTCTGATGATACAGAGTTTATTGTGGTTAACACTTGCATACCACCTGCATGGTTTGCTCAATGTTTTTCTAATCTTTCCAAAATGCTAAATGACTTAATACAGATTATATACCATGTTTCACAGGACTAATGTTATTGATAGATGGAAATTTTAATATTAAAATTGGGTCAAGCTGAGAGGTTTGAGACAATATATTGTAGCTGGATGATGTATACACTATCCCAATAAGAAATTCCATGAATGAAAAAGTGAACAATGGCAGAAAAATATTTATGTCCACTCTGGCTGAAAACTTTTCCAGAGTATTAAATGGATTATGGTATTAGGAAACAGATCCAGAATATTTACTTATCTCACAAATGTAAGTGGTATATTCTTAGATCTACGATAATAGATGTGTTTAATTTTAACAAGGTCTCCAGCCCTGGGGTGAAAGAAAGATGGGATAATGACCGCTTCCTTCTCAGTATTACTGTAAGAAGTGAGTGTACCATAATGAACTCTCAGAATCAGGAACATCAGGCATTAGTAGACAAACATATGTTCATTCTTAATAAAAAAATAAAGTGGTCACCTGTATCTGGAGACTTTGTTAAAACTGTTATGATGGGGGTCACGTGATGAGCTAGCGGAGGTAGACATCTTCAGAAAGGCTCCGAGTCCATCGTAAATAATTTTAATTTATAAAGTTTTGGCTTCCGATCTTAGAAAATGCAAGGAGTTTTGTGTGCTAAGAGGTGCGCTGCTCTGGAAAAGCACCCTAAGTTTGGCACAGACAGCGAAGAGCACAGTAAATCCTGATGAGTTCTGCATGCGAAATGGCTGAGTGGGAACAGGAAGCCCTGAGCCCTGGCAGCGAGCCCCAGACCAAGCGTTCAAGCCCTCCTGGTTCCAGATGAGCCTGAGGTCTAGAAGGCGGAGGGCCTGAGGGGCAATCAACTTCGAAGACATTCTAGAAATTAAGCAGCTTTTGAAAGGGCTGGTCATTGATTTTACTATCCTGAAACCTGCACTACATGCTCTTACTAAGAGTGGGGATATTGAGGCCAGAGTTGCTTCATAAGAAAGGAAAACAGGAACGATGGAACAAGACATAGTTAATATGAAGAGGCAAGTGAGAAAAATGAGAATCACCTAGAAGATCAAGAAGCGAGAAGCCGGAGAATAATTTAATAATGGCTGGGCTGCCTGAGGAAAGCGGAAGGCTCAGATGTGTTGCCTTCATGCAAGATCTCCTCCTGAAGTTATTTGGGCCTACGCCATTTGGCAACTCCTACAATCTTGAGAGAGCCCATCGGGCACTGAGAGAAACCCCTCGCCTTGGTGCACGCCTTGAGTAATCATAATGCCATTTCTAATTATAAGGAGAAAGCTCATGTGTTAACAAAGGCCAAAGCTAATAGAAATTTGTATTGGAATGGGACCTCGTTGTGGTTGTTTCAGGACCTGGTCTCTGTGAGGGAAAAGCAGAGGGAGTATGTGGACATTAAAAGAAGCTGTACAAGGCTGGGCTAAAGTTTAGACTGCAATACCCTGCCACGCTTATGGTCAAACTGGAAAAGGGGGACAGAAAATACCTCACGGCAGAAGAAGCCTTGGAAAGCCTTAAAGTGGAGCTACCTGATTTATTTAAATCAATGACTTGAAAGGAATAATGGGACTAGTGAATGTTTACAGGACAGTGTGCCAAGCACCTAGTAGTGCTGGTGGAAAGTGACACTAGGGGGATATTTTGTTATTTTGTTGTTACTACAATGCTTTTTCTTTCGGCATTTTCACCTTATGAATATGCAGAACAGGTTTGAGAACTCTGCAAGGTGGTAATATATAGCTTCCCCCTTCCCCTTTTCTTCCCCTTTTTTTTTTTTTTTTTTTTGATACTACATAGGTGGTGGCAGCGGAATGCCATGGAGACACTGGCTTATGCTATTGAGACATACCTTCTCCCACTATTAATTTAGATTTACAGGTTTGATTGGCTGGTCTAAATTGGAAGACAGGGAGAATGAGGATTACTAAGGGCTCACATGGGGACTCGGGGGCGAATGGAGGCATCTTATGAGTGGGTTCATACATCCCGGATTGATATAGGAGGCGATCAGAGGATCCAGGGTAGTATGGAGGGGATTATGGGGAGGGTAGGAAAGAGGGAGAACCCAGGACATGTGTTTTAAAGGAAGTTAATAGTAGAGAGGAGGGTTAGAGGCATGGATGTGGTAGATGGGGTCACTTAGAATTCTTTCTTGGAATGTGAAAGGTCTCGAGGAGGAGGAAAGATTGGTCATCCTCAGATATATTAACCAGATGGGGGTTCATATAGCTGCACTTCAGAAACCCACTTATTGACTGAGGAGCTGCATCTGCTCGAGAAGGATGGGTTGGTAAGGTAATTGGAACTGGAAATCACGAAAGCCTCTGGTGGGGTGGCGCTGTTAATTAGGAAGGGATGCCCATATGTAATTGATGTGGTTCTTGGTCGAGAGAGGATGGTAGGGAATATATATGATGGGTTTGTATTTGGGATGCCCACTGGTGTGTGCTTCAATTTATGGACCCACTCGCTAAAACAGAATTCTTTGCCTCCTTGGAGGCGGATATTGCTACTCTCCACAGGGCTCCATTATATTGGCAGGTGACTGGAATATTTGCTTTGACAATAGGGTGGATAGGAGTCCCCTTCCAATAAAGCACTGAGTCCCCCAAGCAGCATTACATAGATTCCTGAGGTTACTGCAATGGTTGATCCATACCGATCTATAGAAAAGGAGAAACTGAGATGACCTTTTACTCAGGAGCACATAAGACCTCGCTAGGATCGATTTCTTTTTAGTTAACAGGGGAGTTTTAAGGGGGTCATAGGTATGCATTCTGTTGAGAGAATCCTTTCTGATCATTCCCCAATACAGTTGTTATGGTGGATTGATAATATCCCCAAGCCAGTTCGTTGGCATTTGGATGAAGTGGTGTTAATGCTGGACAGGATAATGGCCAAAATGGAGGGTAAACTCAAGGAAATTATCCAGACTCAAATCCCAACTCTTGATGATAGGAATTTAGCCTGGCCCGTTTGTAAGGTGTTGTATAGGGGATGGGTTCAGGAATATACTGCTAAGCGAAACAAACTGAATAGGGCCCGGGAGGAGTTCATATTGGGGCCATTAATTCACTGTCACCGCTAGAAGGCTCTTCCGAAGACATAGACAGGGAGTTAAGAGAATTAAAGAGGAATTTAAGGGAATACTAAATTATCGGGTAGACTGTTGGCTAGGGAGACTGAATGCCAAATATTTGGTGCAGGGGACATGCCAGGTCGGATATTGGCCCATAAGATCAAGGAGAAGGAGGCGGAGAGGGCGATCATTGCAGTGAAGTTTGGAGATGAGTTTATCTCGGCCCTCAGGGTTTGGCAGGCGCTTTTGCCCGATTACTCAGCGCAATATACCGAGAAGGGCAGAGTGCTCGGTGGTAGAAATTAAGGGGTTCTTAGAGGAAATACCTCTGCCTAGATTGGGTCCGGATCAGGCCCAGGCCCTGGCTGCCCTAATATCAGACCAGGAAATTTTGGAGGTAATTATGGACCTGCCTAATGGGAAGGCACTAGGGCCTGATGGCCTGCCGGCCAAATTTATAAAGCTCATGCAGGGACGTTAATACCTCTTACTGAAAGAACTCTTCTCAACTATCATGAAAGGAGGATTTCCACCTCCACTGTATCAGGCCTATATCACGCTGATTCCAAAACCAGACAAACCTAAGCATCTACCAGGTAATTACAGGCTCATAGCTTTAATAAACCAAGGTATTAAGATACTTACTAAGATACTAGCTAATAGGGTTTTGAAAGTTGCCCTTGTTGATTAGTCAAGAGCAAGTTGGGTTCATGCCAGGAGGGGGGCCTAGATGCATTAAGAAACTTCATCATATCTTAGAGAGAGCGCTGTTTCAATTCTGCTATGGCTTTAATTGCACTAGATGCCAAGAAGGCATTTGATCGGTTTCCACCAATTTTTGTTCCTCACAATGGAAAAGATGGGGTTCCTGGGAGTTTCTAAGTGGCCTTAGAAATCTCTATGAAGCCCCTACTGTCCGAGTTTTATGCAATGGATATCTTTCTAAAGAATTTCTTCTTAAAAATGGAACAAGGCAGGGATGTCCCTATCGCCAATTTTATTTAATACATATCTTGAACCTCTGTTAAGGTCCCTTGTGAAGGATACAAGGATTCAAGGGATAGATGTTCTAGGATAGAGCTCAAATTATCGGTCTTTGCCAATGATATCTTATTACACTTAAGTAATCCATCTGTTAGTTTTCAAAATGGGAATTATTGGGAAGTTTTGAGGGTTTCCAATTATAAGTTAAACCTGGCTAAAACCCAAGTTCTCCCACTCACAATACACACTCATAGGGCAGATTTGAGCATCTCCAACTCAATTGGGCCCCAGAAAAATTAAATACTTAGGGATTTGGATCTTGGCCAGATCAGAGGATGGGGTGGAGGAGAATCTGGGAATATTGTGGTCAAAATTAAGCAGGATATTGAAAGGTGGAGGAGGCTCCTCTAAACTTCACTGCCAGAATGGGACTTATTAAATGAACCTTCTGCCTCGACTGCTATACCCGATTTGTCTTTCCCTATCTTATCCCAAAGGATAGATTAGTTAGCATTCAAAGGATCATCTCAGATTTTATGGGATTGAAACCCCTAGGAGGAAGCATAATATTTTACGTCTTCCCTATTCAATGGGAGGTATGAAGCTCCTGATCTACTATCATATTATGTAGCAGGGCAACTTGGCTATATGGGGCGATGGGGCCGCCTTCCAGGAGATGAGGCATATACACCAACATGGCTGCGATTGAGCAGCTTCTCCTGGGAGACAAAACTCCTTCCAGGGGCACTACTGCATGTAGATCCGGAGACTTTGCCGGGTATAGGGAAGCAGTCTCCGCTGTACAAATCAGTCAAGGCATGGTGGGAGCTAACTCCAGCCCAGAGGAGTTCAGAAGGGGCAAGAGATCAACCTATAGTAGAACCCTAATTTCCGCCTGGGAAATTGTATTTTGAAGACCAGTGGGCATCATTATTGTTGGATTTCAGAGTGGCAGATTTTATGGTCACTGACAGAGTGTTTCTGCCAGCACAGGTCAGGGATTGGGATTTTTAAAAGATCCAGATTACTCATTTGCTACAGAAGTTTATGCAGGATAACAAAAATGGGGGAGAGAAGCAAGCGTTTACATGGGATAAACTTAAGGAAATGGACCTTTCACAGCATCCCTATCCAAAGTTTACAAGGTGTTGTTGGAGTATGTGGGTACAAACTTTGAGTCTAGTATAGTATATTGGGAGAAGGCATTATCCCCTGAAACCGGATTGGACAGAAGTTTGGAAGCAAATGAAAGGTTTGCCTATACCAGAAGTATAATATGATGCAATTTTTATTTGCTCAATATACCACACCCCACCAAACTATGTTCCAAAACTCAGACAGACAGATCAGTGCTTTCGATGTGGCATAGAACCAGGAGACCTGTTGCACGTATTTTAGTGTGTTCTCGAATTCAGCCACTCTGGGTTCAAATTGCAAAGGAAATGGACCGTTTTGGACTAGTCCGAATATATTAGCCCAGAGATATGTATATTAGGGATCTGGGAAGGATTCCGGGCCCAGCTAAATATCATGTCTCCCTTTATGTCAGCTGTAGTGAAAGCATTTTTCCTAAGGCATTGGAAGAGGATATAGCTTATGGTTATGATCAATGGGTGTGGGACCTTATACAGGTCTTGGAGAGAATTAAACAGCATATGCTAATGGAAGGGAAAAGAAAGTCTATGAAAAAGACTGGAGGACCCTAGAGACAGTTTATACAATGCAATTAAAAGTCCCCGGTTCAGATCTGTCTGTCTGAGGGGAGTAGGATAAATTCTTATAAGACAAAGTTTAAGGGTTGATTAATAAAAGGAATTGGACGATGGATATGAGACAAGTTTTGTATAGGCTTAGCTACATCTCTCTCATAATCTTGCTTATCTAACTTAAAGGCTTGCTTGATTGGTTGGGCACATGGGGTCTCTCTCTTTCCTAGTGACACAGTTACCCAAAGATGGTCCAGAAGATCCAAACTTTAGGGCTGGGTTGGTAACTGGAATTGTTAATCTGGGCCAGAATCTGGACTTGACGGTGTCTGAACACATACAATGGGTTGAGAACTTATGTTAGGGAAATGGTGCAAACTGTTCGGGGATCAAAATTGGTAACTGTGATTGTATATAGTTGAGGGGTGTATATTGTTTCTGCATCCAGTTTTGGGATGCGGGCCTGGGGATGTCCCGGGTTGTATATGTGTCTGTGTCGATGTTGGAACCAATTCTAAAATCTCAATAAAGAGGTTTTAAAAAAAATCTGTTATGATGGAATATTTTAAAATGTATATTCTCTTTTAAATTACAAAAGACAGGAAATGTAGGCCCAGAAATTGTGTTCATTTATGACAAACTGATTGCATTTTGTCAAATGAAATGTCACCTGAGGAAAGAGAGACCAAAGATGTACACATATGAACAGAATAAATGATTTAACAAAGAGTAATAGAAAATAAAGGAGTTGGTATATAGTGTAGGAAAGGATACACAGAAAGATGCAAATATAAATTGCAATAGAGCATTCATTCTCTAAGAAAGGGTACAGAGACATTGACAAAAGGAAAATAATCATAACTTATGCATGCAGTTCCAAGACACTACAGGAAAGACAAGACATTTTGGGAATTAGTACCAGTAGAGATGAAAAACAGAGAAGGAAATATTATTTCAGTACTTGAAAGTTCAAAACGGGAGACATTTTTTCAAAGAAATACAAGATAACATCAGAAGAAAAGATAGAACATCCTGACAAGTCATAGGTAAAGATGTTGGAGGCACCCTGTGAGATCAAGTGTATAAAGATGAATTGCTGGTAATATCTTAAAAGAAGTCATACTAGTCATCAAAGCCCAGAAGAATAATTAGGCACCTGGATAGTGTGGTATTCCTGCAGAAGTGTTGTATGCAACACCAGAAATATGGGAACATATCCTAGCTCCTCTATTTAATAATATCATTCATACCCTATTATTACAAGTGGATTGGTCTGAAGGAATAATTGTTCCACTTTAAAAAAGAGATCCAAATGATCTAGTAGTAGAGGTTTACTTTCCCAAAGGGGAGGAGGGCCTAGGGTATTTTATATAGGTAAAATTATAAAAAGTTATAATTATATCTTGAAAACATAAATAATAAATAATTTATTAATAGATTGCATCAATAAATAAACAATAGGTAGCAGCATCAGACTACTGGAGGCAGACTAGCTTATCTTGCTTTACCAAAGGCCTCCCTAAATAGGTAGGTCTTTAAAAATTTTAATGGTCTCACTGAGAGGGCCTCCCTCAAAATCTTGGTAGTTTATTCCATGGTATCCAGCAACCTTGAAGTTACAGACTCTAGATGATTTAAGCCTAATCCTGGGAACTGCCTGGAGGTGCCCTTGGAGAAACAGAGGAGGGAGGCACAGTAAGGGTCAGGATGTCATTCAGATAACTAAGACCCAGTCTGCAGAGGGCTTTATAGGTAAGCAAAGGTGAATGTACCACTTCACAATCAGCCAGTGAAGCTCAGGCAGGACCTGGTCATGGCAATCTGCACCAGCTGCAGTCATTGTAGCATATCACCCCAATCCTGAGGTACAGAGCATTACGGTAATCAAGTCTGAAAGTCACAAATGCATGTACCAGGGATGGCAGGTCTTTGGGGGCGGGGCTCAAGTTTTAATACAAAGGATGTTCTTAAGATGGTAAAGCAACTCTGAACTACTGATGACACCTGAGCCTCAAGCATCGGCCTTTCATCCAGAATGACCCCAGATTTGTCACTTTCACAGAGGTCACTTGAATGGTGGGACCAAGCACACAGCCAGTCACTGTTCGATTACCTTTTCATTCATCCTCTCAAGAGCTTAATCACTAGTACCGCCATCTTATCCAGACTGAGTCTTAGCCAGCTTGATGACATTCAGTCCTGAATCTTAGCAAGGCATACATTTAGTACTCCCACAACATCCGCATCCCAGGTACAACTGATTAATACAGCTGAGTATCATCTGCAGAACAGTGAAAACCCAGCCTGTATCATCTAGTGATCTCTCCCAGGATCTGCATATTCACCATGAACAGCACTAGAGAGAGATTGACCCCTGGGGAATACCACAGAGCAGGGCTTTAGGGTGAGGAAAAATCCCACATCGCAACCCTCTGCATCCTATCTTTGAAGAAGGACTCAACCCAGTTGCTGTCTATGCTAGTGAGTCCACTGTATCTCTGTGATGATCCAACAACAACCTGTGGTCCACAGTGTATAATGCTGAAGAGAAATCGGTAGAATGAGAAATGACCATTCCCCTATCTCTTGCCCTCTGAAAGTCATTTTGTGCGCTGTGACCAGTGTGGTCTCTGTACTGTGCCTCACTCTAAATCTGAACTGGAGGCTCATAGATGCCTAAATCCATTGCCTCAAGTTGCAGACCCATCATCTTCTCAATAGCCTTACCCAAAAAGGAAGGTTAGAGACTTGTCTATAATTCTCCAAGCAGTCTGTATCTAAAGAAGGTTTCTTTAGGAGGGGCACCACCATGCACCTTTCAGTGTACTCTGAAAGAATGCCTCTGAAAGGGAGCATTGTACTATCTCAGTGAGCACTGGACCCATAGACCACACACAAGTTACTAGAAGGCATGTTAGGCCTGAGTCCAGTTCATAAAAGTAGAGGCCACAGCTCCAAGATCACACTGCAAACCTCTTCTACTTAAATTGGCCTAAACTCTCCTCAGGTAGGAGAACTGCATATGTTGACAACCAACTTACTTCTGGCAGGCTATAACAGCCTGATTGGGAAGATCCTTGCTGAATCAAGCACACTCTGTCAGAGAAGAACTGACTGAACTCTTCACACTTGACAGATGAAAATATTCTAACTAGTTGTAGACAGGGAGGGTGGAGAAACCTATCCACAGTCCAGAAGAGCTGAGACAATCTGTTCTTCCTTACTGCAGCATCCCTGAACAGGAAAGCAATCTTCCTGCAGTGAATTCTCAAAACTAGTTTGTCCTCATCAGTCCTAGATCTCCTCCAACAACACTCCAACTTCTGACCGAATTACTTCACCTCCTGAGCTCCCTGTCAAACTATGGGGATCTCAGGTGTGAGCCCAGGGTCGTACACACACTGGTGCAACAGAATCAAGGTGAGGCAATAGCCCTGTTATAATCTTTAACTGCCTCCTCCGACAGTATCCAATGAGCAGTCATCAGACCTGAGAGGGCTAAAACCACCTAAAGTCCTTCTGGGAGAATACCCTTAAGGGACAGTAATGGACCATCTCTGAATGTATCAGTCTTGAGGTTTGTAATATTAAGCTCCAGTGAAAAGACTAAATCCAAGGCATGTCCAAGTTGATAGGCCACAGAAGTAACTACCTGTGTCAGGCCCAGTGAATCCATTGACTGGAGGAAATCCTGACAAAAGTGTGAGAGCCCATCATGGACCAAGGTGCTGAAGTCACCTAGAACTAACCATCTGGACACCTCCAACAACCTCTTAGTGATGAACTCCAGAAATTGCTGTAAGAACTCTCCCTCACACACCAGTGGGTGGTACAAAAGTTTAATACTTCAGCCTGTACCTGGACCCAAAGCACAGACACGCAGTCAAACAATGAAGTCTGTCCAACTGGTACGGAGAGAAGTTCAACTTGATATAAAACAGATGGCCACCCATCCCTACAGCCCCTTCTCAGGCAGTGAACCACAGACAAACCACACAGAAACTAGCTGGGAATGATGCCTCAGGATTGGGCCAGTGTTGCCACTGAGTCAATTCTCCATGATACAAGCCTGATCAGCTAAGGAAATCAAGTCCCCCATAGTAGCAGTGTTGTTCCTGATTGATCTCACATTTTGTAGGACTGATCTAAGGGGATGAGTGGAAGCTGCTGCCCTTAAAGCTACTTGCCCACTTAGTCTGGTTTGAGCCTGGGTATGGGAACCAACCACATCTGGCCTTTCTAGGTCCCATTTTGATCCATGGTGCCTCCTACTTCACTCACCCCAATAATGCCCCACTGTAAGCAGTTACATGACATTTGTCTTGGTCATTTTGTCCACAGCAGCTACCCCAGACAATTAACACCGGACTTAACTGACTCACATGTCCATTCATCCCCAGACAATTCATCCCCAGCATAAATACTATGAAACAGACTCCAGGTGGACCCAATTTGCCCACAGATCAGTCAATGTGCTCAAGGCTTGTATAAGTGGAAGTCATACTGTAATTGTTGTTGGGTACAGTATGATATGTAGTGGGATCAAATTGTCCAGGGACAAATTGATATGAGATTCAATTGGTGCTGAAGCTAATAGTCAGTTACTTGAAGGGCAAGTTGTGATATGAAAAGATCGGCCAAATTGACATGTCCCCACTATTAGAAATCCCCATCCCCACTGGTAACACTCCCCATCCCACACCGCCTACCCTCCCACCTATTTTTACAATGCCCACCTCCTTGCAGTGCCTATACTCCACCAGTGGCAGGGGTGTCATCGATAGGGGTGGAGGTCAAGCAACTGAGATGAGGGAGTAGCTAAGCCTCTGGTACAAATACCAATATACATAGTGCCATTAATAGAAGGAATCTCTCCAGAACAATACCTCAAATCCCAAAACAAATATGCATACCCCCACACACACCTAGACCATAAGCAAACATCCTCCAAAGTCACTCAATGACAAATTTGTAAAATCCATACATATACACCCAGTATTCACTAACCTACAAAGCATACAATTTCACTCCCTCTAATAAACTATATGATTCTGTGTAAATTAAAATATGAGAAGAATCCACATAAGATCAGTTCATGGTACTCTAAAATCCAAGTGGTAAATAACAAGTATTGCACAGTGTCAAAACACAGATTTCAGTCATGCAAAACCCTGTACTCTCACAAAGTTCAGCTATAATTCATCCATTGAACTGTAGACCTATAACATTATTGTGTACTGACCTGTAGATTTTCTCATGTATCATTTTAAAAAGACTGGAAGACTCAGGAGAAATCCAGACTGTTTTTCTCAGTTCAGTTTGGTTTTTAAATGAGAAGGGGACAACCAACAACATATTCATTCTTGTATTTTTACTGATTAAATACGTTGCTGAAAAGAAGCAAAGACTTATTTTGCATATTTAGATAGTCAAGTCACCTTTAACAATGTTTGCAGGTAGACTTTATGGAACCTGCTAGACGTTACAAGTTAATTCCCATTTACCAAAAAAATAAAATCAAACTACTCCTCCTCTCTAATAATACAGCCCATGTCAGAATCAGTAAAGATGGAAATTATCAGCAGTAGTCCACATGACCATCCTGATAGAGTCGTTTTACTCCTTATGCCACATCCATAATCTGGCATTACTGTAGAACCTACAAGTGCATGGCATAATTTTATTTTAAGTGAAGAACGGTGAAGATGTCTTGGGAATCACATGATTCAGAGCTCATTTCAGGTGGCTCAGGATAAATCAGACCCCCAGAGCAAGCGGATAGTTGTTGACTGTAGTCCACATGCTCCATGACCATCCTGTGTGGTGGTGAGGCAGACCTGGCTACAATTGTTGCTAGATAAAACTTTTGCTATTTTAATTGCTATTAGATGCTAATGCACACTGTTGTGGGGAGAGATAGATACAGGGGTATGAGGGAGTTGTAGTCCTTGTGTGCAGAAAGGACTACAGTGACATCATTCCCACTGCAGTCCCATAGAGGAGAGGTGGTACATCGGACCCAGGAAACAGATAGAGTGTGTTTTACCTTATGCCACATCCATAATCTGGCATTACCTGTAGACCCTACAAGTGCATGACATAATTTTATTTTAAGTGAAGAATGGTGAGGATGTCTAGGGAATCACATAATTCATAGCTCATTTCCGGGTGGCTCAGGATAAATCAGATGCCCAGAGCAAGTGGGGAGTTGCTGACTGTAGTCCACATGCTGCATGACCATCCTGTGTGGTGGTGAGGCAGACCTGGCTACAATTGCTGCTAGATAAAACTTTGTTGTTTTTAATTGCTATTAGACACTAGTGCACCTGTTGTGGGGAGAGATAAGTACAGGGTATGAGGGAGTTGTAGTCTGTGTGTCCAGAAAGGACTACACAGTGACATCATTCACACTGTGGTCCTGTAGAGAAGAGGTGGTACATCGGGACCCAGGCAGCAGATAGGTTGCATTTTACTCCTTATAAAACATCCATAAACTGGCATTACCAGTAGGCCATACAAGTGCATGGCATAATTTATTTTAAGTGAAGGATGGTGAGGACATCTGGGGGTCACATGATTTGGAACTAATTTCTGGGTGGCTCAGGATGAATCAGATGGCCAGAGCAAGCAGATCGAGCTTGGGTGGAGTGAGCATGCCATTCGCCGTGGATGAAGATGTGTGCTAAGACATGTGCAGTGCATCTATGCATGTCTGCAGGTGTCCACAGATGACACAGGGGATCAGGGCACCAACAGCAGTGAATAGCATTGAGGTGAGTTGTGCAACATGGACTTAAATATTGTAAGGCTGGGGAGGGTCTAATAGGCCTAAAATGTATAGCATGTAAAAAGTCAGCACTGCAGTGGCTAACAAATTGCTGATTTACACCTGTAATGAGTGCAATGAGCTTAAGGTACTGAGGGAGAAAGTATTGGGCTGAAATGATGATTGTGACCCTGAAACAAAATAGAATCCTGCAAGGTTGGTTCAAACAAACTCCCAGGATAGCAGTGATGGGAAGGGACATCATATGAATGCAGGGAAAGGGTAAGAGGGCAGGAACAGGAGGATTCAGAATGGCAACTGGAACAGAGACAATATAAAAATTGGAGGAGAAGAGCTATGGGTTATACCTTACCACTTCTTAATCACTTTGAGCCATTATTAGATAAATGATGAAACTGGTAATGCACTCAACTATACTTAATGGCCCCAGAACAGAGACTGAGAGGAACCATAAGCCTAATGATGTGATAACAGTACCCGTGAATACAAGTTCAGCACAAGCACAAACAAGTATACACATGACACATACACAATTGGATAGAGATATATGAGCAGGTGCCATGGTAGTAGTGTAGGAATTGACAGTAGTATGACATTAGAGACTCAGAGGAGGATTTAGAAAATACAGAAGGGGTGATCATATACCCAGTTTGATAGAGATTAATCAACAGAATGTGGAGGAGATACAAATGGAAGCTAATGGGGCTGAAGCAAATACCACAGAGAATGGAACAAGAAAAGTGGTGTACATCCTTGGTGATTCGATTGTAAAATATACAGATAGGTACACAAAAAGTGGTAATAAGAAGAGTGCAACATCTAGTTACTTCTCAGGGGCAAACATAGAGAATATAAAACACATGTTAAAGGATATCATTAAAGAAATGGATGGTTCTATGACAGTAATTTTTATGTGGGAGTTAATAATGCGCAGCAATCAGGATTAGCCAGAATTAAAAAGGTTTAGGGATGCATGGGATGAAGAAAATAGACTTGGGTGCAAAGTTTATTTTTCGGAGTTTATACCTGTTCCAAGAGCAGGTTCTGCATATAGGGAAAAACTTAAAAGGTGAACAACTGGCTAAGGCAATGAACATGTTAAAATCAAATAGGATGTGTAACCCACTGGGAGGAATACCAGGATAAACCAGAGATGTACTGTAGTGATGGACTACATCTAAGTAAATATGAGAGTAGAAAATTAGGTCTAGCATTAAAGAAAATGGTTAATGAGGTTTTAAACTGAATAGACAGAGGAGAGGGTACAATAAGCTGTGGTAATACCAGCACAGCAAATGTCAATAAGGAGGTATAGCAGCTTGCATAGAAAAAAAGTAATGAACTCAAAGTGTAAAGCCTGAGCTTGGGAGTTTGCATATCAGCAAAAATCAGAACCACAAATAGCATTAGTAAATGAAAAGTAAATATATGTATGGCAACTGAAACTTGGAGGAGCAAGATGTGGATTGATATGGAGAAATAAATGGGTATCAGCTGTTTTCTAAGGAAAGGGAGGTGGAGGCATAGCTGTTTATGTTAAATCACATTTAAAGGCTACATTATGTAATAATACTATTGACAAGATACAGAATCAGTATGGTTGTTGTTGCATAGGGTTTCAGACAGAAATATATACTTAGGATTGTATTATAGAGCACCAAGAATAAATAGAAATATGGATGACATTCTGGAGGCAGAAATAAGTGAAATGGCACAAGAAAAGATATTATGGTAACAGGAGATTTTAACCACCACCATAGCAACTGGGAACAGATCAATGTAAACAAATATAATAGTTTTGTAGACATGATAATAACCTCTGGACTCAATCAGTTAATGTATAAGCCAACATATGGAGAGAATATTCTGGATTTACTCATCACTAATAGAGATGACATAGTAAAATAAAGATAAAGGATAGTCTAGTGAGCGAACATAATATAGTTTATTATTTAAAAACAAACATCCAGGGGAGGAGAGGCACAACTACGGTAAAAATTATAAGAAGGCTGATTTTAATAAATTAGACATCATCTAGCTGTATAGGACTGGGAAATGATTTCTAGGAAAGGTTGTGAACAAGATGTGGACACTTCTCATGAATAAACTCATAGGCCTGGAAAAATGTATGTTCCTTGCAAAAGATATATAATAGGAGAAGAAAGAGACCAGTGTGGTGCACTAACAGAATACTATGGTTAAATGCTCAAAGGAGGAGGGCCTTTAACAAAATTACAACAGATGACACAATATTAAATAGGGAAAATTATTGGAAGAGTCTGAAAACACTAAAGAAAACAATTAGGATGGAAAGAGTAAGCTGAATTTAGATTAGTGCACAGGAAGGATAATGAAACAGCCTGTATGTATACATAAATGCACAAAATACATATAAAAATCAAATGGGTTCCATGATAGTGGAAGGTACAGAGACAATAAAGCCAAAGGAGATGGCAGAGCAATTTAATAAATACTTTAGTACAGTGTATGAAAGCAAGAAAGATGAAGAGATAACTATAGAGAATGTATTTATGGACACTTGGATTTGTGTGTTAGTGAAAGTGAAATACAGGATATAATTAACAAATTAAGAATAAATAAATCAGCCTGTCCTGATGAGTTAAGCCCTTTATTGATCAAATAAACAGCTGAGCATATCAAATATCCACTTGCAAGGATTATAAATAGGTCTTTGGCTACCAGAAGTACCAGATGCCTGGAGACAGGCTATAGTGGTTCCACAACATAAAAAGAAAGAAGACAGAGGCATCAAAATGTAGACTTGTCAGTCTAACATCTACAGTACATTGGGAAAGTTAGCAGAAATCCTGTTAAAACATAAAATAGAAGAAATCTTAAGATTGTTGGGTGGTAGAACATTAGACAACACAGATTTAAAAAGAATTGAGGATGTACCACCAACCTATTATGCTTTTATGAATATATTAACAAGAATGTGAGTAACAATATCCCAATGGACATCTTACATCTGATTTCATGAAAGCGTTTGACAAAGTACCACATAGTTGTTCATGAAAAAATGGAGAATATTGGCATTGATAGTAGAATAATAATATGGATCAAGAACTGACTTAGTTGTTGAACCCAGAGGGTGAAGTGCTGGGCAGTACTCTGAAGCTATAGGGTGACCAGTGGTGGGCCACAAGGCTCAGGATTGGGACCAGTTTTATTTTCACTTTATGTAAGTGACTTACATTTGATAATTAAAAACAAAGTGATTAAATTCGCAGATATCAAAATAGGAGGTCCAGTAGTGAGTGAAGAGCAAAGATTAAAAATGCATACAGACTTGAAGGAAATAGAAAGATGGGCACATATAAACAGAATGCTCAAGTGTGGAAAATGTGCAGTGATGCATTGTGGGGCACATAAAGGACAACAGTCTTACAAGTTAAATGGAAATAATTTGAGAGTAAGTCTACTAGAGAAAATGTGGATTACTAGTGGACAATAAGTTAAACTTCAAGCACTGTAGAACTAGCAATATTAGGAAAACAAACCTATTGATAAAGAATATTCATAGGGTTTCATAAATAGGAGTGTAGGATGTATGTTGCAACTATATAAACATATATAAGACCTCATTTTGGTTATGGGTCATAACTCTGGAGCCCTTATACTCAGGGTGAAACTGACAGGGTAGAGAGAGTACAGAGAAGATTCACAAATTTAATTGGGTTATTTAAATTCAAGAGTTATGAAGATAGATTACAGAGAACTGGTCTGTTCACCTTAAAACAAAAAAGGACCAGAGGATTTAATGTCCTTCTACAAGTTTATTTACGATTCAAGTTTGAGGAGTGAGATAGAAATAATAATCCAAGATAAACCAATCAGCTTAAGGGACATAAAAGCAAGTTAGGATGAATACCTGTGGAAACAGTATTAGGCATTTTCATTTTGAACATAACAGGAGACTAAGGAATAAATTACCCGGCAACATAGTGGAAGCAAGTTCAATTAACAGCTTTAACAAACTATTGGATACCTGGATGATGGGCAATGAAACATAGCTGGCCCACTATTGTGGGAACAGTTCATATGGGCTGATAGCCTTCTACCATTCTACTGCCTAGTATGAGAAATAAGAAAAATAAAACAAAGGAGGTAAGCAGGGTTGCTTGCTGGCTTCAGTTTTATTAAAATCTATATGGGCTTATTAACTGAGGCAATGGGATGAGTGGATACATTTGCTCCTTGTATTGGGAATAGACACATCCAAATGCTATGCTATGCAGATGACATAATATTAACATCACTGACTCCCTTGAGCCTGAAAAGGACACTCTCTGTGACAACTGACCATCTGATGAAAGTAAATTTCACTAAATCTAAACTAATAACATTGGGTAAGCAAAATAAAATGATAAACTATGGCAGATAGAGTCATTGCAATTTGAATTCACTATGGAATACTTAGATACCTAAGAGTTTTAATGGTAAATCATGGGAGCTGGGGTCCCCATGGAAGAAATAAACAAGAAACCTATGCAGTCTACTAAAGGTGCAATAAGATTTAGAAAACAGTTTGCAGCAAATTATACTGAAGCAATAAAAAAGCATTTAGTATTTTGTGGCAGTGAGATGTAGGGCATCCTTGCAAAAGTGGACATAAAAATCTAGCAGTCCGATATTCAAAGATTAGCAAACCAGCAAATAGCATTTATGGGCAGGCTTATCCAGAATTGCACTCCAACATGCCCATATTCAGAAGTCCTGAAAGCACCAGTGTAATCCCACAGTGCCAAAGCGTTATAATACTGCAGCATCTTTGAAAATGAAAGGAAAGTGGAAATTGTTTACCCAGGAAAGGAACACTAAGCCAGAGCATGTTTCCATGTTTGACCTGGGAGCACAAGAAGTAAAGTGATTTGTTGAGGGTCACAAATGAGGAGGTCCTGCCTGCATATTGGCATAAAAGTATCTTCAAGGATTTGCAGTGGTTGCTATTTAGCACTACCGAAAACCACCTCTTAATGGTGTGCCCATACCCACCTGAAGGCAGGGCAGCTGTACTGCAGCCATGCACCCCACTCCCCATGCATTATGATACTGTCACTCACATTACTACAAGTAGAAACAAATACTCTGTCATTGGAAATTCAGATTCAAATCACAGCAATTAGACAGTGGAAGAAATTTGTGGAAGCAGATTCACATACTATACTAAAGGCCATTTGGGAAGAGTCTTCGTGATCAAGAACAAGGAAAATTGATTTCTAGAAATTGAGCCATATTATGACAAGGTTGGATATGACAGGTATTTAAGATTCATATATTTATTTATTGAAATGTTTCACAGGAAGGCACACTAAGTGACAAGTTGGTTGCCTCCCGTGTACCTGAGGAAGGGTACAATAGGAATGAGACATTAAATATTCAACTTACAAGATTAACACTAACATACAGTTGTAAAGGCAGGTGTTACAAACAGTGTTACAGCAGTGTTGTGCATAATATGTAGAAAGAGTGGACAATAATAAGTGCTGGGTTAATAAGAAAACAAGTTCTTATGTGAAAGAAAAGGGGAAAGGTGAGGGAGAAGTTAGGTGGGGTGGGGGAGTCATGTCCCTGGAGACCCTTCAGGATTCGAGGAACCCTACAAGGGAGCTGGAAGGACCAGAGAGAAGGGATAAGGCAATGTTCCAGAGAGACCCCTTTAGGATGGTGGGGGGAAGGGAGCATGAGAGAACAACCCTTAGGGGTGGGAGAGGGACTCATGAAGAGCATTCAGGGTCCTTTACATTCTGTGAGAGATCAAAGGAGACCACTATGGGGAGCAATTTTGTGGAAAAGGAGGAGACCTAGAAATTTGGGGGGGGTGTACACAGGGTAAAATGAAGGTGACCATTGAGGGGTAGGGTTTGTCCAGGGCTTACAGGAGAAATTAGGGAGGTACATGGAAGAAGCAGCTAGGTGCAAGGTAATTATTGAGGGCAGAGCTGATGGAGTATGTGGAGGATGAGTGCCAAATTTGAGGGGGCGGAATTCCAAATTTTTAGGAGGCAGTGAGAGTAACTGGATTGTCCAATTTGGGTGGATCTGTGGGGACAACCAGGGCACGGGAGTTGATTGATCTAAGGGAATGGGAGGTGGGGGTGTTATAAAGGAGGAGGTGAGGTTGGAAGGAGCTAACCAAACCAGTGATTGAGGTTAATTTAGCACAATGGGAGAGTCTCCTATTTGTAAGAGAGGGAAAGGATAGGGCATGGTAGAGATCGCAGTGGCGGATGCAAGGGGCATCCAGGGCAAGCAGCAGAAGGAATTGAAGAGGGTGTCCAATCTGGCCAGGGAGGATTTAGGGCAGCACCATAGACTACATCACAGTTGTTGAAAATGGGCAGTATCATCTTTTGAAGAAGTTTATGCCTAGCTGTAGGAAGGATGGAAGTATGGTTCCTGAACAGGGCACCAAGCTTGAGGCGCAGTTTTTCTGGATGGCATCAATGTGTCCAGAGACATTTAGGTATTGGTCCAACCAAACACCTAAGTACCTCAAAGAAGGATGTGTCCTCAAGTAAAGTCCCATCAAGGGTGCGGAAAGTCGGTAGGGAGGGAAGCCTAGAGAGTCTCTGCCTAGTGTCAAAGGTCATAGAGAAAGTCTTCTTCGCATTGAGAAAAGTTGATGGTTAGCAAACCAGAGCTGAACCTTTTCAAAGTCTTGCTGTAAACTGGTTGTAACCTCATCAGGACAGAAGTCAGATGCATATAGAACTGTATCGTCGGCAAACATATGTATAGCAGAAGATGGGGAGCAAACAGAGGAAGGTCATTTATGAAGATGGAGAATAGGAGGGGCCTAATACATAGCCTTGGGAACTCCAGTGCTAAGCGGGAGGGGAGGGAAGTGGCATCAAGATCTTAACTGATTGGGTTATGCAAATAATGCAGGCCTTGGAACCAGTTTGTGGCAGAGGGAGATAGGCCAGTTGCAGGAGGCCAAAAGAAGGGAGTGAGAGACAGTGTTTAAAGGCCTTGGCCAGATTGACAAAATGGGAGAGTTAATTTGGCCATTGTCCATCCCAGTTAGGGTGGAGTCTGTGAGCCAGAGAAGAAAGGTGGTGGTTGAGGCTTTTTTCCTGAAACCAGACTGGAAAAGGATGAAAAAGGAGGTGTCAGCTAGAAAAGAGGTGAGTTGGGAGAAGACTATGTGTTCTTGAAGCTTGGCAAGTGTAGGGAGGAGAAATGGCGATGTAGATTGGTCACTACCAGTAGAAACATCTGTCAAAACTAGACACAAGGTGGATTCCTGCAGGGGAAGGCCTCAAACAACTGGTACAACAACCCACAAGAGACAGGGCTATCCTAGATCTAGTACTGACTAAGATGGAAAGGATCACAGATCTCCAGGTAGAAGGTCACCTGGGGCCAGTGACCATCACATGGTATGGTTCAATTTGGCCACTACAACTAAATCATCCCATTTCAAGAGGCAAAAATATGGGACTTCAAGAGGTGCTGACTTTGATAAGATGGCCAACAGAGTTAGCTTAGCCCGGCAAAAAGAAATACAGGGAGGGGTACAGTAAAGTGGGCAAGCATTAAAAATGCAATACTTGACGCAACATCCCCATTGTGTTAGAGAGAAAAGGAAGTGCAAAGAAGAAGGAAACCACTTTGGTTTTCAAAAACAGTAGCAGAAAATGTCACAGCCAAAAGGCTGGCCTTTAGGAAATATAAGAGAACACAGAGGGTTGAAGATAGGGAGGCATACCAAACTTCTAAGGAAGCAGGGAAGGCAGGAAGGTAGTAAGGCAGGCAAAGGTCCAAACCGAGGAAACACTAGCACAGACAGTAAATGAAGGTGACAAGACTTTCTTAGATACATTAGTGAAAGGAGAAAGTCCAGAGGGTATTGCTAAGATAAAAGGAGATAAGGGGCGTGGAGGATCTATCCTAAATAGATACTTCTGCTCAGTTTTACTGAAGAGAAGGTAGGGCAGGGCCCACAGCTCAGCACCATGGACACGGAGGGGAAGGAGGCGAGCACTAGTCCTTCACAAAGAAAGGGTCCTACAAGAGCTTGATAAGCTTAGGTTGGACAAGGCAATGGGACCTGATGGCATACATTCCAGGGTAATAATGAAGAGCTAAGGGGGAACTAGCAGAACCATTATCAGAACTGTTTAGTGAGTCTCTGAGCACAGGAGAGGTCCCAGAAGGCTGGAAAAGGGCTCATGTGATCCCGCTCGACAAAAGTGGTAGCACGGAGGAGGCAGGGAACTACAGACCAGTCATTCTTACCTCAGTAGTGGGCAAGATTACGGATGCACTCCTTAAGGAAAGGATAGTGCAACACCTGGAATCCATAGGAGCACAGGATCCAAGACAGCATAGGTTTACAAAAGAAAGGTTCTGTCAAACTAATCTCATAGATTTCTTTGACTGGGTAACCAGTGGTGGACCAAGGGGAGCAGTTGATGTCGCCTACCTTGACTTCAGCAAAGCTTTGATACTGTTCCCGTGAAGATTGATTAATAAGCTGGGTAGGCTCAGGGTGGGTCAGAAGTTGGTCAACTGGGTGGCAAAGTGGTTGACGGCAGAAAATGAGAGTGGTGGTAAATGGTATATAGTCAGAAGAGATGCACGCCTCAGCGGGTACGCTAGGGATCAGTTCGGCCAGTCCCTTCAATATCTTCATCAGTGACATTGCAGATTGACTGGAGGTAAGGTTTGTCTGTTTGCAGATGACACCAAGATCTTCAACAGAGTGGATGATCCAGATGGGGTGGGCAGAATGAGAAGAGATCTGGATAAACTAGCAAAATGGTCAGAAGAGTGGCAACTAAGGTTTAATGCAAAGAAGTGCAAGATCATGCACATAAGGAAGGGAAACCCTGAAGCCTCATATAGGCTGGAAGTGGAGTTGCTGGCAGTCAAACGGAAGAAAGAGATTTGGGCATCATCATCACCAATTATCTGAAATCATTCAAGCAGACCACTAAAGCAGTATGTAAGGCTAGGGGATGTTAGGTGTTTTAGTATGGGTATCACAAGTCAGAAGAGGAGGTATTAATCCCTCTTTCAAGACACTGATTAGCCCCATCTGGAGTACCGATGCAGTACTGGAGGCCACACCTTCAAAAGGATATTAACTAAATTGAGGCAGTCCAGAGAAGGGCAATCAAAATAGTGCAGGGACTACATCAGAAAACATATGAGGACAGATTAATGGAGCTCAATATGTATACCCTAGAGCAAAGGAGGGAGAGAGGTGATATGATCAAAACATTCAAATACCTTAAGGGCATTAACAAGGTGAAAGAGTCTAACATGTTTCAATATAAGAAAAATAGCAGGACTAGAGGACACAGCATGAGATTAGAGGAGGCCGATTAAGGGGTAATGTGAGGAAGTTCTTTTTCACAGAAAGGTGGTGGATGCATGGAACAGCCTACCTCAGGAAGTGGTGGATATGAATACAGTGCAGGACTTCAAACAGGCATGGGGTAGGCATAAGGGAGCAATACAGATGAGTATGAATAGATAGGCCATTGACAGAGCAAAGGCCAAAGACACATTATAAGGTAGAAAAGAAATGGGCAGACTGGATGGGTCTTGTGACCCTTGTCTGCCGTCAACTTCTATGTTTCTATGATAGTTGCCAGTGGATGAGGGGTCATCCCTTTGGGTAGAGGAAGGACCACAGCATGTTTCCATGAAGAGGGACTGAGGCAGTAGAGAATGAGAGATTTAGGATTATTGAGAGGGATAGTCAATGTCCAAAGCAGAGAGGAGAGAATTTGGGGTCAAGGCCATCAGGGAGGCACCTCTAGAGGGGTTGATGAGGAGGAGGCACTCATGGCATCATTTGGGGTTACAGTAGCAAAAGAAATGGGAAGGTGGGAGGGGATGTAGAGGCACACACACTGGTAGGGGTGGGGAGGGGAATGGGTAGGAGGGAGAGGTTTTAGTAGCTCAGTGGTGCAGGAGGTATAGTAGGAGTTAAATTCCACGGCTACAGCTGGTGGGTTGGACATTAGTGATCTATTTACTTTAAGTACCGGGGCGAGATGAGGGTAAGTAGGGCATGGACTACCTTCCAGAACTTTGAAGGGAATTTATGTTGGTGATGAAGGCAGATTTGAAATATTTGGACTTGGCTAACCTTGTAGCCCTGGTGCAAGCATTCCAGAGGATGTGGTAGTTCACGAGGTCACTAGGATGCTGGATAGCTTTATGGTGATTCCAGGCTTGATCTCTAGCCCTGAGGCAGACCAGAAGTTCAGGGGTTATCCAAGGTAAGTGATTACCTCTGACTCTGGTTTGTTTGAGTGGGGCAAAGACATTCCAGCTTATAAAAATAATTCTTTGAAGTAGGCAAGGGCCTTATCAACTGAGGGAAAGGAGGTTGGGGGATCAGACAGAAGTGATATGGTTACACCGGAGAGATTCAAGGTCAAGAGACTTGAAAGAGCATAGTTGTATGGTTTTGTGTTATGATTTCATTCTGTGGACTTTCCTAACTATGAATATTGCATTATTGTCACTGAGAGCACTGGGGAGGTGATGACAAGGTGGGGTGGGAGGTAAGGCCCAGTCGAGTAGGGAGTGTTGTTGTATCTTGTGGTTTGTGTGGGTGGGTTTGGAGATCAGTTGGGAGAGGTTTAGGGATCCAATTTCATTTTTACTTTGGTAGTTTTAGGTGACAACCAATTTATATTGAAGTCACCTGAGACGAATAATTCCCAGAGTGAGCAAGAGAAGTGATGGAGGTTAGGAGGTCTAGCATGACTGAAGGCTGGACATTTGGGTGGCAGTATATGCTGGCTATGAAGATTGGGAGAGTGAAGGGAGGGTCACATGGATAGCTAAGTCATCATGGGTCTCAGGATTGGAGGATGAGTAGATGATGACATATTGGATGGAGAGCTAGGACATAAATGGCCACTCCACCACCCCTGCCAACACGGTCTTGCCTTAGCAATGAGTAGCCAGGAATGGAGACCGAGTGGTCAGGGATATTGCTTTTTGCAAAGTTTCTGAGATGATTAGAATGTCTGGTTTTATATACTACTGAGCATGCAGAATGTGTGTCAAATAATTTTTATTAAGTTACCACAAATTAACTGATGCTTGTGCAAGTGTAAAACAAAAACAGAAAACAAAACAAAGCAAACAAAAAAACAGCAATTAGTAAAAATAAATGTGCCTAAAACCAATTAAATTTCATACTTTTGTTATGACATTTTGTTTCTCTGATAAAGAAAATGAGAAAAGAATATACAATTACTGTTATACAGATATACTATATTTAAAATAAGGTAATCTTTATAGAAAACATGATAATTAACTCATATTCTTAATGGTTGAGGTAGCATTTTAAAAATTTTCTACATAGTATCCATTTTATTGGTGGGTTCTGAGAAATTGATTAACACTTTTTCTCTAGATAAAGTATCAAGCATTTTGTCTGCCAATCATTAGTATTAAAGTCAGGGAGGTTAGGAATATTCCAATTATTTTGAGTGCCTTTTGTGGGCATATTGCTATTGGAATTTTTTTGGAGCATTTGGATCTAATTATAGATTCGAACAAAATCATTCAATATATAGGTACAAAATTCCACTGGGATATTAACATTTACAATGTCTTTGTATCTCTGATCTGGTTCTGTCTCACCAACTATTAATGTTTGTGCAGTACCATAGAAGATGAGTGAGATTTTAATGACAGTTGTGCCAGCAATATTCATTGTTTTAAATCCTTGTTAAATAACCTTATCAGAGTAATATATGTTCTAGCTAAATTTGTATGTTGAATAGTTTTGTTTTTTGCATATTGATGTAATTTATTTGCTGCTAACCAAATGTTTTGAGGATAATAGTTATATCATTTAATTCTTGGTTCCATTTTGCCATAGCTTTTTCCTATATACAGTATGTCTTTATCTTTGTTTTGATTTTTATTGTAGCTTGATAAGATGTTTTAATTATATGCTAGAAATATTTTTGTTAATTTTCTATCTGTATGTTTATGATATTAATCCAATCTCAAATTGGGCTGTTTTGTATAGAGTTTGTATCACTGGCATATATAATGATAGTATAGAGCTATTTTTCACCAGATTGATCTGAGATCTGTATGTTTCTCTTGGACTTATTGCAGCATATGAAGTTGCCATTGACTTATAAAGTATGATCAGTTTTTAATATTATTTTCCTTTAATTTTATAATTAATCTTTTAATTTTATTGTCTAGTCACACTTAATTTCAGATCATATTTCCATATAAAGATGGGAGCACTGGATCTTTTTTAGCATGTAGGACTATATGTTAATGAAGCTGAACAAAAAAATAGTGACAACCATTGTCAGACTATTTTATAGGACATTAGCAGATGTGCCTAAGATGTCTCTTTTCATGGAAAATAAAGCATGTAGAAGATGTGAGCTTCTCCTAAAATACTGCAAGAAAGAAAAATGCAGGATAACCTTATGTACAGTAGGTTTAAGTTAGGAAATCTAGAAGAAGGAAAAGCTCTATATAGGAATGGTAGAGTAAATAATGGTAACATTAATTGTAGGTGTGATACAGAAACAAGGGTAACTAAACAACACTTCATGCTAGGCTGTAGTTTGCTGGTTGCTGAAGAAGAAAGTGGCTGGAACCTATAGGCATTAAAAATATCTATCTAAGAAAAGAAATAAGGTGGTGGAGAACCTTTTATTCTCTAAAACAAAATGCAAGTTTTGCCTGTTATGTGGGTAGGCAAAATTTGTGAATTCCAGTTTTGTGGAACTTTCATGAAAATTTGGAAATTTCCCATAGTTTTATGAACTTCCGCCATTGGCTATATCAGAATCTTCTGAATGTGTTTGGTGGATTTGCACACTGTTCTGCAGACTTTTGGCTGAACTGTGGAATAACACCCATGAACTGCAGGATAACAGTTCTGAGGAATTTTTTCCCACAGTTTAATGAATTATTCCTCAGTACATGTAATTATTCTGCATTTCAGTGATCAATTCTGTGGACTTTTTTCTCCACAGTTTAATACAATAATCCACAATTTATACTTTTATTACGAACATACGAACATATGAAATTTGCCGGCAGATAAAGGCCTAGAGGTCTAGCAAGTCTGCTCAAATGTGCAGCTAGCACCCCTTATCTCTGCAGCTGCCCCTCCCTTTCACCCTTCCCTGTCATTAACCCTCCTCCTCCTTGTCCTGTCCCATCCCTCGTTTGAAGCAGTCCACTGTTCTACTGCATACCACCAGCAGGTAACGCATTCCACCCAGCCACCACCCTCTCTGTAGAAAAGTGTCTCTCATCTCCCTCCTGAACCTTCCTCGCTCCAGTCTCATATGATGGCCCCTGGTGGCCCTCCCTCCTTACTTTGAACAGCCCTCTGTACCCATCTTGTTTATTCCTTTCATGTATTTAAAGGTTTCAATCATGTCACCCCTGTCTCTCCTCTCCTCCAGTGAGTGCATGTTCAACTCTTTCAACCTCCTCTCATATGATAAGTCTCCCAGCCCCTTGATCATCTTTGTCACTCTGCACTGCACCCTCCAGTAACTTAATGTCCCTCTTCAGATACCGGATGCCAGTACTGCACACAGTACTCCAGTGTGGTCTAACTAATGACCTATACAGTGGCAGAATCACCCTCCCTCCTCAAGGATATACCCATACAATACAACCCAGCATTTTGTTGGCCTTGCAGCTGCCTTCTACATTGTGCCGAGTTGTTCATTGACCCTGTAATGAGCACACCCAGATCTTCTCCTCTGTCTGGGCTAGCTGCACTCCTCTAGCTGGTAACTCCTCCTTGGGTTCTTCATCCCAAAATGCAGCACCTTGCACTTTCAGCATTAAAGCCCAGTTGCCAGGTGTCTGACCAGGTTTCAAGCTTTGCCAGATCATCCTGTAACCCCTGCCATCCCCTAGGTCATCCACCACCGCACCTACCTTGGTATCATCAGCAAACAGACTGATTATGCTCTTGATGTCCCAATGATATGTCTGCAATGAATATCCCAAACAACACTGGTCCCAACACTGAGCCCTGTGGAACACCGTCCACTGCCCTCGGATGTAGAGCTCCCACCCACCGCCACCCTCTGTTGCCTTCCTGCAGCCAGTTTTCTACCCATCTCACCAGCTTTGCACCCGCCCTGTGCCTACTAACTTCCTTCCAAGCCTTCCATGGGCACTGAGTCGAATGCCTTACTGAAGTCCAGATACAGGACATCCACTGCATGGTCCCTGTCCATTTGCCTAGTTACCCAGTCATAGAACTCGACTAGGTTGGTTTGGCAGGATCTGCCACATATGAAGCCATGCTGTCTGCTGTCCTGTAGTCCTTGGCCTCTATGAGGGCCACCAGCCTCCCTTCAGGATAGTCTCCATTAGCTTACCCACAATGGATGTGAGGCTCACTGGTCTGTATTTTCCTGGTTCATCCTTGGGGCCACTCTTGTGGAGGGCACCACATGAGCCATTCTCCATTCCTGAGGTACACACCCTGAATGTAGTGAGGCATTAAATAGGTCTGCCAAGGTCCTGCAAGGACCTCTGCCAGCTCCTTCAGTACCCTGGGGTGGATGCCATCTGGGCCTGGCGCCTTGTCCACCCTCAGTGCCTTCAAACCCTCTCGAACTCTGCTCTCAATGATTTCTCCATCTGTCACCACTTCCCTCCCTGTGTCTGCTATTTCTCCCCTTGGGTGTCACCCCCTCTTCTCTTTAGTAAATACTGCAAGAAGTACTCATTTAGTGCTTCCGCCTATCGCACCCTGCTTCCACCCAACCCCTCCTTCCTAATCCTTACTATGTAGTCCTTACAACCTTTTCTCCTGATGTACTTAAAGAAGTCCTTCTCCCCTTCTTAATGCCTTGTGCCAGCGTGAGTTCCAGGTGCTTTGGCTCCCTTACTGCCCTTGTCACCTCCTCGATTCTGTCAAGTACTCCTCCCTGTCCCCCTCCCTGTTTTCTTGTACTTCCTAAAGGCAGCTCTTTCCTCCTTACCTTTTCATGACCTCCTTGCTCAACCAGATCAGTTTCTTAGCCCTAGCCTTCTTGCTATGGGCTTTGCAGCAGGTTTTGGTTGCCTCCACTATCCCCAGCTTTATGAGCTCCCATCTCTGGTTAGTGTCCATACTAGATTGAATTCTGGCCAGGTACCCTTTACCACTTCCCCATCCTCCCAAAGTTGGCCCTCCTGAAGTCCAGCACTATTGCACCAGATTCCACCTTCCTTGCCCATATCCAATGCGAGCCATACTGAGCGGTGGTCACTCCCTGACAGTGGTTCCTCCACTGTAAATTCTCTCACAAAGTCCCCATTTGCCAGCATGAGGTCAAGGGTATTTCTAACCTGGTTGGTTCACTGACCATTTGCAGCAGGAAGCTGTCCTGGAAGGCATCCAGCAGTACCTGTTCCCTTCTGTTCCTGGTTGTTGGGTGCTCCAGTCCACTCCTGGCATGTTGAAGTCCCCACAATCACCACACTACCCTTCTCGCAGGTCCTCCTGATCTGTCCCGCTAGTTCCCTGTCTAACTCCTCCATCTGAGATGGTGGCCTGTACACCACTCCCATTCTAAGAATCTTATTCTTGGAATCCTGGATTTGCATCCAAAGTGACTCCATACTACCTCCTCCCTTCTTCCTACACACTTCAGTCCTTCCTTCACATAGTGCCACCCCCTTCTTTCCCAATCACTCTGTCCCTCAAATAATCTGTACCCTGGTAAGACAGGTCCCAGATCATTGTATTGGGTGGCCCATGTTTCGTGATGACTGCAATGTCCACCTCTCCTCTGCCATGAGAACCTGCAACTCTGCAGTTTTCCTCCCAAGGCTCCTAGCATTAAGGGTAACCACCTTCTGCCCTTTTCCACCCCTCCCATCCTGCCCTCCTTTCCTAGCATCACCAACAGTACTTGCCATTTGTCCTTTGTCACTGTTATGGGGGTAGCTCATATGGTTTCAAACCTGTGGTCTCTGCATATCTCTTCCCCAACTGCCACCCCACTCCTAGTTTAAATTCCCAACTTCCTCTATGTACTCTTCATCCTCTGTTTCAACACTTTCTTTCCTTCCTCACTCAAGTGTAGTTTGTCCCTGGCATAGAGACTACTGTCCTCCCAGGTCCCTCCCCCCCCCCAACAGCCCATACCCTTTAGCACAACACCAGGTTCTTAGCCATCCATTAAATTCCTCTATTCTCAGCTTTCTTGTTGTGCTTGCCTTGGCACAGGAAGTATCTCTGAAAAGTTACTGATCTTCCTGCCCCTCACATAATTGTGCTAGTTCCTCAAACCTCCTCTGGACTGTATCTACTGTCTTGTCAGCCAGGTTGTTTGTCCCAAGATGTATAATTAAATGAGGCTTGTCCCTACCCTTCTAGCATATTTCAGAACAGACTGTCCCACCCTTTCCACTGTCATACCTGGCATGGCCTCCACCCAACGCACCTATGCTCTCCCCTTGCTACCCCACCTAACTCCTCTTGGTATTGAGTCCCCTAGCACTAAGATTCCACCCTCTTACTCCCTGCTTGCTTCCATTCATCTCCCTGTCTCATTTCCAGCTCCTTCTTCTCCTGCACATTATTTCCCATTTACCCCTGTTGCAATTCTCCCAGCAGAACTTCCCCGCTCCAGTTTGGTCCAGGCATTTATCAATTACCTCTAATTTCATAATTTCCTCCTCCACCTTTTTTCTCTAGCAGTGCACAACTATTTTCTGAAGGCCCTTCACAAATGCCTGCTCCTCTCTGTTCATAGTAACCTGTTCTCTCCATTCTAAGTCAGAATTTCCACAAAAGTTGCTAATTTGATTACCATACTTTTGCAGAAGCTAAAATCTGACTTTCACAAAATTCCACAAGTAGTTTTTTTTTCACACACCGTAACCGCTATGTAAACTATATACACAAAACAAAACAGTCACTCCATAGTCGACTGTGCTAGGCTACACAGTAACACCCACCATCAACAAAAGAAGAACCTGTCATGGAACTGAGTACCACAAAAGTCAATTTATGGAAAAACAAAATGGTACAGTGCAAATCAGGTGCAGAGAACTCACAGAGTAGCAGCAGTAGATCAGGAAGTAAAGGTGCTCAAAACGGCCTACTGGTTTCCCTCTGGGTTTTTAAGGAAACTTGTTTGTTGCTGCCATGGCTGCTAAACAAAATTTAACATGACAACTGCGTGTATAATGCAGGATTGTATCTAACATATAGTAGAGTTCTGGTGATAAATAATTAATAAAACTTAGAGTGACACTTTATAGGCAACAGCTAAACAGCTTAGTAAAGAACCTAATAAGATCATTTAAATATTCAAACATACAAACATGAGAATAAGTCAACAGATATAGGCTATAAGGTCTATCTTGTCTGCTCAATTGTGCAGGTTCCCAGTGTCTCCATAATATATATTCTATAGATGCTCAGTTAAAGCTCTTTGCAAGGTATGGTCATGACTCAAGTTGGAACAGTTGTATCCTGGACCACAACCAATCAAAACAGGGATATTTTCTTAAAAGAGGAGACACCAGAAAATGTAATTAATGGCAAATGCAAACTGTATAAAATACACAGTTGTCAAAACAACAAATATCAAGAAAATTGGAGCACAAGACCACTGTGATTGTATTGTTTGTCAGAATGTGCCTGCTTGCCCCATCTGTCCTGCACTATTTGGCCACCACTCTCCATGCCCTCCACCCATTCTCCTTCCCCTCTGCCTATGTCTACCAGCTGTCAAGTGCTGTGGATTGTTCACAGGAGGAGGCAATGGAGGTGGCCAGGGGCATGGACAGCAGAGACCGAATGAGTGGCGCTCCCATTGGGGTGGATAGACCAGAAGATGCCCTGGGGCAAATGGTGCCAGGAACGAGTGATTCTGTTCTGGTTTCCATACCCAAGGGTTCCTCCTTTTTGGGAGGGCAAGTAGTTGGGACGACTGCCAACATCGGCTCAATCAGGGCGCTTGTTATGCAATGCCATATCTGTTTGCAAATAAGACTGCTCTTATAGTGGATTTTGTTGTTATAGCAGATCTGGCTTGCATTCGAGACCTGGTTGGATGGGAATCTGCCCCTATTCTGGGGTGGCTGTCCCTCCCGGCTACTCGGTTATACACTGCCGAGATTGGACCTGGGGGTTGTGGTTTGTTTCAAGACTGAATTGGGCCTAACTGGTGTACTGGTTGAGAGGCCATTTCATTTGAGTGTACGTGGTAATTGGTTTGGGGTGCAGGATAGCTCTCATTTACTGTCCACCAGGGATGAGAAGCTATTCCTTCAGGAAGTAGCAGACTTCACCACCGACATGGTATTGGAGTCACCCAGACTGATGGTTCTGAGGCAACTTCAGTGCCTGGGTTGGTGATGAATCCTCGCTTTTGGACAACACTTCCTCCAAGTGATGAGATCCTGGGCTTCACACAGGTTGTTTCCTCAGTTACTCACAAAGGTGGTCACTCTCTTGATTTGGTCTTCATCCTGGGGATTGGGGCCTCGACTTGGTGGTGGAGCCTGTTGGTTGGTCTGATCACTACACCGTTGGGTTCAATTTTCAGCCCCCTGGGTAGGTCGGCCTCTGTGGAGATGGTCAGTTACCGCCCTTTGTGGGATGTGGTCCCTGAAGACCTGATGGCAGTGATTGACCTCTCATTGATTGGCGAGCTCAGCACAGATCCCAGCTATTAGTTTCTGCCTATAATAGGTCTATTTTGTTAGCTCATGATCTGATTGCTCCTGTCCGGGTTTGCCTCCTTCCACTTCACCCTGGGGCCCCATGGTTTGATGGAGCTCTGAGGGAGCCGAGGAGGTTGGGACGTGGGTTAGAGTGTTGCTGGCTGAGGACTGCCTTGGATGCCAACTACCTTATTTTGCTAGAGCACTATAAACTCCTATCAAACAGAAATTTCCTATAAGAAGGCAAAGTTCCTGTCCATGGAAATAGCTGTCACACGAATCGACTGGCTCAGCTCTTCTGAACTGTAGACAGACTATGCAACCCAGCCTGTCAGCAGCTCCGTTGAGCTTTTTCACAAAGTGTGTGATGAGATCACTCATTTCTTTTGCGAATAAGGTGGCCGACATCAGGCAAGAGTGCCGCCAGCTTCACCCTATGGGGATGCTGCCAGTTGGCACATGGTCACAGATGCTGGAGCTTCCTGGAGTATCTTTGATCTGCTGGAGTTCGTGAACATTATGAGGCTTGTCCAGGGATGCGTCCCACTTGTTGTAGTTCAGATCTGGGCCCACTTCCTGATTTTGGGGTGTAGTGATATCATCAGCCCGGTCTTAACTCAGATTGTCTGGTGCTCTTGGACTCGGGTGAGTTTCCTAACTCCCTGAAGGAGGCATTGGTGACACCCTCCTGAAGAAAGCTTTTAAACCCGGAGAACCTAGCAAACTACAGGCCTATCTCTAACCTTCCTTTTGTGGGAAAGGTTATTGAGAAAGTTGTGGCAGCCCAACTGAAGGACCATTTAACCATCCATAATTTATATGAACCTCTCCAATTGGGTTTTTGTAAGAGGCATAGTATTGAGACTGCTCTGGTTCGGTGCTCAATGATCTCCTGATGGCGAGAGATCAGAGAAGCCATTCCATCTTGGTACCCCTAGATTTGTCATCAGCTTTTGACACTGTAGACCATGGGATTCTGCTCGAGCATTTGAGGTTCATCCGTGGGCTTATCCAGGACAGTCCTCAGATGGTTTGCATCTTTCCTGGCCGGTAGATCTCAGAGAGTTGTCGCTGGAATTTTTCTTCTGGGTCTTTCTTTCTGCCTTGTGGGTACCCCAGGGCTCGGTGCTGTCTCCCATGTTGTTTGCAGTGTATATGCTGCCTCTCTGAGACATTGTAAGACAGTATGGGCTGAGGTTTCACTACTATACTGATGATACCCAGCTCTACCTGTCTTTTGCCCCGATTAGGTTAGTACTATCTCAGTACTGAACAGCTGCCTTGTAGAAATCCAAGATTGGATGAGTTCCAGTGGTTTAAAGTTGAACCCAGGAAAGACGGAGGTTTTGGTTGTGGACCCAGGTTGTAGGACAGAGGGGTTGAGGACTGGTCTCCCCTTGGGCTTAGTCCTGGGAGGGGGCTCAGATTTTCACCTTTGAGCAGTTGTGTGACCTGGGAGTGGTGCTTGACATTGGCTGACCCTTCAACATCAGGTATCAGCAGTCATCAAGCTGACCTTTTACCATCTTAGAAACATTGCCAGGACCAAGCACCTTGTTCCGTCCAGCGATCTGCCTACTTTGGTCCAGGCCTTTGTGACTTCTCATCTTGATTATTGCAACTCCCTTTACCTAAGGCTTCCGGGGTTGATATCCGCCACTTGCAGCTAGTGCAGAATGCTGCAGCATGTTTATTGACTGGGATATCAAGGAGATCATACTACCCTGTGCTGCGCGATCTGCACTGGCTGCCTGTTCAGTGGTGGATCATCTTTAAGGTAGGTTTATTAACTTACAAAGCCCTACATGGACAGGGTCCTGACTAACTGAAAGAGCTCCTGGTTCCTCACACCCCATTGCAAACAGCTCCGCTTGGCTGATGAGGGGTTGCTGGAAATTCCAAGGGTTTGTTTAAAGTCATCTGGTGCTCGTGCCTTTGGGTTTGTTGCCCCCACCCTTTGGAATTCTCTGCCTCATCAGCTACATGAGTGTGGGACAGTGGGATGTTTTAAGCAGGCACTGAAGACCTTTCTTTGGGGAAAAGCATTTTCTGAATTTTGTGATTTTATTGATTTTATGGTTTTGTTTTATTCATTGTGCAGTGCCTTGATATATGAAAGGCGCTATATTAAATACAATTTATTATTATTATTATTATTTTATGAAAGGAGCATTTTCAAGTTTGAATATTATGTCCAGCTGGGTAAAGTGTTCCTAGCTGACAATCCATATCACTTCCTCCTTAATGTCAGAGAATCCAAGTCACCACCCCTTTCCCTAACTTGACTTTCTCAATGCCTCAAAATTTAAATGCATGCACACTACCTTCCTTTTGTGAGTGCACATGTGTGGACAGGGCATTGTTCCAAAGCTTTTGTATTGACAGTATACAAATGCTCACCAATTCTAGTTCTGAAGGACTGAGAAGTCTTACCCATGTAAAATGCATCACAATTACAAATGCCAAAATAAATGATATTTCCTGTGTTGCACTGACATATCACCAGGTTTCAAATGACTTAGTGTCATTTACCATGGTAGAACTATTTTGGAGCAGAACTTGCACCATCTGCAAGGAAAAGTGCTCACTGGCAAATTCAGGAGCCAAGTTTGGAGTCTACTTGTGATGGTTGGCTGAAAACTATGGACAAGAGCATCACCCATATCAATGCCTCTCATAAACAAAATGGGGATGTTCCATAGTACAGTTTCTTAGAACAGGATCAGACATTAGTATGGACTCATTTTGTTGGATTACAGATCAGATTTTCCTACTCTGTTGACAACCAGTAGTCACAAAAGTGAAGTGTGTAGGACTTCTTAACTTCCAATTAATCCCTGCCTTATAACAGATCCACCCTAGATTTTCCTTGTGCTGTATTTTTAGCTCTAGCTGTGACCTCCTGGAAAGTTCTTGATTACTTAAGGAACTGCTCTTCTCCACCTACCCTTTGATAGGAACTAGCTTTTAAGTTCCTTGCTTCTGGCTTCAGAATCAATTAACTAGCTACAATTAATGATGGATCCTAAGAAACTGGATTTTGGAATATTTTCCACTGTGTCTCAGGTGGCAACCAAAGGAAAGAAGCAGAGTATTTTGGTCTGTATGTTTAAGATACAGCTTGGTCCTACTGGTGCCATTTTCTTTTTGGTAATCTAGAGATCAAGGAAGTTAATGCTGTTAAGGTCCACCTGTACAGGGAACACAGACAGGTGATTACTCACTTTCAAAAGTTAACAAAACTGCTAATTTCCTCCCTGTCACCCCTCCATGCTAGTAGTTTAGCACCTATCACTTCCAAAGGTTAATCCTATGATAAAGAGAAGTGCCCTCCCATTACAGATAATTTCTGTCTCCCATGTTCCTAAATAAAGGCTCTTGTACTTGGGTGTAAATGAAGCACCCATCACTGTACCTTTAATATGTTGCCAGTATTCATCCTGAAAAGAAAGCAATTAGATAGCAATATCAAAGGACAGCACTGACAAAAAAGTCCCTAAATTCAGGTTCAAGCTGGGTCTTATCATCCAGTCAATGATGGAATGCTTCTAACCCCATGGGAATGTTTGTGTAAAGCGCCTCAGTGTTTAAAGCTACCAACCACCATTCAGAATCAGTTTGCAGGTCACCCAGGATATTCAGGATATGTGCTGTGTCCCTTATAGGAGGCAGAGAGTTGACAATTTCTTAATGTAACTGTTCAGCATGTTAGATAGGGGCTCTGTGGAGTGACCCTATCTCTGCTACAATGGGTGACCTGGTGGACACTGTAAACATTTATGTACCTTTGGGAAGAGATACAAAGTGGCCCTAACAGGATGGTCCACAGTGAGATACTGTCCAACATGGTAAAGTGTGACTCCACATTTCACTGTATCAGGGATAGTAAATCTATTCCTCCCTTGTGCTGTGGAATAGGGTCTGCAGTAAATTTTGTTTGCAAACAACAATATTGTCTAGTTGATATTTGGCTACATTCAAGTAAATCTCCATGTCCACAACCACTGCTGATACCCCACCTCCCCTTATCAGCAGGCTTAATTATTTATGTGTGATCATTTTTAGCCTGTACAGACCAATTTCTTCTTTGTAATCCTCACAAATGATCCTGGCATTTGGTTGTCTAACAATGTCTTGATGTCTTCTTCACACTTTTGCTCAAATTCTGATACAGATGGATTACAGCATGGGTAAAATGTAGATCATGGACAAAAGTTTGCCAGTTAGTTATTGCATGTTTCCATAGGCATGTCATTTATTCTGGCACGTGAATGCATATTTAATCCCAAAGAGGCAATGAATATCAAGGGCCAGCAGACTCCATTTCTATTTAACTGACTTCTGACCCTGTATTAACAGTTGCAGACAGTATTCCAGTCACAGATCCTTCTCTGAAATGTCCTATTTCTAGTTTATGAAAAAAACAAAAACTTTTTTAAATTAAGGATCATGTTAATGAATCTACAATTCAGTTTTACTATTCTGCTGTGACATTCGCCACGCTGACATCCCCAACAGTGACAGCCATAATGTCGAGTGTTGGCATTGCACTGTCGGGATGCCTCTTTGTTTTAGTGGGGGTGCCTGAACTCCCATGTGGGGATTTGCCCTCCACACCCCCAGACTCTAGGGATACAACCCAAGTCAGAGTTGTCTCAAGGAGGGGCAAGACAGATCGAGTCAGTCCCAGTGTTAGCAGAGACCATCACAACAGCACCAGGATTTTGCCTGATTCTTGTCACTGTGATGGTCTTCATGCTCTGGGGTTTGCTGTACCATCAGCATACTGTACAATTCCAAGTACAGATCACAAGGTTTGATTTCTTGGGTTGAGACAAAAGGCAGTCCTTTTCTTAGGAGTCCAACTTCAGTATCGGTCAATGTCTGACTGGAGACTTTAATAATGTTTAGTTCTTCTTGGGTCATGTTTGATTGTTGTAGGGATGCTTTTGGGTGAAGTGCCTGCAACAATTATCCTGTCTTGTGCACCTTGTCCTTCTTTGAAGGCTACCACTCATGGACTCCTGTTGGGGTGGATGGGGTCTAGTTCTCACTCCCTGATCTTGCTCAAAAAATCTTCTTGACTGTCAAAATCAGAGTCAGTGGTAGATGTATAGCATGCTTGTAATCTGCTGTTCTTCAGTATCTGAGGTGACTCTGGCTGTGGCCCTCTTGTTCTTCTTTGACTAAAACCAGGTGAATACCTAATTATTCACATAGTCAAGTTCATCAATTATTTGTTTTTATTTGATAGCATTTAACCTCTGTTCCTGTTTATGTATGGCCTGCTAATTTCTTTCTAATTTTCTAAATTTGGGATGATCCTTGAATTGGTAAAATTCAATTTGTTTTAATTGATTCTACATCAATACATTGACAATGATGTTGTCGAAACCCTCAACATTGAAGGGAACAATACCGACTGTCGGCAGTGTTCCTGGGAAGAAGTGACACACCCTATCTTTAATTAACCAAATCTGAATCAGATTTGTTCGGGTGGGGCAAACACCAGGAATCACAGCTTCGGCAGAGAGCGACCATCACAGTAACCTGGTGAGATTTGTCACTGTCGTGGTGTTCGCTGTAATATTGTCATTGTGGTGATGTGCTACCATTTTAATTCAGCATCCAGTTGTGGCTGTTGAGCATTGTAATCAGGAATTATAGAGTGGAAGAGCTGAATTGAAGCTGTCTGCAAATCACTGGTCTAGTGAGGTACAAAGCATTCCTTTTTGGACATAGCCAGGCAGCTTGGTGATCACAGGCCATGGGGTACACAATCCACTTTCAAATATGCCTTTTAATGAGGTCTTGTTCAACAATTCCAGCTAGACTGAGGGCTATCCACACTAAGTTGATACGTGCTTCTTGTATATTCAAAACAGGATCTGACACATTTTCTTGCTTTGCCGCCAATCCTGTACCTATATTGGAAGCACAGTCTGTAAAGAGTCAAGTGTCAGGCTTACTGCACATTACTTTACCAAAGCATAACCCTCATTCCCAATCCCTGTGTCCTTGCTGAAAATTGAGGACATATCTGTATCTACAGGAGCTGCTGCTAGAAAAATACTTTTTGAGTGAGCTACTTCAGTGAGTACAGTACCAAAACAAATCTGTTTACTGCAAGTGTTACCAATCTGGAAATGCAAACAAAAACAAAATGGCTGCTCCAGACTCAACTGTGCTAGGCTACACAATAACATCCAAAAGCCAGAATCAGTCATAGAAATGAATACCAAGAATGTCAGTTTATTGAAAGGTAAATGCTACAGGCCAAATAAGGTGTAGGGAACTTACAGAGTAGCAGTAGCAGCAGCAGCAGGTTGGGCATCCAGCACCTAGAACAGCCCAACTGGCTTTCCTTGAGGGTTTCTCAAAGGAGCCCATATGTTGCTGCACTACCATAGCTGCTTAAACAGTACACAATTTAAAGTGACAACTATATGCAATAGTGCAGGATGACAACAAACATACATTACAGTTCTGGTGATAAATACTCGTGAATTCTTTTTATTTACACTGTATCACTTCATCTTTCAATAAATTGACATTATTAGTATTCAGTTCCATGACTAGTGCTGACTTTTGTTGCTTTTGCTATGTAAATTATCAAAATAATTCTATAATTTTATATAAGAGCAACTATCAGAAGCTATTCTATATTTGAATATTAGTATGATTAAAATTTTTAGGAAACCATTTTTATTCTGTTAATGCACATACAATTATAAACATTAATTATGTTTTAAAAACTGCTCTATTATTTTTTCTGTTACACCATGTCTGTTGATACATACTTTGTACAAATAAACTTGAAACTTGACCTTGAATCTATACAGCCTTACCTACTCCCTCCAGAACAAGAATTTGATAACCATTATGTTCTTGCAGGTTTGAGATTTTAGAGTGCAGGGTGACTATCTAAATGTCTTTAATAAAACATAATTTATTTACATACAATAATGAACAACAGACAAAGGAGGAACAATATAAAACACAAGATCAACAAACAGTTGGTGTATGATAAAGTTACCTCCTTATTGGGCATTTCATAGGAGGCCAAATGTATTTCTGAACTAGGATATACAATCTTGTCAAGGGTTACGAGGTCTTACCACTGTGTTGGAGGGATACTGTATCTATCATTGAGCAGTGCATGGAGTACTATCCATAGAAGTTATTAAGAATTAAGAAGAAGCAATGTACAAAATTTCTCCCATCTATTTCTATAAGTTTTATAAAACTTTTAATGCTGGCAACCATCCTTCCATATGTAAGGCCTCCAGGATTGCCATATGCCATTCTTTAAATAATGGTGTGGCATCATCTAGGTAGTGTTTCAGGTCAGTTTCTTTACTACTGCTGATAAAAGCATAATGTGGTATTTCCTTACTCCTATATCGGGTGTTGAGACCTAGACCCACTGAACAGATCTGAGGTGTAAAGGGTGAATCTAGGCCGAATATGGGTTTAGTTTAGATTGGATGTTCTCCCAAAGTGGTTTAACCTAATGGCAATCCCAAAAGATGTGCTTGAGGGTTCCCTGTTGCTCCTACAATGTGTACCTAAACCTGATGTAAGTGTATCTAACTGGGCTAATTTTACTGGTGTGTAATACAGAATTGAGACTGATTTTGTATTGCATGATGTGATGTTAAACTCAATATACTGTATTTATGCAGAGCTTTCCACATTTTCTCCCTATTATTCTTTATGGAGAGTTCTGGGAAATCCATTTGCCAGTAATAACATGTGTCTGTAGCTTTGGAGGTCATGAGTTGGTTGAATTTCTGGTAGCGTAATGACGGAGATGGCATTGCTCTGCTAGAGTGCAGAGGTTTTCCCAGTGTGGAAGCAGTTGAAAAGTCCAGGGTTTGTTTATTTTATTCATTTATTTATTTAAAAGTTGGTAACCGGAAAAGCACCACGAAAGCAGAAACTCATTTCCAGGTGTGACCTGGGAGGGAACAAAGGAGTAAGATATATACTATACAATGCATACAATTCAAAAACAAATTATAAACAAAATTAGACACAAGATAGATGCAGAGTAGCAACTATGTACAATATATATACAGAAAAGTGAAGGCTACTATACAGTTGTTTGGTCATATAATATGGGAATAAGGGATGTTAGTGATTGTCACAACCCCACTCAGCAGGTCAGGCCTCTGCTCCCACAGTGCCAACCTCTTAGTGCAGTATTGTGGACAGTTAATAGAACAGGGTAACCCTCCTGCCTGTTTAGTGGGTCCGAATCACCTTTGGTCTCAAGTTCTGAGGGATTCAAACCGTGAACCTCTTGTTAGTGTACCCAAATGCACAGGCTCAGATAATTCTGCTCTTCAGGGAATGCCAGATATCTTTCACCTACGGGCACCTAACCAGGTATACAAAATTACCCTTTAAAAACTCTATGAAACACCTTAGATAAATTGTTACCTTTCCCAGTTTGGTATACCATTAAGCATGTGAACAGTGTAAACTTTAACCATATATGCTTCAGACGCAAAAGTAAAAATTTTGAATGGCACACCAGGCAGTCTCTTTAAAATAAGACGCTTACTTAGAAAATGGATAAAATAGGTAAATGTAAACACAGAACAATATATCACAATGCATACAATCACTTAAAAGAAAACAAGTAAAAGTACAAATTCTACCAACATACAGTTTGACTTTCTCATCTAATGTATACCTTCTTATAGTGCTTTAGTTAGATGTTGTTTCAATAAAAGTCCATACAGGAGTGTGGCTATGGAAATACAGAATAGAGTTAAACTGTCTCTAAACCTGCCCCTTCCATGATGTCACCTTGCTCCTCCCTGTAAAATATAAAATTAATACACACAGGATGTCCCATCACTCAGGGGTATATTAAATAAGGTGACATCAGCAAAACTCATTTTCCCATATGACCCTTTGATCTTGAGTCTTTTCTTTGATCTGGTGTGTTTTCTCTGCTTCCTAAGACATCACAGGAATTTTACAACTCAGCAGTTTTTCTCACTTAGCTGTCATATAGCTTCTTTTAGCACCAGTTCAAATTAACTGTTCTTTCCTCTGAAGATGTCATAAAATGGATATTTTAGTTCCTGGCTTCAAAGAAGCACAGCTCAACAACAAGGCCATAAAATGCGACTTTTTGGAAGTTAATCACATTACAGAGATCTGCTGTTTAACATATGCTGTCCTTTTGAACTGAAACCTGGGGAGGGGGTCATCCCAGGAGCACAGGATGTCTCAAGACAGACAATCACACTACATTTTTATTTACAAAATCATAGAGCAATCATAACCAGCTGACCAAGTGTCACAATCCTCCCCACCTAGACTGAATTTGGAGGCTCTATCCCTGCATGGGATGAGCTTCCCAAATCAGTTCACTCTCATTGACATGAGACAAGCCATCTGTGTTCTGATTTTTCGCTCAGCCCTATGTAAGATTGTCATGTCATACCCTTGTAAGGCGAGACTCCATCTTAACAATCTACCATTAGTTTTCCTATTTGCATCAGCCAAACCAGGGGTTGTGGTCAGTTTGTACCACACAATGCTGCCTCATATAAGTATGGTTTCAGCTTCTTTAGGGCCCACACTATGGCAAGTCATTTTTTCCACAGTAAGTATGCCTGCTCCTGGTAAGTAACTTTTACTCAGGTACACTACCTGGTGATCTTTCCTTGGTTGGATGTCTGACTCAGTACTGCCCTAATACCCACGCCTGAGGTGTCAGTCTGAACTATAAAGGGTTTGCTATAGTCAGGACTTGTCAATACAGGAGAACTGCACAGTGCCTCCTTCAGTCTGGTAAAGGCTTCTTCACAGGCTGGTCCCCAGATAACTTGCTTTGGTATCCTTTTCTTTACCAGGTCAGATAGGGGAGCAGCAGGGCACTGTCATTTGGTACAAATTTCCTATAGCACCTGCTGTCCTAAAAACTCCTGACCTGCTTCTGAGTTTCAGGTCTGGGCCATGCCTTGATTACCTCTATTTTTATTTGGTTAGGACAGCGCTGTCCCTGGCCTACCACATGCCAGGTATGCCACTTTTCCCTGGCCACCTGGCACTTCTCAGATTTTACTGTGAGCCCGGCCCTCTGTATCCTGCCCTGAACTTCCTAAGGTGGGACAGGTGTTCCTCCCAGCTAGCACTAAAGATGGCAGTGTCATCCAGGTATGCCCAGCATACTCCTCAGCACTATTTAACACCTGGTTCACCAACCTTGAAAGTGGCTGGGCGTTCTTCATTCCAAAAGGCATTACTTTAAATTCAAATAAGCCTATCGAGTGATGAAGGCTGACCTCTCCCTAGCTCTGTCCATTAACTCTACCCGCCAGTACCCCTTGGTCAGGTCAATGGTCATAAGATAGGTCACCCTCCCAACTTGTCCAGGAGTTTGTCTGTCCAGGGCATCAGGTGGGCATCTGACTTTTGACTACATTCAGTCCATGATAGTCCACAGAAATGAGTAGCAACATCTGGCTTGGGCACAAGGACTATGGGTGAGGCCCAGGGGCTGTGGGATCTCTGGACTACCCTAATCCAACATCGCCTTACTTCCCCTCCTAATGTCCTTTGACAGCCTCTGACACCCAATATGCTGTCCACTGTATGGTTGTCTGTGTCCCTGTCTCCACATCATGAGTCGCTATGGAGTTAGTCCAGGCTTACAGTAAATGGGGGCAAAGTCTGTTAAACCTCCCTTACTTCCTGGATCTTGTCCGGGGTCAACTGGGGAGACAATTTTACTGCCTCCACTGAGGACTTCCGCTTGCTTTCTTCCAACAAGTCCAGAAGGGGGCCCCTTTGCCTGTCCCTCCCAGGACTACACACTGCAAACACCATGTCAGCCCCATTAGCACATGGCTTCACCATGTTGACATGGTACGCCCTTTCTGTCTGTCTTCTGTCAGATAACTCTACAATATAGTTCATGTCATTTACCTTCCTAACTACTTTGTATGGTCCTGCCCACTCAGCCTACAGCATGTCTTTCTGGACCGGAATAAGGACCATGACTTCCTGACCCACCATGTATGAACTAGCTCTGGCTCTGTGGTCATACCACACTTTTTGTTTCTGTTGGGCAGCTGCCAGGTTGCTCTTGGGCTGTCCCATAAGCTCCTTCAGCCTTTTCCTAAACCTAAGGATGTAATCCACTATGGGAGTTCCCTGTGTGGTGTGCTTGCCTTCTCAGTCCTTCTGGATCAAGTCTAGGGCCCATGTACCCAGCATCCATATAAGAGTTCAAAGGGGAAAATCCTGTTGACTCTTGGGACACCTCCCTGTATGCAAACAACAGGTGGGAAAGGTATTTCTTCCAGTCTCTCCCAAGCTGTTCAGCAAACGCCCTGAGCATTGACTTGAGGTACCATTAAATCTTTCCACAGCCCATTGGCTTGTGGGTGATATGGTATGGAGCTGGAGTATTTAAAGGGCCCACAATATCCACTCCCACCCTCTGGAATGGCTCCTCCACTATGGGCAATGGAATCAGGGCAGCTTGTTTTGTCTTGCCTGCCTTCCCTATTTCTTGGCACTGGTGACAAGACCTGTCACTGACTTCACCTGCTGGGTGAAGTTGGGCCAATAAATTCTGGGCCAACTGCTGCATAGTGTGTGTGATTCCCAGATGACCAGACAAGGAATATCATATGCAATCTTGAGTAACTGCTCACGATACCCTGGGGAACAACAAGCTGCCTGCCTAGCATCCCTCCCTCTGTCTGCACAGCCTGAGTATACATCAGTCCATTTTCCAAAAAACCTTATGTTTACCATCACCTCCTTGTGCTCCGCAGAGTCTGCCCAAGCCCTCAGTTTCTCTGAACTAGTGTCACTTCTCTGAGCAGCTTCAAACTTCTCACACATTCCCAAGGCATGGGACAGGTCCCCTTCAGTCTCTAAATTAGGGTCCCTAGCACTAGCATCAGGGCACTCAGGATCACTGTCATCCCTAACCCTCTGACAATGGGTCACCTTCCCTCTTGGAGTAACCTCCATAGCAAAACCTCATTTCCCCATATGACCCTTTGATCTTGAGTCTTTTCTTTGATCTGGAGTGTTTTCTGGCTTCCAAAGACATCACAGGAATTTTACAACTCTGCTTTTTCTCACTTAGCTGTCATATAGCTTTTTTAGCACCAGTTGAAATTAACTGTTCTTTCCTCTGAAGACATCATACAATGGATATTTTAGTTCCTAGCTCAAAGAGAAGCACAGCTCAACAACAAGGCCATAAAATGCGACTTTTTGGAAGTTAATCACAATACAGAGATCTGCTGTTTAACATATCCTGTCCTTTGAACTGAAACCTGGGGGTCATCCAATGAGCACAGGATGTCGCAAGACAAACAATCACACTACATTTATATTTTACAAAAATCAAGAAAACAATAGAGCAATCATAACGGCTGACCAAGTGTCACAATGATCAGTGACAGACTAGGAGGGGAACAGTTGCAGGAGGTTACTGGGATTGGTCTGAGCAGGCACTTAAGATGGGGAAGGAGGGAGAGACTGGTTTGGGGAGGAAGGTTATTCCAAAGGGGAGAAACTTATAGGAGAAAGAGAGCTTGCCAGCTGAGGTGCAGATGTGAGGGTGAGAGAAGGTGGGCACAGCTGGGACCATGAGTTATAGGAGTGGAAAGGCAGGAGAGAGAAGGAGGCAAGATATGAGGGAAGAGAACCAAATCAATACTTGGCTATGAAGGTGGAGCAGTGAGGAGGAAGGCCACTTTGCAAGTGGGTGAGGTGAGAGGAAGAGTAGAGGTCATGATGGTAAGTTTGTAGGGGGGATTTTGAGGCAAACCAGCAAAATACAGACTAAGACATCCAATTTGGCAAGGGAGGTGGCCGGGGCAGTGCAGAAAACTATATCAGCATAGTCAAAGGCAGGAAGGATCCATTTGACAATCAGGTTATGTCTTACGGGAGGAGAGGCTAGCTTTGTAGTGATAGAATAGCCTGAGTTTGGGGTGCAGTTTGGCATGGAGTGCACTGAAATGGGAGGAAATGTCCGGGAGGGATCAAGGAAAGGATCAAGCCAGACACCAAGGTACTTGTAAGTGCAGACATTGTCAAAAGGTGTGTTAGCTGATGAGAAGAACAGATGGTGAGGGACGTTTGGCAAGTTTTTCTTGGAGCCAAAGATCATGGCAACAGTTCTCTTGGTGTTTAGTCTTGGTAGCTGGTGTCAAACCAGGCAGTGACTGCTGAGAGGTCATATTGAAGAGGGTTTGGACAGCCTGGGTGGATGGGCCAGACAGGAAAAGGACAGTGTCAATCTCATACATATGGATATTGAGTTGGTACATACAGAGGGAGATTGTTGATAAAAGAAAAAGAACTGGTCCCAGTATAGAGCCTTGGGGATGCCTGCAAGGGTTTGCCCCGACAGTGACACCAACACAGCAACCTACCAACCCATCGACAACACTCTACAGGTGCTGATAGGTCACTGTGCTGGTGCGCCAACACAAGGGCACACTGTCTCCTGGTCCTGCACCCCTCCCTGAATCAACTCCAACTGAGTTAGTAATGGGATTGGGTGACACAGGGTTGATGTCAACTGCAATTTGTGGTCGACATAAATCCTGTAAGTGAGATGTAGGGTCGACAAAGTGTTGTCGGACCAGCATCATAGAGCTGCCAGTGAGGATAGGCAGGGTAGGGAATGAAATATTGTTAATTGAAACTGACTGGGAGTGGCCAGTAAGGATAAGAACTGAACCAGGACACTGAGGCAGGGATAGGCAGATGGAGTGTAGCTTTGAGAGTAGAAGGGATGGGAGACAGAATCAAGGGCCTAGGCTAAGTCAGTAAATATAGCTGAGGTGACATGGCCAAGATCCATAGCGTGTGGATGGCATTTGTGAAGCATAGTAGGGAGGAGGTGGTAGATTGGGATTTCCTGAAGCCTGACTGAAATGGGAGAGACTGTTTGAGGTGGTTAGGAAATTGTTTAGCCTGGAAAGGATAAGGAATTCTTGGACTTTGGTGAGGATAGGCAGTAAGGAGTTGTGGCGGTAGTTGCCAGGGGTGGTGAGATCCCAACTTTGAAGAGAGGGAGAATTTTGGCAGACTTTGATGTTTGTATGTTCATATTTCCAGGCTGTGGGAACTGTGGCTGTGGTGAGCAGAGGTTTAGGATGTAGGTTAAAGGGTGATTATTGGAGAGCAGAGATTTTAAGGAGTCTAGGGTACAAACTATCAGGGCTGGACTGAGTAGGGTTTAGGGATGTAAGGGCTCTCAGTATCTCTGAAGGTAAAATTGGAGGCAGTTGAAATCCTGAGGGATGTTGGCTAGACTGAGGGGAAGAGGGGAGAGGACAGGGTCACCGTGGAGTAGCACTGCAGGTGAAATACCTGTTTAGAATTTGGCAACATGGGAGGGGTCAGAGATGAGTGAGCCAGCCTCCTGGATGGGGATCGGACTGGGGTCCAGGAACAAATGGAGATCCTGCCAAGAGAATGGGGTACTGTTTGAGGGGTGCAGATGGGATTTAGAGAACCGATTTAGCATGGCAGATGCTTTGGTGCAACTATTGTGCAGGGTATGAAAGGAATGAGGACGGCTTGATCACCAGAAGATTTAGAGTGGTGCCAAGCATGGCCACATGCTCTATACTTTGCCAAGATGTCAGGGGTGATCAGGATGGTGGGTACATTTTACCTGAATGGTTTTAGAGAGGCATGGATATCCCAAATGCTTAGGAAAATGGAGGAGAAGTGGGTGAGGGCAGTGTCAACTGAGAGGAGCACAGGACTGTGGCTCAGTCAGCCATGGCAAAGTCATGGAGGAGTTTATTTACATCAAGTGTTTTAAGGTGATGTTGGATGTATTTGGGAGGGATGGAAGGGGACGGCACTTCCTGACACAGAAGGTGGGGCAGTGGTTACTTAACACATCTGGTAGGGTACCAACAGAGCAAATACGATGGGTGGGATGAGAGCACCCAGTCAAGAAGGGAAAGTGATTGACTTTGAAGGTTGGGATGGGTTGGTTCTATAATCAGTTATGAAAGGTTTAAAGCTTCAAGTTGCTGATATGAGCTTAGAGAAGAGGGGGTGAGCTAATTTAAGTTGAAGTTGCCAAGAAGGATTAATTCACACAAATTTGTTAAAGTGGAGATGGCAGAGATGCAGAGATAAGGGAAGGTGGAGGAAGTTTGTGAGAGGCATGTAGGACCCCACTAAAAGGGGAGAAAAGGAAGGAAAGGTAAGATTAACTAGGAGAAGTTCGTGGAGCGGACAATTGCTTCACGATGGAAGATGGTGCAGTTTAAGGAATTGCAGAAGTAGATAGCCACTCCTCCACCACGCTTGCTCCCCAGTCTTGCCTAAGGAGGCAGAAATTTGGTAAGGCCAATTGGGAATCGGGAATACAAGAGGATAACCAAGATTCCAAATGCAGAGAATGTCAGGAGAGTGATGAATAACCCACACTTTCAGGTAATCAAGTTTGGGGAGAAGGCTGTATACATTAGTGTAAAAGATCTGCAGGCCTTTAGGAGAGCCTGCAGAGGAGTGGTGGCAAGGCTGATGGGGCCTGGATTTGGTCTAGTGCCCCCAGTGAGAAGTAACAGGAGGACCAAAAGGTGAGGGTGAGGCCCAGCTTGACTGGATGAGGTGTATGTGAGGGGGTAGAGGGAGGAGAAGCTGATGGATAGCTTCTAGGTGAGAGAAAGTGGCTGAGTAGCCCAGGGTGGATTGTGAAGTTGGAGGAGGGAGACAGTGGTGGGAGTAGAATAGTTGCAGAGTGGGTCAAGGAATGGTGGGGAGATAAAGTCTGAAAGGGATGGGCAGGAGGCAGAGGGAGGGAGGAGGAGGAGAAGAAGAACAAGGAGAGGAGGACAAGAGGGGTCATCATATTGGATGAAGTAAGGAGGAGAGATAGGGATGTGAAGGCCAGTAACTAGCAAGTAGTGGAGGATGAGAGGTGGAGAAAGGTAGTTCCTTAAGTAATCAGGAACTGGCAGATGAGGAGGGGTGCAGAGACAGATAAGGGGCACAGAAAGGAATAACAAATTGCAGCTGCTGCAGTGGTGTAGTTGCAGTGCCAGTGCCTCCAGAGCTAAGGGTCAGGGTTTGAATCCTGGGGAGTGAGTCCGTGAGCAAGAGAGGGAAGGAGTAGGAAAAGAGGTCAGGGAAGGCAGAATCAGAAAGTAGATGAATGAAAGTGGTTACTGGGACTGGGGAAGGGCAGGCAGGGGAAGGACTGCTCAACAGTGACTCCTAGTGATAGCTTAGTATAACATTAAATGGCAAAGTAGTGAGATAGAACCAGCCACAGCAGGTTGTGTGACCAGGTAATGTGACAGGTGTGATCTATAATAGAAGATACAGGGAGCATGGGGGGCAGGTGGGGCAGTTGCTGCACAGCAGTGAAGGGCTAACCCAGTCAAAGTAACTGCTGAACACAAGCAGTAACTGCTGAACACCAGCACTGCTTGCTCACCTTGTCAATAATACAGGGCCAGGCTTGAGAATTTTCAGAGTCTGCTCTGGGGGTTGGTAGTGCCTAGGTTAAGATTAGCATGTGTTGCAGCTGCTGAATTGAGAAGCAGTGCCTGGGCCTAATTGTGTATGCCTTGTAAGGGAAGCAAGAGAGAGAGCAGGAGTTGGCTTCAAGCAGGACGTGGATATTGGTCTGATGTAGGAAGGAGAGAGAGGTTTGTGTTGTATTTGGAAGTTAGGATTTCTTCTGATGGGTTGGTTTGGGTTGAATAGAGGTTTTGCTTTTAGGATTTTGAGAAGTTATCTGCAGCCACATACTGAGTTGATGATAGGGTGGGTTTAAGCTATGGGAGGAGTTTGCTATACTGTATTTTAGGTAAGGCATGTACTGTTATTCAATTTTCATTGCAAAGATGAGGCTCCATTTGTCTCCACTGTGGGCAATAGGTCAGGGTAGGAAATAGATCTTCACAGTTTTCCACCATAAGAACTGTTTGGCTTTGGTGGCTGGATAATAGTTTGTTTGTTTTTTAAATCAGGAGTTGTATGCCTCCTTCATGTTTGTGAGGGTTAGTTTGTTATATGCTCTCTTGGAGTTATGCCAACTCCATAAGAAGGTAGAGATTAAAGAATGAAGCTATCTAAACAATTTAAAGGGTATACAGTGTGAGAGTATGCTTAAGAAGACCCTATCTAATGAATGAGATGGGGCTTGAATTTAAACAAGACACTGGGGCACAGGAGGCACCCCTTACAAATAAGATTTCAACAGGTCAAGTAAAAATGTCATTTTGCCAGAGGATTGTTAACCCTGGAATGCCCTCCTCCTTGAAATTATTGTTAGTAATAGTAAACCTATTTTTAGAACAAGCTGGACAACATGATTTTGTCAAATGCCTGTATATAGCATTATGGGTTATTATATGGTGCTTCTATGGCACTGCTTACTGATTCTGATTTCATAGCAGTATGAATCTCATTAGTAAGGGATAGAATACCTGGGGTAGGATACAGTATTCATTTTGATAACATTAATACAAGCCCATAGTGAGAAGGGAAAAGTAGTTCAGTGCTTCAGGTCTTTTTTTATTTTCTACCGATGTGTCAAGGTTTTTGAAAACATGACCTTGGGGATTCTGGCTGCATAGATCCCTAAGTATTGAAGTCTGTCTGGAGACCAGGTCCCCTATCCCATTGCATCACAGCAACTTGGTGGTGTGTATGTTATGAGCATGATTGTGGTTTTAGAGTATTTAATTCTGAACCCCACTAAGTGTCCAAATTGGTGGAGTACATCTAGGGCAGTTGGTACTGATTGTATAGGATTCCTGAGGGGCAGCAGGCTATCGTCAGCATAGGTGAAAACTTTGTATGTTTGTTTGCCCACCTAAATCCCTATGATGTCTTTATGGGTCAAAAGTATCCTGGTTAGGGGTTTGAGGTAGACGCTGAATAGGTAGGAGGATAGGGTGCAATCCTGGTAGGTGTCTTTTCCCAGGAGAAACTATTTGAGTAGACTCTCTGCATGTTATTTTGGCTGAGGGGTATGAATAGAGTAAGGAGATCCAGCTATGGAAGGTTTGGGAGATCTGAATTCCATCTGGTTTGAAATAGGAAGGCCCAGAGGACCCTGTCAAAGACCTCTTCCACATCCAGGGACATTAGGACAGCTGTGGAGACTATGTCTCTGAATTTGGAGATGATGTGAGCCACTTTTCTGAGATTGTCTCTGGATAATCTACACTGCATGAATCTGACTAATTCAGGGTCCACTAATGTGGGCCATATCTTACTTACTCTAAAGGCCCAAACTTTTGCTAGGGTTTCTACGTCTGTGTTGAGAAGGAATATTGGTCTATAGTTGTGGAGTTGTTTGGGGTCTTTACCAGGCTTGGGAATTAAGGTGATATGCCTCCTGCATGGTTGGATTTAAGTGGCCCATTTCTAGGGATTCATGAAAAACAGCTGTGAGTTTTGGTGCCAGGTCATTGTTTAAGATCTTATAAAGGTTGGGAGAAAAGTCATCTGGCCTGGGTGCTTTGTCTGGGATGAGGTCTTTAATGGCTTGAGGCATCTCTGTAGTTGATATGTCACCCTTTAGGCTCTGGATTTGGTCAGCATTAAGTTTAGGTAATTGGGCTTTGGTGAGGATGTTTTATATATCAGAGGAGGGAAGGTGGATCCAGAGTGCATAGGGTTCTGTAAAGGAACAATGCTGCAGCAAATTCCTCAGTCTGGCTATTAGTGTCTCTGGGGCTTCCTGCATTCAGTTAATAAGTCATGAGGCTCCTGCTGCCTGATCCTAAGGGCTATGAACTTCCTGTCTTTTCCTGGTTGATGTAACGTACTGTAATTTAGCACAAAAGATGGCATTCTCAGTTTTTCCCTGAGGATTTCATTATATGTGGCTCTTACTGCATTAAGTTCAAGCCAGTCATCCTTGGAAGAGGTAGGGGAAATATTTATTTCCTTGTATCTGATTTCGATAGGATAGCAGTACATTCCTCCTCCCTTTTCATTTTCTAATGGCTGCAAGCAGAATGATTTCCTCACTAGGGTACACCTGAAGGTCCCTCAATTATCTCTGTTGGGTACTGTGCCCACATTCTCTTTAAAAAAGTTAGTGGTGCAAGTCTTTATTTTCTTAAGGCACTCATGGGGTTTCAGTAGGCGATTATTAATTTGCTAGACCCCATCTATCTTGCTAGTTTCATTAAGTTGTACCCTAAGTTGGACAGGTGAGTGATTAGAGATCACTCTTGGGAGGATCTCACATGTGTAGATCCCTATCAATTACTCCATGCTAATAAGGTAGAAATCTAACCTGGAACAGGATTTTATGTACCAGGGAGGTAAAGATGTAGTCTTTGATGTCAGGGTGGAGGACTTGCCATGGCTGTACAAATCCCATGGTATATGTAGGTCATGATAAGCTCTTTGGACCCAGTTCTGCCTATGGCTGGGTCCTGGACCAAGTTCGAGTCTCCTGCCAGGACCATTGGGAGGTGGGCAGATCTAGCTATATTGTTTGAGGGTGTCCTTAAAAGGCTGAATTTTCCTTGTTTGGTCCATAGATGGACACCAGGACAAATACAAAATCACACATACCCTATAACACAAATCACCACAAAATATTATGGTGGTTCAACTTTAAGCAGAAATGAATGATGCTGAGAGGCCTCTCACACAGATTGCCAAGGGTGGCAACAGAAGACACAGATACATGTTTCGTCCTTCCAGGACTGATCAGTGTGCCTCATCTATATGACACCCCACTGGAATGAACCAGCTACCTAAGTTGGTCTATCTGGGTTGGGTTGTGGTGAGCCCAATAAAACAAAAAAAAGCTAAAAGACTAAGAACCTTAGTGCACAAACACTGAGGCAAGGGTTACCCCAAAGGGCATTGACCGAGAAGCCAAGTTTCAAAGAAATACAAATCACATATACCCCATAATGCAAAGCATCATGGGCTGTATATGCAAATCACCACAAAATATTATGCTGGTTCAACTTAAGCAGAAATACATGGTGCCAAAAGGCCTCTCTCACAGACTGCAAAAGGTGCCAACAGAAGACACAGACATGTGTTTCACCCTACCAGGACTCATCAGTGTGCCTCATCTGTATGACACTCCAGTTGAATGAACCAGCTACCCTAAGTTGGTCTATCTGGGTTGGGTGAGCCCAATAAAACAAAGACCAAGCTACAAGACAAAGAACCTTAGTGCACAAACACTGAGGCAAGGGTTACCCTAAGGGCATTGGCCTGGAAGCCAAGTTTCAAAGAAGTATAAATCACACATACCCCCATAATGCAAAACATCATGGGCTGTATATGCAAATCATCACAAATTATTACATTGGTTCTTTAAGCAGAAATGCACCAGGATTAATGTTGTTCTACCTGGGTGCCTGCTACTATTATGTATCTGCCTTCTGCTTCTATCACCTGATCTTGCAGTTGGAACTGAGTATTCCTGTGTATGAAGATGGCAGTGCTAGGTTTCTTATTTTCTCAAGCCACAAAGAACTGGCCCACCCACTCCTGCCTCAACAGATTGCTGTCTGCTGTTTTGTCTGGGTTTCATGCAATAAGGATATGTTTACCCCATTAGACATCAGGGTCTGATATTTCTTGGGGAAGATAGGGCAGACTCGTGGCTGAAGGCCCTTATCTGCTGACAACATCTATGCCTCTATTCCAAAGTTTGCATGGGCACTAATGGGTCTTTGCCTTGCACAACCTAAGGTTTGTACTGGAGCCCAATATTCCCAGGTGAAGAGGGTTAGCTCCCATGCAAAACATAATGTATGTGTGTGGAAAGGGAGGGGCGTGGCCATAAATATACATGGTATCCAATATTAAACGGTTCTGCACTGTGCAAAAGGGTTTAGTGCAGTCCATTTGTGCAATGCAAATACAACCAAACAAAACCCCAACTTACTCCAGACAATCCTAGTGGCTGTTAGAGATAATGCAGCCAACAAGCCTGTTGGCCACTGAGGGGAGCACACAAGCCCCCTGGGGTCCCTGGCAACCTCCACCAATTGCCAGCCCATTCTTTAAGATCCCTGGTGCCAGTGGTAACCCCCATCCCTCTGATCCCAGCCCTACATAAATACATTGATCCTTGGCGCTAATTGTAACCCCTATCCTCCAATCCCAGTAGCTGCATAAATTCATTGATCCCTGGTGCCAGTGGTAACCCCCTCTCATTCAAGCCCTTGTATAAATACACTGGTACCTGTTGCTAGTGGTGCCCTTCCCGCCCAGTCTCAGCCCCGACACACACACAAACCTCCTAGCATCCAGTGGTCCCCCTCCCATGGCACTGAACTCCCCACCCCTGTATTCACAGTGGTGGTGCTGTGGATGACACGGTGACCTGCCAGCCCTCTTCACAACTTCTCAGCTGGCCACCATATGTACAGTCAGGGAGTAGGCCTCCATTTTTAGGACAGGGCGATCACATCACAGGAAGGGTGGTTACCACTAGTGCCAAGGATACTATTTCTTAAAGAATGGGGTGATGATTAGAGGGGAGGAATCACTAGCACCAGTGTTACTATTTCTTAAAGAATGGGCCAGCAGTCAGCAGAGGGGATCCACTAATGCCAGTGATACTGTTTCTTAAAGAATGGGCAGCAATAGGTGGAGAGGGATTCAACTAGCACCTGGGATAGGTAAACATGACTGGGACTGGGCAATTGTGGGGCAGTACCATGCTAACATGCCTTGCTACCCATCCAAATGAATCCATAATGGGCATGCAAATGGCCCCTTAGAGCCTTGAGTACCCAATGGGCTCATTTACATGGGTCCCTTTGAATGTTGGAAATTGCAGTCCAGCTATCCATTCTGGCAGCGTGCTTTGGGAGCCCTCTCAGGGTAGTACTAACTGGCTCACCACTGAGCCAACATGGCCCTATATTCAGTTGAATAGTGCTGTTGTGCTGTTCCACTGAATATATCATCTTCAGGCACCCAGGCAAGCACAAGGCACAGTGCAAACCTTTGTGCTTCACTTTGCAACTTTTTGAATATAGGACCCCAAGTGTCTGAGTACCTGGTAGCATTTTTCTTTGGTTTGACCACCTTTTATGTTCCATGTAATCATATTGCATGGGTGTTAGCCATTAGATGATTGTTTCTTGTTGTGTATCATGTGTGTGTGTATGATCCTCTCTGGTTTTACAGTTTAATGGCTTTCTTTTGTTTAGCAAGCAGTATATAGTAGTTGTGGCAGAGTGTAATGGGGCATAGTTTGGAAAGCATGACCACCAGCACAAAGTAGGTAAAACACCTGAAGAGGTGTATATCAGTCTTTAGATGGCAAACACCAACAAATAAAAGTGAACAAATAACAATCAAGCACAATTAACAACAAGAACTTTAGGAAGTAGAGAGAAGGATGGCCATGATGTCTCCCAGCCAGAGCTGGGGCCATCTGATGGACAACATTCTTCTTCTGAATTATAAGTCTGTGAGGGTTGCACTAAAGGGGCCCTCTCAGCTCCATGGAACAAGCCAGTGATAGAATCTAAAAGGCAGCTTTATGGAAAACACTTGAAACTGTGTGGTGTTAACAACCAATACAAAGGAAAGTGGTCCAATTAGATTCTCATCCTCCTCCTCCAAGAAGAAAGAGTGCCACTAATTGGGGTAAGGGCATTTACTTTGAACTGTGTCAAGAGTACATGAGTGTTACAGGAGGGATGGAGATGCTCCTTTATTTATGTGACCAAGTCAAGTCAGTCATGGTTCTAGGTTTAAGTGCATTCATCTCTCTTGCCTGGTGTCTCAGTTGTTACGCAAAGTGAAGTTTCATATGTAAAAATAAGTACATTATCAAGATAGAAGCAACATGAGCACTTAACTGAGCAGAGTTCATGTAAATATTAGTTTCAAGCTCTCCTCCACTGAGTCTGAGGAAAACAAACAGCAACCTTGCATGGTGCAAGGATTGCTTCCATGTTAAATGATGCATTAAGAGAAGACACTTTCATCTGGTCTGAAGGCAGATTAGAAATCCAAGTGTCCAAGGGAGCCTATGCCTGAGACTGCACCATGCCTAGTTCATTATTTGGCAGTCAGGAAACTGCAAATGTTATGCTCTGTGATGCTTCAGTGTAGCATGTGCACAAAAATGTCCTTGGGCACTGGACATACAGATGCATCAGCGGAGACAGCCAAGCACAATAGGAGGTGTGTTCCAGTGTGGCGTCCAGATGTTGCTGTCACAGAGGATGATAATAGCTGTTATCTGAAGCTCTGCATCTGCGGGTGCTCATTGAGTAAGGGTAGGAAGATGTTCAAGTAGATGGCACCTATGGCTGATGTCTGAAAACACTGATGAGAATGTGATTGCCACCATATTGTAGTGGTACACATACTGCACAACCACTATGGTCCTTAAAGCACAGTGCATCTCCTGTAAAAGTCAACAGTTGTTCCTAAGTTACGTATTGTCCAAAGCATTTAATGGAGGGTCTCATAGGCTTCTGCACAATTTACAATGGGTTTGGTGGGGCAGAGGATGATAGTCATCCACAACATACCTTACAATTGGATCCAAATGGGGTTCAGCATTTTTTCTGCCTTGGGTGTAATCAACAGGTCCACAGAGATGAACACTGTATGGTTGTAAAAAACATGTTGAAGCATCTTTGATAATTCTGTACAGGCTATTTCATGCTTGGTAACTCTATAGTGCCCATGGCAGTAGTGAGTACCAGTCGGGCTAGGAAGAACATATGGAATTTGATATAAGCTCCATGTGGGGCTTTTTGATGGATTTATACCCCATTGTCTGTCTTGTACCACAGGGGTCACCTTGCTTAATGTATAGAAGAGATGGCCCTCCCAAGCTAAAGCAGGCAATTTCCTGGCTTGTGCCTATATGTAAACCTTTGTCCTGGTAATTCAAACACATAAAATTATAACCTGGGGTTTTCTTCCAGGTGGTGACTATGGGCTTTTCAATTAAGTATTTTGTTACATGTTCTGGTGTGCCAGCATTTACTTGAAGGAGCTTCTGTATGAATCTGAACATGTTGGACCTCTCATTCCCTGATGTATTCTCACGAGGCTCAGATTGTTTCTTCATCTTCTTCTCTCCTGGTCCTTGATACCTCTTCCTATTTTTGAAGTTTTTTTTTCTAACTCTGCTACCAGGTTATCATCATAAGCCAGTTTATCTTCAGTGGAGCTAATTCAGATTTCATTGTCTGAAACTCATGTGGACAGGTTTCCAGATTGGGTTTGTAAGCTCGAAAATCTTGGTGGCTATTTTAATACTGGTAAGCTCTGTTAAAAATGATCAAGCTTAATGGAGGTGCTGTTGTGGCCTGGTTCCTCAGAGGAGGATGATGACAGTGAAGCCTGCTTATGCTGTTTATGGACTTGGGAGCATAGCTGGATCAGAAGTGCTCTACTTCTGAACAATGTCTACTTCTGTGTAATTTTCGGAGTTGCCATTCCAAAATAAAACAACTATACCCAATGGACTTATGAATCATACAGTAAGGTTGAAAGTTGGCTACTATAAAGGAAAACTGCCTTTGAGGCTTTGTTTTACAGTAGTGCTGAGGTCAAGAGCTGAGAGAAAAGGTGCTCTCAGGCTGAACTTATCACGTGTCTCCATATTCAAAGGTCTTGACGCAGGCACAATTTCAAATTGTGGACTTTGCTCTATTAAACTAAATGTGCCAAAGGTGTGAATACAAGTTTCATACCTTTGGCCCATTTAGGACACTTTACTCATTTTCCAGGTGAAAATGATGTATGTGTCAATATTTAGATGCATGTGTCATTTTTCAGGCACCACTAATAGAACTCATATCATAAAGTTGAACCATGTTTTATGTGGTCTAACTGTTGCAACAGAAACAATGCAAGTGTGCTCAACAGTGTTGTATGGCCAGCATCATTACAGAAGTGGCTTCAAAAATCCAACCCCATGTACTTGTGTTAAAGAGACTAACCCAAACCAAACATATTGGAAATGGTCTGTCTTCTTGCATCATTTATGTATTCTACATCCTGCACTTCCAAACTGTCTTTCTGTTATGTTGCCTCTGTAGGATGCTTCATCTGAGTGTATTTTTGTTGGCTATTGCCTCTATCATACTGGGTCATTCATGGAATAAATAATTGGACTGAGCTACGCTTTTGAGTTGTGGTTTCCAATATGATGAATCAGATGTCAGCAGTTTGTTGCTTTTGACCTAAGCTAAATCAAGGGTAAACTTCCATTCTGTGTTTGTTTTCTGTTTAGTGAGTGTTGTCAGTTTGCTTTGTGGACCTGGCCATCTGTGTACTATCCCTGGCTTTAGGATCACATAAGACTCAGAGGCCTGGGTCATTAAACTTCTGTTGGGGGTTTGTAATCCAAAGTAGAAAATTAGAATGAGTCTGACTCCTGATGCTGAGTAAAGGGGTTCACCTCAGAATGCTGATGACCCTGGTTCGCACCCTGAGCCCGGGCACCAGGAGTCGAGACTGGCATCGGAGGGATTCACAAGCATCCATTGGATGCTTCCCTCCCAGGAGGGGTGGGTTAAGGCCAGGGCTCCTGGAAGTGGATTGGGATGAGCCTGGGGGTTGAAACTCGACATGCCCTCCTGTATGTTCCATCTCAGGATACCATCTCTATACAGGCTAACATGTGTGTATGGATACAGAAAATGCGAAAATGGTCCCCTGCTGACTGGATGATGAGTGCCTGGATTGCACCACCACAAAGCCCAGGACAGCTTGGACTGACCCAGCAGTGGTCTCCAGGGGTACAAAGTTGCACCTGCTGGCACTTCCCTTGGAAGAGAGGGATCATCCAGACACAGGGATATGTTGGATTACCTCCGTGAGGTCATGAGACAGGGTCGAGAGATGGTGGTGCAGTGTTGAGGTGGTGATGTGGTAAGGAATTGGTGCTCTGAAGGAGGGCCAGTATGGGTGCCAAGGGAGGAGTATGAAACATAAGACAAAAAGAAAATTAGAATGGGTGTTGTATCCACACAAGGAAAGTTAAGTGAGCTAGGTAACAAGTGTAGTAGTACTCCTGGAAATGATTCTATCCACTGTGGTACCACAGGTTCATCTGCCAAACACTTAAAAAATGCAGTATTAAACATATAGAACTTAAATGCAATGCAGGTGAGCATGGTAGTAAAGTGCAAAACACAGTAATAACACAAAGAATTTATTTGGGATCAGGATGTGTCTTGAGATGTGATACGGTCCAGGTGTAGTTTCTCCTTTTAAATTTAGTATCTTATTTTTAATGTCTCCTGTTGAAAAGACAACTCTGTCACAGGGTGAGGAGTTTGAGAGTAATACAGGTTTGTTATTTGGACTGAAAATCCAACAGAATTTTTCATTTAGTAGTTCTGCCATTGTTGTATGATCATTTAACAAAGACCTATTGTTTTGTATGTGCCCTACTTCACTACAAGGATTTTTTAAAGAATCTATGTATGCATAGAATGATTTGCAGTTATCCTTTGTGGCATTTGAAGCCAAATTTCACTCTGTAACCCATTTTGGCTTTCTTATTTTCTTTTTGCACTTCAGGTGGATGAAAATTAATGCTTCCCTAGTGCCTGAATCTTAATTGCATATAGATGAGCCCCAGATAGAATTTTTTTTTTATTTAATAACATTTACATTTTTGTTTAGCAACCATGGTCCCGCTTGTTGGTTTGATATTTTGCATCATCGATATATATTTATTGCTTAGATTTAAAAGTATAATTTTAATGGTAAGCCAAATGTATTCAGTGGATTTGTTTTCAGATTCTCTGTCCCAATTTATTTCACTAAGTTTGTCTCTTATTTTATTGATATTTGCCTTATTGTACAGATATCTGTATGTTTTTCCATTATATTCTATGTAGTTTAGATGTATTTGGAAATAAATCACATTATGATCACTATTACCTGGAGGAGGATCATTTTTGCATTCACTTACACCTAGATGATCAGAACAAAGTACTAAATCTAGGATATTCCCTCTTGTAGGATTAGTGACATATTGTCTTAACTGTTACTATTCACATAATGATAGTAGTTTCCTCCCACATGCTAGAAGCAGAGTTGTTTCACGATAATTAAATTATTCAATTCTCCTGTAGTTTCTATTTCAGATAGCAATTCATTGTATGTGTCCATTGAACAATCAGGAGGGAGAATTAAAGGTGTGGCTTGGTAGTTAATCAGTTTAACCCAGGTGGTTTTAGTAGTAGAGGAGTGATTTCTAATTCTGCCTGAGACTTCAACTGAAGCAATACCATTTTTAACAAAAATTGCTATACCCCCACCTTTCCTATATGATCTATTATGTTGATAAAGATTGTATCCTTCTATCTTGGGATCCCATGCCATATTATCGTCCCACCATGTTTCTCTTATAACTATAATGTCAATAATTCTGAGTGCCGCTAAAGCTTGAACCTTGTTAAATTTATTATTCAAGCTTCTAGCATTTAACAGCATGAAGCTTAGGTGACTATTTAATTTTTATCATGCAGAGATTTTTTCTTATGAGAAGGTGTAACAGAATTGGAAACTAAATAGCATTCCCCATCTTTTAGTTTAAATCAAAATCAATGAAGCATTGTTCAGAATTTAATCCTAAGCTTTTTGCCCCAGTTTATTTAAATGAACACCATCTCTTGTGTACAATTCGTTTTTTGTTTGAAACAGCTCCATTTGTTAATAAACCTTCTATTTTTATCTCTACACCAGTTTGATAGCCTACAGTATTAATTCAATTAATGGCAAGATTTGTTTTAGGATGGGCTTTTGAACTCGGTAAATACTGGATATAGCAACCTTGTAACCTCTGGCCTGCAATTTAACACCTACATTTAGAAGTTCACAACAGATATCCTTTTCATGGCTTTTACCTATGTCATTACTACCCACATGTAGGATGACAGAGGAATTAGATGGGATGTTGAGTTTATCTCACACCCGATCTACATCTGCATTCTTGCTAAACATGTGACTATTGTGTTTGTCATTTCTGCAGATATAGCTATCCATGAATCTAATAACCGAGTCACCAATTACTGTTTTTGACAAGGCAAAGTATTATTGTACTGTGACTTGACTATCTGAGCAGGGTTCCTCTGACAAAGGATCAGGCATAGATGGAGTGTCGAGTTATATTTCTAGTTCAAGTGGGGTGTATCTATTTTGAATTTGTGGGAGGGGACCCTGGCTTCTAGTGCTCTTCTGCCATTCTTGTGTGGTCATTGATTAAATAAACACCACTCATCTTTTGTTCTTCTGTACATCTATTCACTTTTTGTGCATTAGTGCTGGGGCTGGTTAGTGTGTTCTCATTTTCATGAGTGTGTTTTCTATTTTTGATGGTATAGTATCTGTAAACACGTTCTCAGCTTCAGTTCTGCTGTCAAATGTCACAATCTTGTTACAAGTATTAGCCACAGACATTGCCACCTATTTCCAGATATTTCACAAAATTCCTAGAGAGTTTCTCTATGCTGCCCTACTGTGGTAATGGAGAAAGCATTATATATATCTGGAAATATCACGGAAATTTCTGGAAATAGCTGGCCATGTCTGTGGCTGCTATTAAATTCAAGGGCATTTTGCAAGTCAATTTTTAGAGAGTCACTTTCCTTTGAAAGTGCTGCTAACTGGGAACATTTATTTACAAACAGGAGAAGAGATATTTCAGAGTCCAGTACCCACAGGGCCCTAGATTGGGGCACAACACCAGATGTATTTATACAGCTATTAATCCAAACAAAAACAGCCCAGTGAAGCTAACCAGGCACTATGTAATCTACGGTATGACTTAAAAGGTCCCTAAAAACAACACTTTATAAGTGAGAAATCATTGGGGCTACAAGGGTAACAACACATCTCTCTAAATTATGCAGTTTACTGTATGTGCAAGTCTCTGGATGAAAAGGAGCGGCTTGCCTCCCTCTGCAGACAGGCAGAAATGCTTTCCTCAGCCTTTGCATTGCCTCCACCCATGCCTCAGCTCCGACTCACTAGGAGCCAAGCTTTAAGGAGGACCGGAAGTAAGAGAGTGTTTTTTTATTTATTGGAAAATTGAATTACAACCTTTGAGCTAAAAGCTCATTTACAAAGGATCCTCATTGAACAGAGGGTGGGGGACATCAACTACATGGACAGTGGAGGAAACAGAAGCACCTAGAAGGCATTGTCAGTTACACATCAATAAAAATGCTAAACAGCATTACAAATTGAAGGATGGGGAGACAGAATACATTGCAAAAGCCATCACTTAATTACATAATACAGAGGAAAATAGTCCCATAACAATTAGGTGAATACAGTGCAGATTCCAACTACTGTATGAGAATTCCTAGAATGCAGTTATAGAGCTTAGATAGGTTCCCAGAGGGAACAAGTAATGTGACCACTGACAAGTACAGCCATTAAGGAGAGTAGGCTACAGGCTAAAAAGGGTAAGGGAGATCACAATGGTAGGTGATAGCTTAAGGTCAGGAGGGCTAAGTGGGTGAGGGTGGTGGGGAAAATGGGACCAAGGGGTGGGTAGGTGGTAATTAGTGGGAGATTCTTAAGAGTCATGGGTTGCAACAGCCAAGCCATATTGTGTCAGGGGCACCAGGAGGCAAGAAATGGCTGGGGTGTTCTTTATAGCAACATTGTACTGGAGGGGAGATGGACTTCAAAATTTCAGATTTGAACCGACTGGCCAAGGTGAGTAAGGTTAGTAGTGGCCTGGGAGAGTTCATTTAGCCAGGTGGGGCTCTACTGCAAAGCTCACTTCCCAAGGCAGTTCTTCTGAAAGGTACTGCTAGGGGAGTGTCTTGTAACACTTCTCGTGGAGTGCTCAGCCAGGACCAGGCTTGTAGGAGGAGGTCAAGACCTAGAAGGGCCTTCTTCCCTAGAAGGCATGAGTGGAGTTTGATTCAGTCCATGAGAGGAAGCCATTGTGTCCCAACATAAAGTTGTTGTATAAAGATAAGTCGATCTGCACCTAAAACAAAGCGTGCATGCTTTGTTGAGGGTAGTATGGACCATGCAGGCTGGTTTCAGTGGCTGCACTGTATACCACATTACCGTAGTCCAGGATGGGTAGAACTATCCCTCTTACTGCCTGGACCATAGCCTCAGGTGTGAGGCACAACCAAAGCCTATGTAAGGCCCCTAACTTCCTATTGGCAGCAGTGGTAATATTTCAGATATGTTCATTGAAGGAGAGGGACTCATTGATTGTAATCCCTAGGTACCAGAACGAGGGCACCTGCTCAAGGGGTGAAGTGAGAGTTGCATAAAATTGAGAAAAGAGTGGTATACCTCCTTTGGCTTCTGGCAAGAGCACTGACTTGTTTTTTTTTTTTGTTTTTGTTGAACACTAGCAGGTTATCTTGAGCCAATCCTGTAGGAGGTCAAAGTTGTAATGCATATCCTTAATGAGTAAATCTTGGCAAGACCCTCAAGAGAACACATAGAAACATAGAAGCTGATGGCAGATAAGGACCACAAGGCCCATCCAGTCTGCCCATTTCTTTTCTACCTTATGAATGTGCTATCGGCATTTGCTCTGTCAATTACCTATCTATTCATACTCACCTGTATTGCGCCTTTATGCCTAACCCATGCCTGTTTGAAGCCCTGCACTGTATTCATAACCACCACTTCCTGAGGTAGGCCATTCCATGAATCCACCACACTTTCTGTGAAAAGAACTTCCTCACATTACCCCCTTAATTGGCCTCCTCTAATCTCATGCTGTGTCCTCTTGTCCTGCTATTTTTCTTATATTGAAACATGTTAGACTCTTTCACTTTGTTAATGCCCTTAAGCTGTTTGAATGTTTCGATCATACCTCTCTCTCCTCCTGTGCTCTATTGAGCTCCATTAATCTGTCCTCATATGTTTTCTGATGCAGTCCCTACACCATTTTGTTGCCTCATCTCTGACTGCCTCAATTTGTTAATGTCCTTGTGAAGGTGTGGCCTCCAGTCCTGCATGAGGAGTACTCAGATGGGGCCTAACCAGTGTCTTGTAAGAGGGCTTTTACCTCCCTCTTCTGACTACTGATACCCCCTATAATACACCCCAACATCCCCAGCCTTACCTACTGCTTTAGTGGTCTGCTTTGATGATTTCAGGTGATGATGATGCCCAAGTCTCTTTCTTCCCTTGTGACTGCCAGCAACTCCTTCAAAGCCCATATGTGGCTACAGGGTTTCTCTTTCCTATGTGCATGATCTTGGACTTCTTTGTGTTAAACCCCAGTTGCCACTCTTCTGACCATTTTGCCAGTTTGTCCCGATCACTTCTCATTCTGCCTACCCCATCTTGATCATTCTACTCTGTTGCAGATCTTGGCGCCATCTGCAAACAGACAAACCTTATCCTCCAGTCCATCTGCAATGTCACTGATGAAGATATTAAAGAGGACTGGCCCCAGGACTGATCCCTGAGGTACCCCACTCTGTGACTTGCATCTCATCTGACTGTATACCATTTACCACCACTCTCTATTTTCTGCCTGGCAACCAGTTTGCCACCTGGTTGACCAACTTCGACCCACCCTGAGCCTACCCAGCATATCAATCAATCATCTATGTGGAACAGTATCTAAAGCTTTGCTGAAGTCAAGGTAGATGACATCAACTGCTCTTCCTTGGTCCACCACTTGGTTACCCAGTCAAAAAATCTATGAGATTAGTTTGACAGGACCTTCCTGTTGTAAACCCTTGCTGTCCTGGATCCTGTGCTCTATGGATTCCAGGTGTTGCACTATGCTTTCCTAAGGAGTGCCTCCATAATCTTGCCCACTACTGAGGTAAGACTGACTGGTCTGTAGTTCCCTGCCTCCTTCCTGCTACCACCCTGTGGAGGATCACATGCGCCTCTCCAGTCTTCTGGGACCTCTCCTGTGCTCAGAGACTCACTAAATAGTTCTGATAATGGCTCTACTAGTTCCACCCTTAGCTTCTTTAGTACCCTGGAATGTTTGCCATCAGGTCCCATTGCCTTGTCCACCCTGAGCTTAATGAGCTCTTGTAGGACCTTTTCTTTTGTGAAGGGACTAGTGCACACCTCCTCCCTCCCCTGTGTCCATGGTGCTGAGCTGTGGGTCCTGCCCTACCTTCTCTTCAGTAAATACCGAGCAGAAGTACCTATTTAGAATAAATGCTTTTACATGGTCCTCCTCCTCCTCACATGCCCCTTATCCCTTTTGATCTTATCAATAACCCTCTGGACATCCTGCTTTCACCTATGTGTCTATAGAAAGTCTTGTCACCTTCTTTTACTGTTCGTGCTAGTGTTTCCTTGGTTTGGATCTTTGCCTGCCTTACTGCCTTCCCTGCTTCCCATAGGGAAGTTTGGTATGCCTCCTCATCTTCATCCCACTGCATTCCCTTTATATTTCCTGAAGGCCAGCCTTTGGCGCTGACCTTTCTGCTACTGTTTTTGAGAACCAAAGTGGTTTCTTTCTTCTTTTGCACTTTCTTTTCTCTTTAACACAATGGGATGTTTCTTCAAGTATTGTATCCTTAATGCTTGCCCACTTTACCTGTACCCCTCATCTGTATTTCTTTTTGCCAGAGCTAGCTTAACTCTGTTGGCCATCTAATCAAAGTTAGCTCCTGGAAGTCCCATATTTTGCCTTGGAATGGGATGATTTAGTTCTAGTGGCCAAACTGAACCATACCATGTGATGGTCACTGGCTCCCGGTGACCTACCTGGAGATCTATGATCCTTTTCCTGTTAGTCAGTACTAGATCTAGGATAGCCCTGTCTCTTGTGGGTTGTTGTACTAGTTGGTTGAGGCCCTCCCTGCAGGGAATCCATTATGTGTCTAGTTCTGGCAGATGTTCCTGCTGGTATTGACCAATCTGTATCTGGAATATTGAATTCTCCCATTATCAGAACCTCTCCTTTAGCTGTCATGTTTTGTATATCTTCTAACAGTAACATGTCTATGTCCTCCCCTAGTCTGGAGGTCTGTAGACAACCCCAGTTTGTATGGCTGTCCCATTTTCTGTTTCCAGGGTGACCCACAATTCTTCTGTCTCCTTAAGTGTGGTCTGAATTTCTGCAGCTTTGATATTTTCATTGACATAAAGGGCCACACCACCTCCCCTTTTGTACCTCAGCCTCTTCTAAACAGTACATAGCCAGGTAGTGAATTCTCCCAAGTGTGGTTACTAGTAAACCATGTCTCGCTAATGGCTACTATGTCCAGTTTAGCCTCTGTCATTATTGCCTGCAGGTCTTGGATCTTGTTTCCCAGACTGCAAGCATTTGTATACATGATATTCAATTGGCTAGAGTTCTGTGTGTTAGTTGTTTGGCGAGGTCTGGCACCATTGTGTCATCTGCATATAGCAGTACCTTGGATGAGGGAGCACACATCTGGAAGGGTGTTTACAAAGAGGCTGAACAGGAGTGGGCACAGGATGGACCCTGCAGGACCCCCACTGTGATGTCACTGATCTCAGAGATGGTTCCATTGATTTTCACATGCTGAGAATGTTCAGACAGGTAGCTGGAGAACCAACTGACCATGTCGTGATAGTCCTAGGCAGCTTAGTCTGTGCAGCAGCAGTTGATGATTCACAAAGTCAAAAGCCTTGGTTAGGTCTATAAAGATTGCTCTGACCAGTTGTCCCTGGTCAAGTGCCTGTTGCATGTAGTCTGTGAAGGCTATTAGGGTTTATGACATTTCACTCCCGCCATTTAGCTCCTGCCACTTTCACTCCAGTCATTTCACTCCCGCATAATTTCTCCTCATGCACATTCACTCCCAGGTATTTCACTCCTGCATGATTAACTTCTATTAAACAGCAAATCTTTACTTTAACACTATATTTAATGTCCTGATTGCTGCTTTAATTTAGTGATTCTGTTACAATTATTGTACTTTGTACCATCAGTCTTCAAAAGACCTCAACTTTTTATTACATCCATCCCAATGGCACAATTTAATTGCTTAAAATAAATTATATTTGTGAAAATAGGAGGATAGTTCAAGTGTGCTTACAAACTCACTCACTATTCAAACTGGTAGCATTTTACCCAGTGGCACCAGGTGAATGATTTTCTTGGACCCCCATCCCCATTAACTGGGGCATTTGACAAGGCTGGGTGCCTCTAGTCCCACATAGAGAGGCAACTGTGGTAGCCCTGGATAAGTTAAGATGAGTTTCCAGGGCTGTTGGTAAAACATGAGTGAGGCCTGTATTTTAGGGCTCCATGTTCTCCCTCCTAGACACACTCCAACTAGCTGTCACTGTTTTTTGTGTGTTTTTCTCAGCTGCACAGATTGTGATCACTATCGCTATCGCTATCACAAAAGGACTGGAAGTTTGAAAACAGCTGGCACCTATTTCCATGTGCAGTGAGCTGAGAGCACAGAAAGAAAAAAACTTTGCTGATCTGTCAGTTCTCTTCTCCTTCCATTCCCCAGAGTTGGCTGTGTTTTTTATTTGCAGTATGGAGCTTGCCACTCACGATCCCAAAAGGTCCAACAATTTAAAAGGAGCTGCTGCCCGTTACAAACAAAAAAACTTTGCTAGGTTGTGAGTTCTTCCCTCTGTTCCCAGAGTTGGCTGTGTTTTTTTTATTTTAGCCAGTACCGAGAAAGTTTAGAAGAAGCTACTGCCTGCTTTAAGTGTACCACAATTATCCAGAGGTGAGATGTTTTATTGTGAATTGTTGATGTTACAACATGTGTTTCAACCCAATACGATGCCGAGCTGTTCTTAGGGAAAGTGGAGCATAATTCTTTCTCTGTCTCTGGCATAGAAACACTATTGTCGAGAAAAACAAATGCAAGCAGTGCTCATTTCTAAGATCGTGTGTGTGGAGGAGCATTATGATCTGAGATCAGTGTGTGTGGAGGAGCGAATCATCTGGAGTGAAATGACACAGGGGTGAATTGGTGTGGAGCGAGATGTAGAGAGGAAGTGACGGAGCGAAATGATGGGGCGAATGTCACACTCTCACAATTAGGGCAGTATTAGTGCTATGCATCTTATGGAAGCCATGCTGTTGGGACAGAGTTTATATTTATGAAGGTGATCAGTGAGTTGGTCAGCTATGATTCTCCAGTGCTTAGGACAGCGGAGACAGAACTGAGATAGGTCAGTACTGTAGTTGGATACTAGTGCCCTGTCACCTCCTTTGTGCACAGGAGTGACCAGAGTGGACTTGGGTAAAGGTAGTCAGTCACACAGTTTATGCCACAGTTGTGTACCAGAATAGCTTGGCACCACCACGCAGGAGCCAGGCTTTGAGGGGAGGACCCAAAAGTGAGGGAGTGGATAAACAACAGTGAGCATTCCCACAAAAATGAAGTAAAACACAATTAAAATAATAATATCAGCTACCCTGTACTAGCTATTCTGTGAAAAATAAAAACTAAAACATGATCGCCCAAAACTTGCTTTTCCATGGACCTGTAGTCCCCTTAGCTCATGGGGACTATGTCTCCAGAGACTCCTAGGGCTGTTGCCATAGTAGCAGTCCACAAACTATCACTTACACCAAAAGATAGAGTTTTGGTCAGGTTTGTTTTAAACTCCTCAGTGATGCTCAGCCACACACACACACACACACATGGGATGATGTGGTTAAAGATAGTCAGCAACACAGTTTATGCTACAATTGTGTACCAGAATAGCTCAGTGCCACCACCAAGGTGTCAAGCTTTAAGGGAAGGACCCAGAAGTGAGGGAGTGTATGTAGATGCCGGCAAGCTTTCCCACAGAAATGAAATAAAACCCAATTAAAATAAAAATATCATATAAAAATGTGCTGTGTGCAAAATAAAAAGTAAAATGGATAGCCCAAAACTCACCATCTCCTCAGACCTGTAGTCCCCATAGCTCATGGGGACTATGTCTCCCAGAAACCTCTAGGGCTGTTGCCATGGCAACAGTCAACAAACTATACCTGGCACAAACGATAGAGTTTTATTCAAGCAACACACACAGGAAGATTTGGGTAAAGGTGGTCAGCCACACAGTTTATGCCACAACTATGTACTAGAATAGGTCTGCCTTGTCAGTGGCTCTGGAACCATGATTCTGTGGGCACTATAGCTGCAAAGTCCATGACTGTGCTGAAAATTCTGGACCTGTCTGGTTCTTGAACACCAGTCTGAGTCCTCAGGGCTAGAATGGAGAAATAAATACAGGTGATAGTCATAGTGGCATCTGGCTCTGTGTGTGGAGCCAAACAGGTAACCCCTACCTGGGTGTTACAGTCTTCTCTTTGTGAACTCGTGACATCTGCATCAAGTCTGGTATGCAGTGTCCAAGCATAAACATGAAATACATATTCACATTAACATGTTGTTTAGACAATAATTTACTACCTGGCATAGACTAATCAACTCTAATAATTATCCTGTCTAGACAAATATTTAGTGTTTAATAACAGTTTTCATTTGGAAAGTTCTCCCACACAACATCTACAACCCTGGTTGAAGGGGACTGAGAAGAGGAGAAATGCAAACAAAATGACAAAGATCTATGGGTGGCCTCCATACCTCTGTAAACTATTTGCATGGGCAGGACATGGTGGCACCTGAAGAGTCATATAGAAGATGAATGATAGGCTTGAACTCTCTCTCAAAACAATTGAGTGTAACTGGAATGTTTTCCTTGAAATTATTTGGATATGCACTTTTCCTCGATCAACATAGGAGAATCATTATTAGAAATGAGTTCAAATTCATCTTCTAGTTGCATGGGTTTTCAACCTCTGCCTCAATGGAAAAACTTCAGGCAAAGGCCAAGTACTTAAAAGCACAAAAGATTCAGTGTTGGGATTCAGCTGGATATTCAAGGGTTTGCTGTGTCTTTATCTAGACAGGGAAGATCTATAAGAGGATAATATACTGAAAAACCAGTCAAACACTTGGGTTTAAAATTAAATATTTTCTTTTAGATGAATGTTTAGAGCTGCTACCTCTGAGACCAGGAAAGCAAGGATCAGTCTCTGGTCCAACACTGAAACATGCAAGCCTGTAATTCAGTTTACAAGAAATGCCCTCCACAAGCTATATAAGGACATTACTGATAGCATTGTGCTATTTATTTATTTGCTTTTGTTAACCAGGTAAGCACACTAGACAACCAAGTCCCTATTTTCAGGTGCGACCTGGGAGGATTACAATGGTACATACATGAATAATCAGGCAAAACAGGGTAACATACAATAGAAACAGGCACAAAGATTACATCAGGATGTAGAAAGCAGCAAAATACAGGCATGGGTGACAGATGTCTACAGACCACCTGGTAGATTAACAAGGTACAATACATCAGGATCAGGCAGATCAAGGTAGATTCAAGAGCATCAGGCACTAGACCCAGTTCTTCATCTGAACTGTTCTAAACTCCTGCTGAGGCATCACGGTGTGGTTGTTACTTGTACTGCCTTGCATCTTTGAAAGCAGCCACATTTGCAGGATGTCTGGGTGTTTCTGCAACCAGTGTCCAGACTTTGGACCAATTGTGAAAAGGTAATGTGATTCTTGTGAATTGCCTTGGCCATTCTTGACTTCCTTCAGGTTGTATTCTATAAATGATTTAGTTTTGACTCATAATCACAATGTAGGGAGTGCCACCCCAACAGTTGGCAATTTTTGTATTTGCTGAGGAAATTTAGGTTTCTTAAAAGCACTCTGTATCCAGGAAAATTACTGAGCTCTGACCTTCTTGTCTATCACTCTTTGTTTGCAGGTTTCCTATTTGCAGTAGTGTTGGATACTAACTTGCAGGTGGAAGTCAGTTAATCATTTAATTGTTGCACATACTGTAGGTAGGCATCTGGCCTGGTTCCATCAGTGCAGACTCTGAAGCTGAGATCCACAAGCAACCTGATTTCTTGCCCAAAAATGGTGTAGTAGGGAGAAAATCCCCATTGCTTGATTCATGGTGCAGTCGTGAGCATGGACCAATGTATTTACTTGCTGACTCATACCTCTCAACTGTCCCTCATTTTCAGGGACGTCCCTGATTTGGCCTCAAAATTTTCCTCTGTCCTTCATAAAATTTGTGTTTTTGTAACAGAACAGTGGGGATTAGCAACACAAAATGATGTCAAGCATTAAAGTTACAGACTTGTTGTTCTTCAGAAAATGCATCTTAACACAAATTCCTTTATTCTATCAGCTTTCTGAGTGAATAGTACCTCTTTTAAGATATGTCCCTGATTTGGGGTCTTGTCCCTCATTATTTTAAGCCTTGTCCCTGATTCATGTGGCAAGAGGTTGAGAGGTATGTGTTGACTTCATCTGACTTTCTGTCTGGATTCCAGAGTTACCAACCTGTTTAGGCATGTGTGGCTAAAACATTCAGGTTGAGGATAACCTTAAGAGCTACTGATGCCTCAAAGAAAACTTTGAAACACATAATAAAAGGTCCAATTCAGCTTGCATTCCATATATATTCTATATAGTTCTTTCATCATGATTTAGTACTGAGTAACTTTGCATGAATAAATTATCTGTATCCCTTAGAGCTCCCTTAGAGTTCATCTGTGTCTATAACTTACTCCCTACTTCAAGTCATATCATCTGTTGTGACATCACAATCTGTTGCCATGGGAGTAACTGTGATGACACAAGTAGTGCATTATGACCTCAGGTAGGGATAATGCAACAGGAATAGATGAACTCTTCAGGAGCATATATAATTTTATGCAAATAACCTCAGTAATAAATTATGCCAAGGAGAAATACAGAACTAGTGTGAAAAACAAGTGGAACTGTGTCTAAATATTATGTTTTGTTAAAGTTCTCCTCAAGGCATAGACTGTTCTGTAAGGAGATACAGCATAATACACGACATTTGGATTTACTACATGGACAGCAGCTTAGTTAAATTTGCTGTTAGAGCTCTCTCCTTGACCTGTGTGGATACATTTGGGTGCATCATAGTGGATGAAGAGCTTAATCACCTGTACCATGGCTGTGGTGGTTGCCTTTGGTCCTTTGTAGAGAAAACCTACACATATCTTTTGAAGAGGTCATCAGTTACCACAAGCAAATTGTTGATATTCTGTGTCTTGGTCAAGGCTGAGAAAGTCAGTGCATAGAAGCTCCATCAGACCACCTGTTGCAGTGTTCACAAGAGGGTGGGCCTCTATGGTATCATCTTCCTTTGTACACAACTGCACTGCTTGGCAGTATTTCTATATTCACCCCTATGAAATCAAGCTCTAATCAGATTCAAAGCTTAGCCCTTCTGAAGTGTCTCTTGTCATCATGCGGGAACTCATGACCACCTTCCTGCACTTGAAAGGCAACTGCAGTTGTTGTTGGGGAAATACTGTGGGTCCTGGAGTTTTTCTGTGAAAAGACAGCCCTTCAGCTTTAACTTAGTCCATTTTTGCAAGAAAGATGGAGTGTCTATATGATTCAGTATTACTAGGTACTGTAGCATTCCATTCCTTTTCTAAGGCACTGATGATGGGTACTGGGTCAATACAGCATGGACAAAACCAAGACAAGCAAAATGCACTGTGGAAAGTGCAAATGGCTCTACACCGATAGTGGTTGTTTTAGCGTGGTAAGAACTGCTACCCCTGTCAGTGGAGGCTACCATGATACAATGTGAAGGATGCTGCCAGGTGGTGCTTGGCTGAGCTGTTCCCGGATGGAGTGACTTGAGCACTTGCCTATGGGGCTGTGGTTTGGTTCTCCCCAGGTCCCACTATAATGCTTTTTATTTTTAAATGTTCCTGCTCCAAGGTTTCTTCTTTCCTGAAGTCTGCAACCCCCCAAAGTTGATCTTTTTAAGTCTGCGGGTGGGGGAGGGAAGCAAAAAGAAGACAGTTGCTGTATTTTAATGGCATGTACTCTTGTTGTTTTGGTCAGGATTTTGTCCCAATGCTGTTAGAGTGCACACCATTGTGTTGCTGTTGTTTGTATGTGCAGCTATGTCCATGACATTTTGACCCTGTGCCCTTTCACTTTGATTTCTGGCCTCCTGGACCTTTTGTAGCCACTTAGCTGTCCCTCCAAAAGTATAGGATTCTTGGTAGCAGTGATCAAAATAACTGTAATTTCACCAGTCACAGCCCCCTCAGCTTTGCCCTCTGAAGGAAGAAGAGTGAGGACTGATGATACAGGACTAAAATATTTGATATTTCCCAGGTCTCTAGACTTGTTATGGCCCCAACTTGTCCTTCTAAAGAGAGAGAAGTGTGATTCCTCATGGCATGGGACTGAATAATTTAAATTCTTCAAGCTTCCTTGTTTTGTCATGGCTCCAGTTCTTCCTTTAGAAGTGAGAAGGATGTAAGGCACCTGATTAATTAAATTTTAATTGTCCTTCAGTGATATGCCATGGCCTCACAAACTAACCACTTACGGCACGTGAATGTGGAGATTGGCAACTTTGGTTTAGCTTCAATTCAGATTCCCTGTCTTTGAGTCAGCTTTGATACTTTGGCCAAAGACACATAGGATCCTTGGTATTGGGGTTTAGCTGGCTACAAACAGAGAATAATGAGTAGGCAGGTGTATTAATGTTTTTTTACACTGAGGTGAATGATGAGCCAAACCAGAGTGAAGCTCGAGAGGTTTATGAGCTCATCATTCACTTTGGAGTGTAAAAACATCAACACACACCTTCCTAGGCTTTGTTTTTATCAATCAATCATTTATTTCTTGAAAGCACAATTCAAATAATTATCAAAGCGCTTATGCAGATATAAAATCAATAAAAATACATCATATATAAGAACAATAAATAGGCAGGCAGCAAAAATCTCAAGTTCCAGAGAATGCTAAATTAAATAAATAGGCTTTAATGCAGATTTAAAGGCCTCAGCAGTCAGGCACTCTCTAATCCGACAAGGTAAAGAGGTTGCACAGGGTCGGGCTGCAAAAGCAAAGATCTTGCTCCTGAAGTTTTCAGACAGACCATGGGAACCTCTAGCAATCCCTCATCAGCAGAATGGAGTGGGCGGTCGGGGCAAAGGAAGTCTTGAAAATACTGCAGTCTCTGTCCATGTAGGGCTTTATAGATCAGCTAGCCAACTTTGAAGGTGATCCTCCACTGAATCAACAGCCAATGCAGGCTAGAGCACAGGTGTGACATGGCAAGTTCTTGGTTAGCCAGCCAATAACCTGGGAGCTTCATTCTGCACCAGCTGGAGGTGGAGGAGATCCACCCCGGTAGCTCTAGGTATAGGTATGATTTCTGGTGCATTTTAAAGTGCAGTCAGTCAGCTGTGGTCAGTTCCCAATATGACTGACTTACTGCTGAAGTCCTGACCAAAACACGAGTACTGGAAGATCAACCAGATATATTTTTCGTTGTGAAGACAGGATCAACCACATAAACAATGAGGAAAGTTAATACTTTACTTGTCAGGGAAGTGCAAGGCAGATGATAATCGTGGGTGCTCCAGTAGCGGCGAAACTGACCCACCATGTTGCTTTCGATGTATGCCCTACCCACAGATGAACTGAAACCAATAAGGGTACAGCAGGATTAAGTGACAGGAAATACCGGGAAGTGGTATTAAACTTAAAGCAAATGTCATGAATAACTGGTTTTCAGGTTATTATTTATTTTATTTATTAATGTAATCATTTTACAACCTTGAGCCAACGGCTCATTTACAAAGGTACCTCATCAACAATGGTAGATAATACAGTTAAAATAGAAAGCAGAGTACATACAAAGAAGAGCATCAGTATAAAACAGACACGATTAATGGCACCTGGTTACAGCAAACATTGGTAGTGTAATACAGAGCAAAAATGGTGTAATTGACAGCAGTAGCTGAGGATTATGGCATTTTATAGATGCAATGAATAGTGTGATAAATGGGGTCACCAGTAATTATATGGGATAAATAGCACCCTTAACCCCCTTCCTCACCATCAGCAGTCAATTGTAGCCTCTTGCACCCTCCTTTGGTCCTCCAATTAGATTCAAAAGCTCATCAGCACTTGGTAGAGCACCAGGAACTTGGAACAGTTTTTTTTTTTTTTCATAAAGAAAATGTCTTGGGAGTAAGGAGGCTAAGGAATGACTGCAGTAGATGAAAGGATAGTCATGAGACCAGCCCTGGCCACCTTGGTTGATCTAAAGGCTTTTAGTTACTTGACTGAAGGTTAAAGTGATCACAAAGTGACTCAAAAGATTGACTGGTCCGAATCAAAGGCAAAAATGACAAATTTCAGCACATTCAGTGAATACAAATTTGGCCTCAGTTGATCCTTATCATAAACACACACATTGCAGTATACAACGCACACACATACACACACATTCCATCAGTCAGGAGATGAATTATTAATTAAATAATAATTTTCCTTGCACCCCACCTCCACAACTGCTTCTTCTGATGAATGAGAGCCAAGTGGGGATTGGAATAATTACAATTTATTATCTTCCACAGCCCCCTTCCTCACTGTGTCTGTTATTGTAGTTAGGTGACATTGGCAGACCTGATTAATTACATTTTCATTTGTTTTCACTGCCTGTCATGGACACCCACTCCCACCAGACCCCCAAGAACAACCGCCAGTGAAGGCAGAAAGGAGTCAGTAGGGAAACTGTCATTACATTTTTCCTGACCATTGAGGACCTTTACCCTACCCCTCCCAACAACAGCTCCCACTGCAGAGATAGAGAAATGAAGGAGAACCTGTTTAATGTAAGTTTTGCCACATTCTGGTGAACTGTCACCCCGACCACACACACACACACACACACACACACACGCACACACTACTGTTTCCACTGAATAAAGAGAGAAATTAGTAAGTGGCTAGTTAAATTTTGACTATTACCCCTCACCAGTCACTCGTGTCTCTTCCTCAACAAATGTTTCTCTCCTTTGAGAGAAACTTGCAGGGGAGTTGACATGTCCTGGAGTCCAGACATATCCAAATTAAGTAGTGCAGTGCAATGAAGAGTACTTCTGGAAAAGTAGATAGTGGGGATGGTGGATCTTGAAACTCACTTAAACAATATAATATTTAAATGTGAAAGTCATCACAATCAGGGTCTTCTTTGAAAACAGTGTTTTTGATAGTAGCCGTGTATATACAAAATAATCCACTGTGCAGTCCTTTTCTACCCCAGTGTGTATCTCACTGGTCATTTTGGTTTCCATATCTATTTATATGGTGCCAAATTTAATTCTGTGTTCAGATGTCAAAGATTTAGCTTTGTGTCCAGCAGTTAGTTTCAGTATTCATCATGTCATAAAAGGCCATGGAGTAGTGTATGTTGCAAGCCAGCTCGATTTAGTCAGAGAAATAGAAATAGAAACAAATAATTTGCTGGCAGATTAGGGCCACTTAGCCAATTAGTCTGCCCATTTTTCCCTGCCTATAGTATCATTGCAGATTGACCTCTGGCCCATTCACCAACCCCTTCCCTTTCCCCATAGAAATAAAGAATTTACCAGCAGAAACAAATGTCTATGTGCCTGCTCAGATTTGAACCACTGACCATTTGCTTGTTAAGCAAACACATTCAGTGTGCTACTGAACTGCAAACTGAATAGTGATATTAAACAATAAGGCTCTCATAATCAAAGGTTAGCACCAGTGCTAGCCTGAGTTTGTGGTGGCATTCCAGGAGGGTCCATGTTTAGAGGTCCACAGAGAGAACACTGCCCAAACCTGGCAGCACCAAAGCACTACCCATACCACTGTGCCTATGTAAATAAGGGTTTCTCATGCATATTGGCACAGCAATATACTGTATTCAAAGGTTTGGAGTGGAACTAAGCAGTACTCAGAGAATGTGGTTTACTGCCCTGAAAACACATCTTATCTGGTCCTATACCAATGTCCCACCACTGAAGGCAGGGTAGCTGTACTGCAGCTTCACATCCCTATGTCAAGCAGTTTGTCTCCCCACCCCAGTCACTCATTCTGTATATACTAGTTATATCTCTGATGGTTTAGTGGTCGCTCCACCCCGGACACTCATCCTTCTAATACTGGTTATACCCCTGGTGGTTTAGTTGTTCTCGTCTCTAACCATTTAATATCCTCACCTGCCCACTCATTGAGAACACCACCTGCACCCCTCACCCCAGTCAACTTTCATAGTTAAAATGGCAGCTAGCAAAGCCCTACTCTTACCTTTTCAGATGGCCTCAGTCTGACAGTTATGGAGTGTGATCACAGACAATGAGGTGAGAGGAGGACAATGCAGGTCACCACATTAACGGTAAGAGGCAAGCAGGGTGAGGGGTGCGAAGGTGATCCTTCTTGGGTGAGCAAGTGGGGGTTGGCAAATGATTGGGGGTGTTAGGACACTAGCCTACTAGGGATATGACTAATATTAGAAGGATAGGTGATTGGGGCTATTGGGACCACTAAACCACCAGGAATATAATTAATATATACAGGATGGATGATTGGGGTATGTGATGACCACTAAACCACCAGGGATATGACTGGTATATGCAGGATGGGGCATCAGGAGCTGTGATGACCGATAGACAACCAGAGAACTAACGGTAGTGATGGCATGGGGCGCAAAGGCTGCTGTACCACTTGCAAATGCAAATGAGCCTATAATGGGCATGCAGATAGTCCCTTAGTGCCTTGCATGCCAATGAGCTCATTTTATGCTAAGGTAGACTATTGCCCACAGGAAACCTGGCACTATCCTGTTTCAGGCAACACTTTCTTCTATGTGCCATATGCAGCCTTGGTCCATATTAACACAGTGCAGATCTGCTTAGCCCTGTGCTAACATGACACAATATTCTGTCAATCAGTCCTGCTCTCTCAGTGAGCACTAACCAGCTGAATTTTGCTCAGAGCTAGCTGTGTGCTTTTGCAAGTGCAATGCAATAGGCTGCACTGTGATTGCACCCAGATCTGAATATGAGGTACTAGATGTTCAAAACAGCTGAGAATACTAGATAATAATAGATGTAATAAAAAGGAGCTCTTCTGTAATTATTTCAAATCTAAAAAATGTCAAAGCAGACTGAACATGGGAAAAGGGCATCCAGCAAACAAAGAAAGAATCAATCCATATAAAAGGTACAGGTACATTTTTTGCATAATGTGGACTGTTGTTTTATCCATTATTTATACAGTTCTTTACTGTATAAATTCTACTCACTATTCTCCATGGGGCTGCAGATGGATTCTGATTTTTCTGTTTACTTGCACATGCATAGCAAACATATTGTTACAATAATGGGATATTGAAGCTGTGTCACTGTTGCATCCAAATGTAGCTCAGGCTGCAAGGAGCTGAACAGTGACTGCCCAATGATCAGTGAGACTGATCCTGACACTCTTCTCTGCCTGCTGGGTAGAAACTTTATGAAGGTGAAAGGAGTGAGCCACTCCTGTCACAGAGTAGCTTGATCCTTTAATCTGCATGACGCTGCCCAGCAAATAGCCTCCCGATCCTTCGCCTGGTGCCCTGTTGATAAAAAATAAACACCGGCCCTACTGTCAAGTATCTCACCCACCTCATGATCATTCCTCTGGTGCTACACCCATAATAATGCAACACCCTCTCACTGCCAAGTATGCCACCCACCTCCCAATCCTTTTCTGATGCTCCATCATGTGCTAATTGTTAGCACTGTGCTCTGTCTTTAGTGTCTGTAGTGCCCTTCCCAAATCATAAATAGTGCTATTAATAATATAAGAAACAGAACTACCATTGAGTAAGACTGGATACACAGTATAGAACCCCCAGAGTTGAGTTTTTTATTATTTCATGCTGAACTTGCAATCCAAAATCATTTGACTTACTGGTTTGCTTTCTTCTGACTGCATTCCTCTCTTTCTTTTCCTCACAAAGAGCTATGTCTCACCCTATTTGAAAAGTTACACAGTACCTGCACATCACGTGTTACCCAGTGTCCAGCACCATTATGTGAGCTCCAAAGGAAATGTACAACAGAAGCTGAAAGTTCTGAGACAAGGCAAGCCACAAATACACAGACACACACACACACACACACACACACACACACACACACACACACAATGATAAGAGATTAGGTTAATTATTATTAAGAAAATGCAACACACTGAACTTGAGCTTCCCACTGCCAGACAAGATCAAACCAGCAGCATACCTAAATTAAATCCTTAATCACACATCACCCAATTAATATCTGGGTACAAAATGCAATATCTCCTACTTGGATACTGTCGAATCATTATAAATCACTAACTATCACCTCTACTGGGACACCAGAAGAAAATCTAATCACCAAATAAAGCACAAGCAGAAACTCACCTATTATGAACTACGAATGGCATCACTTAAACTCCTGCTCCTCCTGCTACTAATGTCTGGTGGGATACACCCAAACCCTGGCCCTGACATGCTTGAGCCTTCAAAACAGTGAAAGCTGGTAGTGGTCTCTCCATTATCACCCTAAATATCTGCAGTCTCCTTCCTAAACTGGCATCTCTTCAAACTCTCGTTGGGCAAAACAATCCCGACATACAAGCCATTGTTGAAACCTGGCTGTCTCCACAGCACCGGATCATGCGGTCTCCTTGAAGGCTACAATCTCTTCAGACTCGACCGGCAAGTAGAAAGGGGGCTGTGCAATGTACATAAAGGATAACCTCTCCAGTCAACATGGCAGTTTCACCCCCACTAATACTCAGTTGCAACTTCTCCCTATCAAATTGCTCTCGGTGCACAAAACAAAGTTCTCACAGTGGCCGAAGTCTATATCCTCCAAAACACCACCGCACTCAGTGTCAAGTCAGTACTTGATTTTGTAAGCCAGCAACCCCTGAAAATGAGCTCCTCCTCCTCCTCGGGACTTCAATATAAACTGGCTCGCCACTGATACTGGCTCTACAAAGATGACATCCTAGCAGCAAACCTGACGCAGATGGTAACCTCCCCACCAGGAAAAATTACAAACTGGTACAAGCACTCTATTGACTGGGTTCTCACTAATCACCCAGACCGGATAAAAACATTAAAGTACTCCCTGACTCTCTCAGTGACCACTCACCAGTGTCCTGTACCTGGTCTAATAAATTTCTCAAGCCCCCCAAAGTTATATCAAGCAGAGTTTTGCCTCATGGGAATCTTATCAAATTAAAGACCTATCTCCTGCAACTTGACTGGACACCAATTTTCGAAGAGACTGATGTCAATGCTGCACTTGAATACTTCATACTACCTTTAATACTGCATGTGATTTGTACGCCCCAGTAAAAAGCATAAAATCAAAGCACTATCAAATCCATGGATCACTGCCAAACTACTAGCCCAGCTCAAGGCTCGACCACTTCTGGGCCATAGCCAGGATACAGGCTCACTGCATGATACCCTAAAATACAAGCAGGCACGAAACAGATGCACCACACAAATTAGGCAAATGAAGAGCCTATTTCAAAACGTCCTTGAATCCACCTGGGGTGACGGAAGAGCTTTTTGGGACAACATCTGAAATATAATGGGTAAGCAATCAAAATCGTCACCCACCATTATGAAAGTTGCTGGATCCACCACTCTTGACCCAAAGACTATTGCTGATGGCCTAAATAAGACTTTCACAGACCTCAGTGGGTCCTCCCCAGATTTCTTCGGACTTACCTATGCCTAAACTAGGATCACAAAACACCCTCGAGACAAACCACAATTTTATTTCAAGAAAATCAAAGTGCACGAGGCCTATAAATACATAAAAAGGCCTGCTCCAAAACTAGAACAAGTAGTGACACCCTAGATCTAAAAATCCTGTCTCTCACCCTGGATGAAGTGATCCACCCTTTACCAAAATTCTTAATCTGTCCCTTTGCCAAAGTCAATTTCCAACAAATGGAAGTCTGCCATAGTCACGCCAGTGCACAAGGGGGGACCTCAACAGGTAACTATCGACCGATCTCAATACTCCACCCTCTCCAAAGCACTTGAATGTATAGTGGCAGATCAACTCTCTGACTACCTGGACAAGTACAATCTACTTAATCAACAGCAAGGCTTTAGGAAAGGACATAGTACTACAACAGCCTTACTTGACTTCTCTGGAGAAGTCCACTCAGCCCTGGACAAAGGGTGCCAAACTGGGCGGTCTTTATTGACCTAACTAAAGCTTTTGACACAGTGCATCATGGCCTACTTCCTCCTTACTGACCAGCCAAGGCCTAGCTGAAGGCCCAAGTGCTTGGTAAAAGTTACCTGTCAAATCGATCACAGGCTGTAAAATCTCTAATAAACTCTCCGACCTCAAACCAGTCCTCTAGGTGTACCACAGGGATCTATTCTTAGCCCGCTCCTCTTTAGCCTGTTCCTAAACTCCCTCCCAGATGTCTGCCCAGAAAAATAATCTCATACGCTGATGATGCTGTAATTTCTCCCTCACAAAGACCCAAACTCCCTACGAAAAGCCTGCAAATTGCCTTCTAGTGTTGAAAAGTGGTTCCTGGATAGTAAACTTGTGCTAAACCACAAAAACAAAGCCATGCTTTTACCAATCACCAAAACAAAATAGAAATACTCCACTCACCGTATTAACCTCTGCTGAAATATACTGACCAAGTAAATACCTTCAAATACCTTGGCATCACTTTTGACCAAGGGCTCACCTTTGCAACCCACATTGACAACATGGCAAAAACAGTGAACCTATGTCTTGAATACTATTTCAAACCGGCCAATTTCTAAACCAAGCGGCACTGAGGATAGCTATACAGAGTTCCACAATCTCTATCATTGACTATGGCCTTATTATATATGGCTCAGCTACCACCACGGCACTAAGGCATGTCTCAATCACTCTAAATAAGGCTTGCCTGCTCTCACGGGGCTCAAAGACTGACTCACACGCGCGAGCTTCTACCAAGAAGCAGGTTGGTTGCAACTATCAAATCGCTTTTATATATCTGACCTGCATAATGGCAAAAATCTATCTTGGGTCTGACCCACTCTGTATCAAAACCAACTCCATCTGAATCCTGGCATATGACCTCCACCAGATCTGTACACCAACCTCTCCTAGTTCCCAGATGTCGGACACACAGGGACAAAGATCATCATGTGAGGGTCCCGACATGGTTCAATGCTCTAAGTCCACCTGTTCTATCCTCAACCTCACTGGAGCTTTCAAAACCATGCTCTATGCCCACCTCACCAACACTAGCAACTGTGATTGCATTCAATAAAGTCTACTCCTCCTCAGTGGCCATCCTCACATCCAAGGCCTTCTCTCCTTGTCTAATGAGCCCTCACTGTACTGCTACTATACCTGTCTGCCACCCAACTCACTCGCTCCCCCTTTTTTCTTCTTTTTCTGTCCCTCTCACTCACCTCTACTGCTCACCGATTTTCCTCCTGTCTTGCCTCCTTTGGATCCTAATGATCTCCTCTCACTGGAAGTTTCTTTATTTTTCAAAATTGTCTACTCATGAAACTGTTAAAAGCATGTTTATTATGTAACTCTCATAACTTTCTGCCTTAAACTGTAAATAGCAAAATCTAGTATGTAACTTTTCCATTTTAGTATTACCTGTAATGTCTATTGTATTTGTTGATGTTCTCTAGACGTGGAACCTTTGTAAAGAGCCCTGGCTCAAAGGTATTAATTCTTTGACCAATAAACTAAACTAAACTAAACTAAAAGGTGAGATAATTAGACAACAACTCTGGCCTAGAACAGACAACAGTTATAAGGCTGCATGTGTCTCTGATTTATTGCAGCATTAGGCACATCAGCCAACTGTGGGTCTACTAAATGTTTTTAATAATGTCCCACTGCCAGATAACCTCATTTGGATTCAACAGAGTTTGAAAAGTGGGTTTCAGGGAGTTTGTAATACAGTAATAAGATCATAACTGATAGGGCAATTCATATCTAAATGCCCAGTTTTCAAAGTGGAAAAAAAAATAAAATAAAATAAAACTAATAAAACACCCACTGTTTTTGGTATTCCAAATGTAAAGTAAAGAATAAATGTAAATTTACTGCTAATCCAGACGTGTTTATCCCTTTCATAATAGACAATACATAATATTGAATGGGGTTATATTATTATTATTATGATCCCTTTGCACCCATAGTTATAATTTCTTTATTTAGAAACTGTATTTAATTGCAGCTCAGCACTAGCATTGCCATGAGGGTATGGTCTAACTTAAACAGACTTGAGGAGCACCATTTATTGCCAGAGATATGTCCGAAATCATACCAGATCGGCAGCTACATCTGAATAACATTCACTTATGAGTATAACTGAAATGTTTGACTCAAATCTGAAGGGGAGATTTATTTTTCTGCTGGAAACTGATACAAGATTGTATGTTTAGAAGCTGGTGCCACTGCAAGTGTGCAATTTCCTAGGATTTCTACCTTTGCTGTTTATTTCCTTAGAAAGAAACAAACAAAGTTGAATAATAGCTATTTGTATGAAGGTGGGGTGCTGGAGAACACAAAATTTGGGTAAACGTTCAATGCATTTGCTTCACTTGAAACCCTTGTTATTACCTAGGTATTGCAGCAATATGATATGCACACTTATTACAAAAAGGAACATTAAATCAAGGGATGTTCAGAATGAACCTCAAGCACACAAGTGTGTGTGCCAACAGGAGAAAGTGTGTAGAGTAGGCAGCCTGGTTGTGATAAACAGAATACTGGGGGTTGCAGGTTTGAATCTTTCTGCCAGACTTGTGGCAATGCAAAATCACTGTCCTTACTATGACATTTTCTATTGTCAACGGGTAGAAGCAGTACCTCAGTAAAACTGAGATGCTGCATGTTAGTTCGACTAAGCAAGCCAAATCAATTGCAAAATAAAAAAGTAGATTTGATCTCTGCACAGAGGAAAAGGTTTACTCAGTTCCTTCCGCCATCACCACTATACATACATAACCTCTAAAGAGACAGCTGACTTTTTTTAATGTTTGCTTGCACATGTTACAATAATGAATTTCAGAGGTGTGTCACTGTTAGTTCCAATGCAGCTCAGACTGCAGGAGACTCAAAAGTGATAGCTCAAGTGATCAACAAATATGATCATGACAGTATTCTCTGATTGTTGGGTGGAAATCTTGCCTAGTTGAAAGGAGCAGGCCACTCATATCACAAAGCAGCACAATAATTTAATCTGCATGACACCACCTAGCAAGTGGCCTCCCCTACTCTCCCACTGACACATCTATAAAGATAAACACCTCCCACTGCTAAGTATCCAACCCACTTTCTGATCCTTCTCCTGCTGACACATCAATAATAAAAACAGCCTCCTACTATCAAGTATCCCATCCACCTCTCTGGTCCTTCCTCAAGGTCTATCTGGAAAATAAAACACCATTCATCTGGCAAGTAGTCCACCACTTCAATCCTTCCTCATTGTCCTGCTGTTAAAACAAAACACCTTCCCATTGCCAAGTATACTACTTCCTCAGATCCTTTCCTGGTACCCTGTCATTAAAAATAAACACCCTCCAACTACCAAGTATCTCACCCACCTCCTGATCCTTCCCTATGCCCCATCTGTAAACCTGCAAAACAAGAAAATGGTCCAGTGATGATTTTATCCCACACCCCACCCCAAACTCCTTGTGGCACCACCAACCCATTACAATCCATACTAACCTACATATTCTAACACTGCTTCTTCTTGAACATCCTGCTTCTTCTGAGTTCCACCAGGAAGTTGCTGAAAACAAGGTAAGTTTGGTTAATGGCTTTTGAATGTATATTCAACTTTTACTCATAACTTTGTCATTTCTTAATATTTTTACTCCAAATTTTCAACATGGCCTTTTTACCTCACCTTATGAACCAGCTAAGTGAAATCTTTCAAATCACCAAAATGTATTTTCAAAGTTGCTTTGTGAAATCAGATTGCAGATGGATTTAAAATGTCATCTGTCTTGATCATGAGGTGGGGTAATAAAAAGGCAATGTTGAAATGTAGTCAAAATCTCAAAAAGCAACAAAGTCATGAGGCAGCATTGAAATTCTTCAACATTTACTCCTAACTTTACTATTTTTCCAGATTTTGACCAAAATTTTCAACATAGCCTTTTTTACCCTACCTCTAGAACAAAGGTGGGTGCAATTTTTCAAATCCCATCCAGAACATGTTTCTGTATTCGCGAGCAACATCACTATTCATGCAAGCTTCACACACTCCACTTCTCGTGATCATAAGGTGAGGTACCAGAAAGATTATGTTGAAAATATGGGTACAAAATCTTAGAAAAAAGTTAAGAAGCAACATTGACATTTTACAGTGTTTTCTCATAACTGCTATTTTTCTAAATTTGTCCACAAATTTTCAACATAACTTTTTGTCCCACTCATGAACAAGGTAAGTGTAGTTTTTCAAATCCCTTCAAAACATAGTTTTCACAGTCACTCCAGAGAATCATCGCTTGGACAGTATTTAAAAAATCCACCAGGCTTGATCATAAGGTTGGATCATGATAAGAGTCTGTTGACAATTTTGAGTCAAAATCTCAAAATGACTAAGTTATGATGAAATTAATTCTTCAGTGTTTATTCCTAGCTTTGTTATTTTACCAGCTTATGACCCCACATTTTCAGCATATCAAGTTTTGCACCCCATGCCATGAACATGACATTTCAGCATACCAATTTTTGTAGCCCACACCATGAACATATGTGTCATTTTCAAATCCTACCAGAATATAATGAACAGGATTTCATAAATGAGACCTGTCATGTTCATGAGGTGGTGTAATAAAGAGAAACACTAGGTGGTGGTGCTCCTAATGCTTTTGTCACAGCTGCTTCCAATTTTAGTAAGTTGGATTTAACTGCAACAGTTTACTCGATTTATGGCAGCTTGCACAAATCATTGGCATACGCACCCATAAAAGGGTTCCTGGGATTGACACAAGCTAGATCGCAAAAGTCGATCTAACTTGTGGCAGCTGCCACATGGGACTGAAAATCCAGGTAGATTGCTGCGGCCCAGTGCATCATTACTTTGGTACACCCTGGGCTTGTGGCAGTCTATTGCCACTGAAAATCTGGCCTACTAAATTGAGCATTTGAGGTCAAAATAAAACAAAATAGTTGTGAATAAACACTGACATTTTTTAATGATTAATTACAAGTTTGCAATGTTGTTTTACTTTGAACCCACATTTTCAACATGCTCGTGTTTTTTATCCACATTAAATGAACATGCCAGTTATCATTACAAAATCCCCTCCAAAACCTGTTTTCACAGTCATTCCAAAATGCTTTGGGTCACATTTTCATAAATTACACCAATCATGCTCATAGTGTGGGCAAAAAACAGTGTTTTAAAAATTCAAGGTCACAATCTAAGAAAATGAGAATGTTATCGTGCACCTCTTCATTTCACAATCTTGACAATTTCCTATATAACTTGTGTAATTAATTTAATTATCACCTACACACTGTTAATGCCAAACTTCTACATAGCAAATACAAGCAAGCAAACCTTTAGCATTGACAATGGGGCTTGCCACTAAAAGGCAGGCCAGGTTGTCCAATGATCCCTTCCAGGAAGAGGCACAGGAGAGGGAGGGTGGGGGGAGGGGCAGATGGAATAGAGGGTGGGGCCTGGTGACATCACCAGGCAGTTAAGATGTACAATGACAAGGGCAGGCCAGAGCCCCAGGGATTGTCTGGGGCACGGAGCCCAAAGGGGTCAGACCAGGGCCTGTATGGGGTATAATAGGCCAGATCTCATGCAGGATGACCTCTTTTGCTATGAATTTTTCAAGACTGAGATCTCAGCACATCGTTGGCAAATTAACTGGTAAGGCACATGGAAACTAGGCTGCTAGGCCATGGCCCAGTGTGTTTTAGCTCAGGTGTTTATTTTGTGTATCATATGGCATTTATATAAGGAGAAAGCCTGGTTTTCAGTTGATGTGTACAGGTGGTGGTCACATGGTAGGGTAAAATAAAAAAAGCCTGGTTTCATTGCTGTGCTGCATTAGCCTTTTTTAAGTCACTGTGTACAATGTTGTTGTTACCTTGCTGTCAAAGATGAAGAAAGCCTGGTTTCATTCACTGGGTGCATTGTGCTCATTACATTGTGGTTTGGCATTAAGGAAAGCCTGGTTATACAGGGCATGTTTTCTTGGCAGGTTTTGCTGAGTAGTTGATAAGGTGCAGAGAAGATATTAGGACAGCTCATATATTGGCTTATGAAGGGCTTGAGCTGCAGAGCTCCTTGTGGTACAAGCAGAAGCAAGAGTGGTTTTGGGTTTTGAAAATGTTTTTAGGAACACTTGGTACCTCAAGGGAATAAATAGGGTAAACATGGAGGGATCTTTAGACTAAAGCAGGGAGGCATCACCAGAAGGCATGGTTTGAAGTTGAAGGTGGAAGGGTGAGGGGAAAAGAGGAGGAGGTTTTTCACTGAGAGGGTGGTGGACCCTTGGAATGCTCTGCCTGGTGAGCTGGTTCGAGATCCACAGTGGAGAGCTTTAAGAGAGGGTGGGACAGACACAGAAAGTGGATGTATCAGATGATGGCCTGCCCTGGGGTGGGATGGATGATAGGGTTTCTGGAGCACAAGGGATGGGAGGTCTCGCACCCAACTAAGGATCTAGGTTCGAGCAGACTTGATAGACCATAAGGCCTAATCTGCTGGCAAATAGTATGTTAGTATGTTAGTACTTGTTATTTAGGGACTCTGTGCTGTGGAACTTTTCACGCCATTTTGTGTGGTTGTTACAGGCATTGCTTTAAAATCTAGAGGCTTACACAGCAAGCAGATTTCTGGTGCAGAGGACAGGTATTCCAAGCCATGCAGTGGGTTTGTGTGGCCCAGGGTAGAGCACAAGGGAGGGTGCCTCCCAGGTGATCAGGTTGTAAGGTGGAGGGTAAGATCTGCAAAGCAAGCATGGTGTTTTGTTCTCCTGAACCAAGTCTGTTGGAAGGCATTGCATGCAAGGGTGAGTGCCAGCATGTCATGAGAGCCCTTGCCAGCTGGTTCAGTGGCGTGCTTGGAGTGGGAGGCCACGTGGGCAGTAGGTGCAGCCCAACCCAGTGGATGGGCAGTTCCTCTCTTTGACTATTTAAAAAATAAAAGACACAAGAAGAAAAAGGAAATTGGCAAAGCAAGGCTGGCATGTTAACAGGAGTGAAGGAATCCAAGAGATGACTGTTTTAGGGGCCAGGGATGAGCCAGACACACAGTTGTGGAGGCAGGCATTGGCCTGCTGGGACACCTTAAAGTTCTTTTCTTTGGGGGTCAGGAAGAATAAATCAACCATGTGGCATGCTAGGGAGGGTATTATGTGGGGAGGTTGTTGGGAAAGGTGGTCATTTTTGTGCCACGTGGGAGACCGAGAGGTGCTGTTTACTGGGCCTGCTAGATGAGGGTGAGGCCCAGGCCTCAAGGCTGGCCAACATGGGGGGAATGCAGCCTAGATGCATGTGGTGCAGCAGAATGCATGCATTTCTAGCTCTCAACAGCGCATTCATTTCAGGAAATCCAAAAATAAATAAATAAATAAAGAGAAAAGAAGAAATGAATACATAGGCAAACAGGCGACAGGAAAGCAATCTGGGCCACCAGCACGCCTCGGCAACAAGCATGAGGGGTGTTGTTTGTATCTGCATCTGTGGATCCATTGGGGGTCACGAGATACAGTAGAACCAGGCAAGCCTGAGCTAAGGAGCCCTTTGGGGGGCCGCACAGAGCAGTGAGCAGGAGCAGGTCGCAGGAGCGGGGCCCTCAAAAGGGGGAAGAGGTGATCCCTTGAGGCCAGCGGTGGCAGGACATCAGGGGCCCTCCACTAGGGGGCCTGAGCACAGAGTTAGAAAAACAAAAAACAAAGGCACGTGGTCCGGTTAGGAGGGGGACATGCAAGTCAGAGTCTGAGAGCCAGCGTTATAGAGGGTAGTTTTTCAAGGCACTCAGTACTAACCAAGAAGGTGAGTTACAGGGCAGGTGGATGAAAGTGAGAGCTACCAACACAGGCAATACCACCACCCAGCAGTCCAGCACTAATGCAAGAGCTGGCAGGTAACAGCAGGTTTCTGGGGGGAGGGGTGCCACAGCCAGGGGCAGCAGGGCCAGGAAAGAAATTCATATAGGAGGCAGAGCCCCTGTAAGGACCACAAGCTGGTTACCAAGTCGGGTCATGGTGGGGAGCCTGCCCAGTTCCCAAGGGGGGAAGAGGAGGCCAGCAGGGCAACTGGCACCAAGCAGCAGTCGGGGTCATAGGCCTCGACTCAAGGGCACCTGGGCCAGCTTGGGGTGGGGCATTGGATGGGCAATAAAAAAAACTGAAAAGGGGTGGCCTTGTTATTGATGCACGGCTGAACGTTATGTTTCGCTCTTCCTCAATATAGTGACATAGGAGTACATTGGAACCCATGTAAGCCCAGCTGTCCAGTGAAAAGTTGATGCAGGAAGCATCCAAATTGATGGGCCAGATGTCAGAACTGGTGGCATCAAGGAAGCAGAGGAGGCAGAAGAAGAGGCGCAGAAAAGTGGAAGGAGCGAGAGGAGCACCCAGGCAGAGGAAAAGGGGCAGGAGGCCCAGACAGGAAGCCCATACCCAGCACCTATCCCAGTGCCCTGCCCACACCTGAGATGGATGATGGAGCCCAGATGGTGGTTTGAATGACCTGGATCTGTTGGATGAGAATGTCTCAAAGGAGTACTTAGAGGGGCTGATGGGAGACATGGGTGATGCAGGGATCGAGAAGATGGTATGGGCCATGCAGGCCTTAAAAAACTAAAGGAGCTGAGGTGAAAAGGGTGGGAGGGAGAAGATGGCAGCCAAGAAATTATATGAAGGGCCTCTGGGCTGCTCGGTCAGGGACCATGAGCGTTCTCAATCAAAGAAAAATCTGGAAGTGGAGTATGTGAACATCTTCGGCTGGTGGATGAGGACATGGCTACAAGTATAAACAGAAGGTGTCAGTAGGAAAATCAGAAATGGTGATGGTTTTGGCTGTGGTGGGCCACAAGACAGAGGAAGCTAAGTACAAGGAGAAGACCTCTGAAAACTGGCAGGGGCTTCATCATATACAACATGTTGGTGCTTGAGAAGCAGCTAGAGCTTGCCATCCCTACTGACATACATGTCCATTATCAGGGACACGACAAAGCCAAAATCGGTATGGCTGGCTCAAGTATGATGAGACATTCTGGAAGAGGATGGCGGCCAAGGGACCTGAGATGGGACTGTACCCACTCAGAGTTATGGGTAAGAACCCTATCTGGGGAAGTGGGTAGGGCTGGGGTAGGCAAGTGGGAAGGCTGCACTTATCACAGTGGCCAGGACATGTTGAGGTTACAACAAGGCCACATGTACATAGGGCAATTGTAGTTCTGGCACATTTGCTCCAAGTGTGGGTTGCACCCAGCCTCCAACTGCTAGCAGGGATGGACAGAGGGGACAGCATGGGGCAGCACTATGAGCAGTCCTTTCGGGTGCCCAAGGGGCAGGGCAGGTGCTGGGGTGGTCCAGAGGGCAATGCTATGCTTCTGGGGATGGCGAACATGGTACATGGGAGGGCGATGGAGTTACATGCTGGCACACCTCATCTCCTCATCAGTGGTGGAGGAATGGACCACAGACTACCAAATCAAGAGGCAGTGGAACTGCTCAGGGCAGGTTTCTGGGTGGGCTTCCTACTGGGGTTTTAAGGTGGCGGGCAAGGATGTGGGCCAAGAATCTAGGGTCAGTGAAGGAAAGAGAAATAGTATGGGCCAAGATAGATAAAGAAACCTTGACTGGTAGGGTTGGGGACCCATTGGGGACCCCCGTGGCTTTCACCTTGGGCATTGTCCCTAAGAAAGCGGCAGAGGAATTCCACTTGATCCGTCTACTTATCCTACCGAAGGATCACTGGTAAATGAGGGCATACATGATCACCTTAGGCGGTGTTGTATGCTCTCTGGAACAAGCAATAGGGATAATCAGGGCAATCAAGGGGCATGGCTGGTGAAGACAGACATAGAATCAACATTCGGCTTTACCTGTCTGGCCCAAGGATTGGGACTTTTGGGTTTTCAATTTCAAGGGAGCATGTATTTCGACAAGGCCATGCCCATGGGGTGCTTGGTGGTGTGTCCCACCTCAAAGCTTTCAGCTCATGGGTGCAGTGGGTATTCAGGGCCAGGTATGGGCACAGGAGGGTAGTGCACTACCTGGATGATTTTCTCCTCATCGAAAACCCAGGACAGAGGCACAGGGATGTTATGGGACTTAAGGCAATGTGCCGACAGGTGGGTATACCATTGGCCAAAGGCAAGACAGAAGACCTCGCCTGAAAACTGGAATTCCTGGGCATAGAGGTGGACACATAGGAGAGATGTTTTGGCTTCCGTGGACAAAGTGGTGTGCCTTAGAGGCCTGCTAGCCCAGGATACAGGGAGGCAGAGGGTGCCACTGGAACAAATGCAACAGCTGGGGCACTTAATTTTGCCTGCAAGGCCATGAGCCCAGGCAGGGCATTCTCAAGGAGGTTGGGAAGGGCAAAGCAAAGGCTCAGCTGCTGCACCACTGTGGATGTGTCGAGAGGCATGCGGGAGGACATCCAGGTATGGGAGGAGTTTCTACAGCTACAATGGGGTGGCATTCTGTCAGGAGGAATGGGAGAAGAATACAGACTTGGAACTGTTTACGGATGCTTCAGGTACCCTGGGAATGGGGGGCGTACTTCAAGGGAATGGATGTGAGAGCCTTGGCCAGCATCATGGGAAAAAGAGGATATTGAAGGATATCATGTTCTTGGAGATCTTCCGATATGGGTGGCTTTGGAGTGTGGGGCTATAGGATGCAGTGGGAAGCACATCTTGTTTTGGTAAGATAACAAATGGGTGGTGGAAGTCATTAATAGGCAAGGGGAGGACAGAGACAGTGATCACACTACTCAGGTGGCTGGTTTTGTTGGCACTGCAGTTGAATATATCTTTCAAAGCGCATCACATTGAGAGGTTGAAGAATGAAGTGGCTGACAGTCCTTCCGTTACAGCTCGACAGGTTTTGGAAGCTGAGGCCTCAGGCAGCAGCACAGGACTAGGCTCTCAGAACAGATATGGGAGGCTGGAGGGACACAGCCAGGGCACTGTACCAGGGATCTTGGGCAGCTAACACAGAGGGGTGTATGAAGCAGGATGGGCAGGGTTTCAGGACTTCAGAAGGAAGTACAGGTGGGACAGGGCTGAACCAGCCCAGGATGAGCAGGTCAGGAGGTTTGTGGTGGAGATGGGAAGAAGGGCTGGCCCATGCCACAATGATCATGCACTTAGCTGGCATTAGTTGGGTATGCCAGACAGGAGCTGGCCTGATGTAGGGGCCAGCAGGACAATAAAATACATGGTAGAAAGGTGGCAGAGGGGTCAAGCAGACAGGGTGGACAGAAGGCACCCTATAAGAGGGAACTGCTTGAAAAGGTATTAGAGGCAACCAGAAGGTATGCTCTTCAGTCCAAGAGGGTACTATTCGGGCTGTGTTTGCAGTTATGGCAGCAGTGGCGTTCCAGGTGGGGGAGTGGTGACCCCACAAAAGGCAGCTGCCAAGCAGGCTTTACAGCATGAGGACATCCTATGGAGACACGATAGGGTGGTGATTTCCTGACCAGGTCTAAGACCGACCGGGAAGGGACCCAGGTGTCACTGGTGAGGCAACTGCAGTCCTCCAGCTGTGCTGTGAGTGCACTGGGGACGTACAGGAGTGCCTCAGGGAGGGCTGGGGAGTTCTGTTCTGACATGGGGATGGCTCCCTGATCACGGGTTTCAGGTAGGGGCAGTACTCAAAGGGCTCTGACATTCCTCAGAGAGGACTCGAATAAGTTTGCCCTGAATTCATTTCAGATTGGGGCAACCACAGAGGAAACAGAAAAAGGGGCTGCAGTGGCAGAGCTACAGAAGATGGGCTGAAAGTCCAGCTGCTATAAAAGGTACATGAGATATTGACAACAGCAACTCAAACTGCTTATTTTGTTTTCCATGGCAGATTCCAAGAGGAAAATCTGGATTGTGGGGCATTCCTTCGTATATTGGGCTGAAAGATTTGTGGTTGCCACCTCCAGAGGAGCAGAGTTGAGATATAACACCTAGCATACCAGGATGCTATGGAAAGGCATTAGGGGATGAGGTGGCACAGCTCATGCCTTTGATGAATGAATTAAAGTTGCATTGGGCACACCAGATTGCATGATTATACACCTGGGGGCAATTATTTGGAGAGCCTGCCATTGGGGGCATTGGGCAGAGCATCATCGGAGATTTGGAGAAACTGAGAGGGTGGTGGCCGAGGGTGACAATCATCTGGTCTGACATCACCACCTGGGGAGGTTTGGAGGAGGGTGAAGGACATCCAGCTGATCAAGAAAGTCAGGAAGCATTTAAATAGAAGGGTGGCAGGGTGGTAATAGAGATGGGAGGAGTGCATCTGCAGCACAAGGACATCTCTTTCGACCAGCCTGGGGTATACAGGTCTGATGGGGTCCACCTGTCGGAGTTTGGCATGTGCCTATTCCTAAGGCCCATCGGACAGCTAGTGAACCAGATAGCCAGCAAAGGGTTTAAATACTAGCCCACAAGGGAAGCCACTCTCTGTCGCAAACTATAGGATGGGCAGTGGAAGAAAGAAAAGGGGAGCAGGGGAAGGAAGGGGTAGGATACATGGGCCTGGGCAAAACCCAGCTGTGGTAGTAAAGTGGGAGGGAATAGGTCCAGGCGCCAGATCCAGAAGTGTCCAAGCCTGGAGGGCTAAAGCCAGGTAGGTGGAACCGCCTGGTTCTGGTGTGGAGGAGGGCTGGATTCACAGTGTCTGGGCCCTGAAAGCCAAGACGGAAGATTGACCAGAAGAAGGACAGAGGCTGGGACCAGGAAAATTTTGGAAAGAAATTTTGATGAGGAATTGAATTGTGAATTCAAAATCTGTGGTGTAAATATATTCTTTGTGCCATATATACATTTGCCAATGAGCAACCAACAAGTTTAAACTATTGTAGCGACAATAATTCCTGGGGGATTCAGGGAGAATGGGGCTTGCCACTAAAAGGTAGGCCAGGTTGTCCAATGATCCCTGCCAGGAAGAGGCTCAGGAGAGGGAGGGGTGGGGGACAGATGGAATAGAAGGGTGGGACCTGGTGACATCGCAGGCAGGTAGATGTAAAATGACAAGGGCAGGCCAGGCTGGCAGAGTTGGCTGGGTGGAGCCAAAGGGGTCCTGGCCAGGGGCCTGTAGGGGATACAATAGGCCAGGTCTCAGGCAGGACAACCTCTATTGCTGGAAATGTTCCACCCCTTCCACCCTTATTAAGGAGTGCACTGGGGTGGGCAGGGTTGGCACAAAATAAAGAGTTGGAGGGCACATTGAGTGCCTAGGGACCCTGGGCATAGGGCGGTGTTTCCGCTGTGGAAGGCAGCATCAGGCCAGAGGCCTAGGTCACAGTCCCCTGGTAGGGAGGGCAAGGATGCCCATGGGAATGAGAAGAAATAAAAGGGAGGGAGCGGGGGAATGAAGGAGGGAGGGGTAGGACATGGGCTGGGAGCAAAGAACCCAGATGTGGTGGTAAAGCGGAGAGGGGATAGGTTCAGGTGCCAGATTCAGAAATGTCTGGGCCTGGAGGGCTAAAGCCTGGGTAGGTGGAACTGGCCTGGTTCTGGTGTGGAGGAGGGGGCAGATTCACAGTGTCCGGCCCTGAAAGCCATGATGGAAGAACAACCAGAAGAAGGACAGAGGCCAGGACCAGGAACATTTTCGAAAGAAATTTTGGTGGAGTTGAATTGTGAATTCAAAATCTGTGGTATAAATATATTCTTTGTGCTATTATTAAATTTGCCAACGAGCAACCAACAAGTTTAAACTGTTGTAGTGTCCATCATTCCTGGGGATTCAGGGACAAAGGCTTGTTTTAGAATAGGGTAAAATTGCAGAAATCCATGAGACTGGGTTTATATTACAGATTGCTTAATAGTTGGTAAAAGATGGCAGCCTTGCTAAAACCATCATATCACTCAGTAGTAGGAACTGTCCATGCCTTTATATATATATTTTTTTTGTACACACCCCAAAAAGAAACAATTTGAGGAAACACCTTACAGTTTATAATGATATCATTAAGATACATAATGGAACATGATACCATAAGAGATTCAGTTTTGAGAGGACTTTCTTTAAGCAGCAGTAATAAATGGTGTTGACTGTTCAGAAATGAAAAAAACATTGAGGAGCCTTTACTTGTTTAAAGAAGAATGAATACATTTATTCTAGGATTTGTATGACCACCTGGAGAGCACTATTCTATATTTGCACATGTGCTTCATGGACCATGAATAATAAATCCGAAAACTGTTGTTGAACTCAGATGTCTGTCTTTGGTAAGTGGGGGTGTTCTCAAAAAGGAAAGCATAAGGTAGTTTCAGTTTACCTACATGGCTCTACATCAAACATAAATCTTTTCCTTGCCTCTAAAGTGGTACATATCTTTTATTTAGCTGCCTTTTTATTCTTTCTTTTGTGCTAAGGACAAAGTTGTTTAAGGTGTATTGTGAGTCAGTTTCCTGTCAGTTTAGATTTCATTGTCACTCTTCTGGTGTAAAGTCTTGCCTCAGGTTTTTGGGAAGGGCAGAGATCTGCCCACATAATTTGTGGTTTGACATGTTTCACCACCTGTCAGCCACTGCGTCAATATGTGCTTTTTAACAGGCATGTGGTGAGGTTGACCAGGAGCTGAAAGGAGATTGTCATCACTGTCTGATGCACGCAATAAAAGGTGCTAATATAAACATGTCATTTATGCTGTCTTTATACTAGTGAAGCAAATTAAACAGAGAAGGAAAGTGACAGTAATTACATAGTCTTTACCTTCACACTGATAGCTAGTCAGCAATCAAGCATGGATGCTTGCTTCATTTCTGACAGCATAACTTTAGAAAGACTGTCAGCACTTACTGTGTGCAAACCTTGTGACCATGGCTTCAGTTATGTTTTTTTTTGATGAAAACATTCCATTAGGTCAAAACTTGAAGTCTTCCCAGTTTTTGAAAGTCAAAATTATAGAGCCTAAGTTTGGAGGTAAATTATTAGCTTGCAGTGCTTTTGGAGCTGAAGCCCGATAAAGCCTAAGACTATTATGGGGTTACTTGAAGGAACCTGATTTTTTTCTTTGCAATAGGATTACAACATTTTAGAAATCATGAAACCTCTGAACAACTAGGTGATTCTTCTTTCATTATTGAATGTGACCCAAAATTATTACATTTTTAAATAAGTTTAAATGTCATTATTTTATTACAAATGATTATTTCTTTCCTTCTGTTTCTAAACATTTTCCTTTTATCCTGACACCCTTCCCATCTCCTGTATTTCTTAACATTTGTAGGGATACCCACTAGAGCTGCTGGAACCATCCACTTACTAGAACTTGTTCACACCCCATACACTGGTATGAAAAGAGACTTCCCATTTCCCACAATGCTGCTGCCAGCACATTAAAGGCCTGTCAGGTGACTTTTTCTCCTGCTAGTTAATTGCCACCTGTTGGTGCTGAATGGCAGCAGACCACAAGGAGGGCTACTCCTGTCTGGTCAACAGCATGAGGTGACAGAGATTACTGCAGTGGTGTACCTGTGAGGCTGTGCTGTGCCAGGTCAATGTCAGCACAGCCAGTTGTCAGAGCCTATGTACTCTCCCACCAACAGGTATCCCCAAATGACAATAGGAAAATAGAGGCTGGATTAAGTTCTGATATCTGTGGAATTGTTTTCCTTTCTTCTGGGCCAACAGGGACCAAATTAGAAATGTAAAACAGGGACCAAGTACGCTATGAGAAAAGTGAAAAACATTCCCCAGAAATGAAAGCATATTCAAGGGACTGCCTCTCCACCTCTTGTTACTAATGACTGAGACCTGGGCTCAGGAACTGAGCCCGTGGTCTCCAGAATAGAAGGCAAACACCCTAACTCTTAAGCTACTGGAGAAGGAAAACAACACGATTATATGTGTATCAATGCAGTATAAATCAATCAATTTCAACATACAGTATATTACTGTACAGCGATGTAGGAAACCATATCAACATGACAATATTATGTTTAGCTTATTCCAAGCCATCATTTAAAAATATGGACCCAATGCACAGTTGCAGTCATTGTATGTAAAAGCTGAGAGAAGAGAGTCACCCCATTGTGCTGCATCCCAAAACTGTAATGCACAAAGGCCTGACATTCACTGGGGAAGGTGTCTCCTATCACCTATATTGCTGCCTTCCAGGAAAAATCTCTCTTATCACAGTTTCTTCCAGTGCAATTTTACAAGATACTGCAGGTATTTATTGTAAAGCAATGGTAATTACGTAACAATAAGGTGCAATGTGGAGTGCATTGTCCTGTAACAACTGCACTCACGGGGGCAATTTTAGGCACAAAACTGTAGGCCTCCAGTTGTCTTCCTCATTACCAGGTGGTTCAGTAGCTCCCCACTCATTACCCATCCTCTGATGACTGTCTGACATCCAGTAGAACTACCCTCCAAAATCCTAATACCACACTACCACTGTTTCTACAATTGGTCCCACATTGATCTTTATCTCATGCTGATTCCTCTCTGTCAATCACAGCATTGCAACATGCCCTACCTCCTGCCTGGTGTAGTTTGAAAATCAGTAGGTGACACAAAGTACTGTGATACCCTGTAAGAGTGTGCTTTGTGCATTGCACTGTAGGTTAGTAGCATTGAAATTACAGCCCTTTTCCCCACATTGCTGTAATACCACTACAGACCATGCAGGTAAAGGCTTGAATCCCAGTCGTGTATAGTAATTGTTGTGACTACTAAGTGACAACCCCTTGTGACTGATTATTGGTCCTGCAGTTCCTAACCCTAACAGTTTGAAAGTTGAACATTTTCATATAAATTATCTTTATAAAGACTTAACTTTGGAACCACTTCTACCTCTCCCCAGACCTCAAATTGTGCCTAGTTAGCTTACAAAAACATTTTGAGTTGCAGCCATAGAAACATTCAGATAAACCCAAATATGTTGTGATATATCTAAAGACATTCTCTCTGGTGGCCTGCAGTGGTACGGCAACGGGACAACCAAATAGAGGTACCCAGAGAAGTGGAAGGAAAGGATGTGGAGGTTAACCAAGGAGGTGACCTCAGCGGGGAAAGCAGTGGACCCCAGAGGAGGAGGAAGCGAATCCTGGTGGGGACTCCATCATAAGAGGGATCCAGCTAGGAACACAGGAGGGGGAGGACAGGGAGGTGAGGTGCTCTACCAGGTGCCACGGCATGGAGGATGGAAGTAAGATCCTGGGGATCACTGGGAAGGCAAGATGGGAGGGTGAGCTGGATGTCATTATCCACCTAGGTACTAATGACCTGGCAAATGGGGAGCCAAAGGAAGTTCAGGAAGAGTTTAGGAAATTGGGTGGATCTCAAGCAAGTAGCTACTTCTGTCACTTTCTCAGAAGTACTACCTATGAGAGCAAGGGAGAGCATAGTGCATGCACCAGGAACTTTAACTCATGGTTGAAGAACTGGTGCTGTGAGGAAGGGTTTGGATTCATTGGTGACTGGGGACCCACCTGGAGGGATGGAGGTTTGTTCAAGCCTGATGGCCTGCATCCATCCTGGAGGGGAATCCAAGACTCAACGATAAGTTTAAATGCTACATTGACAAGCATTTAAACTAGCAGAAGGGGGTGGCAGGCCAGCAAGGAGGGTACCCTACTTGCTCACCCCCACAGATAGCAGTGGAACCAGTGAACCAGAGGAGTGGCTATCTCTACAAAGCAGTGTGCAAAAGATGGAGACTGGCCCAAGAGGTGGATAGGCAGAAAGGGCAAAATTCAGCAGAAGGGCAGACAGCAAGGAGAACCAGGGATAAAGGACAACCAAGGAAGGGACTGGAGTAGAACAGTGAAACAGTCTAGGAGGTCAAATCATGGAAAGCTATGTAGAAATGCCAGGAGCCTTAGCAACAAGATGGAAGATCTGGAGGCCATCATGGTGCAGTCAGACCTGGACATTGTGGCCATCACTGAAACCTGTGTAATGATAACCATGACTGGGAGATGGCCATACCTGAATACAACATATTCAGAAGAGACAGGGCAGGCAAGAAGGGAGGAGGAGTAGCACTGTATGTGAAAAATGACATAAGGGCCACAGAGATCCAGGAGGAACAAAATGGGGAGAGATACTGTGGGTTAAACTGGAAAGGAAAATGGGGCCATCCATCCTCACAGGTGTGGTCTATAGACCACCAGCCCAGGAGGAAGAAACAGATAGGAGTTGATGCTAGCCATCCAAAGAATGGCAGACAAGGGTGAGGTAGTACTGGTTGAGACTTCAATATTCCAGATGTGGACTGGAGCGTCCCAGTAGCAGCATCAACTAGGAGCCGATTTATCCTGGACTCCTTCAGGGTGCCTTCCTCAAGCAACTGGTCATGGAACCAACTCGGCAGAAGGCAGTACTGGACCATGCTCACAAACAGGGACAGTGTGATGGGGGTAACAGTGGGGAACATCTGGGGAACAGTGACACCAGTCACTGTGGTTTGAAATCACAGAAAGAGCAGACCCAAACCACACAAAATACGAATCCTGGATTTTAGGGGGGCGAAGTTTGGGAAAATGGGGAGATACTTGAAAGAGGCATTAAGGGAATGGGGCAGGAATCAGGGATTGAGGAACAGTGGGCAGTATTTAAAATGGGGATTACAAGAGCAACAGAATTATGGATTAAGCAGGGTAGCAAAAGGAAAAGGAAGAGGAGACCATTATGGTTTTCCAAAGAGGTAGCAAAGAAAGTGAAAGCCAAAAGATTGCATTCAGGCAATACAAAAAGACACAGGCAGAAGGGGATAGGGAGAAGTACCAGGAGAAGCAAAGGGAGGCAGGAGGCTGTAAGGAAGCCAAAGCTCAGACAGAAGAACACATTGCAAAATCAGTGGGAAGAGGGACGAAACCTTTACAGGTGCATAAGTGAAAAAAGAAAGGCAAAGGGAGGGATAGTGAGACTGAAGGGGAGGATGGGGCTGTGGAGGATGGCAACAGTAAAGCTGACATATTGAACAGGTATTTCTGCTCAGTCTTTACTGAGGAAGAGGAGGGTAATGGGTCTGAAGGGAGCACAAGGGTGAGAATGGTGCAGAAATGGACACAAGTCCCTTTACACAAGAAAGGGTCCTGAAGGAACTGGAAGTAATAAGAGTTGATAAAGCAATGGGGCCAGATGGGGTGCATCCCAGGGTCCTTAAAGAACTAAGAGAGGTGGTGGCTGAACCTCTGGCTATCCTGTTTAGCTGATCACTGGAAACAGGGAGGTACCCAAAGACTGAAGGATAGTAGATGTAGTCCCTTTATGCAAAAGTGGGAACAAAGAGGAACGGGAACTACAGACCAGTCAGCCTCACCTCGGTAGTGGGAAGATTATGAAGCACTACTAAAGGAGAGATTGGTGGAACATCTGGTTGTCAATGGACTACAGGACCCAAGGCAGCATGGTTTTACCAGGGAGGTCATGTCAGACCAACCTCGTTGAATTTTTGAAAGGGTGACTAGGGAGGTGGATCAGGGCAGGGCAGTGGACATGGCCTATCTGGACTTCAGCAAGGCCTTTGACACTGTGCCACATAGAAGACTATTACACAGACTGGGGAATAAGGGTGTGGGCAGGACAGTAGTGTGGTGGGTAGGTAACTGGCTGGGCGGCAGGACACAGAGGGTGGTGGTAAATGGCTGTCACTCCACAGAGGGAAGAGTGACCAGTGGGTACCACAGGGATCAGTGCTGGGACTGGTTCTATTCAACATCTTCATCAGTGACATTGTGCAGGACCTAGAAGGCAGAGTTTCACTGTTCGCTGATGACACAAAGCTCTGTAACAGAGTAGACACACCAGAGGGTGTAGACAGAATGAGAAGGGACTTGCAGAAACTTGAAGAATGGTCAGGGTTTGGCAGTTGAAATTCAATGCAAAGAAGTGCAAGATAATGCATATGGGACACAAAACCCCGCACAATATATCAGTTGGGGGTGAGGATATAGCATGCACCAGGCAGGAAAGGGATCTTGGGGTTATCATGTCTGATGACCTCAAGGTAGAGAAACAGTGTGACAAGGCAGCAGGTAAAGCAAATATGATGCTGGGATGCATAGGCAGGGGCATCACCAGCAGGAAAAGGAGGTCATAATTCCACTATACAAGACACTAGTGAGGCCCCACCTGGAGTACAGTGTAAGTTCTGGAGACCTTACCTAAGTAAGGACATAGACAGGGTAGAGAAGGTTCAGAGGAGGGCAACAAAGATGGTGCATGGATTGCATCACAAGTCCTATGAAGACAGGTTGAAGGAACTGAACATGTACTCCCTGGAGGAGAGGAGGAGAGAGGGATATGATAGAGACATACAAGTATCTTACAGGGAGGAACAGGGTGCAGGAATACACTATTTTAAGTGAAAAGATGTTCCAGGACTAGAGGGCATGGGATGAAGTTGGAGGGAGGACAATTCAGAGGAAACGTGAGGAAGAATTTCTTCACAGAATGGGTGGTGGACAAGTGAACACCCTGCCAGAGGAAGTGGTGGGGCTGAAACAATCACTGGATTTAAGAATGCATGGGATAGACATAAAGGAATTCTGGAGGTCAGGGTGAGGGGCAACAGACTTCTAGGAAAACGTGAACTGAACTTACAAGCTCAAATGGGCAGACTGGGTGGGCCATAGGCACTTATCTGCCGACACTGTCTATGTTTCTATGCAGGCAAGGAATTTCTAGGGATATCACAGAAATGTCAGAGTACAATTTCACACCTTCTATAGGGTTTTTTGGTGTAGCTGGTTGTTTCTAGGTGCCTCCATTTTCCTAATAAAAGTGAAAACCTACATGATCTCCATATTGGTGTTAAAAGTTATTTGTTTACAGACATTTTTTAATTGGTGACTGGGAAAAGCATATATAGCCAAGGCTCATTTCAAGGTGTGACATGGTGGTGCAGAGATATATGGGAGACAAGGTGCAGAATTAAAGAATACATTTGATACAGTGGCAAAAAGAGAGAGTAGAATGCTCAAAATACAGATAAGTAAATATTTATAGTCCAAAATTCCAACACTGTAAAGGAATAGTTTGTGCATATAAAAGCAAAAAAATACAGTGCAAAATGGAATATCCTACAAAAGAAAACAAGGCCAGGTGACAAAATGGAAAGGCATCTGGTGATAAGGGATACATTGGTATAAGAGGAGCAGAGTGAGGATGCCTGGGGAGGGAAGCAAGCACTGTGCTGCTTTAAATGAGAGAGACACAAAAGGGGAGCACAGGAGACAGGGCCCTGAAAAATAACTGGGGAAGGAACTTATAGCCTACCGCTAGCCACATATCATGATGCTCAAATGTAGCAAGTCACTTCCTGGTGACCAAGGCAGTGGTTTTCTTGGCGCTAAGAGATAGCTAATTTGCACTAAATCAGCATTGGATGGTAATGAATTCATGTTGAGTTGTGCAGTCAATTGAGGGCAGAGGAACCAAGGCAAAAAGAACAGTGACATCAATGTAAAAGCAAATGTATGAACACATGCCTTAGGGCGGTCATTTAGAAAAGTGGAGAACAGAACAGGATCAAAGACATAGCTTTGGGTACAACTGATAAGAGATGGAGCCAACAACAAGAATAACTTTGGACCTGTCTAAAAGGTACAGGCTGAACCCTTTACCATATGTTCTATGTCCAGGTGACTGGCTTGAGCAGTGCTTGTATATACTGTTTACTTTGGCCTGTCTTTGTCATCTTCACTCTCAACGAGGTGCCTGGCAGGGAAGGGCTAAAGGACATGAAAGGAAGGAGGAAGGATAGGCAGGGACTAGCAAAATGCCTAGTAATGGAAAGCAGGGGCTGCTAGATATTTTAGGAGTGGGGAGGGGCAGCCAGCTTCAGAACCAAAGTAATTAGCCTTTCAATTCTGTGTCTGGCTGACTGGTTTGAGTAGTGCTTGTGTATAAAGTTTACTTTGTCCTTTCTCTGTCATCTCCACCCTCAAAGAGGTGCCTGATGGGGATTGGGCTAAAGGATATGAGAGGGCCACAAAACATGTGGGTGTCACTGAACTGAGAACCTCCTCTAACTCTCAAAATTATACCAATTGCACAAAGGAAAGGAAAAGATCCCAGGTGGAGGAAACCTCTGGGATTCAAGGCAAATGGTTAGCACTCCTCTGGCCTTTAACAAGCTAGTCTAAATACTTACCCAAAGCCTTGCTTATGTGTAATGGAATGAATGACTGTCCAGAAAAGAGAGGGAGGTCAAGGCCAAGTTGGGCTAATTGGATTCTGATATGGCAGGCAAGCTGACAGTAGCCATCATTTCACTGAACTCTGTAGTCAGTAGTGGTTCATTTGGATACAGATGGTCTTTCAGTTAATTGAATAAGGCAACAAGACAGTATGTGAATACATTGATGGTAAGAAACAGTGTAAACAATACACAATTTGATAGAATGAACTGTTTGAGAAGTAGCTGGTAGATGTCAGATGGCCTTGTTGAAGGCTGTTTGTATGGAGATGATATACTGCATTGAACTTGAAAGAACTGGATGAGTACTTCAGGCCTCAGCATGCCATAATAAGTGTGTGTCATGGTGGCTTGTACATATCAGTCAAGTGGTTGTCTGACTTCTAAAGTGGCAAGGAGATCCATGAGGCTTGAGTTACAACTCAAAATCAGATGGGTGTCTGTTTGACTGATTTATAGGGTTTTGTTTTAATGCCATGTAGAAATGTTTTGAGTAACTAATTTGAAAAGACTGAAAATCTAAATTTTGATGACCTTCCATCACAGACCATGAAGAAAAGAGATGTTTTATGCCGCTTAAGAAAAACGTAAGAGTAAAGGGAATAAAATACTTTTTCAAACCCAGTTTTGTTTTTGGTCTTCTACAGGCAAATTGTCTTATAGAGCACATATCTTTATTCCACCTGGACAGACTGAGACAGACAGCTTGCTTTGAAGAAAATGGCTATAGCCATGTATTAATTTATTAGACAATTATTCAATCAGTACATCAAAACTCAATGTGATGTGTTCAGCCAGGTAGTCTGGGATGATCAACTCAATCAGCTTGATCTAATTCAAAACCTTGGCTGACCCTCTCTACAGGGGCTACCTGCCAGTCAGCAAACCCTGAAAAGGCACCAGCTCCAGGTCATGAAGGATGGCTCCTGGACCAGCTGCAAATGTGCCCTCCCATCAGAGGACACCAACATGCCATGGGTGCACCTCAAAGAGGCTGCCTCTTTGACTACCCCATTTAAGGGGACTTCAGCCATCTGGCACTGACCTCCTGTCAGCCTCCAGGCAATCTGGCTGCATGAGACCATGATCCCTGTTATCCCTCTGCACAGGCCTTCCAAGACTATCAAGCCACCCACCATCACTTACATACAGTACTTGACTGTAGCATCCTATCTTCAGCTACCTGTTCTCTCTCCCTTGCTGGAAAAGGTGAAAACAGAAAACATTGTGGGGAAAAATAGGGAAATTGCTTCTCGACCCTAAGGAGATCTCCTATAATGGGACAGCAAGTTCCCTACATCCCCTAGTCACCCCCTTGTTTCTACAAGGGTGAAATTTGGGTGGGTTCAAATCTGGAGGCAGGAAAATTGAGAGCAAACCTCTCCTCTGCAGCCCTTCTTATAGGCTATGTTCCTCCCCTGGTCTCAACCCACCTTCCCTTTGGGAACCTCACACCTGCCTGCCTGTCCCACCCCTAGTGGGCAGCTACCTCCTACCTGCCCACCCAGTTGTCTCTCAACACCTGCCCCAGACAAAGCCCTGTCTTCTGTGATATGCTCCTTTACTAGATTACAATGTATTCCAGGCTGCAAAAGCAAGACTTAGAAGATATTTACCCAAAATATTTTTAATTTTGACTTTGAAAACATCAGGCCTAAGTTCGCTATCAGGTACTTTTAATTGGTAATAATGTTGTAGAAACCACAAATGTAGTGTAACAGTACTTGACTCTCCCAGCTAGGTTCCCTTCTGATGCTTATACAGTTTGTCTTGATACCACCATATTTGGGTCTCCTCTCTCCTCCTTCCCACTATACATACTAAGCTGTACCCCTTGCAATGCTTATGACCTTCTGCATACTAATTAATGATTTCATTTTACTGGGATTGGTTGTTAAAAGGGTAATGACAGGGAACATGGGGAGGTTGTTGAAATACCATCTGCTCTGATGAGTGGGGTTAGAGCCTTCAGTGTCAGTGCCATTTGGGAGCCTCCTAAAAAATGTAACTTTAGCAATATTTTAAAGCAGCAGTGCAATGAAATTGGCAAAATGTGATGCTATCTTTTTTCACTAAAAAGATTCATAGCTCTTCCAGTTTAATTTGCTGGTACAGTTTTCTAATTTGTCCAGCATTTGAGTATTTTGTACATGTTTCAATTGATTTTATTCTCCAGAAAAAAGATGGCCACCACATTTTGCATAGAAATAGCATGGTAGATCTGGCAAAGGTGAGAATGGGAAAAATAAAAAAGTTTCATGGTACACAGCATAGGCATACCTTAAGTACATTTGACTGGTATGCTAATATTTTTCTTAATTGTAGCTGAAACTGGCTTTTTGGAAATACATGTTTCATTGCACTGCTACTTCAAAGTATATTGCTAATCTCTCACTTTACTTTTGGCAACCATGGATGATAACAATTTGGGTAATGACCAGAGGCAAGTGTACATGCTTGGGGTGATTCTACTATTATAGCCTTAAAACCTATACTATGTTGCTTTGTGGGATCACTAACATTGGATGGCATGACTTTCTTCTGTTTCATTGGGGGTTCTTTGCAGGAGATCACAAAAAATGTGTATAGTGTGTTTCCTTCAGGGTTCAATTGGTTGTTATTTGTTATCATTTCTCAGCCAGTGATTTAACTCCATGTTCGTAGTTGGGTTAGGCTTATTTAAACAAATATATAGGATTGCAGCATTGTTTGGATTGGTTTCCCAGACCTTGCAATGCTGCAACATGCATTTACTTACAGAGGAATGTTTGCAAAAATCTTGTAATGGTATCATTTTGAAAACAGAGAGTCCACCTGTTAATCTTGGAAATCACTTTCAAATCTTGGATTCTTTCTCTTGATCATGACTGGCATTCTAAAACCACAAGGCTTGAAACTAAAACTCACACATGCTCAGTTCTTTTCTTGACATAGTGAATCAAGGTGACACCTACAACAGAGCCAAGCTCACAGAAATCTCTTGAATGCAAAGACTTCACCAACTTCACTGACATAATCTTATCTGATAATCCTATTCAAGCTTATAGAATGAAATGTATTCACAATTTCCACCAGACAAAGTTTTTATTTTGAGCTAAACCTATGTTTTTATATACACACTCTAACTTCTATGTAGCATGCTTATAATTGATTGGTCGAATTGAGTGCATGCTAAGAATATATTAAAATATGTAGCATAATATTGTGATTATGTTTCACCAAAGGGCCTTCATTTTTACTTAGGATTAACACTGTTGTGGATAGCTCTATACTCAGTTTGCAGGTTTTGGTCAATTCTACACCTATTGGGACAATATGTTGTTAGCTTAATAATTGCACAACATAGGCGCTAAACTGAAATAACTCTGTAAATGTAGCGAGAGGGTGCAATACCGCAAATGCTTCTGTGATTGACCACCCTCTCTGTCCCAGGCAGAAGATAAGAACTCTGCTGTGACAGGTCATCGCCAAGCAGCTGCTGTGGCTCTATGGAGATGAGCCACACTGGCAGCAGGGGACATAGGCAGAATGTTTGGGACCCAGTTGAATCACGGTTCCACATGCAAGTAATTTTTTTATTTTCGTACTTTGTGCGATTTCACTGTTAACCCCCCAGAGTTGAGAGTCCTTATTAGAGTTTGGGGAGTGGGGTGCAAAGTCCCCACACAAAAAGACTTTATGTCAGATGCAAGAAATTGTGCTATATTGGCAGCACGCTTTTTGTATGAGGTATACGTCTGCGACATTATGACTCCATGCCATTTCTACAAAATGGCCCGCTTAATGCCAACTAACAAACTGATAGTATATTATATAATTTACTGATGCACTGGAATTATTCAAGTTTAAATAATGATTGCTCATCTAAAATCAACTCCATGCAAATGGGTGATTGCATCATAATAATATACTTGCTTATATTGTTTGTTCAGATTTCCTTTTATATTTGTTTATTACCTTAAAATTTATTCTTAGATTTCTCATTATGATTCAGCAAGTTTACTATGTTAGAGCTGATTTTCAGATTTTTACTTACTATGCAGTACATATAATGTGGTTGGGGTTATCTAGGACATGATGATTCTTGAATAAGTAATCTGGTTGTGACCATTGAACATACTGCTTAGCTTTGATATACACAGAAACATAACTCTGGAAATGGAGTTGCTAATTTTAATTTCTTTCATCCTATTGATATTTCCACTGAAATTGTTTACTTTTTTCTTCCCCTTTCACTTTTGTCATGACTTGCCTGCTGCCCTCATGTGCTCAGTGTCTCTTCTGGTCATCTTCAAGTTGATCCAGTCTGATAAGTACAGGATTCATGTTACCATATCATATATTCATTACCTTTTAAAATGGCTAACTGGCTTTCAAGTAAAATGTATTCTCCCATCTTACTCTAAATCTCTGTGGACAATAACATAAATATGACTACTTTGAATGTTAGAAAGGTATATGCTATTATGTCACCTCAAAAGTCTTTAACTCAAAAATGATTTTCTACAAGAAACCCACCTTAAAAGGCAGGATATTGCATTAATGAAAATAAAATGGATTAGTCAGGCATTTGGCTCTGTGGCTTCAACAAAAAAGCTGGAGTTATTATATGATTTCTTAGAGTGGTTAGATTTAAAAGACAGAAATCATAGAAGATAAAAAGTAATTTCTTAATATTACATAGCATACTCAAAGGTAAACCAATCACCCTGATTAATATACTGTGTATGGTTTTAAAATGTAGTACATGACATTTTTACATAAATTTTAGATACCATACAGCCATTCTTGAATTACAACTTTATTTTGGCAGGAGATAAAATTGTACTTTACCTGACTGACAGATCCCACAAAAACTATAACCTGTCATGTTCTGATAAGGACTTAATAGCCTTTTTTTTTTTTACAAAATATAAATCTATTAGATACCTGGAAAGTGATAAACAGAAATGTAAAGGAATGCTTATTCTGTCTCCTGTACACAAAACTGGATCTAGAATAGATCACATATTTACAAGTGTGAATTCCTTCAAGGGTAAGGAAAATAGATAATATCCCCATTGTAATCTCTGATCATTCCCCATTGTTTACAACTGAATGTAGACACCATGAATGAAAGACACTGAACACGTAGGGTTAATAACTTTATTTTGTATCAGATGAAACAACAGGGGAATAAAAATAAAAACACTGTTAGTAATTTGAAATAAATGTTCCTGGAGAAACAGCATGGGACAGCATATGGAAACCTCCAAATGCACAATGAAAGAAGTCCAGATTAATATTTCCCCAAAGTTAACAATGAGAAAAAAGGAAATTAACAGAAAAGCTCACTGAAATTTAGGATTTAGAGAAAAGTAACAGACAAGTGAGGAGAAGGAATTTGGACAACTTGGACTAGGAAAAAATAGTGTATGACAATTTACTCAGAGTGAGGCAGTGTTTAATATCAGGAAAGCAAACTTACAGTAGGTATACCCAATGATGGTCCCAATGCCAAAAAGCTTCTAGCCTATAGACTAAAGCAGAATCTAAACAGATGCCAGATTACTGAAATTCTCAACCAAGATACTGGTAGTAAAACTACAGGCCATAATGAAATAAATCTGATATTGTCAAAATACTACAAAAATGTACATACAGGAACCGATACACAAACTGGAGAGAGTATGTCATAATTTAACTCTGACCTTGACACTCCTATTCTTAACCCCTTAATACATGAACAACACTTATAACTCAGTCAAGGTAGATGAAGTTGACATTTAATTAATGCCCTTAAAAGGAATACATCACCTGGATCTTGTGTTTTTTCAGTAAACTCTTTTCATGCATTCAAGAATATTTAACAGAAATTCAACTCCAGAATTGCTAATAATAGAAGAAAAGTTTTTGAAGGAGATAAAATTACTCTCAATGCTTTAATATTTGCCAAACTCAAACATAACACAAGGAATACTATAATAGCCAATTCTCTATGTCAAATAAAACAAGCACCCACTACCCTTAAACTAAAGTTAAAATATCATCTCTCCTACCATTATGTAAAATCCCAAACATGAAAATTTTATGGAAACCAATATCAAATGCTGATTGGGAACAAAAGGATATTCAAACTAGAAACAGTATTAAAAGAGGAAAACTTTTAAAATGTTTCAAACACTAAAAGCATAATGTAACCTACCTGATGAAGATGAGGATTTGAAAATACTAAAAAACCTTTCCTGGTTAGATGTGGAGACAAAGATGTTCTAAAAACTAATATGATGAATATAGCCACAGAGTCAAGCCATACAAAAATGATGGTACTGGACTTTAGGAGGGCTGACTTTGTCAAAATGGGAGAGTGCCTCAGAAAAGCACTAACAAACAGGCAAGAAGGAGGTGGGATGAACAATGTTGAAACATCAAAACTGCCATCACAGAGGCAACACACCTTTGTATGAAGCAAATAAATCAAAACAAAAGAAAAATCACTATGGTTCTCAAAAGATGTGGTGGGGAAAGTTAGGGAGAAAAGATAGCATTCAGGTAGTATAAGGAAACACAGAAGGAGCAGGGCAGAGAATTGTACTAGTTAAGCAGAAGGAAGTGGAGAAGGCAGTCAGAATAGTAAAGGAGCAAACTAAGGAAAAGATAGCCAGCTCAAGTTAAGAAGAGGGAAAAATCTTTATAGGTACTGTACATTAGGAGCAAAGAAAGATCAGGGGAGGGAGAGTGAGGCTTAATAAAGGGGAGGATGGGTGGGCAGAGAATGACAGTGAAAAAGCAGGATACTGAATGAATACTTCTGCTCAGTATTCACAAAAGAAGTGGAGGGGAGGTACTGAATCCAATCAATAGAAGCACTCTGGATAGGGGTCGATACCCATCCTTTCACAGAAGAAAGGGTTCAGAATGAACCCTAAAACTGAAGGTGGACAATGCAATGGGGCCTGAGTTCACCCCAGAATTCTAAAAACTAAGGGAGAAACTAATGACACCACTGACTACCCTTTTAACAAATCATGGGATGATGGTGGTACCCAAGGACTGGAGGAGGGTGGATGTGATTCCCCTTCACAAAAGTGGGAGCTAGCTAGCCAGGTGGTGCTGAGGGCTGTGGCGCTGGATGCCTTACCTCGGGCTTACACCAGCGACCTGTGTTCGGGATTGATCCCAGGCCACCGGGGTCAGCAGGGGAGGAGAGGGATTGAGCATCTGAGGGACTGCTCTTCCTCTCTAGGGAGGGGATTCCAGTGGTCAGCACACTTCTGGTCCTCAGCGGAGGCTGGGGACAGTGCACCAATGCTGTACAAAAGGGGTTGAGATAGCGCAGGCACTGGGGAATGCATGCAGACATGTGCACACTCCTCCACTGGAGTCATTGCACGTCTCTCTCACGAAGGGAGCAAAGTAAAAATGGCCCCACCGGTTGTGTAGAGTGAAGTCGCCACCCACCACTGGCCCCGACCCTGAATGGCATTCCCTGAACTGGATCCAATTCAAGGTGAGTGATCTTAGGGGCTCTCACTGCCCCATCATGGGGGTAATCTGTGGGGAAGAAGGGATGCTGCCCATGGTGTTGTGTTGTGGGATGGATGGGTGGCTGGTGATGATAGATGACCCAGGGGCCTGGGGCAGAAACAGACAAGGGAAAAAAAAAAAAGTGGGAGTAAAGCAGAGGCAGGAAACTAAAACCTGTTAGCCTGACCTTATTGGTAGACAAAATGATGGAATCACTTGAAAGAAAGAATTGTTGAGTACCAAGAGACCAGCGAGGCACAGCATCCAAGGCAGCACAGATTCACAGTGGGAAGGTCATGTCAGATGAATCTAATAGATTTCTTTGACTGGGTGACCAAAGTAGTAGACCAGGGAGGGCTGTAGACATGGCCTACCTAGACTTTAGCAATGCATTTGACACAGTCCCACACAAAGATTAATAAACAATTAGCCAGCCTGGGAGTGGGTCCCAGGGTGGTAGCCTTGGTAAAAATTGGCTGGACAACAGGACACAAAGGGTAATAGTAAATGGAGTCCACTCTAAAGAAAGGAGTTACTGGTGGGGTACTGCAGGGTTCAGTACTGGGTCCAGTCCTTTCTAATGTCTTTATAAGTGACATTGCAGAGGGACTGGAAGGAAAAGAATGCCCTTTGCATATGACACAAAGATCTGCAACAGGTTTGATGCACAAGGTGGATTGGAAAGGATGAGAAGGGACTTGGCAAGGTTGGAGGAATGGTCAAATGTATGGCAGCTTAGATCCAATGTAAAGAAGTGCAAAGCAATGCACCTGGGAAACAAACACCCAGGGGAAGAGTACACAATAGGGTGGGAGGTATTAACAACAAAAAAAATGGAAAGGACCTGGGGTAGTCATATTAGATGACCTAAAGGTTAGCAAGCAATGTTAGAAGGCAGGAGAGGGCTGGGGAGATACTGGGATGTATAGGAGAGGCATCACCAGTAGAAAACAGGAAGTTGCTATGCCTCTGTACAGACAGTTGGTGAGACCCCATCTGGAGTACTGCCTGCAGTTCTGGAGACACCATCTCTGCAAGGACATAGACAGGATGGAGGCAGCCCAGAGCAGGCAACTAAATGGTGCAGTGTTCAAGAGAAGCCATACTAAGAGAGACTAAAGGGGATTAATATGTACCTCAAGGAAAGAGAGGGAGAGGGGGACATGATAGAAACTTTCTAGTACCTCAAGGAATCAACAAAGTCCAAGAGGGTAGCATCTTTCAGAAAAGAGATGTGCAAGAACAAGGGGGCACAATTTGAAGATAGAGTGGGATGGCTCAGAGGCAATGTGAGGAAGCATTTTTCACAGAGAGGATGGTGGATGGATGGAACAGCCTTTCTGAGGAGGTAGTGGGTCAAAACAGCAGGGGAATTCAAGAATGCATGGGACAGACATACAGTAAGTCAGTTCTGGTGGTGGGTAGGAAGTAGTAGTTGGTAGTGGGAAGATCCTAGTTAGGTTAACTAGGATCTGCAGCTTATCCAATAGGTAGAGAATTGGGCAGACTAGGTGGGGCTAGTGGTCCTTATCTCTCGTCACAAAGTCTGTGTTTCTTTATTTCTATGTAATTAAATAACTGCATCTCTAATATCAATCTGTAGGCATAAACCTATTGTGTTGTCTTTTATAATCTCTAAATAACTTCTAGTTATTTGTGGACACACAGAAATATGCAAAAGTGGCCAGAACTGCTGGGCTACAATGTTGAAATATGGGATTGGAGTAGGATACTTACGTAATCTTATAGCACTTTCTCCACATTGAATAATAGAACCATTCAGTACAAACTCATAAACAACCTTTGCTATACACCAGTTGGTTAGATTCTGATAAATAGGGTTGCCAATAAAATGCAACCTGAATTGTCTGATGACATCCCTGAAGAGATTGGGGGAGGGGTGAACTAGGAGCAGAAAGGGCAGGGGGGGGAAGGAGAGGATAAACAGGAAAGAAGAAGGGTGGAGCTTGTGAGGATGGATTTGACAGACAGGTAGAAGAAAGGGAAGGGAAGGGACAGGTGATATCATGATTGGCAGGTACAGGTGGGTGATGCTTTCACCTGGGGAGCTGCATGATTGGCTCAGGAGTGTGGCCTGAAGTGGTCCATGCCAGGAGTCCTTTCGAGTTTATAAGCCCAGGGCTGGGAACTTTCTGCCTCTTTCTGCTGGGATTTTCATTTGGGATCTCAGCACAGTGTCTGGCAATTTTCCTGAGGTATTTACACCACTAGGTAAGGTATGGTAACTCTGGGCCAGGCCCAAATTTTCTCAGTGCTTTGTGTGCTTTACTGGGAGCATTATGTTTGGTGGAATTATTGTTTATGGGACTAGAAAAAGGTCCCTCCTGCATTTGTTGATGCATATGTTACTGGTTTTGTGATTATTTATCCTTTGATTGGGAGTTTGGGCCTGCTGGCCACATGGCAGGTGGGGCAGCAAACCCTAATTCTTGTCAGACTTGTTCAAAAAAATAATAATAAATGATAAGAAAGGGAAAATACAAAGGGATGGTTCATTATAGGTGCATTTTGAACACATTTCCTTTCTACAAGTAAGTTTACATACATTTGAATTGTTGCCTTGCCAATGTGCATGTGGAGTTTGTGGCAGTGTGTAGTTGCAGTCCTGACACGGTTTTCTGGTTTTATTTGGTTGGGCTCTCCTGCCTTCAGGGCAAATTAAGGTGGAGTTTTGGCAGATTAGACTGGGCTTTGGCCCGGAGTCCAGTGGGCACAGACACTTCAAGGTCAAGGCAGTGGAAAGGGTTGATAATGCAAAGAGGGCCTGGAGGGTAGTTCTCTTGGTTTTCACTTGTGTTCAGCATGGCCCATTGAGAAGGGGTCAAATTTATAATGAGGAAGGAGGTGCACACTGACTTGGGGACCCTAGGGGCAAATAGCTGGGCTGAACAAGAGAGTGGACCATGTGTTCAAGACGCGGAGGACCCTGAGTCTAAAATGGGATTTTTCCGGTAGCTGGCTGAGCGACCATGTGGGGACGAACTGTAGGCTGCAGGAGCAGGCTGCAGGGCCATGTCATGCGATGGCCTGATGTCATGTCACATGGTCGAGAAGCTGGGGTGCAGACAGCCGAGGTTGGGATTCCTTCCTCAGGGGAGCTACTCTCTGTGGGTGACCCACAGTGCCAAGCAATTTGGGGAGTTTCTTTGCTGGGAACTTAAGAAGGACAGCATGGTAGGCCAGAGCTGTCGAGGCTGTGGCAGCATGGCAATGACGCCTGGCCCTACTTGCCCAGGAGGACTGCAGGATAAGGGGTCACATTCACTGGGCAAATTGGGAGGGCCTAGGAGGAACCCTGCACAGAAACAGGAGTATACCTAACAGCTCTTGAAGATACCAAGCTTTTTAACCGCCTGCCTGAAAACCCTACACCAAAACAAAAAGAGTTGGACATTTAGGAGTGAGGTGTCTATGTATGGGATAGATACCACGTGGCCTAGGTTGGAGGCCAGGTCCAGTTCCATGGACATTAAAAAGCAGGTGCTGTGATCGAAGGCAGGTACAATTCCAACTATGGGTGGAATTGCGAACAGGGGACTGGGGCACTGAGATGGGGTTTCCAGCTGGCCAAGACTCCCATCAGGGTCGAGATGGTGGATGCCTGGACAATGGGATACCAGGATCTACAGCAGGGAGCAATGCTGGAGGACAGTTTCACAAGGGGTTTACATTACCATTTCAAGGGTTAGGAGAAGGAAGACAGTGAAGAATTTGGCTTCGGTCAGCGGGAAGGAGGATGTAGTTTGCAAGAAATTTTTAAGGAGAAAAGTGCAGGCAGGTGGAAGAGTCTTTGCAAGCTTGCCATGTAGGGAATTCTGCATCTCTCCTTTAGGCATAGTTCCCAAGAAATAGCCAAGTGAATATCGCATGATTCACCATTTGTCCTATCCTGAGGATTCGCCTGTGAACAATGGCATAGCCGACAAACACAGTGCTGTGTCCCATGCATCCTTGATATGGTGGTATTGCTCATTAAGGCACTGGAAGGGCCTGATTAGCAAAATGGTCATCGAGTCTGCCTTTAGGCTGCTGCTGGGGTATTTGAAGACTGGGACCTACTAGGGTCCCAGTTTGATGGGGATTTCATTTGATAAGACCATAGCAATGGGTGTTCAGTAGCATGTTCCATGTTTGAGGCATTTAGCACATGGGTGCAATGGGTGTTTGGGCACAGATACAGGCACAGAATGGTGGTACACTACTTGGATGATTTCTTGTTGATTGGGAAACCAAGGGGAAGCAGAGGGATGTTGTGGGATTTCCAACTTTTGTGCAAGAGGATCAGAACCTTTAGCAGGATACAAGATGGAAGGGCCAGCCAAGGTATTGTAATTTTGGGGATTGAAATAGACATGGTGGGAGAATGTTTCAGGTTGCCCCACGGCAAAGTGCTCCAGCTTAGGATCTACTGGGAGAGGTGATATGGAGGAGGAGGGTACCTTTGGTAGTAGAACAGCAATTGCTGGGGCATCTGAATATTGCTTGTAAGGCAATTGGCCCAGGCAGGGTTTTATGCAGCAGCTGGGGCGGGCCACAGGGAAGGCTAGCAGGCCGCATCACTAGGTAGACATTACCAAAGGGGTGAAGGAAGACCTAGAAGTATGGGAAGCCTTCTTGGCTGATTACAACAGGGTTACTTTTGGTAGGATGAATGGGTAGACAGCGATACCCAACAGTTATATACAGATGTGTCTGGGGCTTTAGGAATGGGAGCATATTTCGGGACAACTGGATCTCCAAGGTCTGGCTGGACAGCTGGGGGGCAGGGTCTGCAAAAGATATCACCTTGTTGGAAATCTTCCTATTAGGGTAGCACTAATGGTGTGGGCAAGAAGTTACTGAAGAAGAAGGTTTTGTTGTGGTGTCAAACAAGGATGCAAGTGAAGGTCATTAACAGGTGAATGGGATCTACAGATACGGTAACCAAGTAATGAGACAGCTGGCATTGCTGGGGTTACTCTTGAAACTCCCATACAGAGCTAGGCATGTGGAAGGGGTGCAGAATGAAATTGCTGACAGCCTTTCATGTTTACAGTTGGGCAGGTTCAGGAGGCTGATCCCTCAGGTGGAGGTGGTGAGAACAGGTGCCTGGACAACTGTGGAAAATTAGGTGGCAACAGCCCAAATGTTGTACAGGAACTCATAGTCAGCCAACACTCTGAAGGCTTAAGGTGCATGGTAAGTCTTTCAGGGATTTTGGTCACAGCAGGGCATGATGGTAAGTCTGCCCATCACCGAGCAGGTAATAAAGTTCATGATGGATAGGTGGGAAAAGGGTGGCACCTTCAACAATGGCAGTACAATTAGTAGGTATAGGCTGAGTCTGCAGTACTGTAGGATGGCCTGAGCCAGCCACCAGTAGGAGGGTGAGGCACATGCTGTTAAGGTGGCAGAAGTGGTAGGCCCTGCAGTCAGACTCCTGTAGTCTGTCCTGGAGGCCTGGAAGCAATATGCAGTTCAGCCAATGAGGCCTTCCTGTTCCAGGTGGTTTTTACCTTATGCACAAAGGGCCTTCTGGGTGGGAGGTGGTGCCCAGAAACAAAGGAGATATCGGGAGACCTGTAGCTGGTGATGTACAGTTCACCAGGAAGGGACTATGTATTTGGTTGTGGCATTCACAAACTGACCAAAGTGGGCATAGGACCTAGTACAGATAAAACAAACCTGGGGAGACCAGGAGTGTGCATTTAGGGCCATGGAGGACTACCAGGTCATTCACCCCACAGGCATGCGCGCTTTGTTTCTGAACATGGTAAATATGGTACAGCAGGCTGGTGACTTGTTACAAGGTGGGATGGGTCTTGAAAAGGAGTTGGTTTTCAAAGGGCACGACCCAGTGAATTTTGCCACATATTCATTCAGGAGGGGGCAGCCTTTACCCTGGCCTGTGAGGGGGTCGGTAGGGAAATCAAAGAGCTGGGCAGATGGAGATCCACCTGTTACAAGCGGTACATCAGACCTTGAAGTAACTGTGTTCTTGTGTTTCTTTGTATCAGCAGGTAAACAAGAGAAGGACCATGTGGATGTTGGAGCATTCTTACATATACTGAGCTGGGAGACATGCAACAGCTAGCCAACAGGGCAGGGAATACTTGAGAGGACTCAGAAACCCATAGCTCCACTGGAAAGGGTCCAGGGCATGTGTTGGACCCAATTGCTTCTGGTTGTGGAAGAGCTTGGATTGGTTTGGGAAAGCTGATATCATAGTTATCCACCTTGGGAGGAAGACCTGGGAATGACACCTTGGGAGTTTTGCTACAAACAATTAAGGTTGATTTACGGGCCATAAAAACAATGGCCAGGGATTGAGGTAGTTTGGTCAGAGGTAATATCTCAGTGGGTGTGGCGGCACACAGTAAAACATTGGGGCAATCAAGGGCCAGTAAGAGGCTAAACAGGAGAATGGTTGATTTTATGAGGGGAGTTAGGAGGAGCAACATCTCGCATAAAGGGATAACTTTTTTGTCCACCCTTCCTTTTGCTCCAGGGCTGCCACCCTTCAGGTCTGCCAAGGTCCCCGCTGGCACCCCTGCCCTGATGCTAACCCCTCACCCATATCTGCAGCCCCCAGGTAACCCGGATGTAACCCTTGCCAGGTGGGTCCACCTCCTCTGATGGAGATAGGTGGTGGGGCCAGCCAATACACTATACTTGGCCCAGGTGCTGCTAGGGTGAATTTAGGCTGCATCAGGCATTCTGACGGCAATGGGAGCCGGTGACCGCCATCCGTCATCCTTGGAGCTTTTTCTGCTTCGCTGCCCAGGGCATTTGGCTACAATGTCAAGGTGTAAACCAGTGTTCCCATGCCTCCTTGGTAAGTAGGGCCCCAGCATGTTGCCATACCCCAGCTTCTGCCAGGGGTCAGCAAATGCTGGGTCCTGAATCCACCCTCCCCGAGAGAGGTGAGCACTCTTTGGATGCTCCAGCCATCTCTCCCCGGCTGGCTCCTCCAGTGTCCCGAGTCCGTTCCCGAACCCAGGTCATTGGCATTGCAAGCAGAAACTCAACCTCTGTGCCAATGGGCTGGCTAAGGGATAAACTTTTGATAAACCAAATTTGTATGGAGGGCAGGGTTCATTTCTTGCATGCGGAATTGCCTGCTTTATTACCATTCTAGCAGTTGGGGTGGCTAAGCTAGGGGTGAGTAAAATGATCCCACGGGGAAGTCCCACATCCAACACAAGCTGGAGGTGGGGACTAAAGGAAAGAGAGTCTGGGGAAGGGGGAAGGGCAAAGAGGGCTAAAAGGTGGGGGACATCTGGGGAGAGGGGAGGTTACACAGGTCAGAGCAGTGCCGCTGGACGTGATTAGAAGGGGGTGGGGGTTATAGAAGGCTAGGGTTCTGGTTTGTGACATCTGGACCTAGCCTAAGTAAGGTAGGGAAGATTGCTTCATGGTGGTGGTGGGGGTCAGATGACACATCTGGACCCTGAGAAGAAAGGAATGAAAAGGTGAAGATCTGGACCAGTTGCATAAATTCAATGCAAGATTGAATTGGAAAAGTGTATGGACAATAAAGGAACAACTGCTATGTTGTATGATTAGGAACTGTAATTTATTTTAATGGTGTAATAAATCAAATTGCCTTCGTGCACCCAAAACCTGTCTGGAATTGAATCATTTCAGAAGGATGGTCAGAGGACAAATAGGTTGCCAATAAAAGGCAACCTGAATTGTTTGATGGCATCCCTGAAGAAATGGGGTGGTGAGGTGAATTAGAGCAAAAGGGCAAGGGGGAGGAGGGAGGGGAAGGAAAAGTATAGGCAGAATAGAAGGAGAGGCGGGCTTGGTGAGGTCAGATTTGACAGACAGGTAAAGGAAGGAGGGACAGGTGATGAGGATTGGCAGGTACAGGTGGGTGATGCGTATACCTTGGGGGCTGCAGGAATGGTCCAGAGATGTGTCCTGGAGTGGTCCTTGCCAGGAGTCCTTTGGGGTTTATAAGCCCAGGGCTGGGAGCTTTCTGCCTTTTCTGCTGGGATTTCATTTTCCACCCACCCACCCACCCTGTCAGTATGGGAAGGAAGAGGGATTGTCAGACATGGAGCATTTTGGTACAGGCTTTTTCGGATGGCCTGAGGGTCCTGGGGCAGGTGGACAGTTCCTGCCAGAGTGGAAGGTGGCTGAAAGAGCAAGGTTGAAATGTGATTTTGAAAGGGAGTCTGTGGAAGGGCATAGAGGGCTAAAATGTGGCAGCTGTGGGGAGAGGGGCGGTTACATGGGTCAGGGGCAGTGCACATGAATGTGATTAGCAGGGGGAGTGGTTACAGAAGGGTTAGGGGTTGGGTTTTGACATCCGGACCTGGCTCTAAGTAAGGTAGGGAGTATTGATTGATGGTGGTGGGGATCCGGCGATGCATCCGGACCCCGAGGAAGGAATGAAAAGGTGAAGACCTGGACCGACTGTATAGATTCAATGCAAGATTTAATGAGAAAAGTGTATGGACAATAAAGGAACAACTTTTATGTTGTATGATTAAGTACTGTAATATATTTTAATTGTGTAAATAAATCAAATTGCCTTTGTGCACCCAAACCTGTCGGGTCATTAAATCATTTCAGAAGGGATGGTCAGAAGACAAATGCCTTAAATATGGAGAACCTCTACGTTTTAGTCCATATGTTCTGAAATGCAAACATATCAAAGAGTCATGGAATAGACTTTCCAATCTTTCTTCTCCTTTACCTAGCATTGTCAATAACCCAAACATTAAGACTTGTGTGTTGGACCATTTCTCTATAGGCAACAATGTATCTTCTGTTAACCTTTATCCATGGTAGCAAAGAACCTTATACTAAGAGGTTGGATTGAAGAGACACTTAACCACCTTTCCTAGAGAGGAGACAATGTTTTTAAGATGCTGTTATTCAAATAAGCATAAAAGTGAATGAAAAAGCAAAGCACGTGTTTACAGCTTTATTTATGGAATTTTCAGACTCTGTTGTATACATAAAATAAGAGATGAGATAAGGTACAATATCAGAAATAGCTTCATAAATTGCACTTGATCTTTGTAACATCACTCATGGTTTGCATTTTTGAGATCAGGGGCCCAGTATTCAAAATGTTGCCCGAGCTAAAAATCGAGTTTGCCTGCACAAACTTGGATAAGTACAGATGGGCAATATTGAAAAGCTTGGTAGCGTGGGAAAACTTGGTTTGTGCCTGGGCAATAGTCTGAGAGGGGCACAGTGTAAATGAATGGGAGGGACCTGAATATTGGTACAGTCTGATATTCAGAGTATATGCACTGTACAAGGTGATTTTGCATGGTCCCCTTACATGGCACACATACCGCTGATCCAAACCCTGACTTACTCCCCGCAAAACCCTAGAGGTTGGTGGAGGAAGGGTGGCAGCCCTCTGACTCCCAACACAGTAATCTCCAGCATCTAGTGGTGCCCCCCACCAATCACCATCCTGATATGAAATATAGATATTCTTTGGTGTCTAGTGCCCCCCACCAATTGCTGGTCTGACATTAAAAACATATATTCCTGATGCTAGTGGTCCCCTGTTGATTGCCATCCCCAAAGTTTACCAATAATGTTTCCTGGTGTCTAGTGGTCCCCTTCACAGATCGCTAGTCCAATATTAAAATAGATATTCCTGGTGTCTGGTGGTTCCCCACCGATTGCCAGCTTGATATTAAAATAGATATTCCCTGGTGTCTAGTAGTTCCCCACTATATATAATATTTTACATTCAAATGAAGCTGTTCATCAGTTGCAGTATAGAAGGTGTCATCTATACATTGACTTGTCCCTATGGGGTGTTATATGTCAGACAGACCAAGCGTGCACTGAAAATTAGGATTGCAGAGCATAAAACCCAGCCAGCCACCAACCAAGACTAGGACACCCACCTGCAGCTCCTTTGGAAGCTGTCTGCCCCTGAACAGGGCTGTTTAGTTTACCCACGGTCGGCCGGGCACCCAGCCAGCCACCGACCAAGACCAGGACACCCGCCTGCAGTTCCTTTGAAGGTAATGACAAGCGAGCCAATCGAACACTGGTGCCTCCAGCAAACCCACTCTGATTGGTGAGCACTTTTCCTGCTATAGACAGCTGGCACTTTGTTAGATTTTCGATAGAACTAAGACATTTCAACTGTGTAATTAGAAGTTTTTCAACTGTATTAGCTGGATTTAATTTCTACTACTGTTTTATAGTGCTCACACCTCTTCTGTCTGACTGCTCTTCCTGCAGCGCCCCCCATCCAAGCACTCTGCCTTGGCGCCGATAAGTCTAACTACTTTTTTTGGCTAGTTTTCCATTAGTAGGTTATACAGACCTGCCACTAGAGGATTCTTGGTCTTCTACATAAATCACTGTACTCATTCGTGGACAATATGGCCTGCATTATCATTCTACTTCTTTCCTGGTGCTGCTACAAGGGTGGTTGTAGTTGAGGTTCCCCTAAGCTTCACTCAACAGGCTGACAACTTCCTTAAAACTGCTCTAGCGACAGCTCTGCAGCTGAAAACAGGAAGCCCTCAGTGTCTGCCATCCACCCTTCAGACTCAAGTCAGATAGATGCTGAGCACCTATTATTACCTACGCCTGCTCTGTTACTGATAGATACCGATAGAATCCTCTGCAGAGAGTCAGCATGCCTGGGCACCCTTGATTGGTGCGGCACTGCCATAGGGGGATTGTGATTGGTACGCCCGCTTGCCTGCTTTGCTTTGATTGGGGCACCTTTCTATAGCCTGTTACAGTGTTCCTTCTTAATTCTGACTTTTCAGCTCTCGCCTGACCTGAAATTTTCTCCCACCCCCACCACCCCCTCCCAGGCCTCCTTTAAATACATTCATGATCCGCCTCCTATATCATATTACTGCTTTATTGGCCTAGTTCTCTTCTGCCAACCTATGATTGGTATCTGAGTGTGGCCAATAAGACTGCCCTGTGTGAATATCTCTTGAGCCCGCCACTAACTAAGCTGCTCCTGCCCTCCTTGTTCCCTTTCTGCTGTATTTTCTCATCTAGGTTTTAAGTGAGTACCTAGGTGGCAAATTATTTGCCTAGAAAATATTGCACTAATACAAATCACTTAGACCACTCAATCTGGGACCATGGCTCTCATTGTGTTTTATTGCTCTAAGGTGCAGAGTTCTCAGCAATACAGTGCAATTCAAGTACCTCAATGCAATTCAGTTCTCAATGTATCTTATCAATACCTAATGTTATAACGGTCTACTGTGCAGACACTATGTCATTCCCCTGTCCCCTTTAGCCTATTCCCGGTTAGCCTACACCCCTTGCTACTGTCCTCACCTATGTCTGTTCAAGCACTTACATTGATCACGATCAACTGTCATTACAGTGGTGCCGCCTCACGCAGCACGATATGGGTTGCTTAAGAAATAAAAAGCAGTCTCGATTCTTATAAGCTTCATAAAGAAAATTATACTTCTGCTACTTCTCTGCTCAGGAAATGTGGAGCTCAACCCTGCCCCCCACAACTTACCTTGCCTATCGATTTTGTTGAGGCCACAGGTCTCAAAATGATGATGGTCAACATTTTAAGCTGCTTACAAACTTGTACAGCTGCAAGCCTGGCTGCACACGTTAACCCTGACCTTATCATAATTACTGAGTCGGGTTAAAAAGACAAACACTGATCAACAAATATCACTGCAGGGCTAAAATTTATTTAGAGCAGATAGAGAGTCTAGAGGCGGGGTGTGGTTATCTACGACAAATCTAAGTACTTGGTCACCAATATTAGTTGCAAATCTCTAGCCAAGAAATTTGAGTTAGTTTCGCTGAGCCTTCATCTCCCTCCTCGGAATGTATCACTATCCTAGGTGGCTATAGACCCCGTCTGGTGGTGATGAAGTCCTTAATCTTTTGAAATCCATGTTCGAGATGCAAAACTGAAACAAAATTTCTAGGAGATCTAAATGTGGACTGGTTGTCACCTAAATCACACGGTCTCAAATCCCTTGTGACGAAAGCTAGGTCTTGGGCAATTAGTCAGTGAACCCACAAGGAACAACACTCTAAATACTGCCAACAGTTCCATTCTAGATGTGGTACTAACCAACCATCCACACAAAATATCTCATTCAGCAGTGTTTCACAACGACATGAGCGATCATGGAATTGTTGCTTGTATAAGATCTCAAATTAAGGCCTGGCCGCAACCCATCTTTATAACAAAAGATCCTTTCACAAATTCAGTGCAGTAAACTTCCTATTTGACCTGAGCATGATCAGATGGCAAGATCTCTACCTAGCCAAAGATGTCAACAAGGCAGCTTACATCCTTAATGACAAACTCACTACAATAATAAATAAGCATGCTCCTTTCATCAAAGTAAGGGTATGGAACAATTCCAACCCTGGTTCACCTCGGATCTCAAGGCAGCCTTATAGCTCGAGATAAACTCTGGGCTAAAGCTAGACATTCCAAAGAATCTTCGGATTGGCAGGCCTTTAGAATAGCCAGGAATAACTGTGTGAAAACAATTTGCTCTGCTAAAGCTAACTATGATATTTCTACTCTCGACAAGCTAAAGGTAACCTCATAAAATATGGAATACTATCAAAGCTTATAGAAGGACGGCCCATGGCCCCTCTGTCCCAAAAAGATAGTTGCAAGTGGCAAGATTGTGGAAAATAAGTCCCTAATCCTGGAGGAACTTAACTCCCACTTTGCCACAGCTGGATTAGCTTTGACCTGCCATCTTAGGCTGGTGCTGCGTGAGCCAGCATACCCTCCCCTACATCTAGTCCTGCACCCAGCCCTTCCAACTGCGCAAGATAACTTATAAAGAAGTAGAAGATTCTCTTCTTAACTTAGACACCAAAAAGCACAGGGACGATGGCTTGGAACCCTTTTTCCTAAGGTCAGGCTACGCCCATCTCACTGCCCCCACTCTCCACATCTTCAATCTTTCCATTACATCTGCTACTGTGCCGCCCTGCTGGAAATCAGCACATATCCTCCTCTATTTAAATCTGGTAACCCATGCGATGTAAACAACTATAGGCCTATCTCCATATTGCCTATCCTTTCTAAAGTTCTCAAAAACTGATCCATATTCAATTAAAATCTCATTTGAAACCTTCTCTCATTAACCAGCTCAATCCGCTTCCGGCTAATCATAGCACAATCACTGCACTAGCAAAAGTAACCAATGATTGGATCTCTGCTATAGATGCTAAGAAGGTAACTGGTGCAGTCTTTTGGACCTCAGCAAAGCTTTTGATACTGTTGATCACAAACTATTAGTCAATTGCCTTGCAAAGTTGGGTGCCACATACCATAATACCCAGTGGTTCTCTAGCTACCTAACTGGAAGATTCCAAAAGTAAAGGAGGCTTTTTTTCTGCTGCTTACCAGTTGCAAGAGGAGTCCCCAAGGATCCATCTTAGGCCCTATCTTGTTCTCTTTGTACTTTAATGACTTAGATGCTAACATATCTACGTCCAATCTGCACTTTTTGCAGATGATACTGTGTTGTATACTTCTGGCTCATTGTTATCTGAAGTCAAGGGAGTGCTTCAACGGACTTCACACAACTTGAGCATAATCTAATAAAGGCAAAGCTTCTGCTCAATGCTAAGAAGACTAAAGCGATGATATTCTCATCGCAGCGCTGGCACAGCCCCCAATACCCTTGCCCAAGACTTCATTGTCACCATGCTAAACGAGCCTCTGGAAGTTGTAACCAAATTTAAATATCTGGGTATCTGGATCTATAATAAATTATCTTTCAATGACCATGTCGAAGATGTCTCTAGAAGGTTAAAAGCAAGGTTGGGTTTCTTCTACAGAAATAGGCCTTTTCCCCTTGAAACTCGAAACAAGCTTGTACAGGCCACTTTTCTCCCGCTACTCGACTATGGCAATGTAATCTATTCCTCCACCACTCTTGCACATCTAAGTAAACTGGACATCCTTTATTACCGTGTTGCTAAGTTCATTACCAACTCCTCCACTGTCACACCACTGTGACTTATATGCAGCTGTTGGTTGGACATCCTTACTACTAGACGCCTGCTCTCCATGCTGGCTATGGACTCTTAAACTGCTCCTGCAGAAATTGCCAAGCTATCTCTTCCCTTATTAGTATCTCACATAGTGCATACTTAAGAAAATCTGACTTATTATGCTTGACATACCAAGGACGCAGACTTCCTTTGGTAAACGTATATTGCATATGCCTTCTCCATTTGGGAACCACACATCAAACCATACTGAAACTAACTAGCACAGTTTCAATAAACTTCTACAAATCGCTAAGTTCAGCCAAAATAAAAGACACCTGTAAATGTCATTAAGTCTCTTCCTTCCCCATGTGTGCCATATTTATCCACTGGTAAGGTATAAATGATTTGTCATATTAACTGCTTTCCCTTCCTCTTCTACTCCTGGCTTTATCTATGCTTACGCTCCACTGCTACTCTATCAAATCACTTCTCCCCCATATCAGTTGTAGTCTGTTGTTTGTTCTAGCTGCCAAAATATATGTATTGCACACACCAGTCATCATGTTTCATTTATCAGTATGCAACCTGTAAGTCGCTTCCTGTCTCATATCAATGTTTACCACCCGCGGTCACCCTATGTGGTACCCTTGTATGTATATCCAGCCTGTATCATGTAACGTGCATTTCATGTATATACTGTTATTACTATCTGTGTTTGTACTTTAAGTGTTTATGTCACAGGACCTCCTTGTGAATGAGCTTGCTCAATGGAGTTTTCCTGCAATAAACTAGAACTTGAAATTTGAACTTGAAAATCAGCAATTCACATTAATAATGAAACCTACACTATGGTAAAACATTTTTAGGAGGTTGGACATGGTTCACTGTCTGCTTTGAAAGTTTTGGGCATTGAAAAGATCGAGCTGGATGTCAGAGATGGTAGGTCAAACACTGTATAAGAGGGAAGCATACTGTATTACAACAATTGGCACTCTGACACCATATGGACTGAGTGACAATGTGCCTTTACATGTTTTCTGATTTTAGTCCTCCACGAGTGCAATTTTGCAGAGTGCAATTCATGTATTGTAATGTTATAGTCCTCAATGTGCCATCTGTTTCTGTGTAATATTTTTTACCAGCATTTATTTTGAATTTAATTGCTCTGCAGATTTAGGCATGTTTTTATTTGTTTGGCATATACGTGTGTTTGCTTTTATGTGTATTAGCACTTTACACTTTTTGCATTCTTTGGTGGACTGCTGCATGCTGCACTTTTCCTGATAAAGCACTGTCATTTTAAAATATGTCCTTTTATTTGGGAAACTCACCAGTAATCAGCTCTCTGAATAAGACATTATCACTGACATTGAAACGTAGTTACGTGCTGTCTTTCTGTTCCAGGTGTGTCAACTGTCTATGCATATTACAGTATTAACAAAGCATTTTTGTATTTCTAAACCACATACTGTGTGATCGTGTATAGCAAGTTTATTTCTCCTGGACACATGTGAATGTTACAAGGTTGTGTTGCTGCAGTATGAAATAAAGAAAATATGCATGGCATTATACTGACTTATGAGTCTTGGGAGAAGCTAGTGTGGTAAGCTGATTACAATTTTATTCAAAACTATCCTAAAGAGGTGCTGACCTGTCCATTTGTTGGAGTTGTTTGTAAAACATTACTGTTGAACTCTGGTACAGTATATGTACTTTCTCGACATGTTGCAGTATTAATAAGCCTCCACTTGAGTTCTTTTTGAATCTTTCCCTGGTGTCTAGTGGCACCCTTCACCCACTGGTCACATCTCTGTAATGAAATAATCTTTCCTTGGTGTCTAGTGGCACCCCTCACCCTCCAACAGCTGTCCCAGTCTAAAACAAAAAGTCCTCAATGCTTTTTTGTTTGTTTGTTTAACCTGCAAAAAGAAAATGGTCTCTCACCGATCTGAACCCCCCCACTCAGCAGCATACCATCACACATCCCCAGTACACCCTTACACACCCTTATTAACCTAAACAGGTCACAGGGTGAAGGTCCACTCTGATGAAAGACACATCTTGCTGCTGGAACTGCTGACTGCAATATGAGTAACTAAGGTAAGTGTTATTCAATGTATTTCAATGGGATTCTCAACTTTGAAACATAACTTTGCTACCTTTGCATATTTTGAGCCCAGATTTCCAACATGGCATTTTTCAGACCCCACACATTAATAATGGCAGAGGAATTATGTAAATATGGCCCAAAAGTAATTTTACAATCACTTGGCAAAATCACCTTCCAGGTGGGATTTGAACATTTTCACCACTTTTGTTAATGAAGTGAGGTGATAAGAAGGCTATGGTGAAATGTTGAGGTCATACAATATGTAAAAATGGCAGACGTTATGCGATAAATTGAAATTATATTATGCTCACTTGTAACTTTGGCAATTTTAAATATTTTGACCCTAAATTTTCAATATAGCCATTGTTGTACAACAACCTCATGAACTTGACAGCTGTAATTCTTCAAATCCTGGCCAAATGTGTTTTTTGCACCTGTGGCATGGAATGACGCTCCAATGCTGTGGAATGACGCTTTGGTGGGGACTTGAAAGTTTTCACTACCAGGTTCATGAAGTAGGGTAATAAGAAGGCTATGCTGGCAATTTGGTGTACAAATATGTTAAAAGTGCCAGGTTATGAGTGAACATTGCAGTAACGTTCCATGTAACTTCTAATTTATACTATTTTGACTCAAACTTTCAACATAGCCATTTTTCCACACCACTTCATAAATGTGGACGTAATTTTGTAAATCCTGGATGAGATGTGTTTTGCACTTCTGGTGTGAAATGACATTTCAGCCTGTATACCATAAATTGTACATTTGTTTATAAGGCAAATCATAAAATGAATACCTTTGAAAAATTTGTGGCAAATGAAAAAATATATACTGTATATATAATTGTTAATAAAATTTATGTGTAGAGCAACCTTGACCACAATGAATATGCTAGATCCCATGCTGGTAAGCTAAGTTCAGGGGTGAGTTCAATGACCCAGCTGAATGGGGTAAGGGTAATGGGATGGTGCTGTTATGTAACACCCCCAAATCAGGGAATGGAAGGTGCAGGGTTGTCTGCAGGGACTTGGTACCATATAGTGACGACAATTGTCCTCTTAGCATGGCGCATGCCACCTCTTCCTCCCTTGGGTGGCAGAGGGCCCTGTGCATTCCCTGATGGATGCACTCTTTGCCCTGTTCATCTGTAGCTATAGCCACATAGAAGTGCAGGGATCACAGGGTCCTGTGTACACAGCCACCAAACAGTCCATGAATTCTTTACATCTGTTATTGCACTGAATGGTAGGGCCCACAATTTGCAGGCCCTGTACTTCTATAGGTGGACAGAGTCTTTCTTCACCCAGGGCATTTGAATCTTTTCACAAAGGGACCTGTGTGACTGAGGATAGAATTTCATTATCTCAAAAGAGAAATTCTTTACAAAAAACTTCATTAATGCACCAGCTGGGGTAAAACAACAAACAAAAAGTAGAGAATGTGGCATTAGAGTTTCCCACCCTAACAACCCAACCCCACACCTGAAGCAGGAAAAGAAAAATAAATAGCATTTTGGGTCTCTGGAGTCTTGGTGAATCAGTGGTGGGTTCTTCCTTGGGGCTGTCAACCCTAATAGTCACCCTTCCCTAGTGTGTAGACTCAATCTGAAGCAGCTCCAAGCCACTGCCTCATAATGATACAGTCTGCAAAGATAGAGAAGTGTGTCTCACCACAGGTTGCCAACAGAATATTTGAGCCCTGCATGAATAAAGTAGCTCATGTGTGACATTGTTTGCTCACAGAATGGAGTGGACATTGGGGTTGACAACCCTCAAGAAGGCCCCGCCACTGATTTGCCAAGGCTCAAGTACCCAAAACCCTATTTTTTCCTTTTACTGCTTGGGGTGGTGTGTGGACACTATGGTTGGAAACCCTAATGCCATGTTGCCACATTTCCTACTTTTGTGACCTTGAGTTACTCTAACTGGTGCACTAATGAAGTTTTTGCAAAAAATAGAAAGATAGATATATATTGTCTGCAAAAACGTTGTTAATGCACCATTAGGGTTCCAGCAACAAATGCTGAGAAAAGCAGTCTTAGGGTTTCCAACCCCAACAGCCCCCACCTTGAGTTTCCAACTCTAACTCTAACCCCACCCTGGTGTTCCAAATCTAACACCTCGCCCACCCTGCATGCAGGATCAGGTGGGGTGGGGCTAGAACACTAATGCTCACCCCATTCTATGAGTATATCAGTGGAGATGGGTACAGTATAGGATAATGTGATGTTCTTTAGGTTCACAACCTCAAGGCACACACCCATGCATGTTCCTGCATGTAGGATGGGGTGGCGCATTAGGGTTGGAAAGTCAGGGTGGGGTGGATTGTTATGGTTGGAAACCCAGGGTGGGTGGTGTGCTAGGATGAAAATGCTAAGACACCATTTCCCAACTTTTGCTGCTGAACCTTAATGGTGCATTGACAAAGTTTCTGGCAGAGAATTTCATTTTTGAGAAAGTATAATCATAGTCTTATTTACTTGTAGGAGTGTAGAGCTCTCCGGCTCTGCACCTGCAACAATCCATAATTTTTGAGAGATTGTAATTGTGTCCTTATTTCCATAGCTTCTATCATAGAAACATAGAAACATAGAAACATAGAAGTTGACGGCAGATAAGGACCGTAAGGCCCATCCAGTCTGCCCATTTCTTTTTCTACCTTATAAATGTGCCATCGGCCTTTGCTCTGTCAGTGACCTATCTATTCATAGTCATTTGTATTGCTCCTTATGCCTATCCCATGCCTGTTTGAAGCCCTGCACTGTATTCATAGCCACCACTTCTTGTGGTAAGCCATTCCATGCATCTACCACCCTTTCTGTGAAAAAGAATTTCCTCACATTCCCCTTAATCGGCCTCCTCTAATCTCATGCTGTGTCCTCTTGTCCTGCTATTTTTCTTATATTTAAACATGTTAGACTCTTTCACCTTGTTTATGCCCTTAAGGTGTTTAAATGTCTCGATCATATCACCTCTCTCCTCCTTTGCTCAAGGGTATACATATTGAGCTCCGTTAATCTGTCCTCATATGTCTTCTGATGCAGTCCCTGCACCATTTTGGTTGCCCTTCTCTGGACTGCCTCAGTTTAGTTAATGTCCTTGTGAAGGTGTGGCTCCAATACTGCACGCAGTACTCAGATGGGGCCCTAACCAATGTCTTGTACAGAGGAGTTATTACCTCCTCTTACGACTTGTGATACTCCCTACTAATACACCCTAACACCCCTAGCCTTACCTACTGCTTTAGAGGTCTGCTTTGATGATTTTGGTCATCAGTGATGATGATGCCCAAGTCTCTTTCTTCCTTTGTGACTGCTAGCAACTCCTCCCAGCCTATAAGTGGCTTCAGGTTTCTCTTCCCTATGTGCATGATTTTGCACTTCTTTGCATTAAATCCAGTTGCCACTCTTCTGACCATTCTGCTAGTTTATCCAGATCTCTTCTCATTCTGCCCACCCCATCTGGATCATCTACTCTGATGCAGATCTTGGTGTCATCTGCAAACAGACAAGCCTTACCTCTAGTCCATCTGCGAGGTCACTAATGAAGATGTTGAATAGGACTGGCCCCAGGACTGATCCCTGAGGTACCCACTTGTGACTTGCATCTCTTCTGACTGTATACCATTTACCACCACTCTCTGTTTTCTGCCAGTCAACCAGTTTGCCACCCAGTTGACCAACTTCTGACCCACCCGAGCCTACCTAGCTTATTTATCAATCTTCTATGTGGAACAGTGTCAAAAGCTTTGCTGAAGTCAAGGTAGGCGACATCAACTGCTCCCCTGGTCCACCACTCTGGTTACCCAGTCAAAGAAATCTATGAGATTAGTTTGACAGGACCTTCCTTTGTAAACCCATGCTGTCTTGGATCCTGTGCCCCTATGGATTCCAGGTGTTGCACTATCCTTTCCTTAAGGAGTGCCTCCATAATCTTGCCCACTACTGAGGTAAGACTGACCGGTCTGTAGTTCCCCGCCTCCTCCTGCTACCACTCTTGTGGGTGGGATCACATGAGCCCTTCTCCAGTCTTCTGGGACCTCTCCTGTGCTCAGAGACTCACTAAACAATTCTGAAGGCTCTGCTAGTTCCTCCTTTAGCTCCTTAAGTACCCTGGGATGTATGCCATCAGGTCCCATTGCCTTATCCACCCTGAGCTTAGCAAGCTCTTGTAGGACCTCTTTGTGAAGGGAGTAGTGCTCACCTCCCTCCCCTGTGTCCATGATGCTGAGCTGTGGGCCCTGCCCTACCTTCTCTTCAGTAAATACTGAGCAAAAGTATCTATTTAGGATAGATGCCTTTACAGGTCCTCCTCCTCACATGCCCCTTTTCTCCATTAAGCTTAGTACCCCTCTGGACTTTCTCCTTTCACTAATGTATCTATAGAAAGTCTTGTCACCTTCTTTTACTGTCCGTGCTAGTGTTTCCTCAGTTTGGGACTTTGCCTGCCTTACTGCCTTACCTGCTTCCCTTAGGGCAGTTTGGTATGCCTCCTATCTTCATCCCGCTGTGTTCCTTATATTTTCTGAAGGCCAGCCTTTGGCTCTGACCTTTTCTGCTACTGTATTTGAGAACCAAAGTGGTTTCCTTCTTCTTTTACACTTCCTTTTCTGTCTAACACAATGGGATGTTGCTTCAAGTATTGTATCCTTAATGCTTGCCCACTTTGCCTGTACCTCCTCACCTGTGTTTCTTTTGCCAGGGCTAGCTTAACTCTGTTGGCCATCTTATCAAAGTCAGCTCCTCTGAAGTCCCATATTTTTGCCTTGGAATGGGATGATTTAGATGTAGTAGCCAAATTGAACCATACCATGTGATGGTCACTGGCCCCCAGGTGACCTTCTACCTGGAGATCTGTGATCCCTTCTTTGTTAGTCAGTACTAGATCTAGGATAGCCCTGTCTCTTGTGGGTTGCTGTACCAGTTGTTTGAGGCCCTCCCCTGCAGGGAATCCACTATGTGTCTAGTTCTGGCCGATGTTCCTGCTGGTATTGACCAATCTGTATCTGGCATGTTGAAGTCTCCCATTATCAGAACCTCCCTTTAGCTGTCATGTTTTGTATATCTTCTAACAGTAATGTGTCTATGTCCTCCTCTGGTCTGAGGGCCTGTAGACAACCCCAGTTCTTATGGCTGTCCCATTTCCTGTTTCCAGGGTGACCCACAGTTCTTCTGGCTCATTATGTGTATTCTGAATTTCTGAGCTTTGATATTTTCATTAACATACAGGGCCACTCCTCCCCTTTTGCACCTCGGTCTCTTCTGAACAATACATAGCCAGGTACTGAAGTCTCCCAAGTGTGGTTACTGGTAAACCACGTCTCATTAATTGCTACTATGTCCAGTTTAGCCTCTGACATTATTGCCTGCAGGTCTGGGATCTTATTTCCCAGGCTGTGAGCATTTGTGTTCATGATTTTCCATTGGCCAGATTTTGGTGTGTTAGTTGTTGGGTGAAGTTTGGCATTACCCTGTGCATCGTATGGGAGACAAACCTTTTTCTTACCTGGTGATGCAAATGAACGGCAAACACGCTTGAATTCCTGTTTGACCACTAGCTGAGGGGAGGGGTGTTCTTCCATTCGACGTATGGGTGCTGCACCCTCTCCCCATTTGCTAGTTTAAATATTCTGCAAAGACGTCAAACTTCTGCCCCAATGCACTGACTCCCTCTTTAGTCAGATGCAGTCCATCAAATTTAAAGAACTTTCGCTCCCAGAACTGTTGCCAGTTCCTACAAATCTGTGTCCTTTTTCTGGCACCAGTCCTGAGCCACGTGTTTAGCTCCCCTATCTCCCCTTCTCTGACCTTCCGTCCATCTGCTCCTTCTCCCAGACTGGCAGGACTCAGAGAAGGAGATGCCGGACGAAATAGATGATAGTTTGTCACCCAGCCTAGTCAGGTGTTCCTTGGTCTCCACAACTGACCGGCTGGAGAGATCATTAGTCCCTATGTGTACTAGGACATCAATGTTTTCTCCTGCTTTGTGAACAATTTTGCTAATGCGGTCAGTGTCTCTCCATGCTGATGTACCTGGGAGCATCTGACCATCACCCTGGCTGGAGATGGGTATCAACTCCCGAATCATGGAGTCTCCTATGATCAGAAGTTTTTGGATTTCCTTTGTGCTTGTTTAGTTTTGGTTCCTGATTTGGGTGAGTATTGTTGTGCCAGCTCCTGTGCACGAGTGTCCTGCTCTGCAGTGTCTTCTGCCTCTTTATTTGATTTCAGAGATAGAGGCAGATACCTGTTTGTAGTGTTTATATGGTTTTGGAGGTAATGTGTTGGAGAGCAGAGAGTGATGGGGCACCTGATTTGCTCCTCCTAACCACCTGCCAACCTCCTGGACCAACTACCCTCTGCGGTCGAGGTTTTTCTGTTGGATGCTGGGGAAATGGGCGGGTGGTTCTTATAATGTATTTCTCTTCAATATGAAATTTGAGGCGTGCAATCTCTGCCCATGCTGCCCGGAGCTGAGACCTAAGATCTCCAAAGGCCCAGCATGTAGGACAGTGTCCTAAATCCTGTAAGACTGTCCTTCTGAAAATTGTTCCACAGTACCTGCAGTTAATGAAATCCATTACAAATAAGTTGCTGGGTTTGTAACCTAGTCAGAGTAATTAGAAGGAAAAAAAAAAATGCAAGTAATGGTTTAATTGTGCTTTGTTTAACTTGTTATAACAAGTTAAATTACTAGTGCCTTGTAAATGAGATCACCTTGTGGAGGCCCACTGATCCCCCTTCCTGCTCTGTCACAGGAAATGTCACAACTGTGGTACCCTATAAAAGGAGTGTAGCGTGGGGTGGTTGGGGATGGGGTGGGTGGCTGGGCCCTTTCCCTGCCTAAAAGAAGAACCACGGACGAAAGAACAAGGAGGTAAGCAGAAACAATCAGTCAACAACAAATGCAGTAACCCTGAAAGCTTATCCTAATGTTAGATAAAACTGTAAAACCTGTAAAGCACCACCTGTAATAATTTCAGGAAGATATACCCTGTAAGAAACACTTTGCTCCAGAGAAAATAAAGCAGTAACAGAAGATATACCTTGCAAAAGTCAATTTGAATCAGAAGATTACAGCAGTAATCTGTTAGCACACACCTGTAGGCACACCTTGTAATAATGCAGAAGAAGGTATACCAGCAACAACAATTTGAATCAGAGAAAAATAAAAGCAATGAAATGTTAACAACAAACAGTAGCAATCCTGTGAGTAAAAATAAAACACCACCACACAGTAAATCTGCTTAGCCAAACTAAGTCTTAATCCTTCTCCCTTGCTCTGGTAAGTTTCTACTCTGCCTTTCAAGCAGTCTTAGAAGGAAAGAGCTCAGGTGAAGCTAGGTGCCTTGGCCAGCAAACCAAGTCTTCTACCTCCAAGATATCAACTAACCTGACTTTTTAACCCTTCTTTCTGTTGGAAATTACGACAGTTTGCCAGCTCCACCTCTCACATACACACCTAATCCTTTGGAAGAGCTGTGGAGGAAAAGCAATTGGCTCCTTCAAAGTGAGAAGGAGACTGAAACACCTCTGAGACAACAAACCTTTTCAACAAACAAGAAAAAATAAAACACAGTGTCAAACAGTAATTTTGCTTAGCCCAATGATAAAAGTCACAAAAATGTAAGCTCCACCTGTAATACAGTAATTTCAGAGAAGATACACCTATAAGAAACACTTTGCTCCAGAGAAAATAAAGCAGTAACAGAAGATATACCTTGCAAAAGTCAATTTGAATCAGAAGATTACAGCAGTAATCTGTTAGCACACCTGTAGGCACACCTTGTAATAATGCAGAAGAAGGTATACCAGCAACAACAATTTGAATCAGAGAAAAAATAAAGCAATGAAATGTTAACAACAAACAGTAGCAATCCCTGTGAGTAAAAATAAAAACACCACCACAGTAAATCTGCTTAGCCAAACTAAGTCTTAATCCTTCTCCTTGCTCTGGTAAGTTTCTCTACTCTGCCTTTCAAGCAGTCTTAGAAGGAAAGAGCTCAGGTGAAGCTAGGTGCCTTAGCCAGCAAACCAAGTCTTCTACCTCAATATATCACTCCATAATCCTCTGTGTATTTGCTTGTGGGAATGCAAAGCCCTCCAGGCCCCTGCTGCCATATATGCATAAGACCTGTGCTCTATCACTCCACAAAGGGATTCATATTTGCATCTGGGAGCACATACTAGAGTTATACTAGGAGGTATAGACATACAGAAAGCCAAGACCCATTTTGTATGTCTCCAGCCAAGCTGGTAATTTCCATGTTTATTTAACAGGATTGAATTGAGTTTATGCTTAAAGATTTTATGATCTCTATTATCAAACAAGGAATTAGGTAATGAGTTCCACAAGGTTATTATTCTCTGGGTAAAAGGATCTCCTTTATTATTTTTTGTCATGTTAGAGATAATTGATATCTGTGGCTTAAATTACAATTATGTTTATTATAAGATAGATTTAATAGTGTTAGTAACTTTTCCCCACATAATTTATGCATAAAAGTACATCTCCTGTTATTCTTCTGTTCCAGGGAATACATCTTTAATTCATTCAATCTTTGATCATAGCTCATGGTCGGTATGTCTTCCACCATTTTGTAACCCTCCGCTGCACCCTCCATTCTATTTACATCCCTTCTCAGGTATGGATTCCACAAGGGGAGCAGTAATCCAAATGAGGCCTCACATAGGCCCTATAGAGTGGAATAATGCATTTTCTATTTCTGGATGTAAAGCTTCTCTTTATGCATCCTATTAGCCTGTTTGTTTTATTAATGATGTTATGTAATGTGCATGGAAATGTTAGATCCGGTCTATTATAATATCTAAGTCATTTTGTTGATTTACAGGTTTTATTATTTGTCCTTTTAATGTGTAACCATGATGCAAGTTATTTTTTCCGAAATGCATAACAACGCATTTCTCATTGCTGAATGTCATTTGGTTTTACAGCCCATAATTCTATTTTTTTAAGTCATTTACTGAGTTCTTGGTAATCTTCCTTAGTATCTACCTGGGCTGTTAGTTTAGTGTCATCAGCAAATTTTATGGCTAAACTATTTAAATTTGATGTCATATCTGATATAAATATATTAAACAGAATCGGTCCCAAGACCGATCCCTGAGGCACCCTAATTCATTACCAATCTCATGCCTGATACATGACCTTTATACGAACACATTGAGTACGATTTTTAGCCAATCAGTTACCCAATTTGTGATCTAATCATCAATACCAAGTTTGTCCATTTTATCTATTAGTAGTCCGTGTGGCACTTTATCAAATGCTTTACATAGGTCAAGATAAATTACGTCTATAGCTTTATTATCTTCTATACATTTACTTATGTGTTCATAAAAACATGTTACTTGTTAGACAGCATCTGTTTTTGAAAACCATGTTAGGATTTGTCTTCTAATCCTTTTACTTTTAGGTAACTTTCAATCCTAGTTTTTTAATATTGTTTCAAACATTTTACCTACTATACTTATTAAACTAATGGGTCTATAATTTGAAATTTGTGATCGATTTCCCTTTTAAAATAGGTGTGACAATTGCAGTTTTCCAGTCCATTGGGACATGCCCTGTATTTAGTGACATGTTAAAAAGTTTATGTAGTGGGTTAATTATCCATTCTTTAATTTCCTTCAATAACGTAGGATGTAACTTGTCTGGACCAGGTGATTTATATGTGTTTAGTTTGTTAGGTTGTCCATAATCTCTTTTTAGTTTTCTCATTTAAAGTATCTTTTGGAATTTTACTGACTATTGATGGATATGTTTTGGTATTGAAAACTGACCAAAAGTATTTGTTGAATTCATCTGTACTATCTTGAGTGATATTTCCTATTTTCTATCACCAGTGGACCTATATTTCTAGAGTTTGATTTTATTATTTATGTAGGAATAAAAACTTTTTCCACCATCTTTAATGTATGTAAGCTTTGTTTCAAATTTTTTCCACCATTCTAATTTTGTATTTACATTTTTTGTGAGATCTTGTAATTACAGATATTATAATCACTACTGTCTCTTATCATTGCTCTATACAGTCTACGTTTTTGTTTAATTAAATTTGTAATAGTTAGGTCATCCAAGGTGGAATTTTACCTCTTTATTGTACAAGGTTCTATTTGGTATATATTTATTTTCTAAGTTTATAATTTTATTTTTGATTTTGTTCCATAATGCGTTACTGCAATCTATGTTGTTGTCCATTTCCACTCTGATAGAATCTGTTTAATCTTAACAAAATTTGCTCTCTTATAATCTTTAACTACTGTTTTACCCAAACTGGTTTAATACATGTAGAGTTATTAAAGGTAATTATCATGTGGTCACTACATAGTAAAGGAGGTTTAACCAGTATATTAGTTATTTTATCAGGCATGTCTGTCAATGCTAGATCCAAAATATTATTGTTGCTGGTGGGCTGATTTACTTGGTACAATCCATTTGTTGTACATGTACCAACAAACAGAGTTTCAATATTGTTACTACCAATGTTTTCATTCCAATTTATTCCTGGAAAGTTAAAGTCCCCATTAGAATTATTTTGTTATAATTTGACTTATCATTTATACTATTTATTATATCCTGGTTTATTGTAAAGTTAGAGTCAGGTGGCCTGTAACATAGACCAATCAGGAGTTTCAGGATATTGTCACATAATATTTTTACCCATATAATTTCACTTAATGTACTATTAATTACATCTATGGTTTGTTTTGATTTTATGTTTTCTTTAACAAATAATCCACACCTCCTCCTTTTTATCCTTTCTATTTTTGAAATATGCTGTATATCCTGATATATTGTTACACCACTCAGAGTTATCGTTCCACCATGTTTCAGTTATAGTGGCTATATCTATTTCCTCATTATTTAAAATATATTGAAATTGGTCATTTTGCACCATGTAGACTCCTTGCATTGTTAGTAGAAAATTTAGACCTGTTTTCAATATACATTTGCTTACTTTTCTTGTGTATTTGTTTAGTTGGTTTTGGGTTTTGTATCTCTAATCTATTCTCAAAATGGTATCCCTGTTCCCCTTCCTATTAGTTTTTGAAACATTAATTGCATAATAAATGTTACACTTCAGCAGTCTTGAACTATGTTTGTTTAGATGTAACCCATCATAACCATATACCTCATTTTTGTTCTCAAATTTCTCCCAAGTTTTAATGCAAAGATATTATTTGTTAAACACCACCTGCATAGCCAGTTGTTAAATGATGTAATATTTCTAGTTCTATAGTGGCTTGCCCTAGGTACTGGTAAAATTTTAGAAATAATGGGAGTTGCATCATGCTCTTGGATATATTTAATAGCATTTTCCATATCAGAAATAATTTCTTGTGCATCTTGCTTTTGATGTTATTTGTTCCGACGTGTAGTACAACAGTTTTTTCCACTCACATTTTCAGTATCCTGGAATCTCTTTTGTTATGTCTTTTATCAATGCCCCACTATAACTACAACTAGTTACATTTTCTTTATTTCCTCTTGTTGTGTATCTATCTGTGTACTTTATAATTGAGTCACCTAGAATGAATATTTGTTCGCGTGGTTTTGATCTAGATTTGATTCCATATCAAATGCTGGTAATTCCTGTTCATTATTTGGTTCTGATTGGCTTCCCAATAATGGATGTATAGCTAATGAAGCTGTTATCTCTGCATTAATCATAACATTATTAGAAGAGGGGTTTTCAGGAGTGTGTGTGTTCCACGTTCATTTGTGCTTTGTCTGCTAATTTGGGTGCCATTGTCATTTCTGTTTTTGGAACATTCCTTGTTTGATGTATTTTCTTGTATCTGAATTGATTCAGTTTGTGGTATGATATCCCCATCTATTAGTGTAATCAGTGGGTCAAAACTATTCAATAGTGGTATAGTAAAGCATTCGGCTTTCCTGCCTTTCTTTTTTAGGGTCTTCTAGTTTGGACCTCATACCATTCATTGTCTAGGTTATCTTGAATGTCCATATCTCTAGGTCTTTTTTGATGTATTGCTATTTTGAATAGTTATGGTGGGTAATGGCTGGGCAATTTGTTATTGTAATACTATGTTGTTTACTTTTGTATTCATTGTCTCATTTTCACAGGATAAGTTGTCACATTCTTCATTAACCATTTGTGTTATTAATTTCTGTTGGCTGATTTCTAGGGCCTTTAACCTTGTGCTAAATAAAGATAGTTTAATACTCATTTCTGCATTCTGTTTACACTTTAAGCAGGTAAAATGGAAGTCAATTATAGGTATATCTGAAAACAGGTACATATCACATTCAGTGCAGTGAGTCCTGCTTTGCCTTCAAAATTATGTTTTCTCCATTTTATTTCCAAACAATAGGCCAACTAAAGTTTGTGATCAAAATTTTACCTCAGAAAATAATCCGTGGTGTATAGTCCATTTATCACGCAAACTATCTTCTCTACACAGGATTACTAATTTACTAATTTTATATGATCTTTAAATCTGCCCCAGAAGAACGCTTTACAATGCTTAACATGCTTAACATGTGCCGACACGTGTGTCTCTGCACGCGTCTCCGTGCGCCACTGCACACCCTGCTCTACTTTCGCCCTGCTCACAGTAGGGCTGCTTTTAACTGTAATATGACCCGGAAGTTAAGATGGGGTCACAAATTCACTCTTGCATTTAAATCTCATTTTAAATGCAGTAAAACAGTTTATGCTGTAACAGGCACTTTTCTATGCAAGCCCCAGTAAGATTTTACCTTTAAAGTTTAAAATAAATATAGATTTGAAAACTGTAGTTCTCAAGACTATGCTGAGGAACTACAGTTTCAACTCTTCCTGGTCAGGTGACTTGTGATCTCAGGGCTCAGAATGACAATACAAACAAACTTAAAACTGAAAAAACTGGCAAGTTTGATGCTAGGAATAGTATTCTTACACACAGCAACATTGTAGGGTGATGCAAAAGTTTTAAATGCTTGCACTCTCACAGAAGGGCTGCTTTTAACTGTAATATGACCGGAAGTTAAATATGGGGTCATAAATTCACTCTATGATTTAAATCACATTTTGAAATGCAGTAAAACAGTTTATGCTGTAACAGGCACTTTTCTATGCAAGCCCCAGTAAGATTTTACCTTTAAAGTTTAAAATAAACACAGTGTTTGAAAACTGTAGTTCTCAAGACTATGCTGAGGAACTACAGTTTCAACTCTTCCTGGTCAGGTGACTTGTGATCTCAGGGCTCAAAATGACAATACAAACAAACTTAAAACTGAAAAACTGGCAAGTTTGATGCTAGAAATAGTATATTCTTACACACAGCAACCTTGTAGGGTGATGCAACAAGTTTTAAAACCCATAGTGACATCCATCCATAATCTTTGAGATATTACACTCGTGTTCCTGATCTGTGTGGCAGCATAGGGCCCTCTAGGCCCTGCGGAGAATCCCATCAGTCCTTAATTGTATTCATATTTGCATGTGGAGCACAGGGCCCTCTGGGCCCTGCTCTACCATCCATGCATATATTTGAGATAGTGTAGTTGCGCTTAATTTGGTGATGTTCCTCAGGTAGTACAAACCACTTTTGTCTGCACTTCAAAGCTGAACTGTAAACTGAGGTATCAAGGTTAGTGCCATATAATGTAGTTCAATGGTGTTTTAAACATTTGTTCATAACTTTGCCATTATTTGAAATTTTATCACCAAATTTTCAACATGGTATTTTTGGGACCCCACCTCATGAACACTGCAACTGTCATTTTGTTAATCAGGCCCAGAAGGTGATAGTAAAGTAGTAAAAATCTTTATTTTTAGACAGGAAATAGGTGAAATAAATTCATCATTAGAACAGAAGCCTATTTACAAGATGGTCCTGTTCAAAAATAGTTTCAACAATTAACCATACGATACATTTAGGTACACATTACAATTTTAGATACAAATATAAGTTAACTTTACAAACTCAAATATTCAACAATACTCAACATACTACAATGATCATTTAAAGTGCATAGTACAGATTTCTTAATACATAACCCCATAACATGGCTTTCATCTAACACTCCATAATGTACTAAACTCAACATCACATCTACTCACATACTGGAATTATTTTTAGTGAGTGCTAATATTCAGCCCTGTTTGTCTAGCCATAGCACTCACAACAGACACTAAATTACAGTTTCACATCTGTTATAAAAGGTTTTATGTCTTTATATACTTTATGCATTATAGATGTTATTGAATTCCACAGTTTAATAGTAATTAACGGAAACATTATATCACTATATTTATTTTAAACTTAGGAAGTACAAAGTTTCTCAAGTTTATACTTCTTAAGTTCTGGTGATATGATTTCTTTTCAATTTATCATAAAGATGAATTGGCTGGTTTAGATTTTAAAACTTTATAAATCTGTGTAGTCCATGCTATTGTTCTTTACTTTCTTGTGAAGCCAACCAAGTTCCTCGTAGACTTCAGTAATTATGTACATGATAATCCTTCCTCAATATAAATTGGGCCATACGATTATATAAAGTATCAATTTTGTTAACATGCTTTTAGTTGCAAAACCATATATGTGATTCCTGTATTCAAGGACTGGGAGAAGAAGTTGGTTAACTCTAATTTTCCTCATGTATTTGTTCATATAAAACTTGACCGCCTAAATGCCCTCAATCTTTATATTTATTTTGATACTGTATCAATTATTTGGTAATCAAACCTTAGGTTTTCATCAATCCATATGCCCAGGTATCTATATTCTGATACTTGGGCTAAGACTCATTTTTGTTGTTTTATTTCCACCAGATGTTTAATTTTCTCAAATTTTTACCACCTTTGCAAAATAACATAAATTTCATTTTTTACTGTTTCTACCAGCCCTAAATTGGACAACCACTTACATAGTTCCCAAAAATCAGCCTGTAATTTTACTTCCATGATCTTGTTTTTTTTTCCACTAGCAATTAATAAGGTGTCATTGGCATATAAACGTATGTCAGAGTATTTTACAATATCCACTAAATGATTTATATATATTAAAAATAGTGTTGGCCCCAAAATGGAGCCTTGGGCACCCTCTTTGAACCAAAGCTTTATCAGATAAATAACCATCATCAAACACCTGTTGAGTTCTGTTATGTAGATAAAAGCAAACCAGTCACATGTTTCCTTGCCAATCTAATATCAGCTAATCGGCTCCCCAGTAGCCCATGGACCACAGTGTCAAGGCCTTTGATAAATCCACAAACACCACACCCACCAACAGGTCATTTCCAATTTCAATACTATAATATCCACCATGTTGGGGAGTGCGTGTGCTTGTGGAAACTCTCAGGAAACCAGATTGGTATGCAGATAGCACAGAACATTTCTCCAGGTAGTCAATTAGTTGAACCTGCAGAAATCACCTTTTGGGACTGAATAACAACATTTTACCACAGATGTTCATGATTTGGGGTCCCAAAAGGCCATGTTGAAAATTTGGTGAAAGAATTCCTAAAATGTGAGTTATGTGGGTTCATTGAATTTTTCAATACATGTGCATAACTTTGGTAATTTTCAATATTTTGACTCAAATTTTCAACATAGCTATTTTTCACACCAACTCATGAACAGTACAGCTGTCATTTTCACATCCTGTCCAAAATGTGTTTTTGCACCTGTGACAAGGAATGGCATTTTGGTATGGATTTTCACATTTTCACATATGGGGTTTATGAGGTGGGGTCATAAGACAATGATGAAATGTGGGGTCAAAGTATGAGAAAATGCAAAGTTATGACCATTTGTTGTAATTTTCATATGCCACATATTTGTGGTGTCATGCTTTGGTGGCTTAGTTTACTTTTGGATCCTTTGATTATATTATTTTATTGTGACTCTGTGTTTTATTATGATTTCTTCATTTTGTACAGCCTTGATAACTGAAAGGCGCTTTGAGAAATAAAATATATTATTATTTATTATATTATTATAACTTCGAAATGTTAAATATTTTTACCCCAGATTTTCAACATAGCCTTTTATTACCACACCTCATGCATGTCACAGCTGTCATTTTCAAATTCTGGCCAAAATGTGTTTTCACACCGTGGCATGGAATGGATTTATAATTGCACAGGATTATGTTTGGTGGGGATTTGAAAATCTTTTGTACCTGGTACATGAGGTTGGGTAATAAGATGTCTATGCTGACACTTTGATCACTGTTGTCCTATAATGGAAAACCGAGGGCCAAAGGGCCCTGTCCTTTCTGCTGTCTACAGACATATATCCTGTATATATGCATCTATGGAGGGATTAGACTGTGCTCCCACAGCAAAATAAGGGTACTATTATACTATCTCAAAAGTAAGGAAATAAGTTGCAAAAACTTCATTAATGCTTCACTTAGGGTCAAAGACAAAAGCTGGGAAATGAGGCATTAGGGTTTCCCACACCCCACCCCTCACAAACCAGGCAGGAGAGTAGGTAAGGTAAGGAAGGCAAGAAAAATTATATTTTTCTAGGCACCTAACCCTGGAGGTCCTGGGTGCCATACAGAGCAATACAACTATCCAGTAAAACAAAATTATCAGTAGTAAACAACAAATCATATAATTAGATAAGGCCTAAGCTAAAAACAGTAGCTAGAATGGGCTATCCCAAAAATAAGATCTAGAATACAGTTTCTTGGAAGGCCTGATTAAACAGGTGGGTCTTGAGGCAGGCCATGAATACACTCCACTGAAGGGCCTCCCATACAGATGGTGGAAGCAATTCCACAAGGCAGGGGCAGATGACACTAAATGCTCTATCACCAGCAGTTTTAGCCTCGTCCTTGGGACTCACAAGGAGGAGCAGAGGAGTGGACCAAGTCAGCAGGTGAGAGATCAGACTGGTAATCAGGGCCCAGTCCATGTAGGGTCTTAAATTTGAGCAAGCCCACCTTAAGAGGATCCTGCACCTGACCGGCACTAGTACAGTTCACGCAGTACCAGGGTGATAGACTTTGACAGCAGACAAGGACCACTTGGTCCACCTAGTCTGCCCATTTGCCTACCTAGAGGATAAGCTGCAGATCCTATTTAACCAACAGCCTATTTCTTCCTACCCCCACAAAAGTTGCCTTATGTCTGTCCCATGCATTCTTGAATTCTCCCACAGTTTTAGATGCCACAACCTCCTCAGGAACGCTGTTCCATGTGTCCAGCACCTTCTCTGTGATAAAATACTTCTTCACATTGTCCCTGAGCCGTCCCCTCTACCTTCAAATTGTGTTCCTTGTTCTTGCACATCTCTTTTTCTGAAAGATACTACCCTCTTGGACTTTGTTGATTCCTCTGAGGTACTTAAATGTTTCTATCATGTCCCCCTCTCCCTCCTTTCCTCAAGGGTATACATATAAAGCTCCTTTAGCCTCTCCTCGTATGACTTCTCTTGCAGACCCTGCACCATTTTAGTTGCCCTCCTCTGAACTGCCTCCATCCTGTCTATGTCCTTGCAGAGATGGGGTCTCCAGAACTGGATGCAGTACTCCAGATGGGGTCTCACCAACTGTCTGTACAGGGGATAACAACTTCCTGTTTTCTGCTGGTGATGCCTCTCCTATACATCCCAGTATCCTCCCAGCCCTCCCTACCGCCTTCTCACATTGCTTGCCAACCTTAAGGTCATCTGATATGATTACCCCTAGGTCCCTTTCCATTTTTGTTGTTGTTACTACCCCCCATTGTGTAATCTTCCCTGGGTTTTTGTTTCCCAGGTTCATTACTTTGCACTTCTTTGCATTGAATCCAAGCTGCCATACTTCTGACCATTCCTCCAACCTGCCAAGTCCCTTCTCATCCTTTCCATGCCTCCTTGTTTATCAACCCTGTTGCAGATCTTTGTGTTATCTGCAAAGAGGCATACTTTTCCTTCCAGTCCCTCTGCAATGTCACTTATAAAGACATTAAAAAGATTGGACCCAGTACTGAACCCTCACGGTACCCTGACTAGTAACCCTCTTCTTCAGAGTGGACTCCATTTACAATTACCTTCTGTCTCCTGTTGTTCAGCCAGTATTTTACCCAGGCTACCACCCTGAGACCCACTCCAAGGCTGGTTAATTTGACTACTAATCTTTGTGTGGGACTGTGTCAAATGCCTTGCTAAAGTCTAGGTAGGCCATGTCACAGCCCCTCCCTGGTCTACTGCTTTGGTCACCCTAGTCAAAGAAATCAATTAGATTCATCTGACATGACTTTCCTGGCCAGAGCCCATGCTGCCTTGGGTCCTGCCCACTGGCCTCTAGGTACTCAACAATTCTTTCCTTCAGAAGTGATTCCCACTTTCTCTCACCACAGAGGTCAAACTGACAGGTCTGTAGTTCCTGCCTCTGTCTTGCTCCTCACTTTGTGAAGGGAATCATGTCAGCCTTCTTCCAGTCCTCTGTGGTACCACACCATCCTCCCATGATTTGTTATAAAGTGGTCAGCCTGGTGTCACTAGTTCTATGCTTGGATTTTTTTGAATTCTGAGGTGAATTCCATCTGGCCCCATTGCTTTGTCCACCTTCAGTTTTAGGAGTTCATTCAGAACCTTTCTTCTGTGAAAGGACTGGGATCGATCTCTCTTCAGAGTGCTTCTGTTAATTGGATTAGGCACCTCCCACTTCCTGTTTTGTGAATACTGAACAGAAGTATTCATTCAGTATCCTGCTTTTCTGTACCTGTTTGCATTACTGTTTCGTGTATGCGCCACCGTGTCGTTACCTTTGCATTCTCATTGTGTAAGCACTTGCATTTCATTTCTGTTTCCTTTGCCATTATTTCTGCTGTTAACATTACCATTTGCATTTCTGTTTGCTGTACTGTGGCCGTGCTAGTTATGGTTTGTGTTTCCATACGATTGTGTTTATGTTTCATTTCTGTTCCTTTTGTGTTATTGTTGCTGTTACCATTACCATTTGCATTTACAGTTGCAGTACCATGACCGTGCTCATAACGGTTTTGCGTTCTGTCCGTGCTTGTGTTCGCCTTTCCGCTTTCTGTCCTTTGGCATTATTTTACTTGTTACCATTACCATTTGCACTTCTAATTGCGGTACCATGACCATGCACATTATGGTTTATGCGTTCTGTATGCACTTGCATTTGCCTTTCCATTTATGTTTCCTTTGGCATTATTTCTGCTGTTACCATACCATTTGGCGTTTGTAATTGCGGTACCATGACCATGCGTGTTAGCGCTTTTGTGTTTCTGTACATGCTTGCATTTGCCTTTCCATTTCTGTTCCATTTGGCATTATTTCTGCAGTTACATTTACAATTTGCATTTGCAATTGTGATACTCATGACCGTGTACATTGCGCTTCTGTACACAATTGCATTTGCCTTCCATTTCTGTTCCATTTGTGTTATTTCTGATGTTAATGTTACCATTTGCATTTAAAATTATGTACTGCTACAGTGTGCATCATAGCTTGTGTTTCTCATATGCTTACATCTCCTTTTGCATCACTGTTGGCTTTGGCGCTACTTTACATTTGCTTTTCTAGTAACGCTTGCTTTACTCATTTATGTTTCTGTCACCATGTGCACAACCATTAGCTGTTGTGTTTCCCTTGCACTTACCGTTACTATGTCACAAAACATCATGTGGTGGGAATGAGGGCCCGAAGGGCCATGCCCCATCCACCACATTCCATTCACTATTTTTACTGCACATTCTCAAAAAGAGCAGTAATTAGAGGCAAAAGTCAATTTAACGTATTGTTGGGTGTAGCTACAGTGGAATTGGTGTTAGTGTTGAAAACCCCTTGATCCACTAGCCTACCTCACGGCATTGAGTGCATGTTGGGTCATCAGTCCTAACTCACCACATTCTCCTATACCTCTGCTTTTTACATGTGATGGGGTGAGAGTTATGCTAATGACCCCAGTGTGCACCCAATGCCAGCTGGGGTGGCTGAGGGTCTAAAGGGGCTTTCAACCCTAACACCGAATTTCCTCACTTTGTCGCTAGGAACAACCCTAACGGATGCATTAAATGGATTTTTTTGCTCTAATATATATATATATATATATATATATATATATATATATACTGTATATGTGTGTATATATATATATATATATATATATATATATATATATATTGAGGTAACGGTCGCTCTCTGTACTGTAGTTTGAGCAGGCACTTTAATGTTAAACTCCAAATTGTGTGTTAATAACTTTGCAACCTTCCAATGGATTTGCATGAAACTTGGAACAGACAGTGTTGGGTGGTAGATCTCTTGATTTGCTAAATTGTGTTTTGATAGGGTTTGTGGATTTTGTGCAGCGAATTGTGAAAATGAATTTTTGCCATTTCTTTCCAATTTGTCCCTGTTTTTTCATCATTGTGCTGTGACCACACCATTTGGAATTGTGGCCTGAAATATTCAGGGTAGAAGGAGGTTGTCATATGGAACAACTGAGTGTTGGTTTGGTGAAAAAATATTAATCTGTTCCAAGTTATTTAATTTTGAAATTTCAGGTTCTGAGCATTATCAGTTCGGTCTTCTGGATAGCTGCACAGCTTTGAACAAGGATATGGGATCACTAATGGGATTTTGGCATCTCACAAACAGGGATTTGGCTCATGAACAGGGATTTTGACAGCTCATGAACAGGGATTTTATTTCCACTTTGTGCATTAATAACTTCACAGCTGTTCTTTCAATTTACATTACCTTTGGAATGTTCCCTCACTGACTAATGGTCCCTTGACATGTCAAGTTTCAGGTTGAGTGGGTATACACATCTGGAGATATGCATCCCCAAAATGTTTACATCCCATGTTTTGTCAAATTCTTGCTTCAATTGTTTCACTTTGTGCAGTAATAACATTGTAGCAGTTCCTGCACATTACATGAAGTTTGGCATGTGCCCTCACAGACTGATGGTCCCTTGATCTGCCAAGTTTCAGTTAGATTGGGAGTGCCCATCTTGAGATTTGCAGTCTCAAATTGTGTACATCCCCATGTTTTGTCAAATTCTTGCTTTGATTGTTTCACTTTGTGCATTGCTAACTTCACAGCTGTTCTTGCAAATTACATACAATTTGGCATGTGCTCTCATAGACTAATGGTCTCTTAATATGCCAAGCTTCAGTTAGATTGAGAGTGCACCTCTGGAGATATGCAGTCCCAAAATGTGTATATCACCATTTGTAGTCAAATTCTTTCTTCACTTTTATGTTAAACTTAAAAGTTTGTGCTTCAATAAATTTGAAAATTGCAGGTGATAGCTATGACATTTGCCATATCCCATCATGAAGCAGACATCTCATGAAGTTGTAAGTTTTGTTTCAGTTGAGGGCATGGAGTTATAGTGTCCCAAAATGTGTAAATTACCTTTTTTAATCAGTTCACTTTCTTACCTGCAGGTTATACTGTCTGACCCTAGTGGTCACCAAAACACTAAATTTCTCATTTGCTGCTCCCTCATCTCCACACCATTTGGAATTTTACTCTGACATTTTCAGGGTAGAAAGAGTTTGCCCCACAGAACAAGCCAACATTGGTTTGGTGGAAAATATTGATCTGTTACAAAGTTATTCAGTTTTGAAATGTTGGGTTTGAGCGTGTTATTTCAGTTTTTGATAGCTGCACAATTATGAAGAGGATTTGCAATAAAAAGAGATTTTAAACCATCTTTATGAGAAAAATCCCTTTTCATGAGCCTCCATCTTGTAATTTTTGCACAAACAAAATGTTATAATCTTGCCCCAGGGATGTCTTCTGTAGACATCCATATATGGATTTTGCTCTAGGGGACATCCTCTACAGGCCCATGACTTTAGTTTAGTTAGTTTTCTTCAAAACTTTTAATGTTTAAAGATCCCTTTTCACGACTTGCTTCGATGCCTTTTTCATAGCTGTCAAAATCCTTTTCTTGAGCCAATCACTTTTCATGAGTTGTCAAAATCCCTTTCCTGAGGGAGGATCACACGACCCTACATCATGAAAAGGAATCGATTCACAAAATGGGATGTTGGTAGCTCACTAAAAGGGATCAGCTAGCAAAAGGGATTTTGTCACCTCATGCAAAGGGATTTTAAAAGGTCACTGCTAAGGAACCACTTGATATTGCAGGCTGAAATTTTCAGGGCAGACAGGGCTTGCCAAAAGATATGGCTTTTGCTGGATTGGTCATACACAATTTACATTGCTTCTATAGTTATAAGATTTTGAAGTTTGGAAATTTCTTCAGATAACATTGTGGCTGACATAGTACTCTTTGGCACCTATATCTCGAAAACAGGTTGAGATACAGATTTTCACTAAACACAGCTTAGTATATCTTTAGGTGTACTAAGCTTGACGGCAGGTTGACAGGCATAATTATAACTGCAATGGAATTTTTTCCAGCTGCCCTGTGGGTACTGAGATATTGCACTATTTGCATCACAAAGGTTACTTGGAATTTCTGGTACATATAAGTTGCATTAAACTGTTTCACCAATGAGTTGGTGTAGCATTGTTTTTACAGTTGGCAATGCACTGTCAAATCACATTGCATTGTTTTTTAATGCTTAACCAGCTCAAGAGCAGTATTTGCAAAATTTTGTTGCAGCTCAGTTGGAATGCATCTATGTCCTGTCACAATGCAATGCAAAACTGAGTTTTAACTCTTAAGAAACAGGTTGTGCAGGGCTTTGTACTAGATCCAGCAACACTTATGCAACTCAGTCAGAAATGCTAAAACAACTAATTGGATACACAGTTTAATGTGTTTTTTGTTTTGTTTTTTTACTGGCCATGTCTTTTTTTTCCAATATATTTTGTTATTTTATATTATAATAATAATACACCTTATCGATACATATCCAGATACAGGTGCACTCTTAAATACATATTTCACCCTATAGTGTTAAACCTCTGATCAACATTTACACAAACAAGTCTCAGTATACCATTATTGTCCCTGAATCCCCTAGGAATGATAAACACCACACCAATTTAAATGTTGGTTGCTTGTTGACAAATGTATTCATGGCACAAAGGACTATATATTTACAAGTCATTATACTTGAATTTACAATTCAATTTACCTCAACAATTCTTCCCAAATTTTCTGGCTCCGCCTCTGTCCACTCTGAAGAAAGGGGGTTACTAGTGGGTACCGTGAGGGTTCAGATTGGGTCCAGTCCCTTTTAAATGTCTTCATCAGTGACATTGTAAGAGGGACTGAAGGAAAAGTATGCCTTTTGCAGATGACACAAAGATTCAGGATAGGTTGATACACAAGGAGGCATGGAAAGGATGAAAAGGACTTGCAAGGTTGGAGGAATGGTCAGAAGTATGGCAGCTAGGATTCAATGCAAAGAAGTGCAAATAATGCACCTGGGAAACAAGAACCAGGGAAGAATACACAATGGGTGGGAGGTAGTAAACAACAAAAAGGAAAGGACCTGGGGTAATCATATCAGATGACCTTAAGGTTAGCAAGCAATGAGAAGGAAGTAGGAGGGCTGGGGGTATACTGGGATGTATAGGAGAGACATCATCAGCAGAAAACAGGAAGTTGTTATCCTCTGTACAGACAGTTGGTGAGACCCCATCTGAGTACTGTGTCCAGTTCTGGAGACCCCATCTCTGAAAGGACATAGACAGGATGGAGGCAGTTCAGAGGAGGGCAACTAAAATGGTGCAGGGTCTGCAAGAGAAGCCATCGAGGAGAGGCTAAAGGAGCTTTATATGTATACCTTGAGGAAAGGAGGAGAGGGGGATGATAGAAACATTTAAGTACCTCAGTGGAATCAACAAAGTCCAAGAGGGTAGCATCTTTCAGAAAAGAGACTTGCAAGAACAAGAGGACACAATTTAAAGATAGAAGGAGGGCGGTTCAGGGCAATGTGAGGAAGTATTATTTCATAGAGAGGGTGGATACATGGAACAGCCTTCCAGAGGAGGTTGTGGGGTCTAAAACTGTGGGAGAATTCAAGAATGCATGGGACAGACATAAGGCAATTCTTATGGGGGGTAGGAAGAAATAGGCTGTTGGTTAACTAGGATCTGCAGCCTATCCTGTAAATAGGGGAAATGGGCAGACTAGATGGGCCTAGCGGTCCTTATCTGTCACAAAGTCTATGTTTCTATGTTTCTATGTCCTTCTTCTGTTCATTTCTCCTATCTGCTTTTTGGGCCTGGACATTGTGAATCCAGCCCTCCCTCCACACCAGAACCAGGCCATACCACTTCCCTGGGTTTTCGCCTTCCAGGCCCGGACACTTATGCATCCAGCTCCTGGACTTATCCCACTCCCCGCACACCACCATCTGGGTTCTTTGCCCCAGCCTGTGTATCCCACCTCCCCTTTCTTCCCCTGCTCCCCCTTTCCTTATTTCACCCCTGGGCATACATGCCCTCCTGCCAGGGACTTCCTGCTTGGCCCCCTGTCCCAGGAGCTGCTTCCCTGCAGTGATCACCATACCTGGCTCCATGCCCAGGGCCCCCTAGGGCTTGACCTGTCTTCCGTTCTTTACCTTAGCATCATGCCTGACCTCCCCATCGCCTTCCTTAATAAGGGTTGGAGGGTGGGAAAATTCCCAGCAAAGAGGTCGTCCTGCCTGAGCCCTGGCTTATTATATCCCTAATAGGCCCCTGGTCAGGACCACTTTTGGCTCCACCCCAGTCAATCCCAGGAGCTCTGGCTTGCCCTTGTTGTATTACCCTTTCCTGCCTGGTGATGTCATCAGGCCCCTTCCTCTGACCCTCTGTTCCTCCCCCCTCCCCTTTCTTCCTATGCACTATTCTGGTGTTACTGGACAACCTGGCCTATCTTTAATGGCAAGCCCAATTGTCCCCTAAATCCCCCTAGGAATGATGAACACCACACCAATTTAAATGTTGGTTGCTCATTGGCAAATTTATTCATGGCATAAAGGACTATATATTTACAAGTCATATACTTGATTTACAATTCAATTTACCTCAACAATTCTTCCCAAATTTTCTGGCTCCGGTCTCTAGCCTTCTTCTATTTCTCCCATCTTGCCTTCAGTGCCCAGACACTGTGAATCTGGCCCCTCCTCCACACCAGAACCAGGCATTCCACTTCCCTGGGCTTTCACCTCAGGCCCGAACACTTCAGATCCGGCACCTGGATCTATCCCTCCCAGCTTTACCACCACGTCTGGGTTCTTTGCCCCAGCCCATGTATCCTACCCTCCCTCTTTCTCCCCTGCCCCCTTTTCCTTGCTTCCACTACCCTCCTCCAGCTTGCGATGGATGGAGGAGCTCTCCCTGTGGGCTAGTATCTAAGCCCTTTCTGGCCATCTGGCCGTAGCTCCCCAATAGGTCATAGGAACAGGCACATCCCAAACTCTGACAGGTGGACTCCGTCCATCTGAACACTGTGGTTGGTCTGCTGAACCCTGCTCCAGGTGAACCCCCACATCACTATTACCATCCTGGCTACACCCTGTTCGCCACTTTCTTACCTTTCTATCAGTCTGACATCCTGCACCCTCTCCATACCCTCCTGGAGGTGATATCAGACCAGCCGATCATCACCCTCAGCCACCACCAACTTAACTTCTAAGTCTCCCATGATGTTCTGATCCAAGACCCCCCATGGCAGGCTCCCTAAATCATTCCCCAGGTGTACCACAATGCAATCTGGGGTGCCTCATTGCAATTTTAATTCCTCCATCAACGGCATCACCGCTGTGCCCACTTTACCACCCTGATGTCTTTCCACAACACCCTTGTATGCTCGGTGTTGTATTCTAGCTCTGCTCCCTCTGGAGGTGGCTACCACAAACCTCACAGCCCAGTACACAAAGGAATGCCCCACTATCCAGATTTTTCTTGAACCTGCCATGGAGACAAAATACACAGTGTGAGTTGCTGTCATTATTTCTCACATACCACTTATAGCTGCTGGATCTCCAGTCTTCCACCCTTTGTAACTCCGCCAGCACAATACCTCTCTCCCTGCCTCCATGGCTGCCCCCAATCACAGATGAGCAGGGGTAAATTTACAGGATCCTCCCCAAAATGTAAGCGCCTCCTGAGGACTGCCCCCTACTTGAAACCCGGATGACGAGAGCCATCCCCATGCCTAAACAGCATCCCCCACCTTCCCCGAGCAGCCCTGTATTCTTCCAGTGCACTCACAGTACAGCTGCCCAACTGTGGCCCTCCTCACCAGTGACACTTGTGTCCTCCCTCCCTGGTCTGTCTTGGACCTTGCCAGGATGACCACCCTGTCATGTCTCCACAGGACATCATCATGCCATAGTGCCTGCCTGGTGGCCATTCTCCTTGGGCCACCACTTCCCACCCTGAATGCCCTTGTGGCCTTGACTGCAAACATGGCCAGAATAGCACACCTTCCTGGGCTGATGTGAATACCATCCAAGTGGCTTCCAAAATCCTTACCAGCAACTCTCCCATTATGGGCTGCCTTCTGTCAACCCTGCCTCCTGTGCTACCCTGCCATCATGCATTTTATGATCCACTGCTCCTACATCAGGCCAGCCTTTGTTCTGGCATACCCAACTGATGCCAGCTATGCATGACCATTGTGGTGTGGGCCAACCTTCTTCCCATAGTTCCACCCATAAACCTCCTATGCTCGTCCTGGACCGGTTCATCTCGCTCCACCTGTGCTTCCTCCCAAAGCCCTGGAACTTTGTCCTCCCTGCTTCATAGGCCCTCTGCCAAGAAGCCTTGTTACAGCGCCTCTGGCTGTGCCCTCCAACCACCCATAACTGGTCTGGGATCCTGGTCCTGTGTGATGCCACCTGTGGCTCAGCTCCCGAAACCCGTCAAGCTGCAAACAGGACAGACTGTCAGCCACCTCATCCTCAAACCTTTGATATGCTGTGCTTTGAAAGACAGGTTCAGCCATAGACCCAGCAGGACCATGCATCTGAGTAGCCTGCCCACTGTCTCTGTCCTCCTCCTTGTCTACTGATAACCTCTACTACCCCTTTGTTATTGCACTGAACAAAAATCTTCTTCCCTTCATCCTATTACCCCATACTTGAGCACCACCCATATTGGGAAGATCTCCAGGAAAGTGATGTCCTTCAGTGCCCCACCCTTCGCCTAAGTTGTTGGCCAAGGTTCCAGCATCCACGCCTCAAAAGCATGCCCCATGCCCAGGATGCCTAAGACATCTGTGAACAGCTCCATGTCTGTGTTCCGTTACCACTCATCCTGCCAAATGTCACCCCATTATAGCTGTTGAGAAACTCCTCCACACTCTGAAATCCTCCCAAACCCTTTTGATACGCTCCACCAAACGTGAGGCCATTTTACTTTCCCTGTGGCCCTCCCTTGTCTGTTTGTAGAAGCTCTGCCTGGGCTGATGGCCTTGCAAGTGAAATTAAGGTGCCCCAGCAGTTGCTGCATTTGTACCAGTGGCACCTCTTCCTCCCCCATGACCTGGGTTAATAGGCCCAAAATCCACACTACTTTGCTTCGGAGCAGCTGAAAACAACCCTTCCCAGTGTCCACTTCTTTCCCAAGAATTCCGACTTCTGTGCGGGCCCTCAGTCTTACCCTGTGCCAGTGGAATCTCTATCCACTGGCACATGCTGACAAATCCTCAGCATTTTCTGTGCCTCCACCTCATTTCCCCAATGAGAAGGAAGTCATTCAAGTAGTGAACGACCCTCCTTTTCCCATACCTGGCCCTGATCACCCACTGTATCCAGGTGCTGAACATTTCAAAAGTAGAGCAGACCACTGAACACCCCATGGGCATGATTTATCAAAATATATGAACCCTTGAAATTGAAAACCCAGCAGGTCCCAATCTGCTGGCCTGACTGACAAGAGCCGAAATGCCAACTCAATGTCTGTCTTAACCAGCCATACCTCCTGACTGCCTTAATTAGTGCTATGGCCTGCTCCAGCGAGGCATACGACATTGCCCTAAGGTGGTCCAGAATGCCATAGTTCACTGAGGAGCCTTCTGGGTATGATTAATGATGAATCAAATGGAATTCCTTCTGCCTTCTTGGGCACCATTCCCAATGGGAAAATCTGGAAATGTGGGCACAGAGGGCTCTCCAATGAGGCGTTTCACCTGCCTTGCTGCAATTTCCTTCTCTATCTTGGCCCCACAGTTCCTTCCTTCCCTTGATGAACCCCAGTTTCTTGGCCTATGTTCTTTCCCATCCCCTGAAACCCCAGTGGAAAACCTGTCCAGAAACCTTCCTGAAGCAGGTCCTGCCCTTTGTTGGGGTATTCCACAGTCCACTCCTCCACTGCCACTAGGGAAATGGGAGTGCAGCACCAGTGTGTACCCTCACCACTAGTACCTCGGTGACCCATTATCGCTATTCTCCGAGGGTGTTGTGCTGTCCTTACTGGCTGCCCCTTGCCTCTGCATTCCCAGGGCCCCAAAAGGACTTTCATAAGGCTATTCTCGTTCTGCCCCTTGTCACCCTGCCAGCAACTGGAGGCTGGGTGCAATCCCTCGCATTTTGAGCAGACATGCCAGAACTTGCAGCTGCCCCATGTGCAGGTGGCCTTGTTGTAGCCCAACACTCCTTTCCCTGTGACTGGAGTGTTCCTCCTCACTTGGTTTCCTACTGCCCCCTTCCCTGGAGAGGTTCTCACCCACAGCTCTGAGTGGGTGCAATCCCATCTCAGGTCCCCTTTTGTGCCATTCACTTCCAGAAGGCCTCTTCATACTTGAGCCACCTGTACTCAACTTTGCCTTGTATGCCTCCCTAATAATGGACATGTATGTCAATAATGGTATTGCAAGCTCTGGCTGCTTCTCCAGCATCAATGCAATGTATATTATGAGCCAGCCTTGCCAATTTTCTATGGTCTTCCCTATATTTTGCTTCTTCCGTCTTATGGCCCACCATCGCCAGCACCACTGCCATTTCTGATTTTCCCACCGACTCCTTCTGTTCATACTTCATGGCTGTGTCCTCATCATACTAGCCAAAGATGTCGATGTAGTCCCCTTCCAAATTTTTTCTTTGATTGAGGTCAGCATGTGGTCCCCAATTGAACAGCCCGATGGCCCTTCATACAATTTCTTGTTTGCCATTGCCCCTCCCCCATTTTCTGACCCTGCCCTTTGCCTTTAAAGCCTGTACTGCCCGCCCATCTTCTCAATTCCGTGTCCCCTATACCATCCAGCAGCCCTCGAGGTAGTCCTTTAAACTGTTCTCATCTGTGAGGTCCACCTCATCCTTACCCCATCCAGATTTCCGTCATCTGGTTCCAGTGCGGGCAGGGTGCTGGTATTGGTGCCATGTGTGGAACTTCCTGCCTGGGACTCTTACCCCCACCTCTTCCCCTACCGGGCTCTTCCCATTCCTTGCATTTTCTCTGCATGTCCTCCTCTTCCCTCTCTCTTCTTTTACTGCCTCCAATAGCTCCGTCATCTGTCCCATCAAGACTGTCGCCTCCTGCAGCATCCTTTAGCTGGTCAATTGGGCTCGTTTTGGTGCCATGTCTGCTTCTCTGTTCTTGCAGTCTGTGGCAAAAGGTTATAAGGTTAGTCCTGTATCATCCACTCTACCCCCTTTAACCAAGGCTGGATGGACTGATTGTTGCCCCACTCCCGCCCAGCAGACCAATCCTGAGTCCCACCATGGCCTGCCATCCCCATGTCCGCTAGCTCCTGCATCGTAGTGAGCCACTACTGTTCCGTCCTTTATTTGCTTATTTCTTGTCATTTGTATCCATTTATTACTCTTATTAATTTTTCTTTTTATGCTATGCTCCCCATCTACGGTGCCTCAAGCTACATGGGCCCACTCTAGCAACCTGTGCCATCCCAGTTAGGGTTGTGGGATTCAAGCCACAGCTCTCCCTATTTGCCCTTCCCTTAAACCATTGTGATAGCTTGCCTCCCACAAGGCATTGCTGTTGCTGCTGCAGGCCCAGGCCTTCCCTTGCTTTTGGCCCTGAACTGCCATGCCAGCCCTTCTCCCCGCGCACTCCGCAGCACCACAGCCCCTTGTCACGCTTGCCACTTGCAGGCTCATGCCAGTGACCTGGACTACCAAGCTCCTGCCCCTTTCCAATGCTGCTCCCAGTATCACACACAGGGCCTATGCCTTTGAAATGCCTCATGGCCTGTCCCTTCCTGGGCCCACTAAGGCCTCAGCCTGCCATGCTGCAGATCCCCTTCCCGCGCCACTCGGCTCCCAATTATCCTTGCCAGACCCAGAGCTTCCTATGCTCCTCCCAGCATTCTGCTGCATGCTTCTCTCTCCCAATCATTCCCCTTTCCCTTGCTCCAGGAACTGCTCACCAAACCCTCCCGCTTCCTGTCATCTGTGCTGCATGGCCTCTGCTGCCCCCAGAAGGCTGAAAACCTCTTAAACTCCAAATTATGCCCAGAATACACAGAGGGACTGCTTTGCACCTCCACTATCTGTGCCTCCTGCCAGCCTCTGTCCGTACCTTCCCACTTCCTCGCCGTCTTGTAGGGCCTTCTCCTGCTCATCTGACTCTTGTCCCTCATACCCCCACCTCTTTCCCATACATTCCATACCATAGCAGGCATCCCCTCTACCACACTTGTTCCCCACACCATGTTAGCCAGCTTTACTGCCTGTCCACCGGGCACTCTCCTGTGCTTTCCACTAGCCCACCATGTGCCCGGCATGCTCTGCCATCCTACTCACACTCTTCTCTTCACCAGCAACATGCACATGTGATAGCCAAGTCCTGCTAACCGCCAGGCCTCTTCCTTGCACTTCACTCATTCTGCTGTCTCTGCTACAACTTCTAACCCCATCATTCATTTTATTTCCTTTATATTTTTATTTTTATTTTTAAACAAACACGTCCATGCGAATGGTGACCTCTCATCATCTCAACCAGACCGCATGGCTTGCATGACAAAACAAATGCTAAAATGGGCCCTGCTACCATCCCATTCTCTTCTGCACAATGCAAATGCCACTCCTGGAAAAGGCCCCATACTGGACAGGTGTTTCCAACAACGCTTACCACCTTAGCCTTGCAGGACAAAATAACGCCGAAAAAGGCCCATGTTCCCATACCATCTGCTTCTTTCCCAGTACAGACGCCATGCATGTACAGGCTCTCGCATCGCCAAGCATTTCTACCACACTATCTCCTAGCCATCAAACAACAACCCTACTTGGCTTCTCCTATCCATCCAGGGCCATGCATTGCCCATGGCTAACCCACACTTTCCACTGAAGGAATATCCCAGGCAAACCCATGTCTTTCTGCATTGCTCTTCAGCCAGCCCTTTTTGCTCTGTCCTCTTAAAACTATTAAATATTAAATGGATTTGGGCTACCAAAACAGTATCACAGAACAAACAACCATTCTTGCACATGCTTCACTGTCTAGCTGATCCTACGGTAACAATGCCTCTACAAGTTAAATAAACCTCACTGCAAGGCCTTGTTGTCCCAGTCTGAAAATTCCCAGCAAGAGAGGTCATCCTGCCTGAGCCCTGACCTATTATACCCTAATGGGCCCCTGGTCAGGACCCCTTCAGCTCCACCCCCAGCCAATCCCAGGAGCTGTGGCCTGCCCTTGTCTTATTACCCTTTCCTGCCTGATGATGTCATTAGGCCCTCCTCTGACCTTCTTTTCCTCCCCTCCCTCCTGTTTTCTTCCTATGCACTACTCCTGGTAGGGATCACTGGTCAACCTGGCCTGCCTTTTTAATGACAAGCCCCATTATAAAAAAAAATCTGGATAATATATGAATAGTGGGGAAAATGCAAACTATTTCATTCCAGTTTGAAAATTTCTCAGTAATACTGTTATCTGTACAACTGTAAGCTCTGATGTTCTTTCCAATAACAAATTTCTTTAAACATAAATAACCATTCATTATGATTCCAATCTCCAACTTCAGACCAATTCCGTTTACTAGGATTTGTCTCTTTAAAGATTGATGATGTAGCACATATTTCTTCCATTTTAGACAAGTTATGTAAGCAATAATACCCGACAGGGTGGGCACTACTGGGAAATACCGGACCTGCTTAGGGGCATAATGAGGCCCCGACGCTGCAGGTGGAGGGCCTATAGCCCCTGAAAGGTCCAGTATTTCCTAATAATGCCCACCCTGAGGGTATTATTGATCTTAGAAAGTGGCCACTGTAAAAGAAAGAAAAAGTAATAAATACTGTACATAAACTTGTTTACAATCATTTTGTAATAAAATAGTTCCTCCAGAAGCAAGACAGTGCTTTTTTTTTTTTGTGAGGTACCTACCCCCTACATTTGTCTGTGGTAGGAGATCAAAAAGAATAGGCAAAGCACATTACTCATCTCTGGCGCCGCTTCTGTGGTAAAGCAGAGACTGTGATATCTCCAATACCACTACTGTGCATGAGAATATTTTCTTAATTTTTCATGCCGCAGATGGATGTCCGCAGCGTGTAAAACCAAGAAATACCACAATTGTTGTGCTCCGTGGTTGTTTCGCTGGATAATAGTTTGTATGGCAATACAGCAAGCAGCTTTTATGATAGGACTGAAAGATTTATTATGTAGTGCCATTTAATGGCAAAAGAGTTTTTTTTACCTGAGTCATGGGAGGAGAGCGGCCAACGCTGAAGGCAGTACTGTTGGGGCTGCTGTGCTTCTCACCTGTTTAAGACAAAAAATGGTGGTTTTTCAAATTTTCTTGGGTGCTTTCAGCCAATTAGAAAGCAGGCTGGGCACCTCTGCAAAATGCTACACTGTAAAGTGTCACTTGACTGGTTTTTAGCTGGGCATTTATTGAAAAATAAATGCCCAGCTTGGAGCCTGTGTGAGCCAATCAGCTTTTAGAATTGATTCATGCCATTTTCTAAAATTACTATAGTCATTCATTAAAAACCTGGTTCAAAATGTATTTGCTTATTCAAAATAAACTATAACTCAGTATGCATTTTCTGCCACCATGTTATAATTTTCAGTAACTCCATAGCACATAAGCATGATTCCCAATGTTGCTACAAAGATGCCAGCACTATTGTCCTGTATTACTCCCAAAATGAGCAGTAATGATGGGGGTTAAATATGATCTCTCTATTATTTTAAATTGAATGGTCTTATTCTTTATGTAAGAATATAATTTATTAACATCTTTTCTTATAAGACCCCATATAGCCGAGGAAATATTTAAACTCAATTCTTCATTTCAATTCTGTTATGTTAGTAATATTTTGTCTTTAGTTGTACCACTGAATTCCATATTAACCATAGAGGATAGTATATGGCAACAGTGAACAACAACAGTGTTATTCACTTCTAGAGGTTGTCATGACAACCGTTGAAACCTATGAATGAGAAGCTCGAGAGGTTTTAAGGTGTCATGACACTGAGAAGTGAACGGCACTGAGAGAACATTTTTGCCCATACACTGTCTTTTATAGTGTATGGGCAAAGTTAAAAAACAATTTGTGGATTTTTTCGGGTTCGTATAGATATCGGGACCCCCGCCAAGCCCGTGTCATTGACAACACTGATCTTACTCCAGGTCCGCATTTTTATTGAATACTTGGGCTCTGCTATATGCCGGCTAAGAACTGAACTAAAAGCACTTACTTTTAAATTGGGATGTCCTCAGTGCCGCGCCGAAGTTCCCCGCCATTTTAATGATGAATAGAAGCTGACTGCATATGCGCAATGTGGGCAGACCTGTTGTACCATCGATGACGCATCATGATGGTACAACAGCTAAATTATATCCATCGATGGTACAACAACACTAGTAAATGATGGATTTTTAGTGATTATAGCATTCTACCATACACTATAATATGATATAAATCTGTGCTGTTATACTGGACTTTCTATTTAGACCATTATTTACATACATATCAGAGTTAGAACTTCTTATACTATTGCCTATTTTCTTTTTAATGCCATAAATTAACTTTTTAAAGGAATATAACAGCCAGCTGTCTTTAATAATAGAAGTCCTGATTTTGATTTTAAACATATCATATCAATCAATCAATCAATCAAATTTTATTTATCCAGGCGAACATCGTTGAGCACAGCTCATTTGCAAGATGGACCGTAAGGTCAAGGTTCAATTTACATAGATACATAAAAATAATCAATATACACACACTCTAGGATACTACATAGAATATTCAGTATACACACTGTCTAAGGATACATTCTAATCAGACTATACATTAAATTCAGGTGTAGTGGTAATAAGGGTGAGGGAAGGGAGCGGAAGTGGTGTGCCTGGCTGGTGGGGAGGAGGAAGATGGTGGGGGCCTATACTGTGGAACGGATAAACTGTGGGCCTTATGAAGACGGCAGGAGGGCGGCACTGGGGGTTTGTATATCAGGGGTATAGGGCTGTGATATATGACAAGGGATTAAGGGAGGTGGATGGAAAGGAGGGGTGCATGAAGTGTGAGGGGTGGTGACTCTTAGTAAAGGTGGATACCTTCCGTGAGTTGGCTATCTGGGGAGGAGATGGATAAGGTTAGGAATACTCTACTGTTTGTGGAAACAATTACATTTTTCTTTGATAGCTTTGAATACAGATATTTAAAGGATGTAAATGAGATGTATCTGTTCACTTTCAGGGTCTTCTGCATCGTATTCCATAAGGCAGATAAGACATAGCTGATAGCAGATCTACCATATCGAGAATTGAATTTGGGCACTTTAAGCATGATGAAGTTTAGACTTCTTAGGGCATATTTACTTGATGTGTTGTGTGAAGCAGTCTGAGACATAATTTGGTAGCATCTTTGGTATCGCTCTATAAGTCCATAGTGTGGCATTCCTGTCTCTTCTAAATTGGAGTGAGGTCCATCCAACTGCAGCATAAAGCAAGCAGTGGTGAGTGCTGAGAGGAAGATCTGTAATAAACCTCAAGGCTCTATGGTAAAGTGTGTCCAGTTTGCTCAGATATGAGTTGGAGCACGACCATATAGGAAATCTGCATAATCTAATACTGATAGAAATGTGGCCTGGACCAGCTTCTTTTAGAATCACTTGTGAGAAAGTGCTTTATTCTGTAATAAAGCCCAAGCCTCTGACAGATTTTTTTAGCAGATCTTCCAGATGATCTAAGTAGTCGAGTCTGCTGTCTACCCAGACCCCAAATATTAGAATTTTGTATCATATTCAAGATTTTCACCAAGGACAGTGGATATGTGGGGAGATTGTTTTGGAAGGAGTGTCTGGCTTGTGTTTGGGGGAGAAAACATTGCCTTTTGTTTTTTTTTTGCATTTAGCAGGAGTTTTTTTTCCAGTAGTTGGTGTTGTAATAGGTTGAATTCTGCTTGTAGCTCTATGCATGCTGTTACGGAGAGGGTGACTGACATACAGTACTGTATCATCTGCAAACAGGTGTGCAGTGGCTTTGTTGAGGTTATTGTCGATGCTATTGATATAGATGGCAATAGGATTGGGCCGAGGATGGATCCTTGGGGAGCTCCTCTTGGAGAGATTTGAGTGGTGATAGGTCTCCTTCAGCCTTCACCTGCTGGGTCCTTCCCTTGAGATAGTTATTAAACCATCTAATGGAGGTTGCATCGAGTCCTATGAATTTCAGGAGGAGAGGAGCAGTTCGTGGTGGACCGTGTCGAATGCCTTACTCAGGTCTAAAAATACAGCACAGACACAATTTTTTTGTCCAGTTCTGAGTTGCCAATCATTGGTTACTTTAGCCAGGGTTGTGATGGTGCTGTGGTTGGTTCTAAACACAGATTGCACTGATTTAAAAGATTAGCCTCTTCAAGATATCCTCTTAGTTGGGTGCTACGATTTTTCTAGCAGCTTGGATAACACAGGAGGATAGAGATTGGCCTGTAGTTGTTGGAGGTACATGGAGTCCCCTGCTTTCAGTAGCGGGATGACTTGGGCTGTTTTCCAGATTGATGGAATAGATCCTAATTATAGTGAGAGGTTAAATAGGTGTGTTATTGGCACTGCTAATACCTGTATGGCAATTTTTAAACATAGGGATCAAGGAGTCTGCACCTGCACTTTTTTGATGTCCAGCTGTGATATTAATTCTTCCACCTGCTTCAGGGTGTTGGTATGAAGGAGAAGGTGGACTTGTTACCCAGTTTCAGTGTTCTTGATACCTAACTGGGAACGCATTTGGTTAGCCGAGAGGTGTCGAATGCTAGACCAGTGGTTGTAAAGTGATTGTTGAATGATTCCAGGACTTCCAGTCTATCACAGATGGTTCCTTCCATTGTGTATTTTGGCTGGGAGTGTGTTACTTGATCGTATCCTGTTATGTCTTTTATGGTGTTCCAGAACTTGGCAGGGTTGTAGCAGGAGGAGTCTAGTTCAGACATGCAGTATAATAAGCAGCCTTAGCATCTCGTACTTTCCTGATACAGATATTCCTGGCTTTTTGAACAGCTCCCAATCAGTTGATATCTTAGTTTTTGCACCTTTTCCATAACTTGTCTCTGTCAAGGAGGGTGGCTTTAAGGTCAGGAGGAACCAAAGGTAGGTTTTATTTTTGATGCTACCTTAGAAATTGGAGCATGGATATTAAGGGCACCTGTAATAATGTCATTTAACATCTCGTGACGCTCATCTCCACTGTGTTTGCTAAGTAAAACTCTTGCCATCGTGGGGAGTGGTTTATCTCTTCCAGATATGCCTCAATGTTGAATTTTTGCTTTGATCTCCTCATTAGAACTTGGTAGGATGATGGCTTGCATGCTGATCTTATTCCCACAATAAGGCAGTGGTCACTGATGTCATTGAATAGTACTTCAGCATGCGAGAAAGGTGAGGTTTATTTGCTAGTATAACATCTAATGTGTGCTGCTGCTTGTATTCTTTTGTTGATTCTGGTGGGTTCATTTATGAGCTGTGTAAACCCATGTGTATCGCAGAATGATATTATGGTGCAGCTGCCTTTGAGAGCCAGTTTAGGTTTAGGTCTCCTATGATTATAGTTTCTTCTGTTCCCTTTTGATTAGGTCACCCCGTGGGATAATAGCTTGAGGTCAGCTGAGGAGGCCTATAACAGCCGATTAGCTGCAGCGATGTGGTGTGGGAGAGGGCCACTTGAGGGATAGGCATTCAAATTCCTTACCATGGATAATGAGTCAAGGCAGGTTACAGATAGGCTGTCCTTCACATATATCACTACGCCCCACCCCTAGTTTGGCGGTCAGCTCTGAATACTTGATAATTAGGTAAGTTTATGTCTTTGTCGGTTGTGACAGGCCTGAGCCACGTCCCCAGACACTACTAGTTATCTGGTAGGGTATGGTTAACCCAGGCTTGGATCATCGTGATCTTCTTTAACAGACTGCATACATTAATATGGAGAAAGCTTAGCCCTTTGATCTTGGCTAAGTCTGTTGGTGCCGTGATGACCTCTGGGGTCCTGGTTAAGTTCTACATTTCCTGAGCATATTAATAATAGTATCAATACTTTCATAGTTGCCTAAGAGATAGGTTAAAGATTCTTGCCGATGCCCATTTTTTTATTCTGATACCACTTTGTTTGCCACCCAGATATGGAGCTTTGGTCTCTTGTTAGAGCACTGATTAGTAGTCTTGCAGACAGGTGCATTGAATAATTTTCTACAGAGTTGAAGCAAGGTCCCATAAGATAGTAAATCGCCTGAGTCCCTCCATGGCAACTGCTTCATGGGTTATGTTGTAGCATTGGGAGGTCATATATACATACCCAGTCCCTTGTGACTGTTGCAGTAATGCAGTAAGTCGAGTAATGTAATACATCTCCCTGTGTGGCATCCTCTGAGAGAAATCCTTTTCACTGCGCTCAGGATACAGTAATAGAGCTAGCAGAATCCAGAGAAATCCCCATTATGAAAAGTATAACTGGTATGCAGAAGGTACTATATCAAACGTCTTTTGTGGTGTCCTCAGTAGATTGCTAATATAAACAACTTATTCAGCTACTGTCCGTGAGTAGAGTCTAAAAAGGAATATAAATTAGAGGACAAGGAAGAAAACACAATAGGGGTGCCTAGCATATGTATTTCTCACTGTGATGTTTAAGGGCAAACAATGATCAAGTTTCAGCTCAACAGTGTGGGCAGCATGAGCGAGCAGAAAGGAGTCTGCTGATTTGGTAGCTAACAGGGGATATAAAGCAGGCTACAGAGCAGTGAGGCAGGGGGCGTGATTTATGTTTTTAGCGGAAGGTGTCTATATAAGAAAGGATACAGAAGGGGAAAGAGTGGGCATAAAATTGCAGTTTGCCATACCTTCCCTGGCAGTCCCACTCAGTCTGTAAGCGGTTCTGAGAAGCGTTGGCTTTAGGCTGCTGACCGCCCGCTGGCGGAACTGGCTCGGCGCTGACTGTGGGCACTTAGAGAGGTCTCTTCTGAGGAAAAAGAGGACAGCAGGTTAAACACTTTGCAATGGCAAGCGCCAGCAGCAGCAGGGGTAAAATTAGCACTTTAAAGGCAATGATAATGATATTGAGAATGATAATGGCAGGCCATATTGCCCATGATTGAGTACAGTGATTTGTGTAGCAAGACCAAGAATTCTAGTGGCAGGTCTGTATAACCTGCTAATGGAAAACTAGCCATATGACATAAAATGACATATGACATAACAGCTGCCATAACTATCATATCCAGCCAATTTACAATGTTGTTTGCTATGAAACAGTCTTTCCAGACTTTTTCAGTGTATTTGAACATTGCGTGAAATGCATTTATTTAGGTAGTACTTTTATTTTTATTTTCTTAAACCATTCTTTACATATACAAGCCACACTCCTAATAATAGGATTCATATCTGGCTTTAAAAGGATTTATGATTAACCATAATATCCTGTATACAAAGCACAGAGTCATAATCATTAAGCAGTTGTTGAATAAATGACATATGTTTACCCAGTCAATATCCTGATTAGATTTATCTGCCCATGAAAATATTAACTTTATCTTTGGGGCAGCATAGTAATAAAATGGATCTGGGCAACCCATACCTCCCTTACACCTTGAATGGTCAGTTTATACCAAGCTATTCTTTGGGGATGCCCCATGCCATAGAAATTTCACAAATGTATGTTTGGCCTTAGAGACCAAGAATCCTGAATATGTCCTTGTGTAGCTTGAAATAAAAACACAATATGTGGCATAATTGTCATTTTCAGCATCTCTGTTTCCTCACAATGAAAATACATGATTTTCCCATCTGTCTTATAGCGTCTTGATCTACTGTATGTCATATTAGAGTTAATATTTACAATATCTTCCATGTTGTTCAGCAATATAATACCTATAAATTTCATACTAGAAACAATCTTTATAGGGACAAGATCATTTTTGTATCTGCACTTAAAGTTGTAATAGGCAAAGCAAGGGATTTACTTTGATTTAATTCATATCCTGCAAGAATGGGAAAAAATTGATTTCCTTTAGAACATTGGGCCATGATTGACTAGGATTGGATAAGATTAATAATAGATCATCTGCATAAATGTCCATTTTTATCAGACCATTTTGAGAAATGATCCTGTAATGTCTTTATTTTCATATATACAGTAATAAAGATTCTAAACATATAAACAGCAGGGGTGAAAGAGGGCACCCTGTCAGATGCCATTGGTAATTTTGATTATATCCAAAAGATAAGAATTTATTTTTAACTTTGCCTTAGCATGTGAGTATAGCTTACATAATAAATGTAAAATCAAATGGAGGAAGCCCCAATATTCTAAAACATTAAACATAAGTTCTCTTGAGAGGAGATCAAATGCCTTTGTGGCCACTAACACAACAAGAACCTTTTCCTCTTCTTTATGTGTGACCTCTTTTAAGGCATATTTGGTTATAATACCTTGAACTTGTTCCAGCCCCTGAAAGATATTCCTACCTTTATAAAAGCATCTTTGTTCCTTTCCTATAATTTTAGCTACTTGTTCATGAATACGGTTCAGTATTAATGACATGATGATTTTATAATCAAGGTTTAATAAAGAAATGGGGTGATAGTATTCTACTTTTAGGATTGTTTTCTTTGTGTAGTAAATAATAATAATAATAATTTTATTTATATTGCACCTTTTAAATACCAAGGTGCATTCCAAAAGATTGACTACAAACAAAGTATACAGACAATAATATAAAACTGTTAAAAACAAATACAGACATCAATCAGAGACACCGTAGGCCCTATTCCATAAAAAGGATTTAAGAGCCTGTTTAAAGCTCCCCACAGTCGTACACTCCTTATCCAACGGGGTAGAGAAATCCAAAGGATGGGGCCACAAACATAAAAGCTCAGGCCCCAGCTGGTTTCAATATAACACTAGGAATCTCTAGCAACCCCTCGTCAGCTGAGTGGAACAACCTCATAAGGATGTAAGGAATCAGGAAGTCTTTCAGGTAATCAGGTCCCAGATCATGCAGGGCTTTAAAAGTCAGAATCTGACTTTGAAGGAGATCCGCCACTGAACTGGTAGCCAGTGCAGACCCCGCAGCACCAGAGTAATATGAGATGATCTAGGAGTACCTAAGAGTACTCGAGCTGTGGAATTCTGCACCAGCTGGAGGCGGCAGATATCAACCCCGAAGCCCAAGGTAAAGTAAGTTGCAATAGTCCAGGCGTGAGGTCACAAAGGCATGGATCAAAGTTGGCAGATCGCCAGACAGAATGAGGTGCTTGATTCTGGTGATGTTTCTCAGATGATAAAAAGAAGATTTTACCACTGTTGACGCTTGAGATCATAAAGTCAGCCCAGCATCTAAGATCACCCCATCACCCCCAGATCTTGCACCCATTCAGAGACCGGTAACTCAACATCCCTGCAAAACACCCAGGTCCCCCTATCTGGTGATCCAGATCCAAAACCAACACCTCGGTCTTCCTAAAATTCAACTTCAACTAACTGAACATCATCCAATCCTGGATTTCCTTCAGACAGGTATTAAATACCAAGACAGTTCCTTCCTGGTTGGGTGCAAGGACAGGTACAGTTGGGTATCATCTGTATAACAGTGAAATCCCAACCTGTACCATTTCACAATGTCTCCAAGGGAAGCATGTACACTGCAAACAACATGGGGACAGTATAGAGCCCTGAGGAACCCCACAAAAAGAGAGATGGATGAGAATAAAAGACCCTGACACCACCCTCTGAGTTCTTCTGAGGTATGATGTGAACCATCTGAGCACAACCCCAGAGAGTCCACAAATACATCTCAGGTACTTCAAGAGAACCCCATGGTCAACGGTGTCAAATGCTGATGATAGATCCAGTAAAACCAGAATAGACCACTTTCTCTGGTCTCTTGCCATCAGGAGGTCATTGAGCACCTGAACCAGTGCAGTCTTGGTACTATGCCTCTTATGGAACCTGATTGGGGAGGTTCGAGATGCTATGGATGGTCAAGTGATTCTCCAACTGGCTGCTACCACCTTCTCGATCACCTTCCCTGCAAATGGGAGGTTCGAGATAGGTCTATAGTTAGCAAGACAGTTAAGGTCCAAAGATGATTTCTTCAACAGGGGTGTCACCACTGCCTCTTTCAAGGACAGGGATATTCACCCGAGTCAAGAAGACCAGACCATCTGTGCTAGAGCCAGTAGAATAGAATCTCCACACCCTAAAATTAGGGTTGTGGGACCTGGATCTAAACAACAGGAGGTAGGATGCAGCCCTGGATAATCCGTATAACATCCACGATTCCGGGCTGTCGAGGTGCTCCAGGAAACAGAGGATAGTGACCTGATCCTGGGCACCTGCAACTAGCATAGAATGTGTTGAACAGATGTCTACCCTAATGTCGGCCACCTTATCAGCAAAGAACCGAACAATGTCATCACACTGTAATTGTGACAATGCTCTACAGAGCTGTAGACAGGTTGGGTTGCACAATCTGTCCACAGTTCTGAAAAGCTGAGCAGATCGGTTCTGCACCGCAGAAAGTTCTCGGACAGTAACTTTGCCTTCTTACCGGAGATTTCTGACTGATAGAATTGATAATGTTCTAGCAGTCTAAGGTGGTCGGCATCCAGGCCAGACTTCTGTTAGCAATGTTCTAACCTGTGTCCAAGTCGCCGCAACTCCTTCAAGGTCCCATCAAACCATGGGGTCCGAGGTCGGAGGGAGAGGACGCACATGAACTGGAGCAATAGAATCCAGGGCAGAGGATGGTGGTGTTATAAGCCACAACCAGCACCTCTGGATCACCGCTATGCACAGGAAATTCTGATAGGTCAAGAACCACAGCAAGGCCAGCAGAGGAAATATTCCACAAGGGCAGAACTTGACCATCTCCACAGGGGTCGCCTACAAGGAGGGCACCAAAATTGAATCTCACAATGTAGTGATCTGACCAACTGACTGGTTCCACCCCCACATCAGAGGCCTCGATCCCCAGGAGGAAGACCAAATCAAGAGAATGGCCAGCTTTATGTGTAGCAGTGGTAACCACCTGTGTTAGGCTAGTGAATCCATTAGCTGGAGGAAGTGTTGTCCAAGTTGTGAGTTCATCATCGATCCATGCATTAAAGTCACCCAGGACCATCCGCCTTGGCGACTCAAATGCCAGGTCGACAATGAAGTTCGTTATTTCAGGACTGCTTCTCATCTCCTGGTGGACAGTAGATGAGAGCACCAATAGCCCACACCTGCTACAACAGCACATTCAAAAGAAAAGGTCTCCTCAACTGGAACACTAGTGAGATCCAATTTGGTCATAAACAGACCGCAACCCCACTGCGTGTCCAACCTTGGCTTGATGTATCACCGTGATACCAGCTGGAATTGCAGCCTCCAGTACTGGTCTCCGTGACATTATCCAGCCAGGTCTCAGTGATGCAAGTCAGGTCCGTGAGGCAACAAGATCTGAAATTATAGCAGTCTTGTTCCAGACAGACCTGGCATTGCACAACTATCGCCCGGTTGGACAGAACTCCTGGACTGCCCGACCACCTGCCCATCACTAAGGATGGTGCCCTTGGGTATGGGGACCAAACAAGAAGGCCCACACTCTAGGCTCCACTTCACCCCAGGGCATCTCCTGGGCTTAATCACCCTAATGGGAGCCGCCCACTCAACTCACCTCCACTGCTCACCCCCGCCCTCCCTCCCTCCTGTGGGCAATACCTAAAGCTCAACAGCGTTGGTAAATAGAAAAGCCAAAGAGGGGTATAGAAGGGCAGAGGGAGTGGAGAGCAGAGGCTGAGTAGCACACGACTGGGGGCAACAGGAAAACACATCTCAGACAGAACAATTCTCAAAAAGACAGTAGAAAGTAGTTAAAATCAATTCCTTATACAATTAAAACAGACTAACTACAATAACTAAACTACTAAATAAAATAGCTACATCAATTAATACTAAACCAAACCCAAATTAAGCTCCTCTCCAAGACTCTCTCACCGAACTGAGGGTGGGAGGAGAATTAACTAAAATATACTCAAATAACAAATTCCTCTAAAAATCCCCTCACAATAAAGATAAAGGAGGGTGTATTAGCATAATGGTGCACTCACTGATAGATTGAGACACCAAATCAGTTTCAATAGTTTCTTCAATTAATAATTTTAACCTCGGAGACAACTCATCCTTAAACATCTGATAAAATTCACATGTGTAACCATCTGGTCCACATGAAGAACCTTTTTTTGTTGGGCATTTGCCTGATTGATTTCCAACCTTGTAAATGGGTCTTCCCTGATTTGAAATTGTGAATGTATCACCTCCTTCAGATACAGTTTTATTTTGTGAGCGTTTTGGTGTAATGTCTATTATAAATAGATTGAAAGTAGCTAACAAATTCTTTAGTAATGGCTTTATCTGTATACACAGGTTCTGCCCATTATTAATTGCTGCTCTAATATTCCTATCTTTCTGCTTTTAAGAACATATGCTAATAATTTCCCAGTTTTATCTCCATCACAATCTAGTTTGTTTTTACTTTCCAGGCATTTCTTTCCAAGGATTGTAATATTAAATTTTTTTTGTTTTTAGCATCTATTAAATTATCCACATCCTGATCTGCAAAATGTGCTTCTCTGGTCTTTTTTTCCAAATCCTTAATTTTGTCTTCTATTTTTGAAGTAATTTCTTACCTGTTGTTGTTTTTAATCTGGTATGATATAATGTGGGATCTAATAGATACTTTCCAGGCATCCCATTTAACTGGTGTAGAGAGTTCTGGTCATTATTATTCTTCCAGTATTCCTGTAGTACATGCTTAAACATATTTGTTACTTCTCATCATTTAGTAAAGAATTATTAAATGCCATTGACAAGTCATACATCTCTGTCATGTTGGACATGTTGGAGTTAACTGTAATGACTTCATAGCATGGTCTGAGACTAGAATGCTGTGCACAAAGGGTAAGGTAATCTTATTTGCTAAATTTTTATTAGTAAGAAAAAATCTAATCTACTGTACATTTTAAATAAGTAGACTTATAAGTATATTCCTTTTATTTATGTTTCGTTCTCACCAAATATCCACAGAAAAGTTCCTGTTCATAAAATCATGTAATTACTTGGAATTGTGTTTCTCATTATTAGTATTTTTGATGTTTTATCTAAACCAGGGTCTATTAAAGCATTTTAGTCTCTGACCAGTATGGCATCTGAACCACCTAACATCATTAGGTCTCTTTCTAAATTATTTAAAAAGTTTTCATACGTTACAAAAGGCCAATATGTTGTACCCAAAAAGAATTTCTGCTACATATAATATACCTTTCACTAGAACATAGCATCCATTCAAGTCCTTGATAATCTGTATACATGTAAAATAATGTGTCTTTGGATGGTAGGATCACCACACCCCACTAATATTTGTGCCAGTAGAATAAAAACCTTCCCAACCCATGATTTCTTTAATCGCTCAACTTTTTTCTATAAAATGGGTTTCTTGTAAGCATAAAATCTTTATCTGATTTAGTTTAGCATATTGCAGAATTTTATTAATTTTCTTATAGTTATTTAAACCATTTAAATTAAGGAGTCAATCCCAATATCCAAATGCCTGTCTCTAGCAGCCATCAATCCTAGTCCATGTGAGACATAGCTCCTTCCCCAAAAAAGAAACACTGACCAGAGTTGAAAATAAACTAAAGTGATAACACCCCTAAATACCCATGACCACTTTATTCTATACTTTTTAATACTTAGAAACTCATTTTGTTCCAAACTCCTGGTATCCAATACCCACTGGATATCTAGCATTCCTTTATTTTAGGTGCAGTTGAGATCAACCCCCCACCCAGGTACATATGTTTTTAACATTTTTATTTAAATATGTCAGGAATTAATGTTCTTAGCTCCCTTGTTAGCTTGTTCTACAGATGAGAAGAAATACAGTTTAAAATGTATGATAACCCATAGTTTTGTAGGAATTAAGAGGGATGATTTATATCCTTTTGCCAAAACAGTTTCCTCAGAAAATCACGCCTTCCTTTCTTCTATCGCTTCATAAGGTAGTTCCTGATAAATAGTAATGTTGGCTCCTTCTAAGAACTAAGAATCATACTAAGAACTGTAAGAAGCAAAGGCTGTGAGGCCCATGGAGCTTCATAGCTATATATAATATTTTAAATGATTTTCTGATCTCATGTATCTATCCAATCTATTTTATGTTTGCTTGCATGCATGTGCAAGAAACAGTGCCATCATCCGAGATTTCGGAGGTGTGTCACCCTCTTCCAATTCAGTCAGTGTGTTGCAGGTGCGTCCTGTAAGCCAATGCATGCTGGAGCTGTCTATGACAAGCTCCAAAATGCAGTGGCATATAGTTCAAAAGGGGATCTCGCTTCAGTGAGCAGCGACAAGATATCGCCTGCTCATGTGCAGCCCCACACACACACACACACATGCACACGCAGGCGTGTGCGCCCCACACACAGGCACACACTGTATAGCCGACAGGGGTGCCTGCAACTCATCGGCTGTGCTGCTTCCCGCCCCAAAGTTTCCAATGCCACACTGGGTGCCCACCCCAGCGTGGCAACTCATGACAGCCGACGGAGGGTGCCCAATCCCTGTCGGCTCCACTGTCCTCACCCCGAGTACTGGGTGCCATGCTGGAGCCCACCCCAGTGTAGCAATCGATGCTTTGGCTGACAGGGTGCCCAATCCCTGTCAGCTGAACGCCCCAACCATCCTTGTGCCATGCTGGGAGCCCACCCTAGTGTGGCAAACATCCCGCATCATCATTGTAAACAAAAGAACACCTGTAAAGAAAAACGGTCCCACGTAGTCTCCCTGGCCCTCCCACAACCCGCACCCACCCATCAGCACCCTGCCTCCCCACCCCATACTTACCTCTGACCTCAGACATCGCGATCTTCGTGGACCGGGAACACGCCTGCACTCTTCAAAGCCGACCACCAACTGAGGAAATGCTGGTAAGCTGTATAATGGGCTAGATAGGGGTTTTCAACTTTGTTGCATATCTCAGGCATTTTTGAATTTTGCACCAAATTTTCAACATGGGGTTTTTGGGTCCCCTTCTCATGAATGATGTCACTGTCATGGCGTTATTCGAAGTCGAAGGGTGATTTTGCAGTCACTGTGCAAAATCACCTTCGAACTGATTAACAGAAATGACACTGCCAGTGTTCATAAGGTGGAGCTCTCGAAAGCCTATTTTGAAAAATTTGGTGGAAAATTCCAAAACGACTGTTTTACGAGTGCGTGTTGCGCAGTTTCTACGCACGCTGTAAGTTCGCGAATTTTCAATATTTTCATTCAGATTTTCAACATTTCCATTTTACCACCCTTCTTATGAGTAGTATAGCTGTCATTTTCACATCTCACCCAAAATGTGTTTCCACCCATTAGCGCACAATGGCGGCAGTCGGTGTGCAAAACCAATGCATGGAACAAATTAAGAAAACCACAGTGACACTGTTCATGAGCAGAGGTCTTAAAATGGCTATGTTGAAAATTTGGTGAAAAATTCCTAACAATGACTGTTTTTTACAAGCGTCGTTGTGCAGTTCTCTTGCATTTTCGTAGGTTCAGCGGATTTTCAATATTTCACTCCAGATTTTCAACATTGCCATTTTACCACACCTCCTTATAAGCAGCACAGCTGTCATTTTCACATCTTGCCCTAAAATGTTTCACTATGTAGCGCATACAATGCATGCAGTCGATGTGCCAAATCAATGTATGGACACATTAAGAAAACCACAGTGACACTGTTCATGAGCAGAGGTCTTAAAATGGCTATGTTGAAAATATGGTGAAAACATTCCTAAATATGACTGTTTTACGATGCATCGCAGTTCCTATGCATGCTCATAAGTTTGCAAATTTAATATTTTCACTCCAGATTTTCAACATTGCCATTTTATTACACTTCCTTATGAACAGTACAGCTGCCATTTTTCATATGCTGCCCAAAATGTTTTTTCGCACATGTAGTGCACAATGGTGCTGTTTGGCAAAAGCAATGTTTGGAACAGATTAAGAAAATCACAGTTACACTGTTCATGAGCAGAGGTCTTAAAATGGCTATGTTGAAAATTTGGTGACAAAAGTCCATAAAATGACTGTGTTACGAGTGAGCATTGTGCAGTTTCCACGCACCTCGTAAGTTCATGACTTTGTAATAGTTTAAGTCCAGATTTTCACCAGTGGCATTTTTCACACTGCCTTATTTATGTACAGCTGTCATTTTTACAACATGGCCAAAGTGTGTTTTCACACTTTCAGTAGAGATGCATGGTCGCTGTGGGAAATCATTGTTCGGGACAGATAAAGAAAATCACAGTGACACTGTTCATGATCGAGGCACCAAAATGCCTGAGTTGACAATTTGCTGTAAAAAATCCCCAACCTAATTATATTATGGGTGTGTTGCACAGTTTCTATGTACGCTTGTGACTTCACCATTTTTTAAATATTTTACTGCAGATTTGCAACATTGCCATTTTACACCTCCCATGAACAGTACAGCTGTCATTTTTTTCATCCTGTTTGGAATGTTTTGCACCTGTGATGCTAAATGCCGTAGTCGCTGTGCATAAGCAGCTGCTAAGAAACTGATATTCCCCTGTTCATGAGGTGGGGTCACAAAAAAACATGTTGAACATTTGGAGTGAAAATACCAACGAATGCCTGAGGTATTAGGGTTTCCAACCATAACGCTCAACCCAGTAGAGAATGACAGGCATCAGGGTGTGACTTGGTATTCTTGCCTGTAATGCTCATACCATTCCACACTCTGCAGCCAGTGAGAAGCATCGAGGTATGTCTTGGACCTTCGCCCCAAAGTTCACCTCATTCTCTATATCATACCCATCTCTGTATTTCCTAATGGAATGAGAGCATATGACCAAAGACCCCAAGGAACACCGTGACACTTGCCAGTTTCTGCAGGGTGGGGTGTACTGAAATGGTGTGGCCGTTATGCCTGATGACTCAAAGGCACACCCCAATGCCTGTCACTCTCTGTAGGGTGGTGATGGGGTTGGCTTCAGTTCAATACTTCACTGCCATTACTATTACGCAGCTCTGTAACTTCTACACTACCACTGCCAATGCCAGCAAGCAAACATTCAGCATTGACAAATGCTTGTCAAAGGTAATTTTATTATTATTAACAATGATCTTCTCAAGCAACAGATTTCATAGCCTAACAACTCTCTGAGAAAAATAATATACCCTTTTATTTGAGTTACATCTGTTTCTTGCAAATTGCAACGGATGGTCTCTGGTGTTTTCAATACTTGTTTAAAGTCAAGGCCACATTCAACTAAAAGTAATGGATCCTGAATAATATCCCATGTAAATAAGAGATCACCCCTAAGTCTCCGGTCTTCAAGTGACATTAGATTAAACTTCAGTAGTCTTTCCTCATAAGAAAGAGATTTGTTAGATACTAAGGATTTAGTAACTCTTCTCTGAACTCTCTCAATTCTATGACCTTTTACTGAATGGGCTCCAAAGCTGAGAAATAAATCAAAATGAGGTCTTACATAGGCTCTATACAAAGGCAACAGGATGTCCAGATTTTTGAAAGAAATATTATGGCGGATAACCCACCATATTTTGTTCACTTTACTGATAGTTTTTGTGATATGATCATCACAGTAAAGACATGAATTAACAGTGATCCCCAAATCTCTTTCACTAGCTTTACTAGTTAATATATCCTCTTTTTGATATACACTGTTCATGATTCACATTTTGTCCTCTGTTTTAAACAATTTAACTATAACAGACCTATGAGATAATCCATCTTCTGGTCTAGCCTTTAAGGCCTGATGTATACAGGGCATACGGGTCGATTTGTCGATTTTAAAATGTTGCGTCAAACAGTTGCAGCTACTTTGTCGATATTTAAGCTTGTTGCTGTTACAATATGTCGCGGACACAAACAGCCACTGCAACTATATATCCACAACATTCTGTCCTGCAATGTACTGCGACCATGTTTACCTGTTTCTCTGCTGACCTCTGGTGGTAGAACTAAGCATAGCTTTGTTATATAAGGGTACTATTACCAGATTAGTCATAGAACTGGAATTTACCTGAGCACTTGCAGGTCTACTTAAGCCTGTGATTCCTACAGCATTGTATTTCTGCTTTGATGGAGTATGTACCTACACAGAAAGGCAAGCAGAAGCTTGCACTGGATAACTTTCTGTACACCAAAGAAAAGATGGAGCCAATCAAAAGATTATTTGCGATGTGAGAACAGAACCTGCAGAGCATGGTTACACACTAAGGGTGACTCCATTGTCCTTCCCTTACTGAGCACAACCATGCACCTATTTATGGTAGGGTTGAGGTGCTCACGGCCGTGCACATATGACAGAGAGCATGCGAGTCCAAGGAGTCGACAAGAAATGCTGTGCATACGGGCTGCAAGAAGTATCCATTAGGCATGCTCACCTGCTTCCATCACAGAAAATCTTGTGGCGAGATGTCATCACCAAAGGCAGCATGGTGACCCAAACGATAGTGATGTTAATCTGTATTCCACTACTACAGATGGGAGATCTTTTATGAATAAATGAAAGTGACTTGTTAGTATTCGCCAGTGATTCCGACCTTAAAGTCCTTAATGACAGTGAGCATTGGTTCTGTGATGGGACATTTTCAGTTGTCCCACATAAAGATGACCAAATGTACACAGTGCATGCACTGGTAAATGGTGTCAATAGACCGTGTCTCATGCACTCCTGCCAGGTCGCAGTGAGGTATTATATCGCAAGTTTTTCATACACCTTCAAAACTTGCTTGGTGAAGTTAACAGTGCTTAGTGTCATGACTGACTTGAAATTGCGGCATTAAATGTTTTAAAGGAATTATTGCCACACACCGAGCTCGCAGGCTGCAACTTTCATCTTGGACAGGCACTATGGTGCAGAATACAGCAAGAGGGTTTGCAGCAAAGATATATACATGACGAGGAATTTGCATACAAAGTGTGATGTATATTGACACTAGCACTTGTACCAGTTGACTATGTGGAACAGAGATAAGAAATGCTCCAGGATGACCCTGATTTTGAATATTTAGTATGATTAATGGATTATTTCGAGGACAATTACATTGGGCGACTGACAAGGAATCGCAAAAGTGACAGCCAAGGTTTCCAATCGTGTTTTGGAATCAGTATGCCCGAGAAGCAAATGATTTGCCTTAAGCAACAATGCAATTGAAGCTCTGGCACAGGGCTTTTGCTAGGACATGAGATATTAGCCACCCTACTTGTGGCCGCCTAGCACAGAAATTAAAGGCAGGAGCAACACGCAGTAGCATTGCAACAGAGACAGATAACTCTAGGGCAACAACCAGAGAAAGCATGCTAAATATATATGCGTGAATTAAGTTTTGAATCAATCTGCAGTGATTTTGCTCCTCGAGACCCAAAGCAATACATAATGGACATAGCAACATTCATTGAGATAAATGTTGTATGAGTAAAGCACTGTTGCACTTTCCTTTCAATGACAATTAATGAATTCATACTGATTTAAAAATATTTAATAAAGAATTGCACTTTCCGTTTCTATTGCACTTTTATTCGATTTGCACTTTACTGCTTTTGTACTGTAATGCTGATTTGATGGCAAAGGCTATTCATTCATTTGTTTTGTATTGTAATGCTGATTTGATTGAAGAATAAAGTTTGTATTCATTAATAGGGATGACTATTTGTCTGGTGACATATTAGTATATGCGGTGTTAATACTAGCGACCTGTGCCACCACTGACTTAGCGATCTATGTTCTTTTGTCTGCACAGCAATTAGACTGCAACCTTTAACCGTGACTATCTGTCTGGGGACATAACGACCGTATACGGTATATGGTCTATTTCAATTTTCACCTCATCAATTTTAATATCCAAGTAGGCACCACAGATTTTCAAAATTTCCTTTAAATTATGTGATTGTTCCCATGATTCCAGAATACCTATTATGCAAAGATTTTTTCTCCTGGTCCTCATTTCCATGTCCTTGATTTTAGCCGCTATATCGGCCATGATTATGTCATGATCATTTAATGTTCTTTCACGTTGAAGAATTTTATCTTCTGTAGTAGAAATTCTTTGCTCCATTTGAGGCAAGTTTTGATTAACCTCTTTAACCACTGAATCAAACTGGTGAATAGTTGTAGTAATGCTTTCTATCTCAGATAGTGTCTTTTCCATTCCCTCAGCCTTTGCTTTTACAAAGTTCAGATCTACTTTTTGTCATTAATGTCCTCTAATAATTTTTGCCCATACTGGGACAGCTTCTGTCTCAGGAGGTGAACCTTATCATGGACCTTGGATATCAACCGCCACTGCTAGCAACCTCAGTAGCAAACAAATGGACTGACTATAGTGAGTGACTAAAAATTTTACACCACATCAGTTTCCAATAAGTAGTAGAGAAGAGGCATTGGCACTACTCATAGAATTCTACCACAATAGCTCTAGTTTCTGGCGGGACTGAAGCAAGTGACTATTTCAAGTATTAACTGCCGCAAAATGACTGTTCCCGTAGCAGACAGAACCAACTATAGCAAGTGGCCAAACTTTATCACGCGCACACCATGTTGGATATCCAAACTAGTGGATAGAGCCATTCTGACTCTAGCAAATGCCACTACAAACATTCAGAGGCCTGGCTTGGGGCCATGGGGGAGAGATCTATACATGCACCTCCTCCTCACGTGAATGCTAGATTGCGCATGTCTCGTGGAACAGTTTAATGTGACTTGTTCTGTAGGCCTGTGCTGTACCTCTATACTTATTGGTAAATAGGAGTGCAGGACCTAGAGGGCCCAGCACTGCCACATGTGGATACTATTATGCAGTTATGAGTCTGCAGGACCCTTAATTATGCAGTAGTTCTCCCACAGAGACATGAAATTTCAACGCATTGTCTCTACAGCTATGGATAGATGGGATAGATGTGCTTCCAGAAGTGGATACCATTACAGAGGGAGATGCAGCCACAACACAGTATAGACTGATAAGAGTGCAGGTCCATGAAGGCCCTGCACTCTCACAAACCTATAAGGGTAACATGAAATGTTCTCAAAAAGTAAGGAAATTCATTGCAAAAACATCTTTAATGCATCAGTTCGGGTTTAAGTAACAGAAGTAAGGAAATGAGGTGTTAGGGTTTCCAACTCTAACACCTCCCCATCGACACCCAACCTGACCACCCCACCCCACCCTCCACAGACCAATAGGCATTGGGGTGTGCCTTGAATCATCGGATCTAACTCTCACCTCATTTTCCTATACTGTACCATTTCAGTTTCCTCACAATTGGAATGGAGTGAGTTAGGGCCAACAACCCCCAAGGTACACCTCGATGCCTGTTGGTCTGTGGAGGGTAGATTGGTTAGATTAGGTGTTGGTGGGGACCCTAACATCTCATTTCCTTACTTTTGTTATTTCAACCCCTAACTGATACATTATTTACTTTTTTTGCAATGAATATATATATATATATGGGAGAGATATATGGAGATATATATATACACATATACATGTAATTGATAACCCACTCTAGGGTGTGAAATCACACTTGATGTATCGCATGGCTTGGTGTGGGTTGTGATACATGTGGCCACAGACTGATTGCATTCAACCACCCATGTCAGACCAAAATTCCAAACTACTTAGGTTACTCTGTTGCTGCTCTGTACCTGCCTCCTAGCTAGCCTTACTTTTGCACCTTTCTTGTTTATATCAATTTATCATATAGTGTTCTCAATCTTGCCTTGTTTTGTTGTTGCTTAATTTGTGTTAATTTATTCCAACCATATTGACATGTAACTTCACTCCTCATTATAGCTGTCTATCTCTTTATGTGTTGCAATGTATTTGTTATCATTGTCATTACCTGTATTTTTGGCCTTGTACCATGCTTTGACCTGTACTCTCCCAGGTTGTGCCTGAAAATAGGCAGTTTTGTCTAGTGTGCTTACCTGGTGACCAAAAGCAAATAAATAAATCTGGGTTGTGTATATATGTTATAGTGGTGTGGTAGCACTACTATAATTAGGATTGAATAAGTGGTTTAATGTTAAACCCGCTAACTTAGCACTTTAATAGTCTTGCCTTTATTCAATGGATTTGCAATAAATTTTGCATGCTCGGTATGGTGGCATAGTCTCTTGACATGCCAAGTAACATTCTGGTTTGGTGTTCAATTCTGAGATCTATATAGTACATTTTAGAAAAAATTAGGTTTTTTGCTGGGTTTTTGTTTGTTTTTGTCATCATCTACACCCAAACGGTTTGGAATTTTGGTCTAAAATTTTCAGGGTACAAAAGGCTTGCCACAGAATGGCCCTTTCACTGGTCTAGTGAAAAATAATAATTCATTCTGAATTTATAGGATTTGAATTTCAGTTCTGAGCATGCTCAGTGGGTATTTTGGATATATGTTTGTGCCCTACTGAGCCTGCTCAGAATGAAATTTACCTTTATAACTTGGGAACAGATACATATTTTTAACCTAATAAACAAATAGTACCATTCTGGGGCAATCCCTATCAACGTTGAAAATTTCAGACCCAAACCATCTGGGCTGTATAGTTCATGAGGTGGGGTAGTAAGAAGGCTATGATGGAAATTTGGTATAGAAATATGGTAAAATGCCAAGGTTAGGAATGAATGTTGCAACATTTCAGTGTTCACCAAACACCATTCTGGGGGATGAAGGACTGTATAAGTCAGATGGCTACAGCATCCATCCTGGGGTAAGATCCTGTAAGAAAGTTTAAATATTTCATCTGCAACCATTTAAACTAGTGAAGGAGCAGGCAAATGCCGAAGTGAAAACTATAGTGCACCCCCCACAGGACAAAGCAGTCACAAAGGAGGATACCATGTTAAAAAGACCATAAAGAAAGCAGAAATCCTACAAATACATAGGTCACATGGAGGGGAAACAGATAGTGGGACAAAATGCAAAAAGGGGATGGAGGGGCCAAATGTGGAAAGCATTATGAACAAATGCCCACAGCCTGGGAATAAACTACCAGACCTGGAGGAATTAATGGTGGAAGCAGACCTGGCAATAGTGGCTGTTACAGAAACATGGTACACTGAACACCATGAATGGGATATAGCTATACCAAGATACACCCTTTCAGGAATGACAGGGAAGGAAGAAAGGGAGGAGGGTGGCCATGTATGTGAGGGAGGAAATGAAAGAAACTGAGGTTCAGGGAATGTGGGAAGGGGCAGAGGCACTGTGGGTCACCCTACAGATAGGAACCAGCATTAGAACAGGGGTGATCTACAGACCTCCATTGCAGGGGTGAAGAGGCAGACAAAACACTAGTGGAAGCCACCTACAAAATGTCAACCAAAGAGGAAATACTATTACTACTAGGGGACTTCAAGCTACCAGATGTAGATTGGAGCACCCTGATGACAAGCACAGCCAAAAGCAGAAACATACTGTCTGCACTACAGGGACAAGCCTAAGACAGTTTATGATTGAACCCACCCATGTGGGGCTATACTAGACTTGGTGCTCACCAATGGGGACAGGGTTAAGGAGGTTAAGGTAGGCAGCCATAAAGGAACCAGTGACCACAAGACAGTGTGGCTCAATATAACCACAGGGTGGAGGCAAGCCCACTAAAGTAAAGGTCCTAGACTTCAGGAGGGACAACTTCAACAAAATGTCAAAATGTTTTAGGGAGCCCTGGCAAAAGAACAGGGGGGCAGTGGAAAAGCAGTGGTCTAATCTCAAAGGCCCTTAACAGAAGCAACTAACCTCTGTGTTAAACAGGAAAGCAAGAGCAAGCAAAAGAAAAACTGATCGGTTCTTGAGGAAGTGGCCAGAAAAGTGAGGGAAAAAAGAAGATCCTTAAGGAGATACAAAGAAATGTAGAGCGAAGAAGATAGGGATCAGTATCTAGAGAAACAGAGGGAGGCAGTCAAAAGCACAAAGGTGTGAGCAGAAGAATATATAACTCAGGCTGTGAAGATGGGGATAAGGCCTCTTCGGATATATCAGTGAGAGAATGAAGACAAGGAGTGGGATTGTCAGAATAAGGAAGGAGGGAGGAGGGGTGCAGATGAGGACATAGACATGGCAGTAATACCGAACAAATACTTTTGTTCAGTTTTCACAAAGGAAGGGGAAGCAAGGCCCACAGCTCAGCCAAAATATCAGATGGGGTGTAGCTGGTTGACACCACTCCATTCAAAGTAGAGAGTATCCTGGAGGAACTCAGGAACCTGAAAACAGGCAAGGAAATGGGACCAGATAGGATTCTCCACAGAATATTAAAAGAGCTCAAGAGGTGCTGGCAGCCCCACTGACAACCCTATTTAACAGATCACTGGACACAGGGATGTCCCAGAGGACTGGAGGAGGGCAAATAGGGAGCTGAAATGAGGCAGACAACTACAGACCAGTCAGCTTGACCTTGGTGCTGAGGAAGATAATGGATGCACTGTTAAAGGAGAGGATGTGTCAATCCTTGAAGACAGTGGAGCACAGAATCCAAGGCAGCATGGATTCACAGTGGCAAGGTCATGCCAAATAAATCTAATAGATTTCTTTGGCTGGGTGACCAGGGAGGTGGATCAGGGCAAAGCAGTGGATGCGCCTACTCAGACTTCAGCATGGCCTTTGATACCATCCGCATGAGAAGGTTGGCAAACAAGTTAGCAACAGAGGGTGGGCCTCAAGGTGGTAAACGGGTCAGCAATTGGTTGAAGGACAGGACACAGAAGGTGCTGGTAAGTGGTTTCACTCTGAAGGGAGGGAAGTGACTAGCAGGGTGCCTTAGTCTTGGGACCAGTCCTAGTCAGTGTCTTTATAAGTGACACTGTGGATGGGCTAGAGGGGAAGGTATGTCATTTTGCAGATGACACCAAGATCTGCAACAGGGCTGACACTCCAGAGGGCATAGAAAAATGAGAAAGGACCTAAGCAGGTTGAGTGGTTTGAAGTGTGGCAGCTTCAATTCAGTGCCAAGAAGTGCAAAGTCATACACTTGGGGAGCAGAAATTCAGGTAGATATACAAAATGGGGGACTGGCAGCCACCAGGCAGGAACAGAACCTGGGGATACTCATATCAGATGACCTAAAGGTGATCAAACAGTACAAGAAGGCTGTGGGAAAGCCAGTAGCATGCCTGGGTGCATTGGGAGGTATCATCAGCAGGAAGAAAGAGGTGGTTATGCCACTCTACAGCTCACTGGTGAGACCATGGCTGAAGTACTGTGTCCAGTTTTGGAGAATACCTCCGAGAGGACATAGACAGTCTAGAGGCAGGTCAGAGGAAGGCTTCAAAGATGGTGCAGGGTCTGCATGAAAAACCTTATGAAATGAGGCTTTGGGAACTCAACATGTATTCCCTGGAAGAGAGGAGGGGGACATGATAGAAACATTCAAGTACCTCAGGGGTATAAACAAGGTACAAGAGGGCAGCATATTTCATTTTTTAATCATGTCATAGTTTATACACCTACTGCAGTGGCTTACCGCGGGGCATCCAACCACCGGACCTGCCTGACAGGGAGAGCAGCAGGCTCACCTCGATAATGGGGTCAGGTACGGCTGTTGCCAACTAGCTGGGCTGCCCTATGCCCTGCCTAGCCGAGCCGACCCCGGATCACCCCAGCATGATTCCCATGACAGTCTTCCCGGCATCACAGGGCATGGCCATCAAGCTGCTTCTGTTGTGCCCAGCCATTTTTCCTCCAGTAGGTCCCCGATGAAGTGCAGATGTACAATAGCGTTGATCTACTGCTGCAGATGTCCGCCGTGCTCCCCTGTACTGATACCTGCATCTGCAGTGCCTCTGGGCATCCCAGAGCCACCGCAGTGAGGTGTGCTTTTCAACCCATCCCAGGACCAGGATAGCTGTCTGTGGATGCTTGATCCTAGTCCTCCCTGCTGACCCCGATGATCTGGGCTTATTCCGAACCCAGGGCACTGGCATGGTGCAAGGGTGGCATCAAGCACCTCAACCCTCAGTGCCTCTGGGCCAGCCAAGAGGGCAGCATCTTTCAACAAAGTAGATGTGCAAGAACAAGGGTCACAAAATGATGTTGGAGAGGAGGTTCGGGGGCAACATAAAGAATGCTTCTTTTACTGAAAGAGTGGTGGCTGCTTGGGCGGCTGCAAAGGAGGTGGTGGGGCAAAAAACAGTTAGGAAATGCAAGAATACATGGATAGACATAAGGGTACACTAGTGACAGGAAAAAAGGGTGAGCTATTGATCAGTTAGGACCTGTGGTTCAAAATATGCAGGTAAAATTGGCAGACTGGGTAGGCCACACAGTCCTTATCTGATGTCAGCTTCTGTGTTTCTGTTTCCACTCAATTTTTGACTCCAAACATTGAAAATAGCCATTTTTTTCATCACCTCATAATGTGACAAATGTCACTTTTAAATTATGGATGACATCTTTGCACACTTGGTGCAAAATGACATTTCCGCCAATATGCCATAAATGCTCCCTGTCATTGTTTATAAAGGCAGTCTTAAAAGGACTATCTTGAAAACTTGAGATAAAATTAAATAAACAAGAGTGAATGTGTGAAGAAGAATATGTAAGAGTGAAGGTTCCAGGCCGTGAAGTTCTGTAGGTGGACTGAGTCCTCCCATGGCATACGGCCCAAAGGGCCCTGCAGATCATCTCCTGTTCACACAGGTCCCTTCCAACTTTCATAAATGAGGAAATGATTCCACTATCTCAAAAACAAAGAAAATTCTTTGCAAATAAATTTGTTAATGCACCAGATAGGGCAACTTAATGCCACAAAAGTAGGGAAATGTGGTTTTAGGGTTTCCACCCTACATCCCCACCCTACCTCCTAAGCAGCAACAGGAAGAAAAATTAGGGTTTGGGGTCTTCAGAGTCTTGGCAAATCAGTGATGGGGTCTTCCTTGGGGTTGTTAACCCCAGTGCCCGCCCAGTTCCCTGAGCAAACAACATCAGATATGATGTCCTTTTCTTCACGGAGGCCACAGATGTTGTTGGCAACATGTGGCAACACACAATGTCTCTGACTTTGAAGAGTGTTAGCAAAATGAGTCACTGGTTTGGAGTTCAACCTTGGCTTTGGATTGAGGATACAGCCTGAGGTTAAGGGTAAGCATTAGGTAGACAACCCCAAGGAAGACCCCACCACTGATTCACCAAGACTCCAGAATCTCAAACCCTAATTTTTTTTCCTTTTGCTGCTTGACGGGCTAATACTACATTTTCCCACCTGTAGGGTATTATGTTAACTAGCCTCTTCATTACTAAAGTATTTTGGTAATATATATGCTATTTTTAATTTTCTGTCTGGGAATGGCACATTGAGCACAAGCTAGTTTCAGATGCATCTTGGGGCACCAAGTGTTATCTTATACAAGATGGTACAAAATACAAACTTTCAGATCACACAAGTCCTTTCCTTATGTGCAATAGCATTCTGAACAGAAGAAGCTGAATTTAAACTTAAAGTTACATTGTTTCAAAATACTTATGACAGGATTGCTTAGGTAACTTAAAGAAGAGTCAGTAGGAAGTAGGCTAGACAATGAAGATCTATTGGTCTGGTTCCTAACCACATCCTCACGACTTCAATTTTCCAGTATTAGCGTATGTGAGACTAAATTAGCAGTACTCTTAGTTTTCTTAGCTGTGACCCATGGATGTTTGTTTAATGCCAGCTTTCCAGTAGCTGTTGCTTTCAAAATATTCCAAGATTTATTTATTTACACTCTCTTTAATTCTGCCAAATTGGTCATTGCACTTTGTCAAAATATTATCTTGTAGGGGCTTATTTGATTTTTGTGGTTTGTTGGTTGTGTTTGTCCACCAATCAACATCATCTGGTTTCTTTTAGCTCTTTATGAACTTTTGTTATATCCTCTGCTGTCTTTAAATCTATTTAGTAGATCATGCTGTTTTATTGATATAGGACTTCATTACCTCTATTTCTCTTACATCTTAATAACTGTCCACATTGTATATTATTCTTCAGCTGACTCATGATAACTCATGACAACTCTTGGCATATATGGAGAGTAAAATATTTAATGGAAGCAGCATTCTGCTGCTCTAAGTGACAAGGGCTACTACTCAGCTTAGCTGCTCACATTTTACTTTAAAAGCTCTAGGAGTACTGTTTGGAGCCCTGTTCTGAGATAGTAGGAAGAGAGACTGGTAGTTCAATCGTATTGACTTGCAAACTACCAGTCTAGTGGGGCAATGTATCTTCATCACTGGAGGCACTATTGTTACTTAAAATGTGCCAGAGACCGCATGAGGGGTTTTCGCCTGTTTCATTTATTTTATTTTAGTTTTAAATGGGACTTGTGCTGGGGCAGCATGAACTTGGATTTGACCTCCAGGTCATTTTCAGTATAACAGTCAGTCCTGCCATGAACAGGGTGAGCTGAGCAGGGCACACATGGCACAGTATGTAGAGATGCGAGCCAAGACATGACCATTCGACACATATCAGGCATGTCTAGCGGGGAAGAAGACCACAATTCTCAGCTAAGTTTAAAAGGTAGGCTAAATATATCATATAGCAGTGTCACAGTCACATAGTATTAATTTCCATTCTTCATCTAGTTAATTATTGCTCTAGCATACACCCCCGGTTAGATTATCAGTCACCTTTCATTTCCAGTGAGGGTCCTGGAAGCAGGGCCTACATTAATAAAGTTATCCCTACGGATCTTTGTGTAATGATGTGACAGCTCTATGTTTTTTTATCAAGCACTGTAACACTCAGATATTTACAGCTGCTATATACTGTGTAAGAGTCATTGGTTTTCTGGGAAGCTACTTGTTTTCTACTTTCTCTGCCTAAAACAATGGACATCTCAGAAGGATTTGTTACACTCAGCTCTGGTGACGTGGCTATGCTATGTATTATATGTAACAAATACTGTTTAGAGAGCCAACCAGGTTTTGATGGCCTTAAAAGTGAGTAGTGTCTTGAGGTTGAATCATTAAATGTAGAATTGTAGAACTTGAACATATCATCACAAACACTAATATGGGACTAACTAGTAGTAACTTGGATCAAGCCAAAATATGGCCTGTTACATCAAAAGTTCACAGCAGATAAATAAATCTCAGGGGACTCACAAAAAGTACTAGAAAGGATAGTACACACAATGGAAATGACTGGAGTCTGGTTGTGAATAAGAAGAAACATAAAAGGAGGAGATGTATGAACTTCAACCTCCCAATTCATAATAGATTCTCCCCATTGGCCCTGGTGAAGAAGAATCCCAACCTCCAGGGACACTAGAAAATTTAGATGGTAGATATCCTGCACCAGCTACCACTGCTAGGATAGAACCTGTAACAAAATTGGTTGATAATTCTGTGAGTCATCATGCTCTAGTAATAATACCACAGAGAATGAGAAAGAAAGAAAACATACTATAGTTACCACTGCACAAATCCATGCAATAAATCAGGAGGGGACAACTCTATCTTCTGAAAGTAGATCAACAGCACAAACAGAGGGTCCACAAAATGGTAATGATGTTAGGCAGCAGCCAGCCCAGACCTCATGCAACACAGGTGAAGAGATACTAGAAATAGACATGGAGACTAACCATCTAACCCCTAAAACCAAGAGACAGGTATATGTATTGGGGACTCCATTATTAAATATATGGACAGCTACATTTGTAAGGGAGACAAAGAAAATATAGAACATGTTCTAGCTATGGGGGGATGAATTAGGGACACTGACAGAATTATCCCATCAGTTTTAAAACATGCAGGTAGCAATCCGCTAGTGTTCTCCAAGTGGAACTAATGATATTAACAAATTCACAGTGGATAACATCAAAGCAGATTTCATTAAACTCAGCAGTTACTTTAAAGCAAAAGGATGCAAATACTGCATCTCCAAATCTTACCAGTTCCCAAAGCTTCTATAACCAAACAGAGCAAGATCAAACAGTTCAACACATGGATTAAGAAATGTTGCCTAATGTGAAATGTATCACTCATTGGGAAATATTCTCCACAGATCCAGGCCTCTTTAGTTGGGATGGTCTTCATCATAGCAAAAAGGGAGCTGCAGTACTAGGTAAACAAATAGCCTAAAACCATTGAGGATTGTTTAAACTAAATTGTAGGGGCAATCAAGGATGATGCATAATCATAGCATTAAAATGCAGAATAATTATAAAGTATTAGTTGCAAACACCAGAAGTTTGAATGTACACAAACTCACAGAATTAGAGGGGTCCTAGTACAAAACCAAATCGATATACTGTAGCAGTACTATGCGAAACCTGGTGGGATGAGTCCTCAGGGTGGTATAACTCGATTCCTGGGTATTCTCTTTACTCAAGGAACAGGCCAAACAAAAAGGTGGGGTGTATGCATTTAAGTTTCTAGTGCAATAGCAGCAGAATATCCCTAAAGAACACTTCAGATGAAATTGAGGGTATATGTATACAAATGGACAACATAAAGAAAAAACTTTTTATTTGCAGACTTCTACAGATCTCCTCTTGGATCTTAACCATGACCAACAACTTATCACTGAAACTGCACATCTGTCCTCTATCTCTGATGCTGTAGTGGTAGGAGATGTCAATTTACCAGGTATTCACTGGGGTGAACTTACATCCCAAACTTACAAGGAAGGACTCTTTCTTGACTCTTTTATCATGGCAGGCCTAGAGGAAATTTTGCCTGAGCCCACAACAGAGAATAATATTCTGATATCACCCTTACTGATATGCCCTTAGATATTACTAACATTAATATTACATAAGCAGTAGGGAATAGTGAAAAGTGACATTGTAGAAGGACTGAAGGAAAAGTATGTCTCTTTGCAGATGACACAAAGATCTGCAATAGGGTTGATTCACAAGGTGGGGTGGAAAGGATGAAAAGGACTTGCAAGGTTGGAGAATGGAAATGTATGGGGCAGCTTAGATTCAATGCAAAGAAGTGCAAAGTAATGCACCTGGGAAACAAAACCAGAGGAAGAGGCACAATGGGGGTGAGATACTGACAACAACAAAATGGAAAGGGACCTGGAGGTAGTCATATCAGATGACCCAAACATGAGCCAGTAATGTGAGAAGGCAGTAAGGAATGTTGGGGATACTGGGATGCATAGGAGAGGCATCACCAGTAGAAAACAAGAAGTTGTTGTCCCTTTGTACAGACAGTTGGTAAGACCACATGTAGAGTACTGTACAGTTCTGGAGACCCCATCTCCATAAAGACATAGACAGGGTGGAGGCTGTCCAGACGAGGGTAATGAAAATGGTGCAGGGTCTGCCCCAGAAGACATATGAAGAAAGACTAAAGGAGCATAAGATGTATCGCCTTGAGGAAAGGAGGGAGAGGGGTACATGATAGAAACTTTCAAATACCTCAAGGGAATCAGCAAAGTCCAAGAGGTTAGCATCTTTCAGAAAAGAGATGTGCAAGAACAAGGGGCACAATTTGAAGATAAAGGGGACAGCTCAGAGGTAATGTGATGAAGTATTTCTTCACAGAGGGTTATAGATGCATGGAACAGCCTTCTTGAGGAGGTCGAGAGTCAAAAACAGTGGGGAATTCAAGAATGCATGGGACAGAAAAAAGGCAATTTAGTGGGAGGTAGGAGGAAGTAGGTGTTGGTTAACTAGGATCTGCAGCATATCCATTAGGTAGGGAAATGGGTAGACTAGGTGGGCCAAGTGATCCTTATCTGCCATCAGATTCTATGTTTCTATGTGATCACAAGGCTGTCTTGTTTCATAGCAACATGAAAGAACTACAGTAGGTGAACTGATTTTAAGTATAATTACAATAAAGGTAACTATAAGAAAATCAATAAAGCATTGCAGGATACAACTGGGACACTCTTCACTGACCTAAGTATTGACAAATGTTGGGAACTATTTAAATCAATTATACAAAACAAGAAAATATCTACATCCCTATCAAAAAACACACAATAAAAGGTCAAATCCCTTCCTGGTTAACACATTCTGTTAGACTTCAGATTCATAAAAACAAAAGGTCTTCAATAAAATGAAAAAAATATCCTAGCTCTGCAAACAGTACGGAGTATAAAACAGAGCTCAAGAAAACCAAAAATCTAATGAAGAGGGAACGTAAAAATTGAATATCAGCTCTCAGTTACCAAAACCTTAAGGCATTCTTCACATTTATTAACAGAAATAAAATAGGGATAACAGCGTCAATAAGCTAATTATGAATGGTGGGAAATTCACAATGACTTAGACATAGCAAATACTTTTAACCAATATTTTGAGTCAGTCTTTAATAGCAAAAGATGGTAAAGGCCAAGGCTAACCCATACTTAAACCAAAATAAACCAGCATTGAAGAGCTAGTGGAAGCATTGAAAGCAATCAAACTTAATATTGAACCAGGGCCAGATGATCTCTATCAAAATTTTCTGAAAACACAATTCCATCTATCACCTCACAGCTTAGACTTACATATAATGCTACCCTTTTTAATGGTGTCATTCCTGAGGAATGGAAACAGGCAACAATCATCCCAATACATAAAAAGGAAGCGAATGACACACAGATAATTACTGCCCCACAGTTAAACATCTGCAATATGTTAGTTTATGAAAAGAATACTTAAAACTAGGATTGAGGAGGCTCTGGAATTAAATGGTTTGAAAGATCAGAAGCAACATGGCTTCACTACAGGTAGATCTTGTACCACAAGTCTGATTGTTTTTATGAGACAGTTAGTAGATCTTTAGGTCACGGCATCCCGGTAGATATAAATTTTTCTCAGCTTCCAAAAAGCCTTTGACAAGGTTTCCCACAGGATACTTATCAACATAATAACTAGTATGAAAATTGAACCAAATATAATTAATTAGATCAGGGCATGGTTATTTAACAGAACACATGTTGTTAAGATCTCTGACACCAGCTACACCACAATTGAGGTTACTAGTGGAGTGTCCCAGGGTTCTATCTGGGACCCAATCTTTTCAGTACATTTATCTCTGACTTTTATCACGGGATAACAGGTCATATCAGTAAATTTTCCGATGATATAAAACTCTGCAGTGAAGTTGACTCTATCACTAAAATCATACATTTTCAAAATGATATCAAGCAGTTAGAAAATTGGGCACATCTAAACAAAATGACATTCAATGTAGATAAGTGGGTCATAATGTGCCTCTGGGCAAGAAACCCACAGACACAATACTATCTAAATGGGAACCCTTTGAAACATGTCAAAACTGAAAAGATTTAGGGATTATAATTAATAACCTGCTTCTACCAGGTGAACATTGCAGACATATTACATTAAGGTCCAATAGGATACTGGCATCCATAAAAGGGCATTTATATCTGGACAGAAAACCTGCATCCTGCCTTTATCTAGAACTTATAATAGGCCACATCTTCATTATAGGACATCCTTCTGGGCACCTTTTGACCAAAGACAAAAACTCCTGGACAATGACCAGAGAAAGGTAACTAAGATGATCCCCAGGTTGCAAAATCACTCCTATTATAACAGATGTAGGGAGCTCAACTTATGTGATCTAGAAACGACACCAGAGGAAGACCTTTATTATATAAGATCCTACAGGATGAACAACTAATGGCACAATGTAGCATAACATATGCTAATGAACCTGGTAATCTAATATGTAACAACAAAAATACATGAGCCTAGGGCATTTACAAATAAAATAAATAATTTCTTCACTGTTAGAACTACAAAGCTGAGGAACAAACTGCCACAACATATTGTGGATGCCAATAATGCTGTGCAATTTAAGAAATCACTTGACAAATATATTATGGGTATCTAACTTTATTGCCCACATGGTGTGGGAAGGTAGGCTCGATGGGCCAGATATTCAAAACTGTGCTCCAGGGCAAAATTAGCACTGCCTGGCAGGCAAACCAATCCCAGAGCAAAAGCACGCTATACTCAAAAGGAATAGCCTGGGGCAAAACCAGCTGAATATAGCAAGAAAAGGAAGCCGGGCAAACAGGGCCAGGAGTGCAGGGCAAAATAGCTTGAGAATAAGACAGCACTGAATATAGCAACAGGGAAGGGCACACTGCCACTGCAACTCAGTAGACCCTGAGAAAGCCAGTGTTGCAGGTGGAGAACATTATCTGTGATTGCACAGAGATGCCTCACATCTACTGCAAACAACAATGTAAGCCACACACTGCAGAACTGTGCTATGCTGAAGTGAGTTTTGCTCAGGCTAACCTGATTGCACAACACTAACACATTAGCCAGGGCAAACTGGTTAGCCCAGGGCAAATGGGAGCTATATTCAAAGCTCCCATGCAAATGAGCCTACTTATACGTAATCTGCAGGCAAACAGGTACAATTGCATCTCATTAACTGCTGCTTAGCATACATTACCATGTGGTTTGCCCAGTGCTACAGCATGGAGCACACAGTAGTAGTAGTAAAATTTTATTTATACAGAGAAATTTGCCATTAGGGTTCAAAAGTCCCAATTTACAAGGCAATCCTGTGTCGTAAATTTATTTAAATAATCACAAAATGTACAAAAACATATCATTCAGAATTTACATAACACTCAATGCACATTACATCAAAGGTACAAGACATAAGTCAAACCTCTTAAACATATAACTATCTACTACACAAACATCTAAAACATAATTTGTGTTTTATTGCAGTTTTATAGTCTGTAAAGACAAGTCTGGGTCTCTAAGGTAAGGGGAGTCTGTTCCAACTTGTAGAAACTTTATATTGGAAGGTCATATTACCAAAACCATTTTTATTTTTAGGACCACAAAATCTCTAGCACCTTGTTTCCATGAGATTTAATCCATGATCAGGTTTTATTAATGTTTTAGTCAAGTAGTACTGTGATGAATTTTAATTAATCCTTTATCTGGTTCAAACCAATTTCTCTCAGTTTTCTGATGTAATGAATTCCAACCTAGTTCTGTATACATATCACAATGGTGGGTGCTAATGTCACATTTCAATACAAATCTTGCTATTTTATTGTAAAGAACATCCAGATGATGTAACTGTTTTTGGAAGTATGTCTATAAATATGGCTTCCATAATCTATCATTGGTAATATAAGTTGATTTGCTATATTTAATTGCATTTCTTTTGATAGACAATTTGAAATCCTTCTCATACCCCTAGTTTTGAATTTGTTTTTTATTAATTCTGTTATATGTCGTTCAAAATTTAAACCCTGATCAATGTATATACCCAAATATTAATAGACTTGTGTTTGTTCTAGAATATTTCCTTCCAGAGTCTTAATTATTAATTTTGAGGACACTTGATTTTTCTTCTCACTACCAAAAGCATAGTTTGTGTTTTTTTTGCTGTTTATCGAGAGTCCAATAGAAGAAAAAAATATTGCATTGTTAAGAAATCACCTTGTAATTTTTGTACAATTTCTTCAGAATTTTTACCTGATGCAATCAAAACTGTGTCATCTCGTAAAGTCTAACTTGTGAATTTGTTATCAATCTCAGTAAGTCATCCAAATAAACTAAGAATAAGAGGGGCCCAGGATTGTACCCCTGGGTACCCTCCTGTCACATAATCCAATCCGACTTATAACCATTTGCTATGGTAAATTGAGTCCTCTTATCTACATATCATGTAAACCATCCACAACTCTCTTCCTCTATTCCCATGCTCTTCAATTTTTGATCAAGGTACAATGATTCACCAAATCAAAAGCCTTTGAGAGACACCTTTGGTCAGAATGGAAGTACAGGCTGGATGCTGCAGCATGAAGCCATGCCCACAGCATCCCCTGTTGGTTGGAATGGAAGTACAGGCTGGATGCTGCAGGATATGTGCTGGCAGGAACAAGCGGTATATACCTGACCCTGCAGCACTGCAAGCAGCCCATAACAGTAGATAGAGACATGTCCATCTACATATAGACATAGATATGTGGCCATGTATATATATGGGTTTGTGTATATATATATATATATATATATTTATGCAATAGGTGTGAGACCAAAAGCCATTGAATAAATCCATTTATTTCCACATATGTGGAATAAATCTAATCACCTAGATTTATCCCATATGTGGGATAAATGCAAACTGTCAATCAAAGCTTTTTGTTCACTTTTTGACAAACAAATGTGAATAACTTTAAAACGAAAATGATAGCATAGTACTGTGAGCACGAAAATGTTCTGGACAAAAATATCTACAAAATGAGTGGTGTTTCATTTATAGATACCTTTTAGTTTTTATAATTAGCAAAAACAGCAAAAATCCTATTTTCTTTTCACTTTTCAGACAAACAAATATAAATAACTTTAAAATGAAAAATGATAACATGGTACTGTGAGCACGAAAATGTTCAGCATATAAATATCTACAAAATGAGTGGTGTTTCATTCAGAGATACCTTTTAGTTTTTCAAAATTAGCAAAACAGCATAAAATTCAGTTTTTTTCACTTTTTCGAAAACAAATGTGAATCACTTTAAAACTAAAAATGATAGCATGGTACTATGAGCACAAAAATGTTCAGCATGAAAATATCTACAAAATGAGTGGCATTTCATTAATAAACACCTTTTAGTTTTTTTTATAATTAGCAAAAACAGCATAAAATTAAATTTTGTTTCACTTTTCATCAAACAAATGCGAATAACTTTAAAACAAAAAGGTAGCATGATACTGTCACCATGACATTTGTTCAGCAAGAAGTTCTCTACAAAATGAGTGGTGTTTCATTTAATAGCAACCACCCGCTAGGCGGACATACACCAGGAAAGTTAACCAAAAGTCCCAGAAAGTCCCAGAAATTACCATTTAAAAAGAACATAAACAGTCAAAACCAAATGTTCCCACACTGATAAGAAGCACATCCCTATTGCATAGATGAAATATATTAGTGAGCTTGTCAGATAAATGATTTATCTACACTTGTACTGTTTGACCTCGGACACCTCTACTCGTGGCTTCGCCACTCGTGAAGTTCCCGAGGTCAAACAGCACTTGTAGATAAATCATTTATCTGACGCTCACTATTGTATATCCCATATATATATATATACAGGTAGATTAGCACTTTTAAGGGTTAAAGGGTGAAACTTTGCAACTTTAATAACTTTGCTACTGTTCAAAGGATTTGCCTGAAATTAGCAGGCATGGTTGGACGTGGCAGATTGTGGGATATACTGACTTTTGTACTGGTCAGATATACGGCTGCAGGGTTATTAAGCACAACCAAAAGCACAATTATGCTTTTTGTGAATTCTTGCCCTCACCTACAGGTAGCATGGTTTGCGCGACTGGTCTGAAATCTTCAGAGAATGAGTGCCAGGCTCCCTGATGTGCCTTTAAAGATTTTATGAAAAATATTGAAAGGTTCAAAAGTTATTCAAAAACAAGTTCCCATTATAAGTCAATGGAAAAGTTAAAAGTTCAACAGTGTCGCAAATGCACTTTCAGTGTCGCAATGGCCCTAGTAGTGTCGCAAATCTGCCATTTTTCAGTTGGTGATCAGAAAAATGCTTGGTATTTAAAATTGGGACCATCTAGGACACAATTCTTCTTTGTTTACCTAGTTGAGCCCTGAGGATGCTAGGCATGTCTTTATTTTGGGGTTAAACACCCCAGAAATGTGTTTTCAAATTTCTGGAAAAAGTAGTGTCATAAAGTAATGTCGCACCTGCGACATTTTCGCAAATTTTGTGTAAGCTTTCTTAAATCACAACACTACTTTTCAAGGATATGCCAAAATGACAGGAGTTCTTTGCCACTCTGCTGCAAAAGAATGGTTTGATCTTTTGGGCTCAAATTTGGTGGGAAGGCAGCCAGCATCTCTTAGATGTGCCTTTTGTGGTTTGGTGAAAAATATTGCCGGATGCCAAGTTCACGGCACTCTGAAGTTGGTGTTTTTCCCATAGACTAACATGGTGGCATCCACCGTGCCTTTTGGGGCTTGTATCTCGAAAACAGGGGCGAGATACAGAATTTTCACTTGCACAATACGTGAGCCAGGAAAATCATGAAAATCATGAATCATGTGAATTTTTTTTCACGTCATACGGTTCCTGAGATATAACCAATTTAGTATTCCAACAGCTCATTTTCTGCTCTGAGGTTCATTATTATGCATTCTTTCTAAACACTGTGTTTCTCTATGCAGCTGTTGGGCAAAACCAGGGTGTGTGCTTACGTTAATGTTACACTTAGCGTTACCACTTGTGTTTTCTACCGTTTGCATTACTGTTCCGCGTGCGCCACTGTATACGTTACCCTTTGCGTTCTCATTTGCATACACACTTGCATTTGCATTTCCATTTCTGTTTCTTTGCCATTATTTCTACTGTTACGTTACCATTTGCATTTCCATTTGCCATACCGTGACTATGCGAGTTCGGTTTGTGTTTCCATACGTGATTGCATTTGCGTTTCCGTTTCTATTCCTTGGCTATATTGTTGCTGTTACCATTACCATTTGTGTTTACAATTGCAGTACCGTGACCGTGCATAACGGTTTGCGTTTCTATATGCTTGCGTTCACCTTTCCATTTCTGTTTCCTTGGTGTTATTTTACTTGTTACCATTACCATTGCATTTCCAATTGCGGTACCATGACGTCCGCATTACGGTTTGCATTTCTGTATGCCTCGTTTGCTTTCCATTTCTGTTTCCTTTGGCATTATTTCTGCTGTTATCATTACCATTTGTGTTAGCAATTGCAGTACCATGACTGTGCGCATTGCACTTGCATTTCGTACATGATTGCATTTGCCTTTCTGTTTTTGTTCTGTTTGGTGTTATTTCTGCTGTTACCATTACCATTTGCAATTGCGGTACTTGTAACCATGTGCGTTGTGTTGAGTTTCGTATGCCTTGCATTTGCCTTCCCGCTTTCTGTTCTGTTTCACATTATTTCTGCTGTTAATGTTACCATTTGCATTCTGATTGTGGTACCATCACCGTGCCATGGTTTTGCGTTTCATGGCTTGTGTCCTTTTGCATCACTTTTTCACTTTGGCGCACATTGCGCTTGTGTTTCTATCGTTGCTTTACCATTTACGTTTCTGTCACCATGTGCACAACCGTTAGAGTTGCGTTTTCCTTGCACTCTACTGTTACTGTGTCACAGCATCATGTGGTGAGGCCCAGGCCCTTTGGCCCACACTCCCCACCACATTCCATTCAATTATTTCTACTGCACATTCCTCAAAAGAATGGAAATTAGAGGCAAAACTCAGTTTAATGCATCAGTTAAGGTTGTTCCACAGCAACAAAAGTGATGAAATTTGGTGTTAGGGGTGAAAGCCCCTTAGATCCCCAGCCCACCCCCAACCGACATCAGGGTGCACATTGGGGTTTTGTCTTAACCTCACCACATTCTCCCATACCTCTGCTTTTTACACATGTGATGGGGGGGAGAGTTAGCCATGACCCCAAGGCACACCCTGATGCTGGTTGGGAGGAGCTGGGAGTCTAAGGGTCTTTCAACCCTAACACCAAATTTCCTCACTTTCACTGTGGAACAACCCCAACTGATGCATTTAAATGAGTTTTTTGCCTGATATATATATATATATATATGTATAAATACATATATGTGTACTGCCTGCATCCAAACGTGCACTGGGAGACAGACCTACCCCACAACAACAGTTGCACCCCACAGCAGTCATGGGTGCAATAACAGTGGGTGTGTCAGACTGCATGAAATAGGCATGAGGCGGGGGAGCGTGGGCCGTAGGCATACTAGGTTCCACAATGGCACAATACTGTTGGGGACTGGGAAGGCTGGGTGGGCCAAGCAGTCTGTCTGAGCCATCAAGGCTCTGTTCCTATAGGTGCAAACACCCTGGTAGTCCAGCGACCCCCATCACGATTCCTGACCCTGTAGCCACTCGAATAACTGTATTCCCTGGCAGTCTAGCAGTCCCCTAATCCTCTTCATGAATTCTGACCCCATTCACCATAGAATATCTTAATTTCCCTGGTAGTCTAGTAGTTCCCCCCACCCATGGCACATTTCTGACCCGTTCCGTACCATATCTTATTTCCCTGGTAGTCTAGTGGTTCCCCCACCCCAGCACTTCTTCTCAGCCCTCAATCCCCATACAATATCATCATTTCCATGGTTGTTAAGTGGCCTCCCCTCCCGGCAGTGCCACCCCGCTCATCCCATCCATCTTCCACTAATCGGGCGGGGACTGGTTCAGCCCCTCTCACACCACCACGGCTGGCAGTCGACTGAGAAAATGAACCAGCTGTACTGCAATCATTACAGAACAGCTCATTCATTCCTCAGTTGGTGGCTGGCCATGGTGGTGTGAGGAGGGCTGAGCCAGTCGCCAGCTCCGATCTATGGCAGATGGGTGATGTGCTGGGCGGTGTTGCTGGGTGGGGGTACTATTGACTACCATGGACATGGCTGAACTCTATGGTGAACGGGGTTGGGATACGTAAGGGGTTGGGGAACACTAGAACACCAGGGATGTGTGTCACTGTTACTGGACACGGGAGTCGGTTTCATGATGGGGGGCACTGCTACCATTAGCACTGCATTACCGCATTTTTTTTTTTTTTGTGGTAATTCACGCTGAGCTACAGGTCATGCTAATGCCTGTAGTGTGGCACTATGCTTTGAATATGCTGGTGCGCCGGCATTCAGGTCCCCTCCCTCCCCTCTTCGCCTCCCCTGCTTACATTATGGTTTAGCATCGGCTCTAACACCCAGCAGCAGTGCTAATGTATCTTTCAATATTGCAGTCAGGTGCAAAGTCGACACTAGTCCAGTGCAATGGCTTTGCGCCCGGTGCTGAGTTTTGAATAGCTGGGCCCAAGGGTCTTGAGCCTTCTTCTACCTTAAAATACCCAGTAACACCTAGTAATAACATTGAGTTTTTCTTTCATGTTTACAGTACAGATCTGTTATTAAGAGATCTGTTTGTCTGATGATCAACAGATCCAGAAATGCGATCTCACATTTTGTTATATTCCATACTGAATGGGGTTTGACTGCAACTTGAGACTAGTACATCAAACTGACAGGTTCATTACTAAATTCACTGCAGTTGTGTGTGTATGTGGGAAGGTCTGCACGTAGTGCTGAGTGTCCTTGCAACAGTATGCATTTTGTTTCATAGAGCCTTTGTACAGTGGTAAACATGCAGGCTAACAAACAGTAGTGAGTAGGGGACCTGGGTTTGATCCTCAGTGTGGACATTTTTCTCGTTCTCACTACAATTTATATAGTATGAGATACATTGCTAGATGTCCTTGCTGATATTCGTGATGGAGTTTCAGCAGAGTTTGAAGTTTTATATTGCTGATAACTTGAAAAGTTCCATCTGAGACTTTCTGGTTTAAATGCATCCTGGGAATATTACTTCTTATTGCTAGACTGGTACATTACTAAATCCACTGTAGAGAGGCGGTTTACAGTCAGATTTTATTTATATGTGTGTTTTCTTCTTTTTGTGATTTTGTATTCCTATTTAGTCGTCCAAATGTAACCATTGTTTCGAGGAGATAGGCAGTGGGAGGCGAGAGCATGGCACTTTCGAACTCTGCACATACACTATTGTGCTGCAGGTCAGGAAACTGGGAAGTGGTAATTTCAGGCTTGGCTTACTTTTCCTTTTTTATTGGGATTCAGGTGGGAACTTGGAGCCTGTGTGGACCATACTGTGAGAGAACAATTGTATGTCTGGCTGAGGAATGACTGCTGGCACACTGAGTACAATAGGGCAGTGCTGCTGCTAGGCAGTGAACAGTGATTCTTTTTATATGTTGGCATGTGATAAGTCCAACTTTCTGCCTGTCCTAGATACAGTGATGTTATTGTCCAAAACATCACTATCTCACTGGCAGTCTGACCAATCACAGCCCAAGATTCTTTCTTGCCATTGTATAATTCAAATTGACTGACTGGTTCATTACTAAATCCACTGCAGCTGTGTGATTGAGGGAGGGAGGTTGCCTGAATCACAGCATACATTTCCTGTCAAGCAGTCTTTGTGCAACAGGAGAGCTACAGGCTACAAAGCAGTAAACATAGAAACATAAATATGTCAGCTGAAAAGGACCTATTGGCCTTCAGTCTGCCCCAAATACCCCCCTGTCCTTTTAACCTTCCCCTCACTTCCATGCCATTTTTGCTTCTGTTTAGCCAATGTAGTTGTCCAAGTCCTCTTGAATTTGTTCACCTTATCTACCCCCACCACCCATTCTTGCAGCCTATTCCAGGGACCCACCACTCTCTCAGTGAAGAACTTCCACCTCACATTTCTCCAAATCTTCCCCTTCCAGCTTGAATGCATGCCCTCTTGTTGATTTGTTTTCACTCAACCTGAATATGTCACCCTCCTCACCTTTTATATTCCTTTAGATATTTGAAGGTTTCTGCCATATCCTCCTTTATCTTCTCATCTCCAATGTGTATAAATTTAGTTCCTCTAACCGCTCCTCATATCAACTCTGGTGCAGCCTTGAACCATCTTGGTTGCCCTTCTTTAGACCCTTTCCAACCTATCTCTGTTCCCTGCAAGTGTGTCCTCCAGAACTGGACCCCGTGTTCCAGATATGGTCTGACCATAGTTTTGTATAATGGCATGATCACCTCCTTCCTCCTGCTTGAGAAGCCTCTCCTATACATGCCAACATTCTGCTAGCCTTCCCATCATCTTTATTACATTGGTTTTCCACCTTCAGCTTATCAAAATGATGATCCCAGATCCCTTTCCTGCTCCATTACCTTTAATTCCTCCTCCCCCAGCAGTATTTTGCCTGCAGGTTCCTACCCCTATGTGCATAATTTTGCAGTTTTTTTGCATTGAATTGCCACTTCTCTGACCACTCCTCCAACCTGACCAAGTCCTCCTCATATTTTCCACCCTCCCATTTAGTCCACCCTGTTCCAAATCTTCCCATCATCTGCAAACAGACACACTTTTCCATATAGTCCTTCTGAAATGTCCCCAATGTAAATGTTGAATAGCATGGGACCCAACACTGACCCCCGAGGTACCCCACCATCACCCATCCCTCCATGGAGTGCACCCTGCTTTTCCACCACCTTCTGCATTCTCCCTCCTCCTACTAATCTTCCATCCAGTTTACTGGTTTGTTCTCACCCTAAGCTACCCCACTTTCCTATTAGTCTCCTGTGAAGGATGGTGTCAAAGGCCTTTCTGAAATCCAGATAGACCACGTCCACCGCCACTCCCTGGTCCATATCTCCATTACACCATCAAAGAATTCAATCAGGTTGGTCTGACAACACCTACCCTTGTGAATTCATATTGGTTTTGTCTATGAGCCCTCCTCCCCAGGTAATGTGCCAGCCTTTCCTTTATTAGTGTCTCCATCATTTTACCCACCACAGACGTCAGGCTAACCAGATAGTAGCTACCGGCTCTTCCTTCCCTCCCCTTTGTCAAAGGCACCATCTCCACCACCTCTCTCTCCCACAGATGATCCCCAAGCCCTCGACCTAGCATGCTTCACCTGGTGGAGCAGTGCTTCTACCACCACCACCCACCTCACCATCCAGTGGCTGAAAGATTTGCCTACCCAGCAAGATAAGCCCCAAGCCCCTGACCAGACATGCTTCACCTGGTGGAGTGGCGTTTCTCTACCACTGACACTGCTTCACTCTCCTGTGGCTGATATATTTCATCTACCCAGCAAGACAAGCCCCAAGCCCCTGACCAGACATAGCTTCACCTGGTGGAGAGGCTTCTCTAATGCAGACACCCACCTCACCCTCCTGTGGCCAAAGATTTTATCTACTCATCAAGATGAGCCCCCAAGCCCCTTAACTGGCATGCTCACCTGGCAGAGTGGTGCTTCTCTACCACTACCGCCCACATCACCCACCTGTGACTGAAAGATTTTGCCTACACAGCAAGATGAGCCCCAAGCACCTGACTGGGCAAGCTTCACCGAGCGGGCGCTTCTCACTGCTGCCACCCGCCTCACCCTCCTGTGGTTGAAAGATTTCATTTACCCAGCAAGACAAGCACAAAGCCCCTGACCAGATGCGCTCAGCTGGCCGAGAGGCACTTTTCTTCCACCGCCACCTGCTGCCCTCCTGCAGCCCAAAGATTTCATCTACCCAGCAAGATGAGCCCAAGCCCTTGACCAGGTGTGCTTCACCTGGTGGAGCAGCACTTCTCTACCACTGCCACCTGCCTCATCCTCCTGTGGGTGAAAGATTTTGTCTACCCAGCAAGCTACGGTCCTAAAGCAGCAAGGCTTTCAATTTTGATGCTAGCCAGCTGCTGCTCCTGACTGGCCATCCGCCGCAGTAACTCAAGTGGTCTGGACACTTGCAGACCCAAGGACTAGCTCACTGTACGAGCCCCAAGCACCTGGCTGAGTGCATGTCACCTGGTGGAGCAGCATTTCTCTTCCACTGCCACCACCTCATCCTCCTGTGGCTGAAAGATTTCATCTATCCAGCAATATGAGCCCCAAACCCCTGACTGGGCATGCTTCACCTGGTGGAGTGACGCTGCTCTACCGCCACCACCTGCCTCACCCTTCTGCGTAAGAAAGATTTTCTCAGGAAGTTTATCTTCAGCTGTTAAATGTGGGTATTTCAATTTATTTGTAGCTATTCTGTTACAAAGACACATTGTACCATCTCAGTCACAAGGGATCCTAATGTTAAAACACCACTGTTGAGAAAGAACAGTTTTGTTTCCAGTTTAATATTGCTAGTTAAGCATAAGGTTTTAACTTTTCGTGGTTTTATTTAAACCTTTTGATTAATTTCTTATGCTCAGAAAAGATAAAGAGGATGCTTCTTTAACAGGCATGTTTGAGTTAAAACCTATGGGCCCCAATGCAAATGCTGCACATGGTGCAGAAGATAACCCCACCATGGAATCGACAGAAGGGCATGCATACATATGCAGTGTGGTATGTACAACAGGTGTGCATAGGGAAACTGTGCAGCCTACCATGAGGCACACGTGCAGCAGAACTGCGGGAGCATGGCTGCAGAAATGGGTGCACACAGTGGACCTGCAAGCATGCGCAAAACAGGTACGACACATGTGCATGCAGGACCAGGGGCACAGAACTGTACTAGGGTAGGAGCTGCTGTAAAGATATGTGGCCAGCAGGGTATGTACCCGACAGACCCTGTATATCCGCTGGCAGTGAAGTGCTCATCCTGTACCACCCACTTGCTACCCAATGTGGACACAGCGGACACCCTGAAAGTGCACGGGCAGGGGAGGCAGCAGTGCCATGGTGAGAGATGCCATGCAGACAGCCACAACCACCATCTGTGCACTCAGTGGGCATGGTGGCATAGCCCCCGGCATGCAGAACTGCAGCCCTGGGCAAGCAGTGGTGCAGGTTGGACAACAAAACCCACGCATACATTTCAACAGAGGCGTGCTACCCTTGTGTGTGTGGCCCCATGACAAGCTAGCCTAACTCGCCACTGGGGAAGCCATATGGCAAGTCCCCATAAAGCATCCTGTCCAGTACGGGTGACTGCCTCCTCCTGCAAGCCGCAGAGCTGCTCTGAACCCAACAGCTGTTCTGCGCTGACCTGCCTGCCTCTCGGCCTACAACCAGGCATCCTGTCCAGTACGGTGACTGCCTCCTCCTGCAAGCCGTAGGAGCTGCTCTGAACCCAATGGCTGTTCTGCGCTGACCCACCTGCCTCTAGGCCTACAACCAGGCATCCTGTCCAGTATGGGTGTGACTGCATCCTCCTACAAGTGCAGGAGCTGCTTTGAACCCAGTGGCTGTTCTGTGCTGACCCACCTGTCTCTCGGCCCACAACCAGGTACAGATTTGGAAGAGCAGCCCACAGCTACCAACGGGATTGAACTTGGTGCTTTTTGCCTTTCAGGCCATTTGGCTGCACTACTACTGCTACTGAACTCTGATTAGGCAAGCTATTCCCCTCCTATTATTGGCTCTTGACTCTATCATTCCTGAGCTGTTTCTTTTTTAATACAACTGCTTTTAAGTGTCTGCTTTTCCATTTGCAAATTATACTGCATAGCCACTAGAGGGCAGCAACTCTTGGAGGTTGCATTCCTCTTCCACTGCTCTCCCCTAAGCACTTCTCATCCTGGGTCCTTCTTCCTAAAGCAAATTACTACACCTAACAAACCATAGTCAGTCACCCTATCACTGTGCCATAGAGACCACCACAATTATGGTATCAAGTGCCCCTTATACTCGACACCTGGGCCACTGCCCCTTATCGCCACTTGCTGGTCACCCACTGTCACGCTGGACCACCCAGGCTCCTACCGATCACTCTTACTATCCTACTTTTTGGACTCCTAAGCCCTCCCTCAAGGGTCTTCTTCTCACACCTCCCACCCCTACGAACCACCACCGACTGCCACCCACACTGCCACTACCGGTCTTAAATCCCCATCCCCCACATATTTCCCTGCAGTCATGTGCCACCATCAACCTCCATGCCAGATCACATTCCTATCTTTTCCAACGCTTATCACCCTGGCCATCCCTTGTACTACCCTCACTATAACTAGGTGGCAGCTATCCTGACAATAAGGCAACGATCATTTGCTCTCCTCAGAGTCTTTGCCATACTCCCTACTAATTTCAGGATATTTCATCCTAACCTGGACCTCATCTCCCCAGCCTAGCTTATCACACCACAAGCTTAGAATAGCTGCAATGAACATTTGCAGCTTAACCAAAAAGACAGCAGGTCTCCATTGCTGGATACTGTAACATCAGCCAGATGTGCTAGCACTGACAGAAACCTGGCTGTCCAAAAACACCTGACTCTTTTGGTTGCCCTCCTGGCTTCACCTTCACAGATCCAACAGAATGGGCAAATATGGTGGGGTGTGCTCTGTACGTCCATGACTCCATGATATGCCAAGCCCTTCCAATACCTCCATTAGACCATGGTGCCCAAGCCTTATCATTAAAACTTACTCCAGATCCCTCCAGAGCCCTGTAATTCTTACTGTCGATATGCTTCCCCAAAAACCAAGCTCCTGCTATACAATCCCTTGCTAACTACATCTCAGCTTCCCCAAAACAGAACACATCATAGTTGGAGACTTTAATGTGAACTGGCTTGCCAGTTCGGCTTCCACACCAAGGACACCTTTGCTGCACTGGACCTGACCCAGCTGATCAGTCAACCTACCAGGGTGAACCCTACTAATGGCTCTAGCACCTGATTGACCTTCTCCTCACCAACCGTCCCACATAATCTCTGACTTGGTGGTCCTTCCAACTCCTAAGCAATCACTCACTCATCCTCTTTTCCTGGTTGTGTCTTTAGCAGAAACCCAAACCAAACTATATTGCCTGGCATTGTCTCTGACCGGAGGCCTCACAAAACTAAGAAAATACTTAACTCAATGGGACTGGTCCCTCATCTCCAGAGCCCCTACTATAGATGAAGCCCTTGATTATTTCACCTGTTCTTTTAATAAAATATGCTGACTCTATGCCCCACTATGCAAGTGCAATCCAAGAAACGTAATGCCCCTGGGTCATACCTGCACTGCTGCAACAGCTAAAGCACAGAGATGATCTCTGGCATAAAGCAGTCACATCCGGCATGCAGGTGGACAGGCAAGCCTATAAAGCGGCTCATAACAGATGCACTTGGGCCATTAAACAGGCCAAATAGGGCTACTACAAATGACCATTGCCTCCTGGGGAATGCTTGGTTGTTCTGGGGACAATATCAAGGAACTCAATGGCAACCCCGCCCCCACTAACTGTCAACGATGTCCCTACCCGACTCCACTGGCCACGCCAGCTGTCTCAACTCATCATTCTCTGACCTTAGTGCAGTAGTCCACGTAACTTCTTCAACCCCATTCCTGCAACCCCACCCCAAACACTCAGCATCCCCCTTCCATCTCAGGGTGATCTCTACGAATGAGGCAAGGCCTTTTCTCATGAAAGCTCTCAGTGGCTTTTACTATTGCAAAGATTCTTTTGATATGAGAATCCTACATCTAGTACTAGATACAGTCCTCTCCCCACTGACTGACCTCATTAACTGCTCCCTAAGTCTGGGGCAGTTCCCAGCAGCCTGGAAGACTGCCATAGTCACTCCAATACTGAAGAGTGGTGACAGCACCTCCCTCAATAACTACCGTCCCATATCCATTCTCCCACCACTCTTGAAAGCCCTCAAAAATTATAATCACCCAACTCACTGAGTACCTACTTGCTCATAACCTACTTTGCAGGGAGCAACATGGCTTCAGATCTGGGCATAGTACAACCACGGCTCTCACCGAGTTCTCTAATTTTATTCACTCTGCCCTGGATAGAAAACACCTAGCTGGAGCTGTCTTCATCGACCTGTCAAAGACCTTTGATACAGTCTCCATCCCTTCTCTTAGCACACTCCACCACATAGGTCCGTCCCAAGGACCCGCCTCCTGGTTTACCAGTTACCTCACAGCTAGATCATGATGTGTCAAAATAAACAATACCCTCTCAACCACCATGCCAGTCCACTCTGGGGTTCCCCAGGGCTCCATCCTCGGCCATCTATTATTCAGCATCTACCTAAACACCTTGCCCAATTCCTGCTCCGGCAACCTACTACTCTATGCGGATGACGCGTTCTTTTTGCCTCACACCTAGATCCCACAGTATTGCAGTCCTCCTCCAACACGCATTTAACCAGATTGAAAACTGGTTCATAGACCAAAGACTTGTGGTCAATGTAAAAAGACAAAGACTATACTCTTTGCCCATCGACAGAATAAGGCCAAGAATGGCAGCTAACAATCCTCTCCACTTTCTCCTTCCTCTAGAACAGGTCCATACATATAAATACTTGGGCCTTACATTTGATTCCAGACTCTCCTTCCATTCACACATTGACACTATCATCAGCCATAAATGTCTGTATAGGCCTATTGTATCAGCACAAGGATTGCCTACCTCCGGAAGCCCTTAATCTGGCTATCACCTCCTCAGTCCTCTCCTAGTCGAGTATGGGCTCACTATCTACTCAGCTACTGACAACTCAGCCCTTAACAAAATCCACCTTGCCATAAACAAAGCATGTAGACTCCTCACTGGGGCAGACAAGCGTACCCATACCTGTACCCTATATGCCCTGACAAATCTCTTTACCCTGGATGAAAGGCTATTTTATCAAACATGCCGCCTCACAAAGAAAATACACCTGTGGCTTACCTCCTTGGGGATTTCTGCCTCTCTCCTATCCTCCCATGCCTCGGTGAACACCTGCACTGCCAACCGACAGGTGTGGTCCATCCCGAGGGTTAGAACCTCCTTAGCTCAAAGATCATTCCCACACAGGGCCCCAGCCTGGTACAATGAACTCCCTCTGATGTCTCCTCCATCTCCAAATTAGGACCTTTCAAGTCAGCCCTCAAAGAGCACATTCTCACTTCATGGTGCTGCTAATGTGCCAGCTAGTGCTGGGCCATCTATCTATCATCTAATGGGACTACCTCGCCACTGAGCTCCTACCGATAAGGCTACCAAACATTACCCATTAACAATGCCTCCTTTGGCTGCACTCACAAGGTATCTGTCTAATTCTCTACTTTGCTGTAAATATCAAACCTGTTACTCCTCCCTCTATCAGCAAACTTATTGTTCTCTTGAAAACTGTAAAATGCAGCTCTCGTAACACGTTCAATGCAATGTATAGCTGATCTTGATTCTGCAATATTGTATAACTAAAAGAACCGTAACCTTTAGCTGCTGTTCTATGTCTATATGTATTAAGTGTTTATGTTTGTTTTTCTGATGTGGAGCCTTTGTAAATGAGTCCATGACTCAAAGGTTGTAATCCAAAAGTCGGTTAAATAAATAAATACACATGGCACCAGGGAAGCTATGCGGCATGTCCCCATACAGCATGGGGTCTCATGGTACCAGTGGAAGCCATACTGCATGTCTTTGCAGCATGGCTGCAACATGGCACCAGGGAAGCTGTACTGTATGTCCTCATACAGCATGGTGGCCACATGGTGCCAGGGGAAGCCATACGGCATGTCCCAGTAGCCACATGGCACCAGGGGAAGCCACAGCAGTCACCCAGGCTGCTGGGACTGTTGCACAATTGATGGCCATGTGGCTTGCCCCTGTGCAAGTGTCATAGTGCAGCACACAGCCATGCCCACGTGTGACACAGGGCACAGGCCATGCCATGTGTAGCATCAAACAGAATGGGCACAGCCACTGGACACACAGGTGGGCATGACACATGTGGATGCCAAACTGCACTGCCATGTATGAGCCATGCACATGCACAGCCCCCACGGCAATGTGTACCTGCCAGTAGATGGCACACGGCACCACTGTACTGAGGGTACCCATGCCCATCCCTCCATAGTCAGGAACCACACTTTTGAAAGGTAATAGCCATTTATTGGTACACTGACAAAGGCACTGGAACTGCAGGCCCCCAACCCCTGCACAACAGCCCCCAACCCCAAGAGGATAATGCACACCCTCCTCAAAGCATGTCCAAATGAATCAAGACAGCCATAACACAGGTCTGCCCCTACTGGTCACATGGTCCCCTGTCCAGTACACATCACGGTCATGGGCAGTCACTGCTGCTGCCTTCGTCCTCCCCATCTGGTGGTGGCTGACCCAGGATGCACAGCATCACGTCCCATACTGGACCCTGTAATGCTGCAAGGAAAGGACACAGATCAATGGCAGACCACAACCCACACCCAGCCTGCTGGCCTGGTAGGGACATGATCACGGGCCGTGAAAGTCATACTTAATGGGACTGGATGTACACCCCAGTGCCCATATTGCCTGTTTTCATAGTACAGCACGTGTCCATCACTCATGAGCATGATGTAGTCCAGGAACAATATTTGATGCCTCTGTCTACACTGCTCTGGTGCCTAAACATAACAGAGGGCATCATCAGGCTGCTCCAGCAGCCACAGCATCAGTCATTCCAGCATGCCGCCCCTGGCCAGTGTGGACAACAAGAAGAGAGATGATCAGTCACCACAGCCCGCACAGGGCGATGCCATGGAGCAACACACGCGAATGGCTGCTAAGTCTACTAGACCATAGCTGCAGGCCTGCCACATAGCCCCTGTGCACCAGTTGTCAGTAAATGTGGGAAGAGAGCCATCCTATCCAGGACCACATATGTCATCTCTGCACCATCTTGCTTACACTGCACAAGCCTGCCAGTGTGTCTGGGCACGTGACATGTGGTTAGCTCTGTGCTATGTCTGTACTGATATTTGTTGAGCCACGCCCCTTGCTAAAGCACCGTCGCCCACTGGGCTGCATATAGGAGACTGAATCAGTGCTGCACTATGGCTGGGGAAGATGAATTGGCAGTACTGGACATGCCCAAGAGAGTCCATGCATGTCCATCTACTGGAGGTGATGGCCCACAGGTGCAGGGACAGGCTACTACGTCCCAGAGTGTTTCTGATCAGGGTTGATGCCACAGAATGGTGGGACACACACCGCACTGAATGCTTCCACTTCCCATGGCTGATTGTCACATGGCTGTGTTACATGGTCCGAGCTGACACGGCACCACGACCCAACACTCAAGGGCGATGATAGTGAGACCAAGGTCACGTGTGACCTTCCTATTATGCCAGTGGCTCATTCCAGCATGTGACCAGTGACATCATGGGCATCTGCCAGTCCTCGTGTCATGTGCTGTGACCCAGGTAACTGATGCATTGCTGACACATCTTGGGAACCATATATACATGCCCAGGACAGAGCAAGATGCGCATCATGAAGCAGGGATTCTATGGCATGCACAGCATGCCCAATGTTGTCAGGGTGATTGACGGTACACACATCACTATCCTGTGACCCTTGGTGAATGAGGAGATGTACCAGAACATAAAAGGCTTTCACAGTATTGTCAGGTCATCTGCAATGCCAATGGCATCTTCATGAAAATGTGGGCAAGATTCCTGGATTGACCCATGATTCATCCTGATGCCTCAGGGCTCATGGCAGTGCTCCATGACAGGCCCAATGAGGGGTGGCTACTGGGTGAGTACAAGGTCAGGCCATGCATGTACACATTGTTGTTGTACTGTGGCATGCCACTCGCACTGTTTATTTCCCTGCAACTGACAGTGGTTATCCACCAGGACATACCTCATGACCCCTATAGTGTCTCCATTGTCGCAGATAGAGAAGGCATACAATACGGCACACAGGAGGACCAGGGGCATCACTGAAAGGACAATCGTGCAGCTCAAGATGCAATTCTGGTGCCACCAGTTGACCCACAGGATGATAGACGATGGTGGCAATGTCATACCACTCAGGGAGCAGGGGATGGTGAGTGATCCTGCAGCATGGCGTGTGCTTGTGGCAGGTACCTTTGCATGGTGAAAGGCCCATGGGTTGTGTGTGTGCAGTGCCGGGGGCTAAGTTTGCAAGGACACCATGACCACTATGATGCCATGTTGTATGCTGCATGGACTGACCGGGTTGTATTGGGGTGGTGGGCCACAATGATGATGCCCTATGCAGAGTGGCCCTGGCAATGGGGGTGGGGAGGGTTGAGGCATGTGTTGAAGACTGTGTGTGCGACCATGTGTGTGGTGTTGGTGCCTCACTGCCTGGTACCATAGGGTTGTGACTGCAGCTGTGCCAAAGCTTGTGTGCTCAGCTGCCTGGGTGCATGTGTGTACGTGTGTCACACTGGTGCCCCGTATCACCTTCACAACAATATGTGTCCTCCATGCATGATGGGTTGCTGGTTGCTATACTGTCCTGGTTGGCAGTGATGGTTGTGTCCCCTGTCATGCCCCACGATGTGGCACTATCCAGGCATGGTGGCATACCATGTGCATCTCCACAGGTGTCATGCTTTATCTCCTCGATCCCATGCATGGCCTGATCAGGGCCATGATCTGTGCCCATGAACTGTGTGCCTACAGTGCCAGTACATAAGCACTGGTCTAGGGGGGCCATGGCAGGGTGTGGCAGGCATGTTATGGAGGTGTTGCAAGGTCTGCTTTCTGTGCTATGGCACCCTGTATGATGCTGGCACTGGTTCCTTGCCATTGCAGTGAGCTCTGATATTGCCGCAGTCATGTTCCACTGCTCTGGCAAGCCTTTCCTCCCCAGCTGCTGCAACACACGGTACTGCTCCATGATGTGTGGGTTCTGTCATGATGCCCATCTCTGTCTGGCAGGTCCTGTGGAGAGGTCCTTGTTGCCACTGTCATCAGGGTCTGCAGGCTGGTTAGCACTCAGTGGTGCTATTCGTGCGATGCGACCGTGTGGCATCAGTGCCTGTGCCCGGATGGGTGGTCGCAGCACCATGGGGCTGTTGCTATCCAGTTGCTTAGTCACTCAGGCATTCATTGACCCTTCATCCAGTGGTTCATCGCTCCCAGTGTTGCTGTCCACATCCTCCATCAGGGCAGCTGTGCTCCCTCGCTCTCACTATCCTGCTGAGTCTATGTGTCCATCTCCATCTCTGTTGAGACAGAGGCTGCTGCCATCAATATACCACTCTTACACCTGCAATGTTGCCCACTGTTGGGTGTTCACCCCATACTTTCCATGCAGGTCCTCGCCTGCTGGCACAGCTCCTGGCTGGGCGTGCCACTGTGGGATGCACAGGCTGTGTCTCTGCATGCTGCTGCATTCCATGGCATTGGGACCATGCTTGTGGGGAGGGAACTATAGTGTTATGCCAGTGGTCCATTGCCCATCATCCCACACCACATGTCCCCAATGCATGGCTGTGCCTACTGCTAGGCTGTCTATCCTCCATCCTCACCATGGATGTCCACCTTGGAGAGAGTCTCTACCACCATGTGCTCTATAGGCATCAGTTGGGTGTTGTGGGACAGTGACCTTCTGCCCATTCTGTGCCACTCCCATTTCCCAGCTGACAGCTTCTTCTTCACGGCAGTACTGAGCTCATGCCACTTATGTTTTATGGCCATGAGTATTCTCGCTCAGACCTGGATGTTGACACAGGCCTGTATGTCCAGCCATATCCTGTCCTTCACCTCTGAGGCTGTGGTCAGAGCCAGGGCTCCATAGAATCTAGAATAGTTGTGGCAGATGTTGGTTACCATCACCACCATTTGCCTGCTGCTGAGTTGGAGGACCAGGAACATGTGCCACCTCTAGCACAGCTTCCTCTCACTCCCCTGCCTCTGCATTCCCCGTCTCTGTTCACCGACACTGGTCTCTCCATGACTGCCTGCTGTTCTGCCATGTTGCTTCCTGCTGTTCAGTTCATGGAATTCACTTCTGCTTTGCTGCCCAGCGCCATATATGGTGGGGTCAAGGGTAGTGCTGCATATCCTGGCCATGCCCCTTGCACTCCGCATCTCGCTCCACGCATTCTCGCTCCTGCCCCGTACCCATGGTCATGCATGCCATGTCTCTGGCTGGTCATGCGTGCCACATAATGGCGTGCAGTGAGTACTACTACTCAGCATGTTTACCGAGGCCCTTTGTGCATAGTGTCCACTGTCCTTAATTAGCACCTTTCTCTAGGAGAAGATACTGGTGGCAATCCAAAGCCAGTTGATAAGGGATGCTTTTTTTCTACTTATTCTTTATCCACTCCTACTGTCCCTTCCATCCTACAAGGTGATGATCTCCCAACCTGTACCAACCAGCTTGGTCTGCCCCTAGAGTGCCATACTGCCATTGGGGCCCTTGATGGCCCAGGATTCCCCAGGCGGGGCAAGGAGAGAACCCATCCTTACCCCCTTTCCCTGTGGCGAGCTGCACACTGGAGTCTGCCCTGGTCGGTGGGTGGTGAGACCAGCTCTGGAGGACTTCATCTGAGCAACTGGACGGCATTTTTCCTCCAAGTAGTTCCTCCTTAACCACACCCCATGAGACACAGGGGCAGAGAGTCTTGTGTGCTGACACACGCTCCTCTCAAGTGCCTAACGATATCCCCTCTCTGGCTGCAGTAGATGAAGCCGCCAAGCCCCTCAAGAGTTGGTGCATCCACCGACCCTCTCAGGACATCGGGCACTCAAAGCACCCTGGCATCCCACCTGAGGGGGGAGACCATCTGTTGGGACCCACCATCCTCCTCCCCCAGCTGACCTCACGACCGAGTCCATTCTCTAAACCTGGGTCCCCAGCAAGCAGGTGTGGTTCAGCTCAACTCCTCAGCGCCACCGGTTACGATAAGGGATGTTTATTGTAAAATGCTCATTACACAGTCTCACCAGTGATTGTAAGGTCAAAACATTTTCTACTAAATAATTTACAGTGTTACTGTACTTAGTGAGTCCAACATGTAATTCTAATACCTGATTATGCTGTAAAGGATTTTATCAATATTAAAGGCACACCCTCACATTTTGATGTGTTTAAGTTTTTCTTAGTAAAATTACTTTTGACAAGTCGTAACCTTAATGTTAAATTAGGTTAAGTTTCCCCTGCATTGCAAGAAACTCATAGGAGTGACAGACATGCAGTGTCTGGATACCCCCACCCCATCAATGAACTACCTTCAGTAGTAGCTGTTTAACAACTAAGGTGCCCATAAGAGGAAGATAACTATTTGAATGTTAATCACATTAAGTTCAGTAAGCTACTGACAAATTATTTCATGCCTATTTGTTTAAAATAATATTCTAAAAATGGTGAAAGATGTATGTATACTGCTGCTCCCTGATTGGCTGTCTACCACAGTAACTTCAGTGGATTGGACACTTGCAGACACAAAGACTTGCTCTCTGTATGAGCCCCAAGCCCCTTACAGGCAAGCTTCACCTGGCTGAGTGGCACTTCTCAACCACCACCACCCGCCTTACCCTCCTGCAATCAAAGATTTCATCTACCCAGCAAGATGAGCCCCAAGCACCTGATGGTGCACACTTCACCTGGTGAAGCAGCACTTCTCTACCACTGCCACCTACCTCACCCTCCTGTGGCCAAAAGATGTTGTCTACACAGCAAGGTATGGTCCTGAAGTAGCATGGCTTTCAATTTTTAGTGCTAGCCAGCTACTGCTCCCTGATTGGCCATCTACCACAGTAACTCCAGTGGATTGGACATTTGCAGACCTAAGGACTTGCTCACTGTATGGGCCCCAAGCCTCTGACTGGACATGCTTCACCTGGCAGAGTGGTGCTTCTCTACCACTGCTGCCTGCTTCACCTCCTGCAGCCAAAGATTTTGTCCAGCCAATAAGGTACAGTCCTGAACCAGAACAGCTTTCAATTTTGGCACTAGCCAGCTGCTGCTTTCTGATTGGTCATCCACTGCAGTAACTCCAGCAGATTATTTGCTTGCAGACCAAAGGACTTGCTTGCTGTGTAAGCAGGTGTTGAATAAATGATTATTTATTATTACACTGTTACTTTAAAACTACTGATATAGTCTAATGAGAGTCTTTCACACGTCTGTGAAAGTGTAACAAAAGCCTGATTTATTATACAGGGTTTCCAGTTAGAAAGACACAGTTTCCAGTATGGCATTTTCTGTCCAGAACCATCATATCAGTTGACCCCAAACATCAAGCGCGAAATACCAATACATTTCTTGTACTGTTAAGTATCCTGCTATCCTGGGCTACTGCTATAATAAGTACACAATTCATACTCTCATCAATAGCAGGGTCACACACAGAAGGAAGATTGTAGTGATGCCATTGCTTATTATCGGACTGTATGGACAACTTTGATAACAGTTTAGCCCATGTTTATATGATATTCCATAGACAGGTTGTCTCCACTAATTCCACAGGCTTTGTATGATTTTAAAATACTTGTTTTCCATGAGGGTTAAAATGACCTCATGGGTGCAGTGTCCTCTCTGGTACAGGAATAACATGTTTACCAGAGAGAGGAGACAAGATATCTGGACTATTCATAAACAAGGCAGCATTTTCAAGGGAACTGTGTGGTACAATCTGAGTTATTGGACATTTGAGGCATAAACAAACGCATTATTCTTCCATTATTACTTTTGAAGGTTTATAATTTGAGATGATTTCTCTCATTCTGTCTGTACTAACCCCATAAATGTGCCTATATAAATAAATAAATAAATAAATAAATAAATAAATAAATAAATAAATAAATAACTGTGCTGATTAATGAACTAATGCTAAGGTTTATATGTTTATCTAGTTTTATTTATATGTTGCCTCATGGATATTCTCACACTGCTACCTGCAAGCACTTGTATATATTGTAAACTGCAAGATCTTTGTATATATTTTATACAGTCATTTGCCCATTTCTGACTGTACTTATTTCTCAGAATTCTTTATTGTATAAGGTTCATGTTGATGTATTCATCCTATGTACCCGTATTCTGTATTCTGTATACTTATTTGTACTTTATACAGGTATTTATTTTGTTAACAGCCCAGGTCCACCTTTGAAAATGAGTTCACTAATGGTGTTTCACCTGGTAAATAAAGATTGATTGACCGATTGTTTGATTGAGATGGCTGATGTATATTAATGCAAGCATATAAAGATTAGGAAAGATACAACATTTCCTGTCTTAGTTCTTATACTGAGCTTATAGAATCTGATAAGAGTTCTAGATGTCTCAGTATGTGTTTGTAGGACACACACACTGAGCTCATAAAGTCTAACTAATAATATAAAAGAGCTAAAACTATCTACCAGTGTGAAGACACTGTGCTCATAGAATCTAACTAAATAATGTACCTGTCACAGAACCTCATAGGTGTACTGTGCTCATAGAATTAAATTATCTGTCACAACAAATGGTGTTCTCATAGATCTGACTAATGATGCTCATGACCTCTTCACCATGACCACTCAATCCCAACAGCAGGGTTCCTGGATATGGATTTTATCTAAGCTAAATTTGGCTGTGGATTTTATTCTAAACATAATTTTCCTCCCTTTTCTTTTCCTCTGCTTCTTCTACAGCTTGGACTATTTACGATTGCTCTGTGCCATTAGAAATGTGATTCTAGTTATTTAATTGGTACTCATGTTACTGCAGTTACAGAGCCACTAATTGTACCATCCTATTAAACTGCATTTTTCTGTTTTTATTGTACTGATTTAACCTGCTGACTTTGTATGTCCAAATCACCCTGCTCTACTTTTTCATTATTACTGTACTGTTAGTTTAAGACTACAGACCTCTAACAGCTAAATCTATTTTTCCTTCCTTATTTTTCTGAAGCTGATCTCTCCTCTAACTCTTTCTACTTCCCTCCCCTCCCCTTGGTGCTTGGCACTGACACACCCTGTGCACTAACTCTTTTCCCACTAAGTTCTTTTGTTAAATCCAGCCCACCAATTTAGTTATCCTTTGCTGTCTCCAGTCCCCTGGTGCTTCACTATCATTCCCTGTCTCCCCACCTCTGGATTCCAGCTCTATTTAATTTAATATTTCTTCTCTCTATCTCTCTCTCTCTCTCCCACAGATGAGCTCCAAACCTCTGATCAGGCACACTTCACCTGGTGGATTGGCACTTCTTTACGCTGCTGCTCACCTCATCCTCCTGTGGGTGAAAGATTTTGTCTACCCAGTAAGGTATGGTCTGAAGCAGCATGGCTTTCAATTTTGGTGTTAGCCAGCTGCTGCTCCTGATTGGCCATCCACCGTAGTAACTCGTGCAGATTGGATGCTTGCAGACCAAATGACTTGCTCACTGTGTAAGCAGGATTCCTGAGTGTGGATTTTATCTAAGCTTAAATTTGCTGTGGATTTTAATCTAAACATAAATTTTCTCATGCCCCGGTGGTCTTTAAATACACAAGCTGAACTTGGGCCCCACCCATGACAGCAGTTCTTCCCATTGCTCATATCAGCCCCTCCACAGGTGCAACTACAATCCATCTCCCTGTGGCACCTCTTGAGTGTAAATTTAATCCTTCCACTTGGGACCTGCCCATAATATTTCAAGATATTTAAGTTTAATTAGCCTCTACTGATATCAGGTTCAAAGCACTCCCCTACCTCCTAGTCTGCTTTTACTCCTCTTACTCTGCCTGTGTCTCAACAGTCCCTATCTCTGCTCTCTCATATATGTACAGTACCATTCACCTAAAAAAATATCTTTCCTTTTCTCATACAATGTCATTTTCTCCATCATGCCACCTGCTATGTTCTCCTCCTCTTTGCTTGTTTCCCCTCTATTCACCCTGAAATCCCATACCCTACTTCCTTACCACTCCTCCCAGTCCCCATGCCCCCTCTCCCTCCCTCCACTTATCAGCCTCCTTAATTCCTTTCCCTGGTGTGCTGCTGCCAGCTCTCTATAGAATTGAAACCACTTGGCCTCCTTGTGCACCCTTATTTTCACAACAGCAGTGGGACTAACAAGCCTAACACAGCAACCAGCCATCTTCTCCCCTCATCTAAAAATGGCTGGCCATCCTTACACAATTACTCATAACACTTCTTATCTCAGCTGGTGACACTGAACCTAACCAAGGACCCTTCAACTTCACCTCTTCTGAATTGCCTAAAGTCTTAGACTTCTACACCTAAATATTAGAAGTCTACTCCTAAAATTGATCTACTACAGCTGCTCATGTTACATCTTAAACCCTTTGTTCTCAGTCTAACTGAGTCATGGCTCAACTCTAAAATCCTTGACTCTGCCATCTTTATCCCTGGTTACTCCTCATCCACCAAGATCATATGTCCAGGGTGGGAGAGTCACCATGTATATATCCATGTCCATTAAATACTCTGTTTGACTTTCCTTGGCCTCTCCATCTGCCTATGAACTGCTGCTAGTAAAATGTCCCTTCACTTCTCCTCCCCATCTTTGTAGGTGGTGTTTACTGCTGTCCTAACTCCTCCTCTCTCCTCCCTCTCCTCTATCACTGACCTTCTCTCCTCCATTTCCTCCTTTGCCGCCCCTGGTGAACTTTACCTCCTAAGTTTCAACATAAATTGGATGTCACTCACACAGTCCAAAGTCTGCATCCATGTCTCATCTCAAACCTAAAACAACTCATCACTGACCTAATGTACCTTAATCACAAATCTGGTAAACATACCGTAATCGACTGGGTACTGACCTCACACCCACACCATGTCATAAAGTCTAGTATACTCCCTAATGCACTCAGTGACCACCACATGGTATACTGTGTGCATAAAATTCACCAACTAGGTCCCTCAGTCATTCTCAACTTTAGTTCTTTCCACTCCCTGGACCTATCCTCCTCCATAATGACCTGTTCATTTTGATTGAATACCAATCTGCCTCTTCTATTAATACAGCCTAGAGCTATTTCAAGCTCACATTTCCTTAATGTCTGGGACTGGCATGCACCATTTAGAAATGCGATGATCATGGAATCACCTCTCCTGGGTCTCTGTCAGAACTTATTGTGTCAACATGCAAGAGACCAAGCCTGGACAGCATTTAAAACCTTTGGCACCCCCACGCTTTCAACATTACCACTCACTCTGCAATGCATGCACCAGAGCCATTATGCTCACCAAGGCAGAGAATACCTAAAGCCCCTTCCATGAAAACATCAACAATTCATCCAAATTCTGAAAGGTTATCCATGCCCTATTCCCCTTCCCTGTTCATTCCTCCTTTGATAGTCCTAAAAATTGGCACCCATACTATAGATGACACCCCTCTGTGGCAGCTGATTCAACAACTATTTCACTTCCTGTGCCTCCTCCTCTATGCCTCTCTCCCCTATTGCTACCTGTGAATATCTGTGTCCCTGTACACACCACTCCTCCCAAATCCCTGCTACCTCATGGTTCTCTTTCAAGCCTGTACTACCTAAGGACACCCTGCATGCATTGCTTGCCCTGAATACCTGCAAGGTAAAAGCCTGGATGGCCTCAATTCTAGACTACACCACCTTTCTGCTTGCTCTATCACTCATCCTTTGACTAATCTAGTGAGACCTCTCCTTCTTACATGCTGCAGTGCCAGTGCCTGGAAGTCTGCTACATTATCCCTCTTCCTAAAGGAGGATCCCTCCACCCCAGCAACTTCATCCTATTTCTTACTCCTACTCTGGCTAATCTTAAAGAGACCCTAGAGCTGGAGTCACTTGCCTCCTTCCTTAATTCGTCATCCTTTTTCACCCCTTCCAGTCTGGGTTCCATAAAAACACTTCACCACCACCTCCCTTCACTCCAGCTCACTGTCTCCCATTCTCACAGGCATGGATCAGGGATGCATCACCTCTGCCATCTTTGTCAACCTGACCAAAGCCTTTGACACTGTCTCCCTCCTTCTCCTGAGCAAGCTATCTATGGCTGGCCTGTCTGAATCCACCACCAACTGGTTCCATTCCTACCTTATAGACCAGTCCCAATCTGTCAAATCATAACTCCACCACCCCCTCTCTCTATCAACACAGGTGTCCCCAAGGTTCAAGTACTTGGACCAATTCTATTTTCTATTTTCCTAAATGACCATCCTAATGCCTGCAGATCTTTCATGTATCCACATGTATGCAGACAACAGTGTTTATTCTCATCCAGAAATTCCCTCTCCTTTGGCTGCTTCTTGCCTTCAGCAGGACTTTAACAATGTGCAGCACTAGTTCAATGCAAACCAACTCTCCATGAATGTCAAAAATGGTCTCTATGACCTTGGCTCCAGACAAAAGCTGTCCAGACTTGATGCACCCCTCACTTCCATATCTTATCTGGTACAATACTGGATGATGTCCCTTCCTTTAATTACCTTGGGCTGTGGCTTGACAAGTCTTTAGACTTTAGAATTTTGCGTCACTGCTGTTCACAAAAAATGCTTCCCCAAACTCAGTGCTCTGTACAGACACATGACTGTCTGCTACTGCATACCAGGAAATAAATTATCAAAGATGATTCTCCTGTCCTCAATTTTGGGGACATAGTCTATAGTTCTGCTCTCAAATCCACCCTCTCCAAACTGAACACCCTCTTCAGTTCCTTCTGTCACTATGTGTTTGGCTGCCCTCCACTTATTCACCACTGTGATCTTTTATACTTCACTCTCCTTTCCTTCCTCAGTGCCAGCGATCATCACAGCACAAATTAACTTGGGAAGTTCTGGCTCAGATCTCTTCCTCCATACTTATCCTCCCTCTTATCAATCCCCACCCCCATCCTGCTATTCCTCCATACACCCACACATAGAACTCTTGCCCTCCCCAAAGGCGTACTTCATTTGGTCATGCCACCTTCTCCATACAAGTTCCCTAATATCTGGAATTCCTTCTGTTAGAAATTTGCTCCACTCAATCCTGCTATTCACTATCTCCTCCTCTGGAAGCACACTGCTCACAGTTGCAGCTGCACCCTAATCCCTTCTCTACTTCAGATTCCCTATCCCTTCAGCCCCTCCCTACTCACCCCCAATTTCTAGGATACATTTGGCAGCAGCCTCCACTACCCCTCACCCTTCTCTCCATCTATCCCTCCAACACTCCCTTCCTCCCCAATCTCTTACCACCAAGCTTTTCAGGGTCCAGTCCTCTTTCAGGGTTCTCAGAATCCAGAATGGGTGCAGTTCTCGGCACACCATTGGCCCTCTCTCCCTTCACCCATCCCTCCTCCCGTTTACTACTCCCCTTTCTTCTGCCATTCTAGCAAACACATTTAGCACTTGGTTTTCTCTCGCTTAGCTTGCCACTTCTAGCACTTTCAAGGTATTCTCCTTGCTGGTCTATACCTTACCTAGTTCCTGTTTTACTCTTGTGCCCATGGTATTGTTGCCTGAATGTTATATCAACACAATGCTGTCTGTCTCAGTTCCTTCATTGTCATGCATTGTAATAGATTATGCCTTGTTTTGCACTTTATGTATATTATTAACTGGTAATGTTTTCTTGCTTTCACTTCTTATATATGTCCCTCCCAAGGATGCTTCTACAAATAGGCTGTTTACAGCTCATTTTGTCTTCTGGTGAAATCTTTTCAAATAAATTTTTAAAAAATCAGCCCTTCTCCAACCCCAGGGACTCTCCTGTGTCAAGAGAAAATTAAATAACTTTGTGAGAGGTGCAGCTAGTTCTACCTTTAACTCTTGAGCACCCTGGGGTGAATTTCATTGGGACTCAATGCCTTGTCTGTCTGAAGTTTTCCTAACTCTTCCACCACCCTATCATCTGAAAGGGACTTGTGTCAATCTCCCTGCCCACACTACCCCTGTTTCTTAGTTTTTGGGACTGTCTGTTCTTCCTCAGTCTTGATGATTGAGGTAAAGAATATATTTAGCAAATTAGCTTTCTCCTCATCTCCCTCAATCAGGCTCCCCTCCCCTCTTAGCCTCATAATCCATGCTTGCTTTTCCTCATTCCTTACATACTAGAAACATTTCTTGTCTCCCCATTTGCTTCCTTACTGTTTTCTCTTTTGTATTCACCTAGCTCTCCTGACTATTTTCCCTGCTTCCTCAGCTTCTCCCTGTACACTTCCTTATCCCTTGTTCCCTGTGAGGCTTTGTAAGTCCTAAACACCTTCTTCTTTTCCTTGACCACTGCCTTCCTCCTTAGTAAACCACTAGTGGTTTCTCCCCCTCTTGCGTTTGCTCGCTCTCTTGATGCATTGTTCAGTTGCCTGCAGAATTCCTCTGTTTATCGTTCCCCATAGTTCTTCAACTTTCTCTGTGTTCTCATTCCTTCTAACACCTCCTTGAAAAGTTATTTTATTCTACTAAAATGTGCTTTCTTGAAGTCCAGTACCTAGTGTGAGACCTATTTTTATCCATCCCAGTCTGAAGACTAAACCTTACCATTCTGTGGTCACTATCTCCCAGATTTTCACTGACCTTCACATCCTCAATACTATCTCTATTGGTCATCAGCAAGTCAAGTATGACCTCTCCCTAGTTGGTTGTTTTGACCAACTGCTGAATAAATGTCTCCTGTACTGACTCAAGCAGTTTCCTGCTCCTTTCAGATGCTGCTGCTGGGATCTCCCAGTTCACATCTGGGATATTTAGATCCCCTACCACTAGCATGTTTCCTTTGATTGGCAATCCTATGTAAAAAGTAGGGGCCTGGAAACATTACTCAAAGTGAGAAAAGATCATGCCAACTAGATGCTCTTGTGCAGGAGGTTTAAAGTTCTGAGTTTATATATTGTGTGGGCTATGCTTGTTTATTTTGAGGTATATGTGTGGACTTATGTGCATGTGTGTGTCTGTAATGTGCAGAATCTGTGTGTACATTGTTTGCATGCACAGTATATGTGTCTTTTATTATACAAAACTGACAGTTACATACCTTGGTGCCACTCAGTACCATTTATACTTTTATTCACTGATATTGTACTGTCTCTCTCAAGATTCTTAAGTGATGTCATTTCTTCTAGAGTCAGGATGTACTGTTTTGGTTCACTTTCAGGCAAGCAAATAATATGATCTATACATTCTTTTAGCAAAGAGATATATGTGTTTATATCATAAGCAAGGCCACTGTTTTTGGTTTTACTGGAAAATCCGGTAAAATTCTGGAATTAGGACTGCCTGAAGACCGGTAAAAATGAAGATTTCATGGAATCTGCATTTTCTATCAGATCATTAAATCTATAAAATGATGTGTTTTCTTTTAATTCCTTCCTGTACTATTCTCAGTTTGCTTTCTTTAATGCTCTGTATATTAAGCCTTCTTTAATTCTGATTATTTATGCACATACTAAAAGAATGATAGCAGAATCCTGGTAAAATCTGAAATTAGAGTAACAATCACAGTGAAATTCTGGAATCTTAAGTCTTGAAAACAAGAATTTAAATGTTTTAATCACCGTAAATCAGTGGCCTTGATCATAAGGTATTGGTCAAGTGGCAGAAAAAACTGATTTTAATCTTAAGAGCTTGTAAGAGGTATTACTCTCTTGGTCTTCTACAAGTGTAATTTACAAAAAAAACCTAATTTTTAATTTTCTAAAAAATCTTTCTAGCTCAAATAGGAATCCAAATGTCCTCAATTTTTCTCAAAGGGATATGCCTGATATAGCAGGTTGCACCAAAAAAAAATAGTGCAAGTAGCAAGGCCACCAGGAGTTGCGACATTTCGAGTCTCAGGAAAGCAGCCTGTGACATGTCACAGGCTGCTTGTGCCAAAGTGGACTTACACCACCAGTTACAGCCTTAAACCTCCTGCTACATGGGTGCTCTGGCACTTACATTAGCTATGCACCCTATTCTGGAAGGGAAACAACAAAGTCCCCAGTGTTGCTATTCTAGAATGTACTCCCAGGTGGACATCCATCAATGAGAATGTTACACCAGCAAATAGCTGGTGTAACTTATCACTGGGGTTGTGTGTCAATAAGCCCTGATTCACCAGTATGTTCCAGCCCAGAGCTCTATCCTGCTCACTAGAACGGCCCCACAGGGCTAAAGAACCCACACACCTCCGTAAGTGCCCCATGGGGCTAGAGGACCCCCACTGTCTCAGTGCCCCCAAGGATCCCCATCTCAAATCCTGGCCCCACCCCAAATCATTCCCTTATACTGCAACACAGTATGCTTGCAGTACACTTACCAAACATTCCCTGGTAGTCTAGTGGCTTTATAACGGTGCCGAGACCACCCAGCTCCCTCCGTAACTTCCCATATCCAGTGGTGACTGCTCAGGCCCATTCACACCACTGCAGCCAGCTGCTGACTGGAGCTCCCTAGAGCATGTACTGTAATAGTATGCACTCAGGAATGGCAGCAGTTGTCATTCTCTGAGTGCATACTTTTTACAATACATGCTCCTAGGGGAGCTAGCTGGTGGCTAGCTGCAGTGGTGCTGGTGGGTTTGGCAGTTACTGACTGGGCATGGTGTTGGGGAGCAAGGTGGTCTTGCACTGTAGATGGCAGAGTTGGGGGCCAGTAGACTACCAGAGAATGTCCAAGTATGTGTACTGTACATACTGTACAGCTATCTGAATGACTGGAGGTGTGGGTTGGGGTAGAGGTGAGGGATCCTTAGGGGTCCAATGTAGTCTCTCTAACCTACAGAGACTATGTCAGCTCTTTTCGGAGGATCAGGGTATGGGGGCCCTTGTGTCCTGCCAGACAGTGTTTATGGCTTGTGACAAACTCACCAGGTATGCCCTCTGTTTGGTGTACCTTGCTAGACATCGCAAGTCACAGGACTTAGCCACATGGACTCTGCACATGGTCCTTGCCGCAACTGAGTTTGGCACAAGTTGCCTTTAGCGATGACTTGCACCATTCTTCAGGATCTGCTCCATGACATTAACAAAGAGATTAACTGGATAATCTTTATGTAAATATATTTTATACATCTAGATCTAGATCTGTCTGTCTGTCTATCTACTGTATCTATCCATCAATCCATCCATCAATATGTTTTATATATTTATATATTTTTAACAGTTCAGTAATATCAACAGAATTGTGTTATATGTCCTCTTTGTTTATATAATTGTCCAGCTATGCAGCTGGATTTGTAATAGTTTTTTTCTAGCTCAGAAACTGTCATTTCATGTGTTTGTGGTGGGGTTTGAGCAGGCAACCTAGCACCAGTTAGAGCAGTGGGGGGGGTTAAATGAAAGTGATAAGTATATTTATTTACAGCAAGTGTTTAAAATTGTATTTGATGACAAAATATTGCAGAACATAATTAAAACTTTACCTTCTCTTAAGAACAAAGGTGGCTACATTCAGAGTATCATCAAAGAAGAATAGCACCTGGCATCTGCCATTACATGCATTAGAGGACTAATGAAAGTCAGCTGGAACCTCAAAAAACATATGAATTTAATGATCAATTGCAGTGTTTTTAAAATGCTTTTAATGCAATTTATTTGCTCACCATCAGAACAACCACTTCTATACTGTATAGTGCAGTAATGTCATTTCTTATGTTTAGATGCTATTTTACTGCTTTTCTTTTGTAGATTTTTTCACAAAATCCCTCAGACATTTTCAGATGAGCTGGTGGAATCTTGGGTGAGTGCTGATCCGATTCACACAACAATGACATAATTTTCCTCAAGGTCCTGGCATGTTTTAATCAAATTATTCCAGTAAAACACCATGGCCCAGATATTCAAACTGCGCCCAAAAGTGTGCAATAGCAGAACAAAGCACAAGTCCATTGTGCCCATGTGCAAGAGATGCGATATTCAAAAAGTGAGCCGACGAAACTACGCCTACCAGCTGGCGACTGAATATGGCACCACCACCGCATAAGCATAACTAAGGAGGAAGCTGAGCAGATCAGTTGCACCATAGCGTAACAAGGGATGTGCAGCTGAGCAGTCCAGAGGTGCCATAGCACAACCAGGGATCCCCCAGCAGCAGGGCAATGCAACTGCACAACCAGGGAGGTAGGGGCACACCACCCATGCCACAGATGGGCACAGGAACACACAGCAGAACAGACACCGTCCCCCACACCCCATGCACTGCACACACTGGGGAGGGCTGGAACAACCACCGGCCCATGGAGACCAGCAACCAACCCACAGCTGGGCCAGCTGCCCATCACACCCTCCGGCAAGCTGTGACTGGCACACAGGGGCTGACCACCCCGTGCCACACCATCCCCCAATGCAGCACCCTGCACTGTGACCCCTAGACACCCTGTCCAGGAGCAGCGCTCCCACCACTTGCAGAAAGCCCATGCATGCCACCTCCCACTATGACACTGCAACTCTGTGCACCACAGAACCATGCAAGGCAGCCCCACCACAAGCACCCATCAGTGGGTGGCAGCACACAGTGATGCAACAACGACATACACAGTGCCACCATGTACAGCCCCTGAGGTACTGCTGAGAGACCAACCATGTGTGCGGCACATAGAGGTACCCCACATGGGACAGGGCATGCCTGGACACCACCACCAGTGGTACAGCACCCTACACAGTCTCCCAATGAAACACCCCGACCCAGCACTGGCCACAACAGCCAGCACAGACACCACAGTGGTGCATGGAAGCATGCACCACGGATCTCCACACAGTGCATGGACAGACACCCACCCATACCCAGGGCACAACAACACAGGGATGCAGTGGCGGGCAAACTGGAAGCCCCAGCGTGGGCCCATGTAAACTGTGTACCCACAACCTGCAGTCCTCCATGGCACTGGAGTGCCCAGCCACCCTGTGCAGGCACTGTGGACCTGTATGCCTGGCATTTTCCCGAACACAAGTCACAGACAGTGGTGCACAAACCCTGCAACACACACAAGCCACAGCATGGAGGTGGGTTAACAACTGTAGAGGCCACAGTGTCACCTGAGGCAGACATGCACCACACCAGTGACAGGAGGCAACCCAGCAGTGTGGCCGGGTACAGTCGCTGCCCTGCATGGACTGCCACCACTGACATGCCAGCAGACCATGCAGGTCACAGACATGCATGGGTGTCAGCTGCACAGGCCATGGACGGGCTGATCCCAGGCACCATGGACACAGAGCAAGCACCATGTACCACTGCACACAGTCATCCAGTGCATGGCACAACACACACACACACACAGACACTGACTGATAGCTACCCCCACCATAGTCACCTCCACATGGACACACACATATACTCATGACTGCACCACCCCTGACACCATGCACACACTGCAGCTGAGCACCTATGGCCACTGCAAATCAGAGACCACCACAGTATTCATATCAAAATAACTGTATTAAACAACATATAAAGGTAACTATTTACAACAATATATACAAGGTGGGAGGAGGGCCACAAACAAGGTGGGGTGGGTAAGGCAAGGGGTGGACAAATGGGACAGGAAAGGAGGGGTGTGGGAGGGTGGGTCCAGGGGTAGGGATATCAGGGGCAGAGGGACTTTTAATGGGAGTGCCGCTCCCTGCTCTGGCTCCTTCACTGCCTGTGCCTCCTCAGAACCCGGTCTCATCTATTCTGTGAAGGATATCTAGTAGCGCCCTTACCACCTACAGGATCTCCTGCCGTGCCTCCCTGATGTCTTGGACCTGGCGTGTACCTAGGACAAGGGAGCACAGTCAATAGGTGTGAATGCATAGCCCACACAGCCCACCACTGTGCATGGCATACGGCCGTGGACATACCTCTGTGATGGTGTGTGACCACCCAATTGATCACATCCACATGACCTGCCCACCCAGGCACATACAGCCATGCAGAGCATGCACCCACCGCCAAGTCACGCGACAGCACCACCGTGGCCGTTTAGTGACATGGCTATGTGGTGCAAAGGCAGTGGCACAGCCATGTACCGGTGCACACATGGACCACCATCAATGCACTCCCAGACATGCATTGCCACTGGACAGTGCTGACTGTAACAAGTTGCGTGCATGGCAGTGGTGTCGATGGATGGTGGCCATGCCCTTGCTTACCCTGTTACACAGCATGCAATAGTAATCATGGAGTATGGCACTCACCATCATTGGGCTGGTCCCTTGGGCGCTGTGGACCCTTGCCCTGCCTGGCCTCCCTCTCCTCCTCATTGCACCACAGCTCACGGGCTAGGCACCGATCACTCCAGGCCTGTGGTGCAAACATGGAGAAAGGAACATCAGTACAATCCCATAGCAAAGCCCTCCTGCTCCCAGATGTATGCCCTCCTCCAGCCAGACCCACCCACCCCAACCCTGATAACACGACACAGCCAACCCTGACGGTCCCTCCCCATGTGCTGGACACATACAACCGTGATACCCATATGGAAGATAAAAGTGTGTTGACGTAACACCTACCTGGCTGTGGCACGCGTACTCCTCCTGGCATGTCCCCTGCAGGTGGGCTAGCAGCTCCAGCTCCTCCGCCACAGGTCCCCATACCCCATGAGGCACTGTGCCCGCACTTCTCCCCCCATCCAGTGGTCTCCTCCAGTGCAGTGGCCACCTCCTCCCTCACCTGGCTCCTGGACCTGTCCAGGGTGCCTCCCAAACAGTGGTCCATGGTGTGACTCACTATGGCCACTAGGTTGGCCAGTTCCAACTGCATCCACTGAGCAGCCCTCCTGCATGCCATTCTCTCTGCTCAGTCTCTGCAAATATGGTGCTCTGCAGGCCTTGCTCCCCCACGATGCAGATGCTGCAGCGATTTTAGCTGCCATTCCCTGACTGTGCTGTCACCGAACAGCACGATAGTGGAATGCACCCATGCCCGATGCATGGCGTCTAGGAGGCAAAGGTCGGGCACAGGGTCAAGGGTCTCTGGCACCGCAGTTACGCACAGTGCCATTGGAACCCAATGTGTGTAGCGTGATTGGCTGCCTGTGTGCTACCGCCAGTAGAGCCTACGGCGCTGTTGCCCCAGTGTGCCTATGATGGCCCAGTGCACAGCGCCATGTAGGTGAACATTGCTATAGCGCCACTGGCACAATGGTGGCCATGCCTTGCAGCATTGCTTCCCGTGCACAAGCACTTCAGCAGTGTAGCAGGCGCCTCGTCAGCAGCCCGGCATGCACAGTGAGGTGTGTACTCACGCATGTCACAGAACTGTGCCATTTGCTGGCACGCTAAACACAATTGCGCAAAGTGCAACAGCGTGATATTCAACGTCATATGCAAAACAGCTAATCAGCCATGCAATGCCGCAGCACTGCAATTTGCATCCACTTAAAGTTCGCCTCGCCTCATTTGCATGGGTTGCGCTATAAAGTGTGAGATACATTAGGCTGCAGTGGCCATAATCCAGTTACTGCAGTCTATTGGTGAGTTGCATGCTGTTTGGGAGTGTAGACTATGGATTTAGGGACATGCATGGGACTGCACAGTCACAGGTAACAACTGCCATTCGTACAGGCTAAATAATGACTAAGCAAGTTGTGGGAAGGAAGAACACAGTGGTGGGAGGAGGAGGAGGCCTAATTTCACCAAGACTGAGACAGAAGCCCTGTTTGGGCCTACCTGGATCGAAGCAGCTTCTCAGCAGATGGCAGGGAACACCTCAAGCCCATGCTGCTGCATGGAGGAAGGTGTTACGTGCTGTGAACCTGCATGGCAGCCACCAGCACTCTGTGCAGGAGTGCAAGAAGAAGATGGGCACAGACAGGAGGAGGATAAAGGAGAAGGTGGCTGCCATCAGGGCAGCACGAGCTGCGACAGGTGGGGGACAGCCAGAGGTGGTACACCTGACCTCACAGGAGAAAGGATTGCTGGAAGCATGCAGCGTAGTGCCATTGAGGGTGTTCCGGTGGTGGCTTCCAGACTGGTGGTGGCCCATCACTGCATGGTAAGTCACGGTCTTTCTATGGGGGCAGGGTAGGTCACAAGCAGTAACACGACTTTGTTTTCCTTACAGATCCTGAGCATCTGCATGGGTCAGCAGTGGTGGGCCTGTCCACTGAGGACAGTCAGCTGGAGATGGAGGAGGGCCCATCCACCTCCACAGGTATACATGGCTCAGTGCAACAGTGGGCCTGCCTGGCTGTCCACACTGATGTTGTTGTAACAGGTGCGGAGGAAGCCCTGCTCCGTGTCCCAGCGTGACAGCATCCATGGATGCTAGCATGTTATGACACGGCCGGTGCCGAGTCCGTCACCGATGATGATGATGTCACCAATGGCATGGGCAGTGACATGTGTGTGCCACAGGATGGCCACACATCAGGTAACATCGCGGCCATAGCTGTGGTGGTGCTGCCATGAGACCTGTGTGTCAGCACGGTCCCAGCCTGTGCCTGTCAGCACCAGTGGGCAGCACTGGTGTTTGTTCAGGACAGTGGGACTGTTGGCGGCCACCGCGGTGGCACCACTGAGCCCTGGGGAGTGGCAGCCAGAGGGGCAGCATCAGCGGTCGGCCAATGGGCTTGGGGTACAGGTTCCAGTGGCGGCATCTGTGCACTGCCTGTGACATGCCAGACCTGGTCCTGGTGCGCAGCGCCCACCTCAAGTGGTGCTGAGCAGCAGGGCTGCGACACCCTGAGGTACAGGATGCCGAGGAGGCAGATGACCTCTTGGATGAGCACACCCACCTACTGCAAGCATCAGTCCAGCAGCAGATGCGGCTTGCGGACGCCAATGGATGCACTGCATGTGGCTCTGGAGTGGCAGAGGAGCGTCGCAGCAGAGGCACCACTCTGATCCTGGCAGAGATGAACGGTTGTGGGAGGATGTGACCGTAGCCATTGACAGGCATGCACAGGCATTCACTGCTGTCATGGCCACAATGGGCACACAGTCATGTGCCCATGCATCGCGGACACCATGCAGTGCACTGTCCACCCCCATTCCCAGCATCATGCGACACCCTCCCTGTCAACACTGGGTTCAGCTGTGGGCATCCCGAGCACACCTGGCACAGGCATGTTCGGTATGCTGCAGACCCTGCGCGAGCATGGTCATGTTCACGCAGTGGAACACCTGGGGTACCATCTGTGCCACCCATGAGGCCAGTGGTCAGCCTGTCAGTGCTGGCGGGTCTCGGCGGCCACCCACGATCTGTGGTGGCCGTGGCACTGTGTCGCGTGACTGAACTTTCTCCCAACGCGGCTACTGTCTGGTGCTGCCCTGTGTGCATTGTGTCTTTCAGTCGGCAGTGCACGGTGAGTACCGGCCCTGTACACAGACACACAGTCCATCTGCACACTCTTCTGGCTGCTGTCCACAGTTGCGTGTGCATGATGATGCCTGCATTGCACTCTACACCAATGTGCAATGGTGCTCAGCATCTGACACATGCACATGGACAGGCAGTGGGCGTGGTGGTCTGTGGACATGTGTGTGGCTAGGTGGCATTCTGGGTCAGTGTGCCTCCTACCCTTTGTGCAAGTTTGGTGCATTGTGTGTGTGTCCGTCCGCATGGCATGTTAGACCTCACCCATCCCTGGTTGTGTGTGTGGCTCCATGCCCGGCCACTCCCTTGATGGCATGCACCCCGGTATGTCCATGTGTGGTTGTGGGTTGTGCCTTAGCCACTGGTGGTTGCACATGGCCCCATGACTTACCCTGGGTTGGCGAAGTGCTCCTCCGTGATGGTGTCCCAGTGCAGCGGTGCCAGCCACAGCTGTCGGGGTCCCATTGGCCAAGGGGTCCGCCCATCACCATCATCACCAGTGTCCTTATCATCCCCATTGCTGTCCCCTCTTCGACCTGTATGGCTATCCCACATTCGTTGGCCATGTTGTGCAGGATGCAACAGGCCAGGAATAGCCTGCAGACCTTTGAGGGGCTGTACTGTAAGGGCACATGGGAGGGTATCCATGCAACGAAATGTGCTTCAGCATCCAGACACTCACTCGATGACATTACATGTGGTGGGTGTGCCTCATTGTAGCGTTGCTGCGATGGGGTCATGGACCACCAGTAGGGTGTGATCAGCCAGGGATGGGTGGGTATCCACTATCATCTGTGTGTAGAGGGTGGAGGTTAGTTCAGTGATCAGCATCAGCCTGGCCCGGGCCATGTAGGCCACTACCCATGTCACCTCTGACCATGCCTCCTCAGACCCTATGATTGTCCATGTGGTTTGCATACTCACCCACTAGGTGTCCAGTGGGGATGTCCCCACTCGAATCTGTGGCACAGTGCTGACTGGTGCCAGATGAAGGCATCGTGTGCTCCCCCAGAGTGCGTGGCACAGACATTGATTATGTGCCCCTGGCCGCACACCACCTGGCAGTTGATGCTGGCATAACCCTTGCAATTGATGTATGCAGCCCTCTCTGGGCCAGGGGTGTGCAGATGGCCACATGGGTGCAGTCTATTGCCCCCTAGCATGCCAGGCATACATGCTTCCTGTGGAACTCCCTGTATGTTTGCTGTGCGCTCTGCCAGTGTGCTGGGGAAATGAATGTACTCCGCAGCATGTGGCAGCAGTGCGCTGAGGAATTGGGTGAGGTGGCGTGACTGGCTGACTGGGTTATGCCTGTGGTGTACCCAGCTGGTCTCTGGAAGGTACCGTGGCGAGCAAGCATGCAAGCTGTCACTTTGGTCTCCACTGACAGGGCATGGCTCCGTCGTGTGGGTACCTGCATCACATCCCTGCACAGCTCACCCAGAGCCACCTCAGAATTACCTGATTCAGGCTGTACCCGGCCCAATCTCGGTATCACTGTACAGCTCGAAGCTGAGTGCGGAGCTCGGTACTGCCTGTTTGGGGCATACGTCAAGGCGGCCTTCCACGGCCACACCCCCTGCTGCCCGCCTTCTCACCCTCATAACGGCCTCCATCTGAAGGTGGCACTGGCCATGTCCCTGGCTTGTGTTCACCCTCCCTGGCAGCTGTTACTGTATTCCCCGCTGTCCTCACTGCTACTTCCCTGCACCGGGAACACCTGCCTGTGCTTGTCTCACTGCTGTGTGGTGTACTCCCCTTGTGCAATGTCTCCCCACACCTTCTCCTGTGGCTATTGCTTCCAGGTGCCCTTTCCTGCCTGGATCGGTGTGTCCCTGCTGCCCAGTGTGTCCTGCTGTATATTTGCTCTCATATGTGGCTTCACTATTTGCCAGCAGATTAGGCCTTACGGTCTATCGAGTCTGCTCGAACCTAGATCCTTAGTTGGGTGCCGAGATTCATAATCTTCCATTTCTCCTTTTATTTTGGCTCATTTCCGCTTATGGTGCAACTTCCGCTATTTCCCTACGCATGGCGAAGTTATGCTGAATATCGCACTGCGCCATTTATGCATGGTTCTCCCCTTCAGTTGCGCATGCCTTCATTATCATTGCGCTGTTGCTCAGCATGATTTGGGGCGCAACTGCCTCCTGCTGAATATCGCAGAATGGCACATTTTCGACTTGCGAGGCGCAACCCTATTAAGCATGGCTCAACTGTTTTGAATATCTGGGCCCATGAGTAAATATCTGGCAATTTCCCTAAACTGATCAACATTCAGTATTACCCTCCACCCCCAAAATAAGCATCAACAATATGACATGCACTTAACATGAACATTTTATTCTCTTCCTGCCCTGAATGAAGCCTCGACAACTTCCCCTTACTTCAAAGTATTGTCCCCTAAGATGTTCTGATTCATCTGTGAAAGTAACTAAATATTTATATGTAATGCTGTACAGATTAAAATTCAATATGCAAAAGTTCTCAGATAATTGAAAATAAACATGAGTTGCCATTTTCAAATCTGGTGTGTGTGTATCTGTGTGAGTGTCGTGTGTGTGTGTGTGTGTGTGCATATGTGTGTACTGAGCTGCCAGAACCCTGAGGAAACTGATGTAATTGTTGCTTGAATGGAATAAGCACTCATCCCAGATTTTTGTGAAACCATCAAATAGGAGAGCATTAAAATAGTATCTATACATGACAAATGACAATTTCTTCATTTCATATATAATAAAAAGGCCTGATTGTCATTATGTTATGGAAAAGATGTAAAGTTTATAATTTGCTATAATATATCTGCAGTTGATCTTTAAAACCCCCATATAGCAATGTCTACTTCTGTAAAGACAATGTTCAGTATGATGGTGGTCTGTTACCAACATTGAGAACTGCAGGTACAGTAGTAGCCACAGACATGGTCAAATATTTCACAAAATTTCTAGAGTTTCTTTCTGCTGCTCCTACTGTAGAAATGCAGAAAGTAGGAGATTTCTCTAGAAATATAAAAGAAATTTCAAGAAATATCTGACCATGTCTTTGGCTGTGACTTGTAATCTCTGAACTATAGAGCAGTCTTTATCCTCTGTTTATTTGTTTAACTTTATAAGAGGCTTAAAATTGGTTCCCTAATAAACACTGTTTGTATCTTTATTCAGTGCATAAAGCAAGATCAAAGAAGTGGGAAATAACATGAGAGGAGCAAGTATACCGTAAGGTAAACACATCTTTTTATCAAAAGTTAAATGGACTGATAGAGTTTTTTATTTTTTGAAATTGTAATTTTTATTATTATTCCTTTTCCACCAATGACAAGACAGAAAGGAGAAGATTAGAAAACATATACATACACAAATTCTTAATAGTCTGTATGGGTTATATATACAATTAAAATGTACCAGCAGTGAAAAAATTAAGTACAGCTGTTTTCCTGAGTAGTTAAATATCCTGAGTAGAATTGTGTGTCATACCCATAGATTGCCACACTTAATCTAAAACAATATCCCATACTTACTAACTGTTAATGAAAAGGGAAAGAAAAAGAAGAAAATAACCCACAATAAAATGACTTTACACTTACACAGTAACATAAGCTAACATTACACCAGTACCCCCTTCCCCACCCTCCCCTGCAGCATGGTCTATATGTGAATAGGTAGCAAATATCCTTCTGAAAGCCAGTCCACTGTAAGTGTAGCCCTGGTCCCTAAGGATGTTTTCTCCCAAGGGACCCTATGCACATCAAGTTTCCACTCCTTAAGACATCTTAAAATGTGTGAATGGATCCAGTCACATATCTGGAATGTGTAGTATGGTATGGGCTGTATGCCCATTGGCTCACACTGTGGACCAATGGGTGTACAGCCCTACCCTCGGGTATCCGGTCGGTGGGTGGCAGGGCGGCAGGCGGGTGGGTGCTGCCGCCCGCTGCTGACTGGGGCAGTGGGCCCAGTGGGCGGGTGGGGAAGGGGGCACAGCTGACCACCAAGGACATTGGACTTTAATTTTTAATACAAATGCCCACGATCAGGCTGCGATTGGTCCACTGGACCACCAGGATATGAGACATGAATTATTTTATATAAGCCCATGATTGGGTGTGCAGTCCACTGGACCACCAGGGATATAGGATGTTATTTAAATCTACATATGCCTGTGATCGGGCAGAGGGGCTCGTGCCGCACTGTGCGAGGCGTCGGTCCCCATGGCTACTCTGGCGGGCGCCAGTGCAAGTCTCACGAGATGGTGCACCTGCATGCAAATGGGGCATAGTGATATGTAATCCCTCATTTGTGCCTTGCATACATTATGGCCCCATTTACATGTGCACTTTTGAATCTCGCGGTTGTTGCACATAGCACAAGGAACTTACTAAGCGCATCCACCTGCTCCACTCTGGCCACTTGCGCTGGTGCAGTGCCACTGCACCATGTGCAGTGCGGTGGCTAGGTGCAATATTCAATGATGCTGTGCCATGGCGTAGTCCGCTGAATATCACCAGTCAATGCCCTCCGCGCAGCCATGTTGTGCTGCGCCCAGGCTTGTGCCATAGCCTAGCGCAGTCTGAATATCTGGGCCTAGAAGTTTGTGTATATCTTTCTAATAGAAAAAGAATAAAACTTCAGTACAACACAGCTGAACAGGGACTTCCAGTGATGTCACGGTTCCAGTGCCATCTCTCTAGAAACAGCTCCCACCCCAAGAGCTTCTAAGTTATATTTTAACTAGCAAAACTGCCAAAAGTTTTAAAATGGCAAGCAATCGATGAAACAAGGACCACCAAGGAGATCCGAGAGAAAACTGCCTCGAGGGAATCAGATGTCCCAGGATTGCAGCTGAGGGACAGAAAGCAGCCAGAGCCCTTCCCCTGTGAGTGTGGCAGATACGGAGGATGAGCATGATTGGTTGTCTTGATCCAGATTTGAAAGGTTCTTCCAAGAACTTAAAGAAATGCGTGCTGAGAACTGGGCTGAATTCTGGCAGCTGAATGAAAATTTAGCTGGGTTAGAAAAGAGGGTTGGTGAGGTGGAGGAAAGAGCAAGCACCAAAGAGGATGAGACAGCTAATCTGGGCCTAATACTCCAAGTCCTACTGCAACACACCAACTCCTTACAGCAGAAGTGTACTGACTTAGGGGCAATCCAGGAGAGAGAGAACATTCGTATTCATGGACTGCAGGAGGAGCTGAAACTGGTTGCATGACAGAGTTTATTTCAGATCTTCTCACTGATGTCTTACTGTACAACTGCAGAATGGTTACCAGCTTGGAATAGAAAGAGCTCATAGGGCACACAGCCAAACCCTCCGGAAGCTAAACCTCATTCAGTTATAATAAAATTTAACAGTTTTAAAGCAAAGGAGAAAATCCTGATGAAAGCCTGGCAGAACAAAGAAGTTAAATACCTCTCAATAGGCTTTTCTTGACCATGACTATCCTCCTGAGGTGCAGAAGCAAAGGTTGAGGTATGTGGAGATGTTAAAAGTCCTCAAAGCCAAAGCCATTCATTTTAATACCCCTACCTCCTAATATTGTCTACTGTTTGTCTCCTTGGACAAAGCCCACCTGGTTTTCATGAATAAAGCCTGGGAGTACTTGCTCCAATCTCTTAGCCAAAATACTGGCCATAATCTTAGTCTGTATTCAAGATAGAGATTGGGTGGTAGGAGGAGCAATTGGTGGTGTCGCTGACCTGCTTCAGAATAACTGAAAGAATTGCCTGAGTCAAAATGGGGCATCCTACCCTATCTGAGCAAACAGACATCACACACTTGTTGATTTTCAGTGCTAGAGCACTCATAGTCCATCTGAGGCTCAGAGGAGCTGCTGCTGCTAGTAGCAGGAGTTGCTCCCCATCTCCCGAGTCCATTGTTCTACCCAAATTTGGGTCGAATCAGTGGGCAAATAGAGATCTACACAGAAATAGATCTCCACATTTGGAAGCCAAATGTCTGAGTTAATTGTTCTTAGAGTTAGTATAGTTCACAGTTTTACTCAGTTTGCACTGGTATTTTTAAAGGAGAACATTGTTGCTATTTACCTATTACCTGTCTAAGGGAGATTTGGACTCATAATATTCTTTTCAGCAATAATTCTATAACATGCATTTTAGTTTTCCTGACCAATCCCAATGGCTGACTCCCCACTAAAATTATTTCACACAATGTTAATGGTCTTTCACATCCTATCAAGAGAAAGCGTTATGACCTAGCTAAAGAAAACTGAAGCAGCATTTATGCTGCTAGAAGAAAAACATATGAGCAAACCTGAACATGACAAATTGACTACATTTGGGTTTCAAAGAGTTGTTTCCTCCTCTTATGGGAAGGGTCAGGTGAGATGCAGCAATTCTGATACCCCACAAAACACAATTTGATCTAAAGACTCTTTATTAGATAAGGAAGGCTGGTTTGTGGGAAATAAGGACATTATCATGGATCCATGATCACTTTGGATTCAATATGTGCCCCACCAGGCTCTGAATATTCTTTCTTTGAGTTTTCCTGAGAATTATGAATTGGGCTGAGGGACATCTAGTCATTGGAGGGATTTAAATTTGTAACTGAACCCCAGTCTTGACTCTCTGCTACAATAACCAGATGAGAAATGGACTAGCTGGCAAAGTTACAAAACTATTGGGGAACTGGGCATAGTAGACATATGGCACCACCACAACAAATTTAGACAATATACCTTCTTTTCACATCCACACAGACTTCTTCAAGACTGGACTACTTCCTGGTCCCTAAGGAATCTATGAGTATGTAAATACTCAGAGATAGAGGTAGGATCCCTTTCAGACCACTCCCTGGTGCTGTTGGAACTCTTGGTGGGCCCCCTAAATGATCCATTTTTGGAGGTTAAATACCTCCCTCATGCAGAAGGAAGAGACTAAGAAGTCATCAAACAAACTATTGAGCAGGCTGTTCAGTTTAATCAGCATCCAGACATATCTCTCAGTATCCTCTGGGACACAGTAAATGATATGGTAAGGGGCAATTTATTGAGCTTCGGTCTGGTTTAAGAAACAGAGGTAGCAGAGATGTAAAACCTCCAAATCCAAATAAAAGATTTAGAATTGCTCTAAAACCAGAAACCTGATACGGGGAGGAAAGCAACTGGGAAGGCTGAAGGAGGAATTCTGAAAATCTTGGATTATAGTGTAGAACAAAAACTATTGTATTTACATCAACGTTCTTATGAGGGAGGACCCAGGGCATTAAAATTACTTACAAGCAGACTGCATCAGCAAAGAGCTAGGGACACAATAACACAAGTTAAAGACCTAGTTAAGCACACCATGCAACATACCACTGAAGGTGTAGCAGAAGTATTTAAGGTATATTATGAGAAACTCTATAGCGGGCCTAATCCAACTGAACAGGACATCTGAGAATTCCTGAAACCCTGCAGCTCCCCATTTAACACAATCACAGAGGGATACTCTAATACTACCTCTACAGAAGGGAAGATCTGACAACAATTCAGAACTTGAAAATGGGTAAGTGCCCTGGCTCAGACGGTCTGCTTGAGTGAATTTTTAAACAATTTAAGGACAATGTAGTCCCACTCCTAAGCCAAGTATACAACTCTGTTTGCTCAGAGAGGGTAGGGTGCCCATTTTGACTCAGGCAATTCTTTCAGTTATTCTGAAGCAGGTCAGGGACACCACCAATTGCTCCTCCTACCAGCCAATCTCTTTCTTGAATACAGACTAAAGATTATGGCCAGTATTTTGGCTAAGAGATTGAAGCAAGTACTCCCAGGCTTTATTCATGAAAACCAAGTGGGCTTTGTCCCAGGGAGAAAAACAGTAGACAATATTAGGAGGTCAGTCAGCATTATAGAATATCTACAGAATTCAACCCAACCAGCATACATCATGAGCCTGGATGCTGAAAACCTTTGACCAGGTTGTTTGGCCTTTTTACAGGTCTCCTGTCTGGCTTCTGATTCTCTTTCAAATTTTTATACATTGAGCCTTTAGCTCAGTGTCAGATTGAATGCAGAGATATGGGAGGTGACATGGGGGACCTCCTGTCATAAAATAGCACTCTGTGCAGATGATGTGTTACTATACCTGACAAGCCGGAGACATCACTACCTGCAGTCTTTGACTAAATAGGAATTTACTCATAGCTTTCAGGACATGGACTAAATTGGTCCAAGATGGAGGTACTGAATTTGTCATCCCAGGCCCCAGTTCATTTCAAAGACAAATACCCTATGCATTGGGATTGCATAAAAATAAAATATTTAGGGTTTACCTGGGTAAGTCCCACATAGTCTTATAAGAATAACTACCCCTCTGCTTAAAATGATATGGGTTGATTTACACAGATGGCATCTCTTGCCCCTCCTTCTATTCTAGATTACAGACTCTGAAAATAAACATACTGCCACATTTTTTATATTTATTTCAAGCGGTCCCTGACCAGTTCCAACATGGGACATTATGGTCTGGCAGAAAGAGATGTCATCTTTTCTGGGCACAATCACACCCTGGAGTTTCCAGGAAATTCCTTTCTTTGCCTAGACAAGAGGGAGGCAGGGTCTGCCTCAACTTGTTAGATTATTGGCTGGCAGCCCAAATGAAGATGGCCCTTCTTTGGTCACACCTACCTATAATTCCCACTGGAAACAAATGGTAACTAGCCATAAGACTAAGACACCTCTGGCTGAAGTTCTATTTAATCCCCCACCCAAATAAATCTACAAGATTACCAACAATTTACTATCCAGACTACCTTGAAGGGCTGGCTTCAGGGCACTAGAAGAGATTTTACTGCCAAAACCATGTGGAAACATAGGTGGTGGTGCTATGATGAGAATTTTGCACCAGTCGCTCAGTCAAGCTGGTATAAAGAAACAGATGGTAAAGGGATTATGTGCTCCTTGGCAAGTACTTCAAGGTGTTAATATATTACCTTTTGAAGTGATTAGAGCTCAGGCAGGCTGGAACCCCACAGACTGTATATACTTCTGTCAGATCAGGGACCACATTCATAATAAATTTCATCAAACTGCAGGGTGGCAAGATGAAAGAACTTTTCCTGAGGCCTTTGAAACCATATGGAAGGGAACACATGGCAAAGGACAATTACCATTCTGTACTGGAATCTGATCGCTGACCAGGCTCATGATATTCAATGTACACAACAGAAGTGGGAAGGGGAACTTGATCTCACTTTAAATTCTAGGGACTGGATAAAGATTTTTAGGAACACATGGAAGACCCCTCCTCCCCAACCTGGTGAGAGTATGCTTGAGGGTCAGGATTAGGTACTTTTATACCCCTTGTAAACTATTCAAGTCAGGTTTGGTCCAGAGGGCATCCTGCTGGAGAGGTTGTGGCTCATTAGAAGTTGATCAGGTACACATATCCTGGCATTGTGCTGGTATCTGTGGGTTTGGAACCAGATCACTATTTACCTGAAAGACCTATTTGGGTCAGTCATGAAGGTGGGCCCAGAACATTTACTACTAGGCCTATCCGTCTGATGTTAAAAGGCAAGGAAAGGCAGTACTTATGTATGATCCTTACAATAGCAGCTTTAAAAGCTATTACTAAAAGTGGCTCCAGCAGGGTCCCTTCAGTCCTGATTGGTAGGAGATAATCTCACAAATTTATGGTATGGAAAATTACTTTTTCAGTTAATCACCAAAAGGAACAATTTACTAATAGATGGAACAGATGGGATATTTATAAAGACAATATACAGTAATTAAAATGCTTTGAATATGCTAATGATATGAATCAATAAATATTCACCTATCCCTCCCTCCATTCTTCCCAACTTACCCTTCCTTTCCTTCTTCCTCTCCCAAATTGATATTACCTGTTTTATTTAATCCTTACCTTTACTGTCCCTTTGTAATGTATTTAATTATGTTTGCTTGCAGGCATGTGCAAGAAACATAGTGCCATTATCCGAGGTTTTTTGTAGGTGTGGCACCTGTCTTCCAATTCAGCCTGCGTGTTTGCAGGCAGGCCTGATTCACCAATGAATGCTGCAGCTGTCTATGACAGCAGTTGAAAATGCAGTGCCGTACAGCTGAAAGGAGAGCTCCGCTTCAGTGAGCATCGATAAGATAGTGTTGATTAGCATCTTGCCAGCAATCCTGCTTGTATATGTCTCTGCTTTCTCTTCCTGGAACATAAATTCAGTTTGAAGTGAACTTTTCCTGGGACTATCTTTCCAGGAGGAGGCGATGGGGTGCCCAATCCCTGTCAGCTCAATTAAACCCCCAAAAGAAACAGACTTCCAGTTGCCATGCTGAGAGCCCACCTCAGTGTGGTACACATCTGTATGGCCAACGGGGTGCCCAATCCCCTCAGCTCCACTGCCCCCAAAAAATCTTCCAGCTGCCACACTGGGCACCCACCCCAGCGTGGCACAAGTCCCATGTCATCATCCTCAGCTCCACTGCCCCTCCAAATAAAATATTATAGCTGCCATGCTGGGAGCCCACCCAGCATGGCACAAGTCCCGTGTCATCCTCCTGAAAAGAAAACAAACACCTGAAAAGAAAAAATGGTCCCTTGTTGATTGTCTTGCCCCCCCCAACCTCGCCCACCCTCTGCACATCCACCTCCTCACAGCCCCACCTCACTACATACTAATCTCCGGGTCAGCGAGATGATCTTGGTGGACTGGGAGCACGTCTGCACTCTTCAAAGCTGACCGCAAACTGAAGAAATGCGGTAAAATGGAATAAATAGGGTATAGGGTTTTTCAACTTTGATACATATCTCAGGCATTTTTGGAATTTTGGCACTAAAGTTTCAACATGGGGTTTTGGGACCCCTCCTCATGAATTCTGGCATTGCCATGGCATTGTCGGCCCAGAAGGTGATTTTGCAGTCACTGCACAGAACCACCTTTGGGACTGATTCTGAAACAACAGTGTCACAGTTCATGAGGTATGGCCCCAGAAACCCTATGTTGAAAGTTGATGAAAAAATTCCCAAAATGACTGATTTACTGAGCATGCAATGTGCAGTACCTACATCGCCGTAAGTTTGTGAATTTTAAGATTTTCACCTAAGATTTTCAACATTGCCATTTTACCACACCTCCTTATGAACAGTACAGCTGTCATTTTCACATCTCACCCAAAATGTGTTTCTGTGCATGTAGCACACAAAGGCGCAGTTGGTGTGCGAAATCCATGCTTGAAACAGATTAAGAAAATCATAGTGACACTGTTCATGAGCAGAGGGTCTTAAAATGGCTATGTTAAAAATTTGGTGACAAAAGTCCATAAAATGACTGTGTTACAGCGAACATGCGCAGTTTCCACATCCTTGTAAGTTCATGAATTTATAATATTTTCAGTACAGATTTTCACCACTGGCATTTTTCCACTCCCTTATGAACAGTACAGCTGTCATTTTCACACCATGGCTGAAATGTGTTTTTGCTCTTCCAGTGCAGAAATGCGTGGTCGCTGAGGAAATCACTGTTCGGGACAGATTAAGAAAATCACAGTGACACTGTTTATGAGCGAGGTCCCAAAATGCCTGTGTTGACAACCTGCTGTAAAAATCACCAAACTAATTACATTATGGGTGTCGTTGCACATTTTCTACACACGCGTGACTTCACCAGTTTTTTAATATTTTCAGTGCAGATTTTCAACATTGCCATTTTTACACCTCCCATGAACAGTACAGCTGTCATTTTTCACATTCTGTTCGAAATGTGTTTTCGCACCTGTGGTGCCAAATGGTCTAGTCACTGTGCAAAAGCAGCTTTGCTAACAAACTGATATTGCCACTGTTCATGAGGTGGGGGTCACAAAAAAAAACATGTTGAAAATTTGGAGTGAAAATACCAATGAATGCCTGAGGCATTAGGGTTTCCGACCATAATGCCCCACCCTTAAGAATGACAGGCATCAGGGGTGTGACTTGGGATTCTCACTTGTAATGCTCTAACCATTCCACCCCACCCACCTTGCAGCCAGTGAGAGGCATTGAGGTATGTCTTGGACTCTTGACCCCAAAGTTCACCCCATTCTCCTATACAGCACCCATCTCACTGTATTTTCTGATGGAATGGGGTGAACATAAGGCAAATACCCAAGGCACACCGTGACACTTGTCGGTGTCTGCATGCTAGGGTGTGATGAAATGGTGGCTGTTATGCTTGATGACCCAAAGGCACACCCCAATGCCTGTCAGTATCTGCAGGGTGGTGGTGGGTTGGCTTCAGTTCAATATTTCACTGCCATTCCTATTATGCAGCTCTGTAACTCCTACACTACCAATGCCAATGCCAGCAAGCAAACATTCGGCATTGACAAATGCTAGTTTTTCCTTTCTTACTGTATATTTTAAGACCTTTTGCAAGGATTGTTTTAGACTACAAAGGGTTACAATTCTAGTCATTGTTAAATATTAAGAAACTGAATGGCTTCTTTGTATTCATAATGGAATGAATCAATAAACAAGTTTAAAAAAAAACACAAGCTGAACAAAAATAATCACCAATAAAGTAAATCTATAAGTACAGTATTTCTCTGCAGCATTATTGTTTGGAGGATATTAGGATTATTATTTAATGGTTTAAAACAAATTTATTGTATTTTTATTAAAAGCAACTCTGCACTTCAGCATGTGCTTCATAAATAAGATGTTTCAACTGTTAAAGTTTACTTGGAAATATATATTTTTCATTTTCACTGATGGGGGCATTTGGAGAGCTGTCCACAGTGCATGTGTCGGGGTGGGGGTTCTTTGTACAAGGATCCTCACGCAGATATGTGGCTTTGAACTGAGACTATGGGCAAGGTGTGGGGAGGATTCTGTGTCTTTGCAACAAATGCAGCATTATAACAGGGATGCAGGCAGGGGGATCTGTGTCTGTGCAACAACCACCACAGGGAGTGACAGTATTACGATGACATGGGCAGGAGAGGGGTGGGTGCGGTTGCCTACCATGGCATTCATAGCTGCACCATCAGAATACAGCCCTTGCAGAGCACCTGGCAGATTCTGCTGGGTGCAACCCTGCTAGGCACATGCAAATAACTATAATGACATGCAAATTGCCCCATTGCGCCTTATATGCCCAATGGCCCCATTTGCCTTTCCATGGCTGTGAATGGCAGCTGTTGCAACGATCAGGAGATGCACTGCCCCACTGTGTACCAAGCCTGATCAGCAGGTTGTGTTGGTGCATCCGGGCTGCACGCAACAGTGGTATTCACAGAGGGATGCACTGGGAGCATTCCCTAGTGCATTTTCTGTGAATATCACAGTTTGTGCTTGGTGCATCTCATTTGTGCCTGGGCATCCGAGATGTGCCAAGCACAGTTCCTTTGTGAATCCTGCCCCTAATGTTTTAAAGCTTTTTATTATAATAGAGAATTGCTCTTTAACAAAATGTTTTGCCATAAAATTGATGTTAGTAAATACCCTCTATAAAATTTAATTTACAGTAGGTTTGAGTCTGATCTACTCTTTTAGTAACATATTTTTGTTTTTCATATACATATTCAATGAATTATAAATTATTGAAATTATATTTTTATCTTATAGCCACTTCCCCAGGAAGTGATTTATTAAAATAAAGCATTGGAAACTGATATAAAAATAGTATCAAAGAAGTAGACAATGCAAGGCAATTTCATTTATAAAGCAATCTTTCCCAATGGCTCAGGGTGCTGTGCATAGTTTAAAATGATGAAACAAATAAATCCCATGAAATATAAAAACATAATAAAAAAATACATCACAACCATTAAAATACCTAGACTACTATTTATCTAAACACTCACTACTGGATAGGCCTGCTCAAATATGTAAGTTTCATGTGATCTTTTAAAAGCCTCCACCGTGCCAGCAGAGCAGATACTCCCCAGATGGAGTTCCACAACATGGATCCACGACTGCAAAAGCTCTGTCCCCTGCCCTTCTGAACCAGGATAAGGAAACAGCAAACTGGTCAGTGTTGGTGGAGTGGGGTGGGTCACTTAAGAAACCAGCAAATCTTTCAAGTAACCAGGTTCCAAACCATGAAACGCCTTATATGTTAACAAGCATATCTTGAAGGCAATGCACCACTGCAAAGGCAACCAGTGCAATGCACGCAGGACCAGTGTGATGTGGTGCATCCAAGAAGTTCCCATCACCAGCCAAGCTGCAGTATTCTGGACCAGTTGCAGGCATTACAGTAAACCTCCAGATAGCCCTAAGTACAGAGCGTTATAGTAGTCCAGTCTAGAGATAATGAAAGCATGAACAATCATTGCCAGGTCAGCAAGAGCCAGATGCAGTTTGATCCTGGCAGTATTTCAAAGATGAAAAAGCCAGATCAGATCACTGCTGACACCTGCTAGTCTAGTGTCAGCCTATAGTCCAAAATGACCCATTGATTCTTAACAGCATCAGCAGCAACAAGATGTCAGCCACCCAACACAGGAAGGGCTACCACATTTCCCATCATTGTTGCACTACATTGACTCAGCTCAACAACATAACCTCTGTCTTCCCTGGACTGAGAAATAATCAGTTTGAGGTCATCCAGTCATTTATCTCAGCAAGACATTTCCCCAGCACCAAAGCCATATGAGGCCTGCAGGAGAGCAAGACAGATACAGCCGAGTATAATCTGCATAACAGTGAAACTCAGACCCATTCTGCCTAATGATGTCCCACCAGAGACAACATGTACACAGAAAACAAAACAAGAGCAAGAGTCAAGCCTTGATGGACTCAACAGGAGAGCACAGGCCCGACTGATGAAATTTCCTAGGGCAACCTGCTGCAATCTCCCAGTTATGAAGATTCAAACCAGCACACAACAGTGCTGGTGAGATCATATAAGTCCTCAGGCAATCCAACAACACTTCATGGTCAGCTGTGTCAGATGCTAACAAAAGACCAGGAAGGACCAAAATGGAACAAACTCTTGATCTCTCGTCAGAGGAGATCATATATCACCTGGACAAGTGCATTCTCAGTGCTATGAAAGGACTGAAAACCCAACTGAAGAGGTAATGAATGTTATAATTCTCCAGGGATCCACAAGTTGGTCAGCCATCACCTTCTCAATAACCTTTCCCATAAAGGGAAGGTTTGAAACAGGTCTGTAATTTGCCAGAACATCAGGGTCCAAAGAAGGACGTCGACCTTGCTAAAACATTTGACAGTCTCTCATCCTATCCTTCTAACCAAACTCTCTTCAGCTGGGCTCTCTCCTCCATTGTAGACTGGTTCAGATCCTACCTGGCTGGCAGAACCCTATCAGTTAGGATTGCTGACTCTGTATCCCTCCCTCCCTATCTAGACAGGAGTCCCCTGGGACTCTGTTCTCAACCCTACTTTTCCATTTTTCTAAATGACCTCCTTTCAGTCTGCTCATCAACTAGCATCCTCATGTATGCAGATGACACTGTTCTGTATACATCTGGCCCATCACCCTCTAGTGTTACTACCAGTCTACAGCTGAAATTTGATAGGGTCCAGTACTTGCTAGTTTCTCATCAGTTACCCCTCAATGCCAAAAGACTATCTCAGTGACCTTTGGCACTAGTCAGAGATTGTCTTGGCACCCTCCTGCCCTCTTTCCACACTCTTGATGGGACAAAACTGGAGGATACTTCTTCAAAAGAACTGTCTTGGTGTCTGGCTTGACCGGCACCTTGCGTTCTGTTACACATGGATGCAGTTGCCAAAAATTCAGCCCAAGCTTGGTGCTCTCTACCACAACCGCAGCTGCATCCTCTGCCTGCCTGCAGCACAGTAGAACAGAAAATGATCCTTCCAGTTCTTGATTATGGTGACGAGTCTTCAGTGCTACTACCAAATCCTCCTTAGCCAGACTGGACACCCTTTACAACTCCTTCTGTCATTTTGCTATTGATGCTCCTGTCTCTCACATCACTGTGACCTCTGTAACTACCTTTCCTTCCTCTTTCTTTTGTTCTAATTTAAGTTTTTATGGCCCTGAGTTTTCACCATTTTCTCCTGACTCCTGTCCCAGCCATGCATGGGTGTGGAGGAATGCACATGCCAAGATACCAGGACACCTTCTCGCTACTTGCTGCCCCTCCACGCCTACACTGAGCATTGGATCTCCACACAGTGGTAGTGGAACTACTGGGGGAGGGGTAGACAGCCTCTTGGGAGAGGAAAGCTGCCTTTCCATTGCTAAATCCTGCTCCTCTCCCCCGTGCCAGCTCTCAACAACCCGGGTTCATTCCAGAACTTGGGTCACTGGCATGATGCAAGGTAAGGCATCCAGTGCCTCACCCTCTGCACCATCGGGCCAGCTCCTTCCTCTCTCTTGAGGACAGGAGATACTCCCACTGTATTTCTTTCACATCAAAATATTGGTTTGGTTCCCTCCTTTTATTTCTCCTCCTTATCTCCCTACCCCCCACTAACTCCCTTCATAGTTATGATCCTCACTCTCTCACTATTCCCTGTTGATCCACTTCTAAAGGATAATCTGCTTACTTCAATCACCTGCCCAAATTGTGGAATTCCCTCCCTCTGCCTCCTCTGACATGCCTCTTTCCTTCTGCTCTCCTGTCTCCTTCACAAACTCTCTCTCACAACTGCTCCTTTCCTATCTTTGTTTGCTTAACCTCCATAAATCCCATTATCTACCCTCCTCTAAGTGCACCAATTAACTTCAACCCTCTCCAAGGGCTGTGAAATGGTTTGTTGCATTTCCCGTAATTTAATATCTTCTGTGCAATATGCTAGAAGCAATATATACTGTGTGTGTCTGTATCTGACTCAGCAATCACTGTGCCATTTGTTCTAATTTTATTAACTGCTGTGTTAGTGTTATGTAATGCTTGACTCATGTTGTATATATATATTTATAATTGTATTCCTCAACCCCTTCCCTAGGATGCATCTGTAAATGAGGCTTCGATTAGTGTGCCTTCCTGGTGAAACTTTTAATAAATAAATAAATAAAGGTTCTTTTAGGAAGGATCTAACCACCACCTTTTTCAAGGTAGATGGAAAACACCTCCCTTAAAGAGCCACTGATGATCTCAGTAATCAATGAACCCAGGGATTCACTACAGCCCAAAAGCAGCCAAGTTGGTCCTGGATCCAGTATATAGCAGGTATGATGCAAACTAGAGATCACCAGAAGCACCTCATTTCTCCAAAACCAACCAAAACTCGCTCCAGATAGACAATCTGCATTACGGCAGGTAGACCACAGCTGGCCCATGACAGGCCACTTGAAGATATACATGATCTAATGGAGGACATCTTGCCAGAGAGGAATTTACCAAACTCCTCACACTTATATGCTGAAAAGACTCTAATGGATTGCAGACAGGAGGATTTAGCAATCTGTCTATGGAGCAAAAGAGCGGAGCTGGCTGATTCTTCCCTGCAGCAATCAACCTTGACAGGAACATTGTCTTTTCATGTCGATTGCCTATTGATATTCACCATAGTGAGTTTTCATCACCAACCAGTCCTCCTCAGAGTATGATCATGACCTTTTCTAAGAATGCTCCAACTCTGTCCCTTATTCTTCAACCGACACAGCTCATCACAGTATCACAGTAAGCTGCAACAGGACTTCAAGGGATGAATGCAGTAAGGTGCCAGGGAGTCTACTGCAGCTGCAGGAACTGTATTATTGTGCTGCATGGCCTCTCAGGCCCTCAGTACAAGTAAGCATCATAATTTAGATGTCTAGTACCTCCTGCAGCTTGCAAGACTCCAAATTATGTTTTGGACACTACTGGACTATCTCCACAGAGGGGTATTAAATAAGGGGCTCCACAAAGAAACAACACTGCTGATGATCCCACCAACTGACTGGATCAACTTTGACTGCACTAATGTCAAGTCTAAATGAGAAGATCAGGTCCAAAATGTGTCCGTGTTGATGTGCTTCAGAGTAACTGTCTGTACTAGTCCCAGTAAAGACATAAACTGCAGGAATTGTCAAAATGTGAGGATTCATCACTTAAACTAAAATATAAAATAAAATAGTTTTCTAAGGTTAGTTGAGACTGCCTGGCTTGTTATTTTGGATTAGGTAAGGCAGGTAAGACAGGTTCATCAGCTCTCAGAGCTTTCTTTTTCTGATTTGAGTCAACAGGATCAGGGCAGAGGATTTAAACATTAATCCTATGTATTCAATATTAAGTCTGTGGTCAGAAATTTTTATCTTACTTACTGTACAAGATAGTGCAAACATGTTAAGAATTCACTGAGACTTATATAGAGAGGTGACTTGATGATGGTGACCATGGACATCTTTTCATTGTACACCAACATCATACATGATGGGGATGTTCAAGCACTGTGAGTAACACTCTGTGAGTGTACGTAGAGTAGTACAGGTAATAATTCTGTTGAATTTCTACTGATGCTCACTGAAACTACACTAAATTATAATGTATTTAGTGTTGTGGGACAAGAGTTACCATCAACAAAATGCACAGCAATGGTGGCAGCATTTGCACCAAATCATGCCAACATACAGTATATCTGGGCATGATGGAGAAGGAGGTTATTTTGATGGAGATGCCAATGCATTTTTTCAGTGTATTGACATGTACAAAAAATACGTAGATGATCTCTTTGTTGTGTGGTGTGCACTGTCAGCAAACTTAAGAAGTTTATAGAGTATCTGGAAAAAGCAACTCCAATTTGAGATTCACCCTCAACCTGAGTAAGAGTGAAATACATTTTCTAGATTTGCTAATCAAAGAGGAAATTCAGGGTATCGGTACATGTGTTTATAGAAACCAACAAAATTCTCTACTAACTTTTAATAGTGCCCATCCATGCCATACTGTTGAAAACATACCCAAAAGCCAGATCATTCATTTTAAAAGGAATTGCAATGGCAGGAATGATTATGAAGCGAGATCAGATGTTAAGTGCAAGATTTAAAGAAAGGCAACAATGAAAGCACTTTGGAAAAAGCCTGTGAGTTTGCAGATGTTCATGGCAGGAGGATATCCCTTTGCAACTAAATCATACTGGACATTAACAGGAAATTGAGGTAAATGAAAAACATGTCAATTTTATTACTAGGTTCTTTGCTCAGTCACATCTGGTAAAGGAATTCTAAACAGGAACTGGCATATGCTTCAGTCAGAGACTAGGCTGAGGGAAACTGCAACAAAACAAACCACATATGGTGTACAGAAGGGCTGCAATATTAGCAACATGGTAGTGTATAGTTTTCATCAAAATGGAGCCAGAGAGGAGGCCACCACTAACATCTGGTTATCATGTGTGTGGTAATTGTAAATTTGTAGAAACATAAAAAGAGGAGGTACGTTCATTGTGCCAAACATGACTACTGAATTTACTGTACATGATTTCATTAGATGCAACATGGAGGGAGTTATATACTTGACAACATGTACCTGCCAGTGCATCAATAAAGGGCAGACATTACTCCCCTTTAGAAAAGAACAGGTGATCATCTAAGAGCAATTGAGAATAAAGACACAGAAAATGCACTAGCTGCACACATAAGTTCCCATTATATTTCTCATTATTTTAAAGTTCTGGGAACTGAGGAGCTACATCCAGGACCCAGAGGTGGTGATTTGAATCAAAACCTACTAAAGGGAGGCTTTCTGGCAATATAAAATAAAGGTCAATGAATGTACAGGATTGAATGAAAAATTCCAGCCAGGACCATTTTATGGAATTGATCTCTTGATGAACTGAGCAAGGTTTGTTATATACTGGTACTGTTGGATATTAAGAATTAAAGTTGCTAAATACCTATGATAACAAGGAGTCAAAGCAAGGTATGATAAATATCTATGGACTGGCACAATAAACCTTGTAATTTGCAGTCATCTTGAAAGTATACTGTGCAATTAACAATACAGTTTTTTCAGCATTGTTATGAAATCATTTTGAATCATCTTTGTTTCCTTCCCCATCCTCTTGTGAGGATAGCAGACAACGTTTCATTCTTGTCCTGCTTGACCTCTTTTAGTTTTGGCACAGCTTATCATTGGTGTTGCTGGCCCACATGAGGCACTATGTAGGACTGTCAGTATCAGTGCTGTGTTGGTTTAAATCCTACCTGTCTAACCGGGTGCAGTAGGTGACACTTGGCTCATTTTCATCAAGTTCTACTGCAACCTGCTGTAAGAGTGCCTCGGGGTCGATTCTGGCTCCCATGTTGTTTACCATGTACATGTTGCCCTTGATGGAGATCAACAGTTGCTATGGCTTGGGTTTACACTGCTAGGCAGATGATACCCAGCTGTATGTGTCTTCTGTTCCTGATGAGGAGGTGGTGATACTGGAACTGAACAAGTGTCTGTCTGAAATCCAGGAGTGGATGACAGCCAGCTAGATTAGGATTAACCCTACAAAGATGGAGGTGTTACTAGTGGAACCAGGTCAGATGAGTTCTACAGCACTGAGCAGCAGCATCTTTCTCCTACGGTGGATGGTGTGGCACTTCATACTGCAGATAGGTTGAGTAATCTGGGGGTCACTATAAACTCCAAAGTGATCCTAGAACACCAGGTGTTGATAGGGTCTGCAGTGGTGTTTGGTTGAGAATCTGGGGGTCACTGTAAACTCTAAGGTGATCAGAGAACACTAGATGCTGGCAGGGGTCTGTAGTGGCTTTTAGCATCTGCTAAATATTGCATCGTTCGAGCTCTATCTTGTGCTATCTGACCTAGCAACAATGGTGCACATATTAGTCATGTCGAGGCTGGATTATTATTTATCTATTTATTTATTTATTTATTTTGTTTTGATAACTGGGTAGGTGCAGTAGACATCATAAATGCCTATTATGCATTTACCAGAACCAACTACAATACTGGATCTCAGTCCTTCATTGATTGGGTCCTGGTCTAGCACCCCTCCCATGTCACCACCTCCAGAGTTCTTCCTGACTCAATTAGTGACCACTGTGCTGTTTTCTGCTGATGGTTCTCAAACCCTGCCACCCCACCCACAAAATTCATCCAAACTAGGCAATTGAAGAAGCTGGATGCCTCCGGGTTTTGAAAGCTGCCCTAGCCCAAGACTGGCTCTTCACTGAAAAACATTTCTGACATCTGCAAAGTGCTTGAAGCCTTAGCAATAAGTTCCTTGCCCTCTGTGACTGTTTTATCCTACTTAAAAAATCTGGATTAAGGGTTCTAGCCAAGAATGGATCACCCTGAGCTTGTAAACTAATGAGGATAAGACTGATCCTGGAAGTTGTACAGAAAACACAAAACCACCCAACTCCTCCAAGACTTCAAAACCCTCAGGAACACCTGCAAATCTTCTACAAGATCTGCTAAATCCTCCTTTATCCTGGAAAAACAATGTGCTGCCCAGGGGAACCCTAGGAGGACCTGGAACATTCTTAGTAACCTCATTGGTCAGGAATTTCTAAAGAACATATTTGTCTTACCTCCGAAAGGACAACCACCACTGAGCCAAGTGAAATAGCCTCCATTTTCGATAAATACTTTGGTGACCTTGACCATTACAAGCCCAGCTCACTCCTACCCCATTTACCCCCACACACCTCCCAATCTCCTACCCTAAGTTCCATTTCAGATACCTAACCCCTGGTGAAGTGGTTAAGTTAATCAGAACAAATGACCCAAACCTTCAAAGGGCACAGACAACATTAACTTCAGAGTTCTCAGTCTTGTCTGTAACCCTAGGCCATCCCACTTACTTACATCCTCAACCACTCCCTCTGCACAGGGTTCTTCCTGAAAGCTTGGAAGTGCACCATTATTAAACCTCTTCACAAATCTGGTTCCAAGGATCTAGTATCCAACTGCTGTCCCAGCTCCCTCCTTGCCCTGCTCTCCAAAATTTTAGAAAATGGTCCATAGGAAAACCATGGAATTCCTCTCCAAATACAACCTGCTCACAGAGGCCCAGCATGGTTCCATGCATGACACAATACTGAAAATGCCCTCATCAAGTTCACCCACTCCATAGATAAAGCTAACATGAAGCCTCCATACCGGTGCTGCATTAGTAGACCTCACCAAAGCCTCGATCTTGTTGATTTGAAGTCCTCCTCTGTACTCTGGCTGGCCTCCATTTCTCACCTGAGGTCTGCCTCTGGTTCAAGGATTACCTAGCAGGCAGATCCCATCACACCATTATTGGCGGTGTACTCTGTGAACCCTGCCCCATCAAATACAGCATCCCCAATGGTCCTTCCTGGGCCCTCTCTCTTCTCTCTGGTCGTTAACTCCTGCCTGACATCTACACCACCTCCAAACTCATTCTCTGTGCTGATGGTGCAGCCCTTTTCTGTCAGGACAAAACTCCCAATGTGCTATTGAACTCCAATTCAATTTCAGCAGACTTCACACTGGTTCATGTCGAAAGGTCTTGTACTCAACTCCAAAAACTCAGTTCATGGTTTCTCCAGCCCCACAAACCCCTTGGCTTTGACCTCTCCCTCTATGAAAACCTTGGTAACTCCATTGAAAGAGTCAGTGAATACAAGTACCTTGGCTTACTCCTGATAGCCACTTCAATTTCGATGCTCACACTAGCCTCACCATCAAAAAGCCCACCAATGGCTCAGTATCCTCCGCAGAACTAAGCATTACCTTAACAGGAAACCAAATCCTCTTAGTCTCCAGCTTCCTCCTTCCTGCCTTTGACTATGGTTCACTTTTCTCCCTCTCTCACCTCTCCATCAAAAATTTCTACAGAGCCGGCCTGGTGGCACAGAGGTTGAGGCACTGGTGCCTTATCTCACACACCATACGGTAACCCGGGTTCAGGAACAGACTTGGGCACCAGAGGGTTGGCAGGGAAGGATTAGGATTGAGCATCTGGAGGACTGCTCTCCTCTCCTGGGGTGAGTTGGGATTAGCGTTGCTCTGCAGCGGCCCCAGTGGAGACCAGGGGAAGCTCAGATGCAGTGCAACTAGGAAATCGGAGGAAAAATGAAAATGTCATCTCCTCCTACAGGATGACAGCTGCCTGGACCAGTGCCTCCTCGAATTCTGTGACAGCCGACCCTGCTGCAGCAGCAGCCAGGGCCAATGCCTGGGCTGACAAGCTGTTTGTCCACGGAAGAGGAGGACCCACCAGCATAAAAGATTACATCGGGTTACCCTGAGGTGGCTGCGATGTGGGGTCGGGATCAGTGGTGGAATGAGTGAGAGGTGAGCATCCATGTGGCAATTGGCCTGAAGGAGAGGTAGGTGAGGGTCGCAGGGAAGATAAATAGATAGCACACACACACAAAAAAAATTTCTACAGACTTTGAGCTCTACCACAATGCTATTTGCTTTGTCTCTGGTCTCCTAAACTCACATCACTGTGACCTTTATAAGCTCACCAGTCGGCCCTCCTTGAGGCCCTCCTCAACTGCAAGATGCCCTTCTTCAAACTCTCCCATAGACTGCTCCTGGGTTGCCTCACCTCTGTCTTTAGACAGCCACCACCACCAGGACCACTAGACTGTCCCTCCACTCTCTTTCACTTTTCTTTTCTGCTAGACACTCAAGGCCAGAAACACTCTCTTTTATGGGACCCAAGCTCTTCATCTCGCTCCTCCAGAACTAAAACTCTGTACCTCCACAAATGCCTTAAAACACAATATCAGGAGACATTTCTCTCCACCTGCACCTGCTTGCAGCCTAATCTGGCTCCCTTCTGCACTCTTTCCCCTCATTCTCTGATTATCCACCTCTGGCAGTATCCTCTCTTTCTAGCACTTGTAGTATTGTTAATCTACCTTGGCTAGTTTTAGATTGCACTTTATTTTCTTTCCACGGTTATGTTATATTGTTGTTAAACCCTCACTGAATGCTTAATGTCACCTTTTATTTGTTAATTCACCAAGGTTAGTTCATGGTTTGCCCTTTAGTCCATATTGTCATGATTTTATGTACCATTGTATTAACCTCACTGTTAGTTAAATGTTTTAGCCAATGTCATGTCTCATGATTGTTGTATGTAACTGGAGCGCTTGTGTAAGCGGGCAGCAATGCTCACATGCCTTTCCAGTATAACCAATAAAATGAAATGAAATATTTTCAGGCATGATCCGGGAGAGTACAAAACAGGTACAGTTAGTACAGAGACAGCAGTACAATAAAATACATGAATAGTACATCACGAGATAACACAGGAACATTGTAGACAATAAATTACATCAGTAAGGAACAGCACATTGGTATAATTATTAAACAGCAGTAACATGCAATATACAACAATAAGAATGTATTGGGACTAACTGCAAGATAACTCAATGGAGGGAGCTTATAAAATACATTTGGGGTAAAGTGCTAATCTGTAGTCAGATAACACCACGGGGGGGAGTGAGTAGGTTAGGAAATAATGTGTGGGAGAAAGGTAAGTAGAAAGGCAGCAGGAGAGGTGAAGAAGAAGTAAAGTAGAGCAATATATAGGCTATGACAGCATGCAGTAAGTGCTGGTGGAAAGGATATGACCACAAAAACAGAGAAGTTATTGCTTCAGGGAATGAAGGGAGTTCAGGGGGAATGAAGCAGTAGCAGGGGTCAGATTGAAGGAGATGACTCTTAGTTGATTATTGAAGCTGTGTGGGTAGGATCAAGTTAGATAATAATATGTAGGGAGTTCCAGAGAGCTGGGGCTAAGTGTTAGAAGGCTAGAGCACCTATAGCTGCTTTACATCTGGGTACAGTAAGGAGCTGCTGATCTTCAGAGCAGAGGGAATAGGAGGGACATTGAAGAATCAGCAGCTGACCTAGCATAGGGGATGCCAGTGCATGAGATACTATCCATCAGTGAGCCAATGGCATAAAGGCAGTTAGCCATAGGGAAAGTCAGTTTAGCTGCTGTAAGGTGGCAGTGATTGAGTACGCCTATGTGGAAGCAACAGCAAAGTGACAAATATTGTTATACTGTAGTAGTTGCCCAATTGTGTAAACTAGCCTTTGTGGCACCAGCATAGGTAGACGTAGTCATAGGTAGAGCTGGGAGGAGGATGGCCTGGTTTATGGCAATTTGGGCAGAGGAGAGAGTGAAGATGTCTAGTTCTATAGGCCAGCCCAATCTTAGACTTGACTGCTTTACAGGCAGTGGATATATGGAGGTCAAAGTCTACAGAGGGTCTAGGGCAAATGCCTAGATATTTGAAAAGACAACATTTTCAAGAGGGGAGCCATCAGGGCAGGAAACAGTTAGCTGACCAAGGCATTTCCTTAGCCTGGCTGCAGACCCAAATAGCATAGTTTGGGTTTTACTGGCATTGAGTACAAGTTTGTTTCCTAAGATCCAATTTTGCATATTGCAAAAGTCAAAGGAGAGGTAGAGTTTAGGGTGGCAGTGTCCTTGGCACTGTGGTAGATGACAAGGTCGTCTGTGAAGAGACAGGATGAGAAGTGGGGGAAGGGTGGAAGATGTTATTGATAAAAATAGAAAAGAGAAGAGGGTCAAGGATAGAGCCATGGGGTATGCTGACGTTGATTGTAGAAAGCTCAGAACTTACAGAGCAGCACTTGACATATTGTTGCTGTCCGAGAGGTAACTGTTATGCCAGGCAATAACCTCAAGAGAGAAGCCCAGGGAGGACATTTTGGTCAGTAGTAAGATGTGATCAACAAAGTCAAAGGCCATGGTCTGGTAAATAAAACTGCACCAGTCAGAATGCCAGAGTCCATGGAAGTTTTGGTATAATTCATGAACTTGAGGAGAGCAGTGGAAGTGCTATGGGCTTTCCTAATGCCATGCTGAGAGTCTGAGATTAGTTACATTTATGTAGGAAGGTGATTGTTTGCAGGAGACAAATTATTCATGGACTTTGCTTGAGACAGAGAGTATGGTAATTAGTCTATAGTTGGATGTGGACTTAGGGACAATTTTGTCCATCTTCCAGATACGAGGGAACAACTCCCAGCAGACCGATAAGTTAAATATTCTAGCCAGTAGGGCAGTAAGAAGAAGAACAGCCAGTTTGAGTATTCGGGGCTCAAGACTGTCAGCTGTAATGCTATTACTGTCAGAGACAGTGGCAAGAAGATCACTAACCTTCTAACTGGTTACCACATGAAAGTGGAAACAGTGGGAGGTATAGAAGAGGGGACATGTGGGGTTAGGATCAGGAGCATTGGGGAGGAGAAGGAACTGGTGTACTTAGCTAAGTCAGAAAAGTGTTGGCAGTCATAGTTGGATTATTGTAGTGCTGAACATTACTTACCATGCCGTTGGAGACTGGGATTTTCAGACCCAGAAAAACTCTTATATGTGCCCAAGATTTTTAGGGTCACCAGCAGCACTGAGTAGCAGGTTTTACTGTAGGTGCTTTTGGTCAGTCAGATAGCATGCTTGGCAGAGATTACATTTGGATCAGTATTCCTGCAGTTTGGATAGTAGGTTAGAGGTTGTAACTTTGGCCAACATTTGTCATGGGTTTTAGATGTGCTAGGAGGTCCTTGCTAAGCCATCTGGATAGTGTACCTATATTCTCCTGGAAATTATGGGAGCATGGAGGTGCTGTAGTGTGCAAAACTGCACTAGGAAATAGTCAAGGGCTTCAGAGGCATTGTTAGTGGAAAGAGAAAGGACCAGTTAACTCTTGAGAGGTCATGCAGGAATCCAGTAGGATCTAGTTTGGAGAAATCATTGAAGGATATGACTTTAGGTGGAGGGTTGGGTAGGACCTGAGCACACTAAGTACAGAAAATAGGAAATGGTCAGCAATGGCATCCGACAGGATACCAGCACCAGCACCAGCAATCCTATCAGTCCGATTAGTTAGCATCCAGTCAATCAATGTTCTAGAGCCCAAGTTATTGGCTATTCTAGTAGGTGCAGTAATGAGTTGGTGTAGGTTCTGTCCTTGGACAATTGAGTTAAAACCCTTGGAAGATTCATCCAGCTATTCTAGATTAATATCTCCTAAGATAAAAAATTTGTTACAGTCAGCTGTAGCATTGGCACGAGACAGGAGTTATGTTAGGCCAGCAGAGCGTCCAGCTGGGGAGTTGTAGGCACAGATAATATGCAGCTTCTTTATGTCCCAAGAAGAAGGAGACAGTGAAGTATTTCACAGTGTGAGAAGGGAGGTGGGGTAACAGAAAGGTTAGTGTGGGATTTGAAATAAATAGCTACCCTACACCCCTTTTTGGGAGAGGTGGTCCTTATGTATAAAACTATAGCCTGGTAGGGAGCAGGCAGAGTCTGGAATAGATGACTTAAACCAAGTTTCAGTGACACCAAGTATATCAGGTGTGTATAGTGCCACCCACGCTTCAAGGTCAGCAAATTTACAGAGTAGGCTATGGATATTTAAGTGAGCAATTCACAACCACTTTTCCTCTGCCCAGTAAGGATCTGAGTGGTTGAGTGGGGTCTACAGGACCAGGCTAAGTTTGATGTCACCTGAAAGTATAAGAGTAAGTGGACCAATGCAAAATAGGATGCAGCATGTAGCATAGAGAAGTAGGTGGCAAGGTGGACAATGGCAGCATTTCACGGCAAATATGGTAATAAGATGAACTTGGCCTGGGGCAAGGAGGAGTGAAGTTGGAGGAGACAGTCTGGCTGGCAATAAGGTTAAGTATACAAAGTCTGGAGTGGTGAAGAGATGGCAGACGGGAAGCAGTAGAAGAGGTTCAGAGAAATGGGAGGAGGTATAGGAATAAGGGAGGAGAGGACACGTAAGGATGCAAGAGAGGAGCAACAGAGACAGATTGAAGTAAGAGTATCGTGATCTGAGCAGGCAAGACCCACTTAGGAAAGAGAGGTAACAGTGGAGCATGAGAGGATAATGTTAGCAATGGAGAGGTTGAGGGTGGGGATATAGTGGAGAAAGATAGAAGCCAAGGGGCTAAAACTGAGTGAAAAGATTGAAAGTTAGCATGATTCCTGACTTGGAGCCACAGAAGTTGAAAAGATGTAGTTGCCAGGGTGACGGTGAAGACAGCAACCAGAGCCTGAGCTGGGGGAGTGGGGTGGAGCAAACCACAGAAGTAAGACCATAGGATGTAGAAGTGGGCTGAACTGGTTCAGCTGTGACAGTAGTTACTAAATACCTAGCACCACCCCTTGTCGTGAGGTTGGAAGGGCAGTTAAGCTGTGCGCATGACCTTAGAGGACTTTGAAATGAACATGTGCTATGGGAGGATGTACTCTAGCAGGCTGTATGGTCTTGAGGATAGTGCAGCTGCCTATGGATGATACAGTGACAAGAGATAGGAGGTTCAGTACCCACACTGGGATAATACTGTGTCTAAAGGAAAGTGATAGGGAAATGAGTACTGAGGGAGGGAGGGAATCTAAGCACAGTGGTATGATGAAATGCTGTGGAAAGATGTTTAGATGATACCTCACAGAGGGAGAAGCAGTAGCAACCTCTAGTAATAGTAAGTTGCTAATTGAAAAATAGGTTGATAGTAAATGCAGTGGTCATGTGACAGGATCACATGGAGCATCTGCCTATAACTGGAGTATCCTGCAGCACTGTGAGCAGGCTCCACGGCATCTGAGGGTGGGGACAGCAGCTAATCTGCTCTTTCCTTGTGTAATCCACAGAAACTGCTTCACGCCATTTGCAGCTAGTCCAGATTGCGGCAGCTTGTCTAGTTCTTGAGGACCTCTTGCCCAAACATATTATGCCAGTTCTCTGCGCTCTACACTGGCTGCAAGTGCGGTGGTACATAAGCTTCAAGATATGCTTGTCCACGTACAAGACCCTGCACAAACTGGGTCCAGGCTACCTGAGATGTAAAGCAGCTAGAATGGTCTAAAAAGGTGACTGGAACATATTAAGGCTCGAAATGAAAGAGGTTAGAGATGAGATGCAGCTTATAACTGTATGTGAGGTAAGCTGAGGTATACGGTTATTTAGCTGTGAGAATGTTAACATCTAATACAGTATATTGTGAAAGCAAGGGAGTGTGGTGAACTATTTGAAAGTAAAAGTGTTTACAAACTTCACCAACATGATTAATTTTGAGCGCACTGTCTCAAAAAAACCTGAGAGGCACTCACACTTTGCTTTTGGAATGATTTAGTTTTTAAGTAGTCGGAAGAGTAATTTTGGTGCATGAAATGAACATAGAGATTTGTGCAGGCTTTGTTTAAAAAAAATAAGTAATGTTAATGGTTGGATGTCTTTATATTTGAAACTGCAGAATTTCTGAGAAGGAATAATGGCTAGCATAATTTAAACTTTTAAATGAGTGATGTTATTGGTGAGAATCTTTAGAACTGAAAAAGACACAAGTTGTTAGTTGGCGTTTAACGCATTTTCAAAATCGAAAGTATGGTAAGCACAGCATCTAATAGACAGGCGTCTTTTGAAATGACACGATTTTTGAAAGAGAATAATGGTTGGTGCAGTTTAAACTCCTAAAGAAAAGGAGCGATGTTATTTGTGGAGTGTCTCTAGTTTATAAAAAGACTGCAAGTTACAAGCTGACTTCTAACGTGCTATTCAAATATATAAGCATGGTCAGCACAGCATTTAATTGACAGGCGTCCTGCTTATATGCAAGGGAAAATACGGATGTTTCAGCAATTATAGGAATATAAAAGTATAATAAAATACTGTTTAACTGATGTACAATGCACATAAAATTAAAAATAGGGTAAATCTGTAGATTTGTAGAGATGACAGATCCTTGGTTTTTATTGTTGCCTAAATGCCAATCTGGTTAGTAGTACATATAAGTGGAAATGATCGATTTCACTTTAAGTTGATTAGTAGTATGGATAAGTTGAAATGATCCATTTTGCTTTTAGAAATATATTGAGGCATCATGCATTATGTGTAGGGTTTCGGTTTTAGGGGTTTATTTTTCTAAAAAAAGGTGTTTATTTTTACCCTTTCTACTTAAGTTTTTCAAGTGTTAAAATTCTGTGTTTTCTGGTGTAAATAAATAAGTCATTACCCATTTTCATTATTTATCAATGTTTATTAAAAAAAAATATATATATATATATATATATAAATATATATATATATATATATATATATATATTTTAAATAGGTGTAATACTGGTAACCCCTATCACAGATATGGTCAACATTACTAAGCATAATGAAAATAAAACACTCAGATACACTCAGAAACTCAGTAGTTTCTGCTGTTACTTATTACTTTTAATATGTGCTTGTCTTCTAAGAAGCTGCTTTGCAACATATGTGGGTTTTCCTTTGGAAGATATAAGTACTATCTCATGGGCCACTGGTGAGATAGTACTACTATCTTCATGCTGGCTATATCAGAAATGATATCTTTGCCAGCTGGCTGCATCACAATAGAAACTGATTCTTTCTCCAGCGCAAGTGAAGTGAAGCATGAGACGGCAGCTGGTTCAGTGTCAACATTTTCACAGCTTCCTTTCAAATCGAGCATCTCAATGTGAAAACTGACTGCAGACTCGCCTGAGCACTGAATACAGAAAGTCCCATTTACTCAGTAAACACCTCTCCATTCTGTCAACCGAGGAAAAAAGTCCACAGGCACAGGTATTAAAACATCAGGTCCTCACAGTAAACAGCAGGAATCACTAAAGTAATTCAGTAAGCTTTACCACACACAGCTTTACGATGCACGTGTATAAGTAAAACTGTGAGTGCTGACTCAGTCTTGTCAGACTACTGACTGCAGGCTGAGACATAGACTGATAAGATAGGAATTGGAAAGCTGAGCTCCTTGCTTGTCAGCCACAGCCAAATTGAAATGCTGCCCAGCAACAACATCCCATTTCTAACCTACCTTTCAAGGCAGCAGCTGGCACAGGCAGTGGTGGTCCTCTAGCATGGTCTGACTGTCTGATAGCAGTACTTTAGCTGTGGCCAGGCAGTTGCTTCCTCCTTCTGTACATATGAGATGTGAGTGCGAATGTGTGTCATCAGCAAGCTTAACTCCACCATTAGGAATCAGTTTATTCGGTGCTTATCGGTTTTAACCGAAATCCCAAAAACACATCGGTGGTGTTTATCTGTGATTATCGGTTAAACCAAAACCGAAACCCTAATTATGTAAGCAATCAAAAGGAATGCAACTCAGTATGTGTTGAACTTAAATGGAATACAAGAGTTTGCTGTATTGTTTAAAAGCTAGATACATATGTGAATTGTCTTTTAACACTATATATATCCTTATTTTATAAGGATAGTGGCGTTTTGTTGATTATTTATGAATGGATGTACTTATGATCATGTTGGGAATAAGCAGGATGTCGTGAGTTATAAAGGAACTAACTAAAAATATGTTAAAACAGTATATGTGCATATAAGTATCATTTTCAATATTTTGCACTGTTAGAAATGGGATGTTATTAATTTTTGTGTTTTCTGCTTTAGAAAAAAGGAACCTAAGGGACAACATATTTGTGAAATATGCAAACTAGTTGGAAGACTACTATGACTTTGAAACAAGTTCATTCTCTGAAATAAAGGATGTGTGGGGGTAATTGAATATTCTTATGACTCGTTATGAGCGTAAAGGTTCATGAGATATACAAATTAATACTTAAAAGTTTGGAATTAAATATAAAGTTGCTATTATGTATTTTTTAGGTCAGTTTTGAACAAAATCCATTCTTAGAGGATTTGTTTAGTGATGAGAGATATCATTTGAATCATTCCTGTAAGTAGCACCATTGGGAGACAATACAGTTTGAATTATACATAATTATGGTTGATTAATGTTTGAAATTTGATGCGGACAGTATTTTTAATTAATTTTATTTATGTATTTTCTAGAAAGGCAAGTCTTGATAAAGCCCACACTGTAGGTGAAATGTTGAGCTCACTACCATTTTATACAATAAAAGAAAAAGTCATGAAAATGGAATTATCCTGTCTGCATTTATATTTCTACAGCCCTTACCATCTCCTTTGCTCTGATACAGAGAAATCATCTTTACCTGAGAGACCTCTTGGTGCTTTATGCTACTGGTTGTCCCCTCTGGTCAATGGAGGCAGGCCTCTTGTCTGTACTGAGGTCTCTACAAGTTTTCTGGTGATAGGTATTTGGTGGTATCACTCTAATATGCGGATCACCCTGCCTCAAGAGATAAGAGATGCTTCCTCACTGACCATCTTTAAAAGCTCTTAAAAACTCATTTATTTATGTAATGTTTTGGGCCTGGCTCTGCAACCTAATGTCAGGACATACTTTTTTTTATTTGTTACACTTTTATTTTTCTGTATTTCTTGTGAGGTGCCTACAGCCTCTGGGATTAGATACCATATAAATAAAATGTATTTGCCTTGCCTTCCCAGTACTGTTTCCTTCCTTTGCCCTTTCTCTCATCCCATCCCTTTCAAACACCCCAGTCCTTCACCCCCATCCCCATTATTTTCTATACATCATGGGTTTATTGTATTATATATTTATATGGTTTGGCATTGAATATTATTGCACTTCCCACTTTGTTACTGGGATTAGTAGCATTACATATGCCACTAGTTAGTAAATGAATGTGAGTATACTATATATTTAAGAATTATAATCTAAATACTTCTATCCGCGGGTGGCATACAGCCTTGAAAAAGTGCTTAACTGTCTGAAATGAGAGCATGCATGGTCATCAGTTTTACCGTTGCTGATCAAACTTTTAACCTTTGTTATTAAATTATGTTTGTATCCAGAGATCATATCTCAAGCTTCATTTCAAGTCGATTGTAATAAGTGCCTTTCTTCTAGTGAGCAAAGGCAATGGCTGAATGAATACTTTGCTTTGGTGTTCACCAAAGGTCTCCCAAGGGAGGATGGGGTTCACTAAGAGGGTCCATGATATCAGTGGAAGTCATGATACAGCATGAGGACATAACACCCACACTGGTAGCTGACTACCTGGCAAAGATCAAGCCAGGTACAGTAAATACCAAGGGGCAAAGAGATACAGCTTGGATCATTGTGGAGCTAAGGTAACCATTAGTGATGCAGTATGCAGTAATCTTTCACGAGAAGATCCAGACAGGTGTTTTACAGGGGACAGGAGAGTGGCTAATGTAGTCTTCATATTCAAGAGAGGGACAAAGTCAGGACTGGCAACTATAGGCTAATCAGCCTGACATCAGTGATCATCAAGGTCCTGGAAGCCATTATTAATGACAAAATAATATGTCACTAGGTTAAGCCCAAGAATCTTGCTCCTCTCAGCATAACTTTATGAGGAGCAGACCATGCCAATCCAACCTTAGCAGCACATTCTTCAAGGGGACATGGGAGATGGACAAGGGCAGGGTTACAGATGCATTCTATTTGGATCTCAGTAAGGCCTTCAACATGGTGGTGCTTTACGCTTCTGGGTAAAGCACACTAGGTACACTACACATGAGGCATACAGAAGATGAATTGCTAACTGGCTTGGGAGCATGAAGCAGAGGATTGTGGTATATAAGCAATACTCTAGAACAGAGATGGGCGAAGTGGCCCCAATTCGGCTCAGTGAAGTGATTCATGGAATGAGGTCCGGCGGAGTGCTCCGCGAATCTTGAAGTGGAGTGCCAGCGTTATAATGGGTAACGAAGTCCATTGAAAACAATGACTTCACGTTACTCCACCTTCCCAAACCACTACTCCACCAATTCTTAAGGCAAAGTACATTGAAAACAATGTACTAGCCTCACTTTGTTTTTAAGCTCCAAAGGCAAATTTTGCAGTGATTCATGGGATTTCAGGTCACATGGGCTCTAGATTGTTCTGCACAGCCTCAGTTTGGGCTAGTGTGTGTAGGAAGCTGTAGGAGACAATCTGCTCTGAGAGCTCTGTGATTCAAACTTTCTAAAACTGTTAAAAAGCCTTTTTGAGTCATTTATTTTGCTGAAACTTTAGTTCATCGATTATAGGAAACCCTCCTGTGCTCATATCTTGAGTGTTTATTGTTTGTGTGTGGATTTTGAATGTTAATGTACAACAGTCTGTGTACTGAGAGACAGTGGAAGTGTGCTTTGAGGGAGGGCATATCTGTGGTGTAGGTAGATTAACTTGAAGAAAAAGACAGTGCTTTCTGTCTTGGTGATATTTTTCTTGTATAACTGTGTTAATGTACACACAGTAATATTTTTAATAATTCTTGCCATTTTAGCTGATTGTTGTGGTGCAGCAGTGCATAATTTTTGGTTGTTTAAAATATGTGGTTATATTACTGAAGTTTTCAATTTGCTATGCATTACATAGTGTGTGTGTGAGCATGTGTGGACTCGTGTCATCAAATCAGACACCTTTTATTGTTCCACATAATTTCAGCAATGTGAACCTGCTATCCACTGCAGCTGTGTAATTTTGTACTTCTTTGTGATATCTTTACTGGTACTAGTACTAGTGACTGTTACTGCAGCAGTGCAGTACACTGCCCCCACCCGCAGCCCTCCCCAACCGGCAAAGGTATTATTTTCCAGATTTGAATTTCTGATGGTGAGCACTGATTAGATGTTGTGCCTTTGCATCTGCATCTCTTCAGTGTGCAGCGCAATCTTAATCTGTCTGTGCATTTGCATCTCTTTAGGGCCCAATCTCCATCTCTAACTTAAGTCACAGTTGTTTCTTTGGCTTCCCTTCAGAGTACTGGAGAGGTGTGGTACATAATTCTGCATGAACATTGTACTCATTAGTATGTTTTTTAAGTCAGGACCATCATCACGAGTCACTCGTGATACAAATCACATTCTTCATCATCACAGTCACAAATGCAGTCACAAATCACGATTTATGATCGTCACAAATCAGAATATTAATTTTTTTAATAGTTACTTGGATGTATTGTAAGCCTGTTTTGTAGTGTGTCTCCATGCTTCACCACTCTACCATTGTACTCATTAATGTTTGTTTTTAAGTCGGGAGTTTTGTGCCATACCTCATCAGGGCCCAGGGAAGTACAGCCATAGGCATTCATTTTCTTCATCATCATGGTCACAAATGCAGTCATGAATCACAATTACGATCCGTCATGAATCACAACATTAATTTTTTAATAGTTACTTGGATGTATTGTAAGCCTGTTTTGTAGTATCTCTCAGGCTTCACCATCCCACCATTGTACTCATTAATAAATGTTTTTAAGTCAGGGAGTTGGACAGTGTCTGCAGTACCTACACAGATTGGAAGGAAGACTGACTGCAGACATGCAGTTTAGCACAAGTATACTTGCACTGCTCAGAATACAAAGTGTCATGCATATGGAAGACAACAAAAAAAGGCATAATTACATACAAGGGTCGGAGATGGTGGAGGAATACATTTATAACACAGCAAGGAAGGTGGGGTGGCAATTGGTGTGAGAAAAAATAATGTGGGATCCCATGGTGATCCAGCAGCAGTTCCAACATGGACATCATTTGCAACTGATATCCCTCTATGCAATCCAGCCACTGCTCCACAGCACTCACCCTCTCGTTGTTCTCCTCGACAGCACTCCAGAGAACTGCCAAGTCAGCCTGTGTTACATGTAGTTCTCTGGGGTCCACACATTCTACAGGCTGACCTACTGGTGGTGGTGGTGGGGTTAGGGGTGCTGGTGGGCAACAGGTGCTGCTGTGGCCCTCCTCTTCTTAGGGATACACGCAATGCACAGCTGCACCCTCTGCCACAGAATGGCCAGCAGGTGCAGGCATGGTCCATTCTGTGGCAGGCTGCCACTTCAACTGGTGATGATTGAGCATATGGGTGTGCTGGCCCCAGTCCCAGGTGAGTCCCAGGGGCCACAGGGCACCTCCACCTCACATAGGTGGCACTTGACACACTACTATCCCCCAACACGGTCAAAAAACTGCCAAACAATGGAAGTGCAGGGAGGACCAGGCACAGGCAGGGGATGGCCAGATGAACTGGCAGCTGGCTGGTCATGGTGCTGAACAAGGATGGGATCAGACCTGGGCCCAGGGGAACAGGCACATCCTGCTCCAGAGGACCTGGTGCTGGACTTGGTGGTGGTGGTGGTGGTGGTTCAACTGCCTTAGAGTCAGGATAGGAGGTGGTGCTGGTCCTGCTTCTGGGGTGGTCACTCACAAGTTCGAGCAGTCCAACAGGAATGGACACCTATGACCTCCACACATGCACTCATGACACCACTACCATGCTCTCCCAGAGATGCCCCTCCACAGACATCCCTCACCCTGGTCCATCTCTCCTACTGAGCTCCCTCAGTCCAAGCAATCACTACTCACACTGTCACACAACACACACACACACACACACAGTCACACAGACACAGACAAACAACTAACTACTTATAAAGGTAAGAAAAATAAAATTTACAAAAAGAACAAATGAAGTAAAAAGAGTACAGAAAAGACAAAAATGTAGCTTTTAAAAAAGCTGTTGGGTCTAAATCAAAGTTTAAATCTCCTCCTTGCTCTGATCTCAAAGTATCAGCAGTCACAAAACACTACTCTCTCTCCCCTGCACAGGAGAAAGTAAAGGTGTCTGCTTGTATGACTCACTTTCTTCCTGCCTAGCTAAAGTGCATGTGACTTATAGTACTGAAAGCAATATGATGTGTGGGGTGACTGCCAAATCTGAAACACCAAGTGGATCACTTAGAATCATAATGAGGAGCATAAAGTCCATTAAATACAATGACTTTGCCTTAGTTCACATTGCCATTCTGCCTTAACATGAAGTGGTAATGACAAGGTGGAGTGAGCACTTTGCATTGCCCACTCTACGTGGCGGAGTGGCAATGTGAAGTCCTACTATGTTCACTTCACCTGCAAAATTTAAATTGGATGCATCTCTACTCAGGAAGAAGAGTGGTAGTAAGTGGTATCCCTCAGTATGGGGCCACTGCTGTTCAACATTTTCATCAATAATAGAAGCTGGGATCTTCAGAAGGCTACTTAAGTTCCCAGATATACTATACAAGCCAGGTCTATAGACTTCATTAAGGATGAAGGCAAGCGACAGGGAAATCTGAACAAGCTGCCTAATTGGTCATTCTTCTGAGTCTCACATTCAGTGCAGTCAAATGCAAGGTGGTATGCTTAGGGGTGAAAAAGAAGTAGGTCCTACACACAGTTTGGGGATACCCGTTGTTGCAGTGGTAGAAGGACAGGACCTGGAATTCATTCTATATAAGGGCTTGAGTCGGGATATAGGCTGAGCATGTGCAGTGCGGTATAGCAATTCCCAGTCTCCACTGCATTCTAATTAGATCCTTTGTCTTCCCTCCGATATAGGCATCACTGAAACCTCCCTGCCCCACAGATGCCAGCGACCAGCCCTACCTGTACAGAGCTCCCTCCAGGGCCGGACCTGCAGTGCCGAAGAGGTAATTAAAATACCTCTAGCAGCAGCAGCACCCTTGTGATGGGGTTAGCCCATCGACACACTGCACATGTCGACTGCCCCACCCTGGCTCAGCACTTCAAATATAGGCGCTGTCTTGTGACATCACTTCCTGGGTATCATTTTACTAAGTCCCCACTTTTCATTTGCAGGTTATACCTGCCAGTCACTAGAGGAACCACACACTCCCACCTCAGGCTCCACTACCTGTCTTCCTCCCCATGACTTCCTGGAACCCTTCTAACCTCCTGTGCCACTTCTCTTCTCCACAACTCTCCCAGCACCCAGCCCAACAGCTAGCCCTACCTCCTGACTCTAACTGCACCACCAAACCTACACCCAGTGACCACTAGAGTCATATTTCTCACCCTATTTTCAACCCCAAACCAGCCTGCATCAGACCCCTAGAACATGGATCACTGGTCTCACTCAGCCACTTTCATAGCTGCCCTGGCAGAGACTCGAACCTTGTACCCTGTCCACCAGAGTCCGTGTCACTACCACTAATCCAAAGTGGTATCCACGCTTTCTGGAAGACAACCTAAATACTTCCACCTTTCTACCCTACTGCTACCACAAGAGCTATGTTGGTCCACCTCCTCCTAAAATGTCTCCTCCTCATCTACTTTCTAGTACCCTCGTCCCACCAGCCAGTCAACTCCCTGGCTCACTGGTACCAAGCGCCAACAATTCTCCCTGACATTAGTTCGATCTCACCTACACTAACCATGTGCACTGCCACAGCACCCATCCCTGGGTACCTCTCCACTGCCTACTCAGGCTCCTTTGGTGGCTAATCATTCTCATCCTCCCAACCTGCAAACCCTATCCATCCCCTGTTCCTGAAGGTCCCTCCCCATCCCCACATACCCATTAGAAGTCTACCATCACCACTCCCTGGCCACAGCTGTGGTCCTCCTTCTACTCTTAACAGGCAATATACATCTAACCCAGGCCCCACCCAGACCAGCCCACCAGGTGGGACACCGGTCTGAGCATTGCCTCCATGAATATATGCAGCATATTGAAAAAATATGATACCCTCCAATGCTGGGTCATGCTGCACAAACCAGATGTCATTGCACTGGTGGAAACCCGCTATCAAAGTCTACCCTGACTCTTTTGTCTCCCTCCTCCCTGGCTACACACTATCCGGGAGGATCATGTGAACAAGCGTGGGGGTGTGCCGTGCAATCTATACCAGGGATACTCTCACTGGTCAAGCACTCCCTGCTCCGGCCCTTGCAAGCGGGCTCAGGCCCTACCCTTAAACTTTCTCCAGACCCCTCCAGGGGCCCCTTTATCTCACCACTGCCTACATTCCCCAAAGAACCAAAACCCGGCACTATTATCCTTAACTGATTATCTTGCCACCCTTCCTCACGGCAGAATAAGTCCTTGTGGGGACCTCAATGTGAACTGGCTCAGCGCCGCCTCCTCCACCACGGGACTCCTTCACGGCCATTGATCTGACACAACTCATTTACCAACCCACAAGAGTAAACCCTAAGAGATGTACCAGCACCCTCCTAGATGTTATCATCACCAACTGCCCCAAAAAGTCTTGGACATCCAAGTCCTCCTGACTCACTCAGTGACCATTCCCTATCCTATTCCACTGGGTGACCCCTCGCCCCAACTCACAGCCCAGCCCACACTCCGCCAGCATTTCAGACCAGGTGGGCTGAAAACCTCAAGCATTTTCTTGCCCAGATAAACTGGTCCCCATTCACCACACTCCTGACATAGCTACTGCCCTTGCCTTCTTTTCCCAAACCTTTAACAAAGCCTGTATCCTCTTGGCACCCCTTCATGGCTGCCGAACCAAAAAACAGCGTGCCTGGATTACTTCCACCCTATTACAATTGCTCAGGCTTAGGGATAACCTATGACACCTTGCCACAGAAACAGGCTGGATGGTTGACAGACAGGCCTACAAGGCTGCAGAATAAGTGCACTTGGGCCATCCGAAAGCCAAGGCCGACCACTACCAGGCCCTCTCCACCTCCTCCTCCTGGGGTGTGCCCGAACTTTCTGGGATAATGTCAAACAATTAAATGGGCGCATGCTCCCCCCCATCCCAGATCATCATTGATGGCACAACATTCTGGACCCAGCAAACATTGCAAACTACCTTAACACATCCTTCACGGACCTTAGCTCTGTCCTTCCCAGTAATTTCTTTGACCCTCCACCCTCCCTACCTGCCCCAGTCCTCCAATGCCCTAGCTTCTACCTATGTAGGGTAACTGCCCAGGAAGCCAGACCACACCTGGTTAGAGCATTAAAAAGCAATAGTCCCGGCAACGACTCCCTGGACCCCAGCATTCTCTGTCTGGTACTGGATCAGGTCCTTGCCCCACTCACCAGCCTTCTCAACAAATCCTCTGCCTGGGAAATTCCCAACTGTGTGGAAAACTGCCATTGTTACTCCCATTCAGAAAGGTGGTGACAGGTCCTCTGCCGGGAACTGCCGTCCCTATCTCCATACTCCCACCCTCTCCAAAGCCCTAGAAAGCTGGTTGCCACACAAATCATGAATACCTGACTAAACACAACATCCTCTGCCTGAACAGCACAGTTTCTGTGCAGAACACAGTACTGGCACTGCACTAGTTGAATTTTCAACTTTCCTACACTCTCTGGACTCTGGCTCCCTAGCCAGGGCAGTGTTGTCAACCTCTCAAAGGCATTCGACACTATCTCCCACACCCTCCTGCTGGATGCCTCTGCCACACTGGCTTCTCTACTAGGCCTCTCGCCTGGTACACAGCTACCTATCTGTCTGCTCCCAGTGTGTCAGAATTAATGGGTACACTTTAAAAACTTGTCCCATCCACTCAGGGGTTCCTCAGGGCTCCATCCTGGGACCTCTACTCTTCTCACTCTACCTCAACTCACTTCCCAGTGCATGCACTGGGAAAAATTCTACTGTATGCAGATGCGCGATCTTTGCCTCCCACCGTAACCCTATCTCCCTCCAGGACTCCTACAACTATCCTATAATGATGCTGAAACCTGGTTTAAAGAGCACAGACTGGTCATTAATCTCAAAAAAACAAAACAATGCTCTTTGCCCACCCCAAAACAAAGCCAGCAACTTCCCTCCATATCATCCCCTGCTCCAAACAACCACTAAAAGCAAGTCCTCCTACAAGTACCTTGGGGTCTCCTTTGACTCAGCCCTCACCTACCACACCCACATTGATGCCCTTGCTTCAGCCACTAATGTGCAGCTAGGTATCCTATACCACTATAAAAACTGTCTCCTCCCCACTGCCCTCCGTCTAGTGGTTACATCCTCTATATTATCCCTTGTTGACTATGGCCTACCAGTATACAGTGCTGCTGACGACCGTCCTCAATAAAATTTGCCTTATCCTAAATAAGGCATGCAGGCTAATCTCTGGGGCCCCAGGCTCACGCATTCGTGTCAGCTCTGTGAGATGGCAACACTGCTGAATCTAGACAAGCGTATGCGATACCAAACCTGCCTAATAACAAAAAAACTCTTCTCGGGCTATCCCCACCGGGCTGATGGCCTCCCTCCATCAAGCCCAACCCTTGGTCTGTACACGTCCTCCTGCAAGGTCACTTTTCTGGTCCCAAGATCTAGGACCTCCCATGGACAGAGGTCCTTCTGCTATAAAGCTCCATCATGGTATAACTGCTCCCTGCCCCCATCTTGGATGCCCCATGAATTCCAAATTCAAAACCACACTTTGAAGCCAACTATATAACACACGTAGCTGCACCTGTCTATAATAGAGGCATAGCCTCTCTGTGCCCTGACAATGCCAGCTGGGCAGCATCCACACCACACCTCTTTTAATCCTCACCCATTGCTGATTGAACTGCTATTATCTTGCTGCTTGCTCTTACCATCATGCAAGAATGTGCCATTGTAACCAAACTGGCTTATCTGTTTAACTGTTGTAATCACATGTGCTTGCTAACTATGTAACCATATGCTGTAACCAAAAGTCTGTTATGTATTTGTCCTCAATGTGACGTGGTACTTTGGAAATGAGCCTCTGGCTCAAGGTTTAAAACCGATGTACGAATAAATAAATATATAAATAAATAAATAAATAAATACATCAATGACAAGCAGTGCAAGACTGCTGTCAAGACGACTAGCAAAATGCAAGGGTGCATTAAGGAAGACCAGCAGGGAGGAAGTATCCTTCCACTTTACAAGGCCCTGGTCAGACTCAACCCAGAGACGTGTGCAGTTTAAGCTCATCAATGAAAAAAAACATTGAGATGGTCAAGACAGCAAATTACATGGTCTCCAGAATGATTAGAAGTTGGGGAGTGAGTTCTCCAGGGAGACAAGAAGGCATAGAGGGACATTATCTCAGCTTTCTGGACATTATTTCAGCCTTCTTTATACTTAAGGGTATCAAAAGATCAAATGAATGTTTAGCTGGTGTCCTCAAAGATAAGGGAAGAAACACAGGTACAGTAGTAAAACCGCTGTCGACAGGGCTGCCTAAGTCAAAGATGTCTGGGGTTAGAGGCTAAACATCTTGGAAAAAGTAGGCCACACTAATATACACTTGCCATAAGCAACCCAGGGAAGATGTTTGAATATTCATATTTGCACAACCATTACTCAAGATAAGAACAGACACACAGGATGCTTGTATTGCCTGATAACTGTGAAAACTGAGGAAGAAATCTCCGTGGACAAAAGTATGACCATTGTGGTCACCCCAGTACTATAGAAACATAAAACATAGAATTTGATAGCAGATAAGGCCTTCTTGGCCCACCCAGTCTGCCCATTTTTCCTTCCTATGTTATTATTGCAGACCGTACTTGATCTACAGCTCTTTCTCCCTCCCCTTCTTTCCAGTATGATTCCCTTGTGCCTATCACATGCATTCTTGAACCCCACCATTGTTCTTACCCCGCTATCTCTGCTGGAAGGCTGTTCCAGAATCCACCACTATATCTGTGAAGAAATACCTCCTCACATCTCTCCTGAATCTACTCCCTCCAGATTCATACCATTTCCCCTTATCCTTTAGCACCTTTTTTTTCCTGAAACATAGTTCCATCATGTACCTTATTAACCCCTTGAGATATTGAAAGGCCTCTATCATATCCCCACCCTCATCTCTTCCAAGGTGTACATAATGAGGTCCTTTAGTCTTTCCTTGTAGGACTTCTGATGCAGACCCTGCACCATTTTAGTTGCCTCCACTGGATCTCCTCCACTCTATGTCCTTCTGGAGATGTGGACTCAGAACTGAAAACAGTGTTCAGTTGTGGTAATGGATGAAGCGTGATCTCATGCAAAACTAGATGTTGCATCTTAGCAGGTATATTCTGGGTAAATACAGTAAGATATAAAACAAGCATTTGTCAATCCGACGTTAACACGAGGTATTTGCAGTGGTATTTGGCAGTTGGACATGGCTTAAAAAATCAGTGACAAGAAGTACAAGCATTTGTCAATGCCGAATGTTGCTTGCTTCTATGTGCTGTTTAGGTATTGGGAAGTCATTGGATTGCAAATATTAAAAATTGCGAACTTATGAGCGTGCATAGGAACTGCATAGCATGCGCTTGTAAAACAGTCATTTTAGGAATTTTTCACCAAATTTTCAACATAGCCATTTTGAGACCTCTGCTAATGAACAGTGTCACTGTGATTTTCTTAATGTGTCCCATACATTGATTTCGCACACCAACTGCGCTATTGTGCACTACATGGAGGGAAACACATTTTGGGCAGGATGTGAAAAATGACAGCTATACTACTCATAAGAAGGTGTAGTAAAATGGCAATGTTGAAAATCTGGAGTGGAAATATTTAAAATTGGTGAACCTACAAGCGTGCGTAGGAACTGCGCAATGCGCCTAGAAAACAGTCATTTTTAGGAATTTTTCACCAAATTTTCAACATAGCCATTTTAAGACCTCTGCTAATGAACAGTGTCACTGTGATTTTCTTAATGTGTCCCATACATTGATTTCTCACACCGACTGCGCCATTATCGCTACATAAGCAGAAACACATTTTGGGCAGGATGTGAAAAATGACAGCTATACTGTTCATAGGGAGGTGTGGTAAAATGGCAATTTTGAAAATCTGGAGTGAAAATATTGAAAATTCGCAAACTTATGAGCCTGCGTAGGAACTGAAACAGCATACGCTCATAAAACAGAAATTTTTGAATTTTTGCACCAAATTTTCAACATGGGGTTTTGGGACCCTTCTCATGAATGATGTCACTGACATGGCATTATTCAGGCCCAAAGGGTGATTTTGCACAGTGACTGCGCAGTGACTGCGGAAATCACCCTTCAGGCCCCAATAACGCAATGACAGTGACATCATTCATGAGAAGGCATCCCAAAAACCCATGTTGAAAATTTGCAAAATCCAAAATGCCTGAGATACGCAATAAAGTTGAAAACCCCTATCTAGCCCATTAGACAGCTTACCGCATTTCCTCAGTTCGCGGTTGGCTTTGAAGAATGCAGACGTGTTCCCGGTCCACCAAAGATCATTGCGCAGAGCTCCGGAGGTAAGTATGGGGTGAGGGGTGGGGAGGAGGCAGGGTGCGCTGTGGGTGGGTGAGGGTTGTGGGGGCTAGGGAAGCGCTGGGACCGTTTTCAATTTACAGGTTTAAAAAAAGATGATGTGGGAATGTTTTCCACACTGGGGTGAGCTCCCAGCATGGCAGAAGGATGGCTGGGGGGCCGATGGAGCCCAAGCAAGAGTTAAGGCTTCCGTCGGCATATATGACATGGGATGTTTGCCATGCTGCGGTGTGCTCCCATGTAGCAGCAAAGATTTGGGAGGCGACATGACGTGGTGCAAACACAGCGGTGGTTTTCTTTGAAGAGAAGACCACTGTCACATACAGCACCATGTCCGATTGGTGCAGGACTGCCATGCCTGCTCAATGGAGCAGGGATTGCAAAGGAGGGCACACCTCAAAGTGTCCCATTCTCCCAAGACGTTCTCAGCATGCTGCAAGAGAACGAAAAAGGATACCACAAATAATTAAACATGTTTCTATTTGATCACAACCACATGGGAGCCCATTATTTATAGTACTTGTGAAATAATATTCTGGTCACTTACACCCTAGTATACAATTACTGTACATACAGCATATTACAGTCAGCTGCAGTTGGGAAAATAAATAAACAATGTGCCTCCACTGCCTTTGTGAAAATATTTGTTGTGCATGCTTTTTGAACAATATTTAATTGCTTGGCATTGGCACTGCAAAATATCATTGTGTTCCCATTACAGTTCTTCTTTATACATCTACAGGTTAATAAATCCGCTTTGCAGACTCATCCTGTCCTTGCCCAAATTACACAATTCCATATACTGTAGATGGCTAGTCAATCACAACTCCAAAATTCCTGCTGGTTGGCATGCTCTTAAATTATCTGCCACCTACACTAAGAAACAAATCCACTAGGACCATGTGCACACAAACAGCAGTGGAGCACTCGAGAAAAGACCCGCCAGGCAAAACACAAACAGGGCACTTCAGGTACTGCAAGCTTTTATTAATGTATTAACATAGAGCTCACAAAATGTTCACATAGAAATAGCAGCATTAGAAACCCTTGTGCTTCATGTCCAATGGAAATTAAAGTCAGAAAATGGGAACTGCATTGTTGTTTGGAGCCAAGCACAAGTGGTTCTGAAAAAGCTCAAAAGAGAGAACTACTGCACCCAGGACTTGTATAATGCTCAGTTATTGATTCCAATCTGACCTGCCAACCATAAAAAGAGAAAGAAGAAAACAGAAGCAGCAAGTATGAAATGTGGAAAGAAAATGAAGAAACATAGTTTATTGCAAAATATTACTGTTTTATGCTGATTTACCAAATGTATTAAAGTAGTATTTCAGTTACTATGTCTTAAAGATTGACATGCAAATTAGGCTAGTCTAGCCTTAAGATCCACCCCTGGACAAAAAGCACTAGGGTTTCTAATTTTATTGTTTCTGTGTGAGCATTTTGTGGCCTCTTTATGTAAATGAAAGTTTTTGGCTGCACCTATATCTTGATGTACCTGGAGTGCCCTGTTTTGTGTTTTACCCACACTGGTATCCTGGCCCTGTCTGAAAAATGCATTTTGACCCTTAGGCTGCCAACAGAATTAGAATGTATAGAATTCTGGACTGATGTATCAGTCTGCTGCCCTGCAGTTTAAACATTCAGTGCTTGCCACCAAAAACCCAAACCAAATACTGTAGTGAAGAGTCAGTGTCTACTCATGCCTCCATGAGGTTGCACAGTTCTGTTAAATTGGTAAAAGTGCTGCTTTTACATTTCCTCACTTCTTCAGCTTCATGATCCTACTTGGGCCTTCTGGCTAAAATGGCTCAGTCTTTATGAAAACAAGCAGAAGGAAGGCACTGGGATGGTGGTGCAGCCCAACAATGAAGTGCTCACTTATGGCTGAAAATCAGTGCACTCACCCGTTCAAAAGATACCACAAACACTGCTAACTTTAGTGTAAAACATATTTATTGCAGCCTAGCCCTCAAGTTAGTAGCTGCCAAGGAACATCTTATGTTTCACTCCTTGAGCTTCATCAGAGATATCCTTTCAAATAACAGTCAATTACTTATATATCCACCAAAATTAAAAATGTTTTAAACCAATCACAGTACATAATGCATTAATCAATTTATGATGTCACTTACTATGGTATTTCATTCCTACATAGTTTTGTAAACAAAGTACACATTGCCATCTAGTGGACACTACTTACAATTACAATCTACCAAACTGCTATATAGTGCATACATATACATATAAAAAGAGAAAAAGTTTTATATATAAACATTTAATAAGATTCTTATATGTATTCTTCCATTGTGCATAATAAATTCTTCACAAGGTATGTGATCATGATCCCATACATTACTGTAGACACACATGTAGCACCTAAAACAAAGGAGCTTAGCCATTGCTGAAGGAGTGCTATTGCCAGCAGTATATGAATGATATTAGTTGTATTGGTATATTTTAATCGGATACAAGCAATTCGATCAGGCCATATGATCTGCTCTATTGGGGTTCCTGCTTTTTCTTTTCCGCTGGCAGAAGCAAGTAATCTCCATGGAGTTTGTGTCAAATCAAAGATATTAACTGGTCTCCGGCTTGCAAAGCAAGCTTAACAAGCTTAGACTGGTATATTGCTTGTAAAACACAATTCTGAAAAGTAAGTAGTTCTCTTTTGAAATTGAACTACACCTTTATTTACTTACATTTGATAAAGTGGATAAATTTAGACAAAGTAGACTTATTTTTCTTGTTATAATTATCTAGTAACCTGACATGCAAAATAGCAAAAAATTAGTTTCAGCATATTTTTATTTTGTATACTTTCTGTATGTCCTGTAGTAATCAATAATATCTTCAATTTTTCCAAGTTTATCTTCCCCTTTTTAGTACAGTATTTTAGGTCTGAACATCAGACTCTGGGGGTACCCTGTTTCGACTGCAGCTGGTGCAGAATGCAGCAGTGTAGCTGTTGACAGGACAGTCTAAATATTGTTGTATTACTCTGGTGCTGTGTCAACTGCACTGTCTGCCGTTAGGTGGAGGGGTCTCTTTAAGGTGGGTTTGCTCACCTTTAAGGCCGTACATGGCCTGGGCCCTGGCTACCTGAAGGACCTTCTTGCACCTGCAGTCTCGGTCTGCTCCCTCTGCTACTCCTCTAGGGGCCTCCTCATGATTCCCAGGCAGAGGTTAAGAACTACTGGTGACAGAGCATTTAGCTGCCACTCCCGTCCAGTGGAATTCGCTCCCTTTAGTCGTTAGGGAGGCCCTGTCTGTTGGGGTATTTAAGGCCCGCTCAAGGCCTTCTTGTACAATTTGGCCTTCCTGGACTATGTTTTATAGTTCTTACCTGTCTTTTAATAGAAAAAAAATTATGTTTAATTTAGTTTTAGAGATTCTAAATGTAGCTGAAGTTGAGGGTAGCAAATTGTGTAGCAAAGTTTGTTTTAACTTGTTTGGAATGGTGCATACAATTGATTATTATTGTGTTGTGTTGTATTTATTTGATTGATGTACGGCACCCAGAGCCTCCAGGATGGGCATTTCTTTAAATAAAACTTGCCTTGCCTAGTTTATAAAATCTAGGAGACTAATAAATGGCAGTGGAATCAGCTTTAGAAACACTAGCTAGTGTTTATATAGTTTAGTGTTCTGAACTTCTTGTGTCGCTTCTTGTTTCTGTATCACTGTGGGGTTATTTTGATTTATTCTAGTGTGCTTCTTAAAGAGGAGCTTGTGGCTAAAGTGGCTGGGGTCTTGGCAAGATTTATGATATAACAAGAACTTATTCTTAAAGGAAAACAGCAACTTGTCAGAGTAACAAGGTCCTCAAACGAACTTTAATCATAGAAGAAAGAGAATACAGGAGACCTTGAGCACTGAACTTGTAAATCCTGTGGAGAATGGGGACTTCTGCAGCAGGGTGAGAACTATCTGTCCCAAGCAAATGGTTAAAGGAAATTATCAAGAGCAGTTGTAATTTGTCTGACTGTCCTTGGGACTATATGCAGTTTTTAAATTATTCACTTATTGCTTATTAACTGGATTTATCATTTAAAACCGTGTTTATGATTATAGAAATTCATATTTATTTAGATTGATGTGCCCAAAGCAAGTTTGACAAAGTTAGAAAACTCAGAATCTAATTATGGTTTTACTAGGAAACAGGCCTCAGACACTGGTATTGACATAAGTAATCCTGATTTACAAACAGTCAATATTTGCACTCTATCTAATCAGTCAACACGTATTAGTGTAACTGACTCCAATAGATAGGCTCAGGTTCGGAGCTCAGCGATTTACATTCCAGCATTGGACTTCCCATTTGGGAAACAAGAAGTCCAACAAGAAATCAAATAAAAAGGCAAGAAAATTAATAAAAAAGCAACCAAAAGGCAGTGATGATAAACAATTGAGAATAACCAAACCCACCAGAAATAATGAACATTTTGGGAAAGTCAGTACCCTGAAAGGTAATTCACAATCTCTCTCCTGATGCATCCTTTAAAGTTTGTGTTTCTAATAGCTCTGATACCTTGAATAGGTGCTTGTAGCTGCACAATTAGTCAACAGGTGCTGCCAGATTGACTTCGTTGGATTTGAAATTATCACAGCACTTCTGGGGATATAATTGGGGCTCTGGCGAGCATCCAGAGCTCAAGCATGTGGCGTCACGCTCAGAGATGCATGCCAAGACATGCACATCTCAGCGTGTGTTTTGCAGGTTCAGTGGGGAGCAGGGAGCAGGAGCCACATAAGAATGCAATAAGAAGCAAACGGATAGTAAACGAACAGGGTAAGTGTAGATGAGTTATTGTTATATGAATATAAATTAAAAATAATTAAGCAATGGACAACTTGTTTGTGGTGTTGAAATCAGGAGAGATGGCAACAAAATGCAGGGAGTATAGCAAGTTCAGCATAGTAGAGATTAGTGGTTTCCAGGAATATGTTTGTGAACAGTGTATGGAATTAAAAACTCAAAGTATAGCTGGTTGGCCTGCAGCTAGAACTCAAATGTTGCCAACAATCTAAAGTAGCTGGTATTGATGAGACAAAAATGGTTCTGATTCTGATAGGAATCAGAAAAGGGTAGAGTGAGTGCAGATGGAACTAATGACTGGGAATATCCAACTAAAACAAACAATTCAAAGAAAGGGAGGAGACCCATGACATTTGAGATCCACTACATAATACTTATACACCCTGATGACCACTTTACGAAATATAGAAACAAGGTTAGAAACTGGTTCTCAACATAGTCCAGTTGATACAAGTACTTAGATGAATACAATGAATCAGGAAGGTTTTTCCTTGAGTCTTAAAGAGGCAGGAACATAATTAAATGAAATAACAAGCTTAAGAAATATGAACTGCACTATGGGTACTCAGGTGTTGCAAATTATGCCAGGAATTAGTGAGGGTGAAGTAACTCTAGTAGGTACTGACCCCCAGAGCACACATATGTCCAGAATGCTCAAACAATGGGACTTGAAATGGAAACTGATAATCAAGCAAAGAGAGGTTACATTATCGGTGACTTAAGTTCACAGATGCTTATACCACTAAAGACAGGAAAGAAACAGTAATTAGTAATTTTTACCTTGGGCAAACTAGCAGACATATCAACATTACTGCTGAGCATAGTGAAAAAACAACAGGATAACCCTATAATAATTGTACATGGGGACTAATGATATAAAATATACTGGAGAAGATCAAATCTACCTAGAATGTATGAATATAGAAAGAAAAATAAGACAGGTAGATGGAATTGCAATTTTTCAGAAATCCTGCCTGTGCCTAGTGCTGGGGAAAGAGTACAGGAAAAGATACAGAGAGTTAACAACTGGTTAAGGAGATGGTGCTGTATGAATAACATTCAGTGTATAACAACTTGGGAACTGTTTGAAAATGAAACTAGCTCATCTGGAAGAGATAGATGACACCTAAGCAAGCTTGGCAGTAAGAAATTGGGTATGTGTTTTAGGAAAACTCTAGATACTTATTTAAACTGAAAACTGTGAGAAGGCAACCAAACCTTAGAATAACAGGAATTCTGAACCTAAAACATCTATGACTGGCACAGTAACTAATAATGGAAGAAAGTCTAAAGGTATAAGGTTGTACTGTTAAATGCTAGAACTATTAAACATAAAATTGATGAATTGAGATATATTATATATAAAGAGAACTTTGATATATGTGCATTGACAGAAACATGGTTAAAACCAGAAGACTGTGTAGACAAAATAGAGGGGTTCCAATTTTTCATAAAAGCAAGGCTGCATAAGAAAGGGGAGGAATAGGGTATATCTCTGAAAACTGAAAGCACATGTTCTTGACAACACTAATGGGGAACTGAACAGGTAGAACAATTATGGTTACAATTTAAAACACAAACTAAACCCATAACTTTAGGGCTATGTTACAGCACACCAAACCTAGATGAAAAAAGAAATCTGAATTTCTAGATGCACTTGACAGTGGTCTCATAACTAAACACTCCTTTATACTGGGGGATTCCAATTTCCAACTATCAACTGGGACTTAAATCAGGGAATAACAGTATTTGAAAATACATTATTAGATATATGTACTAGTTATGGATTCAAGCAGACAGTACATGAAAACACCAGAGAACAACATTTACTGGACTTGATATTAACAAACATGGAACAAGAAATAAAAATGTTGCAGTAAAGCTGCCACTAGGGGTCAGTGACCACAGGATGGTAGACTGTATTATATTAGAGGATAGGCAGGAAATTACTGGGAAACAATCATTAGAAATTTTGCTAAAGCAAATTATGGACAAATTAAACAAATATTAAGGCTCAAAACTGGATAAAAATGAAAGATTTAACATTACAGGAAATGTGAACAAACTAGACACTATTTTACAACACAGTATTAAAACTCACGTTCCTCACATTAATAAATATAATAAGAAGGGAAAGGTTCCCATGTGGTTCACAAAGAAAATAAAAAACCTGATTTCTAGGAAAGAGAAGGCTTTCAAACTACTTAAGAAAAAACATCTCCAAGGAGGCAAGAGACCTATAGAAAGTGTGTCAGACTATGTAAACATGCTATTAGATAGCTAAGGTCAATGCTGAAGTAAGACTGACAAAAGTAAGGATAATGGAAATCCTTTTAGAATTATGTTGGGAGTTTAAAAAGGTAGAAGTCAAATACATATAATAAAGGAAGGGATGTGAAGTTACAGAGAGGAACAAATAGCAAATATTTTCAACCAACATTTTCTAAATAAGTATAAGAAAGAGATAGGAACTGCCAAATTAATAAGGCATTTGAAGAGGAGCAGACAGATCATCCACTAAGAACAGCAAAACAGGTTTATCAAAATTAAGAAATCTAAACAAACATAAATCAGAAGGTCCAGATGGATATCACTCAAGATTTTTGTTATAACTGGTGGAAGAGTTGGCAGTGCCTCTGGCAATGTTATTTAATAAATCCTTAAAGGATGCTAGAGTTTTGGATATTTGGAAAACAGCATATATAACACCAATACACAAAACAGGAGACATTAATAAATGAAAAAACTACAGACCAATCAGTATAACATGTATAATTGGGAAGATTATGGAAGGATTCATGGGGGAAATTTAAGATGGAAATTTAAGAATAGTAAATCATGTAGATGTTAGTCAACACTGGTTTGAAAGGGGAGATCCTGTAACTAACCTCATGACCTTTATCCAACCTATCAGTGAAGCATTGGATGTAGGTCTCCGGTGGACGTGTGTATTTGGACTTTAGTGGAGCTTTGACTCTGTATCACATGAAATACTGTTGGCATCAATGCAGAGAATTAAATCACACTTGGTTAGATGGATGGCCTCTTGGCTAGTGACAGGAGACAGAGAGTAAGTTAAGGGATACCTGTCTGAGGAGGAAGTGTTACTACTGAGTCCCATAGGGTTCAGTCCTGAGACCTAAACCTTTCAGTATATTAATATCATCAATGCAAGTATCAGATGGGGTCTGGATTTGTAAGTATGCTGATGATTCTAAAGTTGGAGCAGTGGTAAATGATGCCAATTTAGTAATAAATCTCCAGAAACAACTGGATAAACTGGAGATTGGGCTAAAGAGAATAAACTGAATTTAACACTGATAAGTGTAAAGTAATGCATCTTGGCCACAACAATAGACAAGGAAAATACGAGTTGAATAACAAACCAATAACCATTACTAACCATGAAAAGATCTGGGGTAGTTATATCAAATGATTTGACCTTTGTTAAACATACCCATGAAAGGCTACAAAGGCCAATAGAGTTTCATGTATATAATAAGAAATATCAAAAGTAGGAATAGCAAAGTCCTGGTTCCACTGTTTAGATCTTTGGTTAGGCCAGTGCTCAAATATAGGCACCCTTTGCACACCACAGGAAGAAGGTTTGTGCAAAAAGATAGAATCAGTCCAATGAAGATTCACTGAGAAAATTAATGGGATGAAGTACAAGGAGTATAAAGATAGATTACACCTGAGTGATTTATATTCCATGGCATTTAGTAGAATAAGAGGTGACTTGTGCTTTATGTATAAAGCTATAAAGAACAGCTTATTATGGAATTCACAGGGTTACATTGAAGGAAACAGTAGGCATGCAAACAGAGGGCACTCACTACAACTGAGAGGAGCAAAACATAATACCTCAAGGAGAGGAAGTGGTTTAGCCAAAGGGTGGTGAACAACTGGAATGTGCTTCCAGGTGAAGTTGTGGGAGTAGGCTGTCTGGAGAGGTTTAAGACCGCACTGGACAAGTACATGGAGAACGGAATGGGAATTTATCCGCTGGTAGTGGCAGAACCATAATGACTCTAGCAGCTACTGGACCTGATACCCAAATCTATGAACCTATGAATGATAAAGTGGAACAAAGTCAGGAATCTTCAAGATTATCCTTGTCAGACTGCCGGCACAGCGGCAAGGTGTCTGCTTGTTGGCTGACATGCTGGGTTGGTGACAGACTTGGAAGTCGGAGGTCTGGCCAGGTGGAGAAAGATTGAGCATCCCAGGGACAGATCTCCTTTTCTGGGGAAGGGGAAGAATGTCTGGTGCAATGCAGACCTCGGGAGGAGGCTGAGGGTACAGTCATGGCTGACACCACACATCAGGGAGCAGCGAATGCTGGCATCATTGTACGCCCTCGTCCCTGGGAGGAAAACTCCACAAAAATGCCAGCCTACTAGTGATGACTCTCCATCTCTGCCACCACTCCCACTGCAGACTAAGGTCCACCAGGGGGTCCCACTCCCATGGCCCCACCCTGGGGTGTCAAAGCAGGGTTAGAGATCAAGTTCCTTGAGAGGGAGTGCCCACCTGATGGCCACACCCAGAGGTGTAAGCCTGGGGATGGAGGGTGGAGAGCAAGTGGGGAGTCTGGATACCCAGTCCATGGAGGGAAGGAGCTGGGGAAAAACAAAAGATTATCCTATACCCCAACATTTTAATAATAGTTATTTCTTCTTTCAGTCTGATAAGTGCAGTAATTACTCAAATATCTCAGTTGAAAAGTTAAAAGTGAAATTGCCACTGACCAGGCCAAATATGCTGAACACTTCCATAGAAGACGTGTCTATAAATCTATCGTATGACTCGAGGAGTCACGTGATGCGCCGAACGTGAAGCAGGGTGGATTCAGTGCTCTCTCTTTCCTCCGAAAATTTTATCTTTATTTTCTTAGTGTGTGTAGTCTGCTAAGCTAAAGAGTTCTGTTACGCTTGCCTAGCGAGGAAAGAACCCACTAAAGAAATCCGAGCTTAATCGCGCTATTACACGCCGAAATGGAAGCCGGAATGAAATCGGCCCTCCGGCGCATTCCCCAGTCTCCTGAAAAGCAGGCCAAGAAGGCCAAACAACAAATGCCTTCCTCCTTCTGCGCGGCGTGAACTCTCGATTTTTCCTCCCAATCCACTATCGGAGGACCGCTTGGAGGAGATGAGACCTTTAAAGAGGCACTGTCAGAGATAACTACAGAGCCAGAAACATGCGGGAGAGATTTTGACCTTGAAACAAAGAGTTTCTGATAACGAGACCCACTCTGCCTCATTGGATAATTGAGAATTAAACGGAACCTAAACTTTCCAAAATGAAACAACAAATAGTGAAACTGCAACAGAAGACAGAGGATTTGGAAGGACGATCACGGCGAAATAATATTTTAATACACGGAATACCAGAGGGAGTAGGGCTCCTCCTGTATACTATTCATACAGGCACTGCTAGTTAAAGTAGTGGGCCCTTCCCCACACAACCCAACATATATTATCGAGAGAGCCACAGGTCGCTAGGCCAAAGCCAGAACCCCAGCCCTTCCAAGACCTATAATTATTAAGTTACTTAATTATTTGGAGTGCCAGCACATCTTAGCCAAGATGAAAGAATTGCAAGCCATCACTTGGGAGGGAAGAAACTTCAGATTATACAGGATCTTCCACTGGAGACGAGACAGCGGAGGGCCACCTTCCACCCTATAGTCTCCAAGCTTATTGTGCTAACATTAGATTTAGGATGGCCTATCCTGCGTGCTTCAAATATCGAAAGATGGCAAATGGTACAGCTATGAAACAGTGGGCCAAGCCTAGGAAGAATTGTCGCGCTTAATGCCTGCTTTATTCAAAACCCCTGACTTGCAACACCTTCTAATAGCAACATCTTTTACTGTAGGCACTCTTGAGAAGGATGTTTGGCAAATTTGTACCATAAATAAAGTTTACACAATAATATCTCTGGCCTGGGCAGCCCATCATAATCTCTTACTTGGGAAGCGATCCTTTCTTTTCTGGTGCATCTCTTCTCAGGAGCTAGTTGGGTCCTCTGGAGGTGGCGCTGGGCTGCGTTGGCCTTGTTGGTGTGGGAAGGGGAACCTCGGTGGTTCTGGAAAGACATCCCAGGAACAATTTTGGTGTTTTATTGTGGGAGGACACTTTCAGGTGCTGCACCAGGGCTCTGGTGTTTTTTTCTGGTCCTTGAGGAATCATCAACCTGGGCTGCAAGTTCCACTTTAGCCTGCAACTGCTATAAGTCCCTTGTCCAGTCCCTAATATAGGGGTGTACAGAAGATAGAAGTGTTGCACTGGACTATAAAGTTTTCCTGGAAGGAGAAGATGGAGAAAGCAGCAGAGATTTTAGGACAGCAACAGATGCCAACATCATCTTGCTTACCTTTTACCCATCCCTCTCCTGTTTCATATGTTTTCCTTTGTTTCTCTATCTCTTCAAGAACCCTTTCCCTCCCTTTGTTTTTTTTACCTTATTCATCTCTACCCCTTTTTACTTCTCACCATTCCATATTCAACCTTCCTCCCCTTATTTCTTTATTTCCTTCCTCCTTTTCCCCTTTTTTTTTTATATATTTAGCGGAGCAGACCTCACGACTTATGGGAGGGTGGGGAGGGACTCTGGAATGGGCGCGGCATGTCTGGCCATGCATACTGGAAGATAAGGGGACTGTACCTGGCCTGCCTCATTGAGAACCTTACTATCTTATTACAGATAGGAGTCCGTTAACATTAACTAAAGGTCATCTTGGGTCAGACCTTAGGACTTTGCGATATGGACTATTCTCATGTTGCTGAATTTTCAGGATAACCCAATTTTTCTATGGGGAAAAGGGAGGTCGGGTTCTATGGGGATTTGTTAGTACAATATTATGCAGTTATTTTACCTTTGTTGATGGGAGGGGGCTGGGTTGGGATGTACATAGTTTATTGGGGATTAAAGTTAAAATAATAAGGATTTGTATACCTATACCAAGGTGTTAGAAGAGGGACCTGTAGTTTATGTGGGATTTAGTAAGGGGGAAGCTCAGCTTTGAAATCTTTTGGTCTCTGAAGCTTTCACCAAGACACTGAGGACAGTTGACTTTTCGTGGAATATTTATCGATTAGTTAAGAGGCATGTGGTGCATATAGAATGGGTACCAGAATATATTTATTAGATGAGCAGAGTCTCGATGGCAAGTAATAATATTAAATTTGTGACATGGAATGAGAGGGGCCCGAGCCTGTTAAAGAGAATGCAGATAATAAAACATTTGGAGTCCTTGCAAGCGAAGGTCTCCTTCGTTCAAGAAACGCACTTATTACTGCAGGAGATGGATAGTTCTGCGAAGGGGAGGGGGTCGGTCAGGTCTTCGCATCTGGAGCCTCATCCAAGGCTGGGGGTACGGCAATTCTCATTCATCGGTCACTAACTTTTCAATCTACTACGACCATTTCAGACCCTATGGGCAGGTATACTTTAGTAAGAGGTATCCTGAACCACACAGAGGTTCTGCTGGGAGTATTTGTGGCCCGGTAGGGGGATACTTTTTTTCGCCAGTCTGATGGGGTACTACAAGGTTTCTCTCTCTCCCATGATACTTGGCGGAGACTGGAATGTGCCTCCCACGCAGGGATCTGGATAGGTCTAACCTTATTCTACACCCTCTCAGCAGCCCAAAGGGCGCCATGATTTTATGGAAACATTAGGTCTCTGTGACCCGTGGAGAGCGTTGAACCCGTTGTCCGGGAATTTACCTTTCATTCCATAGTTCACAACACACAGACTAGACTTGATTATATCCTATGTAGTAATTCACTCCTTCAAAACTTAAGTAATACTGGCATAGATGCCAGAGTGATATCAGATCATGCCCCAGTTTGGATGGTCACGTTGTTGGACTCTAACATCGTTAGGGATCCAATATGGAGATTAAATAACCAGCTTTTGAAGGAGGAATACATTATAATAGAATAGCAGAGTTAATACAACTTTTCTATTTGGAAAATCGGGGTCCATAACTAGGCAGACCAAGAGTGGTGTGCACTGAAGTGTTACCTGAGGGGCGAATTTATTCGCCTAGCTTCTGTACGGAAAAGAGAAGGAAGTGAAAGCTCACTTTCTCCTCACTCAGATCAGAACGATAGAACAATCTCTGTTGGCGCTTCCACAACGGATACATTCGAAAATCTTTTATCCCTAAGGAACCAATACTCAGTATTGCTACAGGAAAAAGCTGAATTTGCGATCTTGAGAACCCATGTAAAATATGTAGAATGCGGGAAAAAGCCAGTCATTTATTGGCTTTGAGATTGAGGAAGTTAGAAGCTTCCAGGGCGATTAACTCCATCGAGGATCTCAATGGGGTGATTCAAACCAACCCGAGAGATATACTCTGTACTTAGAACCTATTTTATATCACTGTACAACAAAGTAAATCATCCTTTTTCTACGGATGAAACACTTAACTATCTCTAACTCTCTCCTTACCGTCCCTGGATCAGGACCAGCAATCGTTATTGATATCTCCCATCTCTACTCAGGAGATCTTGGACGGCTATAAAGGATTTGGCGCCTGATAAATCTCCAGGGCGGATGGGTTCTCCGAACTTCTATAAAGCATTTGCCAAGGACTTGGTACCTGGCCTACATCATCTCTATCAGTATCTATTGACCGGTAGTGTTCAGGATCCCACCCTTTTTAGGCGCCCTTATCATTCTCTTCTTAAACCCGATAAACCGTCACACCTCCCATCAAGTTATGCCCAATCTCTCAACTAAATTGTGATGTTAAGATTTTGGCAAAATCCTGCTAAAAGGATTGAGCAGGTATGGGTATCCTAATTAGTCCCGAGCAGATTGAGTTTGTGGCAGGTAGGTCTCCGTGGATCATCACCACAAATTACATTATCTCATTAATGCGGCTCAAGAATCCTCCTCCCGATGATTTTAGTTTCCTGACGCAGAAAAAGGCGCCTACAGAGTCGACTGGTCTTTTTATCGGCCACGCTGCAAGTCATGGGTTTTCCTCCTTTATTTGTAACTTGGATAAAGGCTTTATATGCATCTCCTAAGGCAAGACTGTACTGTAACAGAGTTATGTCAGACCCCTTCCTGCTTACCCTCCGCACGAGGCAAGGATGCCCTTTATCTCCTTTTTATTTAATTTGTATCTTGAGCCCTCCTAGATCCTTAAATTGTCTCCATCAATATCAGGTATCCCTGTGGCTAGTAGTGTGGCTAAAATTTCAGTCTTTGCAGACGACTTACTCCTGCATTTGTCAAATCCGTCCTGCACGTTGAGGGCGGCGTTAAGTAAGATCGAGACCTTTAGTCAGCACTCTAATTATAGGCTTAACATTGCTAAAACCGAAATCTTTCCTCTTAATTGTTTTATGTATAGAGCAGACTTCCTTGAATTTGAATTAAATGGGTCATGCGCTCCATCAAATATCTGGGGATACACATTCTCTTAGTCCCTCGTTAATGAGGAAATTAAATTTAGTGGATTTATGGCGAATGTTCAACAAGACCTTTCAAGGTGGTCTAAGTTACCTTTGTCATTGTGGGGCAAGGTCAACACGATTAAGATGAATGTGCTACCCAGAATCTTTTATCCTTTAAATATGTTAAATTTATGGATCCCTCAGTCCTTTTCAAGGATATTCACTCTGGAATAAGTTCCTTTCTTTGGAATAATAAAGCTATCAGAAATCTTACAACAAGTTATCTCAACCTAAAGAATATGGAGGGCTCCGCTTCCTAATTTCTTATATTATTATTGGGCTTCACATCCCAGTAAGAGCGGGAAATGGCTATCGGCTACTGACTCTCATCTCTCTCAAGGATACAAACCAGTATGGCTCCAAATGGAATTAGACCTTATGAAAATTCACAGTATCGAGCTGAAAGCTCTCTTTTACAGTTCAGGTAAGAACATTCGGTCCCACTTCATTCATTGCCCCTCGGCATCTCTCTCGAGTAGTATCTCAGATTTACAGATATTTCAAGATTTCTCAGACAGAGGATTTCTCCCAACCTATATGCGCAAATCCTAATCTTCGTTTGGGGGCTCAATGATATCCAGTAAATGGTTGCCATCCATTTCGGGATGTAGTGTAAAGGATTTTATTCATCTAATTATATCCTAGATACAAAGGGAATCCTGGACAAGTTTCAGTGGTCAACTAAGTTGGCCTTCAAAGTATACCAACTGTGGCACCTTCTGTATACCAAATTGGGAGACAACAGAAGTTCCTCTCTTGCTCAATTCTCGTTCAAGTTGCAGAGATTATTAACAAACCACATAGTGTCTCGGGTTATACAGTTTGTTATATAGATTCCCTGGGCCTCCATCTAACCTTTGCCCTAAGATCTGGAAAGACCTATATCTGGACGAAGAGGCCGATTGGCAGAATATTTGGAAGAATTTACATATTTATCATACACAAGATAGATATAGACTTACACAATATTGCATTCTAAACGACCTTTATTATACCCGTCAGACTGGCGACGATGAAAAGGACCACCTCAACAAAATGCCTTAAATGTGATCAGGGAGGGCTCCCATTGCATGTTTTCTGGTTTTGCCCATCAGTACTCCCACTTTGGACCCAAATAGAAACCTGTTAGACCCTTTATTAGGCCTCGTGGCTCTTTTCACCCAAAGTCTGCATCCTAGGCGACTACCTAGACATAAAAGTGAAAGAGGGAGATATCATATGGCGTTGATATCCATGGCAGTTAAAAATTAGTTCTCAGACAATGGAAAGACTGTCTCATTAACATACTTGGAATGGTTACATGAGATAACTTTCGCTCTCCGGTTGAAAATCTTATAGCACAGGTGACTCAGAAAGCATCTTCCTTTAGGAGGAAATGGGAGAGTTAGATGCCTTGTTATTAAAAAGGCAATAGAAAGCAAGACATGCTGGGCTCCTCCGTTTTACCTGCACCTAGTTTTTATTGTTTAGCAGCTCTCCTTTTTTTGGGTGCTTCTCTTTTATTTCTCCTTTTTAACAAACAGGCCATGTTCCTTCGTTGAGGGTTCTTTCAGACACTGGTACCTAAGACGTTCAATATGCTGATTAACTCACACCACAGGGCTGGGGAGGGGAGGGAAATAAGGGAGAGAGAGGTTTTTTTAGGTTATCTCTTAACTTCAATGTCTAGATTATGGACGAATTTTGTTAATGTCTATTCTCTTCCATTACTACCTCTTTGGAGTTTTCATGAAGATGTTGGAATATTGTGAACACAATGGAACACAATGGTTCAAATTGTTGTGTCAAATTCAATAAAGCATATTGAATTCAAAAAAAAAATCTATCGCATGACTCCTATCAAGGAATGTCTGAAACACTGGCTTTTTCCTCCAGAATAGCTTAGTGGTCTAACTAACAAACGCTCACAATAACATACACTACAGATTTAAATAGTATTGCAGGAGAATTACAGGAAACTATAAGTGGCCTCAAGAAATTGTATAAATGTGGTAGGGATATTGGGACAGATAAATCATACATGCAGCATCCCTTGTTTAATGGCAATCCAATAATGATCCAGTGACCTCCTATCCATTTAGTCTCAGTAAAGAGCTTAAAAACTTCATGAGAAATCCTTATGCTGCACATCTCATGATCATGGAACAAGTGGTTATAGGCAAAACTGAAACTGATACTCTTTAGGAAAATATTGCCATTAATTGGTTTAGACTGGATGATATTTTAGCAAAATTAGAGAAACTGGTCCCACAGGAAGGCTCTCCTTCACTTATTTTAGAGGATTTAATATGGATTCGACAGGATTTTCTCACTATGTGTATACCTAATTCACCTGTTAAAAATATTTCTAAAACATGGTAAGAAAAAGAGAAAAAACTAAAACTACCTGCAGTGAGAGTGCTGAGGCATAGGGCAAGAAAATTCAAGCTGATTATGTCTCTCAGCAGGATTCAAGCCGACTCTGGAGGAGAAAGTAAATGCTGTCTAGAGATATTACTGAGAAACAACTTCCGAGCCTGATAGAAACACATACAATCAAACACTAAACTATGTATCCTCAGGATTTCACCAAAAATCTATGGACTGTATTACCCTAGATGGGGGGCAACATTTGGATGCAGTATCTGCACATTTAAATAACATTGATTCAGACTTGAAAGATTTCAGAGTTGAATGGCAGAATTGGTGTAATAATACAATTTGAATGATCATTCTTCTTCTTAGATGCCGAGCTCCCCAGATGACTTCGCCTATAGGGGACTGTAAAAGCTCTCTGGAACAAAATCTAGAGGAACATGATTGACATTATTGTCTGTATAGTTCTTTGTCTCTGTGGTTATAACTGGATTCAAACAGAATCAACAGTTAATAATATGGACAAGATTGTGCACCTGTTAAGGGCAGCAATAGGAGCTGACATAACAAATTATGGGCCTATGCTCGAAGGGAGCGGAATGCCTCAAGCCATGTATGTGAGGCAGAGAGACAGTCCGCACCATTGTGCCACTCATGTGGCAGTAACAAAGTGTGGAGCACAGCCCCAATGCACACAATCTCCCACCCGTGTGGATCAACAACACAGGGGCAGGTGTGTACGTGCACTATGTGGCATGCACATAGCCATGTAAAGCTGCACACCAGGGCACATAGCAGGGCAGCTGGCACCTAGAGAAACCCTGCCATAAGCCCACTACATGCCACATGCCTCTCTCCTCAACAAAGGGCACAACACAAGAGCAGTGTTTGGCCAACAGGTGCCACCCAGTCATGCCCCACATCTCCCCATGCATGCCACCCACCCACACACACATGGGGGCACTGGCCCCTGGATTGCAGACCCCTGTAACACACCACCTGCCTACCTCATGTCCTCTCATCCCACTGGTGTGGTGGGCAGCATGATCCCTTCCCCAAAACACACCCTTGTTCCAACACCCGCTACTTCAGTACCACCCCATCTGGTTGGGGGCAAGGCACGTCTGGTGGCACATCCCACCTCTCACCTCCATGGCTGCCAACCATGTGGACATCTTTGGGAGAGTGCAGCCAACATGCCACCCAACATGCAAGGGATCTACTGTTGGTCTCGGATGGGCATCCAATTGGCTATCCACCTGGGTCTGCAACTCCTCCCTCGGCTGCCTCACAGAATTCTGTGTGCCGGGGGTGCCTGTGAACAGGTGGGTTGCCATTGGAGAATACCAGTGGTATGCACCTGTCTGCAGGTTAGGAACTCCAGCGGGTGGGATCGCACCTCGTGCATGCAAATCCCACCCAGTGGAGCATAGGCCCTTTGATATTATACAAATCTGGAATGATAAAGATGTTTACAATATGTAACTAATTGCATAAATATTTTCTGTACAGCCTCTAGGGTAGCAAAGCAAATCTGGTTGAATAACAGTGCTCTCAAGGAATTTGGCTGTGCCATAGCTTTTGCTAATAGGAATATCTTAAACATCCGTACTGAGAATAACTAACAGAAAACAAATTGGTGTATTTGAACTTACAGCAATTCCTAATGAAAACACAGGGAAACTGAAAAATGTTTCTTTAACTTATTTACACATGCTTTAAAGATTCCAGCCTCAGAAATAAAAACTATTAAAGCCTATAGATGGAGTGCAGAAAACAAATTGGGACAAGTTTATGTACTACTACAAGGAATGCAACTGCCGATAAAATCCTGCAGAAGGCCTCAGCTCTTGATAGGGCTTCATGCATATAGTGGATAGTAATGTACTAAATAACACAAGATGCACTTAAATCAAGTAATAAATCAGCAGAAGATGAATGGGTGTTTAAAACCTTTTCCTTATGACCTGGATAGAGCCAAAACCGAGAACAATCCAAAACTAAAACTAATTGTAGCAAACCTGCTTGATCATCTGTTGAATATTTCTATAGAAAATCAAGACACCCTATTGGTCTCACGTATGGGCACTGACCCAGAGTGTGATCAAATACAGCTTACTGTAAAATTCTTGAGTCTATATAACAAAACTTTAGAAAATACAAACATTCTTGATACATTGGGGTTACATATTGTTGCCCCTCCAATAAGCCAGAGCAAACAAAAGAGGAATTTGCCACAGTAAATAGAACGATCATAAGGACCAGTGAGATGCTTGATCAACAAGATGGATGTGAGGAACATACAATTTATAATGTCCCCATTACTAACAAATTTGAAGTATTGGTGAACTGGGAAGACTGACTGGCAAAACATAATCTCCCAATTCAGCATCTGAATTTATTCAAAACCTTCCCATCTCAATTGTTTCTAGGAATATTGCAAGTTTGCTATCTAAATTTGTGGACAGAGAATGGACTGATTTTATAAATAGTCATACTATAATTTGTTTACAAGAAACATGGCATACTAATGAAAATTATGCCTCTTTGAATGGATATTGTACCTTCAAGTACCTGCCAATAGATTAACAAATCTGGGGGACCGTCTGGAGGATTAGTAACCTGGTTTAAGATCAACAAAGATATTAAAGCCGACTTAATTATGTCTAATAGAAATACCCAAGCATTTTTGTCCAGATGGATGAAATGGAATTTTACCTTATTAATAAATATATTCCTCTTTTAACTCTAAGTTTCATTATACAGTGATATGGAGGACCTTGATGATATAATCCACAAAAGCTGGGCAATAACATCTTGTAATAATATCTTGTTATGTGGCAATTTAAATGATAGAATAGGAAGTTTTGATGGGTATACAGATAATGATGTTCATAACTTCAAATTTCCTATAGTTTTGATGAATGTTATGACCAATAAAATGGGTCTCAGATTAATTAGCTATTTACTACACATAATATTGCATCCCTAAATGGCAGGATAAAGGGTAATAGGAAAGGGATCATTATACATTGCAGTACTATAGGCCCTTCTGTAATAGACTGTTTTTTCTGGAATGGAAATATGGAAATATGGGACACATGTAGAGTCATCGAAAAGTCGATAGTGACCAGTTTCCTTAGTACTTAGTTATAAAATTCCAGATAAGATAGTCATCAGTATTCAACCTTACATACAGTTAGAAATTAGAAATCAAATGAAAATAAAATGGCAAACTCACAAAGTGAGAACATTTTACATTTAATACAGCTCATTGACCTCCATATCATGTGAAGAATAAAATGGAACTGTACTTATCAGAAAAATAGAGTCATGTTTCCAAGAAATTAGAAGTTTACTATCTGAAAAGTCACGCCGATGTACTGTAAAGTAAACTTATGGCTACTTGGCTTGATCATGACTGTCACAAAGCTAAAAAGGCCTTAAACAGTCTATTCGGATTCACCATACGTAATAAGCAAAAAGAGAATGATAAAATATTAAATAAGGCTAGAGAACGCTACAAACATTTATTAAAAGTAAAATAAAAAGAATTTAGACAAAACAGTGGAGTAAAATGCTGACCATTATAAATAAAAATGATTATCAATCCTACAGGCTATTATTAGCTAAAGGATCAAACAATTGCAAGTATGAAACTGATTTTACGTCACTATGGAAACCTGAGTTGATCATTATACAAACAACTTTTATGATCCTGAATTGTTACCAGAATCTATATGGCTAGACATGGACATGTTGCACTTTAGGCCAGTTGCAGTAATAGAAGTATACTTACAATTGCATCTATGAAAAGGAACAAGGCTCCAGGTCCTGACTCAATCCCTGCAGACATTTTTCCGCTTGCACCATCACTTTGGGCTAATATTCTTACACATTTTTCTATTACTGTCTTAGGAGGCTTGAATTTACTTCATGTGAAATGGAGCAATAATTATTTAGATACATGAAAAGGGTGACGAGAAAGACTCATTAATGTATAGACCTATTTCCTTATTAGGCAACTAGGAAAGTTATTTTCTAAAATAATTTTGTCAACACTCATCGAACAAGTTGCTCAACTGGGGGTTGTCTTAATACCAAGCAGTGTTTCATGCAGGGTAATGTACTATGATAACTGTTATATTATAAGACATTTGTTTGAAAATATGTAAAATGATAGAAAACAAAAGTAATATATAGCTTGGCTTTCAACACTATTTCTTGAAATTTATTATGGCAACTTATGAGTGAATGGAGCATTAGTGCTGAAATTATTTGTATTATCAGATAACTGTACACAGACACCTGGGCATAGGTCAGACTTGGTATAAATGGACAACTTTCTTCTAGCTTGCCAACAAACAGAGGAGATAGGGTGGATGGCTCTAGCCCCATTACTCTTCTGTGTATATATATATATATATATATATATATATGTATTTATTAACAAATTACTGGTACTCTTGAGCAGTCAGTGACTGATTCACCCAAGATAGGTATTAGAGAATGTAGCACTCTATGCCTATGATTTGGCACTTTTCTCACTTACCCATGCAGGTTTATAAACCAAGTTAAACCTACTGAACTCGTATGCAACCAAATACAAATTAATAATAAACAAGACTAAAATTCAGTTACAAATTTTTGGGTAAAAAAATAGTACTAAAACCTGGTGGGTCAGTGATAAAAGCTATGTACTGTTAAGACATATACATATTTGGGCCTCCAGCCTCTGGGGATAGATATTGGACAAAACACCTCAACAGCCTGAAAATTAAGCTTAGGTAAACTGTTAATTCACTAAATATGTTTCAGTCACTAATATGGTGGCAATTCTATCCACCCCTTATTGAGGCAGTCAGAACAAAATACTGTTCTCAAGCATTATATCATGTTCAAATCTGGGAGGCAGAATACAATGATGTTTTAGAAACCCTTTGAATAAGCTTTACAAATCCAATATAAGATTGAGTAATGTTGTACCTGCTCCCTTAGTTCATAGCAGATCTTGGTGTCTCTTGGTTAAAATCACTTATATATGCCAGGAAAATAAATTACTGGATCAGTCTATTCCATTTGGACTCTGACAGACTGCCTTACCTTTGTTTAAAGTAAAAATATGGTTGGGATGATTTAGGCTGTTTACAATCCAGTTCGATCAATAAGATTTTTTCTATTTTAAAAGAAACTGGCCTAGAGTTCTTGAGAAAATATGCTCCCACAGTCATTACTGTTAGTCTGAAATATAAAACCACATTACTCACAAAATTGTAAACCACTACAAACTAATACACTTGGAATCAATTGCAGAACTGAAAATAGCCCTGTGGCTGGTACAGAATAGTGGTGGGTGAAGTGGGTAAATTCTCTCCATGAAGTGATTTATGAGTAATGTGGAATCTGCTGGCATTTTGCAATGCAGAGGAGTACTGCGCTATAATGGGGAATGTGAAGTCCATTGAAAACAATGACTTTGCATTATTCCGCTTTCCCCAAACCACTTCTCCACTAGTTTTAAGGTGAAGTACATTGAAATCAATATACTGCATCAGTGCCTTGTTTTTGAGCTCCAAAGGTGAATTTTGCAGTGCTTCATGGGATTGCAGGTCAGATGGGCTCTAGATTTTCTGCACAGCCTCAGTTCTGTGTAGTGTGTGCGTAGTGGAAGATAGAGACAGTTTCCTCTCAGAGCTCTGCGATTCATATCCTCTAAAAGCTGTTAAAAAGCCTTTTGAGCTGGTTTTTTTGCTCAAAATTTAGTACATCCATTGTAGGAAACCTCCTGTGCTCATATCATCGAGTGTTTATTGTTTGTGTGGATTTTGAATGTTAATTTAGAACAGTCAGTCTGTGTACTGTGAAGTGTGCTTTGGGGAGGAGGTATCTGTGGTGTAGGCAGATTAACTGGGAGAAAAGGCAATCTTTCTGTTTTGGCTATATTTTTCTTATATAACTGTGTTAATGTACACACGGTAATATTTTCAGTAATTCTTGAATATTTTTGATGATTGTTGTGGTGAGCAGTACATAATTTCAGTTTGTTTAAAACATTTGATTATATTACTAAAGATTTTCAATTTACTCGATTACTTGTAGTATGCGTGAGTGTGTGTGTGTGTGTGTGTGTGTATGTATGTGTGTGAGATACATGCCATTAAATCAGACACCTTTATTGTACCACAGAGTAATTGCAGCAGTGTGAACCTGCTATCCACCACACCTGCATGAATTTTTTATACTGCTTTTGGTATCTTTACTGGTAGTGACTGTTACTGCTGCACTCACTCCCCCACCCCAACCAGCAAAAGATATTCTTTCAGATTAGGATTTGTGACTTGTGAGCACTGGTTAGATGTTGTTGTGCCTTTGCGCCTGCATCTCTTTAGTGTGCAGCGCAATCTTAGTCTGTCTGTGTGCTTGTAGTACACCATTAATTCTGGGAAACTTTGAATTTTGTTACGCCACATTTCACTTCTTCAGCAGTGGGAATTTTCTGACATAAGACAGTATCATTTTGGGATGCACATTAATTCCGTGACTGTGTGAGCACTGTGCACATGACGAGTGCACCATTATTTCTGGGAGACTTTGCACTTTTATTACCCTCTAATTTCACTTCATCAGCACTAGGAAATTTTCTGGACAGAAAACAATAGCATTTTGGGGTGCAAATTAATTCTGGTGACTGTGTGTACCACTGTGCACATGACTGAGTGTGCCATTAATTCTGGGAGACTTTGCATTTCTTGTTATACTCTTATTTCTTTGTCAGCACTGGGGAATTTTCTGGACACAACAGTCAGTGGCATTTTGGGGATGCAAATTAATTCCAGTGTCTGTGTGTGACCATTGCTTTCATTATGGAGTGAAACATTAATTCTGGGAGACTTTGCATTTTTATTACCCTCTCATTTCACTTCATCAGCACCGGAGAATTTTTGGACACAAAACAGTAGCATTTTGGGATGCAAATTAATTCTGGTGTCTGTGTGTGACCACTCAAGACATGACAGACTGTGCCATTAATTCTCAGAGACTTTGCATTTCTTGTAACACTCTCATTTCACTTCATCAGCACTGGAAATTTTCTGATTGCAAGACAGTAGCATTTTGGGATGCACATTAATCCTGGTAACTGTATGTGACCACTGCACACATGACGGAGTGCACCATTAAGTCTGGGAGACTTTGCATTTCTTTTAAGCTCTCATTTCACTTTGTCAGCACTGGGAATTTTATGGACACAATACAGTAGCATTTTGGGATGCACATTAATTCTGGTGACTGTGTGTGACCACTGCACACATGACGGCGTGCACCATTAATTCTTGGAGACTTTGCATTTTTATTACCTTCTCATTTCATACCGTCAGCACTGGAGAATTTTCTGGACACATGACAGTAGCATTTTGGGATGCAAATTAATTCTGGTGACTGTGTGTGACCACTGCGCACATAACTGAGTGCGCTATTAATTCTGGGAGAATTGAATTTCTTGTTACGCTTTCATTTCACTTCATCAGTACTGGGAATTTTCTGGACACAAGACAGTAGCATTTTGGGAATGCACATTAATTCTGGTGACTGTGTGCGACTACTGCATGCATGATGTCTGAGTGCAACATTAATTTTGGGAGGCTTTGCATTTCTTGTGCTCTCATTACTCTTTGTCTGCACTGGGAGTTTTCTGGACAAGACATGAGCATTTTGGGGATGCACATTAATTCTGGTGAATGTGTGTAAAGGGCTGCCAATATTGTTGTCACTTTGCCTTACTTCGCTATGGAGGAATGACAACGCAAAGTAATAATCACAAGGCGTGGTGAGTTTTTGTATTGACCACTTCACATAGTGGAGTGATAATGTGAAGTGCCCACTTTGCAGGCATTTTGCTGGTGGAATTTAAATTCGCTGCATCTCTAGTACAGAATGACATTACATATTATTTTAAAAATATCTGATTTTTTGACAGATCACAAACAAAGAAAACGTTGTACTAGATACAGAATAGAGATGTTTTATAGTAAAGTTATTTTTTAAATTCAAAGTTTATTGATTTTCAGCTTACAAACAAAATACAAACAAATATCATATCATCATGACTTTTATAACAGAAGGTATCCTCCTCTCTTGTCCCTCCTCCTCCCATCTCCTCTCCCCAACCTGTGTATCATCCCAACCCTCCCCATCCCACCATTCCACCCTCCTCCTCCCATTTCTTTTATTCCCAGGTGCCTAGCATATATCAAAAGAGTTCAAACATGTTGAGAATTTAATACAGATCTTATATATAACAAAGTGTGGTTGTCCCTATTAAACAATGGTATAAAGAACATGAAGTTTCTCCCATCCTTCTTATAGGATCTCATACAATTAAAGATACTAGACATTGTTTTTCTACCTTTAAGTTGTGTAGCAGTTCATTCAACCATTCTACATAGGAGGGCTGTAGTGAGTCTTTCCAATGTTTTAGTACAATTTTCTTGACAGATAATGCAATTATAGTGATATGATAGTGGTGGTCCATCTGTGATAGCCAGTAAAGTCTCCCAGAATACACACCTCAGGAGTAAAATAATCCTGAATACCCAAAGGCGCCAGCCTTGGTTTTATTAGATCCCAAGGAGGTGAGATTTTCAGTCCCAGAAGAGATGGAATAAAGTACCTATGTCCAATTCACCTGTTACACAAGGGCTGGTTGCCAGCCCATTTTATATAATCTGTAAGGTGTCAAATATATTGTTTAAAATTTCTAACTGCATAATCTGCCGCCTGTCTTGTGTAATATACGTATGCCAATTTTCCCAAATATGTGGCCATCTAGAAACGAAGTTGGGAAATTTATCCACCAAATATTTTACACCCTTGACTCCTTGGAAAACTCAAGAATAAAGCATGGCATAAACTGAAGAGACAGCATGTGGGCAAAGGGTAGATTTCTGCAGGTATCCACCGTATCTCCCTGTCCTGGAGGGTATTATTGACTTTAAAATAAGATACCAGTATGTGCCAGATCAGATAATCTTAAAGGACCATTTTGAAGCTAAATCAAATTTAGTGAGAATATCCTGTGTATCTAGCCAATCTGAACCCTAAGCATGTAAGTGCTGTGCAGAGTAATTCTGCCTCAATGGAACTCAATTATAGGGAATCATTCATCCTCCTTAAAGAAAATTGAGATTTTGGAATAGTGGCTGAGCTAAGTCGTATGTATTAGCATAGCTCATTGTGCTACATAACTGGGAGTGCATACGGAGTGACTGAGCCAAAGTCAAATGGCGAGACTGAAGGGAAATTTTCTAAACTTTAGGAATGGCATGGAGAGTGGGTTGATACCCACTGAAGCTAACATTTCTTGTTCAATTCTTACCCAGGTTGGCATGTAATTTACCCAATCTGTTGACCCAGATGGAGTTTCCAATTTCAGAAATTTACTAAGGTGGCTAGCCACAATACTGTCTCCTAGGACTGCCCTCCAGATATCAAGTCAGGAGCTAAGATATACCTTGTTTTTATCATGGCTATTTTTATCTCCCGCTGTGGCACACTCCAGCTTGGGGCATCCAGCCACTGGCTTCTCCTGCCTGGAGAGCTGGGTAGCTTGAACTGCACCCAGGAGGATCTGGGACAGCCATAATGCCATCCTGCTGAGGGCTTCTCTGCCTCTACCAGCCAGGACATCCCCGGACCCTCTCTGACAGGACTCTGCCAAAATCCTCCAGGCAGCTCAGAGCGGCAATCAAGCTGCATGGTCGTGCCCAGCCATTTTTTCCTCCAGTTGCCCCCTTGAACACAGACATGAAATTATGTCCATACACTACGTGCCGACATTTGCAGCACTCCTCCATGTCACCAATGCTAGTAGTGCCCCCGACATCCTCAGGGGCTGCTGCAGCATGGTGAAGTACCCAGCCCACCCCAGGACTAGGAGAGCAGTCTATGGATGTTTGATCCTAGTCCTCCTGGCCAACTCCCAATGACCCAGTCTCATTCCCTAACCTGGGTCACTGGTGTGGCGTCCAGCACCCTCAACCCTAAGCGCCACTGGGCCAGCTGAAAAAGATACCTTTTAACATCCTGATTGCATCCACCATTAAAGCCATCATTTTAAAATGGCTAACTCCAGACACCCTCCCAGTACTCCTGGTACAATCTATGTATCAGGAACTTGGAGATGGAGAACCTCACAGTCAGATTAAGGCTCCACAAAGATAAATTTAAAACTCGTTGGCTGTCCTTTGTCCACTATCATGCAAAGAAAAAAAACAAAGATATTTTAGATATATTAGAAGCCCAGGGTGAAGATACCCTTGACCATCTCTACATAATCAAATTAACTAAATTTATGGAACATATTATTTATTTACTTATTTGCTTTTGGTAACCTGGTGGGTGCACTAGGCATAAGAATGCCTATTTTCAGGCATGACCCAGGAGAAAACAGCTTGAAAATACATATGTCTACATGTGATGCAGCACATAAGGTATGGAGCACAGTTTAGGGGGATCAACAAAATACATAAGTCTACATGTGATGCAGCACATGAGGTAAGGAAACACTGTTAAGGGGATCAACATACAATCAAACTTAGGGTAAGGAGACATTGATTCTACATGCCAATATGCTTGGGGTGTAGAGAAAAAGCAGTTACAATATAGTTTGTACAAGTAAATACAAGTCAAAACAATGTGAGAAAACAGGCATTGCAAGTGACAGCATACATAAAACAAAAATAAGTTCCAGTTTTGTGGTTAATGAAACAGGAGGGAGGAAGGAAGAAGAGTGGTGGGAAGCAGAGAAAAGAGGGTTAGGAAAGAGAGAGAGAGGACATGTAAGGAGGGAGTTTAAGAGAGGTGGAAAAGAGGTGTCAGAGAAGTGGATTACCTAGGAAAAGGACAGAGAAAAGATGGTCTAAGGTGGATTAAACAGGTGCAGGGCTAGTAGCACGTAGATGCTCACGGTGAAGTTTCTTAAAACTAGCATGGGTGGTCGCTTGATGAATAGTTTGAGGTATGGAGTTCCAGTACTTTGGAGCCGTGTATGAGAAAGCATGTGCACTCATGTTAATTGTGCTTCTAGGGATGTGAAGTGGTGTTTGGCCTGTAGAACATAACCCTGAGGAGAGAGGTTGTGAGTACAGCAGGGAGGCAAGGGATGGGGAGGCCTGATCTGGCGATGCAGTCAATTAGTGAGCCAAAAGACTGGAGTCAGTGGGTGGAAGGGCAAGGCCATTTTAAGTCAGCATAGAGCTGGCAATGGTGTTTGTAACATGGGGATGCAGAGGCATAGCGGCAGTGGCATTAACTCATATAAAAGGAATCTGGCCTCACCACCTCATGGTCCCCCACCCAATATAGGATGCATAGTGTGTCTTTCTTTTTTTTTTGGTTGTCCTGTAGACCTCTGTCTTATATTTATTATTTCTCTTTCCCATGATCCTTTCTTAGCTGCAGTATTGTCTGAGATGGCAAATGGATGTTATACTATATGACTGCAAATGTAATTGAGTTGATGTCTGTAACACACACCCTTGATGGGCACTGGTGAAGATACACATAAAATGATGTTGTTTGTCATGTTTTGTGGTTTGTTCACCACTAAATTAAATAAAAGTGTGATTTTAAAAATAAAATAAAAGATCTTCCGGCTGTTACCATTTTAATGGCAGAGTTTCCCAGCCATGGTAAAGTGAAGGAGTTTCCACCTATCAAACTCTGTCTTGCAGGCTCCAATGAGGGTTTGTAGTTTTGTATCCCATATTTTGAAATGTTTGGGGTTATTTTAATTCCCAAGTGTGTGATACCTCCTTGTGCCCATTTGAGATCATACTGTATTTGAGTATAGCATTTGGTTGACAGTGGGAAATAAGGTACATAACCTCAATCTTAGTTTGGTTTATTGTAATCCCAGATAGTGCTGCAAAATTGTGCAAGAAGTGGAGGTGTGGTGAGAGTGAGGATTTATCTTTTCTAGAGGGACCAGCAAGTCATTTGCATACTTGAGAGTGGAATATTGCTGCCCTATTGGGATACCCATAATTGTTCTTTGTTTCTGGATTGCAGCTGCAAGGGTTCTACCACCAGGACAAAAAGTAGGGTGGAGAGTAGACATCCCTGCCTTTTACCCCAGTCAAGTGGAAAGCTCTCAGAAAGGAGGGAATTTGTTATTACTCAGGTTGTTGGGTGGGTATAGTTGGCTCGCACCCAGCATTGAAAGCATTCCCCAAGGCCTACATGTTTTAGCACCAAATGGAGGTACAATAATCCCATTCAGTGTAATTGAAGACCTTCTCAAAATCCACCACCAAGGCAGCCGCAGGAGTTTACAAGCCTTGTGATTTATGTATAAGGTTAATTAGTGAGCGGTTATGGTCCACACTCTATCATCCCTGCACAAAGCCTACCTGGGATGGGTGGATCAACTGGGGGAGCAGGGTATTCAGTCTGGAAGCTAGCACCTTGGCATAGATCTTGTTGTCTATGTTTATTAAGAAACTGGGCTGATAGTTTTCAGGTACCATAGCATCCTTTCCTTTTTGGGGAGCACTGTTATTACTGCCTCTCCTAATATTGGGGGTAGTAGGGCTTGAGTTTCTGCTTCTGCATAAACTTTACATATTATGAGAGATATGACTGAGTGAGTGCCTGCAGAAATTCTACTAGCAGGCCATCTTCCACAGGGTATTTACCTTTCTTTAGAAATAGAAGTGCTTTACAGATTTCTTCTTCCATTAGGAGGTATCCAGATCTTGTGTCTGTTGTAGGGTAAGTTTGGGTAGGGTGAGCCTGGCTAAGAAATCTGAGATTCCTGCAGGAGACTGAGGGTAAGAAAAGAGGTATAGGGTAATGTAAAAGGACTTCATCAAGTTATTAGTTTCATGTGGCTTGTTTTGTGCTTACCATGATTGGTCTCTAGGCCAGCAATATGCCTTTCAGACTGTTGTCTCTTTAGCTGATATACTAATACCTTTCCCCTTTCTCCTCCCTCCCAGTAACACTGTTTAATGTGCAGGAGTGCAACCTCTTCCTTCCTCAAGAGGAGGAAGTTGATCTCCATTAGGACCTCAAAGATGCTGTGACCTAATGGTGAGTGGGGTTGGGGTTGGTCTGGGTTTACATAAGGCTTCAGCTGCGCTGAGTTCACCCTCCGGCTGACCAGAGTTGTTCCCTATGTTTTGCCTATGAGTTGCAAAGCTGATAATTTTCCCCAATTGTTGCCTTGAAGGTTTCCCATGTGTTGCCAGCTGTGGTATCATCCACTGGATTCTCTATGAAAAATATTCACCTCTCCTGTGTCCAGGGTAAGAAATCTGGATCTTGTAGTAGTAGTGGATCCAACCACCAGGCAGGGTAGGTGGCTGTATGTACCTCCAATTCAAGCTGGGTTGCAAAGGGGCATAATCTGATATTACTATAAGAAGGATGGAGGAACTCAGGACTGCCTGAGATTAGGGATGTTAACCAGAAACCCAAATGACTATGTGATTGATGGACCTCTGAGAAAAGGTGTAATCCTGGTCTCCTGGGTGGAACAGGCACCAAATATCCAATAGCCCAAGGTTATGCATCATGTTACACACTGTCTTTCTGCCCTTAATAAGCGCTCTCTTATCCAATTGAACTTCTGTCTATGATGGGGCCAGTGTGAGGTTTAAATCTCCTGCAGAAAAATTGAGTATTGGGTCCAGCAAGCAATTTGAATTTGCTACATATATTTTATTTATTTATTGAATATAATCAGAATTACAGTCCTTTGAGTCATAAACTCTTTGCAAAGGTTCCACGTCAAGCAAAAGTAAAAAGTACAAAGAAAACACAGAAATAAAGATATTCATTCAATAGTAATGAAATACTGTAATAATGAAAATACACATTCAATAATAATGAAATAATATAAGTTCATACAGTCCTGGCTTAGCGTAGTTTGCGGGTTACATCAGCTGGGAGGATAAGTAAGGTCCCAGGTCAGAGATTAGACAGGATACAGTTTCATAGGATCTTGAGGGACCCAGAGCCATAGAATCTAGCCAGGGAGATTGAGAACGAAGGGGGACATAGATTAGGCTCCTGGGTATAATAAGTCCCAGTATGAGGTTCAGAGAGGTGGGACGAATGTGTGAGGGGTTTAATTACAGTCACAGGTTGTTGAGTCTAGGAGTAGGGTTTTGAGACCAGATTTAAATTGGTTGAGACTTTGGGCCAAGGAGATGGAGGATGGGAGGCTGTTTAGCCACAGTGGGGCACGATAGCAGAAGGATCTTTGTCCAAGAGATGTTCTATAGTGTGGGACTAGACGAGTGGGGTTAGTTGAGTGCCTTTGTGTCCTCCTATGGGGGGCGTGTGAATAAGCATGTGGAGGCTGATTGGGGCTTGCTTAGTTGTATCTTTTGGCTAGGAGGCAGGTATAGTACTTAAGCCTGCCTTTGGAAATTTAGCCAGTCAGTAAGTTTATAAAGCTCGTGATGTGTGAGTTAACCTGTCACATCTCATGACTAGCTTCCAAGCTTTGTTGAGGGTGAGGTTGATGTATGTAGGGCAGTTTGGTCAGCTGACCCGTAAATAATTATTCCATTGTCCATGGACAGGATAGATGAGGACAGTGAGAAGAATGGCCGGGGTGGGGTTGGCAGTGCTTATGCCTGTAAAGGATCCACAATCTAGTGTTAATAGAGGAGGAGACATTATGTATGTGAGAGTGGTAGGAGATGGAGGTGTCTAGAGACTCCAAGGTATTTGAAGCATGAGACCTGCTCCAGAGTTGAGCCATGGATGTCCATAACAACTAATGGAGTGTGACAATGGGGGCTTTAGCGGTGGGCAAAGATCATGGACTTAGTTTTGTTGTAGTTGATTATAAGATGGTGTTCAGAAAACAAGGCTTCTATCTCCTAAAGAAGCCCTGCAGACCAGTTTGAAGAGAATTTGGATGAGGGTTTCCAAAAGACTACCGTCGTTGGCATAAAGCAGCATCTGACCGCTGCAGGCTTTTGGGAGGGAGTTCAGGAAGAGGGTGAAGAGTAAGGCCAAGTATTGACCCTTGTGGGACACCAGTTAGAACCAGTTTGCTAGTGGAGATAGTTGTATTTATTTTGACTTGTTGTGTCTGACCCAAGAGATAATCTTAGAACCAGGCGGTGACCTCTGAGGCAAAATTAAGGGCTGGAGGGTATGGAATAGTAGCTCATGGCTGACGGTATCAAATGCCTTGGTCAGATCCACATAGAGAGCCGTGGCCAAGCAGCCTTGTTCTAGTGCCTCATGAATAAAAGTAGTGAGTTCAATGAGGGCAGTGGAGGTGCTGTGGCCCTCCGAAACGCAGTGCTGCTCATGGCAGAGCAGGTCGTGTTTGGATAGGTAGTCATTTAGTTGATCAAATACTATTTTTCGAGGGCCTTAGAGAGGGAGGCAGAATAGATTTAGGTCTATAATTGCCTGTGGAGGTGGGGTTGACATTCTTCAGGATAGGGGTTATTATTGCTCTTCCAAGCCATGGGGAATTGGCTAAGGCATAAGGACAGGTTGATGATTTTGGTGAGATGAGGTAGTGTCACATCCAGGGTAAGCCAAATGAGTTTGAGGTCCAGGGAGTCACTGCTATAACGAGAGTTTGCCAGGCCTTGTGAGATAGCGTTTTGCTTCATTACAAGAGATGACTCTTAGCCTGAAGGGGTAGTGTTGGTGATGGCCGAGGTGTTGGTGGGGGTGTTAGGGTCAAAGAAGTTAGATGGGAGAATATGAGAGAGATCGGAGAAGGAGGTATTGAGGGCATCTGAGATAGCAATAAGGTCCTGGTGATAACCCCGTCAGCTATAAGCTGGACTGGGGTAGGGAAACAGTTTTCCCACAGAGTTTCTTAATATTGCTCCAGAAATTTTTCCTGAGCCCCAGAAGGAAGTGAGAGATTGTTTATAGTATGCAGCTTTGGCTTGCCGAATTGCCCAGGTGCATCTCTTTCTGGCCTCTCTGTACAGTTGCCTGTCCTGCGGAGCTGCAAGTCAAGGGCCTTATGCCATAGGCTATCCATCTGGTGCATTAGGTCAGGTAGTGCTTGGAAGATCCAAGGGTGTTTCTTTGCTTTATTACTTGTTTGAGAAGGTGTGACTATGTCACAGGCCTTATTGAAGGTGGCAATAAAGTAGGTGAGGGCAGCGTCCATGGTCTGGGCAGTGTGGATAAGGAACCAGTTGCAGGAGGCAAGGTGAGACTTGAACTGAGCTAGGGTTCTTTTTTGAGGCATCTATGTACAGTGACCTTTGGGGGCGGGGTGATTTGAGCAGACCACCGGCAGGTCACTGGGGAATGGTTGCTAATCAAGTCAGGGTGCACTGTGACTTGGGATATGTTACAAGGCTTGTTGGTGAGGCTTAGGTCGATAAGGGTAGAGGTCCCTGTTCTAGTGTCCTGCCTGGTAGGGGATTTGATGACCTGGGTGAGGTCACAAGCTAGGGCCGAGTCTTTGCAGAGGGATGAGGCAGTCAATAACCATTGACACTGAAATCTCCCAGTAAGACGATTTCACTCTAGGTGGGAGGTGGGAGGTGGGAGATACTGGCCAGTACTGAATCAAAGCGAGCTTTTGGTTGCAAGGGAATGTAGACTGCCATAATGTAGAGTGTTTTACCGGGTTGCCAAGGCTGAGCTTGACTGTTAGGGTCTGGGCTCCGTGCTATGGTGGCAGGGTGTGGACCTCCAGGGAGTGAAGGGAGGATCTTACGTAGATGCCACAGCTGCCTCCCTCTTACTGTACCTGTCAGCTTGATAGAAGGTGTAGTTGTTGAGGTTGACTGCTCCACTGGGTATTTTATCGGACAGCCAGGTCTCAGATAGAGCTAAGACTCGGGTGAGTGCTGGGCAATCCAGCCCTGTAGAGTGGGTGAACTTTTTGAAGGCTGCATATATTAAGTGTGGCCAGCAGGAGGCTTCCAATTTTGCTATTTGAAGAGACGGGGGGTGGCCCTTGGTTAGGTGTATATTTCCGGATAGCAGCACTAGGAGGAGAGCACGCCAGAGCAGTGCTAGTCTGAGCATTTTGGAGAGGCACATATAGGTTGGAAATTTATGGGATTTTATCGGTGTGATAGGGACTGGGAGGGTGTGGATGAGCTGGGTTATCAGGGTAATTAGAAGATAGAAACCAAGATGGTTGCTAGTAGGGGAGTAGGGGCTGTACCCAGAGGGGTAACAGAGTAGCAGTACAGTGAGAGTTGTGGGTGTAGGGATTGGTTATTAGTGCAGGGAGGAGGTATGTGCAAGTAAGATGGCATAGCATGGAGTGGGGGGCATGTGGGTAAGCATAATGTGGTCCCACCAGTTTATTGAGCAAGAACATATAGAGTGGTTGGCAGTGGTGCCACTGTATTGCTGAAATTCTTCAGGGGTGGGTGGAAGAGCCAGATGTGGGATCATTATGAGTACAGGCATCATGAGATGTGGGAACATATTAACTGTAGAAAGGGTTAAGTATATGGTGATTGGGATGAGTGGCCACTAGTGGTAAGCTGGTATAAGCTGCTGCTGGAGAAGTAGGTTATTTCCTTGTCACGTGCTGCAATTGTGTGTATATTAGAGAAAGCCAACCAAAGGTGGTGGTGGGGGCGGTGGGGAGCTGAACGCAGAGGCTTGGTGGGCAATCCCCTGTGCTGAAGCACCAACGGTCGCTAAGAGGTGACTGCATGCAGGGACCTCCATACCTGGGCAAGTTTCAGCGGATCCTGTCTGTAGGGGAGGGCTGCACCAAGCCTCACCACCTCCTCGGTCCTTAGGGGTTGGCTGTGGAGAAAGGAGAAAGAGAGACATACAGGTTAAGTAGGTAAGAGGAAGGAGGTAACACTGTGGGGGCTGGGCTGTATCAGGATTTCTAAAAGCAAAAAAATAAAGATGTTCTGGGGCAGTTTAAATTTCAGAACCTGCTGGGCTGTATTGGGATTTCTGCAGAGGAAATTGAACAAATGCAGTTTACAGCAGCAGAATTAACTCAGGGCACAGGAGAAAGAGCAAAATGAAGATGTTCTGGGGCAGTTTGAAAGCACAGGAACTATTTGGGCTATCTGATTTGGGCTCTTTTTTCTTAGTTAAATTAAATCCTCTGATAGGCTGAGTTAAAAGATTTCTGCTTAATTAAGGTAACATGCCCAGATTTAAAGCAAATGCCACAGTGTGAATGCTGCAATTAAGGTAACTCTCCAAATGCTAGACTAGGCTGGTCAGCTTATGAGATATTTAAAGTAACCTGCAGTAAATAGCACTGAGTTAAGCCACAAATAACAGAATTTTAGTTAAAATAAACTATCTCCACTTGTACCGACAATTTAAACAGCTGAGAAAAAAGGCGCCAAAAAGCAGTCTTTGAATCCTCCATGCTGAAGCACCAACAGTCACGATCAGGTGACTGCACGCAGTAGGAATCTCTGTACCTGGGCAAGTTTTGGTGGCTCCCGTCTGTGGGGAGGACTGCAACAAGCCCTCACGAACTCCTCAGTCCTCAGGGGTTGGCTGGGCAAGTTTCGTGGCTCCTGTCTGTGGGGAGGGCTGCACCAAGCCCTCACGACCTCCCTCAGTCCTCAGGGGTTGGCTGGGCATGTTTCAGCAGCTCCTGTCTGTGGGGGTGGGCTGCACCAAGCCCTCACAACCTCCTCAGTCCTCAGGGGTCTGCTGGCAAGTTTCAGCAGCCCTGTCTGTGGGGAGGGCTGCATGAAAGATGGCGTGATCATCTTTGTTTGGGGTGTATACATTCCCCAAAAGGAGAGGTCCAGATGGGGCATTCATTAAGACCAGACTCCATCTACCTTAAGGGTCTACAACCTTTGCATGACTGTCCACTTCAGATGTTTGTGTAATAGGATTACTACTCCCATTTATAAATTGGGACTTTGAGTATATCTCCTGACCTACCCAGTCTCACAAGATATTTATGATACCCTAAGTAAGTTTTGCCTCTTGAAGAAAGGAGACCTTGGATCTTAACCACTTGAGTGTGACAGTGCCTTTTTCTGTTTTGCAGGGTGTTGAGCCCTGATGTTCCACGTATGACAATTAATCTCATCCATGGTCTAGATTAGAGGTGGATATGGCTGAACTGGTACTGTGCAGACCTCGAGCGGGAGGGGCGGGTATCCTCTGTTTAGAAGAAGCAGGGTGTTTGGGTCAAAATGTCATGGTGCAGTCATGAGAGCTGAGATACCACCTTATTTTGCTTCTGCTCTGTTATTTGTAGCCGTCTACTGTTACACTTATGCAGATCTACCATTACACTGTCCATATTTCTTGAAAACGAAAATAATCAACATAAGAAACTCTGACACTATTTCACCGTTATTTACAGAATCTGAGGAGGATGTGGTTAGACTTACGACCTCTCACAGAATACCAGTAAAGGTCAGCCTACAGTAGCTACTTTTGAGGGTGTAACCTGAGAAAATATTGCAATGGATGGAGTTTCAGATGATCCAGTGTGCAGTCCACACCCTTTTAGCCTAACAGAACCTTGTTTAGTTCCCTGCTGGCCCGGGTGGGGGTGGCATCAGAGGAGAGCACTGCCAAAATGTCAAGTGGGAATTTATGTACGTGTTTTCCAGCAAAGGAGGAGAAGTCATGAAACACCTTCTGGTGTGCTAGATAGACAATCAGTAAAGCTAGTCACATGGGGAGAGGGAGAAAGGAAATATACCTTTGTTTCCTTGGCCTGATGCGTGAGAGCTATAATGGGCATTCTCTTTTTCTCTTTTCACCACAAGGCAGAAAATACTTGCCTGTTGTCAAGCCTCCTAGAGCAATGCAGTGTAGCACATTGAGGTGATACCTGCTGTCACAGCCCTGGTAGAGGTGGGGCTTAGCACTGAAAGTGGGGGAAATGGGGAGGAGGTAGGAATGAAAGCCATGGATAAGGATATGTGCCTTGTGGAACTCCTGCATCTGGCAGGGTGAAAATGCTACTGGAGGAGGCATTGTCCCATCTGTGTAGTAGTGTCACCTCCTACCTCTCATACATTCGTGAGGGCCGAGGGCATCATAGGGCTGTAATAAGAATGGTCATAAGTACGATTTCAGTGAAGTGCCAAACAGTAAGTTAATTACTTAGCATGTTGTACTGTATGCTACTGCAGACAAAATAATACACATTGGTAAGCAAGGCACACAACAGTAGGTATAATTAATTGTCTTAGGAGGCATAGATGGGCCTCGCTGGGGAAAAGCAGGCAGTTCAGTGCTAGTTTGGAGGTTCTAGCTGCAGTAGTGAACAAAGTCTGACAAAGTGCAGCATGGTAGACATAGTCATAGGTCAGTGCTGACTCAGGATATTTCTGTCTGTAAATGCACTGTATGCATCTGCTCTTCTTGGTTTAATCTGCTGAGTGTATGGGGCACAGAGAAGGAAGACAGGGTACAGGCCATAGGTGACTGACCATTTGGGTAGGGGAGAGGAGAATGAACTTGCAAAGGAACCCCTATTCAGTGCAGCCCCAGATGTAATACACAAGAGTGGATGGGAATCACTCCCTAACTCTGCTGTCTACCCCTCAAAATCCCCACCATCCCCAAAGAACCAAACTAAAACAAAACAGCACTTATCTGACATATGGTCAGCTGCTATTGGCATCCTTGGTTTCAGCTGTATTTAGTGTAGGTCTGTCTGGTGTACCTGCCGTGGCCTCCTTCTGTAGGCTATCCATTTGTGGGGTCAGCATTGCAGGGTCCTTGTTGCTAGACAGAGCACACTGCGCCAGAGCAGCAGTCCGCGATATTGGCATCTTGTACTGGGATGTGGTGTGTCCCTCCATCATTAATGAATGAAGTGAGCTCTTGGTTTGGGCTTGATGGGGAGGTTGAATGAAGTGGTGCATATCAATTTTATGTAAATAGGGGCTGCTGATGCTTGCAACCTCTTCTCTCACTTGGCCTCCACTTCAGCTCCGGGATTGCTCTCTCTCTCTCTCTCTCTCTCTCTAGGGGGTGTCCCTTTTGTTATGTTTCAGCTGCTGCTGTCTTTCTGGTAGCTGTCCAGCAGGCCCCATTGTTCCTGCAATTCCTTGTAGTGCTCTAACTCCGTGAGCCCACTATGTTGGAGTCTAGTAGTGCCGATGTCATATCTGTGGGTTTACACTGTGTTGTCGCCCCCGAGCTCTATGTTCCTGTTTCCATATCCTATGGAGGAAATCTAGAAGGATTTGGGTGAGGAGAATCGTTAGGAGAGTTCCATTTTACTGTATGCACATGCTTGCAGGATAACAGAGCAAGAATTTGACTCCCAGTTGATGTAGCAAGTGTCTCGCCTCCGTATACTCTAACCTCTTATTGGAGAGCTCTTTTGTGTAGTCCTGGAAAATATGAATCTTGTTGCATCTCTACTGTAGGGCCCCATTTCTCTTGACTTAGATATGATAATGTCTTTCATGGTAAAGTGCAGAAAGCGGACAAGGATAGGCCAGGGTTTGTCCCTGGGCTTGGGTGGTGGCATGAGGCAGCGGTGAACATGCTAAATCTTCAGAGACAGCCATTCTTCTAGTTGCAGCAGCTCTGGGAGTAAGGCAACTAGGACTCCAGCAGCATTTCTGGTTACAAGCCCTCCAGAAAACCCACCAGCCACAAATTATTCTGGTGGCTGCGGTTTTCCAGGACATCCACCTTTTCTTGGAGGTAGTGAATTGTCCTCCCATGCTCTCAGGGACTACCATTAGTTCTTTTATGGCCACATCATGTAAGGAGGCTTTTTCCATTTGGAAATGGGAATCCATGCAGTGTATGGCAGAGGTTGTGTTGTTTGATGCAAGGGTTACCTCTACCATCTGCTGCATTAAGGCTACAAACATTGTACTGATGGAGTATGCTTCTGTATTTCTCTTCCGTCGACATGCTTTCTCCTGCATGGCTGGTTGCTGTCTCTGTGGTTTTAATCAGCAGGCACTCATGCTAAGCCAAAATGAGTCAATGAGTCGACTGTATATTGTCTGAGGCTTCAGGCAATGGTACACTAGAATGCAGGCTCTCTGATTGAAAGCAATGTTGATGGATTATTACCCTGAGATATGCAGAGGAATAGCTTAAGCAGTCATCTTGTTAGGAGCCAGACCATGCCCCCTCCCAGTCTTCCTTTTAAACATAAAAGTAGGTGACAGTACATACGTTTTCAAATCCTTTCAGAGCACTTATTCTTTCAGTGATATGTCAAGTTTAACAAGAAACATACTGTAACTGAGCTCTGGAGAGAGAAGTTGAATGAAAATAAGAGAACTGCAGAATTTCAGGTAAACATTTTTGCTCTATAGTGCCTAAAATAGTTTTTGTCTTTCAGGTGTTAGGAACAGTTTTTTACACCTCTAGTTGCCCTCCTGTTTTCATATTAGTGTCTGTTCTATATTGTCACTTATTTTAGCCTTTTTGTGTTCCAACAATGATCAATTTTATTGCCTTTGTAACTCTCTCCTCAACCCTTGCTGTTTTCTCTCTTCATAGTTTCTTTATTTTTGAGAACGTGAAAAGAAATGATGTAACACCTTGCTTTGTAAAATCACATATTGATGTTTTATGTGTGATCCCAGTAAAAATATTAGAGATATATGTGATTTAGGGTATTGGCCTGCTGCACTGTAACCCAAATCTTTGAGTATTCAGGAGCTTTTATTAATAAAAAATGTTTCAATTACAGCCTCTGTTACCAATTGTACAATATTAATTTGCTTTTCTGTATCTATAACAGCCCTTATTTTCTCCTTCCTCAGAAATTTTATGTTTTTTTGCACATAGACAGTAATTATATATGTATGGAACAGGGTTTGAAGTCTTATAAGGGTGTTTGTGTGTTGTGCAATCTGTGTTTGGTGTTTTTAGTGTTCAGATTTTTAAATCTTTTAACTTATCAAAATGTATTAAAGTGATGATGTCATCAGTGATATAATTTGAATTGTCTATATAACTGCCACCCTAGGCATTTTTCTTCACCCTTGATAAAGGATGTTTAACAATCAAAATATGACAGGTGGGCTATGCTAAGTCCTGGTTTGTGATTTTATCTTGATGAATAAAATATGAACTAAGAAGACTTTGGACTGGTGCCTTGATACTGTATTAAGAGACTGGTGTGTGCCCGACTTTTGCTGTTAGTGATTTACTGTTCTCAATACTTGCTTTCTCTCTCTTCATACTCTCTGAACATTCTATGACATCAGTAACATTATTCCTGGCCACTCAGCTGAATGGCACTGAATGGTGTAATTGATGTCATGGAATGTCTTAGAAATATGAAAAGAAAGAGCAGGCCTTGTTGAGTACAATGGAACTCTATATAGATCTTAAATCATCCCAAAAGAAGATCATTTATACATCAAAAATTGGTCACAGCATATCAAAATACATAACTAGCATGTAAAGGAGATTTTTTGTAGTTAGTACTCTTTTTCTGGTAGTACAGACACCTAAGAGATGCTGAACAGCCCAGCTCACCTCCCATTTTTCCACAGGGATTTATCTTCACGGGAGTGCAGCTGACCCAATTTGATGGAGTGCAGGGTTAATGGGTGGGTGGTGTCAGCAGTGGCTCTGACCTCCATCATTTTCTGCATTTTCTCACCTAGAAGTGATGTTCAGTGCTGCCCAGATGTCCCATAGACACTTCCATGCATGCTGCATTGGCAGCTGCTGCTGTCTCCCCTATGCTATCAGCCCCAGCTTGCCTCACCCCAAGATGGCGCTAGAGGTCAGGTGAGTGCTGAGCACTGAAACCTTCACTCCCAGGAGAGGAGAACAGTCCTCTGAATGCTCAGTCTTCTCCCTTCTTGGCCTACCTCTGATGACCCGAGTTCTCATCTGAACCCAGGTTGCCAGTTTGGCATGAAGTGTGGTACCCAGCACCTCAACCTCAATGCCACAAGGCTGGCTATGTAAAGGAAAATTGGTGGGTAGTATATTATGTAAAAATAATTTCTTATCACCTAAAAACACAAGTAACATCTTTACTCTTTGAAGCTGCAATAGTTTATTTCTCTTTGCAAACCTATATACCCAAATCCTCGGCTCCAAGCATGTTGATGGAAACAGTTTTGAAACTGGATGAACATAGATACATAGTATCTGATAGCAGAAGGAAACCACAGATCCATGCAGTCTGCCTTTATTAAATTATCTCATCTCACCCCATTAACCTATTATCCTAGTAGGAGTTTTCCTTCCCTTCTGACATACCATCACACAATCTCTTATTACCCATCATTCATCAAATTTCTCCCTTTGCCCTGTCCCAGCCATGCTTAAATTTGTTAATGGTTGCTCCCTAGACCACTTCTGTTGGTAGACTGTTCCAAGGATCCATCAGTCCTCGGTAAAATAGAACTTCCTCAAATGTTTATTTAAATTCACCACCCTCCAGAATTCAGTCATGACCTCTAATGACTGCATCCTTATTTCTAACAAATATATCCCACTCTTTACCTGCCCATGCCACTAAGAAACCTTTATGTTGAATCATATTTCCACTTAATCTCATGTGGCCTCTGGTGAATACATATTCAGGTACTGCAACTGCTCCACATAGGAGTTCCCTGTTGCCCTGTACATATCATCTTGGGGACCCTACGCTGCACAGGTTCAGGTCTATCAATTTCCCTCCTTAGATGAGGGTTCGAACTGGACACAAAATATATTGTAGATGCCTGGTTACCAAAGAATTAAAATAAGGCTGTCAGTTCACGTCTAAAATGTATTTTGAGCAGCCAGGTGCAACAGTTTCATATATACTTAGTTCACTCATAACACCATTCATCAGAATCTGGCCTTCAGTAAAAATAAAATCAAGTTCTTTCTCTCTTTTGTATACACATTGCTAGTACTGTTTGTGAAAATGCACTCGATATTACAAATACAGTGAATGAAAGCAAGTAAAATAAAAGAAAGTTCATTTTCAGTACCTTACTAAAACTGAAAACATAGTTGTGCTCTTTACAGCAGTCAGAGGGCTAAAGGAAGAGTTTCTTCTTTCTCTTGGTTGTGCACACCCTGAATCACTGCACACCAGCTGATTACATCACCTGGAAGCTTCTGATTGGTACAGTGGAGGCCGAAGAGATTTATTGGACTTGCCAACCATTCCATTCCTAGATAGGACTGCATCAAAATGTTACTCATATCTCCTCTCTTTTTGGGAAAATCTCAGTGATTGCAGCTGATGCCAGCAGTGCCACAGACCTATAAAAGAAACCTTTCTCATCCATATTAAAAAGTTGGTGAGTGTGAAATGCTCTGCTGCAATTTCCCACTGAGCAACCTCTCTGTAATCAGCTTCCAATTCACCTCTGCATTCTCACTGGAAATTATTGTGGCAGGCTGTGTTGTTTCCCTACTTGAATTTTTTTTACTAGCCTCTTTGAATATGAAACCCTGTAACATTAAAAATGCTCCAAAAATGTGGCTTTTTGCCTCAATGTTTTATCTGTTATGAGCACATTTTGTTCTTAACGTCTCATCTGAAGAACGGCACACCCCAGCAGTACAGCACCCCCAATACTGCACTAGGATGCCAGTGATTTTTAGGTGCAAGTCCAATCCCGTGTGGGGCGAGAACCCACGACCTTCTGGTCCAGAGGCGGATGTGCTACCAACTGAGCCACGCTGACACCTTCATGGGGTAACTTACAAAATGACTCAGTACATGGTTTGAATACTGTTGATGTTAATGTGGTACATACACAGGCTGTTACAACTGATTTGTCTGAATCTGTACCTCCTAGTGTTGTAGAACCTAAAGGAGTTAGGCAGGTAGAGGTGTTATATCTGATCCTATTTTCAAGATGTATGACCTTTTGCGACCAAGGGTGAGCTGGCTCCTTGGCGCAATGCAGTCAGACTGCTGTACAAAGGGGACTTGAAGAGCCCGCTTAATATTGTATATTGCCAGGAATTTACTGAAAACATCTATGCATTACTTCTCATCTTGAGAGTTTTGCTCTCATCAGTATAGGGAATGGGAATTATGATATAAGTTTTAGAGTATCTCTAATTTAGATCATTTTGGACACAATATCAGGCACTTAGGAACACCCATGCCTGGATCCCTTCCATGCTGTTGCACTGACTAAACCACTAGTTAAGCCAATTACATTTATGTTTAAGAATGAGGGGCCCATTTGGAGGACATTCTGTTCTGCTACGCCTAACGTTGTGAGATTCTGGGAAATCTATGCCCACACTAGATAGTGAGCAAATCTGGGATGGGGTGTGGCATATAAAGGTTAAATTACACTCCACAGATAGATTCTGGGCCTATGCACCTTCCCAGTTCCTTTTTGGGGGCAAGAACTGAGGATCCATCTTCTATAGTGGACAACCAAGGTCTATTTTAAGTGTAATTCATGGGCCTACCTTAGCTCTGCCTGCGATCCTCCATGCTGTAGCCACTGTTTGGGGTTTGGACATGCTTCCTCTGCATGTCTAAATATATTTAAATGTAATCTGTGTGAACAAACTGGGCATGCCTATGGGCATTGTCCCTGGACATTGCACAATAGAGAAGACTGTCCCTCACAAAAGGTTTAATTAATATTGCACAGAATCAGCAAGCAAAAGGGTAGCGGTGCAGAATCTACAGGCGTCATTAGAAGCAGTTCTCCAGACTCTCCCCAACAGGTAGAGATACCACAGGTAAATCAGAGGAAGTTTTAGAATGTGCACAAGAGTCTATAACATCACAGACAGTGGTAGAACATCCTGCTGCCACCTTAAAACCCTTGTAGGAGGCAGTTGATGCAGAGCAAAGGGCTATGCCACTCCCTCGGAGATAAGGAGGAGAATTTCAGGTAGTTACTCAGAAAACAAACTCTGGCAGAACCACTACGACTGTGAATGCATTAACTAGATAAGGGTGTTTCATGAGCCAAACATAACCATTTAATTTTTATTTAAAACATATCAGATTTACAAACCTTTGAGTCAGAGACTCATTTACAAAGGCATCTTGTCGAAACTAATACAAAGACAGTATAGTTAACAAGTCCAAAACAATGGCTCGGAGAGCAGACAGATATAACAGTCATTCACTGGAGATACATGGGTAGCAGTAGATAAACAGATTACATAGTTTAGGCACACAGGCAACACATCAAGAAGACCAATGCAGTTCAAACAATATACAATAGCTAAAGCGAATAGACATCAGGAGTCAAAGAGACTGTTCACATGAAGGCTGTTGCATACACTAACTGAATCAAAGTACAGTACATTGAGAAAGGGCATATTTAAGCAATAAGGTACAACAGGGTGTGTGTTATCATGTAAACATCACTCCTGGGGTGGGTTGAAGCAGAGGCTGACCAGTGATTTATTGATCCACTGGATCAGCAATATTTTCACAAGCTGTGCCCAGTGCAGGTTTTACAGCACTAGCCCTGGTCTGGTGATCTGGGTTTTACCCATACCACACTGCATATGGCTTAGTGATACACTGTATAGATGGCTGCAGAGTCTAACCCCTTGAAGGCTGAAGTTTCAGAAAACCATTATGCTACAAATATCAAGACTTATAAATTTCTCAATATGGATATACTGAGAAATTTTTGCTTTTCATATCCATGGTCAGGAAAATGAATTTGTAAAAGAAACCAAAATCCCCATTTATCGGTTCATTGAATCACAATACAGCATGTTATGATTTTTCAAATTCTATGTACATCATACCCTACCTACTTACCACATATAAACTCAACTATATTAAAAAATAATTCTAGGTACTTTTTTAATCATTTCTTTCACTTATCGACTATGCAGACTTCCTTTATGGTCACTGTCCTATTTCCTATTTAAGCAAATTGGATACTTTGTATCACAGAGCACTCAGGTTTATTACAGATCTTCCATTCAAGCTCATCATTGTTCTCTCTGTGCTGCAGTTGGTTGGGTATCCCTACACCCTCAGAAGGAACAGAAATGCTGCAGTATGGATTTACAAAGCTTTGTCTAATAAACTTCCAATCTGTATTTTAGATTGCTTACACTGGCCACAGCTAGGTCCTATGCCCTAAGAAGCAACAATATCATCACTCTAAAGATGCCCAAAGCCTACACCGGCATGGGAGGTCTGCAATCAGCTACTCTCTAGCAATGGCATGGAATTCTCTACAGAAGACCCTAAAGTTGACCAACTTTATACCTCTAGCATCCTTTAAAAAGCTCTGCATAAGTCTCTTCCCAAAGAAATGCAACTGCTACCATAAGGCCTAGTCCAGTCACATTCACAACCCTCCCCTTTCAGTCAGCAATTATAATTGGCAGCTCTCCCATAAATTATCCTCTTAGTTTTCCCTCCCACGCAGCCCCCTTATTGATACCTCAGCCCCTATCATACCATTTTACAGTTTTGCTTCCCAGACTATGATCTCCACATCAACTCCTGACACTTACCTCAACCCCAATTACTCCCCCATACCTCCTACTACTACTAGCCATAGCCCCTGTCTGAATCTCTCACCGCCCCTCCATGTCATTCGTCAGAGGCTGTTATCACCACTTGTTGCAGTCATTCAATCATTATATCTGTTTGTCTGCTTTATTTTGCCCTAGAGCCTGTAACTCCGGGTACCTTATGTTGCGTGCTTGCTCTGGCTCCTCTACTCAGACTTGTTCCTACTGGATTTTTCTACGTATTTTTATTGTATCCTATCTTGTCCTGTTAGGGTTTTAGCATCCTCTATCCTTGGATTTTGTATATATGATTATATTACTGTATCTGTTTAAATACAAGTGTTTTGTATATATCTGCTGCTGTACCTACAATTGAACCTTGACCTTATCAGGTCCATCTTGCAAATGAGCTCAGGAGGGTAGGACAGAGAGAGGAGTACTTGACAGAATCAAGGAGGTGACAAGGGCAGTAAGGGGAGCCAAAGCATCTACGGAACTCAGGCTGGCACAAGGCATTAAGAAGGGGAGAAGGACTTCTTTAAGTACATCAGGGAGAAAAGGAGCTGTAAGGACCACATAGTAAGGATTAGGAAGGAGGGGTTGGGTGGAAGCAGGGTATGATACGGAAGCACTAAATGAGTACTTCTGCTCAGTATTTACTAAAGAGAAGAGGGGTGACACCCAAGATGGGTGAAATGGCAGACGAGGGGGGAAGTGGTGACAGATGGGGAAATCATGGAGGACAGAGTTCGAGAGGGTTTGAAGGCACTGAGGGTGGACAAGGCACCAGGCCCAGATGGCATCCACCCCAGGGTACTGAAGGAGCTGGCAGAGGTCCTTGCAGGACCTTTGGCAGACCTATTTAATGCCTCACTACATTCGGGTGTACCTCAGGACTGGAGGATGGCTCATGTGGTGCCCCTCCACAAGAGTGGCCCCAAGGATGAACCGGAAACTACAGACCAGTGAGCCTCACATCCATCGTGGGTAAGCTAATGGAGACTATCCTGAAGGAGAGGCTGGTGGCCCTCTTAGAGGCCAAAGGACTACAGGACAGCAGACAGCATGGCTTCATACGTGGCCGATCCTGCCAAACCAACCTGGTCGGGTTCTATGACTGGGTAACTAGGCAACTGGACGGGGACATGCAGTGGATGTCCTGTATCTGCTTCAGTAAGGCATCTCGACTCAGTGCCATGGAAGGCTGGGAAGGAAGTTAGTAGGCACAGGGGCAGGTGCAATGCTGGTGAGATGGGTAGGAAACTGGCTGCAGGGAAGGCAACAGAGGGTGGTGGTGGGTGGGGAGCTCTCACACCCAAGGGCAGTGACAAGTGGTGTCCCACAGGGCTCGGTGTTGGGACCAGTGTTGTTTGGGATATTCATTGCAGACATATCATGGGACATCAAGAGCAAGATCAGTCTGTTTGCTGATGATACCAAGTGGTTGCGTGGTGGTGGATGACCTAGGGGATGGCAGGGGTTGCAGGATGATCTGGCAAGCTTGAAACCTGGTCAGACACCTGGCAACTGGGCTTTAATGCCAAAAGTGCAAGGTGATGCATTTTGGGATGAAGAACCCAAGGAGGACTTACCAGCTAGGGGGAGTGCAGCTAGCCCAGACAGAGGAGGAGAAGGATCTGGGTGTGCTCATCACAGGGTCAATGAACAACTCGGCACAGTGTAGGAAGGCAGCTGCAAAGGCCAACAAAATGCTGGGTTGTATTGTAAGGGTATATCCTCAAGGAGGGAGGAGGTGATTCTGCCACTGTATGGGTCATTAGTTAGACCACACCTGGAGTACTGCGTGCAGTTCTGGCGTCCGTGATCTGAAAAGGGACATTAAGTTACTGGAGGAGTGCAGCGCAGGGCGACAAAGATGATCAAGGGTCTGGGGACTTATCATATGAGAGGAGGTTGAAGGAGTTGAACATGTACTCACTGGAGGAGAGGAGAGACAGGGGACATGATTGAAACCTTTAAATACATGAAAGGAATAAACAAGACAGGTACAGAGGGCTGTTCAAAGTAAGGAGGGAGGGCCACCAGGGGCCATGATATGAGACTGGAGCGAGGAAGGTTCAGGAGGGAGATGAGGAGACACTTTTTACAGAGAGGGTGGTGGCTGGGTGGAATGCATTACCTGCAGAAGTGGTATGCAGTAGAACAGTGGACTGCTTCAAGCGAGGATGGGACAGGACAGGGGAGGGGTTAATGAAGGGAAGGGTGGAAGGAGGGGCAGCTGCAGATAAGGGTGCTAGCTGCACATTCGAGCAGACTTGATAGACCTCTAGGCCTTTATCTGCTGGCAAATTTCAGTATGTTCAGTATGTTCGTATGAGCTTTGCTCAATGATGTCCATCTGAATAAATAAAGATTTTGATTGATTGATTGATTGATTGATTGAAGACTACTCCCTCCCTCACCCCCAGTTACAATTAATCCTATACCAAAGTTATGCTTAAATACTGGTGCCTCTGCATCCACGCCACTAAGCTTTTAATGCCAACATGCTTCTTCTGAAGCTGTAAGTTAAACTCTTCATTTAAAAACATTTTGATGAGAAATTTTACTTTAGTATATCCATGGTCAGGAAAAATGAATTTGTAAAAGAAACCAAAATCCCCATTTATCAGTTCATTGAATCACAATACAGCATGTTATGATTTTTTCAAATTCTATGTACATCATACCCTACCTACTTACCACATATAAACTCAACTATATTAAAAATAATTCTAGGTACTTCTTTTTATTTTTTTTTACCAGGAGAGACACACTAAGCTGAAAGCTTGTTTACAGGTGTGACCTGGGAGCACAAGGAAGTTAAGTGATTTGTGCAGGGTCATACAATATGCAAGTGGGTGCTGTGGGAGTCAAACACAGGTATCCAGGTTTGTAGCTCAGAGCCTTAAACCACTGCCTACTTAACCATTTACAACACGGCTATTTAGTAGCTGTTGTCTTACAGAAACCCCAGTTAGCTAGCTCTCCCTGGACTGCGAAGGAGAAGCCTGAGAGGGTGGGGGACAGCAAGATTAGCTCCCAGGGTGGGGACTGACCAAAGAAGCAGATACAAAGCCCACTAGGCTTATTCTGCTGGCATTTTTTATGTTAGTATGCTTACTACACCAACACCATGAACCATAAAACAGATGACTGCCATAATTGGGAGGCAGTATAGCACAGTGGTTTAATGCTTTTCTCCCGATCTGGAGATCTTGGTTTGAATCCCACAGCCCCCACAGAAATGTGGAATATCTTTCTAAGAAAGTATAAAATACTGTGAAATGATTTTAAAGCAGTGCACATGCTAAGTCCTACTGCCACATTCAAAACATCATACCCTACCTACTTACCAGATATAAACTCAACTATATAAAATAATTTAGGCACTTTTATGTTTGCTTGCATGCATGTGCAAGAAACATAGTGCCACCATATGAGAATTCGTGGTGTGCCTCCCTTACCTAATGCCCTGCTGCTTTTGCAGGCGTGGCCCACAGTGCCAATGAATGCAAGAGTTGTCTATGACAGCGCTTGGCAAAATGCAGCGCATACAGTTGAATAAAAGCACTGCAGCTGCGTAGGGCAGATTGCATACTGACGCCTGCAGTATGCAAAGTGCTCACACATCAGCAGTGAGTACAAGAGCTGTCATAGACAGCTCATCCCCCACAAACAAGTAACATGCTGGGAGCCCGCCCAGCCTGCTCATGTGCTCCCCACAGTATGGCCAACAGGGTGCCAAATCCTGTCGGCTGAGCTGTGCTCACCCAGCAGAGTTTGAGGTGCCACTCTGGGAGCCCACCCCAGAGTGGCAACAATCTGTGAGGCTGATGGGGGTGCCTATGCCCAATACCCCATCAGCTCCACTGGCCCCCCAAACAGTTCTTCAAAGTGCCACGCTGGGAGCCCACCCCAGTGTGGCAAATGTCAGTCTGCTGTCCCCCAGCACACTTCCAGGTGCCACACTGGGAGCCCACCCCACCATGGCAAAAAGCTCCTATGGTCCACGAGGTGCCCAATCCCCTGTTGGCTCTGCTGGTCCCCCCAAAACTTTCCAGCTGCCATGCTGGGAGCCCACCCCAGCATGGCAAATGTCCCGCATCATCTTCCTAAAAGGAAAAGACCTAGAAAAAAAAACTGTCCTTTGCTGACTGTCTTGAGTCTGACCCCCACCCGTGTGGACCCTGCCTCCCACACTCTCAACCCCATACTTATTCTGTAGTCCACATGATGATCTTCGGTGGACTGGGAACACGCCTGCACTCTTCAAAGCCGACCATGAACTGAGGAAATGCTGGTTAGCTGTATAATGGGTTAAATAGGGTTTTTCAACTTTGATGTGTATCTGGGCATATTTTGGGAATTATTTTGCAATTCAATATGGGTTTTAGACCCCACCTCATGAATTCTTGCACTGTCATTTTGTTATTTGGTCCTGAAAGGTGATTTTGTGGTCACTGCATGAAACCACCTTTCAGGACTGATGTCCAAAATGACGTGTCTGATTCATGAGGTACTCCGAAAAACCCTATGTTGAAAATTTGGGGAAAAAATTCCCAAAATGACTGTTTTATGAGCGTGCATTAGCAGTTCCTATGTACGCCGTAAGTTCGTGAATTTTAATATTTGCACTCCAGATTGTCAATATTGCCATCTTACCACACCTCCTTATGAGCAGAACAGCTGTCATTTTTCACATCTGCCCAAAATGTGTTTCCGAGCATGTAGAGCACAGTGGCGCAGTCGGTGTGCAAAATCAATGTTTGGGACAGATTAAGAAAATCACAGTGACACTGTTCATGAGCAGAGGTCTTAAAATGGCTTTGTTGAAAATTTTGCAAAAAATTCCCAAAATGACTTTTCTGAGCATGTTATGCAGTTCCACATGGCTTGTAAGTCTGCAAATTTTAAGATTTGCACTCCAGATGTTCAACATTGCCATTTTACCACACCTCCTTATGAGCAGTATGGCTGTCATTTTTCACGCCTCCCCAAAATTTATTTCCACGCATGTAGCGCACAATGGTGCAGTCGGTGTATGAAATTAATGTTTGGGACAGATTAAGAAAATCACAGTGACACTGTTCATGAGCAGAGCTCTTAAAATGGCTATGTTGAAAATTGGTGACAAAAGTCTATGAAATGACTGTGTTACTTAGTGACCATTGCGTTGTTTCCACGCACCCTAGTAAGTTCATGAATTTGTAATATTTTCAGTCCAGATTTTCATAACTGGCATTTTTCACACTTCCTTATGAACAGTACAGCTGTAATTTTTCACAACATGGCCGAAATGTGTTTTCACACTTTCTGCACAGAAATGCGTGGTAGCTGTGAGAAATCAGTGTTTGGAACAGATTAAGAAAATGTCAATGACACTGTTCATGAGCTGAGGTCCCAAAATGCCTGTGTTGACAATCTGCTGTAAACAATCCCCAAAGTAATTACATTAAGGGTGTGCATTGCACAGTTTCTAACACGCCCATGACTTCACCAGTTTTGTAACTATTTTCACTGCAGATTTTCAACATTGCCATTTTTACACCTCCCATGAACAGTACAGCTGTCATTTTTCACATCCTGTTCAAAATGTGTTTTCACACTGTGATGCCAAATGCCATAGTCACTGTGCAAAATCATCTTCGCTAACTGATATTACCACTGTTCATAAGGTGGGGGTCACAAAAACCCATGTTGAAAATTTGAGTGAAAATACTCAATGAACGCTTGAGGTGTTAGGGGGTTTCCCACCACAACGCCCACCCTGTACAGACTGACAGGCATCATGGGTGTGGGACTTGGGGTTGTCACCTGTAATGCTCATACCATTCCACCCCACCCACACCCTGCAGCCAGCTAGAGTCATCGAGGTGTGCCTTGGACTCCTTGGCCCAAAAAGTTAACCCCATGCTCCTATACTGCACCCATCTCACCATATTTCCTAATGGAATGGGGTAAGCATAAGGGCCAAAGACCCCAAGGCACCGTAACACTTGTCAGTGTCTGGAGGGTAGGCTGTGGTGAAATGGCATGGCCGCTATGCCTGATGACCCAAAGACACTTCACCAATGCCAATGCCAGCAAGAAACCATTCGGCATTGACAAATGCTTGTTTTTTTTTTTTTTACCAGGAGAGACACACTAAGCTGAAAGCTTGTTTACAGGTGTGACCTGGAAGCACAAGGAAGTTAAGTGATTTGCATAGGGTCTCACAGTATGCAAGTGGGGCTGTGGGAGTCAAATCCAGGTCTCCAGGTTTGTAGCTCAGAGCCTTAAACCACTGCCTACTTAACCATTTACAACATGGCTATTTAGTAGTAGCTGTTGTCTTACAGAAACCCCAGTTAGCAAGCTCACAGACATGCCTGTGCAGTGGAGAATAGTACAGAACAGAACAGAAGATATTTAACCATTTGCAACACAGTTACACTTATATATAATACATACTTCTCAAACTTGAAAGAAAAATACACTTTATCATCAAAGTCTGTATTTACCAAGTACTGTGCCCATGTTTAAAATAATTTGACCCCCAAAAAAATGTGCCTGACATGAAACTGCATGTTTAACTGTAAAGACAATTAAAATTGTATTTCTAAATGCATTGCTAACACCAAAGCTTCATGATTAAAACAATTTCAACCCCCATGACAGATTGCATTCTGGGAAGATTGCTTTAGCAAGATGCTATAAAAACTGGATAAACAGGTTTAATGGGTGAAAGCTGACATCCTATTTCTAGTGTCCATGAGAAAAGAAAAATATTTAAGATTTTTTTAGGTCAGCTCTGATCAGAATAGCTTTTAAAATCACATTTGATTGAATTAGACCAAATCTAACTAAAGGTAGAATTTATTTGTTAACCTTGATCTTTATTCAAGTAAATAAATTCTCTTGTAACAGTACTGAAAACTAAAACCTTGTAGCTCAGAGCCTTAAACCACTGCCTACTTAACCATTTACAACACGTCTATTTAGTAGCTGTTGTCTTACAGAAACCCCAGTTAGCTAGCTCACAGACATGCCTGTGCAGTGGAGAACAGTACAGAACAGAATAGAAGATATTCAACCATTTATAACACAGTTACATTTATATATAATACATACTTCTCAAACTTGAAAGAAAAATACACTTTATCATCAAAGTCTGTATTTACCAAGTACTGTGCCCATGTTTAAAATAATTTGAACCCCAAAAATGTGCCTGACATGAAACTGCATGTTTAACTGTAAAGACAATTAAAATTGATTTCTAAATGCATTGCTAACACCAATGCTCCATGATTAAAACAATTTCATCCCCATGACAGATTGCATTCTGGGAAGATTGCTTTAGCAAGATGCTATAAAAAACTGGATAAACAGGTTTAATGGAGTGAAAGGTGACATCCTATTTCTAGTGTCCATGAGAAAAGAAAAATATTTAAGATTTTTTTATGTCAGGTCTGATCAGAATAGCTTTTAAAATCACATTTGATTGAATTAGGCCAAATCTAACTAAAGGTAGAATGTATTTGTTAACCTTGACCTTTATTCAAGTAAATTAATTCTCTTGTAACAGTACTGAAAGCTAAAACTAAAACCTATATCTCTTGCTAGATGTTTAAGAAAACATGTGGCTCTTACTGTAAATTATAATGTGTGTCTAGGTCTCTGTCTGAGGCCCCAGGTGGCTTTGATAATAATTTGTTCGAAAAGGATTTTTATGTCAGTTTGAAGGCATTAAATATCTTCTGTTCTGTTCTGTACTGTTCTCCACTGCACAAGGCATGTCTGTGTCCCAAACTAATGTATCTTGTTACAGTATGCTAGAGCTATCTCATGCCCCTCCCATATGAATCAGATAAAAGTTTGGGGTGGAGGTGGAGGTGGATCTTACTCCAAAAAAAAAAAAAAAAAAAAAACTAATGCTGCCTCCCACTACTCAGGTTTCAGTTCTTGTACCACCCATTTAAGAAAGAAACTAGTAACCTGCAACCATTGACTAACATGAAAGAGTATTTGAGGGCAGAAAACATTGCTTGGACGAGAGTGAGGTGGAGATTATTTACACCTTCAGCCAGTTCCACGGACAGAAAACATGACATCACTCCTTTTGTACATGCAATACTCCTGTAGGCTCCACTCACAGTCATAGAAAACAAGATCTGGGTGGCCAGGGTTCAGAGATCTAAACAGAATTTAACAAAATCTGGGCAGGACCCAGTGTCTTGTTAAACAGGAAATAAATATGCCACTCTCCCCAGTGATAGTATGGATAGGGACTCAGAGGGATGAGTCAGATTCATCCTCCATCACCTCCAACACAGACACAGAAGGGGTGGGAGGGATATATAGCCAAATAAACCAGGCAATGTAGAACATCCAGAACCCCATAGATTTTCTTCCCTTTGATATATTACATCTACTACTGATCCTCCAGATGAGCCAACTCACTATTGGCACTATTAATAGTAATAGTATGAAAAATTAAAGGAAATGCTTGGGAGCCATGTTGTGTTTCAGAATCTACATAGTGATATTATCTGTGTGTTGGACACACATTTAAAATCCACTTATGAATTACAACAGGTTACAAGATCTTGGTCTTTGGGTCCATCTTTTTGGTCCTCTGGCACAGATGTTTGTGATGGGGTGGGCATTTTGTTTGCTAATTCCCAGTTAAGGATATCACGGTTGGTTGATATTCATCCAGGCGAGCCCTTTTACTGGATATTTCCTATTGTTCTAGTAGACTTGGTTATAGCAGTGTATGCTCTGCAAACAAAGGCTCAGAGGGTTACTTTATTTAAAGAGGTGCAACCATTTCTGCACACCTCTAGAGTTATATATTGGCTGGGATTTTAACTGTGGCCTGACTAAAGCAGATAAGGGCCTACAAATGGAGAAAATGTTCTCTGACTCTGTTTCTCTACAGAATATTCTAACTAATGCAAGGCTAGTAGATGCCTATAGAAAACTGTACTCTAAGGGTGGGTATACTTACCAAAGAGGCCCTCTAAAACCAGAATTGATTTTATTGTTGTGTCTTCTGTACTAAAATACAAGATGCATATATTTCTTATTGTGAATTTTCAAATCACATGGGTTGTTACACTAATAACCCCATGTGGATCTAGTTCACAATGTAAGAAATCTTACTGGAAATTAAATGAGTCTGTTCTGGCTGACCCCCACTTCAGAAGGTATGGAGGAGGAATTGCGGCCAGACTATCCATAGTAGATTGTTACTCTGACCTTTGGAATGGTGGGAAGATACAAAACAGTCTTGGTGTATTTTTCAACACCGTGCACATTCCCAATCCACCTCAGATTATTTACCATATTTACAGCTTCGACATCAGCTGCAAAGGGCTATCTCCCAAATGAAGACCACAGGGCAGGATTTGAGCTCACAGGTTAGTAATTTAAAATCTCAGATAGTATATTTGCAGTATAATGTGGCAAAACTTTACAGAAAGAGCTCAGGTTTGGCACACAGATCTCAAAGTGGTCTTTAGATCCATAGAAAGAGAGTAGGCATAGGATTGAGAATAGAGTTATTACAGAGTTAACTTCCCTGTGGGGAGAATAGCACATTCTCCACAAGAATTACTAAATGTAGTAAAGGATCAGATGACACAGACCTTTGGTTCCCTCCTCCCCAGAGCCTGAGGTACATGATATTCTAGAATCTCTAGGATTACCAAGGTGCCAGAAGCAGATGCTCAGAGATTTGTAGCTGAAGTATCCCTTGAGGAAGTGAAGGCAGCTATTGTACAGTTATCTTCTAACATGGCCCCTGGATCAGGTGAGCTTAGTTCTGGATTTTATAAGACTTTTATAGATGATTTATCCCTGCTTTGGTAATTTTGTATACCCACATACTGAAAACTTCTCAATATTCTACTTCAATGATGGATGCAGTTCTAGTACTTATCCATAAAATGGGGTCCCACAAGGAGATTAGGAATTGGAGACCATTAAGTTTGCTGAACTCAGACCTGAAAATTCTCAGTAAGATATTGTTGGCAAGACTTTACAGAGTAGCACAATATCTGATCAGCCCGTTCCAAACATGTGCATCATGGGGTAGGAGACAGCATGATAACCTGATCACATTAAGAGAATTACTCTACAAAGGGAATGTGAGAGGACAAGACAGGGTATATTTTTAGTTTGGATCAGGAGAAGGCCTTTGATAGGTTTTCTCACCATTTTTTATTTTCCACATTGTTGGGGTTTGGAATTCCTAAAACCTTTGTTAATTGGATAAAACAATGTATGGTGCACCTTTTATGGCCCGACATCAATGGCTGGTTTGAGAGAAAGGTGAAATTTCATATGGGTGTGAAACAAGGCTGCCCTCTCAGCCCACCTCTATGCCTTCGGTATAGATGTGCTAATCAAATTAGTATTAGCCCATGATGAATTAAAGGGATAACACTCACAGAGTCTCTTCAGGTTAAAGCACTGGCCTATGATGATGACCTTGTCTTAACCTTCTCAGATAACTTTTCAGAAGTGGTGTTAATAGCAGTTTTGGCACAGTTCTCTTATTCATCAAGATTTAAAATTAATTTTTGAGAAAAGTAAGGGACTAATTTTGGGACACTCCCTGTTACCAACTTCAGGTCTATGGGCAGGAATCACTGTGACAGCAGATCCAATAATTATATTAGAGTCAAAGTTGGACCCAGGGATATAGCACATTTGAATTGGAAAACCAAGGTGCAACAAACAAATACGATAGTTGCCAGTTGGAAAGGACAACAGATATCCAAAAGAAGAGTTTTATTGATTAAATCCTTATTAATTCCCAGTTTTGTACCTTAGTTATATTTTTCCTCCTCCACAGTCTATAAGTACAAGTTTGTTTGGGTTTTCCAGGCCTTTTGGGGCTCAAGGCTAAATCCTATTAAGAGGAAGTTCGCATCTCCTATTAATAAAGTGGTGTCGGATGATATACCCCATTTCCTTTTCTTCTGTTTATTTTTTGCTTATAATATTTGTCCCTCCTGCATTCAGGCACCAAATATTGGGTACCTTTGGTCCAAGAATGGCTATCCCCTTGTATGCTGGCATGGGATAGTAAGAAGGTGATATCCCTCCCTTAAAACCCCAGATTATGGGAAAGATTGTATTATGAATGCTATAAGATGGGAGATCACCTCTACACAAGTGTTAACTATGGTTAGAAAGAGGTTATTTATCGGCAATAGTAGCCGCTGAAAGTAGTCGATGGTGGAATTTCCAGGATGACCAGTAAACAAAAAGCATACATTATACAACAATTGTCTAATATTAGAATGCCATCTTTTATTTGGGATAGTACATGGTTAGGTAACTATGGCAGACTAGGGTCAAAGGAATAGTAAACATAAACAGCTATCAGAACGATATTGCCCAAGATCAACAGGTTTACGGGTGTTGGAAACTCAGCAGCATCTGTTCTTAGAATGCCCTTATGCTTGCTCCTTTGGTTATATCTGTCTCATTCTTGGGTAGAACCTCACTTAGCTGTCCCTTCATATCAAGTTCTTATGTATGGACGAGATAATAATAGTTTGAGTAAGTATCACAAGGATAGCATGTATATAGTTTGGCCTTAATTAGGTATTTCCTATGGCAATCACCGATGTATGCTAATTTTGCAGCAAAAAGCAGTAACATATCAAGGAGCTCCTGGGCAATATACGGTATTCTCTGCAAAGCATACAGATAGTGGATATGAAAAGATATCCATTAGAAAAAACACAGCACTTATGGTTAAATTGTACAACTTGGTTGGGTTAAAGCATTTGAAATACTAATTTAAATGAATTTATCTTTGGTTGAAGTAATAACCATATTTGTACCCTCAATTTTGTTTTCCTTTGTTTTTAAAATGTTATGATGAATGTAAGTTATTTGAATTTCTTTGTATTTTATTACTTTATTTTTGTATGTTATTTTGATTGTTGTGAATGAAGTCCACTTATAATAAAAATGCCCTAGTCTTTTGAGGAGTGCCATGGGATCTTTAACATCCAGCTGAACTACCACCAGAACAGGCAGAGGGACCTCAGTTTAACATCTCATCTGAAAGATGGTACCTCAGGAGTGCAACACCCCCTCATGCTGCACTACTGTCAGTACTGGGATTTAACCCAAGTGCCTGTTTTGGGGACTGTCACTTCACTGGAATTAAGGAAGAAACAGGGGTAGGGGTGGACCAGAAATGGGCCATCATCAGGGAAGGAGCTATTGTCAGTTGCAAATATATTTGCCAAAATAAAAAAGCAAAAAGTCAGAGCCAAGAAGCCCAGCTGGGTTGACAGAATGTTGCTCAGGTGGTTAAGAGCAAAAGGACTGCCTTCAAATGGTACCAAAGCTCCAGGATGGATGAAGACAGGAGGAATACAACAGCAAAGCAAAAGAAATGAGCTGGTAGTAAAATTGGCCAAGGCCAGGAAGGAAGAGCAGCTGGCTGAGTGGATGAAAATGGCTAGAAAGCCTTCTTCCAGTACATCAGGAAAACAGGGTTATCAAGGACAGGATAGACAGGCTGCAGAAGGAGAAGGAGAAGGAGTGAGTGGAGGGTAGTGTGGAAAGGTAGAAGTACTTAATGAGTACTTTTGTTCCAGTTTTCATGAAGGAGAATTACAGCCTTCTGGCAAAGAAAGAGAGACAGAGGCGAGAAGCCACTGATGGGGAGATAGACACTGATAGGGTTAGAAAGGCTTTACAGTCCTTGAAGGTGGATAACTCAGGTGGCATACACCCAAGGGTTCTGATGGAATAAGCAGGTGTGCTATCATCCCCCTCACAGACCTTTTAACAGCTGTCTTGAAACAAAAGTAGTTTACCTGGACTGGAGAACAGCACATGTAGTGCTGTTGCATAAAGTGTGCTGAGGATAACTCTGGTAATGATCGGCCAGTTAGTCTGACCTCAATAGTAGTGAAGCTCATGGAGACCATTCTGAAGGAAAGACTGATAACTGTCTGGACAATGATGGATTCATGATAATAGGCAACATGGGTTCGTGTCAGAGGCAGTCCTGACAAACCAACCAAATTGATTTCTTTTATTGTGTAACAAGGGCAGTGGACAAAGGCCAAGCACTGGATATACTATATCTGGATTTCCATAGAATTTAGACTGTGTTCCCCACAAGAGATTGGTTAGAAAGCTGGAAGACTTGGGGTTGGTGTGAAACTGACCAGGTGGGTACAACTTTGGTTACAGGATAGAAACCAAGGGTAGTGGTTGAGGGGAATTATATGCTAGGCCAGTCACTAACAGGGTCCCACAGTGCTCAGAGCTCAGCCTAGTGTTATTCTACATCTTCATTAGCTATATTGCTGTAGGGTAAAGGCAAAATATGTTTCTTTCCAGATGACACAAGGCTCTGTGGGAGGATGGACACAGAAGAAAGGAGACAGGACAATGGATAAACTAGAGATGGTCAGGTATTTAGCAACTGAGATTCAATGCCAAAAATGTAATGTAATGGACTTAGTGGCAAAGAATCCAGGGACCACACATTGGCTACTAGGTGTTCAGGTCACCAAGTCAGTGGACAAGAAAGTCTTGGGTGTAATCATTGTGAGTGACATGAGGCACTCAGCACACTGCAAAGAGCAAAATCAAAGCAAATTGAATGTTAGGATGTATAGCCAGGGTCTAACCTACAGGAGGCAGAGGTCATCCTGCCACTGTACAGGTTATTGTTTAGGCCGCATCTGAGTGTGCAGTAATGGAGCCCTTACATTGAAAACATCCACTTACTGAGGCAGTGCAGAGAAGGATGACCAGGATGATCCAGGGTTAACAGGGTAGGCCCTAAGAGGAGAGTGTAGAGATCTCAACATGTACTCCCTGGAGGATAGAAGGGAGAGGTATAACATAACTGAAACCTTTAAATACCTTATGGTTTCAACAAAGTGAATTCTGATGGTTTAATCAACCTTAGTGGGAACAGAACCACAAGGGGCACTGCCTCAATCTGCTGGGGGTACTTCAGGAGGAAGTGAGGGAGGTACTTTTTCACTGAAAGGGTAGTAACAAAGTGGAATGAGTTGCCAGGGAAAGTAGTCTCCCTGAAAACTGCAGATAGTTTCAAGAAGGGATGGGACAGGGTAAAATGGAATATTGCATGGAGTTTGGGGAAGGTGAGGAGAATGGATTTCTGGGGAGGGAGGAGTTGATAGCTGGAGGGGCAGGTCACTTTGTAGATGATGAGGATCTTCAAACTTGAGCAAATGGGATAGACCTGAAGGACTTTTCAGCTGGTTATTTTCATATGTTCATATTACCATCATGCTGCCCCTTGCTGACTGCACCATCACTCCACTGCACCTAAATGCATGTATGCCCATATTATGCGAGCATTAAACAAAAATTAAGAAAAGAACAAAGGAAACTCACTAAAAGCATCAACAGTGATCAACAAACAAAAATACAAATGCTTGCACTGTTTTCAATTTTGGAATTTGGACATTTTTAAAAGTATAGTTCACCACACATGTTAAAACACAGTTCACCCACTTTGGTGTGACAAGCAAAAGGATGACTGTCATTAGGGCGACAGTACAAGACTGACTGCAATTGCACTCCAGGTATAGTGTCGCCCAATCCCGAGTGTGCGAATGCACAGGGACACATATGCTATCTTTGCAGGAGGCGCACCCCTGCACCCCGAAAGTTATTATAATCACCCCACAGTGGCAGTTTATTGGGGAGAGGGGTGCAACACCCATGCAGCTCTCTCCTTGCAGGCATCTCTGACAACCAGTTCATCACTCTGACAGGAGAATAGTTTGTGGTGCCCTGATCGCATTACCCTACTGTAATTGTGCCGCCCTGATGACAGGATACCTTAAAACACTTTCAGCAACACAGGTAGAATTCTGTGAACTTGGCAACAAAACTAAAACCTTTTAGTGAAAGCACCACCAATAACATAAAGGCTAGCAATCTGTTTTCTAATAATTCTAAACAAAATGAGTGAAGAAAATAACATTATTGAAGAACCCTGTATGGACCCACAATTTATTGCATCAGTATGGTGGAAGAAGAGGCAAATTCCTTTAGGTACATAAGGATCATACAACAATGACTAGTGGCAGATGGTGGATATAGAGATGGAGGATAAAGAGGAGCCTCCATAGAAGTCCAGTGGTATACACAATAAGGTGGGTAGATAGAGGTGGCAGATAATCGAGGAGGTGAATCGAGGTACACTATATATTTAATGTGAAGAAGGCATATGAAACCCCAAATTTTGTCTGCTTATACTGAATGCAAACATCTTTTGACATGGGGCATGAAATGTGGAAGGACCACCCTTTAAAACCAGGATCTTAAGACTTGCCTTTTATGAAATCAGGTATGATCGTTTTGTGCTACATAGTGGCAGACATCCCTTACAGAAATATAAGTAAGCTGCGTCCATGCAGACTGCATCACATGCTTAATTGTTCAATGTTTGCATGTGGTTCACATACACAAGGTGAACCTATCCTGTAAGCAAACCAGGTCTAAAAAGCACATCAGGTTCACATGCTGCAAGCTTGACACATGTGCAGCAGGTAGCTGGTGCAAACATCATTTAAAAATCACATCAGGTTCACATGTTCCATTCTTGACATGTGTGCAGCAACTAAGCTGGTCGCATCTCATCTAAAAACCATCAGTTTCTATTTCACATACAATTGCTAGTAATTAGAGCCATTAAAATACATTTTTCTTTGATTTCTCATTAAAATTAGGTAAACTCATTAATTCCGATGTTTTTGCAAGTTGTTTAATGGCTTTCAATTTTGTCAAAAATTGGCATTAATTTGTAATGTATTGTTGCTTACTACATTAAATGCCTAGAATATAGTCAGCCAACATCCCTCATTCCAGATGTACGAAGAGGGGCCTCTGTGTTGTGATGCCTGACCATTTTGTTTTGGGCCATGCTCTTATGCATATTCAGTGCTACAAATGTGTTTGTTCATGATTGTTATGGCTCACTTACTTTCCTTTGTCATTATGTATGGAGCATATACACTATGGCCATGCTCAGCACTCTTCATGCTGAGTAGGGTCTTGAAGCATGCACCATACCTCACATATTTCACTGAAATGAGAGGCGTGGATATTCAAAGTTGGGGGCAATGAGGGACATTAAGCCTCATGATGATCTGGACATTCTTAAACATGGAGAAACAGTACCTCTGAACACAGTGGAAACCATTGTATTTACTTGCCGATGTTAACACCTGAGGATGAATTTCTACCATAAAGCAGGGGTACCAGTTAGGTAGAGCAGAGGGTAGTTGTCCCCTCCCCACATTTGTGCCTAGGTTGTTATGATTGTGGCAATAATGGCATTAGATTTGGTTTAATCTTTGCATAATAAGTACACCCCTGGCCTGTGTGCGCTCATGCTGCAGGTGCACTCCTGACTCCACTGTGTCTGTGTTCTGTTGTCCACTCTATCCACCTACTGACAGCCCCCTCACATGTGATGAGGAGGAGCTCCAGCCAAGTAAGAGCACATGAGTCCCACAAGTGAGACACTGTCTTTCCCAACACAGAGTAGACAGGCTGCACACTACAGCTTGGAGAAGTTGGTGATCACTGAACTCTCAATAGCAGTGTTGTGGCAGCATATTTTGTTGGTCTACTCTTTGTGAGTCTCCATTCCCTTGGTAGCTGAAGGGGCAGGGGATGAGCTAGAAGCTAACTTGAGACTATGCTACCTACTTTCTCTACTAGGCTCACCTGTCACCCCTAAGGCAGCAAGCTAGGCCTAGCAGCAGGGGTGACAGTGGTGTGGGTGACCTTCATAGGTCTTGATTGGTGCAATGTGGCAGCAATCATTGCAGCAACCAAGCAAGAACAAGCATCACAGGTTGGGTGGGTTTGCTTGATGAGGTGACTTCATTGCAGACCATGTTGGGGACCTGGGATATTCAATTCTAGCATCCAACTTCTGGAAGAAGGACTGAGGAGTAGCGGATTGAAATCTGGGCTGGTGGCACACTGGGCCAGGCTGCAGGTTCTGGCCAGATGGCGGGTAAGTAAAATTAAATAATTATTTTTATAGGGGAGTGAGGAAGGATGAAGGACTGAAATATTGATGTGTTTTCACATTTCTGCACCTTTGGGTGGCTTCATGACCCATATGGGATGGGTATTGAATGGAATGAAGTCAGGGAGAGAAATCGAGACAAAGTTTTTGTTTTGAGAGGGGTTCAGAACTTCTGCTGGAAAAACAATTGGTTAGTAACTGGATGAGTTTAAACCCAAGTCTGATGCACTGCTCTGGGGGTATAGACAGATGCATCTCATACATTAAAATTTTCCTGATTTGCATATTACTTTTCAGTCACAACAAATCGTTTTACCTTTTAGAGTCATTCCAAACATTCCTGAGCATGCCACCAAGGGGCTAACTAGCACCTGGCCTTCACTGGTTGTTGGCTCCCCTGCTGAAATCTGAAATGGTACCCCTGCCATAAAGTCTAAATTTACAGGACATGTGTGAGCAGCATGTTTTCCATGAGGGATGGATGAGGGCAGAGCAAATTTTAAGGGTAAAATGAGGGTTGTTCTCTTGCATTCAGGGACAGTTGATGCTATGATCTGCACAGACTATTGGAGCCCAACTATAGTCAGACTTACGCACCCCAATGAAGCTGACCTCCACATCCCACGCTCAGGCAAATTATGACATAGTGCAAGAGAGAGTGCAGGGCTGCACCACATTGAAATGAATGGGATATTTTTGTATTACTATTTTATTCTTTATTGATGTAGAGTTGGAGATTAATAAGGCCACCACTCGAATAACAAGGGCCTTGTTAGTAGAACAGTGGTCTTCATTATTCTCCAACTCACCATCATAATGTATAAAATAGTAATAAAACATAACTCCATTAAATTCAAGGTGTAATCCCCAGCACTCTGACCCATGGACATCATCTCTTAAAGACTCCTGCCTCTGTCTCCTAGTACTCAGGTAAGAGACTCTTGACTTACATCTACACTTGGTGGGTTGTTTGTAGCAGTGTGGCTGCACTTGCTATAGTGTGTGTGCAATGGGGGCTGGCCATGTGGCGGATGTCGAGAGTTATTGCTACTTTTGTGTTTGCCACTTAACGTCTGTTTGTTAGGAAGCATTCAAAACTATGGAGAGAAATGGTAGAGTACAGGCCAGACAGAAGTAATTTAGCAGTTTTGTGGGTAAACGTTTGTATTGGGTGTGGGAAGAATCGCATGAGTTTCCATTGGTATGTGCACTACAGTTCCGTTGTGCAGCTAAGATGAGGAGGAACAAGAAAACTAAAAAGTGTATCAGTTGCTATAAGCATGCTACATATGTGCAGATGTATGCAGATTTGTATTGAAGAACAAATAAGGCATATGTATGTAGACAGTATAGCTTAGTGGTTAAAAGCAATGAACTGCTAATCAGGAGACCTAAAGACCTGGTTGGAATCTCATCTACTCCCACATGTATACTGTGTGACCCTGAAAGTCACTTAACTTTTATATGTGCAGTTATCAGTGACCACTTGCTTTTGCATACATACCACATGCATGCAGTCTGTTCCAATTTAACATAAAAAGCATACTTTCCTCACTTGCTTGCTGCATGCATGCCTTATGCATGCAGAAGTTTCAAATTAACATTTAAATCATGCTTGTAGCATGCATATCACATGGGTAGTTTTATGCATGCAGCATGAAAACATTTCATATAATTATTTCTGTAAGGGATATCAGTGGATATAAGCACGCCACATGCATGCAGATGTATGCAGATTTGTATTGAAGTGCAAGTGAGCCATATGTATGCAGGCAGTATAGTTTAGTGGTTAAGTGCACTGAAATGCAAATCTGAAAACCCTGGTTTGAATCACATCAACCCCACATACTGTGTGATCCTAAGCAAACCCTTAACTTTTATGTGCACAGTTATCCGTGACCACTTGTTTTGCATGCATGCTACATACAGGAGGCAGTATAGCACAGTGGTTTAAGGCTCTCGCTTCTACAAATCTGGTGATGTCCAACAGACCAGACCAGGGTTTGAATCCCACAGCTTCCACTTGCATACTGTGACCCAAGCAAGTCGCTTAACTCCTCTGTGCTCCCAGGTCACTCCTGTAAAAAAGCTTTCAGCTTAGTGTGCTACTCCTGGTTAAACAACTAAATAAAACATGCAGTCTGTTCCAATTTAACATAAAAACATGCTTTCCACACTTTCATGCATGCAATCATTTCCAATTTGACATTTAAATTATGCTTGTAGCACACATATCACATGGGAAATTTTATGTGAGCAGCATGAAAACATATCACATAAATATTTCTGTAAGAGATATGTGAAAGGATTTTCTTTTGCTCCTTAATAACTAAAAATGGCTGGAATTTGAAACACGAAACTGCAGATTCAAGATACGCTCCAAGGGGTGGTTTGGGTGTTTTGAAATTGAAAATTAAAACATTTTTAAAGAGTTATTAACAAATATAAAGAATTAGAGTCTGCACATGTGCAGAAAAAAAATCTCAGGTGAGGCTAATTCACATGCCACCCCATAACTCATGGTTGCAGTCTCACACTTTGCACTTTGAAACCAGGAAGTAATGATGTACTCATCTGTGAATACATGCATCTTTATTTCCTGGTTTTGTGAACCTGTTAAAAAAAGAAAGAATGATGCTGCCATGGGTAGCCCAACCTCATTAGATGGTAGTGGTACTGCTCAGAGTTTCTGACACCAGCAGCCTACCCTGGTGTCAAACATTATCATTTTTAAAACAAAAGTGGCTACTGGGAGCCCATTCCTGGTGGTGCACTTCTGTCCTCTGAACTGCAAGCCTGCTGACACTGGAAGCTCATCCCGTTTCAATTTTAAACAGTAGCAATCTAGCGGCAACTGGGAGCTCATCCCCAGTACTGCACTGTTGCTCCCACCACCCCATGTCAACCTGTTCCACACATAGAGCTAGTTTCTGGTGCTGAACATTAACAAAAATAATTACTGCAGTCACCAGAGTCCATATTTGGTAACATGCTTCTGCTTTTCAAACTACTCCATTACCAGAGTCTATCCTGGTTCAAATACTTTAAAAACAGATTGAAACCACTGGGAGCCCATCCTTGGTGGAGTACTTCTTCCTTCACCATTCCAGCCTAGTCTGACACTGTGGCGCATCCCCAGTGACATGCTAGTGGAAACAAGTGGCCATTGGGATCCGATCTACAGTGTACATTGACTCTACCCCTTCAGATGGCAGCTGATTGAAATCCTCCATTCATATCATTGACCACCTGTTTGAATAAATTGCAAGTGTGATTTATGAAATTCACACATACAACACATACTTCCTAAATCACACATATAAGTTGTACAGATGGTGGCTGGTTGAAGAGCAGAGTAGAGTCATTGACTCTGCTGCCACTCTGGGTGGGTTGGCATTGATAAGTGGGGTTTACCACTGAATGCCAGGGTTACTTGAACAGGAGGCAGATTGTGGGACAGGGTGTCATTGGATGCCAGGGATAAGTTGACTAGGGTAGAGTGAGGTGTGTGTGTGTGTGTGTGTGTGTGTGTGTGTGTGTGTGTGTGTGTGTGCATGTGCCTGTGTGTGTGTGTGTGTGTGTGTGTGAGAGAGAGAGACAGGGGCTGGAAGGAGGTGCCTCTCAATGGATGCTTGGATTGGGGCAGAACATGGGAGGAGGATGCCACTGGATGTCTGGGATAGATGATGTGGAACAGGAGTGGGGTGGGTACTAGGGCTGTGTGAATACCTTTTCTTGAATATTCATGCCAAATATTATACTATATTCAAGGCACTAAATATTCTAGTATTTGATATTTGTTATTCAGTATGAAGCTTGGCAGTGGACAGAGGAGAGTTGCATAAAAATAACCCTATCCCTCAACTGGTGGCCAGGGCAGATCTCCTATGCACCCTTAAATACCATCCAAGTCATTTCTACCTACCCTTCCACCTCATCCTTTTCCAGTGATACAGAAAGTGCAGCCAATGAAGCTTTTAAACTGTTGGCTTCTGGCACTGTGCCAATAGCTCACAGCTTACTTGCTCCTTCAGCAACAGATGGTGCCATACTGCTAATGCAGCCTGTGGAGAAGCAGGCTGGGTAAGGGATAGCAGTTGGGGGTGGCCAAATGACTAGCCTAAAATGGACTGACATTAGTCCCCCATCAAGCTAATAGTCAAGGGGACACTGAAATATACATTTATATTGCCAAGAATATGGAGCATTGGGCTAGGGTGAGAGTGCTCTTGAACAAAAATGCAGTTGGCTCTTGGCATTTTGCCAGGAGCCAACAATTTATAAACTGTATCATTTTGTTCCCACTTGGTACCAGGAAAGGGTTTAATGGGTGAGGAAACATGTTTCAAATTAAATTGTTTAATACATTGATGCCAAATACCATAAATAGTGGGCTTTTTGAGAACTGCTCCTGAATATATGGTATTTGGGAAATACTATTGAAACCATGCACAGCCATAGTGGGTACTACTGGACTGCATGGGATGCTTAGAATGTGTCCAAACAAAAACAGAGTGCACTCTAGAAGGGAAGAACCAATTTGCCTAGCATCAAGGCATTAAAGATGGATCTCAGTTCATAGCAGGGCTCCAGATGAATAATTCTTTACCTCAAAGCAGCAGAACAGCTGGAAGCAGGAGGTTAATGTTGTGTATCTTGTCTTAATGTTTGATTCTGGGTTGCACTGACAGAAAAGCACTAGCAAACAAGCAAGAAGGAGGAGTGGAGCAACAAAGGGAAACATCAAAACTGCCATCACAGAGAAAATGAGTCTTTGTGTGAAGTAAATAAACAAATCAAAATGAAAGAAAAAACACTATGGTTCTCAAAAGAGGTGCTGGGGATGGTTAGGGAGAAAAAGACAGCATTCAGGAAGTATAAGGAAACACAGAAGGAGCAGGACAAAAAACTGTACCAGTTAAAGCAGAAGGAAGGAGGAAGGCAGTCAGAATAGCAAAGGCCCAAACCAAGGAAAGATAGCCAAGTCAGTTAAGAAGGGAGATAAAACCTTTTAAAGGTACATTAGAGAGTGAAGAAAGACAAAGGAGGGATATTGAGACTGAATAAAGAGGAAGGTGGGTGGGCAGAGAGGACAGTGAAAAGGCAGGGATACTGAACTAATACTTCTGCTCAGTATTCACAAAGAAAGGGAGAGGTACCAAATCCAGTCAACAGAAGCACTCTGAATAGGAAGTCGATATCAGTCCTTTCACAGAAGAAAGGGTTCTGAAGAACTCCTAAAACTGAAGATGGACAAAGCAATGGGTCCTGATGGGATTCACCCAGAATTCTAAAAGAACTAAGGGAGAACTAGTAACACCATTGACTACTCTTTTTAACAAATCATGGGAGAATGATGTGGTACCTGAGGACTTGAGGAGGATGGATGTGATTCCCTTCACAAAAGTGGGAGCAAACATAGAAACATGAAACATAGAAGTTGACGGCAGATAAGGACCGCAAGGCCCATCCAGTCTGCCCATTTCTTTTTCTACCTTATAAATGTGCCATTGGCCTTTGTCAGTGACCTATCTATTCATAGTCATTTGTATTGCTCCTTATGCCTATCCCATGCATGTTTGAAGCCCTGCACTGTAGTCATAGCCACCATACTTGTGGTAAGCCATTCCATGCATCTACCACCCTTTCTGTGAAAAGAATTTCCTCACATTCCCTCTTAATCGGCCTCCCTCTAATCTCATGCTGTGTCCTCTTGTCCTGCTATTTTCTTATATTTAAACATGTTAGACTCTTTCACCTTGTTTATGCCCTTAAGGTGTTTGAATGCCTCGATCAGATCACCTCTCTCCCTCCTTTGCTCAAGGGTATACATATTGAGCTCCGTTAATATGTCCTCATATGTCTTCTGATGCAGTCCTGCACCATTTTGGTTGCCCTTCTCTGGACTGCCTCAATTTGGTTAATGTCCTTTTGAAGGTGTGGCCTCCAATACTGCTCGCAGTACTCAGATGGGGCCTAACCAATGTCTTGTACAGAGGGATTATTACCTCCCTCTTACGACTTGTGATACCCCTACTAATACACCCTAACACCCCCTAGCCTTACCTACTGCTTTAGAGGTCTGCTTGGATGATTTCAGGTCATCAGTGATGATGATGCCCAAGTCTCTTTCTTCCTTTGTGACTGCTAACTACCTCCCCAGCCTATAAGAGGCTTCAGGGTTTCTCTTCCCTATGTGCATGATTTTGCACTTCTTTGCATTAAATCCCAGTTGCCACTCTTCTCAGACCATTCTGCTAGTTTATCCAGATCTCTTCCCATTCTGCCCACCCCATCTGGATCATCTACTCTGTTGCAGATCTTGGTGTCATCTGCAAACAGACAAGCCTTACCCTCTAGTCCATCTAGAGGTCACTAATGAAGATGTTGAATAGGACTGGCCCCAGGACTGATCCCTGAGGTACCCCACTTGTGACTTGCTTCTCTTCTGACTGTATACCATTTACCACCACTCTCTGTTTTCTGCCAGTCAACCAGTTTGCCACCCAGTTGACCAACTTCTGACCACCGAGCCTACCTAGCTTATTTATCAATCTTCTATGTGGAACAGTGTCAAAAGCTTTGCTGAAGTCAAGGTAGGCGACATCAACTGCTCCCCTTGGTCCACCACTCTGGTTACCCAGTCAAAGAAATCTATGAGATTAGTCTGACAGGACCTTCCTTTTGTAAACCCATGCTGTCTTGGATCCTGTGCCCTATGGATTCCAGGTGTTGCACTATCCTTTCCTTAAGGGTGCCTCCATAATCTTGCCCACTACTGAGGTAAGACTGACCGGTCTGTAGTTCTCCGCCTCCTCCCTGCTACCACTCTTGTGGAGTGGGATCACATGAGCCCTTCTCCAGTCTTGGGACCTCTCCCGTGCTCAGAGACTCACTAAACAATTCTGCTAATGGCTCTGCTAGTTCCTCCTTTAGCTCCTTAAGTACCCTGGGATGTATGCCATCAGGTCCCATTGCCTTATCCACCCTGAGCTTAGCAAGCTCTTGTAGGACCCTTTCTTTTGTGAAGGGAGTAGTGCTCACCTCCTCCCCCTGTGTCCATGATGCTGAGCTGTGGGCCCTGCCCTACCTTCTCTTCAGTAAATACTGAGCAAAGTATCTATTTAGGATAGATGCCTTTACAGGGTCCTCCTCCTCACTTGCTCCCTTTCTCCATTAAGCTTAGCAATACCCCTCTGGACTTTCTCCTTTCACTAATGTATCTATAGAAAGTCTTGTCACCTTCTTTTACTGTTCGTGCTAGTGTTTCCTCAGTTTGGGACTTTGCCTGCCTTACTGCCTTGCCTGCTTCCCTTAGGGCAGTTTGGTATGCCTCCCTATCTTCATCCCGCTGTGTTCCTTATATTTCCTGAAGGCCAGCCTTTTGGCTCTGACCTTTTCTGCTACTGTATTTGAGAACAAAGTGGTTTCCTTCTTCTTTGCACTTCCTTTTCTATCTAACACAATGGGATGTTGCTTCAAGTATTGCATCCTTAATGCTTGCCCACTTTGCCTGTACCTCCTCACCTGTGTTTCTTTTTGCCAGGGCTAGCTTAACTCTGTTGGCCATCTTATCAAAGTCAGCTCCTCTGAAGTCCCATATTTTTGCCTTGGAATGGGATGATTTAGATGTAGTAGCCAAATTGAACCATACCATGTGATGGTCACTGGCCCCAGGTGACCTTCTACCTGGAGATCTGTGTCCCTTCTTTGTTAGTCAGTACTAGATCTAGGATAGCCCTGTCTCTTGTGGGTTGCTGTACCAGTTGTTTGAGGCCCTCCTGCAGGAATCCACTATGAGTCTAGTTCTGGCAGATGTTCCTGCTGGTATTGACCAATCTGTATCTGGCATGTTGAAGTCTCCCATTATCAGAACCTCCCCTTTAGCTGTCATGTTTTGTATATCTTCTAACAGTAATGTGTCTATGTCCTCCCCTGGTCTGGGGGCCTGTAGACAACCCAGTTCTTATGGCTGACCCATTTCCTGTTTCCAGGATGACCCACAGTTCTTCTGGCTCCTTATGTGTATTCTGAATTTCTGTAGCTTTGATATTTTCATTAACATACAGGGCCCTCCTCCCCCCTTTTGCACCTCGGTCTCTTCTGAACAATACATAGCCAGGTACTGAAGTCTCCCAAGTGTGGTTACTGGTAAACCACGTCTCACTAATTGCTACTATGTCCAGTTTAGCCTCTGACATTATTGCCTGCAGGTCTGGGATCTTATTTCCCAGGCTGTGGGCATTGTGTACATGATTTTCCATTGGCCAGATTTTGGTGTGTTAGTTGTTGGGTGAAGTTTGGCATTACCCTGTGCATCGTATGGGGAGACAAACCTTTTTCTTACCTGGTGATGCAAATGAACAGCAAACACGCTGAATTCCTGTTTGACCACTAGCTGAGGGGAGGGTGTTCTTCCCATTCGACGTATGGGGTGTTGCACCCCTCCCCCATTTGCTAGTTTAAATATTCTGCAAAGACGTCAAACTTCTGCCCCAATGCACTGACTCCTCTTTAGTCAGATGCAGTCCATCAAATTTAAAGAACTTTAGCTCCCAGAACTGTTGCCAGTTCCCTACAAATCTGTGTCCTTTTTCCTGGCACCAGTCCTTGAGCCACGTGTTTAGCTCCCTAGCTCCCCTTCTCTGACCTTCCGTCCATCTGCTCCCTTTTCCCAGACAGGCAGGATCTCAGAGAAGGAGATGCTGAGACAGAAATAGATGATAGTTGTCACCCAGCCTAGTCAGGTGTTCCTTGGTCTCCACAACTGACCCGGCTGGCGAGAATCATTAGTCCCTATGTGTACTAGGACATCAATGTTTTCTCCTGCTTTGTGAACAATTTTAGCAATGCGGTCAGTGTCTCTCCATGCTGATGTACCTGGAGACATCTGACCATCACCCTGGCTGGAGATGGGTATCAACTCCCGAATCATGGAGTCTCCTATGATCAGAAGTTTTTGGATTTCCTTTGTGCTTGTTTAGTTTTGGTTCCTGATTTGGGTGAGTAGCAAGACAGAAGCAGGAACTACAGACCTGTCAGTTTGACCTCTGTGGTAGGGAAATGATGGAATCACTTCTGAAGGAAAGAATTGTTGAGTACCCAGAGGCCAGTGGGGCACAGCACCAAGGCAGCATGGATTCACAGCAGGAAGGTCATGTCAGATGAATCTAATTGATTTCTTTGACTGGGTAACCAAAGTAGTAGACCAGGGAGGGACTCTGACATGGCCTACCTAGACTTTAGCAAAGCATTTGACACAGTCCCACACATAAGATTAATAATCAAATTAGCCAACCTGGGTGTGGGTTCCAGGGTGGTAGCCTGGGTAAAACATTGACTGGACAACAGGATACAGAGGGTAATAGTAAACACAGTCCACAGTGAAGAAAGGGGTTACAAGTGGGGTACATCAGGGTTCAGTACTGGGTCTGGCCCTTTTTAATGTCTTTATAAGTGACATTGCAGAGGGACTGAAGAAAAGTATGTCTCTTTGCAAACAACACAAAGATCTGCAACGGTTGATACACAAGGTGGGGTGGAAAGGATGAGAAGGACTTGGCAAGGTTGGAGGAATGGTCAAATGTATGGCAGCTTAGATTCAATGCAAAGAAGTGCAAAGTAATGCACCTGGGATACAAAAACCCTGGGGAAGAGTACACAATCGGGGTGAGATACTGACAACAACAAAAATGGAAAGGGACTTGGGGTAGTTATACCACATGACCTAAAGGTGGGCAAACAATGTGAGAAGGCAGTAAGAATGGCTGGGGGATACTGGGATGCATAGGGAGAGACATCACCAGTAGAAAACAGCAAGTTGTTATCCCTGTGTACAGACAGTTGGTGAGACCCCATCTGAATTACTGCGTGCAGTTCTGGAGCCGCCATCTCTGCAACAACATAGACAGGGTGAAGGCTGTTCAGAGGAGGGCAGCAAAATGGTGCAGGGTCTGCACGAACGACTGAAGAGAGACTAAAGGAGCTTAATATGTATACCCTTGAGGAAAGGAGGAGATGGGCCACATGATAGAAACATTCAAGTACCTCAAGGAATCCATAACATCCAAAGGGTAGCATCTTTCAGAAAAGATGTGCAAGAACAAGGGAGCACAATTTGAAGATAGAGGGTGACAGCTCAGAGGTAATGTGAGGAAGTATTTTTCATTGAGAGGGTTGTGGGTGCATAGAACATCCTTCCTGAGGAGGTTGTGGAGTTAAAAACAGTGAGGGAATTCAAGAATGCATGGGACAGACATAAGGCAATTCTAGTGGGGGTAGGAGGAAGTAGGCTGTTGGTTAACTAGGATCTGCAGCTTATCCATTAGGTAGGGAAATGGGCAGACTAGGTGGGCCCAGCAGTCCTTATCTGCATCAAATTCTATGTTTCTATGTGACATTTGGACTTTATATGATTGCACTTTCTCATGCATTTATAGTCTGACATTTTAACTGTACCAATAAAGGGAAGTCTGGCATAATATTTTATGGACTGAAAGCTGACTGGGTACTTGGTGAATTTATTCTTTCCTTCCTCTTCTGATGTGTACTCAATTTCTTGTTTGGATGAGTTCAAAAAGGCAATTTACTTTTTAAAGCACACCCACTCTTAACACCACAATGTAGTCTTGGGATTTGGTTTATGCTTGGAATGTGGCAAGGTATTGGGGTGCTACTGGACAACAGGGATGCTTTGATTGGGGCAAGGTCTGTGAAGGTGGTGCCACTGGATGCCAGGGTTTGTTACCCTGTGAAGGGTGAGGGAGGGATACCACTGCCAAAGGACTTCAGTTGTCCAGGGCAGGGTGAGGAGGCAGGTGCTACTGGATTCCAGGAACTGCTGGCACTGAGGTGGGGTGAAGAAGTGATTACCAACGTACAGCAGGAGCTGCTTGGTACAGAAGCAGGGTGAAGTTGGGCATATCACTGTACCACCAGCCTTTTGTGACAGGATGGGGTCAGTGTGGGAGTAGCACTGTCACTGTGTACTGCATGTCATTTAAAGTGCTGACATACGAACATACTGAAGAAGCCAGCAGAAGAAGGCCATTTGGTCTATCATGTCTGCTCATGTTGCAGGGTCCGCAGCTTGAGTACTGTCCCTACCCCTCTCCCCACTCTTCCCATCCACCCACCTATGACCCTTACCCTCCCCTATACCTGTCCCAGCCTCTCTTAAAGCTGCCCACTGTCTTCAATGAGATTACCCTTTTCTGGCAACGCATTCCAAGTGTCCACCACCCTGTCTGTGAAGAAGTGTTCCTGACCTCCTCCCTAAACCTTCTTCTACCCTCTCATTTAAGACTGTGCCCCCATGTTATGGTTGCCACTCAGCTTAAAGATACTCCTTGTCAACCTTATTTATCCATTTCAAATACTTGAAGGTCCCAATCATGTGCCATTTCTTTCTCCTGACAATGACAACCAAAGTATACGGTATATACTATACCTGCTATTAAAGTTCCATTTCATAAAGTAAATAAATTTCTTGCAAATAACAATGTAAAACATTAGTTAGGGTAGAACCTTAGTGACTCAAAGGTAAGGAAATGAAACAATTGGGTAGAAAAGGTCTCATGAGCCTTGTTATTTCAACAATTGTACTGCAGTGGTGGAGTTCCTTAACTTCTGAAGCCTACGGTATCTTCAGGCAGTGCAGTGTGAGTATCATTCTGTGCCTGGAAGACGAGTGCTGAAATCAGGGCAACAACAACACTGTATTATTGATCCAGGTCCATCTTGTAAATGAGCTTGTCTCAATAATATTTCTACCTTGCAAAATAAAGATTTTGATTGACTGATTGAAGAAATACCATGCTACAATTCAAGAAGGCTCCAGGGAATTTTGTGCCCCTAACATCGCATTGTCTTACTTTGTGGCATGCAGCTTCAACTCTAACTTATGCTTTAACATAGTGTTATGCAATTAACAATAAATTATATTTTCCACTCCTGGCATACAGGAAAATCTTTTTAAACTCAACTCCAGACCATATGGAGTAAGTGTTACAAACCTGTGATCAAACCACTTATCTCCTGTTTCAGATGCAGCAGCTTTAATCACACCCTAACGCCTGTCAGTCTCTTACAGGGAGGGTGCTACAGTTGAAACCGTAAAACCGTAGGCGCCTGCTGGTATTTTCACTCCAAATTTTCAACATGGGCTTTTGTGAGCCCACCTCATGAAAAGTGGCACTATCAGTTTGTTAGCTGAAAGGTGGTTTTGCACAGTGGCTATGCCATTTAGTGACACAGGAATGAAAACACATTTTGGGAGTATGTGGAAAATGGCAACTGTATTTTCATGAGGAGATGTAAAAATGGCAACATTGAAAATCTGGAGTGAAAACATGAAAAATTGGTGAAGTTATGAGCATGCATAGAAACTGTGCAACACATGTCCGTAACAAATTATTTTAACCACATGTTTAACATAGGCATTTTGGGACCTCCTCCTGAACAGTGGCACTGTGACTTTGTTAATTTGTCCAAACGTTGATTTCACACAGTGACAATGCCATTGTGCGCCTCAGGTGTGAAAACACATTTAGGGCAGGATGTGAAAAATGACAGCTGTACTGGTCATAGGAGGTGTGAAAAATGCCAGAGTTGAAAATGTGGCATGAAAATATTGCTAATTTATGAAGTTACAGGTGCGTGAAATCATGAACACACACTTGTGACACAGTCATTTTATTAAATTTTGTCACCAGATTTTCAACCGGCATTTTAGGAGTTCTTCTCATGAACAGTGTCATCATCACTTCCTCAGACTGTCCCAAAACCTGATTTCACACAGCGACTGTGCTATTCTGTGCTGGACATGTGAAAACACGTTGAAAATCTGGGTGAAAATATTACAAATTCACGAAGTTACACGCGTGCATGGAAACTACTGCAGCATGATCATAAAACATCCATTTTTTGATTTTTCCACCAAATTTGCAACATAGGCTTTTGAGAGCCACTCTCATGAACAGTGGCACTGTTGTTCGTTAATTGGTCCCGAAGGTGATTCTGCACAGTGACCATGAAATCACCTTTGGGACCAAATCATCACCATGACAGTGTATGAATTCATGAGGAGGGGTCCCAATAACCCCATGTTGAAAATTTGGTGCCAAAATTCCTAAAATGGCTGAGATATGCAAAAAGTTTAAAAACAACTATTTATGTCATTATACAGCTTACCGGCATTTCTTTAGTTCACGGTCGGCTTTGAAGAGTGCAGACATGTTCCCGGTCCACGAAGATCATCCTCCGTAGGTAAGTATGGGTGAGGCGGGGAAAACAGGGTGTGCAGAGGATGGGACGCAGGTTGTGGGAGGGGCAGGGAGATCACGAGGACCATCTTCTTTTTACAGGTTTACAAAAAAAAAAACATCATGGGATGGTTTTTCTTTTTGCAGGGATTTGGACATGCTGGGGTTGGCTCCCAGCATGCTACCTAATGTTTTTGGGGGGATGCTGTAGCCGGCGGGATTGGGCACCCTCGTTGGCACATACCGGAGGACACATGAGCAGAGGGGATTGGGGACCCCATCAGCACAGAACAAAAGTGGGGAGACATTATGCCGACGTGGGAGTGGGCTCCCCAATCAGCAAAATAAACAGGATGGGGGACAAATGCCGACAGGGATTGGGCAGCAGTTGTGAATGATTATGGTCAGTTGCCCAAGTAAACAAGAAAGGTTTACTGTAACATGTTTGTGTCTTAAGTGATGCCACTTTGTCACGCCTCTTCCCATCCATGCCCAAGTCACAGACTTGCCCCTGAGTCAGAATATTAATAATATTAATAATAGAGAAGTACATTGAAATGATAAATAAACACATGGGACCTAGGGGGTTTGAAGCAAAGTGCCCCACAGAGTAAGCAACAGTTGACTAATATAATTCAAACAACTTGTGCAGCAAGGGAGTACATAGAAACAACAAATTACCACATAGGACCCGGGTGTGGGGTGGGCATCACAGAAGAAAAGAACAACAACTAATATTTAAAGGTTATTGTGTGAAATATTCAAACAGTTCAAACAAATATTACTAAATTATTGTGAGCCAATGTAGTACATAGGAACCTGGCGGTGGGGGTGTGGAGCACTCCACAGAAGAAACATTGTGACTTAGGCCACGTTTGATGTCTCAGTACAAAGAAACAGTGATAATAGTAGGTAGGAAATGCAGAGAATACCTGCCTTAAGCTATGTCTCAGTACTCTGGCCCACACAATAAAGGAATTGTGATAATAGTAGGTGGAATATGCAGATAAAAGCAGGTAGAAAATGCAGAAAAGTACGTGCATTAAGCTGCTGGCTGATGTCTCAGTACTCGAATCATGTGCGAATATGCCCTCATCTCACTGACTGCAGCATCTGATTTAGTCTGTAGTATTTTGTGTATTTTTGTGACTATTATTGGCCCACGATAAAACATTTGCCTGCATTTGCTATGGTGTCAGCTTTGTTTATTTCTGGTGTGGGCTGCCAATCTGGGTTTGTGTGTATAGTGTGTCAGCTGTTTGTAACTAGCTCGCGCAGCTCTAAGAGACACATTACCGAGTAGTCTCTGAAAGCAGCGCAGCGATCTGGCTGTAATCCTTCACTATCACCGATTGGGCCCCGTCGGCAAAGAAAAACTGTTGGGGGCACATGATGCCAGGGGATTAGGCACCCCCTCAGTATACATTTTCAATGGGAGGGTCATTATGCCGATGGGAGTAGGCTCCCGTCGGCAGTGTGACAGGAGGTGGAGGTAGTCCCTGCCGCCGTGTTGTGTGCTTGTCAGGAGGTGTGTTGAGGTTACGCTGCATGATAGCTTGGCTCTCATGCGGCAGACCTTTTCTTAGATCTGGTGGCCACATTAGATTAATGATGTCAGCGCCTGCTGCTGACTGATTGGTGAGTGATGGACTTACCTACTGATGCATGCCCTGTATTCCCAACAGTGACTGTGCCTCCAAATCTTCTACTACTGCAAGATGTTAGCTGGTGCACAAGCATGAACCGATATAAAAATGCTAACAGAATTGCTCTTAAGTAGAAATCATCACTCGACCCACACAGACTACGAGACTTGAGATTTATTATGTCAGGATGCAGCTCAAGGTAATGCATTATCTTCCTTTTACAAGAGATTGAGGGATTATGGTACCAGTAAATTGAATTTAAGACTGTCTTACTGGGTTCAGAATTGAAGAGTGTCAGGATGAAACTAATATTGCTAAGGTCTGGAGCAATTTGCATAAATACTAAAATTTGACTGTTTTAAATTGGCTCAGTATAAACTATTAAATAATATGTACTACACCCCAAGCAATTTGGCTAGACTACAACACTTAGCAATTGATATTTGTGTGAAATATAAAGCTGAGAGAGGGACACTGAAGCACATTTTTGGGACTGTGACAAGGCACAATTGTTGTGGCAAGAAATTCCCTTGCTAGGTTTACAGGATGCCTTCAACCCTCTTCTATGACTCATCTTCCTCAGCATAGAGAAAATGATTGGTCAACAAAGGTTTCATATGGCTCTTATAGCAGTGGTAGCTAAGAAAATTATAGCAAGGCACTGGATGTATGATCAGACTCCCTCTTACAGATAATGGTTAGCTGCTATCCTTGAGGTATAATGCATGGAGTGAATGCTTGCCAGTACTGTATGTGACATACTGACCATGTGTTTTGCAGCCAGTGGTGAGCACTTCATACATTGTTGCAGCTGTCTCAGTCCCCTTTGATGCTTACGTGTTTCCCTCTCTCAGTGGTCAGTCACTATGTGAGGTGCTATTTGACACATTTTTAGGGCTGTAGTGTGTGCAGCCCTGCAGACCTCTTGCTAGAAGAAGCGGAGACTGCATATTCCTTCTGACCGAACAACATGTTGGAGTTGTCACACAGTCATCTCCATCTCTGTGAATCAACCTGCTCACTGTCTCCATAAGCAGTGCACTACTTTAACTCAGTCCGTGGTCATGGCAGAATATGGCACACTTTGCCATGTCCAAGATGGCCATCAAACTATTTTGCGTGTGCGTGACCACTAGCCCATATGCAGTACTGTGCGTTGGCTATCTTGGCATCTTAGTCACAGCAGACTGTGTTGTATTCTGTAGTGACTGCTGGGTTCTTTATTTTAATTATTCATATCCCCACCCGACCCTCCCTCCCAACACCCCTCAGAACCATAACAATGACATTGGGGTGCCCAATCCCCAATGTCACGTTTGTGTCCGGTGACAATTTTTTCTGCCCCCCACCTGATCCTCCCTCTCAGCACTAGAGATGCAGTGAAGTTTCACTTTGCTTGCAAAATTTTCACCAAAGTCACTCAAATTTGCCTCTGGATCAGTTCGTAACACTCGAGCCATCAAGTGAAAACTGGCCATTTGTAACTTCCTTGATTTGGTGGGGTTTAAAAAAAACAAAGCAAGGAGAAGTAAGAAATTGTGAATCCCCCAAATCCCTGGTGTCTAGTGCTCACCCCCAATCACTGGCCCCAGTCTAAAAAAAATATATATTAAAACCCTTGTGTCTAGTGGACCCCCAATTCATCAGGTACTTCCCCACCACCCCACCACCCACCCCTGACCCCAATGTTAAAAACTATATGACATCCCTGTGGTGTCTAGTGCCCCCACCAATCGCTGGCTCAATGTAAAAAAAAATAGAATCATCTTAAATTCCTGGTCTAGTGGACCCCCATTGGGTAGTGCCCCACCACAACCACAATCCCCATCCGACCCCAAGCTGATCATTGGCACAGCCTTCTCTCACCTGCATGCCAGCAGCCTGACTGAGCTCTCAATGAATGAGTACATGCGTGTCCGCCCGGGTAGGAATGTGGAGGAGGCGGGGTGGTAGGTCACTACCTGATGGAGTGGGGGTCCTGAGACACAAGGGACTTAAGATGATTATGTTTTATTTTTACATTGGGGCCAGTGATCAGCAGGGTTGGGGACCACTAGACAATAGGGATTTAATATATAATATTTTTACATTAGGTTCTGGTGGGGGAGCAGAATGGGGGCGTACGTGATGGGGTGGATGGGTGGGGGTCCAATAGACACCAGAGATTTATTTTTAAAGTTGGTCTGGTGCGGCACAGTGATTATGTGGTGGGGAGTGGATTTGGATTTAATTTTGCAATGGGATGGCAATCGGCTGGGGAAGACACTAGATGCCACGGATGAACATGAGAGAGGATTTAATTTTTCATATTGGGCTGGTGATCGAATGAGGGGCACTAGTGTAAAAAACTCAGCAAAATGCAAAGTTTGAACTCCACCTGCAGAGTTGCCAAACTCTGCATTTTGCAGAGAGTTTTTGGGGGTAAAGCTGTGCTCCCACACCCAATCCACTCCATGAAGTGGGAAAACATTTTCAGAGTGAATTTTCTCCACTTCACACATCTCTATTCAGCACCCCTCCCAAAATACAGCAGTGACACTGGGTGCTCTATCCCCAGTGTCACGATCAGGAATCTTACGTCATTTTTTCAACCTATAAAGAAAATTGTACATCAATGTGTTCTCGCCATTAATGTCCCTTACCCAACCCTCCCACTCAGAACCCACCACCCCACCCTCCCAAGCCCTTACTTACACATCGGGGTCAACATTGTAATCCTTTCTGGACCCATGACACATCTTCACTTTTCAGGTACTTCCCCACCACCTCCCCCCACTCTGATCCAAATGTTAAAAAACTATATTACTTCCCTGGTGTTTAGTGGCCCCCCCAGTCAGTGTGGCTCAGTTGGTAGCACATCAGCCTTAGAAACATAGAAACATAGAAGTTGATGGCAGATAAGGACCACAAGGCCCATCCAGTCTGCCCATTTCTTTTTCTACCTTATAAATGTGCCATTGGCCTTTGCTCTGTCAGTGGCCTATCTATTCATACTCATTTGTATTGCTCCTTTATGCCTATCCCATGCCTGTTTGAAGCCCTGCACTGTATTCATAGCCACCACTTCTTGAGGTAAGCCATTACATGCATCCACCACCCTTTCTGTGAAAAGAATTTCCTCATTCCCCCTTAATTGGCCCCCTCTAATCTCATGCTGTGTCCTCTTGTCCTGCTATTTTTCTTATATTTAAACATGTTAGACTCTTTCACCTTGTTAATGCCCTTAAGGTGTTTGATGCCTTGATCATATCACCTCTCTCCTCCTTTGCTCAAGGGTATACATATTGAGCTTTGTTAATCTGTCCTCATATGTCTTCTGATGCAGTCTCTGCACCATTTTAGTTGCCCTTCTCTGGACTGCCTCAATTTGGTTAATGTCCTTGTGAAGGTGTGGCCTCAATACCATGCAGTACTCCAGATGGGGCCTAACCAGTGTCTTGTAAAGAGGGATTATTACCTCCTTCTTACGACTTGTGATACCCCTACTAATACACCCTAACACCCCCTAGCCTTACCTACTGCTTTAGAGGTCTGCTTTGATGATTTCAGATCATCAGTGATGATGATGCCCAAGTCTTTCTTCCTTTGTGGCTGCTAGCAACTCCTCCCAGCCTATAGGTGGCTTCAGGATTCTCTTCCCTATGTGTATGATCTTGCACTTCTTTGCATTAGATTCCAGTTGCCACTCTTCTGACCATTTTGCTAGTTTAGCCAGATCTCTCTCATTCTGCCCACCCCATCTGGATCATCTACTCTGTTGCAGATCTTGGTGTCATCTGCAAACAGACAAGCCTTACCCTCTAGTCCATCTGCAAGGTCACTAATGAAGATGTTGAAGAGGACTGGCCCCAGGACTGATCCCTGAGGTACCCCACTTGTGACTTGCATCTCTTCTGACTGTATACCATTTACCACCACTCTCTGTTTTCTGCCCATCAACCAGTTTGTCACCCAGTTGACCAACTTCAGACCCACCCTGAGCCTACCCAGCTTATTTATCAATCTTCTATGTGGAACAGTGTCAAAGCTTTGCTGAAGTCAAGGTAGGCAACATCAACTGCTCCCCTTGGTCCATCACTCTGGTTACCCAGTCAAGAAATCTATGAGATTAGTTTGACAGGACATTCCTTTGTAAACCCATGCTGTCTTGGATCCTGTGCCCTATGGATTCCAGGTGGTGCACTATCCTTTCCTTAAGGAGTGCCTCCATAATCTTGCCCACTACTGAGGTAAGACTGACTGGTCTGTAGTTCCTGCCTCCTCCCTGCTACCACTCTTGTGGAGCAGGATCACATGAACCCTTCTCCAGTCTTCTGGGACCTCCTGTGCTCAGAGACTCACTAAACAGTTCTGCTAATAGTTCTGCTAGTTCCACCTTTAGCTCCTTAAGTACCCTGGGATGTATGCCATCAGGTCCCATTGCCTTATCCACCCTGAGCTTAGCAACTCTTGTAGGACCTTTCTTTTGTGAAGGGATTAGTGCTCACCTCCCTCCCCCTGTGTCCATGATGCTGGGCTGTGGGCCCTGCCCTACCATCTCTTCAGTAAATACTGAGCAAAAGTATCTATTTAGGATAGATTACTTTACAGGGTCCTCCTCCTCCTCACATGCTCCCTTTTCTCCATTAAGCTGTAATACCCCTCTGGACTTTCTCCTTTCACTAATGTATCTATAGAAAGTCTTGTCACCTTCTTTTACTGTTCATGCTAGTGTTTCCTCAGTTTGGGACTTTGCCTGCCTTACTGCCTTCCTGCTTCCCTTAGGGCAGTTTGGTATGCCTCCCTATCTTCATCCTGCTGTGTTCCCTTATATTTCCTGAAGGCCAGCCTTTTGGCTCTGACCTTTTCTGCTACTGTATTTGAGAACCAAAGTGGTTTCCTTCTTCTTCGCACTTTCTTTTCTGTCTAACACAATGGGATGTTGCTTCAAGTATTGCATCCTTAATGCTTGCCCACTTTGCCTGTACCCCTCACCTGTGTTTCTTTTGCCAGGGCTAGCTTAACTCTGTTGACCATCTTATCAAAGTCAGCTCCTCTGAAGTCCCATATTTTTGCCTTGGAATGGGATGATTTAGATGTAGTAGCCAATTTGAACCATACCATGTGATGGTCACTAGCCCCCAGGTGACCTTCTACCTGGAGATCTGTGATCCCTTCCCTGTTAGTCAGTACTAGATCTAGGATAGCCCTGTCTCTTGTGGGTTGCTGTACCAGTTGTTTGAGGCCCTCTCCTGCAGGAATCCACTATGTGTCTAGTTCTGGCAGATGTTCCTGCTGGTATTGACCAATCTGTATCTGGCATGTTGAAGTCTCCCATTATCAGAACCTCCTCTTTAGCTGTCATGTTTTGCATATCTTCTAACAGTAATGTGTTTGTGCCCTTCCCCTAGTCTGGGGGCCTGTAGACAACCCCAGTTCTTATGGCTGTCCCATTTCCTGTTTCCAGGGTGACCCACAGTTCTTCTGGCTCCTTATGTATTCTGAATTTCTGTAGCTTTGATATTTTTCATTGACATACAGGCCACTCCCCCCCTTTCAGCACCTCGGTCTCTTCGAGACAATACATAGCCAGGTACTGAAGTCTCCCAAGTGTGGTTATTGGTAAACCACGCCTCACTAATTGCTGCTATGTCCAGTTTAGCCTCTGACATTATTGCCTGCAGGTCTGGGATCTTATTTCCCAGGCTGTGAGCATTTGTGTACATGATTTTCCATTGGCCAGATTTCAGTGTGTTAGTTGTTGGGTGAGGTTTGGCATTACCCTGTGTGTCATATGGGGAGACAAACCTTTTTTCTTACCTGGTGATGCAAATGAACTGCAAACATGCTGAATCCCTGTTTGACCACTAGCTGAGAGGGAGGGGTGTTCTTCCCATTCGGACGTATGGGGTGCTGCACCCCATCCCCATTTGCTAGTTTAAATATTCTGCAAGATGTCAAACTTCTGCCCCAATGCACTGACTCCTCCTTAGTCAGATGCAGTCCATCAAATTTAAAGAACTTTCACTCCCAGAACAGTTGCCAGTTTTCTACAAATCTGTGTCCTTTTCCTGGCACCAGCCCTTGAGCCACATGTTTAGCTCCCCTATCTCCCTTCTCTGACCTTCCGTCCATCTGCTCCCTCTCCCAGACTGGCAGGATCTCAGAGAAGGAGATACCGGATGAAATGGATGATAGTTTGTCACCCAGCCTTTGGACCAGAAGGTTGTGGATTCTCATCTCACACCAAGATTGGACTCATACTAAAACATTGGCACCCAAGTTCAGTATAAGGGGTGCTGTACTGTTGGGGAGTGCCATCCTTTGGATGAGATGTTAAACCAAGGTCCCTCTACCCATCTTGGTGCTGTCCTGGTGGGTGTCCAGGTGGAAGTAAAGAACCCAGGCACTCTTCACAAAGAGTAGGGGACATTCCTGGTGTCCTGGGCAATATTCTCCTTCCCATAAAACTGGTTCATGCAATTGTACAGGCTGTGTTGGTGCTGATGTGCGATGTGGCTGCCACTACACATGCAGTCACTTTGCTTCCAGACTAGCATTGCTTGTAAAGCACTTTGGGATACATTGTGTATGAAAAGCTCTATATAAATTCTTCTTCTTCTTCTTCAATGTCAGACTGCAAACTGAAGAAACAAGTATCATTTTCAATGTATTTCAATGGAATTTTGAACTTAGTGGCATAACCTGTGCATTTTGCATATTTTTGGCCCACATTCTCAGCATGCCTTATTTGGAACCCTACCTCATGAACAATTGAATTGTCATTAGGCAGATCTGTCCTGAATGGTGATTTCACAGTCTCTGTGTGAAATCACCTTTGGGCAGGAGATGAAAATTCCTCTGCCCTTGTTCATGAGACAGGGTCATAAGAAGGCTACGTTGAAAATGTGTTGTAAAATACTAAAACAACAAAATTATGAGCCTACACTGAATTTTGCAAATGCAGGCTCGTAACATTGGTCATTTTCACTATTTCCTAAATTCACAACATAGCAATATCTTTACAGCACCTCATGAGTGTGACAGCTGTCAGTTTTCAAATCCTGGCCAAATTTTTTTTTACATCCCAAAGGTGATTTCGTCATAACAAGGCTATGCTGAAAATTTGGTGTAAAATACTAAAAACACATTTTCTATATTTTACCCAACTTTCCTTGGCTGCAGTACTACCAGCTCTGGCCAGATCTTTGTTTTTATATGCTGCTGATGCAAGACCTGTCCTTCACCAATTTAGCTTACTGTATTTGGTACTAATATAGTTTTGTTATGGTTAATTGTAGCTGCTGGCTTTCCTTGGGTCTTTCTCCATCTGTAGAAAATATCACTGTGTGGCTTGTTATATTTTGCTGCTGTCACAGTATCCTCTTTAGTTCGTTTTGACAATTCAACATGCTTATTTGTCTGTTTTACTGTCATATCCTCATCATACTAATGTAATAGCAAACATGCTTCTATCCGGTATCTTTCAGGCTACACTGTAAGACCCTCCATTAGCTAGTAAAACAGTGTCAGCTGGTTGGAAGAAGCTCGTCCATAATTTCAGCAATTTTGGCAAATTAAGGATGCATGCATCACTATTATTTTGATGTCAGCTGCTAAAAACTTATGGCCATTTAGTAAACTGACCACTGTATTTGAAAATAGCTGTGGGTGGCACCAATGGATCATTGCCAACCAGACACTGGTGAATCTCACTCCTATGGCTGTGTCAGAGTTTCTGAGAATCCTGCTCCATGTGTATTTTCTCTAGAACATTATTGTCAATCAATATGTGCTAATTTGGAAATACCAAGATGTGAGTTACCATAAGAAATGGATCCTTGGGTTGCTAGAAAAGTATGTGCTTTATTTATTTAAACTTTCTTCCAACGGAATAGCCCCATGAGATGCAACATCACATTTTCATGGAAGTCCCAGGAAACAGCAGTAGACAGATCTACAGTGTGCAGGGTGAATATATAAAACTCCTGAAGGTCAAGTGTTAGGGTCATACACTTCTGAGTCAAATGTTGACAATGTGTATGATAACACATGCTCATTGGTTCAGCTAGTGCAGGTAAAGGACACTGAGGAAATCCTTATGAAGCTATAAGCAAAGTAATGAATTGCTTACACCAGAACATTTTCTACCAGCTTGAGGCCTCAGCATCTCTGGCATCCAGCTGTGTTAAGCTTAATTTGTTATGGAGGAATAAAGAAACATAATGCAGTATTTAATTACTAGGAGGTGTGTTATGCATTTAGAAATGTTCAAATTGGAATTATGTCAATCTAGAAGTAGAAAACATCTCTCTCTAGAGATAGACTTTTACACCAATCTGTTCAGTATCAATATTTCCCCATGCAGACTTGCCTTTGGGTTTCAGGAAACAGCTAGATCATATTTTTCAGAAAAATATTATTGTTGCCATATTGGTCCTGGAACAAAAATCTAGGAAAAAAATATTTGACACCTTTTATTAGACCAACATAGATGTTACAAATGAAAACAGGTGCATAAGCTTTCAGACTACATACAGTACTTCATCTGACTCTAATGCCAGTGTTTTGGAATAATACACTCTATCAAAGACCAGATCATACATAAAAACAGATAAAAGGTAATAAAATCCCACTGGTCTAAAAACTGCATTTACAAGTCAGTTTAAAACCATATTGAGAACACAGGCTGATTACGGTCAAGGAAAGGCATTCCAAGGTCAAATGTCACAGAACAGATAACGCCCTTCTAAAAAGAACTTAAGCATACTTGAGGTTCATTTTAAACTATGCATGCATAGCTCTGTATATATATATATAAGGAACTGAATCCCATTGACCTATACTTGCATTTAAAACGCAACCTCAAAAAAAGGATAAGGAAAACAGATAAAGTCCCATTCAAAGGAAAGCATGTCAAGGTCAAAGCTGCAGAATGAATAACTCTTTACCTGAGAGAAAACACAGAACACACTAAATTCAGTTAAGACCTTGCCTGTGTGTGTTAGTGCATACATTAGAAAATAGCAGTGATTTTAACTCCAAGTTAGGATGGGTTAAGAAATCATAGTGTTTAATGCTGAAAAGTATTTTAAATAAAAATTACCTTCATGTATCATAATTAGTGGCTTTAAAGATAGGCTGCCCTAGTGTGAACAATAATTATTCACTAGCTGATTCATACTTTCAAACAGTGTTAGCCCTATTAGGAGATTCATGCCCTCAGCCCTGTGCTCAACTAGTCAATATTTTTCATGAATATTAAAACCTATACTACTCAACGATGATCTCTCTAACTTTGTACCCAATTCCAAGTGTTTGTGCACAATTTAAAATCAAACCTAACAAGGACTCCTAGTAAGTGAGATACTGTATCCTAATATGTCTATGTACTAAAAAGTGTCAGTATATATAAAAACTTCTGTATATACAATAACAGTTTTAGAAATCTGGAACAAAACTGAGGGAATCTACCACCTACAATCATGCCTTACAACCTCCCCCACTGTTTATTTTTTGGTTAAAATCAATGTATTGATATCTAATTAGAAGAAATCGTATATCCATTATGTATGAGAACATATGGCAATACCACAATGTAAATGGCACCTTGTCCCAAGAGGGAAGGTGTCAAGTGGCGTGTCACAAGAGTCAACACTAGGCCCATCCTTTTCAGCATATTCATCAGCAACATCGCTGAAGAACTGAAAGGGAAAGTCTGCCTAGTTACAGAAGATATGAAGCTCTGCAACATGTTGGGCACACAGGAAGGGATCACAGAAATGGAGGCAGATCTCAGGATGCTAGAGCAATGGCCTAGGAACTGGCAGTTGAGATTCAGCACCAAAAATGTAAAGTCATTCACTTGGTAGAAGGAATCCATGCATAAAGTATGGCCTGGAGGAGGCTACTAGAAGAAACAAAGCTGAAACAGCATCTAGGTGTCATGATCTCAAATGATTTAAAGGTAGGGAAGCAATGCAAAAAGTGGCACTAAAAGTAAGCAGCATCTTGGAGGTATTACCAGTAGGAAGCATGATGTAATCCTCCTGCTAGGAGCGGGTCCCTTGTGAGACCTCACATTTGGAGTACTGTGTGCAGTTCTGGAGACCTCACCTAAAAAAGGACATCGACCATCTGGAAACTGTGCAGTGACATGCTACCAAAATGGTGCAGGATCTGCCCCACGAAATGTACAAAGTTAGGCTCAGCCAGCTAAATTTATTCTCCCTCGAGCTGAAGAGGAACAGAGGAGATATGACTGAGACATTTAAATTTGTTAAAGGAACAACTCAGTACAAACCAGGAACCTCTTCTGGGAAAACAGGGGTGTACATACTATGGACACAACATGCGCCTGGTGGGAGGTAAATTCAAGACAAATGTTAGGAAGTACTTTTCATGGAGAGGTGGTGGACTCTGAACAGCTTGCCACTGGAGGTAGTGGCAGCCAAGATGGTCAGTGAATTCAAACAGGCATGGGATAGACAGTTTAGTCACCTTAGCAAGACAACTTGATAGGGAGGCAGAAAACCAGGGCAGACTAGATGGACCACACTGTTTCCTTCTGCCATCAAATTCTTATGTTCTGAAGTTTTTACCCCTAGTATGTCTATTTACTAAATGCCAAAAGTTTGTGCACATTTAAGAAGCAAGCATAAGAAAGGCTCCTAGTAATTGAGATATTGTTATCCTAATATGTCCTTGTATCAACGTGTCCATATATATCCTTATCCCATGGCACCCACATCACCCCCACCAACTTTTTTCGTGGTGAAACCAACGTATTGATAACTAGTTCAAAGGAATCCTGTTACCATATAGTATGAAAACATACAATAAAAACTGTAATGTACTACCACTGTATAGTATGTCCATATGTTGTTCCTGAACCTGGTGAAAATTTTAGCAATATAATGTGATATAAAACCCAAATCAGTGTTTATACTGTTTCCAACCATACTGAGAAGTCAAATGAGCTTGACCTTGAAATCCTGCCTCTGTTGTGTATTTTGAAATGTCTTTTCAAAACAAGTATTGACATATCTGAGATGATCAGACCGAAAGTGTTGTCCCACTGTTTTTCCATCATCTTCATTTTACTAGCATGTCTGTGTGAGTTCATTTGGGTGCAGATAGGTTGTCATGTCTCTCCCACATACTGTTTGTGGACATCTCTTGCATTGAATAAAATAAACATTTCAAAATGCACATGTGTAATTCTCCTGGACCCTGAATTGTCTTGCTTGTGAAGTATTGCTACAATCAGAAGTAGAAATGTGCTCACAATTCTTAAATCTAGTGGAAGTACAGGGTTTTGTGCCATCAAGGTGTCTGTTGTTTTGTTCTGGTGCAAGTTTACCCTAATAATCAGGTTGGTTAAATTATGTGGTTGCTTAAAGACAGTAGTGGTAGTTCTTGAAAAATACATTTTAGGGTTTCATCCTCACTGAATAGTATATAGAGGTCCCTTATAATTTTACATAGAAGCTTCAGATCAGGATGCTATGTGACTACTAAGGGTAATCTATTGGCGGCAGTCCTTGCTTTATACTGAAGTAGTTGGGAGCAGCAAGATGGCCATGGTGCGTGCTCCACTCCACGCTGCATGAGGTTTGCTCTTTATTCTGTTAAACTAATAGAACTTATATTTTGATTCATAAATCAAACTTACTTTGTTTTTCATGTTATAAATAACAGAATTTTAATTTTCTGTTTCTGTGGCTGGAAAGATACAGAGTAGCTTTTGCTTTTGTTCCAGACATTTGTTTACTCTGTTTGTTCTGTTTGCCACTGCTTTCTAATGGACATCAGCCGAATCAATACCAGTATTATATATTGCTGTGATAGAAGTTGCGTTACTTTTAAATGCTAATGTACAAGACCCGAGCGTGATCTGTCAAGAGTGAGGACTGGTGATAAAGTAGAAAAAGGTGCCAGATTTTGGAGTCAGGATGATTTCAGACGATTGCTGAAAGGAAAGAAGGAATCAGTGGAATTATGGCTAGCACACCGTGTGCTGATAAGCTTGCATTTTAATTTAAAAGGTATGCTAACATTGCCTCAGGGCTGGGGTAATTAGTGGCTAATTAAATCTCGAAGTTATTGCACTCAGAGGAGTGCGCTGTTTTTTTTTTTACAGAATTAAATTCTTCCAGGACCAGTGAAGGAGGCTGAAGATGCTGGGAAAGCTAACAATGCCAGAATGAGAGATTGGGAAGCCAGAAAGCTGAATAATGGAGTACAGCTACTGGCGCTGACACAGGTGCCTCTTGGAAAATATAAATAGTCCTTCAGCATGGGAGATACAAGTCAGGTGCTAAGTTGGATTTCTTTTAGCTGCACAAAATGATATAAGTGACTATGTGACACAGCTTCCTGGAAAGGAAATCTGTAAAACGTTTCTTCCATGAATGGCATCTGATAATTGTTTGATAATGGTCAGAGGACTCCTGGATATGGAGCCCATAGTTACATTATTTCTGGTGTTTTGAAACTAAATGTATTTCTTTGGAGTGGAATATAGACACTGTAAAAGTTTATGACCCTCCCCCACCATACATTTGTCTGCTTGATACTCTTAATAATGCTATTATATCGCTTTTGTGATTTGGAAAATGTTTAAAATATCAGGAACGCTTTTCCTTTGTTCTCTGGTGCTTAAACTTTCAAGATGAAAATAGCATGGAGTTAACCACTAGAGAAGGAACACGGTATCAGTGTCAGTGTCTCAGCAGGTAGCACACTCACCTCTGAGGCTGGAGATCAGAAGGCTGTGGGTTCAGTTCCACATCTGGCACTTGTGTTAATATCCCAGTACTGACACTGTAGTGCAGCATGAGAGGGGTGCTGTCTTTGGATGAGACGTTAAACCGAGGTCCCATCTGCCTGGATTGGTGGTAGTTCAGGTGGATGTTAAAGATCCCATGGCACTTATCGAAAAGAGTAAGGAATTTCCCGTGTCCTGGCCAAATTTCCTCATTCCCTAAAAATACCACCAACAGCTTAATCTGGTTCAAGGTCAGTTGGCATTCATCTGTATCCCGCCTCGGTCGTGCCTGAAAATAGGCAGGATTTGTCTAGTGCACTTACCTGGTCAACAAAAACTAAATAAAAATAAATAAAATATCATGGTGGTTGTATGGGTGCTCTGGTTTTGACTTGTGAGTTCCCTCACACAAAAAATCATTTTTCATTAGAAATGTCTGTCCAGCTAATTTTATGTTAAGCACTCTGTAGCTCCTTAGCATCTGGGTATCTCTGGCACTTTAAATGCTGTCAGCATTAGTTGGAATGTTGTAAAATACAGAGCCTGAACCTTTGAGTATTGACTGTTGTTAATGAGCTTGGCCAAGATCACAAGGGTACAGTGAATGTTGTGCAACAAAATTACCTTGTTGTAAGGCTTGATGATGATAATGTCAGTGTCAGTGGCTCAGCAGGTAGCACACATGCCTCTGAGGCCGGGAGCTCAGAAGCCTGTGGGTTCTATCCCACATTAGGCACTTGGTTAATATCCCAATACTGACACTGCAGTGCAGCATGAGGGAGCTGCTACACCCCTGAGGTGCCGTCTTTCAGATAAGATGTTAAACTGAGGTCCCATCTGCCTCTTCTGGTGTTAGTTCAGCAGGATGTTAAGGATCCCATGGCGCTTCTTGAAAAGAGTAGGGAATTTTTAATTCGATAAAACTACAAGACAATTCATAAAGAGATACAACAGAAAATAGAATACAGACACCATCAAAAGTACATACAAGACATCAAGCTTAAAAATTCAATATCCCAAAAATATATCACAGCCACCCAAATAAAACAAAATCTCACAAGACACCCACCACCAACTATATGAATGGTACAGATCCATATAATAGAAATGCTAGGTTCTACCCAAAGTAAACAATTGAGACCCACATAATACCCTGTCACAGTCATTGTTTAGAGATACAGCATGAGACAGAAAATATACCCCACACACAACCAACACCTCCTTAAAGATTCACCCACCATCATATCAGCAATACCCAGCATCCACATAAAAATCAGTCAGGAACCTGTAAAAGGAACATCACCCCAACCCTACCACCAGGTCTGCATCAGAGGTCTTGATAAAGCAATGCTTTCTTATTATACACCAGACAAATTTCTTGCTCTATTTTGAGCTTCATGCCTAATAAAGGTAATTGTTCCTGCTGCAACACAAATTGACATCTTGTCTGCCAAATTACCCATTTTATTATGGCCAACACCACTCAAGTTGTCCCCTATGATAACCCTCCATTTACCCTGGACATACTGTCCATATATCAAAGTCTCATAATTCATACCCTGCAAATGTGGAATACCCCAAGAAGATGCCAATAACTTCCACAAATCTCTGATATACCCACACTGAAAAAAAAGGTGTGTCATTGTTCCAGTATCTTCCCACAACCCTCCTTAAACATTCTCTAAATTACTCTTATGAAAATTATTCCCCAACATTTATTCTAGAATAACAATAGAGCCACAAAGAGTCCCACACCTTAGGCAGGACCTGTGGCTCTGTCAATTGTCCAAGAAGCTCAGAAATCACTACTGACTCTGGTATAACAAGACAAGATTCTATAAAGCATACTGAATGCAGAATTGTTTGGTACTCCATTTTGCTAGTATTATGTAAAAGTTCCAGAGTCGTAACATGCCAAGCTTTCAACTTTCTACATACTTCCATTAAATAAGCAGACATACTTTGTGGAATTCCCTGAATTTCCCCATTGTTGGGTTTCCATCTCTGCCAAAAGTAGAGGCATCGTTCTTTAACAGAGGGGCCCAATTCAGTTGTTTCTTCATCAAATAGGCACAAAATTAGCATAGATAAACATGGAAAAAGAAAATGACCAGATTCAACATATTAAGGCCACCCATACCAACCGACCAATAAGTACTATTGCACTTTATAGGTTCAGCTGGCTCCCCAAAGCAATTGGAAAGCCACACTATACATCTTCACCTCCAACTTAACTGGCAAAGGTAAAGTGGGCTAATATTTAAGAAAAGAGGTACAATGAAAGTCTTAAACTTGTATACCTGTTTTTCTTTGTCATGGGTAGCCCTTCCACCTACCCACTTTCTCATCAGCTTGGGACAAGGCCAACTCCCAATTCAAACCTGCTGTATCTGGGGCTACAAACCAAAGTCCCAAAATCTTAATCGGCAATTCAATTATGGATAAACCCCAATTTCCTGCTGGGCTGCACCTAGAATATGTATACCCACAGCTTTACTTTTTGTTTGTTTATTTTAGAGCTGGAGATAACAGAAAAGGAGTCCACCACTGTCATGGCCTGTTCCCCAGATACCCAGTCTACCATCAATATATTAGTATTATAAGCATAAACCAAGGCTACTGAAAAGATATACCCCTATTCCTGAATAGGTGAAATCCCATGCCCCCATTCAATGTCCTCAATAAAGGGTCCAAGGAAAAACATACAAAAGAGGGCCCAAAGGGCACCCTGCTGAACCCCCAATGGATCATCACATATTTCGCTAGTCTGCAATTCACCAGGGTCGAGAAGAAGCTTTGATAAATAATTCTAAGCCAATTGATAAAACAGCAGGAATGCCATAATGTTCCAATACCTGGTATAAAAAGGTATGAGGAACCTATCAAAGGCCTTGGACTGGTCCAGTGAAATCAAGTACCCAGAAACCCCTGAGCCATCAAAAGCTTCTCTGAGTAATTTTATCACATCACCCATACTACACTGGGGATTGCACAAGTTTGACTAGAAGAAATTACCTCCTGGGACATCCATGAAAGACATTTGCATAAAATTTTACACAGAATCTTCCAGTCCACATTAATAAGACTGATAGGCCTCCAATTCCGGAGGTCCACTCTATCACCCTTTTTATATAGAAAAATTAAAAGGCTATCCACCAAAGCCTTCGGAAAAGGGACCAGACCAGATAATATATCATTATAAATTGTCACCAAAAATTACCAACATCCCATAGATTTTTATAGAACTCCCCAGATATGCCATCTGGACCAGGAGAAGACCCATTCTGCAAACTGCCAATCACTTCTTCACCTCTTTTGGGATAAAGGAGAAGTCAGCAATGTTTTATCTACCTCTGACAACTCAGGTATCTCCAACTGGCTAAGAAAATCAGCAATCCCAGTAAGAGGTGGAGCGCATCACTAAAGGAAACCTCCACCTATCGTATCCCCAGTATTCACCACTATTCCAGAATCAGTCCTCAGAGCAGCCATATATTTAGATTTAACCTGCTTAGCACAACAATCATACGGATTGACATGTTGAGCTTTCCCTTGAGTACCACATTTTTGCTCTAGCAACAACGAGTGGGCCCTATCATATTGATATTTACACATTTCAGCTTAACAGCCTGTATGTCCTCAGTGAGAACTTCCCAGTTTTATTTCATTTTATTTTTATTTTAGTCTTTGGTAACTGGGTAGAGCCCACTAGGCACAAGTGCCTGTTTTCAGGAGTGACCTGGGAGCACTGGGCGGTTAAGTGACTTGCTCAGAGTCACACAGTATGCATGTGGAGGTTGTGAGAATCAAACTCAGGTCTGGTCTGCCGGATGTATCAAGCTCATTCATACCTCATTCCTCTAACCTCTAGGCTATACTGCCAGCCCAAACAGTTTCAACTGAACTGGACAACAACATCTGAAGTCTATCTCTAAGCGTAAATAAGTGAGATATTTAGTATTTGCAGCCTTTTTGCCAAGGAACTATGTAAAGACTTAATGTCCCATTTGGTGTCCTGCCACCAAAGAGAGAGAGTTGTCATACAACTCAAAAATGGAAAACCTGGCCTTTAACTCCTCCTGAATGACAGACTAAGTTTCTACATCTTCCAATGAAGCTGTATTAATTCTCCAAACTGGATTGGAGCCCGTTTATTTAATAGCGTCCCCACTGAAGTTTTTTAATCAATCTATGGTCAGAGTTTTCACAGGAGAAACTGAAAAAGTCAGCACTGGACCCAATCGGAGGCAAACAAAGTCAATTTGAGTCAATAAATGCCCTCTACAAAAGGTATGGCACTTGATCAAATTCAGCTACACAGTCTTTGAGCCATACTTGCTTATACAGTCTGTTTAAAAATTAGAATTAGTATACAATTTCTGTGTTCTACCTGTTTTATCAGATAATGATAAAATGCAATTAAAATCCCCTCAATAAACACAGATCTAGTTGTATATAAGTATGGTTGCACTTGCTTCATTAAGTCCACCCATTGATATTTAGTTTGATAGTTATACAGATTAATGATCCTCATATCCTGGGCCCCAAATGTTGCATCCAAAATGCACACCCTCCCAGGCACTAAATCAAGGTGGGAGACTCAGAGGTCAGGATTTAAAATTAAGAACCCAACCCTGAGCACAACTTCTCCCCAGAGACCAAACAGAAGAACCCCAAAACCAGTCCTTTGATGCCCTTTGGGTTTCTGATAGTATGTAATCGAGTGTCCTGTACCAGGCAAATGTCCATCTGATGACCTGCAATAATAGAAAAGGTAGTGAGCCTTCTTTTATGTTCTTGAGACTGTTAACATTTAGTGAGCCCAAAGTCAGGTGTAACTCCATGATCAGGTGTTATAAATAACCTCAATTTCTGGTACCACTGCCCGTGAGGCTTTTGTACAGTTCTTTTAGACTTTTTTTTCTTAACCCTCCTCTTGCTTCTTGAAGAAAAATTTCAGAGTCAGTCACATTCTCCGGTTGAGAAGAAATCATAGAAGAAGAATCCAGTCATCTTCCTCCTCCTCCTCCCATTGTTTCCTCTTTGCAAGTGGAAGGAATCTATTCTTCATTCCAAGGCCAGTGTCAAGCAACTCAGCAGTACCCTTTCCCAATTATTGCAAGCACTAAGCGTCATCCATCTAGATTTCTGGTGCTCCCATTCATCCGTCTGTGGTGGTGGCATAGTAGGCACCTGTAGTGTACAAGGTCCAGGTCCTGGTAGTGCAACCAGACCAATATCTTCACAGTCACCCATGGAATCCTGTGACAGATGTGTTCATATATTTCCACCAAGGTGTCCCCTCCGAGGATACAACCCCTGCTGAAGGGTGCCTATCAGTGATAGAGGAATGAGAAGCCTCCTGCCCCACCAGGGAAACCAAAGAAGATGCAGCATCAACAGACAACGGGGGTGTCACGAGAAGACCGCTGTGAAAACTCCTTATGTGACACATCCTCAGGCTTCTGAGGAGGAGTCACCTCCTCATCATTGGATCCTTCATCCCCAGCATTATGGGAAGCCCAAGGGCAATCCTTGAAAGTATGGCTGGTATCCTCACAAAGATTACAAACCACAGGAGTCTGGCATGTAAAAGTCATGGCCACTCCCTCAACAGAGAGAGCACTTCATCTTATCACAGGCGCTGCTTAAGTGCGTGTGAACCCCACATTGAAAGCAAGACCTTGGCTGTCCTGCATAGAAAATGAAACCACAGTCCCTCCCAAGATAGAAACAGCTTGGTAAATGTTGAATAATACCTGTCTCCTGAGGAAGTTTCACCGAATCCTACGCTCCCCATCAAAATGTCTTGAGTCAATGATGGGGTCTTGAAGGCCAAGTATAGAACACTTTGCCCATAACCAAAACAGAGTGTCAGAAATTGCCACCCTTCATTTTTAAATAATACAGTTATCATTCGAAGCAGGCTTTTTCAATGAATCAAATAAATAATGCTTTCCACTCTGGTGTTTTTCTAACTGCTTGGTATTATTCCCAAAAACTTCAACCCAGCTGCTGTCTTGAATTAGCATCAAAGTTTGGGTCCCCAGACGATGGATCAAAGCATAGATCTCTTGCGCTGAAAATCCTAAACTTTCTTTCAGAAGAGTGCGACTCACATATAAATGGCCTGGATAAGTCTCTAGGCCATCCTTATATTTAATGTGAACTGCATTTCTTCATTTAGCTGGTTCTGGGTGTGTGGAAAAGACCAGCATCTGTTCTATTGGAAGAGGCCTGACCTTTACTGTCGGAAGCCCCAGAGCCTGTATGGCCCAGACGTTGTGGTTTGGGGAGGCAGAATCACGCAACCCAGGCTCAGAAATTCTAGGTGCAGGTACTGGAGGCTTGTTTGCAAGGGGGTTCCAGGCCCAGTAATAAAGTCAGTATGTGGAGAAATCAAGGGAGCATCATGTAGTACAGGAAATAAGTCTGGTTGTCAACTGGCCAAGCCGGAGACACCCACAGTTGATTTGGGGCTTGCTTCACCCACCCAGTAGCCTGTAAAGCCTCAGCCACAGTCCTCAGTAACTAAGATGCTGTCATCATAATTTGGACACCCTGACACAGCATCACGGCTCTTTCCATCGCGAGCAAGATGCACAGTGCAAAGCTTCTCATCGGGCAAGATCTGGGAGGCTGAACCTCCAGAAGCTAAATCCATAACAATGCCCCTTCCTCCTCCACCAAAGGTGTATTACAGTGTTCTTGAACAGAAATGTCAGAACAAACAAGAGTACTTCCCTTATGAAGTGTCTGAGGGTCCATCAGCGCATCACCAGCAGGCGAACTTGTGTTAGTTTTGCAGCAACTCCACCGCACCCAGAGATACAGTCCCTCACAGCACCAACCTCAGAACTCAGAAATGCAGAGGACTTGTCATCGGATGGCTGAAACCCAAGTAGGCAAGTCACTCTTGAAGCTAAGAGCTTTTCTTTTCACTAGTGCACTCCTCTTTGGCCAATAAGCGCCTGCAAGTAGTTACTCCTGGATTTAAATTGCTGATTTCTCTGGAACTCATCGCTGTACTGGTTCGGTGACATAGCAAGTAACATAGGTAGACCATCAAAGGCTTGTTCTTCAGAAAAGTCTTGCTTTTCTATATCAATAAGAACACAGGTTGCCTGGTTCTGAAAGACAGAGTCTTGATTTGTGACTTCCAAAGCCACCTTTACAGGCACAGAAAATGCCTCTAACAAAACTGGAACAGAGGAGGTGGCAAGCTCCTCTGCTCCTGCAGCCATCTCACATCTACCTCCACCAGGATCCATGGGTTTCACCATCTTGGCCAAGGACCAGGATGACAAAGTTCCCCCGGAGAGTAGGGAATTTTTGTGGAAAAGTGTGTAAAATTCAAAACAATCAAGCTCCTTTCTGTTAGTAGCTCAAGCACTGGCAAAGTCTTCCTAGAGTACAATCCAATTACTAAATTCTGTTTCAGCCTTCCTCTGGTTCTCATGTAGAAGCCATGATTTCCTTTATCTAGCCATCTCTGGTCATCATCGCCATCTATAATATCGTCACTTAGTAGCACATATCCACCATTCTTTGAAGTGTAGCCACACTGTATTTATAATCATACTATTAACATTCCTCTTATTTTATTTTATTTACTTGGTTCCGTATCCCATTTATTTTCTTCCCTTTTTTTCCACCAGTGTTTCACACCAACACAATCTGTGCATTCTAAATCATCTGTGTACCAATCTCTGCTCCTCTGTGACATATTCTCCCTTTTTTCTTTCTTTTTTCTCTTCTTCTTCCTCATTTTCTTCTTTTCCTTTTTCAGGTTAACATCAAAATGGCATACTATTAACCCATAACCCATGCAGTTTGTTCCTTGTCACAGTTTTGCATCTTTCTCATAAATGTGTTGAAGTGAAATTGCTACATTCTTTAACATAGTTTCAGGTAGGGTCTCTTGTTGCTGAAGGACCTCTTTATATCTGGCTTGCCATATAAAGTATTTAAGCATTGCAAAAATAGCTTGCAATGTTCCTCTATGAAACCCAGTCCATTTGGAGGAAAAACTATATGCTCAATTTCCATACATGAGAGGTTCTGAAACTTAGTGGTCTGCCATGTTTTATTTACCATGTCCCAAAATAATTTCATGAATGGACACTCCAAAAAGATGTTCCTGTGTTTCCAAAAGTTGTATACAAGAAGTCCTTGGGCAATATCTTTCTGTCAACTGTTTATGTTTAAGGTTATTTTCACATTCATCCATCCATGTATACTCAGCCACAACATGTCCTATGCAAAAGCGGAATTCTTTCATTTGTTAGTTATGATAACGTGGTTCAGGTCTCACCAACTGAACAGTTAGGCAATACCAACTCTTGCTTTGTATGGTCCATCATTACTTGATATAACTTGTGTCGTGTTTTGGGTCTTATATTTTGTCCAGAAACTTTTAGTTTTTATTTAGTTTTGTTTACCGGTAAGTGCACTAACCAGCAGGTGACTTTTTCAGGCACGAATTCGGGAGGTACAGGAACAATACATAGTACAATTGCAAAGACAATGAGGCAGGGTTACAGGTCAAGGTACACTGAAATATCACAAATTGTTTTACACATAAACAGGAGAAGAAATGGTACTAGTGGGACGGACCTCAGAGATTATACTGGCAGACATGGTGGGAGGAAGAAGAAGGGGGCGACATGGTGAAGGAGGGGCTAAGGATACATGATAGCAGGTTAGGACTGCTTTCTGGCGCTTCTGCAGCAGGTAGCAGGGACTTGTAACCAGACTCATAGGTTCGTTCTCCGGCTAGAAGTAACAAGGAAGGCTGGGGGTCTGAGGCGAAATATGGTAAACCTTCGGCATCGGCTGCTGAAGGTAAGAAAAGTGTCTGGGCCACTGGTTCTATAACCGGGCATAGGAGCTGAGCTTCAGTCAGGGTGCAAAGGATTTTACGGCTTTTGCGGTAGAAGGCTGGGGTTTTAAACCGGGCTTATGGAACCTCTCCGGCTGAGAGTGTTCAAGAGGCGGGGTCGGGGGTGAAATCACGGCAATATCGCGGGCTTTAGCGGCCGTGCGGTGGAAAGTGCCCAGCGAGGGATCGGTGCTCAGTCGGAGGTAAGGGGTTACGGTGGTCCAGCAGCTGGAAGCTGGACGAGTCATTCCTGTAACAGGTCCGTAGAGAGGCATAGGAGCAGCACATAGTCAGGTATAGGAGGGAAGTTGTGGAGGGTAGACAAGAGGGGAAAGCAGAGCCAGGCTGGCTGTGCAGGGCAAACCAGGGAGAAACTTACAAGGGTAGGGGCTGAGCCGAAGTAAGAAAAAGTGTCTGGGCACTGGTTCTATTACTGGGCATAGGAGCTGAAAATTTAGTCGGAGTGCGATGGGACTTTGCAGCTTTTGCAGCAGAAAGCTGGGATCTGAGACCGGGCTCATGGAACTGCTCAAGCGTGAGTGTGTGCAAGAGGTGGGGTCAGGGGTGCAAAAGGCAATTTAGCGGCTTTAGCGAGAAATGCGGAAAGTGCCCAGGATCACGGTTCTGTTACCGGGTGAGGGCTCGGGCTCCAGTCGGGGTAAGGGGGAGGGGTGTTACAGTGGTCCAAAGGATAGGAGGCTGAGACCTGAGTTGTACCAGTACCAAATACACAAAAACCTTCAGCTCAATATGTAAGTACAAGTTGAAACAGCAGTTAAAAGCAAACAGTGTGAGGGCGAAAGGCAAGGTGCAGACATTAAGCATAGTAGAGGCATAACAGTAAGGTCTAATTTCTTATAACATAATCATTAAAAAGTGCAATAGGCTACATAACAGAGAAAGCAGATAAGGGAAGTATAGGCAGCCAGCAGATAGATAGGGTAAGGAAGAGATAGTAGGAGAGCGAGTGTTTGGAGAGAGGGATCCAGCATATGGGGGAGGATGAGGTAGGAGAAAGGATGCGTGGAAGGACAGGCTCAGGTAGGGTCATAGCAGGCACATTGGTCCGTTGTAGCTAGGTGGTTGCGTAGCCCACACTTGAAGAGGTAGTGTGAGGATGCATGTCATAGGTCAAGTGGCAGCATGTTCCACATTTGTGGGGCAGTATGCCTGAATGCACCAGACCCCTTTGAGTGCAGCAGCGGGAACTTTCAGGAGAGATTTATCTGATGATCTCAGTTCACGTGAAGAGGAAGTGGCTGAAGCAGCTCAGCCAGTGATGCTGGGCTGTCAATTCTGATGATGGAGTCGGAGAGGCAGCCTAGATAGTAGAGTCTGAGTGGAGGGAGAGAGCCAGCCTAGGTCTCTGTACAGTTAGCAGTGATGCTTGAGCTGGGGGGCCTTTGAAGCATACTGGCAAACATTGTTGTAGGTGTCATCCCATTTTGCAGGGTAGTTTTATGCTTCATAGTCAGGATGGGAGCACAGTAGGTAGAGCGGGTAGGAGGATTCCTCTGGCAATGGCCAGTTGGCAGCAGGTGTAAGCATATAGCTGGTTCTGTAGGCAGCCCCCAGTTTGCAGTTCACAGTTTTACATGTTTCTTGAATATGCAGGTTCAGGTCCAGGATTGGTCAATAGTATGCCAAGATAGCTGAATGTGCTGACAACCTCAAGAGGGTCCCATCCAGGTCCAGGATTTTAAAGGAGAAGAGCAGGATCTTAGCTTATGGGCAGTGCCCAGTAGCATTGCTTTGGTTTTCTGGAGTTCAGGATAAGCAGATGGGAGTTTAGCCAATGTTGAGCAGTGTGGAAGGCAGAGGTAAACATCACGCTTTAGGTGGCAATCTTATCTGAGCTAGCATAGATGACCAAGTCATCTGCATAGAGAACAGAGGCACAGGATACTATGCTGCTAGGAAGGTTGTTGATGAACAAGTTTAATAAGGTCTTGAATCATAGGTTTCATATCCTGGGATTACAATTGTTCTAGTTAATAATCTCCTATTCCCTGTTCCCACCATTTTGCTAATGTCCATCCATTCAAAGATCATTTCTTCCACCATTTTTGCTCACCAACTAATGTAGGAAACATATTATAATATATAAAAATACTATAAAAAATCCTTGGATCTATCATATCTAGACCTCCTTTTATCTGTCTATACATAGTCCCTCTTCTCAATTGGGCTCCCACAGACTTTGAAAGAATACACTACATAACTTTGTTTTAGTTGAGGGTAGGGGAATATTTGAATTGGTACTGTTATATTTTTATTAATAATACTCTTCCGTTATGAAATTTGTAATCCTTTCCACCCCTGAGAGATTCCTTCTGCCTTCTTTAATCTGGCTTCCCAATTCAGACAGCTAGGTCTCCATCTCCAAAGATAATCCCTAGAATCGTAATAGGTCCTGAGTTAATGTAATACCTGCATACTTATGTGAAGTGGTATCTGACTTACTTCCTTTCCAAATAGCAATATTCTTTTCTCAAAATTAGTCTTTGAGTCAAATGTCCTAGAATACTCTAAAATGATGTTTGTAATATCCTGTTCTTCTGTTCCTTACTAGCTATAATTACTACATTGTCAGCATAGGCCAAACATTTCACTGGGGTGCCCATCTGTGTCAGGAATATACCTTTGATTGAATTAGACAACTGGACAGATCATAAAAGGATCAATACAAAAAATGTACAGTAAGGAGCTAAGGTGACAACCCTGTCTCACCCCTCTCTGCTAAGCAGCCTAGCCATCCACCCATTTATCCTGGGGTCAGTGTTACTGTCTGGTACAGATATGCTATCCATTGCACAAATTTATCTGGTATGCCATAATGACATAAAACAGAAAATAAAAGGAGTGATACAGAATCAAAGGCTTTGTGTTGGTCAAGGCTAAGAACATACCCTTCCTCTAATCCCATTCCACCCCTTTGAAATAATTCTCTCAGAATGATCAGGTTATCCTGAATTCTCTCTTTGGAATTGAGCATGTTTGTGTTTTACTGATTAATTTCACAGCAATCTGCATTAATCTCCTTGATAAAATTTTGGCCAGAATCTTAAAATCTACATTCAACAAACTAATCAGTCTCCAGTTATTCAAATCTTCCCTCATCCCTTTTTACATAAAATAATTAAGTCTGCCTCTTTCATAGACTGTGGTAACACCCTGAAGCAATATCTCGTTCTACAAAATAGTAAGCTCTGAAACCAGATAAGCACTATACTTTTATAGAATTCTCCAGTGATTCCATCTGTCCCTGGGAAGTCCCAGTTTTAAGGAATGGATGACATGTTTCACTTCATCTTCCTCAATCAGTCGTATACCAGCAGCCCCTGAGGTAATAATATTTTGGAACAGCCAATTTCAAGTAATCAATAGGCCTTTGTACCACTGGGGTTCCCCAAACCAATGTGTTACCTATTGTTGGACTATGTAAAATTTCTTATTTATTGGACATACACTGTCCTCGTCATCCATCACCTGTGACATTATTTTCCTTTCTGTTCTTTTGTGACAATCTTTAAAGGCATTAAAGGTCTATTTCTTACACTCTGTCCCAAACCTAATTTCTTGTTATAGTGATTTAGCCCTATCATTCTGTTTTGCAAACATTTCTTTTTGATTACTCCAATTTGTGCACTAAAATCCATTTTAACATTTCTGTTTTGAATTCAGATCTTGAAGTTGTTTCAGTAATCCCAAATAATCGAAATACATTTTTAAGGTGTGTTTGCCAGCCATTTTGAAACAACTCGTTGCACAATTTTTGTCTCCTCCACCATTCTGCTTGAGAATTGTACAGACATTGTACTGATTTTCTTGTTTTCCATAATGCCTCCCATTCTTTATTAATTGCCTCAAAATCTAATAATGAACTATTCAACCGCCATGGACTTTTCCCTACGGGTAGGGCTATTTCCCAGTTAAGATGCAGCCAAAGACCCTATGGTCTGATAAATCAAAACACTGTGTCTGTATATCATGGGTTATGACACAAGTGGACACAAAAAAAAAGTCAATCCTTGTTGATAGGGGACCTCTGAAATAGGTATTCCCCCTGTTTGTGCTTTACTCGATGTGTCTTGTAAATGGGTAGTGTTCACCACATCCTGCAATACATTGGTATCAACTAAACAATTTATTTGTTGAGAGACCCTGTCTATTTGCTGCATTGCACAATTAAAATCCCCATATTACTAACTGAGATGTGTGTAAATATGGTTGTATTGCCTAAAGAGTGTAATCCTTTTGGCTTTCCCTGGGGGGCATAACTATTTACCACTCTAAGTCTAGCATCCCCAAACTGAATATCTAAAATTAATGTTCTCCCAGGCTCAAGATCAATTAACCTGTGACCTCCAAATGGTGATTACTAAAGGAATCCTACCCGTCTCAAGTGTCTATGCCTTGGGACCAAAAGGATGCCCTTTACCCCACCATCTTGATGCTTGTGCTATCTCAGAAAAGGTTTTAATTTTGTATCTTGAATGAAAATGATATCTGCTGTGGAAGACTGTAATTCTGAAATAACAGTGATTCTCCTCTTTCCATTCTTAATACTGTTCATGTTTATAGTTAGCAATTGTAATGATTTCATGTCACTTTAAAGAAGATAGACATGCAATGCTCTATTTTGACCTAGTCTTCCATTGTTTAGTCCCTTTCTGTTTTTTGTTGTCCTTCTTCTATCTCTGAAGAATGGTCCATCGTGAGAGGATGATATGGAAAAGGAATCTGATGCTTCATCCTCCTCAGAATCACCCAGTCTTTTAAGGTTGACAAAACATTATATGGGTTATTTGAAGTTGCTGTCTCTCCTTTGCAACCTTTCCTTCTTTGCCCTTAGGTTCCGTTTTAGCACTAAGCCTGGTCCTAAGTCTTTTCTATAGTCCACAATCTTAAAGGAGGGTTCTGCACCTTGGTGGGAGGGGCATTGAAGATAAATCCATGTCAGGTGTCTTCTGTTTGTCTCCCATCCATCCTCCTGGGGTGTTGCTTCATCATGGGTCTGGGCCTGTGTGCTCTCTAGCTCCTTTTCTGGTGGAATTTGAGAGGGGAGGCATTTGTACCGGTTGAGGGTTACTAACTTTTGTGGTTTCTTGCTGTAAGTCTACTGGTTGTGCCTTACTTTTAATAGGTACATGACTCACTAGCCCTTCATGTTGTAACCCATATTAATTCCTTCCTTACTGTGGTCTTGTTCTGCTGACTGTGGCACAGGCTCCTTTACTTCCTCTGTTTTTTCCCCATTTCATTCCTTTGGCTGCTTCTTTCTTCTGCCAAATAGTTTGCATTCTTTTCTCTGAAGCTGCAGCACAGCCTTTTTCTGTGCCTGCATGATTAATGCCTCATGTGAAACTCCTTCTTCAGTATTGTGGGAGGCCCAAGGGCATTTAATGTAGGAATGTCCCTTTTCCTCACATAAGTTGCATCGAAATGTACTGATGCATGATGAAGCCATATGTTCAATTTCCAAACAATGTGTGCATTTCGGATGTCACAAGCATTGCTTAAATGAATTGAAGCCACGTTTGTGGCATGACTTAGGTTGACCTGGATACAATAAAGACCCTGATCTCTGCCTAAGTAGAAACAACTAGGAGATTTACAATCTCATGATTTCTCAAGAATAACTTGCATTTCACTCTCCATCGTCCAGTCCAAAATTGTTCTGTATCCATGACAGGGTTAGGTGTTCCAATACCTCACAACGTTTTCTTAGCCAAAATAATTATCTGTAATATTCACCCTCATTTTTGAAGATGATGGTAAGTGTTCTGAAAGCAGGTTTAGTGATAGGAATGGTGTAAAACAGCGACTACAAAGGGATGGTTTTTCATCACATTATATTTTGCCCAGAATCTATCCAAACATTCTACAGTTTTAAAACTGATGTCAGAATTATACTCATCCAGTGGATGAGTGCAAAAACTCCCAAGGCATAACATTTCAAAGAGTCCTTTAACAAAGTCCTTCCCACATGGACTCTGTTGGGTGGGTCGCTAAACCACCTTTATAGATCAACCTGATGGCATTATGGCATGGGGCTGGTTCCTTTGTTTTTAAATAAATCTGCCATATATAGCACTGGTTTAAACCTTAATTCCTGTGCTGGATCTTGCAGTCTTGAGAACCCCATAACTACTGGCAGCCTTTGATTTGCATTTTGTTTATACTGTCAGGTACAAGATTCTGTTTAGTAGTATCGTGCATCTGTATAGTAGGCCCTTGAGGTGCAGCAGAAGTAGATGTTACCTCTATTCTTTTAGTACCCATATCTCCCTGCATACATTTACTGTCACCTCGATAGTCTTCTCCCATCTGTTGGTCCTTTCTGTATAAGAATATTTTCTCACAGAATCCCCAGTGTAGGTGCAAACACCTCTGTGTGATCACTGGTATCAGCAGTAACTTGTGTTACCAAATCAGTTTTTACTTCAGCCACATTCAAAACATCTTGCTGTGTGCATTTAGGAAAAAACAACTTTACCTATAGGTGAAATCTCCATCGTGGAGCACTGCACCACAGCTGGGTTTTGTGGGTCAGAGACCATCCACCTCGTAGTTCCTGCAACCCAGCCTGCATCTCTCAATGCTTTTGCAGGTGTCCACGCTCCTGTATCCGTTTCTATGTCTTCCGACTGTTCTGCAGATTTCTACACAGCCATGTTCATAGCCACAAATTGGGCCCAAATGCCAAGCATTTATTTCCACTTTACCTAAAACTGGATCACACTCTGGTAGGGGTTTCTGGGCTCCACAGCTCTCCTGTACAACTTTGTTTTGGTTATCCTTCTCACTGTGCAGCTGTTTATGTCTGGTTCCCTCTGCCTTACGATCTTCAGCTTGCAATCGCATTTCAGATGCAATTCTGAATTTCTCTTCTTCATCTGCAATTTTTGAAGCAAAATCTTATGAGTCATTTCCATTTGTTGCCGTAATTGCTCTGTTTCCAAACGGGATCCTCCTCGTGTCCTCCAGAACTCTGAAGTCCTCCTGCGGTTTCACGTTCACCTCTCCATCCTTCTCTGGTTTCTCAGCAGCTTCCTCAGAAGATTCTAGCAGTAATATCACCACTAGGCCAACTGTCTGGTCTGAATCCTAAACCATTTCTTCTCCAGAAATTGTATTCAGCTCATTCCCTCCTTCCATACCAGTGAGCGGTGAATAGCTCACATTGCATTCAGTTTTTGTCTCTAGATTTGTACAGAAAACTGGGATGGAGATCAGATCCCAGTCTCATGCAACTCCAACTCCTCCTCTGCAGCACCTTGGTCAGCCATCTTGCTGCCAGCCAGCAATCCCCAGAGGAGGTATGGAATTTCCCAGTGCCCTGGTCAAATTTCTCCCTTCACTAAAATACCACCAACAGCTTATTCTGGTTCAAAGCCAGTTGGCATTCTTCTGTATCCCCTCCTGGGTCGTGCCTGAAAATAGGCAGAATTTGTCTAGTGCAATTACCAGTCAGTAAAACTAAATAAATAAATAAATCAATAATAGTAAAATACTTGACCAGTGACGGTCAAAGATGTGTCCTCTACAAACTGGTAATAGTGACAAACTTGTCTAAGCAATATCTGTACTTAAAAACAAATCTCTGATCGTGATCTTTGGTGTTGCTGCTGAATGAACATTTAAGAAATGAAAAGAACTCGAATATAGTCAGGAGATTGTAATATTTTATTGTTTTATATATTTATTTTATAGTGTGTTTTAAGTGTGAAGGATTGTCAGCTCTGAGTATAATTTGATGGTTCTATGTCATAAGGGCAAATTAAGCCGGATGCCCACATGACAACCCACATCGCTGAAATTGAATTTGACGATGTGGGATTCTAGCGACAGTAAAAGTGGTGCAAAAAACTTTTTTTGTTTTATGTGAAGTGCATTTCAGGAAAAAAATAAACACTGTCTTGGGCCAGGCGTAACAAAAACTACAGGTGCCCAGTCCTGAATCCTCTATCCCTGCCACCCTAAGTTGGCACCCAGCCCTCCACGCCATGATGCCAGCTCACCAGAACCCCATGGCACCACCCTTACATACTTTACCACCCACATTCATCAGGCTCACTTCCACTTCCTCGCCAACATCCTGTTGCCTTTTCATGAACCACCCCATCCAGTCGCTAGCCCCACACTCCCACTGTCGGGTCACTAGCCAAAAGTGGGTCACCAGTTTCAACAGACGCCACGTGCTAGTGTCCATATCACAGGATACCTAATTTGATAGAGAACTTTTGGTTTCTTTATATGTATGTTTCTTGCTGTTATTCTTACTTTGACGTCTTAGTTCATAATTTAGAAAACACTATTAGAACAGTGCTCAAAAATGCTATCACAGTTATTTAGACACATTTTAGAAGCAGCATTTTCTAAGGATAGGACTCTTTATAATAATGTATATACTTTTTTTGGATGTAATTTGTATGTTGAAATATTTAGACATGGCTGATATTGCTTGGGAGATTTACATGGAGGTATCTATGTGGGAATATTTGGGAGGCTAACCCAGGAAATACCCCAAGAAATTAATTCTGAAATGACTGCTAGTTACTATGGTAAGTGGATATTATGTGTCCTATAGTAAAATGACATACCCAAATCATGTTGCTGAGCCCAGTACTAAGGTCTGGATCTGGGCAGGAAAGTGAAATGACCTGACATGTAATTATAGGTCTAGCTCCCAGGCCCTGTATTTGTGGCCTATGGTACAGGCTGACAAAATACCTGACTTAAGGGTCAGTCAAGGGGATAGGAGCAGCATGCACTGCAGTGTATCACCACTGGGACCCTGAGTCAGGTTTAAATCAGTAGTGTGTATGTATATATATATATATATATATATATATATATATATATATATATATACATATAGGTACAGTTCAGGTGATGTGGCAATGATCTGTTTGGTCACGTTCAGGATAAAGTAGCATTTTGTGCTAGCCAATGGACTTGGGTGTGGGCCAGATATGCACAATTTGAACCTATTACCTGCTGGAATAAAAGGTCCTTGAACAAGGATTGTATCAGTGAGAGCAGTGAACTGTTTACCGAGAGCATAGATGAGCTACTTCTCAAATAAATACTGCAGTATACCTACTTAGGCCCATGTTTAAACTAAGTGAGAAATGCAAACTGAAAGAAAGGGGTTAAAGGAAGAATTATTTAGTTATTAGTACAAAGAATCTAGGATTAATGTCATTGTTCCTCTACTTACCTCTATGACTAGATTGATATAAGGTGAAAGAGGATTATATCTGTTATTGATGGATTTTTGAACACTAGATATACTGTACTAATGTTTTCTAAAGTGTTTTAAATTAATGTATGGTGTAATTGTTTAAATAACCAATCAACAATAAACTAAACTAACTAACTACTGAAGTATCTGTTCCTTGGTATCTTCATTTCATGTTCTCCCACTCTGTCATATTCTCTGGAAGAATGCCCATGCCCAATAAAGGTCTTTTCAATGTGGCCAAATGTCTATCTCTGTCCTCCTCACTTGAACAGATATGGTGGTATAGCAGTGCTTGACTGTACATGGGTGATTACTATTCCTATGCAAGTATCTTTGTCTGTCTGTGGGTTTCCTGTAAATGCATGTCTGCAAGGTTCCAACCTTGATGGTGACTGTGGTGTCCAGAAAATTAACATTGGTGTCAGAATATTCCAGGAACGTTTATGGATGAGTGGAGGCTGTTAAGTTTCTCATGGAACTCTTTGAGTGTGTCAGTGCCCTCTGTCAAAATTATTTATAAATCATCAATATAACAGTAGTAAGCAAGTGGTTTGCATGCAGTACCTTAAAAATTTTCCTCCAAATTGGCCATAAAATGGTTGTCATATTGTGAAGCCATCCTGGTACCCATTGCTGTTCCTATAGGTGGAAATATAATGTTCGCCATTGAAGTGACACTGTTGTGTGTCAGAATAAATTCAATAAGTTTCCCCACCACTTCTCGTCAATGTGTTGATGTTGGTCCTTTCTCATGCAGGTATTTGAGACAGGCTGAAATGCCATCCATGTGTGGAATATTAGTATAAAGGAGGTTACATCCATTGTGGCTAATGTGGTATTAGGTGGAAAGTTCTTATAGCCAGAACATTTACGCGGGGGTATGTAGTACCCTGAATGTAGCTGCCCCTTTCTATAACCAGTGGTTTTAAACAGAGATCCCTCTGTCAGGGTACCATTTCAGATACTATGGGTCTCCTGAATTGCCAGGTTTATGGATTTTAGGCAGCATGTGGAATATCTGTGACTTAGGTCAATTATTCTGTCTTGGACATGCTTCAGAATAAATCCAATGATTTTATTTTTTATTAGGTCTAGGATTACAATACCTTTGAGCCAGGGCTCTTTACAAAGGTTCCATGTCAGGTTACAATTCAAAACATAAGACATGTAAGTCAGATTACAAATTCAATACATAGGACAAGGTTATAAAAGTGTAAGCTAAACAGAGTTACAAAGCATCTGAGAAATAAAACAAGTTTTGGAGGCTAGGTTACAAGGAGATAGTAGATGTGGTGCAGAGAGGATAGAGGACAAGAGAGGAAGAGAAGCGGGGAGGCGGAGAGCTATAGAGAAGGAGCACAGCCAGAGGCATTGTCGAGACATAATATGGGAAGGGCAAGCTAAGGTAACCAAGTGCTAATAGGAGAGAACTGCATAAGGTTAGGGAAATATTCATGGGGTCAGCTAGTGGAGGCAGTCACAGGAGCTAGAGGCAGCAAGAGAGAGGTGGGCCTTGATTTAAATGCACCAAGGGTAGGAGTGGAGGAGGTGCAACTGTTTAGAACCATTTTGCCAGCTGGGCACCTGTAGAGCAAAAGATCTTTGACTCTGAGTGCGACAATGTGTAAACTGCAGGACCTGTGATTCATCCCCCTGGTTGAGCAGAGGTTATTGCTAGGGTGCAGGAGTGCACACTCTAGGGCACAAGGCCCATAGTTATTTTCTTTGCCATGGTGCAGGTTAGGTGCTTTATCCAATTGGTGAGTTGCAGCCATCCAGTTTGCATAGAGGTTGCACATATGTGTGAGGTGGTGGGATCCCGTGAGAAGCTGGCAGGCCTTACTGAAGGAAGTGGATATGAGTCTAAGAGCAGTAGCAGGGCAGAGCCATAGATGATAAGCCATAGTCAATAATGGAGACAACAGAGCTCTGAGCGGTGACAGTCAGGGCTTCTGGGGTGAATGTTGCCTATGTCGGAAGAGAAGGCCAAAGGCGAGCATTTGCTGCTTTGGCTACAGAGTCAAAATGGGCACTGTAAGTTAGATGAGGCTCTAGAGTGATCCCAAGGTACGTAAAGGCTTGAACCTGTTCCGGGTGACTCCATGACTGGTTTTATGGATAGGGGTGCAGCTTATGCTTGATATGAGGCAGCTGAACATCATAGACTTTGTTTTCTATTATTGAGGACCAGATTGTGATTTGAGAACCGGTTTCACAGATGTGAAGCCAAGCTGAAGGTTGTCTTGTAGAGGCTTAGGATCCTTGTTGGAGGCAAGAATTACAGCATCAGCTACATAGAGGATGAGTGTTTCGAGCAAGAATTTGGAAGGGAGTTCAGGAACAAGCTGAATAGTAGGGAGCCCAGAATAGATCCGTGGGGACACCTGGAGGAACAGGCCTGGTATCAGAGAGGACATCTGCAATTTTACTCTTTGAGACCCGGTTCTCCAAGTAGCTTTTTGAACCAGGCAGTGGAGTCAGGAGATAGCCCAGCTTTCAGAAGTTGCACAGCAGTAGGCGGTGATGGACAGTGTTGAATGCCTTAGTCAGATCGATAAAGACAGACCCAATTAACTGACCATTGTCCAGTGAGCTGTGAAGAATGCCAGAGAATTCCAGTAGGGCAGATGAGGTGCTATGTCCATTCCTGAAGCCATGTTGTTGTGAGCACAGGATATTTTATTTGTCCAGGAAATCTGTGAGCTGATCTGTTGCAACACATTCAAGGGCCTTGGAGAGGGTGGTAATAGAGATTGGATTGTAGTTTCCATGAGCGGCCTGGTCATCCCTTTTATGGACGGGTAAGACTGGCAGATTTCCATTTGTCAGGAACTGGTTGAGCCTAAGTGAGAGGTTGAAAATATATGTCAGTAGCTATAACACCTCATCAAGGGTGAGGGACAGCAGTTTAAGGTCAAGTGTATCACTGCTGGATTTGGATTTGGTGATGGCTTTGGTAATATATTTGCAGGCTTCATGCATCTTGACTGCTTTGAAATAAAAGGTGGGTGGCTAGAGGAGGAGGAGGCATTGAAGGAGGAGAGGGAGAATCATAGTTCTTGAAAAAGTCAGAAGGAGAACACTGCTGAGATCGGTGAATGGAGTGTTGAAGGTATTTGTTATGATTTTGGGTCAAGCGTAGTAGACCCATGTATGTTGAGCAAGGTAGGGAGGTTTTTGGCTGCTTCCCAGTGACCTCTTTAATATTGTCCCAAATGACCTCCCATTACCCCAGGTATCCGTGAGAGTGTTCTTGAAGTAGGTAGATTTCTTTTGCCAGATAGATCTGGTACAGTCATTCTGTGCACGCTTATAGTTTTGGATGTCAGTTTCTTTACCAGTGGTTCTGGCCAGATCCCAGAGGTGATCTCTAGATTTTAGTTGATGTAAGAGATCAGCCAAAAGCCAAGGATTGCAAAAGGCTTTGACTTTGCACTTTTTAAAAGGAGTGTAGAGTCGAGGCTGCATTGAAAGAGTTAAAGAAGTAATCCAGCTAGTATTTACATATGTTGCTTTGTAAATAGGGGATGAGTCTTGGAGGGTGAGGCATGTTTTGAGGTGTGACAACTGCCCATGCGGTGGACTCTAGTAGTGATGATATTAGAGGGGCTTGTGGAATTTGTTTGACCATTCACAGATGACAGGGGAATGGTCGCTAAGCGAGTCAGGAGGACTGAGGTATTTGTTATACGAGTTGGGTGGCTGGTAAGAATCCAATCCAGGAGGGTGCTGGCACTGATTTGTAGTTTTTCCTGGTCGGAGAGATGACCATCTGGGTGAGACTGGCCAATGAGACGGCATCCTTATGGACCCTTGCATCAGATGCAGCCAGTTTATATTAAAGTCTCCAAGCAGAATCATTTCAGAGTCAGGAGGTTGGGACGTGGTGAATTCCAAGATAGCATTAAGGCCATTCCTTGTTCTTTGGGGATATACATTGAGGCAACTGTGAGGGATTTGTTATGGGCATAATAAGATTCTGATAGGAGAATCTGCACAGCAGTGGCTGGGAGGGGGTAGTGATGGGGTGTCCCAGTAGCTTAATTTAAGGTAAATTACACATCAACCACCCCTTTGGATTTCCAGTCCAGCCTGAAAACATTGTAGCCTGGAAGTCCGATAGACAGGTGAGGGATTTTGGTGTAAGCCAGGTTTCTACAACTGCCAGGATATCTGGGCTGTGCTGATTGGTAAAGATTTGTAGGGCTTCCAGCTTGGGGAGTAGACTACAGATGTTGAGGTATGCTATGTAGAATGCTGCTGAGGGTTTTCCTGGTAGATAGAGCTGGAGGTATTGGGCCAGGTTAGGATGGCTGTTTCCCGACAGCAACAGGAGGAGGAGCACAAGGTTCAAGTTGCACCAGCGTAAGTCCCTGAGCATGAGTCTACATGCCCGTTTTTGCAGAAACTTACATTAGGCTGGTGTCAATGATCCCAGAGAGATGGTATATGAGAGATGATGAGAGGGTCCAGAGTCTGTGTACAGTGGTAGGCTGGGACTGCCATCCATTTGCAGAGGGGAGCACCTGGGGGGGGGGCAAGCTCATGATGGAGAGTACCTGAGTGATGATAGGAATTGCCAAGCAGGATGCAGGGGGGAGGGGAAGTAAGCTCCAGGGAGGAAGAAAAGCAGAAAGAGGGATGAGAGTAAGAGAAGCAGAAACTGCAGTGCCTGGAGAGACAACATGATGTGACAGTCAGGAGGATTGTATTCTATTGCATTGGGTAAGTGTGCTTATAACTGGGCCCTCTAGTAGCTAAAAGATATAATCTGCTAATGGAAAAGGCAGCAGAGATGAGCTCCAGGGTCTGTGCCAGGAAGTTCAAATCTCCAGGACCTGAAGCCAGTCAGGTAGAGATGGAGTGCTAATCTGCCTACAGTAGACCCAATTTCAGGCACCATCCACCAACTGAGTTCACAGCTAACAAATTGGACTGGAGTTGCTTTCCCAAGTGTACCTGGAATCCTGCTCTTGAGGGTAGGATGGGGAGCACCCTGTGGCTAGCTGTGTTCAGCACCAGACTACTAGTGCAGAAGATAGAATCACCCTCAGGGAATCCTGAAGAGAAAAGAAGAAAAGGGAGAAATTAGCTTATATGTACCAACAGAACAAAGGCTTCAGAGTTTAGGAGGCAGGGTAAGTAAGGAGACAAAAGGATTCTGTAACAAGGTGAGAAATTAAGGGTGCTAAGTTAGCCAGAGAGGAGAAAATGGCTGTGGAGTGGCTGGTATTGCAACGGCAGCATCACCAATATACAGAGGAAAAGGCAAGTGGGGTTTGGGGAAGGCAGATGGGAGGAACATCAATTCAGCAGTTAGACAAAGCAGTTTTAACTTCAAATTTTGTTAATACTTAAATAGCAAGGCAGTTGAAACACTTCAAAAATGCTATAGTTTCCTACTCTTAACAATATAAAATGGTTATAGTTCCCTAACTACATTCAAATTCAGCAATGGGCACAAAGGCACATCACAGATTTAGTTGCAGAGGTTAGGAAAAAGAAATCTAGGCAGCAGAGAGATGAGTTCCAGGGACGGTGCCAGGAAGTTCAAATCTCTAGGAGCTGAAGCCAGTCAGGGAGAGATGGAGTGCTGAATATGCCTATAGGGACCCAATTTCAGGCACCATCCACGAGTTCATTGACTAGCAAGCTGGACTGGAGCTGCTTTCGAAGCGTACCTGGAATCTCTTGCTCTTGAGGGCAGGCTGGGAAGCACCCGTGGCCAGCTGCGTTCAGCACCAGACTGCTAGTGCAGAAGATGGAATCCTTTCAGGGAATCCTGAAGTCCCATAGTTCCCTGTTGTATTGTGTAGTGTAGTCACTAGGCAATTCCTGTAGTAGGGATCTGTTAGCTGTCTGTTAGCTTCATTAACATAGCCCTCATGGTTTAAGATCACCACTGCAGAAGCTTTATCAGCTTTTTTATGACAATGTTGTAGTTCAGTTTCAGTGATTGCATTGCTCTTCTTTCCAATGGAGAGATGTTAAAGTGGGTTTGTTTTTGCTTATTTACCTCGAGTATGTTTTATGAGTTCTTTTAGAAGAGAGTTATCTGTTTTGTGACATTTGAACTTGACATGCCTTTCCTTGATAACAGTCAGCCTGTGTTCTCTATATGGTTTTAAGTTGACTTTTAAATGCAATTTTTAGGCCAATGGGATTCTTTTACAACCTTTTGTCTTTTTATGTATGATCTGGTCTTTAATAGAATGTATTCTTCCAAACAACTAGCATTAGCTTCTGATGAAGTACTGTGTGTAGTCGGAAAGCTTAAGCTCCTGTTTTCTTTTATAACATCTTTGTTGGTCCAATAAAGAAACCATATGTTAGAAAGTTGAATAATTCCATCTGTCCAACTGAATTTGTGTACAAAAATACACAAACTGTATTTGTCTTTCTTATCACAGATTGATATCGATGGGGACTTTTGACTCAAACAGATGAACCTTTGGAAAGTATAGCATGCAAATAAGGGTGACAAGAAATGGCACAGACTTGCAGCAAACATGCTAATCAGTTTTTCTTTGTGTAATGGTGCATGAAATGTTGGGTCCCCTTGGCAGTTCCACTTAATGGCATAGTACTCCCTCACCAGGTGGCTAGGGATAGATTCCAGGCAATCCCCACCACAGTGATTTCCTACCCTCCACCATTCTCCCATAAAGTTTTATAAAATAGTCAGCTCCTGTGCAGGAGTCAATAACATCTATTCATAGACACCCCCAACTAAAAGGGTGTAGATAGATACTCACTGTACACATTTGGTACAGTTTTGTTGAGTGCCTGTCACAAACCATAAGCCACTCTGTTAATATTATCATTCTAATCTGTAGTATTTGTTAGTGTAGGCCACTGAGGAGTGTCCAATACATGTATAACCTCTTTAGAGAGTACAGGAGTCATCTGACAACAATCTGACTTGTTTGGAAGGGATGCCATTTGGAAAAGATGTGTACATTTTTTAGTTGGGGGTGAAACTGTTGGAGATTGTGTACAAAATGAAAATTTCTGGCTACACTCCTGACACCAGGATCCATACTTCTGGGGACTATAGTTCACATTTTGAGTTAGTTTAATAGTCCCCCAATACATTCAGCTCATCTACTTTATTTGATCAACATGAGTGGGGCACTCAACTGGAAGGGAGGTGACTGAGCAGTGCACCTAAATTTTTTGCAGGTTACAGAGGGACACTAATTGCCAGACTGGGTTTTGTTTGTTTTAGCTGGAGTGTACTCAAGTCAGTGGAACAGCAAGTTGAAAAGTTCAACAGTCCATTAACTGCAAGCAGAATCTGGTCAGGATGGGATTCGAACATGGTAGAGGACCAGGATGGTTAGTGGGGTTGGGCAACTGGAGCAACACAGTGGCAGGTATGTGGTTGGGGATGCAGACACTTTCACTGGTGAGTTTGTTTGCTGGGAAAGAAGGTCTCAGTTTCTTTGGGGTCAGACCAGACTGACAAAGGACATTGATGGAGGAAGAAGTTTTGGATGTCCTGCCTGAACCCAGAAATGGAACATGACTAAGGCCACTGGAAAATTGCGTCCGTAATTTTTTTGGAATCTGCAATTTTCACCATTCTCCACAAAACTGACATGTTATACAATTTCTTGCAATTTTTGAGTTTTTGTATTGAACTGTGCAAAAGTATTAACATTTTAATAAAATACTCTCAAATATATTGACAATTTTGCATGCAGGCTTGGGTTTGGCTAAAAAATGCATTGCAAGGTAGGGCAAGGGTTTTATGTGACACTGATTTCTTTTGAATCCTTCTCTTGTTTGGTTTCAAAATCCACTGGTCAAGCATAAGTACACTTAAACACTTGACATTTGTTTTGTGTTGAAGCAATCTATCAGAAAACATTTTGTTGCCACACAGTCTGAAACAAAAGATGGGAGAAAAGGTGCACATTATTCTATTCACTTAAATGGGAAAAGTAACTATGAAGACTTTTGTAAGTGGCAGGCAAGTTTTTCCTTCTGAGCATACTTTCATTCAGACTAGTTTTGATTCAAACTGCTGAGGATTTTAGGATGGCCCTGCTGATTTTAAACTTCTGAATAAGCTAGTTGCTAACAGTGATCTCACTCTTAGCAACTACCCCTAGATGCTCACATGCAATGACTATAATAAAACCTGACTAAAGTCTAAAATCAAGCTTATAAAACACAAAATGTATCTGAACATTGATCTTTAACTAATCAAAATCATTGCAGCCAGAGTAAAACAAAGATAAATTACAGGGTACCCTGACTACTGTATGATGCAGTAAAAATATATTGGTATTTTTTACATTTTTGTAACCACGTAAGGCCCACTAGCCTGTTTTCTGGTACGATCCAGGAGCACTGAGGAGGTTAAGTGATTTGCTCAGAATCACACAGTATGCAAGTGGAGGTTGTGGAATCAAACCCAGGTCTGCTAGATGTCCACAGTACATTCACAGTTTGTTACTCTAACCTCTAGGCTATACTGCCAGACCAAATAACCCCAGATTTAATGTTTAAATATGTGATTTCAAAAGTGGTGTACAGTACATACAGTACAAATTATGAACATTAAACACTTTAATAACATTTTACTAAAACTCAATTATTCACCAGTCTATCTGATCATTTTTCTTGTACCAAAGTGGGTAAACAGCAGATAGGGTGCTGTAAATAGCTGTTGATCAGGCTTCATTATTCTACATCCAGAAAGAGAAAATTGTTTATTCTGGCTTTATTTAATATTGATTTGATGTGGCTCACTTTATAGAATCTAGTTAGTACTGTATGAGGCAGATGCTTTTAAATTTTGGAAGATAGGCAATGCTTACGGTAGCTTATCAGTTTAGTATTCTTTTTGGGACATAAACTTTTGTTTATGTTTTAAACATATTCAGGTGTCAGTGTATTCATTTAGCAATTTATACTGATTAATATATGCTGCAGAAAACATTAAAAGATGTATTGTGAAGCACTCCGGATCTATAGTAGAACCCCACAAATTCCTGCAATTTTGCAAAACACTCTACAATTTTTGGTAACCTTTTCTGCAATTTTCCAGTGGCCCTGAACATGACCCTCAAGCATCCAGTAGTCCAGATATGTCCTGGAAAGGGGATTATAGAATATACTACACATGGTGAAAAAAAGAACATTAACAGATATAAAAAGCAATAGCCAACACAAGCAATAAAGTACAACAAAAGGAGTATTATAATAAACAGTGCAGGGTGAAACATTACGACAAGGTGTATGCAAGAAATGAGCACCGAACTTGGTCAGGCAAAGAGAGAAATCCATCCAACAGGGCATAACAGGGAAGTCATAAGAGCAAACATGGTCGGCAATAAATGTAGGGAGGTGGGGTCATCTACGGTAAGGTATAAAGGACAGTTGTAGGTGGGAGTATTAAAGCCACAAAGTAGAGACTTAAGGGTGAAGAGGTAGAGCAAATAGATGGGGAGACTTTACTTTGAGTATTTTGAATCTTTATTGTATACTGTATCTTGTTCTAGAATTTCAAAGAACAAGTAAGCAACATACTTTCATGGGTATGAAGCCTGGAGGATTGTTGACCTAAGGTCTTGGTTTACCAGATTTTCTGCAGTGTGGGTAATGAGGAAGAGTGTTCCTTCCTTCCTACCAAAGGATAGAATTGATTATTTCTTGTTATATTATTTATTTATTTAAAATTGTGCACACCAGTATAGCCCTAATGAAACTTATGGTCACCTTTTGAGGGTGGACCCGGGAAGCAGGCAGGAATTACAATGTTAAAATAATTTCAGAAGACTAACACTAATTTCAAAGACAAACTATTCCATTATATAGTGAATAATGTAATTTGCATTCAATATTATGAGAGAGCTTCAAGACTTAAATTGGGCAGGATCCCACAGGAACTCATTTCCACCATGTCTTAAAAATTAAATGACAGTTCCACCACTTCTGTCATCTTTCTCCATTAATTATAGGAGGCTTTCAAGACCTAGAAATCTAGGTGTAGGAGTTCCCCACCTACACATTTACAATTTTAGCACTGGAGAGAACATAGAAACATAGAAACATAGAGTTTGATGGCAGATAAGGACCACTTGGCCCACCCAGTCTGCCCATTTCCTACCTATTGGATAAGCTGCAGATTCTAGTTAACCAACAGCCTACTTCCTGCAACCACCCACTATAATTACCTTATGACTGTCCCATGCATGCTTGAATTCCCCACTGTTTTAGACCCCACAACCTCTCCAGGAAGGCGGTCCAAGCATCTACCACTCTCTCCATGAAAAGAGAATTTCCTCACATTACCCCTGAGCCGTCCCCTCTAACTTTAAATTGTGTCCCTTGTTCTTACACATCTCTTTTCTGAAAGATGCTACCTCCTGGACTTTGTTGATTCCTTGAGGTACCTAAAGTTTCTTCAACTTCATCAAGCTGACAATGAAATTGCTTTTCCAAGTGTTGAATAGTGAGTTTTTTTAATAAACCTGATGTGTGTGTTTCTTTCAGTTGTTTTGTAAAAAGATTGCATGACTTAAGAGCATAGTAAAGAAAACATTTGCTCCAAATTGCCTCTTTATCGTCATTACCTGCAGATGATTTTCATGATCTGATCTTCATTTAAGTAGTGTCTGACATGAGTTTAACCTGGCAGTTAATTTTGAGATTTCAATTGTAGCATTATGCATAACTAACAGTGAGTGTAATTCTCTTCTGGAGTCCACAGGCAAAGGTTTTGCTTATTGTATAAGATACAGTGATGCAGTTGTCTGTACTCATTCAGTACAAAGTTCAATATCTTATTAAAGCAGTATGGAAAGAGTGAATTCATGATCCGTGGGCTTAAGAGCAGGTGTGCACTTTCCAGTAGCCCCACCAAAACCTATATGATTCCTCACCTCGCCCAGAGTTGATCTCTATAAGTCATTCCTTTTATTTCCTCCATTTAAAAAATTATATTGCTTTCGTAATTTTGTCCTTCACAAGAAATGGAGCCACTTCCCGAAACTACTGACATACCCCACATAGGCACACACAGCCCTGTTTTATGATGTCATCAAATGAAGAGTGCATGTGTGATCCATTGAGATGACTGGGGATGATTTTATATACATTTTAATACCATTTAGTCAGTGTTGCGATTTAATAAATCAAAGTGACCGCTTGACTAACAGGGTCCCTGTCAGTTGAGTGGTCACTTTGATTTATTAAAATCACAACACTAAATGGTATTAAATATATAAAAATCACCCCATTCATTTCATGGAATGTGCACACACAGTCTTTATTTTATGACATCACAAAACAGAGCTGTGTGTGCCTGCATGGGGTGTGTCGTAGTTTTGGGAAGTGGCTCGGTTTTTGCCAAGGACAAAATTACAAGCAATATAAAATGGAGGAAATAAAAGGAATGACTTATAGCCATTAACTCTGGGTGAGGTGAGGAATCATATGTTTGTGGGGGAGGGAGTGCTACTAGAAAGTGCACACTCTGTTTTTAAAGAGACACTGTTAACCCTTGTAGGCTTCAAAGTGTCCTTAATTTAAAAATACATTTAATTGGTCACATTTTGTGGAGATTGCTGATGCAGCTGGTAATTTGATTCTGATTCTTTTATTCGTGAAAAGAAAATTACCCACTGTATTGGTGTTTCAGGTAGCACACAAAACATGTTTCTTTACATTTCTTGATCAACAACAACTGCATCTTCCCTAGACCTGGGAGCACCCCAACAGAATAAAGTCATTTAGGCAATAAGTGTGAGAGTTTTTTCTTGAAGATAAATTAGTTTACCTCACTGCCATACATCCAGATAAACGTTTATCTGTATGTAAGGGATGTCACAATGGAAATGCAATGATCTGCAATTTAGTCAGAATACAGACTGTGAAAATGCTGCCAGCACTAGTTGCAGTCACACCTGAAAATTTTAATACTGTGTCATTTTACATTACATTACATAGCATACAGACGTATGTATGTAAGTCATAGCTCATGGACTGAAACACAATTCTTTTGCCCTACAGTAAAATCCACTGTTTGATCATGTCCTGATTAAACATAAAACATAATGAATAAAATAAATACCTGGCTAAAGCAGTTATCTGGAAAGAGCTCTGCTGATGCGCCATTAACATCTGCTAACCAAAAATATATTTCATTTACTGATACCACAGCAAATACCAATTATTCAATAATAGAACTAAAGGCACTTAAATTCTATTTTAAAAAGAAATCTGTATAAGGCAACCAACTATGGTCTTTGAGAAGAAGACAGCATGACCGCATTGACTTATCTCCATCCCCCCACATCATAGCAGTAATAATTGAAGCCTATGAGTAGCAGACAGCACAACTGCATTCATTCGAACATACAACATATGAATGTGCCAGCAGAAACAGACCTCTGGGTCTATCAAGCGTCTGCTTGAGTGTACAGCTAGTATCTCTAAGTTGCAGCTGCCCCACCCCTTCCCTTTGTCCGCCTCGGCTGTTCTCAGTCCCACCCACCAGTATTCTCCCTGTTCTCTGTCCCATGCCCTTTAAAGCTACCACAGTTTTGCATGATGTCACCTCTCTGGTAGGGCATTCTACGTTGACACCACTCTCTGTGAAGCAATGCCTCCTCATCTCCTTCCGAAATCTTCCCCTATTCTTAGCCTGTGCCTCTAGTGTCCCTTCCTTTCTCAGTTTAAAAACCCTGTCAGCTCCATACTTGTTGATACTCATCAGATACTTGAAAATTATGAACATGTCCCTCCTCCCTCCTCTCCTCCATGGTATACATATTCATTTCCCCAGCCTGTTCTCGTAGTCTCTCCCTCCATTCCTGAATCATCCTCATTGTCCTGCACTGCACTCCCTCCAGTAGCTTGTTATCCCGCCTCAGGTATGGCCTCCAGAACTGAACACAGTACTCCAAGTGTGGCCTGAGCAGTGACATGTAGAGGGGCAAGATCACCTCCTTCTGCCTTGATGAGAACCCCCTGCTATACACCCCAGCATCTTGTTCACCTTCACTGCCGCTTTCCTGCATTGGGCAGAGTTGTTCATGCTCCCTGTTACCATCACCCCTAGGTCCTTCTCCTCTTCAGTGATCCCCAGCTTCACCCCCAACCGTATTCCCTCCTTGGGTTCTTTGCCTGAAGTGCATAACCTTACACTTCTTCACATTGAACCTCAGCTGCCACCTCTCTGACCACTCCTCCAGTTTGGTTAGGTCACCCTGCAGTTACTTCCAACCTCCTCCACTACTGCACCCATTTTGGTATCATCTGTGAACAGACATACCCTGCTCACCACTCTGTGCATGATGTCTGAGATGAAGAGTCCAGATAGCACTGGACCCAGCACCAAGCCCTGTGGCACCCGGCTTGTCACTGGCCTAGGTGTTGAGAATTCCACACCTCCACCACCACCTGTTGTAGCCTCCCATGCAGCCAGTTTGTAATCCAGTTTCCATCTTCAGCCCCACTCCCACACCAGTTAGCTTCCCCAAGCCACCCATGAGGTACTGAATCGAAGGCCTTGCTGAAATTCAAGTAGAGAACATCCACTTCATGGCCCCTATCCAGTTCTCTTGTTACTCAGTGGTAATATTGTATTGGGTTAGTTTGACAGGACTTCCCGATATGAGCCCATGCAGCCTCACATCCTGGAGGTAATTGTCCTCTAGAAATGACACCAGCCTCTCCTTCAGTATCATCTCCATAAACCTGCCCACTATAGAAGTGAGACTGTCCAGCTGATAATTGTCCATTTCATCCCATGGGCCACTCTTGTGTATCTGCACCACATGGGCCATCCTCCAGTCCTGAGGCATACATCCCAATCCAGGGAGGTGCTGAACAGATCGCCTGTGGTTCTGCCAGCACCTCCACCATCTCTCTCGGCACCCTGGGAGGATACCATCCAGCCCTGGTGCCTTGTCCACTTTAGTTCCCTCAGTCCCTCTAATAGTCTACATCCTCAGTCATTCCATCCATCACTTCTCCCTCCCCACCATCCCAGTCCAAGGTGGTAGTGGTTCCCTTCCTGCATGAACACTGTGCAAAAGTATTCATTTAGTGCTTCCTCTTGTTTGTCTCCATTTTCCCACTCGCCGCCCTCTTTATCCTCACTATGTTATCCCTGCACTTTTCTCTCTGATGTATCTGATGTATCTGAAATTTAAAGATAGAGGGGTGGTTCCGGGGCAATGTGAGGAAGTATTTTTAACAGAGAGGTATTGGATGCATCAAACTGCCTTCCTGACGAGGTTGTGGGGTCTAAAACTGTGAGAGAATTCAAGAATGCATGGGACAGACATAAGGCAGTTCTTGTGGGGGTAGGAAGAAATAGGCTGTTGGTTAACTAGGATCTGTGGCCTATCCTGTAGGTAGGGAAATGGGCAGACTAGGTGGGCCAAGCGGTCCTTATCTGCCATCAAAGTCTATGTTTCTGTGTTTCTATGAAAAGTCTTCCCTTAATTCCCTGTGTTAACCTTAACTCCCTTGAGACCTTAGCTTACCTCACCCTCTTGGTCACTTCCTTGGACCATCTTGCATATTTCTCCCTGTCCTCCTCCTCCTTCCCCATCCGTCTGAACCTCTGGTTTACAGCTCTGTACTCACTTCTAGTTCACTCCGCACAGATCTGCTTGCATCTCCTGAAGTGGCACTGTGAAACAGGTGCCAAAGTGGAGCAAAAGAAATGGCAGTTCTCACTCCATGTTGGGGACTGATAGGCTACTTTCACAACAGCCTGGCTAGGGATAGCCGAGGGTGGGTGGTGCAGCCTAAACACCATGTCTGCCAGTGGGTTCACAATGCTCATCATATGCACAATGGAGGGAGTGAAATGCTACAGAACATCTCTACAAGGAAGGTGGGGTGATCCAGTGTTGTAGCAGCAGCTTGAATTCTGACTATTGCAACTCCATGGAGGTTACCACGGACACCAGTTAAGAGCCAGCCAGCAAAGATAAAAACAAAATAGTGTGCAACAAATTGTTTTATTTATTCACTTGAACTGTGGCCATCTGATGTTTTCATTAGGTTAGTTCTAGCAGTGAAAAACTGTCAAACTTATTGCATAAACTGGATATGAAATGGCTTTACACTGAGTGCGGCATTTATCTGCACTCATTGACTTTGACCTCAGTGCACTCACTTGAAGCTGCACCACTCATGAGATCACTGAAGTCAAATCCAACTCGTGTAGATAAATACCATATTCAGTATGAGGCCATCACATATCCTATTTATGATGTTGTGGAAGGAGAGGAGGCTATTGTATCATGAGTGGCTTTCACAGTTTCACATAGGCAACTGAGGCAAGAAGAACTATGAAGCAAAATTGCATATGAATTGTCAGGTACTATTTTAGACATTTCCTTAATATGTGTGTGTTTGAAAAATGATAAAATAAAGATTATCAGGAAGGACAGAAACTGAGTCCCTGATGATTTTGGGTAGTGTGGATATTTATCTGTCCCCTGTAGCAGTTGCCACAGGTGGATTCATACCTCTCAACTGTCCCTGATTTTCAGGGATGTCCCTGATTTTGCCTTAAAATTTTAATGCTGTCTCTCCTAAAAATGTGTTTTCTTGAGCAAACAGTGGAAGTTGTAAGCACAAAATAATGTCAAACATTAAAGCTACAGACTTGTTCTTCCTTAGAAAATGCATTTTCACTAAGCCACCTAGTCTACCAGTTTTCTGAAAGGATGTCACCAATTTTGGAGATGTGTCCTGATTTTGGTCCTTTGTCCCTGATTTATTTAAGCCTTGTCCCTGATTTATGAGGCAGGAGGTTGAGAGGTATGGGTGGATTGAATCAGCAGTTATGCTCCCTCAATTATATTTTCTGCATACTTATAAAATGATTCCCTTCACCCTACCCTACCCTACCCTCTGTTTTGTCCCTGAGTGCTTTCCATGGGTAACTTAACCAATGCATAACTTACAAGCTCCACTTGTGGAATCTTGGGTGCCTTTCACTCTTTCCTCCTCACCAATCAGTTTTTGTGTCAGTCAGACACATCTCTGACTCAAACTGGTAAATTGATATGAAATCATTTTGGCTAGTAAACTGGTCCTTGATCAGATCAACTGGAAAATGGATTCCCAGTCAGTTTGGTTGGTAAACTGACCTGGATCATTCAGTTTTAAAACTGATTCTTGTTTAGGTCATCTGGAAAATTGACCCAGGATCTGTTCAGCTGGAAAACTGGTAATTTTCAGTTTAATTGGAAAAATTATCCTTGATCAGTTTGGCCTGAACTTGATCCTAGAGCAGTTGGTAGGGAGCACAATCTAGCCACGTCACGTTGTCTCAGTATGGACTTACTGTTCTGGTAATAGAGTATACTGCATGCACTGTACTTTATGTAGTTATTGCATCATAGAAACTGGATGTTATGCATCTATTGCACAGCTGTGCAGTTCTGTGGCATTGAATAATGACACTTTTACACTTTTAAACTCTTTTTTCATTTTGGAAAACTTATGAAGACATGCAATTTGTGTCTCCACAGACTCCTTTGTACCTGTAGGAATAGTTAACTCAGGATGAGATATGTCTTGGCAGTCTGACAGTATTCCGCCTCTCAATCAAAGCTCTGTTTCAACAAGTTGTTCTCATGGAAGAATATTTCTTAAATGAAATACAATATTTCTATCTCCGAAAGAAAGGAAAGATTTAACACTGTGCCTGTAGGCAATCAAGTCCTACTGCTGTTTTTCCTCCTTCTCTTCCCTTTTAACTTAACTCCCTTTAATGTCGATATATAGTTTTATTCAAACACCATGTACTAAAGTACCTCTGTGGATCACCACTCTGGTAAAATTGCAGGGTTGAGAGGTTGTACATTTTCCAGGATTTTGATGGGATTCAATTAAGACCACCTGGCTTACTGCCAGGTAGACCAACCACTTTGCTACTGCATGTTGGCTGCTGTTTTGCAAGCTTGAGGTTTGATGCATCTCTGACACAAACTGATCATAGGTTACTTCAACTTAACACTGTTCTTTGTTAATTTTGCCTGGTAAACTGATCCTGGACCATTTCAGATGGTAAACTGATGTCAGGTCAGTTTAACTAGAAAACAGATCCTGGACCAGTTTGCCTTGTAAATGATTGTGTATCACTTTGGGTGGAAAACTGATCCTTGTTTAGTTTGGCAGAAAAGTGGTCCTTGATCTGACTGGTAAACTGGTCCAAGAGCAGTTGTGAGTGGTCACAGTCTATCTGCAATGTTTTGCTGCAGCATAAACAGTATATATTTAATTAATTTGCTAACATACAGTGTGACTAGTACTGCACTTTATGCAGCTACTTAATAATAGAAACTGAAGATTCCATCATGCATTGTATGTCTGTGATGTTCTGTGACATCCAATAATTCCCTTTACATTCTTAAACTCTTTTTTTTATTTTTGTGAAAATTATGAAGACATGCAGTTTGTATCTCCAGATTCCATTATACTTGTAGGAATACTGCAGGAATAGTTAACTCAAGATGACATCTGTCTTGACAGTCTGACAGTATGCCTGCTGTCTCAATCAAAGCTCTGTTTTAACAAGTTGCACTCATGGAATGAATATTTCTTCAATGAAATGCTTCATTTCTATCTCAGCATGAGGGGAAAGATTTAACACTGTGTCATGAAAGCAATTAGCACATTTAAATGATGTGCTAATTAAGCTGTGTGATAGATTTTGTAGATTAAGAAAACTCTGCTTCAAACACAGCAAATGACGTAGCCCAGATTGTTTCTAAACTTTTGCAATTCAACTTTTCTGAAGCTATCACAAATGTTTTGTTTTTCTCTACAAAATAATTATTCTCATTGGGTGAAATCCTTAATTTGACTGCTGGATTGGATTCCAAACAAGGAAAGGGCAGCAGCACTCCCATGCTTCTGAAGGTATGACCGTACAGCATTATTAAACTGAATAAAACAAAAAGTGGTGCACACACAAGTACTGAGATGGCTAGATATCATTTATTGGTGCAAAGCTTAAGGACCACCAACCAGATGCCAGATCAGATTCCCAAAGACTAAAGATTCCTTATAAAGCCTTCTCAATTGTGTAGAAACTGCAACAGATTTTATCTTTCTCTTTTGTAAATGTTTTCTCAAAATTTTAAGAACAAAATGATGTCCGATAATATTTTATAAAAATGAACTGACTGCAGACTAGACAAACTGTGTGAATAGTTAAATATGCATACAGTATTATGGAATTCTGTAGGAAAAACATTTCGTGGCTCATTCCATCCAATAATTAAAGGGTCTGGAAACAGCTACAAATGATACTTTGCAGCAGAGGACCATTTTGAAATGTACTCAGAGAATTATTTGTAGCCGTATTGGTCCTTGTACAATCAGGTAAACAAAGTAGGTAATTTGATACATTTTATTGGACCGAATTTCCTCTTGGACAAATAAAAGGTATCAGATCACCTAAGTTACACCAGCCAGGATGCTACCCAGTAATGCTGCAGTATATCTCAAAATGCTCCAGTATGTTGCAGAGAACAGTGTAATTCAATAGCAATTAAGCCCTTTTACTGCAGTATTTTTGACATGTCATTTACCAAGAGTTAATGTGTTGCATCGTGGTTGGCTCCACTGTATTTTAGTTCACCTAACATGTATTCCACTATTTATTTATTTATTCTTTGGTAACTAGGTAAGGCCCTCTAGGCACAAGGTCTAATTGCAGGTGCAACCTCAGAGCACTGGGGAGGTTAAGTAACTTGTTTAGGGTCATACATGTACAAGAGGAGTTTGTAGGAATTAAACCCAAGTCTACTGGATGCACCAAGCACATTCACAGCTTGTTACTCTAATCTAGGCTATCCTGCCAGCCAATTTATTGTACCTGTGGCATGTGCAGGTGCACAGGGATATCAGTAAACCCAGTTGTGCAGCAACAGATTCATTTTTTACAACAAGAGGCAAAAGTGATGGTTAACCAAGCTTAACTTAACATGCAGTTCAATGAATGTACACAACTTAGTGAGGAGTTACAGTATGCTTCTGCAATGTTGTTTATAGTCGAAAGATCATTCATTGAATGTGTTGTTTGACTGTTACTTGTGAATTCTTTGGCCAATCACACTTTCTGTCTCACTGCCCTGTTAGTGTACCATGAGGACAAAGAAACACTCTTGAGAAGGATATCACCCTAGATGTGTGATGGGAACCTAATTCTTTAGGCTGAAGGTACCTGAGAAAGGAACCAAAAGCACTGCACAGCAGGTGGTGAACACAGAGATGGAGTGGAATACTGACTTACAGCAACTAGTGATGATTGATAACAGACTGAGACTGATTGAGCAATGATTGACAGCAACTTGTAACTGGCAGCAGACAGAGGCATGACTTCCATAAGAAGAGAGGAAACAGCAGGATTGAAGGATAAGAGAGCCATCATCCCACCCCATCTCACAGCAGAAACCTACTGCTAGGTAAATGCTATACTTTAATACAACAAAAACAAAAACAGTTTATCTGAAAATGTAAGAAGAACGCTAGCACATCAAGTGCTATTGCCAGCTCTGGAGATAATTCATTATTATTGATAAATGTGCCAGACTTACTGTTACAATGATACATAGTCACATTTAATAACATTCAATGATTTGTAACTTGTCATAGAAAACAGGAGCACCACTGTGATCTGCATAAATTTTTCAGACTTTGCCTCCTGAACTGAGGATATTATATTCAGTACTAATGTTCATTCATAAAACCCTGAGATTAGAAACTCCAAAGGTGATAAATGATGGATTTAAATGGTCAACAAAACAAAAACATTAAGAGCTACATCTTTAAAACTTTTCAAGAAAAACAGGACAACTACAAAGATTATGGAGCACTCAATGACAAATTATGGTCCTAAATTCTTAAATAAACTAATAAAAATAGGGCCAGAAGTTAATACAAAGAAAAATGTTTTTAAAACAGGGTATGAAATAACTTGGAGGCCAGTCAGTTTACTACTGTAATGACAACACTTGAAGTTTGTAACAGATTTTACTCACACTTTGTAAATATTGTATGTAAGTGTGAAGAGATTATAATTTGTCCTGTATAATTTATTGTGATTTTAAATAAATTTGTTGTAATGTGTTAGACAGCTGTTTGTATTCCTATTGTATTCCCCCAGCCATGGCTGAAGATGGTTCTTTGATCCAGTCCACTTTCCTGGTAAATTAAATAAATAAATACATATACTACATTATGGCATTTAGCACTCAAGAGAAAAAAGAACCTGTGGAAGAAATCTCTGAGATCCTTGTCCTCAGCCATAGTCTCTCCTGGCATGGAAACTTATTACTGTGACAGCTCAGAATGCTAAATTTGAGTTTAAAATTCAGGGAAGCTTTGGAGGACAACTCTCTCTCTCTCGGGCCTCTGACAGGATAATGCAATGGTTGCTATGAGTCACTCTCTGCAGCTAAAGAAAGTTCCCCACAAAGAAGGCCCACCATCAAAGTGTGGAATGAGGAGAGTAGCAACTGTTAAAGGTTATCAACCCTTCCTCAAGACCGTGAAGAGACATATCCTAGAATTCAAACTAAAGGAAGGGATACAGAATGAGACTATGTAGACCTTAAGCAGAGACAGAGAGAATAGCTTTCAGAGGTGCTGTTGATGTGACCTGCACATTCCCCTGTGGTCTTAGTGCCCCACCTTCTGGCAGCTGATGTTTTAAGTACTACACCTTGAGATGCCGTTGATCAAAGGTTTGCACAGCTAAAGTTCCTCTGGAGCATTGGACCTTGCCACCTGGCAAGACTGCTGTGATGCACCACAGCAGACAAGTGGCCTACAGAGAAGGAAGCCTGCCTGAGATGAGGGACTCACCCTCTAGATACAGCTGCTCAAGGAGAGCAAAAGCCGCCTACCCACTAGTGTTGGGTGAAGTGAGAAAACTTCACTACGAGGAGTAATCTGTGGATTTCACCCATTTCATGGAGAGACATGATAAATTTTGCCTGCGAATGATGGAATTTCACCTGTGAACGGTGAAATTTCTCCACAAAAAGGCAAACTTTCATCGCAGATTGTGAACTTTCACCTGTGGAAGGTAAAATTTCACCTTGGCAAAATTCTGCCTAATACCAGGACATTTAATGGATTACACCATGTGGCAAAATTGGCCACTTCCTGCCACTTCGCCAGCCGAATTTAAATTCGCTTCATCTCTACTATTCACAGAGAGAACCCAGAGGCCAAGATTATGACTGAATAATCACTGCTGAATTGAATGACTGATACTAATGGAAAATACTATGACTGAAAGGTACTGCAATTTGAATGTACTTGAAGGACAAAATTAGATGTAAAACCCAGCATTAGCAGGAAGGGCTGGAAATTGTAATCACACTTAGATTAGGTTTATAAATGCTGAAGCAAATTGACTGAGTAAACTAATTAAAATAACAACAGAATGCTGTCCCTTTGGCACAGTGGTAGGGATTCCGCTTAGCGCCGGTGACCTAGGTTCGGGAATGGATCTGGGTCGCGGTGGGCCGGCTCAGGGAGAAGGATCGAGTCTCCCTGGACTGCTCTCCTTCTCTGGGAGGAGGGGTGCTGAGTGTTCAGTGCAGTGGTGACACCTGGTGGAGGCTGGGTGTTACACTATGCACCGACACCAAATAGGACTACAGGGTGGGGCAGATGCTGGCATCATTGCACGTCCCCGCCCCTGCCTACAGGGGAAAAAACACTGTGTCCCTGGCTGTCTCCATGAAGGCCTGCCCCTGGGCCTCTATTAGCCTCTGCTTCTGGCTCCATGACTAGTTAATAGTGTCTCAGCACTGAAAAGACCACAGCACCAAGACCCCTGTCCTCTGGGGGTCATGCCAGGGATGACTGGGGAGTGCAGGCAATAGGCGGAGGTGGAGGCGAGGGGTCCATGACCAGGATGGACACTGATGGCTCGGGGCAGACAAAAGGAATAAATAAAAAATAACAACAGAAATGGGAGCATCTGCCTTGCTAAGAAGGCAGTTGAAAGCAACTGAGGAATGCAATTTAACTAAGAGATTTGCAAGTGGCCTGCTCTGAACAGCAACATAGAAAAGGTTGAAATAGCCCAACCCAAAAGAGTAGACTGACATAGGCAAGACATAGAGTACTGTGCAAACTAGTAAGCACACCAGGAACCAAAACAGAAAGATACACAAAGTTTGATGAGTACAGGAGTGTAGCAGGAGTAGCTGACCTAAAGAATGAAGGAAGCCCAAGCTGTAGCCAGGAAAGATAGAAAACAAAATACTGCCCTGGAAATCCACTGAAGGTACTAACTGAACAGAACACCCAAAAGCACAAGGGAAAGTGGCAGACAAATATGGCTAGAAGGGAAGGGGGCTCATAGACTCCAGCTACAGCCAAAAAACAGTACTTCTGAAGAAGACTGAGAAGCCGGCTTAAATAGCTCAGAAGGGGAGTTGCTGGTTGTTCTCACCCATTAAATGGCAAGCTTAGCCTCTGTATTCTCAAATAAGCTTTAGGTTAATTTAATTAGTGAAAATAAAGTTGTTTAATGCACAGTTCTGAAGCCACTACATAGATAATAATGGTTATGCATGTAGTGTTACAGAATTTTTTTACATCAGAGGGTATGATGGCCCATAAACCTCGAGAGCAAAGCTCAAGAGGTTTATGTTGTCATCATACCCCAAGGGTGTTTAAAAATTTGTAAAACCACAGGCATAAACTTTATTTTTATAATTGCTGTGCCACTTTTGGTCTTTCCATTAGATAGACACACTGACTCACACACAAAGACACTCACTCACCACACAGAGACACACACACACTTTTTCTCCTGTTCTCCTGACTGACCTGTTATGTGAGCTGCGATCTGTTTAAGCACGGGTCGGTGTCTGTTGATTAAGAGACACAGCAGGAAGCAGGATCAACCAGATAATTTAAAACATAGTGAGGGTAAATAGCAGTATGTCCACAAGCGAGAATCTGAGCCAACATTGTGTTTACGATGCTGAGGCCGTCAACATGTGGAGGAGACTGTGCTGATTGATAAAAATGCCATAATAACCATTTTTATGGAATTTCACGGTTATTATGGCATTTGAAAATCACAGTTCAACAGTACATTAAAGGGGTCACCAGTAATTATATAACAGAAGGTTAGAGGTTTGTGTTTTGCACCTCAGTTTTGTAAAATGAGCAAAGAAACAGATGCAAAACACAATTAGCAAACTGTAATAACATTTATCTAATAAAATTTACTATCCTTTTGATTCAAGATAAAATAATTGACTGAAAGGACACTACCATATTCTAGCCACCTGATTGAGTGTGCCATCATCTAAACTATCCAAAATATCAAAATTACAATTTGATCTAACATAATGTACCACCTCTTCATCAAGTTTACAAATGTATGAAATAGCAGTGGAGCTATCACAGATCCCTGAGTACACCACTAGTCACCTTCCTCTACACTTGAGAAATTGCAGTTTACCACTATCCTCTATATTCTGCTGATTAGTCAGGTTTCCATTCCATTTCAGTACCCTACCTGCTATACCTTTATTCTAAATTATGAACACTAGTCTCTCATAGTGAGATCTATGAACAAACATTTGATTGTTCACACAAAGCATAGGCAATCCTAAGATGGAATGCCATGCATAAAGGTTCAGTGGACCTCAACAACATTGATGGAAGGGTGCATGACCCTTGTGCACACAATTCCTGGCCGATCATGCAGCTATGCACTGCAGATGGTCTAGGGGCATGTTTGGTTGGCATGCCCACACTCATGCCATACACAAGGTATGGAGTACAGACAAGGGCTGCTATGGCAGCGGAACCATACTGTAGTTTTATGCAACCCCTCCCACAATGACACCTGGCAGTTGTGATAGGGAGGAATCTCCATTGGTATGCCTTATCCTACTGAGCTGACATGGAGGGCTGGGAGCATCCAGTTGGGCACTCACTGGTACATTTAATAAAAACATAACCTGCATCTACCAGAATTTCCTGCTCACATGGAGCAGAGGATCCACTAGAGGACCCAGGATGGACAACTGATTAGATTCTTGCCTGTGCCCTTTGAACTGTCCCCTGCTATCATGTGCACTGGGGGATGGAGTCACAGATAGACACCCTGTGGGGGATTGTATAACATACACCCTGCACCTGTCCTCATGTGTGTAGTTACATGGGCTAGGTATGTGCAAATCGCGACGTAACCAGTTCACATTAGTGCATAGACCCTACTGACAGCACTGAATCAAAGTTTACTAAATTCTAGGTGATGGATTTTAAATGTGCCTCAGGGATTTGCTGCAAGATTTTGCTGCAGCCTCAATGCTTGTAACAACAAGTAAGAACCTATACAGAAGTCTAACTTATCTGTGCAAGTGGCATGAGTTGCAACATTTCAGGTGCCACTTACCTCACAAATTTGCCTTTAATTGCCATAATGCAGGGAAATTGTTGCTGACATGTCAACACATTTAAAATAGCGCAACAATTTAGGTGCATTTTGGGTGATGTAGCCCAAACTTGAAAATTGTGCCTGTTACTACTTTTGAAAATTCCCACCAGGTTTATAAGTTGCTTCAATACCATCAACTCAGCTAGTGAACTGCTCTTTGAAATCTATCAGTGTATCACCCTCCTCCACATGATGGAGATTCCCTTTGGTTCTATAATACCCTGCACCTGCTGCTGCCACAATCGCTACTCCTCTGGTTCTCTTAAGGACTGCTGCTGCAGGGACTGCACCAGGCAGTAGAGGAGAAGGAGAGCCAGATCTTGGTGCAGCTGGTGCCTTTTAAAATATAGTTCCACTGTCACACACATCATCTTTGCAGTTCCCTGCTGCTAATGAGGTAGCATGAATATACACTGAAGTAGAGATATCTCCCGATTAGCTGCCTGATAACATTCAACATTAACAGTCATGAGAAAAGCAACAAGAGGGGCACATAATGCTTCAGGGCAGGCACCTTTTAAATTAAGACATTGTTGGCAATGCCCACTAAAATAAACAGGGTGCTATCATCTTTGCCCCATTTGACCTCTTGAGGACCAGGCAACATGATCAGAGGTATGACTACAAGCCAATCAGTCTCCAGAGGCCAGCAGTACAGTCAGATGGGCTGATGGACTAGTGAAGAGCTCATTAATTCACTTGCAAATCTACAACCAATCCAATATTGGGCATCAGTCAGCTGGCCTCCCTTCAGAGACTGACAGTTTGTTCTGATCAGTAATATGCAGCCTGCTTGAGGTGAGAGAGGGAGAGGAGAGGGAGGGAGGGAGGGAGGAGAGGAGAGGAGAAGAGAAGAGAAGAGGAGAGGAGAGAGAGAGAGGAGAGGAGAGAGAAGAGAAGAGAAGAGAAGAGAAGAGAAGAGAAGAGAAGAGAAGAGAAGAGAAGAGAAGAGAAGAGAAGAGAAGAGAAGAGAAGAGAAGAGAGGAGAGAGAGAGAGACTGTGCCAGACCTTTCGGTCTATGCATAAGAGTGAAGGAGCAGACCTATGGTCTGCACTGTCTGCTCCAGTCTGTGCAGATACAAGAAAGAGAAACTTGTGTTTTCACAGCCAATATGGAAGTGAAGGAGGGCAGGATGGGGGAGGGGAAAGAGTGGAAGGTGGTTACCCTTAATGCTAGGAGCCTTGGGAGGAAAACTGCAGAGTTGCAGGTTCTCATGGCAGAGGGAGAGGTGGACATTGCAGCCATCATGGAAACATGGGCCACCCAATATAATGACTGGGACCTGTCTGTACCAGGGTACAGGTTATTTCGTAGGGACAGGGTGACTGGGAAAGGAGGGGTGGCACTATATGTGAAGGAAGGACTGAAGTGTGTAAGGGAGGAAGGGAGGAGGGTAGTACAGAGTCACTTTGGGTGCAAATCCAGGATTCCAAGAATAGGAGTCTTAGAATGGGAGTGGGTACAGGCCACCATCTCAGATGGAGGAGTTAGACAGGGAACTAGCGGGACAGATCAGGAGGACCTGCAGAAGGGTAGTGTGGTGATTGTGGGGGACTTCAACATGCCAGGGTGGACTGGAGCACCCCAACAACCAGGAACAGAAGGGAGCAGGTACTGCTGGATGCCTTCCAGGACAGCTTCCTGCTGCAAATGGTCAGTGAACCAACCAGGTTAGGGAACACCTTGACCTTGTGCTGGCAAATGGGGACTTTGTGAGAGAACTTACAGTGGAGGAACCGCTGTCAGGAGTGACCACCACTCAGTATGGCTACATTGGATATGGGCAAGGAAGGAGGGAATCTGGCACAAGAGTGCTGGACTTCAGGAGGGCTGACTTTGGGAGGATGGGGAAGTGGTAAAGGGCACTGGCCAGAATTCAATCTAGTATGGATACTAACCAGAGATGGAGCTCATAAAGTTGGGGATAGTGGAGGCAACCAAAACCTGCTGCAAAGCCCAGAGCAAGAAGGCTAGGGCTAAGAAACCGAGCTGGTTGAGCAAGGAGGTCATGGAAAAGGTAAGGAGGAAAAGAGCTGCCTTTAGGAAATACAAGAAAACGGGGAGGGGGAGGACAGAGAGGAGTACTTGACAGAATCGAGGAGGTGACAAAGGCAGTAAGGGGAGCCAAAGCATCTCGTGAACTCAGGCTGGCACAAGGCATTAAGAAGGGGAGAAGGACTTCTTTAAGTACATCAGGGAGAAAAGGAGCTGTAAGAACCACATAGTAAGGATTAGGAAGGAGGGGGTTGGGTGGAAGCAGGGTACGATAAGGCGGAAGCACTAAATGAGTACTTCTGCTCAGTATTTACTAAAGAGAAGAGGGGTGACACCCAAGATGGGAGAAATGGCAGACACAGGGGGAAGTGGTGACAGATGGGGAAATCATGGAGGGCAGAGTTCGTGAGGGTTTGAAGGCACTGAGGGTGGACAAGGCACCAGACCCAGATGGCATCCACCCCAGGGTACTGAATGAGCTGGCAGAGGTCCTGCAGGACCTTGGCAGACCTATTTAATGCCTCACTACATTCGGGGTGTGTACCTCAGGACTGGAGGATGGCTCATGTGGTGCCCTCCACAAGAGTGGCCCCAAGGATGAACCGGGAAACTACAGACCAGTGAGCCTCACAGCCATCGTGGGTAAGCTAATGGAGACTATCTTGAAGGAGAAGCTGGTGGCCTTTTGAGGCCAAGGACTACAGGACAGCAGGACAGCATGGCTTCATGCGTAGCCGATCCTGCCAAACCAACCTGGTCGAGTTCTATGACTGGGTAACTAGGCAACTGGACAGGGGACATGCAGTGGATGTCCTGTATCTGGACTTCAGTAAGGCATTCGACTCAGTGCCACATGGAAGGCTGGGAAGGAAGTTAGTAGGCACAGGGGCAGGTGCAATGCTGGTGAGATGGGTAGGAAACTGGCTGCAGGGAAGGCAACAGAGGGTGGTGGTGGGTGGGGGCTCTCACACCCAAGGGCAGTGACGAGCGGTGTCCCACAGGGCTCGGTGTTGGGACCAGTGTTGTTTGGGATATTCATTGCAGACATATCATGGGACATCAAGAGCAAGATCAGTCTGTTTGCTGATGATTCCAAGGTTGGTGCGGTGGTGGATGACCTAGGGGATGGCAGGGTTGCAGGATGATCTGGCAAAGCTTGAAACCTGGTCAGACACCTGGCAACTGGGCTTTAATGCCGAAAAGTGCAAGGTGATGCATTTTGGGATGAAGAACCCAAGGAGGACTTACCAGCTAGGGGAGTGCAGCTAGCCCAGACAGAGGAGGAGAAGGATCTGGGTGTGCTCATCACAGGGTCAATGAACAACTCGGCACAGTGTAGGAAGGCAGCTGCAAAGGCCAACAAAATGCTGGATTGTATTGCAAGGTATATCCTCGAGGAGGGAGGAAGTGATTCTGCCACTGTATAGGTCATTAGTTAGACCACACCTGGAGTACTGCGTGCAGTTCTGGCATCCGTATCTGAAGAGGGACATTAAGTTACTGGAGGGAGTGCAGCGCGGGGTGACAAAGATGATCAAGGGGTTGGGGGACTTATCATATGAGAGGAGGTTGAAGGAGTTGAACATGTACTTACTGGAGGAGAGGAGAGACAGGGGACATGATTGAAACCTTTAAATACATGAAAGGAATAAACAAGACAGGTACAGATGGGGCTGTTCAAGAAGGAGGGAGGGCCACCGGGGCCATGATATGAGACTGGAGCGAGGAAGGTTCAGGACGGAGATGAGGAGACACTTTTAAGAGAGGGTGGTGGCTGGGTGGAATGCGTTACCTGCAGAAGTGGTATGCAGTAGAACAGTGGATTGCTTCAAACGAGGATGGGACAGGACAAGGGGAGGGTTAATGAAGGGAAGAGTGGAAGGGAGGGGCAGCTGCAGGATAAGGGGTGCTAGCTGCACATTCGAGCAGACTTGATAGACCTCTAGGCCTTTATCTTGGCAAATTCGTATGTTCGTATGTTCGTATGATTATTAAATGCAGTGAGCAAGTGAATGAAGAACTCTAGCCTCTAAAGAGGGACATTTTCTGAGGGTAGAATCTGCAGTTTGTTCTCCAGTGTGTACTGAGAGCTTTGTGCTAAATCTGATCAAGGGTCTATAATCAAATAAACTGTCAAAACCAATCTGAGAAGCTTTCAACAGTTATGACAGCCTGGTGACTGGCCCACAGTGCTGAGAAATTTGCCTTGAGATCACATTGAGAAGGTGGAGGTCACACAAATGCTAGTGCTGTATCCTAGATCTTCAGCCACTGACCAGCAAGACAGAGCCTAACTGATTGATGAAAACACTGCAGTGCCATGCAGAGATGTCAGAGCTGAGCTGAACAGAGTTTCTGCAAGCTGAACCAAACAACCAGAGCCAAGAGAAGCTGAACCAGAAACTGCAGCCAAGAGCAATACATCCAGCCAGGACTGAATTGCTTAGTCAAGGAACTGAGACACACCAAACAGGGCTTTGACCCTGCACCTAAGGGGTGAAGTTAGGTATGCTTTTGATGCATGCTTAGTAACTAGACTGTTTTCTTTAAATGGAAACATCCATCTCCTGTCAGAGAGCACAGTTTCATACCCTGTACTAAACCCTGCCGTTCAATAGAAAAATTGATTCTCTCACTTCTGAAGTTGATTTTTTCTCCTCACAAAGTATAAACTCTATTGTTATGTGCCCTGTGAGACATGGCATTTTCTTTCATGCTGGTGCATAAGCATTGCAATCCTCACAGCCATGATGTCAGATACAGGGAGCTGTCAACAGAGGCCACTTAGAGCAACTCACAGTGTGCCTAACCCCAAGAGTTTCTGATGTTCCCAGTAATCAACACCCCAGGACTTAAAAAGCATGCAACCTTTACTGTTAAAGTGAAATCCAAAGTACTCTAAAGTGGTGTTTTCATTAGAATATTTGCAAGTCTGATAACACCTAATACTACTGTCTATCATTATATCTCATTATCATCTATCTATCTATCTATCTATCTATCTATCTATCTATCTGTCTGTCTGTCTGTCTGTCTGTCTGTCTGTCTATCTATCTATCTCTCTCTCTGTCTATCTCTCTGTCTGTCTATCTCTGTCTGTCTGTCTGTCTGCTTATCTGCCTGCCTGTCTGTCTATCTGTCTGTCTGTCTGTCTATCTATCTATCTATCTATCTATCTATCTATCTATTTATCTATCTATCACACTTGCAATATATTTGCAATTGTATTTCAGAGCTATATTCTGTGCCATGTCCACTCAAATAGCACATGCAAACACCACGAACTCCCATGACTACAGCCCTTTCTCAGAAAAAGATATGCAAAAACTGTAGCAGAACAGTAGCTGCTCTTAAACTTTAAACACAATGTACTGCCAGACTTCTGTGTAACTACCGTTCTGAAAATGACATCTGCAAACACAACCCAGTTCAACTTTAGAATTACAAATAGACCACCCAGCCTGAAAATAACATAGAGTGCACTTTAGTTTTGCAGACTTTCACTAATTCATCACATTTAGCACAACAGACAAGGGGCTACACTGATCCGACAGCTAGGTGTTTAGTGAAAGAGCAGGAATTCCCTAAGGGTTCCACCACTTCAGAGTGCCAGCATTTGTGCACCAGGTCATTACAGCACCAAGCTGTAATGACATCTTCCTCTCTTTTTAGTTGTTGTTTAACCAGGTATAGCACACTAAGCTGAAAGCTTTTTACAGGAGCGACCTGGGAGCACAAGGAGGTTAAGTGACTTGCTCAGGGTCACACAGTATGCGAGTAGAAGCTGTGGGATTCAAACCCAGGTCTGGTCTGCTGGATGTCACCAGATTTGCAGCTCAGAGCCTTAGACCACTGCGCTATACTGCCTCCTCTTTGTAGTGGGCTATGCACCCACACACCCCTTTCTAATTATTCTAACTCGGGGAGCAGACCTTGGGAGGGGTGACAAATTGGAAAATGGCACTGTAATGTGCTGGTGTGCTAATTCTGGGGCTATACAGATGTGCAAGGAAGTTGAAGATGATGGTTGGCATTGGTAAGAAGACATTACCATAGCACAGGTTTACTTGACCACTGCCATTATTGTTGCTTTGCAGTTTCAACCTTTCATTCCCTAGGACCATTGTTCCTGTTCCTTGAGTCACTGCCTGTTATTGTTTACAGTAGTATGTTTAATTGCATGTTGGTATAAACTGTAATTGCACTATGTGGGTTAAACTATGGACCACAGTTGGTTGGTATTTTTTCCTGTAGGACAGTACTAGTCATCTAATCCACACAATTTTCCATGGGTGGAGGCACTACACAACTTATTTCAACATAGATCACAAACCAGAAAAGGAGTATAATATCACAGGCCCCTCAGCCTTTTTGAACCATTAAGGCAGGGGTGGTAATATGATGGCCTGGTACATCATTTTATTTCCTGATAAGATCTCCCAAAGAGAACCCATGCAGCCTTTCTGCAATTAAGCTTAGAAGAAACTGTGATGTCTGTGGATCTTTGTGAAGAAGAAAATTTATTAAACTGTCTTTTGATTTGTAGTGATATAATAAACTAAGACATTAAGGGGATGCATGCTGGTACCTTATGTGATAGCTGATATATCATACAGTGGCAAGTGAGCTTGGGGTTATCATGCAGAGCCACAAGTGACTGAACCCAGCTCACTTGCCACAAGTGCTGATATATAACTATCACATAAGGTCCTACAGTATCCATTTTATGCAATAGTGGTTGTTCTTTTGTGCAAGATTTAGTGCATTAATGTTAGTTATTCTTTGGTTTTACCTGTTTTGTAGTGTTTAGTTGTTTGGTGTTGTTCCTTGGTGTTACGCTCTTACTGCTCGTGTAACCCTAATTCTTCTGACTATGTTTTGTGTCCTGTTGTGCTGCGGTCTGCACAGGAAATGCAAGTGCTTCTTTCAGATTAATTTTATTTGGCTGTCTTAGTTTTTTTAAGGGTATAAGTGTAGTTTGGCACATTAGCGTTGTGACATGTACACAGTACTGATATTGGGCACGTTAGCGTGTAGATGTGTACAGAGTATTGATATTTGCTGGTGATGTGTAGACTATATAATAACTTGAAGTGAATTTCACTGTGTACATGTCACCTTTTCAACATCAGTCAGTACTGCTGATAGTGGAATTTAAGTGATTACATATCACTTCACCCCTCTTGTATAATAATGGTTATATCGCAAATGATTCCCCAACCATGATCAATCGAAATGTTATAATTAAGTCTAAGGAGTGACAGAACTTAGAATAGTTCTGGCCATTATTTATTAAAGAGGAGCTCTGGTCAAAAATGCTATACTGCAGAATTAGAATAAGCATACCAGCAGTAAATCTCTTACCAAACATTAGGTTTCTGTGTTACTTCATTTTAAAGTTATGGACTATTTTGCAACCCTGATTTCACTACCTGTTCAAAAAGCCAAGTTCGGCGAAAAGGTGCTGATGATGTCATCTCCTGAACTCACAGTGTAGCCATCCCTGTCAGCAAGCTTATAGGACCTGTTTCTCAAAAGTTAAAAGATCATTCTGTAGTGGCTTTACAAGTAAAACAGGCAGCATCATTCTAAAAACAATGTTATAGAATCTGTGTGTTTCAGGTTTTGCAACAAAGTTGACAGTTTGCATTTTAATGCCTTTTGGTGTGGTTCATTTCTCTAGAGTTGCAGGATGCTGAATCACCATGCCTCAGGCTGCTTATACCATGTGAAGTGCTACTCTGCAGTACCTGTTTGGAAGTTATATTGCTACAAGTATTGCAATGTTGGTAACTGCATTGCTGTCTGTTAGTGTCTGCTTTACAATAAGTTTTAATAGGGGCCTTACATGTGTTAATTCCTTCTAGGGGTGGACGTGTTAGCCCTGGTAAAAAATCATTATAATGTGGAGTAGAATGCAGAGGAGCCTGAATATAGCTCAAGTAACAGCCTGTCAATGAGAAAACAGAAAATGAGCTCTGCTCAATGGAGTATCCCATTCATTCATAGTTTGATGAGGAATAACATATTGATTGAGTGAGTGAGTGATTGGGTGATTAAGCATTGAGCTGGCTACTGCATATAAATTCTTAGTAAGGTTTCAAAACAGGACTGCCTCTCCCACCCCATTTACAGGTGATGGAATAACTGATTTAAAGAGCCATCCTGAGAAATCACCTCAATTGAATGATAGGTGTGAATGATCACTGCCTTTCACCACATCAGGGATATACAGTGTGCAAATCACATTAGTGTGCTGTGAATTAACATTCAGCAACCCAGGAGAAAATGACCACAACAAAAAGCACCAAATACAAATATGAATTTGTCAACTTTGTTACAAAATCTGAAACACACATAGGTTTTAAAGCAATGTGTATTGAATTGTGCTGCCAGTTTTACTGAGAAAACCATTTGCACATAGTTTTTAAACTTTGAGAAGCAGGTCCTGTAAGCTTGCTGACAGGGAGGGCTGGACTGTGAGTTCAGGAGATGATGTCATCAGCACCTCTTCACTGAAACTGACTTTTTGAACAGGCAGAGAATTTAGGGCTGTAAAATGATTTGTAACTTTTAAACAAAGTAACTTAGAGATCTCAAGTTCTGGGATGAGGGTGATTGGGGCCATGTTGATCCGTATTCTGAATTTATTGATGCCAGTAATTTGTGACCATAGTTCCTTTTTAAGAACTAGAGGGTTGGTTGGTTCTGAATGGTTCAGAATGGTTGTGATTAATTTACTTTGAGATCTGACAACCTGTGCACCTTCTTTATCCACAACAGATCTACATCCTCTGGCCAAAAAGCTTTTTCACACCATCTGCCAAAACTGTGGAATGCTCTTCCTCCACAATTCACCACTCCTCCTCACTGAGCTCCCTCATTTCAGCTCTACTCAGCTACCTGACCACAAACTGTTCATATTCTTGACTCCTCCTTGCCTACTTGCTCTCCCTCCACACCTCCTCTTCATCCCTTCACCTATCACTCTTAATTACCTAGCACTTACTATATGTGTCTTGTTACTCATTCTACCCTACCTTGCTGTTATTGACTCATCATGAATCCCTGTATGATTACTCTGTAATACTATGTATGCATTGATTATCATGTATCTTATGTTCCTGTCTCTGTACTGTTTTTGTATCATTTAAATATGTTGTATATCCCACTTCCCTTCCCCAGGACGTGCCGGAGATGAGCATTAAGTTGCTCAGTGTACCTTTCCTGGTGAAACATTTCAATAAGTAAATAAAACAAAAATACTTTATAAACATATGAATTAAATACACCAGATTCCCAATAAGAGATAACATATGTAGTATTTAACACAGTGGTGTATAGACACACATACATTTCACCCATTTTTAGTATATAAATAACAGTTGCTGGTCACAAATTAAGCCAGCTCCCTTCTAAGAAACCCCCAATATTATACTACCTTCCTCAGTCACCTGGGGAAATAGGTGGCAATAATAAGTAGTTCATGTCTCAAGGCAATATATGAATATGAGCTGGCTATCTACCAAGACAACAAGCTGGGACTACTATGTAACTGCCAAGGGTTGCCTCTCCTCCAAAAAAATTCACACGAGACATAAGCCTTTACTAGCTCTTCTTGCACAATTTATTTTTAAAGAACTACACAAAGAGAAATGGTCCTGCTTATGTGGGAAATGGCTGGTGACACTGCAGACAGAGACTACTCACCTGCCAAGGAATGACCCCCTTCAAAAGTTTCACACGTGACTAAAGCCTTTACTAGCGCTGCTTGCACAGTTTATTTTTAAAGGACTGCACAAAAGAGAAAGGTCCTGCTTGTGTGGAGAATGGCCGGGACACTGCAAACAGAGGCTAATCAACTGCTGGGTAGCCCTCTCCTCCAAAAAGGTTTCACATGTGATGCAAGCCTTTACTGGCTCTGCTTACACAATTTATTTTTCAAAGATTACACAAAAGACAAATGGTTCTGTCTGTGTGGGAAATGACTGATGACACTGCAGACAGAGGCTACTCAAATGCCAGTGAATGCCCTTGACAGAAACCTTTACTGGCTCTGCTTGTCATGGTGACCTTAATCATTCTGGGCTCCTGTGCAGCTCCCTGCCTGGCCCCACTCCATTCCTGTGGGCCCCCTCCACATCCATCATTTACACCTAACCAGCCCTCCTGTCCTGTATTAATAAAGCAGTACCAGGTCTACTAGTTTAACCAACATCTTTTAATTAGTACCATTGACTGCATTGAATTGTTTGGCTTCATCACTGACAATGAATCTGACTGAGCCTGGAGCAAGAACTTAAGTAAGTAAAGTACTTATTTATTTATTACAATTTTGAATAAATACCTTTGAGCCAATGGCTCTTTTACAAAGGTTCCACATCAGTATACAATGAATAGAAGTACAATTTGTGTAAGATTAGCAGGCAAGCAGTTGGAATACAAATTTAAGTACAGGGTATACATGGTCTAAAAAGCTACAGGTAATATAATTACCAGTTAGAACAACACAAACAAGCATACTTTTAAGGATGATGAGTCACAGCAAACAATATTTACATGAATTAAAGCTGCCAGAAGGGCATTGTCAAAGGAAAGGTGGAGTGGAAAATTGAGTTGCTGCCAGTTGTGCCAGGTAGCATAGGAAAGTGGGAAAAGAGAGGGTGTAGAGGGTTAACTGGGAGGGTGGTAGAAAGAGAGGTGGGTGGGAGGCAAGGATCAGGAACTTGTGCAACAGTGGGTGGGGCAAACAAATTAGAAAAGGGAGAGGGAAGGAGTTGTAGGAGGGTAAGAGAGGAAGGAGGTGGACCAGGGCTAGGGAAAGAGGCAGGGGTATGGGGTGGAGGTTGTGGCAGGCAGCGGCGGGATAGTAGAGAGGTGCAAGAACAGGAGTGACTTCCAGGAGGTTACAGAAACAGTCACAGGTGGCTCTGGACACAAGTGTTTGACATAGCTTGTGTTTGAATGAGTAGAGGGTGCCTAAGTAGATGAGTTCACTGCCCAGGAGTTAAACATCTTAGGGGCTCTACCTGCAAAAGATTGCTGGCCTTGGGTGGTGCGACAGTGGGGAACAGATAGAGAATAGTTGTCAGAGCTTCTTGTGTAATGGGAGTGACTGGCTGGACTTAAGAAAGACTGAACCCCAGGGACATGAGTCCCATCAATGACTCTTTTGCTAGTAGGCAGATTTGGAAAATAATCCTTCCCTGAAGCTGCAGCCAGTTTGACTATTCATAGAGGTCACAAGTATGCGTCGGTGGGCAGCACCAGTAAAGAGACTGCAGGCCCTATTCAGTGCTGTAATGATTTGCCGTAGTGCTATAGCTGTGGCTGCTCAGTAGAAAACAAGCCCATAATCAGTGATGGAGACATAGAGCTGTGTATTGCTAGTTTAAGGTCATTAGGTGTCAGGCAGTGTCTACGTTTATAGAGAAGGCCTATATGGAGATTTATGGATTTCACAACTGAATCGATATGGCTGAAGAAGGACAGAGTAGGGTCCAGGGTTACACCAAGGTATTTTAAAGTCTCTGTCTGGTCCAGGGTCACACCCAAGCTGTTTTTGATAGCCAAATGTTGGTGTTTAGGTTTGTTATGTGTGCCATGAAATAGCATAGTCTTTGTTTTTGTAATTTAACATTAGTTTCTGTGGAGCGAACCAGGCCTCAGCTTGCATGAAACCTTCCTGCAGTTGTTTCTCCAAGAGGAGGGTCAGAATTCTTAGAGAAAATCACTGCGTTGTCAGCATACAGGATAATGTTTTCATCACAGGCCAAGGGAGATTGTTCAGGAAGATGCTGAAAAGAAGGGGTCCCAATATTGACCCTTGAGAACACCAGCCGGACAGGTAGTTTGGAGGGTGGGAGCCACCAATCTTAACTTGTTGTGACTGGTTGGAGATAATTGTTAAACCATTGTAGAGTATCATGGGAGAGCCCTAAGTTGCCAAGTTGTTCTAGTAGTAATGGATGGTTCACTGTGTCGAAGGCCTTCAAGAGGTCTATAAAGGTGGCACTGGCAAGTTGTCCTTTTTTTCATAGGATTCATAGGAAGATACTGAGCTAGATGGGCTTACATCCTATATGCTCATCATGATCATCTAATTTCTAGTCTGGTACATATTTCTATCCCACTTTGCTTTAAACTCAGCAATAGATTTGCTGGCTACAACCTCCAACAGCAGTGCATTCCAAGCATGCACTACCTATGGTTAAACCACCATGTAGTTCTCACTTTGTTGCATTTTGATGCTGTTAGCTGCAATGGGTGGGATCTAGTTTTATACATACAGCTATTAAATTGTAGTCCCGTAGCATCCCACAAATCATCATTTTGCCAGGCGCTATATACCAAGCACATGTCTCCTTGCTTTCTTCGTTCCTCCAAGGAGTACACGTCCAGCTCCCTCAGTCTAGTCCTATAGTCTTTACCCGTCATGCCACTAACAATTCTTGTTGCTTTCCTCTGTACCCTCTCCAACAGGGCAATGTCCTGTTTTTAAAGGGTGACCACACCTCGCTTCATATTCCATAATGGGCCTCACCAGGGATACATACAAAGGGCAAAACAACTCTCTGCTTCTAGATGATATGTGCCTCAGTATGCAATTCAGGATTGTATTTCCTTTTGGGCTATATTTTGGCAATGAGATGAGAAAGTCACATTGCAGAAACTATTATCCCCAGATCTCTTTCCTCATATGTTATTTTGAGTGTATATTTCCCAGTTTATAAGGTAGTTTAGGATTTCTATTTCCCAAGTGCATAATGAAGCATTTATCTAAGTTTAGTGCCAGTTTAAATGTATTTGACCATATAGCTATATCATCTATTGCATCTTGTAAATTTGAAGTATTTAATGCAATGTTTGCTTCAGCTCCAACCCTACAATCCTCAGCAAACTTTTGCAACCAAACAGATTTTGTTTAATTTGAAGTGTTGACACATAAAGATTAAAGAGACAGGGGCCCAAGACCGATCCCTGGGGCACCCACTAGTCACTCGCAGACTATCAGACAATTCTCCTCTAATACTCATGCGCTGACTCGATCAAGTAACCAATTTTGTACCCAATCTATTATATATGATTTATATTCAGATTTGTCATTTGCTGTATTAATTTATGGTGACGTAATCTGTCAAATGCCTTTGAGAAATTGAGAAACAGACATCAACGGGAATACCGTTGTCCAATCTATCAATAAGTCTAGGAACTCCTTTAAAGTCCTTGGTTTAGTACTAGATGAATGTGGCCTGTAAATTCAAGGAGGGCAGAGGTGGTGCTATGACCATCGTGAAAGCTGTGTTGCTGTGGGCTTTGCAAGTTTCATTCTCCAAGTACTCCACCAATTGATCAGAAATGATCTTTTCAAGAACTTTGGATAAAGGGGTAGGATGGAGATGGGCCTGTAGTCACAGTGTAATGCCTAATCCCAGACTTGTGTACTGGGGTCACCAGGGTGAACTTCCACATGAGTGGGAACTGGAAGAGTATGAGGACCAGTTAATAATCTTGGTTAGAGGGTGCAGGACATTGTCAAGGGTGAGGGATGAGCTTCAAGTCAAGGGTGTCCCCAATTGATCTGGATTTTTGAGCACCTTGAGGAGGTATTTTTGGCACCCATTTCATTAACTGCCTTGAAATAGAAATGTGGATGATTTGTATCCTGAGTCTGTTGACATTGGGAGACCATGGTTTGGTTGGTGTCAAAGAAGTTAGAGGAAGCACATGACTAAGGTCAATGCATGCCAGATTGAAAGTGCTGGCAATTGTGATGGGGTCCAGGGTGTTGCTGACGTCAACTTTTAACATATTAGGAGTTGCTTTGGACTCTTTCCTATTACTTCAGAGAGGCTTTGCCAGAATTTCCTTCCATCCGACCATGGGTTTCGTAGGGTGCTCATGTAGTAGTTGGCTTTTTCTGTGCGATTAATCTGGTACAGGCATTACTGGTGGCCTGTATGCCTGAAATCTGCCTGGATGCCAAAGGCTGTAGCACAAGCCATAGAAGGTCCCAAGTTTTTAATTGGTCTAGGAGTTTGTCTGAGATCCAAGGGTTGTCAATGCCTTTAATTCTGCATTTCTTAAAGGGGCATGGATATCACATACTGCATTGAACTTTGAGATAAAGTATTGAAGTCCAGCATCAACATCTGGAGCAGTGTCAATCGGGGACCAGTTTTGTTGTCACAGGAGTGCCTTAAGTTGTGAAAGGTGTCCCCTAATTAGCATCCAACTGTTGATAGTTTTCACTGGGGTTTATTAAATTTATTTGACCTTATGCACTGGACTGGGGAATGGTCCCTAATGGCATCAGGGAGAACTGTAGTGTGGCTAATATGGTCAGGGCAATTTGATACCCACTCCAGTAAGGTACTGGTCCCTGTTCTATAGCTGATCCTAGCGGGTGATGTAACTAGCTGTGTAATGTACGCTGCCAAGGCATCCTTGTAGTTGCTTGAACTGGGGGAAGAAGTTGACATTAAGTCCCCATAAATATAACTTGAGTTAAACTTTAGACTACTGATGCAGGTAAGAAATGGGTTCAGGCTTGTTGTTGCCAGTTTGTGTGGGATATATACAAGCTATTGTCAGAGCTTTGTTATGGGCCCAAGAATGACTTTAAAAGCGAGGACCTGAAACTCATCACCATTAATGGGCAAGGTCATGGCATGCCCTATCAGAGAATCTTTTAGATAAAGGGCACATCCACCCCTTTTTGGATAGTCAATCCTGCTGAATGATAGTATATCCAGGTATTGCCACAGCAGTGTCAGGGATAATTGGAGACAACCAAGTTTCAGCTACAGATAGTACATCTGGGTTGTGCTGTGCTGTCCAGGCAAAGAGGGCATCTAATTTTTTGGTAAGGCTGCAGTTATTGATGCTAGCTAGTGAAAGGGACCCTATTCTATGCTGCTCCTAGTGGTAGCTAGGGGTGGTCCAGTGTTGAGGTGAACATTGCCCAATATTAGCAGGAGTAGCAGTATTAGTCTTTTAGGGTTCCTTAAGATATCTGCAGTGACTGCTATGTGCACTTTTTCCCTTATACTTATTCTTAGTTGTTGTTGCCTGTAGTGACCTGACTCCCAATAGAATGAACAGGGAGAACTAGTTTGATGGTAGGGTCGACCATGGGTACAGTAGCATGTTCATGTATCCTAGTATTTGGGAGAAGAGATGAGTGCTGTTGCAGCTGAGGCTACTGGTGACCATTCCACTTCTGTGCAAGGGGCTAGCAACCAGGAGATCCAAGGTTGGTTGCAGTGGGAATTTAAATATATTGGTAGTGTGGGATGGCAGTAGGGTCAGGAGTTGGTGCAGCAGGAACAGGTTAGGTTGCATTCTTGATGTAGTAATATTAGACCATGCAGATAGTTATGTTCAGGGATTTGTAATATAATAATCTTGTCCAAGGCACCAGGAGTCAAATGATGAGAATAATTAAATCCACAGGAAATGGTGAACTACTGGGGACCAGAAAACTGTTGTTACTGTAGATCAAAGACCCAGAATGTATTAAATTTCTGAAGGTGATGAGCATTGGCCTGGGGCATATGCAGGATGTAAAATCCTTTGTTAGTGTCTGCATCTGTCCAGGAGGGAACCAGGATCTTAGGCGATAGGTTTAAATGCTTCATTGGCAAGCATTTAAACTAGCCATGAGGGAGGCACTGGAAAGGAGCAAAATCCTAGCACCCCCAAAAAAATCAGGGTAGAAAGTGAGGTAAACACCAAGACAGAGCTGTTGATAGGGAAGGGGTAAATGGAGAAAATGACAAAGGCAATAAGGACAGGGATGGAGCAAAAGGGGTAAGGCCATCAAGAAATGGAGGGTAATGAGTACCCAATGTCCATAGTCTGGGCAACAAGCTCCATGAACTTGTGGCCTTGATGGAAGAGGGATGCCTGGATATCGTAGCAGTCACAGAAACATAGTACACAGAGAACCATGACTGGGATGTTAACATGCAGGGGTACACAACCTACAGGAGACACAGGGAGGCAGAAGGGAGGTAGCTCTCTATGTAACAGAAGGATAAAAGCAACTGAATAAAAGAGTAAACAGGAGGAGAGGAGGCTCTGTGGGTCACCTTAGAGACTGGAAATGGCACCACAATCTGCACAGGGTTGTATATAGACCCCCATGTCAGGGGAGGGAATGGACAAGGATATGATAGGAGGCATACTTAGGATGGCAGAGAAAGCGGAGATACTATTGATGGGGACCTTAACATGCCAGATGTTAACTGGAGCACCTTTGCGGCAGCCACATCCAAAAAGCAGGGCCATTCTTGATGCCCTTCAGGTGGCTTGCCTCAAACAGCGAGTTTGGAACCCACTCATGAGGGACAATCTTAGACCTCATACTCTCAAATGGGGACAGAGAGGATCTCAGATCTAGAAGTGGGTAACCATTTGGGACAAGTGACCACCAAACAATGTAGTTCATGATAGACTCTGCTACAGAGTCAAGCCATAAAAAGTGAGGGTTCTGGACTTCAGGAGGGATGACTTTGGCAAGATAGGAGAGTGCCTTAGAAAAGCACTAGCAAACAGGCTAGAAGGAAGGGTGGAGCAACAATGGGCAAATATCAAAACTGTCATCACAGAGGCAACAAGCCTTTGTGTGAAGCAAATAAACAAATCAAATGAAAGAAAACAACACTATGGTTCTCAAAAGAGGTGGCGGTGAAGGTTAGGGAAAAATATAGCATTTAGGAAGTATAAGGAAACACAGAAGGAGCAGGACAGAGAACTGTACCAGTTAAGGCAGAAGGAAGCAGGGAGGGTAGTCAGAATAGCAAAGGCACAAACTGAGGAAAAGATAGCTAACTTGGTTAAGAAGGGGATAAAACCTTTTATAGGTATAAATAAGAAAATCCAAAGAAAAACAGCACTCAAGCCTGATAAAAGTCAAATACAGGTCCACACAAAAGTAAATTGCTGTAGAATACCGTTTTAATGCAATGCAAAATGCATGGTGACCAGCAGGCAATCAAACACTCAGTTCACAACCCCAGTGCTTCGACTCAAACAAGAGTCTTCATAAGGGTAACACGAACCAGTTGATTAGAACCTTAAATGTGGAGACCAATAGATATATAAGCCAATTACATCATACCATCAATCAAATAATTAAATACTAATACAATCCTAATGAAAAACACATGAAATACATTAAATACATAATAACACCTGGCTTCACAGAGTAGAGATGTAGTCAATGCAGTTTCACATCTCAATTTTAAGTTAAAAATGTCTAGCAAGCACAAAATAAACATATTAGTGCCTCTTTAACACAAACTGCAAATAATGAATCACAACAATAATGAAATAAAGAAGTCAAAAACCGGCATGATAGGAAAAATATATAAAGACGGTAAAACAACTGACATTCAATGGAGCTCACTGTAAATGAGGACAAAAAGCCGTAAAATGAAACATAAAATAAAATTCACACACATATTATTCAAAGAAAAATATTCTGCATCCCAAATCAATAACAACAAATAATAAAGATCTGCAATAATGCAATAGATGGAGCAGCTAATAAAGCACAATAAACTCATCTAAATTTTTTTTTGATGAAAGAATGCAAATAATTCTAAATGAATGATGACAAACAATGAAATGATAACATATCAGGCCAAACCTCCAGCATAGCAAGGCAACAGGCAGAAGATAAACTACAAGGCAACTTATTACTCATATGACCTCCTAATAAATGAGGACCAAACCAGCCAGAGGGCAGCCAAATGAAATGAAGAAATGAACCCAGGAGAATGAAGAAAGAAAATATTAAATATTAAACAGATACTATATCTCATCTTTACCTCATAATTATTAACAACAAAAGTTCAAAACAGCAAGCAAAATCACTCAACCTTATTTCTTTATCAAAAAGGCTTCAGATCCCATCTCTCATTAAGTCCTTGTGGTTTAACACTATGTAAAACATAAATCCACATATGTTCATGCTGCAAAAGCAAGTTAGACCTGTCTCCCCATTTTTCATGGTGAAATATGTTCAAACCCACATATTTCAAATCTTCAGACTTAGATCCATGTGCATCCAAAATGAATTCCTACTAGGTATCTCCTTTACCATTCAAAATTGAATGTATATGTTCTTGTATTCTCTGTTTCAAAGGCCTAATGGTTTTCCCAACATAAAGTAATTATAAGAACACCAGAGACATACACCACATAAGAGGTGTCACAAGTTATAAGTTCTCTGATGTCAATTATAATATCAGACAGTTTGGGATGCACAAACTTTTGGTGGGGACACCAAACTTGCAAATGTTACAATGATTACATCTATAAACCACAAGGGCGTAAAGGTAACCAAGTAAATGTATTTCTAGAAGGCACAGTCATTCTACTGTGAACTAGTTTGTCTTTAAGATTCTCACTTCTATTGAATGTTATTCTAGGTTTATTGCCAGAAGCAGCTAAATCACTGTCCCCAGTAAAATGTGCCAACTCCTATGTATAATACTCCCTCTCTGTCCTGCCACATGGTTGTAATCTGTCACAAAAGTACATGGTATATTGTCCTTGTCTGCAACTTTCCTATCTGTATTTTTCAGAAGACGTTCTCTATCCATACCAAAAGCTTTTTCTTTTGTCTGTTTCAACTGCTCTTTTTGTAACCCCTATTTTCAAATCTCTTAATCAGTTCATCAGTTTGATCTAAAAATCTCTATCACTGCTACAGTTTCTTCTTAATCTAAGCATCTGATCAAAAGGAATCTAGTTCTTCAAACTATAAGGATGAGTACTGCTAGCTAACAATAATGAATTAGTAGCAGTGTCTTTTCTAAAGCATTTAGTTCCAATCTTATTATGACTCTGTTAACTCTAAATCTAAGAAAGAAATAGTTTTAGAATCCATGGTATGTGTGAATTTCAGATTGTACTCATTTGAATTTAACCATCTCATAAAATCAGATATAAGTAATTCGGTCCTTCCCAAATACATAGTATATGTCATCAATAAAGCGATGCCATCGAACTATGTACTTGACAAATGGATTGAGATTAGAAAAGACAACAGTTTTTCCCAGAGTCCTAAAAATAAATTAGCATAACTGGGTGCTAAAGAAGACCCCATAGCTGTACCACATTTCTGTAAATAAAATTCTCCCTGAAACTCAAAATAATTATGTGTCAACAAAAATTCTGTAGCTTCCAAAATAAACTCATGTGGAATATTACTGTTAGTCCTAGAAAGCTCTTCCAACCAAAATTTCACTGCTTTTAATCCCATATGATGTTGAATAGATGTATACAATGATTCAACATCTATGCCAATCCATCTGTAATTCGATTCCAGTTTAAATCCTTGACAATGTTTAAAATATCTTTACTATCCTTAATATAAGATGGAAGAGAACAACCTGAAATTGCAAAAAGAAGTCAATAAACTTTCCCAAATTCTGTGTTAAAAGAATTACATCCTGACACTATTAGGCCTACCTGGGGGTTCACCAAGTTTTATGAATTTTGAGGAGAATGTAAAACTAGGAACAGCAGGAAGATTCCTGCCAAATAAATTTGTATTCATCATCAGTAATCAAACCACTATCCACTGTATGCTTCAAAGCTGAAATAATTCTTTTTAAAAGCTATTGTAGGATCAGAAGGCAACTTATAGTAGTTATCAGTGTTCTCTAATAATACCAATACTATGTTGCAATAATGGTTTTCCCTAGTATTACAATGTTACCCCCTTTATCTGCTGATTTTATTACTATAGATTCATTTTGCTTAAATCTTCTAAAACAATTTTTCACCCTGTGTTATATGTTATAAAACTTGGGAACAGTTTTTTTAGCAAAAATGTCCTGAACTTGCTGATACATTGTTTTTCAAAACTTGAATATGATTATTAAAAATATTTGGTAAAAAGTAGATGTTCCTGTAAATTTTCTTTTCTTAAAAGTCGAAATATGTTGATTAGCATTCCATATAGCATTACCTGATGCTTGATACAGAGAAATCTCAATGTCAGTTCTATTTTATTCCTGCAAAATCAATTCTTCTGCTATTTCTAAATTCAAATCCACATTTTGTAATTCCATAGCTCCACATGTAATAATGTCTTCATTCCCAACAGTTTGCTCTCTTTCATTGTCAATCGCTTTAATCAACAATTCCAATTCTTCAGAGTTACTGATGTCTTCTAGTAGTCCCAACCCCATTCTGGATGTATTTTTCTTTGCCAAAAAGTTCTAAGTTTAATTCATAAAAAAATTTTGTAAATCCACAAAACTTTAAACTCATTAACAGAAGGAGTAGGAAGAAAGCTTAATCCTCTACTAAGAACAAATGTTTCAGCTGGTGTAAGAATGTGATCTGACAAATTTATGATCTGTAATTGATTTCTTTGTTCCTGATTCTCAAAGATCTCTCTATTTTGTTGGTTCGTCTACCTCCTCATCTTCCTCTCCTGGTCTTCCTTTTCCTTTTGCTGATTTACTGAATTTATTTGCTGATCTTTCTCTAAAAAGGACCAGTTGCAGAATTATTCCTTTTCAGATATCCTGATTACCATCAGTTCATTTTCTACATCTGGTGTTAGATTCAAAACGGACCCTGGAGCGACCTCTGCTAACAGAGTGCTTTCTAGCCCACACTGTTATATTTCCTTCTCATAATCAACTTTGTCTCTTAACAGCTTAGAAGTTTTCTTTTCAATTACTTCTAATTCATGTTTTTATATTTTATTTTTCAGTTTAGCTTCAAGCTCCTTATAGTCTAGATGATCAATAAGCGTTGCTAGAAGCGTTTAGCTTCACACAATTCCTTCACCAGGTCATCATATTTGACTTTATCAAACCTAATTAAGAATCCAAAATATTTTAGAGCACTCACAAGCTGCCCGAATCCATTCCTCCTTAAAGGGAAAATCATCTGTACCACTCTGGACGGGATATCTGTATTCGCAAACCCGTGCTAGACCTCTTTCAATATATTCCTCCAGGGTAGAAATATCATACGTGATATCTATTTCTTTCAATAAAAGTTTTTCAAATTTTTGAATGCTGACCTGATATTGATATAGTTATAGGTATATCAGGAGTGTAGAAAGACTAAGGGAGGGATAGTGAGGCTGAATAGAATGGATGGTGGGTGGGCAGAGAGTGACAGTGATAAACAGGGATACTGAATGAATACTTCTGTTCAGTATTCACAAAAGAGCAAGTGGGGGAGGTGCCTAATCCAATTAAAAGAAGCACTCTGGAAAGGGGGTTGATCCCAGTTCTTTAGCAGAAGAAAGGTTGGAAAGAACTCCTAAAACTGAAGGTGGAGAAAGCAATGGGGCCAGATGGAATTCACCCAGAATTCTAAAAGAATTAAGCAGAAACTAGTGACACCACTGACTACACTTTTAACAAATCTTGGGAGGATGGTTGGTACCTGAGGACTGGAAGAAGGCAGATGTGATTCCCTTCAAAAGTGGGACCAAGACAGAGGCAGGAAACTACAGACCTGTCAGTTTGACCTCTGTGGTAGGGAAAGTGATGGAATCACTTCTGAAGGAAAAGAATTGTTGAGTACCTAGAGGCCGGTGGGCTGGGACTAGGCAGCATGGGTTCACAGTGGAAAGTTCAAGTCAGATGAATCTAATTGATTTCTTTGACTGGGTGACCAAAGTAGTAGACCCGAGAGGGGCTGTGGACATGGCCTACCTAGACTTTAGCAAGGCATTTGACACAGTCCCACACAAAGATTTGTAGTCAAATTAACCAGCCTGGGAGTGCATCCCAAGGTGGTAGCCTGGGTAAACATTGGCTGAACAACAGGACACAGAAGTTAATTGTCAATGGAGTCCACTCTGAAGAAAGAGGGGTTACTAGTGGGGTACTGCAGGGTTCAGTACTGGGTCCAGTCCTTTTAATGTCTTTATAAGTGACATTGCAGAGGGACTGGAAGGAAAAGTATGCTCTTTGCAGATGACACAAAGATCTGCAACAGGGTTGATACACAAGGAGGCATGGAAAGGATGAGAAGGGACTTGGCAAGGTTGGCGGAATGGTCAGAATTATGGCAGCTTGGATTCAATGCAAAGAAGTGCAAAGTAATGCACCTGGGAAACAAAAACCCAGGGAAGAGTACACAATGGGGGTGAGATACTAACAACAACAAAATGGAAAGGGACCTGGGGTAGTCATATGGTGTTTGTGTTCAGCAGAGAGAGAGAGAGAGGAAAACACTCATGCTGGTATGTTGTGTTCAGAGCAGGAGAGAATTGAGAGCTGCTGTACTGATCTGCATTCTGGTGTTGGCACTCAGAGGAGGAACAGTTGCTGTAATGGTGTTTGCGTTCAGCAAAAAGAGAGAGGAGCAGACACTTACACTGACACACTGAGTTCAGAGCAGGGAGAATTGGGAGCTGCTGTATTGATTTGCATTCTGGTGTTGGTGCTAAGAGGAATGACAGTTGCTGTAAGAGTTAAAAGTTTTAAAATGTGCAGATAGAAATGGCGCAAACTGAGCTGAGCTGGGCTTGGATGGTGAAGGGAAACACTCATGCTGGCACAAGAGACTCTGGAGCTGTTGTAAAGGTAAATGCTGTGCAGGCAGAAATGGATGGTGAGGAGTGCACATGCTGGCACTAGAGCTGTTGTACTCAGAGGAGGAGAAAAGCTGTACAAGTTAACAACTATTGAAAAAGGAAGTGTGGTAGAGGCTGACAGTGCCATTCATGGCACTTTCACAAATGCTGAGTGGCTCATCAGCACCCCTTCAAGGGCTGTAGCAGGTAGGTTCAAGGGCTTAGGACATTAACACTAGCCAAGAAGCAAGGCTAACAGCAGTGAGCGGAGAGAATCATTGCAATAATACAAAATCACCATCCCTATTAAAAGGATGGGGATACCATATAAATTAATTGGCACTTAATCAATTCCTGGTGGGATGTCCTAATAAAGTGGATGTCCCAATTATCCATATCTCAATTAAGTGGCTTCTACTGTACCATAAGACAGAATGAAAGTGAAATTAATGTAATTGCCACAACATGTGAAGGATGAGTCTTTCAGCAGGAGTTTAGGTCCTCTAAATAAACTCCAGCCAAACCTGTTTAATAATGGCTTGCCAGGTGATATGGCAGCAATACAGTCTAGCCCAGGGATATTGGGGTTTATGTTCAAATCCTGATATACTATACAACTCTCTTGGGGGAGGGCAGCTAGGAGGTGGGAGCTTTGCTGAGGTGACGGACATGACTCCCATGAAGAATGACACAGGCTCTGAACATTCAGGTTATCTCTGCCAGCTGACCAGGGAGGGGCTTTGGTGTTGAATATGAAGGCAGGCATGGCCTCCCAATTGTTGCAATGGGGTACAAGGAGAAAATAGGAAATACACCTGGTCAATAATTGCTTTTGTTAATTTCATGTAAGGTTTATACAAAATATGTCTATTACATAACCCAGCGTAAACAATGAAAAATAATAAATCACTGTAGCTTATGTTGTCATAGCAGATAGTTACCATAAAATGCTTCATCTATAGTAAAACATTCTTGGACCATTCATAGAGCAAGATAAGTTGTTTTTTTTTTGCCATCATGGACCTTCATCAAGTTCACATACCATACCAGTCAGAAATGAAACAAAGGGAGGAATCATTTTAGAATTTTTATTGGCTGCCCATGTTAACATTTTTGATTTTGTACCTTAAACTGTAAGGCTATTGGAATGAAGAATGAGTGGTTTCACAGCACAAAATCTCTTTTTGTCTCGTAATAGCCCTTTATGATTAATGATGCCATTTTTATTGTCCAAGACATATTTTGGTCACTTATCAATTGTTGAAACTATTGATACCATATTTGGAAAGGTGACTCATTCCATCTGTTAACACAAACTATGCCTTTGAATAAGATTTCTTCTAATTACTGAAAAGGTCTTGGAGTGATTTTATATTCACCATTTAGCCAACTTATTCTACAAGTAACCTTATTGTCCACTTAAATTTAATAATGCATGAAGAACTGGGCTGTAACCAATTTCTATAGACAGCAGTGATATGCCTTCACACACTTTAATACTGTATAAAAGAATGACTAATTGTTGTTTGTTCTGGCTAACACATTTCTAAGTGCACAATGAATTATTTAACCCAATTTGCCCCAGAGCTGTCTCTGTAATAGTTTGGGTAAAAATCCAACTAGTACGTGATAATTACAGTATGCTACTTTAATTAAAGATTTAACAAACCCCATGTTAACCAAACAGCAGACAGGATTTCTGCCTATCCACAAGAGAATTTAAAAGCTGTTTTTGATTAAGGAATTGACTCACTAACCCATGTATAAATCTATTGGCTCAGCTAAAATGGACACATGGGGAGAGGATTTCCTTCCTTCGTAGCAATCCTAACTGTTCTGGTGTGCTGGTAAGCAGACTCTATGTGTATAAACAGAGACATGCCTTAATGTAATTTAATCAACAGTTCAACAAGTGATGCCATGCAGGAAGTAATCATCCTGTAAGTCTCTGACTCTTTACTGCTGGGCTTGCAACTTAAAAGCCTAGTGGTAAGAACAACCAGCTTAGTAAAGTTCATACACAGGCATACAACCTCCTAGAAGATCAATTGAGTCAACAAGGTCATGGAGTTGATTTACTGTTCACCTTATGTAGAGCATCAGATAATATCACATTAATATGTTTTGAACTTTAAACAGTCAAGCAAATTCATACGTATAGTATAACAACAGCATGGTGTATGTATGCTATTTTCAAATCTATGCTCTTTTAAGAATTCTTTGTTTAGATATTACTGTATATAACATTGATTCTTCATATATATCTTATTAAATCAGCAGTTTATGTAGTCCTATTCAGCCCCTTATGAAGTCCCTGCTGCTAACATTTGATTCCAGATCAAGTTATATTGTGCCACATTTTATTTTATGTTCACAAAGTTAGGATTTATGATTTGCAGCTTGGAGTTAGTTCTGAAGTCCCAGTCTCCCATAAGGTCAGGCAGCAGTTTCTGTTGCATGATAGTTCAACCTAATTCCACCCCTCCCTGAGCACCAAGGTCAGATGTGATCTCTTTTTCTAACAGAGGGCCTGCAGGTCTTGTATGATGAAAGCTATGACTGATTCTGTTAGCAACATGTAGTGAGCCATACTTCTCTACCTCCAAAGAGTACATCCCTATGAGGCACTGGCTTGGAGCTGTAACTTGTGCTTTGGGCCAAAGGATACAGACTGGGTGGCATTAGGTTGACAACTCCATGGAAAACCCACCACTAATTTGCCAAGACTGGCAAACTGAACACCCTAATATTTTTAATTTCCTTACTTTGTGTGCTTTGAGTTCTGCAACCCTAATGTCTGCATTAATGTATTTTTTAAAATTTACACATAGATATACTATATATATATTACACTTGTCATGTACATGAGGCATAGTAAAACAGCTACATTGAAACTTTTGGTCATAATATTAAAAAATTGCAAAGTTACGGTAACACTGAAACATTTCAATGTTTCTTCATAACTTTTGTTTTTGAGATTTTGACATGAAATGTTCAACATAGTCTTTTAACTCCATCTTGAGATAAAGACTAGAGAAATGTTTTAAATCTACCTAACAGGTGATTGTATGGAGCGACTGCAAAACCATGTTATGGGAGATTTGAAAATTTCACTTACTTTAGTTCACCAGGTGGGGTCAAAAAAGGCTATATTGAAAATTTGGCGAAACATGGTGAAAAAAATGGCAATGTTATGAGCAAAAGTTCAAACATATTAAAACACCTACCTTGCTTTCAGTCACTTTGTGGGTGAGCTTCAGATTAGCAGGATGTTTACCAGTCAAGAGAGGATTTATAGAAGTGGACATACCTCCCAACCTTTTGTCCACCAAATGTGGAACATTGCCTCTCAAAATGTGGAAAAATGGGCAAAATATGGAACACTTAAATCTGTATCTAAGATGCTCAGAACACCATTAAAATGTCTGCCTTTATTTTCAGAAAGACTGTTATTAATTGAATAATATATTTTTGCATCATTTACTATGGATTTTTGGTTTAAAATTATAACACTGAATGTGGGACAAGTCCTTGAAATGTGGAACAGGAGCTTTGTGAAGTAAAATGAGAGTTGTTCCTCTCAATGGCCATGTTAAGTAACTGAGGGGTGTAAGTAAGTGAAACTATTTTTATACCAGATTTGCATACTCAGGCCAAAGCCTATTTTTAGAAGAATCCATTTCATATATATAGTACATTCACACAGTTTCATACAGTGGATACAAAACTAAAATGTAAGGATCAAAATCATACATTACATACTCTACATCAGTAATTTAAAAATTTAAATTATTTGAAACATTCACATACAAATTTAAATTAATCTTGAAACCACCAATATTACAAGTGCCTCCCAACAATAGGAGTACAGCAAATGTGGTGCTACTTACCAAAGTAAATATTCTGTGAAAACCAATACTGCATGTTGGCAGTTATCTATAGCACACATATAAATGCAGTGAACATCCCAGAGGAAAACAGTCAGTGCTTCACCTACTGTAATTTGTAGATCGGATCTTTCTCTCCTACAAATCAAATTAATTTCATGGCATCATCAACTTCCATTCACCAAAATATCCAAAGACTGTCACTCACATGTTCTTAAACAAAACAAATAAAACAAAAACTCCATAGGTTACCCTGCTGGTTGGGGGGTAGGGACTAATGTCTCTTAGATGCATGTAGCATGTCGCTGATGTTTTGGATACACCTCTTACAAAACCTGATGCAGGAGGTCATGTGACTGGTGGTTATTAATGGAAGCCAGGTTAACTGAAACTTGTACGGTATTTACCACTGAATGGGTATGAACTTTATTCATTCCTGAACAGAAAATATATTAAGGTTATTTTATAACATCAAAACCATTGATCCAAAATTGCTAATATCACATATCATGACAATTCATAGAAACAATGCCATAGAGACACAATCAACACTGAGAAAATTAGATGTTGATACAAATACATTCCAGCGATACTTAAAACAATAAAAATTAAAACAAGCAAACAACCAAAAAACTGATAAGAGACCTGAGGGATTATTAGTCAGGGCAAATTTATAACTGGCAAACCGATAATTCTAGTAACAGAAAAGAACCATTCAGATATGAAGGCAGAAACAGATTTAGAGTACCAGAATGTGCCTTGTCTTCTGAAAGTGAGATGGAGAGAGAGGATGATACAGAAAATCAATGGAAGCTCTTTTAGGGACAACAGGGAGGGACCAGCTACCTCCCCAAGGATATAAAAATTATCCAGAAACAAGAGAACAACATGGAAATATGGATGCAAGAGGAGACAGAAGATGAGGGCATTGGCAAAATTCAGGCCCACCAGGAGGTTGCCCAAGCAGCAGAACAAGTGGTGATCTTAAATTTAACAAAAACTGAGCCAGGAACAGATAATAGTACTTACCAAGGGACTTTATATGTACCAGAAAAGGGATTAATGCTTTTAAAATCAAAGTAGACCTTTACAAATTTTACAGACAACTTAACTTAGACCTTTTTAATAAATAACCAGCCTAATCAAAAGTCTCTGGCATAAATATCTATGTATATTCCAGGAGACAAGATATTCCAGGCAGTATGAAAATAACAACACAGGGGTAGCAAATGAGGAAATGGCATATACAGTACATGAGCAAGACACCATTCAGGAAAAAATCCACAATCCAACTAATACACAGAGCACAGCTGTTATGACTTTCTGTATCCTTGTTAGAGATGTTGTGAAATTAAATTTTGCCTGCAAAATTGCCACAAAATCAACAATTTCACCACATGAAATATTTTGCAAAATTTGTGCATTTCAGTGAAATATTTAATCAGTCTGAAATGCAAAACTATCACCCAAAAATTTTGAACATTTGCCCCAAATTACAAAATTTCTCCCTACAGTTGAGAAATTCGCATGCAAATTGCAATATGTTGACCGATAATTGCGAAATGTACATTTTATGGTAAAATGTCGCCATTTTCAGGAACATTTTACCATTTTGGATTAAATTTTGTAACTTTCAGGCAAAATTTCATAATTTTCCAGTGAAATGTTGCATTTCACACCCACAAAATATTTTATGAAATGTAAGAATTTCACAAAACATTTTGATAATGAAACTTCTCAGTTTCACACAGAACTAATCCTTGTTGATAGAGATGTTGAAGAAATATGTAAATAAATATGAAGGACAACATTAAATTAATTGAACTAAAAAGAACAGAAAGCAATAAAGGAATAGCAGAATAATGAGGAGTTATTCAAAAACTAGCAGACAAAGGTAGCACCATCATGGTTTGGTGGAAGGATAAGTATTTGACAGAGATAAAAAACAACTAAACAATGAAAGATATTATCAAAATATGAAAGTGATCCAAATGAAGGTGTTAAACAAAAGCATTAAGTATGGCAAAATGGCTCATGAAAACAAGTGTATTACAACAAAAGAAAAATGATTTTTTTATTGATTTGAATCTTACAAAATCAACAATCTACTTACTACCTAAACTGCATAAAGATGTAAACAAACTGTCAGGAAAGCTGATAGTGGCAAGCAATGGGTCAAGTATAAAAATATTTTTAAATATGTAGACCACTTTATAAATCCAATTGTAAATGAACCTGAAACACATTTGAATGACACTAAATCAATCAATCAATCAATGTTTATTTAACCAGGAAAGCAGCATTGAGACAAACTCATTTGCAAGGTGGTCCTGGGAGGACGATAAAAATTAGACCAACAAAGAGATAATTACAGGCAAGAGAATCACCACAGATATAATATAATACTTGATTAAAAAATTGGGCACCGTGACCATGATAAACAATATGACCAACAATGAGATAGTTACAGTCAGGAGAGTCACCACAGCTGTGATACAATACATGATAATAACTAGCCACCTAACAAGGGAGTCTTAAACACTACAGTGTAGGACAAAAACATAAAAAGTAACACTGCATTACAAGGATGTACATTGGGAGGTAGTAGAATTTGTTGGGATAAGGCAGACACTCACAAGAAGTAATAATCAGGAGAGATAAGAAGGGAAGAATTGCTGATTTATTTAACCAGGGCAGGGGAACAGAAAGGGAGTAGGTTACAGGTGGTTAGGATATAGGTCCCAGGAGAAGTGGAAACAGTAGGGAAGCAGGCCTGCCAGCATAGACAGAAGTGCTAGTGAAAAGGCCCAGAGTTCATCCCTGTAATAAAGAGACAGATAGAGGGCAGTTGCAGCAGATGTCCCCATTGCTGACTAAAGATGTACTGAATTTGATAGAAAATGTTAACAACAATAAACTACCAGTAAATAGTAAACTGGTGACCTTGGATATAGAAAGCTTGTACAGCAACACACTGCATGAGGATAGTATGAGAGTAATGACCTATTATCTAAGAAAGAGGAATACTGATTTATTACTCCCAAACCAATTAATCAGTAGTCATGGCAGAAATGGCATTAAAATCTAACTGTTAATGTTTGACAATTAAGCAATAAGAATGACAGGGTGTGTGTTGTGTGTAATAACATCACTTCTGGGGTGAGGTTGAAGCTTGAGGTGAAGCTGAGTGCTTCCACCACCAGGAGTGATGTTTCTCAATAACACACATCCTGAATGCTGTATTGCTAATATATAATAGCTCATTTTTTTATGATACAGGAAAAAAAAAAATGGCCCAGATATTCAAACTGTGCCAGGCTGTGGCACAAGCTTGGCGCTAGTGCAACTTGAAGGCGCAGGGGTGGGGGACTGGGCGACATTCAAGAGCCGCGCCATGGCTCAGCAGCATTGAATATCGCACCCTGGCCACCCCCAGTGCATGGCGAGTGGCACTGCACCAGTGCAAATCGCCAGAGTGGAGCAGGGGATGCTGATAGCACAAGTTCCATTGCGCCATGCACAGCAACCGCAATATTCAAAAGTTGACATGCAAATGGGGCCATAATGTATGCAAGGAGCACATGGGGCCATTTGCATGTCATTATGGCCCCATTTGCATGCAGGTCTGCTGATCTCCAATGACCTGTGCTTGGTGCCCTGCCAGGCAGCAGCTGTCGGTGACCGAGTGCCCCTGCAGCCCGACTGTGGGCAATTGAAAAAAAATAAGAATTCCATCCTATATCCCTGGTGGTCCAGTGGATCACTAACAGTCCCATCCAGGCATCTGTAAAGAAGAATTCCAATATCCATGGTGGTCTAGTGGTACCCCCACCCACCACTGAGCCCACTGCCTGCTCCTCCAGGTCAGCCGACAGTACCCCACCCACCTGCCACCCGCTGCCTGCTGACTGACACCTCAATGGGCTGCGCATTAGCTCACTGGCGTGAGCCATGAGCGTAGTTTTCTATTGCATACATTCAGATATGTGAATGAATCATTCACATATCTGGAATGTAGTACGGTAGCTATGCCCATTGGCTTACGCTATGAACCAATGGGCATGCAGCCCTACCAAGGTGTCAGTAGGCGGTGGCGGGGCAGCAGGCAGGTGGGGTACTGCCACCCGCCGGCTGATGGGGAGCGGGCAGCGGAGCTTAGTGGATGGGTGGGGGTACCACTAGACCACCAGGGATATTGGAATTCTTCTCATTTTTACAGATGCCGCGATGGGCAGATAGCGTCCACTGGACCATCAGGATATTTGAATTTTCTCCTCTTTTTCACATGCCCATGATCGGCAGATAGAGGTCCACTGGACCACCAGGGATATTGGACCAAGTTATTCTTTATTTTCTACAGATGCTGGCGGTCGGGCATGGGGTGCGCCCGCCAGATGCAGCCGGATATGGCATACCTACAAGGTGGCAAGGTTGCACTTGTACGCGGCAGCTTCACCTGTGGTGACCATCAGTTGTCCTTTTTGGGGCTTAACTTTGTGCTGGTGCAGGTGGGGTTATGATGCATGGCTTTGCACATCCCAGGCTGAATATCGGGCTGTGCTGAGTATGCATGGCACGCCCCTACCTGCTCCTGCATACATTACTGATGCGCTCCGTGCATCGGGATTTGTGCCGCACACTTTTCCCTTTGAATATGCCCTGGTGCATCAGTGTTGTGCATGGTGCAACACTGTTGCCCATGTGCAACCCTTTTGAATACCTTGGCCACTATATTTTGGGGTCATTTTTGATTATTTTTCATGTGTGGAAGTACATGTTTAAAAAATACACAATTTCTGTTTTGACCACTAGATGGTGCTGTGAGCATATGCTGCCTTCTGTTTCCCTGTCTACAGGTTTCTTTCTGTCGTCACACAGCTGTATTGTCACAGTGGCAAATCGTGCTCCAGCTTGTCACTTTGCACTTTAACTTTTTAAAACTGTTACAAATGAAGCCTTTTAAAGTGGGGTCATTTATTTTGTTGCCTAAAGCCTGGCCACAGAGCCCACGATGGTGAGTCGGCTGACCTCTAGCACATTCGGGAATGCAGCTACTGGGCTCTGTTGTGTGTGAGAAAAGCTGATTGCAGGTACGGCTTTGTATTTCTTTATTTTAGTTTTTTTTAATTTCTTCATGCTGTGTAAAACACTGATGTACTTTTCAGAGACAAGGAAGGAGTGTGGGCTATAGTGTCGTGCTATGACATAATTATGAGAATGTGGTGGACTTTTAGGAAGGAGCTACATGATGAAAAACGTATGCAGTGCTGTGCTTATGGTATTAGCATTGTGCAAATGTCCATTTCGGTATTTTTCTGTGTAGAGGGAGTTTGAAACCGTCTGTGTCAGCTTGGATGTATTTGAGCAGGAGGATCTTTCACTGCGTTGCGGTCAACTTTCGGCCTACTCTAGATACAGTGATGTTATTGTTCAATAACATCACTGTCTCTGGGGTCAGCAGCCAATCAGGTTGATAGAAATGTTCTTGCCATTGTATAATTTCTATTTTACACAGAAGAAAAGAACAGCAATGGGGACATTTAAAACAAGTCTCACTAATTTATATGTTGGATTGTGGAAAGATATATATTCAGTAAACAAAATCCATTTAGACATAACATAGCAGTTTGCAAATGCCTTATCATTGATTGTTTCTTGATTTGAAGTGGAACAGAAATGGACTGTGAAGCATTTCTGAACTACATCAACACCTGTGACAGGAATCTTGAATTTATATGGAATGCCAGTGACCAATTAATTTCATGGATTTGACTATAACAAAAGTAATGGCAAACTGAAACCAGCAGTTACAGAAAACCTGTGGAAAGAATTCCCTGTTAGAATACAGTAGCAGCCATCCTCAATATTTAAAAACAATATTTTGTTTGGACGAATGATTCAGACGAGATGAAACTCAGTCAGAGTAGATTTCAAAGAAAAGCATAAGAAATGGGAAGGGGAAATTGTTTAACCAGAAAGGCACACTAAACTAAAGCTTGTTTCTAGGTGTGACCTGGGATCACAAGGAACCTAAATGACTTGCTCAGGGTCATGCAGTATGCAAGTGGGGCTGTGGGATTCATACCCGGTCTCCAGGTTTGCATCTCACTGTCCTAAACCACACGCTATAGTGCCTCCAATATGCAGCACATTTATTGAAACTATGATCCCTGTACTATAGCTATTCAGAGGCATGTGATCTGGATGGACAACATACAAGACAGACTGGTGTATAGCTTCTATAAGGCAAACACTAAACTGAACACATGGCTACCAATGCTTCCATTGGCAACTACAGATGTGGTAACTATGCCTACTGTGGTAATACTAGGGATAGCAGAACATTTTGACATCCAAGATCTAGAAAGGGATATCAAATTAAATCTTTTATCAACTACATGACTAATGGGGTCATCTTAGTGCTGACATACCTTTTGGCACGTCATGTGGAAAAATGAAAAGATTCCTGAAACAACGAATTTCAGAACACATGATGGCAATCCCGAGTGGTAACGTAACTTATGCCATGGCAAAATATTTTAAGGAGACGAGTCATGGCTCACCAGTCCTGCTTATATTTACAGGTATTTAAAGGTGGAAATCACTGATTGAACTGGTGACTGGGAGAGAAACTGACACATAAGAGGCATTTTGGATGCTCATGTTAGGAACTTATGCACCAAAGTGCCTGAATGATGACATACCACTATATGATTTTCTGTGATTGACTGAACTACGAATGCAAAACAGATCTGTTTGTATGATAAAGTGTCTGAAACTGTCCCCTCTCCTTAGGGTAAACAGGCTCCCTTTTCCATCCTGCTCCCTATTAATGTTTTTTTAGGAATTCTAGTGTTGATATGTGAAGTGGTAAATTTTTTATTCGTTTTTATTGTTAGAAAATAATCATTTACTGCACATACTTGCCAGAAAATTAGCATTGTTTCTATGAATTGGGATGAGATGATATTAGCAATTTCGGATCAATGATTTTGATGTTATAAATAACCTAAATATATTTTCTCTTCAGGACTGAATCAAATTCATACTCATTCGAGTGGTAAATATAGTTCTCAGCCTGGTTACCCTAACAACCACTATTCACATGACCACTTACAGGTAACTAAAGGTGTGTCTGACTGAGGCTTTGGGTTCTCTGATGAGGGTTTATATGAAATGTCAGCAACATGCTATGTAGTCTAAGTGGCATCAGCCCCACCCTTCCCCATCTGGCAAGGCAACCTATTTACTTGCAAAGGAAGTTTTTCCTTTTGTTTTAATAACACGTGAGTGCCTGTCTTTGGATATTTTGGTGACTGGAAGGTGAAGTGATGCATAAAATAAATTGAATGTGAAAGAGAAAATAAAGATTTGACCTACAAATTACAGTACGTGAAGCATTGACTGTTTTTCTTTAGAAGGTTCACTGAGCTTCTGTGTGTGCACTACAGATAACTGCAGCTGTGTGGTATTGGTTTTCACAGAGTTAAGTTTGTTACATAAACTTTTTGTAACATGTTGAGCGTCAGCATCATTCTTATGGTTACGATCACCCTATTCCAAAATCCAGCAGCACTACTGCAGATCTTTATTTTCCCAAACCTAGTATGATTTCTTGGGACTTTCAAGCTTTAGGAACTTGAATTCCTAGGGTTTGATTTTCTAATGGCCACTAGATTGGCGCACGAAGCAGTGATCCATGGCTGTGACAAAGTCTAGTTGCAACAGGAACCCTGTGCCTATTCTAGAAAAAGGGAGTTCCTGCAACAAAGTCCCATGAGTTGCCACAATCACAAACTTGCAGCAAACCTGTGTCACACCAGAAGGTTTTGATGGAAGATCCATCAACCCCCGTTGGTGCAATGTTGGTCCAGCTGCAGAGTTGGGGGAGAAGAAGTCTGCCAGGTTGGGAATCAGGGCATAGGAACAAGTGGGGGTGCTGAACTTGGTGATGAGGGCACAGCAGCAGTGGCAGGGTACAGAGGTGGCACCTGGTGATGATGCCATGGCCAGTGGGACACAGAATATAGATGGAGTACACTGTGGATGGTATGCATGGACTCTGTCCCGGACCACCTGGTGCCACTGTCACTGGCTCACTGATGCATTCCCTGGCAGTGTAGGCAGGCATCAGCATGACTCCATGCAGTGAGCTGTATAGTGGGGGAACTTTGCAGTGCTTGAAGGATATCTCTATTCACCAGCTGCACCGAGTACCCCACAGATAATGCCATCCACTGCATGTCAAGGACTGTGTTAGCAACAGAGCACAGTGCCAAGGCTGGTGGCACCAGGGGTCAGGGACAGGTTCCATGTGTGCCTCTCATGGTGTATGCAGCCTGTGTGACTCCATATCACTAGACATGGCACCACTGCTAGGTGCCATCTCTGTACCCTGCCACTGTTGCTGTGCCCCGTCACCCCAGTTCAGCACCCCACTTGTCCCTATGCCCTAGTTCCCAAACTTGCTGCCCCCCACTCACCTCCCAACAAAGCACTGGCTCGGGGCCTTTGGACCAGTTCATGACTGGTCTAACCACAGCTCCATCTTGTGACTATGGTGGGGCTTCAGAAATCCCAAATAAGTGGATGATGCAGCCCCACCTTCAGGCAAGCCCTTGCATTTTGATGCACCACCTCTGCGCTAGTGCAAAGATGGTGCAGGGGGTCAGTGCACAGCATCCCACTTTCAATACAGCCTGCATTTGAAAATCAGGATAGCCACAACATTTCACATAAGATGCCACTTAAGAATTTGCAGGCAAAGGGGTGCTCTTGATCCATCTAGTCTGCCAAAATAGCTACCCCCACCTTTTAGACAATTTCCTTATTTGCGCTTGTGTTTATCCCACACGAGTTTGAATTCCTTACATTTTTGAGTCTACCATCTCTTGTGGAAGGCCATTCCAAGGGTTGACCACCCTCTCAGAAAAAAATACTTCCTGATGTTATCCCTACATTTACCCCTACCAGTCTTAGATTGTGGCCTCTTGTATGACTCCTCATTTCATCTGAAACAGGTTTTCCTTCTGTGCTCTGTTAATTCTCTTTATATACTCAAATGTTTCTATTATGTCCTACCTGTCTCTTCTCTGCTCAAGTGAGTACAGCTCTAAGTTGGCCAGTCTAGTTTCATGGTTCTTGGTGCAAACCCTACACCATCTTTGTAGCCCTTCCCTGCACTGCCTCCAGTCTGTTGGATATCTTTCTTCAGGTGTGGTCTCCAGAACTGGACACAGTACTCCAGGTGTGGCCTGATCAGTGATCTGTAGAGTGGAATTATTATCTCTCTTTCTGCTAGTTATACCCCTTCCAATGTACTGGAGGATGTCATTGGCTTTCTCCACTGCTCCACATTGCTTGCTTGTCTTTAGGTAATTTGTAATGATCACACCAAGATCCCTCTCCACTTGTGTTACTTCAGGTTGGTGTCCTAGCAGCATGTATTCCTTCCAGGGTTTCTTCTTCCGAGAAGCATGACCTTGCATTTTTGCATTGAATTTCAATTTCTAATTCTTTGACCATTCTTCCAGCTGATTTACATCATTTTCCATCTTCCAGACTCCCTCCTGGGTGTCTACCTGGTTGCAGAGTTTTGTATCGTCTGCAAACAGGCAGACTTTCCCTCCAGCTCATCTGTGATGTCACTGATGAATATGTTGAAGAAAATGGGGCCTAATACTGACACCTGGGGACACCACTGGTCACCCTGTCCTTCCCAGACTGAGCTCCATTAACTAAGACCATCTGTGTTCTATCCTTGAGCCATTTAGCAATCCAGTTGATTGTTTTCTGATTAGTCCTGTATTCTCCAGTTTATTTATAAGCCTTCTGTGGAGTACAGTGTCAAAGGCCTTGCTGATATCCAGGTACACCACTGCACTGTCCCTCCCTGAACTACTGTTCTGGTCACCCAGTCAAAGAATTCTATCATGTTTGTTTGGCATGATCTTCCTGCCATAAATCTGTGTTGCTTGGGGTCAAGCTTACAGGATTCTTTCAGATGAACCACTGTTCTATCTTTCAGCAGGGTTTCCGTAAGTTTGCCCTACTGAGGTCAGACTGACTGGGTGGTAGTTTCAGGCTCCTCCCTGCTTCCACTTTTATGCAAGAGTACCACCACAGTCTTTTCCGATCTAGTGGTATTGTGCCACTTTCTAGTGATTTATTGAAAAGGACAGTGAGTGGTGTTGTAGTTTCTTCCTTTAACTCCTTTAGAATCCTAGGGTAGATTAAATCGGGTCCCATTGCTTTGTCTACTTTTAGTTTGCTAAGCTCTTCTGGGACTCTTTCTCATGAGAAGTAGATGTCGACTGTTGTTCTACTGTTGCATGCTGCCTTTTTCATAGTAGGGCCGCTGCCTTGGTCTTCAATTGTGAAGACTGAGCAGAAGAATTTGTTTAGCTCTTTTGCCTTGTCTTCGTCCTTTTCAACTATCTGTCCTTCAGTTGATTTAAGTCTCATTATCCACCTCTACTTTTCTTTCTTTCACTTACATACCTAAAAAATGTTTTGTCCCATTTTTTACTTCCTGCTCTATTTTCTCCTCTGTTTAAGCTTTTGCTATCCTATAGCTTTTCCTGCCTCACTCAAGCTTTAACATGTAATGCTCCCTGTCTGTTTCTTTCCTTGTCTGTATACTGCTTAAAGCCCTTTTCTTGTGTTTTACTATTGTTTGTTATCTCTGGTGAACCACAGTGATTTTTTCTCCTTTTTGACTTGCTGATGTGCTTTGTGCACTGTTCAGTAACTTTAAGTAAAGCTGTCTTCAAAGGCTTCCAGCTTTTCCACGTCCCATGAGTTCTTGTTTTGCAACAAGTTTCTTAACTGGGTTTTATGGTATTAAAGTCTGCCCTGTGGAAGTCAAGTATTTTGAGCTTTGTGTGACATGTTTTTCTTGCCCTTTCCGCTGTTAACCATATTGGCCTGTGGTCACTGGTTCCCAGATTTACCCCTCTGTTTACATTCAAGATTCTGGTGCTGTTTGTTAGCACCTGGTCTAAGTAGCCTATTCTCTGGTGGGTGGCTGCACCAACTGGTTAAGTCCTGCCCCTTCAGGATAAGTATGAACTCTTTGATGTGATTAGATATAGTCATGAATGAGGACCAATCTCGTGGGAATTCAAGAATGCATGGGACAGACAATAGGCAATTCTGGTGGGGGTAAGAAGAAGTAGGTTGTTGGTTAACTAGGATCTGTAGCTTATCCAATAGGTAGGGAATGAACAGACTGGGTGGGCCAAGTGGTCTTTATCTGCCATCAAAGCCTATGTTTCTGTGTTACATCAGGTCCTGAGTGACAAAGGCCATAATATAGTATATATTTAACTATAGCATTTACCATAGTAGTAAGATTTCCACTGTGAGTGTCATAAATTTTATTTTCTTGACTCTCCAAAGACAAGTAATGGGGCAGTGGATGATAAGTTTCAGTTCACTTAATTTTAATGATCATTGTTACCCATTTCATTGCACATCTTTTTCCCAAGGTATTCAAACCTAGCTGAACATGCAAATCACAGAGATAGATATGATACTTAGTCTTCAAAAAGCCATGCCAGTTTATTACAGTATATACTTTATCTAATTTCTCCAAATCGTTTTTGTTTGCAGTTACGTGAGCAGTACATCTGTATTTTATCACTGGTAACAAAACAGTACTGACATTTTAAGACACTTCTCCCAGTGAGACACCCAGAGACATGCCTCAAAGCTCTCAACAATTTTGTAGTCTTAAGACAAACATTCTGGTTATGGTTCAGCAAGTAATACTGATCATCAAGCACCACACCCAAGTAATTATACCATTGAACCTGTACCAGTTCTAAGTCCTGCAAATTGTTTGATACGTAACTAATTTATTTTTATCAACTGTCCCAAAACTCATACATTGGGTATTCTTTGTGCTCATGACTAACTTCTACCTGGTGAACCACTCCTGAGCTGCTCTAAGACAGCCTCTGATTTCTACTGTGGAATTACCAGTTCTTACCAATACGGTATTGTTGCCATAAATCCTGACTGCAGAGTGGTGAAGGACCTGTGTGAGACAATTTGTACAGTATATATCAGAAATAAAAGGGAACCTAGTATAGATTCTTTTGGCACTGCTCACCAGATGTCCCTGGGGCCTAACAAACAGTCAGACACTTGCACCCATTGTTTTGTCCACATTGAATAGGTCATGAACCACTCCACATCATGAGGATACATACCAATTCTAATCAACTTATCAAGCAGGAGGTGTCATTCACCAGGCCAAACACTTTTGTCAAATCAACAAATACCACTCAGTAATTTTTCTATCCTCCTATCCAGAAGTAATCCAGTTGCTGTAATTTCAGAGGTGGATTGGATCACTGTATCAGCGGCAGGGGCAGAGGCAGACCTCGGCCACATTGGCAGTGAAGAGAGAGCTCAGGAGATCTTTCGCCACATCAGAGGCAAATGCAGGGAGGATCAGATTGCCACATTCAGTGGCAAGGACAGGACCAGACCTCTGACACATCAGCAGTAAACGGAGACGCTCAGGAGGGCTGTGGCCACAAGGACAATCTTCTTGCTGCATCAGCAACACCCAAGAGGCAGCTTTTGGCCACATCATTGGTGGGGAGTATTGTTATTTTTGATTGGTCACATCAGTGACTATTGAGAGTCCTGCAGCCAATCAGGGCCAAGGCACCAAAGTTTGACTGCACGGCTGTGTTTAAAAGCCTAGTAGCTCAGCTGCCAGTCACTGCCTCCAGCTACTGTAATCTCAGGGAGGATTGGATCACCACATTTGGTGATAGGGACAGGGAAGACCTCAGCCACATTGACAGTGAAGGGAGATCTCAGGAGAGCTTTTGGCCACATCAGTGGAAAATGCAGGAAGGATCAGATCACTGCATTTGGTGGAAAGGATGGAGGCACACCTCAGCAACATCAGAGGTAAATGGAAAGCTCAGAAGGTCTGTGGCCAGAAGGATAATCTTCTCGCCCGCATCAGCGGCACACATGTAGGCAGAGTTTTTGGCCACATCTGCTGTGAGGGAGGATTGGTTTTTTTTTGTTTGGCCACATCAGCGACTGATGAGAGAGCCTGCCACCAATCAGGAGCCATGGTGCCAAAGTTTGGCTGCACGGCTTGGTTTAAAAGCCTAGGAGCCCAGCCACAAGTCACTGCCTCCAGCTGCTGTAATCTCAGTAGAATTTTCCTGCCACCCTCCCCGCCCTGACCTCTGTTTAATGCAGGTGGAAGGCAGTGCCAGCAGCAAGAAGGACTCATGGATTGGCCCTGCATAACTGCACTAACTTTTCCACAGAAAAGCTGGTCACTTAAAGTGGAATGTACACTAAAGAAAATGTTGTATGCAGTACACTTCTAAACTAGGGTAGCTGGACAAGAGGGAAGTATATAGACTGCAGAGGTGGCATTTTTGAATAGAGCTGTGGAGGGTGTGTTTATAGTGATATCATAACCAACATGTCTCTAGGGCCACTAAGGCAGTCACTGTAGGATGTTGATGAGGTCTGTGGGTAACAGAGAGGTCTGTTGATGACACTAAAGTAGATTACTATAGAGGAGTGCTGAAGTCTGTGGAAAACAAGAGCGGCAGTAAAGTCCCTTTGACAGTCCATAGTTAAGGGTGAAGAGGTTAGGGGGTCTTTATCAGGGTGGGATTTTGAATTAATATTGCATACTCACTAGTCTTGTCTATACTGGTTAACTACTAGCAGGAGGGCATGACAAAGAAGAAAAACAATTTGGCAGCTGGTGAGGAACCGACTTGGCCAGGGGACATCATGGCAAAAGGGTCTGGCAGGAAAATGGGTGACAGCAGTTAATGCCATCTGGGGAGGGAGGGGGCATATCTCCAAGAAAGGCAAAGGAGCAAGGGATCCAGGGAGGGAGAATTGTAGACTGTAATGGCTGTGGAGCTGCTGTATTCATAAGCATTCTGTGAAGCTGGGGAATGCCCAATCTGTCAAAACTGCAGAGGTTGAGGTCAAATTGACATGGTTAAGGAGGAAATTTGAGAGGAAAGAAAGGAAGGGTGTGAATGAAAGATGGAGGGTGGACAGGGAGGAGTACTGTGAGACCAAAGAGACAGCAGGATGGCGGGGAGGGGAAGAGGGTCAGAGCAGGCGGGGGCAGAGAACCTATGGGCAGGGGCAAATGAGAAAGGTACTCAGCAGGGGCACAGAGGGTGTCAAATGATGCTGCCCCTGGCTGAGTTAAGAGAATAGAAGGATGTACAGGGACAAGTACAGAGAGTCCCAGAGGGTCAAGCCAAGGAAGGGAAGTAGAGGGCAGCACACAAGTAGGATGCTCGGGGAAATGAGGAGGAGGACAAGTGAGGGAAGAACATAGGCAGGAGACACGGTCAAGGAGAGTCAAGGTGGGGATGCAGCAAGTGGGGAGGCAGGATAGAGGGCTTGGAAATAGGTAGTAAGCTAGGTAGGGGAGGCAGGATCAGGGAGCTGTGAAGAGGGCAGGGAAGAGGAGGCAAGGGTGGTCAAGTACCAAAGGAAGGGGAGCAGGGAAAGGCAACTGCGCTGGGAGGGGGGTAAAAAGGTCAGGACAGGAGGACGAGGCTACAAGAGCAGTTGTAATGTATGGAGATTCAAACATTAACGGGTTTCACTGGCAAAGGAGGAAAGTAGCTTTTAAGGGGAGATCATTTTTGTGATCCTGGAATGGAGGCCAAAAGGCGCCCCTAGATTAAGGACTGCATCAATCTAGTGAGGGTAAGCTGCACCTAGTAATGCATCTAGGAACAAATGATTTAGCTGGGAAGGAGGTGGAGGTGGTTCAAAGGAGATTCAGGGAGCTAGCAGAGGGATGTAGAGGTTGGTCAGTTCCTGACCTTCTCGGAGGTTCTACCAGTGCATTGTGTTAGCCAAAGCAGACAACTCAGAGTAAAGGAATTTAACCTCTGCTAAGGCAGTGGTGCAGGAAGAAGAGCTTCACATGTCTGGGATACTGGGGGATACATGGTGGATGAACAGCTGTAGCTAGGGACAGATTACATATAAGTGATGCAGGAGCTACATTGCTGAGAGTAAAATTGCAGGGTATATTGATGAAAGAATGGGGGTCTATAGGTAGGGGAGCGTGCGGCACTAAGGGGAAATGGAGACTTTCAGCTTAGCAGAGACAACCTTGCCTGCACTCCACTGGGAACACCAAGAGACAGCAGCAGGGAAGGGGATCAAAAGTGCAGTGGGGGATTGAAGGGTATACTGGCCAACGCCAGGAGCCTAGGGAATAAAATGGTAGATCTGGAGGTAGTGGTTTGGGTGGAAGACCCGGACCTAATCAAAATAACAGAAACATGGTGGATGGATTGCACATAGCTGGGAAGTGGAGTTACAAGGGTACAGTCTGTTTAGGAGGGACAGGCAGAGAAAGAATGGTAGAGGGTTGGGAAGAAAAGGGATCTGCTGAGATCCTATGGGTCACTTTGGGTAAGAGGGAAGGAGGGTCAATAACGATAGATATGGTCTACAGACCACCACATCAAGGTATAGAAGTGGACAGGGAAATGGCTAAGGACATACAGGAGAAGGTGGGTAAAGGGAGATCATAATGGTGGGAGATCTGAACCTACCCAATGTGAACTGGCAGATACCATCAGCTACATCTGATAAGAGCAGAGATTTGTTGGAATCCTTGCAGGATGCACTCTGCATCAACTGGTTGATGAACCCACAAGGAGGGAGGCTATGCTGGATGTTGTCTTGACCAATGGGACAGCATGGGAGGGTAGAAGTGGGGAAAGCTTGGAGCCAGTGACCATCAGATGGTCAGGTTCTCCATCTGGGCTGCATCAGAATCAGGCAGGTCAACCACCAGGGTACTGGACTTCAGGAGGGCAACATTTGGGAGATTGAAGGCCATCTTGAAGAGGGAACTAGAAGGATTCAAAACTTATGGAGGTAGAGCAGCTAGGGGCAATAAAGGATGGAATCCTGAAGGCCACAGAACAATGCATCTGCAAAATTAGCAAAACAAAGGGGAGGAAACCCTGTGTTCATGAGGGAGTTAGGAGGACATCAGGGAGAAAAGAAAAGTGTTCAAAGCTACAAACGGTTGCAAGGGTTAGAGAAAAGGGCAGACTACAAGGCAAAGCTCAGTGTAGTGGAACTGATCATAAGAAAGGCCACAGCACATGCAGAGGAGAGAATAGCTAGGGAGGTGAAAGGAGGACAAAAGATTTTTAGATATGTGAGCGACAGAAGGAAAAACAGGCAAGGGATTCCAAGACTTCAGGAGAGGGTGGAGTGATGGTAGAAATGAATGTGGAGAAGGCAACTCTGCTCAATGAATACTTGCATCAGTTTTCACGGCTGAGAAGAAAAAAGAGGCCTGTCTTAACCAGACAGGGGAGGATTGGCAAGGAGGTGGACGCAAGCCCTTCATGGAGGTGAGGGTGTTGGAGGAATAGGGCTCAATAAAAAACATAAAGACCATGGGTCCGGATCAGGTACATCCAAGGGTACTTAGAGAATTAAGGAGGAGATAGCTAGACCTCTTGCCAGACTGTTTTATCTATCCCTTGAATTGGGAGGGTCCCAGGGAGGAAGCAGGCAGAGGTGATACCACTATACAAGGGAGGGAGAATGGTTGTGCTTAGCAACCACCGCCCAGTCAGTCTCACTTATGTGGAAGGCAAGTAATGGAAGCTCTCATAAAGGAGAGACTGGTAAGACACCTAGAGGGAGAAGGGCTAATGGATGACAACCAACATGGATTCCTGGGAGGTAGGTCATGTCAGACCAACCTGATTGAATTCTTCGAGGGTGTATCAGAAGTGTATGACCAAGGGGGGTAGTGGATGTGGCCTACCTGGATTTCAGGAAGGCATTTGATACCATCCCACAGGAGATGGGTAAACAAGTTGGGTAGCTTGGAGGTGGGGCTAAACTCACAAGATAGGTGAGGACTGGCTGGGAGGAGGATGCAGAATGTGGCGGTCAATGGGAGGAACTCCAGAGGGTAAGGGTGACAAGTGGGGTACCACAAGGATCAGTGTAGAGGTCCCATATTGTTCAATGTGTATGTTGGGGTCCTGGCAGAGGTGCTAAATGGAATAATGTGTCTGTTCCCAGATGACACGAAAGTCTACAACAGGGTGGACACTGGGGTGGTGGTGGAGAAAATGAGACAGGATCTAGCCAGACGGGAGGAGTGGCAGAAAAATGGCAACTGAAATTCAATGCAAAAAAGTGCAAAATAATGCACATAGGATGGAATAATCCCCGAGCTAATTACTGCATTGGGGGAGAGATGCTGTAGGCCATGAAGCAGGAAAAGGACCTGGAATTTGGATCACTATCAATCTCAAGGTTAGGTACCAGTGTGAGCAAGTAGCTGTTAAAGCAACAAAAATGCTGGAGGAGGGAGTTGACTTGGCTCATCATGAGATTAGAGCAGTGCAGGAGGACATTGCAGAGTTGGGGAGGGCCTAAGACAAGTAGCACACAGTATCCTTCTCAGAGGTACTGCCTCTGGTCTAATGGCATGGGGAGTGAGGGTAATTAGCACCATGCAGTTTAATGAATGGTTGAAAAATGGTGTGGAGCACAGGGTTTGGCTTCACTGGGGACTGGTGTTCCACCTGGAGGGACACCAGCCTATACTAACAGGATGGTCTGCATCTGTCCAGGAAGGAACAAGTCTTTGAGCAATCAGTTTAAATGCTTCATTGGCAAGCTTTTAAACTAGTCAAAGCAGGAGGCACTGATAAACAGCAGGAAAATCCCAGCCTCCTCCCTACAAAACAGGGTACTAAATGAGAAAAGGACCGAGGTAGAAAGGTCAGTGGGGATGCTGCAACAGAAGGTAAAGCCACCAAAAATGGAGATCAATGAGTACCAATGCCCATAGTCTGGGTAACAAGCTTCCTGAATTAGTGGTCTTGATGGAGGAGGAACATCTGGATATCGTGGCAGTCTGAAACATGGTACACACAAAACCATGACTGGGACATAAACATACCAGGATACACTATCTACAGGATGGACAGGGAGGGTAAAGAGGAGGAGGAGTAGCTCTTTACATAAGGAAGGAATAAAGCAACAGAACAAAAGGGTAAACAGGGAGGAGAAGAAGCACTGTGGGTAAATTTGGAGACAGGCAATGGCACCACAATCCGCACAGGGGTTGTATCAGAACCCCTTCTCAGGGGAGGAAATGGACAAGGAAATGATAGAAAGTATACTTAGAATGGCAGAAAAAGGGAGATATTGCTGATGGGTGATCTGAATATGCCAGATGTTAACTGGAGTGCAGTTGCAGCAGCCACTTGAAGAGTGGAGTTATTCTAGATGCCCTACAGGGGCATGCCTTAGACAACTAGTATTGGAGCCCACTGAGAGGGAGCAATATTAGACCTGATTCTCTCAAATGGAGATGGAGAGGATCACAGATGTAGAAGTGGGTAGCCATCTGGGAACTAGCGACCATCGAACAGTATGGTTCAATAAACACAGCAATAGAGTCAAGCCATACAAAGGCAAAAGTACTGGACTTTAGGAGGGCTGACTTTGCAAAATGGTGAGTGCCTAAGGAATGCACTAGCAAATGGGCAGGAAGGAGGGTGGAAGAACAATGGGGAATAATAAAACTGCCATCACAGAGGTAACAAGCCTTTGTGTGAAGCAAATAAACAAACAAAGCATTGTAAGAAACCACTATGGTTCTCAAGGAAGTGGCACTGAAGGTTCAAGAAAAGAAAGCATTAGGAAGTACAAGGAATCTGAGAAGGAGCAGGACAGAGAACTGTATCAGTTAAAGCAAAAGGAGGCTGGGAAGGCAGTCAGAACAGCAAAGGCCCAAACCGAGGAAAATATAGCCAACTCACTTAAGAAGGGTGATAAAACCTTTTATAGGTACATCAGAGCGAAGGAAGACCAAGGGAGGGATAGTGAGGCTTAATAAAGGGGAGGGAGGGTGCAGAGGAGACTGTGGAAAGGCAGAGATACTAAACAAATATTTTTGCTCAGTATTTACAAATGAACAGGGGAGGTACATAAACAAACAGTAGAAACACTCTGGATACAGAAGTTGATACCAGCCCATTTACAGAAGAAAGGGTTCCGAAAGAACTCTTAAAATTGAAGGTTGACAAAGTAATGGGGCCTGATGGGATCATCCCAGAATTCTAAAAGAACTAAGGGTAGAAACTAATTACACCATTGACTACCCTTTAACAAATCATGGGAGGATGGGGTGGTACCGAGGACTGGAGGAGGGCAGATGTGATTCCCTTCACAAAAGTGGGAGCAAGGCAGAAGCAGGAAACTACAGACCTGTTAGTTTAACCTCAGTGATAGGGAAATGATGGAATCACTTCTGAAGGAAAGAATTGTCGAGTATCTAGAGACCAGAGGCACAGGACCCTAGGGCAGCATGGATTCACAGCCGGAAGGTCATGACAGACGAATCTGATAGATTTCTTTGACTGGGTGACCAAAGTAGTAGATCAGGGAGGGACTGTGGACATGGCCTACCTAGACTTTAGCAAGGCATTTGACACAGTCCCACACAAAAGATTAATATACAAGTTAGCCAGCCTGGGAGTGGGTCCCAAGATGACAGCCTGGGTAAAGAATTGGCTGGAGAATAGGACCCAGAGAGTCCACTCAGAAGAAAGGAGGGTTACTAGTGGGGTGCCACAGGGTTCAGTATTAGGACGGTCCTCTTCAATGTCTTTATAAGCGACATTGCAGAGGGACTGGAAGGAAAAGTATGTCTCTTTGCAGATGACACAAAGATCTACAACAGAGTTGATGCACAGGGTGGGGTGGAAAGGATGAGAAGGGACTTGCAAGGTTAGAAGAATGGTCAAATGTGGCAGCTTAGATTCAATGCTAAGAAGTGCAAGATAATGCACCTGGGAAACAAAACCCAGGGAAGAGTACACAATGGGGGTGAGATACTAACAACAACAAAATGGAAAGGGACCTGGGGTAGTCATATCAGATGACCTAAAGGTGGGCAAGCAATGTGAGAGGGCAGCAAGGAGGGCTGGGGGATACTGGGATGCATAGGAGAGGCATCACCAGTAGAAAACAGGAAGTTATTATTCCTCTGTACAGACAGCTGGTGAGACCCCATCTGGAGTACTGTGTGCAGTCTGGAGACCCAATCTCCGTAAAGACATAGACAGGATGGAAGCTGTCCAGAGGAGGCACTAAAATGGTGCAGGGTCTGCACCGGAAGACATATGAAGAGAGCAGAAGGAGCTTAATATGTATAGACTCGAAGAAAGGAGGGAGAGGGGGACATGATAGAAACGTTCAAGTACCTCAAGGAATCAACAAAGTCCAAGAGGGTATCTTTCAAAAAAAGAGGTGTGCAAGAACAAGAGGGCACAATTTGAAGATAGAGGGGGCTGCTCAGAGGTAATTTAAGGAAGTATTTTTCACAGAGAGGTTGTGGATGCATGGAACGGCCTTCTGGAGGAGGTTGTGGAGTCAAAATCAGTGGTGGAATTCAAGCATGCAAGGGACAGTCATGAGGCCATCCTAGGGGTGGGGGAGGAAGAAGTAGGCTGCTGGTTTACTAGGATCTGCAGCTTATCCAGTAGGTAGGAAATGGGCAGACTGGGTGGGCCAAGCAGTCCTTATCTGCCGATCAAATTCTATGTTTTCTATGTTTCTATGCCACTATACAAAACACTAGTCAGACCACAGCCAGAATATGGTATTCAGTTCTGGAGGCTCCACTTGCATGGTGACAAGGACAGACTGGAAAGAGCCCAAAGAAGGGTGACCAGAATGATCCAGGGGATGGAAGGAAGAACATATTGGGAGAGGCTGAGGAGCAGGTCTGTACATGCTGGAGATGATAAGAGAAAAGGGAAGCATGGTTGAAACCCTGAAAAACATGAAGGGAATAAGTAAGATACAGCACGATAGCATCTTGGAAACTAAGAACAACGCTGCCGGGGGTCATTCACTCAAGCCTAGAAGGGGCAAATTTTGGGGATTTAAGGGATGTTACTTCTCACAAAGGGACAGATTGCCAGAAAGGGTTGTGGAAGTGGATATGGTGGAAAAATTCAAGAGAGCATGGGATATCTACATGGGACTTGGCCAGGGAGGTCAGGGATGACAGGGAGTGGAGGTAAAAAAAGGCTGGAGGGGGAAGATATCTTTTTGGGCAGACTGGATGGGCCAAATGGTCTTTTCTGCCAGCAGGATTCTATGATTCTATTATAACAGTGGCTCAATTTTCAAAATGAAAATTTGATGCAAAGTGCCAGCACCAAACAGGTGTGACACAAGTGGCACCTTGTTTCAAAGTTTGCAGCCATCCCAATTTTCGAATGCTAGCCGAGTTGAAATTGGGATGCCATTTGATATAGTCACCCTGCACCACTGTTGCAGCAGAAGAACCCATGTGCTGCCAGGTCACAAGGGTAGTTGCACCATGCCAGGGCTGCACCATCCCCTTTCTGCTACTCCAGAAGCCCCACCACGGCTGCATCAGGAGGTTAACTTTAGACCACCAAGAAGGTAGTCTAAGGGCCATGTGCCACAGTCGGGGCAGGGGCAGTGAATGGGGAACCTGAAAGGAGGGGTTTATGGGCAGATAGAGCATGGGGTGCCTTAGGAGTAAGGCATGGCAGGAATGTCAGATTGCTGGGATGGCACATGGCGAGGGTGCCCAGGTCCAATAAACCAATCAGCCAGGGTAGAGGGGGGTTGGAAGGGATAGACCCTGACCCAGTCCCAGGAGAATTCTGCACTGGCATCTGCCTCATAGGTGCACCACTCCCCAGCACTATTGTGGGCAGGAGTGGCCACAGGTTGTGGGGTGCAGGGGAAAAGAACATTCCCTAGGCACAACAACAATCCCCTGAACTGAGGCTCCTGCATGGAGGCAGGCTACTGCCCACCCACAGTGTTGGGGACTACTGCATCTATGAGGCAGGTGTCAGGGTTGTGTGCAGCTGAGGCTGAGTCATGGTCCATCCTTGACAGCCCCCTTTACCCTGGCTGATCAGCCACTGGACCTGTGCATGGCAGCCATGCTTAGGTGCCACCCCAGCACCCTGACATTGCTGCTGCTGTGCCCACTGTCTCCTAAGGCAACCCCATGATCCTTCTACCCTTCTCCCTCCCTTGCCAGCATATTCATTTCCACCTTCTGACTTGCTCAGAGTAACACAGTATGCAAGTGGATGTTGAGGACTGAGACCCAGATCTACTGAATGCACAGCGTTCACTCCATGACTTGTTACTCTAACCTCTAGGCTACATTGCCAACCCCAGTCTCCCCATCTTACATTCTCAGAGTTCAATCCTCCTACTCCTGTACCCCCACAAAATTATTCAACCTATATTATACATTTTATTTATTTATTGAATTTTGTTGACCAGAATGAAGCAGGAGGATAGTCAGAATAGCAAGGCACAAACTGAGGAAAAGATAGCCAACTCAATAAAGAAGGGGATAAAACCTTTATAGGTATATCAGGGAGTGAAAGACAAAGGGAGGGACAGTGAGGCTGAATAGAATGGATGGTGGTGGGCAGAGAATGACAGTGAAAAAGCAGGGATACTGAATGAATACTTATGTTCAGTATTCACAAAACAGGAAGTGGGGAGGTGCCTCTGGAGAGTGGGGTTGATCCCAGTCCTTTCAAGAGAAGAAAAGGTTCTGAAAGAACTCCTAAAACTGAAGGTAGACAAAAATCAATGGGGCCAGATGGAATTCACCCCAGAATTCTAAAAGAATTAAGCAGAGAACCCGTGACACCACTGACTACCCTTTTAACAAATCAAGAGAGGATGGTGTGGTACACTGAGGACTGGAAGTAGGCTGATGTGATTCCTCTTCACAAAACTGGGACCAAGACAGAGGCAGGAAACTACAGACCTGTCAGTTTGACCTCTGTGGTAGGGAAAGTGATGGAATCACTCTGAAGGAAAGAATTGTTGAGTACCTAGAGGCAGTGGGGCACAGGACCCAAGGCAGCATGGTTCACAGTCGGAAGGTCATGTCAGACGAATCTAATTGATTTCTTTGACTGGGTGACCAAAGTAGTTTACCAGGGAGTGGTTGTGGCATGGCCTACCTAGACTTTAGCAAGGCATTTGACACAGTCCCACACAAAAGATTAGTAGTTAAATCAACCAGCCTGGGAGTGGGTCCCAGGGTGGTAGCCTGGGTAAAACATTGGCTGAACAACAGGTCACAGAAGGTAATTGTAAATGGAGTCCACTCTGAAGGAAGAAGGGTTACAAGTGGGGTACCGCAGGGGTTCAGTACTGGGTCCAGTCCTTTTAATGTCTTTATAAGTGACATTGCAGAGGGACTGGAAGGAAAGTATGCCTCTTTGCAGATGACACAAAGATCTGCAACAGGGTTGATACACAAGGAGGCATGGAAAGGATGAGATGGGACTTGGCAAGGTTGGAGGAATGGTCGAAGTATGGCAGTTTGGATTCAATGCAAAGAAGTGCAAAGTAATGCACCTGGGAAACAAAAACACAGGTGAAGATTACAAAATGGGGGAGTAGTAACAACAACAAAATGGAATGGGACCTGGGGGTAATCATATCAGATGACCTTAAGGTTGGCAAGCAAAGTAGACGGCGTAGGGAGGGCTGGGGGATACTTGGATGTATAGCAGAGGCATCACCGCAGAAAACAGGAAGTTGTCATCCCCTGTACAGACAGTTGGTGAGACCCCATCTGGAGTACTGCATCTAGTTCTGGAGACCCCATCTCTACAAGGACATAGACAGGATGGAGCAGTTCAGAGGAGGGCAACTAAAATGGTGCAGGGGGACATGATAGAAACGTTTAAGTATCTCAGTGGAATCAACAAAGTCCAAGATGGTAGCATCTTTCAGAAAAAGAGATGCAAGAACAAGGGGACACAATTTGAAGATAGAGGGGGACGGCACAGGGGCAATGTGAGGAAGTATTTTTTCAGAGAGGGTGGTGGATGCATGGAACAGCCTTCCTGAGGAGGTTGTGGGTCTAAAACTGTGGAGAATACAAGAATGCATGGGACAGACATAAGGCAATTTTTGTGGTGGGTAGGAAGAAATAGGCTTTTGGTTAAATAAGATCTGCAGCTTATCCTCAAGGTAGGGAAATTGGTAGACTAGATGGGACAAGTGGTCCTTATCTGCCATCAAAGTCTATGTTTCTATGTTTCTAGGTAGGCCCACTGAGAGTAGAAGTCCCTTTTCAGAGGTGACCTGGGGGAGGGATGCAGATGGCAATCAACTGAAATTGAACCAAATTAAGTTGTTGGTGGTATTTTTAGTGAATGGGGAAATTTGGCAAGGACACAGGGAAAGTCCCTACTGTTTCACAGGGGTGCTGTCTCTTTGTTGGAGGAGCATGGAGGACTCCAGTAGGGAGCTGGAAGGAACTGGACATGAAGGTTTGCAGCAGAGCATAGCCTCTACTGAAAACAAGGACATTTCATTGGAGCAACAAGGACAGCACCAGTTGATATTTGATACAAGATCAGAACCGGAAAGTATGAAGGAAAATTGTTTACAAACCAAGCAAGCCTTACAAACAGATTTGAAGACAGAAAACAACTTCTGTTAAAACAAATACAAGATGGGGAAAAGTATACAATGATGAGAAATTGAAGCTTGAAGAAGAAACAAAGGAAGAGATTGCTAGATACGCCACCAGAATTATCAGGAAAAACCTACATTTGCCTGTTTTCATTTTGGCAAGCCCCAAGAAGACCGGATCAGATGTCCAATGGGACGAGTGGATTACAGAAAATCCGCACCCAGTTTCCCACAATGGTCTCCTGAAGTAGTGATTCAGACCACTAGCTGGATTCATATTCCCAATGTGGCTGGATACCAAACTTCAGACATTCCGCCTCCTGGTACTCCCAAGTGGAGACCTGAGCTACTACACACAATACCACAGTTGCCACTCAAATCAAATGAAGCTAGGACAACACAAGATGATCTGCTTTCAGCAGAGGCCTCAGAACAACCATGAACTATGGACCCTATCCCTACAAGTATGGAGAACATTACCACTGTGACTGCAAATGTGGAGGAGATATTTTAGAAACTCAGACCAATATTACTAGACAAACTGAAGCATTACCTACTGAAATACTGAGTCCCAGAATGCCACTTCTTTAATAGAAGGAGATGTCCATACCCCAGCCACCCTAGAGTGCCTTTTGCAAGTTTATTACAGAAACCTGTAGAAAATGCAAAAAGATGACATGGTTGGTGGGGATGCATTTCAACCAAACAGATTTTATGTGGGGAAAGAAATCATCAAACAAAAATGGGTTTCTTGCCATCTGAGGTCTATGCTCTCATTCACACCCCAGAAAGCAATCTTTTGATGTCAGCTTTTGTTCAGAAACTTTACTTGATAGATTTGTGAACATTTATACCAGACAAAAACAAGACCATGTATGGGCCACTTTTCAAGTTATACCTTAACAAAACCTGCAATAAAATGGTAACCATTCTTTTCAGGAATGAAGGAGAACATCACCAACGTGCTATACTGGTTGGAAAGTAGATGTGCAGTACAAGGCATCCCTGAGCCCATAATTGATCAAGAGGATTTTGGACAAGGGTTGGAAATTTCAGATCAACTTGAAGCAAACAGAAACAGGCCTACAACATCTCCCCAATTGCTTCTTTTAGGAACAGACGAAGGACAGCCAAAATCTTGTTTTAAATGTGGCTCTAAGCATCACATTAGTAATAATTGTGAGACAGTAAATGCTCAGTTTGTGGAGTGCTGGACATTCTGGATAACATTGCACTGCAACCCCAATATGTAATCTATGCAATACAGAAGGACATTTGTTTATGACTTATCCTTGGGTGACACATAATACTAATGATGCGGATTATGCACAAGACTTCTACATTAAGAAAGCAGCAAGGCAGCCACACATCCACAACCAATCCGTACCGCTCCTGAAACAGAAGACTGAACAACTACCCCAGAAACCTCAGAAAAACAATTCCTTCTACAGCATTACACATAGACACTACCCAAATTATGCCAGATGAGAATGGAAATACAAATCTTCCTGTACCGACACAACAACCCAGGGTAGAAATGCCACCCCTCCACCTGAAGAAGCACCATTCCAAACAGTACATATAGGAAAAAGCACCAAGAGGCTACTTCAGTGATGACAGAACCTATTCTTTTGTAAAATATGTTTACTACCCTGCAATGGGGGACACAGAAATGGAGGATGAGTTGGACATGGCCTCTTTACCTCCTCACAGAAGGGCATTCTTTCAGACATGGAAGAAACTGAACAGACAATATACCCAACAGCAAAAAAAAAAGAGATGGGAGTTACGCTCAGGAACAAAAAAATATCTTGATCTAGGACTTTCTGCTAGCTTTGCTAATGGACTTGTTTGAAGTAACGTTGCATCCCTAATGTTAGCATCAAATCAGAGATAAAATGTGGAGCGTCTTTTTCTTTTTTGAGACCAATTATTATGATCTAGTCTTTTTGGGACACACGACCGCATTTTTGATAGGAAGATTAAGATAGCAACAAACGAATGGATTGGGAAATACTTACTGGTCTTTAGGAACTGAGACGTGTTGTGGGGTAGGAATTGGAATAAATAATAACACTGTTAAAATACGTCAATTGATAGTCCAGAGAGCTCTATTATTAGATATCAGATTTGCAGGACAGGATTTTTGCCTTATAAATGTATATGCTGGTCAAACTAAGGCAGATAGAATTACACTTTTAAAACTCATACAACCGTATTTATTTACCTCAAAATAGTCATCTTAAGGGTGATTTCAACTGTGGCAGACTTAGATTGGACACAGGCTTAAAACAAAGAAAGTGTTTTGTGATATGGCATTTTTAAATAAGTTCTTATTACAAGAAAACCTAATAGACTGTTTTGCTAAAATGCAAAATAAATCAGTCCATACATATCATAGAGGGACAACCTCCATAAGAATAGATTATTTTTATTTCATCCTCTGCCCCACTTATCTGCTAAAACACAACCAATGGTGACTTCAGACCATGATTTATTAGGCATTAAAATTGCAAATTTCAAGAAACTGCACCTGGTAGATGTTATTGGAAGTTAAATAATAGTTTATTGGACAATAGAAGCCACAATTACTAACTGGCTCTAACATTTCCAAGAACTAATAAAGGAGATCTTATTTCACTCAGAGGTGGGATATTCAGAAGTGTTGCGCATGCAACTGTTCAAGAGGAAAGTGTGTAGCACAAATCCCGATCGCGTAGGCGCATCATTAATATCTTGTGGCGCAGGTGGGGCGTGCCCATGCTTCTCCACACATCCCGATATTCAGCCTGGGATGTGCTGAGCAGATGCAGGCACAACCCTACCCGCACCGCACACAGTTGAGTTTAACAAGACAGGAGCAACAGATGGCCATCCACAGGTGAGCCGCCCGTGTGCAGGGTGCAACATGGCGGCGCTGCTGGCTGTGGGCGGCCGCCAAGCTCCCTCGGCAGCCCGTCGGTCGTGTAGCACCCCATGTCTGATCGCGGGCATAAGTATTAAATCAATTCATCCAATATCCCTGGTGGTCCAGTGGACCGCTTCCAGCCTGATTGTGGGCATAAGTATTAAGAAACAACGTCCAATATCCTGGTGGTCCAGTGGACTGCTTCCAGCCGATTGCGGGCATAAGTATAAACAACATCCAATATCCTGGTGATTCAGTGGACGCTTCCAGCCCGATCAAGGACATAAGTATTAAATTAATTTGTCCAATATCCCAGGGTGCAACATGGCGGCTGCTAGTTGTGGGCGGCCACTCAAGCTCCTCGGCACCGTCGATGCGTGGTAGCCCCCCATGCCTGATTGCGGGCATAAGTATTAAATCAATTCATTCAATATCCTGGTGGTCCAGTGGACGCTTCCAGCCTAATCACGGGCATAAGTTTTAAAATAGAACATCTAAACCATCCTTCGCTGCGGCCTTCATTACCTCATCTCGCCCACTGGAGTCCATTCATTGCCCCCCGTCAGCGGGTGGCAGCAGATTCCCGCCCGCCAGTCGATCGGGTCACTGGCCGACGACTGCTTTCATAGTACAGCCAGACGCCTATTATCCACAGCGTATCAATACGCAGCATACGATATCAGATTATGCCAACCAGATATGTGACATATCTGGACCGTGTAGTATGGCACGAGTTCGTGCGCCCATTGGCCCACGCCAGAACCAATGGGTGTACAGCTGTACTGTACGCAGTCAGTCAGCGGGCGGCTTGCGGGCGGGATCTTACGCCCACCGCTGACCAAGGGGGAGCGTAGTGACTCCAGTGGGGCGGTGGGAGGGAGGTACCGCTGGGCCACCAGGGATGGTTTGACATTCTATTTTAAAACTTATGCCCGCGATCGGCTGGAAGCGTCCACTGGACCACCAGGGATATTGGATGAATGAATTTAATACTTATGCCCGTGATCGGACTGGAAGCAGTCCACTGGACCATCAGGGATATTGATGTTGTTTCAATACTTATGCCCGCCGATCAGGCTGGAAGTGGTCCACTGGACCACCAGGGATATTGGACAAATTAATTTAATACTTATGCCCGTGATTGGCTGAAGCGTCCACTGGACCACCAGGATATTGGACAATTTAATTCAATAATCATGCCCGCGATCGGATGTTGCCTATGGGGCAGGGGGCATCGGTCCTCGATGGCTGCTGCCTGGCAGAGTGCCAGGCAAGTCGCGGGGATCAGCACACCTGTAATCCAAATGGGCTATAATCGGATGCTATCGGTCCCATTTGGCGCCTTTGCATGCATTATGGCCCCATTTGCATGTCCACTGCTGAATATCACGGTTGATGCGCCTAGCACAACGGCACTTGCGCTTAGTGCATCCCCTGCTCCTCTCTGACCACTTGTGCTGGTGCAGTGCCACCGCGCTACGCGCAATGTGGGTGGGCCACAGTGCCATATTCAACGGGTTGAGCCATGGCGCAGCACCATTGAATATCGTCCAGACCATGCCCTGGCACATCCCAATTGCGCTGCGCCCAGCTTGCACCCATGCCAGGCGAGTTCTTAATATCCCACCCTGAGAATAATTCCATTATGGAATACCTCACCTACTTCATTACTGGGACATCATAATCACGTTACATTTAAACAAAACTTGATTATTTTTGTTGGAAACACTGGGACAATGTGGTAGCTTGGCTGAAGACATACATATATGGCCACAGCCTTCTGTATGCCTACCCTTCTTAGTATGAATCTTAGTATGAATAAGGAAATAATACAAGGATTTCAAAATATTATAACTGCCAGAAGATCAGTATTTTTTCTGTACCCTTCAGCACTAGATTGGTGGAATGATATAAAAAGATTTTACAGATTTTTTAATTAGTTGGGAAATTGCAAGGCTCCTAGAAACACCAACTATATACAGATCTTTGGAAACAGTTATTTTATTTCCTACAAAATGAAAGTGGTGAAAACTGTAAATCAAATTTCTGACATTATGCTGGAAATGTCCAAATGTCAATATGATAGATTTAAATCTTTAATCACTGAACAGAAGTTTGGAACTTAAAATCATCAGTTTGCTTCTATTTTCTGTTTATTTTATGCTAAGACGGAGAAATGCCAAAATATGGATGAGTATTTGACCTCAGGAATGAGGAAAACCAATGAGCAGCTGGTAAAACCAGAAAGAAAATCGACCTGCACACAACCCGAGAGCCAGCATAGAATCCCTCTCTCGCTTTGGAGGTGAGTGCCTTAGAGCGAGAATTAATAGGCCAGGTCCTGGCTGCCTTGGAACCATGGCTATGCAAGCTGGAGACAAAGATCGATGACCGGCAACAAGAGGTTTTGACTCAGCAGACTGCCCAGGCTTCACACATCACAGATGCTAAGGACCGGATATTGAGGCCAGAAGATGAGCTGCAGGGGTCCCGGGCAGATATTAGCTTGCAAAAGGAGCTGGAGGATATGAAAGACACAGCGGATTATCAGGAGAACTATCACAGAAGACTTAATTTATGTCTCTGAGGACTGCCAGAGGGATTGAGAGGGAATGCTCTGGACTTTTGTGCTGCCTCGTTACCTAAGCTGCTGGGCCTGGATATCAAGCATGGGAGGCTAAAGCTGGAGCAGGCACACAGAGCTGCCACCGAAATTGTCATGTGTTTCCACCATTTCCAGAACCACAAGACGGTGGTCCGAGTATACTGTGAGAAGGGCCAACTGTTATTCGAGGGTCACAGACTCTTTCTCTCACTGGATTATTCGCAGATTGCTTAAAAGGAGGAAAATGTTTAATAACGTTATGGCTGCGCTCAGTCCATTAAAGTGGAGAATTATATGATTTATCCTGCAATCTTGAAAATTAAGCATGAGGGAGCTTTTTTTCATTTTGGGAGGCAGACAAGGTGGCAAAGTTTGTGGAGGACCTATGCAAGAAGATAGGGTGACTCTGGTGCTCTGATAGCATGGAGGTCTTAAAGACACACTGGAGGCATTAAAAGCTAATTGAACTCAGTATACAGATTAAAAGGGCTGATGGAGGGCACTGTGGACTTTTCTAGAGGTATATGCTTCATTTCTCTTGGCTGGGAAGTCCCCCGATGGACTTTCATACCTCTTCCTGTGCTCTGGATCTGAGGTGCAGGGATCCACTCACAGGCCTCTTGGACAATTTGAATTGTGAGGACTATCCTGTAAAATGTTTGTTATTAGGAGGGTAGTGAATGGATTGGAGTGGCTCGGTGTTTGAGAGGGGCTTGGGGGTGTGTGGGAGGCTTTGGGGAGATGATGACCGCAGCTCATGTGGTGTGGCATGCTGCTGCACCTTCTGGTATGCTTTCAGGGCATGGCCTGTTAGTTAAGTGGGTGGTCTTATAACTGGGGAGATGGTCCATTTGCAATTCAGCACATAGGGGATAGGGCAGAGAAAACTTGACACTGGGACTTGTAAGATACAAGGGGAACGCTCAGTCCCATATAGCGGGTCACCTCCCACGTGGTGTTTTGAGCATGCGGGTAAAGTCCTTGTGGATGCACTGGTACATGGGAGTGAATGTTTTTTTGGGGAATGGGCCCAACTGCATTGACTGGCCCCATGAAGGGGAGTGTCTCTGAGGGGACCTCCTCAGAGAGCACTGGGTATAGTGGGGGGACTTTCTGCTCCTTCAAGTGAGGGGTGACTGAATTTGGCCTCTTTGGGGCCATGTCATACTAACATACTAAAATGCCAGCAGAATAGGCCTAACGGTCTTCGTGTCTACTGCTTGGTCAGCCCCACCCTGGGTGCTGACCTTTGCCCCTCGCCTTCTCTGGCTTCTCCTTCTCAGTTCCGATATTCTTGCTGCATTGGATTTTGCTTCCAGAACCCTTCCCTGTACCGTCCCACCCTTTCTGAACCCCTCCACTGTCTCTGCCTCCACCAGCCCCCTCAGGCAGTGCATTCCATGGCTCCACCACCCTCTCAGTGAAGTAGCACCTCCTCCTTTCCCCTGAATCTTCCCTCCAGCTTCCACCCATGCCCTCTAGTGGCCCCCTCCTCCATCCTTCAAAGCACCCTGACTGTTCCTCCCTATTTACCTCTTCATGTACCTGAAGATCGGTAAGGCAGTAAGGCAGGCAAAGTCCCAAACTGAGGAAACACTAGCACGAACAGTAAAGAAGGTGACAAGACTTTCTATAGATACATTAGTGAAAGGAGAAAGTCCAGAGGGGTATTGCTAGTTTAATGGAGAAAAGGGAGCATGTGAGGAGGAGGACTGAAAGGCATCTATCCTAAATAGATACTTTGCTCAGTATTTACTGAAGAGAAGGTAGGGCAGGCCCACAGCCCAGCATCATGGACACAGGGGAGGGAAGTGAGCACTACTCCTTCACAAAAGAAAGGGTCCTACAAGAGCTTGCTAAGCTCAGGGTGGATAAGGCAATGGGACCTGATGGCATACATCCCAGGGTACTTAAGGAGCTAAAGGAGGAACTAGCAGAGCCATTAGCAGAATTGTTTAGTGAGTCTCTGAGCACAGGAGAGGTCCCAGAAGACTGGAGAAAGGCTCATGGATCCCACTCCACAAGAGTGGTAGCAGGGAGGAGGCGGGAACTACAGACCGGTCAGTCTTACCTCAGTAGTGGGCAAGATTATGGAGGCACTCTTAAGGAAAGGATAGTGCAACACCTGGAATCCATAGGGGCACAGGATCCAAGACAGCATGGGTTTACAAAGGAAGGTCCTGTCAAACTAATCTCATAGATTTCTTTGACTGGGTAACCAGAGTGGTGGACCAAGGGGAGCAGTTGATGTCGCCTACCTTGACTTCAGCAAAGCTTTTGACACTGTTCCACATAGAAGATTGATAAATAAGCTAGGTAGGCTCGGGGTGGGTCGAGAGTTGGTCAACTGGGTGGCAAACTGGTTGACTGGCAGAAAACAGAGAGTGGTGGTAAATGGTATACAGTCAGAAGAGATGCAAGTCACAAGTGGGGTACCTCAGGATCAGTCCTGGGGCCAGTCCTATTCAACATCTTCATTAGTGACCTCGTAGATGGACTAGAGGGTAAGGCTTGTCTGTTTGCAGATGACACCAAGATCTGCAACAGAGTAGATGATCCAGATGGGGTGGGCAGAATGAGAAGAGATCTGGATAAACTAGCAGAATGGTCAGAAGAGTGGCAACTGGGATTTAATGCAAGAAGTGCAAAATCATGCACATAGGGAAGAGAAACCCTGAGCCACTTATAGGCTGGGAGGGAGTTGCTAGCAGTCACAAAGGAAGAAAGAGACTTGGGCATCATCATCACTGATGACCTAAAATCATCCAAGCAGACCTCTAAAGCAGTAGGTAAGGCTAGGGGGTGTTAGGGTGTATTAGTAGGGGTATCACAAGTCATAAGAGGGAGGTAATAATCCTCTGTACAAGACATTGGTTAGGCCCCATCTGAGTACTCGTGTGCAGTATTGGAGGCCACACCTTCACAAGGACATTAACCAAATTGAGGCAGTCCAGAGAAGGGCAACCAAAATGGTGCAGGGACTGCATCAGAAGACATATAAGACAGATTAACGGAGCTCAATATGTATACCCTTGAGCAAAGGAGGGAGAGAGTGATATGATCGAGACATTTAAACACCTTAAGGCATAAACAAGGTGAAAGAGTCTAACATGTTTAAATATAAGAAAAATAGCAGGACAAGAGGACACAGCATGAGATTAGAGGGAGGCCGATTAAGGGGAATGGAGGAAATTCTTTTCACAGAAAGGGTGGTAGATGCATGGAATGGCTTACCACAAGAAGTGGTGGCTGAATACAGTGCAGGGCTTCAAACAGGCATGGGATAGGCATAAGGAGCAATACAAATGACTATGAATAGATAGGTCACTGACAGAGCAAAGGCCGATGGTACATTTATAAGGTAGAAAAAGAAATGGGCAGACTGGATGGGCCTTATGGTCCTTATCTGCCGTCAACTTCTATGTTTCTATGTTTCTAAGACCTCTATCATGTCCCCTGGTCCCTTCTCTTCCAATGTGTACATATTTAGCTTTTCGAGCCTCTCCTCATAGGTCCTGTCCCCAAGCCCCAAATCATTTTGGTTGCCCTCCTCTGGACCCTCTCCAGGAGGTTAATGTCCCTCTTTAAGTGTGGCTCCAAAACTGCACGCAGTACTCAAGGTGCGGCCTCACCAAGCAGTTATACAGAGGGAGTATCACATCCTCCTTCTGGAGGTGATCCCCTAGCATGCATCCCAGCATCCTGTTGGCCTTGGCTGCTGCCCTCCACAAGTCTCAGAGTTGTTCATCTTGACATCCACCACCACCCCTAGGTCCCTCTCAGCCATCGAGACTTGTAGCATTCCCCCGTGACAGCAGCACATAGAGGGCTTGGGTTCCCATGGGATGTCTGTGAGCCACCTAAGTGCTCTATCTTAGGATCAGCCATTGTAGCACTTGTAGCTAGGATAAGGGATGTGCTAGAGAATGATTTGGATACCCGGGGAGGGCAGAGGGTGGGACATGGACCAGTAAGGGATCTTTATTGACACTTATCATAGTGGGAGGATAGTGTCTAACAGGTGTGTTGGGGAAGGCCAGGATGGGAGGTAGGAGTTACACATTGTTGGGCCTTGGGGATATATGGCAAGCCATAGAAACATAAAACATAGACTCTGACAACAGATAAGGACCGCTAGGCCCATCTAGTCTGCCCATTTCCCTACCTACAGGATAGGCCGCAAATCCTAGTTAACCAACAGCCTATTTCTTCCTACCCCTAGAAGAATTGCCTTATGTCTGTCCCATGCATTCTTGAATTCTCCCACAGTTTTAGACCCCACAACCTCCTCAGGAAGGCTGTTCCATGCATCCACTACCCTCTGTGAAATAATACTTCCTCACATTGCCCTGAACATCCCTCCTTCTATCTTTTAAATTGTGTCCCTTGTTCTTGCAAGTCTTTTTTCTGAAAGATGCTACCTCTTGAGGTAGCATCATGGATATAAAGAAGCAAAGGCAGGGGTGGCAGGGACAAATGAGTTGATTGAAAATAATGTTGGGGGATTTGTTTGAAAGTTTTCAAATGTGTTGGACTGTTTCTACTGTTTCACTGTTTAACTGTTTGTACACATGTATTCACATTCAAAGGTCTCAGGTCCATCAGGTGCATGGGAAGTATAAGTGGTGTCAGAGGGGCACCTGCCTGGTCAGTGTGGATAGAGATGACGGATCTAATAGAGCTGACTGGGGAGAAGTGAAAGTATCAACCTTGCCAGATGCTAACCGCCAAGATTTAACTGTCTGTTAAGTAGAACATGTGAGGATAGCGACCCTGGTGAAGCACACAATTCTCCTTACCACCTTACGGAGACAGGGGTGCAAGTTGCCATGTTGCAGGAGACGCATCTTCACGGTGGCAGAACATGTAAAACTGGCAAGGGGTTGGGTGAGAGATGCTTTGCAGCCTCTTTAAGGCTCACAAAAGAGGATTGCTGTCCTGCACAAAAACCTCTCGTTCCTGGTGCATAGGGTGGTTAAGGATCAGATAGGATGTAGGTATATTTTCATAGTGGAAGAATTATGGGGAACAGGTAACATTTGACAATATTTATGCCCCGTCGGTATTTGATACCACCTTTACAGCACGCCTCCTTCACTTTTGGTTAAGGAACAGTTCCCGGCCTGCTGCTGGTGGGGATCTGAATTGTACCTTGGATTCTCATTTGGACCACTCTCAGGGCAAAGGACAGCAGCATGAACAATCCACCAGTGGTGTAGGGGATGGTGTAACTAGAGATGATAGATGGTTGGAGGGAGGAGAACCTGGGGCCAAAGAATATACCTTTTACTCTAACCCGATAGTACTTGGTCAGGAATAGATTACCTGTTTCTCTCAGACTTGGTAAGAGCTGGTACAAGCAAGCGGCACAGCCCTACTCATATCTCTGACCATGCTATGGTGATCTTATCTTTGATGATGAATAAGCTGAGGAGGACCCTTGGAAATTCCCAATGTATTTGTTGGGGATAAGAATTTTAAGGAGTATCTGGAGGAGCAGTGGAGACATATATAGCAGTGAATGCCAACTCCCTACTAGTAAGGCCACCATCTTGGATGCAGAAAAGGCATACATGAGGGATGATTATCCGTATGTAGCTAAAGTAATGAGGCAAAAGCAGGCTAGGAGAGTGGAGTTGGAGGCTGAGGTGAGACAACTGGAGAGGTGGGCTGCAGGAGGGGAGGCAGAAGCGGTAGGACGATGGCTAAGGGTGGTTAGGGAAACTTTGAATTCTCTGCTCAGTGGGTAGCTAGAAAGGCCTGGACATCTGGCAAGAAGCAGCTATACAAATGGGGGAATAAGCCAGCTCAATGATGGTTCAACTGATGTGGGGAGGTGCCCCACCCATATTACAACTATTAGGGATCGGGGTGTGCTTCACAAGCAGGCAGCAGATCTGGAAGTGTTTCTGGAGGTTCTACGAGACTATATGAAATGGAGGGGGTCTGGGGTTCTGTGCAGGGCTTTCTGGATAACCTGGTGCTACCCAAATTGACAAGGAGCAGAGTGATTCCTTAAATGGCCATATCATGAGGGTGTAAGTGCTGAGGGCATCCAGAGGTTAAAGAGTGGAAAGTGAGTGGGCCGGACAGTTATCTGTGGAATACTACAAATGTTTGGCAGGATGATTCTCCTCTGGTCCTCTCTGTGATATCATTCAACAGGTGGAAGGGGAGAATCTAGCTCCTGGGAACCTTTTCGGATGCGGTGATCTGTTTGATCCCTAAAGCGGGAAGGATATTTTGGAATGTGCGTCATTCAGGCTAATTTCGCTTCTTGAATTGTAATGCCAAGATTTTGGCAAAGGTGTTGGTAGGGCGGTTGAGCTGGTGTTGTTTGATGTTGTCCACCCAGACCTGACCGGGTTTATCAAGGGCATCTCTCATACCATAATGTGCAGAGACTTCTGAATGTGATATTGAGGGTGGACAAGGAAAGAGGATACATATATCATCTCTATGGATGCTGAAAATGCCTTTGATTGGGTGGAATGGGACTACCTATTTGAGCTCCTATCCTAGGTACTGGTAAATGGCACACTCTCAGAAGGTTTCATCCTGGGCAGGGGCACGAGGCAGGGCTTCCCACTCTCACCACTGCTTTTTGCATTGGCAGTGGAGCCCTTGACAATAGTGATATGGCAGGAGGTGGAATTGGGGTGCAGGGTATATCAGGGGAACAGCACAAAGTCGCAATGTATGCAGATGATATGTTGCTTTTTGTAACAGAACCCGAGTCTTCTATGCCTGTCCTCCTGACATTGGTGGAGAAGTTTGCACAGTTTTTGGGGTATAAACTTAACCTCAATAAGTCCGAGTTAATGAGACTTCCCAGGAAGCCAGGGTGTGGACAGGGGTGGGGTTTTAGGAGGGTAGAGGAAATTTCACATACCTGGGAATTAAAATAGGTTGGTTCCTTGGCTTCTTGTATGATCTGAACTATGCTTCCATCATCAAAACTGTAGAGGCATATTTAAGGACATGAGTGGCCCTTCGGTATCATGGCTGGGAAGGATAAATCTTATTAAAATGAATATCCTTCCCAGATTGGTGTATCTTATACAGATGTTACACATCGGCCTATCTAAGAGGGATGTTAAAAAGCTGGAGGGTATGTTCCTTCTTTCATTTGGAAAGGGAAGCAGCCTAGAGTAAGTTTATTATGCCTCAAGGCAGACACAGGGAGGTGGATTGAATTTCCCAGACCTTGGGAGTTATCATTTAGCAGCCCAACATAAATATATAAGACTGGATCTATATGCCCTGGGTGGCTAGGTTAGTGGACCTGAAGCAATGGGGCTGCAGGGCGAGACTCTCAGCATATTTAGAGAAATTAGGGGCAGAATCTATAGGTGGCAGAGGCCAGGACCCGTTGGTTTTGGCAGTGTTGGATAGCGGGGAAAACTGCTGAAACAGAGGAAGCCAACACAGTAGATACCTATTTGGTCCTGGTGGCAGGCAACTACTTCTTGCTGGGCTGAGAAGACCCGGGTTCAAGATATGGGTAAGACATGGGATCAGGGCACTGGAGGATCTCTGCAGTAGGGAGGGCTCAGCCCATTCCCAGATTTCTCGCCAGCTGCTGAATTTGGGAGGAGGACATCTGTTCAGGTACTTTCAGGTTAGAGCCTACATGGCGGGATTAGCTAGAGAGGGACCTGGAATGTCTGAGAAGAAAAATAGAATCACATATACAAGCATCAAAGGGGAATCTAGAGGCTTCATGGGAAGACTGTGAGAGAGTATCAGCAGTGCCTGCTGAACCAGTCGATCAAGGTAGGAAACTCTGGGAGTGGACTTGAGCATTCAGATACAGGAGCAGAATTGGGTGCTATTACTATCCATGCACGTGGGACTCTTGATCTGTAATAAATTTAAGGAAGCCTTCTATAAATTCATCCATAGAAACATAGAAACATAGACTTTGACAGTAGATAAGGACTGCTTGGCCCACGTAGTCTGCCCATTTCCCTACTTACAGGATAAGCTGCAGATCCTAGTTAGCCAACAGCCTATTTCTTCCTACCCCCACAAGAATTGCCTTATGTCTGTCCCATGCATCCTTGAATTCTCCCACAGTTTTAGACCTCATAACCTCCTCAGGAAGGCTGTTCCATGCATCCACCACCTCTCTGTGAAAAAATACTTCCTCATATTGCCCCAGAGCTGTCCCCTCCTCTATCTTCAAATTGTGTCCCCTTGTGTTTGCACATCTCTTTTCTGAAAGATGCTACCCTCTTGGACTTTGTTGATTCCACTGAGGTACTTTAAAGTTTCTATCATGTCCCCTCTCCCTCCTTTCCTCAAGGGTATACATATTAAGCTCCTTTAGTCTCTCATCATATGGCTTCTCTTGCAGACCCTGCACCATTTTAGTTGCCCTCCTCTGGACTGTCTCCATCTTATCTATGTCCTTGCAGAGATGGGGTCTCCAGAACTGGATACAGTACTCAGATGGGGTCTCACCAGCTGTCTATACAGAGGGATAACAACCTCCTGTTTTCTGCTGCCTCTCCCTATACATCCCAGTATCCCCCAGACCTCCCTACTGCCTTCTCACATTGCTTTCCAAACTTAAGGTCATTTGATATGATTACTACCAGGTCCCTTTCCATTTTGTTGTTGTTACTACCTCCCCCACTGTGTAATCTTCCCTGGGTTTTGTTTCCCAGGTGCATTATTTTGCACTTCGCTTCATTGAATCCAAGCTGCCATACTTCTGACAATTCCTCCATCCTGCCAAGTCCCTTCTCATCCTTTCCACAGTACAGTCCCCCAGCTGTGGTCCTATAAATACCACCCTGCTGTACCATCCAAATGTTGAAGGTGGCCAAGAAGAAGATACATACTTTCACTGTTTCTGGATATGCCAAGTTCTCCAGAAGTTCTGGAGAAACGTGATACAGGAAGTGGGGAGAATGTGGTGCATGGTGTTGCCATTGGACCCAATGACATGTTTGTTTGGGTAGAATCTGATGAGGAGGGGATTGGGAGCCTCTACCGAGGTGGGTGAGGGTGCTCCTGGTTCTAACCAGACACTGTATTCAGAACACCTTTGTGTCTTGTGTAATGCCCATGGTGCAAGGCTGGCCATTAGCTACTATGAACCTTGGCACTGGAGAGACTGACCTCCTCATCAAGGATAAGTTAGAACATCTTACCATAGAATGGGCACCGTTCCTGGCTGATTTAAATCAACATTAGAGCATGACTTTCTGGGATGTAATGGGGATGGGGGCTGGAGATGTGCATAAGGGCACCTGAACACCTTGTATATATGCACCTGGTAGACCTGTATAGGTATATCTCTCCTACAAATAATAAGCTTATTAATGTTTTTTATGTAAGCGACCTGCTGTTCAAGGAACTGTAAAAGTACTCTGTGTGAACTGACTTTGTACCTGAATGTGAATATAGGTGTGTGTTTGTGTTTGAATAAAATTATTTTTATGCAAAACAACCCCCACCACAGGACATACACTTACTACTAAAACTGACATTTTAAACCACATAGAATCTTACATCTCCCAGACTTTAGGAAAGCCATCTTAATTCAGATGATGTAATACCCTGGTTACAAGGGGAAATGTGCCCTCTTACCAACAGATATAGTAGATAGATTGATTCAACCCATTTCAGAATCAGAGGTATTACGGACTATCACTCTTTTGAAACCAGGAACTGTTCCTGTATAGACGAGTCTTACACTTGAATTTTACTGTAGAATCAAGGGGTCAGATTGACAAAAGGCAACTCAGGATGCAATGCAACTTGTTTCTGAAAATATGGTGCAAATAGCACTTGGGTCCCGAGTTGCTTCATGTTAGGATTCACAAGGCATCCTGTGACATGCTGCAGGCTGCCTGTGCCAGCAATAGCAGTGCCATAAACCCCTGTGACATGGTATAAGGGGTTTAGGCAGCAATTGCACCTTATTCAGGAAGGGTGGTGTCAAGTTCCCCAAATCAGGATTCAGAAAGAATCCCTGGTGGACATCTGTCAAGAAACACCTATGCCTGCTATGAGGTGGCATAAGTGGTCTTTGCCATCCACCAGAGGTTGCCAATGTGCAGCCAGTGCTGCACAACAGTGGAGCCACCATGCTCCCCCACAGACCAGTCCCCTAGTGTACAGCACTGCCCCACATGCCCAAGACCCCACAACAGACAGCACAATGTCACCCCATCCCAATATTGCCAGGTGTGAAGCCCTGTGGGATAACTGAACACCACCTCCCCAGCCCAATTCCCTCTGCACCCACATCCCTTCCCCACTGCTACAATACACACTCATCATGCCCTTATAACTCCGTACAGTTAATATATGCATTCAATGAATGACAGCTCTGTCATTCATGAAGCACATATAATAACTGTACATGCTCCATAGATTGCTCAGTCAGAAGTTAGCTGTGGTGGTGAGAAGTGGGCCGTGCCAGCTGTCAGCGTGGTATTGGGAGGAGTTGGGGCTCACACTGTCATATGGGGGAGGGGCCACTGGATCACCAGGGTTATAAGGGGCATGATGAATGTGTATTGCACCAGTGGGGATAGGATGTGGGTGTTGGGTGTGGGAATTGGGCATTGGGCCTGAGGAGGGATGTTCAGTTAATCCATAGGGCTTCACACCTGGCAATATTGGGATTAGGGTGGGTGATAGCCCACACTGGAAATTGTGCTGTCTATTGTGGGGACTGTGGGCATGGGGGAGCTGGATAGGGGTGGTGAGGGGCATTCATAGCAGGGACTCCTGGGCACATCTGCAGCCCACTTGTCCCATAACTTGTGGCATTTGTGGTCCCTGCACCATCTGTTTGACCTATGCTGCAAGTCACAGGGCACAGACCCTGGACCCTGTAATGATGCTGAATTTGGTGCAGGGTCCAGGATGCAGGGATGGTTGGTGCAAGCTGCAATTGTCACAGCTTGTGACCAACCTTGTGAATCTGGACCATGGTTTCTTCGCATACAGAACTGACACAGGTATATAATGAGATTTTAACATTAAACAAAATGCCAGAAGTTATGTATAAGGGACAGGTCATTTTACTGTTTAAAAAGGGTAATTATCTTTAACAACTTGGAGACCAATTACATTGTTAAATGTAGATTTTAAACTATTCACCAAAATCCTTAGTAATAGGCCTTCTTTAGCTCTATGTTACTTGATTCACCCTCACAAACTTGTTTTGTACCGGTTGGAAAATGTCAGATATTTTAATATTACTCCAAGAAATCATCCAGAAAGGTGAAGAAGGAGAGTTGATGGGATTTTTGATCAGTTTGGATGGAAGAAAAGCTTTTGATTCTAAATCCCAGACATATTTATTATATTTGGTGTTCGCTTGGTAAATAAAGTCTTGATTGATTGATTGATTGATTTATGGCAGTGCATGAAATACTATAATATCCCTGAGAAATTTATTCAATGGACACAAACTTGTTATAAAACAGCAGCAGTATATCCCTTCATAAATGGGTGGCTAGGAAAGCGATGTTCTGTATAAAGGGAGTCTGCCAAGGATGTCCATGAAGTCATTTATTATACATACTACCAATAGATCCCTTATAAGACATATACACATAAATTCACAAATTCAAGGTTTATCTATTTCCAGTGATGATACAGAAGTTAAACACTAGCTTTATGCTGATGACTTGATTTTAATTTTAGCTGACATGCAGTTTGTAATACAAGTGAAAGAAACATTACAGACTTTTGAAAAGGTTTCAGGGTCATCCATAAATTATACATAAATTCATCCATAAATTATAAAGGGTCATTCATAAATTATAAAGTGCATGTTTAACGACTGCACCAAATTCATACCTAAATGCAGAAATCATAAATATTCCCTTATTAGCACAATCATATAAAATCTTGGGATATATTTTGGTACAGGAGATTTAGCTCAAATAAATTGGGAAATTGCTTTAAAATTAGCAATTAATAGAGTTAAAATATGGAATCAATGGTCCACAAAAAAGAAGAAAGGTATATATAGCAAAAACATATTTACTGCCAATGTTTCTTTATCATAGCTATATGTATCCCCTCCCAAAACATTAGAAACACAATTATATGCATGTTTTTTTTCACTACATTTGGGGAAGTTATCTTAACCTGGTTAAGAGGAATATCACATATTTAAAATTAAAAGGGCGGGATTAGCAATGGCATATCCTATCACTTTTATTTCAGAATCTTCTTTACACAAATTTGAAACCTATTTTAGTAAAACAAACAAAAATTTGGTCTACCTGGGTATTGGATCGACTATCTGAATTTTACAAAATTGTAATCTAAATAACTCCATTCCTAAACAAAATACAAATATACAGGATTTACCCTTTATTTAGAGTATTGTTTCAGAAAAATAAAAGCTTAGCAAATCTCTACAGGGCATATTATTCAAATACCAGCAAACATTTTGTGACTCTATACAATTATCTTATTTTCATGACACTCCAGACTTTTTCAGAAATCACAAAAGAAACAGAATTTGTTAAACAAATGTTAATAGATTCTAGAACCACAGACTCAATGTGAGATGTTGTATGGCATAGTTCACACGGAAAACTAAATGTTAAAAATAATTTAAAACATAAAGATAAGCAAGACAGACATTGTCCTAGAAAAACTTGTCAGAATACTTTGAAAACTATGGAACATCTGTATTTTGAATATCCATATGTGAAAACCTTCTGGCAAATAGTTAAAAGATGATGGAGTAACTCTTTTCTTTTATAATATTCCTCCAGACACTTTATTGTTGGGAATATTCTCACAAAATTGGAGTAAGTACAATACAAGTAGCCACAGACTCATTTTTAACATGTATCAAATGTTGGATCTGATTATCAGATGCAAATTGACATTGCAACAGATAAAACATCACAGGACCACCTGTTTCAACAAATTGTTGTGTCAGTTCAAGGAATTAGAGATGAAGAGAAAAATCTGTATCTACCTCACAATATTTAGAAAGGTGGATTCAATATCCTGGTTATAAAAGACGGATGTTCAACTTGCAAATTGAGTAGGGAAAGAGTCACATAGCATGATCTATTAGGCATGTTTTAATACTCTTTTCACATAGGCAAACTAATTTACAGGACATTTATTGATGCATAAATTTAAATGGATAATCCTGATATCTGGGAATATAAGTGCACTATTAGAATTATTGGAAATTTAGGGGCACACAGATACACATAAGCACTATTTTGGTTTAATGTGATTTTCTTTTTATACTTCTGTCTTTATAATTCTGTATAAAGAAGGGTTACTTCCTTTTGTGTACCTCTATGATGTAAATATAATTTGTTTCACTACTTAATTTATTTTTATATCATTTCATGTGATGTAAACATTATTGTTTGCTTACAAATTTATTTTACTATGTCCAAATAAAATTCCTCTACTCTTCAGGAGGGGAACCACTGGTCATTTGCTGAGATGGCCAGTCCTGGTAGGAGCTGATCAGGATGGATGTGTGGAGGCTGGAGAGCAGGTCTCATCATGGGCCTCAACTACTAAAGAGCCCAAAGGATTCTTTGATACTAATGGACCTACAGATCAAGCAGTCATGGCAGGAATACCTACAGAACCAAATGGACACCAGAAAATGGATACAGACTTTATTAAGGTACAAACTTCAGATAACGATTAATACTTACTGCACGGCAATTGCAAGAACTTATGCATTCAGAAGAACTGCTTTTTCAAGCTAGACAAAATGAACTTTGTACTGTACTCTGTAAAATTCAATCTCTGGAGAAAGAAAAACAAACAGGCCTACTTGATAGATAACCAAGCCAGCTCTGACAGTACATCCTTAGTAACCACAGGACAAACCTACATTCAGATCCCTGTTTCAACATCAATCTCTGCAGATAAAATAATCTTTCAGACCTCTGCTCATGACCAAAGTAACACCAATGTGTTTACATTCTCAGCTGCATCAATGCAGGGTAAGGAGAAAAGAAAACAGAATGATAAAGACCAGAAGATAGTGCCTATCATCATGTAGGATAATTTACAAACCTGGTCTCCAGGTATTGCTGCAGTACAGTCAGGATGGAAGTACCTTCAGGAGAACAATTCCAATATACATATGAAAGAGATATCCCATGCAACCCCTTGCAACCTGCTCTAAATACTCATAGTGCAGAGAAAGCCACAAACATAACATAATACCGGATTCTGCGATGGGATAAACCACTACAAAAACAAGCAAGGAGCCAGCCCATCAGTGCAGTGGTTGAATTTTCACTTGTGATGCCATCGACCCAGATTTGGGAACAGACCTGGGTCATTGGAGGCCAGACGGGAGAAGAATGGAGCATCCTAAGGACTGCTCTCCTTCTCTGGGGAGGGAGGGAGCATGACTGGTGCATGACAGACTCCTGGCAAAGGCCGGGGCACCACAGCAGCTGGCAAAAGAACATAGTTTGAGGGGTGGAGTGGATGCCGGCCATCATTGCATGTCCCTGTCCCTGCATAGAGGGAGAAAAATAAAGCTGCCTGCCACCTGGATGAAGGCTACCTCTCCACTCCAATGAGCTCCCAGGCCAGCACCTGACCTATCCCAACATTGTGGCACTTAGCCCAGTGCAACACTCTGCCCTGGGGATAAGCCAGGGGTATCAGGAGTAACAGCTAAATGTGGGAGTGGGAGCGGAGGGGCCATGACTGTAACAGTGGAATGTGGCATGAAAAGTATAATAAATCAAAAAAAGCAAGGATCATTCTCAGCACTTAGTTTTAGGGTTACCACCTGTTCTGATTTTCGCAGGAGAGTCCTGATTTGGGCAGCTGTGTCCTGCAAAAACATGAAAAATACTAAATGTCCTGATTTTATAGTAGAAAAATATTTTCTAACATTCCACTAAATGTTCTGAAAAACTACAATACCTTATCTAAAATACCTTAAAATGATAAGAAACTAAAATACTCAGCCTTATTTCTTATTACATAGAGAAAACAAGTCTGTTGCATTGGTAGAGGTTATGTACTGTCCTGTGAAAAACATGTTTTGATAAGAAATGTCCCACTTTGGCTTCTTAAAAGATGGTAACCCTACTTAGTTTTGACACAGATCATAAGGCTTAAGTCATGAATGGCACATGCAGGGGCCTGCGCTCCTGGTGTAAGACTCCCACGACACTGTTAACAGTGCTAATGTTGGAATGAGAAAAGAGCAAAACAATCAGATGGTATCCGAGGAACTTTTGGAAAAAGAGCTTAGTGACAGAAAAGTCTCGCTTCAAAAATGATGGCCAATGATATGATTCAATGTAAAAGAAGAAAGAAGAACTGTGAAGGAAACAGGACACAGTAATGACTTTAAATCAGAATATCCCTCCAGATTCAGATATTTCTGGGAATGAAACCTTGAAATAAATAATTATTCAGTACCTGCAAATAACCCGGATCAACGCAAGCTGCTATCTGTGGTGGCAGCAGTTCAGGTAGTGTTGCCACCTAACTGGTTTTAGACTGATAATCCAGTTTTTAGGGCCCATATCCAGTCATCTGGTTTTGATTAAATGTAGTCTGGTTTTTGATCCATTTTGAGTGCTCATATAGTCTTAAAACTGATTTATCAAATCATCTACTGTTTTGAATGCATTACATGTCCAGGTCCCAAAGAAGGTCTGATGCCATACAGACCTGTCTTTGTTTGTAAAATCAGTCTGTCTGAGAGGTGTAAAGTATGGCCATTAAGACCATTAGTAGTAAATTAACCTACGCTTGTCTACTCTGAATTTTAAGTATGGTCTTTTACTGCTATGACATGAAACAACTTTTACACCTTTATATACGCTCATGTGTTTATTTTTGTTTGTCCTATATTCTGATATGTTTTAGACCCATTTGTGTTAAATGAATGATCTAATTTATATTGCCTTTATCACTACATTGATTACTTCATTCATGAGTCCTCAACAGCTGCTGCTCTCATTTTTGTACTATCTGAACATTCCATGATATTACCTACACTTTTACAGGTTATTCAGATAAACAGCATGGAATGGTGTGTCTGAAGTTGTGGAAGTCTAAGAAATATGAAAAGAAAAAGCAGATACTGCTGAGGTAAATGGAACACATTGCAATATTGAGGGTACCACAAGCATCAATAATTAAATTATCAAAAATTGTTCAAAGCATATCAGTACTAATTGACATGGAAAGGAAAATGGGAGAGTGTTTAACAGAGATTTGAGCAATAAGCTGTGAATGAGCTTGGCACATCCAGCAGACCTGAGTTTGAGTCCCACATTCCACTTGCATACTGTGTGAACCAGAGCAAGCAACTTAACCTTCCTGTGTTCCTAGGTCATTCCTGTAAAATGGGCCATGTAACCAATGGGAGTTAACCTGTTTGCCAAAGAATAAAAATAAATAAAATAACAGTATAAAATGATTTTCTATCACTAGTATCGTCTATTCTGACATTACAAATGGCTTTGGAGGAGGAAGAGAAGTGATATACTCATCTGTCATAAAAGGGGTGGGGCCAGAGGCAGAGTTTGGGGTGTGGTTTAGCATCCATTTTTACCTCATCCAAAGGTGGGGACCCTAAGCTCAGGTCGCTTTTGGCATTCAGCCCTCTGGCTTTCTACAGCACTTGTTCTCCTGAATCTGCACTAAAAGCAGCTGGTTGGCAACAGACTATAGAAGAACAGCAGATCCCAGACCCAACCTGGGACCCAAGAATATCATCCCTGCTGACTGATTCTCTCAAGTGGCGCCCCTGCTGGATCTGAAATCTCAAGGTCTCACAATGGCACACCTTGGCAGATCTTCCATGGAAACAGTAACAATAAACCCTCATAATGGGGAAATTCTGGTAAAATGGATAATCAGGCTCCATCAATCATTTCAGTAAACAGTGATACATCAGGTGTAAATGTTGTAGTAGCACTAGTACCAAAACCCTCACTGAACTGGAACCTAAAGAAATCCCTCTTGCAAATGCTGAACTGACTTCTGATCCTGCACAAAAGGAGTTTACATGGTCTGATACTCCTGGTAATCCTGGACCTGGCAAGCCCACTCATGAAGTAACCCCAGCAAGACCTTTGCTGTCTGATCTGTTCAAAATAGCAAATCTGAACCTTTGCCCACAAGACACACAATTCAACTGAGGTACAAGGGTGGCCTGGATCTTCTCCCAGACAGGCAGTATGTCAGAAAAACTCTGATCAAGAAGTCCCTTCACTTCTCTCCTGCAGAAGTGTTTGCATTCATTCACATCTCGGGAAGACAACTTTGATACTAGTTTTGCACCCCAATATTGCTGAACTCTTTTGGTACAAATACAATCAATTAAAATTTTCTTCATTATGGACCCCTTTATTGCAATCCTACTGACTAAACCACTGATCAAGATGGTTACTGTTGTTTCTCAAAAGAGTGTGCCAGTGGGAGACATTCACCACTGGCTTCAACACAAATGCAAGGTTCTAAGTGCCCTGAAGCTATCCTAGAAAGGGAACATTTCTGGACCAGGGGTGGAAATTTTAAGTAAAGCTCAAACAAACAGAAGTGGGCATTTGCATATACCAAACTGCTTCTTTCTCGGATGAGACCATGGAGTCTGCTTTTATGCTGGGCAGCCAAAGGTATGTTACGGTGTGGGGCCCAGACACACCTTCTAGTGTCTGTGATAAACTGCAGTGTAGCCTCTGCAATGAGGTAGGACATAACAGCTTCCAATGCACAAACCATACTAAATGCAATTTATGTGAAGAATATGGCCATTTATATCACGTGTGCCCATAGGCCTCTGCAAACAAAACAAATTACCTACCTTCTGATGATCTAATAAACAGAGCTCAAGAAGATGCTGTCACACCTTTAGACCCTTGCATACCCCAGCTCCACATGTATCGAAACTTCTAGTACCAGAATCACAAGTACCCTCAACAGACCACATGGGGAGCCCCTAAGGTGACACCAGTCACAGCAGACTTTATGGAACTCTTATAGCCTGTGTTACTCTGATTCCCAGAACCAAGACCTGATGACAGAATTAACTGAAATGCTACCACCTTCACCATGGCATACCCTCAGTTGTGCAGGAAATTCATGAGACTGACTAAGAAAGAAGGAGCATCACAGGACATTGACACTGAAACCCCCTTCGGGGTTTTAGCGACTCCTGCCTGGGGAATCAGAAATGGAAGAAGAGGTGGCTGACATTTCATCTGTGGAGTCAGATGTAGCTCAGCCAGTAGAAAAGAAATATGATGGGATAAAGAAAATGAGGAAAACTGTTAGGACTTATGGAGTAGCTGATGCATCTTAGTGTCATGGCTTCTATAAATTGCTGCAGTTTGAGGAATAACAAAAAATAACAGGCGATGTATCAGCTAGCCCATGACTGGTTAATGATATCCAATTAATATTGGAAATATGGATGAAGTCATTATCCCAACTATCCTGTTTTAAATCTGAATGGCTTTGAGGTCCATCATACTGGTCCATCGGTATGGATAAAGCAGATGGTTTAGGAATTCTTGTTTCAGGGAATAGATTTTCTTTCTTTGACTTATAGATTTGATACCCAAAGAGTATTGGTGATGGAGCGGATATTGGGATAGTGAACCATGCAGAATAATAAATGTGTATGCTCCCAACTTAGAGAAGACAGAGTTAAAATGTTTGAATGTATACAACCTTTCCTAGCCACAGTGAAAATCCTCATAATGGGCTGGGATTTTAACTGTAGCATTACAGTACCAGAAGACAAGATCATATGAAAAAGGTTTATTGTGACTCACTTGCTTTTAAGAACTGTATTTCTACAGTCAAACTTATTAACTGTGCAAATTTTTTAAAAGAGGACCTACATTTATGTATAAAAAGCACAATTCACCACCTTGATTGACTACATTTTCTTTTCAAAAGTTTAATGGTGCAATCAACCAAATTAGTCCCAGGTGAATTTTCTGACCATTTAATGGTCCAAACTTGTTGGAAGAAATTTAGCTAGCCCTATTTTAAGGTCCTGATGGAAATTAAACATTAAAATGTTAACAAAGCCTGTTATTCAAAATCATATCAAACACACCAGTGGCTGCCTGAGCATCAGTGTTTGATTTATATGACAACATACAGTAGGTGATTGGTGGCAGGACACAAATTGGACATCCAGAAATGTTTCCAGTCTTTTGTAAAAGTAGGTCCAGACAGCATTTCTCCCAACATTTAAAATTATGTTCCCAGTTGCAACACTTACTATCTATTACTCCATGTCCTCACAGTGATTTATCCTCCTAGATTAAAATTATTAAGGCAGAAATGAAAGCCTTCCAGTACAATAGGGCTAGTACACTTGAGCGGAACTTACTTATGGAACCCAAAGAACCCCTTTTCTGGATCCTTGTGTGGCATGTAAGATGAAGAGAAATGCAGCCTCTTTTCATCTTTAACAAATGATAAGGGATATAATAACCTCCCAAAGAGTTACCTGAATTTGTAATACAGCATTTAAAGTCAACAAACTGTCCTGAATTTTCCCAGACACTGCCATGTCAGGTTACCTATCAGATCTGCCTCATCACCATACAGAAACAAATTAATTAGATCAGTTAATGGCACCAATCACAGGACAAGCAATTACAGATGTAATTAGTTCTCAGAAAGTAGGGCAGCCCAGGGGTGGATGGCTGTAGCGGAGGAATTACAGCTGGGGTCCTCCAGGCTATGTATTACCTCGGGACCAAGTTGTACATTACGATACAGATGACACAGATGCAGTTGGAAGAGTAAAGATACGTTTACTTCAGCATGGTGCTGTACAGCCGTTGATGTTGCATTTTCTCTTCTCCTAGGAAAAGCAAGCAAGCATATATATATATATATATATATATATATATATACACATATCATCTCCCCCCTTCCTTCAGCATAAAATCACCCATGTACCAATAAAATCATTTTGTTATTATCATCTAGGCAGAACTTGTCTAGACATGTTTGAGCATTCTTGGGTATTGTAGTCTACACATTGGTTTCTGCTAGACCCATATAAGGACATGCAGGCTCATGCTGTGTATGTTGCTATGGTGTGAGTGAAACTCATTGTTTCTCCTATGCCAAGTTGACCCACTGTGCGCACATGAGCAGTTAGGCAGTTTGGAGCCAGTAGATAATGATATAGGTACACTTATAAGGTTACAATCCCCTTGTACCTATGGAGACAGCCACTCAATTTTGGAAAATTTAGGTCTCATGCGCAGTAGTGGAAGTCCTCCGATAAGGGGCCCTATTAGGGACCCTCTGGGCGCTTTTCCTATAAGTATGCAGACTATTTATTAATATGACATGGCTGCTCTCACAAGTCCTGCTGCACGCAGCATTTGCATTTCCTGTCTCACGCCTCTGATGGGCGCCTCAGGCAGCATGCACTAAGCATTAAAATGGCTACAACACCAGTTATAGTACCAGTAGGGTTTTAAATGTTAACATGCCCCATGGTCCACCCAGTGTACTATATCAAGCATTCATTATCAGCATCACTAAGTAATTCTTGAACTTTAAGCTGTATTTTATGTGCTGAATTCTCAGTGTTAATCAGATGTGTGTCCTTATGGTCTAGCAGGTTCTGTAAATTTAGAGTAAGTGGAGGTATTGGTGCTTTATTTGCAGGTGCATAGTATTAATTTGATATGCCTGATGGGGAGTTTGAGTCCTAATGTTAATTTGAGATGATTTATGACATGATATAGGATGGAAAGTATAGTCTCCAATTTGTACATCACCATTGGGTACAAAGCAGAAGTTAGGTTGGGTACTAGGACAGGTTTTGCCTTGATGTGTTAATGCTTTAACATTTGTTACAATACAATATTGGTTAGTAGAGTTATAAGCAGAGATTACACACTGGGTGGTACATTTTGTATTTGAACTGGACACCAGACAGTATTATTGTTTATTTTCTCATTGAAAGTTCTCCACAAACTGGTTGAATTTGTGACATAACATTGCACTGGCAGATCCACTGGCTGTTTATCTCCTCACAACAATTTCAATTTTGCGCTACCCAGGACCCATTTAATTCTGCACTAGTATATTAGGTGGGTTCACACGGTATGCATAGTAATCCCCTGGAGCTGACCTAGAGAATGGACCTTGACAACACTAGTATACCTTTGCTCGGCATACTGTACTTGGGGTAATTTTATAGTGAGGAGTACCTTCATTGTGTCTGCTAGCATGCTATTTGGCCTGAACCCTTGTGGTCTTGTATACACTTTGGCAACTTTTCTTACCCACCAAATGGGTGGGGCCCTACTATAATTGCAAGGGTTCAAACAGTGGGAGCCATTGACATCCCGACACATGGGGCAATACCATAATTTGATTTGGGCATCTGACATTTGATCAGGCAACTTGTTGTTGCTTAGTTGTTGTAACAGCTTATTTACAGTGGTTAGTACATAAGATCCATAAGCAGAACAGGTTATAGCTTTCCTATAGTACGGTGACCAACTTCCTCATTATGCTCATCTATAATGTCATTTATTTTATTCTCAACTTGTTTAAAAAGCTTAGCTATCTCATGCATATTATATCGATCAGTCGTTCCTCGGCTGCCAGTCCAGCCTGGTTGGTTGCTAATGGTAGGAGAACCTCTCTCTCTCTCCTGTAGGTTTACAGTGTTTTGGTGTTCTCTAATGGCTTCCAGATCGGCTTGATTCCAGATACTCATTCCAGAGCCAAAGAGTCCTGTTATGTCACCTGACAGGCCTCTCTTTTCATTTTAAGCAATTTATGGGTCTGATTAGTAATCATAACCCCCCTCTCAAGCATGGAAAGCACTGACCATATCTAACAACATTGTGGCATAAAACTTTGATACATTTGTATTGGCACAATCGCTGGTACTATTTAGATCCCAACTGGAAAAATTAAAACTAACAGGTAATCTAATGTATTGTACATCATTTACAAGAATTTGATCAGTGGGTGTTGATGTAAGTCCACTGTTTGGCCCTGCAGTGAGGTTAGGACATGTGGCAGGGTTAACAGTTAGTGTCACTGTGCACTAGTCTGTCGAGGGTTAGTTTTATGGAGATAACCCCCAGGATACCGGTAACATTTACTCGGGTAACTAAAGTATAGGTTGAAATAGTGACTGTGTAGGTGCCTGAATCTTGGGGCTACCTTTTCCAACAACAGGGTTCCGGTGTCTGGTTCAATCCATCCTCAGTGGGGTGACCAAGGCAGGTCACAATAGGGTGTTTTCTATTTTAACAGTTCATTGACTGGCCCACTTCCTCTCTCAGGGCAAAACCTCAAGATGTTGATCTGCGTATTGTTTAGCATCCAGGTTATATCTCAGACATAGGTTGTAGCATCATTGTGGTCTCTGGTATGGTTTATTCTCAAGTGGGCAGTGTCCTCATAGTCTACAACTATGTGACTGGTTTCAATGGATACTTGTATGTCAGAAGACACTTTATAGTAGGTTTCCATGGTCAATAGTACTAATGTAAGCATGGTGTCAACCTAGAAAGACAAATCAAATGCAGTATAATTGTTTAGTCAGCTTTATCTGATACCTTTTACACTGGTCAACATGGACCCATAATTCTAGCCTGGTCTTTGTATTTTCTTTTGTTTACAAAAGCTAATTGTCCCCATATTGTTGCTGCACAGCTTGGGGCACTGGTTTGATTTATTTAGTAATTCTCTTTACATATACTTCAGTCTCTCCCAATTTCTTTATACGGTATAGGGTCCTAGAGAATTGGCATCTTTCCAAGGTGATTTTGTTCCCAATTTTAGACCATGACCGTGTCCCCTCTTTTATTGGGGAGGCCCATCCCATAGAGGGCTGTCTATAGTTAATATTCTTTTCATGTGCCCTGGCCATGTTTTGAGTGGCAAATCCTAGGTACTGTTCCAACTGTAATTGTACCCCAGACAGAAACTTTTCATGTTTTACCTTATCACTGATAGGGCCGCTTGGAGAAGGCACACCTGCGGTGCGTTAACCTCATCTTTGCCCGTCATTAATTCATAGGGTGATAATCCAGTGCTTGCCTGGACAGTCCCTCTGACTGCGATTAGAATACCGGGCAAGTGATCTACCAATCTTTTCCTGCATCTAAAATGCACTTTTTAATGCATTTGTAAGTGTTCTATTCATTCTTTCCACCATTCCTGATGACTGGGGATGGTATGGTAGGTGGTATCTTTGTTGAACCCCAATTATTTGGCACATCATGGCCATTATTTGATTTACAAAGTGTGTGCCTTTATCTGATTCGATGATATTGGAAGCCCACCTAGTGCACACCTGGTTATACAGGATTTTTGCCTTTGTTATTGCTGTGTTGTTTTTGGTGGGAATGCCTCTACCCATTTAGAAAACATGTCTATAATAACCAGCATGTACTTATATCCCCTTTGCCTTTGGGGTGGACCCACATAGTCAATTTGTAATGCATCCCAGGGGCCATCTGCCAAGGGCAATGGTTGTAATTCTGGTTTGCCCCTCTTGGGGTCTTGTTGCAAACATACAAGACAGCGTTGTAAACTGTCTGCGATTGTGTTATTCATATCAGGCCACCAGTATTTAGATTTGATAATTTGCATGGTTTTGTTGAACCCCCATGGCCATACCAGCGGTGGTTTTCCATGACAATATCATGATATAATTGACTTGGAGGTATTCATTTTAGTGTTTATCCTCCTCCTCCTCCTGTCAAAACAGGATGTTGTCTCTGATTTTAAATTTCTAATTATTTAACAGCCACCTTGCTTGTTGGGTTAGGCTAACTCCTTGACTTTGTTTGTGTAGTCTGTATTATGATGGGGTTAAACCTAGTGGTTGCCTCACTTGCTTGTACAGCCAAGCAATGGTCAGGACTGCTCTCTGCATATGTTAAAGCCTCTCTCACCTCTGATAGTTGTCTGTTTAGGTAGGTAACTGGTACTGGTTTTCCATTTCATTTTGTAACAACACTGCAACGATGGTGTCATCAGTTGCATTGGCTTATAAAATAAATGGTTTTGAGTAATCAGCTTGTATTAAGGCTGGCGCTGTCTGTAATGCTTTTAACTTATTAAAACAGTATAACTCTTTTCCTCCCAGGTGAGCTTATCCTGGCCTTTTGGGTCATCCTTTAACATACTATATAATGGCTTTGTAATCTCTGAGTACCCTTCGATGTAATCCCTACAGAAATTTGTCATACCCAATAAATTCCTTAAGCCAGTAATGGTAGTTGGTAATGGTAGGGTCTGGATTAGTGCTGTTTTGGCAGGGTCTATTCGCCTCCCTGGGGAGAAATAATGGTTCTAAAAGGTGACCTTTTGGTCACCAATCTATCACGACACCAGTGGATGACGACATAGGTACACTTATATGGTTACAATGGCCTACCCTATGAATTTTATAAAACATTTAATTTTGAGTTAACATTATGCTTAGAAAAAGTATTTAATTATTTTTAAATATCCAGAAGTCAATACCAAGCTATTTTACAAAAGCATAGCAATTTTCCTATTTAAATCAGGAGACAGATTCCTTATACAGAAATGGAGACCCATTAGTCTGTTGAATGCAGACTTTAAAATTTTGTCTCAGATACTACATTTCTGATTGTGAAAGATAGCAGCTTCCATTATACATCCAGCTCAGTTCTGCAGTTTACTGGACAGATCCATTCACCACCCTTTGATCATTCTTAGAGAAATATGGGACTACTTTAATAAAACAGGATATGGAGTTTATCATACCTTTAGACCAAAGAAAGGCATTTGACAGGGTTAACCATGCATTTTTTTCAGAGTCTTACAAACCTATGGCATTTCAAATGTCTTTCTATTTTAGTTAAAATTACTGTATAACAATGTAAACCTTCATCCAGTTATTCTAGGTCACACAGGCTCCAAAATTTTAATAAAGGAAGGAACGACCAGGGTATCCCTTTGGGCCCTTTATTGTATATCTTCTCCATGAATCCTTCATTAGAAAAATGTCATTAAATGCATAAATAGTTGGACTTTCTGGTAACTCATCCAATGATGAAATATATATTTTAGCATATGCTGATGAAACATGTCTTTTAGCAAAGAATATTACCAGTATTCCTGAAGCTCGAGAAAACTGGATTTATATTCCACGGCATCACATGCAAATCTTAATCTAGAGAAATGTATTGTTGTGTTTGTAGGGTCACAGGGTGTCTTGACCTCTCATGGCAGGTCTCCTGTGGTACTGGGACCTATAAAATTTTATGATTACATTCCGAACTCCAAATATAGTTCAAACTAACTGGAAAAACTCCTAAAATATGTGAAAGTAAGGTTAATTCTCAGAAAGGATTGAAACTTTCCAAATTAAAAGAAGGATTCATCGTTAAACAGCTCTTACTTCCTTGTCTTTTTATGTGGGTCTATCTTCCTATTGCCACTGGCTCTTGAGACTAAAGAATATAGTTTTTCTTCAGAATGCTGTGGGAAGTCATTCAAACCCCATTAATAGAGAATGTATGTACTTGCCCAGGAAAAAGGGGGCTGGGCACGATTGACCTGGTAATTTTTCTCCACTCCTTATTTTGGGCTCACTCATTAAAACTATCCCTTGATGCACAGAGATCTCCCACTTATTTATGGGTATTAAATAATTTACAAATGTTTTAAACAAGTGGATAGATGCTCCTCTGAAGCTTTCAAAGCATTTACAAATACCAGCATTTTTAAGACCTTCCATTCAGAAATTATATAAGTGGAATATCTCTAGAACCTTTTCAACATCTTTCTTTTGAAGCAACTCTATTTCCACATCAAGGAGAATACCAGCCCAACTGTACCATAATTTAAAAACTGTAACCCACATAAAAGAGACAACGTTCTGAGACTCCTAAATGAAAATTGGTCCCTTGAAAAATGTGGAAGTATTGTGGTTGTGTTCTTATAGTAAACTTAATGTTAGAGGAAATAATAAGCATAAACCCATTGAAGAACGGTCTTCCCTTTACAGACTGTGCAGCCTGTGAGGAAACCTTGGAGCATTTTGCACTAGAATGCTCATATTCCCAGAATTTGTGGAAATTTCTTGCACAATTATGGAAATTATTCTGGATTCAAAACCTAACTTATAAAACCCTTATACAGGGTGATTATCCTCTACATTTAGAAACATTCCACACAGGAACCCTGTCAGTATTGTTTGCAGTATAAAATGTTATCTCGGCAGGCTAGAGTGCAGTGGGTACTATGACAGCAAAGGAAGCCATACAGAATATTTCAACAATTATGTGAAAAGACGTTAATTGAAATTTATATGGCAGATATAGCTTTACATAAACATCCTTTGAATAAAGTTAAGATGTGGTGGAAAGGCCTTTCCTTTTCTAAAATATAAACACATATTATAATAATGTTTTTCCCTTCTTAGCTACATTAGTTTATTATATTAACATGACTTCTTGGATTATGTAAGTACCATTGTTTATAAGTGATGATATGTTTCTGTTTTTTGATTTATGTACTCTATATTTTGTATTTTTGAATCCTTCAATAAAATACTTCCCTACTCTTTTGAGAAGTGCCATTGGATCTTTAATGTCTACCTGAACAACCATCAGAACAGGCAGATGGGACCTCGGTTTAATGTCTTATACAAAGACAGCACCTCATGAGTGCAACACCCCCTCATGCTGCACTACAGTGTCAGTATTGGGATTTAACCAAGTGCCTGGTGTGGGGTTAGAACCCACAGCCTTCTGATCTTCCAGCCTCAGAGGTGAGTGTGCAACCTACTGAGCCACTGACACTGAAACACAGAAATATAGAAACATAGAATCTGTCAGCGTATAAGGACCATACAGCCCACCTTATCTGCTCATTTCCCTACTTAATTTGACAATCCCTACTGTTATCTGGACTGCATTTCCCTGCTCTGCAATATAGCAGGGTGCCTTTATGCTAATCCCATGCACTTTGAATCCCTGTACTGTTTTTGCTTCCACCACCTCTGCTGGTAGGCTGTGCCACTGATCCACTACCTTCTCTGTGAAAAATACTTCCTAGCATTCCCCTAAGCATCCCTCCCTCCAGCCTCATGTTATGTCCCTTGTCCTTGTGCACTTTCTTCTCTGAAATATGCTCCCTTCTGTATCCTTTTAATTCCTCTAAGATATTTGAAAGTCTCTATCATATCCCGGTCTTCTTTCTCTCTTTCAGCGAATAGATGTTTAGTTCCCTGAGTCTTTCCTCATAAAGGCGTGTAGTGCAGTCCATGTATCATTTTGTTGCTCTTCTCTGAACTGCTTCCATTTTATGTTCTTCCTGAGATGCGGTCTTCAGAACTGGACACAGTATTCCAGATGAGTCCTCTCAAGTAATCCATACAGTGGCATTACCACTTCACTCCTCCTACTGGTTATGCTCCTTCCTATGCCCCAGCATTCTGTTTGTCTTCCCACTGCTTTTCACATTGTTTGGCTGACTTCAGGTCATCAGATATGATAACCCCAGGTCTCTTTCCTGACTTTTGGTGGCTAGAACCTGCCCCAGTCCTGTATTTCGCTTGGGTTTCTGTGTCCCAGGTGCATTATATTGTACTTCTTAGTGTTGAAACCCAACTGCTAAACCCTTGACCATTCCTCAAGTAGTCTTAGGTCATTTCTCATTTTACCTAGCCCATCCTGTGTGTCAACTCTGTTACAAATCTTGGTGTCATCAGTGAACAGGCATACTTTCCTCAGTCCCTCTGCAATGTTGCTTATGAAGACACTAAATAGAACTATCCTGAAGGAAAGGCTGTTGGCCATCCTAGAGGCCAAAGGACTACAGGACAGCAGACAGCATGGCTTCATACATGGCAAATCCTGCCAACCAACCTGGTGGAGTTCTATGACTGGGTAACTAGGCAACTGGGACGGGGCCATGCAGTGGTTGTCTTGTATCTGGACTTCAGTAAGGCATTCAACTCGGTGCCACATGGAAGGCTGGAAAGCAAGTTAGAAGGCACAGGGGCAGGTGCAAAGCTAGTTAGATGGGTAGGGAACTGGCTTCAGGGAAGGCAACAGAGGTGGTGGTGGGTGGGGAGCACTCACATCCAAGGGTAGTGATGAGCGGTGTTCCACAGGGCTTGGCATTGGGACCAGTGTTGTTTGGGATATTCATTGCAGACATATCATTGGACATCAAGAGCAAGATCAGTCTGTCTGCTGATGATACCAAGGTAGAAGCAGTGGTGGACAACCTAGGGGATGGCAGGGGTTGCAGGATGATCTGGCAAAGCTTGAAACCTGTCAGACACCTGGCAACTGGTGTTTAATGCCAAAAGTGCAAGCTGCTGCATTTGGGATGAAGAACCCAAGGAGGAGTTACCAGCTGGGGGAGTGCAGCTAGCCTATACAGAGGTGGAGGAGAAAGATCTGAGGTGCTCATTACATGATCAAAGAACAACTCAGCACAATGTAGGAAGGCAGCTGCAAGGCCAACAAAACACTGGGTTGCATTGCAAGGTGTATATCCTTGCAGAGGAAGGAAGTGATTCTGCCACTGTATAGGTCATTGGTTAGACTGCACCTGGAGGACTGCATTCAGTACTGGCACCTGTATCTGAAGAGGACATTAAGTTACTGGAGGGTGCAGCACAGGGCAACAAAGATGATCAAGGGCTGGGGAACTTATCATATGAGATGAGGCTGAGGGAATTGAACATGTACTGCTGGAGGAGAGGAGGGACGGGGACATGATTGAAACCTTTAAGTACATGAAAGGAATAAGCAAGATGGATACAGAGAGGCTGTTCAAAGTAAGGGGCACCAGGGGCCTTGATATGAGACTGGAGGGAGGAAGGTTCAGGAGGGAGATGAGGAGACACTTTTTACAGAGAGGGTAGTAGCTGGGTGGAATGCATTACCTGCAGAAGTGGTATCCAGTAGAACAGTGGACTGCTTCAAAGGGATGGGACAGGACAAGGGGAGGGTCAATGTAGGGAAGGATGGAAGGGAGGGGCAGCTGCAGAATAGGGGTGCTAGCTGTGCATTTGAGCAGACTTCATAGACCTCTAGACCTTTATCTGCTGGCAACTTTGTATGTTCATATGTTCATAACCTGGACCCAGCACTGATCCCTGTGGAACCCCACTGGTCACCTCCCCTCTTCTGATTTTATGCTATTTACTACCACCCACCTTTAGGTCCTGCCTTTTAGCCAGTTTCCAACCCATTTTACCACTTTAGAGCCCACACCAAGATTCCCCAATTTGTTAAGCAAACTTCTATGAGGAATGGTGTTGAAAGACTTATTGAAATACAAGTAGACCACATCCACTGGCCCTTCCTTATCCACCACCCTGGTGATCCAATCAAAGAAATCAATAAGATTAGTCTGACAGGACCTACCCTCAGTGAATCCATAAAGCCTTGGGTCTTTGGCACTGCTTGACTCCAGGAATTTCAATATCCTCTCTTTAAGCAGGGACTCCATCAGTTTCCCCACCACTGAGGTCAGGCTTACAGGTCTGTAATTGTCTGCTTCCTCCCTACTTCCAGTCTTGTGTGGGGACCACCTCTGCCCTCCTCCAGTCCCCAGGTACCTCCCTCATCTCTAGTGATTGGTTGAAGAGGATTGTCAGCAGATCTGCTAGTACTTCCTTGTGTTCCTTCTTATACTCTATGGTGAATTCTGTCTGGCACCATTGCCTTGTCTGTCTACTTTTCCTAGATCCTTCAAGACTCTATCCACCATAAATAGGCTGGTGTCCACATCTCCCCTGTACATCTTTCCTTGTGAGTCTTGGCCCTCCTTCCTCTTCCTAGATAAATACTGAGCAAAAATATTTGTTCAGTATCTTATGTGTTGACTGTAAAACATACAGTTCTGTGGTGACTGGTACCAAGTGGACTGCCCACCTCAACATCCATGATTCTATCCCTGTTTGTCACCACTAAGTCCAGTACAGCCCCCTCCCTGGTGGACTCAACCACCAGCTGCCTTAGGTTTGCCCCATACATGGCAGACATTATGTCCCTGCTCCTTGATGTACTTGTATGTGCATCTGGCATGTTGAAGTCACCCATTAGTAGTACTTACCCTTTGGCTGCCCTATTATGGATGGCTTCCACTAATACTAGATCTATATCCTCCCCTGTGCAGAAGGCCTACAAACTACTCCAGCATGGATGATTATTTTGTTCCCCAATTCAAGAGTGACCCACAATGCCAATGCTTCCACCCTGTATTCCTAAGACATTTTAGCTTTAATCCCTTCCTTTACATGCATAGCAACCTCCTCCCTTTTCCCTTCCCTATCCTTTCTAAAAGTTTATATCCTATTATGGCTGCATCCCAGTCATGGTTCCCTGCATACAATGTATCTGTAATAGCCACTGTCCATGTTTGTGTCTGCCATCAGTGCCTTTAGGTCTGGGAATTTGTTTCCCAGACTGTGAGGCATTGTACACATGACCTTCCACTCTGTTTACCCCTTAATGTTTCTTGTTTTTGGTCTTTGCCCCTTGCTGCATGATGTACCTTCCATTCTCTCCCCATTGTAACAATGGTAGTTTTACAGTTACATATTGTTCTAGTTATTGGGTCCTCACTGCTTTCAGTTATGTCTCATGGGGGCTATGATAATCCTCTTGACTGTCTATGCCTCCCCTTGGTAAGTTTAAATGATCACTAAGGATGCACTTAAACTTGTCAGACAGGATACATTGCCTCCCTGGACAGATGTAGGCCATCTGGAGAATATAGTCCTTCACCCCTCCAGATGAGGTTCCAGTCCCGGTGAAGCCATATCCCACCTCTATGCACATTTATTCAGCCATTTGTTGAATTCAATGATGTGGATGTCCCTCCCTTCCCCTTGCCATGGACAGGTAGCACCTCTGAGAAGGTGACAGAGTCTGCCACTTGCTCAAGACTCCTTCCCAGCTCCTTGAACTCTTCCTGTACTGTTCCTACATCCACCTCCTCTCTAGCAAGGTCATTAGTCCCCAAGTGAATAATAATGTCCAGCTCCCCCTCCTTGCTACTGCCCTTGTAATCCTAAGGATCCACTTGCTCTCCTTTTGAACTGTGCCTCCAGGTAGGCACATTACCTCCCTCTCACCATTAATACCTGACCCCAGCTCAATCTCCCAGACTATGGTGTCACCAACCAGGATTTGCTTCCTCCTCCAGTATGTTCTCCTTGCATCTGCCCTTGGGGTTCCATCTTGGATGACTCCCTCAACACTCATGGTGTTCACTTCTGGAGATGCTGTGCAATCTCTATGCTCTGCCAGGATGGCATACAAGTTGTGATGTGCCACCGCTGGCGGATGTGCCTTCATGCTGCCTTCCACCCTCCCCAAGCCCACTGTAGTCGATCCTTCCCTCCTTCTGAGCAACCTCTGAGGGAGTGGTGGTAGACTTGGTGGTCTCTGTATGGGGGGCAGGTCACCTGTATCCTCACCAACTCTGCTTGGAGTTCAGCTACCTCCTTCCTCAACACGGAGAGGTGCCTGCAGATAAGTCAGCACCGCAGTGTACAGAAGGCCTTTCTGAACACTGCTGCCACACATCTGCTGCAAAGCACCACACCCATCATATTCCTTATACTATCCTTGACCTAACTGCTCCTTATTGTCCTGTAGTCTCTGCTGCTCTTTTCTGCTATACCATGTCCAGTGCCCAGCTATATATATTTGTGCTGTCAATATTCTTTAGTGGTTTAATGTATCAAGAATGTAGATTTATGTCAGGGTGTGGTGTATGTCTCTGCTGTGTACTGAAATAAGATCTGTAACAGTGTGTATATGTAGTCAGCTGGTACTGTATAATGTCACAGGTTAACAATATAAAGAAAGTGATGTGCTAGGGGTGGGTGGGTTGTGGGGTGGGAGGATGGGCCCCTCCTGACCACCAGAGACAATTAGCCACACCAGCAAACCCCACAGAAGCACTCAGTGCACCTACAAAATCCCCAAACAGGTAACTTTCCAAATGAATCCAGAAAGCAACCTGATACCAATTGAAAGCAATAATTAGCTGCAAACGAAACAATATCAACAGCAAAATCAACCATCACTTCCTTGAAATTAACTGCTTTCTTCCTCTTCTAGCCCCTTATGAGAATCCAACAGGTAAGCAGCTACACCACTCTGACTCAGCCCCACTTCCAGGTAACATTAAGCAGTAGCTCTGCTGAGGAGCTAGATCAGACAATTAGCACCTCCCCCAAGCTACAGGGTTAGACAAAACACAGTTCCTGCCCCAGAAAGGCAATGGCTTAAAAGTACAAGATAAGAAGAACTGTTTCCCAAGTGAAATAAGAAGTATAAATGAACTAAAACCAGCAATGAGCAGGTTCTGCACTGAAGTGAAACTGATTATTCCCTCCTAACCAACAGAGACAATCAGCCACACCAGCAAACACCCACAGAAACATGCAGTTGCACCTACAAAATCCCCAAACAGGTCATTTTCCAAATGAATCCAGAAAGCAGCCTGATACCAACTGAAAGCAACAATCAGTTGCAAAACAACAACAATAGCAATAATCATCAAAATCAACAGTCACTTCCTGAAATGAACTGCTTCCTTCCTCTTCTAGCCTATTATGAGAATCCAACATTTAAGCAGCTACACTACTCTGACTCAGACTCACCTCCAGGCAGCAGTTAGCAGTAGTTAGCACTGGTTAACATTCTACATCCAGTAATTCAGAAAATATATATTTAATTCTTCTGGTACTCCATTTGAATCGTCTATAAACATACCATCCTGAGCTAAATTAATCTGAGGTTGTTGTCTAACCAGTTGTGACAACTTGCCCCTTTGGCCATACCAGCTGACGGGCAGTTGTTTGGGTATACTGCTTCACTGGGCTGCCACCACCTGATTATATCAGAGGGTACCACATTGCTCAGGATCAAGAATGTCAAAAACAATATAATTGGTAGCGTGCACTTTGGATAGCAGACTATAAACAGAGAATTTGTTGTGGCAACAGAAATATTATAAATTACCTTCTCAATAATGAGGCACAGCCACTGATTCTACAAGTCTTTACTAGTGATTATCACATGCATTAACAAATAAACAGGCTATATACAGTAAGACAAAAGGTTTACATGTTTGCTGTGAAATGAAAATAATGTCAAGTACACAGACAGATGATTGACATAAGAATCTCAAAATCAAGTCTCCTTGCATCTAACTTTATCTGCCACTAACCTGAAAGAACTTACAGTAAGTCTGTACTTCCATCACACAGATAGGCTAGCTCCACCCCTGCTCCCACCTTTTTCCAGCTGTAAAGAATCACAGAGAGTGTCTAGCTCCCCAGTTTCATGTGCTCAGGGCTGTGGGGAGTGATCTCTTCATTGAGTGACAGTTTCCTGTGTGTGTGTGTGTGTGTGTGTGTGATCTTTCAGGCCATCTAGCATCCTTCACACGTATGACATCCTTACTTCCAGCTTTTATAGCCTTATTTTGCAGGATGCCTTGTGTGTTGGGAACCCTCACATCAATCAGGGTCTGGAACTAGATGAGCTCTTGGGAACCTTAGCACTTAGCAGTTGACCAGTATTTCTCCAAAGAGCTGCATGAACATGTGACCTAGAAGCCATGTTTGTATCCACTCCAAACAGAACTTACAACTGAAGAATATTTAAACTGAGCAGAAAAAAGTATAAAAGAATCTGATTGAATGTCCTGTCACACAAGGTTTTTCAAGTCTTTGGCAATCTGCCAATATTCTTTTGGACTGTTTGCTGTAGACAAATAAAACTTGTAGAAATATTACTTGGCCAGAATTAATTGCCTATCACACTGCTCACATGTTCTCTTGCATTTATTCCAGCTTTCAGCACATTTTGATTTCTTTGCTTTAAACCACAATAATTTCTATACCTTAAGCAGTGTATGTAATTTTTAATTATACAATGGCTCAGAAAACCCTGCATCTTGATTGGCTGGCTGGCGCAATTTACGTTGTAATTCCTGCTATCACCCAATGGGAAAAAGTGCCAGCTGCCAGTCAGCTGTATGTGAATTCCCCTGAAATCACTCTGAGCCCCCAAAATGAAAACCACAAAAAACTTCACCTCAAAAGTGGGTGCCTGACTCTTCTGGCCTGCCCCTGCCTCCCATTTGCTGCAAACAACCTCCTCTGCAGAAATCTGTGGCCATGGGTTCTCCTGACCCTGGGAGCTAAAGCAGACTGCAAAAAAAAATACATTTCTTTGTTTCGCTGGTCCAGAACCTGACATAGCAGGGGAACAAGTGTTTCATTGCATTGCAGACAGTTCCCACACAGATACAACCCAGTTTGTGGCCCATGCTGAAAGGTTCGTACAGGCGGTCACAGATATCTTTTTCACAAGCCAAATTATGGATCAAAGAAGGAAAAATGTATTCACAGCTACCAGCCTTACTGGGAGAGCAGTGACTTAAGTCTTTAAGGAACATGCAGCAGTGAGTACAGCGAGTAGCTGCTCTGCACAATGATGACTAGTTCCTTCCTCTGTACCTCCTGCTTTTACCTCCACAACTTTCTCTATTTTTTTTTAAAAGGAGCATAAAAAAAATAATCCCAACCATTTAAAGGATACAGCAATTTGAAGATCTGGTCTCCTCTTCCCCAACCCTCCCTACTGGTTTCAGCTTTCTGCCCATTTCAAAGCCCCATTGGGTGCAATGAGTAACACCTTAATTCAGAAGTGTTGTGAGCTGTTTCTTTTAATAAAAAAATGAAATGAACATTATTCAGTGGTGGGGGTGGAAAACTCAAACCTCACAGGAGGGGGTCAATTACACTAGTTAGCACCATGGAACTATTTTTTGGTGCAACAATTAATTCAATATAAATAAAAATCTAAAGAAAAGTGATTTTTCTTTTTTTACGTAAAAAATACTGGGGGCATTGTATAATCACAATATAACACTCAATGGTGTGGGCAATGGCAGGATTTACCCATGCCTGGTGTGGTTTCCACTTGGCCTGCAACCTATCACACGGGCATGGGTAAATGCTGCCATCACCCACACCTTCCAGGGTATATTGCTTAATCAATCCATAGTAAATGAAATTTTTCAATACAACATTTTTCCAAGAAGCATGTAAATTACATGTTTCATAAAAGCGATGTAGAGGCGTATTCTATTGCTATATCCAAATCTGGAATAAGCATCCATCTATCCCATCTATAAACTTTAACACTATCGTTAAATTCTGCTTCCCTAAATATTTCCAGTCTCTCTTGGTTAACACTGGATTTGTAGAAGGCCTACATTTTAATATATCCTGCACTGAACAGGGTTATGATCCCTTAAATTTGGCATTAAATTCTGCCAAACCCAATATTCTTAGGCCCTTAGAAGTAAAAATGAAATCTAAAATAGTACCAGAACCAGCACCAATCTTGTGGGAGAACCTATATGTTGCGTTAAAACCAACATATTCAAAGTTTCACCTAACTTTTATTCCTTATCTTAACACCAGTCTGTATTAAAATCTAATCAGTATTTGGCAAAGCTAGAAACTCAAAGTATTTGACTTTAGTCTTGGGTGGGGAATGAAGAACACCCATCAACAGATTAAATTTCACCAGATTCACAAAAATTTCCATAGTGTTTTCTACTAAGACAATTTCTGCCTTACCAAAGCCCTACTAATATATAACACACCCTCCTTGTTTTCTGCTCTGTCTCATATGTTGGAATCCATCTATCTTTATTTCTTCATCATTTATCAAACAGGACAACCAGGTCTGTGATAGCCCTATGATACTGAATTTTAAGTCTTCAACCCACCATTAGGTGGTGAGTGCTGACTGAGGTGTGATGGCAGGGAGCAAGAGAGCCGGAGGGTTGTGGGAAACAAGACATCGATGGACAGTTTAATTTTTTCAGGATAAAAGAAAAATAATGTCAAGGGAGAGGTTTCTTCTTTTCAGTCATGAACATTGGGGATTGGGCACCTCAGTGTCAATGTAATGTTTGGTAGTACTGGGGTTGTGCCCAGAGTGTTGCAAACATCAGGATGGACACTGAGGATTGGATACCCAGTGTTAATATAATGACCAGTAGCACCAGGTGGGCACCCCAGTGTCAATAACAATGGGGGTGGGAGGTGTTAGGTAGCACCAGGGGTTGAGTACCCTGTGGTTGGAAATAAAAAATGTGTGAGGGCATAATGTCATTGTCATGCCTGGCTAACGACTGCCTGTCTTAAATAAATCTAAGTTGGGTGGGAGGAAGATACAGGTGGCAGGGTTGAGCACTAGTCACCAGTTTTGTTCTAAAGCATAGTTAATTTAAAATGAAAGCAGTGTACGTTAACAATTTCCTTTACAGTGCTTTTGTTTTCTGTTAATGAAATGCTGACATGGCTGACCATGCCCCTTATCAATCGGCATTCATAGAACATGAAGGCAGTAGAAAAACCACTAATGTACACAGCTTTCATAAAATTACAGCTATCCTTAGACCATTGTTTTAGCTACTGAGCATGTGAGAAAAATGGAAAAGCTTTTACTTCTATTTCAAAAGTATATAAGGTAAAACATACAAATTGCAATAGCTTGTACCTTTGGTCAAACTCTATCAAACCTGTAAGTTACTGTATAAGTTTCAAATACAAAAATTTTTTAATTATTGGTGAGCAAGAAAAGTCTTAATTTTGGTGAATTTATGTGTTTTCCTCTATAACTTTGCTCCCACTAAACCAATCACAACAAAATTTCCAGAGATGTTGGCACCAATCCTGCAGCACATGCCAAATAGAAACAGAATTTGTCAGCAGAAAAAGACTGCTAGACCCACCCATTCTGCCAGATGTTCCCTGCCTAATCTCTTTCTCCCCACCCCTAACTGGTCTGAAGCTACCTTCCTCCTTAAATGTTTTCTTACATCCCCATGTTTATCTCACACGTGCTTGAAGCTCCCCACAGTTTTGCCTCCACCTCTTCCACTGGCAGTCTGTTCATGGTGTCTGTTGACTCCCAGTCTCTTAATTTTCAGGTCACCTTAGGGGTACACACACACCACACACACACACACACACACACACTCACCCTTGCTCTGGGAAACATTATGGTAGTAATTGGTGTCCAGAAAATTGAACACCTTTGTATTCTGAAAGTGCTGTTATATTTCATTAGTGCTTAGGAAAGACATGCCCACAGTTAGATGTTTCCCTGATTGAAATGTGCTTAGAAGGGAGAAGAAAATGTATAAATTATTGTTTTACCCATTCTGGTTGTTCTGGACCTGCGTGGCAGTTCCTACCTGCAGCTTGCAGGACTGTGCTAAGGAGCTGTTTGTCCACTTCAGCGGTGCACTTTTCTTTTATTTTAGCTTTTCCCCATTTGGTCTGCTGGCATGTGGATAGGCAAAGCAAATAAAAAAAGAAACAATACAGTACCTTGGCTTCCCGTTTCTCTCTTTCATGTCTGATGGGGAAAACAACCATATGGGGCAGATAGCACTAGCTGAAAAGTGCTTTGGCAATGCGCTATGCTGTTTTACTCTGTTATTGTGCTCAGCCATCTGGCTTGAATAAAACATATCTCTATGGTTAAAATAAAAAGTAATGGAGAAAGTGTGTACTTACAGAAATACAGGGTGGCATCTCTGAGTATGAGGTAATGGAGAGTTTTGATCGATTTCTTAAGGTCCGACTGCCACTCCGTGCCTCCTCACCTGCCGTGCCCGCATTCCATTGTCTCTTCATTCTCGAGGAAACTTAGAAGAAAATGGGGACACAGAAAGGAATAGAGATATCTCCATTTTCTTCTGAGAAAAGACTGCATAGCAGTCCCCTATTATTATTATTGTTATTGTTGTTATATGTTTGCTAAGAAAATGCAACCCAGAGAACTCATAGCCCTAGCAACTACTTAAAACCCTCTGGTGCAAAGTCTATCAGTTTACCTGAGAGAAAAGACATGTACTTAATAAACATAAATCATGTAAATAAATGTGGCTCCAATGAATGACGTTAATTAAAAACATGGCAGAAATGTCCTACTTACCATGTGGGTTTCTAGGTTGCAGAGCCCTGCCAAAGTCTTACAGTAATAAGGTCTGCATCTACCTTCAGACCTTATAGTCCAGGTGGGTTTACACCCAGTCTGTGTAGCTCTAAACATTTTCTAGAGCCTTATTTGATAGCAAACAATGAAGTTAACTGTGATTTTGCTTCATTTCTTTTGTTTTCCTTTATTTTTCATATCCAGTCCGTTTATTTTCTGTACATATATAAATATTTACTTTGATTTTCTAAACCTGACTTCTGAGTGTATCCATCTATTCCCACCAACCTCACACTTGATGTTGAAGTGGGATAGGTTGATACTAGAGCTCGTGGTACTTCAGCAAAGGTATCAACTGATGCCTGTGACAGGAAGCTCCTGCCACTCTTGAGGATTGACCTTTTCTTAAATCTGTTCCAACAGTTCTTCTGTTTCTAAGCCTTATCTATCCTTTACTATTTCTAGTCCACGAGGTTGGCCACCTATGGGCATCCCCTTCCCTTTCTTGACTATGCTGTAGTGTCCTCTTTAATTTTCCTTTTCCCTCTCGGTCCTCGTACAGGGAGATTATTGTGGTGACTTCAGAATATATGTAAAACAGGTTGTGTTTATTGTTGTTGGATTTAGTATGTAATAGCACTATGTTATAAAATACTGTGATGCATATACTTTATGTTTATGAAACCTGTAAATGCTGAAAATACCATGGCACTTGGTGTTTTGATAATGTAAAACTACTAGGTGACTATTATAGAAATTAAGCTAGCTGTGTTATTTAAAATGCATGTATATTGTAAACTTAAGTAAGAAATGTCATGATGATTTGCATATATCCCATGATGCATTGCATTATAAAGTAAGTATGATGTTGCATTTCTTTGAAACTTGATTTGTTGCCAATGCCCTTTGGGGTAGACCTTCTTTCAATGATTCTGCATTGAGATTCTTTGTCTATAGCTTGTTTTTTTTTTTTGGGCCCTCACTACCCAAGCAAATGGGGCCTGCATAGGGGTGGTGGCTACATCTCAACTAGTGATTTGGATCAGACATCAGTGTCAGTAGGTGCTGACTAAGTGCAGAGAAAGGACATTCATAGTCTGTTGCTGCAAACGGATGTACTGAAGAAGAAACATGCCATTGCAGAAGGTTATTTCTTGTATTTTGAATAAACATCACACAGAGATTGTGTGTTGAACCTGAAGTTCAGTGTCTGGTCCATCTGTTATCCCACAACCCTCCACAATACCAAGGTGGATATTGTATGCAGCCAGTACCAGCATACCAGGCAAAGCCCAGTGGTGTTCTGACCAGAGCCATGGTGGAAAACTAAGGAGAGACACCAGTGATGGCCTATAGGATACAAGAAGGAAGACACCCAACATGAAGAACAAACTAGAGGAAGAAGGTGCAGATACTGAACCTGATGAACCTCAGAGAAAGATCCTTCTGAGGATTTACAGGAATTATTGAGATGGCTTTGTGTGAAACAGTTAGCCATTGACAAGGAAAGGGAGTGGGTCTGCCAGATGAGTCAACAGAGGTGGTCTGATACACTTCAGGCTATCCAGTCCCTGGGTGCAACCTGCAACCCCTCACCAACTGACTCCCAAAAGACATAAAATCACTAAGCTGGGGGAGTCAGAAGACACCAAAGCCTACTTAATGACTTTTAAAAGGGTAGCAAGAGCATGCAACTGGCCTAGACAGCAGTGGATTATCAGATTAGCACCTTATTTAACAGGAAACACAGCTCACCTATACCCATATGGACAGTAGGCAGGCAGAAAAGTATGACTCTGTTCAGCAGGAGATCTTGTGTAGGTATGACATCAGTCAAGAAATGTACAGATAGATATTCAGAACTTTTAAATTTCATGCCTCTGATGCCCCACGAGAAGCTTTGTCTTCCTCAGGAATTATGTTTCAAGTGGCTTCAACCCGACTTAAAACTGCAGAACAGATGGTGGAGACTGTTATCATGGAGAAATTCATGGCAATGTTGCCACAGGATGTCCAAGTATGGGTTTGGAGCACCACCCAGAGACAGCTGAAAGCCATCACCCTCACTGAGGATTACCTTACAGCCAGCCCAAATAGACAGAAAGGACATTCTGGGACTGGTACTACCCCAACCATGGTAAGAACCACTTCTTCTACTTCTCAGGCTACAGGGGAATAAGACTTTTAAATCTGGGAGGCCTTACAACCCCAATATCATCTGCAGGGAGTGTCATGGGAAGGGATATATAGCAAGATTCTGTCTGATAAAAGAATGAACATGCCCAGCTGGCCTTGGCAAACTGGGAGCAGTATATCATCCCTGTGAAGATAGGAGATCAAGAAATGACTAGACTAATAGATTTGGGGAGCTGACAAACCCTGATGAGGGATGATTTAGTGCTAAGAGCCTGAAGACTTGTGTTCTGTGTATTCATGGTGATACCTATTACTACCCTTTCACCAAGGTAGACTTACAGGTACAAGGAACTGTACACCAGTTAAATGTTAGTCTTGTTCCCCACCTACCTGTTCCAGTTGCTATTGGACATGACTATCCTGAATTGGAGACATTTGTGGCTAATACCAACAGACTAAGCTCAGTCACTACCGAGCACAGGCCAGACAAGAAAGGCAACTAGCACAACTCTTCCCTTTGATGACAAGGAACAGCGTCCAGTGGTCTCAGAAATGTATGGACTTATGTGATAAAATGTTGATGGTGATTAATAACAATAAATTAGGTGTGGAACAAACACAAGATGTAACCTTAAAACCTTTCCTTCAGGTGGTGGACAAAGATGTTCAAAAAGGAGCAAAATGTGTCTTGAGGGAGGCTCTGCTATAAAGGGAATGTATAAATTCTGTTACTGGAAGATAGCAGAACAGCTACTGGTTCCTAGTAAGTACTAGACCCAGTTATTGCACCTGGCCCATGCGTTCCCCTAGATAGGCACCTGGGTAGAGACCGCACCCTGAGTCAACAACTCCACTGGGTTTACTTGGCAGGTATCCATGACCAGGTGGCAGAATGCTACCGAGTTGTGAGGAGTGCCAGAAGGTGGCAACCATAACCAGAAAAGAAAAGTTACCCTTACAACCCTTCCCTTAATCATAACCCTTTGACAGGATCACAATGGATATTAAGGGAATAGGTTTGTTCTTGTCATTTGTGACTATTCCACAAAATATCCAGAGGCTATACTACTTAGAACCATCACAGCTGAGAAGATTGCAGATGAGTTGACCAAACTGTTCAGTAGAGTAGGAATCCTGAGAGAACTTTTGACAGATCGGGAAGCAATTTCTGCTCAAAGCTATTGAAAATGTTTTACCTGTCACTGGGGATAGAGAGCCATACATCCCCCTACCATCCACAAACCAATGGTCTGGTTGAAAGATTTAACCAGACCATGAAAACAATGCTGTGTAAGTTTGTGTAGGAGGAGGGTAAGACATGGGACATCTATCTGCTATTTTTAATGTTTGCTTACAGGGAGGTACCACTGGCCTCTACAGGTTTTTCTCCTTTGAACTCCTGTATGGGAGAAACACCAAGGTCCCATAGATGTAATTAAAGAACATTGGGAGGAAAGGAGAGCATAGGACCCATCAGTACCATAAAATTCATGGCACAGCTCCAACAAAGGTTGATGAAGTACATCAAAGTAGCACACCAACACAACACAGACAGACAGGTAGCATGAAAGACCCACTATGACCGGGGGTGAGCAATAAAGTTTTCCAACCAGGAGATCAGTTCCTGTTGCTGCTGCCATCTTCAGAGAATAAGCTGATGATGAAGTGGCATGGTCCTTACACCATCAATAAGCAAACAGGCCCTGTGAATTATGAAATTGAGTTACCTGACAGACAGCATGAGAGGGATTTATTAAGCCAGTCTTCTAAATAAATGGCACAAAAGTCAGCCGGTGGCACTGAGGGTTGAGGCGCTGGATGCCACACCTCACGCTATGCTGATGACCCAGGTTGGGGAATGGACTCAGGGTCATCGGGAGTCAGAGAGGAGGAGGAGGAGGATTGACAGTCCCAATGGATGCTCTCCTCCTCCTGGTGTGGAGTTCCTGGGGTGCTTTGAGCACCCGACACACTGGCACTGGTGGAAGCATGGGTACGGGACACCAGGTAGTTCTTCAGAGTCAGGGTGGGGAGGATGTTGTGGCATTTGACAATGGCATGCGTCAGCATGCCATCTGTCTGACGTCAGTCCTCTGTGCCAACACCAAGAGGGAGGAGGGACCAAGGAAAGAAAAGAAGAAAACACCTGCTCAGGCCAGGATGATGATTGATCCAGCTCAATCACCTACCCATGGGCAGACCCCATTGTGCAGGGTCTCTGGAGGAAGAGGAGCAAGGTAGGGAGACAATGGAGTAAGCTTGCACTCTAAGGGCAGGCGCCATTGGGGAGGTTCTGAGGATTAATCAGTCGAAGGAGTGGACCGAGAGGCAGTAAGGAGGGATAAAAATAAAGTGCAAAAAAAAATGGCACAAAGACTTAGGCCTGTTCAGTATGTGTCCAGACCAGGGTGAGAGTGAATTAGAAGTAGCCTATCAAAGGCTGGAAAAACAAGCGAAGCTGAATGATATAAAGATCAGCCTTGTTTTAGAGCCCCAGCAATGCAGGAGCTAGAAGATTTGTTACTAGGCTTTCAACCCACATTCACTAGTATCCCAGGTGAAGTTAGTAGAAGATAACACAGCATTGAGGTCACAAAGCAACCCCATTAGGCAAAAGTCCTACAGGTCACCAGAAAATGCGGTGGGATGTGGTGAAAATGTCAGGAAAATGTAACAATTGGGTGTTATAGAACCTTCTAATAGTGAATGGGCATTTCCAATAGTGGTGGTAGAAAAGAAGGAAGGGACATAAGACTGTGCCTTGACTTCCATCGCTGAATGCCATTTCCAAGTCTGACGGCTATCGATGCCACGGATAGATGATATAATGAACAGATTTGGAAATGTCAGGTTTATCACCACCCTAGATTTCATGAAGGGTACTGGCAGATCCTTTAGACAGTACTTCTAGGGATAAAACTGCAATCAGTACCCAGCAGGACTCTTCCAGTCTGAAACAATGCCTTTGGATTGCACAGATCCCCACCACCTTCAGCACTTAATGGATGGTACCCTGAAACACAACTCAGACTATTGTGCTGCTTATTTAGATGACGTGGTGGTCTTTAGTCCCAGCTTGAAGGAACACGACAACATCTTACTGCTGTGTTACAGGACACAGCAAAAGCAGGCCTGACTATTAACCCAGCAAAGTGTCCCATAACAATGCAAGAGACCAAATATCTGGGGTTTATAATTGGTAATGGCCAGGTTAGACCAGACATTGGAAAGGTGGACGCAATGGTTAACAGCCCTCGCCACCACCAAGAAACATGTTAGATCCTTCCTGGGGCTAGCCAGATACTACTGGAGTTTTATGCCCAATTTTGCCACATTAGTACGCCTGACAGACCTCACTAAAAGAATAACCCAACCAAGGATAAGTGGATGGCAAAATGTGAGGAGGCATTCTGTGCTATAAAAGCAAGCTTTTGTTCCTTGCTGATACTGAGGAGCCTGATTTTACCTTGCCTTTCATAGTGCAGACTGATGCCTTTGACATAGATATTGGGGCAGTACTATCCCAAATGTTTGAATGGGAAGAACACACTTTTATTTTCATAAGTCACAAGCTGCATGAGAGGAAGACAAGGTATTCTACTAATGAAAAGGAGGCCTCAAAGTGAAATGGCCTATTGAGTCATTAAAATTTTATCTTTGGGGTTCTGAAATTTAGTTAAACATGGATCACAGCCCCCGTGTTGGCTAAGGTGATGAAGACAACAATACAAGCAATAATATGGTGGTACCTGGCTTTACAGCCTTACAGGTTCACTAGCAGACATAGGCCAGGGACTGCAAATATGGATTTCATGTCTCGTTTTGGGGCAGACCCAGACATGCAGGCACAATCAGACCTCGGGGTAATGAGATGAGAATGGTTAAGAGGAAAGCCTCTTAACCTATTATTATAAATTGTTTTTGTTTTGTTTAGGGACCCTGAGGTGGAGCTTTGGGAGAGGGCTGGCTGAAGCTCCATCTCTCCAATATGTGAGAGATCTGATAACACTGTGCCGCAATGTTCAGTGTTTCCATGATGGTATAGTAGGAAACCAAAACTGTACAGAGTAGGGATTAGAATCCCTGGTTTCCTTTTAGCTGGGGAGAAGTATGTCACAGTGTATCCTGAGACACCCTTTTTTGTCAAGACTGCTGCAGCAGCATTGCACCCTTTCTATCATTATTTACTTCTCTCATTCTATTATCATTCACCATTTGCTGGCAGGCCACCTGTAGATGTCCTTTGCCTTCCTGTCTCTTTATTTTCAGGTCATCTCAGGGTACACCCCACCCCTGCTCTGGGAAACATGGTAATAATTGGTGTCCAGAAAATGGAGCACCTTTTGTATTCTGAAAGCGCTGTTGTGTTTTATTAGCACTTGGGGAAAGACAAACCTACAGTTAGATGTTTCTCTGACTAAAATGTGCTTAGAAGGGAGAAAAGAAAATGTATAAATGATTGTTTTCCCTTTTGTGATTGTTCAGGACCTGCATGCAGCTTGCAGGACTGCATTAAGGGTCATTTGTATGCTTCAGTGGTACACTTTTCTTTTTGTTTTTCCCCATTTTGTTTGCTGGCATGTGGATAGGAGAGAATGGGGAAAGCTAAAGTAAATAAAAAATAAAACAAATACAGTACCTTGTACCGTTTCTCTCGTTCATGTCCAACAGGGACAAACAACCATACAGGGCAGACAGCACTAGCAGTAAAGCACTTTGGCAATGCACAGTGCTGTTTTACCCATTATTGTGCTTAGCTTCCTGGCTTGAATAAAACATACTCTATGGTTAAAATAAAAGGTAATGGAGAGAAAGTGTGTAGTTACACAAATACAGGGTGGCATCCCTGAGTATGAGGTAAGGGAGGCAGTTTTGGTCAATTTGTTAAGGGCCCCACTGCTGCTCCATACATCACCTCACCTGCTGTGCCCTACATTCCACTGCATCTCCATTCTCAAGGAAACTTAGAAGAAAATGGGAACACAAAAAGAGAATAAATATCCCCATTCTTCCCTCCTAGAAAAGACTGTGTAGTAGCCCGTTATTGTTGTTATATGTTGCTAACAAAATGCAACCAAGAGAGCTGCATAGACACTGGCAACTATTTAAACCCTTCAGTGCAAAGTCTACCAGTTTACTGGAGAGAAAAGACATGTACTTAAACATAAATCATGTAAATAAATTTGGGGCCTGAATAAATGAACATTAATTAAAAATATGCCAGAAATGTTCTGCTAACCATGTGGGTTTCTAGGTTGCAGAGCCCTGCACAAGAGTCTTAAAGTGTCTCTAAAGCCGACCAGCCATGGTTCCTTTTTTTGTTCTCTAAACAGCTCTGTGGGAGGAGTTTGCACCTGTAAACTACAATATATTTTAATTTACAATTTGTTTTAAGATAGCTACCCTGGAATAATACATATGGAAGTATAATACATATTTCAATGCTGTAATGTAATTAATTCTGCTGTTTAATGATGAAATAAACTGTATGGTCTAAAAAAGGGATGGAGCCTGATGTGGTCACCTGAATGACTCTGGGTATAAAGCAGTCCAACCTAATGCACACAACAGATTCGTAGTGGGATCATTACTGTGCTGATCCAAATTAAAGGTCTTCATCTAGCTACCTTCAGTCCTTATACTCCAGGTAGGTTTACACCCAGCCTGTGTAACTCTAGTCATTTTCTAGAGCCTTATTTGATAGCAAACAGTGGCGTTAACTGTGATTTTGCTTTATATCTTTGTTTTTTCTTTTATTTTGTCATATCCAGTCTGCTTATTTTCTGTACATAAATATTTACTTTGATTTGCCAAACCTGACTTCTGAGTGTATCCATCTATTCCACCAATCTCACAGTACCAAATGAAACAGATTGAAGGCAAACCTGTTAGTATCTGAGAGATCAAATTAGAAGCACAATGTGATCATGATCTTTTCTGCATGGCACTAGTGGTTATGGGTATGAGCATGAGGCAAGTGTTCCTGGAGCTGAGTACCGAGCATCTAGAGTACTGCATTCAGATGGCAAGTTCAGAAGACATATTCAGTACTTGTTTCACCTCCTATGACAGAGTGAGTTAAGTGTCTTGTCTGTGTCCATTGCACATACTCTGTGGATGACCACATCATTACATGTTCTTATAACAGCAGAATTGTTCAAGAACATCAACATGAAGAATGAGACACTAGAGATAAACCTGAACTCCATCCTATCAAGCTTGCATGGCACCAACATGTACTGGTACTGAAGGCATTCAGAGGCCATGTGTATGCTATGAAGTATGTTGCACCCACATTGTCTCTTACTGTAAGCTCTACTTATTACAGCTGGCAGGAATAGCCATGAATAGTAAAGCAGCCAAATAAAGATGTTGATACTATATCATCAGTGACTCTTGGTGAGATGTGTCTCTATACCCAGTGTCTGTATGACAACATTTTCATCACAAATTTAATGAACTGCTGTGGTTCATTCTGCTGAAGACTAATACACTTCTTAGCTTATTATTGAACTACTTATGGAGAACATTACTTATGAAATACCAAGCATGTGGTTCCCATGCCCAAATTCCACTGTGGATAAAAGATGCACCTCATATTGATAATAGTGAAGATAGTAAAATCCTCAAGTTTATCATGCAGTACATAACATATCAACTTCCTGACAGGTATAACAGCCAAACTTTACAGAAACTGGTTAAAAAGTTTCAACAACACATCTGTTGCAAATACTGTTATTGCAAGGTGAAATATTTGGCCAAATGTTACACAAAATGTTGATTTGGATTTCTAGGCATATGTGGAAAATGGGCATAAGAATGAATAATTCTCTGCCTTGTGACACCATCTAAAAGCAAAATCTATGAAGAGAGTATATGAATTGCACAGAAAACAATCATTTGTCAATGCAGATATTTGCTTGCTTGTATGTGCTGTTTAAGTATTTGGAAGTGATAGTACCATGCCTAAGATCTGTCTTGTGCCTCCCCAAGACATCCACTGTGTCTTTCTGTTCAGTATTCACAGAAGAGGGGAGGAAAAGGGCCACAACAGCACAGCAGTTGCCAAGGGGTGAAGAGTGGACATAGTCCATTCCCAGACAAAAGAGTCCTGCAGGAGCTCACTAAACTGAAGGTGGACAAAGTGATGAAACCAGATGGCATACACTCAAGGATATTAAGAGAACTGTGAAGGAGATGGCAGTACCTCTGGCAGCTCTGTTCACTGAGTCATTCAACACAGGGTGTTACCAGAGAATTGGAGGAGGGCACATGGTCCTCTACACAAATCCGCAGCAGGGAGGAGGCAGGGAACTATAGGCTGGTCAGACTCACATCAGTAGTGGGGAAGATCATGGAGACATTACTTAAAGAAAGGATAGTGGGGCATTTAGAAGCCATTGAAGCCCAGGACCATAGACAACATGGATTCACAGTGGAGAGGTATTGTCAGATAAATCTGATTTATTTCTTTGACTGGGTGACAAAGGAAGTAAATCAGGGTGGGAGCAGTGGACAACGCTTACCTTGATTTCAGCAAAGCCTTTGACACCATCCCATATAGGAGGCTGATAAACTAGTTGGGTAGGCTGGGCATGGGAAAAGGGTGGTAAACTGGGTTAAAACTGGCTAACAGACTGGAGGCAGAGAGTGTTGGTAAATGGGATGCAGTCTTGGGAGAGGGAGTGACAAGTGGAGTTCCACAGGATCAGTCCTGGGGTCAGTCCTGGTCAATGTATTCATTAGTGACATTGTAGAAGGGCTAAAGGGAAAGGTCTGCCTGTTTCAGATGACACCAAGGTCTGTAACGAGTGGATACCCCAGACAGGGTGGAGAAATGAGGGACCTGGGGAAGCTTGAAAAATGGTCTGAAGACTGGCAACTGAAGTTTAATTCAAAAAGTGCAAAATGATGCACCTGGGACACAGAAACCCTGGGAAAGCTACTGGATGGGGGAGTTGTTGACAGTCACAACGAAGGAAAGGGACCTGGGGTTCTTATTTAGAAGACCTGAAAATGTCAAATAATGTGCTAAGGCATCTGGGAGGGCCAGTAACATGCTGGGGTGCAGAGGCAGGTATCACCAGCATAAGGAGGGAGGTAATGATGCCATTATCTAAAACCATGGTCAGGCCCTCACATGGAGTACTGTGTACAGTTCTGGAGGTTGCACCATTGTAAGGATATTAACAGGCTGGAGATGGTCCAGAGAAGGGTGAATAAAATGGTACAGAGCTTGCAACACAAGACTTATGAGGAAAGATTTAGGGACCTCAATATGTACTCACTGGAAGAGAGAAGGAAAGAGAGTATGTGATAGAAACATTCAAGTACATCAAGGGTATAAACAAGGTGCAGGGGAGACATTTTCCAATACAGGAGGAGCACAAGAATGAGGGGAATGGCATGAAATTGAAAGGTGGGAGGTTAAGAGGAATGTGGAAGTTCTTCTCCATGAGAGAGGAGTGGTGGACATGTGGAATGGTCTGCCTCAGGAGGTGGTCATAAACCCTAATGCCCTGGGTGTTTCTTGGTATTTTACTCCAAGTTTTCAACATGGGCTTTTATGACCTCACTGCATGAACAGTGACACTATCAGTTCGTTAGCTGAAAGGTGATTTTTCACAGCGACTGCTCCATTTAGAGCACAGGTGCGAAAATAAATTTTGAATAGCATGTGAAAATGACAGCTGTACTGTTCATGAGGAGGTGTAAAAATGGTAATGTTGAAAATCTGGAGTAAAATATAAAAACAAAAACTGGTGAAATCATGAGCATGTGTGGAAACTGCACAACACACACCATAATTATTTTGGGATTTTTACACCAGATTTTCAACTAGGGCATTTTGGGACCTCCGCTCAGAGCAGTGTCACTGTTATTTTCTTAATCTGTCCCGAACACTGATTTCCCACAGCGATCGTGCTATTCTGCACCAGAGCGAAACACATTTTGGCCAGAATGTGAAAATGACAGCTGCTCTGTTCATAAGAAGGTGTGGAAAAATGCCAGTATTGAAAATCTGGAGTGAAAATATTAGAAATTCATGGGACGGAACAGGCAAGCTGCTAGGTTGCTGTGGAGAAGCTTCAGTAGCAGGAGTCAGTGAAAAGCAAGATTTTATTCTACAACAGGTATGCCACCATTGCCATAAGTGGATAATCAATCAATTCACTAACCTTTCTAGAAATTCTTTGTGTCTGTAAAGCCTAAAGTTTGGAGAAGAGCTGAATAGGAGATATGGCTGCACAGGCCTCTGGGCTGGCATCAAGATTGGGAGTGAGTCCTTCTGGAAGCAGGAGCCCCATCTCAGAAGCTACAATGTACCAGGGAAAACTCTAGGGGTTGAAATGGCCTGACTGACCAGTTCCTTTTGCCACTCTAGAGAGAGAAGGATTGCAAAGGAAGCATTGGAAGGAGTGGAAAGAGTGGAGAAAAGAAGGAAAGAAAGAGGGAGGACTCTCTGCTTTAACATTAATTTTGATCTTATTGAGTCATGTTTAAAAACTAGCAATGTTTTTATCTTTGCTTTAGTTCCTCAGAATCAGTGTGGAAAATGTTATTATCTCTATCTAGCATTTTAACTTTCCTTTTAATTTTATATGGCTTTGAAATTTGTGGCGTTTTATGCAGGTACATGTCCAGTTAGCTCCATACTAGTGTGTAGTTGCGAGCATTGTACTATCGGCACTCATGAGTCACGGGGTTCAAAAGATTCTTAAAAAGTGAGTGACTGGTGCAAGAACTAGGGAACAAAGCAGAAGAGAATTTCAGTTTTAGTAAGAAGCTTCCAGTTATAGTAAAATAAGCGAAAATATACGAGTTTGTGAACTAAATTGGTGTAGGACTTCCAGGTTTGTAAACTGGGTGGGAGAGATAGTGGAGATTGAGTGATATGAGTCCCATGCTACCTCCTACAAAGCGCATGCACTGGCATTCTAGTTGAGACACCGCCATTTCCAGAGTCACAACAGCAGGAGACTGACTGCACTTTTGAGCACGCAGCTCGCAGGATATGAGATTTAGCTAAACTTAGAAAAATAGTGCAGTTTGTAGAGAATTTTAACATTAAGGAGTAATTGTGTAATCACATTAGGATCAGTCATGAAATAAAGACTTACTAAATTGGTACCTTAAAATAAAAGTATTTGACTAGATATCAAATCAGGGATACTTGGTGTGCCTGTGTAAAGTGCGAAACAGGAATAACAAATTATGAATCATGAATTAATAGAATGTAGAAATTTTGAGATGTTAAATTGTTAAACTGCAAACTTGTTAGATTGTTAAATGGACAATATTTAAACAGGAGATTTTGGTATAAAGTGTGAGTTGCTACTACCCCATATTATTGAGTTTGTTTTATCTTTTAAAATTGAAATATAGTGGAAAGATCAAGAAAAATAAGAAGAACCCAAAGAACCCATTTTGTCCAGCTACCCATATTTTTGCTTGTACTGTTGCACTGGAAAAGGAGCACTGAAGTCTAAATGTTTATCCAGTAGAAAACAGAGTGAAATCCAGAAGAGGGTTGAAGGAAAAGACTTGTCAAGAACCCTAAGTTAACCCTACTTAAGAACATCATAATTAAGAGTGCCTATAGTGAAGTCCAGTGGATCTGCAGCAAAGCAAATAATATTCATTGAGAAGGATACCGGACTAAGAAAACAAAACAAAAGAAAGGTAATAAATAATTTTTTGAGACAGAATTTGAGAGTGACTTTGAATACTGAATATTGGAGCAGTTATTTTCAAGGACAATGAGGACAATAAGGAGTGGTAAAGTAATTGGGGAGTTCTTAATTAATTGATCTGGATATTGAGTCTTGTTAGTTTTTGGAAATACGTAAAGCATCGGCAATTTAAAAGTATGTCAAAAGCATGTCAAAGTGTGTGGAAAGAACCCTGTTAACCTGGATATACTTATATCTGCAAGCTAGAGCACTGCATATCTCAATTTTTATCTAGAGAGAATAATATTTTATATTGGTATATCTCTCAGTGTCTTAAAAGAGAAACTAGTCATTTAGGGAGATCATTAAGAGCTTATTAAGAGCATATTAAGAGATTTTAAAACCAGTAGTGACTTAATTCAAGTAAGGAATCTGGATAAGGAGCTAGAGTGGTAATTTATCAGCTAGCTTGCTAGTTAGTGATTATATTTACCCATACAAAACTGAGTTTTGCAGACTTTGCACAAAAGAAGAGCTACAAGGAGCTTCAGGGATCCATAGATTAATTTATAGAGTAGATTGCTCTAGGGATACTAATAGTTTAAGGGCATTCATCAGTTCCTGATATTGCTTGACAGATTCTTGCTATGCTACAACTTGCAGGCTATAAAGGTGATTTTAAGACAATCTTAACACTCAGAAATATTTATTGCAGTACAAAATAGCTGGGATAAATACAGGGAAAGAAAGAAAGGAAATTAGAATGCTAGTTAAAACAAGAAGTAATATGACACCAAAAAGGAGAAGGTGAAGGACATGACCAGAAAAAACAATGGCTAAAGGCACAGAGAAGTCAGCCAGAAAGGAAGAAGAATATAGAAAATAAGGGAGACAAAATAGTAAGAAGAGAAGAAACATCAGGAAAAAAGAGGTAAGGTTGGGAAATAGCACTCTCAACCTACAGTTACTATGTATATGACAGATCACAAAGTAGTAAAAGGCACAAGTGAGATTTGGGAGAAATAGATATGGGAAAGGTTTCAACACCTATGGGAAGTGAGAAAGAAAGTGAGGTTATGAGTATAGTGGGTGATTGAAGAGTAGAAGAAGAAGGTGAGATCTCGAGGAGATTATGAATACAGTAGGTGATTGGGAGTAGAAGATGAAGGAGTGTGATCTCGAGAAGGGGGTCAAGTGGTAGAATTGAATGTGGGAGAAAGTGATAAGAAGGATTTGACACTAGGGTTGAACAAAGTTAGAGATCAGTTATTATATATAACTCAAGCATTTGAAAGTAATAGACAGTAAACAGAGGGAATATGGAAAGAGTGTAGAAAGAAAGTTTGAACAACATCAAAGATATTATGAGTCATATATTAGTGATCATAACTAAGGAGGAAGAAAACAATATAAATGAGTCATGAAGAATAAAGTTGTTTTGATATAGATGGACTCTTCAGAGAACTGGAGAAAGCATTAAGGGACCCAGTACAGGCCAATATTCTGATTTATGAACAACTGCTCAGAATAGCTCAATATCTAAAATTTACTAAAGGAATTCTAGTAGAGAATAAGAAGACAATACAAGAGTTACAGACATACATAGGGAAAAAGAGGGAAAGAAGGGCAAGAACAGGAAATTAAGCAGGCAACTTAAGAGTCAGGATCATTCTTTGAATTAATCATTCTACCTTCACCTAGATTTAGAAACAATAGTATTTGTGAAGATTTGAAACAAAACACATGTCTTTATGGAATAAAGGGAGGAAAAGGAGAAGGAGAAGGAGAAAAAGTAAGGTTTAAAAAGAAGGAGAACATCTGCAAGAAATAGAGGAAATACCTGAGATAGAGGCTGAGGTTAGTAAACCAAAAGAAGAGAAATCAGAAGAAAATAGAGAAAGAAAGATACAAAAAGCAATGGAAGCAAAATGTGAAGCAGTCAAAAAAAGTAAGACAATAGCTAAGGAAGACAAGGAAGAACAGAAAATAAATAAATAAAGGAAAAAGAAGTATGAGAAATCTGATAAGATAACAAAAAAGACTAATGGTGACAAGGCACCTGTGGAGCCAGAAGTTAAGAAAGGGCCAAGGCCAATTAATAGTAGTAGGACAGAGAACAAAAAGGCATGGATGGGAAAAAGATTAAACAATTTAAGAGAAGGGAAGGAAAGTAAAGCTCAAGATAAAAGAATAATAAGTGTTGATTTTCATAGATTAATGGAAAAACAAAGAATTTGGATTACGTTACCATTATATGAGGTTAAAATCATGTCTGATGAGAATGAGAGTTCATTGAGAGTTAACATCAAGAAACTGATATCATGTATTGTGTCAGCTGATGAGACATTAATATCCAATTTTAGTAGTATTAGACTGGTTAAAGATGAAAATTGGATATTATTGCTGATATACATACCAATTCTTTGTCTTACAAACCATACTATACAATAAGGCAAAATTATTACAAGCAGTGGGAATTAAGTGTGGTGAGATTGGGATATTAGGACAACTTTTCCCAGAATATTTTCAAAATGAACAAGACAAAGAGAGAAAAAGGGACTAGGGAATGAAATGGTTTATCAGCAATCCATATTTGGCTTGGAGCAGTTGCCCAATGAAAATAGTGCCAATCTAAAGTACAAAATAGAAGATTTTTGAACCATTAACAGGAATAATGGGATTGAGAAATAAGATCTATTCAGCTACAAGATGGGTAGAGAGTGGCCAATTAACTCTGTGGTTAGATAAAGAGTTTGTCTTTGATGAATTGATGAAAAGAAGTCTAGAACTGGATTCATTGGGGATCCATTTGTTTGCAAATGATGAATGTTTTGTAAATCACAAAGTGCAAGAAGTAAAGCCAGAGTGGCTAATAAGGATGGAAAATATAAACACATTTGCTATCCTTGAGAATCTTGATGATAATTGACAAAGAGAGTCAAGAAAGAAAATGGAGGTGGATAAACTAAATCAGTCATTGAAGGTTTTGTCCTAGAATATAGTTGGCATTAGAAATAAATTAGGGGATGAAGAGTTGGTGAATTATTTTAAAAGATTTGACATTATATGTCTACAGGAGACATGAGAAAGTAAGGAGATTTTGTTGAATGGATATAAATCATTCAACTTACCTGTAACTAAGAATAAAAGGTGGGGAAGAGAAAGGGTGGTTTGCTAACATGGGTTAGAAAACTCGGTAAAAGAATTAAGGAAATGGAAGTGAATTCAGAAAACATCCAGGGTCTTAAAATGATTCTGGAAGTCCAGTAGTCATAATAAATAGTTGTATACCACCTAATGGAGGAAAGCCAGCGAGGAGGAAATTATTAAGAGAGTGGGAAAAATTATTGATTAGGAGTTGGAAAACAACCCATCAATAGGAATAATGGTGGTGGGGGTGTAAATACTAAAGTTGGAAATATAACAAGACCCATGAGAGATACTGAGCGATTTCATGTCTGCTGGTGACATTAAGAGCCTAAGAAATGCCAGGAATTCAAGGGACAGGAAAATCAATGACAGAGGTTTGAGAATAGCCAAGGTAATAAGAGAGGAATCTATTGCTAATTAATGGCAGATCCAAATCTGATTATGAGGGTGAATTTACATTTATGAACTTCAAAGGAGCCTCAGTGATTGATTTGGCTTAGATAAATATCAATTTGGTCACAGAATTTCTGGATCTTAAAGTGGAAGATAGAGGAGAAAGTGATAATTTCCATTGAGAGCTATATAAAAAGGCAGGTAAAACAGAGGTTCTTAATAATGGAATTTCAAATCTGATTCAAACCCAAAAGGGTGAATTGGAAAGAAATCAATCAACAACATTTTGTGATATAATGGATGTAAAAGGTATAACACAAGATATGAAGGACTTTAGAGAGCTAGAGAAGGAGGAATGTATCTCTAATTATGAGAGTTTAATTAGTAGGATAGCCATTCTGGTACAGAAAGAGGTTAACATTTATTCAAAAAAAACAAGGGGCACTATGGTTTAACAAGGACTGTATAGAAATGAAGAGCAACTTAAATAAACAAACCAGGAAGACAACAAAATGCCAACACAAGATAATAGGAAAGAATTAAACAAAATGTGAAAAGTATATAACATTACAATTAAGAAAAAAACAAGGACACTATGGCTTAACAAGGACTGTGTAGAAATGAAGAACAACTTGAATAAACAAACCAGGGAGACAACAAAATGCCAACACAAGATAATAGGAAAGAATTAAAGAAAATTTGAAAAGAATATAACATTGCAATTAAGAATTGTAAAAGGTATAGATAGAAATTGTGGAAAGATCTAGAAAGAGCAGTTATGGACAAGGATTCCAGAGAATTCTGGAAAATTGTGGCAAAAGGTACAGGAAGATATAATCAAAAATAGATTCTCATATAGAATCCCAAGAATGGATAAATCACTTTAAACCAATTTTTAGTGAATTAGGAGCAAAGGAGGGATGAGAAAGAGCCTCTAAGGAATAGATCCATTAAAAGCAAAATAAAGGAAGGGAAATAATTAAGGTAGTTAATAAATTTAAAAGGCATAAAGCACTGGGACCTGATGGGATCCCAACTGATGTTATTATTAACCAATTCAGGGTGCAATAAAGGTTATCAACGTGAAAATAAGATCACAAATTTTGTATGGAGCAGAAATCTGGGGTTTGGAAACTGATGAGAAGATAGGGAATAATAAACATTTTTGACAGGAAAATAATGGTTTTACCTAAGGGAGCACTGGCAGCCCTAATAAGAGCTGAGCTAGGTCAAACATCATCAGACAATTTGATACAGAAAAGAATCATCTTGTATTTTTATAAGGTATATACAATGCCAGATAAGCAACTGCCAAAACAATGTTTAGAAGAGGCTATAAATTATTATGATAGGAAGTTAAAATTCCCAGTTTTGGCAATTCTAGAAAAATGGATAAAACTGTATGGGTTGATAACTTATCTAGCAGATATACTAAGAAGATCACATGAGGACATCAAAGGAGAGATAAAAATAAGGCTGAGAGAATCGTTTAGACAAAATGACATGGAAAGATGTTCAAAATATAAAAGAAGTAAATGGTTGGCAATGAATAAAAGGATCTTTAAGAGAGGAAAGTTATTTAGCGATTTTTAAGAACCCAGCAAGAAGGAATCTTTATATAAGATTCAGATTTGAGTACCATAGAAGTGAAAGAATAAACAGACTAATGAAAATGGAAGACTCCAAGGGGATATGTAAATGTAAATTGGAAGAAGATGGCCTAATTCACTTATTGATTAAATGCCCACTCAATCAGAAGGCAAGAATAAAGTACTGGGGCCCATGTTGGGGAAACTGGAAGGAAGCCCCAAATTTTGACTGAGAAAAAATGAACTCTCAGACATTAAGAACACTAGAGGTGGTGATTACTTACTTGAAAATCATTGATAATAAATGTTTACATGTGTGGGAGATTGTATAGTGAAAAGTACTGTATATCTGAATGAAGTGAATGAGTTGAGCATAGGCAATAAGGGAATTGTGCATTAGGAATCTGTCTGAAATAAACAACAGTTTTGTATGGATTTTTATCAGATATTTATTCTTATTATGTGTGTATTTGCAGTATAATATTATATTTGTAGTGTAATATTGTAACAACATAACTTGATAAACAATAAACTTGAATCTGAAACTGAAACTGAAATTACAAATTCATGAAATTACAAGGTGTGTGGAAACTACGCTAATGCATGCAGGTAACACAGTCATTTTAAGGACTTTTGTCACCAGATTTTCAACATAGACATTTTAAGACCTCTGCTCATGAACAGTGTCACTGTGATTTTCTTAATCCATCCCAAACATTGATTTAGCACACCGACCGCCCCATTCTGCACTACATGTGTGAAAACACATTTTGGGCAAGATGTGAAAAATGACAGCAGCACTGTTCATAAGGAGGTGTGGTAAAATGGTAATTTGAAAACCTGGGTGAAAATCTTAAATATTCTCAAAGTTACAAGCGTGCATAGGAAATCGTAACACAAGCTTGTAGAACAGTCATTTTTGGAATTTTTTCACCAAATTTTCAACATAAAGGGTTTTAGGAACCTACCTCATGAACTGTTACACTGTCATTTTGTTAATCAGTCCTGAAAGGTGGTTCCACGCAGTGACCACAAAATCACCTTTTGGGACTGAATAACAAAATGACTGTAACTCTTGTTCATGAGGTGAATCGAACCCCATGTTAAAAATTTGGTGAAAATACCTAAAATGGCTGAGATATCCACTACATTAAAAAAACTATTTATGCCATTATACAGCTTACCGGCATTTCTTCAGTTTGTAGTCGGCTTTGAAGAGTGCAGATGTGTTCTCAGTCCTCCAAAGATCATTGTGCTGTGCTCCAGAGGTAAGTATGGGGTGAGGTGGGTGTGGGAAGGTAGGGTGTGCACAGGGTGGGCATAGGATGGGGAGGGTGCCACAGACAGCGAGGGACCATTTTCTTTATTTTTCAGGATTTAAAATAAAAAACACAGAAAAGGACATAGCAGGACTATTGGCACACTGGGATGAAGCTCCCAGTGTGTCCCTGGATGTTGTTGGGGAAGGGAGTGGAGTCGATAGTGGTTGGGCATCCTGTCGACCATGCAGTGTACTGGGGAATGCATGAACCTAGGAGGACTGGGCACCCCTCAGCACACCACAAATGGATTCAGGAAATCAGTCAGGCAAGGGACAAGATCTGTTGAAAATCAGGCAAAGCCAACCACAGTGGAGCAGCAGAGCAGAGTTCAAAAGGGGCCGAATGTGGACCGCTCCACTGAAAGTAGAGCAGTTGAGAGGTATGCAAATGGAGGAGTGCATCATGCCGATGGGGATTGGGCTACCCCATTGGCAAATGAACTAGGGTGGGGCAGTCCAATAGGGATTGGATACCCCTTTGTCTTTTAGAACTGGGAGAGGTGGGCGGCGACTTTCTGTCAGCTTCATGGGGACTGGGAGAGGCTGACAGAGAAGCCATCATCATGGGGACACCACACAATGCAGCTGTAATTGGTTGCTGCAGTCAGGGCACCCGCTGCAAAAACAACTGATTTCTTAGTGACAGGGTGCTCCCTGATTGCAGCGCCCAGTTTCTTTGATCATAGTGGCATGCTCATTAACTGCCATCACTGACAACATGCTCCTATATTTGCCATGGCAGAGACCAGTCCCAGAATAGATTAATGCCATTGGCACAACACTGCTGTGCCTCCATAGCTCACTTGTGAAGGAAGCCTGATGCAATATGTTTCTTGCATGTGTGCAAGAAACACAGAAAATGAGGCATTCACTAACAACTAAACCCTGTTTGGTTGTTGATTGGCAGGTGAACATAAATGTTCAGTTTGTGGCTGACAATTACATGGCCCTGGTAAGGTATGTCACATCATACACTACCAAAACTGAGAAGACATGCTTGCAGGAACTATAGGAGAATCTTTCAAAAGGCAACAAGTCTATTGGTTCATGGATGTGGCCTCTAGTGATGCAAACTCTTTCATACTGTGAATGTGGAGCCTACAAAGTAATTGTCCGATAGATAGGAATATGTCTGTATGGCAAATCTGAAGCAATATGTTACTCAAAAAATCAACTACAACCAGAACAGACGTGTGTCTTAAAATCTCACAACCAGATTGAAGATCTTGCTCCACACAAGCCATCTTCAATGAACATTCTGAAAAACAATCTGATTGATTCATATTACCTACAGTGACACAATGAAATGGAGAACATGTGTCCCTATGAAGTCACCCAATGGTATAACTATAATGCTGGAATCAAGGCAATCCCAGCAAAGGATAGCTATGAAGATAGATGCATCCAAGGAAGTCTGGAAAAAAAGATTCAAGTTTTGGTTGATTGACCATTGCAAACTGACTCTGAAATCTCCAGAGGAAAAAAGAGCACTGCTATTTTGCTCTGCTTTGCCTGTTCAAACCTAGGAGACATGAAGGCTCACTAAAAGGCAAATCTGACATGTATGAGAACAATTCAATTTGAGCTAAAAGACCTTCAAAACTGCCATTTCAGATGTGTACATAAACAGATTAGAATTAAAGAAAGAACAGCTAGAGAAAGCTAAGAAAAACTGTAAAAGGCACTCCAGTGAATTCTCATGACAACTGTCACCCAAAGTAAGACAGTGCACTGGGATCTCCTCTTCCTATGCATTATCTCACTGTATTGATGTCAGAGGTTGAGACAGCCATGGAAAAGGTATGCCAATCTGATGCTGACATTTCTGTCTTAGAACAACAGTTAAATCAACAGCAGCAGGTTGTATATACTGTTGTATCATATGTCATTCAATGTGGTATTCAGCAGTGTAAAAGAATGCTGCTGTAACAAACACAAACCACTATGTATGTATCTCAGTGGTTTAGTTGTAACAGGAAACATTTTTTATTGAGGTGCTGATATAAGGAAACACATTGGAGTATCAATATCTACAGTTGTGACTGCTCCAACTGGACTGCAGTATATAACATAGGTGGAGTGACTCTGCAACATATTTGTATGCTGCCTATTGAACACAGAAAAACTACAAAATACTGAAAGTTGTCTTTTGAAGTTACAGTGGCAGTCATAGACATGTTGAGATATTTCCTGAAATGTCTGTGATACCGCTGGAGAAATTTCCATCCTGCCTGCAGTACTACTATGGGCCACCAGAGAGGTCTCATTAGATGTATTACAAAATATCTAGAAATATCTAAACATATTTAAGGCTGCAAATGTACAAGTGACCTACACTGTATGTTTGGCAAAGAGCTCTTGATTATTAATGAGATAAGTATGGTCTCCACTGTGATCCTTGCCTTTATTCACCTATACATGCAAGAGATAGTTGTCACAGACAATGAACTTGCATCGGAGAGCAAAAACATTGTTGTTTTCTGTGGCCTACTTCAACTTGCACCCGTGTATGAAAAACAACTTTTCTAATCTTACTGTTGAGGAAGCTAGAAAACAATCTGGTGTATTTGTAGAATGAACCTGTGGAGTTATTCAGCTATTTTGAACTCACTCAAAATATACAAAAGTGTAATGATCTACAATACAAGGCTCTACCTGATAAGGCATGAATTGGAAACTTGTCAGTGTTCAAAGCTTCAATCCTAAACATAAATGTGATAGGCAAGGAGAGACTTCCATGTCTGAAGCATGCGATGTGTTTAGCAAACTGTGTTATGATGAAACACAAATTTTTGTTTGATGCCAAGGCTTAAACAATGTGTACTGTTCAATCAGATAATGCTGGAGAAGGAAAAGCAGTCAGTTGTCATGCTGTCATCAGATGATTCAATTGAAGGAGTTGTCAAAGCATGATGATGATCTCAAAGATGATTGAACATTTACAAAAATTAAAATAGATGTGTCAAGAACAGCTGGTCTAGAATCAGCTCTTACAGTTTGGAAAAATGTTTCATTGTAGTCCTGTTGTGAATCATGGATTGGTCAATGGTGCCATGGGACACATAGGTGATTTTCAATACATTATTCAGAGAACATTCATTGAAAATGTTGTGGTAACATTTGACAACATTTATTACCCACAAGGCAGCAACAGATCAATCAATCAGTCAATTTCTTTATTTTACCATGCAAAACACCATTGAGGAGAACTCATTTGCAAGGTGGACCTGGGAGGTCATAAAAGGAATTTATGTCAAGGAGAAAAATAACAATATATAAAGACAATGATAATATATGTACAGAAAAGCAATAAATTGCCAACATATGTACACAGTGTATAGAGGGTAATAATGCAACTATGATACAGTAGGCTACCATATTCTGTGCCAATGATACAACCACTCTCAAAGACCAAATCAACAGTTTCCTAGTACAATTACAGTTTACAGTGTTTCATAAAGAGATAGGATTTACCCTATTCAAGAATAGCCTTACCTCAAGGAGATGCTTGGTAAAACTTCAGCTTGTGACAGAAATTGATGTAACATAAAATAGGTCCCCTGTGTGTACATAGGCTACATCCATTCACAAGTTGCAATGTTTGAGTTTAAATGCTGCAATGATTGACTCAGGAAGGCTATCTTCAAAGATGGATGAGCTGCAGTATGCCACTTTGTCATGCATCAGAACTCTAGTAGGATTGTACACTATCATTATTGCACAACATAAAATTCATGGTGAGAAAAAGTGCATCATAGAGTCTTTTATTCCACTGATGAATGAAACAGCCATGCGAGATTATTTCTTTTGCAATCAGTTGTGGCTCATGATACTGATGATACTAGAGCACCTCCAGTGGGGGAGTGGGAAGTGTTGGTCTAACTGCAGTGGTGTCATTTTGCAACAGTACTGGCATTAATTGCTATTATAATTCTTCAGAACTGGTATTCCTACATTTGCAAGAATTTATTGCCACAATAATTGCTTCAAAATCAGCAATTCTGACAGATTAACTGAAGCAAGTTATAACTGTTAGTCAATGGCAGCACAATACCGTGCAGTGTTTGACACCTCTATGCTGTCCTGTGGCATCTTAGGACCAGCATAGCACATTTGTTGACAAGATTTAGCAAGATATAAGAGAATTTATGATGGCAATAATCAACACATTGGAATAATATGGAATGCCAGTAAGGAGGTATGTTGCAGTAAATTATGTCAACAGATATGTTTGTCTTGGTTCCATGTCATAATAGCGAATGTGTTACAGTGATCGCTATTGTGGCTAGTGTATATCACTGAAAAGCAATTTGGCATTATACAGTACACTTGCAGGCAACTGGGCACACACAATAGATTAAGTGAGTTTGTGGGGCCTGTGCCCATCCCACCTCATGGGGCCTTTGCCCCTGCAGCCCCTGATTATGGATTGTCAACTCCAGGAGTTGCATGTTGGGAGGGGCACAGCCCAGTTTTAAAAAAATATAAGTCCCACAACGTGGGAACAAAAAAAACTCTTCCAGGCCCCAGTCCTGAACCTAGGACCTGCTCCATTGGAGCCAGCCTCCCAACTCACAACACCACATGCTTGGCTCAGCAGAGCAGGCACACTAGACTGCAATCACACTTTTCCCTATCCTCCTTCCTGTGCTATTTTCCTTCTGCTTGCCTTCCTTCCTAGCAGTCACAGTCCTTGCTACCCTGGCAGGTCGCCCATGATAATAGTGCCATAATATGGGTCACCGTTTTGACAGTTGCCCATATACGATCGCTGTTATCACTGGAAACCATTTGTCTTTCATATGGAAACATTGACAGAGAAGTAACTGATGACATTTGGATTTCATTATATGTCCCACATGAATCATCCATCACATTCAGACAGTTGTTCAGCAATGCAAAATTTGGCTAGGAGTGCAAAAGGCATGACAGGGATAGTACCAGATCATTGAGAGTGACATGTCCTGCAAATTGCCTCATTCTTATATTCCAACAATTTGACTCACAAGAGTCAAATTTGTGACTAATAACTGACTTTACTGCCGGTAGAGTTATGTGTGACATTTCCATTTTGTCACCTCTGTACATTCTGGCCATTGTGTAACTTGCCTGAGATATAGTGTTGGTTGGAAAGAGTACAATGATGCATATGCATCTTTAAGAAAAAGGCTACCAAGGAAGCTAAAGGATGAATATCTGATTGTCGTATGAAACAATCAGTTTATGGAGCTGCAGAAGAATAGTTACTGTGAATATGCCTTTCAATTCAGTAGGCAAAAGCAGGTACATATGTTACATACATCACTGATATTGCTCCCCTTCAGAATGTGCCACTCAATCAGTCATCAATAATTAATTTTCCAAAACTGAATTGGAATGCAGTTACATGCAACAAGCATATAACTTACATAGAAACATAGAAACATAGACTTTGATGGCAGATAAGGACCGCTTGGCCCATCTAGTCTGCCCATTTCCTACCTACCTACAGGATAGGCCATGAAGATCCTAGTTAACCAACAGCCTATTTCTTCCCTCCCCACAGCAGTGTAATTTCCCTGCTGTGAGAAATTAATGATTACTTACCATGCAGTTACATTGAAACTGCCACTTAAAATGTAACCAATTTAATTTCTACATGTAATGACCAGATGGTTGTAGTCATAATAGTGATATAGAAATACAAAGTCACATGACCCCACAATAGTGATATAGTTTCAGTTAGAGTAGGCTTTTCCTAGGATACCAGACTGTAAACATATTTAGTTTTACAAATAATCCGGTGATATGTAGATCTTTAACCCCCCACCACCACCAGTCCATGCACAGCCATACGTCATCTCATTATCTAACACTGTGCAACACATGAAAAACTTGGAACTGTACCATACATAAATGGCTTGACATGTGATGTCAAACTATGACTCAGTCGTAAATATCTATTTTGGCAGAAAACATGTCAGTATGTAAATATGGTACATTACTTTCTCTATAGTGTTAATAATGTAATGTGATGCAATTTGCCTCTGTGTGCATTACTTACAGTTACTCTTTTCTTTAAGTGCACAAATTTATGTAGTAAAATTATGAAAGTAGTTCAATACTGCAGTTTCATTTCAGTTTATTTATTATGCAGAAATTGTAAGGTGTTTTTTTTTGTCTTGTTTTGTTTTGACCATAGATGTTGTAAAATAGAATAACATGTCAATGCTTTACCTGGTATGCTGGCTATCCACTGTTCATGCTTTTCACAGGATTGCCTTAATTAAGGAGTTGAGTAAGGAGTTTTCAAGTATGTATTTTAATACTTTGACATTTTATTTATTTATTACAGCTAGGATTACAAATACCTTTGAGCCAGGCTCTTTTACAGAGGTTCTGTGTCAGAGAACAAACACAATAAAAGTTACAAGAACACAAAAAAAGCAATAAATAGGTTATAATGGACAGTTCAATAAATTGCTAAGATAATTTGAATGTAAACTTGTGAAACACCAAGTCACAGAGGATAAGTAGGAGGGTGGGTGGAAGGTGAAGTTAAGAATGAGGAGCGAGGTAGAGGAGGCAGAAATAGCAGCCAAAGGGCATTGTCATCAAATTGGGTGTAGGCTAAAATTACTTAACAGAAGGAAATGATCATAGAGGGATTAGAGGAGGTGGGGTGAAGGAGGAGAAGTAGGAGCGTTGAGAAGAAAGAAGAATTAAAAGTAACAACAGAGGAAAGGAAGGGGTGATGTAGTAGGTGAAAGAAGGAGGTGGCAAAATGAGGGGGCTAAGGAGGTTATCGTGGCACTCAAGGTACTAGAGTTGGTAAGGTGGGAGTGGCGTTTATGCTTGAAGGACCCAATGGTGGTAGTGGAGGAGATGTCAGGATCGAGCACTTTAACCAGCTAGGTGCACTGAAAGCAAAGGATCTTGGCCCTGTGAGGTGCGACATTGGGGAATCTAAAGGAGCTGGTAATGAGCCCCTAGTGTTAGGTGGCTTTAGCCTAGAACTAAGTAGTGCTTGGACTCCCAGCAGAGCGAGGCCCGGTGGTTACTTTCTTTGCCATAATACAGGTTTGGTATTTTATGCTATTTGAAGGTTGAAGCCAGCCAGATCGGGCATACAGGTCGCATGTATGAGTGAGACAATGAGTACCAGTGATGAACCTGCAGGCTTTGTTAAGTGAAGTTGAGATTCATTTCAGGGCAGTGGCAGAGGCAGAGCCATATATTAGAACACCATAGTCAATGATGGAGACCACCGAGCTTTGGATGGCAATCTTCAGTGCTTCTGCAGTAAGATGTTTTCTGTGCTGCAGTAAAGTAGGCCTAGGGCATATTAACTGATTTGGCAACATTGCCTATGTGTGCCCTATAGGAGAGATTTGAGTCCAGGGATAACCCTAGGTATTTGAACAACTGTACTTGCTCAAGGGTGTTGCCATTGCTGGTAGAGATAGATGGGGTGAGATCTATGCCTGTTTTGAGAGCTGTGAAAGAGCATTACTTTGTTTTTTATGACTGAGGACAAGTTTATGATGAATGAACCAGTTTCCATGGTGGCAAAACCTTGCTGAAGATTGGTCTGTAGGAGCACAGGGTCCTTCTGGGAGGAGACGATAACAACATCATCAGCATAGAGAATAATCTGTTCACTGCAGGATTTCAAGAGCGTGTTGAGAAAGAGGCTGAAGAGTAATGAGCCCAGGATGGACCCTGAGGGACACCAGATTGGACCAGTCTGAAGTCTGAGAGTGTTCCAGCAATTTTGACTTGTTGGGATCTGTTTTGTAGATAACTGCTGAACCATGAGACTGTGTCAGGAGAGAGACCTAAAAGCTGGAGTTGCTGGATCAGCAGCTGATGGTGGACTGTATGAAAGGCCTTGGTCAGATCTACAAATACTGCCCGGTTAAGTGACCCATGTCCAATGTGCTGTGCAGTGCTTCAGTGAACTCCAGTAGTGCAGAAGAGGTGCTATGACCTTTTCTGAAGCAGTCTTGTTGTGGGCATAAGAGATTGTGTTTGTCAGATAGTAAGTGAGTTGGTTGGATACTCTGCATTGAGTGCCTTGGAGAGTGGTGGTAGCATCGAAAGTGGTCAATAGTTTGCATGGCAGGTCTTGTCCCTGCTTTGTGGACTGGAGTAACAGTAGCAGCCTTCCATTTGTCAGGGAACTGAGCAGTGCTAAGGAGAGATTTAAAATGTGTGTGAGTGGGACTAGAACCTCATCCATAGTGAGGGTTAGGAGTTTTAGATCCAGCGAGTCCCCACTAGATCTTGACTTGGAAGTTGCTTGGGTGAAGTGTGTTTGGGCATAGAGAGTTAATTTCTTTGAAATGGAAGGGTGGGAGCATTGTGGGAGAATCATCAGGATTGTGTGGGTAGTGTCAAGGAAGAAATCCGGGGGGCACTGCTGAGAAAAGTAAATGCATCAATGAAGGTGTTTGTGATGATCAGAGGATCAAGGGTGATGACCTCATCAACCTTTAGCATGGTGGGGAGGATTTATTTGGTTTCCTCTCTTTGATATTCTTCCAGAAGTCTGACCCTTTTCCCAGGAGTTGGAGAGCTTCTTTGTAGTTGGCACTTTTCAGTAGTCATATGGATTTAGTGCAGTTATTGCGGGCACATTTGTAGTTCTGTATGTCATGCTGTGCCCCAGATTCTCTGGCTAGTGCTCAAGGTGGTCCAGAGCCTTTAACTGGGCAAGTAGCTCTCCAGTTAGCCATGGGTTGCAGAGCGCTTGACTTTTATTTTTATCAATGAGGTGTCAGTACAAGCAGTGTTGAAGGAGAGATAAGAGCTCAAGAGCTGTATTAACATCTGTTGAGAGGAAAATGGGAGACCAATCAATCCAACTGAGGTAGGATTTAGGTGTCTTAGCTGGCCAAGTGGGAGCTCTCTGCTAGTGATGAATTTAGATGGGGCTTATGGAATTTATTTGACAATTCACATATAATGGGTGAGTGGTCGCTAGTGAGTCAGGAAGGACAGAGGTGTTGGCAATATGAGATGGATGACTGGTAGGACCCAGTCCAGTAAGGTAGCAGTGCCTGTTTTATAGTTCTTTCTGGTGGTGAAGAGAACCATTTGTGAGAGGTTTGCTGATGATATGGCATCCTGAGATAAAGCAGCAACTGGTGAGAGCCAATTGATATTGAAATCACCTAATGTAATTATCTCTGCACCTACTGGTTGGGAATTGATGAAGTCCAGAACAGTTTTGAGGCTCTTCCCTTGGTCTTTAGGGGGATGTAGACTGTGATTATTGTGAGAGTTTTGTTGTGTGCACCTAAACGTAGTTTAATAGGTAAGATCTGAGCAGTGGGTCATGGAGTGGAGTAGAGATAGGGCAACCAATGAAACAGTCCTTAGTGTAGATTGTGCAACCACCACCTCTTTTGGATACCGGTCCAGTCTGTGAGCGTTATATCTTGGCAGTGCAATTGCTGAGTCAGGACTTTTGGTGACAGCCATGTTTCAACAATTTCTAGAATATCAGAGCAGTGTTGGTTTACAAAGACTTGGATGGCGTTGAGCTTAGGGATCAGGCTACAGATGTTAATAGTGGTGATGATTAGGCCCCAGTCGATTTTGTGCTGCTGGCATTGGTGGTAGTAGAGGGCCTGGGTTGGGGTGTACATCTCCTGATATTAGAAGGAGGAGAGAAGGATCTTCAGGGTGCACAGACAGAGTTTCTTGCAGGTGATATTCTGTATTAGTGGTTTGTTGTTACTAGTCTGGCGTTGCTGGCGCTTGCCCAAAGTAACATCATGTGAGATGAGGATATAGGAGTGACCATTGCCTGAGTCTGTGGAAGTTCGGAGCAACCAGTTAAAATGTCAGATGTCCTTGAGTGAGTGGTGCTCATAGTGTGAGGTGCCTAGCTGGTAGGTCGGGGAGGGTGGTAGTCTCAGGGAGGTAGGAGAGGTGAAGTAGTGAGGGCAAGGATAGTAAAAGCAAACATCGTATCAATGAAGATATGCATGACTAGAGAAAGATTTCAAGTAAGCCTGTACAAAGCCAGAATGTGAGAGAAAAGTTGAAGAGACAGTGGAGGGAGGTGTAGAGGAGGAGAGAGGGCAGAGTCAGGACAACTGCTACCTAGGAGTGACCAATGGGATAGGGGCAGGGAGGGATCAGAGAGAGGGGCAGAGTTAGGGCCTATTTAATAAAGGCAGCAGTCTTTCCAGCATTTCCACTGAAATGAATGGGCACTAAACCCTGAGAGACACAGAGGAGGAAAGACCTATAGGAGCTGAGGTAAAGGTGCTAGTCCAATCAGGGGTTCCTGCTCCTGCTCAGAGCAAACAACCAATAACGGCTGCTCTCCATTCCCAGTCTGTTGCACTTACCCGGCTGGGATGGATCCTCCGAGGACTGCTTGTTGTGTATAACTTAATATATATATGTGTGTGTGTGTATATATATATATATATATATATATATATATATATATAAAAGATCAGTTTAACATGACTTACAGTTGTAATTAAAGTTATTATTTCTTATTTTCAGTACTTATGTTTTGCCTTTTCCAGCAAAAGTTGCAACAATTTGGTACTACTTCAACTGCCATTGTTTTCTATTTTTTAATTTGTTACTGTGTTATGTCTCTTTATCAATGATTAGAATATTTGTCTTAGTTGTGTTACAAGTAAGACATCAGAAATGTAATGACTAGGTAATGGTATTAAATCAAATTGCATAAACATCACATTTATCATTCAGAAACTAGGTGACTTGTCAGGTTAAAGCACTTTCTCTATTTTGCAAATTTACATCTCTAGAACAACAGAGTCCATGTGGACAATGGATGCTAAAGATGAAGCTGAATGATATCTGAACATCAGAAGATCTCATTCAGAGAATATTCTAAAAACATGTATTTCTTTGTGGTGTATAAACAAACAAAAAGAAACATCATATACATTTAATATAGTATATCTTAAAGAGAATTCATTACACAAATATGTATTAATGCACCAGTTAGGATTACACTTAATGCTACAAACATAGAGAAATGTAGCGTTAGGGTTTCCTACTCTAACTCACCATGCCCTAAGCAGCAAAGGACACGATAGCATAAGCAAACACAGAGAGCAATCCTCTGGTAAGATTAAGAATATACAACTGTTAACAGAACAGACAAAAGATTTCCAGCATCATGGTCCAACTCTTCTGCACTCAAGGATCCACATGCACAGATCAACACATAAACCCCACTTCTGGCTGCAGATAAAAGTGCAAATACCCTACAAAGATGACAGAAGTGAGTGTGTATGTTTACAGTGATCAACTGTGTATGTGGCTGCAGAACCACAGGCCCCATAGGTGCCTCTGCTTCTGCAGACAGGTGCAGTTTTAATCTGGGCACTGTATCTACAACAGCAGAATCACAGGCTCCACAGCTACCTAAGTTTTGCAGAAAGAGTTGAGTGTGCATGTCTTCAGCAAACAGAAGTACTGCTTTAATCTGGTTATTCTGGATTTGTATATGTGGCTACAGAAGCACAGACCCACAGTTACCTGCATTTCAGCCACCATAACTGGGTGTATACATTTTACATTATGCAAGTGTGTCTGTGTCTGTAGAACAGAAAGCTATGCAGGGACTGCATTTCTTCAGACATAAAATAAATAGGTGTATATCTCAATCTGTGCAAACATACAGTATGTGTAACTGCAGAGGCACTTCTGCAGGCAAATGTGATAACTGTTGTAATTTGAGTTTCTAGATTTGTATATATGTGACTACAGAAGCACATAACCCACTGTGGCCTGTGCTTCTGCACTATAAGTGGCTTTGTATGTGTTATACTTAGTGGTGGGCGAAGTGAGCACAAATCACTTCAGAGTGTAATCCTTGAAGATTCCGCCCATTTTGCCATGCAATGTGAAATTTCACCTGGCGGAATAGTGAAATTTCACCTCCCAAGGTGAAATTCCTCCTTCTGTGGTGAAATTTCACCCACGGAAGGTGAAATTTTGCCGGTGGAAGGTGAAATTTCACCTGTGGAATGTAATCTCACCTTGGCGAAATTCCACCTAATGCAGAACAATTTGGAAAATTGCTCTGCCAGGCAAATTGGTCACTTCTTTGGCACTTTGCCAGTGAAATTTAATTTGGTGCATCCCTAGTTATACTATGCAGATTTATCTGTGTGTACAGAACTGCAGGCTACACAGGAATCTTTGCTTCATGCGACTGAAGTAATCTGCTAATTGGTGTCTTAGATTTCTATACCTGGCTAAAACTGCAGACCACAGAGGGCCTTTACTTCTGCAGATGAAAATACTGATCTTCTTTTGGAATCAAGGGATTTCTGTCTGTTGGAGCACTAGCACTAGTTCTACATGCAGACATAGTGTTGGGAAATGAGCATCATGGATTTGCAGCTACAAGTGGATGTGTGTGTTGAAGTTTGCATGTTCATCAATTGCTGCAGAAATAAATGTTGTGATATCAGTATTGGGATTGTTATGTGCAGCTAGAAGTGGGTCTGTATGTGTTGAAGAGTGCATGTGTATCCATTGCTGCAGAAGTGCTGGACCATGATGATGGATGTCCTTTGTGGCATCTGGAAACAGTTTTATGTTGTTTGTTTTATTAGACGTGCTAAGGTTTTAGGGTTCAACTTAAAGCAACAAAAGCAGGGAATTGTGTTCCAACCCTAACTCCTGCCCCATAACAGCAACAAGACAAGACAACACCACACAAGCAAGCACAAATAGCTATCAGGCAACACAAACAACAATCAACTGTTTTCAGATGACACAAATGTAGTAACATTGATGTGCTACCTTCATGGATTTATATGTGGCATGCACACTGCAAGACATACACACTCACTTGTCATTGTAGATGCAAATTCACAACACTGCTTCTGTGTGAAGACACAGGCCCCTGCAGCCACAGATACAAATCCATGATACTCATATTACAAAAGTTATTTTGTCTGCAAAGCTCATGCCCTATTGGGTCAGTGCTTTTGTCTCCTCAGGTACTTACAGTATACACACTATAAGACATACACACACTTGATGGTCCTGTGCTTCTACAGCAACAGGTGTAAAATGAAACACTGACCTCTGGCTACACACAATATCAAAATTGCAACATTACTTATGACTGCAGTAGCTGTCACATTGTGGGCATAATGGTTTCAGCATACATTCAGCTATGGAGCTTGCTAAAGATATCATGATCCTTGACTGCATACAGATGCTGGATGTACATGGCATCAGGTGAAAGGACAGACTATCACACACTGCTTTAAGAATGTGGGCTTCACACTGAGAAAGCCCAGAAACCCATAATTCCACAAAGAGTACTGAAAGCACCAGCCAAAGCTTTCCAAGGAGAACTTTGCAGTAAGAGGCTGAGTGCCAAGAAATTCAAGCAGTATGTTGCACTGATGAGGGAAATGAGTGTTCTGGGACAATTACAGAAGAATAGATTTGCCAAAACATTACACCAATGAATGAAGTTAGCAGTGACAAGGAATATCAGCCTGCTGTCAAACCCCACCTCTGGGAGATGTAAAGGCATGTATGAACAAAATAAGGCACTATATCTTGAGCAAGAAAAGTGAACCAACAGCTTTTCATGAGTTTGACGCATTTGTAGATCAACTGTCCATTTGCACAACAAACAGCAACAAAATATTTTGCAAAAGGCAAGGCACATAATGGAGTTTGCCTTTAAGGGCAGACCAGGTTGTCCTAGTGCACCCTTCCCTCCTGCATAGAATAGTTGTGCTCAGAAGGGAGGGGAAGGAAGGGAGGGCTAGGGGCTAGAACAATGGGCAGGTAGCAGGAAGGAGAGGGGCGAAGAGGGAGGTAAATAAGGGACAGCACAAGGGGCCTCAGACACTTTTGCTGGAGTTTTGATCTACATCAACTGCAGCACATTGATTGGCTAATTTTTAAAGTTTATGCACCAGGAGAGAGAGGTAAGAAAACAAACTAATTATATTGCAGGAAGATATGTGAATTAAAAAAAAAAGAGAAAGAGAGAAGGAGAGGAAGAATGTATACAGTATTAAGATAATGCATACAGTATACAGCTGAGAAATGTGGGGATCCTGAGTATTTAGAATGTGGATAAGAAAGCAACCCAGGACCGTGTGGGGTGACCTACATGCCTCATGAGGGCCTTTTGTAAAGATTTATTTTCTTTGTTTATTGTGATGCTAAATTTGTAAACCTGAAAAGCCCTGAGCAGGATGCGTGAGCAGGAGCACAGGGCATGACACACATGCTCTTTTCTGGGGAAGTGATAACAAAGCAGGTCTGTGGGTGTGCATTTGGTGGCAAGCTATCCTTTGTGTGGCAGCATGGTATGAGTAGCGGGCCCAGAAGAGGCTGTTGAGATGGAGGGGAGCAAGTGCAGTCGAGACCACAGAGTGATGTCACATGCCGTGTGGTGGGCTGTAAACACCCTTTTATACTTCTGGAGCCCTGGAAACTGTTTTTGATGGCCTGGCTAGGCCTGGAGAGGAATGGAGGCCTAGAAGAGGCCCTGAGGATATGGTCGGCTTGGCAGGAGTCACACGCCACATGAAGAGTTGTAGAAACCCCTTGCTGTCCTTCCTGAGCTCTGGTAGCTGGGTGGTGGCCTTTCTGGACCTAAGGAGGAGCGGAGGCCTAGAAGAGTCCCTGAGCCTATGGGCAGTGTGGCGTGCATTACACGCCATGGGGAGTTGCTGGACAGGCACTTGCCATGATTTTCCATGGTTTAAGGTGGCATGGGGAGATTGCTTGGCCAGACATTTAAGATTATGAGGCCTGTAAGATGCTGGAAAACCGGAGGGCAAGCGTGATCTTGGGACTGCGTGGCGGCGTCCTGGGGCCTTGCTCTTGTCGCTGGTGGTGTCTTGTCAGGGAGGTTTTATAAAGAGGCCCATTTGGTCACTCAGTTTCCGGGATGGAAGGTAGGCCTGAAAGAGGCCTCAAGACACGCACTATGTGGCTCGTGGCACACGCCAGGTGGGGCTGCAGAGGAGAACACTCACGGGTTTCTTTTGGTGGCTACTGGGGTGGAGTGAGACAATCTCAGGGCAAAATAAGGACAGCAGGCTGGGGAAGAGGCCCTGGAAAGGGAGAATAAGTAGAAAGGGGACCACGTGGCTGACGCCACACGCCACTGGGGGTTTGGATGGAAGCATGACCATGCGATAGGGCACTTCCACAGGTCTGGGGTCCCTCCCTTTGGGAGGCATGCTGGGGAGAAATAAAGGGCCTGGGAGAGCCCAAGAGTAGAATGAGGGGATTAGACCGGGACCAAGGGCGACGCCCCATGTGGGGAGTGGGTCACATTGAAAGCGGTGCCCCTCACTGGTTGGGGCTGCTTGTGGTTGGGCCTTTTTCCTCATTTTGGGGTACTGCAAGGATAAAGAGGCTGGCACAGGCAGGAATAGGATGGCAGGGGTCAAAATTATAGGACCACGCGGTACGTCCCGCTTCCTATGGGGGATAGGGATGCTGACGGTGGGTGCCTTGGTCAGCCCAGGTAGGTGCGGAGTCCAGAAAACAGCAGCGTTAGACGGAGGGAGCTCCTGTGGGGCGCACAGTGCAGCCTGGCTGAGGGACGGCAGGATGCTGTTATAGGCACAAGGCCCAATTATAAATAAGGGAGGCACTTGAGTGGGAGATGGGAGGGTGCCAGGTCATTCTACAAGGTGGCTCGGTAGGGCACGGCTGAGAACAGCTAAGGGACCTGGTGACCTGTCAAGCAGGATGGGGGCCTTGCGGGTTGCCTGGTCTGTGGTAAATTACGGGTGGCGCCAAGGACAGGAGGAAGGCATACAAGGAGGCATAGATATACGAATAACCCTGTTTTCTTTCCTGTAGTTGTCTTTACACAGCAAAGATAAGATGGATATGGCATTGAAGAAGAGCAGGCCATCAAAGGAAGATGCTTACAAGGCCATTATTGAATTGGCAGAAAAGCAAACAGAATGGGAACTGGTGGAGGGGTGGAACCAGGGAGACCCAGGAGAAGATAAAAGCAGGTCTGGGAAAAGGTGGCAGGGAGAACGACCAGCTGAAGGGCTGCGTAGTCCCACTAGGGTAACACCGGTGATAGCGAGGCTCCGCCAAGGGTTGATCCAGTACCCTGTGGCTGGTGGACCCAGTGATGCCAGTACCCACCCCAGATCAAGGGGGATCTCCCGTGGAACCCAGACACGATGCCCAGAATGGGATGTTCCTCTGCAGACCCAGTAGCTCACCCTCCACCTCCACCTCCACCTCAACTGCAGGGAGAAACAAGGGAACTTTGGAGGACTCAGGCAGCTTGGCCCGGACAAGGTTACAGGTAACACATCCAGTGCAGTGGGTGACAGTATAAAGAATATAGGGCAAATTGTGGTGGCACTGGGGACAGGAGGGCTGGGGCAGATGGAATTGGCTCTGGTGGAGATTAGGACAGAGAAAAGGTGCCAGAAAATAATGAAAAGTGAGCAGAAAGAGAAGGAAAAGGTACAGAGAGATAGGTGTGCCTCAGATGAGAATAGGTGAGCATGTGCCACTGGCCACAAAGGAGAAAACATGGAAAGAGGAATATGTGGATATATTCACTTTGGTGAGCTGGGAGGTGGCAGCCAAACACGAGGAAACTGAGGGCATAGGGTAAGAGTGAGATGGCAGCAGCCATAGTGCTTTTAGGAAAAAAGAGGACGACAAGTTCACGAAAGGGAAGACTTGGGATGGGTGGTTCCTAGGTTTTGCCAGTTTTTCAGCTACCTTTCTGGAAAAAAGGCTGGAGCTAGGCATCCTGCTCATTACAATTCATTAATAATATGGAGAGCAAAAAGCAAAGGGCGGGTAGGATGTTATACTACGATGAATGTTTTTGGCTGAGAATGGCAAAATTTGGGGATGTAAGATGGGACACCAAGCAGATAGATTTAGGGATAGATTATGCAACAGATCAGTCCACACCAAGGTGAGTGGGGCAAAGAGGTTTATGCCCCAGAGATGCTGCTGGGCTTATAACAGGGCTTTTGCTCAGTGGCCTCAGTGTCATTTTGGCATGCCTGTTCAAATGTGGAGGAGGGCATCCGGCAAGCAAATGCAGAACAACATGGACCCAGGGAGCACAAGGGCATGGGGGGCAAGGGATCAGGCCAACAGTTTTCTCGAGATAGCCAGGGGTTTAAGGGCAAACATGGAACAAGGGAGGGAGGGTAGGGGAATGGGAATGAGGGGACAGAACCACTGAGGGAAGGAAGATCAGACAAAAAGAGAGGGAGGCTCAGGAGGAGGGGCAGGGACACAACAAGGAACCTTTTGGGATTGCCAGAACCCCATCAACCTGGAGGCATGGACAGTTTGTATGGACAGATATCCAGACACAAGTGTGCGGGATATGATTTTAAGCAGCTTTAACACAGGATTTTCATTGCAGTGTAGGGACCCAGGCAAGCGAGGGAGGTGAGCAACCTGGGGTCAGTAAAAGGAAAAGAGGAAATGCTAAGACAGAAGATTGAGAAAGAAAAGCAGCAGGTAGGGTAGAGGCCCATTTAACACCCCCCATTGCCAAACATGTGGATATCGCCATTGGGTTTGGTACCCAAGAAACAAGAAGGGAATACAGGGTGATCCACCACTGTCTCCTATCCAGAAGGGAGTCGGTGAATGACTTCATCAGTGAGGAACATAGTAAGGTGACATATGCTACACTAGAGGATGCAGTCCGGATAATCCGGTGACAGAAGACGGTGGATGGCAAAACGGACATTGAGTCCGCTTTCAGACTGCTTCCAGTCAGGAGGGAGGACTGGATCTATTGGGTTTTAAAAGTGGGGACAGTATTATTTCGACAAAGCAATGCCAATAGGGTGTTCCACAGCAGGTGCTACATTTGAGGCATTCAGCACATGTTTGCAGTGGATATTCCAAGAAAAACAGGTTATAGGAAAGTCATCCATTACCTGGATGACTTTCTTTCATTGGGAAGGGTGAAAGGGAGACTCAGAGGATGCTGAGTAAGTTTCAGGAATTGTGCGGGAGCTGGGGTCCCATTGGCACCAGAAAAACAGAGGAGCCCAGCAGGGTTATGGAATTCTGGGAATTGAGATAGGTGCCTGAGTGAAGTATTTAGACTAACGGACAAAAAAGTAAAGAAGTTGAAGGAACTAATCCAGGTACATACCAGCAGGAGACGGTACAACTAAAGTTGGTGCAGCAGGTACCGGGCACCTGAACTTGCATGCAGGGCCATCGAACCAGGAAGGGCATTCACAAAGAGGTTAGCGAGGCCACAGCAGGGTCATCAGACCACATCACTGGGTAGATTTGACACGAGGTGTCAGGAGGATTCTAAAATCTGGGAAGAATTCCTCAGGGAGCACAAAGGGTGCTCTTTCTGGCAAGAGGAGTGGCTATACAACACAGACCTTGACCTCTACACAGAAGTTGCTGGGGCTAGGAATGGGGAGGTACCTGAAGGGTAGATGGTTCGGAGATCCCTGGCCTGCCAGTTGGGTGAAGGAGGAAAGTAAAAGATATAACATTACTAGAGATCATGCCCCTATGGGCGTGGACCTTGGTCTGGGGAGGAATTATGGGATCAGAAAGTGACATTTTGGTGCGATAATGAGCAGTGGAGGATGTGCTGAACAACAGAGCAAGGTCAGGCACAGTCATGCAGGTATTATGACTTTTAGTTTTACGAGCATTGCAGCTGAACATGTCTTTTAGAGCACAACAAATAGAAGGGTACACAATACCCTGGCTGACAGCCTTCCCGCTGCAGCTGGACCATTTTGGAGGCTGGCAATGACAGCAGAAGAAATAAAACACCCATACCAACGAACATCTGGGACGCTGGCAAGAAGGAGCAGAATTGCTGTTTCACAGCTCATGGGCGCCGGACTCAGAGGGCCTACAATGGGGCCTGGTGAGTTTTAAAACATTCAGGGCAGAGCACCAGATGGAGGTAAGTAGGCCACTCACAGAGAAGTAGTTGGGCTTGTTTACCATGGAACAGTGAAAAAGGCACAGCCCACACCACTATGGGAGTCTATTTGGCAGGGATTAGTGTCATCTGCAGTTTAAAGGGTGAAGGAGCTGACAAAATCATTACTCATCAGAAGAATGATGTGAGGATGGAGCAGGTTGAAACAAGGGCTAGCAGATAATAGAAGGCTGATAGGGAGCAGTGGCTAATAATGCTGCAGGACATGCTCCGGCAATATGCAGATCAAAGGCCGAGGCCCAACTGTATCACACAATTTACGTGGTAATGTTTGCAACGGGCCATGTGAGTAAGCGGAGGTGGTAGGCCATGGGAGAGAAGACAAAGAAGGGAGTTAGAATGGAGGATGTAAGCTGGAGGGGTAACGGAGATACGGATCAAGATAAGGAGGTTGAAAATGGATCAGAAGGGCATGGTTGCATAGTGACTCTGAAAGGGCAAGCAGAGGGTACAATATGCCTAGTACAGGCTCTGTGGGCTTTTGCCACAGGGCATGGGAACAGAGACGGGAAATTATTTGTACATGGTGATGGAAAAGGACACTGGCTACCAAGTCACAGCATTACTCAAAAGGGCATGCAATTCATGGGGAAGACCTGGCAAATTACTCATCCCATTCTTTTGCAGATTGGGGCTGCCTCACAGTGGGCAGCAGTGGGGAGATGGTGAACGGGCTATTGAAAAGGGACACTGGCGATCGGGCCAGTTATAAGAGATACATCTCGAGCATTGAAGTAAAAAAAAAAGGGAAAGAGAATATTTTGTTTGGAGGTGGTGCTCCTGGGTGGTGGAGCTGCAGTACCAGGGAGGGTGGCAAGACAAAAAAAAGGGGAATAATGAGGAGGGAAAATACGGTGTGACACTATGAAAATAATGTATTTTGCTTGAACCCCATAGGTAGAGGGAGGAGCACCAAGTCTGGATCTGGGCCATTCCTATATGTATTGGGCTGGGAAAAGAGCAGAGAAGAAGGCTGGGGAAGACAGCTGTACAGGATGCAAGACAGTGTAGGTTGGTCTGGCAGGGCATACGGGGATGAGATGGGCACAGCTGCTTCCAACCTTAAAAGAACTCAAGGAATGGCAACCCAGTCCAGACCTCATTATTATACATCTAGGGGCAACGACCTGGCAGGCAGACCTTGGGTAGACGATACTTACAAATAAAAGGGATTTAGGGGCAACACGACAGCGGTGGCCATGGGTGCATTGCCTGGTCAGACATGATACCACGGAGGGTGTGGAGGCAGGAGCACAGCCACAGAGCGGTAGAGCCATAGATATGTTTAATACAGAAACAATGGGCTTCATAGAAGCATGGAGAAAACATACAAACGATGGAATATAAAAAAAAGGAGGAAAACAAGAAGGAATAAAAGGATATTCCCTGAGGTAAGGAAATTGGTACCCTAAGTATGGGGAAGCCATCCAACGCAAGCTGGAGACTGGCTAGTGGGGAAAAGGGGAGGAGGGAGGGAAACAGAAAAGAATAACACAAGAAAAGGAAGAAGATGAAGGAGAAAGCGGTATCGGTTTCTCACCGTTACCTTACGGAAAAGGAGAAGAGAGGCACCCAGGTTTTCACCTGGGGAAGGATAATCAGAGATTGATATGTGGATGGAAATAAAAGAAATTTTGAAAATGATAATAAAGAAATGGAAATGGAATATGGAATGATGAATATAAATAAATTAATTGCCAATCTGAGCATCAACAGCAAACAATAGTCTTTGTCTATTGTGAGGGAAAAGGGGAATCCGGGACAATGTTTGTAATGGTTTTACTGTTTCTGTAAATTTTTAAATTTGTACAGTACTGTGTTTTGAAGCTGTTATTCATTAATACAGTAAACCGATCTGATACATAGCTGAGTGTATTGTTCTGTGTTTTAACATATTGTGGAGTCCAGTACCACCTAGTGTCCATCAGTGGTATTGCATCTCATGTAAGTCCACTTTTAGTAACAGCCTGTTTATAAGAACATTTTTCTGTGCAAATCAAATGTTCTTACAAACAGACTCCACCATATTGAAAATTAGAAAAGTTATGACAGAACACTGAAATATTTCAACATTCACTCATAACTTGATCATTTTACTACATATGTACAGCAAATTTTCAACATAGTCTTCTTATGACCCTACATCATGAATCTGGTAGGGGAAAATTTTCAAATACTGCCCAAAACAAGATTTCATGCAGTAACTACAAATAATCTTTCATGATGGATTTGAAAATTTCATTTGCCTTGTTCATGAGGTGGGGTCCCAAAAAGGCAATCTTGAAAGATTGGTGGAGAAATGGTAAAAATAGTGAAGTTATAAGTGAACATTGAAATATTTCAATGTTCACTCATATCTTGGTCATTTTAACATACTGTATCTGTACACCAAAGTTTCAACATTGCCTTCTTATTATCCCATAAAATAAAGGGAAAATGTTCAAATCCTGCCAGAAAGGTTGTTCTGTGCCGAATTAGAAGATTACCTTTGGGCCAGATTTGAAAATCCCATCACCCTTGTTCATGAGTCGGGTTTACAAAAAGTACATCTTGAAAATTTGGTGTAAAAATATTAAAAAGTGACAAAGTTATGAGCAAAAGTTAAAACCCCATGAAATACATTAAACCAAGCTTATCTTAATTCCCATATTGCAGTCACCAGATCCAGCAGCAAGACATGTCTTCTGTCAGACAGTGGGTCTATGTTGTGGAACATATTTAGGTGAGTAATGAGTGTGTAGGGGTGGGGCAGTGGGTGCTGTATGAGGGTGTAGTTTGTTGGGATCTCGTTAGGTCAGACTGGTGGTGGACCAATTTCTTGTGTTACAGGTTAAAGAAATCAAAAGACAATGGACTGTTTTCTTTGTGCAGGTACTAGTATATACTTTATTGCAGCACCGGGGTGAGCATTCTGGTGTCACCAATTATGAATGGAGGGCATGCTACATGGAGCAGAATTAACAAGCAGTACTTGGGTGGGCAACCTGGCCCACATTTTAAATCAATGTTAGGAAGAACAGGGATGGCTGGCTGAGCTGGAAGGGGAGGGATTTATAACAAAAATGGATGGATAACTAAATAGATAGATAGACAGACAGACAGACAGAAAGTCAGACAGACAGAGGCTAGCGAGACAGAGAGAAAGATGAGAAAGAATTCAGGGATATAGAAATGTCACCGTTGCAACTGAAGCCAGGAACACAACTCCAGCTGCAGTTTCACAACTCAAGAAAATCCTGCTGTTTTCATAGTGAGAATGCAAGTGAATGGCTCCTCTTAGAAACATAGAAACATAGACTTTGACGGCAGATAAGGACTGCTTGGCCCATCTAGTCTGCCCATTTCCCTACCTACAGGATAGGCCACAGATCCTAGTTAACCAACAGCCTATTTCTTCCTACCCCCACAAGAATTGCCTTTATGTCTATCCCATGCATTCTTGAATTCTTCCACAGTTTTAGACCCCACAACCTCCTCAGGAAGGCTGTTCCATGCATCCACTGCCCTCTCTGTGAAATAATACTTCCTCACATTGCCCTGAACCGCCCTTCTATCTTTAAATTGTGTCCCTCGTTCTGCCGTCTCTTTTTCTGAAAGATGCTACCCTCTTGGACTTTGTTGATTCCACTAAGGTACTTAAAAGTTTCTATCATGTACCCCCTCCCTTCTTTCCTCAAGGGTGTACATATTAAGCTTCTTTAGTCTCTCCTCATACGGCTTCTCTTGCAGACCCTGCACCATTTTAGTTGCCCTCCTCTGGACTGCCTCTATCCTGTCTATGTCCTTGCGGAGATGGGGTCTCCAGAGCTGGACGCAGTACTCCAGATGGGGTCTCACCAACTGTCTGTACAGAGGGATAACAACTTCCTGTTTTCTGCTGCTGATGCCTCTCTACTGCATCCCAGTATACCCCAGCCCTCCCTACTGCCTTCTCACATTTTGCTTAACCTTAAGGTCATCTGATATGATTACCCCAGGTCCCTTTCCTTTTGTTGTTGTTACTACCCCCATTGTGTATTCTTCCCTGGGTTCTTGTTTCCTAGGTGCATTATTTTGCACCTCTTTGCATGAATCCTAGCTGCCATACTTCTGACCATTCCTCCAACCTTGCCAAGTCCCTTCTCATCCTTTCCACGCCTCCTTGTGTATCAACCCTGTTGCAGATCTTGTGTCATCTGCAAAAGGCATACTTTTCCTTCCAGTCCCTCTGCAATGTCACTGATGAAGACATTAAAAGGACTGGACCCAATCCTGAACCCTGCGGTACCCCTAGTAACCCCTCTTTCTTCAGAGTGGACTCCATTTACAATTACCTTCGTGTCCTGTTGTGCAGCCAATGTTTTACCCAGGCTACCACCCTGGGACCCACTCCCAGGCTGGTTAATTTGACTATTAATCTTTTGTGTGGGACTGTGTCAAATGTCTTGCTAAAGTTTAGGTAGGCCATGTCCACAGCCCTCCCTGGTCTACTACTTTAGTCACCCAGTCAAAGAAATCTATTAGATTCGTCCGACATGACCTTCCGCTGTGAACCCATGCTGCCTTGGGTTCTGTGCCCCACTGGCCTCTAGGTACTCAACTATTCTTTCCTTCAGAAATGACTCCATCACTTTCCCTACCACAGAGGTCAGACTGACAGGACTGTAGTTTCCTGCCTCTGTCTTGGTCCTACTTTGTGAGAGGGAATCACATCCACCTTCCTACAGTCCTCGGGTACCACACCATCCTCCCATGATTTATTAAAAGAGTAGTCAGTGGTTTCACTAGTTTCTCCCTCAATTCTTTTATAATTCTGGGGTGAATTCCATCAGGACCCATTGCTTTGTCCATCTTCAGTTTTAGGAGTTCTTGCAGAACCTTTTCTTCTGTGAAAGGACTGGGATCGACCCCTATCAAGAGTGCTTCTGTTAATTGGATTAGGCATTTCCCCATCCTCTTTTGTGAATACTGAGCAGAAATATTTGTTCAGTATCCTTGCTTTTCACTGTCCCCTCTGCCCACCCACCGTTCATTCTGTTCAGCCTCACTATGCCTCCATTTGTCTTTCTACACTTGCTGATGTACCTATAAAAGGTTTTATCCCCCTTCTAACTGAGTTGGCTATCTTTTCCTCAGTGTGGGCCTTTGCTATTCTGACTTCCCTCCCTGCTTCCTTCTGCCTTAATTGGTACAGCTGTCTGTCCTGCTCCTTCTGTGTTTCCTTATACTTCCGGAATGCTATCTTTTTATGTTGATTGTGTGCATGCGTAAGAAACATGTGCAGGTTTCTGCAGAAGCAGGTTGTGGAGGCGTGGCACTGTTGTGCCCAATGCCCCACAGCCTGCAAAGGCTCATCCCCATCCCCAATGCCATGGCACACTGCTGCTGACACTAGTTCAGCCAGCTTGCCACAACTTTCAAACAAATTAGCTGCTGCAATCAGGGGCCCCTTCCTCATTGCAGCATCAGCCATCCGCTGCAATGAGGAGCAACCCATCATTGCAGTGCGGATGTAAGATTTGTTGTATTGTTTAGAACATGGTGTGGCTTGCCACCGATTCACACAAACAATATGTCCTCTAATGTTTATTTGCCGACGGGGAGCCCACTCCATTGGTAGAAAGGAACCCCTTTGTTGTTTGCCGACGGGGTGCCCAGTCCCCGTCAGCAGAAATAACTCTTTTGTTGTTTGGCCGACGGGGTGCCTAATCCCACACAGCTACAGCTGTCCTCTCAGACCTGTGACACGCTAGGAGCCCACCCCAGTGTGCCTTATGCCCTGAAATGTGGAAAGCGTCCAATGACATTTTCTTGTACCTGAAAGAAAGGAAACGGTCCTCGTAGTCTCCCCCGCACCCCACAACCTGCACCCACCCACTGCGCACCCAGCCTCCCACATTCCCTCACCCCATACTCACCTCCGGAGCATGGCGCCGATGATCTTTGCTGGACCAGGAACACGCCTGCACTCTTCAAAGCTGACCGTGAACTGAGGAAATGCCAGTAAGCTGTATAATGTAATGAATAGGGTTTTTCAACTTTAGTGCATATCTCGGCATTTTGGAAATTTTTCACCAAATTTTCAACATGGGGTTTTGGGACCCCTCCTCATGAATTCTTGAACTGTCATGGTGTTAATCAGCCCCGAAAGGTGGTTTCACGGTCACTGTGCGGAATCACCCTTGGGGCTGATTAACAAATGACAGTGCCAGTGTTCATGAGGTGGCTCTCAAAAGGCCTATGTTGCAAATTTGGTGGAAAATCCAAAGAAATGACTGTTTTATCAGCTGCATTGTGCAGTGGCTACGTACGCTTGTAACTTCACCATTGTACAATATTTTCATGCCAGATTTTCAACATTGGCATTTTATCATACCTCCTTGTGAGCAGTACAGTGGTCATTGTTCACATCCTGGCTGAAATGTGTTTTCGCACTTCCGCGCAGAATAGCATGGTTGCTGTGGGAAATCAGTGTTCAGGACAGATTAAGAAAATGACAGTGACACTGTTCATGAGCAGAGGTCCTAAAATGCCTATGTTGAAAATGTCAATGATACTCCATAAAATGACTGTGTTACGAGAGTGCATTGCGCGGTTAGCACGCACACTCGTAACCGTAATTCTAATATTTCACTCCAGATTTGCAACATTGCCATTTTCCAGACCTTCTTATGAACTAGTACAGCTGCCATTTTCCCAACCTGGTCAAAATGTGTTTTCACAATTCTGGCACAGAATAGAGTGGTCGCTGTGGGAAATCATTGTTCGGACAGATTAAGAAAATTACAATGGTACTGTTCGTGACCAGAGGTCCTAAAATGGCTATGTTGAAAATTTGGTGATGATAGCCCATCTTGCACACTTTCCATGCACCCTTGTAACTTTGCAGATTTGTAATATTGTCACACCACATTTCCAACAGTGCCATTTTTTCACACCTCCTTATAAGCAGTACAGCTGTCATTTTCACTTCCTGACTGAAATGTGTTTTCACAGTTCCGGCGCAGAATAACATGTCACTGTGGAAATCAGTGCTTGGGACAGATTAAGAAAATGACAGTGGCACTGTTCATGAGCAGAGGTCCAAAAATCTCTATGTTGAAAATTTGGTGATGAAACTCCATAACGTGACTGTGTTACAAGCGCCATGAACTGTTTCACGCAACCTTATAACTTCACAAATTTGTAATACTGTCCACACATTTTCAACAGTGGCATTTTTCAACTCATATGAACACTGCAGCTGTCATTTTCACATCCTGGCTACAATATGTTTTTATACTTCTGTGGATAATACCACGGTCACTGTGGGAAATCAGTGTTTGGGACAGAATAAGATCGACCGAGTGAGAGGGGTGGCTGAGCTCAACTGAGCTCTGTCACTACTGCTGTGGATTTGTTTGTGGCAGGCAAAGGCCCCAACACAAGAGACCGGAACAAAGGGCAGCCTGCAGCACTGGGAGAAACAGAACGAGAGGCGAGTGATGGAGGGAGTGGTGACTCACCCCGAGCGCTGTCAGGACTGCTGCAGATTTCTTTGTGGGCAGAAAAAAGGCATTGATACAGAGCATAGGGGCCCCAGTACAAAAAGCCAGCCTGCAGCAGTGGAGAAACAGTACGAAATGAAAGTGAGACAAGGGGACTTAGTGAGCTCAACAGAGCTCTGTCAGAGCCAGGGGATTTCTTTGTGGGCAGAAAAGGTGCCAATGCAGGCAGGAGCCCCATATAAAAAGGGCAGCTTGCAGTGCCAGAACAAACAGAATGAGCAATGAGAGCTCTGTCGGGACAGCTGCGGATTTCTTTGTGGGCAGACAAAGTTGCCAACACAGCCAGAACTCCATGCAAAAAGCGCGGTCTCTGTTGTCAAGAGAAACAGAATGAGCCAGTGACAGAGCGGTAGTAGTGAGCTCAATGGGGCTCTAGTGTGACTGCTGCAAATTTCTTTTGGGCAGAAAATGCGCAACGCAGGAAGAAGCCCATTTAAAAGGCCAGCTTGCAGCCCTGGAGGAAACGGAATGCAAGAGTGACAGAGGTGGAGTGAGCGAGCTCAGTGGAGCTGTGTCTGACTGCTTCAGATTTCCTTCTGGCCAGAAAAGCCACCAATGCAGGCAGGAGCCCAGTACAAAAGGTAGCCTGCAGTGCCAGGAGACACAGAATGACCACGTGAGGGAGAGGAGCGGTGAGCTCAGCGGGGCTTTGTTGGGACTGCTGCAGATTTGTTTGTGGGCAGGAAAAGGCAGCAATGCATGCAGGGGCCCAGTACAGAAGGGCAGCCTGCAGTGGCAGGAAAACCAGAATGAGCGAGTGAGTGAGCTCAGCAGGGCTGTATTGTAACTGCTGCAAAGTTCTTTGTGGGCATAAGAAGGCAGCAATGCAGGCAGGAGCCCAGTAGAAAAGGGCAACCTGCAGTGCCGGCACAATAGAATGAGCGAGTGAGAGAAGCGGAGTAAGTGAGCTCAATGGAGCTCTGTTGGGACTGCCATAACATGACTGTGTTACAAGCGTGCATTGAACTGTTTCCATACACCCTTGTAATTTCACAAATTTGTAATACTGTCATGCCACATTTTCAACAGTGGCATTTTCTCACAACTCTTTATGAACACTACAGCTGTCATTTTGACATCCTGGCTAAAATATGTTTCTGCACTCCTGCCCAGACTAATAGCACTGTCACTCTGGGAAATCAGTGTTTGGGACAGATTAAGATCAACTGAGTGAGGGGGTGGCCAAGCTCAACTGAGCTCTGTCGGGACTGCTGTGGATTTGTTTGTGAGCAGACAAAGGACCCAACACAAGAGCCCAGTACAAAGAGGCAGCCTGCAGCACTGGAAGAAACAGAACAGAGAGCGAGTGAGGGAGGGGAGTGGCCGAACTCACCAAGCACTGTCAGGACTGCAGATTTCTTTGAGGCAGAAAAGCAGCATCAGGTGAGGGCCAGAGGCAAAAGGGCAGCCTGCAGCGTGGGACAAACAGTGCAGCAAGTGAGACAAGAGGACTTAGTGAGCTTAACGGAGCTCTGTCAGGACTGCTAGGATTGCTTTGTGGGCAGAAAAGGGCCAATGCAGGCAGGAACCCCATACAAAGGGCAGCTTTCAGCGCCTGGACAAACAGAATGAGCGATCAGAGAGGGAGACTGGCGACCTCAACGCAGCTCTGTCAGGACAGCTGCAGTTTCTTTGTGGACAGACAAAGGTGCCAATGCAGCCAGGAGCCCCTTTCAAAAGCGCGGTCTGGCGCGCCAAGACAAACAGAATGAGCGAGTGACAGAGTGGTACTGAGCGAGCTCAACGGAGCTGTAGTGACTGCTGCAGATTTCTTTGTGGGCAGAAATGTGGCAATGCAGGACAGGAGCCCAGTACAAAGGCCAGCTTGCAGCGCCGCAGAAACTGAATGCAAGAGTGACAGACGGGCAGTGCGCGAGCTCAGTGGAGCTGTGTCAGGACTGCTTCAGATTTCTTTCTGGCCAGAAAGCCTCCACTGCAGGCAGAAGCCCAGTACAAAGGGCAGCCTGCAGCGCCAGGAGACACAGAATGATCAAGTGAGGGAGGGAATCAGTGAGCTCAACGGGCTTTGTTGGGACTGCTGCAGATTTGCTTGTGGGCAGAAAAGGCAGCAATGCATGCAGGGCCCAGTACAAAGGGCAGACTGCAGTGGACGAAACCAGAATGAGCGGTGAGTGAGCTCAACAGAGCAGTATTGTAACTGCTACAAATTTCTTTATGGGCATAAGAAGGCAGCAATGCAGGCAGGAGCCCAGTAGAAAAGGGCAGCCTGCAGCGCCGGCAGGACAGAATGAAGCGAGAGTGAGAGAAGGGGAGTAAGCAAGCTCAATGGAGCTTTATAGGGACTGCTGCAGATTTCTTTGTGGGTAAAAGGCAACAGAGACAGGGAGCCCAGTACAAATGGGCAGCCTGCAGCGCCACGAGAACGGAATAGTGAATGAGACAGGTGGACTGGCGACCTCAGCGGACTTCTTGGGACAGCTGTGGATTTCTTCATGGGTAGAAAAAAGCACCAACACAGGCAGGAGCCCAGTACAAAAGGCAGCCTGCAGTGCCAGGAGACACAGAATGAGTGAGTGACACAGGGGAGGAGCCACCTCAATGGAGCTCTCTCGAGACAGCTGTGTATTCCTTCCTCGGCAGAACAAGGTGCCAACACACGCACCAGCCCAGTACAAAAGAGCAGCCTGCAGCACTGGAACTAACAGACTGAGCCACTGACAGAGGCCCACTGCACGAGCTCAACAGACCAATGCAATCAACATTCAGCATTGACAAATGCTTGTTTTCCTAACTTTCACAGCCACCTCTTTTGAGAACCATAGTGGCTTTTCTTTCATTTGATTTGTTTATTTGCTTCATACAAAGGCTTGTTGCCTCTGTGATGACAGTTTGATGATTCCCCATTGTTACTCCACACCTTCTTCTAGCCTGTTTGCTAGTGCTTTTCTGAGACACTCTCCCATCTTGCCAAGTCAGCCCTCCTAAAGTCCAGTACCCTCACTTTTGTGGACTTGACTCTGTAGCTGAGTTTAACTTTAGCAAGGCATTTGACACAGTCCTGTACACAACCCCTGTGCGGATTGTGGTGCCCTTTCCAGTCTTCAAGGTGACCACAGTGCCTCCTCTCCTCCTGTTTACTCTTTTGTTCAGTTGCTTTTATCCCTTCCTTTACATGAGAGCTACTCCTCCCCTCTTCTCCACTGCCTGTCTCTCCTGTAGGTTATGTACCCTGGTATTTAACATCCCAGTCATGGTTCTCTGTGTACCATGTTTCTGTGACTACTACGATATCAGACATCTCTCTTCCATCAAGGCCACCAGCTCAGGAGCTTGTTGCCCAGATTACAGAGCATTGGTACTGATTACCCTCCATTTTCTGATGGCCTTACTCCTTTTGCCCCATCCCTGTCCTTCTTGCTTTTGTCACTTTTTCCATTTACCCCCAGCCCTTCTCCCTATTGACACCTCTATGTTGGTGTTTGCAACACTTACTACCGTGATTTTTTAAATCACAGTAGTAAGTCTTAAGTTAACCACCCAGGATTCTTTTGCATCCAAAACTAATATTTTCAGGCATATTTTGAAAAACTAACACCAGAATCCAGCTAAACTGGTCCAGTTTACCTAGTTTCAGGTGTTTTGTTTTGAAAATATATAATTTTATGTATTTTCAATGTTTTAGTTCACCCCAAAAGATGGCAGCAATCACAATTGTTATTTTTCTAATGACAAGTTATTCATGAAAATATGCCCTCACAATTAGTGTTGCTTTTTTATGTTTGTATCAGAGAGTTATCCAAAACCAGACAATCTGGAACCATATAATATTTTTTACAAAACATTTGAAAAGCAGTCCCTAGAAAAGGCTGCTTCTTCCATGAAAGCTTTGTGAAATTAATTTTTACCATCTAGGCTGTGCATGAGAGCAAACCAAAAAGTTAAGTATAGGAAAAACAAAACTTTTTTATTGTTTTTGGCATTCCATATCTTGAAACCACCCATGATGCTGCCACATGTTGTGAAACTCTGCCAGCCAGTCATGCATAGCACATTTTGGGTTAACAAAACAGGATGTTGTTATCCCTCTGTATAGACAGTTGGTGAGACCCCATCTGAGATGTGCATCCAGTTCTGGAGACCCCATCTCTGCAAGGGCAGAGAGAGGGATGGAGGTAGTTCAGAGAAGGGCAACTTAAATGGTGCAGGGTCTGCAAGAGAAGCCATGCAAGGAGAGACTAATGTGTATATCATTGAGGAAAGGAGGAGGAGGGACATGATTGAAATGTCTAAGTACCTCAGTGGAATCAACAAAGTCCAAGAGGGTAGCATCTTTCAGAAAAGAGATGAGCAAGAACAAGGAGACACAATTTGAAGATAGAGGGTGATGGCTCAGGAAATGTGAGAAAGTATTTTTCACAGACAGGGTGGCAGATGCATGGAACTGCCTTCCTGAGGAGACTGTGGGGTCTAAAACTGTGGGAGAATTCAAGAATGCATGGGACAGACATAAGGCAATTCTTGTGGGGTAGGAATAAATAGGCTGTTGGTTAACTAGGATCTGCAGCTTATCCTGTAGTTAGGAAATGAGCAGACTAGGTGGGCCAAGCAGTCCTTATCTGCCATCAAAGTCTATGTTTCTGTATTTCTATGTACTTTTCAAATGCCACCAAAGTTATTAAGGTGTAAAATTGTGGTTTAGGATTAAACACCTTATTCAGCCATACCATTACAGAAATAATTATATAAAATGTTTTAATGCTGCACACATAAAACTACCCAACTGATATGTGATGCTGCAAGTATGATTTAAATGTTACATTGGAATTAATCGCATGCATATGGCATAGTGCGAATGAAATGTGGAAACTATATTTTTATGTTAAATTGGGAAAGACTGCATGCATGTAGCATGCGTGCAAAAATAAGTGGTCACTGATAACTGCACATGAAAAGTAAGTGAATTTCTCAGGATCACATCATACACAAGTGGGGTTGGATGAGATTCAAACCCAGATCATCATGCCTTCAAGTCTCCTGGCTTGCAGTTCAGTGCCTTTAACCACTAAGCCATACTGTCTGCACACATATGGCTTGCTTATACTTCAATACACACTGTATCTGAGTACATCTGCATGCATGCAGCATACTTGTAGCCAGTGTTATGCTTTTCAGTTTTCTTCTCTTACTCATCTCAGTTTCACAGTTGAGCTGTAGCACACATTCTAATGGAAACACATGTGGTTTTCCCACCCGCAATACACAAACTTACCCACAAAACCACTTAATTACTTCTTCTGGCCTGTACTCCTACTATTTTCTCACCATAGTTTTGAATGCTTCCATGCAAACAGACTTTAAGGTACAAACAGAAAAGCAGCAATAACTTGACACAAGCCCATATGGCCAGTCCCCATCCCCCACATGTACACACACTGTAGCAGGTATGGCCATGCTGCTGCAGACAACCCACCAAGTATAGATATAAGTAAAAAGTCTCTTACTTGGTACTAGGGAGCCAGAGGCAGGAGCCTTTAAGAGATGATGTCCATGGGTCAGAATGTTGGGTGTACACCCTTGAAATGAATGGAGTTATTTTTTATTACTATATTATACATTATGATGGTGAGTTGGAGAATAACTGTACTACTAACAAGGCCCTTGTTAATCGAGGTGGTGCTTCATTAATCTCCAACTCTACATCAATAATATATAAAATAGTATTCAAAAATACCCCCATTCATTTCAATGATGCATTGTGGAGGGGTTTGGGGATAGCAGATGGACCAGAGACCAGACTTCAGGTTCAGCACACAATCTCTGTGTGATGTTTATTAAAAATACAGGAGATAACCTTCAGCAATGTCAAATCCCTTCTTCAGTGCTTGAGTTTGCAGCAACAGACTCTGTATGTCCTTCCTCTGCACTAGCCAGCACCTACTGACTCACTGATCTCTGATCTCACATATATGTTAAGATTTGGCCTCCCTATGCAGGCCTTGTTTACTTGTGGTGTGGGGCTCAAATAAAAGAAAAAAACAACAAGCTAAAGAAAAAGAACTTCAGTGCAGAAGCACTGAAACAAGGATTACCCAAAGGGCATTGGCAATAAGCCAAGTTTCAAAGAAACAAAACATCACACATCATGCATAATGCAAAGCATCATGGGATATATGCAAATCACCATGACATTTCACACTTGTTCACTTTACAGAAATTGACATGCATTTTAAATAGTATAACTAACTTAATTTTATCATGCATTCCCTAGTACATTTTACCTTTATCAAAACAACTAGTGCCATGTTATTTTCAACATTTACAGGTATCATACACATAAGGTATATACATCAATGTATTTAATGACATAGTGTCATTGCATACCAAATCCAACAATGAGGAACACAGTCTATTGTTTTACATCAGCTCAGTGGTCACAACAATATCCTCCTGTACAAGGACCTGAGAGGATAAAGGAAAATTAAAGAGGACACTGTAGCACAGTCAAGAAAGAGAGGGGTGCCCATAGGTGGCCAACCTTATGGACTAGAAATTGTAAAGAATAGATTAGGCCAAGAAATAGAAGAACTGTTGCAACAGATTTAAGAAAGATCAGTCCTCAAGAGTGGTAGGAGCTTCCCTGTCACATATCCCCACCTTAAGAGGAAGCAGTTATTGCAGACTTCTTACCACCTTCCTGTCCCAGGAAGGGATGGAGCTTCTACCCATCCCTCTTCAGAAGCTACATCTCAGGTTATCTTTTAATGATAAACATTCCATCATAAACACAGTGGATAACATCATTCTTTACCCTGAGGCATTAACACATTTCTCAACAGAGAGTAATGGTACCTTCCATCTCCTTTTAGGGAAAGACTATCATATTTCTTGACCAAAAATCTGGATGGCTGTAAAGCCCAGTACCATAGAAAGACTTTTTCAGGTGTAATTACCTGCTCCAACCCCTCCAGGCATGTCAGTTTTAAGCAGGGGCCCATTCCTAGGTTCAACCCTCTACATAAACTCACTAGGTCTCTTGATTCATTCATTCCACTTGCTACTGATACAGACACCTGAGGGTAGACACTCCAGGTGTTACCTCAACACAGGTTCCTATACATTTCCATCCACCTCCTCCTTGTAGGTTTTCATCAAAAAATAAAACACATGTGCCACCTCCTTGATCTTAACATATTGTAACATTTTGGCAATATTAGTATCTTTAGCCTGCAGTATACCTCAGTCAATACTTTAAATAGATTTAGCTACATCAATACAAGAAAAAGTCCTTCAGCCTCATAGGCTTCTTCTAGCTTGCTTGGAGTCTTTAACCCCAGCACAATATCACTAGACATGGTCTTACCTCAGGTCTCACATTCAAGTTGCATACTTGTATCACCAACCTCCAACAGATAACATCCTGGGAACACAGGAAACAAAGGAATATCCTGTTCAGGCAGAGGGTCCTCCTCAGCTGAGCTCACAAAAAAATCCTCCTCAGATTCTTTATCCAAACTCTCTGGCAGGGACCTCTCAAGCACCTGGTACTGGTGTTCCACCTCTTTGTAGTCAGTCTGCCTCCAGCTATTGCCCACTTATCGACAGTATTAGCCTCATCATGTTTTCCACCATTGGGGTGTCATCTTGCATCTCTGGTCTGCCTCAACCCCACGGTAGCTCCTCATCCCTTTGCATCTCTTCATTGTCTTCAGGCTTGGACTTTCTCTGAGCTGCCAGGTCCTGTCCAGGCAGCAGCTTCCCTCTGTCTATCAGACATGGTTCTAGTAAGAACTCCATGGACTTTCATCTCTGAGTTTCTACTCTGGCAACTCCTACTGCATCGGTCCACCTGGGATATCTGGCGATATCCACCAGAAAACATCCCTCTTGGCCAGTCAGACACTTCCAGCAAGTTATCCACTCTGACACCAAGTCTGTGGTGGGGCTGTGGGATAACAGATGGACCAGACACCAAACTTCAGGTTCAACACACAATCTCTGTGTGATGTTTATTCAAAACACAGGGAAACCTTCAGCAACGTCATATCCCTTCTTTAGAATATCAGTTTGCAACAAAAACTGTGCCTGTCCTTCCTCTGCACTTACCCAGCACTTACAGACTCACTGATCTCTGATCTCACTTATCTGTCGATTTAGCCTCCCTATGTGGATCTTGTTTGCTTTTGGGTGGTGGGGTGCAAATAAAAAATAAACAAGCTAAAGGCAAAGAACTTCAGTGTAGAAGCATTGAAATAAGGGTTACCCCAAAGGGCACTGACAATAAGACAAGTTTCAAAGAAATGCAAGTGAATTGTGACCCCATCTTTAACTTCTGGGTCATATTACAGTTAAAAGCAGCCCTCCTGCGAGAGGGCAAGTTTTTAAAACCTGTTGCATCACCCTACAAGGTTGCTGTGTGTAAGAATATACTATTTCTAGCATCAAACGTGCCAGTTTTTCAGTTTTAAGTTTGTTTGTATTGTCATTCTGAGCCCTGAGATCACAAGTCACCTGACCAGGAAAGTTGAAACTGTAGTTCCTCAGCATAGTCTTGAGAACTACAGTTTTCAAATACTGTGTTTATTTTAAACTTTAAAGGTAAAATCTTACTGGGGCTTGCATAGAAAAGGGCCTGTTACACCATAAACTGTATTACTGCATTTAAAATGCGATTTAAATACATAGAGTGAATTGTATCCCCATCTTTAACTTCCGGGTCATATTACAGTTAAAAGTAGCCCTCCTGCGGAAGAAAGCATTTAAAACTTGTTGCATCACCCTACAAGGTTGCTGTGTGTAAGAATATACTATTTCTAGCATCAAACTTGCCATTTTTTCAGGTTTAAGTTTGTTTGTATTGTCATTTCTGAGCCCTGAGATCACAAGTCACCAGACCAGGAAGAGTTGAAACTGTAGTTCCTCTGCATAGTCTTGAGAACTACAGTTTTCAAATACTGGGTTTATTTTAAACTTTAAAGGTAAAATCTTACTGGGGCTTACATAGAAAGGGCCTGTTACAGCATAAACTGTTTTACTGCATTTAAAAGCGATTTAAATTGCAAGTGAATTTGTGACCCCATCTTTAACTTCTGGGTCATATTACAGTTAAAAGCAGCCCTCCTGCGAGAGGAAAGCATTTAAAACTTGTTGCATCACCCTACAAGATTGCTGTGCTTAAGAATACACTATTTCTAGCATCAAACTTGCCATTTTTCAGTTTTAAGTTTGCTTGTATTGTCATTCTGAGCCCTGAGATCACAAGTCACTTGACCAGGAAGAGGTGAAACTGTAGTTTCTCAGCATAGTCTTGAAACTACAGTTTTCAAATACTGTGTTTATTTTAAATTTTAAAGGCAAAAATTTTATTGAGCTTGCATAGAAAAGTGCCTGTTACAGCATAAACTGTTTTACTGCATTTAAAAGTGCAATTTAAATGTAGAGTGAATTTGTGACCCCATCTTTAACTTCCGGGTCATATTACAGTTAAAAGCAGTCCTCCTGTGAGAGGGCAAGAGTTTAAAACTTGTTGCATCACCCTACAAGGTTGCTGTGTGTAAGAATATACTATTTCTAGCATCACACTTGCCAGTTTTTCAGTTTTAACTTTGTTTGTATTGTCATTCTGAGCCCTGAGATCACAAGTCACCTGACCATGAAAAGTTGAAACTGTAGTTCCTCAGCATAGTCTTGAGAACTACAGTTTTCAAATACTGTGTTTATTTTAAATTTTAAAGGTAAAATCTTACTGGGGCTTGCATAGAAAAGTGCCTGTTACAGCATAAACTGTTTTACTGCATTTAAAAACATGATTTAAATCATAAGTGAATTTGTGACCCCATCTTTAACTTCTGGGTCATATTAAGTTAAAAGCAGCCCTCCTGTGAGAGGCAAGCATTTAAAACTTGCTGCATCACCCTACAAGGTTGCTGTGTGTAAGAATATACTATTTCTAGCATCAAACTTGCCATTTTTTCAGTTTTAAGTTTGTTTGTATTGTCATTCTGAGCCCTGAGATCACAAGTCACCTGACCAGGAAGAGTTGAAAAAGTAGTTCCTCAGCATAGTCTTGAGAACTACAGTTTTCAAATACTGTGTTTATTTTAAACTTTAAAGGTAAAATCTTACTGGGGCTTGCATAGAAAATGGCCTGTTACAGCATAAACTGTTTTACTGCATTTAAAAATGCAATTTAAATCATAAGTGAATTTGTGACCCCATCTTTAACTTCTGGGTCATATTAAAGTTAAAAGCAGTCCTCCTGCAAACAGGGTGAACAAGAGCAAGGGTGCGTGGCTACATGCATGGAGGCGTGCGCAGAGACATGCACATCAGCGTGTGTTATGCGTGTTAAGCATTGTAAAGTGTTCTTCTGGGGCAAGATTTAAAGATCATATAAAATCAGTAAATTAGTAATCCTGTGTAGAGAAGATAGTTTGCGTGATAAATGGACTAAACACCACCAGATTATTTTCTGAGGCAAAATTTTGATCACAAACTTTAGTTGGCCTATTGTTTGGAAATGAAAATGGAGAAAACATAATTTTGAAGGTAAAGCAGGGACTCAGTGCATTGAATGTGATATGTACCTGTTTTCAGATACCTATAATTGATTTCCATTTTACCTGCTTAAAGTGTAAACAGAATGCAGAAATGAGTATTGAACTATCTTTATTTAGCACAAGGTTAAATGTCCTAGAAATCAGCCAACAAAATGAATAACAGTAATGGTTAATGAAGAATGTGACCAGCCATTACCCACCATAACTATTCAAAATAGCAATACATCAAAAAAGATCTAGAGATATGGACATTCAAGATAACCTAGACAATGAATGGTATGAGGTCCAAACTAGAAGACCCCTAAAAAAAGAAAGGCAGGAATGCTGAATGCTTTACTATACCGCTATTGAATAGTTTGACCCACTGATTACACTAATAGATGGGGATATCATACCACAAACTGAATCAATTCAGATACAAGAAAATACATCAAACAAGGAATGTTCCAAAAACAGAAAGTGACAATGGCACTCAAATTAGCAGACAAAGCACAAATGAATGTGGAACACACACCCCAAAACCCTCTTCTAATAACGTTATGATTAATACAGAAATAACAGCTTCATTAGCTATATATCCATTATTGGAAGCCAATCAGAACCAAATAATGAACAGGAATTACCAGCAATTGATATGGAATCAAATCTAGATCAAAACCCACTGGAGCAAATATTCATTCTAGGTGACTCAATAATAAAGTACAGAATAGATACACAACAAAGGAAATAAAGAAAATGTAACTAGTTGTAGTTATAGTGGGGCATTGATAAAAGACATAACAAAGAGATTCCAGGGATACTGAAAATGTGAGTGGAAAAAACTGTTGTACTACGTCGGAACAAATAACATCAGAAAGCAAGATGCACAAGAAATTATTTCTGATATGGAAAACGCTATTAAATATATCCAAGAGCATGATGCAACTCCCATTATTTCTGAAATTTTACCAGTACGAGGGCAAGCCACTATAGAACTAGAAATATTAAATCATTTAACAACTGGCTACGCAGGTGGTGTTTAACAAATAATATCATTTGCATTAAAACTTGGCAGAAATTTGAGAACAAAATGAGATATATGGTTATGATGGGTTACATCTAAACAAACATGGTTCAAGACAGCGGGTGTAACATTTATGATGCAATTAATGTTTCAAAAACTAATAGGAAGGAGACAGGGATACCATTTGAGAATAGATTAGAGATACAAAACCCAAAACCAACTAAACAAATACACAAGAAAGTAAGTAGCAGTATATTGAAAACAGGTCTAAATTTTCTACTAACAAATGCAAGGAGTCTACATGGTGCAAAATGACAGAATTTCAATATATTTTAAATAATGAGGAAATAGATATAGCCGCTGTAACTGAAACATCATGGAACGATAACTCTGAGTGGTGTAGTAATATAGCAGGATATACAACATATTTCAAAAATAGAAAGGCTAAAAAAGGAGGTGTGGCATTATTTGTTAAAGAAAACATAAAATCAAAACAAACCATGGATGTAATTAATAGTACATTAAGTGAAATTATATGGTAGAAATATTATGTGTCAATACTCGAAACTACTGATTGGTCTATTACAGGCCACCTGACTCTAACTTTACAATAAACCAGGATATAATAAATAGTACAAATGATAAGTCAAATTGTAACAAAATAATTCTAATAGGGGACTTCAACTTTCCAGGAATAAATTGGAATGAAAACATTGGTAGTAACAATATTGAAACTCTGTTTGTGGATACATGTACAACAAATGGATTGTACCAAGTAATAAATCACCCACCCACAACAATAATATTTTGGATCTAGTATTGACAGACATGCCTGATAAAATAATTAATATAATGGTTAAACCTCCATTAGTATGTAGTGACCATATGACAATTACCTTTAATAACTCTACATGTTTTAAACCAGTTTTGAGTAAAACAGTAGTTAAAGATTATAATAGGCAAATTTTCTTAAGATTAAACAGATTCTATCAGAGTGGAAATGGGACAACAACATAGATTGCAGTAAAGCATTATGGAACAAAATCAAAAATAATATTATAAACTTAGAAAATAAATATACCAAATAGAACCTTGTACAATAAAAAGGTAAAATTCCACCTTGGATGACCCTAACTATTACAAATTTAATTAAACAAAAATGTAGACTGTATAGAGCAATGATAAGAGACAGTAGTGATTATAATATCTGGAATTACAAGATCTCACAAAAAATGTAAATACAAAATTAGGATGGTGAAAAAATTTAAACAAAGCTTGCATACATTAAAGATGGTGAAAAGTTTTATTCCTACATAAATAATAAAAATCAAACTCTAGAACTATAGGTCCACTGGTGATAGATAATAGCGAAATATCACTTCAAGATAGTACAGATGAATTCAACAAATACTTTTGTTCAGTTTTCAATACTAAAATATATCCATTAATAGTCAATAAAATTCAAAAGATACTTTAAATGAGATAACTAAAAAGAGATTATGGACAACCTAAACAAACTAAACACAAATAAATCACCTGGTCTAGACAAGTTACATCCTAGGTTATTGAAGGAAATTAAAGAATGGATAATTAACCCACTACATAAACTTTTAAAATGTCACTAAATACAGGGCATGTCCCAATGGACTGGAAAACTGCAATTGTCACACCTATTTTTAAAAGGAAATCGATCACAAATTTCAAATTATAGACCCATTAGTTTAACAAGTGTAGTAGGTAAAATGTTCAAACAATATTAAAAACTAGGATTGAAAGTTACCTAAAAGTAAAAGGATTAGAAGACAAATCCCAACATGGTTTTTGAAAAACAGATCCTGTCTAACAAGTAACATGTTTTTATGAACACATAAGTAAATGTATAGAAGATAATAAAGCTATAGACGTAATTTATCTTGACCTATGTAAAGCATTTGATAAAGTGCCACACGGAGTACTAATAGATAAAATTGACAAACTTGGTATTGACAATCGGATCACAAATTGGGTAACTGATTGGCTAAAAATCGTGTAATGTGTTCATATAAAAGGTCATGTATTAGGCCTGTGAGACTGGTGATGGTGGGGTGCCTCAGGGATCGGTCTTGGGACCGATTCTGTTTAACATATATATCAGCTATGACATCAAATTTAAACAGTTTGGCCATAAAATTTGCTGATGACACTAAACTAATAGCCCAGGTAGATACTAAGGAAAATTACCAAGAACTATTAAATGGCTTAAAAAAATAGAATTATGGACTGTAAAACCAAATGACATTCAGCAATGAGAAATGTGTTGCTAAGTATTTCGGAAAAATAACTTGCATCATGGTTACACATTAAAAGGACAAATAATAAAACCTGTAAATCAACAAAATGACTTAGGTATTATAATAGGCTCGGATCTAACATTTCATGCACATTACAATAACATCATTAATAAAACAAACAGGCTAATAGGATGCATAAAAGAAGCTTTACATCCAGAAATAGAAAATGCATTATTCCACTCTATAGGGCCTATGTGAGGCCTCATTTGGATTACTGCTCCCCTTGTGGAATCCATACCTGAGAAGGGATGTAAATAGAATGGAGGGGTGCAGCGGAGGTTACCAAAATGGTGGAAGACATATCGACCATGAGCTATGAACAAAGATTGGAGGAATCAAGATGTATTCCCTGGAGCAGAGAAGAATAAGAGGAGATGTACTTTTATGCATAAATTATGTGTGGAGGAAGAGTTACTAACACTATTAAATCTAACTTATAATAAACATAATTGTAATTTAAGAAGCCACAGATATCAATTATCTCTAACATACCAAAAAATAATAAAAGGAGATCCTTTTACCGAGAGAATAATAACCTTGTGGAACTCATTACCTAATTCCATGTTTGATAATAGAGATCACAAAATCTTTAAACATAAACTCGATTCAATCCTGTTAAAATAAACATGGAAATTACCAGCTTAGCTGGAGACATACCAAATAGGGCCTCAGCTTTCTGTATGTCTATACCTCCTAGTATAACTCCTAGTATAACACAACATCATACATACTTCTGAAATGCAAAATGTCATGGGATATATGCAAATCACCATGAAATTTCAAACGTGTTCAGTTTACAGCAATTTATATGCATTTTAAATAGCACAACTAACTTAATTTTTATCATACAGTCCCTTCTACTTTTGCCTTTATCAAAAACACCTAATGCCTTGGTATTTTCAACATTTACAGGTTTCATTTATATAAGGTATATACATCAATGTATTTAATGACATAGTGCCTTTGCATACCAATTCCAACAATGAGGAACACCGTCTCTTGTTTTACATCAGCCTGGAGTCACAACAGTAACCTCTCTATTTGAGGACCTGAGAGGCTAAAGGAAAATTAAAGAGGACACTGTAGCATAGTAAAGAAATGAAAGGGTACCATAGGTGGATAACCTAATGGACTAGAAATTGTAAAGAATAGATTAGGCTAAGAAACAGAAGAACTGTTGCTACAGATTTAAGAAAGGTAGGTTCTCAAGAGTGGCAGGAGCTCCCTGTCACATACACACCTACAGTCTCCATTTCCCTTTATCGTAATGTGACTGAGCGTGGGGATGTGGAGGTCAGCTTCACTGGGGGGCATAAGTCAGACAGTAGTGGAGCTCCAATAGTCTGTGCATACCATACCGCACTACTGGCCATGAATGCAAGAGACAGCTTAGAATGTCTGTAACATCTCTAAAAGGGATTTGTTTTGACTGAAAAGGATACCAAATCAGGTAAAATTCAAATGTATAAGATTCATCTGTATATACCCCAGAGCAGTGCATCAGATTTGGGCTTAAACCCACCCAATTACTAACCATTTTTTTTCCTGGTTGAAACCCCCAACAAAAAAGAACTCTGTCCTGATTTTTCACCACAACTTCATTTCATTCAATACCCATCTCCTAGGGGTCATGAAGCCACCCAAAGGTTAAAAACATGAAAAACAAATCAATATTTCAGTCCTTCCTCCTTCCCCAATCCCCTGTAAAAAATATATATATTTACTATTACTTTCCTGACCATATGGCCAGAACCTGCAGCCTGGCACAGTGTTCCACAAGCCCAGTTTCCAGTCCACTCCCTCTCTCTCCTTCTGCCAGAAGCTGGATGCTAGAACTGATCATCTCACAGGTCCTCAATGTGGTTCTGCACAGTCACCTCACCAACCAAACCCCACAACCTGGGTTCCTTGCTTATTGCTTGGTTGCTGCTGGCTGCTGCTGCACTGATCAAGGCCTATGAAGGCTACTCACACCACTGTCACCACTGCTGCTAAGCCTAGCTTGCTGCCATGGGGGTCTGTGCTGTTTTTCTGCAGGCGAGCCTAGAAGAGTAAGTAGTTAGCCCAGTCTTGGGTTAACTTCTAACTCACCCTCTGCCCTTCAACCACCACGGGAAATGGAGACTCACTAGAGTAGACAAACAAAATACGCTGCCACAACACTGCTATTGAGAGTTCAGTGCTCACAGACTCCTTCAAGTTGTAGTGTGTAGTCTTTATACTCTGTGGTGGGAAAAGCAGTGTCGCACTTGCAAGACTCTGCACTCTTTCTTGGCTGAAGCTCATAGACATCACATGTGATTGTGCCACCATTAATATGTGGAGAGTGGACAACACCATACAGACACAGTCATGTCTGGAGAGTACCTACAGCATGAGTGCACACAGGCCAAGTGGGCACTTTTTGTGCAAAAGATTAAATTCAAATTTAATGCCATTATTGCCACACCATAAGAACAACCTAGGCACAAATATGAGAAGTCAACTGCTTCCCTCTGCCATACCTAAATGGCACTACTGCTTGATGGTAGAAATCAATTGCCAGGTGCTGATGCAATGGTTTCCATTGTGTTCTAGTACTGTATCTCCATGTTTCATGATGTGTCCCAACCGTCATGTGGATTACTGTCCCTCATTGTCCTTCATTTTGAGTGTCTATGTCCCTCATTTAGTGACAAAATGTGAGGTATGGTGCATACTTCAAGATCCTTCTCAGCACAAAGAGTGCTTAGCATGGCCATAGTGTATATGCTCAATACAGAATGACAAAGAGAAAGTAAGTGAGATGAAACAGAAACACATTTGTAGCACTAAATATGCATAAGGGATTTGCATGGTCCAAAACAAAAGGTCAGGCTTCAAAACACAGAGGCCCCTCTTCATACATCTGGAAAGAGGATGTCGACTGGCTATATCCTAGGTACTTAATGCAGTAAGCAAACAATACTTTACAAATTAATAGTAGTTTAATGACAAAATCAAAGCCATTAAACAACTTTCAAAGTATCAGAATTAATGAGTTTACCTAATTTTGTTGGGAATTCAAATAAAATTGTACTTTAATTACTCTAACTGCCAGCAGTAGTATAAGAAATACAGTAGAACAGTATGTATTTTTATGAGATTTGCACCAACAGCTGCTGCACACACATGACAAGTGTGCAGCATGTGAACTGATGTGATGTTTAAATGATGTTCACACCAGCTTTACTGCTCCACTCATGTCAAGCGTGCAACATGTGAACCTGATTTAATTTTTAGAAGATGTTCATACCAGCTTTGCTGCTACACATAGCAAGCATGCAGCATGTGAACCTGATGTGATGTTTAAATGATGTTCCACCAGCTTAACTGCTGCACTCATGTCAAGCATGCAACATACAAACTTGATGTTATTTTTTAGAAGATGTTCATACCAGCTTAGCTGCTGCACTCACGGCAAGCACACAATATGAACCTGGTAAATCTTTTAAACACAATAATAGTATGTTTTTCTTTCTGTAAGTACTATTGGACCTTGGAATAGACTTCCATCTGATATAGTAACAAGTAATACTAAAGAAATTTTAAACATTGTCTCGACACGCTAATTATGTCTGGGTATGACTTAACATTCTACTCTATGGCATAGCATAGGATCATTTTGGGCTTTGGCCTACTAGCTCTTTCTTCTAACCTTAGTATGAACCTTAGTATGATGTTATTTTTAGAAGATGTTCATACCAGCTTACCTGTTCACACATGTCAAGCTTGCAGCATGTGAACCTGATTTCCTTTTTAGACCTGGTTAGCTTAGGATCACTTTGTGTATGTGAGCTGCATGCAAACATTGCACAATTAAGCATATGGCATGCATTCTGCAGGTATACAGCACACCTATAATTCTGTAAGGATAACTATAAGGGCACTAGTATGTCCCATTTATATATATATATATATATATATATATATATATATATATATATATATTATATAGAAATACATATATATATATATATATATATATATATATATATAGTATATACTTATATATATATATACATATACATATATGTATAGTTGGTGTGTGTGTGTGTGTATATATATATGCATATGCAAAAACTTCATAATGCATTAGTTAGGATTATTTCACACCAACAAAAGTGTGCAAATTCAACGTAAGGTTACCACCCCCACCCTACCACCAACCTCCTCACTCACACCCCAACAGGCATCAGGGTGTGTGTTGGGTGGTCGGCCTAACTCTCATCCCATTCCATGTGGAAAGAAGGTATGATGGTGCAGAATAGGAGACTAGGGTGAGAGTTAGGCATGACCACCCCAATGCACATCTCTATGCCTGTTGGGGAGTAGAGGTGGGGGGTTGGTGGGGGAAGTGGTGGTAACTCTACCATTGAATTTACACTTTTACAGAAAAAGAACCCAACTGATGCATTAACGAAGTTTTTTACAGAATTTCCTTTTTTTAAAGTGTAATGTAAGTAGTAAATGGAATGCCCAGTTGTACATAATTATATGTGTTTGTGGGAGCTCAGGCCCTCACGGACCCTGCATTCCCACTTACAGATAAGCATGGAACAATACAGCAACCCTATAAGGCAAGGAGGCCTTGTAACAGTAATTTGCCCGTATCTCGGAACCATATCTAACATACATGCACCTAAAAGCAGTGTGAGTGGTAAGTCTGAGGCCACAATAGTGAGCTACAGCCATGAAAATGAGCAACTGGAACAGTAATTCACAAATATCTCAGGAACCGTACAAGCTAGAAAACAAATTAAAATGTCATGGGTTTCCTTGGATTTCCAGGGGGACTCAGAAATTTTGTGATGCAAAGTCCGTATCTCAAACCATTTTGAGATCAGGGCCTCAAAAACATGCCGGGCACCACAGTGTTATCCTATGGGAATATTTCTCAACTTTGGAATGCTGTAACTATGGCCCTGTTGAATGTTTTCATACCAAACCACGAAAGGCACACCTGTGGGAGTAGGTCCTTCCACCCTGAAACATGCAGGTCAATATCTCAATGCACATTGCCACAATGAACGAACAAAAGAAAAACAAGTGTCATGTTATCCTATGGGGACATTTCCAAACTTTGGAAAGCCGTGAGGTCTGGGTCTGTTTAATTTTTCCACTCCAAAGCAGTGAAAGGTACATCCATGAAACAAGGGCTCCGTACCTGAACATTTCAGGCCAATAGCACAATCCTTCTTGCCACAATCAAGTGACAAAAATCCAACACATAGCAAAATTCTCCTGTCTCTATAATGGGAATGTTTTCTCACTCAAAATGTGATCATGGTTATATTTAATATTTTACGTGATTGTTTTCCACGGCACAAAAATATTGTCACTATCAAAAAAAAAAACATGTTTTTCAGGCTAGCTAGCCACAAACTAATACCATAGGCGTGTTCCTCAGGACCCGTTTAGGTAAACCCAATGATTCCTGTGTTGAGAAGTGCAGTATTTTTGAGTTATAACATTTTTCTTTCTCACTAACTGAAAACAAGATGGCAGCAGCTTGACAACATTTTAGGCAAGCTCGATCAGAAAATGTGATCGTAATTGCTTTCACAGTGCACATATACATTTTCCATAGACTATAATGCAAGGCTAAAAATGCTATAACTTTTGAACAGAACAAGATTTTTACAAAATCTTGAGAAAGGCACCACTGCTAGCCCAGTACCCATGCAGGCAACCCAATTGGAACCCACTCAAATGCATTATGGGTGGACAAAGAAAATGCAACATTGGGATTTTTCACTTTTGAGTGCACTACAATTCTGCAATTGTACATCTGATCGACACTAAAATGTACAGATCTAGAGATCTGTGATAAATCTTTCTATATTCCAAATTTCAGACAAATTGGACAAACAAGTCAAAAGTTATTAAAGTGTGAAATGTGAGGTTTAACATAGAAATGGCTATGCATCCCTAACTATAGTGGCACTACCATGCCACTATATATATATATATATATATATATATATATATATATATATATATATATATCTTATGGTAGCGCAGTAGTGCTACGTTGTTAGGGATTGAGTGCCCATTTAAGGATAATGGTGAAACTTTGCACCTGAATAACTTGCCACCATTCAATGGATCTGCCTGAAATTTGGCAGGCAAGGGAATAACCATAGTTCTTGCGATCTGCCAACCGGTCATACTGGTCGGATATACGGCTGCTGAGTTATTAAGCAAACATTCCAGCCACATTTACTTTTTTTTGCACATTCTTTGCTCTTGCCTCACAGGCTCTATTACAGTTTGCATAACTGGTCCAAAAACTTTAGGAATGTATTCCTTAATGTGCCTTTGAAGATTTCTTGAAAAAATATTGAATGGTTCATAAGTTATTCAAAAACAAGTTTCCCATTATAGTCAATGGGAAAAGTTAGCAAAAAGTTCAACAGTGTCACAAATGCACTTTTTAGTGTCGCAAATGATCCTAATAATGTTGCAACTCTGCCATTTTGTTTTCAGTTACTGATCACAGAAATGCTTGGCATTTAAAATTGGGACCATCTAGGGACATCATTCTTTTGTGTTTACCTAGTTGAGCCCTGAGTATGCTAGCCATGTCTTTATTTTGGGGTTAAACACCCCAGAAATATGTTTTTCAAATTTTTGGAAAAAATAGTGTCAAAGTAGTGTCATGCCTGTGACACTGTCATATTTTTGTGAAAGGTGTCGAAATCATGACACTACTTTTCAACCATATAGTCAAAATGACAGGAATTGTTTGCCACCCGCTGAAAAACAACAGTTTGGTCATTGGGCTGAAATTTAGAGGAAGGCAGCCAACATGTCACAGATGTGCCTTTTGGTGGTTTGGTGACAAAATATTGCAGGGATGCAAAGTTACGGTACTCCGAGTTTTACGTATTTTCCATGGACTAACATTACGGCATCCACTGTGCCTTTTGGGCCCATATCTGGAAACGGTGTGATATACAGATTTCTCATTGGAAAAATGCTTAGCCTAGCCAGGAAAGTCATTAGTTATATGAAATGTTAAGTTTTTCTATGTCGTAGACGGTTCCTGAGATATTAGCAATTTAGTATTGCGACACTTCATATTCTGCTCAAGGCTATTATTATCATACACTCTTTGTGGTCAGTGTGTTTCTTTATGCAGCTGTAGGGGAAAACCAGGTGTGCGCTCCAGTTACTGTTACACTTAGTACTTCCACTTGCGTTTCCATACCGTTTCGCTATCTTTCCTGTATGCGCCACCGTGTGTGTTACCCTTTGCATTTTCTTTTCGCTTGTGTTTGTGTTACTGTTAACATTTGTGTCTCCACTACTATTTCTATTTGTGTTTCTGTTCAGCGTCACGTCATAATACCATTGCATTTGGCGGCCATTCTAGCATTTGCATTTTCTTTTGTTTTTTGCATCATCATTGCTCTTACCGTTACCATTGCATTTCAATTTGTGTTACCATACTCATGTGCATTACAGTTTGCATTTCTGTAAGCACTTGCGTTTAGTTTTCTGTTTCCTTGCCATTATTGTTGCTGTTACCATTACCATTTTAGTTTACAATTGAGGTACTGTTACAGTGCCTTGCTATGGTTTGCTTTCCATATGCGCTTGTGTTTGTGTTTCTGTTTCTGCTTCCTTTGGCTTATTTTGCTGTTACCATTACCATTTGTGTTTTGCAATTGTGGTACCATGATGATCGCGGGTTATGCTTTGCATTTCTGTACGTGCTTGCATTGCGTTCTGTTTGCTTTGGCATCATTGTTGCTATTACGGTTACCATTTGTATTTTACAATAGCAACACCATGACCGTGTGCATTACCAGTTGCATTTCCATATGTGCTTCCATCTCGATTGTGTCACTATTCGCTTTGGTGCCACTTTGTGCTTGCATTTCTATTAACTTTTGCTTTACCATTTACTTTTGCATCACCATGTGCGTGACATTAGCACTTGCATTTGCATTGCAATTACCATTACTATGTCAAGAAGACATCATGTGAGTGAAGACATGGGGTCTGAAGGACGCATCCACCACCACATTCCATTCACTATTTATAGTCCTCATTCTCAAAAGAAGGAAAGTCATGGCTAAAAACTTGGTTAAATGCATCAGTTAGGGTTGTTCACAGTGTGACAAAAGTGAGGAAATTCAGTGTTAGGGTTAAGCCCCTTGCACCCCAGCCTGCCCCAACTGGCATTGGGGTGTGCAATGGGGTCATCAGTCTAACTCTCACCCCATTCTCCTATACCTCAGCTCGTTTACACATATGATGGGGTGAGAGTTAGGGCTGATGACCCCAATGCACACCCTGATGCTGGCTGGGGTGGGCTGGGGGGTGCAAAGGGGCTTTCAACTCTAACACAGAATTTCCTCGCTTTGTTGCTGTAGAACAACCCTAAGTGATGCATTAAATGAATTTTTAGCTATGAATATATATATATATATGTATATATATATATATAATATATATTTAGGACTTTACTGTTATGTTTGTTGGATCATTTATCATCACAGTTTAGCAAGAAAAATAACAACAAAAACAGCTATCTGTACAATGTTGATTTTTTGACCTCTGCATGATTACGTACTGAACTTTTTCTGAAATAATTTAAAACTACTGAACTACGAGTAAAAACCACAAAACACATACAGGTACCTTGGGCCAAACTCTTATCAAACCTGACAAATCCTTATATTTTTTCATTTATTTTAGAAAAAAAGTCTTAAAAAATGGATACTTTTATGTTTTTTGCACTTTGTACCTTTGGCCCCAGTAGAACCAATCTACATGGAATTGCCAAAATCAGGAGATCCTGGAACAAAACTTGTGATTTCCAAATTTCATGGACATCAGCTGAACTGGGGCAAAGTTATGAAGGTACAAAACTGAGTGTTTAACATTAATGTGCCTCCTCATCTCTAACATGCAGGCACTATAGTGCCTGCATAATTTATCTCTATACATATAAAACATATTAAAGTGGCATGGTAGTGCCACTATAATTAGGTTGCATAGCCATTTGTATGTTAAACCTAAAATTTAATACTTTAATAACTTTTGAACCGTTTGTCTGATTTGCCTGACATTCAAAATGTAGAAAGAGCTACCATAGATCTCTGGATGGAAATTTTTGTCAGTCAGATGTACGTTTGCGGAATCATAGCATGCTCAAAAGTGAAACATCCCCAAAGTTGTGATTTCTTTGTCCACCCATGATGCACTAAAGAATGCAATTCACTGGGTTTAAATTGGGTTGTCTGCATGGAACCTGGGCTACACTGGTGCTTTTGAAGATTTCATGAAAAAATATTACTCCGTTCAAAGTTATGACATTTTTCTGTTGCATTATAGCCTATGGGAAAATTTATATGTGCAGCTCAAAAATTGTCAGCTATCATATTTTTTATGTCAAGCTTGCCAAAATGTTGTTGTGCTGCTGCCATCTTGGTTTCAGTTAGCTGAGAGAAAAAATGATATAACTCAAACAATAATGCACTTTTCAACACACCAACCATTGGGTTTATCTAATCGGACTGTGAGGAATATGCCCTGGCATTAGTTGTGGCCAGCTATAGTTTGGAATTATGTTTTTTTACATGTTTTACATTTTTGATCGCAACATTTTTGTGCCATGCAGACATTAGCAAAAAGCGTTAAATATGATCATGATAAAATTTTTGTTGCGATAATATTCCAGTATAGAGATAGGAGATTTTGCTATCAGTTGCTTTTTGTCACTTGATTGTGACAAGGTGGATTAATGCTACTGACATGAAATTTTCAGGGTAGGAAGTCCTATTGCCATTGATATGCCTTTCACTGGTGTTGTGTGGAAACATTCAAGAGGCCCATATGTACCCTATTCCAAAGTTTGGAAATTTCCTCTTAGGATAACATTACGGCAGTTGTTTTCTTTGTCCCTTCATTGTGGCAATGTGGATTGCGCTATTTGTCTGAACTTTTTAGGGTGAAAAGCCCTGGTTCCAGAGGTGTGCCTTTTGGTGGTATCATACTAAAACATTAAACAGTGCCATAGTTACAGCATTCCAAAGTTCAGAAATGTTCCCATAGGATAACATTGTGGAGCTATCATTCTTTTCAGAGCCCGTAATCTCGAAAACGGTTCAAGATACAGACTTTTCATCACAAAATTTCTTACAGAGGTAAAGCCATGAGACCCATGCAATTTGAATATTTTTCTAGCTTGTACAGTTCCTGAGATATTTGCAACTTATTTTATTTTTATATTTATTTATTATATCAGAATTACAATCTTTTGCATCAGGGACTCATTTTCAAACCTCCTCAACATACACATACAGGATGATGGCATGGATACAGATTGTGAGTGGATTAACAGACTTTAGTGAGTGTACATACAGTACATTATTTGCCTCAAATACAATTTGTAATAATAACAGCAAGAAAAAGAACAATCTTCAAATATACAAGGATATATACAATGTGAGTAATTTTTTGCATTTGAAAGGCCTATACATGTTGTAGCTAAGTAAGCAGTCCCCAGAATTCAAATACAGTGAGTGGTAGAGGGCACAGCGTTGGACCCTGCCCAGCAAGGGGCTGGAATTAGGTGCAGTTACAGTTGTGGGAAATGACCAAGTAGTTACGGAGAGATGTTTTAAATGGCCCAATCCTATGTTTAGATGTGATGCTAGTAGGATGGGTATTAAACCAAGTGGGGCTCTATACCAAAAGTATCTCTGTGCCAGGGACGTCCTGACCCTGTGTACTAATAGTGAAGTTTTTGTGGAGCTACGGGTGGAGACAGTCAGAAGGGAGGTGCTGAGTATCTTAGACTGGCCAGGTGGGGTCAGTCTAGGAGAAATTTTTGGGTGAGCAAACAGGATTGGTAGCATAGTCGCTCATCAAAGGAGGCAGTTTCCATGGCTGTAGGCCACTATTATGCCCTCAGAGTTAGCACTCACATTGGTTTCAGTGTCTGTATCTTAGAAATGATGCAAGATACAGGTTTGGTTGATTTATGTTCTGAAAACTACCCACTCTCATGATTACAACCACACTTCCCAAGATATGGGCAAATTACTGTTACAAGGCATCCTTGCCTTATAGGGCTGCTCTATGGCTCAAGCTTATCTGTAAGTGGGAGCACAGGGCCCAGAGGCCAGAGCTCCCACAAACATATGTCATTATGCACAACTGTTCAGCTTGGTTTGGGCCTCACGCTCCCACCAACACATTCCATTTACTACTTACATTACACTTGTAAAAAGAAAGGATTCTTTGCAAAAACTTCATTAATGTATCAGTTAGAGTTGTTTCCACATTGACAAAGTGTGGAAATTCCACATTAGGGTTAACACCCTACCACCCCACCACCACCACCACCACCCCACCCTCCACACACCAACAGGCATCGGGGTGTGCATTGGGATGGTCATACCTAACTCTCACCCCATTCTCCTATACTGTACCACCTCAGCTTCTTTACACATGGAATAGGGTGAGAGTTAGGCTGATGCCCCAATGCATACCCGATGCCTGTTTGGTGTGTGGAGGGTGGGATGAAGGTAAGGTGTTAACCTTATCGTGAAATTTCCACACTTGTGTTGGTGTGGAAACAACCCTTACTGATGCCTTAATGAAGTTTTTGCAAAGAATATATATATGATATATAGATAGCTATATATATATATATATATATATATATATAGAGAGAGAGAGAGAGAGAGAGATAGATATATATATATATGACTATTTTCACAAACATCCAGTGGTACAAAATTTGATAATACATAGAATAAGGTAAAAACAATATCTGCCAAATGTTATGGTATTTACAATAGGAAGAGTGTACAGTATATGACAAGATCTTCTAGAATAGAAACAAAATAGAACACACAACAACAGAGACAATGTACAGATACTTATAAACTCTAAGGTAACTCAAGGGTTGGTGGACATTCAAGGGTGTTACCTACAGGGACAGACACAGGTGGTGAATTGGAGGAGGTGGTCCTTGGAGAGGAGGTGAATGAGCCAATTGAACTACAGGCCTGAAATTCAGGGGCAGTTTATTATAAAACCTAGGACCCTTATCGTGATAGAGTTCTGGGCATGCTTGGTGCAGTAAAAGGGTGTCACAGATATTACAGGGGCTCCTGTAGTACTGCACTTAGGAACTGATAAGTGTAAAAGGGAGTTAAAGCTGATCAGCATTAGGTCACGGTGAACTTTGTGTATGAAAGACAGCATTTAAGTTGGAACCTGCCTTCAAGGGTTAGCCAGTTGAGGGAGGCATAGAGGGTACAGTGATGGCTCATCCAGGGGTGGTGGTGGTGGTCATGAGGCATGCAATATTATTGTATGTATTCCTGGGTTTGGAGAAATGTATATAAATATATATATATATATATATATATAATTTGCAAAAACTCACGTTAATGCATCAGTTATGGTTAAAATAAAACAGTAAAAAGGAGGAAAATATGACATTAGGGTTTTCAACCGAGACACTCCACCCACCCTGCACACAACAGGCATCCGAGGTGCCTTGGACTCGTCAGCCATAATGGTCACCCCATTCAAAATGTAACTAGGCTGAGATGGGTACAGTATGGAGAATGGGGTGAGCTGCTAGCTCTCAATCCCAAGTGCACCCCTATAACCTGTTGGTGCATGGGTGGGGGGGTGGGTTGTTAGTGTTCTCCCTGCATGCAGTTCTCCTGTTGGAGTTTTAGAAAAAGACAAAACATAAGAGTATAAACTCCGAGTAGACAACTGCTGGTGGACATACTGCTCACCAGTTCCCAGAGGTAAAAGTCATATGTTCTGTTCTCTAAAATTCTAAGAATGGCAGAGTATACATACTGGGCCAGATATTCAAAAGGAGTTGCGCCATGAGCAATAGGGTTGCACCTGCGCAAGTCCAAACTTGCTCCATTCTGCGATATTCAGCAGGAGGCAGTTGCGCCACAGAAACATGCTGAGCAACAGCGCATGCAAATGAATGCATGCTGAACTAGAGGGGAGGAACCATGCATAAACTGCACAGCCCGATATTCAGCGGGCTGTACGGGACAACTCTGGCGCAACCCCAACCTGCGCCTGCACAATTTGAGCCAAAAAGGCTCAAGTCGAGGGGCCACCACAGGTGAGCTGCTGCATTGCAGGGTGCAACACAGCAGCTGCCACCTGTGGCTGGCCTCAACCCACTCCCTGTGCCCCTGCAGCCCGATCACTGGCAAAAGAGTGTAAAATCCCCACCACCCCACTGGCCCGATCGGGCATAGCTAAACCCCCACCAGCCTGATCACGGGCAGCAATGTGTCTCCCTCCCCAACACACACCCTGGTGGTCCAGTGGACGATAAGCCCGATTGCGGGCTGAAGTAGTCAACACACCCCACTGAACATATCCCTGGTGGACCAGTGGACTTATAATCCTGATCGGCGCACTGGTAATTAAACACACCCCAGAACATAGCCTGGTGCCTAGTGTCCCCCACCCACCCACCCACGAAGCCCACCACCCTGCTCCCCCGGCCAGCCCGGGCGGGTGGCATCCCACCGCCTACCCGCCCGCCACCCGCCAACTGATCTGCCCAGTAGGGCTACCGCCCAGTGGTGCAGGCGAAACCAATGGACGTACCGGCCCATAACGTACAAGGCGGTCAGTATTGTGAATATACGTATTCATTTACAAATCTGGACTATCTTGTGTAGTATAAACTGCAGCCATTGGCTCTTGCTCTGCACAATGGCGTGCAGCCCTACCAGGCAATCGGTTGGCGGGTGGCGGCCGCTTGAAATGGAGTGAGATGCTGCATCCACCAGCTGTCTGGGGAGGCTGAGTAATGAGGCTAAAGTGATGGTGGCCTGAATGTTCAGAAAGTGAAATGTTTAATTACTCCATCCCGTGATCGGGATTATCGATCCCACTGGACCACAAGGATATGTTGAGAGGATATTTAATTACTTCAGCCCGCGATCGGCTTATCGGTCTACTGGACCACCAGGGATATGTTTGGAGGTGTTTTAATTACTTGGCCCACGATCGGGCTTATCAGTCCACTGGACCACCAGGGATGTGTTGGGGAGACACATTGCTGCCCGCGATCGGGCTGGTGGGAAGTTGTAAGCTATGCCCTTGATCGGGCCAGTGGGGAGTGGTGGGGATTTTACACTCTTCTGCCCATGATCGGGCTGCAGGGGCGTCGGTCCCTGATGGCTGCTGCCTGGCAGGGCACCAGGTGCAAGTCCTCAGGGATCGGGCGCACCTGCATGCTAATAGCATTAAATTGGGCCATAATCAGATGCAAATGGCCCCCCTGTACCTGCATGAATTATGGCCCCATTTGCATGTCATCTTTTTGAATATCGAGGATTTTGCACATGGGCGCAATGGTACTTGCGCCACCGCAAGATGAATGCTCCACTCTGTCCACTTGCGGTGGCGCAAGTTCCACTCGCCATGCACAGTGGCTGTGGCTGGGGGTGATATTCGAGGGTTGCTCAGGGTGCAAATCCTTTGAATATCGCTCTGGCTCACCTCCTGCGCCAACTATTTGTGCAAGCGCAAGGAGCTTGCTCCACAAAATAGCGCGAGTTTGAATATCTGGCCCCCTGTATCTAATTGCTGACCATCACACTTGATTTTTTTATGTTTGTGTGTGTGTATGTATGGGGTTAGAGGGACAACTGCAGCAGCTTCTAAAGTATAAAGGAAGTCGTTGCCATATTGCAGTGAGGAGGTAGTTGGGGTTATACAAATGGAATGTGTGATATGTGTGGAAGAGGGGGGTAGGGCAGAGGACCAGATGGATAACAACCTTGAGCTCAGTTGACTACCCTCCACTTAGATACAAGAGACGAGGGGAGAGGTATCATAGGTAGATTTAAAGCCAGAAGAATTTTGTCCATAATGCTGTAAAAGATTCATCCACAAACTAGGATGTTGTTCTTTATACAACAATTATTTAATCTGTTTTTAAATTCATAGATGGTTGTACTTCCTACAACCTTGAATGGTAGTGAGTTCTAAAGAGTAATTACTCTTTGTGAGAACCATTTTGTCTTTTTGTATGAATGGCATTTATCACCCAAGAGCTGTAGGGGATAGGCATTTGTATTATATGTTTGATCTCTTAACTCCAGTCTCAACAACTCCCACAAGTTGTCATCAGAAGCAGATTTAAACAGCAAACACAAATTACCCTTTAATCGTCTATGCTCTAACGTAAACATATCCAAATTATGCAGTCTGGCCTTGTAGCTTTGCCCCTTTGGCTTTTAATAATATGCATTACTCCTTTCGGTACTATCTCTATCTTTTAGGTGTCTGATTTCCTGTACAGTGCCCAAACCTGGGCACAATTCTCCAAATAGGGGTCCGACCAGGGATACATATATTGGCACATGACCTCCCTTTCCTACTGGCTATATGTCTTACTATGCTATTTAATATTCCATTAGCTCTATGTGTGAATTTATGACAATGGATTTTAAATTGAGGTCATTCAAAATGGTTATCCCCAGGTCTCTTTCCTCAGTAACTACCTTTAATAAGAAGCCAGTGTGTAATTTGCCTGGTTCTATGTCATGTCAGTGAAGGAAAAGCAGCCCGTGAAAACAGCCATGGCTTTCATAGTGAATGGAAAGATGGCGACAGTTGTATTTATGTTGGCTATGCCCCACACCCCATTTTAAATATACTTACTCCAAGGCTGTAGCACCTCAGGGAGGGTGAAATATGACTGTCACCATCTTTCCATTTGCTATGAAGCCATGGCTGTTTTCACAGTTGCTTTTGCTTCGCTCACATCATGGGCTACCAATCTGCCTGGATTTTTTTTTTATCGAAATGGATAACTGCATTTTTCAGTATTAAACTTCTATTTCTTTTGTTGCCCATTCTTCCATTACTGTTAGTGCATTTTGAAGTCTGAATACATCATCATTTGTTTCAGTTACTGACCCCATCTGAGTATCTTCCACACATTTAGATAACCATATGCCCTTGACTTCATTACCCATTGATGTTACATAAAGATTTAACAGACATGGTCCTAGGGCCGTACCTCGAAGACCCTGCAACATGACCTCAGCACCACTCTGAATAAATCCACTGCATACACACCATTTGTATTCTATTAGACAGCCAAGCTGTAATTCAATTAATAATACAACTGTAGAGGTCAGGATTCACTAACACTGTGATCAAAACCTGATGCGATAGTTAATCAAAAGCCTTCGTGAAATCAAGAAATATAACATCTACTGACTTGCCCTGGTCCATGGCTCTATTGATCCTGTCATTAGAATTCCAACATGTTTGTTTGGCAGGATCTTTCATTTATTTATTTATTTATTTCCATGTAGGATTATAATATCTTTGAGCATAAGGCACTCTTTTACAAAGGTTCCACATTAGTAGGTGGGGTAAAAACAGAGAACAGAATACTAAACAGAGGTAATCTAAAATGACAAACAAACAGTTAAAATCCAGGAGAACTGACAGTGGTAGTCTAAATGACACAATAACAACTCAAATCAAGGAAAATAATAGGTAAACACAGTAATTATACCAGCAATTAAAGAGAGGCGAGGTAAGAGCAGTTATGGGGATGTGGAATAGCAGCCCTAGGCCTTGTCAAGCTAAGCAGTAGGCAAAAGGGAAGAGTGGAAAAGGTAGACCAAAGGGGAGCTGAAATGGGGCACAGGAAAAAGTTGGGAAGGGACAGGGCTGAGGGTGGAGACAGAGGAAGTGGAACCAGAGGAAGAGAGGTTGAGGCAGGAGAGAAAAAAGAGGAGGAGGAAGGAGTATAAGTCTAGGGGAGGCATTTGACAAAGGTGAAGATTCTGACAATGGAGGCAGTGACATATGCATAAGGGAGTCACTGGAGGAAGCAGTCACGCGAGCAGTTAGATACCAGGTACTGTTTTAGCAGCCAGTTGAATTGGCCAAGTTAAAATGAAGAAGATCCATCAAAATACAAGGAATTGAACCAAAGTAGAGCTCTGTAGGAGAGAATCGCTGACCTTGGGAGTCCAGCATCTGGGGACATTGAGTAGTTGGTTGACAGATGAATGAGTGTGCTTGGAACTGCATGAAGGTGTCAGCAGTGCTGCAGACTCAGGAGGAAGTAGGCAAAGGAGCACTTTTGGCAAGTAAGAAGGTTTGATATTTAATCCTACTACTAAGCAGTAGCCAGTCGATCTGTGCATAAAGTTCATAGGTATGCGTCAGGTGGTCAGAGCCTGTAAGAAGCCTGCATGCATTATTAAGTGCTACAGTTATCCTTCAAGTGAGGGGCAGAGCCATCAATAATGAGGCCATAGTCTATGAAAGAGAAAGGAGCTATGGATATCCAGTTTGAGGGCTTCAGGAGTTAGATTATTCTTTTGGTGATAAGGAGCACAATTTTTATATTTACAACCTTAGCTACATGCTCGATGTGCGGGCAAAGGTGAGGTGGCTATTCAAGATAACCCACAGATATTTGAAATGTTCCACCAGCTCAAGTGGAACACTAAGTTGGTTTTTAATATTGAGGGCATGCTCTTTAAACGTACTGCATGAGGTGCTGAACATCACAACCTTCATAACTTTGTAGTTTAATGCCAGTTTCTGGTCACAGAACCATTTTCAACTTCCTCAAAACTGAGTTGAAGGTGATATTGAGAAGACCGGGGTTAGGTTGGCTTGAGAATATGATAGCATCATCTGCATACAAAATTATTCATTGATGGCAACAGTGCAACAGGTTATTTATGAAAATACTGAAGAGGAGAGGGCCAAGGATGAATCCTTGAGGAATGCCTGAGTGTACATTCTGCTGGTCAGAGGTGACATTGGAGATTTTATCATTTGATAGCAATCCTCCAGAAAGTTTTAAACCAGTGCATAAAGTCAATTGAGAGCCCTGCTGAGATTAACTGTTTAAATAGCGATGCATGGTTCACCGTATCAAATGCCTTTATTAAATCTATGAAGAACTGCACCAACAAGACTCCTTGGTCAAGTTATTGATGAATGAACCCAATGAATTCCAGGAGCGCAGTTGTCGTGCTGTGCCCTTTCCTAAAGCTGTTCTGCTGCAAGCACTGGATGGAGTATTTTCAAGGTGGTAAATTAATTGGTCTGCAACTATATGCTCCAGGACTTTTGACAGGGGATTGAGATCAGTCTGTAATTGATGTGTAGGATACGGTCCCTGGATTTGTGTACTGGAGTTATCAGAGCAGTTTTCCATCTAAGAGGAATTGATATTGACTTAATGCTAGGTTGCAAATCTTAGTGATAGGAGCAAATACTTTAATTAAGGGTAAGTGCAATTAGCTTTAGATCAAGGGAGTCGCTACTGTGCCATGACTTACTTAGGACCTTGCATAGGTGCCTTTAGTAAATTCATGTTGTTTCTGATCTTCCATATTTATATTTTCTATATGCATACATACAGCATATAGTTTTTGATAAGTACCCTCTAGGGCTTTAGACAGCACTGATGTCAATCTCACAGGTCGGTAATTACTGGGATCCTTTTACTATCTTTTTAATGTAATGGTATCACTGTGCCAGACAAACATATACCCACTATGAATCAATGCAGATGGGGAGGGACGACCACTATAGCCCTGAATAAGGCATGAAAAATAGGATGATGAAAAGCAAAAAAGAAAATAAATTAAAACATATCCCCAGACATCAATGATGACAACACACAGAAACAGGGGGAAGCCGCTTTGACAGGAGGAGAGGCATGGGGACCAACAGGTTAAAAGGTAATAAGGGCAATTCCAAGTGAAAAGACTGATTAGGGCAGTTGCAGTAGATGAGGATGTCTCCCTCCAAGTTAGCCATGTGGTGCAGCAAAATGAGCAGAACTAACACTGAGCACAGGAGCAGGATTACTGAATGGAAAGAAATAAAAGAGTATTTTCAGGCAGGGCTACAGGCTACAGCCATTACAGCAGAGACCACTTACAGCCTCACGATTCCCTAAGGGCAAAATAAACAGCCATCACACAAGCAAGAAGAGCTGCTGGGATGTGCGGCGGCTGTTCTGCTGAAGTCATATGCTTCTAAGATTGTATGATGGTGATGGCAAATCCAGCTAAAAGAAAGAACAACTGTAAAGACACCAACATAGAGATTAAGAAGACTAGTCAGGGTCCATACTGTTACACATGTAGGATAACACCTGCAACCACATTAGACATACCCTCAAGAATCATAATAAACATACTACTTAAGCATGCTATTTAAATGGATCCACACGAGGGATAAAAGAGTGGCAGTAGCAGCTTACAAAACACAGTCCAGGGGTCTGTTGATCAGTTCGCCAGTGGCCCCAGACCTTGCAACATTATTGGCTGTAGAGCCAGCATTCTTGAGATGGTAGCTTTCTTCTGGACCCAACAAGTTAAAGCTATTTACCAAGTTTTGATATATGAATGCATATACTGCAAGGTGACTCCATGTAGAACTGATTCGCAATGTATTTTGATAGATGCATAGCCTATTTTAGCAAATTAAATCAGTTTTCACCCTCACAAACCAGGAAGTGTCATTTTGTGTATTGGAGCCTGTATTTGATGACCTTTGACACTCATTACCTACGCAATGTCACCACAGGGAGATCTGTGCTCTGCAATAAAATTAATTCTTGGTCACAGCAATTCTGTCTTGATAACAGAGCTCTTGGTCATGGCATGCAGCACGACAATAGCAATGTCAAACAGTTAATATTCAGGGTCCGATGATGAAAGCATTATGTTGTCCTGCACTAACAGTGATCTTTCGGACACTGATATAGTGCCACAATTTGACCAGCCACTGCATAGTAGATCCCATAGGGATGATCCTATGACAGCAGCGAGAATGATGTGGGCAGTAGCTCAGGCAGTCACAGCAGTAGTCCTGATCCATTCCAGTACAGCAGCGAGAGCAGACTTAGCAACACGGACTATTAATATTATATTTTGCTACTTAGTGCTATGGTTTGGTTCCCGTCATTGCTGTCATTTTACTCTGCAAAATCGGGGTATGGTGTGTGTTCTGTTACTCCCAGCATCGATGTGCCCACATAAATGCTAGTGATAGTACCCTGTGTTTTATATTTCTTTTTTTTGGGGGGTTGCTTTCCTATGCTAACAAATTGCTGGCCACTCCAGGTTGACACTGAGAGCACGGCTCGATCTGGTGGCATTGCTTAGAGCAGGATAAATGGCTCACAATTTGTCCAAATCAACTTGTCCAAATTTCTCACCTGGTACTAGTTAGTAGTGACCTCCCACCAATTGATTTATCAGTCACTCACTCTGATGGAGCAAAGGGTGGAAATGACAAACAGGCCACTTGTACCCCAACCACTCCAAACCTCTCAGCTGCACACATACACTTAGAAAAATGCTGTAGCATAGAATTTTTATATCTGTAAATTATTTATACTGTTTGGGTCTGTCTTTGCCTTAGTGCCAACTAGTCGATGCTATAGCTTTCTTCTCTGTGAATGTGTGTGTTTGGGGGCTGCTTATACTTTCCCCTTTAGAGGTATCAGTGATTGAGTAACGTGTTGAAGTCACCAGTTCCCATGTTTACGGCATGTTATAAATTTAAAACTACAAATTATTGCACCAGCTTTGTGTTACCTCTAAAGCGCTCGGAACTATACAGACTGCAGCTGTCATTAGTGTCTGCATAAGCATCTGTAATACCATCTTGTCATTGGCTTATTGCCGCTACGTGCGCCTCCAGGTGCATTATGAATTGAGCAAAAATACAGTACAGTCGGTGATCGTCCCTCACCCCAAGGTTAAAATGACACTGCCAATACCCTTCTCATGGAGAAAGAGACCACATTTATGTTTAGATAATCTAAGTACCGTTTGATTGGTCCACTACAAAAGGGCATATCCTTGCCATAGGTACTCAAGTGTTAGACTGTATTTGAACCACCCTTCCTCACTTATGTCACCATACTTCATTACTACTTCGGTCTGTGTCAAGCCATTTGTGTTTTCCCATTTTTTCCATTACAGTGGATCTCTGATGCACATGTTAAAGTGTACAGCAAATACAACAGATGCTGACTATACTGTCTCCCATGCTTTATCGATGTCATGGTGCTTTGTGTAGACTCCCTGCATTCACTGCTGTGTAGCCCATATTTTGGTTCAACATTATTCCTAAGTATGCCGAACTGACTAGCACACTTTGCAATATAACACCATAGAAGCCAGACATTGGTACCACAGTGTCGGAGAGGATGGCAACTGCAGTCTCTTATTTTGCTGATGCTCCATAGCACATACAATGATGCTATAATCCTAATTATAAATAAAGACTGTTTTTAAAATGTTAAAAAATAAGTGTTTTTAATTTTGAGATACACTGTAAATTATGTGCAGTATAACTATGTACAGTATATAACTGATTTTATTGCATTCATTTATAAACTTAGCTAGAGCTGGCAAGCTGGAGAAACAATTCAGTGCACCATGTCCCTTTATTCATGCACATCTAAAAATACTTTGTGGTCAATGTTACTGTGCTTTCATGAGAACGCAAATGAGCCCAAGAAAACACAGGAGCACAAGAAAAATATAAACTGTCTATAATGATGGTGACAATCAGAAATGAAATAGCAAAGGCAGTTTACTGAAGCAATCACACTGGAAGCAGCACTTGCCAAAAATACACAGTTTATTGCACTGTTCTCCTGGGTTTGGACTGTGCAGCTCAGTGCTTATACTCTTGCTGCACATTACAATTCTGAACTGTTGAAAAAGTCACCCATTTAACACAGACCTCTATGTACCATTACTGAAAAGCTTACTGCAATTTATAGATCTGCCCAGTTCAAAAGTCATTATTTTGTGTCCTAATATGCTACAGATTACAGCTTCACTCAGTTAAAAATTTATTTTTATACAGACTTGTTATAATTATGTACTTGCAGCACTTATTAAAACTGTAACATTGTACTCAAGCAATGTAGATTGTGATTTTCCTAGAACCGATGGATCTAGGACACAGCTTAGTCAGATGAGTAAAATTGAAAATCAGGAGAAATCACCACTTCTGCAATCCAAAAGCAAGTATAACAGCTGCCAATATAACAAATAGTCTCAGTCATCAGTGCTGTAATTTTGCCAGTTCAGTTTTGGATCTGTACTCACTGAGGCTGGGTCCAGGAAAGATGAATGAATGAGCAGTGAGACAGGTGCAGTGGGAACACCTTCCCTGTGCTGATGTCACTCATGCATGTGGATGCACTGCTCTATGCGAACTTCAAACAAAGAAAAACATGCAGAGACAACTGTGGCACAAAATGTTAAAAACTAAGCATCTGAATATATTTAATACTTAACTTTAGGGCAGCTGAGCTTTGCATCACTCAATGAAGGGAAGGTGATCTGCAAACATGGCATCAGGGGAAGTTGGTAAATCACTTTAATTGTAGTGTAGAAGTAGCAACTGATTTTGAAGTGCTCTTTGCTGGTGTATTGCAGAACACTGCCTAACAGCCTACAGTATACAGTTTTAGCCCTACCCCATTAAATTTCTGTTCACTATTCTGAGATTGCAGACATGAAATCCTGCCCATAGGTGAGCTGACAGGTATAATCAGTGGCAGGAATTCAGCAGAAGACACTTCAAAGGGGTATCGGTTTTATCCTACATATCGCATGGAATATGTTTTTCCTTACTGGTTTGCTTAACTTGATTATGATAACTTGTCAAGTTGTGGGATGGAGGGTGTTAGTTCCTTCATTGTTCCCTTTATGCCCCAGGCAACGCACCAGTATGGACCTCTGACTTGTCTTCTTAATCTCGCCATGCCAGTGCCCTCACAGTCATTCTTCCTTTTAGCTGGGTTTCTTCATGAAAAGGATCCTTTTATTGACTCATGACACAAAAAGGATTCTTTTGTTCTTATCATGCAGTCAGGAAAAAGATTCAAGATATTAAAACAAAGAACATTTCCAGGCAATTCTGCAACAGAGAAGTGCAGATTATATCTAACAGGGTCCCAATCAGTGAGCTAGGTGTATTGGTCTCTCTCCAGGATGTAGTTTTGTAGCTTTCAACATTTTTAGAAAAAAAAACAAGATGGTGGCAAATGAAAAATGAATTTTTCCGTATGAAACAGGATTTCTTTTCATTTCATGCAGCTCTCTTTTAGTGCTTGCTGAGCATTTCAAGTTTAACATTGAAGTGCCTACTCAACCCTAACTGTACGGGTGCCCCATCATAGATATGTATATATGTGTGTGGTGTGTATATATATATATATATATATATATATATATATATTAGAGCAAAATCTCTGTTTAATGCATTTGTTAGGGTTGTTCCTGGCGACAAAGTGAGGCAGTTTGGTGTTAGGTTTAAAAGCCCATTAGCCCACCCCCAACCAGCATAGAGGTGCTTTTGGGGTCATCAGCCTAACTCTCACCCAATCACATGTGTGAAGAAGCAGAGGTATAGGAGAATGGGGTGAGAGTTAGGACCGATGACCCCAATGCACCCGATGCCGGATGGGGTGGGCTGTGGGGTCCAAGGGGACTTAACCCCAATAATCGAATTTCCTCACTTTTGTCACCTGTGGAGCAACCCTAACTAATGCATTAAACTGAGTTTATTGCCTCTAATTTCCTTCTTTTGAGAATGTTGATGAGAAATACTGAATGTAATCCAGTGGCGGAGCCCACGCTCCCACCACGTGATGTCTTGTGACATAGTAACAGGAACAGCAATGCAAACAGAAGCACCAACAGTGGCGCACATGGTAACACAAGCGTAAATGGTAAAGGAAAGCGTTAATAGAAGCACTGAAGTGCAAAGTGACGCAGAAGCGGAACAGTAGCGCAAACAGACATTGAAGCATGTATGAAATGCAACTGGTAATGCGAACAGTGATGGCAGTGGTATTTTAAATGGAAATGTTAAGTGTCACAGCAAAAAAATGTGAACAGCAACAAACGGAATAGAACACAAGCGCATATCGTAAATGCAAACCGAACGCCAAGACAGGCACAGTACTACATTGTAAATGCAAATGATAAAGTTAACATGAAGAATAATGCCAAAGGAAGAGAAACAGAATGTGAACAGAAGTGCATATGGAAATGCAAACCAGAAACTCATGGGCACAGTACCACAATTGTAAACGCAAATGGTACTTGGTAACAGCAACAATAACAGCAAAGGAAACAGAAGCGGAAAGGGAATGCAAGCACATATGGAAACGTAAAACCGTGAATGTGCACGGGCACAGTAATGCAGTTGCAAATGCAAATGGTAACAGTAACAGCAAGAAGACACAAAACAAAAGAGAAACGGAACGCAAAACGAAAGGGCTGCCAGAACTCAAATGGCAATGCACACGTGACGCAAACAAAACACAAACAGAAACAGTAGTGGAAATGGAAATGCAAATGGTAACAGTAATGAAAAGCAAACATGAATGACAATGCAAAAGGTAATCTATATGGGGCGACATGGAACGGTAATGCAAACGGAGACATAAACAGCAAGTGGAAACAGTAACTGTATCAGTAACGGAAGCACATACCCTGTTTTGCCAAACAGATGCATTATGAAACACAGTGTGTACAAATAATGTATGCACTGTAATGGGGATCAAGCTTAAAATGAGCATTGAAGTACTTAATTGCTAATATCTCAGCAACCTCAGGACGTGAAAAAAATTTAATTTTCACAAAAACCTTGATTTTCCTGGCTGATTTTTGCTATTACACTTGGCCATTGGGCTGTAACTCCAACAAAAATGTGCATCTCACATCATTTACAAGATACAGTACAAGCCCGAAGGCGCGGCACATACCACTCCATGTTAGTCTATGCAAAAAACGCCAACTGAGTACTGTAACTTTTGCAGCTGCAGTAATATTGTTTCACCAAACCATGAAAAGGCACATTGGTGAATGTTAGTTCTATGCCCTCCAAATTGCAACCCAAAAGACCAAACCATTTGCTTGCAGCAGGGTGGCAAAAATTCCTGTCATTTTGGCCATAGCTCGAAAGTAGCGTTGCAATTTGCAACACTTTTACAAAAATTTGCTAAAGTGTTGTGCTTGCAACACTACTTTGCAATACTACTGTTTCCAGAAGTTTGAAAACATATTTCTGGGGTGTTTAACCCTAAAAATAAAGACATGGCTAGCATCCTCAGGGTCCGACTAGGTGAACCCAAAAGAGTCGTGTCCCTAGAGGGTCCCAAACTTAAATGCCAAGCATTTTTCTGATCACCAACCAAAACAAAATGGTGGATTTGTGACACTATTAGAGCCATTTGTGATACTAAAAAGTGCATTTCTGCGAAAGTGTTGAATATTTTAACTTTTCCCATTGACTTATAATGGGAACATGTTTTGAATAACTTTTAAACAGTTCAATATTTTTCACAAAATCTTCAAGGACACATCGGGGACCCTGGCTGCATGTTCCTGAAGTTTTTGGACTGGTCACACAAACCGTGCAACCTGTAGGTGAGAGCAAAGAAATTGCAAAAAGCATAATTGCGCAATTGGTTGGCGCTTAATAATTCTGCAGCCGGGTATCCGACCGATCGAAACTTGGCAGATCCCAAGATTTACCATGTCCAATCATGCATTCCAAATTTCAGGCACATCTGTGGAACTTTGGCAGTTATTAAGGTGCAAAATTGACCCTTTAACCTTAAAAGTTCTACTCAACCCCAACTATGGTAGCACTACCGTGCTCTATAAATATATATATATACACACATACATATGTGTAGCCTGTTCTCCTTGTGGCTGAATCGGCTTACAAAAACTGCCTGTCAAATGCAAAGGGAAACCACTGCTGTTTTCTTTTTTCAACACTGGGATACCTACCCTGGTGTCAGATGCTCCAAAGCCCATACATATTATACCTGCACTGTAGTGCAATTATAGTTAGGGTTGTGCAGCCTCTTCTATGTTAAACCCAAAATGTTGCACTTTAATAACTTTGCAACTGTTAGACCAATTTGCCTGCAATTATGCATGTGCCATCTGGTACCACAGATCTCTGGATCTGCAAGTTTAGTGCTGGTCAGATGTGCAGTTGTTAGCTGCAGAGTGCCAAAAATTTGAAATTTGCCATTTTTTTGTAAATTCTTTGCTCAGGGCTACAAGCAAAATGATGTTGAGGTCTGGTCTGTAATTGTTCGGTATATGGGGTCTGTGTCACTGATGTTACTTTTGAAGATTTGGTGAAACAATATTAATCCATTCAAAAGTTATTAAACTTTGAAGTTTCCCATTATAGCCTATTGAAAAAATATGTGCATGCCTCAACAGTACATTTTGCTTTCATAAAAGTCCATTTTACTTTCGCAAATGTGTTCTGTTCTGTCATGCTACTGCCATCTTGTTTTCAGTTAGTGACAGGTAAAAACATTGTTGTTCAAGAAATAATGCTTCTTTGTAAACATGAACAGTTGTGTTTACCTATTCGGGCCCAAAGAACACGATCCTTGCATTAGATTTTATATATAATGGTGAAACATGTTTTTCTAACTTGGCCACTGGAAGTGTTGCAAATTTGTGGCACTACACTTGTGAAAGTGCATAAATTGTGGCACTTCACAAACATAATACTGTGAATTTATGAAACTTTCCCAAATTTATGACACTACTTAGAACACAATAAAACCTCAGCCCTGTGAAAAGGGCAAAATCTTTTCTGGCCATTATTTAAAAACAAGAAAACAGTAGATTCTGATTCCTCAGCTCCTGTTTAGTTAAACACCTATTGGTGTGTATCTAAATAAAGGATGTTTTATCCTTTAAGTGCTTCAAGGGGTGGAAGCATGTTTACATTTTACAAAATGTTTTTGCAGATATCCTATCCAGTGAAACAGAAGCCCTGCCACTCCATCCCTTTGTGCACTGTCCCACCCTCCACCCTCCATTGCCAGTGCCACCATCCCCAACAAGACAACTGAAGGACCAGACATCTGCCCTGCAAGATAGATTTCACTGGGACATTGGTATATCACCATCTCCTGGTCTTTCTACTGCCCCAACCATCCCAACTCAGTCTGTTCTCCTTGTGTCGGCAGCCATAAAGGCAGGATCAGCTTACAAACTGCTTAGAACATTGAAGGAAACCATTGCTGTTTTCTCTTTTTTCAACACAGGGATGCCCACCCGGTGTCAGATGCCCCCAAGCCTGTTGTAGCCTTTCAGTTTGCCGACATCGGGATGCCCAAGGCATTATGATGACCAGCACTGTGGGACACTGGAGAGCCCACTCCCAGTGTCCATAAATAAAGATTTTGATCCTATGGAAAAAACTGTCCCCCAATGCTTTTTCTTATCCTGTAAAAGAAAGTGATCACTCATCATCTCCCCTCCTCCCATCCTGACCATCCCACTGAGCAACCCACCACCCCACACACCCTTGCCTATACTTACCACCAGAAATCCTCTTCTGTCATCTTCAGTAGACCAGGACATGTTTGCACTCTTCAAAACTGAACTGCAAACTGAAGAATCAAGGTAAGGGCCATATAATGGCTGTCTATGGTGTTTTGAATTTATGTTGATATCTCAGCCATTTTCAGTACTTTTACACCAAATTTTCAACATGGCTTTTGGGTGCCACTTCATGAACACTAGCACTGGCATTTCATTAATCAGGCCCATAGGGTTATTTAACAGTCACAGTGCATAATCACCTTTTGGGGCAGATTAATGAAATGACAGTGCCAATGTTCATAAGTTAAATAAAAGCCATGTTAAAAAATGATCCAAAAATACAACAAAACACCGAGTTACCTGTGGTCAGTGAAATGTTTCTCTGCACGCTTGTAACTTCACCAATTTTAATATTTTCGTTCCAGATTTTCAACATTGACATTTTTCACACCTGCTCGTGAACAGTACAGCTGTCATTTTTCAAATTCTGCCTGAAACGTTTTCACACTTCTGGGCAGAAATGGCACAGTCACTGTGCAAAATCACCTTTAGGGCCTGAATAATAAAATGACAGTGCCAGTGTTCATGAGGGGGACCCAAAAGGCCATGTTGAAAATTTGGTGAAAAATCCCACAATGCCCGAGTTATGTGAGTCCATTGAATGTTTCACGCACGTGTATAACTTTTGATATTTTTCAATCTTTGATGCCAGCTTTATAACGTAGCCATTTTTTCACACTATCACATGAACAGCATAGCTGTCCCTTTTCACATCCTTCCTGGAATGTGTTTTCGCACCTGTGGTGCAGAATGGCATCGCACTTTGCTCATAATTATATTTTGTCTTGCATTTCACAATTTCTCTGTACAGGGTATGTGAGCTGGGATAATAAGATGGCTATGCTGGCAAACTTGATATTGTTGTTCAACATTATGGAAGCGTAGGGCCTGAAGAGCCCTGCACTTCCACACCAACATACATATGTGCATCTACAGAGGGATTGGAGTGCAGGGTCTGAAGGACCCTGCACTCCCAAGTAAAATAAGGATAGTAATATACTGCCTCAAAAACAAGGAAATTCTTTGCAAAAATCCATTAATATAGTAATTAGGATTTCTGTTACAGTGATAGAAGTCTTGAAATTCAATGTTAGGGTTACTAAGCATACCACCCACCCTCCACACACACCAACAGGCATTGGGATGTGCATTGGGGTCATTAGGCCTAACTTTCATCCTTCCTTCCTATACTATACCATCTCAACTTGTTTACATTTAATGGGGTGAGAGTTAGGGCTGATGACCAGCAGCTAGAGATGTATGAAATTGGCAAATTTAGTTATGCTGAATACTTCCATGAAACTCACTTATTTCCAAAATTTTTTGTGGAAGCAAAATTTTGAATTTTGCCTGTGTAATGCGAAATTTCACCTATGGAAGGCAAAATTTCATGGGTGAATTTCCACATTTCAGACCTTTTAAAATATTTTAAGTAATGGAAAAATTGCATGAAATATTTGCATGGTAAAATTGCAGATTTTGTGAATTTCACTGGTGAAATATAATTTTATAGCGTCTCTACCCAACACACACCCAGATGTCTATTGGTGTGTGGAGGGTGTGAGTGGACTGGCGTGGTAGGGTTGATAACCCTAACAACAAATTTCCAGATTTTTGTCACTGTAATAGAAACCCTAACTGATGCATTAGCAGAGTATTTGCAATAATATATATATATATATATATATAATACATAAACCACTCTGAGATGTGCGGTCATGCTCTTATATACATGAAGCCTTGGTGTGCATTGTTATGCACAAGCTCGCAGGCTGAGTGTGTCAACCACCCAAGGTGTGTGTATATCAGAGCACAACCGCACGCTTTCAGAGTAGTTTATCTATCTTATAAAATGTCAAAATTGTTTTGGAGGGGTAAAAGTGCAGGGTGTGGTGGCACTGTGATATACACACGGTCATGTGATGTGATCCAACAAATCAGGAGACATAATTTTTCCTACCTATTTTATATATATATATATATATATATATATATACACATATGTATATGTATATTGAAAAACACTTCCTTAATGCTCCAGTTATGGTCAAAGTGACAAAAGTTGGGAAATGAGACATTAGAGTTTCCAAACCTAACCCCTCCCAAACCAGGCAGGAGAGCAAGTGTGGGTGTGGCTTGGGCTTCTCAATCCTAACACTTACCCATTCGATCTGTAAATAAGATCAGATGAGTAGACTTTATGAGAATGGGGTGAGCGTTGGGCCTGAGAATCCCAAGGCACACCTCACACCTGCCCTCTAGCTTAGTTTGGGAGGGTGGGGTGGGAGTTGGAAACCTAATGCATAATTTCTCAGCTTTTGTTGCATTGACCTTAACTGGAACATTAGCAAAGTTGTTTGCAATTTATTTCCTTACTTTTTGAGATAGTGTAATAGTATCCTTATTTTACTGTGGGAGCTCAGGGTCCTTTGGACCCTGCACTCCCATCCCTCCATAGATATGTATAAGTATGTAGCTGTGGAAACACTGGACACTCAAGGTCCTGCACTTCCATTTATAGGACAACAGTGACAAATTGTCAGCATAGCCATCTTATTACCACACCTCATGTACTCGGTACAGAATATTTTTGAATTCCTGCCAAAATATAATTTTACACAACTGCAATGCCATTGTGCACCACAGGTGTGAAAACACATTTTGGGAAGGATTTGAAAAGGACAGCTGTAACATTCATGTAGTTGGTAAAAGAAAGCTATGTTGAAAATCTGGGTCAAAATATTGAAAATTTCCAAAGTTACTAGCCTTCTTATGACCTCACCTCATGAACAAGGGAAGAACAAATTTCCAAATCCTATGAGAAAGGTGAATTCACCAAGTGATCAAGAAATCACCTTTCAGGTGGGAGTTTCGTAATGACAAACCTATTGCTCATGAGGTTGGGTCCCCAAAGGCCATGTCTAAGATTTGGGATCAAAATTACAAAAATGGCTAAGTAAAGTTGAAACTCCCTTTGAAATACATTAACCCACATTTACTTTAGTTTCTCATATTGTAATTGCCAGTTCCAGCAGCAAGACGTGTTGTTGATCATAGAGTGGATCTCGAACCTGGAACCTGTTAAGGTGAGTGAAGGTATGTGAGGTGTACTGGTGGGTGCAGTGGGAGGTGGGGGTAGGGGCCTGCTGGACAAGGGACCAATTTCTTTTTATAGGTTTTGAAAAAATGACTGGTTTTTTATTTCAGGGTTATGCCTGCAATGGGAGGGTGGGGGTGCCACTAGACACCAGGGAATAAAATAATTAACAAGGACGGTAATCGGCAGGTGGGGGTGCTACTAGATACTAGGAAATAAATAAACAAGCAACAGGACTGGTGATCAGATGGTGAGGGTGTCACTAGACACCAGGGAATGAAAACATAACAGTGCCAGTGATCAGAGGATGGGGGTTTCCACTAGACACAATGGGAAAAAATAATGGGGATTGTGATCAGCTGGTTGGGGTGCCACTAAACACTCAAATGATCAACTTTTAGGAGAACAGAGTGACATATTTTATCGCATCTATCTAGGCACAAGCCAGATAGGTTAGTAACAAACTTGGAGTGAAAATAATTAGCTCTGCAGACAGCTCTGACTGGGAACTGCAACAGCTTCTTCAGTCAGTCAGGGACTTAACTGCTGAAGCAACAGGCTAAACCAAAATGATGTCATCATTCTGCAGGCCTCACTGATAGGGACAAAACATCTTCACTGTTTTCAGTTACTGCAGAGCACTTTAACACATGCTGATTTAAAGAAACCACAAAACCAAACAGCATAACATTTTCAGGAAACACTAATCATGACACAGGGCTTGAATTCATGTGAATTCATGCTTTTATTAGAAATATGGAAAAACCAGTTCATTTGATCTTTAACATTAAACATGCTATTCAACCCTAACTATAACAGGGGCATCAATTATAGGGTGCCACAGGTTCATAGGTTCATAGAAGTTTATGAGTTCAATGGACTGAAGCCCTCTATTGAACTCGCCACCAATCCAGTCAATGGTGGAACTGAGATTTTCTATCTTCCATAAATCTACCTGATCTTCTTTTAAATGTCTCTTCTACTACCTCACTGGGTACAGTATTCCATGTGTTCTCCACCCTTTGGGTGTACCACTGATTTCTTTTATGTGTTTTATTTGTTTCCCATCATAATTTGTACTTGTGGGATCTAGTATTTTGATTAGTTGTTTTGTGTCTAACTAATCCTATGGTCTCAAGTAGATACTCATCATTATAGGCTCTAAATGCCAGACACAGATCTCCTTTTAATTTTCTGTATTCTGTCAAGCATAAGATTAAATGTTTCAGTCTTTCACTGTAATGTAAGTTGTCCATGCATTTAATTTTATTGGCTGTCTGTATTTGGACTCTCTCTAGTTTTATTCTACTATCAATTGAAGAGGAGCACAAAATGGGAGCAGTATTCTAAGTGGGTCCAATCAGCCATGAATACAAAGGTTTAATAACTTCTAAGTCTCTGTTTTTAATGGTCCTTAAAATGCACTTTAGTATTCTGTAACATTACCTAACTATAATTGTTGCATGTGTATTACATTTTAATCTGGAGTAATATTTACACCAAGGTCTCTTTCATTTGTGGTTACACTTAAAGGCATTCCATTTAAGGTATATTGATGTCAAGGATTATAGGCCATAGTGCACCTATTGTTAGGGTTGATTAGGGTGTGTAATGTTGAACCTCTAACTTTGCATCTTAATTGCTTAACCCCAGTTCAATGGAATTGCACACAATTTTGCATCTAATGCCGGGCAGGCAAGGTCTCTTGATCTGGTAAATTATGTGATGGTCAGATGTCCAGACTCTGAAATCCAGATAATGGAAAAAGTTTTTTTTTTTTTTTTTGCTGCTTTATGCTCTCACCTACAGCCCAGACAGTTTGAATTTTGTTCTGAAATGTTCACGGTACCTTTTTTAGGTTTGGTGAAAAATATGAATCTAGTTCCAAGTTTTAAGAGTTCATGGACACACTTCTTTTGTGAGTTTCACAAAGAATAACCTCAGGTCACAAAAAGGAGGGTGGGACTTATTTTCTCAGGTCACAAAAGTACTCATGAAAGAGGAATCTCAGCTCATAAAAAGGGTAAGACTTAGTTTTTTCAAAGTTCTTTCATGAGGTGATACAAAAGAATAATTGTTCTTTGTAAGATCTCATGAAAGAACTGTCCTTGAGTGAGGCTTTCTTGACTCGTGAAGCTGCAGCTGGAATCATGCTACCAGTTTCAACTGGAGCAGTGAGCTGCCGATCCCTAATGTATCTTTCACTCACTCACTCATTCATAGAGATGTTGAGAATTTATATTTTGCCAGTGAAATTCCCATGAAATTAATTTCACTGCACAAAATATTCAAAATTCGCCCATTATGTGAAATATTTTGTGGGAAGCCAATGCAGAATTTCTCCTGCAAAATGTGAAATTTTGCCAGAAAAGTAGTGAAATTGCACGGTGAGAGGCAATTTTGCTGTTTTGTGGGTGAAAGTCTGCCTTCCACTGGAAAAATTTTGTATTCTGTGGGCAAAATTCTGAATTTTGAGTCTGCAAAAATTTCAGCGAAACAGAAGAAATTTGCAAAATATTTTTAACGTAATAGAAATTTGCCATTTCGCACATCTCTACTCACTCACTTACTCACATTCTCACTCACACACACACATATACACACACATACACACACATACACAACCTATCTATCTATCTATCTATCTATCTATCTATCTATCTATCTATCTATCTATCTTTTAATATTTCTTAAGAGGACTGGCATGCGACCATGATAGTACTTCTTTTTCTCCCCTTCCTACCCAGTCCCTGCACCCACGTCCCAATTTTTTACAGTAGTAAGTGGAACAGGGTGCCCAACCGGTCCCACTTCTCTTGCACTCCTCCCTTCCCTCTAGATTGCCTGCTTTCCTTCCCATAATATATGCATGACACATGGGTGCCCACTCTAGGAGCTGCTGAAGATCTTCCTGGCACTGGGTTTCCCAATCACCAGTGTTAGTTTGTGACCACTGAAAATAAAGAAAACATCTCTCACTGATCTTTTTTTCCACTGTAAGCTAAAAAAAAGAAAATGGTTCATTGGATATCTGCCCCTAACATCCACCCACCCACCCCAGCCCCACCTCAGCACCCCCACACCACACACACCCTGACTCACTGAATGTGTACCATGACATAGATCCAGTCTCTGATTGAATACAGTTCTTGCTGGTGGAATTAATGACTGCAATATGTAAGCAATATACCCAACAGGGTGAGCAGTATTGTGCTGTACTGGACCACCAGGGGCATAATGAGACCAGATGCCTACAGGTGGAGGTCGTATAGTCCCTGGCAGATTCAGTATAGCATAATACCACCCACCCTGGAGGGTATTATTGCACTTGAAAATGGGTTCGGTTGAGTTAAATAAAATATTTAAAAACATTTAAAAAAATTCAAAAAGGTGAGAACAATCAATAAAAAGTCCTGCTTGGGTGAAGTAGTCCTGTACTGCCCAGTACTGGCACTGGCAGTAGAGAAGCTGTAGCTAGCCATTCTGCTGAATGCAGGAGTTCCCCACACACACACACAAGCGCACTGTCCAATGCGGTGACTATATCTGTAGCCTTTTTTTTTATTTCTTTTATCAGCCTTTTTCTTTCTTTATTTATGTGCAGTCCTATGGAAATCCAGCCATTACTTCGCATGCCCAGTGATGTGACTCTCTGAAGTACTGAATGGACGGATGGGAAGAGGTGGATGAACGCTTAACTTCTTTTTTATTTAAGCTTTTATTTTAAAATCAGATTGAGGCTTGGCATTCAATTTTTCATTTATCATTGTGCTGTGCATGTGAGCAGATGCCAACTGCATGAGCCCAAAAGTAAGCAGTGGTGGTGGTCAGGGGGCAGCCGAGGCTGCGTGTTTCACTACTACTTACTTTTACAGTCTGACTCCCACCCTCCTCCAAGTTGCAAAGCAGTTTTTTCCATTTTCAAGATACAGCAAACTAGTGAACCATGATGCAGTTGGCAAATGGACCATGAGCAGGACCCAGTATTATGAGGAATAGTACAGCTGACCATTGCAATGAATTCAATGATCTTGCAGTTGCCTGTGTTAGCAGTCAGAAGTAAGCAAGCTCAATGCTACTGACCAATACTATAATGATATTAAAAAAATGTTCTACTCTGGGGCAGTTCAAAAAGTAAGAAAAAGGGATGTGACACAGGTTGTGTCAGAATCGAGTGCTGTAGCTCTCACTCAACAAGAGGAAAAATGGCAGCTATTTAAAACTGAAAATTCCATGGCCACATTGATATCTTTAATCAGGTCATTTCAGATTGGCACTTTTTACCCATGAACTGTTGACTGATAGATGCCCACCTTGCAAGGGATATCAGTCAATCAGAGTCTGGGAATTTCTTAACCCATTTTGTAAGAGAAATTAAGGTAAACCCAGATTAATGTATTTCAGGGGCTTTCAACTTTTATTCATAATTTTGTCATTGTCAAATGTTTTACATCAAATTTTTAACATGGCCTTTTGGGACCCACCTCATTAACAAGGGTGGCAGAATTATTCAAATCCATCCCAAAATGTGATTTTGCTACCACTGTGCAAAATCTCCTTTTTGGGTGGATTTGAAATATTTTTCCACACTTGTTCATGAGGTGGGTCAACAGAATTTATGTTGAGAATTTGGGGTAAAAATTAAAAATTAAAAAGAAAGTTATCAGCCCACATTGACATTTTCAATGCGCTCTCATAACTAGTAATTTTAACATTTTGACTCCAAATTTTCAACTTAGCCATAGCCATTGTTTCACTTCACCTCATGAACATGTCAGGTGTAATTTTTGAAATCTTGGCTGAAAGGTATGTTTACGCTTGTAGACAAGATGATGTTTCAGTCAGGATTTGATCATTTTATCTGCCAGGATCATGAGGTTGGGTCAAAAGAAGTCTTTCCTGAAAATTTGGGATCAAAATATTAAAAACAACAAACTTTATTATGAGAATACTTTTAAATTGTTCAGTGCTCACTCATAAGTTCAGCAATTTTCAATATTTTAACCCCAAACTTTCAAAATAGTCATTTTTCCCACCACGTCATGAATGTGACAGATGTTGAAAATGTGGTGTAAAATATGGTGAAATGACTAACTACGTGTGAACATCGACATTTCTTTTGCACTTCTGCAGCCTGATGGACTCCACTTGGCTGTTGCAACATGGGTTTCAAGGCTTCAGCAGCAAATCCAGAAATTGTTCAAAGAGGTAACAGGTTTCCAGTTACAAAAATTGCAATTGTACCTTTGTCTGCAGAAGATCAGACCCCTAGGTACAAGACATACACACCAATTTCTGGCTCAGCAGGTAAGGACCCTGTAGGGTCTGCTGCAATGGATATGAAAGTACTGTTGAAATGTGTGTATCATGGTTTCAGCAGTGGATCTAGAAGTTGTTCAAGGGTAGTAGATTTTCAGTTATGCTGTGTATATAAAAATTCTGCAGTAGAAGATTGTGCTATCTAGCACAATACCTCATACAGCAGGCATGAGTACCTCTGTCTGCAGAGGTGCAGGTCCCATGTGGCCTTCTGTCTCAGAACACTCTGTAGTGACATGTACATAGGTGTGGCTGAATAAGCACATGCCCTGTGAGGCCTGTGCTTATGCATCCCAGGTACAAATCCAATAAGGTAGCACATCTGAGCTACTGCATTTGTATAATTGGAAACAGTTGTACAGTATGTTGTTTAGCTTACCTAATGATGTCTGACTGTGGTTGCTTGTGTTGGCTAGTCCTTTTTGCTGCTTGGGTGAGTGGAGAGTTAGGGTTGAAACCCTAATGCCACAGATTCCCTACTTTTGTTGCTTTAAGTTGAACCCTCACTGGTGCATTAACACTTTTTTGAAATATATATCTATAATGGATTATGCCAATCCCCATTGAAAATATAGCTGTTATTTTCCTGAGTGCTGTTTTGACCTTATGACATCATAAGTCGTGGAACCACCAATGATGTCAAAGGTCAAACTGCTTGAGGAGAAAATAACAGAGATATTTTCAATGAAGGCATAGCATATTCCATTTATGCAACACCTCATGTTTTGTTCATTTAAATGTTTATTTGTTTGAATACTTCCTCAGTTTAGTATTTTAGGATTATGGAGCATTGTTTTCTGGTTGAGCAAGAAGGTTATTTTATTTTTGGGGAGGATGCATATTGTTACATCATTATGTGTATGAAGAAGGAGGCACTTAGTACACAGCAAGCATTGGCGGATGCAGTTGTGTACAGGATCAGTGCTTCATGTGGGCTGTGACCATGTTCCTGACTGGACTTGCAGTGGTGAAATGGAATGATTGTCAGGATTGTGGACATCTTCATTGACTGCCATGGAATAAGATAGAAAAACTGCTGTGTGAGGGAACTTGAAATATGTAGGTGGTTTAGAGAAAACTGAGTGCTTTACAGAGATTTAAACAGCAGTACAATGGAAGTGTAATTTAATATAAGTTTAAATGTGTTTCTGGGGCTCAGGAACTTAACCAGAAGTGCTGGAGTGGGAGCTGGTGGCGAGTGAGCAGTTAAGGTAGCAAAATAGAATCCTGCTGCTCATGCTGCCAGCTCCAGTCAATCAGGACCCTAATATAAGAAGATTTTTGAGCATGGGAACCTAGAGTGAGAATATTTTGATATTTTCACTCTAGGTCTAGAATGGGCAAAATATCTGTCTGTCTGCCTATCTATTTATTGGTTCCATGTCATAATGGTGACATCAAAACAGTGATGGCTGTTACAGTGAGTGTGTATCATTGAAAAGCAAACCAGCGATGTACACTTATTGGCAACATCTGACAACTAAAACAAGCATTTATGTGGGTGGCTGTGCCCCCGTGCCCCCCTGATTTTAGATTACCAACTCCAGAGGGTTGCATGTTGGGGAAGGAGACAGTCCCAAAAATAAAAAAAATGTAAGTGCAAACTAAAAAAAATACCCTCCCCAGCCTGAACCCTGTTCCTGCTGCACTGAAGCTAGCCACCTCACCACCATACCACATGGCTAGCTCAGCAGCATACACACACTGCCCACACAAACTCTGTTCCCGATCCCTCCCTTTCTGGTCGCCATCCTATTCTATCGGTAATCATCCCTCACTCATCCCTACCCTTGCTGTACCTTTCCCTCGCTAACCTCACAGGGTAGCTCAAATGTCAGGAGCTGCAAATGAGTCACCATTAACACGGTCACTTATTTGTAGTTGCCAGTATCACTGGATACCCTATTTATCATCTTTTTTATTGTTTATTTTTAGTACTTATTTAGATATTCGAAAGACCTTTGAGCCAAAGCTCTTATACAAAGGTTCCACATCATAATAACAGTGACAAATATAGAAAAACAATACAGTTCAAGAGGAGTACACAACTAAAAACAGAGCACCACATAAAAATAAAATAAATCAGAGAACACATTATTAACGTTGAACAAGCAATTAATAGCAGCAGTATGAAGTAGGAAGGCTAGGGTTTATGTGAGGTGCAGAGAGATGTGCAGAGAGAAGACCCTACCCCCTCAGTGATTCCCCAATCCAGAGCAGAGCTAAGTGGGAGGCCAGCCTAGGACAGGGAAGGGGAGGTGTTGGAGGAGATGAGAAAGTGAGAGCAGCTGTATACAGGCCTTTTGACCGTACACAGAGTAGGGGGGGGGGTAGGAGGAGAAGAACTGATGGGCTGCAGGAGAGGAGAGAGAAGGAAAGGGGGGCAGGTGAGGGAGTGGCAGAGGAAGGGGAACAAGGTGAGGAGGAGCCAAGATGGAAGTCTGAGAAGGAGTTGGAGCTGAGCAGAGATCATATGCTATATATGAGTGAGGAGCTCGCTGAGTCTAGCTACAGGTTCCCAGTGGGTGGTTGTGTTAGGTGTGCAGAGAACAGGCACACGTATTGCAGGAGGTAAGTGGTGCTTGAGTTCAGACTTGAAGAGGAGAGGCTTTTCATATTGTGAGTGACCACAGGAATCTCATTTAGCAAGGGGGGCTCAATAGGAAAGGTGCGTTGACCAAGTGCGGTTCATCGGAATGGTACCAATAGTGTCCCTGCTTCGCGGCCTCTGGTGCCGTATCCTGAGCCTGATTTAGAGAAGATGGCAGATATACTTGAGGGTGCCTTGCCCAGTAGTGCTTTCTTTCCAAGAAGGCAGGTTTGGAATTTGATCCTACCCCTAGCGACAACCAGTTCATCTTCTCATATAGAGAGTTGGTGTGGGTGAGGCAGATCAGCATCCAGGGTGAGTCTGCAGGCCTTAGTGCAGTATGCACCCTTTTAGTCCAGTGTCAGTGGCTGCCTCATAGACTACCAGGCCATAATCAATGGTTGATAGGATGGAGCTAGTAACGGCAAGGCAGAGTGCTGCTGTCATTAGATATTTCCTGTGTCTGTAAAGTAGCCCAGTTTTGTGTTTACAGTTTTGACCACTGAGTCAACATGTTGAGCAAAGGACATGGTATCATCGAGGGTAATCCCTAGCATTTAAAGGAGTGCACTTGCCCCAAGGGTGCTTGAACATTGTTGGAGATGGAGAGGGTGGGGGCTCTTTTCTTGAGCTGGGAACTAGATAGGAGCATGATCTTAGTCTTTTATAATTGAACAGGAGTTTATGTTCACAGACCCAGTCCTCTAATCTGTTGAAAGTATGCTGAAGTGCAACCTGAAGAGACTCAATACATGTATCACTGCTGAGAATTGCTACATCATCTGCAGATAGAATAATTTTGGTGTCATAGGCTCCCAGGAAATCATTTAAGAAAAGACTGAAAAATAGAGGTCCCAGGATAGAGCCCTGAAGGACCCCCAGTGAGACTTCTCTGGACCCAGACATTGTTTGACCTATTTTGACACACTGGGACCTTAGAAAAAGTAGTCCTGGAGCCAGCATACTGCATTAGCAGCCACCCCTGGGTTCCACAGCTGAGCCAGTAAGAGGTGTGGTTCAAGGTGTTCAAAGCTTTTGTTAGATCGATGAACACTGACCCAACCAGCTTGCCTTCATCCATAGCTCAGTGCATGAAGTCAGTGAATTCCACCGAGCCATGGTACTACTGTGATTCCACCTGAATCCATGCTGGTTTGGACATTGCAGTTGGTATTTGCTTAGATAGTTGGTGAGCTGGTCCTCTACAATCTTTCCAGGGCCTTGGATAGTGAGGAGAGGATTGAGATTGGTCTGTAGTTGGAGATACAGGACCTATCACTGCTCTTATGAACCGGGGTCTAAGCGCCTGTCTCCAGACTGCTGGAATTTAGCCAGGGCCAGTGATTTGTTGAATGGCTTGGTAATGGGCATGAAGAGTATATCCAGAGTGAGGATAGAAGTTTTATGTCCACTCCATCACTGCATATTCTGGTTTTACAGAGGACTTTCCTTACATAGTTTGCAGCTTCCTTAGTTGACTCTCTCTTGAAGTAGAATTCAGGGTGGGTGTTTGAGTATGCCTTGCTACAGGGGTAGCTTCAGTGCAGTGTAGATAGTCAGGAATAGGACTGGACTCAGGTCAGTGAAGGTAGAGTTGAAGGATTCAACAATTTAGAGTGGGTCCATAGTGGGTTAGCCATTTGTGTTGATCAGTTGTGGATGATTCCTTTCGTCTTTCCCAAGAAGGGTTTTGATGTTATCCCAAAACCTTTTACTGTCTCCCAACAGTTGTTCAGCTGCTCCTTGTGGAGATTAGCTTTGGCCTGCCTGATTAGGTCTGTGCAGTGGTTTCTTGCAGTCCTGTAGCATTGGAAGTCATGCTTATTTCCAGAGGACCTGGCTTTAGCCCAGAGGTTGTCTCTCTCTTTTATCTTGGCCAGAAGTTCACCTGTGATCCAGCCATTGTTGAGGCCACATGCTTTCCTTTTTCTAAATGGGGCATATGATCACAGATGCTATCGAAACCATCGACAAAGTATTTAAGGCCATGTCAATGTCAGTCATCACATCGATGGGGGACCAATCAAATAGAGAGGGCTGATTTAAGCTGTCCAAGCTGGCCTTTCTTCAATAGCCTGCTCAGAACTGTGATGGGGGTGCTGTTTATAAACTTGTGGTCCACTTGAAGGAGACTTGGGAGTGGTCGCTCAAGGTATCTGGCAGCACTGAGACCTCATAAATCTGAGAGGGTGAGTTAAAGAGGAACCAGTTCAGGAGGTACTGCTGCCTGGCTTGTTGTTTCACCTGGTAGTTTCAGTGACCAGTTATGTCAGGTAGTTGCTGGCCACAATATCCCTCTGGGGATCGTATCAGTGCATTCCCAGTTGATGTTAAAATCACGTTATTATGAGTTTGCTGTCCTATGGGAGAGTGACCACTGTGTCCATTACTTTTGGTAGGCCCTCTTTTGCATTTTATCTACATGCATATAACTGGAATGCGGTAGTACCACTATAGTTAGGGCTGAGAAGGATATTCAGTATAAACCCTAACATTGCAGCTTGATAGCTTTGGCAGCATTTGGCAAAATTAGCTGACATTTTGCATGTGTTGCTGAGGAGGCGTGGTCTAAATCCATGGAAAGATTCTTTTTTTTTTGGAAACTTTATTTAAAAGTCATCAGTACATCATTCCTCATCGTATTTGCTTTTCACATCTTTCAGTACATTACAGAGGGAGTGTATCAAAACTACACTTAACTAGATCTGGTGTGATTGATGTAGAGATCATAGTCACATTACTGTCATTTATGTTGGTTGATGGAATGTCAATGGGTCATTTTCTTACTGTCTGTGTCTCTTACACTAGAAAGTGGGAACCACAGGGAACTAAGAGCAACCTCCAGAGGTCCCACATCTGATGGTACCTATTGTACTGGTTTCTGGAAAAGTATTAAGCATGTTCCAGTTTCATACAATGAAGAAGCGACTTCATCCACTGGCTCACAGTTGGAATACAGTCAAGCTACCAGTGCTGAGCCAGAACCTGCTTCCCCACCACTATTCCCAAATGCCACGAAGGATGTTCAGTTAGCTCCCTTCTCTGGTTACCACTCAGCTAAACCCAGAAGTATGCCTATGGCATCTATCGTTCTTGAGTGCCCCATTACCTTAGACAACAAAGATATAATTTCATGCCAGAAAGAGATCACTTTAGGTCAAGACCAGATCATATGTATGAAAGTCCCTGCTTGAATTTTACATTTGGGGCACTTGTCAGATATTATGGGTCCAATTTGATGGCCACTACTGGTGTGAAATATGTCCTGCGTAGGACATCGTAATTACCACTCTCAATCTATTGTTTACAGAACAATGCATCCCCTTTTAAGAATTGCATCCCAGTCACCCTTTGTAAGTAATGTAGGGCCTACATCTGCTTCCTAGCTTTCCTTTAAATGAGTAAAGGGTCTGACAGTGCCCCCAGGAGTGTTCTATTGCATTTAGTCAATGTTTTTGAGTCAGTCTTGTCAAGCCACCCAGACAAACTTCCTCCAGGGGAGAATGACCAAGGGAGGAGTGCCCTGTCCCCACCTATTGCATTTAATCTAGATTTTATTTGGAGATAAGTGAAAAATGGGATGCATTTAGGCCAAATTGTCTAGCCAGTTGATGGTACATCTGAGGGCCCCATCCTTGTATACATGGGATAGCAAACATAGGCCCTTTGACCACCATATGCTGAAAATACGTTGAACATGGCCAGTAATCAGACTGGCATTCTAGACAGCATGTTTAATGGAAGCTTCTGGAGATAGCAGAGAAGGTGATTCATAATTTTGTGAACTGCAAGCCTAGCTCACATGGAAGTCCTCATAAAGGGATTTTTAACCTGTTTTATCACTTTCTTCTTTAATGCCGCTGCAAATGAAGAGCTATACAAAGGGGTAGCACTGTCTACTTTCTCAAGTTTTACCAGTGCCCTCCTGGGAATATTACTAGGGACAATACCCACAAGGAAGGCCAATTATGCAACTAAATCATATAAGTATAAATTAGGTAACTCCAAGCCCTCCTTTTCCACAGGGTGCCATCGTATCTCCCTCCATGCAAGTTTCTTGACTGCAGCTTGTTTTATTTTTTATTTAGAAACAATTCAAATACACCTTTGAGCTAAAGCTCATTTACAAGGTTCCTCGTCAGACAAAGGTGACAGGGAGACAACTAGTAATATATACATGAAGAAGGAAACAGTTGCAGCTCATAAGCATTGTCTGATAAACTTTAGGCAGTGCAATATGTAAATACATTAACTTTCTGTAAACTCTGCATAGAACAATCTGCAAATACATTCACAGCTGATAGTATTAAACAGGTTAATACAGAGTGCACACAAATATATCTGGTGTAGTCTCAACAGAGGGAAGGAGGAGGTAATAGGTAGAAGAGGGGGAGGAGGGTAAATAGGAGGACAATTATCAGTGGAAGTGCTATAGCAGTGCAGTTCTGAGGTTCATGTGTGTTATTTTCATGTAGACATCCGATTTGTTTCATACACTTAATATGGGATGTGGGTTTGCTATCATGTATAGCCTACACAGAAAATAGTTTTTTTCAAAAACTTTTATTTATAAAGGTAATGCCTTTGGAAGGTTTTATGAAAAATATTAAATGTTTCCAAATTACAAAGATTTAAGTTTTGTTTTATTTTCTGTTCTGAGCATGCACAATAGGGCTTTTGGGATAGCATTCTGATATGAGACCAAAATTCTGTGCCACAACACCATGTTTGGTTTCTCACCACTTGCTTCTCACAGCAACACTTTTTTGTGGTAGGAGACCTGCCATGTTGCTTGTTTCTCTCAAAACAAACAAACAAACCAAAAAAAAAATGGAACATACATAAAATGGTGAAATAAAAAAAAAACAACACCTGAACCTAGCTAAACAGGATCTCTTTAGCTAGATTCTGATGTTTGTTTGTTTGTTTGTTTTTTAAATAATGGTTAGAAATACCTTTTCTGGACACCCCAAAGGGGTGCCCACCTTAGTGCGGAACTGTTCACCCTTGTTCTCTGCATGAGAACAATGGTACTTTGTTGAGTTCTGAAGCTGCAGCTAGAGTCCTGCTATGCCTGTAGTGAGCAGTGAGCTGCCAATCCCTGTTCTGTCTGTCTGTCTCTGTATCTTTCTCTGTCTGCCTATCTATCTGCCTGTCTGTCTGTCTGTCCATACGTCTGTCTATCTATCTATCTATCTATCTATCTATCTATCTATCTATCTATTAACTCTTTGTTTAAGTGGACAGGGTGCCCACCCTGGTACTTCTTCTTTCTCCCCATCCCTCCAGATTGTTCACTACTGATCCCAATGTTTATATTTCTTTGTAAAATATATAAGTAGACTGAGGTTGCCCACCCGTACCACTTCTCATGATCCCCTCCCTCCAGGTCTTCCCTTCCCATTAAATATATGGCAGCACTGAAATACTCACCACCAGTTCTGCTGATCACTAGCCTGAAACTGGGGTGTCCAATAATACCACCAACAGCTTAATCTGGTTCAAGGTCAGTTGGCATTCATCTGTATCCCCTCCCCAGGTTGTACCTGAAAATAGGCAGGATTTGTCTAGTACACTTACCAGTCAACAAAAACTAAATAAATAAAAATAAAAAAATTGTTGAATGTCACTATCCCTGAAAAAAAGAAAACTGTAATTTGCTGTTTTTGTTTTTTTGGTTACCTCACGAAAAAGAGACAGTCCTTCACTGATCTGCCCCCTGCCCGGATGCCTTTCAAGCACCCCCACACCCACCCCAAGTCATCTGCACATGTCCCTCATGAAGATCCACACTCTGATCAGTACATGTCTTAGTGCTGGATCTGGTGACTGCAATATGAGAAACTAAGGTAAGTGTGGTTCAATGTGCTGTATTTCAATGGGGTTTTAAGCTTTGATTCATAACTTTGTCATTTCTGCATATTTTGACCCCACATTTTCAACGTGGTGTTTTGGAACCCCACCTCGTGCCCAGTGATGGTGGAATTATGCAACACTGTCCCAAAGGTTATTTGAAGTTTCTTTGTGAAATCACCTGTTAGGTGGTATTTAAATTGTTACCCTCTTTGTTCATGACATGGGGTCATTAGAAAGCTATGCTGATTTTTTTCAATTTTTTATTTTATTTAAACATGTGATAACCTGGAAAGGCACACTGAGCCGAGGCACATTTCCAGGTTCAACCCAGGGAGGAGGGAAAAGGAGTATAAAAGCAGAAATACATAATAGATACATGAGATCATATATAAAGTTAAGTAAGTAATACAAAGGAGTTATTTACATTCAGTTGCATATATACAATTTATAAAAACAATTCTGAGGATAAGATAGCAATCCACTATACATTTAGTGAAAGGCAGGGTCTTGGGATGGCTAGGAAGGTACAGGTGGGGAGGAGTTGATGAATTTGTTATTTGATGGCAAAATATGCAGGATGGCAAAGTTATGGGAATATGTTGAAATGTTTCTATGCTCATTTGTAATTTTGGTAATTTTAAATATTTTGATCCCACATTTCACCATAGCCATTTTTTTCAAACCACCTCATGATGTGACAGTTATCATTTTCAAATTCTGGCCAAAATGTGGTTTTGCACCTGTGGCGTGGAATAACATTTCAGGGGTGTGGAATGACATTTCAGAGAGGATTGGAAAGTTTTTATCTACCAGGTTCATTAGGTGGGATAATAAGAATGCTATGCTAAAACTCTGGTGTACAAATATGGCAAAATGCCCAGGTTATGAGTGAATATTGCACTATTTCAATGTTCACTCACATCTTCACTACTTTTCAATATTTTGACTCCAAACACTCAACACAGTCATTTTTCCACACCACCTTATAAGCGTGACAGGTGTCATTTTTTAAATCATGGATGATCGTGTTTTCACACATCTGGTATGAAATGACATTTCAGCCAATGTACTGTAAAGGCTATATGTCATGTTTATTACGAGAGTCATAAAATTACTATCTTGAAAATTTGAGTCAGCATTAAAATATATGGTGCATACTCGAGCCACAATCCAAGAAGCCAGCTTGATCATCTGCTCTGAGCCTCCTGGCTAACTTTTAATTTAATTAATTTGATAAATTGACAGCTTCCATGGTATGCCTGACTACTCAACAGAGAAAATTGTGCTCTAATGAAATACTAAAGCCAATAAATGACTTAGACTCCAAAGCCATAAAATCTACAAAAACTGCTGGTGGTGGAAGACTAGTGCTCCAGAATGGTGAGCAGTACAGCCTGGACTTTCTCCATGAACACTAAAGTAATAAAAGACTTTCACAACAAGTGCTTAGAGATTACTATATGTAAATCCTCGGTGACTGTTTTGCAGTAGAAAGTCCAAGAACTTCAACAAAAGTCTTGAGATATCAAAATCTTTCTGTCTTACATTGATTGCAAAGGTTCCAGGCATGAAGCCTGAATTCAACAACTGGAGTGCATGGCATCACTTCTCTGGGTAAGGGCCGAGGATGCGGAAAATTGGACCCTCTGAAATATCCTGCAGCTGGTTGACTTCCCAGAGGAGTCAAGAAAGGATGCCATCAGTTTTTCTAAATGGAATTGCAGCAGCTGCACAGGCACAATAGGAGCTCTAGGCTGGAATTTGAGTGGACACACCAGTCTCTGGGTTCCCCACCAAAACCCAGTGAACTGCCACAACCTTTCATCATCAAGTTGCTCCACTACCTGGATAGAGTTTGGATCTTGGAACAGGCTAGAGTCCAGGGACCCTACCCTTGCTAGGACACTGCATCCATGTGTTTACTGACTACTCTGTAGAGCTTGCTTGGAGGAGGAAGAGTATGCCCCAGTCAAGAAAGAATTACAATCACAGGGCATTACATATAAAAGGTCCTGTCCTGCTCTCTTCTCTATTTCCCACAATGGAGTCTGGCATGCCTTTGACTCACCTGTGGAAGCCTTGAATTGTTCATAACCACTGGCAGAATGCCCTCCATCAGCTAGTACCAAATGCAAGCACAGCTCTGGACTCCAGGTGCCCCACAGAAACAATCCCTCACCTGGTCCCTATACAGTATGGCTAAACTGTGAGATGCCCTGGCACCAATGCCCAAGACATGGACTGGCAAACATCCAAGGCTAAAAGGACTGATCATCATTGAAGAAACCACCAAAAGACAGGATCAGCGGATGCCAGCTATGAACCGACGAGACACAAGCAGAGGGATCTAGAGGCATGAGGCCCACACAGACTCTAATGGAGAACCAACCCCAAATAGGATGGAACTCAACAAACTTCACTCACTAAGATGCCTCTCCTGGCTTCCTGACTAAGCCCCCACAGAAACTGCAGCTGCTGGGCATTGGGGGACTCTTAATCCAGGCGGACAGAGCTATAGACTCAGAACCTCACGAGAATGACTGGAGCTGGGACTAAGACAGCTGTCCCTGACAAACCTGATGCCTACCACACTCCAGGCACAAGAGACTTATGTTTATTGTGTTGCTAGTTATATACAGTAGTCTGGTAATGTATGGCCTTTCTGGACTATCTGTAATGGCTGCCTTTTATATATTGCTAACAGTTCCCAACAGAGATGTAGAAATGCACAAATTTCTTTCTGTGACATATTTAGTGGTGTGAAACATGAAATTTTGATGGCAAAATCATAAATTGTGCCTGCAAAATGCAGTATTTTGACAGCAATTTTCTCATTTCACACCCACAAAATTCACAGAGCAAAATGAAATAAGTGAAAAGAGGAATGACTTCACAATAGACTTTAAGATAAGCAGCAGCTTTTGGTGAAAAAATATACAACTACTACATCTGTAGCACCGTTCCCCATCTTCCATTCAAGCACGGTGACTCAAACTAGGAGAAATTGTTTGTCTTTTTGTGTTACAGAATGGCACTTGGATTTGTTACATACCAAGTAACTCCATTCAGGCACACTGACTCCAAATACAGTTGTGTAATCTTTATTTTTTCTAGATGAAAATGACCTAATTCCTTACATCATAAGCACATCAGAAATATAGTTTTTGTAATGAAAGAGTTGATTCCAGTTATCACATGTCGGCACATGGACTCGAAATAGTCTTTTTTAATACACCACAATTCCTTAGTGCACACTCTGTCCTCCATCCATTCAGATTCCAGTGTCAAAGGTTAGGATGTATGAGAATAATTATTTAAACAGCAGTGACCTCAGGAAGTCAGACCTTGGGCAAATTGCCAGATTGGAGGTAGGTGTGCACTGGGTTGAGGTCAGGCAAATGACTAATTGCAGAATTACATCAAGGTATAAAGCTGTTTTGAAGTCATCCTTGTGCCTACACATGGTCACAGTCAGCTGTGCTATAAAACAAAAATGCTGTCTACACTATTCTGACCCATATCCGATGACAATCAGGTCTGCAAAACTACAGCTGTGGGAATGCCATGGCAGAATAAAATGGGCATGGGGTCATAATGTCAAAGACATTATGCCACATAACAAATCATGCTGCCAGTACAGCGTGATTTCTGCCATGAGCATAAGCTTCTGTGGGGTGGATCTGCCACCCACACACCCTATTATGGGGCTGTGCCCAAACCCCCCACTAAAGATTCTCGACTCCGGAGGGTCAACTGAGAGTGCACAAGTCAAAAATAAAAATGTTTCTGGGACCGGAAACAAACCTGGTCCCAGACACAGCCTAGTTCTTGCTGCTGTGGATCAGTCCTGTAGCCATAGCGGCTGCTTGACAGAACCACTTCCAGCAGAGGTATTATCCTCTGCCTGGAAGCGCTAATGGTGCAATACCACATACAGCAGAATACATGGTATTGCACCATTGGCGCTTACAAACTATGCTGCACCAGTTTAGCCATAATGTTATGCGCTATTAAGCATGCAACATTAGGACCTAATAGGAATAAAATGCCTGCTGAATGCCTGGGTAAATAACATTACAGCCTGAGACTGACAATACAAGTTATAGTAAGGCAGTGGCAGTCTAATGCTATCTAGATTGCTTCAGCTTCACCTGAGGAAGTTCAGGGTAGTCAAAATTCAACATGTGAAAGTTCCGGTTCGTGCAGGGGATTAGGAGAGATTGAGAAGGAACCATCTGGCAGGGCAATTTACTTCCAGTGTTATACAGTGTTACAGCAATCCAAAGGGTTGCCTGGTCTTTCAGCATGCTGGCAGTTGTGCAAGGAATACTTTCTGTATGAAATCCATAGAATTGCATGCTTCCTTCTCGGTTTTCTAATTAAAGCAGTACCATTTAGGAGCTGTTGTGTTGTTTGATGATGTGATTAGGTGAAAGGAAAAACATAGTTGGTGATTTATGGCACTGTTCTCTATTTTGTAGTTTTGGACCAGTTTCTTTTAGGAGTGAAAAAAATGGCTGCCAAAAGTGCCAAACACTTTTTAAATTCCATTCCTGTGCAGTGATTTGTGATAAGGCTAAACACCAGGTGAAATTCTAACAAATGCACAAATTTCAAGTTTAACGCTGGTGTACTTCACGGTTTTGCTGGAATTTCACCAGCAAAATTTAATTTCACTGCAACACTAGTTCCCAGTATGTTGTTGTGGATGTACATACAGGTATGTGGGCATTTTCTAATTAGCTTCCATTGAGACTATGAGGCCTTGTATTGTGGTCTGCATATTCAGGTGAGGTAGGAGGTTGGGCTCTAGCAGGTGTTTTTCAGTTGGAGCTGCCTCTTGCCTCTCTGCTTCCTCATCATTACGCTGTGTAATTATGTTACAAGGACCCCTCGTGGTCATTGCTCTTCCTTTACTGAGGGAATGTGCCAACAGTTTCCTTGCCTATCTCCTCTCCCACTCATGGACACCTGTGGCAGGTTGTGGTCTAGACAGGATAACATACCCAGGTTAATTGCTTGACCTGGCAGGGCAGATGTCTGTCTTTCTGTGCATAGTTTGTTCCCCTCCCCTGCAGGCCACAGGTCCGCCCTCCCACTCCCTTTCTCTGTTTGCTGCCAGGGCTCAGGCCAATTACACTGGTGCATATATATATATATATATATCTATTATTGCCCTGAGAAGGGTGGATTAGTCTCATGCACTGGCAGCCTTCCCTACAATTTGTGCTCAGTTTGTTTGGGTGTATACAGTCTAACAACTTCCTAGATAGTACTGGTTAAAGAGGTAAATATTTAATTTTCAAGTTACACAAGCAACCTTACTGAACCCTGTATGCAGACATAGCCCGCCCTACAACGCTATCTGCTTTGCCAGTAGTGTCTCTATAACAACAATTTTATGCCCCCAATGAAATCTCCCTGAGCAGTTGAGCAGCAGGATCTGTCAGTCTCTTTTATTATTTTCTTTCATGCTCTGGCATGCACTCCAACAACCCCAGGCACTTTTCTATCTCCATGCCTACTTCCCTGTCACATACTGGGAAACAGTCCAGTTGAAGCTATAGTTGGGCTTCTTTGTCAGGAATGGTCCGCTTGTGCTAGAAGCCATGCCAGGCAGATGCAATCACATCTACTATCTCCCTTGATACCACAGTGAGGGTTTACTCACTCCCCACATTATAGTGAATCCACCATGCAGCCTTTGGGACCCGCTTTTATACTGTTTTGACTCCTCCTAAATCACCCTCTGGTCCTCCCTAACCTCCAAGCCCACACCTCAATTCCTTTTCCCCTTTATAGGTGAGGCTGGGCCTTCAGAACAATATCATTTTCAGTAACCTGACATTATCTCCCCGCCTGGGTGTCACCTGCCCCATACTCCTGGCATGCTGTCAACATCACCACCCCAGATCTTTGGATACCCACTGGTATTGGGGCCATTCCAGTCTGGAGTCATCCCACCCATGGAAAGAGGTATCCTCTGTCAATCACTAACCCTGGCGTAAAATAAGTATCCAACATGGAGCATTTCCAACCATTACTCACAGGAATCCCTCCCCAGCTGGGTGGCTCTGTCAATACTCAGTTGCCTTTGTTTCCCCTTCCCTTTCCATTCAACCTGTCTCTATATGGATTATTTGCTGCCCTTACAAATGTAAGTTGTCCAGGAAGCACATGGTGCTCTCACTGTTTACTCTCCACATATGGGAAGATCATGGGTAACTGGTTCAGTCTTTTCAGGGTCCACCTCCCCATGTGGACCTCATTCTAGAAGCCCATTGAAATTAAACTTATGTTCTTGACCATTCTGTTTGGTTGTTCCCCTTTTGCCTGCCTCTTGTAGATAATATTGCTGTTTTCTGAATGGTTGTTTTCCGTGTTGGATTTCTAACTGCTGAAAGTTTACATGTTGACAGAATCTCAGATTTTTGGGAGCAGTATCACTACAGGTAGGATGGAGAAGTTCCTTAGGTGTAAATATCTCCCACTATTTCTTCTCCTCTTACACTTAATGTAGGATACCTTTGGCAAGCCCTAGGTGTTGTCAAATGCCTAATACTCCCCCTTCAGTCCCATTTACTCTTTTCCGAAAACTATCATTATGGCTATGGGACCTATTAAATGGATGTTTTGGAATGTTAAAAGATCTTCCTTTCCCTGTAATAAGGAGAAAAGTGCTGGACCATCTCTGGAAGGAAAGCACACATTTGCATTTCTCCAGGAAATGCACCTCACCTCACCTCCATGAAGACTGCCAAACTCAAAATGAGCTGGGTAGCCCAGGTTTATGGCAGCTCTTATAACTACAAATGTGAGGTGTGGCAATTCTCCTACACAAGGCAATCCCCTTGTCACCATCAATACCATTTGTGATCCATGGGCAGATATCTTACTGTACATGGCACTTTGACCACCATGAGTGACCTTGTGAATGTATGTCCCTAGCTATAATGAACCTGACTTTTTTAACAATTTGGCTCAGATGTTACACAGAGCAAAGGCTCTTTTATTGTGGGGAAGATGCAAATGTCATCATGGATGACTTCTTAGATAGAAAAACTGCCCCTTTAGGTCAGAGGTCCCCTGAACCCAGCTTCTGAGGAACTTGGGCCCACAGATATTTGGTGATTGGTACATGCTCAAGGATGAGACTACTCTTTCTTTTCCAATGCTCACCACTCCTATTCTTGCATTGATTTATGGCTCATTTTATTTATTCGTTTATATATAAGCACATCAGAATTACAACCCTTTGAGTCATAGACTCATTTCCAAAAGCTCCACGTCATGATACAAAAAGAAAAATACAGATAGTAATGAAAATTGAATGAACAGGTAATACATATGGAGAATATTGAATACAATTAGCAGGGTGATAGTGTCATTCAGCAGATGAACTTCAGTCCTATACAAATAGTTGCTAGACAGTTGTTAACATGTCCATTAGCAGAATTAGCTGTAGTCCTATACAATCAGTAGCTAGGCAGTTGCTAAAGTACATGCATAGTCATTTCTTATGAGGTACAAAGTGTGCTGTCTCAGGAGAGGCATTGTCAAGGCTGGCTCTGGCCCCTGAAGAGAGGCACCTAGAGGCCTAGGGTGGTTTTGGAAGAGGATACTCAAAGTTGAGGTGTACAGAATTTGATTCTTGAGTGCGACCTTGAAAGACTATATTTTGGTGAGAGAGGTGATGACGGGGAGGGGCATTGTGCAGGAAGGTTCTCTGAAGAGGAAGGATCTTTGTGCTAGTGCAATCCTGACCTAAGGGATCTACAATATAATCTTGGAGGCACTGCAAGTGGTAGCAGTAGGGGTGTGGCAGGAAGAAGAGATGTGGAGACCTCGGGGGATATACCTAGTTGTATTTTTGGCAGGAGGCAGGACTGATATTGAAGTCTCCTCAGTGTGAGTACATTGGTTAAGGAATAAAGGGTGCAGGTATGTGTCCATTTATTGGCTGTGGACAGGAGCTGGCATGCCTTGTTAATGGAAATTTGGATACCACATTCATGGGTTCCAGACATCTTACAGGTCTCAATTGCACAATCATCATTTCAGATCACATCCCAGTATCCTTCAAAAGGTTCATGGGGCCCCGGATACACACACAAACAAATCCTGGTGTTTCAAAACCTCTTTCCTATGCAATCCCACTTTTGCACCTTCCTACTCACAGCTATAACTACCTTTCTAGAGACCAGTCACCCTGTGGACACTTAGGCTGCTACTCAATGGAATGCCCTCAAAGCTTTCATGAGGGCGGTGCATAAGCTATGCATCCCATGTTAAAAATAGATGGCTCAAGACTTAGAAGAGCAACTTACCACCCTCAAGGATTTAGAATAGAAATACAGAGGACCATAACCCTCCCTCTGACATGTGGGCCAAAATTGTGGGAGCTAGATACAAAATTAATCTCCATTACATCAAATGGGCAAATTCACTCTCTTTCGACTTTGGCAAACCTTTCAGAAGTCTGGACAGCATCCTGTGAGATTGCTAGCATATCAGCTCCAGAAGCAGCAAGAGAGACCATGTGTTCTGGGGATCATGGAAGCATCCTGGAAGGTACAGAAGTGGCAAGAAGATATCAATGCAGTCTTCAAACAGTCATACGAGACATTGCATGGGCAAGAAACTAATTCCAGCCAGTAGAAGCTCTTCTACTTCATCACCACAATTGACCTGCCTAAAATCTCCCCGATCTCTGTGAAAAATTGAAACAGCCCTTCTCTCTAAATGAACTGGAGGAGGCCATCACCTCAATGCCTCCTGGTAAAGCCCCAGGCTCAGATGGCCTACCAGACAAATTCTTCCAGTATTTCAAACACCATTTACTACACTCTCAATGGATGACTTCAATGAAGTCACACAGAAGGACACTTCTGGCCTCCATGTGCACAGCTGTTATCTCTCTCTCTCTCTCTCTCTCTCTCTCTCTCTCTTACTCAAACTGGGAAAGGACCCTCTCCACTGAGGAGCTGGAGCTACAGACCTATTTCATTAATCCCTGTTGACTGTGATGCATATGCCAAAATGGTGGTGGACCACCTACAGCAAGTTATTTCCACCCTTATAAATGGAGACCAAGTCAGCTTTGTCCTCCTATGATGTCGCACTGACAACACTAAATGTTTGGTCAACCTCATATGGCAAGCATCCCACCTGCACCAATTGGCGGTGCTCCTCACTCTCTCAATGCTGAAAAGGCATTCAGTATAGCGTGGCGAGCTGTATCTATTCTATGTTTTACAGGCATTTGATCCAGGAAGAAACTCCCAAACAGTATCTTCACCCCCTATAAACAGAGCAGCCAATTCAGTACTCACCAATTCAGTAGTGTTGTCCCCTTTCCTATTGGAACATGAAACTTGGCAGAGCTGTCCACTCTCCACTCTCTATTATTCATTCTTGCTCTGTAACTGCTGCTACAAGCCATTCAGAAGCACCCATAAATCCGGGGCATAGCAATGGTAGAAAGCACAGAGCTTTGGCATCACAGTCAATATTCTCCTGACACTTAATAAACCATATGAATCCATCACAGCAGTACTAGCCCTTCTAAAAGCAAGTTGGTGTCCTTTCAGGATACAAGGCTAATGTGGCCAAGTCTTTAATACTACCACTCCAGCTCCAAATTAGCAATTTATCTGCTTACCTGTGGGTCCTCCATGTTGCACATGGATCTCTGCAGTACTCTGCAGTATTAATTTCTCATGGAATATTAATATCTTAAGCAAAATGAAGTAAAAAAAACCACTATGGTTCTCAAAAGAGGAGATGGGGAAGGTTAGGGAGAAAAGATAACATTCAGGAAGTTTAAGGAGTCACAAAAGGAGCAGGATAGAGAACTTTCTCAGAAAAGCAGAAGGAGCGGGAAGGCAGTCAGAATAGCGAAGGCCCAAATCAAGGAAAAGATAACCAACTCAGGTAAGAAGGGGATAAAACCTTTATAGGTACATCAAGGGAGCAAAGGATGACCAAGGGGGATAGTGAGGCTTAATAAATGGGAGGAAAAGTGAGCAGAGGGTGACAGGGAAAAGGCAGAGATACTGAACAAATACTTTGCTCAGTATTCACAAAAGAAGAAGAGGAGGAGTACCTAAACCAAACAATAGAAGCATTTTGGACGGAGGGGTCAATACCAGTCCATTCACAGAAGAAAGGTCCTGAAAGAACTCCTAAAACACAAGGTGGACAAAGCAATGGGGCCTGATGGGATTCACCACAATTCTAAAATAACTAAGGGAGACCTAGAGACACCACTGTCTACCCTTTTAACAAATCATGAGAGGATGGCATGGTGCCTGAGGACTGGAGGAGAATGGATGTGATTCCCTTCACAAAAGTGGGAGCAAGGCAGAGGCAGGAAACTACAGATCTGTTAGTTTGACTTCATTGGTAGGGGATAATTATGGAATCACTTCTGAAAGAAAGAACTGTTGAGTGCCTAGAGGCCAGCGGGCACAGGTCCCAAGGCAGCATGGATTCACAGTGGAAAGGTCATGTCAGATGAATCTAATAAATTTCTTTGACTGGGTGACCAAAGTAGTAGACCAGGGAGGGTCTGTGGATGTGGCCCACCTAGACTTTAGCAAGGCATTTGACACAGTCCCACACAAAGATTAATAAACAAGTTAGCCAGCCTGGAAGTGGGTCCCAGGGTGGTAGCCAGGGTATCAAATCGGCTGGACTACAGGATGCAGAGGTAACAATAAATGAAGTACACTCTGAAGAAAGGTGGATACTAGTGGGAGTACCTTGGGGTTCAGATACTAGGGCGATCCTCTTTAATGTCTTTATTGGAGACATTTTGGAGGGTCTGGAAGGAAAAGTATGCCTCTTTGCAGATGACACAAAGATCTGAAACAGGGTTTGATACACAAGGGGTGGAAAGGATGAGAAGGGACTTGGCAAGGTTGGAGGAATGGTCAAGTATGGCAGCTTTGAGTCAATGCAAAGAAGTGCAAAGTTATGTACGGGAAACAAAAACCCAGGGAAAGAGTACACAATGGGGTGGAGGTACCAACAATAACAAAATAGAGAGGACCCAGGCAAGTCATATCAGATAACATTAAAGCAAGCAAGCGATTGAGAAGGCAGTAGGAGGGCTGGGGAATACTGGGATGCAGAGGAAGAGGCATCACCTAAAGAAAACAGGAAGTTGTTATCCCTCTGTACAGAGAATTGGTGAGACCCCATCTGAGTACTGCATGTAGTTCTGGAGACCCCATCTCCACAAGGACATAGACAGGATGGAGACAGTCCAGAGGAGGGCAACTAAAATGGTGCAGGGTCTGCAAGAGACACCATATGAAGAGAGACTAAAGAGCTTAATATGTATATCCTTGAGGAAAGGAGGCAGAGGAGACATGATAGAAACTTTCAAGTATCGTAAGGAAATCAACAAAGTCCAACAGGGGAGCATCTTTCAGAAAAGAGATGTGCAAGAACATGGGGCACAATTTGAAGATGGGGGACAGCTCAGAGGCAAAGTGAGGAGGTATGTTTTTCACAGAGAGGGTGGTGGACGCATGGAATGGCCTTCCTGAGGAGGTCATGGGGTCAAAACAGTGGGGTAATTCAAGACTGCATGAGACAGACATAAGGCAATTATATTGGGGAAGTAGGAAGTAGGCTGTTGGTTTACTAGAATCTGCAGCTTATCCAAAAGGTAGGGAAATGGGCATACTGGGTGGGCCAAGCGGTCCTTATCTGCCATCAAAGTCTATGTCTCTATTTTCTATACAAATCTCCCTCCACTGATCAGTGCCTTATCTCAGGACCTAGCTAGATGAAGTTGCCATTCCTTCTTGCATTGGGACAGAGTGTTAGCTTTCAAGATGATGGTGACAGCCAAAATCAACATGTACTCAACAGCCTACCAGTGAAACTCAAGCCAGATTTATTTGGAAAATTACACTCCCAGATGCTCCATTTCTTCTGGGGCTCTAGTCTCGATATGTAAGCCAGAAGAAACTCCCACTATCCTTAGTTAATGTGGGACTGGTTCCATGTCATAACGGTGATTACAGAATAGTGATCATCATTACAGTGAGTGTACATCATCGAAAATGAATTTTGATGATGCACACTCATGGCGAAGATGAAGAGGGCATATGAGACCTATGGCACAGCCCCCACACCACTACTAATGGATTCTCAACCCCAGGGGTACATGCTGGGGTGAGAAACTTGGAAAAATACAAAGCCACCCACCTGCAAAAAAGATTGTGCAGTGCTGGATCTGAACTCTGCACCTCCCAAGCGACCACCCACCCCACCATGCTAGTGATCCAGCTCAGCAGCTGTCCCTGCACCCCTCCCACATACCTTCCCTCCCATTCCTCCCCCGCTCCATGTATACATGCATACATTCATTCACCCTACCTGTATCCTCTCGCTACCCTGCCAGGTAGTCCTGTACCACAGACACCATGATTGAGTCACCCTTTTGAAAGCACTCAATACAGTCGCCCTGTACACAGTATACCTGTGGGGCTGGTCTTCCAAATTTTTAACTAAAACATGCATTGCTGTAGCTGTCACAAGCCTTATCCCTCTGCAATGCTGAAAACAACCCAAATGGGCCTCTTGCATAGAGCATATTTTAGGTGGCAACCTCCGCAGCAAAGTAATTGGTGGCATTCCTATCGCATATTCTACTATAGGATATATGGTGCAGATCTGGAAAAAAGTCACCAAACTTACAAACTGGAACCCAAAAGCTTCCTGAAACTTACCCTTTGAAAAATCCTCTTCTTACCATCAGTGACTCTCCGATCAACTGGACAGTGTGATCCTTCAAAGGTATCACTCTTCTATCCCACCTGATAGATCACTCAACTGGTTACCTAAAATCCTTTGGGCAGCTGCAAATGGAATTCAGGCTGGAGAAACATAGATATTGGCAAAATTTCCAACTCCACCCTCCTTCCCCACTCCCTCGGTCACAGCTTCTGCTGTAGAGATGCCAGTGAGATTCAATTCAGAGATTGTTGACACCTGTGGAAAGCAAACACCTGAGGGCTAGTCACATCTACAGTTGTCTTTGCCTCACAGATATAATGGCACTGGAGAAATTGTGGAAAAATGGGAAGCTGAGCTGTTGGTTGCTTTGGGACAGGAGGAGTGGAACTCATGTTGGAAAACTCTAAAGTCAGCCCTTAGAGATACCCAGAGCCACTTTTCTGAGTTAAAATGTTACACAGATGGTATGGAACCCCATCAAAACTATATAAGTGGTGGTATGATGCCCACAGAAAAGTGCTGAAGTGCTCTGCCTCACCTGGTGACATTTCCCATATACTCTGATCCTGCCCCTCACTTCACTACTTCTGGGCTTAAGTCCAGAGGGTTTGTAGAGTGGTAGCAGGTGTGAATATCATCTTGAACCCCACTTATATGGTTTCTTTTATATTCTCTTTGAATATTTCATATTGTCCTAAATAAATTTATGATGGTTACATATAAGGTATGTTTAGTTAGTGGCAATCCTATGTGAATCTTTTTAGATGTGGGTGTTTTACTTTGTTGAGACATGTTGTTAGGACTACATTTAAAGTTATATCTCCATGGGGTCATCCTGCAAGGGTCTCTTACTCTTCTCTTGTCTCACTGGTCCTTCTGTGTATAACCATTTCTCAATTGACAATACATTGTAATTAAAAAATTAACTATATACAGTATCTCTCTCTCTCTATATATATATATATATAAATATATATATATATATATTATATCTACAAATATAATTGTGGTCTTCAACCCAGCAGGAATGCTATGTGAACCCATTCTAATGAGCTGAGTTTGGGGCTCAGTGACCTGTCTGGATGGGGTTAGGGTGAGGGGAGTGGCATTGATGTAACACCACCCTCCAGCCAGGGAATGAAAGCTGCAGGGTTGGCCGCATGGGTCCGGTACCATATAGGGAAGATAGCTATCCTATTGACATAGGGTCCTACACCTCTGCAACTGTGGGTGACAGAGGGCCCCTGTGCATTGCCTGACAGATGGACTATTTGTCCTGTGCATCTGTGTCTGCAGCCACATGGAAGAGCAGAGAACAGAGAACCCTGTCCTTCTACAGCCCACCAGATATCCCCTTGAATTCTTGACATCTGTCACTGCACGAAAGTGCAGGGCCCTAAGAACTCTGCTCTTTTGTAGGTGGATGGAGTCTTCCTTTGGCACAGGGCCCACATCTCTATCTGTGCACACAGGTCCTGAAAGGACATGCATGGATCAGGATGGAATTCCACTATCTCAAAGAAAATTCTTTGTAAAAACCTTTGTTAATGCACCAGTTAGGGTTCAAGTGAATGCTACTAATGTGGAAATGTGGCATTAGGGTTTGCTACCTAACTCCACTCCAACCCTCAAGTATCCAAAGGAAAAAAATATTGGGGTTTGGATCTCCAGAGTCTTGGTGAGCCAGTGGTTGGAGTCTTCCTTGGTGTTGTTAGCCCTACTGACTACCAAGTTCCTGAGCCGACGACTTCACACAGGATCTCCTTTCTTCACAAAGTGCAATAGACTGTGTTGGCAACATCTGGTGAGACACACTTTTCTACCTTGAACATTGCATCACTATGAGACCCAGGCTTGGAGCTGTACCTTTTGCAATGGGCTGGAGGAAGGGTGAGCATTAGAGCTGATAACCCCCAGGAAGATCCCACCACTGGTTCACCAAGACTCAGAGATCCACATCACTAATGTTTGTTTCTTTTGCTGCTTGTGGGTGGGGGTGGGGAGTTAGTAGGAAACCCAATACCACATTTCTATACTTTTGTGGCATTAACTTGAACTCTAACTGGTATTTACAAAGATTTATGCAAAGAAGATATATTTTGTACACACACACACACACACTCATACATAAACATATATACATCCACATGTACACACTCTATACACAGAATAGATAGATAGATAGACAGACAGACAGACTCACAGACATAGATAGATAGATAGATAGATAGATAGATAGATAGATAGATAGATAGATAGATAACCTACTTTTAATTAACAGTTCATATTTATTTAATATTTGTATTTACAGTGCATTAATTTTACCAGGAAAACTCTACTGAGCTCTATTAATTTTAAGGGATACTGGGCAGAAGCACCAGTTACTGTAACAGTTACAACAAAACTGACAGAATTGTTCAGCAGAAATTATAATGCACAGAAAGTATCCACCATGAAAATAGTATCACATTGGAGATGTTTCAGAATGATACACAGTATGTATTTGGATTATTCTAAGGCATTAGTGTAGAAAAGGAATGTAAATTGTGATGTGAGTTCCTTATTTCTGGAAAAAAATACTGCATTATGTGTTTTAAGCTTCAAGCAATTAGTTGATGACTTCACCTTTTGCATGTTTTTGATAAGGCATTCTCTGTGTGGTCTGTAATGAAATTGTTGGAAGCTTCACTAAATTCTTTAACTAAATTAAACACTGGAATGCTAAAGAAAACAAAGACGAATCTGTTGGATTCCAGGAGCAATAGGACTAAATAAAGTAAGAAACAAGTTGAAGCCAAATCAAAACAGCAATTACTTTACCAGTAATGATAGTAAAACAGTCTGTGGGAGTGAATGGAAACATTGTTGAAAATACAATGCAGTTGAAGAGAAATGGAAAAAGCCCAGCTTAGAAAGTTTCCAAGTAAATAATGTGTTTTTGTGTTTTACTGACTTGGATGATTTTTCTGTGTTCTTTTCTATATTCTCATTGGTGCTTGTGGTCTATAAAAGTAAACTCTGAAGGTTCTTCATTAGCACTGGATCATAGCTGTTGAGCAAACAGCTATGTTTAGAAGGTCTGCTGTGAATAAGGTGATATAATATTGCCTCTGAGGAGCTGAAGCCAACTGGAAGCTGCATACTGTAATGTTGACTAGCTGAAAATAAGATGTTAAGGATAGCGACAGACTCAATTTATAAATTTCAGCAGAATTATTTTCAGTGAGATAACCATTATCTGCAGTTAGAATAATAACATGGAAGTATAATAATTAGGTTCTTATTGTGTTCCAGATAAAATCATTTGCAGTACAAAGCATTGTTATTTTTCAATTTATACAGTAGGTTGGTGGTAGGAAAAATTGAGGTTGTAAGTCAGACAGGTTGTGGTAGGGTACAACATTAAAGGGCTCCTTTCAACTAGAGATTACCAAGCCTTTCTTGGTACTGTATCTACTTCTGATACTTGGGAACAGTTACTAAAGGGACAATAGGACAGGTTATAAATGGCAACTTGGGCTTTTCAGCTCTGAGAAGGCATTAGGCCAAAAGTGCTCCATTTAAAATAGACTGGACAATAATTAATGTGCTAGAACTTTTGTGAACGTTAACATTTTGGGGATAGATGTTCCGTGGCTCCCTTTAGTAAGCACTATTGTGGGTTCCAATGACCATAGATGTATCAAGGATGAATACTGAAACTAGAGAAGCCAAAGAAGGCATAATTTGACTAAAACCCTCAGGCATGCATTGTATTCCTGTCACAAGAGCTTCTGGAGGCCCTAATTAAAAGACCAATGAATGTGTGAGGTTAAACTCACAGGCTCTGCTCATTAGCAGCTGTACACCTTGAAGTACTTCAAGAGACTTCTTTCTTGAAATGGAAAAGGAATGATCAGGACTCAGCAAAGAAAATAAAAGATTTCTCTTTATAGCTTCTCAGTGGAACCTATTTGCCTGACTCATCCTACAGTGCTCACCTGTTGTACTTCAAAGAGTCTAAAATGGTGCATTCTTTTTCTATCCAGTGTAAGAGGTAAAAACATAACAGGGAGGGGTACTCAGTGGCACTTTGTTAATTTTCTTTTCTGATGGTTGCTATGGTAACTCTGGCTGCTAGACATCACTGCAGGTGACAGACCAACAATTCACACACTACCCCTTTCAAACACAATGAATGGCTGCGAAAAGAGGCAGAACAGGCCCCATTCAGAAAACATGTGATATCTACTCAATGCGCTACCTTTCATCCACATTTTCCAAATTGCAGTTAATTTAATTCTAAACAAACAGCTAAGCAGTACAATAAGGATTAGAAGGAAAGAACATCTTGAGTGCTAATGGGGATAGTCTGTGAAAAGAACAATGCACTACTCTTTCTTTTGCCAAGGCAGTCTGATTAAAAGCTGCACTATCCATCTTCTAATGCCTGATTTACACTCTATATCAATAATGAAAGAAAACAACAATGTCTCTTTTAAGCAAAAAAAAAAAAAATTATTCAACATTTCAATATAGCCTAGAGGTTAGAGTAGAGCTGTCAATGAGCTTGGAATATCCAGGAGACCTGGGTTCAATTCCACAACCTCCACTTGCATACTGTGTGTGACTCTGAGCAGGTCACTTAACCTCCCTAGTACTCCCAGGTTGTCCCTGAAAGCAGGATCCTGTGCCTAGTGGGCCGTACCCAGTTACAAAAGAATAAAAAAACATATTTTGTACCTTTTAGTTGCTAAAATAGTTATAATTTAAATTGCTATGTTTTGCCTGTTCACTTGTGATCAAGTCTTTCTACTGAAATAATGTAGGAAAAGTGATTATATTTGAAATGAGGGATAAATTATTGTGATTTTTTCTCATTTATAATTATGTAGTTATCCTTTAATTTTCTGTTACATGAATATTTATTTTGTCTTCAGGGATTGTAGAGAAACTACTATATATTGAGCATTTTGAGAAGAAAAGAGACAATTATATCTGAATTATATAAGTTTCATTTCTAGGCAGGAGTTGTTTCTCTTATTACAGTAGTATGCTCAAACATTGAAATCAAAACATAATTTATTTGCTGGTCAAAAAAAAAACAGTATATTACAGAGGTAATCAATTTTTTTAGAATACCATAGTTAGTTTTACACACTGAGGCCATCAGTTATGGACTGTGCTGGAACAACTATGAAACAGGTACAGTAGTTCAGACAACTATGCAATGTGAGGAAGTATGTTTTCACAGAGAGGGTGGTGGACACATGGAACTGCCTTCCTGAGGAGGTTGTGGGGTCTAAAACTGTGGAGAATTCAAGAATGCATGGGACAGACATAAAGCAATTATTGTGGGGGTAGGAAGAAATAGGCTGTTGGTTAACTAGGATCTGCAGCTTATCCAGTAGGTGGGGAAATGGGCAGACTAGGTGGCCCAAATGGTCCTTATCTGCCATCAAAGTCTATGTTTCTATGTTTCAACATAACATATTAGACTTACTAAAGATCCAAAAATATATAATGTGAACAATAATGCTATCTAGTTCAGGATATCTTAGAGACATCAGTCTAGAAAACTGTTATTAGAGGGTCTCATTTTCATTTTCAAGTCTGATGTGATTAGCACAATCTGTGGATGACTGAAAACAAACATACACACACTATCGCTCTCTCTCTCTCTCTCTCTCTCTCTCTCTCTCTCTCTCTCTCTCTATATATATATATATATATATATATATATATATGTATCATAGTGTTCATCTCAAGGCTAAGATATTTGCATAACTGGTTTCTGAAATTTGTCCAACCAAGTATAGATCGTAGGTCCTTATAGTAGTGTATTTGTCTCCAGTGTCAGTTAAAATACCCCCCAAAAAACAAAAAAAAAAAACAATGCTCATCTGATGCTTTAGATTCCAGATTCACACTGACTAAGATTTTATGCACTTTTAAACTGGGCAAAGTGAATATGGGTTCACCCTAGTGTACATATCACCCAATCCCATGGTCTACAATCAGGGCAAGGTAGACATGACTGAATACATCATATTAAAATTATCTAAGGCAGCTATGAAGAAAATGGATTTCCAACAGAAAGCTAGTCTGTAACTTTGAGTTTGGAAATTATCTGGCGTCTTTGTGAATCAAAGTTATTTAGTTGAAAGAAAAGAAAGGCTTTACTATCCAGTCTAGGAGAACTATGAGGTCTCGCATATACATTTTGTATAAAATACAATATGCAATGTAACTTGTAGTAGTTTGGTGTTAAAAGTATAGCTTGCTGTCTGTACACTAATTATTAATCAATAACCATGGTATTCTAAAATCCCAACTTCTTCTTGAGGCATTAACTGAACTATTTACTTGATTCTTTTCTCTTTAGCATTACGTTTCTATTGAACACAAAACTACTGTGCTTGCTGACATTTAACTCCAGTAACATAATTTCCAGTTTTGTACAATTACCAGTAATGATTATAATCATTCAGCTATTAATGAAAATCTACTCAGTTCAGATTAACAGATAAGATTAGATAAATTGCATCAGATGTCAGTGACTCAATAGGTAGCACACTTGCCTATGGGCCAGAAGATCAGATAGTTGTAGGTTCTAGCCCATACCAGGCACTTGCGTAATACCTATAACAGACACTGTAATGCAGTATAGCAGTGGTGCTGCACAGGTGAGGTGCTGTCCTTCAGATGAGAGATTAAATCGAGGACCCTTCTGTCATCTCTATTCACTGTCCAAGTGGAAGTAAAAGATCCCATAGCACTTATTGAAGAAGAGCTGGGCATTTACCGGTGTCATAGCCAACACTCCTCCTGCCAATAAAACAGGTCCATGCAATCCTCCCAGGACACACCTGGAAGCAAGATATAATAATAGTTATGTCTGCCTTTCCTGGTAAAATTACAAATAGATAAAATAGATAAATCATAGCACTTGCATATCATACAGTAAATACATAATTTCCTTTCTCATTCTCAGAATGGGAAAATCCATTAATATGTTGCCCAGTTAACCAAATTATTGTATGCAGCATGATTTACAACTTGCAGAGGTGCAGCTGTAAGATGGAAATCGGAGATAACCCCTCCCGCCGCCCCCAATTTCAATCAATATAACTAGAGTAAGTGGCTGTCACATACTCTGTGGTGTCACAGTATGTTTAGTGTAAGGTTAAGACATTGGAAAGTGTAGAGCCTAGGTAGCATCTTTCTGACAGTTGGATTTTAATGTTGAGCTTTGCTTAGTCCTGCAGTGGAAACTCTAGACGAAATTATAGCTCTTGTAATTTTCTATATACGCATAGTAACTATACTGTGAACCTTTGTCCTTAAGAACTCTATTTTACTATGATTTGTTTTCTTTATTGAAGATGTAGTTACCAAAATACACCACGTGGTCTGATTATAGTATTAATTCTGAAGGAAATTCTGACAGACTATTTTTTGAGATGCAAAGTACATTACAGTAGAAATTATATGGTGGAGACTAAAACTCATCATATTTATAAATTGCCACATCTGTTTTAGATTGAGTCAAGATCATGAGTTTTATATCAGTTATGGAATAATCTATTGTGACACTATGGTTTAAGTACAGCATGACTTTTTTTGTTCAATTAATGTTCTTGACATAGACATACAACATAATCAGTTAATTTTCTAGGCCAATTTAAAGTAGCTGACACCACAAGGACAACTTTAACAAAACATATTATTTAGACACAGTTCAGTTTATATTATACAGTAGTTCTGTATTTCTCATCTCCATTATTCATTAGAGTCCATTTGCATGAAAATGGGATCTTTGCTCTCTGAAGAGTTCATCTATTCCTATTGCTTTCTCCCTACCTCAGTTCATAATGCTCTACCTGTGACATAACAATTGATCCCATGGCAACAGGTTGTGATGTCCGACAGAACTATGACATGAAGAAGGGAGTAAGCAAAGAGGCAGATGAGCTCTAAATGATACAGAATACGTTTCCATGCAAATTTCTCAGTAATAAGTAATGGGAGGAGAAGTGTATTGAATACATATGGAATGCAAGCTGAATTGTATCTAAATATTATGCTTTTCAAAGTTTTCTTTGAGGTGTCAGCAGCTTTAAAGTTAATATTTTAATATCACATTTAGGTCATTTTCAGTCTATGTTATTTTATTTTCATAAATATATTCAGTTCAGTACTGGTAAAAAATAATCACTATGGCATGTATTTTCAAAGCGTTGCAATGGACATTTAACAGCAAGCTGTATCACTTTGTGTCAAAAACGCAGCTGCGTTCTACATCAGAAAGTTGTGTTGCTATCAGAACATGGTTGCATCACAATCTATTGCACCTGCCCTTGCATCCAGATTAGCAATATAAAATTACGTAACTATGATGCAACCCATAAATATGCCTTGCTATTGATGAAAGTTTATTTTGTGCCATTACATGTTGGTTTTCATGCAGCTATGAAAATATGATGCAATAATTTTTTCATCAGCATGATGCAAATTTGTGTATTTTTTACAAAATACCACTGAATATCTTCAATTTGCATGAATCCAGACACTGAAATATTCACCTGAGTCTTTGAAAATAAGATGCATCCATCTACATGTCAGACTCAGGCCTCTTCTCAAATAAATATTTTTTATTTGACTGATAAAAGGAGGACTTGTCTTCCACCAAAAGGGTAACTTCTTGTACCATAAAAATATTGTTTCACTGCTCAGTTGTTTCACAGCTCAAGATATTGAATTGTTCTATTCTTGTAATATAGTAATGATTATATTTTTTAACATAACTGTGTGTATCTTGAATTTATCATCATGCTGCAGTCATTGGATGCAAGTAGTTTGATATGTTTTATTGGCCCAACATATATCTTGTGCAAAGATGGTATAGTACACAGGTTTTCAGGTCCCCATAGGTCCCTTCTTCAAGTGAATAGCAAACTAAGCAAAAGAAGCTGAAGTTATATACTGTACACTGGCCCAGATGTTCAAAAGGGCTGTGCCATGTGCAACAGGGATGCATAGCGCAAATCCAATCTTGCTATTCTGCAATATTCAGCGGGGGAGGCAGATGCATCCCCCAAATCACACAGCACAAGAGCGCAATGATAATAAATGCATGCGCAACTGAAGGAGGAGGAACCATGCATAAATGGCACAGTGCGATATTCAACAACATCGCCATGTGCAATAGGGGAGCAAGCAGAATTGCATAATAGCGAAATGAGCCAAAATAAAAGGAACAAGAGAGAGGTGTAAGAACGCTACAGGAAGGCACATGTTGTTGAACCATAGGCAGTCACACAGGCAACACACACACACAGGGCAGGACAGAGACAGAGCACCTGGAACCCCTGGAACAGGAAGGTGTGGGGAGCCATAGCCACAGTGCAGTGCAAAGGGAAGTGCCACACAGCATTGAAACCACCACAGGAGGGTGTTCCTGGTGCAGGGAAGTAGCAGCAAGGACAGAGGGGGAACACAGAAACAGCTGCCGGGGGGACACAAGCCAGGACATGGCCAGTGCCACCATCCAGATGGAGGCAGTTATGAGGGGGTGAGAAGGCAGGCAGCAGGGGATGTGGCCGTGGAAGGGCCCGTCGGCACTATGCCCCAACAGGCAGTACCGAGCCTGCACCAGCTTCGAGTTGTACACTGATACCGAGATCATGGGCTGGTACCGCCTGAACCTTGGCAATTCTGAGTCAGCTCTGTGAGCTGTGCAGTGATGTGATGCAGGCACCCACACGGCGGAGCCATGCTCTGTCAGTGGAGACCAAAGTGACAGTTTGCATGTGCCTGCTCACCACGGGTACCTTCCAGAGACCAACAGGGGACATGACAGGCATAACCCAGTCAGCGCATCATGCCACCTCACCCAATTCCTCAGCACACTGCTGCCACATGCTGCGGGTACATCCATTTCCCCAGCACACTGGCGGAGCACACAACAAACATACAGGAGTTCCACAGGGGAGCACATATGCCTGGCATGCCGGGGCAATACACTGCACCATGTGGCCATCCGAGCACCACCTGGCCCGAAGGGGCCGCGTCATGAATCGGAAGGGACATGCAAGCATCAACTGCCGGGTGGTATGCGATGCCAGGAGGTGCATATTCAATGTCTGTGCCATGCACCCTGGGGAGCACATGATGCCTTCATCTGGCACCAGTCAGCACTGTGCCACAGATTCATGAGTGGGGACATCCTCACTGGCCACTTAGTGGGTGAGTATGCAAACCACGCAGAAGACATGGAGCTTGGGAGGGACACAGTCAGAGGTGACATGGGTATTGGCCTAGATGGCCCAAGGCAGGGTGAAGCTGATCACCAAACTAACTTCACCCTCTACTCTGGTGACAGTGGATACCCTCCATCCCTAGCTGCTCACACACCATACCGGTAGCGACTTTATCGCAGCAGCGCTGCAATCAGGCTTATGCCACCACGCCAATGTCATCGAGCGGGTGTTTGGGATTCTGAAGGCACATTTCTGTTGCCTGGACATGTCTGGTGGTGCCTACGTACAGCCCCTCAACAGCCTGCGGCTATTCCTGGCCTGTTGCATCCTGCACAACATGACCAACGACTGTGAGATAGCCGTACAGGTCAAAGAGGGGACAGCGATGGGAGCGATGAGGATGCTGGTGAAGATGGTGATGGGCAGCCCCCTTGGGTGAAGGGACCCCGAATGATCTGGCTGGCACAGCTGCACCATGACACCATCACAGAGGAGTACTTCAGCCAACCCAGATAAGTCATGGGGCCATGTCAACCACCAGTGGCAAAGGCACAACCCACAAACATGCATGGACAGAAACACCAGGGCTGCATGTCGTTAAGGAATTGGCTGAGCATGGAACTGCACACACTGCCATAGATGGGCAAGGTCTAACATGGCACGTGGTCACACACACATGCACACACCTCACAAGACATGCACAAAGGGTAGGAGGCATGCTGACCCCTAGCCACCCCTAGCCACAATGTCTACAGACCACTATGCCCAGAGCCTGTCATTGCGCGTGTGTCAGATGCTGGGCACCATTGCACAGTGGCAGACAGCGCAACACAGGCATCATCATGCACATGCCACAGTGGACAGCAGCTGGGAGAGTATGCAGATGGAACATGTGTGTGCGTGCAGGGCAGGTACCCACCCGTGCATTGCAGCTGAACAACACAATGCACACAGGGCAGCATCAGACAGTAGCCGTGCTGGGAGACAGGTCAGTCACATGCCACAGTGCCATGGCAGCCACAGATGCATGGGCGGCCCTGCCAAGACCCAGCAGCAGTGACAGGCTGACCATTGGCGTCATGGAATGGCACCGATGGTCCCCAGGGTTCCACTTCATGAGCGTGACCGTTGCTCAGCGTGGGGGTCTGCAACTGCGAACATGCCTGCGCCAGGCGTGCTTGGGATGCCACAGCTGAACCAGTGTTGACAAGGAGGGTGTCGCACAATGCAGGGAATGGGGGTGGACATTGCACTGCGCGGTGTCTGCAACACATGGGCAAATAACTGTGTGCCCATTGTGGCCATGACAGCCATGATTGCCTGTGTATGCCTGTTAATGGCAGCGGTCACATCCTCCGCAACCGGTCCATCCCTGCCAGGAGCAGAGTGGTGTCTCTGCTGCGCTGCTCCTCTGCCTGGTGAGGAGCGCACTGAGTGCACCCACCACTGTCACAAGCCGCACCTGCTGATTGACTGATGCCTGGAGTATGCGGGTGTGCTCATCTAAGAGGTCATCTGCCTGATCGGCATGCTGTCCCTCATGGGTTTGTGGCCTGATGGTCAGCACCCCTTGAGGTGGGCGCTGCACACCAGGGCCAGGCCAGGGCATGTCCACAGGTGGTGCACTGACACCACCCTCTGACATTATTGCCCCTGGCCATTGGCCGACTGTGAAATTGCCCCTCCGGCTGCCACTCTCCAGGGCTCAAGCGGTGCCGCTGCTGCAGGGCTGCAACAGCCCCGCTGTCCTGGACACACACCAGTGCTGCCCCACTGGTGCAGACAGGCACAGGCTGGGACTGTGATGTCATGCAGGCCTCCATGGTGGCACCAACCACGGCCATGCCTGTGATGTCACCTGCTGTGTGGTCATCCTGTGGGCCACTCGTATCACTGCCCATGACGTTAGCTACATCATCATCAGTGACTGATCCGGCACCAGCCTGAGTCTCAGCATGCTGGCATCCATGAATGCTGGCACGCTGGGACACGGCAGGGCCTCGTCTGAACCTGCCCACCAACATCAGTCCGGATGTCCAGGCGGGCCCACTGTTGCCCTGACCCTCGTATGCCTGTGGAGGTGGATGGGCCCTCCTCTATCTCCATGCTATTGCCCTCAGTGGACAAGCCCACCACCGCTGACCCATGTAGATGCTCAGGAGCTGTAAGGGAAAACAGCAGCATTAATGTATGTGACCTACTCTGCCCCCACTGACAGACCAGGACCTACCATGTAGGTGATGGGCTACCACCCATCTGGAATCCACCACCTGGAACACCCATGATGGCACAACACTGCATGCTGCCAGCAACCCACTCTTCTTGTGGGGTCAGGCGTTGTCGTCTGGCTGTCCCCACCGGTCACTGACTGTGCTGCCCTGATGGCAGCCACCTTCTCCTAATCCTCCCCTGTCCATGCCCATCTCTTTTGCACTCCTGCAGGACCGCTGGTGGCTGCCATGCAGGTTGACAGCAAGCGCCACATCTTCCCATGCAGCAGCACGGGCCTGTGGTGTTCCCTGGCGTCCACTGAGCAGCGGCTCCTGGTAGAGGTAGGCCTCAACCAGGAATCTGTTTCTGCCTTGGTGAAGTTTGGCCTCCTCTTCCACCCACGTCTCTGTTCCTCTTCCTCCACCTCACGATCGGTCATTATTCATCCTGTGAGAATGACAGGTGTTACCTGTGACTGTGCAGTCCCATGCATGTCCCACACACCACAGTCCACACTCCCAAACAGCATGCAACTCACCACAATAGACTTCAGTAACCGACTATGGCCAGTGCAGCCCAATATCGCATTTTTATAGTGCAATGCATGCAAATGAGGCAAGGCGCATTTTCAGTGGATGCAAATGCAGTGTCGCGCCATTGAATGGCTGATTAGCTGATTTGCAGATGCCGGCTGAATATCACGCTGTTACGCTTTGCCCAATTGTGTTGAATGTGCTCAGCCAAGGTGCAGTTCTGTGACATGCTCTGTACACACCAAACTGCACATGCAGGGGTGATGGCGTGGCGCCTGCCACACTGCTGACGTGCTGTGCACTGGAGGCAATGCAGGGCACAGCCACCATTGTGCCAGTGGTGCTACTGCGCTGTTCACATATATGGTGCTGTGGCACTGGGGCGCCGTTGGTGCACTGGGGCCACAGCGCTGTAGGCTGCTACAGGAGGGTGGCACACAGTCACCCAATCATGCTACATGCATTGGGTTCCAATCGTGCTGTGGCTGTCCGTGCATGAGAGACCCTTGACCCTGTCGCGACCTTTGCCCCTAGGCACCATGCATCCAGCATGGGTGCATCACTATCGTGCTGTTCGGTGACAGTGCAATAGGGAATGGCAGCTGTACCACGCAGCACCTGCACATGGCGGGACTGCGCTGCCGGCGCCATTTTGACTCCAACTATCTGCTGAGATGGCATGGAGAAGGGCTGCTATGTGGAGCCAGGTTGAATTAGCAAATCTGGTGGCCATTGTAGAGCTCCATGCTGGGGCTCTGAGAGGGATGCACCCTGGACAGGGCCAGGAGTGCAGTTTGGCAGGAGGTGGCTGATGCGCTGGAGGAGGCCATGGGAATCGGGTGCATGGCAGAGCAGTGTCGCTACAGGTAAGGGACCCAGGTGCAGGGACCCAGACATGCTTGCCCATCTGTGGGGATGCCAGGAGGGGCACAGTGCCACAGCCAGGTAGGTGCCCCATCCATACACTGTTATCGTCCATATGGGTATCACAGTTGCATGTGTCCAGCATGGGGGAGCCGCCAGTGTTGGCCATGGTGGTGGTATCAGGGTGGGGGTGATTGGGTATGGCCATGTGGGATTGCACACATGGGGGTGGGGACTTTGCTACAGATTGTACTGATGTTCCTCTCCATGTTTGCACCTTAGGCCCAGAAGAGTGCAGGCTGGTGAGGGAGAGAGGCACCACCAGGAGAACCAGCAGGCCAGGAGGGGTGAAGGTCTGCAGAGGCACAGGGACCAGCCTGATGAAGGTGAGTGCCTTGCATCCATGATTACTGTTGCATGCTGTGTAACTGGGCAGGCAGTGGGGCATGGCCAACATCCATTGACACCACTGCCATGCACGCAACTTGTTACAGTCAGCACTGTCCAGTGGCACTGCATGTCTGGGGTGCATCAATGGTGGTCCATGCATGCACCAGGTACATGGCTGTGCCACTGCCTTCACACCGCATAGCCAAGTCACTGTACGGCCATGGTGATGCTGTGTGGAACATGGGCGGTGGTGTGCAGTGGTCCCCTATGGTGGGTGCCTGGGTAGGCAGGTCTTGTGGACACGGTCACTGTGGGTGGTTGCACACCATCACAGGGTGTGGCACATGGCTATATGCCATGCACAATTGGTGGGCTGCAGGGGGCTGGACAGTCACACATATTGACTCTGCTCCTCGTGCTAGGTGGACGGTGACTTCAGGCCATCAAGAGGGACTGCAGGAGCTGTTACAGGTGACGAGGGTGACCCTGGAGCTCCTCCAAAGATGGACCAACATGGGGTGAGGAGGCATAGGACACATCGGCGCCACATGGAGGATGAGCGGGCAGACAATAGCCCATTCATGCCCCTGAAAACACCTTCCCCCGACCCACCCTCACACCCCTTCTTCCTCTCCCATATGTTCACCCCTGCCTCTTACCCCCCCACCTGGTATGTGGCCCTTCCCCCATTGTACATAATTGTAAATAGTTGTTTTGATTACCTGTTTTAATACATTTGTTTTGTTATGACAACTGTGGTGGTCTCTGATTTGCAGCAGGCTACAGGTGCTCAGCTGCAGTGGTGTGCATGGCATCAGGGGTGGTGCATGCATGGGCATGTGTGTGTGTCCGGAAGGGAACCGCTATGGTGTGGCAGGAGATCAGGCACTGTCTGTGGTTTGTGTGTTGTTCTCTGTGCACTGGATGCCTGTGTGCAGTGGTTCATGGTGCATGCACTGTGTGCATGGCACCCCAGTCAGACCATTCATGACCTGTGCAGCTGACACCTTGCATGTCTCTGATATGCACGGTCTGCTGGCATGTCAGTGGTGGCTATCCATGCTGGATAACCACTGAACCCGGACAATGCCAGGTTGCTTCCCATCACCAGTATGGTGTACGTCTGCCTCTGGTGGCACTGTGGCCTCTGCTGTTGTTGTCCCTCCATGCTGTCACTTGTGTCTGTTGCAGGGGATGTGCTCCAGTGTCTGTCACTTGTGCTCTGGCCGCATGCTGGTGGCATACAGCTTCATGGTGCCTGCAAGAGGGGTGGCAGGCACACCTGTGCCATGTAGGGGTGCTGGATGTGTACACAGCAGCCGTGGCCACATGCCAGTGGCTTGCATGACCCGCTAATGTGTCCCTGTGTTGGTGTGCCTTTGGGTATGGGGGTGTTTGTCCATGCACTGTGTTGCATCCAGTGTGGTGCATGCTTCCATACAACATTGTGTGTGTCTGTGCTGGCTGTTGTGGCCACTGCTTGGATGGGATGTGTCCTTGGGAGGTGTGCAGGGTGCTGTACCACTGGTGGTGGGGTCCGGGCATGCCCTGTCGCATGTGGGTACCTCATGTGCCGATGCATGGCTAGTCTCTCAGCTGCACCTCGGGGATGTGCAGGGTGGCATTGTGTATGCTGCTGTTGCATCGCTGTCTGCTGCCACCCACTGCAGGGTGCACATGGTGGGGCTGCCTTGCATGGCTACATGGTGCACAGGGTTGCATTGTCACAGCGGGGTTGGTGGCATGTGTGGGGTGTCCTGCACTGTTGGGCACTACTCCTGGGAAGGGTGTATGGTGATCATGGTGCAGGGTGTGTTCTGCATTGGTGGGATGGTGTGGCATGGGGTGGTCAGCCCTTCTTGTGTGCCAGTCACAGCTTGCCAGGGGTGTGCTGGTGCACCATGCCCCGCTGTGGGTTGGTTGCTGGTATCCATGGGCCAGTGTTTATTCCAGCTCTCCCCGATTGTGCAGTGCATGGGGTATGGGGACCATTTCTGTTCTGCTGTGTGCTCCTCTGCCCATCTGTGGCATGGGTAGTGGGCCCCCGCATCCCTGGTTGTGCTGTTGCATTGCTGCCCTGCTCCATGGGGCATCCCTGGTTGTGCTATGGTGCATCTGGACTGTTCCACTGAGCATCCCTTGTTGCGCTATGGTGCATCATAAATGCACAACTGCATATCCCTAGTTTAGCTGTATGGCACAGGTGGCGTGATATTCAGTCGTGTGCCGCAGGCACATCTTGGCCTCTTGTAGTTTTGAATATCATGCTTCTTGCGCATGGGCACAGTGGACTTGCGCTTGCTCCTGCTGTTGCACACTTTTTGGGAGCAGTTTGAATACCCGGCCCTCTGTGATATGTTACATAGAAACAGATATTAATGGCAGATAAGGGCTGCTTGGCCCATTTAGTCTGCATTTAGTCTGCCCATTGTGTTGTTCGTATATCCATGGCACTTCCAGATCCTTTACCTTAGGGTTATGTATGCCTGATAGGCTGCTTGAGGCACATGTGACCTAAGTTTCAGATTTGGTCTTCACCAAGCCCTTATCCCACTTGGGTGTCTTCATGTTTTATGTGCATCGAATAGGCTAGCAGCACCTCACCAAGCTCCAGTGTCAGGAATCAAGATTCAAGAATCAATACAAGGTAATTTGTTTTATTTAAAGAATATTATTGGCACAGACAGTAGGGAAATATTATTTATACTGCATTACCAGAAAAGCTATGTATTTCAATGGTAAGATAAAGCTATATTACTAGGGCAGAGGACAGTGGATAACTTCCTCCACTGCAGTTTCTTCAGAGACTGCTCAATTGCATTAGTTGATAACTCAGGCAGATTCAGGGGCACAGTGTAGCCTCAGAAGAGTTTTTTAAAACAAGCACCTTCCTGCAACCACAACAGGTCCTGTAGGGTGGAGTCCCTTACATAGCGACTCTCCCAGGACAATATTACTGCATCTCTTGTCTCCTGCTACTATCTCTATGTGCTGTACACTCCCCTTATGCAGCGAGTGTACACACAGTAAACAAGACATGAGTTTAGCAACAGTACACTCCCCTCACGTAGTGGAGTGTACTGAGCTGCCAAAAACACTACAGATTTGTCACATTTCTCCTGTCTCAATCTTGCTTCCGACTCTTTCAAATACTTCAGTTCTAAATACAGTTAAGAACTATCCCCTGTGCAGGTATGCATTACGTGGTGAACGAGGTGGCATATTTGACAATGGCCTTAATGGAGACTTCCAGCCTGCTTGTGGATCCTTGTACCCCAGAGAAGTATAGTCCTTGCTGACCCCTGGTGAGCCAGATGCATGGCAAAGATGGCCACGCTTTCCACCCCTCACTCCATTTGGCCAGAGTCTTCTTCTCTCCTCCAGCAGTAGCAAGGGCCTGAGCACATCTCACACAGGCATGTACACCCTGTATCACGTGCACATTAATGTGCAGATCGCCATCATAGGAGAGAATATCGCACTTCTGCACATGTGTAGCTCCTCTCGCATGCGCAGCACTAGTGCAGTCACCATCTTGCAGCTGTCACAGCCACTGAGCAGCATTAAAGGGAGATAACATAGCGAGCCTACAAGCTCTACATTCTTAAAGGGCACAACACAAGGAGCTAGTGACTGCTGAATACAGCACAATTATAATAAGGGACAAAACTCACTCTATTTAAAAAGGATGCATTACAAAGGAAAGAAATTTCACTGGACACTTGCAGGAAAAGTGAAGCATGCTACAGAACATAAAATTGGAATAAAAATTACAACTGTGCAATCTGGATACAGGCTAATTTTACTTTTAAACAGAGCACTGGCTGAATGATGCAGAATATCTCATGGCACAGTATCATAGACAATGCACCCTCAATATTTGCAGACAACTAAAATATACATTGCTTGTCTTGCAGATGTCTATCACCAGGAATGCATTTCATGCAAAGCTCAATGCTACCCACCAGAAGGGCGTGTACTGCCCTACTTGTGAGGAGGATAACTCCACTCTAGACATGGATACACAGAACACTCAAAGGCAGGACTGGCAGGTCAACCCAGCTACAGTGGCTCTCCAGAAAGCCATGGCGGCTATGATGGAAAGTCAGCAATCATTTATGCTAAAGGTGCTGGAATGCATGACATCCATGAATAATCCCTGACCATCCACCAGTGGAGCCCCTAGAGAAAAGGCACCCAGGCAGGATAGGGCACAGTTGTCATATCACGGCCAGACACCACAGCACCATAATCTTGATGAATTGGAGGATTCACAGGGAGAAGAACTATAACAGGGGAGGAGGAGGAGGAGAATACAGGCATGATGCTTGACAGTGAACACGAGCCTGATCAGGAGTCCATACCCGATGAAAATCCAGCAAAGGCAGAAACTCCTTTTATAACCTCTAAGCTCTTCCCCATAGACAATATATCAGACCTTATCAAATGGATATGCACCACACTGGGTTTCAAACTGTCTCAACCAGCCCCAGAGAGCAACCTGGACCCAATGCTCCAGATTCCACCCAAACAAGACAACTACTTTCCAGTATGCCGGCCCTCAATGACATAATATTGAAGAATGGGCATCACCATATCCACTAGACTCCCAGAAAAAATAGCACTCAACAGAATGTATCCACTACAGGAAGATAAGGCAAAGGCTAGGTGCTCTGTCCCTAGAATAGATCCAAAGATAGAGGAATTGAACAAGAGGACCATACTTCCAGCTGAAGGGACAGCCACAATATGGGACCCAGTGGACAAAAGAATGGAGGAGTTACTAAAGAAAATCTAGAGTTCTCAGGCCAGACACTGAGAACCTCAACCACAACCTTCTACACATCCAGGGCACTGATTCAATGGCTAGAGGAAATTGGAAAGAAACTAATGCCAAACTCACATGAGACAGAACTGCTGCAATGCTCCTTGCAAGCTGCTAAGTACCTGGAAACATGTCAGTCGACTCCTTGAAGATCAACACCAAGTCGGCAACAATTGTCAACAGGGCCAGGAGAGCACTTTGGCTTAAGCTGTGGGATGTGGATAACGAATGCAAAGTTAGACTACAAAAGCTCCTCTTTCAGGGAAAAGGGTATTGGAGACAGACTACAAGAGTTCCTGAGACAACGTGGGCAAGGAAAGGAACAAGACACCTATAAGGAATCCGGCTACCTACCCTCACACAGGGCCCAAACCTACAGGCAAAGAACCAGGGAGACAGGAGATACAATTAATCCTTTCAAGGCAAACGGAATGACTACCAGGGAGCATATGGTCAACAGAGTACCTACAAAGCAAAGCAAGCTCCTTATACCGGAGCAGAGGGGGACACGCACGGAAAAAATTCACTACCCAGAGAGGCAGAAATGCCAGAAGAAAAACTCAAGTGATTACCCCAGGCACAGCTTACCCTAACTACCATTGTTAAAACACAGCCAAGGCAAATCCCTGGGGTCAGACTTCAACTCTTCAACAAATGTGGTCAAACACAACCTCAGACAGGTGGGTCAACAAAGTAATCATGAAGGGTGCTTGATTGAGTTCTGAGAACTACCTCAAAGAGAACGCTGGATCATTTCAATCAATCAATCAATCAATCAGCTTTATTTTTAAAAGCGCCTTTCCAAAGCCAAGGAGCTTTTACAATAGATAAAACAAATACATAAGTTAAAACAACAGCCTAAAACTAATCATTAAAATATACTTAGAAGTCAGAATAGGCCAAACTAAATAAATGTGTTTTAAAGCTAATTTAAAACTTTGGACAGTCAGGCAATTTCAGACATGATGAGGCAGAGAATTCCACAAGGTTGGGGCCATAAAACTACATTATCTGGCCCCCGATGTCTTTAAATGTACCCTTAGAATCTCAGCAATCCCTCATCGGTGGATCAGAGTGGATGGGAGAGGATAGTAGGGATGCAGAAGATCTTGCAGGTAGCTAGGTCCCTGATCGAGTAGGGCCTTATAGGTCAGCAAACTGACCTTTAAGGTAATCTGCCACTGTACAGGCAGCCAGTGCAGTCTGCAAGGACAGGCATTATATGACTGGTCCTAGATGTACAGTCAAAGCCTGACCGCCACATTCTGCGCTAACTGCAAGAGAGGGATATCCATCCCGGCAGCCCTAGGTACAGGGTGTTGCGGTAGTCCAGGTGAGATGTAACAAGATGTGGACCAATGTGTTGGAAGGTCATCAGCAGGAACCAGATGCTTCACCCAGGCTATGTTCCTCAGATGATAAAAAGAGGTTTTGACAACAGCCGACACCTGATGTTTAAGAGTCAGGCAATCATCAAATATAACGCCCATGTTCTGCACCCAGTCTGAGGTAGCTAACTGGATCCCCCTAAGCCAAAGACCCAAAGGTGACCCCATCGCAAACCCGCCTCTGACAACCTGGGTCCACAACCAACACCTTAGTTTTATCAGGGTTTAACTGCAACCAGCTGTCAGTCATCCATTCTTGGATCTCGGTGAGACAGTTGTTAAAGACCGATACAGCATCACCCTGGTTGGGAACAAAGGACATGTACAGCTGAGTATCATCTGCATAGCAGTGAAAACTCAAACCGTATCACCCATAATCACTCCCAATGGCAGTATATATACCTGCAAACAACATGGTGCTAAGATGGAGCCCTGCGGCACCTCAGAGGATAGGGGGAATGATGCAGAGGAAGAAATCCCAGACACCACCTTCTGAGTCCATCCCTGAAGAATGATTGAAACCAACTGAGACCAGGCCCAAAGTCCACAGATAAACCGCAGGCTCTCCAACAGCACTCCATGGTCAACGGTATCAAATGCCGCAGAGAGATCAAGAAGGACCAAGATGGAACGGTCTTTCCATCTCTCGCTATTAGGAGGTTGTTTAGTACCTGAACAAGGGCCATCTTGGTACTATGTGTCACTTCCATTTCTCAATAGCTGCAATGAAAGTGGTCAACACAACAGGTACAAGACATATTAGACTCCTCTGATAAGGTCATGAGCAATACAATCAGTACTCAAGTGAGGAGGCCGGAAAGGAATTTACTCGATATTCTTTCTGGTACCAAAGAAGACAGGAGACCTCAGACTAGTGCTGGATCTAAAGATGGTCAACAGGTACATCACACACAAGACATTCAAGATGGAGACCATACATTTCCACACTAAGGCAATAAGACCCAGCGACTACTTAGCATCCATAGACCTCAAGGACATGTACCTACACATCCCCATGAGACCTACACACAGAAAATACCTATGCTTTCAAATATTGGGACAGCACTTCCAGTACAGGTCCCTACCATTTGGCCTAGCATCTGCACCAAGAGTATTCATGAAGGTGTCAATCGTGCTAGCAGCAAAGCTCCAAGAACAAGAAGTCCATATCATCCCATATCTAGACAACTGGCTAATTTGAGCCAGGTCACCACAGGAGGCAAGAAGGGCTACCAACCAAACAATACACACCCTACAAGAACACGGATGGGTGATATATGACAAAAAGAGCTTCCTAACACCATCGCAATGCATAGAACATCTGGGAGCAGACATAAATACAAACGAGGGTCCTCGTGACAGCCACCACAAGCCAGGAATACTCAATCTCATGGCAGTCATGCACAAAGTACTGGAATCTACAACACCAACAATAGCCCTAGTGTCAACAGTCCTGGGATGCATGTCATCATGCATAGATCTAATACCATGGGCAAGATGGCACATGCAGCCACTATAGACCCTCCTATTACAGTACGGTTCACCATCAGAGGAAAACTTGCACCATATGATAATGCTGGACAGCAAGACAAGGACATCACTACTATGGTGGACATGCATGGAGAACCTGAACAGAGGAAAACAACTGGAGATAGTACACGCGTCACTATAGACACAGATGTATGCCTGTGGGGATGGGGAGCATCAATGAGACGTTAACACAGCACAGGGCACATGGTCCCCTACAGAACAAAGACTACCGATCAATGTATTAGAAATGAGAGAAAAGTAATGCAATAAGTTCATGCAAGAAACAGATACAAGGAAAGCAGTATTGATAAGATCAGACAACAGAGCCATGGTAGCATACCTATCAAAGCAGGGAGGTACCAAGAGCAAGAGACTACTCAGGGAAATGAATACTATAATGACATGGGCACAAGCCCACCTATAACACCTGACAGCCATACATTTGGCAACAAAACTGAACACGACAGTGGATAGGCTCCAGCAAGAACAGATACATCCAGGAGAGTAGCAGTTGCACTAACAATATTTCAAATGATACAACACAGATGGGGTACCATAGCCATGACCTCATGGCCACCAACAAGAACAAACAATCAGATGAATTCTTCCCAGATTCTGAGAACCTAGTCCTAGGGAATAGATGCCATCACTTCCATGAATACACGACTACTCATATGTGTTTCCACCATTTCCACTATACCACAAGTGCTAGGAAAAGTCCGTCAGTCATACAGGATAATAATCCTAGTAGCACCCTACTGGCCAAGGAGGGCATGGTTCACAACCATCATTGCAATGGCAATGGACAGCATGAGATTACCAACCAAGCTGGACATTCTCACAGGGGCTGATAATGCACCCAAACCCAGGCACCCACAACTCATGGCCTGGTTCAAGAAAGGGAGATTGCTGAACGCAGGGGTACCACACTACAGTAATTGACACTATGCTACAACCGCGAGGGCTACAACAACATCAACATACTCCAGACAGTGGAACATATTCAAGAAATGGTGTGATGGCAGGAGATATCTCCATTGTAAATCTCCATGGCAGACATTGTGCTATGCCTGCAACAGGGTCTGGACCAGGGGCTAGCACCATCCTCACTAAGGGTTCAACTCTCAACCATCAGAGTGGCAGTAAGTACAGTGGAGAACACGTATCCTGGCTCACACCCGAATGTCATACACTTCTAAAAGCAGCAAGCAACATAAAGACCACGTATGAAGAACAGCATACCACCATGGGACCTGACATTGGTGCTGAACGCCATTACTAAACCACCATTCGAACCACTTACAGACATTACCGATTACTGGGTAGGGATAAACTGCATTTCTAGTAGCAATATGCTCAGCCTGCCGTGATCAGAGAGTTGACGACACTGTCATGCAAAGAGCCATTCACAACTTTCATACAACAGGGCGTGATGCTTCATACAGTACCCTCATTTGTCCCCAAAGTTGACTCTGTTCCACAAATAGTCAGCCAATACAACTGCCAACCTTCTACGAAGGACATCAGACAGCCAGAAGAAACACTTCCACGCATTGGATGTCAAGAGAATGCTCAAAGAATACCTGAACAGAACTGCAAACATCCAAAAGACAGAAAAACTATGCGTTATAGCATCAGGACACAGGAAGGGAATAGCGGCAGCCATGGCTACAGTAGTGACCTGGTTGAAGAGAACTATTACAGAGTCATACAAGTCAAGTAGCAAGGTCCCATCAATGGGAATCAAGGCCCATTCGACTAGAGCAATAGCCACATCTTCAGCAGAATGAATTTCAGCCATGGCACAAGAGATTATGCGAGTTGCTACTTGGTCCATTATCCATACTTTCACAAGAAACTATAGACTTGACACCAAAATTCTAACTAAGAATTCTTTGGACTTAAGGTGCTAATGATAGCCACAGTAAAGGACGAATAAAGGACTCATGATTCCATGGTACAGTATATAAACACAGTGTCATATCATGCTCTCCCCTCCCAATTTAGTAGGGCACTGCTTTTGAATCACCCTAAGGTAAAGGATCTGGAGGTGCATGGATATACAGGCCAACACAATGGTAGTTTACTCACCTGGTAAAGGTGTTTGTGTTACTATATCCATGGCACTCCATCCCACCAGAGGGAGCATGATAGAGCATATAATAACATTCGAGAATAAAGGGACATAAATACATACAAGGCAAGAATGTACAACTAAGACATTTAATAATCTCATTAAAGTAGTATTAGAATCCTAGACACACTCTCTAGAGTAATGATTACTGTCTGTGCATATAACTAACAAGTTATTTGACAGCTATGTAAGTATCGAAACTGAAGACACCAAGGTGGGATAAGGGCTTGGTGGAAGACCGAAACCTGAAATTTAGGTCATATGTGCATCAAGCAGCCTATCAGGCATGCATAACCCTAAGGTAAAGGATCTGGAAGTGCCATGGATATAAGTAACACAATCACCTTTACCAGGTGAGTAAACTACCTTTTTCCCTACCTGCTGTAACACTGCAGACCCTGCTTGATCTTTTGCTTTACCTTCCCTTCCCTACTTCTAAGGTTCCCTTATGCCTACATGGTTTCAGAATAATTTATGACAGGTTAGTGAGAAGACTTAAAAGGAAGGGTGTGAGGATTTAAAAGGAAGGGTGGGTAAGCAAATGAATAGGAACAGGTCTATAGCTGTGAGAGGATGTTTAGCAGGAAGTGCCAAGGCATTCATAAAAGAATGTGAAGTTTTAATTTGAAAGATATCCTGACAGGAACACTTAGTATTGAACTGAGATACACAAAGTGCGGGGTGGTTCTCAGAAAAGAAAAAACATATTTGTATAAAGTAACATATAGTATTGGAGTTGTTTTAGTGTTTCATAAATCCAATGTCCCGACTGAGCCTGTTACATCATCCGCTGTAAAGTGCTTTTTGGTACTTTTTGTAGGAAAGCTGCTATAGAGAATAGAGCTGTACTGTAAACAGTAGCTGAAATCTGAAAGCTCCTATGTTGTGGATGAATAGTTCCTCCAGGAGGATGTTAAATACTAGCCAAACATTCGCATAGTGAGGAATCCAAGTGACACAGCATTACATCTGTTATCAAGTCATCAAAAGCTAAGGGCCAAGTTTTCAAATGGCGTGACACATGCAGTGGGGAGAGAAGGTGGGCGTTATTGTCCCAACAGCAGGCAATACCTGCATTCATGACAGGTACCCTGCATGTCCAGCTTGAAGAGATTAACATTGAGATGGGTGATTTCTACAGTATAAGGAGCTTTACTATACCCCTTGGTATCACGACAGGATAAATGTCTTTCTCATTGGCCTTCCTTTGTCTTCCCTGATGGAAGAACAGAACATTGCACTGGAATCCGCTTTCTTTCAGGGAGAGCTGGTAGCTATTTAAGCCCTCTTTCCACACAGGGCTCTTGGGAGTGATGACATCTCAATTGACCTATGATGCACTTGGCGCTCAGTAGCTCCTTTGACTGCAATTGTCACCTAAAGGCATCAAGTATCTGGGAATCTGGGTCCATCCTGACCTCTATGGGACTCTAACTCTGTTACTGAAAAAGCTCAAAGAGGAGTGTGATCACTGGATGTTGCTGCACCTTTCCTGAGGGAAAAATAGTGGCTGTTAAAATGATTATGGCCCCAAATTGTCCATTGCCTTATTCACATGGAGATGGACATCCCTACATGATGGTTCTGTAAAATAGATGCACTGCTAGGTGACTTCTTGTGGAGGGCAAGCTGTCCTGTTATAGTAAGGCAAAATGTAGTGCCAGCTGGAGAAGAGGTGGTTGGGGCTTACCCTGGTTCTTTCACGCACAGTACACTGCTTTTGATATGCCCAGGCACTATACTGGCTTTTAATACTTTCCCAATGGTCTCTCATTGTGGGTGGTAATAGAGCACCAATCAGGGCTGATGGTGAACCCCTCTGTTTAACTTTTACTCCACAACTTGTGGTTAAAATTGCAGGTTCTACTGTTGTTCACACACCTCAAGGCATGGAAGAATTAGAAGACTGGCTTCATATGCCCTGTTCTTTATTGTCCCTGCACCCTCCTTGGGGAATCCATTAATCATAGGGTGAACCAACTGCTTCACTAGACCAGTTGCAGTTGAAGAGACAGGGGTATTGTGCTTCTCTATGACTTGTGGCATTTATCCACTATGTCCACTACATACCTGGTCTTTGAGATCCTAGGACAAAATTCAACCTCCCTGAGGGTGACTTTTGAATTATATCCAAATCAGAAGTGCACAGGTAAGTGTCAAATACACTTCCCCTGATTCTGAAAACACCTACATACAGCCTGCAGTCTTGGCTGAAAGCCTCCAAGGAAAGGGAAGGCCTGATATAAAGGAAGATTCTACAGACCATCTCGATCCATCAGATGGGACAAAGAGCAACTGGTCCCAAGAATTGGGAATTGAAATATCTGAGGTCCACTGGTCAAAACTGTGCCTACTCAACCTTAAAACTTGCCCAGACATCAGGAGTCTTCTTTTACAAATAAGGTTATGCACTCATACCACACACCAGCAAGACTAAAATCCCTTGGCCTCCTGTCTGGATGTCTGTTGGAGATGCTAGGCTTCCAGGGCTAATCTCCTTCATGTCCTATGGGGTTGCCCAAAATCCTTCCTTTCTGGTCCAGTATTCATAGAAACATAGTTGTTGGCAGATAAAGACCTCTTGGCTCACCTAGTCTGTCTATATTATCTTCCTACTGTGCCACCACAGACCCTACTCATCTCCAGTATTCTCCCCTTGTCGCATTTCTAAGGTCCTGTTGTTTCTCCCATGTATGCCTGAATCCTTTTACCATTAAAGCACTCACGACCTCTGCTGGGAGGTTGTTCCTGCACCCACCACCCACTCTGTGAAGAATATCTCCCATCTCTCTGAACCTCCCCCCCAGCTTCATATAGGCATGATCCTTTGTTCTGAGCATCTTTTTCTATAAAAAAATCAACCTTCCTGTACCTTATTAATACCTGAGAGGTATTTGAACATTTCTATCATACCCTCCCCTTTCCTCTTGTCCTCTAGGGTACATATTTAGTTCCTTAAATCTTTCTTCATAGTGTTTTGATGCAGGCCCTGCACCATTTTGGTAGCCCTCCTTTACCTGCTTCACCCTATCTATGTCCTTCAGGAGGTGGTGCTGCCAGAACTGGACACTATACCTGAGGTGGGGTCTACCAATGATCTATACAGGTAATGCTTCCTCCTTTTCTGTTGGTGAAGCCCCACTCTATGTATCTGAGTTTTCTGCCAGCCTTTCCACTGCCTTAACAAACTGCTTGGCTACCTTCAGGTCATCAGAAATGATTACCCCTAGATCCCTTTCCTGTTTTGTGGTCGCTTAATAGCTCTCTACTTACTTGGCACATTGTCCCTGAGTTTCAGTGCCCCAATTGATTTTGCACTTTTTGCATTGAAACCCAGCCCCCATTCCCTTGACCATTCTTCCAGCTTTTTCAGATCCTCCATCATTCTTCCATCCCCTGGTGTGTCCAGTCTGTTGCAGATTTTTATGTCATCCAGAACAGCAATACTTCCTTTCAGACCTTCTGCAATGTCACATAAAGACATTGAAGAAGACTGGCCTAGTGCTGACCTCTGTGGCACCCCACTGTCACCTTGCTTTCTCCGGAGTGGACCCCATTTACCACCACCCTTGACTCCTATTGCTTAGCTAACCTCAAATATAACTAATTCCTGCATCTCTACTGTACAATTCTTGCACTTGTTTATACCATATAACAAGAAAAAAAAACTTTGTACTGAAAGCTCTAAATGTTGAACTGTCTGTAACTAAAATTGTTGTACATTCTGTCTGTAAAATGAATTGTACTTTGTCTCTGCATAACTTCTGTGTATTACCTCTGAACCCAGGTTGCACCTGGAAACAAGCCCTCGCCCAGTGTGCTCTTTCCGGTCACCAATTTTAAATAAAATAATAAATAACTTCTTACCCATTTGCTACATTTGGACCAACTCCAAGGTTGTCTAGCTTGCTCACCAGTCTTCTATGTGGAACTGTACCAGGGTCTTACTGAAATCCAAGTAGGCCAACATCTACCGCCTCCTCCCTGATCCACTTCCTAGTCACCCGTCAAAGAACTCAATCAGGTTTGTCTGGCAAGACCTTCTCTCGGTGAAACCACAATGCCTTGGATCTTGTACTCCACTGGTTGCAGGGTATTCCCAATCCTTTCTTTCAGCAGTGATTCCATTAGTTTACCCACTACTGAAGTTAGGCTGACATTTCTGTTATTTCCTGCCTCCGTCCTATTTCCACTTTTGTGGTGGGACCACATTTGCCATCCTCCAGTGCCCGGAGCCTCTCTATTTCTAGTAATAGTTTGAACAGAGCTGTTAGAGGTGCAGCCAGCACTCCTTGAGCCTCTTAGCATCCTAGGGTGCACCCCATCAGGTCCCATTGCCTTGTCTGCTTTTAATTTTGTTAGTTCCTTGAGGACTCCTCCTCTGTAAAAGGACTAGTGTCCAGTTCCTTCCTTTAATTCCTTCTCCTTTATCCTACCTCTTCCTCTGTAAATACTGAAAAAGTAATTATTCAATATATCAGCTTTTTTGGTCCTGTTCCTCTCAAACCCCTCCTTCCCCTGTAGCCTTCCTATCCCTCCTTTGGTCTTTTCTCTTCTCGCTATATATCTAAAGAAAGTTTTATCCTTTTTTTACTGACTGGGTAATACTATCCTTCATGTGTGCCTTTGCACTCTAACTGCTCTCTTTGCCTGTCTTTGTTTTTTTCAGGTAACTCTCCCTATTTTCCTCCTTCTATTTCTTTTTGTACCTTCTAAATGCTAGTTTTTTTAACCTTACTTTCTTCGCTACTTCTCTAAAGAACCATAGAGGTCTCTTTTTTCTCTTGCCCTTGTTAACCTGCCTGAACACAGTGATTTGTTGCCTTTTTCAATGCCCACTTTATTTTTGCCCATTATTCCTTGACTCCCACCCCCCAAGTTTCCTTATCCATGCTAAGGTGTCACTGAGGCATTCTCCAATTTTCTTAAAATTGGCCATCTTGAAACAGGACCTTCATCTCAGTGCAGCTTGATTCTGCCTAGTTCTTATACTGAGCCACACTATGGTGATCACTGATCCCTAGGTGGCCACCCACTGTGATGTCAGCAACAGAGTCCTTGTTTGTCAATACCAAGGTCCATATTGCCCCCACCCTACCCCCCATGATTGGGTTACATAACTAGTTGCCTCAGGAATGTCCTTCACTGGGGTCCAGATTTCCTTACTTCTGACAGTTGCTGCAGCTGGTAGGCTCCAACACACAGCCAGTAGATTGAAGTCCCTCCACCAGCAACACCTCCTTTGCATGCCATCCTTTGGATTGCTTCCATCATACCTTTATCCACTTCTCCCTTGTGCTGGAGGTCTGTAGATCACAGCAGTGCAAATAGCGGCCCCTTCCATGTCTCCAGGGCAACCCACAGGACCTTTCCTGTTTCTAGTGATAGGTTGAACAGTGTTGTCAGAGGTGCAGCAGCACCTCTGTGAGCCCCTTAGTATCCTATGGTGCACCCCATCAGGTCCCATTGCCTTGTCTGATTTTAATTGTGCATCTCTCCCTGTATTTCTGTAGCTTCTATGTTGTTCCTGACATAAAAAGCCACTCCTCACTCTTTTATGGCATGGGGGTCATAATGTTTAAAACATAAACAGCATGGCAATAAAGGGTGCAAGCAAAATGCCGTACTCCAAATATAATGTCAGGCAAAACAGTGAACAAACAACGAAGTCCACACCCATTAAAATCAATTACACTACTTATTTTTGGGGGCTTAGTCCCCCACCACTTGGACTTTAAATAATCAATTCCAAGGAGTGTGGACTTTGGGGATGGGGAGAAACTCAAGAGGGGGAAAATGTTATATTTTTTAAAAAAATAAAAAGTTGCAACACCAGGAGACTTGGGTTGGAACCAAACCATGGTCCCAGGTCTCCATCACTGCTGTGTGCTGGTGTCTCAGTGCCTCTATCATGGGAACAGCTCAACCAGGCACAACAGCACAGGTTTCTTCAGCTCTTCCTCCACTTTGTTGTCAGTGACAGGGTTAGTGGTAATTCTCACCGCTATTGCACCTCTGTTGCTCTAAATGCTGTAGCACTTCACAGCACAGTTCTTACCACACTGTTTTTGAGTGACATATTGACCCGGTACCCTTTTACCTACCCTGTCTTTTCACAGACCAGCATGCCCTGGAGCAGCCTGGCTGTCCAGTCCCTGGTTTTCACTGCACCAGGACTACATGAATTGCTACCAGGTCCACACTCGCATGGTGGCCTCTAGGGTCTGCAATTTTATTGCCCAGACCTTGAGCATTTGCACACATGGGTCTCCAGATTGTCCTGCCACCCTCACCCCTATTTTCTCATTTTGCCATTCCTTATTTTCTCCACTATTTTTTACTATCTCTTTTCCTTTACCCCTTGGATTTCTTTGTTACTTGATTCCTTTAGGGATTTCACTCCTCAGGATTCCCATTGTTGACCTCATGAGCCTGTGGGGAGTGACAGTTTATGTCTCCCTGCCTCATTCAACTCCCCTCTGTTAGTTTAAATGCTTACCAAGGTAGTATTTAAACTGCTCATTGAGGACCACATGGTTCCCTCCAGGATGGATGCAGGCCAGCCCCTACACAGGTCCTCATCCCTCCAGGTGGAGTCCTAGTCCCCAATGAAGCTGAAACCTTTCCTCTGGACCATTTCTTCAAACATGCATTGAAGATCCTGGTCAGAGAATCCTGTTCTCCCCTGTTGTGGACAGGTAGTACCTCCGAGAAGGTCACAGAACATACTACTTGCCTAAGACCTCTTCACAGTTCCCAAACCTCCTGAACTACTGCTGGCTCATCCCTAGCCAGGTCATTTGTCCACAGATGAACTATGGCATCCAGCTCTCCCTCCCTTTCTGCTGCCCCAGCAATCTTTTAGACCTCTTTCCATCCCTACAAGCCATAGCACCGGGGAGGCACCTAAAACTCCCTCTTCTTATCCTTACCTGTTCCCAGTTGTATCCCCTCACTATGGAGTCCTCCAGCCCGATTCACTTTCTCCTCCTCTGTGGTCCTCTGCCCCCCATCCGGAGTATCCACTAAGGAGGACCTCACATCCACCCCAGACAATACTTCAGGTGCCTCTCTCAGACATTCCTGCTTGACCAGTGTGGCATAGGTGCTTTGCAGTGGTACTGGATAGGTGTGTGCCTATGCTCCACTACCTCAACCCTCCCTGTGCCCAGTGTTTTCAGCCACTCCTCCTTCTGGGCAACTTGCAGAGGTAGCGGAGGTAGACTAGGTTGTCCCTGTGATCCTCCAAACCCAGGCCAACTCTGCCTTACATCTGGCAAACTCCTCTCTCTCAGCCCAGAGAAGTGCATGCAGATGGGCAGCAACGTAGTCTCCAGAAAGTCTCCTGAAGACTGCACACACCGCAGGCACCGTGCACTGCTCCACTGCCAGCATAACTATGTCCTCCCTTACCTGTTTTACTGTTTTATCTCCTTTAGCCTCTATTTACCCTTTGCACAACTATTGCTTGATTCTAACTTCACCTGTACCCTGCAGTCTTTGTTTTGTTCACTTTAAACCCTAAATACTCCTACCTAGATATGGTGTTTCACCTATACCCACACTGTTTCTAAACCCTAACACGCCAGTACTATTTTTTTTTACTTGTTCCTACCTGTATCCTTCCTCTTGCTTGTCCTGACCATCCTCACTCCCTTGCAATGGTGTGTGGGTTACAGGGTTTATACCCTAGCTGAGGCTCCAGGCCAAACAATTCTCACCTAGCCCCCAAACTAGAGGGCAAGACACAGCTCTTTATTAAGGGCTCTTAAATGTGGGTTACTGTGCTGTTCTCAATTTACCCTACAGACAGTAATAATAAAGACACTATTTCACCAAGTTTCTCCACAACTTACCCCACCTATATTGTCTCAGAAAAGTCTCTTAAATTCTGTCTGTGACCAAAACACAGACTCTGCATGCTGCAGCAAAATTTTGAGGGAAGCCTCTCTCTCACACCCCATCTGTATATTTTGGTCTCCAAAGTGTCACATTTCACTTAGTTGGTAGGAGCACAAAAAGGCCAGAACAGCCCATACAGTATCATGATTCCTGTTAGAACATAGTATAATATTTTAGGCTACCACCGTTTTCATCATACTGTAAATGTCCATTTTTGAACTCAATTTTGTTCGAACTTAATATTATGTTTAATGGGAGTCTGTTCTACAAATTTGCTGATTGTAATGTGTAATAAAGTTTTTGTTTAATAGTTTTAAATTTGTGTAGATTAACCTGTAATGGATGACTTTGAAAACTTGTGTATCATTTTTATATGTGATTTTTAAGTCATTCAGCATCACAGGATCATTCGTAATATCAAAGTAAAATAACATGTCCCCTCATTGTCTTCTTTGTTCTAGGCTATGGAGTCCTAGTAATAGTGATCTATCCTCATATGAAACTTTCTTTATGACTAGAATGGATTTGGTATATTTGTGCTGAACACTTTCAATTTGTTTAATGTCAGTCTTTGTATGCAGGCACTATAATAGACTGCCATAATCTAAGATAGGTCTATATATGAACAGTAAAGTGGGAGAAGAATTTTTGATTTCTGCTTTCTATATTTCTCTTAATTGTTCTGATGGTGCGATTAGCCTTAGAAAGGCCTTCTTCCTTACAAACTGCTAAAATGACTCCTGATATCCAGCATTAAGGCCAAGAGGCTCAGACTTGAGATGGAGGTCAGTAGAGATTCCTCGGTGGCCCAGTGACTGGCTGCACTTAGGAACTTAGCCACTTTAGACAGAATGTCACACTTTGCAAATAAATATCTGTTAAGGTAACAAAGTGTTTAAGAACCATACTTAGTTTTAATCTTTGCACTAAGAGACCCTCCTATCACTTATGGCAATGGCTGTGCCTCCTCCACAGCAGATGATGCTTAGGTTTAGGTTGCTTCTCCTTATTCAACTCCCCCCAACTGGGCACCCAACTTCAAAAGGCAACCCTTAGGATTCTCTTCTTTGAAATATGTTAAAGTTGGATCTGTGTTTCTGTGATCTATGTTGCCTGTAATTATAACTGTTCTGTGGTGCTGGTTAAGTTGTTTTATAGAATGCATCTGTAATACTGTTGTGACTGTTCTGTATTCTATGTGAAAATAGACCAATAAAATAATTAACTCAAAAAAAAATTATCCATGCACAACTTGTTGTGCAGTTAAAATCCCACACATAAAAAATGCTTTTTTCAGCATTTTCGGCAAATAGGTGACATTTTCTGGTTTTGTGTAACTACTGCAACTGGTATTGGCATAGCAACTCAGCAAAATAAAACTGTACAAGCTGCCATAAACTGAGAAAAGGTTCCAAAAGGCAACTTTTGAAAATCATGAGCACGTGGTAGAAATTGTAGTTGGACAAGGAGGGAGCCCTCTGTGTGATTTTTTTCCTTAAATTTCTGCCATTTTTAAAACAGTCCCAGGGCAAAATGCCTCCTACAGTTTATTGGTGTCTCTATAGTTTGACACTTTCACAATGGTTTATCCACATCTTCAGAGTACAATTGATAATGCAATTGAAATCAGCATGTCACTTGTAGGTGGCATGGATTCCTGCTGTGAATGTGCATGGTTCATTGAAGGTCTAAAGCTACACAGAATTAGCCACATTTCTGACCTTCAAGCCTGGCCAGAAGTGGATTAAGCTCTGGCAGCTCAAGGGGAAAGCTGGTGGAAAAGCCATACACCTCCTCAGGTACATTTCTGTTTTGGCACCATTTGGTAATTTTCAAATTGCAGCTCCTTTGTTCCATTGGAGGAAAACAGCTCACTGACTCTTTTGGACTGATCCCGGTTTTAAACCTGCTTTTTGTTGCCACAAAGAGCGTCTCTCCCATAGACTTGAAATGTAATCTTAATTTCCACTTTGAAGCCTTTTACTCAATTACCTTCTACTATTGCCAAACAATATTAAGAGCTAAGTAGTACTTGCTGATTTTACCTTGTAAAGTGATTACAGCCTTTCTTAGATCAATTTTAAGTGTAGAGCTTTTAAGTTTTGAGATTTTCCATCTGTACTAAACTGTAGAGCTGTTTGCCTAATTCTCCTGAACTCCATTTCTGTCCGCCTTCTTGCCCAGTTATTCTTGTCCTGTCTGTGTCTGTACCTTGTCCCCACCCCCAGGCCAGCCACATCCTTCCAAGGATTAGCTGCATGCCCTGTCTTTTGTCTCTCTGGTCACCCTCCGCTGCCTGCAACTACTTAATCCCTCTCCCTCCCTGTCCCCCTAGGTCCACCATGCCCACCCAGGGCTCAGACCTCGCCGTAGCTTAAGAAGACAAAAGCACACCAGAGAACTGACCTGTGGTCCTGCCCAGACTGAAAGCAGACTGCACATTTTTTCTTCACCTACCGTACTGCAGCCTTGATCCTCGAACTCTGGTTCATTGAAAGGTCTGAAGCTACACAGAATTAGTCACATTTCTGACCTCCAAGCCTGGCCAGAAGTGGATTAAGCTACAGCTCACTGGGAGAGCTGGTGGAAAAGCTGTACGCCTTCTCTTCCCTCCTGCTGGCACTTTGCACTGGCTCCCTACCCTCTACCCTCCCCCACCTCACCCACCCGGTGGACCCTTACTTTATACAGTTTCGTAGTTAGATGACTAAGTGTCTAATTATCCATTGCCTCTTAATACCGATCAACCACTCATGGGCTCAGTAAATCTTGCCAGTTTCTCTCATGCAACTGTCCTTATCCATACCACCTTACTGCCTTATTTCATAGTGGTACAATTTTGAGTGACCATGATCAAACATGGCTCTCTGCTGTCTGGTAGTACTGCTTTCTACATTTCTAGCTTTGCTGTATGTCTAAATGTAGTCACACTATCATTTCTCTCATCAAAAATAATGGTGTGCTAACATCAATACCTACTGACTACTGTTTCTCAAAGTTGATTGCTGAACACTATACTAAACCAGAAAGGCTGCACCTATTATGGTATCTCGGCGCTTAGAAAGTGATTTCCAAGGATAGTAATTTAATTTCCTTCACAATCGAAAGCTCTGGTTTATCCTCTTCCTAGCCATCCTTCTATCAGGTGATGTTGATCTGAATCCTGGCCCCCTGTCCATTTCGCATCAGCTGACATATCAGCTTTCTCCAACAAAGGTCTCTTTGTTGCACATATAGATATTAGAAGCCTCACCCCTTAACCACGTTGATCTGGAAGCATAGGTGGGAAGTACAAGCCTGACATTCTTTGCCTATCGGAAACTTGGCTTAAACGAAGCTCCCTGATGCTACTTGATCATTGGCTAACCACTCTATGGTTCGCAGAGACAGGCTCTCATCTAGGCATGGTGGTGGGGTTGCTGTGTTCTACAAAAGTCATCTCAATGTTGAAGTCATCCCAGCAGCCATCACCTCCTCCTCTTGTGAATCGCTGCACATAATCCTTGTCCTGGCTGCAAAGAAGCTGCACATTATTTGTGCTTGTAACCCACCTACTGGTGGTGCTGCAGGCTTTCAGGAACTTCTGATTCAAATCTCCACAATTTCAAAACAAAATGAGATCATCATACTGGGTGACATTAACCTAAACTGGTTGGGGTCTGCTCAAAGCTCACTGCTCTCCCTGACACAAAGCCAGTGTTGGGTAAGTTATTTTTCTATTACTTTTTAAACTTGTTCCAGAAAGCTCTGTGCAGTCACTAGCAAGGATGGTGAAGTACTGGAAAAAGTAATACACCTTACAGTTACAATTACTTATGTCTTTTTTATACAAAAGTAATATGTAACTGTAACTGATTACATTTATTTGAAAGTAACTAGTAACTAACCTATTACTTTCAAATAAATGTCATCTATTACAGTTTTTATTATTTTTGTATTGCTTTTTGTATAAAAAGAAATAAGTAACTGCTTAACTTTATCACGTGTATTATTATCTTTTTCTGAAATGCGTCTCAGTCCTTGCTGGTGACTGCACAGAGTTCCTGGATCAAGTTTCTAGAAGAAATAGAAAGTAATAAAAAGTAACTTACCTAACACTGCACAAAGCTATAAACTGCACTAGCTCCTAATGGAACCTACAAGAACTAATCCTTCCATGATCTCCTCAACCTCATTGACTGGGTGTTGATAAAATGCCCAGACCATGTGTACCTATAGCAGATATCCTAGCTGATGCACCAACGGATCATTCCTCAATGTTCTGCCTATGGAGCCCGATAACTACTCCCAACCCTTCACCATGCTATGTCACTTTCACCAACTTTGCCTACCTGGATGCTGAAGCCTTTTCACTTGACATTCCTCGAATTAACTGGTCTGATATCTATCTCACTAGCAATGTTGAGACAGCACTAGAATTTTCCTTATTGAATTCCTGGCTGTCCGCAAATACATGCTTCTAAGGTAACATGGAGGATAAAGGAAAACCCACTAGATGGCTTCACAAAGACCTTATAGCTAATCTGCATGAGCAAGACAGTTTCTGGGAAAAGTACAAGCTGTCAGGGCTACAAACTGACTTCAGCATCTACCAACACTGCAAAACCCCTGCAAAAAGCTGATTCACACTGAAAAGGTACTACTGCAAAGATCTGCTATAAGCTCTGCGGATACTCAACAAAATTCTGGACCCACATAAAAACTTTCTCGGTGTCTCTCAAACAAAACTCCTAGCGATATGATACTGAATGGGGAACACTGTAATGATTCAAATACCATAGCTAACTCCTCAATCATATGTTCATGGATCTATCTCAATACACCTCTTCCTTCATGTCACCTCAAGTAGGTGCATAGGTCTTCCCCTATACCTATATTGTCTGCCACAGACCCTTCCTGCAAACAGCACACCACACACCCATTTCTCTTCAAGGAAATCTCAAGGTCTGATGTCCTAAAGTTACTTCTGATCATCTCTGATAATACAAGCTCTGGCTCTGATACCTAGAATCAAGACTCCTGAAACTAGCAGCACCTTTCATTGCCTCCCTCTTTGCAAAAATTCTCACAATGTCTCTCTCTTCCAGCGTGGTTCCTGACCTATGGAAAATTGCCCATGTCACGCCAGTCTATAAAAAGGGGACCCTAGACAGATAACAACTACAGGCCCATAGCCATCCTCTCAGTTTTAAGCAAAACTTCCAAGAAATTAGTCACTAACCAAACCATAGATTACCTAGCTAAGTACAACCTTCTCTCTGGCACTCAGCACAGTTTTAGAAAAGTTCATAGTACCTTGATGGCTCTCCTTAAATTCACAGCTGATGCGCTTTCTAATATGGATGCTGGCTTACTTACAGGAGCAGTGTTTATTGACCTCACTAAAGTCTTTGATCTTGTTGATCACCCAACTTTCTCTACTATCAGAAATCTGAATTTCTCTGCCTTTGTAGTGGATTGGTTCAGCAGCTACCTGTCAAACAGATCCCAAGTTGTGAAGTTTGACTCTTTTCTATCCGATAGAAGCTGTCATAAATATTGGGGTCCTCCAAAGCTCTATCATTGGTCCCCTTTTTCCTCTCTTTATTATTAATATAGCTGACAGTCTTTGCTTTGCTCATCCATCCTATATGTGGATGATCTCATCCTTTATTCCAGCTCTGACAGTGTCTCCAACATAAATGCTTCCTCTCTTCTGATTTCAATAACGTACAAACCTGGCTAACTGCCCATAAACTTGTACTAAATGCAAAGAAAATACAAGCAATGTTATTTGCTCAGTCCCCAAGCTCAGGGCCTGTCAAACGTCCCTGATGGTATGTGATTCGAGCAGGGCACAAATTGAGAGTGTTACATCCTTTAAGTATCTAAGAGTTCTCCTGGATCAATCCCTGGATTTCAATCTGCATATTCAGTCCATAAGCAAATCAGTGAATGTTAAACTAGAGTGTTGCCTACAAAACAAGCTATATGCTAACCCCTCTGCCAAGCTGGCTATTGCCAAGGGTATCCTTCTCCCTGCCCTCACATATGTGTTCCAACTTTTGCTACAGCAAATAAAACTACCCTTCACAAATGGGACATAGCTTATAATAATATATGTAGATACACCTCCTCATCACCATGACTCAAGCACCATTGTAAACTTTACAGTGACTTGGCTGGCTCTCCCTTCTGCCTGCTGTCAATATTACCTAGGCTCTCTTATTAACTTGGTAATTAGAAATAACTTGATTCTCACTTGTTGTGCTGCTCACACCTCAAACCTCCTCCCATGGCTACATTCAGCTGATAAGGCCTACTCATGTGCAAGATGCTCTGACATCAAAAGGCTCTAGAGCTTTCCACCATGCACCCCTAAGCTCTGGAACTCCTTTCCATTAGCTCTTCGACAGACTTCATCCCATCTCAGCTTTGAAAGAGAGCTGCAACTGCATCTGTCTTCAGTAGTCCCATGTGCTTGTTTTGACCCTACTTAGCTCTGCTTTGCCTCCAGAAACTTTATTTGAAAGATCATAGCACTTATCTTACCCTACCCAATTTCCCCTCTGCCCACATGTACTTTCTCTTTATGCTTCTTCCACTTCCTCCCTTTCTTTTCCTACTTTAGCCTCCCTTTCTCCACTGGTGTTTCTGAGCTTATCTACCTCACTAAATTGCTTCCTTAATGCACCTTACTCCACTCAGATCAAACGATGGTACCTAGTTGGCCAGTTTTCTCTCTCACATTTTTTTTTCTATACTGTTATCATGCTATTCTCACTATGCCAATTGCTATGGTATGTATTCAACTGTTTGCTTCTTTTACTTGACTGTAGGTAACCTCTTATGGAATGTTTAATGTTTTTACCTGAAATATGCTGATAGTGAAATTCACTATGTTACTTATTCAAATAGTTTGTTTCTTTGCTGCCTGCTGCCACCATTATGGACTGTGCAATGTTTTAATCTTCATATATGTTGTTTCTCTGTGTATGATTCTCCACTATTAGCTATACCTGTAATTATGTAATGGTTTTGCACTGATGAAATGTATTTTCCACCTATCTGTTGTACTCTCCAGGTCATGCCTGAAAATAGTCATTTTATGGCTAGTGCACTTACCCGGTTAACAAAACTAAATAAAATGTTTGGGATGCATCTCACTATGGAGGTACAGTAGATAAATAATTAGAGTCTCCCTTTTTCATAAAACATTAATACTTGCTAGTATGTGTATACACACCATTGTGGATGTGCCAAACTAAAGACACCAGGAAATGGTAAAAGGTATGTTGCCTTTTATTTATTTATTTATTTATCCATCAAGCTCCCCACCTGCAGCTTTCATCAGGTATTCCCTGACCTCACAGTCCTATGTCTCACTCCTCCCAATCCATCCAGCTAATTGAGATCCATATGCTGTGAGACCAAAAAGCACTGGTGCAATCATACTGGTGGTGATTGCACATAAGAGTTTTTTCTATTTTTTTCCTTAATGCCTCCCACCACCCACACAGTGCCAGGTATTGCACTATATGGCCATGCTAGCATATAGAATTCACCTCCACATGCAACAAGCTCCTGGTCACCACAGGGCAACTAGTGCAGTAGAACCTGGTGTCTCCCTCTGGCTGGGAGCACTGCTGTGTGACGGCAGCTCGAAACCACCAGCCAACCTGCAGAACTCCCGAGTCTGGTCCCAAACTCAAGTCACCAGTATGGGAGCATGACAAATAACCCACTGGGCCAACAGGTAGTCCTACTTCCCTGGTTTTAATGGTTTTAAGACAGATAGCTAATGCACTTGGTTACCCTGCTATGAGAAATGTTGCGCTGTTTTCTAAACTGTGCTGGATAATTAGAGTGAATGGATATCAGGTGGAATTTTCATTTTCTAGCAGGGACTCATGAGTTCACTACATGGTATGGCTCCATAAGAATTAACACTTAAAATAGATTCCCAAGCAGCTTGTCTACTCTGCTACAATTTGCAGCATATTTTAAACTTCACAGACAGTGACACAAAATTATATCATTCCTATACTAGTAATGAAAGTAATTTACCAATGTATCACAAACATAATGAAATGGTTGTGCTCTTTTTAATGTTAGGATTTGAAAGGCATCAAATGGATATCATAAAGGGGAACACATAGTTTTAATTTTCCGATGGGTGCAGGATCAAATAATTTGCCTTGGGTTAAGAGTCAACGAAAGCAAAGTGGGGGAGGCACCAAGATACTGGTACTGGGCTTTTAAAAGCTATGGGTTTAGATTAGTGAAGTGCACCTACCTATTGGCAGAGTATGAAAGATAAACACTGATCTGTAGTGTAAAAACTACAGAATCAATCTACATAGTTCCTGTTTTCATTATATTCCTTGTACCATGAATTTTACTAGTCAAACAAACTGCTTCAACTTTAAGAAACTAGAAATGAAAAGTTAGAATTCCTATCCCAGCTATAGCCGCATACTGGGAGGTAAGATGGGTATCTCAAATGGGAGGATATGCCCTGGGCAGTAAACAATAAGGATCTGACAAAGGTAAGCACCAGAAGAAGGGGCAATCAAGGGCATTAGACACAACTAGGTCAGTCTGAAAGATGGGTCACTTCTCAAGAAGCAATAAACAGCAAAACACAGGGTGGGGTACTGAACTGCCCGCACAGTGGTTAGGTTGCAGTTTCTATATGGATGTCATGTCTGTTGTCAGGCTAAAGAAAAATTTGCACAAACTTTCTGAAAATGACCTGCACATGTGAAGTGTGAGTTAAAAGAATCAGGGTTACTGTTACAGACATCTGGCCATTCAACATGCAAAAGTGTGCAGACAAGAGTCAAAACAAGTGTGAAAGTAGAGATTTTAAACAGAAAGTAAACTATATAATATATGAACAAACTAAGACCAGAACATCTCAATCTACAGTACCATACTGCCAGCTTGGATTTTTTTAGTAGGGTTCATATGAAAAACATGTTATCTGATGCAGACAGGAGCTTCCCTGCTTGTGCTACAGTGAAGCTTCTTATTTATTTCTAGTGCTACTTGTATTTTGGGAGAATGGCCAGTGAACTAATTGCTAAAATCTATGGTAAAAGTTTCCACAGCTGTGGTCATAAATGTCTCCAGCCACAAGGCTTGGTGGTATTCAAGTGTAAAAGGATGGTTGCCCAGTGCTGGCTTGATCAACCAGAAAAATTGTAAGTTTTTATATGAAACCTAATGGGCTTCAAAAAATGCAATACTGGTGGTTTGGTAGCTATATACCACCTGCTTCCTTAGTTGTAATACAGTATATGATGAAGTCTATTTCTCTTATAAAGCTACAGTTGGATCTAGACATGGTGCAGGCTGATGGGAAAGAGACAGCATTGGTGTGAGTGGGAAAGGATGTGAAACAGACTGAGGAGAAAGAAAGAGGATGACAGCATGCCGATGTCCAGAACCTAGCATGAGTGTTGATGCATAGAACCCAGTGAATGTTGGGAAACCAACAATCATGATATAGAGGGTATTTCAGGGCTGGTTAAAAATGTTTCTTAGATCTTTTGAGAAGTTTTGTAATTTGCATCTGTGGAGGAAATGAATGGGCAGGCTTGGTTGCACCTTAACTCATGCACAAGACTAAAGAAGTATATAATCAGCTGCAGGGATATAATTTTAAATACTGTAAGATCTTAAAGGGCTTGTGCTACCATTTCTTAACCTGGAGCAGGCAAGTCACACAGGAGTCAAATAATCACTTTAAAAAATAAAATTATTTAGCAAATTTGGTCCATGCTTTTGTGACCTCACGCCTAGATTATTGTAACTCCCTGTACTCAGGGCTGCCTGGGTTGATATCCATTGCCTGCAGCTCATGCAGAATGCAGCAGCATGATTGTTGACGGAGAGTCCCAATCCTCTCATATTACACCTGTGCGCGAGATCTGCACTGGCTGCCGATTAGGGTGGCGGATCACCTTTTAAAGTCAGTTTACTGACTTATAAAAGCCCTACATGGACTGTAGCCTCACTTTTTGAAAGAGATCCTGGTGCCTTACCACCCAGTGCAACAGTTGTGTCTGGCTGACGAGGGGTTGCTAGAGATCCCGAGGGTGTCCTTGAAATCTTCAGGCCGACCCTCTGGAATTCTCACCCTGTCAGCTTCTGGAGTGCACGACTGTGGGGGTTTAAACAGGTGCTGAAAACCTATTTATGGGGCCATGCCTTCGGTGGCATCAATTAAACTTGGATCCTCTGATTATTTTATTGTTTTTATAGTTTTGTTATGATTTTTCCTTTTGTTAAGTGCCTTGATAGTTGAAAGGTGCTTGTGAGAAATAAAGTGCATTATTATTATTATTATTAATTAGTTAGATAAAAGTATGTTTAGGGCTGAATTACATGCATACATACATACATACATACATACAAGTTGTCAGCAGAGAAGGACCTCCAGGCCCACGTAGTCTGGCCAATCAAGCCCCACCTAACAAGAGATCCCCAGTCTAACTCTATGCCAGAACCCTCCTCCCTAGTTACCAAAAATCCTTTGTGCTTTTCCACACATTTTTAAAGCATATATATATATATTAGGTGTCAGCAGACAAACTCTCCCTTCTGGGCTCTAACAGCTTTCAGAGAGTTGTCTGAGTCTTTTTTTTTGTCTGCCACAACCTGGCCCCCAGGACATTCACGCCCCTTGCACAGAGTTGGAGATCATCACAGGTCAGATCTGGTAGAGTGTTCTTTGGCTGACGGATGCCAGACAGAGATCCTCTTTGCCATTGAAAATAACAGCTACCTTTGCAAAATAATCCAGTGTCACTGCTTCTATGTAAACAGATCCTTTACTGCAAAATTCAGGTTTCAAAATAACAGGATATATATAGTACAAAAGAGAAATGCAATTTACAGGAAAACAAATAAATGGTCTTGAATAACAAGTATCAGAAAGGAAAATGCTATGGACTAAATTAGTCTACAAAAATATTTGCTTTCCAACTATGCTCAGGAGAACTGGACACCTAATCTATTTCTGCATCTCCCCACATGAACTGGAATGCAGGCTCAGTGCTTAGCATGACCATCCCTCCAGGCAAGACATGCAAAAGTCTCATCTATAATTGTATTACAATTTTAATTGTATTGCACTGAATTGTATTCAATAAGCTTTTAAATTTCATGCTGTTTCTGTGTCCCCAAAACATTTTTTTAATTCACATTTTCCCTCATATGGTATTCACCAATAACCTCCTCTTCTACTTTTGTGGCATCTACGTCCTTTCCGACTGCATCTCTAGCATGCTACTAATTGCTTATAGCTGGGGTGTCAACAACTGCAGCATGCTTCCTGACCATTAAACAGAGAATCTATGACAGGAGGGCCATGATGGGGCCACTCCACTGTTTAGAAGCTCCTCTGGTGGGTGGATCGGTGCACCATCATCCTGTCAGTGTTTGATTTTTCCTTTTTCCCTACCTTCCACCTTCCTGTCACTAGTTAATGGCTGCCCACAGTGTCATCCTCTGGGTTGGACTAGCTGACATCACATAGTCACACATGATGTCAAACTAACACCACTTAGCCAAGGAGATGTACATAAGGCAAGCATACCATGTTCTCCCTTCTGGATCAGCGCTTATATCCCAGCAGCCTCGGTAGTAGAGTTAGGATCAAGACTCGACCCCAATGTGTCAATGTGATCTGCCTCCAGCTAATACCACTGGGACAGGCCCAAAACAATGTTTTGATGATGCTAAATTAGCGACAAGACTACATCATGTTCAAAGTAAAATGCAGTATAATTGGTGGTGGTGAAACATTTATGTCACGTTATTTAATTTAGCAACCAATCTTTAAGGTTTTTAGGGTAGTACTGTATCAAGATTGGTGGGGTGAAAGGTTTATGTCACATTATTTAATTTAGCAACCCTTCTTTAAGTTTTTAAGGTAGTGCTGTATCATGTTTAATGTACTACTAGTAAAAATACTGTAAATAGGTGGTCCACTAAGTTTTTCAATATTAGTACTGTAAAACAATCCCTTTTTCATTCTCTACAGATTAAACTGAACATTTTGTAGCTATCCTTATTTAACATCATCAAAATTGTATTTTTGGAGAATTATGTGATGCAGGTGCCGAAGAGGAGTAAACCCGCTGAGCTCTGTTCCTCCATCGATAAAAAATCATATTTACTGTATCTACCTCCTACCTTATTTTTAGTAACTCCAGTTTGCTAAAAGGCTTTGCTACAATGTCAGGATCAACATCTGATGATTTTATGATGGATTCAACAACTGTATCTAACAGTAATGCCACGTCGCAGATGGAGACCGATGAAGAACCGATACTGAGATTGAGTCTAGTGGCCCAGGAGGAGTTCATTCCCCATCTCCCCCAGCCACCCATCAGCGTTATGCAGGATCCTCACCTGCACAGATTTACCTCAAGCTTAATACAATTAAGGAAGCTGTTTTCGCATTTTGGCTGCCTGAAAGAAATAAAGCATGCACTAAAACAGCTTACCACAAGAGTCTCCAATGCAGAAGTGCACATCTCCTCTTTGGAAGACTGTCAAAACAAGGTTGAACCTGACATTGTAGTGCTGAAAAGATCTTTGGCCAAATGGAAGAATAACTTGACTATCTTGAGGGTCATAATAGAAGAAATAATTTAATTCTTCTTCAACTGCCTGAAGTGGGAGGAAGCATCAGCACAATTGATTTCTTACAAAAGTTGTTCTAAAGTGATCGCCCATGCCAAAATGGCTTTCACTACATTAAAGAATGTTTTCATAGGGCCCTCTGAGCAAAGGTTGGTCCGGATAAACTGCCTTGGCCCATCATTTTCAAACTACTTAACTTTTTGGACTGGGACCACATCTTGAGAGAGATGAGATGGTTGGCATCATTTCAATTGGCTGGCAAGAGACTGCAGCTGGTCTCCTACCTAACCCTAAAAGCTTGCCATGCTAGAACATCGTACTCCGCCTCCTTTCTAAACTCTGTGTGGCACAGGTAAAGCATTGCCTCCTATATCCATCCTGACTGGAGGTCTCAACAAAGTCTGGTGTCCATTGTTTTGACTCTGCTGACATCACAGTGAAGGAGCTTTCTTGGATTTTCCAGACTTTTTTAATAAGCAGAATAGCTGAAGTGTTTCCTTAGCACTGACAGTTACGTTGAACCCGATCCCACCAATGGATTTGTGCTGCTATTTTAATGGATCAGTGCTCTGGTGATATCTCCTTTGCTTACTAATCTTTTACTTTTATGTGGAGAATCCTACATCTGATACAGTTCTTGTCCATTGAATTATGATTTTTTTATTCCATGTGATCTGCCTAAAGAATTGGACCTTGGTTAGTGTGTCTTTCCTTTGCTTATGCGTCCAGATATTCAAAAGGGTTGTGCATGGTGCAACAGTGTTGCACCACGCGCAACCCACTGATGTGCCCAGGTGCGATATTCAAAGGAAAAGTGCGGCACAAATCCCGATGCGCCGAATGCATCAGTAATGTATGGAAGGGCACTGGGGGCATGCCCATTCATAACCTGATAACCTGCACAGCCCAATATTCAGCCCGGATGTGCAGAACTATCATCGCAACCCTACCTGCACCAGCACAAAGTTCGCCCCAAAAAGGAACAACTGATGGCTACACAGGTGAGCTGCCACATTGCAGGGCTCAACATGGCAGCTGCCGCCACCTTGTGGTTGACCACAAGGATCGGGATGCATGGTGGGGACCCCCATGCCTGATCATGGGCATCTGTAAATATGAGAACCCTGTCCCTATATCCCTGGTGGTCCAGTGGACAGCTATGTGTCCAATCGTGGGCATCTGTAAATATGAGAACCCGTCCTATATCCCTGGTGGTCAGTGAACCACTATGTGCCCGATTGTGGGCATCTGCTAATATGAGGAACCCGTCCTATATCCTAGTTTGCCCAGTGGACGCTATGTGCCCAATCACGGGCATTTGTAAAATAAAAAACTAATTCCAATGTCCCTAGTAGTCTGGTGGTACCCCACTCCGACCCACGCCCCCTCCCCCTGGTCAGCTGGTGGGCAGCTGCCACCCACCACCTGCTGCCCTGCCACCCACCGACAGACACCTCAGTAGGCTGCCCGATGGTACGCCAGCATGAGCCAATGGGTGTGCAACGCCTACTGATAACATACATTCCAGTTATGTAGAATGATTCATTCACATAACTGAATGTGTAGCAATAGTAGATGCACGCTCCATTGGCTCACACTGTGAACCAATGGGTGTGCAGCCCTACTGAGGTGTCAGTCAAGCAGGCGGCGGGCAGCAGACAGGTGGGGTGCTGCCGCCACTGGCTGACTTGGGGAGCGGGTGGTGGGGCTCAGTGGGCGGTGGGGGATACCACCTGACCACCAGGGATATTGGAATTAGTTTTTATTTATAAATGCCAGCGATCATACATAGCGGTCCACTGACCACCAGGGATATAGGATGGGGTTCTCATATTTACAGATATCCGCCATTAAGCATATAGCAGTTCACTGGACCACCAGGGATATAGGACAGGGTTCTCATTTTTACAGATGCCCACGATCAGACACATAACAGTCCACTGACCACCAGGGATATAGGACGAGTTTTCTTTTTGTACAAATGCCCGCAATCTGGCTGCAGGAGGTTGGTCTCGATAGCTGCTGCCTGCAGGTGCCAGCGCAAGTCGTCGGATCGGTGCACCTGTATGCAAATGGGGCAATAATGACATGTAAATGGCCCCATGTGTGCCTTGCATACATTATGGCCCCATTTGCATTTCAACTTTTAAATATCTCTGGTGCTGTGCATGGCATAATGGAACTTGCGCTAGAGCATCTCCATGCTCCACTCTGGCCACTTGCACTGGCACAGTGCCTCTGCACCATGCACACTAGGGGTGGCCAGGGTGTGATATTTAAAGCTGCTGAGCCATGGCGCAGCTCCGCTGGAATACCACCCAGTCCACACCCCAGCTGCTGAGCTGTGCTCAAGCTTGTGCCACAGCCTGGCGAGTTTGAATATCCGGGGCCATGTTGTTTAGGCTAGTTTAATGGTTCGTTTTGCTGTACTTTGATGACTATTTCAGCATTTCCTGAAGAGTAAAAGCACTACTGTTGAGACTTTATTTTATTTTATGCCAGGATGCTCGTTTACTTTCATAGAAACATATATTACAGTTCCAGAACATTCTGCCAATATTATTTTCAGAGCCAATGACTGTTATCTGTCTTACATGTTGCTCCCATACTGCTATCTGTTGCCTAAATGTGAGAACAATAACTAGGCAGTTTTGCTCTTTGTTGGTTTTACTACTGTTGGAACTTCAGTGTAGTTTTATTACTTAGATTGTTTTCCTATGCTGATGATGGCAAGTTACTCTATTTGTTATTTCCTTGTATGCTTATATTAGTGGGCCCTCAGATCTGATATGCCTCAATGAGATTTAAGAGGGTTATTTTCTGCCCTCTTGTTAGACACTGGAGAGTCCAATGCACGTGCAGGGCTCTGAAAATCATAGTTTCTTTTCTTGCCTTTACAGTACGCCAAGTCTACAGTTGGCTAGCAAGTTTATTTTAGTATTTTTTTCGAGCCACAAACTGTTTTCTTTAAATCAAAAATATTGTTCAGACTTAGTCCCTGCCATTTTCCTCTTTAATCACCAGTAGAAGGTACAACTTTCGAAATAAGGTTTAGTTGGGGTAGGTTGACAATGAGACACTATTTTTTTCTCTTTACTCCGTATTCTCTCTGGGACAGCTGCTCCAGTCATATAGTTATTTAATTTTCATAGTTTACGAGCATGTGATTTTGGAATCACCAGTCCGTTCTACACTGATTCAATTCTATGAAGGCTGCTTCATTGTATCCATTTTGCCTTTTCATGTTCATTTGGAGCCACTTCTGAGATATGATTAAAAAAATTCTGTTCCTAATAGCAAGGCATTGTCTGGATCTGGTGGTCCTTGAAGCTAACTATTCTACTTCTTTAATGTATATATGTTACTGTTGTTTGGGAAATTTGTGATGTGGGTGGGTACTGGGGGATGGGTAGGGAGGTTTATTGGTAATCTTAATTATACACATAATAGTGGAGGATCGTAATGCCTCAGTCCGATCATGGATCAAATTGCTTGGAGTAGGCAATTGGCCTGGGTGTTTTGTGTTTTCACCCTTGATGGTATTTTTATTATGATTTTATTAGTAACAATAGTTAAGTATATGTGTTTTTTGGGGGCATGGAGGTTGGGGTGGGATCCCTTCATGCAATGGGATTTAGGTATTGAAACTTAATTGGGATAAATATGGCTGCTGGATTTAATACCGTAACCTGGAACATAAAAGTGGGCAGGGACAACATGAAAAAATATTTATTGCAAAAACATCTTGCAAGGTTCTCTGTGAAGATAGCCCTTTACAGGAAACCCACCTGCGGACTCTCAAACCACTCAATTATGTCAATCCTGTGTGGGACAAGCTTTTGAGGCTGGGGCAGTCAAAGAAAGCAGAGGGTGGCTGTCTTAATTAATAAATCCTTCCCCTTCACTGCTTCAAGCATTTCTAAAGATCCAGAAGGCTGTTACCTAGTTGTGCAGGGCACAGTAGGACACTTAGAGTTAGTAGTGGGCATAGTCTATGGCCCTAACATTGACTCTTTTTTTTATCCAATTGTCATCTGTTCTGCCCCAAGTCATTTAATTGTTGTAGTTGGTGGAGACTAGAACCTGGTTTTCTAACAATTTAGACAGGACCTACAAAATCAGGGCAGGATTGTCCCTGTCCAAACAGTTCCTCTGTGAATTCACTGACTCATTGGGATTGGCTGACCCTGGCGAATCTTTAAACCCCTTTGCAGTAGATTTCATCTTTTTTCAGTTCTGTAAAGTATACTGAGACTGGATTATTTTTGATTAGTAAACAACTCCTTCAGTTTATTTCCAATTGCACAATGTAGGCTCAAGTACTCTCAGACCATTGCCCAGTGATCATATATATGGTAATACCAAACTTTACTACCAGATCCCACACTTGGTTATTGAAAACCTTATTTTGAAGGACTTCGCTAGTCTCTCTCTTAAATTCTGTATGCAGCAGTCTATTCGAGAGAACATGAACTCAGTGGGACCTCTAACAAATTTTGGTCCGTATAAAGGTAATGTGGAGGGAGAGTTAATCCGATTTGCTTCAGTTGAGAAAAAACACTGCAAGCCCGAATTGATGGTTGGCTTAGGAAATTTATACCTGGAAAAATTTTTCTCTCTCTTCTCTGGAAGTGGCCCAGAAAAGTCAGTAAGGCTTCAAGCTGACTACTCCAGCCCATCTCCTAGAAAAGGTTGACAAAATGGCCTCCCAGCTAAAGCTACCTATATCAGCCAAGGCAAAAAGCCTGCAAGCTTCTCGCACTCTGCATAAAACAAATATGCTCTACCAGATGGATATTGGCTTTGAGGACTTCTGTTCCAATACCCTCACTAGCAGTGCCAAAACAATGACCAGAATTTTCCATCATTTTTACCAAGTTTTGTACTCAACACCAACAATGGCACCTCCTTTCGAGACTCATATGAATGAGTTTTAAGGACTGCACAGCTGCCTTAGTTTGTCTCAAAGCCAACAGTCTGTTTGTTGAGCCCCCATTACTGAGGCAGAAATGCTGCATACGATTGCTTCCTTCTATTGGATAAGCCACGGGCCCAGATGTGTTTTCCTCCCTATTTTATAAAACTTTAAAGAAGAGCTACTTCTCTTCTGGTAAATCTGTTGTACTACTGGGAGGCATCTCCCATACAGGAAAAGTCACTTTTGAAGCAAGGATTATTTTGCTCCTAAAGTGGGGAAAGATCCAACCAGGCCAGGGAATTACTGCCCCGTATCTTTATTAAATAATAATGTAAAATTATACATCAAAATATTAGCTCTAAGTCTCTAAGGTTTGAAGGCTCATTTGGGGCCAAAACAAGCAGGTTTTGTTTCAGGCCATAATGCCAGCGATCACTTTCAAAGTTATTTTACCTTTTCTCCATGTCGAGGGACCCTGGAACTGATGCTGTGTTGGTGTCCCTGGATGTAGAGAAAGCTTTCAACAGAGTGGGCTCAGCCTTATTTATTTGAGGTCCTTAACCATTACGGTACATCTGATGAATTCATACAGACAATGCAAGTTCTTTAACATTACCCTCTGCTAGTATTATCTGTACAACAAGCTGACTTGGGGAGCGGGTGGTGGGGCTCAGTGGGGTGGGAGTTATTTTGGTTTCTAGCGGGACTCTCCAGGGCTGTCCCCTATCCCATTTCTTATTCAATTTATACATTGATCCATTGTTGCACTGTTTGAATTTTTGAGGATTTTGTAGGCTTTAAATTAGAGGGCCTGAGTTCAAAGCGTCAACCTCGCAGACAATATTTTGCTCCATATATTCAACTGGAGGTCCTCCTTACCTGCAACTTTTGATGTAATTTCACAGTTTAGTACCTTTTCCAGTTACAAACTGAATAAACATAAACCCACCTTGTATTCTCTTTCTCATAGGTACATGAGAGCTGGGGACCAGGAGATGGGAATACTGTGGGAATCAAGTGTCCTTTCCTATTTTGGCATTAAACTTGCTCGGGACCTCCATAAATTGAAATCCCTGAATTTAGACTCCTTGGTAAAGACATTGGAAGGAGACCTAGTTAGATGGTGGTAGTTACCATTATCCATGTGGAGCAGGCCAATTTAAGAAAGATAATGATTTTGCCATGGCTAACCACGCTCAATATTTTTCTCCTAAGAAATGGTTTACCCATTTACCTCCTTGTGGTCATCCTTTTATGGTGGAAATCTCCAAGGAGGTCATATGCAAACTATATAGGACTCGCTCTGGTGGTGGACTGCAACCCCAGATATATACTTGTACTATCTTGCACACCACTCATCTAAATACTTTCTGTGGGGTTCACTACAAAACTGTTGCAGTCCACCACCAAGCTGACTATCTATTGAAAACTTTTGCTAAAGAAACATAAAATCTCTCTCCCATCCTTGTTGTATACTTCTAAAACCAATATTCCCAGGGATTTGAGAGACACACCCTAGGATGGGACATCGGGTCTCATTTACAACTATGCAAAACCCTTCATCCATCACACCTAAAGGAACTATCTCAACCCTTATTTGGTAATCTAAACCTACTTATTTCCAAAGTCCTGCTGTCTCCACATATTTGAATGGACTAGGGTGGTCTCTTTCTCTGAGTTCATCAAAGGGATAGCACCCTCCTATTCCTGATCTTAATGACCAAATTTTCCATCAGACCTAAGGATTATTTTAAGATAGTGCAGATAAAGCATTGAATTACACATTTTTAGGCCCTCCACCCTGGGATGCCTCAGAAGACCCCCTTTAATAGTTAACTGATCTGTCCTCAAGGACAGACCAATATCTTCCATATATCAAGAACTATGGCAAAGATCTGAGGGTCAAATCTTCCTGTGGCATACTACTGGAAAAACCTGCTTAAAACTAAAAAGCCAGATTCGTACTGTGAGAAAATTTGGTCTAATGTGTATAATTATGTTAAACAAGACAGGCTCATGTTCCTCCAGTTCAACATCCTGCACGAGTTATACTTTTCCCCATCCAAACTGTACAGGATGGGTAAAGCCCAGTTACCTACATGTGAGACCTGTGGCCTGGAGAATGGTACACTTTACCACAAGCTATGGAGCTGTCCTAAGATTAAATCCTTCTGGTCACTTATTTTGGGTAGATTATCCCTTATTTTGATTTTTCTAGATTTTCTGTTTTTTTGTGTGTTATTTGTTTGTCCGCCTGCCCGAACTCCCATCTGGTCTTCCTTCAGGTCTCCTAGGCAGACTCCTGCCACTCCCACCACCCTACTGCAGCATTTAACCCCATATCACAGCCCCTCAGGTAACCAGTGTTTCTCTTCACAGACGGGTCCCTCCTCCGGGAGGGAAGGTACTGTGGGGACAGGCCAGCGACTCAATTATTGGCCTGGGTGCTGCTGAGTAAGGTGCAGGCAGGCTGTTTCAGGGGCCTTAGAGTCGGTGGAGGACCGGAGGCCATCATCTGGCTAGATGGGAGTGATTTTCCTGGTTTCCGTGGCACAGGGCGCCTGGATGTCTAGGCGAGCTGACATCTGCCACACACCTCCCATGGTAAACCCAACATGCTGTTCTACCTCTGGCCTCCACCAGCCATCACCCAACATAGGATTGCAGCTCCCTCCCTCCCTGGAGACAATGAACAGTAATGGGATGTAAGCTGTCTTCCCCAGCCGGCCCTCCAGCGACCCGAGCTTGTTCCTGAACCTGGGTCATTGGCATTGCAAGTGGAAATTCAACTGCTGCGCAGCGTGCCAGCTGTTTCTAGGTTTTCAAGTGTGGAAGTGTGCCTCCTGTGGGATTATTCTTCCATCCCTCATCCCAGATCCAGGTATCAGATGGCCCTGATAGTATCAGTAACCAAACTTTTAATACCGAGGCATTGAAAGGTCAATGGATCCCTCATTTACTGAATGGCTTCAGGAATATTTAAATGCTTTAGCTGCAGAGCATATACTGAGTGGCCTTATCCAACCACGCTTGGAGTGGTTTTCAAGATTGCTGGCCTGTCTTTCATCTAAAGTGTCATAAATGTTAACTCTCATGATTTACTCAATGTCTCTGATTTACCCCCTAACACATTTCTAGCCTTTGAAAGGTAGGACGCTCCCAGTATCTATACTACTCTCCCTTTCTGGTAATTAGCCTCAACTCAGTAATACGAAGGGTCATTGAGTGGATGGGGAGGTTTTTGAAGGGGGTTATGCTATATTAATTAAATTTTATTTTATATTGATTCTTTAATTCTTCTTTTGTCTCTTCCTGTTTTGTAATTGCTCCTTGATTGTACCCTTTTTGTTATGATCTTGTACCTTGTTTTTGTGTAGTTGTACTATAAAACTGAATAAAGTACATTAAATTGTAAAAAATTATATTTTGGGCAGGAGCTACAGTTTGAGTCTCAAAAGCTTACTGAATACAATCCTGCCCTACAGAGACATTAACCAGTTATTACTCTGTTAATATTTTAACTGCTTATTTAGATTCTGATGCAGGTAGCACTCCATAGAGATGGATATATATATATATATACATATATAAATATATATATAATTTTCTTTGCAAAAAACTATGTTAATGCATACAGCAGGGTTGTAAAATGCAAAGTGCACAAAGATGGAAATAAAAAATATTAGGTTTTGATGCTCCAGGTATGGCGAATCAGTGGTGGGGTCTTACTTAGGGTTGTTAAACATAATGACCACCCTCACCAGCCTATAGCCTAATGTCCAAGCCCAAGATACAGTTCCAGCCTAGTTCCTCATAGTGAAACTGTATGGCCATTATAATCTGTCAGAGCTTTCACACAGGGCCTGAAGACATCACATTTGACCTCATCTGAAACAGGGTAGGGGTAGGAATTAGGTGACAATCCCAAGTAGGAACCCAGCACTGATTTGCCAAAACCCGAGAACAAATCTCTAATGTTTTTCATTTCCCATCTTTATGTGCCTTGCATTTTTACAACCCTAATGTCTGCATTAATGTAGTTTTTGCATAGAATTTTCTTTCTTTTGTGATAGTGGAACTGTATCTTCATTTGCACAGGTCCCTTCTGGACTGCAATATTAGAGACAGTCCTGATGCAGTGCATGGGCCCAGCAGACCCCAGCACATATGTCTCATACCTTGTGGTTGAGGTTCCTGACCCACCACAGGGTGTTGCATCTCCACCAAAACACTGCTTCATCCCTACCCAGCCGTGACTGGTGTTGTATGCTGGAGCACTTTCCCCATCAGCCTTGTCCCAGTAAACTGGTTCACAGAGTTCACACCTGAACTCAGCTCACTGGCAAGGTAAGACAGCGTGTTTCCCAGGTGTGCAATGGATATCCCTGCAAACAACATTACTTAATAAATTTTGTTTTGTAATATTTTGATCCCAAACTTTCAACATAGTGTTCTTATGACCCCACTACATAACCCTGAAGCTGAAAATGTTCAAATCCACATTGAAATACCATTCCATGCCACAAGTGCGAAAAATGTTTTGGACAGGATCTGAGAAATGACAGCAGTACTGTTCATGAGGTGGTGTGAAAAAATGGCTATGTTGAAAATTTGGAGTAAAAATATTGAAAATTATCAAAGTTATGTGAGTGCGTAGAAAATGTTCAACAAACCTGCGTAACTCAGCCATTTTTTTGGAATTTTCATCAAATTTTCAACATGGCCTTTTGAGAATCCACCTCATGAACACTAGTGGTGAAATTTTATTATTCACTCACAAAAGTGATTTCGCACAGTAACCACAAAATCACCTTCTGGGTCCAGATAAGGAAATGACAGTGACAGTGTTCAAGAGGTGTATTCCCAAGAAGGCCATGTTGAAAATTTAATGACAAAATTGAAAAATGGCAACGATATCAACATAAATTCAAAACATCACTGAAATACATTATACAACACTTGCCTGTATTACTCAGTTCATGGTTTGGCTTTCAAGAGTGCAGAGCGTGCCCTGGTTCAAAGAAGATCACATTGTTCGATCTCTGGTGGTAAGTATAGGGTAAGGGGTGTGGGGCAGTGTGTGCTCACTGGGAGTGGAGGGATGTGGGGGACAGCAGGAATGAAGAGGGATTGTTTTCTTTTTTCAGGAAAAAACAAAGATATTGTGGGATTTTTTTTTCTTTACAGGGAAGGATTCCTGCCATAAAACTACTTCAGGACACTGGGGTGGGCTCACCAGTGTCCACACTGCTGGGGTTGTACATGCCAACACCAGGATTGGGACCCCCTTGATGTCAGCATTTTCAGTAAAACAGTGTGCTGGGGTCGAGGCATCCGACACTGGGGCTGAGCATCCCAGTGTCAGATTATATAAAAGGGATACTGTAGAAAAAATAAATGGTATGCAAATACAGGATTGTACATGCCAATTCAGGGATTGAGCCCACATGTCGGCACTTTTACTAAAACCATGGGCTGGGGTGGGGGGCATCCATTTCTGGAGGTGAGTATCCCAGTGTCGGATCATATAAAAAGGATACTGTAGATTAAATAACTAATACAGAATGAATAATAAATAATACATTACTAAATACACTACCACCGAGGATTGGGGACCCCAGTGTGCAGATACAGTCCAAGACACAGTCATGATGGGAGGGGCTGCAATGACAGTAGCCCTATCCCTGGCAAAGAAGTCATGACACAGCAGGGTTGCACTATATGACACAAATGTCATTTCATAAACAACAGCTGTGCTATATAGTGCAACCATCTGTTAATGGTAAATACATTATGAGATACTGAAGGGTTGCACTATATGACACAGCTGATGTTTGTTAAATGATTGCTGTGTCATATATTGCAACCAGTTCCTGACAAAATTCATTATACTGCAGTAAGTTTTATTCCTCAGTTCATGGTTAGACTTTTGAAGAGTGCAGACATGTCCAGTTCACAGAAGATGTCAGCATACCACCTCCAGAGGTAAGTATAAGGTAAGGGGTTGTGTGATGGTGGGCACTCAGTGAGAGGGTAGGGATGGGAGTGGGAAGGACGCAAAGATGAGGGACTGTTTTTTTTATTTCAGGTTTAAATAAGAAATATAAAAAAGATGTTGGGAGCCGGTTTTCTTTTTGCAGGTATACAGATAATATTAATCTATTTCGGGACACTGGGAGTGGGCCTCCAGTGTCCTACTTTGCTGGAGGGAAGGGGTGAATTACAAGAAACAACAGGCTGCAGGAGGCAGTGGGCATTGAGGAAAATTAATTAATTAATAAATACATACAGTGCCACTGGGGAATGGGGCCACCGTGTGCAGATACAGTTGAAGGCACAGCATAGTCAGGATGGCAAGGCTACAATGACAGCACCATCCCTGACCTGTGAGTGGCAACAGCAGCAGGGGTTGCACTATATGACATAGAAACATAGACTATGTTGGCAGATAAGGACACGCTTAGGCCAAGCAGTCTGCCCATTTCCCTACCTATTGGATAAGCTGCAGATCCTATTTTTACCAACAGCCAACTTCCTCCTACCCCCACTAGAATTGACTTATGTCTGTCCCATGCATTCTTGAATTCCACATTGTTTTGACTCCACAACTTCCTCAGTAAGGCTGTTCCATTCATCCACAACCAACTCCGTGAAAAATACTTCCTCACATTACCAGTGAGCCGTCCCTCCTCTTCCTCCTACATCCCACTAAATTGCCTTTATGTCTGTCCCATATTCTTAAAGGCAAATACATTATTTACATAATACTGTACATGCATTGTTGTTTATTAAAGACAGCTGTGCTGTGTAGTGCAAACTGCTGCTTGAAAAAATTCAGTTATAAATAGAATGTTGATTTTCTTTTACTGAGCAAGCTCAGAAACAGAATATTTTTATTAAATATTTTACAAACTACTTAACTGTGGGAACTGAAAACCACAAAAGAACACACCTTGGATCAACATCTATTAAACGTAAAAATTTCAGGTTTCAAAGCCTCCTATTTTTTTTACTTATCGGATGGCAAATAAGTCTTAAAATTTTCTAAAAGGGGACTGTTGAGATTTTTGCACATATGTAACATTGCGTGCTCTACATTGAAAATTACTGGATCAATATTTCCTAGTTCAGAGACTGTGCTTTACAAATTACATGTAAATCGACTGAATGGGGCAAAGTTATTAAGGTAAAAAATGTGGGTTTAACATAGAAGTGCTTACACAACCTTAATATGCAGGCACAACTGCACCTGTGTAATATGTATATCTATCTGTAGCTCTAGACAGATAGACAGATAGACAGATAGATAGATAGATAGATAGATAGATAGATAGATAGAAGGGAGGGGGGGTGACAGTGTGATACTGATTTATCTAGTGTAGTTGACAGTGACCTTAAGTAATCTCACATGAGTGGCGTAAACCATGAGTGATGGTTATGAGAGGTCCTGTCAACCACACCAGATAAATCGTTTATTCACACTGTCACCCCGCATATTTGATTTATGCAATTGGGGTGGTTATGTATGAGTTGCTTTTTTAGATTTATACTGTTTTTTTTGTGGGGGTTTATTTGGGACTACTTATCAATGTAGTTGCTTTCTGCTATGTGTACTGGTGCTGCAGCTTGTTTGTTGAATGGGGAGTTAGTTGTAGATTTTAATTGGTGGATGTAAAGATGGAGGTATTGTTTGGCTCTTTTGTGATTGGTTATGGGGTGGAGTTGAGATTGTGGTGCTGCATTGTGATTGGTCGAGGGCGGGGGCTTTGATTAGTGGCACAGTTTCTGTTCAGTTTGCCCAGACCCAGCGAGTAATGAAGATCTCTTCAGTATTGATGTGTTGTAGTAATATTGGCAGCATGTTAGGAGGACAGATTGCTCAAGCTGGAATCGGGGAAGTCTTCAGGAGAGGCTTGCTGTTTTGGCCTGTGGATGGACAACGTTCTGAGTGAGAGTCTTTGTGTCATGAAGATGTGGGATGCTAAGTTTGCTAGTGAAGACTTTTGAGGTATCGAAGCATGCTTTTGTGGAGCCAGTTTCAACTGGATTATTTCTTCTTTGAATTTCTTCTGATAGTCATACTTGGATTTATTTTGGGGAGTTTTCTAATTTTGGAGTACCTCTTTTCTCTCCATGTGGCAAATTCCTGTTTTTTTTTTGCTTCAGTGGAGATTATTTTGCTGGAATGGTACTGGGATCAATTAAGATATGGAAGGTAGTGTTTTGGGTTTTTTGAGCATCTGATCTGTTTGGATTATTGTTTTTCTTGGGGATTATGACTTAGAAGAGTCAAACTTTAGTGATTTGTGTAGGACATTTCATTTGGATTGTGGGTTTCTTTTTTCATGTGGATTACCACTTTGAAGAATGGATGCATTTTGGGTTTGGACTTTTTTGGCATTTGGGGGACAAAGGTAGTTTGGATTTATGTATATCGTGCATTTGAAAGAAGAGACACCAGGTAAGTGAAGTTGCAAACACTTTAATGAAAAAACATTGCACTGCAAAAAAAAAACAAATAACACAAATTACTATGGGTTATTTGATTTGCCCATCAGGATTGTACTCTAGGTGATTTGTATCATTTGCTGAATATCTAAGCCAACTAGAAGGAAAAAGTCATATTCGTAAAAGTAATGTTAGAGTAAGATTGTTATTGCAAAACACAACAGTTGAAATACTCAACTTTTGCTTCATTGAAAGTTTTCTTTTATCGATTGAAAAGTCCAGGCAATAATATCATGGCATTGTAACATTGAATACTGTGCTATAAGTTTAAACTTATAGAAATAGGTAGTATAGATAAGGTTTACATATGTGGTTCCTCTAATGATCCTAAGGTTCTAATTTTTGTAACACTTTATATACTCCTGTTCTTAAGAGTTTAGGATCAGATGTGGAAGGTACATATTAAACAACAAGAATTACATACTGATTCAGCAGTTATAAGAGACATTTTTAAGTTTGTTGACAATTGTCTTTTGGAGAGAAAAACAGATGTTCATTTGTTGGATTCAATGAATACAATGTGGTTGACAGTTCATTTAATGTAATCAAGCCTGATGAGAGGAATGTATTCTGTTGGTTGTTGTTTTTCCACTAGGAAATGTCATTATAGTTTTTAATAAGATTTCTTTATGTAAAGTTCTTCTGAATTTCCTGCAGTGACACATCTGGTGCATCTGTGGTAGTTTGTATGTGTTCTTCTGGTCTGTGTAGCAACATGTGGAGCCCTGCAGGATGAAGACAGGAAGGAAAACAGTAAGATTAATGCTGTTTCTCTTGTGTTTTTATTCCGTTTTTAGGTGGGGGTGAGGGAGGGGTGGTTAGATAGGAGATGGAGGGGAGGTTTAGGATAACGATACTGGGCCTAGTACCACTAATAGTTTGTTGAGACATACAAAGTTATGACTTAATAAATCTTCACATTTAACTTTGTGTACTCAGGGTCTAGTTGTTTTGTTATTAGGTTGCTGAGAGAGATAAAGTAATGTTGGAATCAATCTTCCCATTAGGGTGACTGTGCTGCAGGCCTAGTAATAATGAGAAAATGTGTTGTTAGGGAGAGAAATTGTTTGTAGTATTAGTCTTTAGACAGTGTTGACCGTGCTGTCGGCCTAGTTGTTGTGCTAATAGAGCAGGAGCTAGGTGCATATATCTATGGGTCTGGGTCGGAAGGTTTGATGACTGTTTCTCATGTAAACAAGCATTTGTCAATGCCGAATGTTGATTGCGTTGGTGTGTTGTGCACGTTCACTGGCCCTCTGTCAGTCACTCAGTCTGTTTCATCCGGTGCTGCAGGCTTCTGTTTTGTACTGGGCTCCTGCCCGCGCTGGCACCTTGTTCTGCCCACTAAGAATTCTGCAACTGTCCCTACAGAACTCTGTTGAGGTGGCTCACTCCCTCTCACCTCGCTCATTCTATGTCTCCTGGTGCTGCAGGCTGCCCTTTGTACTGGGCTCCTGCCTCTGTTGTGGCTTTTCTGCCCACAAAGAAATCTGCAGCAGTCCTGACACAGGTCTGTTGAGCCTGCTGACTCCCTCTCTCACTCACTCATTCCATTTCTGCGGCGCTGCAGGCTGCCCTTTTTTATTGGACCCTGCCTGCACTGATGCCTTTTCCCGCCCACAAAGAAATTTGCAGCAGTTACAATAGAGCTCTGTTGAGCTGGCCAATCCCCTCTCTCACTCGCTCATTCTGGGTTCCACACCAGTGCAGGCTGTCCATTTGTACTGGGCCCCTGCATGCACTGGCACCTTTGTCTGTCCACAAACAAATCCGCAGCTGTCCTGACAGAGCTCTGTTGAGGTCATTCAGTCTCCCTGTCTCACACGCTCATTCTGTTTGTCCTGGCACTGCAAGCGGCCATTTTGTTCGGGACTCCTGCCTGCATTGGCACCTTTTCCTACCCACAAAGAAATCTGCAGCAGTCCTGACAGAGTCTGCTGAGCTCACTCAGTCCCCTGTCTCACTCGCCATACTGTTTCTCCCACCGCTGCAGGCTGGCCTTTGCACTGGGCCCCTGCCTGCACTGATGCCTTTCCTGCCCACAAAGAGTCTGCAGCAGACCTGAAAGAGCTGCGGTGACTTCGCACTCCCCTCCCTCATTCGCTCTCTCATTCTGTTTCTCCCAGTGCTGCAGGCTGCCCTTTTGTACTGGGCTCTTGTATGGGCCCTTTCTCTGCCCACAAACAAATCCGCAGCAGTCCCAACAGAGCTCAGTTGAGTGTGATCACTCCCCCTCTCACTCGTTCAATCTTAATGTGTCCCACGCAGTGATTTCCACAGCGACCATGCTATTCTGCGGCAGGAGTGCAAAAACACATTTTAGCCACGATGTGAAAATGGCAGCTGTACTGTTCATAAGGATGTGTGGAAAAATGCCACTGTTGAAAATGTGGGGTGAAAATATTACAAAATTGAGGCGTTACAAGGGTGCGTGAAACAGTTCAACACGCTTGTAACACAGTCATGGTATGGAGTTTCGTCACCGATTTTCAACATAGGCATTTTAGAACCTCTGCTCATGAACAGTGCCACTGTCATTTTCTTAATCTGTCCCGAACAGTGATTTCCCACAGAGACGCGTTATTCTGCGCTGGAACTGTGAAAACACATCTGGTCAGGATGTGAAAATGACAGCTGCACAGCTCATAAGGAGGTGTGGAGAAATTCCACTGGTGAAAATGTGGCGTGACAATATTACAAATCTGCGGAGTTACAAGCTGCATGGAAAGTGTGCAACGCACACTTGTAACACAGTCATTCGATGGGCTATTATCATCAAATTTTCAACACAGGCATTTTATGACCACTGCTCATGAACAGTATCACTCTCATTTTCTAATCTGTCCGGAGAGTGATTTCATAGCGACAGCTGTATTCTGCGCCCGGAAGTGCGAAAACACATTTTGGCCAGGATGGAAAAATAACAGCTTTACTGTTCATAAGTAGGTGTGGAAAATGGCAATGTTGGAAATCTGAGTGAAAATATTATAAATTGGCAAGTTAGATGAAGGCGTGCAAACTGCGAATGCACGCCATAACACAATCATTTTATGGAGTATCATTACCAAATTTTCAGCATAGCTATTTCAGGACCTCTACTCATGAACAGTGGCACTGTCATTTTTAATCTGTCCCAAACACTGATTTCCCACAGCAACCGCGCTATTCTGTGCCAGAACTGCGAAAACACATTTCCGCCAGGATATGAACAATGTACTGTTCACAAGGAGGTGCGACAACATGCCAATGTTGAAAATCTGGTGTGAAAATATTGCAAATTCACAAAGTTATGGCGTGCATAGCAACTCGCGCGCGCATGCTCATAAAACAGTCACTTTTGGATTTTTCCACCAAATTTGCAACATAGGCTTTTTGAGAGCCCACCTCATGAACACTGGCACTGTCATTTCAGTTACTGGCCCCGGAAAGGTGATTATGCACAGTGACCATGAAATCATCTTTCCAGGCCGATTAACACCATGACAGTTCAAGAATTCATGAGGAGGTCCCAAAACCCCATGTTGAAAATTTGGTGGAAAAATCCCAAAATGCCTGAGATATGCAGCAAAGTTCAAAAACCCTATGTATTACATTATACAGCTTACGGCATTTCCTCAGTTCACGGTCGGCTTTGAAGAGTGCAGACGTGTTCCCAGTCCACGAAGATCATCGCACCGAGCTCCCAAGGTAAGTATGGGGTGAGGGTGTGGGGAGGCAGGCCATGCAGTAGGTGGGTGTGGGTTGTGGGTGACAAGCAGGGCGAGCACTGAGGGACGGTTCTTTTTTCCAGAATTAAAAAAAAAACTTGCGGGACCGTTTTATAACTGGGCATCTGGCACACTGGGGTGGGCTCCCAGTGTGCCAGCAGAGGCTTTCTGACCAGGGCAGCAGTAGCTGATGGGGATTGGCCCCCGTTGGCTAACGGGCAGGGCAGGGTATCAGTATGCCGACAGGATTGGGCACCCATCGGCAGCAACAAAAAGATGGGGGTAACAGAATGCCGACTGGGGTGGGCTCCTCTCGGTAACAAAACAAACGGGGAACTTTACAGCCAACAGGATTGGCCACCCGTTGGCAGGAACATAAAGCGGGGGAGCACAGGGATGGCGCTAAAAAGATCATAAAAGCCGAAGGGGATAGGGCCCCGTCGGCAACTAAACTAATAGAGGGTTATATTGTTTGTGAACATGGTGGCAAGCTGCCACCATGTTCACAAACAATCTCATGGATTTTACATCCGCCCTGCAATGACGGGTCGCTGTCTCATTGCAGTGGATGACTGACGCTGCACGACGAGGTGGCCCCTGATTGCAGCGGCCGATTTTTTAGAAAGTTGTGGCACGCTGCCTGAACTAGTGTCAGCAGCAGCATGCCACAGCATTGGGAGGTGAAGGGCAAGCCTTTGCAGGCTGTGGGGCATTGGCCACAACAGTTCCGTGCCTCTACAACCTGCTTCTCCAGAAACCTGTCGCAACCGTTTCTTGCGCATGCGCGCAATCAACATAAAAAGTATGTAGAATTCAGATTTACAACTGTTATTTGTCCATAGTTGTATGTTTTCTTGGAAAATGCACTTTCTTAATAGTAACTAAATGTTTTACATTTATGTAATAGACTCGATTTACTTAGTTATCTATTAAACAGGTTTGGTCACTGTGTCAGCTACCATGTTGTGGAGGACCTCAAAACTGCAGTCACAACCAATATAACAAAGGAGAATATGGCTACAGGAGATGGATTGCTCATACAGCTAGGTTTAGCCACTGCTTTAGCTTTCAGCAATTATGATGAGATGACAGAGACACTTGGCGGTCATGACACTTTGCAGGACACTATGGGTATAGCATACCAAAACATACCATCCAATATTGTGGAGACAGCTGTAGCCAAAGAAATGTCTGAAGAAGCTATGACAAGAACACACATGGATGACCAAGTGCCAGCATGAAATGAAACACACAAAATGAAACAAACACAGATAAGCAAAGATCAGAAATTGATGCCCACAACCAGACAGGCCCATCTTTAACACTGAAGAGCAAATAATAATAATAGTAATAAAATAAAATAATAAAACTTTATTTTATGGTGTTTTAAGTACCAAAGTGCCTAACAAATTTAAAATCAGAAATCAAACATCAACAAACATAAATCACATAAAATCAACAGTATCATCATACCATCAGTCACCAGATGCCTGGTGCCATAAAAGAATTTTAAAGCTTGCTTAAATCCCTCCAAAGTTGTGTACTCCGTAACTGACAGGGTAGAGAATTCCAAAGGGTAGGGGCTGCATGCATAAATGCTCTGGCACCATAAGATTTCAAACACACCCTTGGAATCTCTAGTAACCCTCGTCGGCTGAGCAGTGTGATCTCCCCAGGGCAGTAAGTGACCAGAAGCTCTTTCAGGTAATTTGGGCCCAGTCAGTGTAGGGCTTTAAAAGTCAGAAGACTGACTTTGAAGGTAATCTACCACTGTACTGGCAGCCAGTGCAGTCTGTGTAGTACCAGAGAAATGTGACAGGACTGAGACAATCCCATCAAAAGCCAGGCCACCGCATTCTGCACCAGCTGCAGGTGGTGGATCTCCACCCAGAAAGCCCTAGGTAGAGGGAGTTGCATTAATCTAAGCACGAGGACACAAAGGCATAGACCAGAGTAGAAAGATCACTGGATGGAACCAGATGCTTAACCCTGGTGATATTCCTAAGATGATAAAAAGAAGATTTGACAACAGCCAACACCTGCAAATGCCGGGTCAACCCTTCATCAAAATTACCCCAGGTTTCGCACCTGTTCAGAGGTTGGGAGGATGAGCTGCCAAGAAAAAGTCCAGAGGGCAAACCAACCCCAACCTCCCTATCCAGTGACCTGGGTCCACAACCAGCGCCTTAGACTTTTTGAGTTCAACTTCAACAAGCTGTAATCCATCCACTCCTGGATTTCTGTGAGACAGCTATTAAAGACAGAGAGAGCTCCATCCTGGTCAGATGCAAAAGAAAGGTAGAGCTGGTATAATCAGCATAGCAGTGACACTCAGCCTATACCTTCTTACAGTATCTCTGAGGGCAGCATATACACCATGAACAACGTGGGGACAACACTGAACCCTGAGGAACCCCACACTCCAGGAGACTGGGTCTGAGAAAAAAACAGACACCACTCTCTGAGTTCTTCTCATGAGGAATGATGTAAACCATCTGAAGACTGTACCCAACAGTCCACAGATGTACCTCAGGCAATCAAGCAGTACCCCATGGTCCACAGTGTCAAACGCTGAAGAGAGATCCAGAAGGACCAAAATGGAATGGCTCTTCCAATCTCTAGCCATCAGGAGATCATTGAGCACGAACCAGCGCTGTCTTGGTACTATGTCTCTTTCAAAACTGGACTGGAGGGTTCATAGATGTCACGGATGGTCAAACTGTCGTCAACTGTGCAGCCACTACTTTCTCAATCACTTTCCTTAAAAGGGAAGGTTAGAGTTTGGTCTGTAATTTGCATGGCAGTGTGTGTCCAAAGCAGCTTTCTTTAAGAGTGGTGTCACCACTGCCTCTTTCAGGAGCTAGGAAACTGACCAGATTCCAAGGAGCACAAGACTATCTGTGCTAGAACCAGCCAATGGAGTCAATACAACCCAAAATTAGGGAAGCTGGTCCTGGGTCCAAACTACAGCACGTGGGGCGCACACTCTAGATGATCCACATGACATCCATGAACTCCAGTCAGTCAAAGATACTCCAAGAAGGCCAAGAAGCAGTGGCCTCGTGCTGATCAAAGCAATGCCCATAGAGTTTGCAGTCTGGAATGCCACCTGATGTCAGCCACCTTAGTTGCAAAATATTGAGCAAGTCTGCCGACTCTATTTGCAAAAAGGCTTTTCGGACTTGTAGACAGGCTGGGTTGCACAGTCTGTCCACAGTTCAAAACAGCTGAGCTGGTCAATTCTGAGCAGCTGCATCTCCCTGGACAAGAACTCTGCCTTCTTATGGGTGATTGCAGATTGATAGGCTTGATAATGGTCCATCAATCTAAGGTGGTTGGCATCAAGGGTGAATTTCCACCAGCAATGCTCTAACCTTCATCCTAGTTGCTGCATCTCCTCAAAGTCCCATCAAACCATAGGGACTGAGGGCGAAGGGAGAGAGGACAAACTCAGACTGGAGCAATGAAATCCAGATCCTCTGAAATCGCTGAATATAAGGCGATTACGAGGGTCTCTAGATCATTGTTTGCCACTGAGAGGGACGAAGGTCAAGCACCACCACTAGGCCTTGAGAACTTACATCTCACAAAGGCCAGTACCTAACCATCTCCACAGGGCAGGCCTACAAAGGGGAGCACTAAAACTAAACCCCACAGTGTAGTGATCAGACCACCAACTGGTTCCACCCCAAGTCAGAGGCTTCAATCCCCAGGAGGAAGACCAAGTCAAGGAGTGTCCGTGTATATAAGTAGCAGTGGTAACTACCTGTGTGAGGCCCAGAGATGTCATCAACTGGAGGAAGTGCTGTCCATATTGTGAGAGTTCATCGTCGACCCATGCATTGAAGTCACCCAGAACCATCAGTCTGGGTGACTCAAATGCTATCGCACTGAAGTCTGCAGCTTCCTGAAGGAATCGCTTCTCCTCACTGGGTGGACGGTAGATGAGGGCAATCCGATAACCTACACCTGCTACTACGGCACATTCAAATGACTCAGTCTCCTCAACTGGTACACGTGAGGCTAAGTTCGGTCTTGAAACAGACTGCACCCCCGATCCAATCACAGGCGGTGTATCACGAGTACCGGCGGAGTTAAAACCTCCAAAATGGGGCTAGAGTTCTTATCCAGCATGGTTTCGGTGATGCATGCCAGGGCCACCATTTCAACAAGATCTGCACTAATTGCAGTCTTATTTTTAATGGGCCTGGCATTTGCATAACACACACAAGTGGATGGACCTCTCGAGCCACCCGGACCTCCTGCCTACCACAATCAGTAGTGCCCTTGGGTATGAAAACCAGACATGGTGGACCATGTTCTGGGTTTCATTTCACCCCAGGGCATCTTCTGGATCTTACCACCCTGATGCTATGGCTCCCTCATACATCCTCCCCTGTCTGCACCCCACACCCTCCTTCCCTATGTACAATACCCAGCACCCTACAGCACTGGTAAGTTATAAACTGAAGAGGAGAGGAAAAAGGGGTTGAGGGTGTGGACAGCAGAGGGTGAATAGCGCACACCCATGGGGCAGGTCTCCAACACATTCACGTGACTCGAGAGAATAAACAAAATATTACTTCAAAACCAAATAAATACCTCTAAACTCAACCCAAATAAATAAAAACCTCTCACAAACTCTCTAATAACATACTTTCTTAAAGTAAAAACAAAATAAATAAAACAATTAACAGCACAGGGCCATCTCACAGCCTCAGGAAATAAGCAAAACAATATTACACTAAAAACAAAAATCTCAATAGCTCACAGCACAGCGGTTGATTCCTCTGCTAGACACCAGCTGACCCAGGTTCGGAACGGACCGTCACTGAAGGCCGGGCCGGGAGGAGAAGGATTGAGCATCCTGCGACAGCGCCCTTCTCTGGGGAGGGAGGGGACAGGTCCGGTGTCTGCTGGCTCCTAGCAGAGGCTGGGAGCATAGCAGAGTGACCGCCCAAGTTACCTGGGAGGAGCGGACGCTGGCGTATGCCTTGACGCCACCACGCTGCCCCTTGCAGAAAACCATAAAATTGCTCACTGGCCACCTAGATGATGGCTCCCCACTCCCTCAAGCACTCCCAGTGCCTGTCCAGGGCCTCCTACTCCTCAGCAGCATCCCCTGGGCCCTAGTGTGTAGCGTGTGGGTCTCCTTCCCTTCCTCGTGCCCTTCCCCTTGGAGGAGGGGGACCGCCGGGTGATAGGGATACACCAGGATATCCCGGGATCGGCTGTGATCTGAGGACCTGAGGAGGGCTGGACAAAGGTCAGTGGGTCGAGGAGCTATGGAGCCCGAAGGAGTGGGGGGCCAGTGTAGCATGGGATAGGTGGCAAAAAACATATGCAAAAATAAAAATAAAAATCTAAATTATAAAACCAAATAATAAAATAAAACAGAGTTGGTAGATGATGCATATACTAACAATAAATTTAAAATACAAATAACTCAAGGAACAGAGCAGCAGTTGGGTCAGTAACAATCAAAAATAATAAAGTTTCTTGAAGCTGTAGCTTAAGTCCAAGTGTGTAACCAAAAATAACAAAGATTCTTCAGCCCTTGTGGCCCTCTCACAGCCTAGGGAGGCCAATGCACAGCACAGGTACTCTCACCACCTCAGCAAACAGAGAAGATGTTAAACATTAATATCACAGATAGTTTTCAGCCCCAAGGCACTCTCATAACCTAGGGAAGCAAAGCACAATACAGGTACTCACCCAACCTGATCAAATGAAAATGGTGTTGAAAATGACACAGAACATCAAAGACAAAGGCCTAAGATTTTGATGAAGACTATTTGCCAAGTGTAAAGAAGCAGATATTGCAGCCAGTGGCACAACAGGAACAAGACACTGCATCCAGGCGCATTCAAATGTCTCAGAGGAAAAGAGCTCTAGATATTGCCGAGAAAGACATTCAATGATATACATCTGGAAAACCATAAATAAGACAGTATCAATATAAGGTGACAGAAAACTCTGAACCAAAAAACTCATGTAAGCTAAAGAAGGGACATTGCCTAGATGATATCTTATGCAAGTGTAGATGCTAATCTAATGTGCTTAGATGGAATGCCCTTGTTTCTGTAGATGACCTGCCAACACATCATAACATACATGGACCCTATGGGAAAGCCTCCTACAATATTTGATGTACAGTAGTGCAAGACACCATTAATACTGCTTTCAAGGTTATGTGGTGAATGCCAGAGGACTATATGCCTATTATTTATGACTTGGCCAGAGCAAAGCCTGTGCTACAAATTCAGTCCAGAAAGTACCCAGAATATGAAACATAGAAACATAGAATTTGATGGCAGATAAGCACCGCTGGCCCACCTAGTATGCCCATTTCCTACCTAATGGATAAGCCATAGATCCTAGTTAACCAATAGCCTACTTCCTCCTACCCCCACTAAAATTGCCTTTTGTCTGTCCTATGCATTCTTGAAGTCCTCTACTGTTTTTGACTCCACAACCTCCATGAAAAATACTTCCTCACATTACCTCTGAGCCATCCCCTCTTCAAACTGTGCTCCCTTGTTCTTGCACATCTCTTTCTGAAAGATGCTACAATCTTGGACTTTGTTGGCTCCTGAGGTACTTGAAAGTTTCTATCATGTCCCCTTCTCCTCCTTTCATTGAGGCTATACATATTAAGCTCCTTTAGTCTTTCTTCAGATGTCTTCTGGTACAGACCCTGTACCATTTGGTTGCCCTCCTCTTGATTGCCTCCACCCTGTCTATGACAGATGTTTCATATGTTTTGGACCATTCCATATAAAATTAACATGTTTCAAAGGTCTTGGATACCTCCTGAATGTTTCTGTTGGAGACCACATTCTTGTTGAAAGTGGAGTATTGGCATTGGGATCCCTGAATGGACTTCTTCAAGGAACATCTTTCAACTGGGCAAAGAGGCTTCACCTGATGCTATCAACAGCATTCAGAATTAAACAGTTTCAGTGCTTTATACAATATAAAGGTTTGCCAGACTTTCCAATCTCAAAGCATCTGCAGCAGCTACTTAATGCCATCGCCTTCTCAATGGTGGACCTAGAGAATATAGCTGAGTTCAAGACATTCATGGAAGCGTATGAAATGTTCTCAAATTCCTCACACTGTGGTGAGCATGGCACAACTGCCCAATTTTGGCTGCAGTACTGCAGTTTGGTACAGTTGTACTAACTCTTCTGCCATTCCATCGGGACAAATGACTTGCCTCTCTTTGAATATAGCTTGGAGAAGATGATACTCTTTACTTCACACCTGGGCACCACAACTATGCTAAGCTGATGACCCTGTACCTTATGAATTTGCTAAACATGGATGAGACCCACCCTGGACTAAGAAAAAACTTGAGAATTTGAGAATGGAGCACTAACCATTGCAAGATCAAAGAGAGGATTTAACAGAAATAGCGTGAGATGTGACCTTGGAACAGACAATTAATGCCAATGCTGCAGCAAGACTAACTGGGATTTCTTTTCTTGACACAAAACATCAAAGCAAGGAGGAGGTGGAACATTCTGTGGTCAGCTCAAAGTAAAACTGTTGGAAGTCTTATGGAAAGTTGATCTTGTCAGCCATGAAGAAGCCAGCCAAGAGTTAAAGAGTTTTAGAGTTAAATGAGATTTGAAGGATCTGAACAAGCTGTTGAACACAATAGACTCCTCCATGAATCCATTTCAGGATGTGTTTGAGGACAGCAATCTTTATTCAATAGGTAGTGAAAAGCAGTAGCACAAGAGGTAGAAATGAAGTGTTACAGGTGACTGAGACAGGCACTCAGATGTATCATGTGTTTAGAGATGAATGCAATACTAAAGGCAGTAGGTTCAAGGAACCCATCAAAAGATACAAGTTGAAGAACTTTGCACCTCATGCAATGGTGAAGATTAAGAACAAGGGAAGAAAATTGTCAAAGTTGAAAGGAACTTGAGACCTTTTGGATGCTTACTATATGTATCTGAGACTTCAACAGTTGAGTTTATGATGGTGTTTGCCTACCCACAAACCCTGGTATCCCTCTCCTTAGGAAACATTGATGGGTCAATCAACACCACAATGAAGTCAACACTGCTGAAGAAACTTGAGACCAGAGTCCAAAGTAACCACTCCGATGCTGTAAATGACACTGTGGTTGATGCCATGTTCTTGATCAGAAGTCTTACAAATCTGCCACCAACATTCCACATGTGGCAAAACCATCCTGTCTTTCATTTGATGTACTTCTACAAATAAAGTCCACCTTGTCAGTGACTGTTACAGGTCACCCTCAATCAAGGTCTTGAACAAAAGAAGAGAGAAAGTATAGCATTGCTCCACTCTCCTTTCTCATAACTGGTCCTGACCAAAGCTGACCAAGGGACTTTGCTGGATCCCTGTCTTCATCTTCATTCAAGATGGCACTCCTAGATTTTCTTGCTACAGCATGGAATTCTGATGTGTACTGTGAAGTTCTATGTGATAAAAAGCTCATGTATGCAGTAGGAGAAACATCTTACTCATATAAAGTGGAAGCTGGACATATGCTCAGACTAGAGTGCACGGCCCTAAATAGCAAACACATAGAAGCAGACACAAGAATCATGCAACACATGCATTATATTTGCAGTTAAAATGAGGGTGAAGATGTGCATGTAGTGGTCAGGGCAGATGATACTGATATTCTGGTCATTCTGCTCTATCATGCAAGTCTAAACAATAATCTCAAACTTCACATGGACACTGGCCATTCAGGGAATAACACAAGAAGATTCATAGATGTATCCCACTTGTCAGCAGAGTTAGGCAGACCTGTGTGTGCAGCTCTACCAGGTCTCCATGCACGGACAGGGTGCAACTATTCACCAGCGTTCAAAGGCAAGGAAGGTGTGACTTCTAACAATTATGGAAAAGAATACAGAGTACACAGAGGTATTTGGAAAACTGGGATGTCCACACTTGTCTAAAAAACTGAGAATACAATTGAGAGCTTTGTGTGTACCTTGTATGAACAGAAAGTAAAGAGTGTCAACATAGCCCACTACAGTATTTTCAATGTCAAGAATCAACTGAGTGACAAAGATGCATCCTTTAAAAAGATCAAAGGAGCAGATGCAAGCTCCTGCCACCATGCAAATCAACTTGACAAAACACATCTGCCATGCAAATTACATTTCATTGTTATGGAAAAATGCAGACAAATCAGAAATGACATTACTGAAGCCAGAGGACAATAGCTGGACCTATGGGGATGGAAATACAAGCCAACACGGTTCACAAGTGAAGTTGTACCACCAGTCTTAAGTGAACAATTGAACTAACACAACAATCCAAATGAAGAAGATGACAAGAGTGACTGTGATGTAAATAATGATGAGGCAGATTTGTTAACATATCAGATAATGAAGACAGTGAACAAGAATACTGATTGTTGTACTTAGGTTTATAAAACATCATAAAAATGTGATTGCTTCAAGTTAAATATAGAATAAAATAAATAATAATGTTAATAGTAAGCCTTTGATACATATGTTGCTGCAGTATCTGTAGTATTTCAATAAAACTTATAGTATTGAAATTAAAGAAGGAACCATTAATCAAAATATATACAGTTTTAACCGACAGTTAATTTATTCATTGAAGAAGTACATTTTCCAAGAAAACGTTCAACTTTGAGCAAATAAGAGTTGTAAATCTGGATTTTACAAACTTTTTTACATAAGAAACAGTCATCAAACCTTTCAGACCTAGACACATAGGTAAATGCACCTGGCTCCTGGACTGTAATAAGATACTAGGGAAAGAAGTGCATACTGGAAGCAATGTGTACATTAAAAGAACTGTACTACAGGGGACCTTTCAAGGAATCAATCTTCACCTGTTGTGTGTGGTGTATCTGTTTACATTCATGAACCTAATATGTTGTTGGATGAGTGATTTTGGGTTGGTGTCGCTATTGCAGTGACAGTAATGGAGATTATCTAGAGGGTATGTGGCCACTGGGAAACATGGATAAATATGAGTATTTGTTTTGTTTGTTTTTTCACAAAAAATATTTAGCTGTCTGTGATGCAGCTTATGAGTTTGCACTCTTTTTGGGGTTGGAAGATATGTTGGGGAAAAAAATTATATTGGGTTGAGATCTACTGGTACATCTTTTGTTGAAATTGAATTTTTCTCTTTTATAGCGGTTTGGGTTGATTATTATTAACTTACCTTTTGTGGATTTGTCTGAAATTTGGAATAACGATCAAGAACCATAGGCCTTGGGATCTGCCAAGTTTTGTACCAGTCGGATATACAGCTGCAGAGTTATTAAGCTTGCAGTCTGTGCATGCGTTTCTGCTTTTCTGAATTCTGCAATTAGGTACTTACATAAAGTCTGGTTTGTGTGACCAGCTCGAAATTTTGGGAATGCAGTTGGGGTCCCCGATATGCTTTTCAAGATTACGTGAAAAAATATTAAACGTTCAAAAGTTATTCAAAACAATTTCCCATTATAAGTCAATGGGAAAAGTTAACAAAAAGTTTGACAGTGTCGCAAATGCACTTTTACTGTCGCAAATGGCCCTGTTACTGTCGTAAATCTGCCATCTTGTTTTCAGTTAGTGATCAGAAAAATGCTTGGCATTTAAATTTGGGACCCTCTAGCAACCTAATTCTTTTGTATTCACCTAGTCGGACCCTGAGGATGCTAGCCATGTTTTATTCTTGGTAAAACACCCCAGAAATATGTTTTTCAGATTTCTGGAAAAGTATCAGCAAGTAGTGTTCGAACTCATTAAAGGTGTCGTAAATTTTGTGAAAGCTTGCAATTGCGACATACTTTGTGACACTATGCCCAAAATATATATATATATATATATATATATATATATATATATATGCAGTAGATAGCTCGATCGATCGATATTCACATTCATAATTATTATTGTTTGACTTTCTGGTCTTTACAAACATTCCTAAATGATTATGCAAAAGGGAGATAAAAGAGAACAAATTATTATAAAACATTTTTGTACAAGACACCATGATGCACTTATTGTTTTGAATATCCCGGTCTTATAGCATACACAACAATATTTTGTCAGCTGTTTTAGAATAAACACAGAGTTATTATTAAAATAGTGTTATAGTACATGTTGCCTTGTCTCTTCATTTCAAGGACGAATTGTTATAAAATACCATATTAATATTGGATAACCAGAGTTTAAATATACATTTAGACTCTGAAAGTACAAGTTTTATTTTCCATAATTATTGCGTATGTGTGTGCCTGAACATTTTGAATTTCTTTTGGCTGGATTCGTTTTTCAACATGTAGTTCCCTAAAGATTCACATTTTTATCAAAGTAAAAGAAATGAAACAAATTAAACCGTTCAAATTTCTCCAGAAATATTTTACTTGTGTCAATTGGCAGTATGCCAAAAATAGTTTAATTTACGGTGCTGAGCTGTTTGGCAGCGTTACTGAAATCGAGCAATGAACCAGTGGAAACGAAATATTCGCTTCCTGGGAAGAAGCCCTATTGCTTTAATGTTTGGGAGGTCTGTTTGTCTTGCTGTCAGCCTATCTTGCCTGTTTATGAATCAGTTACTGGATCTCATTTGGTAGATTATAAGGAATTAGAGTTACCACTACCGTTTTGAAACAACCTTTTAACATCCATATTTTGTTTCCAAAATGGTGTTGAAGAAACTGTGCATTGATTGCACCATTAGTAGATGGCAAACAGTTGAATCCTTTTCTTATAGTTGCATAGTTATACAATTCTACTTATTTGGGTATTTCTAGAAACAAGACGGAGTATTATACAAGGCTCAAGATGGCCTCAGCAAAACTTGCTCTCTGATTGGACTAATCAGGTCATCCTCCATGGCTATAGGTACTCACCAAGGCACAGTTCTGCATTTTATAAGCCAAACCTTTAATACTGTTTCAACCCATTTTATAAGTGCGTTAGCACTTCCAGGGTACTTCGCTCGCTGGGAGATAAAAAGACTCATTGAGTCAAGCCTCAGTAAGCAGGAGTGCCTGTCTATGTCTCCCAATTAGTGCACACCTTGGTGTGTGTGTGTGTGTGTGTAACTGAAGACACGTTATTGGAAATTGTAAATGGTAGTATGAAGCTTTATATATTTTTATATTTTCATGTATAAGTCATTAGTTGGAATATCATGTCTGTAATTACCTGTTGTTATCGTAGGCTTCGCTTATACAGCTCTTTTCATTGTTGTATGCAAACCCTTATAAACATCTTTATAGCAAACATATATTTACAGTCCTAATATTAGTAAATGGTTCAATGTTTGACATTTCAATAATGCAATAAGGTATAGATTCAACTCTAAATACAAAAAGTGTATACCTATAGCCTAAGAATTTTCTCTTGTATCTTAATAGAATAAATTTTAGATTAGGAATGTACTTGATAGGACACTGAGAAGGTGTAATACTGAAAAACTCTTCGGGTTGCACATCCCATTCTTGTCACAGTAAGATACCTCTGAGGAAACTGTGTAAGGATTCAATGAAGTTAAGTAGCAATTCCACTTTATTTAAAGACATAGAGACATTAGTTGTCATCTGACCAAAAAATGTGAACAGAAACAAAAAGAGGAAAAATTCATCATTTCTCCTGGAAAGGACAGTCCTAGAGCTGTTAGTATTGTAATATGCTTTATATGGACAGGATATAATCCATTTTAGCTGCATCAAACAATATCTGGCACCTATGCAATCTTGCTACAAGCATACTCCATTGTCCCTTAGTTTGGAATAAAATGTCCATACGCTCTATTCAAATATGTATATGAAATCAGTTTATGGGTCACTTACATATCAGTTTGGTGTAACCAGAGTGGGATAATATACTTTAATGATTATCGCTTGTATAACCAAGAAGATCATGATAGCGTCACCTTGTTGTGGTGGTGTTGTTTCTGCTGCTGTTGTTACAACTGTTTCCATGAAAAGGAAGCAATCTAAATTAGTTCACTTTGGTACTGGGCATCTTTCTGTAGCATGTTTCAAGTGATTGTTGAATTTCAATACAATACCATGTTAACACTGGACAGCAAGAAACGCCCGTCAGAGCACATGGGTGAAGTAGGTAGCCCACTACAGAGCATGCAAGATACTGGGGCATCGGTCACCCTGAGAAAAAGATAAGCAGTCAGAAGGTGTCTAAACATAGGCTAACAGTATAGCCTAGAGGTTAGAGTAAGGGTCAGTGAATGAGCTTGGTACATCCAGTAGACCAGGGTTTGATTCCCACAGCCTCCACTTGCATGCTATATGACTTTGAGTAAGTCACATAACCTCCCAGTGCTCTGGCCCTATTACCAAAGAATTAAAAAAAAAGATTTTTTTGTATAGGTGCTTGAGCAGAGATCAAACTATGTACTTCCATTAAAATATTTGCTTTGCATCTGACGTTAGGATGATCTTAATTAACAGTCATAGTTGATCATTTTAAAATGAGAAGAAAGTAGTTTTCATTAGATGCAGTGTAGTCTACTGCTTAGAGCGAATCAGTTGAGCATAAGTTCAAATCCGCTAGAACCAAATACTCACTGTGTGGCCTTGCACAGGTCATTAAATCTCCCAGAGTTCCAATCCACCAACTGAGGAAATAGGCAGAAGTAGAACCACACTGAACATGAGATGTTGAATCTCAGCTGGGCTATTCTGGCAAAATAAATGATAAAACTTAATAAACAAACAAAAAGATGGAACATATCACTTATAGTGAAGTTTTGGGGATAATTACATTTTAACTGCAATTATGCAAGAAGTCCAAGCTTGATAGCCAGAAGTTTTTAGTCAACCATCAATTATTTTCCATTTCATTGACAGGAGGAATGTCTGGTGTCTCCTTTAAGTAGTGGTAATTTATTCATACTGTCAATGATCAGTAAGTCCAGCTCAGTTATTAGTATATCAGCCACATATAAGCCAAGAAGCCAAGCAAATAAAGATAAGTTTCATACCAATAAATACATTAACTAATTAATTAATTAATTAATTAATTAAAAAAAAACTGTTTCCTTGAAAAGCTGACTGGTACATAAGCTTGATTTTATTGTCCTGTTAAGAACTGAGCAGCAGGATCAGTATATTTGAAATTACAGATTCTTAGAAAGGGCAATACAATAAAACATAGCGCATATTCTTTAATTGATTACAAGCAATTATTCAATAAAGGCAAAAAGATATCCAGATACTTCACATATGCTGACTGTATGCTGCACCTGTTATGGTGTTTCATGTATTGTGACTCTAGATTCACTTAAACATGCATCAGTCGGAAAAATTTCAGGGAGTATGCAGAGTGAACTTTAGAAAACAGCGAGTTCTTTACAATTTACACAAGTTTCTATTCTCCCTCCTTATAATGAACTCCATCTATGCAACACAAGACACAACCAGGGTATACGAGAAATATGTTTGTATTTTTTTTTCATGTAAACTCATAACAGTGAGTTTGTACAGTTATGAAAAATACAATAGAAGGATTGATGTGTTTAGAAATGTATTAACACACACCACACACACAGATACACACACACACACACACATATACACACACATATATGATATGGTCAGCAAGTATCTGGAACCAGTATAGTCTACTGGTTAGAGCATGAAGCTTTCAACCAGGGGCGCAGGTTTATACCCTCCAGGGCCACTTTCTTGTCAGTCTGAGCAAGTCACTTGATTCGCCTTTGATTCAGACCCTCCCAGCTGTAAAACAAGAAACAGGACTCCACTGCAAAGACTATATTATATTTCTGAGCTATCTTTGGCAAAAGATTACAAAAAACATAAACCCTCTTTTCATCTGGCCTGGTTCTCAAGTCTTTCAGTGAATTGTTTATTTTTGAGATCATGAGCTTGGGCCTCTACTGGAGGGATGCTCAGAGACTATTTTGCAGTCTACTTTGAAGTAAAGTATAAGACTAAAATTCAAATCGTCATGTTAATCTCTGGTTTTGCCTTCAACTAGCTTTCAGTTACAAAGAACTTCCAAAGCTTGTGCATCCATTGAAGAGGCACCCATCTTTAATTTTGCGAGAGGCTGAAAATCCTTCAGAAACTTCATATAGCTTCTTATTTTGTTTAGCATCTGTGATAAAACATTGATTGTGATCTGGTGACCCATGAAATTTAGGGTTAGTTTCCTTTTTAGACCAGAGCATATAATTATGCAAATAAAGAGCTGTCACTGATCTATAGTGAAATACTCACTAACACCAACAATGCAAAGTTAGATGGGCGAACTCTTCAGCTAAAAATATGTATTTTCAATTTTAAGATCGTTAATTGATGTTAAGGCAACAGGTAATGTCATATCTAGCTGATATTTGGCACCAGAACCATTACCTTATATTTTTACATTTATGGAGAGCAGTGTTCCTTTTGCCCTAACACATCATCTCACCATCACTCATAATGATACTTGTCATTGTCTTAAAATTTTTTAATTGTCTTGCAAGAAAACGTCCCAAGTACTTCTGCAATGGGTCAGCACTGTATCATTTTGTGAAATTGTCAGTTACGTAAGCCTGTTCTTTTTCTCGAAACAGTCAATGGAGGAACAAATACTGTAGTGCAAAATCACTTTTTGTGTAAGGCATTTAACTCTGAGCACTAAACAGAACTGATAAGTTGTCAGTGGTGAAGATTTGACCCATACATAGAAAATACAAATACTTCCTTCATAAAACAGCCTTTACAATGAAGCATTTGTAAATTGAGATGATATACTTATCCCATTATGCTACTGGCGTCTCAAATGATCTCAGACATTTCATTTCCCAAATCTAGACATCGTGCTTTTCAGTTTTAGCAGACAGAGATTCAATCGATCGAAGAGAGATGGGTAAGAAATACAAGGATAGCATCGCTTCTATGAAAAAAACCCAGTTTTGATTTGTTTGCCATGATAAAAGTTTACTTATGTGAGTGGTGCTGACAGGATTGAAACTGCATTGTACTAATGTATTCTGCTTCTCATACTACTTTTGCTGAATATATCACCGAACATTTGATATTATGTACTTTGAAGGTACAAAGTAATCAAAGAAAGCCACATGAAATAGATCTGTGAATGAAAAAAAAGCTAGAACTGAAAACTATTTTGCTTGAGTGCCTGTTCATTACTATTGTACTACAATCTTCCCTTGCATTTTTGTACAAAATCGACTAGAAAATATCAATGTTTATTTTTCCGACATTCAACTTCCATCAAGTGGGACCCATATGGAATCCATGAATCTGCTGATTTGGAGCTGATGACAAAGATAAGTCTAGGACAGAACTGTTGTCTACATTTGCCTATATCAGTTCTAATGATTAGAGAACGAAAAACCATCACAGCTGAGGGATTTATGATGATCGATCTAAATAAAACTTTTCTCAATAATCTGAGTTGATAACACCAGCCCAACAAAATGTCAAAGTGGTTTAATTCCTCAGAAAATATATCTAAATAATAACCTGTAGCTCACCCTTCTCTTGGACTGGATTCCACTTAACTCCAATCATTTAACCGTGTTCCGTTACAAGCAACAGTTTTGACACATTAATCATTTCAGGGAGATCAAATTGCCAGATCTTTCTGTATAATAATGGCCAATGCAATTTAGGGTATGTTGGAGAGAGAACAAGGGGCTTCAACCACTTTTTCTTTATTTGCTATTTCAGTGACTAAAGGGGTTTACTAATCAACCCACCAAGGCTGCCACAAATGATCTTATGTACAGATACCTATTAGGCTGCTTGGGATGACATTTTAACAATAAGTTTTGCCTTTGGCTCTTGTTGGTGAGGTTTGGCATTTAAGTCGATGTCGGGAAGAGAGAGGGCTAAATTCTGTGCGACTTGTAGTTATGAAATAAGGAATTCAGTATAACTAAAAAACAAACAAAAAAATAAAAAAAACTGTAAAGAGTATAATTGGATCATCCAGTTATCGTGGACTACTAAGCGTATCCCTGTAACTCAGGAGAATTGTACTGTTACCCTATCAGTCACATCTGTTGTCATAGACTTGCATTCAGCAACTCTGATATGTGGACAACTAGTCGATGACATTTTCATAAGCTTCAGACTACAGTACTTTTGCCTAATAGGTTCATTTTAAAACACCCAAGCACCCATACTCTATGTTTTGTCCTACACCTGTCTTTTTGAAAAGAAGGAACTCTGAAGCAGTAAATGTACTTTTATATATGATTACACAGGTCATATTCTGCCATTTATTTTAACTGAAAACAGACAGCACATACAACAACAACACCAGGTTTGCTATAGCTCATCTATATTCCTTTGCTCCAACGTGCAGCTGCCCTCAGGTATGATGCATTTCAATGATTGTAAAATTCAGTCAAATTAAATAAAATATTAATGTGTAATTATTGTTATAAAGAAAAATCACCACAGCCAACACAAATCAGGTTGGTGGTTGTATTACTGCTGCTGTGACCTTTATAATCTGTCCACGAGATAATCCTGACTCCCATGATTGCATCTATACCCACAAAGGCCAATATCTAACATAATCTTCAGATGGAAAACATTCTTTCTTTCTTTCTTTCTTTCTCGTTTCTTTCTTTCTTTCTTTCTTTCTTTCTTTCTTTCTTTCTTTCTTTCTTTCTTTTCTTTCTTTCTTTCTCCTCACCCAGGCAATGGTATACTGAATATACACTTTTTCTCCATGTGAGTTGAGGCCCTGCCCCCTCATAAAGTAAAATAAATGGAAATTCTGGTTAGGCCATTGTATGCCTCATTTATATCACACATTTGCAAATCTGAACCTTTCAAATGAGCTCTTCATTACAGCTGTAACTGTTTATTTTGTTACTTCTCTGGTAAGAATGCAAGTATAGCTCACTATGATGTCATTAAGCATTGTTTCAAGCTGCTGTTCCATTGGTTAAGTACAGCATTATGAAGCTATTTATATACCTCTATTATTTTGCATGTGCATAGCTACCATTAATATTTTTATCTCAATAGTAGACATGCCATCAAAAAAAATAACTAATGTATCTGGTGAAATGTATTACTGGGGTATATATCTATGGTTGATATTCCATGGGATGGCTAAAGAGCATATTTATTTTATCTATAGATTTTTAACCAGTATCACCTCACAGTGAAGTGGAGACCATTTGCGAACTCTATAGAGGCCAGACTCTACAGTTATAAATACATATCTTTAGCCAGCCATGGAATGTCATTTATACAATGACAGTGCCTCTAGCAAAAGCAGATCATAATACCTTAAAACCAAGAATTTGTATTAAAAAATACTTTTATAACCTTGATTATCGGCTTCCTTCTCCCTTTTTCACAGTGGATCAAGCCACTATTGCCATGCACATTCAATCAATCAATCAATCAATCAATCAATCAATCAATAAATTTTCTGTGTGACATTCAAATGAACAAATTCAAATGCACAAAGTATTCCATGCCAAATTAGTCCATAAGGATGTACATAGTTTAGGAATTCTAACAGATGGTCTGGAATCTGATAATGCTCCTGGAGTGGAACTATCTATTATAACACTCCTGGGTGGAAATAAATTATTTATTTTCACTCTAGGTGCAAAATAAGCCAGCAATAAGACATGACAAGCTGTACATTATTGCCTGATAAGAGCACTTCAGGTGCATTATGAGCTACGATGCCTTTAGCACCTGGGAAGTGCTCTTTTCAGAGCATTAACCACACATGTCGAGTGTCTGATTACACTTATAAAATGGGTTACCCCAAGTAAATATTAAAAAAAGAAAGAAATGTCAAATGTTTTTAAAAGGGCTTTTAATAGTTGTAACAGGAAAAATAGTTAGCTATTACTTTACTGTTCTGTATTTGACATTGGCTAGCTGTCAGTATAGGGCCCCTTACCTCCAAAAAGACATGGTGCTGAGGTTAGCTCCCCTCAGACAGGCATACACTATTTTAATGTTACTATCTTTTTTTTTATGTGGCTGTCATGTTTTTACAGGGGCTGAAGCCAGTTTGTGAGTCTGCGCCACTTTGCAGCCATCGTAGCTCAGAGGGCTTTTCTCTTTCACCATCTCTCAGAGTGTTTGCCTGTTTTAAAGCAGAAAGTTGCAACATGTGTAGCGAGAAGTCACTAGTGAGTAAACGACAGGGTTTACAGTATGGGGCAGTGCTGGGAGGCTAGAACACAGCTACAAGCGGAGATTGCATACCAATGTAATGGGCAGCACTGTACTGTGGAGGGGCATATTAATGCAGCTGCAGGGATGATGAGCAGCAGGAGACCCATGTAACAGCAGCCTCACATTGTACTAGCTGTGAAGAAAAAAAAACGAGTCAGAATTTAAGTGCAACAGTCTGCACCATGAAATTAGGTTACTCTTGATGGTGACTGGGCAGCTGGATGGGCTGAGTGACTGACTTACAGCTTAGTTAATAGATCAGCGGTCAGTTGCCACAAACTTTTGCAGATGGTAGCACAATGATACCATTCTGTTGGAGTGGCTCAGAGTTGGCTTGCTTCTGCCAGTTGTGAAGTTATGTCTAATAAGGACACAACTGAAAGACTTTCAGCCAATCACAATTCAGGAAATTTGTGTTCCCATTTTATAAATGCATTTATCTGGCAATTTTATTCTCACCTTCATTGTATATATCATCTATCTATTTATCTATCTATCTGTCTGTCTGTCTCTCTCTCTATCTGTCTATCTATCAGTCTGTCTTCTTGAGACGATGGAATCATATCTTCATTCACACAGGTCCCAAAGGGACCTGCATGAGCTAGATGCAGATGCACAGAGCCTCCAGGCCCTGTGCTAAACAAGCGTCTATCTTCCTACAGAAGTACTCTACTTCCATGCAGTAATGAATATCAGAATTTGTGGGACTGGCTAAGTGCGGCAGAAGTGCAGGACCTCCTGGGCCTGTCTGCTACGTAATACAGATACAGATGCACAGGAAAGAGTCCATCTGACAGCCAAAGTGCAGAGCCCTACTTGGCACCCACTAGTGTGCACAGAAAGTTTTAGGGAGTCTAAGGATGTGTCCAACCTCACAATTCTTTAAGCACCAACTTTTCTGTGTGACTAAAATCTATTTTGCAGCACAGGTCAGTGTGTACATCTTACATATGTACTAGATAGATAGAAGTACTGTACAATTTTGATATCATGGATTTCATGGTGCCTGCGCTTTTGTAGCCAGAGGTGCGGTGTATCGCCAAACTCAATTTGCTATGCACACATAAGATGTACAACAAAACTCCATTTGTTTCAAGCATGGAAAATTGAAGGTTCTCACAACGTGTCTGACCTCAAAATCCATTTCCCATATACACAGCAAACTGTAACCCAAAAGTAAATTCCCAATACACAGAAAATGTTTCGGTCTGAGGATGTGTCCAATCCCAAAACTCCATTTCCTCATTTGCATGAGAAATAAAGATAGAAGAACTCAATGTGCCATGTCCATGGAAAATGTTGCTGCTCTAAGGATATTTCTAACTCCAAAAATTAATTCAAATTGTTTTAGTTTGACTCAAAATTCAATTTCCAATGCAAACTGAAAATTTCAGTGCAAATCAAAATTTTCAGTTACTGTATAAACTGGAATTTTGGTGCAAACTGCAAATTCAATTTACTGTATGAACTGTATTTTGGTGAAACCAACATTTTGGGTGTGAGTCAAAACATGTCTGATGAACTGAAAACAAATCTGACAAACTGAAATCAGACAGTGGCCACCACAAAGTCTCAAAATACTATTTTGGGTTCATCAAATAATAGAATATTGCTTAGGATGTCCCATTTAGAAGGTTCATGTATTTGTTTTCAGAATGTTCATTTGTATGGTTTGGGGATTTTTGTTAACTAAGATGAAAAACAAGATGGCTGCCATCATGAACTCAAAAAAAGCCTTTGGTTTGTGAGGGCCATTTTTGGTTTATGACAGCTTAGTGAGGTGAACCAAAAATGCTCTCCAAACCAGAAATTTACAGTTTTACCACAGGCTTATCCAAAACCCTACTTAGCATGCTCAGAAATAGTTTTTAATCCTAACTCTAAGAACTGATTAATATTTTGTTAAAGAAATCTTTGTAGGCACTACCTTGGCATAGGCTGGTTCTGCCTAAAAGTTTCAGAAATAAATTCTGTGCTGTTTAAGCTGTGCACAAGAGCAAAAGAGAGCTTATTAAGTATAGACCAAAACACAATAATTCATTAAAAATCAATGTGCCATACCTCAGAAGCCACACACGAAGCTATCATGAAACTTTTACATTTTGAGACCCTGCCAGCCAGACCATATACATGCCAAATCTGGGGCTGCTGTTAGATGCTGCAAACATTATTAAGGTGCAAAATTGGAATTTAACATTAAGTACCTAGTCATCCCTAACTACTACGTGCCAGTATAATAGCTATAGATATTGATAGAGAGATATAGATATAGAGATATTCTCTCGCTCTCTCTCTCTCTATATATATATATATATATATATCTATATATATACATATATATAATATATATATATATATATATATATATAATATGGTAGCAGTAGTGCTACTATAGTTAGGGTTGAGGAGCCATTTAAATGTTAAAACCCAAAACTTTACTGCTGTAATAACTTTGCAACCGTTTGGCGGTTTGCCTGAAATTTGAATACATGATTAGAACCATAGGCCTTGGGATCTGCCAAAAGTTTGTACCAGTTGGATATACAGCTGTGGAGTTATTAAGCATGATCTGCGCATGCGTTGACGCTTTTTCTGGAATTCTATAGTCGGCACCTACAGGTACACACGGTTTCGCGCGACCAGCCCAAAATCTTCAGGAATGTTGCCCAGCATACCCGATGTGTCTTCTAAAGATTTCATGAAAAAATATTAAATGGTTCAAAAGTTATTCAAAAACAATTTCTCATTATAAGTCAATAGGAAAAGTTAACAAAAAGTTCGACAAGTATAGCAAATGCACTTTTTTACTGTCACAAAATGGCTCTATTACTGTGGCAAATCTTACATCTTGTTTTTTAGTTAGTGATCAGAAAAATGCTTGGCATTTAAATTTGGGACCCTAGCAACCTAATTCTTTTTGTATTCACCTAGTCGGACCCTGAGGATGCTAGCCATGTCTTTTATTTTGAGAAACACACCCTGAAATATGTTATTCACATTTCTGGAAAAGTACTTTCGCAAAGTAGTGTCAAACTCACGAAGTGTCGGAATTTTGTGAAAGCTTCTAAATTGGCGACACTACTTTGCGCGACTAATTGACGCCCAAAATAACAGTAATTCTTGGTACTCGCGCTGCAAAGAACGGTTTGGATTTTGGGCTGAAATTTGAAGAGACACAGCCAAATCTCACAGATGTGCTTTCCATGTTTGTTGACAAAATATTACACACCGGCAAAGTTACGTACTCCAAAGTTGACGCTTTTTCCCATAGGATAACATTAAGCATACACGATTGCATCAATCGCTTGGCACCCTGCTGCAACATAACGGTTTGGTCTTTTGGGCTGAAATTTGCAGGGAAGACAGCCAACATCCCACAGATGTGCCTTTCAGTGGTTTGGGGAAAAATATTACAGGAGGTAAAGTTATGGCAGTCCGAACTTGTTTTTTTTCCCATTGATAACATTACGTGGTCATTGCGCAGTTTTCAGGGCCCGTATCTCAAAATGGTGCCAGATACGGACTTTTGTTGAAAACTCTTAGCCCCCTCATGGGGACTAGCTACAAAACTAGCCAGTGAAAGTGATAATTCATATGACTTTTAAATTATTTTTCTGTGTCATACGGTTACTGAGATATAAGCAATTTACTATTCCAAGTCCTCATTTTTGTGTTCCGAGAGTCATTATTTTGCATACATTCTTTGTACTCACTGTCTTTCTCTATACAGCTTTTGGGAAAAACAGCCTGTGTGCTTACATTACTATTACCATTACCGTTTCTGCTTGCGGTTCCATACCCGTTTCACTTACCGTTCACGTTTACTCCACCATGTCGTTACCCTTTGCGTTTTCATTTGCGGTTGCATTTGCATTGTTCTTAACATTTTGTCTACAATACTGTTTCTCTCTTTCTATTTGCTTTGTGTCACCATGAGCATTACGATTTGCGTTTACCGGGCACAATGTTACTATGTGACAAGACATCATGTAGGCGGGAGGCGTGGAGCCCGCAGGACCCCAGCGCTCCCGCCGCTGCATTATATTCACTATTTATCATTATCATTCTCAAAAGAAGGAAATGAGGCAAAAACTCAGTTTAATGCATCAGTTAGGGTTTTTCCACAGCGACAAAAGTGAGGAAATTCGATATTAGGAAACCCCTTTGTACCCCTCCAGCCCACCCCCACAAATGGAATCGGGGTGTGCATTGGGGTCATCGGTCCTAACTATCACCCCATTCTCCTATTCTCAGCTTCTTTCCAAATGTGAGGGTGACACTTAGGGCCGATGACTCCACATCACACTCGATTCCATTTGTGGGTGGGCTGAGGGTGCAAAGGGGTTTCAACCCTAACATCGAATTTCCTCACTTTGTCACTGTGAAACAACCCTAACTGATGCATTAAATGGAGTTTTTTGCCTCTATATATATATAGATGATATAGATCTGATCTATATCTATATATTACATCAATGCTTACTCGCCCCCTTCATCCTCCACTATCTCTTCTGTTGCACAGTTGCCAAACCTACCTCCCACACACACACACACAACTGTCTGTGCCCACATCTTTCAGTCTAGGTGTTGTGTTCTAGTTACTGTTGTTTCAAATAAATATTGTACTGTTTAAACTATGCCAGTCAGGTTTTGTATGATGTCTGTAGCTTCTCAATCCCATTCATTCTCATAGAATCCTAACGTCAGTTACTCTATCCCTTTTCTACAATGTGCTGGCACCTACCTTTTTACTTTTTATGAGATTTATGTGGTATAGTAGGTCAAGTGACTTAAGATATTTTTTCCTGTGCCTTATCCAACCTCTCCCCCAGCCCCCTACCATATAATATTTTGCTTTGTTATGGATTTATTGCTGTTTGTTATGGAGCAGGATAACCAACTTACCTTGTTCTATGTTAAAGGTGTTATTTTGTGCTGTTATTGTAGGTCAAATGAAGCATGAATCAAGTATTTCTGAATATTTGTTTGAGATGGTTGAGAGTGGTTTCTGTTGTTGCTGTGTTGTAGCCAGAGATGCAGAGCTTGGTATGCCAGATATTTTCTTTTGTTGGTCTTACTCTTCATTTAGTTTAGCATAGTTATTTAAGCTTGAAGCTGTTTATGCCCCAAGATTTGTATTATTTTGGTATGGGCAACACCTGAGTCTGTTAGCTTTTGTATCAGGTGTTTGCAGACTGAATGATTCATTAGGCTTTTGTGAGTGTTCAAGGAAGATTTGGCATTCATAGTCTTGACTATTTTTGCAAGCTTGTTCAGTCTTGCAGGTTGATTTTTAAACCAGGGACTGTCTGTGTTGACTGCAGCATGGTGGTTTGTTGCTAGAAAAATTATGCCTCTTCTGTTAGTACTAGCTGTGGTCTTGCTTTCTGGTAGGTGATGTAGTTTTGCACAGGGCATTTTGGTGGATTTTCAGGAACTCATATGCTCATGGCTTTATTTTATGACTGTCTTTAGGGTTTGCTCCTATCGTGTCTTGATCTGTCTTTCTTGACAGTATTGTAAATACCAGTTACCATGCTCATCTATCTTTAACGTTATGTCACCACATTAAACATTTCTCATTTCTGTATTCCTCTAACTCTGAAATACATACTGTTAGCCACATGGTATTTAGGAGGGCTTATTGAGAGCTGGACCAAGGACACCTTCAGAAAAGAGGGCATCTATGGCATTGTCTGTTAATTCATCAGCTGCCATAGGTTTTGTACCTTTGCCTTCTCTTTGCAGCTTTCTTTTTGTCTGCACTGCAGCACTTGCCTTGCTTTTTCAAATAGATGGGTAGTTGAAAGGGAATGTCATAGTTTTTATTCTTTAAATACCATTCTAAGCTCTGAAAGTTAGACTGGAGTGTCAATGGCTCATATAGTTTGCCATCCTTTTTCTACATGACATACAGTAGTGGCATAGGTACTGGTTCATTTCTACTGATTGAATTTAGTGTAGTGGTTCTTGATCCCTGAAGTTTTCTGAGAGGTAACTCGAATACATGGCCATTTCTGCTTGTGTTTTCTGGCTGTGTTCAGATTTTTTCCTTATCTATGAAGATATCTATTTCTTCCATGTTTATGGGGCTTTCGTATATGGCACTGTATCCAGTGGCATTGGCAGTCATGGGTGCCATTTCTGTGTGGTTGGTAGTTGCAACTTGAGGTTCCCTTGACATGGATGGTTGCTTCAGGATGGGCTCAGTATCATTTTCAAGCTGAGTCATTATCTGGCTCAACTCAGTCTCAAACTGTGTGCTATCTGGTATGGTGTCCATGGTTTGTCTTTTGTTTTAAACTTTTTAACCCGACAACAGAGAATGGAAGGTCAGCTTAATTATAGGTTTGTGCTTCTCAGCTGTGTGGTTGTTCCATTCTGCATTACAGCTGTACATTAGTGCAAGGAGTTGATTTTTCCCTTGTGCCAGGTGTTGCCCCATGTGTAAACATGTTGACATGCCACAGTAGAGAAGAATGGGGTGACATTTAGGCCTCACAACCCCAATGACACACCCCGCATCTGTCAGTCTGTGGAAGATGGGGCGCACAATATGGGGGTGGGGTGAATCCTAAAGGTCTCATTTCCTGACTTTTTGTGCTTTAACCCTAAATTATGCATTAACACAGTTTTTGCAAAGAATTTACCTACGTTTGAGAAAGCATAGAAAGCACAAAGTCGCACTAGTTGGTGTGGCACTCTCCCACCAACTTGCACATTTCTGCCTAACATAACAGTACAAATACTGAATATCTATGTATTTGTGGAGCACGTGACAGGGAGTGTGGACCTGCAGGCCCCACGATCCCACCAGCTTGAAACAAAACACATTTTCATTCATTGGAGTGGCATAATTCCACACCTGTTTACATTTCCACACCTAGCCACTGAAAATTACCTGTTGCAGTAAGCAAATGCCCTATAAATGTCAAGCCACTACCACAATGGAAAACGCTATCTGCAAAATGTTAACTGTGTCACATAATATCTCCACAGCAAATTAATTTTCTGATACTTAAACACCTAATTACATCTACAGAACATCCCTCAACACCCTCCAAACTTCAAGTTAAAAAGCAAACCATTTCCAAGATATTTAATTGTAATATTTAGCACCTTTAAAAATTCTTTGATCCTGAGAATCAATGCGAATTCATAATCAAGGATCATCTTTGATTGTGAGGGACATCTGGTCATAAAATTTGGGTATCTGGTCCTCCCAGACACATCTGGTCCAGAAAAAATCTAGCCATCTCTGTCCCGCCTCATGAATGAAGCTCACAATCAAAGAATCTCACGACCAAAGAATTTGCAGGCTCGCAACCAAAGAATTTGCAGGCTCAAGATCAAAGAATTAAAACAATAAACTCCATTTTGACACAACTACATTAAACCACAGGCATGGCTCAATAGAGGAAGCCCCTGAGCAAAACCTTCCTAGTTTGACTTCACAAGTCACCCTGGCTAAGATATTTGATTTTTACAACAGAAAATCTGGCCATCTCGTCCCTCCCTCATGAACGAAGATTGCAATCAAAGAATCTCATGATCAAATAATTTGCAGGATAGTGATTAAAGAATTAAAAATGTTAAAACTCAATTTTTTACACAACTACATTAAACTACAAGCATGGCTAGATAGAGGGAAGCCCCAGAGCAAAACCCATCCTAGTTTGACTTCACAAGTCACCCCTGGCTGAGATATTTGATTTTTCCAACAAAAATCTGGTCATCTCATCCCTTCATCACTAACGATGATCACGATCAAAGAATCTCACGATCAAATAATTTGCAGACTCACGATCAAAGATCATTAGCAAGCTCGCGATCAAAGAATTGAAAAGTTTAAAACTCTATTTTGACATAATTACATTAAACCACAGGCATGGTTCAATAGAGGAAGCCCCTGAGCAAAACCCATCCAAGTTTTACTCAGAAGTCAACCCTGGGCTGAAATATTTGTTTTCCAACCCCAAACTGAAAACAAGATGGTGCCATCATGATCAACAAATTTATCATGATCAAAGATTCTTTGATCATGAGTCTGCAAATCTTTGATCATGAGGAGTGACCAGATGGCCAAAACCCCATTCTTCTTTCTAAAATTACCATATAAATTTTCCCATAGACTTATAATGGTAGCTAAAAAGTTTAATAACTTTTGAATAGTTTGATATTTGTTCACCATACAAAAGTGGCATATTCCTTGACCCAAGCTCTTTCTATGTGCCAAGTCTCAGACCAGCAGACTACATGATGGCTATGCAGCACTACAGACAAAATCCAAAAACTGCCTAAAGAACTGGTGAAAAGTGCATTTTCAACATTTTGTTGTGCAAAACTATAAGTCAGACTGAAACACAACTTGGTAGATCAAGAGTTCTACCATGCTCCACCATGCATACCAAATTACATGCAGATCCACTGAACAAGTCCAAAGTTATTAACGTGCAAAATTTCAAGTTCAACATAGGCGTGCCTTCATAACCCTAAGTATAGGGTGCGACCACAGACCTGTGATACTAGAAGGGTCATTTTTTTAATTTTATTGCAGGACTTGTTAACCAGGTAAGTTCACTGGGCTGAGGCCCATTTTCAGGAATGACCCAGGATACAAATCAGAAAATACATAATAAATGCAATAGTATCAAAATGCAAAAATAGTATATCTTCAATAGTAAACAAGAAAAGTTATATTTATTTACAGTATTTAAATGTTTGGCAACCAGGAAAGGCACACTGAATCGAGGCTTGTTTCCAGGTGCAAGCAAGGGATGGGAAAGAAAACAAAATAAGCAGCAAAGTACATTCAACAAAAGTACAAAATACAGCAATAAATTAAGGTGCAAAATACAGTGGTAGCAAAAACATGGTGGTAGGAATGCAGTATATTGAGGTAATAAAGGCAATAATTCTGAGCCATGGAGTCAAATGAACATTAACAGGGTGAGATAGGCAGAGGTAAAGAGGTAGAAATTCAGTGAGGGCAAAGCTCTCAAATGAGAGAGGGAAGATGAGTGGAGTGTGAAGGCAAAAAGCATAGGATTGGGCAGCAAGAGGAAGAGAGAAGGGAAGGGGAATGGTTAGGAGGGGAGAAACAGGAACAAGTGGGGAGGAGGTTGGTTTTAGTAACCACTTTAAGGATAGTAGTGAAAGAGCATCAGGAAAAGAGGAGAGAGACAGTTCCAAAGGAGGGAGTCAAAAGAGAAGGCAGCCTGACCAGTGGTAGATCAAGGATGAGGATTGAGAAGGTGGTCATCTCTACAATGAAGGGGATAGGAGGAGGAGGGAGCTGAGCGGGAGAGTAGGAGGAAGACAGATAGGAGGGAGTGAGGCAAATCAGTATTTCCCAATCAGGGAGAAGCAGTAGGAGGCAGTGTGAGGGTATGGGTGATGGAAATAGTGAAATCGAGGAAACAGTGCTGTGTACAAGGAGGAGAGTTAGTAGAAAAGTGACAGAAGATATTAAAGAGTGTATCCAGCTTGGCAAGTGCAGAAGGAAGCACTGTAGACTTCATCTGTATAGTCAAAAATGGGAGGATCATTTTGACAAGCAGGTCTTTGCAGACTTCAGAGGAGAGACAGTGTGTGTTTCAGTAGAGGACTGATAGTTTGGGATGTAGCTTTGAGTGTATGTCATGATTGCGTGTTGAGAAGTTAAGGTCACTGTTGAGCCACACACTGAGGTATTGTAAGTGTGGACTACCTCAGTTGGATACCATTAAGAGTGGAGAAGACAGGATGAAGGGGTAACCTTGCTATCATTTGGTGGTGCCAAAGGTCAAGGATACCATCTTCTTGGTATTTACTTTAAGCTTGTTGGCCTGGAACCAGTGTAGTATGTTATGAAATCGAGCTGGAGGAGGATATAACTGCGGATGTGGAGGGGCCAGAAGTGTAGAGGACAGTGTCATCAGCATACATATAAATAAGGGGTGATACATATGGAAGAAAGGTAATTTTAGAAAAATGGAGAAAGTATGGGCCCAGGATAGCTCCTGAGGGACTCAGTGAGGATGAAGAGGGTGGATAAGGCAGCACCCACCTGCACAGATTGCTGGCAATTGGTCAGATAAGAGTGGAAACCACTGAACTGAAGAAAAGAAGAGACCAGCAGAGGCCAGCTTGTTTAAAAGGAGAAGGTGGGATACCAAGTTGAATGTTTTACTGGGTTGATAAAGATGGCAGCAGAGATGTGACCCTGGTCCAGCCCTGTGAGGATAGAGTTGGTGACGTGAAGAAGAGAGGTGACAGTGGAGTATTTTTTTTCTGAAACTAGACTGAAAGGGATGAAAAGAAGAGACATTAAGAAAGTTGACTAATCTGGAGCATAGATGCAGTGAGTAAAATTCCACCAGCGAAGTGGATGTGAAGTGACCACTTCTTGTCAGTTTTCCACTCACGTGAAGTCCCATTTTAAACCCATACTTCACCACTTCACATTGTAATTATGACTTTGTGTTGTGTACTCTGCCTTATTCCACTTTAAGGCAGAGTGAGAATTCACAGCACACAGACACATATCACATGGCTTACACAGTGTAGGTCAAATGCTTCAAGCAGGCAGGCAGGAGGTTACAGGCAAAACAATCTCCAACATGGGCTGACTTACATGTTTTGCATGGGATGTAACAAATGGCTCTGCTCTATGAATGGCGGGTGGGGTGTGGATGTGTGATGAAGAGGGGTACAAGTGACAAGTCCACAAATGAAGTTATTTTCCCCATTTTACATACAGAGGTTGATGTACCACTTGCACTAGACATACTGCATTGACCACCACCACCACCACTGCTATTCTGACCACCACTTGACAAGATTTCTAATTATAATCCTCCCCTCATCATACTTGTAGTAATCCTCTGGTGTTATTTCATCACTACTGCAGACATTCCTACTTGGTCTTACACTCATGGAAGGGATAACATGCTCAGTAAGGTTGATGATGAGGGTGAACTCCCACTATGAGTTAGCTACCACCTGGTGCTGGCTCCACAGTTCCATGTGCCTGCTCTTAAGATGTGTATGCTGGCCCCTCATGCCCAGATGACTCCCTTTTACCTCAACTCATGCACATGGCAAAGTTGGCAGATTGCAACTGACTCATCATTTGTATCTTGGACAAAAAGTCCCAAACAAAGGATTGTGATGCCCTACTTTAACACGTCCCTGATGCTGCTTATTGTACTCTGTTTTTAACCCCTGAAATGGGGGTGGGTTGTGCTACATGATTTTCAGGTTGGACATACTTGGACCCAACTGAACACCACGACTACCCATGATTATTACTGGGTCATCATCATCACCAACAGGAACTGCTAAATCACAACTTTTTGAGGGAGGGTTAACGCCAACAGACCCAGACACAGTCACCTTTGACTTTCTTTTCTCCACTTCCCAGCAAGGGTCACTGACATCATCATCATATTCATCAACATCATCCACATCCACATTTTCAGCTTGGATGCTGTCATGTGAAGAACATGTTCCAACCACAGCAGCAGCATTATCATCCCCTCTGTCGTTGCGCCACACTTTGAGTCATTGGATGGCAAGGCATGACCTCAACAGCAGCTGGAAGAAATGTACCATTATGAGTTATCATCACCAGGATCAGAAGCATGTTCAACTACCATGGGGATGTTAATGGGGAGTATGACATCATCTGCACTGTCAGTCACAGCTTTAGACTCAACTGTATTTTTGAAATGGTTAACTGGTCAGAAGTGGAACTTGAGGCAGCAATACTCATGCCAACAGAAACTGCACTAACACCACCAGCCAGGACAACATCATCTCCTCCAACTATGAGTGAAGCTACAGATTGCATTGTAAAAAACAATGATGGCAATCCTTTACTGACTTGACTATGCACTTCTCGTGCTACCACACCTAAGGACAATCTTGCCACTGGCAACAGTGCCATAGCCAGAAACAGCTTTGCTTGCATATCTCTTTGCAGGCATTTTGGGGATCACCAAGAAAATTCTAAACAAATTTAGATTTCTGAACTTTCAGTCTGGGCCAGTGGATGTGATGCCAAAAGAAACAACAATGTGGCTTGCAGATGAAGACTGAGCACTAAACAGATGAAAAACACAGACAGATTAAGATTGCACTGTGCAGTCAAGAAGAGATGCAGACACAAAGTCACAACAACAACAGCTTAATCAGTGCTCACAAGTCACAATCCAATATGGAACAGAATACCTTTGCCTTTGGGGGTGAGGGGGCAGTGCACTGCAGTAACAGTCCAAAACCAAGATACCACAAAGCAGTACAAAATCATGCTGGTGCAGTGGATAGCAGGTTCACACTGCTGCAAGTACTGTGTGGCACAATAGAAGGTGTCTGATTTGATGGCACACATTGCACTCACACTCACACATACACTACAAGTAATGCATAGCAAATTGTAAACTTCAATAATATAACCAAATCTTTTAAACAAACTGAAATTATATACTGCTGAACCACAACAATCAGCAAACAAATTTCAAGAATTACTGAAAATATTACTGTGTGTACATTAACACAGTTGTACAAGAAAAATATAATCAAAACAGAAAGACTGCCTCTTTCTCCTATTTACAGTAATCTACCTCCACCACAGATAAGTACCTCCCCAAAACACACTTCAGGTGCCTGTCAGTACACAGACTGAATGTTCTAAATTAACATTTAAAATCCACACAAGCAATAAACACTCGATGATATGAGCACAGGAGGGTTTCCTACAATTGATGTACAAAATGTTGAGCAAAAAAAGGCTCAAAAAGACTTTTTAACAGCTTTTAGAGGATTTGAATAGCAGAGTTCTGTGTGAAAACTGTCTCCAGCTACCTCTACACACACACTACACAGAACTGAGGCTGTGCAGAACAATCTAGAGCTAACGTGACCTGCAATCCCATGAATCACTGCAAATTTGCCTTGGAGCTGAATAACAAGGTGAAGTGATGTGAAGTACATTGATTTCTATGTACTTAGCATTAAAATTATGCACAAGTAGTTTGAGAAGGCATAGTACGTGAAGTCATTATTTTCAATGGACTTCTCATTCCTCATTATATGGTAACACCCCACTGCATTGTGGATTCATGGAGCAAATTTTGGCCACTTTGCCCACCTCTAGTCTGCAGTGGACTAGCTTTTTAGAGTTCTACTGGGAGGGTGAAACCCTGACTGCTGCTGCACAGATGAGGGCTACCTCTGAATTCCCCTAGAAGCACCTTAAGAAATTAAGAGTTTATATAACTCATCCTTGTAAAATTCAGCAAAGCTCCAGTGCAGCTGGAAGTTTAATAATGGCACTCCTCCACCCCCAGGATCTTACTGCTACTACTACAACTTGATGGCATTGCACTGCTCCTACATAACACTGCCATTATGTGGGAATAAAAATATATGTATATCTCCAATATCCAGTGCTGTTTTACTGAATTTGCCTAAATCACATGGGTATGCCTGCCATAACCATGGGATTTAGGCTAAACTCAGCTATGGTGCAGGGCATTGGAAATATACATATAGTTTTATTTCCATACATAAGGGCAGTATTATGGTATGGGCTCTCAGAAGGCCACTGTCACACGGGTATTACCAGTGAGATTCAGGGGATGGAGAAGCATCATCATTAAAATGCCAGCTGCAATGGAGCTTTGCTGGAATTTTACGGTGATGAGTTACATAAACCCTCAATTTCCTATGGTGCTTGCAGGGGGATGAAGAGGTGAAGCCCCAATCTGTACAGTGGTAGGGGCTTCAGCTCTCTTGGTAGTTCTCCTTCAAGGAACAGTAGGCAAACTTTGATAAAAACAAACCCTTGGCTGTCACCAGTCTAGCCTGAGAGTTCAGGAAATGTTTAGCCCTATTAGCCAAACCTAGTAAACACTTTACAGAACAGGCTTCATTAATATGGTTAGTAAACTCAAATTAGAGTGTAATATTACTCAGAAATATCTAAAGGGTCACATATTATGTTTGAGAGCCATCACTGTATGATACCAGAAAGGATCATACAGTGAGAACAACATAGGCTTAGTATCAAAAAGCATTGGTAAATGTTTTAAAGTTTGCTTGCATGTTATATAAAAGGAAATATTATGCTAGTTAATAATTGATGGAGGGTAAATTAAACACATTTTATTAGTGACATTGTTATGCTTAGTTAGTGGCAAGATAAAATAATTCTCTTTACAGTCATGTGACCCCTCCTATCATTGGCACAATGATGTCATAGACATAGCATAAGCCACTTGCATACTGTGGCATGAAAGCCCATGGTTTTCCACGTGATGTCCCCTTCAGTTTTTATGTGTAAGACATCTGTGGTAAAACCCTAGTGGGACTTATATGCCCTAACTATGTCAGCTATTCTTTAACTAGTACAATTATTAAAAGATACCATTTAACCCCAGATGGTCATAGACAGCACCTGTGCAAGATGCATAGCCCTTCATGAGTTGTGAATTTTAGACTGAAACTGGCAATGGTATGCAGTTGGTGGGTTGAAGGCAAGAACATGAATTTATCTGACGCAGTGTATGAGTTAGTACTGCAACAGCACATTTTAGGTGGCAACAAATATAGCCTTGTAGCACCTCCAGGAGTCATGTATACTCTCTTCTGTATTTACTAAAGATTAGTGTTGCATTCACTCTGAGTGATTCAGTTTGGATGTCAGTGATTGGACTAGGGAGGTGTCAGACCATAAGACTATTAGTTTCATGTTATAAACAATCAATGCACATTGGTTCTGGCTGGGCTTGTGTTTAGATTTGAATACAACCTAAGCAGGAAGCACTGAAAAAGTCGTTTAGTCTTTTTCAGGAAGTCAATGTAGTTGATTACTAAGCTACATACCACCTGTGTAGGTAAGCTAGTCAGGCATTCTAATGGGAGATTTGCACTGAATTAGAATTTGTATGCTGGTTGCTACACAGAAAAGACAAGTATTAGTACATTCTAAATGTTTGTTTGCATATTGCATGCAAGGAATGGTTATGCTTATAAGTGAAGGGCGTAAATTAATTTTAACAAGTTTTATTAGTACAACTGTTATGATTAGTTAGTGACACAGTAATATATTCTTCTTTTTCCAGTTTATTCACCCAGGAAGGCCCAGCTAGGCTGCACCATCTTGATTCCAGTGAGGTCCTGTTTTGGATAATTTTTACAATGTATTTATCCAGGATTGTGCAGCATAGATGCAATATCTCGTTTTCAGTAGCTTGCTCAGGGTCACAAAGTATTTGGCTGTATCATTGATTAAACCAGTGATGCCTCAGTCTGTAACAGTACTCTAACTACTAAATCTAACTGGTGGGAGGGGCTGGAAAGCCAGTGTCAGCCAGCCATGTTTGGCTTTATTGTTTTACAGTTTATTTACCAAGAATGGCCTGTCCTAGGATACTGTTGGCTGTTGAAATGAGGTGGGGAACTCTGAGAATGTCCCAGCCAGCTCACAGCATCACTGAGGTTACTTCCCAGAGGCAAAGCTGGTAACCACCCCATGGTTCCACTGACTTCTGTTATCAGAAGTTAGAGGATTATCAGCACCACAGAGAAAGGAAAATTAAAGGACAGAGGGGTTAGTGGTGAGGGACTACAACTATGGCTGCCTTCCATCAATGGAACTCTCTGATTTACTCACCACTGAGGAACTAGCCAGGCTACTCAGTTTAGAGTGGCTTCCTGACCACCCGTGCATCTACCACTCTCCCCTTCAGCATCTCAATATAATTTAAAACTGTGCTCAGGCGTCTGGGGTAGGAAGAAGAGACAATATGAAGGAGTTTATGTGGAGGGGCACATTCGTACATGTCAGCATGGATCCTTGCCTGCCCATCACCCTATGGTTGGCCTGGAGGGATCTGCAGCATTCTGTTAGTAGACAGGATTGGGGTCGGCATTCACTGAGATGAAAGTGTCCATGCGGTCTGACACTGTTGCTATGCTTAAAGACTTATTTATGTATGCATGTATTGATTTATTTATGTATTTTGTTTATTTATTTGTTTGTTTATTTCAGAGTTTTATCAGAAAAAACATACTAAGCTGATAACAGCTTATTTCCAGATTGTTAGTCCAAGGGAGTGGGAAGATAATATAATAAGGTGAAGAATTATCAATGCAATAACAGATATGCAGCAGCAATAATCAAAGACAAACAATGCAATACATCAAAGGTGAAAGGTAAAATATGTTATAGATGTGTGAACCAATAAATAGTGAAGGAATAAACAGAACATAATGCGTTGGGTAGCAGTATAAGAAGTGCAAAGGTATATAAAGTTGCACTAGGACCTGTGCAATGAACAAATTGATGGCGATATTGGAATGGCGGTGGGTCTCAAAAGTATAACAGTTCCAGTGACAAGCCATGGGGAGATGGTTGGGGTGGAAAATAAGGTCAAGTGGAAGGGACAATTGCAGGAGTGAGTTGTAAAGTTATGTAGAAGAGACAAAAGGGAGAGGGGGAAGGGGCAGAGAGGATGGACATAGGAAGTGAGGACTAGAGTTTGGGAAACAAAAGTATATTGAGAGAGGGAACAGGAAGTCAAGAGTTAATTTCCTGTTTCTGTTTTGACACCAGTGTTGCTTGTCCCCACTACAGATTGCCTTAGTACAATGGTGAATTAAAGACTCAAGGGCTGAGATACCATACCTGGCTAAGACTGTACTCAATAGAGGACAGGCTAGCAATGTATTAGAGGTAAGAAACCAGAAGAAAACATAATTTCTGTCAGGGTTAATTACAACAGAGAGGACTAGACTATATCAGCTGTTCCACTCTGTAGGCAGACTTTTTCATCCTATCTGCTTGCCAACCAGAGGACATTTTCAGTACGGTGCAAGGAATTTGGTATCTTCTTTCTGGTAAAGTGTCCTCCAGCAGAAAACAGTGCTGGTTCCCGAACAGGGACAGGTGGGCTGCACTGATACTCTGGTACTTTGGAAATAGTTTCATCCAGTCTTGGATCAGGAGATTTCTTAGATACGGTATACTCTGTGCAACATTAAAGACTTATGTGGAGAATAGTAAAAATCTTTATTTTGTCTTCTTTGCTGCTCCCCAATGTGCTTGTAGAATTTTGTTGAAACTGGGTAAACTGGGGGCCCTTTCAAATAATTACACCACAACTTCTATTTTCTTATTTTGATTTTTGATTACCCTACGTTTTGCTCTTTTCTGGAACTTGTTCATGGGTTATTTTCTCTTTGTGTTAAATATAAAGTTTACTGTCAGTACTCAGTTACTAATACATTGACACTGGTGACAATTCTCTTAATAAATAACATTTGCATAGATCTGTACGCTTGTTACCATGTTGCTTTGTTTCAATAATACTTCATAGCTTGTATGTTTTGTTTCTCTATCCTTTAATAATAATAATAATAATAATAATAATAATAATAATAGTAATATCTTTATTTATTGAGCACCTTTCAAAATTATCAAGGTGCTTCACAAAATCTCAGATAATACCTTTAAAAACATTATTAGCATCACAGCATGACAGGAAATGCCTTAGTCCATAAAAACATTTTCAGTGCCTGCTTAAAGTTCCCCACAGTCCTGCACTCCTGAAGCTAATGGGGCAGAGAATTCCAGAGGGTTGGGGCCGCAAACATAAAAGTGTGAGCCCCAGCTGAATTCAAAGTAACCCTCAGAATCTCCAGCAACCCCTCGTCAGCAGGCGGAGCTGTTGCACAGGGTGTAGGGGAATCAGAAGCTCTTTCAAGTAATCAGGACCAATGCACGAGTGAGGTTGCCAGGCAACTGTCAACTCCTGATGCTTGCCCAGCAGCAGGTGGTACCTACAAACAAGCTCTTATACACTGATTTGGTTTGCATGTTTTCTTGTTTGAATCTTATAACATGATATTTCAGACAGCTTCACTTATATAAAGGATGCTTTACAATTTCACAGTGACATTGTTACAGTCCATGAAGCAAGCTGATTAGGCCCCGCCCAGACAGGGAAGAAGGGTTAGGTGCCTGTGAGGGTTGGGAGGGGATAAGGCAAACTTTTTGTAACGTGAACATTTCTATAAATGGCATAATGTATATACAGGTATGTCTTTTGCTGCCCAAAAATTGTTTAACATGATGATCCCTAATAATAACATTATTTTTCCTAACATGTTCACTTGTTCTGTGCTTACTTTCTTTTTATATGTATTTCATCTCTTTTGCTTTGCTACAATCTTGACCCTATCTTGCTCTCCTCTTCCTTACTGTTTAGTTTGAACTCATTAATTATTGTGTAGATTCATTTATTATGCTGTACTTCCTATCTTATTTGCTGTTCTACCTGATCAACTGTACTTTATACCTAGTAGCATGCTTGCCAGTTGGTTTCTTTGTTAATTCCAATATTGTAGTCTAGTGTTTTCATATAAAAGATCCACTTCATTTCTGTGTTTAATAATCTCAATTGTTTCACCCTCGTTGGTTTATTAACTATCTTGTGGCCCCACAATTTCAAAGAGGCCCCATTGTGACCAATTGCGTTAAAATGCTGGGCTACTGGTGATGTTTTGTTATTTCTTCTAATGTCCCCTTATGTTCTTGGATTCTTGTGTTTAACAAGTGGCTGATCTAGCCTATGTAGAGCTTATCACACAAACATTGCCATGCATAGATGACTCCTTCAGTAGTACAGTCAATATGATGTTTAATAAACAATTTTGTCTTGTGTGTGGATGCACGAACATTTGTTTTTGAGGTACTGTATGTCCTAAACCGAACACTTGCTGCAGAGCACCATTCCTGGTTTTAGTGGACCAAGTAAGAGTTGTCCCTCTGATTCTTCTACTCTTCTGAATTGTGATCTTACAAGTTTATACATTAGATTCTCTGCTCTTTTGCTACTGTTATTGGTCTTTGTTGCAAGGCTGGTATATTGGGATTTGTCCACCTGCACCAGGTACCAGTATTTGTTCACTAGTTTTCTAATGTCTGTGAACTTGTGATTGTGTTTAGTAGCTAGTACCACTTGTTCTGATGGTGCTAAAGGGTCCGTTGAACTAGAAGTTCCTGCCTATCAACTTGTTGTATCCTTCTTTCTGCCTGCATCGGTATTTTATTGGTATACCCTCTTCTCCTGAACCTCTCTAACATATCCCTAATATAATGTTGTTCTGTCCCTGTACTACAATTTCTTTTGATCCTTATTAACTGCAAGTATGGTATACTGTTTTAAGTTTTGTTTCATGGAAGCTAGTTCCATATAGTATGTAGTATCATATTTCTGTCTGTACTCTTGTGATGCAATGATGTCTCTATTTTTGTCAGTTACATGTATCATAAGGTCCAGAAAAGGTAATTGTATTTTACTGTATTGTAACTTGAATTTTAAGTTTGAATCCTATCTATTAAGTTGTTGGTGGAAATCTAGCAGTTCTTTCTCTGCTCCTATCCATGCCATAACTATATAATCAGTGTACCTTAACCATGTTGTAATATGTTTGCAAAACCTGTTTTGATTGGGTTTAAGTACTTGCATATGTTCAAAGTTGTGCATATAAGAATTTGCATATGCTGGCACCATGCTGGAAACCATGGTCGTTCCCCTATTCTGCTGGTAAAATGTATCATCAAATTCAGAGTAGTTTTTATTTAATATTATTTCTGCCATCTCTTGCAATAACCTAGTTGTTGGTCTAGCTCCCATACCCTGCTCTCTACTAGTTTGCCTATACTCTATGTCTGCTGCTAGCTGTTGATAGTTATTGGTATTGCTTATAAGCTCAGATCAATAAAAACAAATGTGTTTCAAGCTTATAAGAAATACCAGCAACTATTAACAGCTAGCAGCAAACCCTCGAAATCTGTACAGACAATAATAAAAGAAGCATTATAAGAATATATAGACATGAGTTGACTTATCCAATAGGAGGCAGAAATGCTTCAAAAGTGATATCCAAGAATACTTACTCTCTACAGTATCCCTCAGATCCACAAAACATACAGAAACCTCCAGGCAGGCCCATAGTGTCTAGTATAGACTCTATATTTAAACTAATACAGTATCTCGTTTATCACTTTCCATTTACAGCCATTGGTGGAAAAACTGAAACACATGTCAGAGATTCTACTGACATTATTCTAAAGTTACAAACAATATCAGAGCAGGGTATTCCAGAGTAGGCATATCTGGTAACACTAGATGTGGCAGACTTATGTGCACCTATACCTACCATGGGAGCATAGAGTGTATAGGCAAACCTTCACCTCCTGCATGCCTGGACACCACTCCATGCCTCTTTGGTGCCAAGGAGCCTGCTGCCACCGGCCCCTGAAACAAACATCAGGCATCCTTGTGGCCCACTGGGTTACCTAACATCATCCACAGTTCACCTCCTGCATGCCTGGACACCACTCTGCTCCTCTTTTGGTGCTAAGGAACTTGCAGCCACAGGCCCCTGGAAACAAGCATCAGGTACAGCCAACATGGCCCAGGCCTCCACGGTAGCTGGTTCCACTGCCAAATTTTTCAGAAATTGGTGCCTTTCCTGGAAAAGTCTCAGTGGTTGCTCCTGAGCAGGAGCATGCTGATTAGCTGCCCAATGGACTGGCTTTGTGCTTTCCTAATACCGGGCTCAGCTCTTAGATATTAAACCAGTGAATTAATTTGGGCTGCCTCTTTTCTGGAACTGGCACAGAAATATATTTGTTTTATTCTCCTTTTACAGTGCAGCCAAAATCCTGCACTACGGGACCCTGTTTCCCTGCAAGTGCCGATTTTCAGTTTCAGTGTACCAAGTTGTTCCACACAGCTTCTCCCTGCAGATTTTCCCTGTGCTACTGCTTATAGTCATTTTTATATTGTGTTAAACCTGTTACCTCAGTCACTGTGTCTAAGTTTATTAGACTACAGGATCTAGAGTTTGGCCCTCCTTTAATAAATTGCAGCTGTTTTGTCTGTGTGCTAATTTTATTTTCACTCCCACCAATTTGGAGTACTATTAATCCCTGTCCTGTCCCTTTCAAAGGCATCCTTGTAGCCCACTGGGCTATCTACAGCCATCAGCAGTTCACCTCCTGCATGGCTGGACACCTCTGCACCTCTCTCAGCACTAAGGGCCGCTGCCACTGGCCCTTGAAACAAACATCAGGTATGGCCTATTCTCGGACCCAGCCTCCACAGCTGCTGCTTCTGCTGCCAAAGTTTTTGTCCCTTCCCTCCCAGGCCACCTTTAAATACACTTAAACTCCTCCCTCCCCATCCTGTCCTGTTCCCATTGGCTCCCAGTACTAGAGCTCTGCAGCTTGAAGCTATCCATCTTCCCACCCCTTGTTGCTCTCCTCTCTCTCTGTCTTTCTTAAAGTTTCCTCACTGGTCTGCTGTTCTCACCCAGCACTGCTCACATAAAAGTGTCCTAGACCTGCGTTTTGGACTTCAAATTTTCTCCCCTCTCTACCAATGTCCACTGTTACCATGAACCTGCCTCAGCTCACAATGTTTGCGATCTCCCTATCATGTGCCCTGATGCTGACTGAGTATATTACTCAGCACTGTTGGGACCAAATATGCCTTGTCTACCTCTAGGAATCCCTCTCCCAGTACCACTACACTCCTCCCTCATGGGAACTCTCTTATGCAGATCATGTCACCCTCTCCTTCCTCATAAACATGGAACATCACTTACTTGGTCACACTACCTGAGTCTCCATATCCTGCTCTATTGCCATTCCTCCTGCACCTGCATCCCATTCTATCCCCTCCTACTCTATGGGAGACATTGAGAACAACCCTGGCCTCCCTAATTCCCACATGGCCCCTTCGACAGCACCTGGACAAATGCCCCAGGGTTAAAATCATCCTAATAAATGTATGCAGTCTCCCCTCTAAATACCAGGACCTGGAAGCATGGGTTGAGCTACACAAACCCCGTGTACTGGGTCTCTCGAGACATAGCTAAAACCTCACATTACTGATGCCACCTACCAACTACCTGGGTACTCCTCTCACTGCCTGGATTGACCTGGCAAAAAAAGGAGGGGTGGAGTAGCTCTATTCATCAGGAACCACTATCCAGCCAACATAGTTCTCCCTCTGACCCAACCTCTCCCAGTGAATGGCTCCTCACTGACCCTCACCCTGGGAACTAGCAAAAACTCTACATGGTGCTGCTACATTCCCCTACAGCCAGAACCGAGGGTCTAAACAGCTTCCTCTCTGGCCTGGGCTCCATATCTCCACATAGGGCCTCAATTCTCTTGGGTGATCTCAATCTAAACTGGCTCAGTTTCCACCAGTCTGTATATGCCTCCTCCTAAAACAATATAATCTCACCCAAACTATTAACCTTCCCACAAGGCAGAACCCTCACAAGGGCACACAGACACTCCTGGATTGGATTGTAACTAACGGGTGGACTGTCCTGCATACTGGTACCATGGGCGACTCCATTAGCGATCACTCCCCTATGTACCTTCTCTGGTCATCAAACTTAAATGGCCCCACCCAAATACCTGTCTTTCTGTAATTTCAGAAGCCCAAACATCCCCATCCTTCTCTCTGAGGCATGGGCACTGGACTGGTCTGCCATTTTCTCAGAATCAAATGCGACCCAGGCAGCATCCATGCTCACTAAGCTCTCCTGATTCTACTGGACAAGCATTTTCCAGTCACCACCAGAAGGGCAAGGGGTGGCTACTCATGATGGGTCACAAAGACTTCCTTACCGCATAGAAAGACATGGACCCGTGTCTCGTCAACCTATAAAGCATCCCCATTCCCTACCCTCGGAATGATTACAGGCATCGGAGGACATTTGCAAACATGTGGCCAATGCTCTCAAGCAGACATATTTTTGTACTCTACAGCAAACTAACTTTGGGGACCCTAAACAATTCTGGGCATCCATTGGCTTGCTACTAAACCCCCTCCAGTAAGCCTGTCCACGGCTACACACTAATGCTGGCCTCATTACTGATCCCCAAGAAGTGGCCAAAGCCCTCAATGACAAATTCTCTGACCTCACTATGTACCTGAGCAAACTTCCAAATGACCTGCAAAATCCAGTCCCCTGCACACCCCCATGACATCACCCACCAGGCCTACCTCTCAGCCTCCACCTCCCCTTTTTCTTCAAAAATACTCACATGCTGACATAGCTAAACTCCTAAAGAGACTCCCAAACCATGGCTCCCCTGGAGCAGATGGATTATCCCCTGTCTTCCTTAGACTTATCTCCCTGCCATCATCGCCCCCCAATGTTCATTTTCAACCTTGCCCTGACCACTTCCTCCATGCCCAATACATACAAAACTGTGAAGGTCATTCCCATTCATAAAGCCAGGGACCCATAATCCACAGACAACTATCACCTGATCTCCATTCCTCCTTGCCTAAGCAAGCTACTGGAAAAAGTCCACCACCAACTTTCAGACTACATAGGTAAATATGACCTACTATGTACCCAACAACATGGCTTCTGCAAGAATTTCTCCACCACCACTGCCCTCGCACCCCTAACTGACCACATCCTCACAAACATGAACCGTGGAAATGCAATTGGCACAGTCTTTGTTGACCTCTTCAAAGCCTTAACCTGGTCAATAACTCAATCCTCTCTCCAAATTCACCTTAGCTGCTCTCAGAGGTCAGTGCCTGATTCAGAAGCTACTGCCTGAGGGTGCTTCTAGATTGTGTGCCTTGGCCCGGCTTGCTCACACCCTGCCTGTCTCTACTGAGATTCACCAAGGCTCTATTCTGGAACACCACTTTTCTCTTTATTCAATAACTCCCTTCCAGTGGATAGACTCAACTGTCACTCAGTCCTTTATGATGATTTCATGCTCTTCTCCAGTGGAAAGTCTCCTACCCTCATCTCTGCAGCCCTCTCACAAAACTACACTGCAGCCCACAACTGGTTCTCGGACAACCTCCTTCTGGTCAATGCCAAAAACAAAAAACAATGTTGTTCAGATCTAAGTCCTTCTTAATGAAATGCAAATCTAACCCACCTCTAATCATCACGTGCCCTGATGGCAATGCCCTAGAGAATGTCAAACATTTCAAATATCTAAGAGCTGTCCTGGACTACTGCTCTACCATCTACTCCAGGACCTCCACATCCACCTTGGCAAAACTATCAGTAGCATACAACAGTGCCTGTTGCTTCTCCCCTGTCCCCTTTCTATACACACCACTGTACACTCTATACTACAATGGGGTGGCTCCCATTACAAGCCTGCTTCAACCTTACACTGTACAGTTTTATTGATTCTGCCATCTGTATTGGCCAGAAATCCCTCTTGCTCCCTTCTAACCTTCCAAACCTCACACTGCTGCCAACCTCCTCCAGTATCCCCTTCCTGAAAATCCCCAGGTAGCCATGAACATGGGAGCTAGAGCCCTGTCTGTAACAGCTGCCACACTATGGAACAAGCTCCCACTGAATTGTGCACCATAAACACTCACCGCCAGTTCAAGACTCACCTCAAAGAATGGCTCCTGTTGGCATCCACCTGCCACTGCTTTGAGGACTAGCCCCCCATAGGATCCAGGGTAGGGCCAAATAGGTTCTCTTATTTACTGAAGCGATACCACCATGAGCCTTACTTTGCTTTGTTATTTGTTGTCCCTCAACTGCTGCCACCATGTAACAACTGTGACCTATCAGTATGTATTACCTGCTCTTGTTATGTTCTTGTTATTCTGATGTTCCTACTCTGTGCCACCTTAAGTGGCCTGGGTCATGCCTGAAAACAGTCCCTGGGATCAGGGCACCTACCCATTAACAAAGCCATAAATTAAAAAATAATTGACCCTAGTGGGATTTAAACCTGTGATTTTCTGCCTCCTAAGGTGGTTCTGTAACCACACACCATGCTACCTTCACACCACATACTGTATATATTGAGGTGGTGGGCATGGAAGCAAAAGGCAGTGGAAAGGTAGTACTAGAACACTCTGTGGAGCATGGAACAGTGGCATGGGGACCTGCTTTCACAGGACAAGTAATGGGCAACTGGAGAGACAGTGTCTGTTGGGAATATAAGGGGCATAGCATTTACTAGAAGGCTAGCATGGAAATGCATAAAGTAAGGGCCCAATAACTATCCAAGCATGTAGAGTGGTGAGGCAAGGGACATTGAGACCTATGGGAAATGAGATTCAATATAGCAATGTGATGTTCGGGATCTACATGGAACAATATGGCTCTGGGGCACTGGAACCAATAGAGGCATGGGACACCTAGTGGCAAGGTGCATATGGCTAGGGAGGATGTGGAGGCAAGACTATGTGCAGGATTCTTCCAGAGCATTAGTATTCAAAATGAATACAAAAAGTATTCAATGACTTGATATCAAAGCAAAGCTCTTGTAGGTATGATTTGAGCATTGGAATACAAGCGGTATATTATTAGCAGTTGATGTTGCATTCATTTTGATTTAAATACAAAGTTAAGGTATACATGTCAGCCTATATGATGACCAATAAGTGATTGGATATTTTTGAATTCAACATAAATGCTTATAAAGCATTCAGGGATTTGTATTCAGTTTTATTTGAATACTCAAAAATACCACAAAAGATGTATTCAGAATTCAAAATGTATCATACATTGAATTCAAACTGAAGACTTCATGTTTGATAAGGTGTGAAAGTTTAGACTATCCCCTGTTAAAAATAAGTCTATGGCATTTCTCTTTGTACCCCTATAGTCTACTGCAGTAGCATTTCTAAACTTTTCTGAATAACACATTTTCATTTTTCTACTACTATGGGTAGGCCACCCATAATAGTACCTCTTCTCCCTTGTCTATTCCTTTTGTATTCCTTTTCTTCCCTGCCATATGCCCTTATGAGAATGGAGCTAGAACAGTAAACTGACATAAAGAGTAAAGACAAACAAATACTAACAGATGTAATGTACACAGAGTTGGTTGTGTCCTTGTTTATTATGTTATGCTCATAAATAATTTAATAGAATGCTTAGTCAGTGACAGGACGATGTCTTTTGGGCACTGTTGTGTTATTGCTGTTTAAAATGTGCACAGATGCGCATTTGCGCTAATGAAAGTGCCCTGGAGTGAAAGGCAGTAAGGAATGTCCCTTGAAAAGCTGCACTTTGTCTTAAGAAATGTTCAGCAGCAGATTGTTTTATGTCCTTTTCGATCTGCAAATGTAGCATTAAGGAGCACTGTGGTTTCTGCCTAGCAGCAGTGTAGAGGTAGAGCTACTGGTTGCAGCCATCAGGGTGTTGAATACAGATGTGGGATTTGTCTTTTTAAAGCAGTTTGTATATAAACACCCTAAAGAAGGCATAACTAATGGGCAGAAACTAAATATAGGAGTGTTTCTTAGTATTCTGTGCAGAGTGCTCTTACCTGAGCTAAGCCCTCTTGGAAAAAATGTACTTCTAGAGCCAGCAGCCCCATGATGAGGCTGTTATATAAGAAACTCCCCAGCTGTCACTCAGCTGGAAAGAAGTGGAGTTTTCTTGTTTACAAGTAATTAAGAAGTCTTTCTCAACAGCTTAAGTGACAGAGTGTTAAGGGCAGAATGAAATAATACCTTATAATTGTATGTTTTCCCTCTGTATACAGTCAGTCTGATCCCATATGTCTGTACTAGCAAGAATACTGTATTCCCTGTATTAGAAAAGGGTGGATCAGCTGACACTAGTGTCATAGAAGGAGTGCACTATAAAAGCTGCCACTGAGCTAAGGTTAGTCAGATCATCCTGGGAGAGTGTCCTGAGAGGTTGGTCTGTGAGCACAGATGTTGGTAGAAAATTGTACTGGTTAAAGTATTCTACATTGTGGCAGAATCACTGGAGGAAGTGATTCTGAAGCTCAAGGAAAGCTTATTTATTTCTTTATTTTGCTTTGTTTATAGTGTGCAGTTTAAGACAGTATTACTTTACTACTACTGATTTGTTTTTATTTTTGTATAGAATGATTTGCTGTATGTTATTTTTACAAAATAAACATCACACAGAATTTGTGTGTTGAGCAATCTTGGAGTACCATGTGTGTTTTAATTAGCCTACTCCATGAACCCTACCTACTACATTTAATCACTCACCCAAGCAATGAGTCATTGCATGATGAAAATCATTGTAAGTTAACTCCGACTGTGATCATAAAACCCAGAAGTGGAGGGAGATATCATTTCATGAAATACATTTCCTAAAGAAAATGTCACGTGTGTTGTAGTTTAGTAAATTGCATTTTCTGTCCCACCAATCCACTTCTTTCTGGATGGCATTTGAGCAAAGTATTCAAACTCATGAAACAAGTCCACTGACAGACAAGCACACCAGGGTATCTAATAACTGCATCACTCTACAGGCTTCATGTTCTAACATTTTATAAACAGTGAACCAAAACAAAAGTTAGAGGATGACTCCAGAGGAGACTCTGCCCATTCATTTGTTCAACATCTTACAATTGTCTTGTATCAAAAATGTGGTAAATAGCTGGACTACCAGTGCAGCAGTAGTGCTCTTCTTGCTGCACTGATGAACTGAGTTCAGAAATGAGCTCCAGGTGTCAGATGGTCAGCTGGTTGGAGAAGGATTGAGTGTCTCTTGGACTGCTCTTCTTATCTAGGGAGGGATGGTTGTGGCACCCAGCAAAGGCTGACACCTAGTGGATGCTAGGGGACAGATGGCCTGAGACCACAGATTGGAGAGGAGGAGTGGTGGCTATCAATGCAAGGTGCACAGAAGCAAACATGGTGTGTCATGATGGAACTGCATACACTCTCCTCCAGGGAAGAAAATGGCCTAAATAACCCAGCCAGCAGGATTATTCTGGCAGCCCACAGGCCCTGTACTCATTGACTGAGGCATTTCCAACCATGTAACTACAGGTGTTGAGGAATCAGCCCACTCTGCTGGGGTGAATATCCTGTGGAAACACATGGTGAGGTTATTCCTGGAGGAAGTCAGTGGGCCAGGGCTGGGGTAGTTGTAAGATTGGGGCCATATGGATGATGGGCATATATAAAAAAATAAAAGTGAACCATACTGAGTAGAGCAGAGCAGATGATATAAAGGGATAATTGACCATTCACCTTCTCTTTGGCTGGCTGTGATCCATGTGATTCTGGAGAAATCATGCTTTGGTTCAGTAGGATTATCAAAGAAAATCAAACCAAGAGGAGGTGGATGAATCTGCAAGAGATTTTGACATATTTCTTCCTCTCTTCTTTATTTCCAAACCCTGTAGTTCAGGGAGATATTAATGATTTGGTTTGGTAGGATTAGCAATGCATTGGATAGCAAACAGATTGGCTGATTTAGGTGGGACTTGTTGTCCTGCTAAATCTGGCTTAATCTTAAAGTCTGGAAAAGCATTGTTCTCAGTCAAGTCTTATGAGTGATGCACGGTACATCTGCATGTGGCTCTGATGCCCTCCTCCCCATTAGAGGCTGCCTGTTTTGAAGTGGATAACTGGTTCATCAGATTCACACTCAGTGGCTATTCTGTATCTGATTTCTCAGTTAGTTACATTAATAGGTCAAACTTATTGCCACCAGTGTCAAACATAAAGCCAGATTTTCTTTACCATGGTAGCCCAACACAGATACACAGAAGTTGCAATCAGAAATATGCCTCTTGCCCTGATGTCCTCCCATCCCTATCTATCTAATATGGAATGTTGGAGCCATTTTGGTTCTTCACCTCCTTCCCCTTTGCTTTTGGTACTGTCTTTACTAAGCCTGTGTATTTATCCCACCCAAGTTTAAATCCCCCCACTGATTTTGCTCAGACCACCTCTTTTGTTATCTTTTTCCATCCTTCCACTGACCTTTCTGTGAAAAAAATACTTTTATATCCTCTTATATGTGCCTCAACAACTTTGCTTGAGTAACACCCGGTGCTTGCATTCCTACTCATTGCAATCCACCTTGTTGATCTGTGGATACATTCATTAATCATGTCCCTCCATCCCATCTCACCTCCAGCATGTACACTTTAGGACCTTAAGCTTCTCCTAGTTAAGTTCTTTCCTGCTGGTCCTGTATAATCCTAGTGACTCACCTTTGTACTTCCTCTGTTCTGTCCATGTTGTTCTTCAAGTGTGGTCTTAAAACTGCACACAGTACTACAGGTGAGGGAGAACCAATGAATTATTTATGTGGTAGAAGTACCTCTCTTCTTCAGCTGCTCATCCTCTTCCCTATGCACCCAAATTCATTTTGCCTTCCCCACTGACTATTGCATTGTAATGGTAACCTCAGACTGTCCAGAACATTACCTGAATCCATCTCCTCTGTTTGTGATTTTCATTACTACCTCCTCCCTTCTGCATTCACTTGTCATTTGTTAACCCTATGTGCATCAACTTGTACTTTTTGGCATTAATGTTCAATTGCCATACTTTGACCACTTCTCCAGTTTATTCAAGTTCTCTTCTAATCCATGATCACTATTCACTCAGCCACAGATCTCAATATAATCTGTGAAAATGCATATCTTGCCCTGCATCCATAACCCATGTCACAGATAAAGATACTGAAGAGCACCAGTCCCAGGACCAATCCTGTGGTAGACCACTAATGACCCCACTGATTCCCAAGAATTCCCATTAATTACCTCCCTCTGGGTTTTGCCACTTAACCAATTTCCTACCACTCTTGTGATTTTGTCCTTCAACCCAAGTTTATGCATCTTTTTTATCAACCATCCATGTTGGACAGAGTTGAAGATTTTGCTGAAATCAAGGTACAATATGTCTACTGCCTAGCGTTGTCCACTACCTTCATCAAAGAACCTGATCAGGTTTGTGTGACATGACTGCCCCTCCACTGAACCAATTTTTCTCCTGATATCCATTTACCTATCGAAGCTTACCAACTTCTCCCTTATTATGGTCTCTTGCACCTTACCCCTTATGGACATTAGATTGGCAGGTCTGTAGTTCCCTGGTTTTCCAGGGCTAGAAACTAGAGACTAAGAACCAAGCATTAGCTTTAGTTGATTATATACATTACACTTACTAATAATAGTAAACTTTATTTGTAGAGCACAATTTGCAAGTATCAAGTGCCTTGACAGTAAATAATTAGAATAAAATAAGACCATAAATAATTAAAATTCAGTTAATAACAGCTAAAATCATCCATATCAAGTTAATGAAAAGCAAGACTAAATAAATAGGTTTTCATTGCAGCTTTAAAGCTCTCCACAGTCAGGCATTCTCAAACTCAATGAGGTAGAGAATTCCACAGGGTAGGAGCTACATAAGAGAATACTCGAGCTCCGGATGTCTGCAACTGAACCCTAGGAATCTCTAGCAATCCCTCGTTGGTGGAGTAGAGTGGACAGAAGGGGCAATAGGGTACAGAAGCACTTGCAGGTAGTATGGTCCCTGTCCATGTATGGCTTTATAGGTCAGCAAGCCAACCTTGAAGGTGATCCTCCACTGAACTGGCAGCCAATGCAGCTTGCACAGCACAGGTGTAATATGGCTAGCTCAAGAAGGCCCAGTCAGTAACCTGGCTGCCACATTCTGCATTAGCTGCAGCCAGTGGATAACAACTCCTGGAAGCCTTAAGTACAGGAGTTACAGCAATCCAGACAGGAGATCACAAAGGCATGGACCAATGTTGGAAGATCATCGGGCAGAACCAGGTGTTTAAACTGGGTGATATTCCTCAGATGGTAGAATGAGGTTGAGATGACACCTAAGCTTTCAGAGTCAGCTCATCATAAAATAATGAGTAGACTCTGCACCCGCTCAGAGATCATAGAAACATAGAAACATAGAAGTTGACGGCAGATAAGGACCGCAAGGCCCATCCAGTCTGCCCATTTCTTTTCTACCTTATAAATGTGCCATCGGCCTTTGCTATGTCAGTGACCTATCTATTCATAGTCATTTGTATTGCTCCTTATGCCTTTTCTGGCAGCCTCCCAGCACAAGACCAGTTGCCTGCCCCACTGAAGAGCCCTCTACTGGATGACACGGTCCATAACCGACACCTCAGTCTTGACAGAATTCAGCTTCAACCAGTTGGCACTCATCCAGTCTTGAATCTCAGATAGGCAGTTGTTAAATACCGAGACTGCTGTATCCTGTTCAAGTACAAATGACATGTACAGCTGAGTGTCATCTGCAAAGCAATGAAAACTTAGCCCATACAGCCTTACAATGTCCCCAGCAGCAACATATACACCATGAACAACATGGAAGACAGCACAGAGCCTCATGGGATCCCATATGGCAAGAGAGATTGCATTGGAGGAATAAATCCCCAACACTACTCTCTGAAATCTGCTAGTGGGAAGGACCAAAACCATCTTGTTTGTTAAAAAATAAATGGGGCTGCAAATGCCATTGTGCTAAGAAGCATATACATACATCCGTGGAGCTTAGTTGGCTATCACCCAAAGCCTAAAGAGCAAGATGTGGCAGCATATGTCAGTGATTCCATTAAGGTATTAGATATAGGTCCATTTCAGAGGGGAGAAGCAGAATCATTATGCCTGCAGGTGGCAAAGGAAGAAGGTAAAAGTCTGAGAATAGAGTGGTTCACAGATTACCAAATCAGACCATAGAGGTGGATAAAGTGTTGGAAAAGAAATCAGGAAGGCAGTGAGCCAGGGTAAGTATATACTCATGTGGGACTTCAATCTCCGAGATGTAGGATGAGATATACAGTACCAGACATAAAAAGCCAAAGAAGTCAGAGGTTTATGGAAGCAGGACTGGACTGCATTCTCAACCAACATACAAGGGAGGCAAACCATGGGGAACATAATATTGGATCTCATAATGTCTTATCAGAACATTATCAGTGATATTAAGTTGGAAGATCCTATGGGACAGAATGGTCACAACACAGTGAAATATAAAGCAGCAGTGCAGCAAATTTGGGCAAAAAATGTTACCCTACCTTATTTTTTGAACTATAACAGATTTCAGATAACTTCAAGTTTCATTGGCTGGTACAGTTGTCTAGGTCTAGCAGCATTTATGTATTTTATAAATGTTTAAGTTGATGGCTGCTTAATTTGGTTTAGAAACAGCATTATAAAACCGACAAAGGTTAAGGTCAAACTATAGTCTGAAGAGTAATAATCACATAGAAAAGCAGATATATGTTGTATGCTAACATTTGTACTGCACTGCTGCTTTACCATGATACTGGGTGCTTAAACTGCAGTACATTGGTACCAGACTTTGAAAAAGTGGAGTTTGATAAGACGGTATGTGTAATTAGAGATAGGCTGCAGGACACTGACAAAATAGTATGGGTGAAGAACAAATGGGTAGCAATGCAAGGTGCAATACTGGGAATTCCAGAAGTGTATCAGAGTAGCTAATAAAGAAAAAAACATAACTATATATGTTTAGATGAGCACGTGAGGGCATCAATCAGAGGGAAGAAAATGGCTTTTAGGACCTACAAAGGGGAGCAAATGGAGGCCAATAGGGAGCCGAGTAAGGAAAACCAAGATTTAACAAAATACATTAGAAGCAAAGGCAAACAGAATTAAGAAGAGCAGAGGAGGTAAAGGAAAATGACAAAACGTTCTGTATCAGACAAAAAAGCAGGCAAAGGACAGGAATGCAGACATCCTGAATAACTACTTTAGTGTAGTGTTTATGGTCGGGCTACAGGCTACATGCCAGACAGTGGGATTACATTCATGGGTCTTGAGGAATATAAATTGCAGATAGGTAGAATAATTTAGGCAAGGGTAGTTTAGGGTCTGCAATATCTTATGGTAAACAAATCCCTGGAACCAGATGGAGTGCACACCAGAGTGCTAATAGAGATGGAACAAGATCTGTTAGTACCCTGGAAGACCTGTTTACTAAGTTCATAGTAATGGGTGAGGTGCTAAGGTACTGGAGAGGCACAAACATAGTACCTCTGCCCAAAAAGATGACAGAGAAAGCCAGGAACTACATGCCAGTAAGCGGTTGTCCATTCAAGCTGTTGGAAACAATAGTAAAGGAGCAGACAAAGGAGTTCTTATTGGAAAAAGGTGTTCTTGGCCAAATAACAACATGGGTTCAAGAGAGAGAGAGAGAGAGAGAGAGAGAGATCATGTGAAAATAACTTGATTGACTCTTCAACTTAGAGTTACAGTCAATGGACAGGGTTCTGGTGTTTGATATCACATACTTGGATTGCAGAGAAGTCTTTGACTCCATACCACATAGGAGACTGCTGCAAAAGGGAGGTTGGGGTACCTTTAGGGAAAGGGCTAACTAGATAGATAGGGAACTGGTTGTCAGGTAGGATCTAGGGGTGGCCTAAAATGGTAAGTTTTCAGGGGTGAAGAAAGGGACAAATAGGGTTCTCCACAGGTCCATCCTGTGGCTGACTCTCTATTGTATGCACATTAGTGACTTCACAATAGGCCTACAGGGGAAAGTGTGTCTCTTTAAGATCTTACCAAAGTATGTGGCAGGATGGGCAGTGAAGAATGGACCAATAATATGAAGCAAGACATAGAGATTGAAGGCATATCAGTTGCACACAGGCAGAGTACCAGATTAATGTGGTAATGGTTGAACACTCTGCTTAAAACCCTCCTTCCAATACAGTAAGGCATATATCAAGTCTAAAAAGATGCTGTGGTTAATCAGGCAGGGATTTATTTGTCAGAGGAATGAGGTGATTATGCCACTCTATAGGTCCTTGGTTGAGCCACACCTGCAGTTTTGGAGCCCACATCTAGACAAGGATCAGGAACAGTTAGAAATGATACAGAGGAGGGTAACAAAAAAGATTCAGGGCCAGCAGAGGACATCATATGAAGAGAGTTTCATTGAGTTTTTGTTTCAGATAAAACCCTTTAGGCTGGGGTCTATCTTCAAAGGGTTCTGAGTCAAGTACAGACATTAAATACTTATAGACAGTGATCATAAGTAACAGTATTGAGTATCCAGTGATATGGGCAGCTCAGATTGAGCAAGCATAATCTAAGCAGCTCAATTTGAAGCGGCGATGCAAATAGCGACTTTGACAAAATTGCAAGCTACGCTAAATAGTGACTGTGAAAAACATCAAGTCAGTGAATAGTGAGGCAGAGCCAGTTATATTAAATTAAAGGGCTTTGTTCGGCAAGTGGGTTCCCAGGTGGTCATCTGGCATGGTGGCTACAGTCACTGCCTCTGAAGCTAGTGGACCCAGGTTCGAGACTGGCTATGTTTTTTTTGGTTCATGAACTCCCTTTCCACAGACTTTGTTTCCCCACTCACAAGTTGCCCCAACTACGCTCTCCCCTGCACACTTCTATCCCCCATGGAGTAGTCCTCCTAAATTGTCCCATCCCTAATTGTCATTCCTCTCCTTGGTGTTGATTATATAAATTATAAAGGTTGCAGGGGCACTGGGGTGTAGCCCCTGAATAAAAGGCAACTGCAGATCACCCCTACACAGAAAATAAAATGTCCATTACTGTTTCTGGCAGGTGCTGTAGTGCACAGTGCCTTTTGATTTTCGGTTATGTGCACTCACTGTTTTTTGGCAATATTTTTAACTCACCGTTATCACATAGAAAACACAATATTGTACAGTTTAAGATTTGGTATTAAGGTTACAGGTTATTAAGCACAAAGTGCAGTATACATAGGATACATTGACAGGTTGAAAAAATGTTCATTGAAAGGATTTACTAAATTCAGAGGAAGTAAGCAAAGTCAATGGCTGCATTTAAATTATTCAGTAGAGTTGCACCCAAAGTCATGCCGGTATTTGGAAATCAAAATAGAAAGAGTTTGTCCCAGTGAGGATGTCCTCCAAGGTAGCAGCAGAGACTATCATGCCATGCCTCTGGTAACATATGTATTGCCTATGTATTTGAACATGAACATGGACTGCAAGCTGAGGAGACCAAGCTTAGAAAAACTGTATTACCTAAGCCCAAGGTGTTGGTGAGACCACTCTAGAATTGTTGTTTAGTCGGTTCAGTTTGCTATATTGGACACAAGTATGGGTATCAGCTCTAAGGTGAAGTATAAAGTGGCAGGCCCTGTTCAGCAGACCCCTGATCAGGGACAATACACTGTCATCTGCCATTTGCAGACCCATAGTCCACAACACCATAGTTGGCGTGCTTATGATAAACTATTGGCTATTTTTTGTATGCTTATCTTTGGTAAAAGTTTCTCCTGTGCCTATACAGGACGCCTATTCTCAAATTTACTGCCTTAGCTAAATGGTCCTCATTATAAGTGAATTACAGGGTAATGTTTAGGATTTAGACAAGATATTTAAAGGTTTTACCTGTTTGAGAGTGGTACTATTCGAGGTAGAGATGATAAGATCAGTGAAGAAGTCAGTCTTGTTATGAATGACAAACATACATTTTGTCCTCTTCTCATTCATGACATGGTTGATATAAGTCAACAATTTTTGAAAAGCCAAGCACTCACATTTTAGTATTGTCCTAAAAGAAGCAAGTGTACAATACTTTTTACAGCTGCAGTGGGAGTAGCCCTGCAAATGTCTTGTGATCACTATAGAGAAAGGGAGCTTACGCATACCAAACTTACTTTCTAAATAGTGGAGGTGAGCGGCAATCATTGCACATCCACCACACTATTTGTCTGCCGGCACTGGTGGAGCATGGCACTGTCCACCATAACCAAGATGGCTGCTGGAATTTTCACATATGCACAATGTGGTCACGCATGTGCACTGAACTCCATCACATTGCAGCACAGTCTGCCCCAAGATGGCCACTGGAGCCCAGAGTGCATACATGAATCATCGTGCATGTGCAGAGAACTCTGGCAGCCATCTTGCTAGTCTGGTATAAAAAAGAATAAGTAGTTTTTAAGTTATTGCAATTAAAACATTTAAAAAATCATTTCTGACCATGCTCAGTAGGCACTTCAATATATCTGTATGAAGCGAAGTAGGAATCCTGCTCCATATGGAGAAATTCCTACTCCATTATAATCCCTCATTGTTTTTATTTTTGCCCAAGATCATTTTAATATTTTCACTCCAGATTTTCAACATTGCCATTTTTAACACCTCCTTATGAACAGCACAGCTGTCATTTTCCCATCCTGCCTGAAACTTGTTTTACACTGTGATAAAGAAATGGAACGGTGGCTGTGTGAAATAAACTTTCGGGATGGATTAACAAAATCACAGTGACAGTGTTCATGGGGATTTCCAAAAGCCCATGTTGAAAATGTGGTTAAAATTCCCAAAATGGCCACGTTACAAGTGTGCATTGTGAAATTTCTATGCACTTGTAACTTCACCAATTTTTCTTATTTTCCTCCTTATTTTCAACATTACCCTTTTCCACACCTCTTCATGAACAGCATACAGCTGTCATTTTACACATCCTGTCCAAAACATGATTTCACACCTGTGGCGAGAATGGAGTGTTCGCTTGCAAACTCAACTTTCTGAACTGATTAACTAAATGATAGTGACATTGTTCATGAGGTAGAGTCCCCAAAATGCCATGTTGAAAACTGGGTGAAAAAATCCTGAAAATGCTGTAACAATTATTTTGTGCATTTTTCAACCCTTGAAAAAAACAGCTTGGATCCATTTTATAATCACAACAAGACTCTCCTGTGTTTGTTTTGTGATGCAATAACAACATTTCTCAGGTGCATGAAGGCACTAAGCAGTACCTCGTGCCTCGTAATATACCCAAGATGTGCCATTATCCCACCACAGACACAACCTGTTATCTTCTTGCTTAATTGTCCTTGGTATATTTTGACCTGAACACTATAACTGGCTAAATAAGCAGGATGGCTGCCAGAGTTTTATGCACTTGCATGACAATTCTCCATCATGAACTCCTGCAGCACAGTCTACCATGTCCAAGATGGGGAGGGTGGAAGGGTTGGTAACCCTAATGTCAAATTTCTCAGCTTTTTAGACATTAATAAAAACCTAACTAATGAATCAACATAGTTTTCTGTAATGACTATATACACATGCAAAATAATCTGTTAATGCATTAGTTAGGGTGAATAATATAGTGACAAAAGCAAGAAAATGAGGTGTTAGGTTTCCAACCTAATGACCCACCCAGGGTTCCCACCCCTACTACTCCACCCCACCTTCCACACACCAGCGGGCATCCAGGTGTGCATTGGGAGTTGACAGCCTAACTGTAAGTATGGGATAAGGGGTAGGGGGATAACAGGAGGTGAATGCACAGTGGGGGTGGAGATGGATGAGGAGGACTGGGAAGTCGACGAGGACCATTTTCTTTTCCAGGTTACAAAACATATAAAACATTGAGGACTGTTTTCTTTATTTACGAGGAACAAACAATAAACAGATAAATGTGAGCATACTGGGGTGGGTTCCCAGTGTGCCACATGAATTGGGAGGGATACATGTCACCAGCAGGGGATTAGGCACCCCCATTGTCAATGAAAGCATGCTGGCGGGGAGGGAACACTAGACTACCAGGATTGAACCTGGTGATAATTAGAATTACACTTCAAATTACTAAGGTAGTAATTTGAAATATCACTTCAAATTACTTCAGGTTCCACTGCCACTACCACATGCTTTTGCAGGTGGTATTTAGTGCCGTGCTACCAGTGGTGCAAAAACCTGTGGCCGGTACTACTATTTTGCATTTGCTGGTGAGCCAACATTCTTGGCCACTCCCTTACCGCCCTCCCTTGCATACATTAACTTTTAGCATCAGTGCTATCATACAGCACTGATGCTAATAAAGCTTTAAATGACTCAGTCTGGTGAAATTCAGTGCTATTCCAGCACTATGGATTGCGCCTGGTGTAATGCTTTGAATATCTAGCCCAGAAGGTTCCACATGGAACTAGAGCTTTTTTTATCTGCAGAGATTTCCCTGGTAAGCAGGTGAGGACAGGAGGGCATTGTTCATGGTCAACAAAGAAACACCAGTAATTAAAATTGTAAGTATGGTACTTTTATTAGTATTATTTAAGTGTGTGTGTGTGTGTGTGTGCGTGTATGTGTGTGTGTGTGGAGGATTATGAGGGCAAATAACATTTAACTATTACTCTTTTAATTTAAAGACTTACCAGTCTCAGCTGTTGCACTGGCTGGATCGGTGTCTTGCCCCCTTGAGCTGCTATTGATAAAGTCCATATGTAAAATAATGCCATCCTTAAAATACTGTCCCTTGTAAAATTCACCCACCAGGTTCCTTGGACTTCCTGGTTTCTGGGGCCTCCCTCACGCTCACTAAATTTATGTCATGATGCTAGGGAGAGTGGGAAGATGAACACTGTTATAATCTATGGGGTACCTTTTGTATCATTTTTTATATTGTAAAGGGCAGTTGGTGATGAAATGTGGGCACGGTGGGCTGATGCCCACGTTTCATCTCAACTACTCGATATAAAAAGAAAATAAAGCGGTACCCCCATAGAATATAACAGTGCTTGCCTTGTCTCCCTATCATATCATCACAATTTTAGTGAGTGAGGGGGCATAGCAAGGGTGGCCCCAGAAACCAGGAAGTCCAGGGACCTGGTGGGGCAAATTTTCTGAGGGATAGCATTTTAAGGATTGCATTATTTTTCATATGGACTTTATCAATAACAACTCTAGGGGCAGAGTACCAATCACTTGAGTCCAAAAACCAATTTACTTTTTGCTTGGAATATCTCCTTAATGCAGTTTTATTTTAGGGCCTAGCTGAAGATTTTTAGTGAGTATAAGTGACAACAATGTTTGTGATGGTAATCAGGGATGTGTGGTAGTATTGACTGTAGTGTGAAGAGAGTGCTGGATCATTATACAGTGCTGTTGTGATGAGATAACAGCACTGGTAAAGATGCCCTCAGACTATCAGGTTTTATAATTTTCAAGTCGATGTTATAATATAGCTCCTCCACCAAGGTGGAGGATCTCTTATCATTCCTGGTTAATTTAGACCTGAGCACTGTAATACTGGCTAATAAAGCGATATAGTGTATGGTGGAAAATTGTTATGGATAGAAATCCATATTTAAAATAGAGTTGTTATGCTGTAGGAGCTATGTCAATGCAGCTGTTATGCTGTCCTAGCTACATAGCTACTGCAGCATAGCAACACAGAATGAACTCTCGCTCATTTGGATAACACTTGCCATATCAGAAGCAGCCACAGTGGTGAGATCTGTATCGGAGGAGCACGGCACCATTGAAATCAACTCACTAGTAAAGACTCAGCAGGAAAATGCTAAGTTAAATTAATTTATTTTTCATTGTGATAGTGGCCCATACACTAAAAAGTCAATGTATGGGCCACTATACACTAACAAGTGCAAGCCATCTCGCGGTTGTCATGGTGACTAAAACCTCTGAGCTATGCTCTTGAGATTTAAATGATTGCCATTGACAACCGCTTGATGGCTACACATGCTTGTTATGGATAATGGCCCTCGCATTATCCTCTATATTGTACCTTGACCAGAATCTTCTTGCATCTGTTGGGAGCATATTAAATGTGAGTGCTTGGCTTTTGAAACTTACTAGCATGAGTCAGGGTTGGCAGCCTGCCAAGTATGCAGACCTGCTTCCTGCTGAGTGCACACATCTTCGATCATATATTACTGAACCATGCTTGTATAATATTAAAGTTGATCTGTAGCCTCAGCCTCTGGTGACCCACATTCTTGCCAGTGAAGAAGATAACCACATCATCTGCATAGAGAATTACTGTGTGTTGGAGGATTTGCAGAGAACAGGTTATTTAGGAATAGGCTGAATAGCTGTGACCCAAGTATGGAAACCTGTGGGATCGCTACAGTGACTGACCTGTTATTTGGCAGTGCATTCCTACATTTTATTAATTGGGATCTACATGAGAAATAAGATTGAAACCAGCAGACTGTGTCTATGGAAAGACCCAGATATAGTAGCTTCTGACAGAGGAGGGCATGCTTGACAAGGTCAAATGTCTTAATTAGATCTAGGTGAAGCTCACCAGAATGAAACCTGACTCTGCAGCATTGTGTAGCAGAGTTACCACAAGAAATAAGGCAATTTCAATGGGAGTTAATCCCTTTAGTCATGCAGAAACTATGACAATGTGCTTCTTCATGGTGGGCTCCACTCTATGTATATATTCATAGATCCAGCCACTTCTCCACAGTCCAGTGAACTGTGTTCTGACTTAGTGAACTCCAGTAGTGCAGTCATTGTGCAGAAATTCTTCCTGAACCCATGTGGCATTTTGGTCTGGAGTTCATGTTGGCTCAGGAAATGTACAAGCTGATTGTTCAGAACCCTCTGTAATGTTTTTGATAAAGGAGACAGGACAGAGATAGAACAGCAGTCAGTGGTCAAGTTAACATCCCGTCAATGAAAACAGGGACCACATAAGCCTCTTTCTAGATATAGGTACTTTACCAGTGGCCATGGACAGATCGAAAATTTGCTTCAGGGGTAGGTGACTTCCCTAAGTCCAAACATGAAGAACTTTATGTCTGTATTATTGGTGCTAAGTCAGGTCTTAGTTGTAATCCTGGTTAAGTAGCCATATTCATCAGCCCAAGTAAGTCATTTGAAGCAGAACTCAGGTTGGTTTGCGTTTACCAGGTAAGTCTCTTTGTGAGACAGTGTGGGTGTTATACTGTATATGCTGATAGGTTGCTAAATGTTTTTTAAATATCAGCTAAACACTTCTGTCCGTTAATAGTGGAACCACCCTAGGCAATATGGTCCCCATAGCAGTGGACTCAGCATTTTGTTGGTAAGTTCAAAGTTTTCCCAGGCTTCCAGACTCATGAATGCGCATCCTGATTGACTATGCCAGCAGGAGTAGGTGCAATCTGGACAGGATGGCTATCAATGCTGCAGCTGGAGGGAGGCAATTGGCCAAGGGATGGGACGAAGGGCTCAGGCACCTGCCCTCTCAACACCAACTTCATGTCCTGCATCTTAGTCTGTGGCATGGCTGAGCAGGGGACTTGGCCTTTATTGGCAAGCTCAGAGTCTTCTTAGGCTTCCAGACTCATGGATGCTGCCTCCTGAGTGACTGAGGCAGCAGGAGGAGGCCAGTTTCAGCAGGATATTTTCCAGTGCTGCAGCACTGGAGGAGAGTAATTGACAGGAGGATGGAGTTGAAGGGCTCTGGCTGTTGCCCTCTTGACTAGAGACATTGCAAATTTTAATTCACCAGCTAAACTGGTGCATATCCACAGAAATTTGTGATTCATAATTTCCACAGCCGTCAGACCAATTTACTGGCAGATTTTTTTAACTTTAACAAACCTCCCCATACCCACTGTGCTGTTCAAACCACCCCCTCACCACCCATAAAATGATTAAAACTTTGACACCTCCTCTGACCCATTCACTGGCACCCTCCTCACTCCACTCCACTGCCCTGTAAAATGCTGCTCCATGGGACCATGTTTGTAAAAGTAATTTCTTTCCCTACATGTGTGCCAAACACATACTGTACCACCTGTCTCCCACCATTTAAGTTCCACTGTCTATTAATCCTATCAGACCTAGTCCCTGACCCCCATCCAATCCTCCTTTTGTCCCCACCACTCTCCTCTCCCCAACAGTACCCATAAAATCAACCTATAATAAATAAAATGGTCCCCAGCACAGAGCATCTGCTCTGTTCAGTATCCATCTTGTAATGCCAAGAATGAATGAGTAGTGACACCTTTGCTCCTGGTAAAACCTGACTGGCTGAAATTCAACCAATCAGGTTTTACTAGCACAAAGCTGTGACCATTCATTCAATCCCAGACACTGAATGGATCAGACAATTGAGTAATCTAAATAATGTCATTGTCTTATTAATGATCCTTTGGAAGACACAGTGAAGGAAATAAGATATTATACAGAATTGGGTAAAGATATGGGCTGGCTCTTGAAGTGAGGAGACAATATTTTACAAAACAATCCAAAAATGCCTAGTTTTCACCCCAACCCTGAAATACAAATCGACCCCATAAATCTACCAGGGAGACTGACTGTATCAGAATTCAACTGGTCTTTGAAAAGTGCAGTATAATGCAATGTTTTCATAAATTGCTGAGTAGAAAACATGACTACATACTTGAAGGACACAGTACCATAAATTTTTTAAACCCTTGAAGGACATGAACAAAACAAAGAGTATAGACTAGAAGCAATAACTCTGCCTATTTTTATTGGACATCAAAGATTTATATATTTGCATCCCAAACAATGGAGGACTCAGGACACTGCTAAAGGCTTGTGAGTGGAGACAACAAAATAAACTTCCACCGTCACATTTTCTGGTTACATTAACAAAATAATACTAAAAAACTGCTTCTCCTTTGAAGAGCAACTATATCTTCAAAAATGTGGAACCACCATGGGGAGCACATTAGGTCTGATAAATGCCAACCAATGTGTATGGGAATTTGAGAAAGAAAACATATTCAATGAGACAATGAATACCAAAGAAGCTACATAAAAATATAAAAGAGTTTTGTAGATGATACATGTATGATATGACATGGAAGTGAACCTGAACTTGAGAGGAATTTAAATAATTACTCAATAATCAAAGCATACATTTAAAATTTAGATTGACTAAAGATAAACAGTAAGTACTGTATTTACATAGAGTAGTCAAAAGAAATGGTAACAGGTCAGAGATTTGTTTATAGAGAAAAGGCACCAATAGGAACACTATCCTACATGGAAACAGTTTCCACAACAGGCATTTGTTTAAGAGAATCCCCAACTTTCATCTGTTATGAGCAACAATAAATTGCAGTCAGGAAGAAGAGTGCAAGAAAGAAAACAGACAGGTGTACTAGATTTTTGAATAGGGGCTATAAGAACAGCACAGTACAACTGGCAGCAGACAGAGCTGACCCCCAAAAAAAAATAAAAATAAAAAGAGGACACATTAGTACATATGCCAAGTTAAACAAGCATTTGTCAATGCTGAATGTTGTTGCACTGGCATTGGCAGCGGAGTGGTGGAGCTAGAGACACATAGTGCTGTGATTTTGTGAATGTGTCTCGAAGGTGATTTTGCACAGCAAGCATGCCATTGTGTTGCCACAGCTGCGGAAACACATTTGGGCAGGCTGTGAAAAATGGCAGCTGGACTGTTGATAAGCAGATGTGCACAAATGCCAGTGGTGAAAATGTGGCATCAAAATATTGCAGATTGGCGAAGTTACAAGGTGCGTGGAAACAGGGCAATGCGCGCTTGCAACACAGTCATTGTATGGAGGTTCGGCACCAAATTTTGAACATAGGCATTTTAGGACCTCTGCTCATGAATAGTGTCACAGTCATTTCCTCAAACTGTCCCAAAACTGATTTCACACAGCAGCCGTACAATTCTGCGCCGGACATGCGAAAACACATTTCAGGCAGCTGCAGTGTTCATAAGAGGTATGGAAAAATGCCAATGATGAACAGCTGGAGTGAAACTATTACAAATTCACAAAGTCATGAGCATGCATGCAAACTGTGCAACACACGCTCATAAAACACTCAGTGTATTGACTTTCGTTTCCAAATTTTCAACATAGGCATTTTAGGGCATCTGCTAATGAATAGTGTCACTATCATTTTCATCATGTGTCTCGAACATGGGCTTTCCACAGCGACACGCTATTCTGCGCTGGAACTGTGAAAACAGATTTTGGTCAGGATGTGAAAATGACAGCTGTATTGTTCATTAGAAGGTGCAGAACTATGGCACTGTTGAAAATCTGGAGTGAAAATATAGAAATTTGCGACGTACGAGTTGTGCGTGCAAACCGCGCAACGACGCTCAGCAACACAGTCATTTTATGGAGTATTGTCACTACATTTTCAACACAGGCATTTTAGGATCTCTGCTCATGAACAGTATCACTGTCATTTTTGTAATGTGTCCTGAACACTGATTTACGCTAGCGACACGCTATTCTCGCGCGAAGTGCGAAACACATTTTGGCCAGGATGAGAAAATGACAGCAGTACAGTTACAAGAAGGTATGGTAAAATGCCAATGTTGAGAATCTGGCATGAAAATATTGTGATTGCTCTAACTTAAGAGCGTCGTTGAGCAGTTACTCGCACAGTTGTAAAACAGTCATTTTATGGAGTATTGTCACCAAATTTTCAACACAGGCATTTTAGGACCTCTGCTCATGAACAGTGTCATTGTCATTTTGTACTGTGTCCTGAACACTGATTGTGCACCATGATAACGCTATTCTGCCCGAAGTGTGAAAACACATTTCGGCCAGGATGTGAAAAATGACAGCTGTACAGTTCACAAGAAGGTGTGGTAAAATGCCAATGTTGAGAATCTGGTGTGAAAATATTGTGAATTAGCTAACTTATGAGTGTGCGTTGTGCAGTTGCTACAACGCTTGTAAAACAGTCATGTTTTGGATTTTCCCACAAATTTGCAACATAGGGTTTTGAGAGCCCCCTCATGAACAGTGGCACTGTTATTTCATTATGTGGTCCTGAAATGCGATTCCATGCAGTGACTGAGAAATCACCTTTTGGGACGGAAAGCGCCATGACAGTGCAAGAATTCATGAGAAGAGGTCTCAAAACCCCATGTTGAAAATTGGGGCCAAAATTCACAAAAATGCCTGAGATATGCAGCAAAGTTGAAAAAACCCTATTTATTCCATTATACAGCACTGGCATTTCCTCTGTTTGTGGTCGGCTTTGAAGAGTGCAGACGTGTTCCCGATCGACCGAAGATCATCATGCCAGACTCGGAGGTAAGTATAGAGTGAGGTGTGTGGGGAGGCAGGGTAAGCAGTGGGTGGGGGTGGGTGGGGGAGAGGCATGAAGACTACGAGGGACCATCTTCCTTTACAGGTTCAAAAAACATTGCAGCACAGTTTTTTTGCAGGGGACTTAGCATGCTGGGTGGGCTCCCAGCATGCCACCTACACTTTAGGGGTGTCCGTAGCTGATGGGAGAGTGGGCACCCTCGTCCGGCAAACAACATAGGGGGTTATTTCTGCCAATGGGAGTGGGCTCCCTGTCAGCACAAAGAAAGGGGGCAGGGTAAGGTCGGGGATTGGGCACCCCTCGGCAGATCCTAAATGGGGGATGCTTTATGCCGGCCGGGAGTGGGCTCCCCGTCCTTGATCTGAGGGGCAGGGGCAGCTGACAGGGGATAGGGCACCCCGAAGTCTGCAGTTCGGCGGCCACTGTGCCGCCATGTACTATAATGGTGGCGAGACGGCAAGAAAGGACTGCTGGTGTCTGATGAGCTTTGCTCAGATTGCAGACCTTTTCAGATGTGCTCACCGCGATATGTACGAGTGGTGTGGCACCGCATGCAGGCTGATTGGGAATCGGACGCACCTATTGGTGTGTGTACTGCATTCGCCCAACAGAGACCACACCTCAAAAGCTGCACTGTCCCAAGATGTTGGCTGCACAAATGCACCAACATAAAAATGGAGATGACTGTTTTTGCAACTAAACATACCAGCAACACAGAGGGTATTAGACATATAATCAATAAACACTGGCCAATATTGCAAGGAGGGCAACTCATAAGTATGAGATTCAGAGAGAGAATCCACTTACTGCATTTAAAAATAAGCCTAATGGACAGATTGCTTCATACTAGACACAGGGCACCCTCTGTGACGAAAATCAGGAATACCTATTGGAACCATTATAAAACATAATTTTAAATAAGGAAGGTGTGCTCAATGTTCACATACCTACAAAAGACACATTTTAACTCTATGGATTCAAATGAAGAATTTGAAATAAAAGACCCCATTATTTGCAACACCAGCCACATCATATGTATTTTGAACTCCTTGTTGTGGATATTATGTTGGCAAAACCACACACACCTTCAAGTTCAGAATATTTGAAGATAAGGGCATGATCACAAGAAGGACACTACATCACCAGTTTTAAGTACTACAAGTAGACCAGACACAATGCCTCTGCTCTCAGATTTTGAGGAGTAGGGAACATTAAAGAACCACCAGGAGGTGAGAACTAGAACCATAAACTTCTCAAATGAGAACACTACAAGCTGGGAATACTACAAGCAAGAGGTGGACTGAATGAAAAGGAAGCCTGGTCCATCATCTGGCATGAAACTCCAAATAAAATAAGAATGATTTGTATATATACTTTATTGTATTTACTAGTCTGCATATATAGTTATCATTTAGCTGCTGTGATATGAGGACTAACTATTCTATGTTTGCATCTATCTCTGACCTGAGGTGTATCTAAGACAGAGAAGAGATTCCTGATTTGTTAGTGTATGCTTTTCTGCCTCCCCTCCAGCAATTCCTTCATCTACATCACTTTTTCATTTATTTCCTGTTTTTCCTGGTTGTCTGCAACCCCTTTATTTTTATGTTATTTCATATTTTAAGTTACTGTTTTCATTTGTAACACTACTCATATACTTTGAGCTTATTGCAAGATCTAATACAGTATAGTGGATAGGTATGGAACACGGCTCAATGACTAAGAAATGTAAGGAGAAAGATATGTTGCAAAGAAGTTGCCACCCAGAATATTTGCCCAGTGTACCAGGTAAAGTATACCATATTTAAATTCACAGCTGTAAAAGAACAGTCAGTTCCAGTGTTTAACTCACCTATAGAGTGTTGTCTCTTAAGTAAATGTTGACAGCAATCCGGGAGTGAGATGGAGCGTAGACATGCATCCCTCCATGCACACATTACAGGAATCATCTGGCATGACCCAGGATTAGTATAAAACCACAGTGCAGATGGTGGTCAATACTCCTGGTAGCATGGAGCCAGCCACAAAGAGGACTAAGCAACTATCCAAAGAGTAAGTAAATGAAAGAATTACTTCTGACACTTTTCTACTAACAGAGAAATTGAGCACTAAATAAACACACTGTAATAGTGATATAATAACTGGTGAGCAATTTTTCTTTATGGGTTCACAAGTTTATATTTTCCATAATATTGGCAAAACACAGTCTGTCAAAATTGAGTGCTCACTTATTGGCTCTTCTTTTGAGTGTGGGAGGGCTGAACAGTTCCTAGAACATAGTGGATCCCTATCTCCATTAGTGAGGAGCCACCACAATAAGACTCATAACCTTCACCTAATCATTTTTTTATATCTATCTAGTTGATCTTACCTTTCCTAAAAAAAAAAAGCATATATGGCTGATCTTGCCATTCGTCAGCTTCAGCAGTGCAACAGGAAAGCAGGTCCATGCCTGACTTCTTACACTCACAGGTAAGCTCGATCATGATGGTGAGTGAAAGCAGTCAGCTATGAGCCCATTCCTTCTTGTACTTGGAAAATTTATCAGGACAATCTATACTTTTCAATGGTTTTCTTTTGAAAAAGTATGTAGAGACTTTAACTGCAGAGTTTAAGATTGTGTTCATCATGTGGTATGATAAACTAAACACATGAACTTCATCACAGGGAAAAGTAAAGAATTATACATTGGGTAGCAAGTATGCACTCAGATAATATAAAGCCGTGTATGCATGGGATAGACATAAAGGAATTCTGGAGGTCAGGGGTAAGGGCAACAGACTTCTAGGAAAACATAAACTGAACTTACAAGCTCAAATGGGCAGACTGGGTGGGCCATAGGCCTTATCTGCCGACACTGTCTATGTATCTATGTATCTATGTAAGGTACAATTTCATTGAGCATATGTTAAAGTAGTATACTGCCGGGAAGATTGAAAAACAGATGCAAGCAGAAAGCACTCAACATCATATAGGGTTTTTATAAAGTTTATTCATATTACAGGAACAACAATTAAATGCTATTAGGCAAGAAATGAGTGGTATGAATCATATACCTAACATGGATTAATTTTCTAGAGGACACAATGGAAAATGTTCAATAACAGTTCTGGCCGAATTTTCTAGGTGGCATATTTTCAGTATGCCTGAGTAATGAAGTGTTTCAAATGTATGAATAATGGTAAAACATATTTAAGAAAAGTTACTAAGTAAATGTACATCCTTAAGCATAAGAAGTATTTATGTATTTTTTAATAAAAATTATGCATATATTTGTAACAGCCTTCTATTTTAGTGTCTGCATTTTGGTGGCTTAGAAAGTTATTATTTGCATGTTAATTTCTAGAACAACGTGTCCTATATTTAGAACATAAGAAGAACATAAGAATTTCCTGGCAGAAGGAGATTGTGTGGTCCATCAAGTCTGCCCAGATTTTCTACCCCTCCCACTATCAATCTGTCTTGCTAAGGTGACTATCTGTCTATCCATGCCTGTTTGAATTCACTGACAATCTTGGCTGCCGCTACCTCTGGTGGCAGACTCTTCAAGAGTCCACCACACTCTCTGTGAAAGTATTTCCTAACATTTGTTTTGAATTTGCCTTCCACCAGGTGCATGTTTTGTCCTCTAGTACTTGCAGCCATGTTTTCCAGCAGAGGTTCCTGGTTTGTATTGTGTTGATCCCTTTACAAATGTAAATGTCTCAGTCATGTTGCCTCTATTCCTCCTTTGCTTGATGGAGAATAAATTTAGCTAGCTGAGCCTAGCTTTATATGTTTCATGGTGCAAATTCTGCAAAATTTGGTTGCATGTCTCTGCACAGTTTCCAGATGGTCTGTGTCCTTTTAGGTGAGGTCTCCAGAACTGCACACAGTACTTCAAGTGAGGTCTCACCAGGTACCTGTACAGCAGGAGGATTACAGCATGCTTCCAACTGATATTACCCCTACCAATACATCCGAGGATGCAGCTTGCCTTTAGTGTCACTTTTTACATTTCTTCCCTACCTTTAAATCATTTGAGATCATGACACCAAAAGCTCATTCCATCTTTGTTTCTTCTAGTAGCTGACCATCCAGGACATACTTCATGCATGGGTTCCTTCTACCCAAGTGCATGACTTTATATTTTTGTGTTGCATCTCAACTGCCAGTTCTGGACCATTCCTCTAGCATACTGAGATTGGCATCCATTTCTGTGATCCTTTCCTGTGTGTCCACCCTGTTTTAGAGCTTCATTGCATCTGGAAGAGGGCAAACTTTCCCTTTCAGTTCTTCAGTGATGTCGCTAATGAATATGTTGAAAAGGATGGGGCCTAGTGCTGACCCCTGCAGCATGCCACTTGACACCTTCCCCTCTTGGGACAAGGTGCCATTTACCATAACCCTCTGTGTCCTGCCTTGCAGCCAGCTTGTGATCCATATAAGTACTTTGTGACTGATGCCAGCTTGTTCCATTTGTTGGCTAGCCTTCTGTGTGGGCTGTATCAAAGATAGATATTTATACATGACAGCACAAACATACAGCAGACTCATGGATTTTGTTTTGTTAATTTTGTAAACACCAATGTTCAGAAGAAGTGACTATGAGTCACAAAACATCAACGTATATAGAGGTGGATGCTATAAATAATAAAAGATTGAAACAAATACAGGATTACATTCATATTTCTTTGCTATAGTATTTGACTGAGGATGCTGACACCATCATTCTGATTGCCTCATGGTGTACTTTTTCTACTTAACTGTCCCTCCTCACTAACTGCGTGTGCAACACATGAAAGATTGACTTGTGCACATTCAGTAATTGCCCAGAGGAAAGCAAACCCCTTGACCACCAAGGGGTGTTTAGTGAAACCCATTTGTCAGACAACATTCCACTTAAACTGTCCCTCAAACAAAATGGTCTCTTAAGAGGATTGAGTATGGTCATTTTACCCAGTTCTACTTAGAGATACAGATTTTGTACCCATGAGAATAAACAACCCAAAAGTTGTTGCCTTTAGCATTATCTGGGACTATCCTGAAACCATCATAAGGGATTTTCATCTTCTAATCAGCCTAAAGACATAAGACATTCTCTTTAGAGCATAGGTCCCTTGAGATAGCAGAGCAGAAGCTAAACATATTGAGCCAGATTTTCAAATGGCCTTGAATGCCACAAGCCCTCGATGACTGAACATATGATGCTTGGGACTGGCATCATTCTCCTAGTCAGTGATCGGGATTTTACTTCCCAACTGCTGCAAGTTAGACCAACATTTTCTGGTCTAACTTGCAACAGTGTCAAGTACCCTTTTAAAGGGCTTGTGCCAAATATTTGGTACAAGCTGCCATGAATCAAGTAAAGTGTCACAGCTGTGCCTGACCTACTAAAACTGGGCATAGTTACAGCAAAGGTGTGTGGCACAGCTGGGCCCAAAATGGGTTTGACGCGACAGCTTGACATAAGCCCTGTATTGCCTTATGAAAATCTTGACCATTATCTCATTCTCTGAAGTAGACCTCTTGGCAATACTAACAGTTAACCATAATTCTACTCAAGTACTGGACTCCAAGCCACAGGAAGCATTACCAGAGCAGACTCAGTGCACTATTTTCTTGTAGAAAACATATTAGACTCTGGCCTTCTAACTACTGTGGGACAGAGCAAATCCATAATCAAAATGATTTAAAATGAACAAGGATGTATATATACTAATAAGAGATAGATTAATAATTTGCTCAAAGCATTCTATTCTATGTTCTATTCCATGGAGGAGACAGAGGATCAAATGTCCATTTATGAGTTCCTTTCTCCATTAATACTTGCACAGTTAAACTTGAAGTCAGAATCTCTTTAGATGTGAACATCACTCCCAAGAAGTCCAGAAATAAATTGTTGATTTCTCCATGGGTAATCATTATGCCCTTATAATTATCAAATAAATTCTATACTACTTTTCTGCATTTTAGTTTCCCATCTTACTTCTCTGTTTAATCATTCTGTTATAGTGGGTGGGTGCCTCCCATCCTTCAATGAAACCTTTGTCTTCTTAATTCTTCAGAATTATAAACTATCAGATTAATATGACTCATACAGGCAAATATTTGTTATTTATTTATTTAGTGTTTCAGAAAATAACCTTTCAGCCAATGCTCTTTTACAAAGATTCCACATCATATAACAATAAGACACATAAAAATCAGACCAGTTATGGAGTAGATACACAATTAAAACAGAATTAAATCAGAGAAAACACATCTTTAAACATTGCCCCAGCATTTGCAACAACAGCAGGTATCCGTGAGGCTTGGGTAAGGTCGGTGCAGAGGAAGACCCCTCCTACTAGGAGTTGCCCAATACAAGCAGGAAATGGGGTCACCCACAGCGGAGGGAGTGGGGGGTTGTAAACAGACTACATTCAAGGCTTTGTTGAGAGCTCGCAGGAGGGGGCTTGGAGGGCAGATCGTGAAGAACAGGAAAACATGGATTGTAAGATCTTTGTAAACATTTTGTGAAGTTGCTTGAAAAGGTTAAATAATCAATCAGAATCAGATGTGCCTCAATTGGGGAAGGAAGCTGGCCCACAATTTCAGGTAAGCACTAAATTTAATAGCGCAATTTTTCATCCCCAGCCAGCCCTTATAGAACTGGATGCTGAAAAGGACTTTGACAGGATCTCATAGAACTTTCTATTTAAGACCCTGTTAAATGTATTTATAGGCAGTAACTTCATCAACTGTATTAAAATAATATGCTCCTCTCCTAAATTCTAATGCACACATCAGAACTAACTCACTCAACTTTTATTTTATTTATTTATTTAGATTTTGTTGATCAGGTAAGTGCACTAGATACATTCTGTCTATTTTCAGACACGACCTGGGGAGGGTGATACAGATGAATGCCAACTGACTTTGAACCAGATTAAGCTGCTCGTGGCATTTTAGTGAATGGGGGAATTTGGCCAGGGCACCGGGAAATCCCTACTCTTTTTGAGAAGTGCCATGGGATTGTTAACATCCACCTGAACTACCACCAGAACAGGCAGATGGGACCTCAGTTTAACATCTCATCCAAAGATGGCACCTCAGGAGTGCAGCACCCCTCATGCTGCACTGCAGTGTCAGTATTGGATATTAATCCAAGTGCGTGGTGTGGGTTAGAACCCACAGCCCTCTGATCTCGGTCTCAGAGGCAAGTGTGCTACCTGCTGAGCCACTGACACTGCTTGGGCATCTTTCATCACCACCATGACACAAGACATGACTGTTCATTATCCCTCCTCCTTTTCACAATTTTATGGAACCAATGGCACAAGCTATTAGATCTGATCTGGAAATGGAATGTATAGCATCAAACTTCATAATACTGAACATACTGTTTCTCTCTACCAAGAGGATGTTGCAATTTAATTTGACTAATATTACTAGATCACGTATTATTTTACTCAACCAATCTCTAAATTCTCTTCATTTTCCAGATATAAGTTCAACTGCACAAAATCTGCCATAATGTCTTTAGACCCTAATCCGCATCAAATCCTTCTGTGTGTTAACACCTGGGATCATATACAGTATCTCAAGCTTTAGATATTTGAGAGTTAAACTTTATAGGAATATTTTAAGTCATTTGATCTGAAACTGCTAATGACAAACATCTATCAGGACCTAGAGAGATGGTCAGCACTTCTATTGACATTGATGCAAAGGGTAATATTATTAAAGTAAATATTTTACCTGACATTTTATTCTTTTTCTGACTTTTCCCTTCAAATTGGGAATCACAGTTTTCAGAGTGGGAAAAAGCTATGTAGTCTCCTCTATAAAAATGTTGCCAGGAGAGTTTCCTAGATATTTTCTGCCCTACTGAAAAGGTTTAGCTGGGTTACTTCTACCTAACCTTTATTGGATTATTAAGATGCTCAATTCAAGTTAATGAATACTGTTGCTAGTTTCATGCTCATAAAATGTTAACTCACTGGATGGAGCTTAAAATGAACTCAGCTCCATTTAAATGCTTAAAATTTCCTTTTTATTAACACCCACACTAACTGGCAGTGTAACTCTCACCTTTCTTTCTTAGACTCACTGTCCATTGTTGTCATAACACTCAGACACTATGTTGCCAGAGGGTTATAATTAGTAGTACTCAGATACTCTTTTAGGACTGGACTTCCTCCCAATGGATAATACTAGACCAACCTCTGAATCTGAGATATATTTGATCATTTTGGATCTGATGTGGATCCAGGGTCAGATCCTTGGATTCAAGTTCTGATAGAACTATCCTACCACTGCTAAATAACCTAGTGACTCAAGACATTGATAAAACAACAAAAGCTAACATGCTGTCACAAATGGCAACCTGATATTTTATGTGTGTAGCCCTGCTGGCAGTGCTTAGTGTTTAATATGTAGTAAATCAATGTTCAGTTTTCAAGATGTTATGTGAAATGGAATTGTTATTAACTTTATGGTCACTACCACTTGCAATAGTCAGACAAAGTCCAAAAAGTCAGCTGAACTTCTCAATAGTTACTTAATCAATCATTCTTTATTATCCCAATCTTTACTTCAGGCTTCTGATGATGACTTTTCCACCACATGTTTCACCATGAATAGGCTTTCCCATGGAGATCATTGTCCCTCTTGTATATTAATCAGACATATACAAAATGTGAGTTTCACAGGTTTAAACTGCACCTAAAAGAAATAAGTGCAGAAATGTATATGTGTTTTCATACGGTTTTTTAAATGACAGTTTGAAGTACAGCACTGGTGGCTGGTACTGAACAAAAGGTATAAGCAGTTCCTTTACGCTGTTTCAAAATATTGCTACTCTCAAATTCCAAAGGTTGTGCTAGTATACATATCTGCAATAACATGAGAACTTTAACAAAACTTCAGTTACCAACTCATTCTGCATTGCTCAAAATTAGAGTAATGTGCCATGATAAATTTTCTCTAGAAAACTTATTTCAACAATACATTCATTAATCATGTGCTATGGAAATGCTGTCTGCACCTGTCACACTTATAACTAATATTTTCTTACAGTCATCTGTCCTTTTCTTCTTGCTTATAAAATGCTTTAATAAGGTTTGCTTAATTTGAAAAAATAACTAATATATTCAAAAGTGCTGTAAGCAACACACCCACTATGAGGATTCAGTCCCTCTACCCATATGACTCATACTAGTCCACCAGGGACCTGATAATTTTAATGATAAGGGACTGGGGCTGGGGCATCTGCTAGACCACCAGGGACTGGATTTCTATATATAATATGGGGATGGGGGATGCTAGCTACCTGGAACATCTTAGAGTGGTGCATGGCTGCTCCACAGCTTGTGGCAACCCATCCAAATGTGCTATCTGTTTGGTGCATGGCCACAATTTTCAAAAGCTAGGGACTTTTCTGCAGGACCCTACCTGATAGAGAATAGGGTGCAAGATCATCTAATGCACCAGCAATTGGCTCAAGTCATCTTTGACACAGCTTGTGTGAGTTTTGAGAATCAGTCTCTATGTCCATAGATCTTAATCCACATTCCAGTCCCTCTGTGCTTTGACATCTGTGACCTTATATCTTAAACGTTACATACCTGACAGTTAAAGTTTATAGGAATACTGCTGAATTACTTCAGCTGAATTTAAACTGCTAATGACAAACATCTATCAAGACCTAATGAGATGGTCAATGCTTCTGTTGACTTCTATGGAAGGGTTAATATTATTAAAATACATATTTTGCCTCAGACTTTTATTCTTTTTCAAACTCTTCCTATCAAAATGACAAATTAAATTATTCAAAAGTGGAAAATACCATTTTAGATTCCTCTATAGAAATGCTACCATGAAAGTGACTCTTGATATTCTTTATGCCCTACAGAAGAAGGCTGAGCTGGGCTGGCTGTAATGTACCTAACCTTTATTGATATTATTAAGCTGCTCAACTGGAGCAAATGTATAATGTAGTTAGTTTCATCCTCTTGAGCTATTACATCACTGCACTGATCTAGAAATGATTTTGACTGCAATTTAGTTATTTTGATCTAGAAATTAACTTGACTGCAATTAAGCTCTTATCAAATTCCCTTTTTATCTTTACACTTTCTTTTTATCCCTCCTTACTACCACTCAGTCCACTCCTTTGGGCCGATGAAGCTCAGTGATCCCTCCCATGGTGTCTGCCCCTAGACCGCCAGGCTTTTACTCCATTGTCATCCTACCTTGCTCTCTTTCTCCAGAGAGCCTGCATAGTGGGGTCTGCCCATGGGTAGGTGATTGGGGCTGGGATCCACCATCATCCTGGCCCAAGAGGGTGTTCTACTTTTCTTCCTTTGGTCCCTCCTCTCATGAGGGCATTAGCACAGAGGACTGACATCCAGACAGGTGGCATGCTGATGCATGCCATCATCAAATGCCCACAACGTCCTCCCCACCCGACTGGAGAGCCACCTAGTGCCCCAATGCCCATGCTTGTGCCAGTGCATCAGGTGCTCAAAGCATCCCAGGAACCCACCCCAGGAGGAGGAGTGCATCCATTGGGACACTAGATCGTCTTCCTCCCCTCTGACCTCCGGCGACCTGAGTCCATTCCCAAACCCGGGTTGCGCATAGAAATTCCTTTTTATTAATATGCAGACTGACTGACATATAGCTCTGACTCTTCCATTCTAAGGCTCATTGTCCAGTATTGACATAACACTCAGACACAAAGTTGACATAGGGTGAAAATCAGTGGTACTTAGATACTTTTGTATTGGTCTTGCTTCTACCTCTGTATCAAAAATGTATTTGATAAATTTTGGATCTGATGTTGGATCCAGTATTAGATCATTGGATTCAAGTTTTCATAGTACTATCCTATCACTGTTACATCACCTAGTGACTCAAAGCATTAATAAAACAAGACAAGGTGACATGCTGTCACCAAGAAAGGATGTCCTTTCTAAGCAAGATAGAGCCACAGAGAATGGTGCAAAGTGAAGTCCAAATGCAGCCACACCTGGATGCAGAGGATGCAACATATAAACTTGGGATGGAGGGCAACATTTCACCAAGATATGTAGCTGAGTTCCTCCACAATGTAGTTTATTCTTTAACACTTGAACCAGGCATTAACATCACCCTACATTTCACTGTTGTTAAAGACTTCCTCAGGAGATTGCCTAAACACGAGTTGAATATAGGTTTTGAAAACTGTTTTTCAGCTACATAGTATGCATGATCACTGCAAACACAGTTTTAAACAGTTTACCTATGCCGAATCGGCAACACCATTATCAAAGTTCAGCATTCTGAGATCCCCAATGTCAGCGGTAAAATGTCACCTGTTTGACATTGAAGTGTTCTCTCAGGGGCTGCGGCCCGAACCCCCTATGGGAGATGTGGGCGCTGCTCCCGCACCCTTTAAAGAATTATTAACTCTGAGCCACAGCGGAATTGAAGAGGGTGGCATACTGCCAAAGGGTGAGATTACCTCAGGATCCCTACAGCAACAATTTCTAAATCTGTCTAAATTGTTGCTGTAGGGATTCGCCATAAATGTTTCAGTGTATGGTAGGCACACTGTTTTAAACATGATCTCAGAGGCACTATGGATCTAAAAAGGTTTGAAAGTGCCACTGCATTCTCAAGGTTTGTTGGTGTGTTTGGGTTGTTAGGCTATCACCAGAACAACCTGACATTTTATCTGTAGCCACTACTGGCAGTGTGTAATGTTTAATATGTTACTTAATCAGCGTTACATTTCAAGTTGTCATGTAAAATGGAATTGTTATTAACCTTATGGTCACCATCATTTGCAATAATGTCTTTAATTATCAATTTTGGATCATTCTGCTATCAAGGTTAACATCAGTGATGGAGAACAATCATGCATAGCTCTTTATCTGTTCAAGAAAATACCCTTTGTTAGCAGGAGCTAAGGACATTTTCTCACAGGTCTTCAAGTTCAGAACATGAACATGCAGAAGGTGGTAGGCATTGCTGTGATGATTACTGAAGTACTGACAGTTCTGAAAAGAAATGATGATAATAATTACTGGTCTTTCATGAGGGTATCACATCACTTCATTCATAAACATTATACTCAAAAAATTCATCGTAAAAACTTCATCGTAAAGAACTTCATCACATGATACAATTCCCCATGTAATTTCATTGCAAATCACTAAGCTTAGTACTTAGAACAGCTAATGAGCTCAGACCTATTAATCATTGTGATTGTATAGAAAAAGTAAATTAGATGTCTGCTTGTAATATGACTAAATGCATATTTTTTCAGAGATAGTAACTTATTGTTTAAAAGTACGTGTTTGTCAGTGAACATATATTTAAAAACACTGAAAGGATCTGTCTGTCTGATATTGCCTATTGCCGTAGTGTTTTTGTCATCTATTTCAATTATGAATCAGAGTTTCCACCAGAGCAGCAGTTAAGCGGTTAAAACTGTATTTTAAAAATACACTAATGTCTTGCTTTTTTCAGAGATAGTAACTTATTGTTTAAAAGTCGTGTTTGTCAGTGAACATATATTTAAAAACACTGAAAGGATCACATGCTGCTTTGTACAAATGCCACATTTTCTTAGGTTTTCCTTTGCAATACTTCCTGGCATCTCAGCTGTACTGGGATTCATATTGCCTATTGCCCGTAGTGTTTTTTGTCATCTATTTCAATTATGAATCAGAGTTTCCACCAGAGCAGCAGTTAAACGGTTAAAACAGTATTTTAAAATACACTAATGTCTTGCTTTTCTGAAATGCATGTATGCCTCTAGGATGTTTTTGGGGATCAACAACAGAATTCCACATTCTGCACAGCTCAAGTTGTTATACTTTTTAATTTACAAGTTCCTGACAAAGTTGCATTACTGCTCAATTAAGTGCCTTGCTGGCAAGAAGTCAACTCGTCTTCAGTATACTAAAGTTACTTGTATGCTAGCATAGCCTGAAAGAATGAGCACTGGAGATACTGAAAGATGCTTTCCACTTCCTAATGAATCCTTTGGTGACTGACAATACAATTAACAGACTAGGAAAGAAATTGAAAACCTGAATGAACAACTACAATTGCACTGTAGGTGGTACAACAGAACAACGAATTAATATCGCTGAACTGTCATCACGTTAGTACAATCTATGCATTAAAATGTACCGTGCACTAATTACATAGCGGTAATTAACCGCGACAAAAAGTTTTGCAATGAAAGACGTGGAACCTTCGGAGACTGGCAAAGGCATCTGCACTTTACCATTAGGCTGGATTGCTTTGTTGCTGACATAAAAGATACTGTATAAAGATGAGTAGGAGCTATTCTTTCTGAGAGAGACTATCCATATCACTGGCACATAAGCACTTGCTTTATGTGTGATCCAGGGACTGCATTATACTGAGAAGACCTGAACAGAGAGGAGCTGTAGTGAAGACTTGGACATACAATAGGTTCTATCCCTGATTCAACTTGTGGTGGAGTAGGAGGAGGAGAAGAAGTATGCTGGTACTGCTCTCTCACAATTCTTGTGCAAAAGAGTCAGGCTTTTTCTACTGCTACAGTTGCAGCAATTTATGTTGTCAAAGATTTCCTGATATAGCTAGAGAAATTCCCTGCCTGCCTGCAGTGCCACTGTAGGTCCACAAAGAGAATGCTGGTGCTAGAAACAGAATGTTGCTGACAGCTGCAACCTATAAGAGAAAATGGAGACAAAAAGGAGAGTTTTAGAAACTGGTTACTAGATCACTCACAACTTTATTCAAACAGATATTTAAATTCACTTCTGTTTCTGGATATATGATGAACTGGACAAAATCCAACATAATGGGCAGGACTCATGAAGCTGTCAAAAGACAAGCAACTGCAGGTAAACTGTACTTGTGGAGCTGCAGGTTGCCTGCAGTGGCAGGTATTCACGAAGGTGGAGCCGGATTATGACCAACTCCATGGTTTGCATGGCAGCTTGGGGTAGTGTCACAGGGTGATTGCTGCTGCAGCGGAATAGGCTATGACCGGTGGAAGCAGCTGTAACACCCTTCTCAACTGCTGCGGTTGTGAATTGCTACCACGCAGCATGTGATTCCAGTCTGCAACAGTAGTTGTGGAGGAACTTAGAAAATAATGGGTCATGAATCCTGCCCAATGTCTTTTAGGCCCTAATCCACATCCCAATCCTCTGTACACTGACACCTAGGACCCTATATCTCAAACTTTAGATACCTAAGAGTTAAACTTTATGGGAATATTTTTGAGTTATTTCATCTTAACTTAAACTTCCAATGACAAACATCTTGAGTTTTAATAACTGATCAAACCATGTGACAAAGGTTTTAGTGGTAATCTGTCTTGGGCACTCCATCTGTTCTTATCTTTGGATGTGAATATACTCTTTTGGCTTTTATAAATATGTGATCCTAAGGCAAGTAACATTGTCATGTGGACTGTTTGGAATGATGCTGGTTTACCTTGGCAGTTGATGAGGGATGGCCCTGAAGAAAGATGTGAGGAGTTGATAAAAGAGCTGTGCTGCTGATGGACCATTTAGTGTAGGAGGAAGAGGAAAGTGTTTCTGGATGATACAGCGGTGCTGAAAACTGGGTTTTGCTGAAAAAGTTGTGGAGAAGGAGGAGAGATGCTGCTGGATTTTACATGGTGCTGGAGACTGGATTTTGTTATGACAAGTTGTTAAGAAGGAGAAGGAGGAAAAAGAGGCCAATGTCACTGGCATCTACAGTTGTGCTGGAGACTAGATATTACTGAGACAGGTTGTGTAGGAGGAGGAAGAGGAGGAGGTAGAGGCTGATGTCACTGTCTTCTATGCTAGTACCTGTTGTTGGGTTTGGCCCAGAGAAGTCGGGAGGAAGATTAGGAGGAAGTGGCTAATGCCACTAGTTTCTTTGAGTACAGGAGACCAGGCTTTGCTTATACAAGTTATGGAGGAGGAGTCAAGGAAGTGGCTAGTGTCACTGTTTGCTATATTGGTGCCAGACTGGGTTTGACTAAAAAGGTTGTGGAGGAGGAAGAGGCTGATGCTACTCACATTTATACTGGTTCCAGAGATCATGTTTTACTGAGACAAGTTGTAGAGGAGGAGGAGGAAGAGGATGGGACTGGCTTCTATGCTGATACTAGAGACCAGGTTTTGCTGAGACAATTTGTGAAGCAGGAGAAAGAGGAGGAAGACAGGCAAATGACATTGACACTGGGACTGGAGACCCAGATTTGCTTGAGACAAGCTGTGAAGTAGAAGAAGGAGGAAATGGCTGGTGCCATTGCCTTTTATGCTGGTACCAGACTAGTTTTTGCTGAGACAAGTTATGGGGAAGAGAAAAAGGCTGATGCCTGTTTCTGCCCTGGTACCAAAGATGATGTTTAATTGAGACAATGGAGGAGGAGGAAGAAGAGAAGGCTGATGCCACTGGCTTCTATGCTGGTGCTGAAGACCAGGATTTGTTTCGACATGTTGTGGAGGAGGTGGAGAAGGATTAGGAAGTGGATGATGGCATTGTCTTCTACACTGGTGTCAGACATGGCTGGACTGAGACATGTTATGGCAGAGGAGAAGGAAGAGGCTGATTCACTAACTTATACACTGGTGCTGGAGACCAGGTTTGTCTAGACAAGTTGTGGAGGAAGAGGAAGAGGCTGATGCCTCTGGCTTCAATGCATGTGCCAGAGACCAGGTTTGGCTGGGAAAAGTTGAGGAGAAGGAGAAACAGGTTGTCACCACTGGCCTCTGTGCTGATGACAGAGACTGGAATTTGCTAAGACAGTTTGTTATGGATGAGAAAGAGGATGATGCTACTGGCTTCAAGCCTAACATGAGAACCCGGTTTGGCTGAGGCAAGTTGTGAAGATGCTGTGCGGTGATTGGGTTTTGCTAAGACTAGTTGTACAGGAGGTACAGGCTGATGCAACTGGCTTCTATACTGGTGCCTGAGACCTCTTTGGCTGAGACAAGTTTGGGACAAGGAAAAGTCTGATGCCACCGGCTTGTACACTGGTGCTGAGACTGGCCTTTGTTGAGTCAGGTTGTGTTGGAGGAGGTGGAACAGACTTATATCACTTTATTCTATGCTGATGTCAGAGACCAGGTTTTCATGAGATAAGCTGTGGAGAAGGAGGAGGAAGAAGAGACTGATTTCACTGTCTTTTTCCTAGTACTGGAGAATGGGTTTGGCTGAGATAAACTGTGCAGAAGGATGAAGCAGATGCAACTGGCATCTACGCTGGTACCACAGACTGATTTTTCTGAGACAAGTTGTGAAGCAGGACAAGGAGAAGGAGTTGGACAAGTAGAAGGAGAAGGAGGAGGAAGAAAAGGCTGATAGTAGAATGAGTAGTTGTTTATACAACACCCTTTCTCCAGGGGCTCAGAGTGTTTACAAAACACATATAAATAAAATAGAACAATACAATAAAATATCCTGCTTTAAAACATCATTAATAAATAATGAAATCAATAAATACTGAATACCGTTAAAAGGGGTGGCATCCAACTGAAAAGAGGCTATAAGGCAATGCCAAAACCTCACTAAATAAAACATTTTTAGGCTCTCTCAAAGGAGGCTCACAGAGGGCTCACTCAGAGAACCCATAAATTAGTTCCACAGAACTGGGCTAGCTATTTCAAATGCCAGTCACCAGATGACTTCAGTCTCACCCTGGAATGACCAGTAAGCCCACCTCGGTGGAACAGAGGAGGAATGTGGTGGTAGGAGCCAGGAGTTGAGTCGTTAACTAGGGCTCAGCCCATACAGGGCTTTATAGATCAGCAAGCCAACCTTGAAGGCAATGCACCATTTCACTGGCAGCCAGTACAGTTCACAGAGTACTAAGATCATGTGACAGGTCCTGGGAAGGGCCCATCCAATAACCTTGAGGTAAAAAGCATTACAGTAGTCAAGTCTGGATATCACAAATGCATGTGCTAGTGATGGTAGGTCTTCTGGGGAACCAAGTCTTTAATCTAAATTATGTTTCTGAGATGGTAAAATCTATTCTGGACTGCTGCTGACACTCAAGCCTCAAGTGCCAGCCTTTCATTCAGCATGATTGCCACATTTTTCATCTTAGTGGAGTAGGACACCAAATTAGAGGCACCAAGAACAGCCCCAGTCTTGTCCTCTTCAGTTACCTCTGCACCCCACCTCTGACTAAGTTCAATCACCAATACCCATCTTATTTATCAGGATTAAGTCTTAGCCAGCTGGATGACATTCAGTCCTGTATCTCAGTCAAACATAAATTAAGTACATCAACAGCATCAGGCATTCCAGGTGCAAAGGAGAGGTACAGCTGGGTATCGCAGCATAGCAATTGAAACCCAGCTTGTATTATCTAATGATCCTCCTAGCAGTAGCATGTACATCACAAACAACACGGGAGAGAGGACCAACCCATGAGGTAAGCCATACAGAGTAGAGGCTTTGGGGTGAGGATAAATTCCCAATCACCACCCTCTGCATCCAATTTCTGAGAAAAGACTCAAATCAGCTAATGACAGTGCCAGTGAGTCCACAGTACTCCCTGTGGTGGTCCAACAATAGCCTATGGTCCTCAGTGTCAAAAGTTAATAAGAAATTTAAGAGAATGAGACTGACCATTCTTCTCATCCATCATTCTGAGAAGATCATTATGTTATGCACCCTCATTAATGTAGTCCGTACTGTGTCTGGACCTAAACCCAGACTGGAGAGGATCAGAGATGTTGAAAGCCATGACATGAGCATCAAACTGCAGTGCCAAAATCTTCTTAATAACTTCCCCAAATGGTATGATAGACAGGACTATAATTTGCCAAGCAATTTGAGTCCACAGTTTGTTTGTTTTCAGAAGGGCATCACAGCAGGTCCTTCAATATGCTCAGTAAGGACCTTCTGAGAGGAGTACTGACAATATCAGTGAAAACTGGACCCAAAACCTTATGCAGCTTATTTGAGGATGTGTCAGGTCTGGGTCTAGATCACAAAAGGTGGGCTGCAGCCCTAGATTACCTCAGAAACCACTTCCACCATAACTGACCTAAACTCTCCCAGACCCCCAGAGAGCACTTAGTTGATATCTACTCAGCCTCACGTTTACTGTACAACCCAACTGAGACAATCCCAGCTGGAATAGAAGATACTCCATCTGAGAATAATCAAGCAAACTCATCACACTTTGCAGATGAATCAGTTCATCCTGGTTGTAGACAGGTAGGATGAAGTAGCCTCCTAATGCAGTATCCCTAGATAGAAATGTTTCCTTTTTACAGGAGATTGCCCTTGATACTCCTAATAGGGCCCTGATCAGTCAAAATCTCCTCCAACAACACTCCTACTTCCGACCCATGGATTTCAGATCCTAAACTCCCTAACAAACCGGGAGGATTACAGCTGTGATGACCAGGGTTATATATATATATATATATATATATGTATATACATACTGTATATATATATATATATATATATATATATATATATATATATATATATATATATATATATATATATACATACATATTTCTACTGGTGTTACTGCATTGAAGGCTAAGGCAATACCTCTTCCTCTGATCCATTCTCACATGTTGCCATCATACCCACCTGGAGTCTTTCTGGGACAGCCCTTAAAGGGCGGTAATGTACCATCGACAGGAAGTGAACTATGAGGAGGTTCTTCAATGAGAACTTTACTGCTCAGTGATCTGACTAACTGCCCAGATCAATCTCAAGGTTGTTACTCTCAAGCCCCAGGAAAAGATTAAGTTCAAGGCATTATCCGTGCTGATGGGTTACAGAAGAAACTACTTGTGCAAGGCCTAGTGATTCTATTAACTGGAGAAAATCCTGACCAAACTGCAAGAGTTCATTTGTGATCCAGAATTAAAGTTGCCCAAAGCCAACCATGTGGGTGACTTCCCACCCTCTCAGCAATGAAGTTCATGATTTCCGCAGGAAATCCTCTTGTGCCATGGGGGCCAGGATAAGAGGAAGACCCTGCATCCTGCACCTGGACAGCAATACATTTAAACAAAGAAGTTTTCCCACTGGATGCACAGTAAAGTTCAAACTGTATCTAAGGCATGTGGCTACCCCCCACACCTTTTACAGGCAGTGCAGTGAACCACAGAGAATCCAGCTGGGACAGCTGCCTCCAAACTGGGCCAGCATTTTTGCTGAGCCAGGTCTCTGTAATGCAAGCCAGATCAAGTGAGAAACCAGATAACAAATCTGCCATAATGGCAGTCTTTTCCACATTGATCTGGATATGCAAAGCATTGCCAGCAGGTGGAGAATGAAGCAGCTGGCCCTTCAGTTACCTGCCACTTGGTCTGGTGGGAGCTGTGGTTATGAAACCAACCGTGTCTGCCCTCGTTGTAGGTTCCATTTTGCCCCAGGAGTCCTACTGATCCTCTCCAGCCATATAGTTCCCCACTGTTAGCACTCCCGCATCACTGCCTACCATCCTGACTCTCACAATGCCCACCTCCCTGCAGCACCTATACACTGCCACTGATGGGGGATCATTGAAGGTGTGAAGGTCCAGCAGCTTGGATGGGGAGTAGCTAAGCTTGAGTGCCCCAAAACTATACCACATGATACCACCTAACACTACATAACAGAAAGGAACCCTGCACTGTAGTACTGAAACATTCCTGCACAACCCAGTATACAAATCTCACACACTCGGATACAAAACACTAGGACAACACATTCAGCACTAGTACACTGTCATTCCTAATCACATTCCCAATCAACACTAACCTCAAATATTCAAGCTAACCTCCCTCCCACAGCTCAGCAATAAATCACTCTAAATAAAATTCTTAGAAGAATCCAGTTACATCTCATCCAGGGTGCAACAAAATAATAACAAATGATTGGACAAAATTATAGGCCATAGAGGATTATTACTATAAAAAGTCAAAGTCCACTCTGCTGTCACAAGAAAGTCAGTCCAGATATAAAAGTACAGAAACAAGTCCTGGAGGTAGCTAGCTCACTATCACCTTAAGGACAAAAAGTCAAATGCAGATAAAATCACAGAATATAAGCACACAGGCACTCTCACTACCTATGACCCACTCCAGCCCAGTCAGAAAACAGGGATTATCTCCTATGAGTTCTTCTTCAATTGCCAGTTTGGCAGAAAAGGTCTTCTAGTAAGACTGAAGAAAGCCACCATCAGTCTAATGCCTGACTTTCATTCTAATACTCAAGACAGGGTTTGGTTGAAACAAGTTGTGGTGGAGGAGGAGAAGTCTGATACTACTGGCTTCTACACTTTTCCAGAATGATCAGGATCTTCTTACAAAGACAAAAGCCCACATGTATTAGAAACATGGTTCATAAAATAACAAATCTGACAGCATGCAGATATTGAGAGACCAGAAGAAGCTCCCAAGCACTTCGGACCACGCAGTTCATTCCTCATAGGACCATTGGCTTCTACACTAGTGGCAGTAATCAAGTTTTGTTATAACTAGTTATGGAGGACGAAGAAGCTGATGTTACTGTCTTCTATGCTGGTGTCAGACCTGGCTTGGCTGAGATAGTAGAGAAGGAAAGACGGAAGAGCTAATTCCACTGGCTTCAATGCTATTGCCAGAGATCAGGTTTTGTTGGGATACATTGTGGAGGTAGAAAAAGGAAATAGCTGTTGCTACTGGTTTATATGCTGGTGCTGAAGACTGGGTTTGGCTGAGACAAATACTACCTGCAAAGAAAATGAAGACAGAGGAATTATTTTTTAAGTGATTGATAAGAACATGTACAGTACAGTCTCTATAGCATGTCTCTCTTCTTATAAAAATATCCCAAGACCATGTTGCAAAGTCTGACATTTTCTTTCATCTGACAAGACAGTCGCACTCCAAAGTGAGAGAACTCCAACACTCTGCCAATAGTCTAAGGACACTATCAGACTGCAGAACAACAAAGGACCTGACCACGATGGTAGTGTAATTTAATCACTTTATTAATATCATAACAAGATACATGGACTGGCATTCTTGTACTTTGAGAGGCCCTGCCTCTTGTAATGGAGTAACTTGCCAGTGAACAACGTGTCTTTATTATGCAGTACAATAAGATGGTTCATAGTGAAACACCTGAAATCATTAATTTAAATATACAAATAACCAATGTACTATTGTTGAAGCCCCTATATATCACAGTGCAAAATCCTTACATAGTTTATCTTATAATAAAGAACATTGTATAAATGTATCAAAAGTACATCAATTCATCACTTCAATACATCAAACACTATCAGTATCACTAAAACAAGCACTGGTGACAGTATAGCACTATTGTTTAGGGCACTGAGCTGCAAACCTGAGAAATGGGTTTGGATCCCACAGCCCCATTTGCACACTGTGTGACCTTGACCAATTCATTTAACTTCCTTGTGCTCCCAGGTCACTTCTGGAAACAAGCTTCAGTTTAGTGTGCCTTTCTTGGTGAAACATTTTCCTTTGCTTCCTATCAGTGTAAAAACAGGGGTATAGATGGAAGAGAGCATGGGGAAGTCTGTACCTCTGCCTAGAGACCATTGAAGCAGTAGCAGCAAAGAGATGACTTATGCAAAATGATAAAAGTGAATGTAGAACAGACAAGGTAATTGTGACAACAGTGCTAATAAAAAAGTAGCAGGACATTAAAAAACCTGTTTATATCTCTGCAATGTCCAGTGATATAGGAAATCAAATTTGACATGATGTCTCAAATTTGGAGGATACCTAGATAACTGCCTAGTCTCCAGAGGGTTGGGGTACAAATAGATAAAAACATTGTCAGGTATTGAGCAGTTTAAAGGTAAAAGTGTTGGAGAACGCTCTTCAAAATGTTCTCAAAAGCTGATATCTATACTAATTAAAGAGGACAATGAAAACTATGAAATAGTTCAAACAGAGATATAAAAGATACAGGATAAACGCTACCTTTAAAACACATCCTTATTTTGAGAAAAGTGAAAAAGAATTAAATAAATTATTTGCCAAAAAGAAAATGAAGTAATTGAATGCAAGCAAAATAAACAAAACCAAGAAGAAGAGCGACTTATTGGGTGAAGTGTTTAATTAGGACCAAAATCAGGTAGCACACAAGAGAGGCAATACACAAGGTCTGATTCAAGGGGCATACTAGAACACAAAACAGGCCTCTCGCTCTAAATGTAGCAATGTGTTCTTTGAAAGAACTAAGAGGGCTAGCAAACTTCAAAGATTCAGAAAATAGCAGCGCTTTGAAAGAAGTGAAATCATGAAGAATGCTTTAGCAAGGCATTTGACACAGTCCCACACAAAAGATTAATAGCCAAATTAACTAGCCTGGCAATGGGCCCCGTGGTGGTAGCCTGGGTAAAACATTGGCTGGACAACAGGACACAGAAGGTAATAATGTTGGTGGAGCGGCTGTTTCGCGCCGAAATCCATGCCTGGAACAGCGTTGACTCCTACCACTGGGGTCGTCACGATCTTGTTGTGCTGCACCAAGTATGTCACCGGTGCAGCACAACAAGATCGAAAATTCGGCGCATGCGCAATTCGTGCCGCACGTGAACGTGGAAGTAAGCATGCAGCGGCAGAAGCAAGTAAAGCTTTAAAATACTTGTTTCTGTGTTAGCGATACTGCATATGGTTGCCCATACACTATAAAAGATTGTGCATGAGCAAGCATACGAACAAGGCAGTTGTTAGATCTTGAGGTTTCCATGAGTGCAGGACCTCTCGAGCTACGCTCTCGAGGTCTCTGGTTACCACAGAAACCTCTCGATCACACTGCCTTGTGTGTATGCTTGCTCTACACAACTCTATATTGTAAATGGAGTCCACTCAAGAAGAAAGAGGGTTACTAGTGGGGTACCGTCAGGGTTCATACTGGGTCCAGTCCTTTTTATGTCTTTAGAAGTGACATTACAGAGGACTGGAAGGAAAGGAATGTCTCTTGCAGATGACACAAAGATCTGCAACAGGATTGATACACAAGGAGGTGTGGAAAGGATGAGAGGGACTTGGCAAGGTTGGAGGAATGGTCAGAAGTACGCAGCTTGATTCAAAGCAAAGAAGTGCAAAATAATGCACCTGGGAAACAGAAACCCAGGGAAGATTACACAATGGGGAGAGTAGTAGCAACAACAAAATGGAAAGGGACCTGGGGTAATCATATCAGATAACCTTAAGGTTATCAAGTAATGTGAGAAGGCAGTAGGGAGGGCTGGAGATATTGGGATGGCTAGAGAGGCATCAGCAGCAGAAAACAAGAAGTTGTTATCCTCTGTACAGACAGTTGGTGAGACCCCATCTGGAGTACTGCATCCAGTTCTGAGACCCCATCTCTGCAAGGACATAGGCAGGATAGAGGCAGTCCAGAGGAGGGCAACTAAAATGGTGCAGGGTCTGCAAGAGAAGCCATATGAGGAGACAGAAAGGAGCTTAATATGTATACCCTTGAGGAAAGGAGGAGAGGGGTAACATGATAGAAACTTCTAAGTACCTCAGTGGAATCAACAAAGTCAAAGGGGTAGCATCTTTCAGAAAAGAGATGTGCAAGAACAAGGGCACAATCTGAGGATGGGGGAACAGCTCACAGGGCAATGTGAGGAAATCACGTTTCACAGGAGGGTGGTGGGCGCATGGAACAGCTCTTCTGAGGAGGCTGTGGGGTCTAAAACTGTGGGATAATTAAAGCATGCATGGGACAGACATAAGGCAATTTTCTTGGGGGTAGGAAGAAACAGGCTGTTGGTTAACTAGGATCTGCAGCTTATCCTGTAGGTAGGAAAATGAGCAGACTAGGTGGGCCAAGTGGTCCTTATCTGCGTCAAAGTTTATGTTTCTATGTTTCAGGAAAGAGGAAAAGGTAACTGAAAACAAGAAGAACAAAAATATACAGAATTGTACTGCATGATAAAGGCACATTGTTGTTCACTGGCAAACTACTCCCTTATGAAGAGGCAGGGTGCCTTGAAGACAGGAGTACCAGTCTGAGTCAGACTGTTATAATATTAATAAAGTAATTTGATTATACTCCTTGTTGTGCCATTCTTCTTTGTCTGCACTAGAGAAATGGAAACAAAGGAGACTGAGTGTTTAGTGACTCATTAAACAATGCAATCCCCTCACCAGATACTGGGAAACCATACCTCAAATTGCTCTTACAGTATGTATTCTGCTCTTCTTGGAGGAAAAATGTCAGTTAACCTTCGCAGCTGTGAGGCACAATCCTGAAGAGAGATGTGAAGACTGGGAAAGAGACTTAAAATTGAGGAGTCTTTAACTGCTGCTGCTGACACAGGGCATGAACTTGACAACACTTATAACTGCTGTAGATTGATTTATACTTCTTTGATTTGGTATTAGATGTGATGGCATATCCAGTTAGCATTTTGTTTAATCATTCACTGTCTTATGCTGAGATCTCCGGTCTTTGGAAACAGGTAATTGTTGAACTAATATTCAAATCAGGTGATCATATACTTACAAAAACTGCCATCCCATTTCCCTGCTTGCATCTCTGTCCAGGGTCCAAGAGCAAATAGTTTCTTGATCAACTGAAAGAATACTTAGATTCCCCAAATTTGTCAACATCTAGTCAGCATGGCTTCAGGGAAGATTTTAGTACCCTGGTGGCCACATTGGAAGTTATAAATGTTCTCTAGAGAACCTTGTACAGAGGTGGCATGGTAGGTGCATTATTTCTACATTTATCAAAGGCATTTGAACTTGTTAATCATTCTTGCCTGCTGACAAGACTTGAAAATCATTTTTTTCTTTTTATAATAAATTGATTTTCACATTATTTGTCCAATTGAAAGCAATCTGTTATTCTTGGTTCTGTTAATTTCTCTTTGATTGATGTACATATGGGTGTTTCCCAGGGATATGTAATGTGCCCCATTTTGTTAAGTTTTTAATACATTACCATATATTAACAGTACACAAATAATTTGTTACTTTGTATGCAGAAGACATGTAAGCCTTAATCCATGATGAAGGTGGCATCTAATCGGGGAGTTAATGCATGGTTGTGACCGTTGGCCCGAGACCGCTGGGTCGAAGGTTCTACAATGGACCAACCATGCATTAACTCTCCATTAGATGCCACCTTGGAGGGATTAATGAGCTTGTAACATGGCTTCTAGTGACAAACTGTGTACTGTCACTGTTATTTTGATGCTGTGAATAAGAGAAGTCAGCCACATTTTGCACCATTTACGTTTCTATCTTACACTTTGTGAACATTGAAGAGATACCTATTTTTTCCTGATGTTGAAAACTACACCAACCATAACTATCAGAACACTATCTCTGAACATATATTTCATGACATTGCTCTGATCTGACCAGCTTTTATTTTATTTGCGAGGCTAGGAGGACTATTATGTGTTGCTTTGTCTGTTTTGCTATCTGCCCATGTCTATGTTTTACATATTATCTGGCCTCCTCTGCGTGTGTCTCCCCACGGTGCTGATCTCACTGCATTACCCATTTTGTGCCTGCTGTTTTCTGACTTGTTAGCAGCTTTGCTGGAGTCAGTTGCAGATCTTTCGACTGCCCTACATGTGTATCAGGGACCTAAGATTTCCTTTCTCTGTCTCCTACACTATAGAGCCTGTAGATTTCCACTACACTATATTCTCACTTCTCATGCCTCTGAGGTGTGTTCTGCTCTGGATAGTTCTCCCAGGTTGCTCCTGTCTCCCCGTCTGCATCACTGCTGGCTACTGCTCTAAATTTCCCCATATTCCAGTGCCTCTTCTGCCCTGTGTGTATTTCTCGACACTGCTGCTTTGTGCTCCATGGTTGTCCGAGGTACTTCAATAAAGCAACACTGGCATTATCGTTGCCATAATTACCCGTGTTGCTCTTCTTCTCAACTGACCCACTTCAACCAATTGTATTCCTTATCTCCCATGCTGTTATTTTGCCATGTTACAATGTGTTATACTGACCTGGTAAAGATTTAACCGATACTTGTATTCACCTACAGAGGATTTTGACAATGTCCAACAATGGTTGGTTGAAAATGGGATATTACTGAACACAACTAAGACTACATTTTTGCTATTGGCACTCGACAAAATCTTAATCAGCTTATATCCTTTCCCTCTTTCAGTGATTTGATCAGTTCAAATATAAAAAATGTGACATATTTTCGACATTTGGGATTTATATTTAATCAGAATTTAATTTTCAAGACCGCTCTAATTATGTTGTCAAAATGTACATTCGTTTGGGGCAGTTGTATCAAATGAGAGTTTGTTTGTTCAAAACTCAAGGAAGGTTCTGGCCTTGATACGTTATTTTCCAATTATTGATTATTTCTGGTCCTCCTATTTACTCATTATCTGCTGCGCTGCTGCTTGCTGCTGCTACTACTCTTCAATGTGTGCAAACACTTTATCATACAGTTTGTTAATTTGCTACCTCTGCTTCTCACTTTATTCATCATTGTTACTTGTTTAATGGGTTAGGTTGGTTTCTATTGATCTGAGGGTTATTTATTTTAGTTTAGAAAATGGCAAGAATAAATTCTGAAACTTGACTGACTGAAACAGGCTCCAAGCTGGGCATTTATTTTTCAATAGATGCCTAGCTAAAAATAAAACCAGTCCAAGTACCACTTCACAGTGTAGCATTTTCAGAGGTGCCCAGTCTGCTTTCTAATTGGCTAAAGCACCTAGAAAATTTGAAAAAAGCCATGTTTCTTCTCTTAAACTTAGCGAGAACTACAGCTACCCCCAACACTACTTCGCTTTTTCTCTTTGTAGCGAGGCGTACTAGTCTCCCCCAGTGCAAACCAAACAATATCCACATTCAGCCACTCCCTGTTTTAAAACAAAACACACTACATTTACAGCTGGCAGTTTCAACAGTTTGACAAGACCGCTCTCTCCCGACCACAGTGTCACACTGTTGTCCATCTCCGATCACAGTCTCACACTACCCTGCTGACGCAAACAGAACCATACCCATCACTCATCACAACTCGCCAACAAACACTTAGCCTCCTGTACAAAACAAAAACACACACCAGAAACTGAACATAAATCTTTCCTCTCTCCTCATACCTCTGTGTCAAACATTGCTTTTGCCTTGCTAGCATGTTGCAGTCAAAGGTCACACACCACATAGCTACAAGCGTCAGACGGGAAGAATGGGGACAAAAGCTCACTAAAACTGAACATAAATCTTTTTCTTCTCTCCTAGTACCTCAAGGTCAAATGTCAGTTTTTGCCTTGTTAGCATATTGCAGTGAAAAATTGCACGCAGCATGCTACAACGCCACACGGGGAGGGGCGCCAATCAACCAGAATGCTGCAGGGAGGAACAACAGCACCAGTAACACCCTATGGGCTTCTTTATCAATAGGTTTGCTTCTAACACCTGTATTAGATTTTTCACAATCATTTACTATATTTTTTTACAATTTCATAAACATTTACACAGTTGACCATTTCTAAGCACAATAATACCCTCAGGGTGGAGCATTATTGGAAATACTGGACCTTCCAGGGCTATAAGGCCCTCTGCCTGAAGCGTCGGGCCTCATTACGACCCTGGGCAGTCTGGTATTTCAATAATACCTACTTGTCAGTACTATTGTATACTGATTACTTTTAGAAGGATTGAACAAGCTCAAAAACCTTTTTTCTTTTATGCCAGATGTTTTAGTTTATTCTCACTCATATTCTGACTGTTCTGCTCACATTGGTAAATTGTGTTATCCATGTTGTATGACTTTGCTGGGTCAAAGACATTGGCATTACAGAATAATTTTAAATTTTGAAATGAACTACCTGATGACTTGGATATCCCATGATAACAGTGCTGACAAAACAGCGAATAACACAATAGCGACTGACAGATAAGAGCGACTCAGAATAAAAGTGTTCTGAATATGGAATTCTCCTCCATAAGCAATGAGTAGGTGGTGTTAGAATATATAAGATGGGTGTGCAGGGGCACAGCCCCCATATGTTAAGTTTTCATGCCAGGAAGTACAGTCAAACGAACAGGTAGTAGCAGCTGTTCTTGGCAGTGGAAGTTGCTATTTTGACGTTCGCTGTTTTGTCAGCGCTATTATGACATGGAAGCATGATTTGTTATCTTGCGATTCCTTGAGTTTTAAAAGATGTTTAAAGCAGTATTGTCTTACTCATTCTGTTGTTCATTTTCTGGGTCACTCATGAAAATTAGCATTTGATGCCATGGTGTTATCTGGTTATCAAATTTTAAATAAAATAAAAATCATTATCAGGAGGTTGGCAGTGGTTACACTGGTGCAGGCCAGCACACTCAGTCACTAATGGATGTTTTCTGACAAGTAAAGGAAACAGAAACAAGGAGGCGTTATACAAACATCATCAAAATGAAACTTATTTACATTGTGTCTCTGGACACTGTTACTAGCACCCATGGGTGCAGATCCAATTGTACTGTGATGCAGTCACTGGAATTTAAAATGTATATAACATGCAAGTTTCAAGTTATGGATGACAATACTATTTGACATGGTCTTGCCATCCAGTACCCTGAGCCGTATGCCTGGGACAGAGTTGTGTCATTTGTAGGACTTTCTCAAAGCAATACTGTATAGTATGTGTGGGTGCTTTTCTTTTCTTGCCAGCTGATGAGGAAAAGCACCACTGTAGAGAGACATTGTAGATTGTCAGTTTGGAAATGGAGCAATACTGAAAAGTTGGACAATTCTGCTTTGATGGACATACACCTGAAGAGAATGAGAATACTTTTAAAGCAGCTGGAGCAAAAATGTTTTCCCAAAAAGCAAGTTTCAGCTACAGTTAAGAAAAAATTAGTATGCCTGTCAGATGCACTTCTTCATCCTATGCTGTGCGCCATGTGTCTTTTATTTTTTGATCCTGACCTTTGCCAGCCTACAATGATATTTCTATGCAAAATGTGGCAGCCATCTTTTTCCTAAGAAAAATTCCATTCAAACATTTATAAAATTCTCAAATTTTGGTGAATTAGAAAATGATACCACCAAATAAAACTGGAAGATGCCTGGAATCTTTTATAGTTAAAAGGGTAGGGTCAAATGTTTTTTCCCAATGTCATTGCACTGCTGCTTTGAATGTGTTAGACAATGCTGCTGGGGACATCATTGTGGAAAGATATGCTTTCTGATGTTGAAAAAGGGTGACAAAACAAAAATGTTAAGTGACATAGATAAATGAATGCATTTGTTGTGGATGGGTAAAAAGAAATCCTTTACTCAGATTATTAGATATGAGCTCATTACAGTGGCACCATGCAGAATGCCAATGCAGTATTGCTGCAGTATATCACAAAATGCTGCATTATACTGTAGAGAACAGTGTAATTCAATGGCAATTAAGCCCTTTGTCATGTGGTATTTTGTAACATCTTAACTGTAAGTTACTGCATTGCATCATGGCTGGCTGTGCTGTGCATACAGCATAAAATGGGAGAAAAGGAAAGCAAGGTTGTAGTACTTGATATGACGATACACTATGTACTGTAGTGTAACAGTTGATGTCTGTTCATTGTTTTCAGGCAACAGTCAGCAGCCATTGCTGTGCGGCCTGCATGTGAAGGCTGAGTAAAAATACAATCAAACAAAGGCAGCACTGCTGAAGGATTCGACAATGCACATTGCTGTTTAGAGTTCACATGTGACCCCAGGATACTTTTGGCTCTTTTCTCAAAGCTCCCGGTACAGTGCAAGGGGCTTGCACAACTATGAGAGTGCAAAGCTCACCTTGCACCAAACAAATCACTGGAGCAATTCTCAATGGCAGCCTGTGTCAGCCGAGGCTACCTGCTAAACGAGACTTGCAACGCCCATTAATTCAAAAATGGGATGCAACATGGCACAGTTCCTGCCTTGTGAAATTCCCAAGGTTCAATCCTATCACCAATGTTGTTCATGGTGTACATGCTACCTTAGGTGAGCTCATTAGGCATTACAGTTTGGGTTTTCACTGCTATGCAGATGATACCCAATATGTCCTTTGCTGCTGGAACAAAGGGTGCCATGGAAGTGCTAAACAAACAACTACCTGCCCAAGATCCAGGAATGGATGTCCTCTAACTGACTAAGACTGAATCCCAACAAGACAGGGCCTGGTGATTGAATCTGGTCACGCGGTGTGATAGGATTGCCTCGGGGTGGTAACAAGGTTGGTCCTGGGATTAACTTCATTGATGGCTTCCTCTAGGATGAGAAATCTGGGCATATTCTTGGATGATAGATTGACACTGGATGTCAGGTTTCATCTGTTGTCAAAGTGTTTTTAACACTTAGGAATGTCACCTGGAATAAGCCCCTAGTTCTGCCTGAGGACCTGCCAACACTAGTACATACCTTTGTGACATCCAGACTTGGCTACTGCAATGCTCTGTACTTTGGGGTCCAGTGGAGGGACCCTCTACCAGCTGCAGCTAGTGCAGAATGCAGTGGCAAGGTTACTGGCAGGTCTGCCAAGATCATGTTATGTGACCCCAGTCCTACTGGCTCTGCACTGGCTGCCTGTCAGGTGGTGGATCATCTTAAAGGTGGGCATGCTCACCTATAAGGCCCTATATGAATCATGCCCTAGCTACCTGACTGATCTATTTACACATACTACCTTGGTCCTCCTCCACTACTCCACCAAGAGCCTCCTAGCAGTTCTGAGGCCCAGATTTAAAACTTCGGTGACCAAACATTTCAGGTCACTGGTCCAGCCCTCTGGAACCTGCTTCCTAGTTCCATCATGGAGGCCTTGATGGTAGAGGCTTTCAAGAGGGTCTAAAGACTAACCTTTTAAGCAGGCCTTCCAGAACTAACCAAAATTGTTTTTATATTTTAAATGCCATATTTATTAATTACTTATAATCGGAAATTTTAAGCGTACCTTACTATTTTTGTTTGTTGTTGTTTATCTGTTTATACCCTGCCTGTGATTATATAAGGCACCCAGAGCCTTTGGGATTAGGTGCCATATAAATAAATATGCCTTACCTTTCTTTACCCTACCTATAGGGCATGTGGCAGATGCAAGCTGCCACATCTCCAAATAATGGGATTCTCAGGATTCTCCCGAGGGAGAGATTCTAAATGCCCTTAGACCAGTCAGGGCTGGTCTGAGGGTGTAAAATACTCCCTCTGGGAGATTTGCCTGTTTATTGCAATGTGCCTGAGTCCCCCCTTGATCCCAAACATGACTCCACATAATAATAATTATTATTAAAGCTCCCTTCCTGGACATCGAGTGGCCCCACTTCCTGATCCCAGATGTGGCCTGTTATAATAATAACTACTAAAGACCCAGTCTCTGGTGATCAAGTGGCCTCCCTCCCCAGTCCCTGATATGACCCTTACAATAATAATTATTAAAGCCCCTTCCCTGGTGGTCTAGTGACCCACCACCCCAGCAGGTACTGATCACCATCCTGCACCCCCATCCCGAAAAAAGAGCCAGTGACTGGCACAGCTCTCCTTTCACCTCGATGGCCAGCCTCCAATTGAACTGTCAATGAGCACATACTGTAAGTGTACATGCTCATTAATTAATCAGGTACACATTTGGATCAGAGAGGGGCCACTCAACCAGCAAGGAAGAGGGCTTTAATAATTATTGTTATAATAGGTCACATAAAATTGAGGGCTTTAGCTAATTATTATTATAATGGGTCACATTGGGAATTGGGGAGGGGGAACTATAGACCACAAGGTTTAAATTGTAATACACATTTACATATATGGGCATGTGGGGCGCTTAGACCATCAGGGTCTAGAGTGGTGTACAACTGCCCTGTGGCTTGCAGAAAACCCTCCTGGTATGTCATCTGTTTGGTGCATGGCCACAGTTGCCAAAAGTTGTGGGACTTTGCTGCGAGACCCTGCTCAAAAGAAAATCAGATGCAGGGTCCCTGGCGCACCAGGCTTTGATGCATGCTGCCTTTGGTGCCATCTTGAGTTGATCTAAGGGCTTTTGAGAATCAAGCCCTTTATCTCAGTGGATTCTGAACATTTTGTTCTTAAGTTTTGACCTTGAAGAGAGACAATGCTGAGAATGTAAAGTCTTAATGGAGCTATGGACACTGGTGCTTCTTATGCCACATCAGGGGATGGGTGTGTCACTGTCACTGGAGTCTAAGTTGGGGCAGGAGACACAGATAGATGAGTAAAGAATATGGTGTGCCATTGCTGATGATTCTGTGTGTACATACTAGATGTCTTGGTGCCAGCACTTAATGGTAGCTGAAATAATCTCATAAATATGGTAAAACAGATAAGGTATTGGTCATTTCAACTCTTAAGATGCAATACAGGCCGGCCCAGTGGTGCTGAGGGTTAAGGCGCTGGGCGCCACACCTCGCACCATGCGGTGACCCAGGTTTGGGAATGAGCCGGACCACGAGGGGTCGGCAGGGAGGTAGAGGATTGATCCTCAGAGGACTGCTCTCCTCTCTGGGGAGAGTTCAGGGCTGCTTGGTGTCCTAGCCACCCCGGTGGAGATCAGGGGCAGCAGGCAAGCCAGCCAGAATGAGATGGGTGGAGGCGGGAGACTTCAGCAGGTGAGCCATGCATGGACATCACTGCACGCTGCACTCGAGGGAAAACACTATGGAAAAACCCCACCTGGGACTGAGGAGATGATGGGGACACCAGAGGCAGGACTCAATCCCACCACCGCCTGATCTCGAGGGACTCCTGGCCGACTCAGCAACTGTGGTAAGCCCTGTCTATTGCAGAAATGCTGCTGAGGGTGAGCGGGCCTGGCCCGTGGGTGAACTGGGCGCTAAGGGTTGCCCGGTTGTTGGGGAGTCCCAGTCGGATAAGCAGGGTTCAGGCAGGGAGTAGCAGTTCTCATCGCGTGTGTACCTCGGACGATGACCGGCCCAGGAGGATAAAGAAAGGATACAAAAAACAACAAAGATGCAATACAGTTTATTGGTGGAAAATAATGCAGTACAGATCTAGTTCATTCTCCAAATTAACCCTGTTTTTTTTTTCACTGAATCAATGTTTACACAACGATATTAACTAACATAACATATTTCTGATACAAATTAACATGTTTATCTTACATATGCACGTTGGCCCATTAGTCATCTGTTCCTAATATAACTATCATTTTGTGAGAGAAACTGTGGAAATGATGCAACTACAGTATTGTCATGCTAGCATTAATGGCAAGACAAATGTTATTGGTATGACAACTCTTACAGAAGTAATTATATGAAATGTTTTCATGCTGCACACATAAAACTACTCATGTGATCGCCTGGTGCAAGCAGATTTAGACATTAAACTGGAACCGATTACATGCACGTGGCATGCATGCAGCAAGCAAGTGTGGGAAGCATGCTTTTATGTTAAATTGGAACAGACTGCATGCATGTGGCATGTGTAAAAAGCAAGTGGTCACCGAAGTGCACACATAAAAGTTAAGTGACTTGCTCAGGATCACACCATATACTGTACAAGTGGAGGTTGATGAGATTCAAACCCAGGTCTTCAAGTTTCCAAGTGTCCTGGTTTGCAGTTCAATGCCTTTAGCCACAAGCTATACTGTCTGCACACATTATGGCTCACTTGTACTTCAATACAAATCTGCATACTGTACATTTGCATGCATGCAGCATGTGTGTAGCCACTGCTACACTTTTCAGTTTTCTAGTTTTCTTGTCCTCTTAGCTGCACAACTGAACTGTAGCATACATACCAATGGAAATACATGTGGTTCTCCTCACCCCAATACACACACTTGCCCACAAAACAACTTAATCACTTCTCTCTGGCCTGTACTCCTACTATTGTCTCTCTATAGTTTTGAATGCTTTCATGCAAACAGACTTTAAGAGGCAAACCCAAAAAAGCAATAACTCAACATCCACCCACATGGCCAGCCATCCCCCATGCACACACACTTCAACAGTTGTCTCCATGCTGCTACAGACAACCACCAAGTATAGATATAACTTGAGGTCTCTTACCTGAGTACAAGGGAGCCAGAGACAGGAGTCTTTAAGAGATTATGTCCATGGGTCACAGTGTTGAGTGTAGTCGTTACCCCTTAAAATAAATGGAGTTATTTTTATTCTTATTTTATACATTATGATGGGAAGTTGGAGAATAATGAGGCTGCTATTCTACTAATAAGGCCCTTTTTAGTCTAACAGTGGCCTTCAGTAATCTCCAACTCTCAATCAATAATGTATAAAATAATAATAAAAAATACCCCCATTCATTTCAGTGGTGCACACCCTGCAGTCTCCCTTGCCTGTGTCTTAATGTGCCTGAGTGTGTGGTGATGTGAGTCCAGCTGGGGGGATGCATAAACTTGACCATAGTGGGGCTCCAATAGTCTGTGCATGCCATACTGCTCAACTGTCCCTGAATGCAAGGGACAAACCTCATTTTACCCCTGAAAACTGCTCTGCTCCTCATCTATCCCTCATGGGAAACATGCTGCTCACACAGAGGATGTCCTGTAAATTTAGATTTTATGGCATGGGGACCATTTCAGATTTCAGCATTTGGGAGCTAACAACCAGTGGAGGCCAGGTGCTAGTTAGCCCCTCGGTGGCAAGCTCTAGAATGTCTGGAACATCTCTAAGAGCTAAAACTTTTTGTTGTAACTGAAAAGTGATATGCAAATCAGGAAACATTCAAATGTATAAGATTCATCTGTCTATACCCCAGAGAATGCATCAGATTTGGGCTTAAACCCATCTAGTTATTAACCATTTTTTTCCTTGCTGATGTTCTGACAACCCCGAGAAAAAACCTTTGTTCTGATTTCTCTCCCGACTCCATTCCATTCAATACCTATTCCATATGGATCATGAAGCTGCTCAAAGGTGCAGAAAAGTGAAAAACACATCAATATTTCAGTTTTTCCTCCTTCCTCAAAGGTGGGGATGGCAGGTGGGGAGGGAGAGTGGAGGAGTGGGATAGAGGAAGGTAGGGGTGCATGATGACCTGGATTCACCAGTAATACCTCTGTTTTTTCTTGGATTCAAGCTCAACAATGTGGAAGCCATCTAGACATAGATTTCTGAAGGCAATGGTCAAGTAAACAGACCACATAATGCCTGTCAGATGTAAAATACACGAATAGTTGGGTATCATCTGCATAACAGAGAAACTCCATCTCATACATCTAACTATCTCTACCTGCTAAAGGCAACATGTACATGACAAGTAACATCGAGGACAGAATAGACTAGCACAGCTAATCATAGCAGGCTGTTTGGAAAGAGTTCTCCATTTGATCTTCTAAGTCATGCCAGGTAGGAAGGACATGAACAACCTAAACACTGTCTCAGTGAGTAGACCTTATTTCCCATGTGGCCCAATTTTCAATTCAATTTCAATTTCAATTTTATTTAAAAGAACTGGTATGACCACTGGCAAATCACCCATTTTCGTGGCTGTAAAGGGTTGAAAATTCCAAGAATACAGAAGTAGATATATTGTATAGTACAAATGATCATCATACACAGTAAACACAAGATATCCTTACTAGAAACAAGTGCAAACATTACTGTCAAGTAAATATTTCTTTAAGTTATATTTAAAGCCATTGAAGGGTCTAGTCAATAGATTCTCAACTGGTAGAGTATTTGAAAATGAAGGGGCCTGATAAAAAGGGATTGCTACCCTTAGGTTATGTGCATAAAGGGCATCCATTAGGATGGGACCCATCAAATCTCCATGATCCACCATGTCAAATGATGATGATAGATCAAGGAGAATAACCACTGAGCAATCCTCTATCCTTGCCAGATCATTAAACAATCTGATGAGCACAGTCTCTGTGCTGGGCTATGACCAGAAACCAGACTGAAATGGTTCACAGATGTTATATTTCTTAAGCTGAGCTTTGAGGTTTGTTGCAACTACCTTCCCAATCACTCCCAAAGAGGTTTGATACAGGTCTGTAGTTAGTCAATATGTTAGCTTTCAAAGATGGTTTCTTCAGGAGGAGTCACACTACTACCCTCTTCTAAGCTATGAGGAAACATACACCAGACATTCTGAGCCACAGTTGAACCAAGGGCCTGCAGACAGTCCTCCAATAGTTAAGTTGAGCACAGCTCAAAAACAGAATTACTTTGCCGACATGAGAAGGGTGAGTACTATTGAAGGATGTTGTTTGTGCAAGTTTGTTACAAAATTCAAAACTCGCTAATGGATAAGTTTACCCACACCCTGCCCTACTCAGTGCTGTGCATATGCAGGAGCATCAACAAGCAGCCCTTCAGGTCAGGATGAACACAATTTAATGTTAGTTAATAAAATGACCAAATATAACATTTAGGCAAATCCTGCAGTATATGTTCATTGTGTGGCCATTAGTTATGACAGCTGGTCAACAGATGGCACAGGATGTAGAAATGTAAAAAAGCTGACATTGTCCTTTAATGTTGTGATCCTGTTCTGGTTCCCATACCCAAGGGCACCTCTTCTTTGGGAGGCAAGTAGTTGGGATGGCTCGCCAACATCGTCAACTTCGGCCACTGTTATGCAATACTGAGGAATCTGTCTACAACAAGACTGCTCTTTTGCAGATTTTGTTGGTATGGCAGATCTGGTTTGCATCAGAGACCTGGCTAGATGGGAATGCTGACCCTATTTTGAGGCAGCTATCTTCTCCGGTACTTGGTTACACATCGCCTGATATTGGACCGTGGGGGGTTGCGGTCTGTTTCAAGACTAAGTGGGCCTAACTGGTATACCAGTTGAGAGGCCATCTCATTTGAGTGTACTGTGGTAGCTGGTGAGGGGTGCAGGATAGCTCTCATTTACCATCCGCCAGGTGATGAGAAGCTGTTCCTGCAGGAAGAAGCAGACCGCCACCGACATGAGTGTTGGAGTCACCCAGACTGATGGTTCTGGGTGACTTCAATGCCTGGGTCAACAATGAATTCTCACTTTTGGTCAACACTTCCTCCAGGTGATGACATCCCTGGGTTTCACTCAGGTTGTTTCCTCAGCTACTCACAAATGTGGTCATTCTCTTGATTTGGTCTTCCTCATGGGGATTGAGGCCTCCAACTTGGTGGTGGAACCTGTCAGTTGGTGTGATCACTACACCATTGGGTTCAATTTTTCATCCGCCCTGGGTAGGTCAGCCCCTGTGGAGATGGTCAGTTATCACCCTTTGAGGACGTGATCTCTGAAGACCTGATGGTGGTGATTGACCCTCTCGCTGATTGGTGATATCAGCAGGATCCTGAGTTGCTGGTTATGGCCTATAATAAGACCATTTCCTCAGCTCTTGATTTGATTGCTCCTGTTCATGTTCGCCCCTTCCACTTCACCCCAGAGCCCCATGGTTTGATGGGTCTCTGAGGAGTTGCAGAGGCAGGGCATAGGTTAGAAGTGTCACTGGCGGAGGACTGCCTTAGATGCTAACCACCTTATTTTGTTAGAGCATTATAAGCTCTGTCAAACAGAAATCTCCCATAAGAAGGCAGAATTCCTGTCCAGGAAATCACTGTTGCCGGAATCGACCAGCTCAATCCTTCCGAACTGTTTACAGGCTGTGCAACCCAGCATGTCTGCAGTTCAGTCAAGTTTTTTCAAAAATGAGTGTGATGAGATCGCCGCTTTTTGCGAATAAGGTAATAAATCAGGCAGGGAGTGCCGCCAGCTTCCACCCTATGGGGATGCTGTTGGTCGGTGCTTGGTCACAGAGCCCGGAGTCTCCTGGAGTACCTTTGATCTGCCAGAGTTCGTGGACATTAAGAGGATTTTCCAGGGATGCATCCCATTTGCTGTAGTTTAGATCCAGGCCCTACTTCCCTGATTTTGGGTTGTAGTGATATCGACCCGGTCTTAGCTTGGATTGTCCAGTGCTCTTTGGACTCAGGTGAGTTTCCTTGCTCCCTGAAGGAGGGTGGTGACACCCTCCTGAAGAAAGTTCTTAGATCCGAGAACCTAGTGGACTACATGCCTATCTCTAACCTTCCTTTTGTGGGAAGGGTTATTGAGAATGTTGTGGTGGCTCAACTGGAAAACCATCTAACCATCCATAATTTATATGAACCTCTCAATCGGGTTTTCATAAGAGGCATAGTACTGAGACTGCTCTCGTTTGGGTGCTCAATGATCTCCTGATGGAGAGAGAGGAGAAACCATTCCATCTTGGTACTTTGATTTGTCATCAGCTTTTGACACTGTGGATCATGGAGTTTTGCTCAAGCATTTGAGGTTCATCTGTGGGCTGTTGGGGAGAGTTCTCAGATGGTTTACATCTTTCCTCACTGGTAGAACTCAGAGAGTTGTCTTGAGGATATTTTCTTCGAGGTTTTCTCTGCCTTGCGGGGTACCTCAGGACTCGTGCTTTGCCCATGTTATTCGCAGTGTATACTGCCCCTCAGAGAAACATTGTAAGGCGGTATGGGTTGATGTTTCACTGCTATGCTAATGATGCCCAGCTCTACCTGTCTTTTGCCCCCGACCAGGTTGGTGCTATCTCAGTACTGAACAGCTGCCTCATAGAAATCCAAGACTGGATGAGTTCCAGTGGTTTAAAGTTGAACCCAGGAAAGACTGAGATTTTGGTAGTGGACCAGGGTCATAGGACAGAGGGTTGAGGACTGAGCTTCCCTCTGGTTTAGTCTTGGGGGCTCAGAGTCTTACCTCTGAGCAGGTGCGTGACCTCGGAGTGGTGCTTGGCGATGGTCTGACCCTTCGTCATCAGGTGTCGACAGTCATCAAGCTGGCCTTTACCATCTTAGGAACATTGCTAGGATCAATCACCTTGTTCCATCCAGTGACCTGCCTGTCTTGGTCCATGTATTTGTGACATCGCCTTGACTACTGCAACTCCATTTACCTAGGGCTTGCTGGGGTTGATATCCACTGCTTTCAGTTAGTGCAGAATGCTGCAGTACATTTGTTGACTGGGAAACTAGGAACTCATATTACCCCAGTGCTGATCTACACTGGCTGCCTGTTCAGTGGCGGATCACCTTCAAGGTAGGTTTATTAACTTACAAAGCCCTACATGGTCAGGGTCCTGATTACCAGAAAGAGCTCTTGGTTCCCTACACCCCTTTCGACAGCTTTGCTCAGCTGACAAGAGGTTGCTGGAGATTCCGAGGTTAGTTTAAAGTCATCTGGTGCTCGTGCCTTTGGGTTTGTTGCCCCTACCCTCTTGAATTCTCTGCCACATCAGTTACATGAGTGCAGGACAGTGGGGTGCTTTAAGCAGGCACTGAAGACCTTTTGTGGGCAAAGCTTACCCTATATTTTATGATTTTATCTGTATTTATTGTAGTTGTTGATTTTATTTGATTGTGCAGTGCCTTGATTTGGGAAAGGCACTATATTAAATACATTTATTATTATTGTTTAAGGTGCCCACCAGACAGACCACAATTTTCAATTTGGTGCTCACCAACTTGGAGGTGGTAAGAGCTGTGGGTGTAAGAGAGCTGTTAGGGAACAGTGGCCATAACTTTGTTTGGTTTGAAATGGACCTCAGGTCTGGTAAATCAGGATCAAGAGCTGCAGTCCTTAATTTTAGAAGGACAGACTTCAATAGGCTGAAGAAGCTGCTTAGGGATAAGTTAGAAGGGGTGGACAAGATACTGTAGATTGGGTGGAAGTGAGGTGGGGGAGAAATTAGGGGCCATTCTCAGGGCATCTAAGATATGCATGAGAATGGTAACCAAAAGAACAGGTTCAAGAGACCACTATGAGTCTCTGTAAGGGTCAGGAAGTGGTAATGGTCAAGAAACGGGTCTTTTACAAATTTAAAGAAAAGCAGATGGAAGAATAGAAAGAATATTTGATGCAAAACAGGGAGGCAAGGAGGACGATTAGGAAGGCAAAAGCAGACACTGAGCTGTGTACTGCGGAGGGAGTCAAACAGAGAAAAATAATTCTTCAGGTATAGTATTACTGAGAAAAAGAGGAAAGGAGAAGGAATTGTGGGGTATCAGAGGGTACATGGTGATTGAGGTGGATGGGTCAAAGGCAGCTGTCTATAATGATTACTTTTGCTTAGTTTCCACTAGGGAGAACTGTGGAACCTTGCCAGAGGTTGGCATCAAACCAGACATTAAGGGCATCCAGGAGATGAGGCAGCAAGCACTTACTATTGAAAGGGTCTTGAAAAAGCTGGAAACCCTAAAGATTCATAAGGCCCCAGGAACAGATGGGTTGCATCTGAGGATATTTAGGAATTGGCATCAGAACTGGCTGATCCCTTGGTAGGTCTATTCAACTGCTGTCTAAGGACAGGGTGGTTCTGAAGGATTGGAGGGTGGCAGACATAGTTGTGCTCTATAATGGAGGAAATGGAACAAGTTGGAAACTACAGACCTGTTAGTCTTACCTATATTGCAGGAAAACTGATGGAGTCACTGGTCAAAGAAGATCCTGTGGACTACTTGGAAACAACGGTCTCCAGAATAGTAAGTGGCACAGATTTATGACAGGGAGATCTTGTCAGACAAACCTGATAGTTTTCTTTAACCAGATGATGAGGGACTTGGCTAGGGACTATGCTGTGGATTTTCTGTACCTCGACTTCAGCAAGGCTTTCAACTTGGTACCTCACAGATGTTTTCTGAAAAAATGGAGGATCTGGGTGTGGCTAAGGCCATAGTAAACTGGGTAGTACCTGGCTAAAGAGGCGGCAGCAGAAGGTAGTGGTCAACCTGGTAAAATCAGAAGAGAGAAGATCATGAGCAGGGTTCCACAGGAATCTGTCCTGGCTCAATCCTCTTCAACATGTTTGTCGGTGACATTGGTGAGGTGGTCCAGGGCAGGCTGTGTTTCTTTGCAGATGACACTAGACTCTGTGGGAGGGTGGATAGTAACAAGGGACTAAAGGAAATGTTGAGAGACTTTGCAAAAACTGGAGGTGTGGCCAAGGGTTCAACAGTTAAAATTCAATGCCAAAAAGTGCAAGGTGATGCACCTAGGGAACAAGAACCCCAGGACAGAGTACTGAATGGGAGGAGTGAGACTGAGTACCATGGCTGAGGAATGAGGCTGTGGAGTTATCATCAGTGACTCCATAAAACAATCAAGTCAGTGCAACAAGGCTTATAGCAAGGCAAATAGGATACTTGGATGTATCGTGAGGGGTATTGACAGCAGAAAAAGTGAGGTAATTCTTCCCTGTACAGATCCTCAGTGAGGCCACACCTGAGTATTGCACCCAGTTCTGGGGTCGTCAGGAAAGACAGGGATAGATTTGAGATGGCACAGTCCAGGCTAAAAAAATTATTCAGGGCGGCAGGGCATGCCCTATGAGGAGCATCTCAAAGCACTGAAGATGTACCAGCTGAAGACCAGAAGAATGAGGGAGAGAAGACAGAGACCTTCAAATTCCTAACAGAAATTAACAGGGTGAACGGCGGGGAACTATTTACTTGAATAACATCTTGTGGTCATGAGTGCAAGATAACAAGAGGGAGGTTAAGGAAGGATGCAAGGAAAGACTATTTTACAGAAAAGGCAGTGGAGCCAGGAATAGGCTGCCAGCCGAGGTGGTGAGTGCAAAAAACATTAATAGTTTTAAGCATGGCTGGGACAGAATGCATGGTATAGTGGTTGCTCAGGGTGTCAGAATCAGGGAGGAGAATGGAGGTGGATGGAAGGGCTGGGACCCTGAAGGAACAGAAGGCCCTAGGGCTAAATAGGGAACTCGCACAGACTGATTGGACCTTTGGTCTTTTTCTGCCATTATTGTCTGTTTCAACATTTATGTGATGTGCAGAACTCTGGTTACTTACAGCGATATACAGGAAAGCTGATAGATGAACTGCTCGTATAGAACTATGAACTGTGAATAGAAACTTTCAAGCAATTTTCACCTTTAGCATTATGCTTATAATTTTATTAACTTCTATTTTATGATGGAATGCATATCATACAGGGTTCTGTTTGAATTTCTTAGTCACTGCATTTATATTCAGGAAAAATATGCATTAAGAAATGGAACTTTATAACATTGTGAAGTTCAAGCATTAAATATCAGGTATGATTATTGGCACAGTATGATTTCTCCTGTAACACTTTTGGACTGACCATTCATCTATAACAAAGAACATTATAATATATAAGTTTTATATAATTGATTTTACCTTGGACCCTCTGGCTTTGAGAAAGTCAGCATGCTGGGTGAGATGTTAGCAAGTTATTTTTATTTATTTGTACTTTTGACCAGGAAAGGCATACTAAGCTGTGCATCTTGTGTGTGTGTGTGTGTGGGGTCCATGGTCCTGTTTTATTGACAGGGGGATGTTGGCAATTACACCAGGAAACTCCTGCTCTCCGTTGATAAGTGCCATGGGATCTTTTACTTCCACCTGAACAGTGACCATTAAGCAAGTCTGATACGTTCTTGACTTCAGATAAAATGTTTTGAACATTACTAGCTGAGTGTCATTATTCTTACTATACTTTTAGTACTGGCTAAGACATTTGTGTTAACTGAACTTCTTGCAGTTGTTTTATCTTACAGCTCAGGGAGTCAGGAGTAGCACCTTTGTGTCAAGGTTTTGTTGTCTACCCACATTTTGAGCTCCCCAAGCACTAACAAGCTGGGGAATCTAGTGCCAGAGAGACAATGAAATCCACAAATTCCAGAAGCAATTCCTGTCCCTGCCCTGGACGGTGGTACACTAGGAGAATCCAGCACCTAATCTCTGCCCACCCTAATTGGCCAACTAATATGACTCATAGGGCATACAGTAAGCCTCAAGATAGATCTAAAGTAAATGGCTGCCTCCATGATCATGCCTTGGGCAGTACACTGCTGGAAACCTGGTTGGGATAGCCACCCTCAGGACAGGCCAAGAGTCAACTCACCAACTAGTCAGGTTTCAGTGATGCACACCACTTCCACCACGGAATAAGTGATGAATCTGACATCATTGCAGCTTTATTTATCAAGGATCTACTGTAGCACCCAAACCAGACAACACCCATGGTGGTTGGAAAGAAGGGTGGATGCCACAGAACCCACATCTGCTATCGAATGGGTCTTAGGCACCCCTTCAGGACAGCCAGTAGGGAAAGGATTTCATCTGGCAGGTAAGTCCTTTACTCCATTAGAGTGAGGCTGCCTCTAGAATGTAGAATTCTCTAGTGGATGCAGTGCTTTGGTGAGGGCAGGGTGGTGTGGAACAGCCAATGTGGTGCTGGACCCCCACCCCAACGAGGACCCCTTCAGTCAAAGGGATAGCAGTGGCCAGGTCTTGGCATCAGGTGGGCTGCTCAGAGACCCTCTAGCTACATAAGTCATGCTCGAATTAGCTCTAACTACTGCTGATACCATCAGAAAACTTATGATCCCAGCTGTTTAAACTCCTTGTAAGTGTGAGGGTGGTTATTAATGGAAATAGAGGAGGAGGGTATACAGCCTGACTCTCCATTGTCAGGCAATCAAAAGAATTGCAGCAACAAAAGGGTTTGGTTGTTAGTACCTCCTCCCCATAACAGGCAGGAATGGCTACTCTCTTCAGTGCTGGGCAAGGTACAGGAGCTGCCCACCTCTCAGGTGAGGGGTTTGTAGGGGCTAGGATGGCATTTGTGAGGTTCCTGTTTTCAAAAGGTGGGGATGGAGCTGGGGGAGGAGAGAGAGGGGCCTTAAAAGAAAGCTGCAACGTCAGCTGGCCCTCTTCCTCTTGCCTTCCACAACAGATAATGATCCCACCCTCCCTGCTCATAAAATCAGGGAGGGCATAGGTAGAGTAGGATGCCCTTACAGCTGCAGCAATTGATATGGTCAGATATTTCCTGAAATTTGTGTGATATCTCTAGAAGAAATCCCTACCTTCCTGCAGACATGGCAAAGCCACCAGTAAGAAGTTTTCTCCCTGAAATTGGTTCACAGTTTTTTCTTTTCTCTGAGGTTTTCACCTCCTGAAAGGATTCAGTGATGTTAAATGAGTTTTGTATTATTACATCCTTGTACACATAGTGGCATTAGAGCCCCTGAGCTGGTCATATGCTGAAACAAAAGGGGGACCTGCAATCTGACCATACAGGTCCCCTGGTGGTTGGCAAGGGGTTTGATGGCACAAGACACATGCCCTGTCCAGATAGGTATTAGGTGTCCCCATTTAGGACAGCCTGGGAGTGGGAAGGCCTTATCAGGAAGATGAACCCTTCCCTATAAAAGAAGGTTTTCCCCATTTGGGAGGATGTGGAATCCTTCGGCTGTTATAACCTTTGCTGGGGTGGGTGTGTATCAAAACAGCCAGTGGGTACTCCCACCCCATCTCTAAGGAGGATCTCCCTTGACTGAGGAAAAGGATTGGTGTAGCCAAGTCCTGGCACTGAGAGAAATGAACAGAGGTCCTTAAGTTGGCATATCATGCTCAAATTAGCTGTTATGTCTGGTGGGGAGAGACCTTTATTTATATAGCACCTTTCCAGAGTCTAGAGCACTTTACAAATTTAAAATGAATACATATAAATAGGTAATATGTAACTCGGATCAAATATAACTACAATAGTAATTATACAATCATGCCATCAAATAAACACATGGATGAGACACTTTAATCTCCATGTGTGCTGATCATTATTAAGGGAAAAAGGGGTGGAGGGTATGAAGCCTGGCTCTCTAATGCCTATAAAAATAAGTACACGACTGTAGAGTTTGGGTCCATGGTAGTTAATATATTTAATGCACAGTCTGCAAGTCAGCACTCCTCAAATGAGAGCGATCTCCAAATTTTGACCACTAAAATCAAGAAGATTTTCACAGGGCCCTAATGTATATGCCTAACTGAATCTAAGGTGCTAGACATGCATTGCTAAAGTCATTTAAAGGCAGGAGGAAGTCTATTCTTTGATGCTGATGAATTTAGGGACATGGACTAGTGTCATATACAGCAGGGGAATCTCAAAATGGCAAAATTAGGGAAACTCCCTGAAAATAGGTAGACTTGGAAGATATGCTAACATACAATACCAACTGCCGTCTCTTAGATACAGTAAAATACTTCAGATCAACTAGGCAAGAAGTTGCAGTTTTGTGTACATTAGAAATTGTGCCTGTGTAAATTATCTGAACAGTACTATAGTGACACCTGGTGGATTATACAGGTCACTTTAGTGTTACATTAAAGAATTTCCACAATCAGTTCAGTTCCTTGTTATCACAGCAGAATACAGCCCACATTATTTATATGAATATTTGTGGGGCAAGCTTTTGCAAGTGCTAGTTAGATACATGTTTGTAAGAGGTAGATTATACTGGGCCTACTGCAGCTAGAAGCTAGGGTGCTACAGCCATGCTAGGTAGCTGTAGTGTTTATCATGCTAAACAATGGCTGAACTGCATCAGACAAAGTTGTCATGTGTTTGTGGGAACTATATTGTTTTATGATGGAAAACATATACAGTAGATGTCTTACATATATGCAAACACACTAGTATAACTGACTCAATCTCAAATACTGGTTAAAAAAGCATAGGTTAAAATCTGCTGAAAAGACCTTCTCTGTTGCAGCACCAGTCTTCTGGAACTAACTCACCCCCATGTCTGACACATGACCTCTGAGAACCACTTAATGATAGAGGTTTGGAAGTGGATCTTTTCTCAGATCTACAATGACCACATTAGTTATGAGCACATGATGATCATACAAAGTAGGATGGAAGAAGGGATGTTGCTCATTGAGGCAGCCCCCACAAACACACACTTTGTAGGCATAATACCTTTAAATATATGTTATCCATAAATATGTATCTTACCTATACTGTGAACACCACAAAGTCACAGGCCATGCTTTATGGCTTAGCCCTCAAGAGGAAGAATTTTCCAACTCCACCATCAGTTGATTGCTATAATGGAACATCCCTTCCTAAGTCCCTTAATTTAATAACCTTATTACACATGATCCATCACTGGACTTTTCCCTACATGTGGCCACTTCCTGTAAGGCATTTAATTCTAGATTGGGGCTGTCCTTTAAGGTTAGTCACAACCTCACCAAAGCCTGTATTGCCGTGCCCCATAGCATTTTACTCCTAAATGTTTCTACAAGATGTCTGTTTTCTCCTCAGCTATTAAAACCACTTTGCAAAATAAGATGTGGCATGTTATTATCATTTATTTATTTAGTTTTTGTTTACCGGGTGGGTGTGCTAGCCAAAATATTTGATTATTTTCGTCACGATCTGAAGGTTACACAGTTTGAAGGTACAACAGAAATACAAAATACAAAGCATTTACACTTAGTACTTAAAACACATGAAACTAAGTCTGTAAATACAGCTGAGGTTACATGATACATTGGGGTACAAATGATCAGCAGCAAGTAAACATTAATATAAGGATTACGCCAAAGTAAAACAAGTGCAGGAGACATCAGGTAAGAACAGCTCAGGTAGTAGCAATAATGCCGTATGTACAAAGTGGAGTGTTAGGAGGGTCTAAGCATTCGAGAAGGGGAGCAAAATAAAAGACAGATGTTAGGGGCTTTAAAGCATGAGCATATGTCAATCTTCCACCTTGCCTTGACTTCCATATGACACATACAGCACTGTATGTTGTACTTGAAACTTAGATATCTCCCTCCATCTGCCCTATGTGACCTTACCCTGGGAGGTGCCATCTATAATATTGTGCATAAACAGCCACCCTTGACCCTTGCCTCACTTCTGCTGCCTTGTAGAACCCCATGTCACTTAAGATCCTCAGATCTTTTCTACACTCCATACTTGAGACTAGAGCTGAACAAGGTGAGATTGCCTTCTTCTACACTGCCCCAATATTTCAGAATTCCATTCCAGCTAGGATTTGACAATGTCAATCTAGCCAGGCCTTCTGAAGCAGCTTCAATTCCTACCTACATAAGTAGACAGCCTGCTCTTTGTTCCTAGCCTGTAAATATTTGTTTTAGGCTTCTCTGTGTTGGGTTGGATATTAGTTTCTAGGCACCATGTACATTTTACACTTGTTTATATCTGTATACTAGTTATGTAGCATGTACCCTGCTTTGTACCTTTCACTTATCTTTACAAATATCCACATTGTATTTTATTTTGTACCTTTCACTTTTGTAACTGACTAATTTTATATTTGCTCACACATGTGCAGAAACATAGTGCCACCATACGAGTTTCGTAGGTGTGGCACCCGCTTCAATGCCCTCAGCGTTTTTGCAGGCACAGCAGCACCGCACCAATGAATACCCAGCTGTCTATGACAGCAGTTCAGATACCAGCCGGGCATACAGTTGAAAGCAATGACCACTACAATCAGTGTTAATAACGATGAAACCAATTTGCATACTACACCCCTGCCGTCAGCAGCATGCAATTGCCTCCACATCACCACCGCTCACTGTAGCGGTGGTTGTGTGCTGCGCCACCCGTTCGTTGTGTGCTGGCGGTGCCCAATCCTCGGATCATGCACACCCCCAGTACACTGCGGGCGTCTGACTGAGTGCCCAATCCCTGTCGGCCCAGTGCCCCCTCCCAAACAAACTTCCAACTGCCATGCTGGGAGCCCACCCCAGCATGGCAGATGTCCAGCATACTCATGTGCCCCCACACTTTGTATGGCCAACCGGGTGCCCAACTCGCTGGCTCTACTGTCCTCAAAACTTCCAGGTGCCACACTGAGAGCCCACCCCAGCATGGCAAAAGTTCCACTTCATCCATGTAAAATAAATAAAATAAAAACTGTAACAAAGAAAACAGTCCTCATTGACTCTCTTGCCCTCCCATAACCCACACACCCACCCCCACCCTTTGCATGTCTCACCTCCCCACATCCCCTCACCCCATACTTACCTCTGGAGGCCAGTGCGACGCATCTTCGTGAAGCGAACATGTCTGCACTCTTCAAAGCCAACCATGAACTGAAGAAATGCCGCAGGCTCTATAATGGCATAAATAGGGATTTTTCAACTTTGGTGCATATCTCAGTCATTTATTTGAATTTCTGCATCAAGTTTTCAACATGGGGTTCTTGGGACCCCATTTCATAGAAGTCAGTGACTGTCATTTGGTTATTCAGTCCCAAAAGGCGATTTTGTGGTCACTGCACGAATCACCTTTTGGGACCAGTTAATGAAATGACAGTGTCACTATTCATGAGGTGGGCTCTCAAAAGCCTATGTTGTAAATTTGGTAAAAATTCCCAACAAGCATTTGTCAATGCCGAATGTTTGCTTGCTGGCATTGGCAGTGGTAGTGTAGAAGTTACAGAGCTGCGTAATAGGAATGGCAGTGAAGTACTGAACTGAAGCCAACCCCACCACCACCCTGCAGAGAGTGACAGGCATTGGGGGTGCCTTTGGGCCATCAGGCATAACGGCCATGCCATTTCACCACACCCACCCTGCAGACACTGACAAGTGTCACAGTGTTCCTTGGGGTCTTGGCCCTTATGATCACCCCATTCCATTAGGAAATACAGTAGGATGGGTGCGATATAGGAGAATGGGGTGAACTTCGGGGCCGAAGAGTGCAAGACATACCTAGATGCCTCTCACTGGCTGCAGGGTGTGGAATGGCATGAGCATTACAGGCAAGAATCCCAAGTCACACCCCTGATGCCTGTCATTCTCTACAGGGTTGGGCGTTATGGTTGAAACCTAATACCTCAGGCATTCATTGGTATTTTCACTCCAAATTTTCAACATGGTTTTGTGACCCCACCTCATGAACAGTGGCAATATCAGTTTGTTGGCGAAAGCTGCTTATGCACAAGCGACTAGGCATTTAGCACCACAGGTGCAAAACATTCGAACAGAACGTAAAAATGACAGCTGTACTGTTCATGGGGAGGTGTAAAAATGGCAATGTTGCAAATCTGCAGTAAAATATTTAAAAACTGGTGAAGTCACCGGTACATAGAAACTGTGCAATGCACACCCATAACATAATTAGGTTGGGATTTTTTACAGCAGATTGTCAACTCAGGCATTTTGTGCCTCCGATCATGAACAATGTCAGTGTGATTTTCTTTATCTGTCCCGAACAATGATTTCCACAGCGACCACACATCTCTCGCGCTAAAGTGTGAAAACACATTTCGCCATGTTGTGAAAAATGACAGCTGTACTGTTCATAAGGAAGTATGGAAAAATGCCACTGGTGAAAATCTGGACTGAAAATATTACAAATTCATGAACCTACAAGGGTGCGTGGAAACTCGCAATGCTCACTCATAACACAGTCATTTTATGGACTTTTGTCACCAAATTTTCAACATAGCCATTTTAAGACCTCTGATCATGACCAGTGTCACTGTGATTTTCTTAATCTGTCCCAAACATTGTTTTCGTAAACCCGACTGTACCATTGTGCGCTACATGGAGGAAACACATTTTGGGCAAGATGTGAAAATGACAGCTGTACTGCTCATAAGGAGATGTGGTAAAATGGCAATGTTAATCTGAGTGAAAATATTGAAAATTAGTGAACTTACAGTGCGTAGGAACTGCTGTAGCCATGCGCTCGTAAAAACAGTCATTTTAGGGAATTTTTCATCAATTTTCAACATAGCCATTTTAAGACCTCTGCTCATGAACAGCGCCACTGTGATTTTCTTAATTTGTCCCGTACATTGATTTGCACACCGACTGCACCATTGTATGCTACATGGGCGGAAACACGTTTTAGGTGAGATGTGAAAAATGACAGGTGTACTACTCATAAGAAGGTGTGGTAAAATGGCAATGTTGAAAATCTGGAGTATATTGAAAATTCGCCAGCTTCTGGCGTGCTTAGGAACTGCGCAACACAAGCTCGTAAAACAGTCATTTTGGAATTTTCCACAAATTTTCAAAATAGGCTTCTTGAGAGCCCATCTTATGAACACTGGCAGTGTCGTTTCATGTCGTTCCCAAAGGTGATTTTGCGCGTGACTGTGACATCACCCTTCGGGCCCAATTAATGCCATGACAGTGACAGCATTCATGAGAAGGGTCCCAAAAACCCCATGTTGAAAATTTGGTGCAAAAATTCCAAAAATGCCTGAGATATGCAACAAAGTTGAAAAAACCTATCTATCCCATTATACAGCTTACGGCATTTCCTCAGTTAGCGGTCGGCTTTGAAGAGTGCAGACGTGTTCCTGGTCCACCAAAGATCGTCACGCTGGACTCCGAGGTAAGTATGGGGTGGGGTGTGGGGGAGGCAGGAGTGCGCGGTGGGTGGGTTTGGGTTGTGGGGGCAGGGAGACTCGTGGAACCGTTTTTTCTTTACAGGATGTTTTTTTTTAAATGATGACCATGGGACGTTTGCCACACTGGGTTGGGCTCCCAGCGTGGCACAAGGACGCTGGTTGGGGGTGCGTGGAGCCGACGGGGATTGGGCACCCCCGTCAGCTCATAACATCTATTGCCATGCTGGGTGGGCTCCCAGCGTGGCACCCTACCTCTGGGGGGAGGACAGTGGGAGCAGGCGGGATTGGGCACCCATTGGCTTGCAATGTCGCGTGGGGGGCAGCACGCAGTATGCATGCGTGTGTGTGTGTGTGTGAGCTGTGAATGATGAGCAGGCGTATACCTGATCGCTGTCACTGAAGCGTAGCTTCCTTTCAACTGTACGCCATTGTCATTTGGAGCTGTCATAGACAGCCCAGCATGCATTGAGGACTGGATGCCGCCTGCCAACACACCTGACTGAATTGGAAGAGGGGTGACACACCTCAAAACTCGGATGATGGCACTATGTTTCTTGCACATGCGCAAGCAAACATAAAAATGACTGTGTTACAAGAATGCATTGCGCAGTTTCCAAGCACACTCACACATTTGTGAATTTGTTATATTTTCACTCCAGATTTTCAACATTTGGCATTTTCACACTTCCTTGTGAACAGTATAGCTGTAATTTTTACATCCTGGCCAAAATGTGTTTTCCCACTTCCTAGAATAGAGTGGTCACTGTGGGAAATCAGTGTTCGGGACCGAGTAAGAAAATCACAGTGACACTGTTCATGAGCAGAGGTCCTAAAATGCCTATGTTGAAAATATTGGTCACAAAAGTCCATAAAATGACTGTGTTACGGCGTGCATTGCGCAGTTTCTATGCACCCTCATAATCTCACAAATTTGTAATGTTTTCACTCCAGATTTTCAACATTGGCATTTTCCCACATTCTTATGAACAGTACAGCTGTCATTTTTCACATCCTGGCTGAAATGTGTTTTCGCACTTTCAGCGCAGAATAAGCGTGATCGCTGTGGGAAATCAGTGTTTGGGACAGATTAAGAAAATCACAGTAACACTGTTCATGAGTGGAGGTCCCAAAATGCCTATATTGAAAATCTGGTGGAAAAATCCCCAAATAATTGCATTACAGGTGTGCGTTGTGCAGTTTCTATGCAAGCTCTTGACTTCACTAGTTTTTTATATTTTCGCTCCTGATTTTCAACATTACCATTTTTTTTACACCTCGTCACGAACAGTACAGCTGTCATTTTTCACATCATGTTGGAAATGTGTTTTGCACGAAGCATTAATGGCACAGTCACTGTGCAAAATCACCTTCGGATAACAAACTGATAGTGTCACTGTTAATGCGATGGGGTCACAAAAGCCCATGTTGAAAACTTAGAGTGAAATACCAAGACATGCCCAGGGCCTTAGGGTTTTTGACCATAACGCCCTACCCTGTAGGATCTGACAGGCATCCGCTGTACCCTGTAGGAATTGACAGGCATCAGGTGTAACTTGGGATTGTCAACAGTAATGCTCATGCAATTCCACCCCATCCCCATCCGGCAGCCAGTGACAGGCATTGAGGGTGCACTTTGGACTCTCTGGCCCCAGAGTTCACACCATTCTCCTATACTGCACCCATTTCAGCATATTTTCTTATGGAATGAGGTGAATGTAAAGCCCAAACACCACAAGACACACCTTGACACTTGTCAGTGTCTGCAGGGTAGGGTGAGTAAAATGTCTTGACCGTTATGGTGGCGACCCAAAGGCACCCCAATGCCAGTCCATCTCTGCAGGGTGGGGGTGGAGTTGGTGTCAGTTCAATACATTACTACCATTCCTATACTGCATCTGTCTAACTCCTGCACTTCCACTGCTAATGCTAGCAAGCAAACATTCAGCATTGACATATGCTTGTTGTGTATTACTAACATTTATTGTACTTTTCCTTGTTGTGATTGCCCAGATCATTATTGGAAATAGGCAACTGTTTTCTAGTGCACATACCTTGTAAATAAAAACCTAAATAAGTAATAAATAAACCAACAAATAAATAAATACATGTTTTGGCTTTTCTTAAATGTTTCCATTGTTATGAGTTACTACATTGCTTGGAAGTGAGTTCTAAATTCCCACCACTTTTAGTGAGAAATAGGACTTCCTCCTATCCCTCCTGAATATTTCCCTTGTAGCTGCTTGTTATTACACCTAGTTATGTATTTTTATTTTCATTCTGATATGATTCCCAGCTCTTGACACAAATTAGGATTCATTAGAAACCACATAGGAAAATTAGGTCTCCTCATATTCTCCACTTTTCTAGGTTAAAGATGTTCAAGTACAAGTCTAGAGAAAGTCATTAAACAAGTAGGGTCGGAGGCCACAAACAAGGATAGGACTTGCAGGAAGACTAGATGGACCTAGCAGTCCTTATCTGCTGACAATTTCTGTGTTTCTAGTCGGTCCCCATTTTCCATGCTGTTTTCAAAATCATAATCCTTGTTGCTTTTCTTTAAATTCTCTCCAATCTGTCTACATCCTTCTTGCAATATGGGGTCTTGAACCAACAGCAGTACTCCATTCGAGGCCTCACATATCCTCTATATAGAGGGCTATTACTTCTCTTGATCTGTTTGCAAAGTTGTGCTTTATACAACCTAATATCTGAATTGCTTTTTTTTGAGGTGTATTCACATGCCATCCTTGTTTGATGTCTGATAATTCTGATGTGCTTATAAGGCCTACATTTCTTTTCCCCCACCTTCATTAATACAGAATCATTTAAGTAATAATATGCCCTTTTTCTTTCTCAAATGTAACACTATCCATTTCTGTATGATAAATGTATTGTCCCACCTATTTGCCCAGTCAGCTTTGTATGTCACTCTGTCGGTGTACTATTTGTCCAGTCTTCTTTTCCTTCAAATTTTGTGCCATCTGTGAACTTCATTTTTAACTTATATTTTATTGATTAGCATAAAATAATGCATTACATTATATCAAACAAGCAGACACAATCATATCTGGTCTAAAAACGTTTTTAAGTTAGGATTTATTTTGCCATTGCAGCATGTTACTACACTTGAGGGATACGCAGGAATTGTTATAAAGAAGTAAGAAACAGTACAATAAAGTTCTAGCGTGTCCATGGGATGAGACTCAAAATCAAAAACAAACTACACCATACAATTTATTCTAAAGGTTTAGAGTCTCCTTGCATCTAGAAAGGAAAAACACAGTTAATGACTAGCTTGCTTGATAGATGCGTGCTACAGATAAACAGCATCTTTCTTAACCAGATTTTAACTATTCCTTTAAAGTTAAAGAATGCTATTCAAATTAATATGTCTTGAAACATGATAACATTTGAACTGAAGATGACATGAATAACTCTTGTCACACCACTGAGCTGCCAATTGTAAAATATCAGACTGTTTTTGCTGTCTATCGGAGATCTAAATGCAAGTTTAAACATAGAAACATAGAATTTGACAGCAGTTAAGGACCCTTGGCCCACCCAGTCTGCCATTTTCCTACCTGATGGATCGATGCAGATTCTAGTTAATCAACAGCTTACTTCCTCCTGCCCCCACTAGAATTGCCTTATGCCTATCCCATGCATTCTTGAATTCTCCCACTGTTCCTGACTCCACAACCTCCTCAGGAAGGCTGTTCCATACATCCACAACTCTCTCTGTGAAAAAAACTTTCTAACATTACCTCTGAGCCATCCCCCTCTATCTTCAAATTGTGCCCCTTGTTCTTGCACTTCTCTTCTCTTCTTCTGAAAGATACTATCCTCTTATACCTTGGTAATTCCCTTGAGATACTTGAAAGTTTCTATCATGTCCCCCTCCCCTCCTTTCCTCAAGGGTATACATATTAAGCTGCTTTAGTCTCTCCTCGTATGTCTTCTGGCGCAGACCTTGCACCATTTGGTTGCCCTCCTCTAAACAGCCTCCACTCTATCTATGTCTCTCAGTATCCCCCAGCCCTCCTTATTGCCTTCTCACATTGCTTGCCCACCTTTAGGTCATCTGATATAATTACTCCTAGGTCTCTTTCGATTTTGTTGTTGTTATTAACTCACCCCCATTGTGTACTCTTCCCATGTTTTTTCCCAGATGCATTACCTTGCACTTCTTTGCATTGAATATGAGCTGCCAGCATTTGACCATTCCTCCAACCTTGCCAAGTCCCTTTTCATTCTTTCCACCCCACCTTGTGTATCAACCCTGTTGCAGATCTTTGTGTCATCTGCAAAGAGGCATACCTTTCCTTCCACTTATTAAACTTATTAAAGAAGCATCACCATACTGTAGAAAATATAACAGCTTGCAGCACTGGCATCTAATATAACAAAGTCATGTGCAGGAAAAAAAAGTCTATTCTGTCCGTACTTCTAAGTAGATGTGGCATGACCAGTAAACATAGTGTGAAATGGCACGAATACTAATTGCAAGGAGACTGGAGGAGACAGCAATACCAAGTGTGCCATAAAGATAATACCAGGGCTGTTCAAGACCTGAATAGTATTCCAAATACCACGAATAGTGGGCTTGCTGAATATTCAGATGGACTTCCAGAATAGTCCACTATTCGGCCACTGTTCTGGATGTACCATTCAGTGGGTGGAATTTCAAAATCTCACAGAGCTTCACTGGCCAATCAGAGGCTGTTTCAGGAGCTCACAGCCAAAAGACCATGTGCTTTCCTCACTCTGAGTGTGTGGATGAGAGGAGACAGTCATTTTTTGAGAGAGCTAGCTCTGCTTAGTTTACAACTTGTGACAAAACTTTTGTGTGATCCAGTTTTGACATCTGATCACCATCTGACAGCATCTGACTACAGTTTTGTTTTTTATGCTTGAAACTGGGCTCAGTGACAAGGAAAAGGAGATTCTGTGTGTGTGAGTGAAACTGTGTGTGCTGCTGCTGCTGCTGCTGTATGCCCTCCCCACAGCTTACAGTTTCACAGCTCAGCTGAAGCAGTGTGATTTGTTTTCTGCAGAAGAACCTTTCTGTTTTAGACTTATTTCTTACCAGGATTTTTTTGCCAGCAAGGTCAAGCTTTGCTTTTTCATGTAGTGATCAACTATTACTGGGCTCAGTAACAGTGAGTGGCTCAAGTTTTGCTGACTGCCCCATCCCATTCCTCACTACTGTGCTTAGCTTTTTCTTACAAATCCACAAACAGCCCCAATGTGATTTTCTATTTCTTTTGTGAAGTAAATTTGTATTTTGCTGTTGTCAGGTTCTGGGCTCAGTTCACTGCATGACTGAGGTGTGATTGTCATCTGACACCCTCTTGTCTGTGTCACAGTCCACTGCAGTGCATGCATTGTCTGTGCATTTGCTATATTGCATCTTGTAATCTGCATCCTTGCAAGTGCATGCACAGTTGTCTGCACACTTCTTTTGGGGATTTAAAAGCATTGTATTATTTTCTCATTAGGTCAGGCTTGGTCCATTGAATTGTTGCTGTCGCTGACTGTGGTTTAGTTCTTGGCTCAGTACCCTGTCGACTGAGTGAGAGGTGTTGCATGTGACTCCTTCCTACACAGCTAACTGCACCTGAGTGGCCTGTGCATATGAGTTTTTCTTTTTGTGTGTTTTCCCCTGTGTGTACAGCTGTGTACATAAATTTTATGTAAACTGCTTCACTATTTCAGTGTGTGTCAGACTTGACTCACTGGGTTATGTGTCTTGTAACTTGTGTGGCATACTGTTCAAAGCTTGATTTACTGTACTGTATGTCTGCGACTGACACTATGACTAACAAATTGTTTGCTGAGTCCATTTTCTCTAGTATCAGCCTGTCTTTATTCACTGCTACTTGAGCTGTGTGGGCGTTACTTTTTTTGCAAGATGCGCCAACATAAAAGCACTAATCACAAATGCACAGCAAGTTTCAGACCATATCTCATCAATCCTGTAAACATGCGTGGACCAGCCCTAGCAAGCCATCTTCACCACCAGTTATGGCGGTGAGGACAGGGTGACAGAAGGTATGTTCGTATTCACCACTCTAAAATAGTTTCTCCCTGATAAACCTTGGTCCTGGTGTCAGTACGATTGGGGTAGTACTAGTGCTGCTAGAACCACAACTGCTATCACTACTACTACTATTATTGCATTTGCAGCACCATCATGTTATAAAAATAGGAGGGCTTCACAGATGACATCTCAGTCATACAAGATCAATAACCCACCCCACTACCCGTGGTAGTACTATTCACACAACTGCCACCATACAGACTATATTGCCTGCCAGTGTGCCTCTCCCACCACTACCAGTGCCATGATTTCAGCAACCACAGCAAATCCTTTCTGTACTGTTGACACCACCACTGCCATAACAGTGAGCACTGTTATTTGTGTTCCTTGCACAGCCACTGTCACCACAACCTTTGCCTCCATTGGTAGTCCTGAGTGTACTGCTGTCATCAGGACTACTGCTGTCAATATTATAACTATGCCAATTTCTTCAACTGTCACTCCTGATAATAATTCTGGCACTCACGACTACTGTCGACGACACTGCTACCACCTTGTCAACTGTGCCCATGACTATAGTGTGCCTAGTACTGTCCCCGAAACTGTTACAATGACCACACCAACTGTGTTGCCCAAACATACTGCTGCTCAGGCTCGTAGGTTTCCTCTCATCACATTTCCTTTTGCTGATGTGGAGGAATCAGAGGAAGAACATTGTTCTGGTTCTGAATATTTACCAGAGCCACAAGTGTTGCTCAGTACCTCATCGGACAGTGATACCCACCTAAGCAAATCTGGTGAAGAGGCCAAATATGCATCATATCTCAGTGAGAAGCGTGAGCATGAAGCTGCCAAGAAATGCACTGCTGCTCATCATGGCAAGCAAGCTGGTCATGATCATCCACCTCCTCCTCCTCCTCTTCCTTCTCCTAAAAAGCAAACAGTCCACCCTGTCCTTTCAAAGAGTTCTGTCAACTCCATCAGAAAAACAAAGTAGTTCTACAACTACATCTGTTGCACAGAAAGAAAGGGGCCCAGCAACTCCATCCACTGCACCCAGGTCTGTTAAGAGGAAAGGGCAAAACATGGCCATGGTCGCCTCTATTGTGCCAGCACTTCCACTGTCAGTGGGGTGAAAAGTGTGGTGTGGCTGTACTTTAGTGTTGTGAAACATGATGCAACAAAGGCAGTTATGTTCTGTGTGCGACTGTACTATAAGTCATGGTAAAACCTGTCAAATCTTACAAGAACAGCAGTGTTGAACCATATCTGAATGAAACATCCCGGTGTGCTTCAATGTTCCACAGTGGTTCTTCCCCTCCACAACATGTGCCTGTCAACTCCTCTTCTGGTATTGGTCCAGTTGATGCACAAACTAGTACTGGAAGTGATTCTGTTACTGAAACAGACAGTGTACCCTCTACTCCTCCACACCACTTATAGTGCATCCCCATTCCTAAGTCTTAATCATTATGCCTTTTCTGCTCAACCGTCTATTACTGTAACACCCTCCACCATGGGTTCAAAATCAGAATCTATGCCATGTGGTACAGCTTTGACTACACACATCTTGCAAGCCTTCCATGCCCACACCAAATACCAGGCATCACACTAAAAAGCACAGCAGATCACCAGTTTAATTGGTGAGATGATGGCCTTGGGTCTGCAGCCATCTTCCATTGTGGAAAACATTGGTTTCCATAGGCTGCTGCAACATTTGCACCCAGGTATAATATACCATCAGAGACCACATTTTCACATAAAATAGTACCCAGCATTTACAATGACTTGAGAAAGGAAGTTGGCAGACTACTGGCACAGGCTATTGGTGGGGTTTTCCACTGCATAATGGACATATGGACCATCATGAATTCAAGTCATGCATATATGTCACTGACAGCAAACTGGTGCGTAGCACATGTGGTTGTCACTGGTGGTGATGTTGGTACTGGAGCTGGTTCTGCCTCTTTTCCTCTCCCTGCAGGTCTGCTCTGCTAAATGTCAGTGTTATGGAATAGGATCACCAGGCTGTAAACATACTGTCATTCCTGCAGGAGATGCTGAGCTGATGGACTGATGGCAACAATTTGCAGGTAGGGTTTGTGGTCACAGACAATGCCACAAATATGGTAAAAGCACTTAGGGATGACAATATTGAGGGGATATGATTCTTTGCTCATACACTAAATTTGGTGGTGACAAAGGCTTTGACAAACACAGCAGAGGTAGATCACACAGTCAAAGTAGCCAGAAGCATATGTAGCCACGTCCATCTTTCTGTGAAAGCTACAATTATCTGCATCAGCTGCAAGAGCATCTTCAAATGCCACAGCATCATCTCATCCAGGATGTACAGACCCAGTGGAATTCCACCTACTACATGCTGCAAAGGCTTCTGGATCACATCCAGCACTCCATGAGATGAGCATGGAAACTGACATAGGGTGAGGCATCAGACTCAGGACTTGGCTGTGATTGAGGGCTTGGTAGAGGTTTTATCCCTTTGAAAGGAGCACCCGTGACCTTAGCTCTGATTCAGCACTGTTAAGTCAGGTAATTCCTGCTGTACAGATCATGAAAAAAAGCCTTGAGGAGATTCAGTAAAAATGCTGAGGAAAGATCTAAACCAGACCCCACGACCAGTGATATAGGCTTGTGGAAACCTCACCACAGAACTGGAACTTAGATACTCTGATCTCTGTTCCAATAAAAAGCACATATTTGCCACTATGTTGGACCCCTATTTCAAGTGCAAGGTACTAGAAACATAGAATTTGATGGCAGATAAGGACTGCTTGGCCCACCTAGTCTGCTCATTTGCCTACCTAATGGATAAGCTGCAGATCCTAGTTAACCAACAACCTACTTCCTCCTACCCCCCACTAGAATTGCCTTACATCTGTCCCATGCATTCTTGAATTACCCACTGTTTTTGACTCTCTATGACCTCCTCAGGAAGGCTGTTCCATGCAGCCACCACCCTCTCTGTGAAAAATACTTCCTCACATTGCCCCTGAGCCATCTCCCTCTATCTTCAAATTGTGTCCCTTGTTCTTGCACATCTCTTCTTCTGAAAGATGCTACCCTCTTAGACATTGTTCGTTCCTTGAGGTACTTGAAAGTTGCTATCATGCCCCTCCTTTCCTTGAGAGTATACATATTAAGCTCCTTTAGCCTCTCTTCATATGTCTTCTGATGCAGACTCTGCACCATTTTGGTTTCCTCCTCTGGACAGCCCCCATCCAGTCTATGTCTTTGAGGAGATGGGGTCTCCAGAACTCACGTAGTACTCCAGATGGGGCCTCACCAACTGTCTGTACAGAGGGATAACAACTTCCTGTTTCTACTGCTGATGTCTCTCCCTATGCATCCCAGTATCCCCAGCCTTCCTTACTGCCTTCTCACATTGCTTGCCCACCTTTAGATCATCTGACATAACTACCCCAGGTCCCTTTCCATATTTGTTGTTGTCAGTATCACCCACAATAGTGTACTACACATTATAATGCACACTCTTACAGGGTTACGGAGTTTCAGAAGCAGATGTGCTCAGAACCTAACTTCTTCTTGCTTGGGTTGTTGAGACCAGCAGGTAACCCTATCGATCTGCCAGTGTCAGAATCACAAATGGAAAGCAGCCCTGAAAACTTTGAGAAGGAATGTAACTGTTGGGATGAGCTCAGCTTATCACTACAGGCTGAACAATGGAAGAGAACAGAACAGCAGCCACTGTTGGCCCCAATCTGCTGAACAGTTATTTCAATGAGTCTCTGGAGTCATTCTCCATAAATCAGGGGTTCTGGATTAAAAGGATGAAAGCATATCCTCACTTGTCACAGTTGATCCTGAAATATATCTGTTGACCCCCACCCACCACGCATACCATCTGAATGAATGTTCAGCACTGCTGGGGATGTGGTGGAACCTCACCGATCCTCACTTGACCCAGCACATGTGGAACAACTTGTGTTTATAAAATAAACCTATCTCTTATGCGCGTATAACCAATAAAATTCATGAAATAATTTTCTTGTACTGGATACATTTGTGTGTTGTAGCATGGACACATATACAACCATTCTGTGTAAATTAACCATCATTGTTCTTTTAAGCAAATAAGCACAGCATTTTAACATTTAGTCAAACATGTTCTTATTGGTAGTCAAGTCATACTAACAGAAATCTGTGCCAGCACCCTTTTCTTTATTACTTGCACTGTCATGGTGTATTATTTTGAAATTGCATGCCTTGCAGTGCCCAGTGCCCCAAGCTGCCACCCACCTATTGACTGCTGTTCTGAATTAAAACCCTCCATGGGTGTTGCTACTTCTCTCATCTTTTGTGTTGCTGGTGCCACATTCCATCCTTTACTTTAACAGCTTTCCAGATGCCAGTTACCAGTGTGGCATCAGCAGTCTCAAGTATTTCCCATGCCTGAAATGTTTCAGTTGCCAGTGTGGCATCACCAGTCTCAAGTATTTCCTATGCCTGAAATATGCTGGTTGCCAGTGTGGCATCGCCTGTCTCAAGTATTTCCCATGCCTGAAATATTTTGTTGCCAGTGTGGCATCACCAGTCTCAGAACCCCAAGAGGACGGGACTTTCCTAGATCTAGTACTGACTAACAGGGAAAGGATCACAGATCTCCAGGTAGAAGGTCACCTGGGGGCCAGTGACCATCACATGGTATGGTTCAATTGGCCACTAGAACTAAATCATCTCAGTCAAAGGCAAAAATATGGGACTTCAGAGGAGCTGACTTTGATAAGATGGCCAACAGAGTTAAGCTAGCCCTGGCAAAAGAAATACAGGTGAGGGAGTACAGGCAAAGTGGGCAAGCATTAAGGATGCAATACTTGACACAACATCCCATTGTGTTAGAGAGAAAAGGAAGTGCAAAGAAGAAGGAAACCACTTTGGTTCTCAAACACAGTAACAGAAAGGTCAGAGCCAAAAGGCTGGCCTTCGGAAATATAAGGGAATGCAGTGGGATGAAGATAGGAGCCATACCAAACTTCCTAAAGGAAGCAGGAAGGCAATAAGGCAGGCAAAGGCCCAAACCAAGGAAACACTAGCACAAACAGTAAAACAAGTGACAAGACAGATACATTAGTGAAAGGAGAAAGTCCAGAGGGGTATTGCTAAGATCAAAGGAGATAAGGGTGTGTGTGAGGAGGAGGACCATGTAAAGCATCTATTCTAAATAGATACTTCTTCTCAGTATTTACTGAAGAGATGGTGAGGCAGGGCCCATAGCTCAGCACCATGGACACAGGGGAGGGAGTGTGCACTAGTCCTTCACAAAAGAAAGGGTCCTACAAGAGCTTGATAAGCTCAGGGTGGACAAGGCAATGGGACCTGATGGCATACATCCCATGATACTAAAGGAGCTAAGGGTGGAACTAGCAGAGCCATTATCAGAACTGATTAGTCTCTGAGCACAGGAGAGGTCCCAGAAGGCTGGAGAAGAGCTCATGTGATCCCGTTACACAAGAGTGGTAGCAGGGAGGTGGTGGGGAACTACAGACCAGTCAGTCTTACCTCAGTGTAGGCAAGATTATGGAGGCACTCCATAAGGAAAGGATAGTGCAACACCTGGAATCCATAGGAGCACAGGATCCAAGACAGCATGGGTTTACAAAGGAAAGTCCTGTCAAACTAATCTCAAAGATTTCGTTAACTGGCAACTAGAGTGGTGGGACCAAGGGGAGAAGTTGATGTCGCCTACCTTGACTTCAACAAAGCTTAGGATACTGTTCCATATAGAAGATTGATTAATAAGCTGGGTAGGCTCAGGGTGGGTCAGAATTTGGTCAACTGGGTGGCAAACTGGTTGATGGGCAGAAAACAGAGAGTGGTGGTAAATGGTATTCAGTCAGAAGAGATGCAAGTCATAAATGGGGTACCTCAGGGATCAGTCCTGGAGCAAGTCCTCTTCAATATCTCCATCAGTGACATTGCAGATGGACTGAGAGTAAGGTTTGTCTGTTTGCAGATGACACCAAGCTCTGCAACAGAGTAGATGATCCAGATGGGGTGGGCAGAATGAGAAGAGATCTGGATAAACTGGCAACATGGTCAGAAGAGTGGCAACTGGGGTTTAATGCAAAGAAGTGCAAGATCATGCATATAGGGAAGAAAACCCTGAAACCACCTATAGGCTGGGAGGGAGTTGCTGGCAGCCACAAGGGAAGAGAGAGACTTGGGCATCATCACCACAGATGACCTGAAATAATCTAAGAAGACTATTAAAGCAGTAGGTAAGGCTAGGGGATGTTGGGGTGTATTAGTAGGGGTAACACAAGTCGGAAAGGGAGGTAATAACCCGCTTACAAGACACTGGTTAGCCCCATCTGGAGTAATGCGCAGTACTGGAAGCCACACCTTCACAAGGACATTAACTGAATTGAGGCAGTCCAGAGAAGGCAACCACAATGGTGTAGGGACTGCATCAGAAAATATATGAGGACAGATTAACGAGCTCAATATGTATACCCTAGAGCAAAGGAGGAGAGAGGTGATATGATCGAAACATTCAAACACCTTAAGGCCATTAACAAGGTGAAAGAGTCTAACATGTTTCAATATATGAAAAATAGCAGGACAAGAGGACACAGCATGAGATTACAGGGAGCGATTATTTATTTATTTATTTATTTAGATTTTGGTAACTGGGTAAGCCCACTGAGACCAGAGATCCCTTTTTCAGGGGCGACCCTGGATTAGTTACAGAGAGTACATATCTTGGCAAATTTACACAGTAGTCTTAGAAAAATACATTTGAAGATTCAGTGTGTTCATACATAGTAGAATAGTATAGGATGACATTAGATAAAGTACATAACAAGGAGTGTGGTACATAGGAGCAACAGTAGAGCAGCGTTAGCTGAATACTTAATTAGTCACAAGGGATACATAGATGGGCAGTAACATACATAAGTTTATGGTTTGTAGTAGTCCACAATAGGGGCAATGTGAGGAAGGGGTAATGTGAGGAAGTTCTTTTTCACAGAAAGGGTGGTGGATGCATGGAACGGCCTACCTCAGGAAGTTGTGGATATGAATACAGTGCAGGGCTTCAAACAGGCATGGGATAGGCATAAGGGAGCAATACAGATGACTATGAATAAATAGGCCATTGACAGAGCAATGGCCGATGGCATTTATAAGGTAGAAAAGAAACAGGCAGACTGGATGGGCCTTGCAGTCCTTATCTGCCCTCAACGTCTATGTTTCTATGTTTCAAGTGTTTCCATGCCTGAAATATTCGGTTACCAGTGTGGCATCACCAGTCTCAAGTATTTCCCATGCCTGAAATATTCCGGTTATCATTATGGCATCACCAGTCTCAGGTATTTCCATGCCTGAAATATTCCAGTTGCCTGACTACCACCAGTTTGTACCATTGTTTTAAGTGCACTCCTGCAATAAGATGTTGATGCTGCTGCTGCTAATGATGATGACAGTAATGATGCCGAAGAAATCTGGGATATATTACTTATGACTGATGACTGCCAACGCCAGTCTGATGCTTTTCATCTTCAATGAACACATTGTGTCCTACCAGCAAAAGTAAGTGAAATAAACAATCTTTTAATGGTTTTATTTCTGTTTGTGTTTTGGGGAGGGGAGATATATTATGATTGAACAGTGTATCTCTAATCATGTTTTTCTCCTGTGTTTGTTTTGGTATACAGGTATTTTACCACCAGGGTGAGGAACTCCTGGCAACACATGGGTACGAACAGCAAAGGTAAGTAAAGTATTTACTCTGTTAATTGTTTTCTTTCTGTATTGGGGTGTGGGGTGGGAGTTTATTAAAATAGAACAGGCAGACTGCCTGGATGTGTGTGTACTCCATTTTGAAAAAGCACTGCATTTCATTATGTCTCTCTCACAGGTAGTATCCAATCAAAAGACCTTTTGCGGTAGTACATCACAGACCAAATGGGCGTCAAGCTTGAGTGCCATCCTCACAGCTATACCTCTCAGCTCCAAAGGTAAGATGTGAATTTGTATGTTAGCTTGTTGAAGTTATAGTGTTATCATAGACAGTTATAACTAACTAACAAACTAACTAACTAAATAAATAAATAAATAATACTTAGCACCAAATATTGCCAGAATTATGGCCTGTTGAAGTTACAGGTTATCCTATGGGCTTAATTGTGTCTTATTACTTGTTTTCTTCAAGGCCACAATTATTTAAGGCTCTGGCATATGGTATTCTTGCAGTGACCACTGTGACCTTTCAGACCATATATAGACTGTTACTTAACTCCAAATATTGCCAGAGTTATGGCCTGTTGAATTTACAGTATTATCCTACAAGACGTCATAATTATGTCTTACATTAATTGCTTTTAATAACCACAGTTATTTAAGCCTCTGGCATATAGTATTCTTGTAGTGACCACTGAGACTTGACAGACCATATATAGATTGTTACTTAACTCCAAATATTGCCAGAGTTATGACCTGTTGAATTACAGTATTATCCTACAGACTTAATAATTATGTCTTACATTAATTGCTTTTTAATTGCCACAGTTATTTAAGCCTCTGGCATATAGTATTCTTGTAGTGGCCACTGAGACTTGACAGACCGTATATAGATTGTTACTTACTGTAGCTCCAAATATTGCCAGAATTATGGCCTTTTGAAGTTGCAGTGTTATTCTATAGGCTTAGTTATGTCTTAATACTTGCTTTTCTTCATGGTCACAATTATTTAAGGCTCTTGTATATAGTAGTCTGGTAGTGGCCACTGAGACCTTTCTGACCATATATAGATTGTTATTTAACTCCAAATATTGACAGAGTTATGGCATCTTATACTTCCAGTGTTATCCTATGGGAAACTACATGCCCATAATGAACTCCTTTCCTTTGCATCCTCCTCCTGAGACACCAGCATCAGAAGACAGTCTCTGACACCAGTGTATATGGCAAAGTGCCCTGACCTCTGCATTCTCTCCGAAGCACCACCAGTACAAGACAGCCTGTGGCACCCATGTACAAGCCAAGGTGCAGTGATCTCTTCATCCTACTCCTGAAGCACCAGTGGCATAAGACAACCTCTGGCACCAATAGTACGAGGCAAAGTGCTGTGACCTCTGCATCATCCTCCTAAGCACCAGCAGCACAAGATAGCCTCTGGCACAAGTGGGCAAGCCAAAATGCTGTGACCTCTGCATCCTCATCCTGAAACACCAGTAGCACAAGACAGCCTTTGTCACCAGTGCACAAGCCAAAGAGCCATGATCCTCCTCCTGAAGCACCAGCAGAAGAAGACAGCCTCTGGCACCAGTGTACAAGCCAAAGTGGCTGACCTTCATCCTCCTCCTGAAGCTCCAGCAGAAAAGGCAGCCTCTGGCACCAGTGTACAAGCCAAAGTGCCGTGACCTCTTTCTCCTCCTTGTGAAGCACCAGTGGCAGAAGACAGCCTCTGGCACCAGGGTACAAGCCAAAGTGCCATTACCTCTCCTCCTCCTCCTTCTGAAGCCATTTCAAGGAGCTCTATAGCAATTCTCCATTATGGCAACTTATATACACGAATAGCGAATAACTGGGACCTGAACACCGAATATTCAACCTAATATTTGGGAAATGGTATTTGAACAGCCATATATATATATATATATATATATATATATATATATTATAGTGGCACGGTAGTGCCACTATAGTTAGGAGTTGAGTACCCCATTTAAGGTTAAAGTGTGTAATTTGGCAGTTTAATAACTTTGCCATCGTAAAACAGATTTGCCTGAAATTTGGCATGCACAGAGCGGTACCATACATCTCTGCATCTGCCAAATTGTGTAACAGTCGGATATACAATTGCGGAGCTACATAGCATCAAGAATGTGGTATACACATTTCTGTGCATTTTTCCTTGATCCTACAGGTCGCACGGTCTGCACGACTGGTCCAAAACCTTTAGGAAAGATGCAGACAGGGTCCCTGATGTGCTTTTCAAAGATTTTGTGAAAAAATACTAAATGGTTCAAAAGTTATTTCAAAACAATTTTCCCATTATAGTCAATGGGAAATATTAACAAAAAGTTTGACAGTGTCTGAAATGCAGTTTTAGTGTCACAAATGACCCCATGTAGTGTTGCAAATCTGCCATCTTATTTTCATTTGGTGGTCACAGAAATGCTTGGCATTTAAATTTGGGACCCTCTAGGGACACAATTATTTTAGTGTTCACCTTGTGAGCCCTAAGGATGCTAGCCATGTCTTTTGGGGGTTAAACACCCCAGAAATATGTTTTTAAATTTTTGGAAACAGTAGTGTGTCAAAGTAGTGTGCACATTCGACACTTTCATGATTTGTTTTAGGAAAGTGTCGCAAATCACCACACTACTTTATGCACACTATGTCCAAAAGAATAGGAAATCTTTGTTAATTCTGCTGCAAAAAGAACGGTTTGGTCTTTGGCGCTAAAATTTGGAGAGAAGAAAGCCAATATCCCACAGAAGAGCTTTATGGTGGTTTGCTGACAAAATACTAGAGGGCTGCAAAATTACTGTACTCGAAGCTGACAATTTTTCCCATAGGCTAACATTACAGCATCTGCCGTGCTTTGGGCCCGTATCTCAAAAACACTTTGAGATACAGATTTTCGTCAGAAAATGCTTAGCCTCCTACTAGGTGCTAAGCATAAACTAGTCAGGAAAGTCATAAATAATGTGAGATTTTAATTTTTTTCTACATCGTCACGGTTCCTGAGATAAGCAATTTAGTATTCCAAGTCTTCATTTTCTGCTCGAGGCCCATTATTATGCATACGTTATTTGTATTCACTGTGTTTCCCAATGCAACTTTTGGAGAAAAAAGGTTGTGTGTTTCCATTACTGTTACAGTTAGCATTCACTTGCATTTCCGTAACAGTTTGCATTAGCGATTCAATGTCGCCACGTGTGCGTTACAGGTTTGCGCTTCTTGCTTTACTGTTAACATTTGCATTTCCATTAGTGTTTTGTTTGCATTTCGTTTGCGTCACTGTGTACATTACCATTTGAATTTGTGTACGCGCTTCCATTTGCATTTCTGTTTGCATTTCTGTTTCCTTTGGTGTTATCGTTGGTGTTACCGTCAGTGTTTGCGTTTCCAATTGTGTTACCGTGAGCGTCACGGCGATGCTGATTTGTGTTTGCGTATGCACTTGCATTTCCTTTTCTGCTTTCATTAATGTTTATGCTTGCGTTTCAATTAACATTTGCATTACCATTAACATTTGCATCACCATGTCGTTACTGTTTGAACTTGCGTTTGTGTTACCGTTACTTCACTATTTATAGTGCACATTCTCAAAAGAAGGAAATTCATGGCAAAAATCTATTGAATGCATCAGTTAGGGTTGTTCCACAGCAACAAAAGTGAGGAAATTTGGTGTTACTGTTGAAAACCCTAATTGCATTCCCCACCACCCCCACACACACTACACACACATACATGCAAGTAGGGGAAGGACCAAGGCAACACAACCAACAACACAGAACCAGCAGCAGGTAACAGGAATAACATACAACTATCTAAACTACAAACTACACACCCATGCTCCCATTGGGCTGTGGCATGGGTATCACTGTTAACTGTCATCCCAGACATTCCTCACACCGCTAAACACATATCATGCTATGACACTTTTGTCTTTGTGAAGGTATTTGTGAAAGTATGCTCATAATTACTGCACATCTTTGCCATCATCCTGCAAGCAAATGGTTGGGTCCTTTGTGCTGACATTTGCAGGCTGGCAAGACCTGGTCCCACAGATGTGCTTTTTCCTGCTATTGTGCTAAAATACTTAAGGATTACAAAGTTACACTGTTTCAAAATTGAGCAATTTGCCATAGACTAACACTCACGGCACCCATGATGCCTTTCACCAGCCATATGTTGAAAACGGCTAGGTACACCATTTTCGCTACTGCTACCTTGCTTCTCCTTTATGTGAACTAACCTCAAAGAATAACTTTGTGAATAATGTATCATATGTGAAGTTGGATTTCTCCACTTCCTACAGTAACACAGCTATACACCTTCTGCTGGATGTGTGTGATTAGTTGTGCTGCCTTGGTCCTTCCCATACTTGCATGTATGTGTGTGTGTGTGTATGTCTGGTGGTGGGGTAGAGGGATTGGTACAGTTAGGGTTTCCAACCCTAACACCAAATTTCCTCACTTTTGTCACTGTGGAACAACCCTAACTGATGCATTCAACAGTTTTTGCCATGAATATATATGTGTGTGTATATATATATACAGTATATATATATATATATATATACATGTAATATATACACACATATATACAGTCTGTATATATATGTGTGTGTGTGTGTGTGTACATGTGTATGTATTATTATCTGAAGCATTTGAATGTACATACACTACAGTAAACCATACTTTTGAGTCCAACATATTATTATGCTCTAGAATGTACTGTACTCCCACACTCGTAGCTGCCATTGATTCCAATCAGTCCCTTCTCACAAGATAATGAAAACACTGGGCTTGATTTTAGAAGGTGCCATTAGAATGGTGCCTGCTGCATCAAACTGTCATCTGCAGCAACCCAGGGTGCACCAGGGACCCTGTGACCAATTTTAGAAAAGCGGGTCCAGCAACAAACCCCAGGTTTGCCACAAGCCAACAGCTATGTGAAAGACATGGCATATTGGAGAGGAATGCCATAAGTCATGGAATGGGCTTGCAGCTGCAGTGGCCAGTGATAGCAACCCACTGGCCAGTAACCCTGGTGGCTGGTGGGTCATTCATGGCAAGCCCTGGCTCATGGGAGTGGGATGGACTAGGCTGGGGGTGACAACTGATCCTCAATAAGCAACAGCAGGGACAGTGTGGGTCTGTGTGTGGGGGAGACAGACCAGCACCACCATGGGGTGGGGTTTGTGGGCTCTGACCTGCCATGGATCAAAAGCTGCTCCAGCGGTGGTCTTGCAGGTGTTGGGGAATGTATAGGCACCTTCCCCAGGGGACACAGGGGTCACTTCCCCATCCAGCAAGGGCTGCAGCAATGGCACACAGCAGGTTAGATCAGCTCTGGGTTGGTCTAATGGCAGGGTTCATGTGCCTACTGGGGGCTTCTGAAATTGAAAATGGGGATATGGCAGACCTTCCATTGCACAGGCCCCTTCCACAATGGTGCACTGGTGTGGCATTCACAAGGACAAGGCAAGCTCAGTTAGCTCAGGTGGTCCCCCCAGTGGCACAGGCTGCCTTAGAAAATTGGTACTGGTGCAAGGTGTGGTGCAAGAAGCCATTGTGCCATTTCTCCTTGATGCAAGTGTCTTCTGCCAGTCCCAATCATTTTAAAATCAGACCCACTGTCTTTCAACTGTGGTTCCTTCTTCCAATTTTGACTCTACTTGACAGGTGACAAATTCCCATTGTATCTTCAGTAGATGTTTATTGGCATCTGCTGGGTTGGAGAACTTATATACCTTACTGCTATACATAACTTTCAGGCTTATAGGAGCAACATAACATGATGTATCCCCAGCTGCCTCAATCTCACCCATACCATGTTTTTTTTTTTTATTTTCTATTTTTCCTCTTCATCTCCACACCAGGTGCCTCTTTTAGGGCTCCCAATGCACCCCTTCAGGCTATGCCACAGAGGAGCCCATCACCTAAACCCAATGTGGGGTCTTTTTCCTTTTTCTGGTCCCACCCCTCTGCAGAAGTCACCAATCAGGGAGGACCAATGAATCAGAGCGCACAGAGACACACCTCTCCAGTCCTTGGCCGATACCTGCCCCTCCCTAGAGTTATACCTCCTCTTACTGCACTGGCACCACCATGGTCACCCAGGTGGTGGTGATATTGCAGCGAGGAGAGATGCCTACCCCTCCTGGAGAAGGGAGTGGCGCATCATACACTCAATCCATCTCCTCTGGCCCGGCCCTCTGATGACCCTGGCTTGCTACAGACCTGGGTCACTAGCATCATGATCAGTAGCACTACCACTGTGCTGAGGGGCCGCTGATCCCATACCATGTTGAATCCCTTTTGCCTCTGATGGGTGGCAAAACTGAGACCCAAGAATACTTGTATTTTTGCCTCTTGCCACATCAGTGGCCTTTTCTGCTTTCCTGCCTTAAGCACTGTGTCTCTCTCCAATGCAGAACCAAGTTCAAGTAGTACAGTTTGAGCCACTTGTGCTCCAGTAGCCCTGTTGTTTCTGGGACCACGGGAGGAGATGTGGTAGACCAGTTGGATCACACAGCTCAGATCTGTCTTGAACATATCTGGCAACCAAAAGAGAAGAATTCTCAAGGTGAGTTGCCTTCTGTGTTTTCAAGTAGCTCAATTATCCAAGTATGGGCAGGTCAAGCAGTGTTATTTAGAACTTTTAATCTCTATCTTAACAGGAAGTTTTGCTTTGTCAAGTCTACTGCTGTGTGTCAAGGCCAGATCTGCTGTTCCACAGCCACTTTTACCTCCTGAGATTTCGTGGTAAAATAGTCTAGCCACTTATCCTTGTCTTGGATGGCTTCTTTCAAAACAGCAGCAGCATTTGTAGGTTTGTTTGTTTTAGGCTCTGGGGTAAAAGAGGCCAAGTCTTTGGTGGGAGCCTGCTTGCCTTCCTTTTATCTTTCTTCCTCACCACTTGATACAGGTTTGTTGTGGCCATTATTTGTGGTATTTTATCTGAAAATGCAATAACTATAGAATAATGAATGGGAACAGTGGCATCATGCCCATAGGGCCCGAGGGGGCATGTCTTCCCTAATATTGTGGTGCAATCTATAAAAAATCACTGATTTAGTATTTTATTTTATTATGTGGAGGGACAAAAACAACAATGCTGTTTTAAAGTATTTTGTGTGGGGGTAAGGGGTGGGGTTCCAAATTCAATTGGCCTGGGTCTGGGGCACTGGGCATGGCCGCTAGTAACTTTCAAAAAATGCACTCAGTCTGTCTCTTGCTGTCTCACATCTTGCATTGCTTGCTGGCGCCTGGCTGTAAAAGTAAATATAGAAGACACACAGAGACATACAGTGATTGGTAGTCCGTGCTGACAATCAACATAAACTTACCAATCACTTCTCCTTTTCTCCTACAAGTTTTTTGTGCAGCCACTGCCAGCCAACCAACCAATCACTGTGAGGTGTGAAGAAATATCTTCGCGGCAAACTGGTTCATTTTCGAGCGCCATCTTGGTCGGACACACTGTCACGCAGCAGACTGGTGAGAGACTCAGACAGAGAGAGAGTGGTTCCAAAAGACAAGTTCCTGGATTTGGAAAAAGTCTGCTGAGCAGCTGGCATCAGCAGCCAGCAGGATAGCAGATGGATGCATGTGGTAACGCCATCCAGACTGGTGAGGTGACCCAGCCAGGAGAGGAAAATCTCGGCTGTTTCAATTACCTGTGTAAGGATCGGGGGTCAGGGAAAAAACACTGTGGCGGCCTGGTGGGTGTCCGCATCCAGTACTGATGGAGTCGGACTGGACAACATCTCTCTGATTGTGGGAGCCAACTCAGCCAAGTCTTAGCCACAGCACTGCACAAATCTGCATTGCATGCCATCGGTATGAGGCCTAGCCAGGACCAGGGGCCACACATCTTTGAAGCCTGGTAAGAATAGGACTAAGTTGGTAACACAGTACCCACCTGGCAAGTGGCATGCCTGGGATTATGAATAAAGATGCCACTGCAGGGTGATTTGTCACAGTTCATTTTAAATCTTGACCATGATGATTGATGATGACATTCACATTAGTCTGAACTAAAGCGGTGGGAGAAAATAAAATTAATCTCATCATACAGTATGGGGCAGACAGAGTCAATATTTGTAAGGTCAGGTGGTAGCAGTTCCTTGCTTTTATTACATTGAGACCTGAGAGAGAGAGAGAGAGAGAGAGAGAGAGAGATTTTGGAGCACTGGATAGGATAAATTACTGAAGAATTTTATATGAGGAGAGGGAACCTGTGGCTGGCCTACAACAAGCTCAGGCACACAGGTCAGTAGGAGGACTAGGCCTACCTTGGTTAAAAGGGATACCAAATAATGGTTTTCATCCTACACCGATTGAGGTTTTGTTTCATGAGGAGAGAGATAAGAAATTCCTGGCCTGGAGATTGTTAGAGGAAGCTGTAATGGGCACTAACAGGCTGGCCACTTATCAATGTAGGACTTTTCTCCTGGACTAAATAACCCCCTTCCTTTTTGCTGCCTATTTGTAGACATTATTCTGCATATTCCTTTGCTCCTGTCTCTTGTCCTCTTAGCCCTGTTGAATTTGATTTCCCACTACTGGCACAACGTCCATATGTGCTTCACCTATGTTATGTTTTATATGTACTGGGAAGAACCTGCGAGGCTCTCAGTGTGTGTTCTTTTGTGCTCCATAGGTTACACTTCCCTCCGCCTTGAATAGTTTAAATTTGGAGAGTTAATACAGTGCAAATCTAAGGCACTGTTACACATAGTTCATGCAGTTTAAAATGTCTGATGATATACAGGCACTTTAATATAGCAGTCTCTTTTATCTCCACGTTTTCTTCCAATATTCGTAGGGATTTTTCTAAGCATGGGTGCTTTTACATATAGCTGCCTCAAGCTAAGTGTGCCATTTCCTTTTCCTTCTCCCCTCTTTGCTATTTTCCTTTCATTCTTTAGTTTATATAGTGCATTTAAGGCACTCTTACATACATGATTTAATTTAAGCTTTTTGTGATATATGGGCATTTTTATATAGCAGTTCTTCTATCTCCATTTATTGTTGCACTACATGTGTGAAGCTACTAAGTATGGGTGCTTTTACACTTAGCAGCCTCCCTCCTCCTCTCTTCCACTATTACAGCTGACTGTACTGTTTTTTCCCACTGTGTTACAAACTATGGGCATTTTCATTATGGCATTCTTTACATTTTATTTTTACTGCTTAATCTTACACTACTTTTTCCCCACCACCACACTTTTACACACACACACACACACACGTTTCTTTCTTATCTCAGCTGTACTGTTTCTATCATTGTCAGTCTTGCTCGTTGCTTCTGGGCACTGCTGTTCCTTTTGTTTTTCTCTGCATTCCTAGGCTTCAGTAGGTCTATGTATTACCTTTATTCTGTCCATATATTAAATGTCAGTATACATTATGTTGAAATTGAATTTCAGTTTGAATAAAATCTGTCTTTTTAATGAGTGCCTCAAATCTCCATCATTTCTCTCAGTCCATAACAGCAATTTATAAACAGATCATCCAGCTGACTCTAGGTATAGGTTCTTTGCTGGTCCAACCGAGGTATCCCATCAAAATAGTGAAGAAATAACAGGAGAGAATAACAGTGAATGGCACATGATTTCAGTGATACTAGTAGTTGTCGGCAGAAATGTAAGTCAGGGATGTGAACCGGCTGGTTTGTGCTGCATAGTGGTGCTGGTAGCATAGCTTAACAGGCCCAGGCTCAATAGTCACACTTCCTATTTCTTTTGTCATGAAAATGTTGCACTCGCCTTTGCTCCTCCCCAGATTTGTCCCTCCAAAGTTGTAATATGCAGTCTCCCCTTCATGACTTTGTCCCCTCCTGGATTAACACCCCCACGGATTGACAATATATACTAACCTCCCAGTTTCTCCTACCTCCTGAGTTGTGTCACCTACCAGAGTTAGTTTAATAAATCTGCCCCTCCTGTCTTTACCCCCATGCCATTCAACTCTTGCAGTTGCGATTGTGAGTGGTCAACATATTTTTGCTGTTGCTGTTATTACATGGCTGTTATTGTTGGCGCTGATCTTAATATGCTATTTTTGTCTTCACCATTTTGGTTTTGCTCATTTGTCATGGAACCACTGGAGAGACTGTACTTCAGAAGCAAATGCCTCCTGCATCTGATGTGATTTGTGAGCCAATCAATATAGTTGTGGCCTTGTGCCTCACTGAGGATGATGTAGGCAGTGCTGATTTTGCTGACAGAGTGGTTTGCATTTCAGGGCTGTCTCCTCGATCTCCAAACTCCAGGTTCAGCATTGCAGATGTATCCCTGTTTAGATCCAGCTCCTCCCATCTTCCCATTTCATTTTATTCCTAAATTAATATAGCACAATTCTAAGGCACTGTTACACATAGTTCATGCAGATTAAAATGCTGGTGATATACAGGCACTTTAATAAAGCAGCCCTTTTATCTCCATGTTTTCTTTCACTATTTGTGTGGAGTTTCTAAGCATGGGCACTTTTTCATCTAGCAGCCTCAAATATAAGTGCCCTTTTCCTTTTCCTTCTCCCTTTTTGATTTTCATTTCATTCTTTACTTTATATAGCACATCTAAGGCACTCTTACCCAGTGGATTTACTTTAAGATTTTAGTGATATATGGGCACTTTTATATAGCAGCCCCTCTATCTCCATTTATTGTTGTACTACATGTGGGAGCTACTAAATGTAGGTTTTACATTTCAGCCTTTCCCTCCCACTCTTTTCCTTCCCTCTTTTCCACTTTTGTAGTTAACTGTACTATTTTTTCCACTATGTTACTAACTATGGGCACTTTTATGTATGGCAGACTTAAAATTTTATTTTACTACTTAATTTTACACCCCTTTTTTCCCATCACCACACTTCCTCCCTTCTCCCTCCCATTTTTTTTTCTTATCACAGCTGCATTTTGGGAAGAATAATCCTAACATAAATTACTTTCTAAACAATATCCTAATTAAGATCTCTTTTGTGAGCGTGGATCTAGGTGTCAGTGTAAACAACAGGCTAACTTCATTGGATCATTGTATCAAAACAACCCACTTGGCTAATGTAGTTTTAAAACAAATTAGACAGACCTTTGTAACTAGGATGAAACAACGTCTAATACCTGTATATAGAAAATATGTTAGGCCATTTCTTGATTGTGGTTCCCAGTCTGGTGTCCCTACCTAAAGGAGACATCAATATGGTCGAAAAAATCCAGAGGAGAGCTTCCAAAAGGTACCAAGATTATCCAAGACAAATTACCAATCCAGGTTGAGAGAAACTGGACTGTTTTCTTTATGTACTAGAAGGTGTAGGGAGATCTTCTTCTAACCTATAACATTTTACAATCCCAACAATTGATGGAGTACTGTGGTCTCAAATTTTCCAATAGATGAATTGTTGCTAGATCCCATAACAAATAACTCTTAGTAGGTTGGGCTAATACTGCAAAAAGGATCATTTCTTTACTACAAGAGTCTCTAAAGCTTGGAATTCCTGCCATGGGAAATTATTGATTCTAATAATCTTCTAACATTTAAAACTAGACTAGATAAATGGTTAGGATTCCATCCAACTTTGGTAAATTGCCCACCCTATGTGGGGACAATCATGATGTGCGTAAAGCCTACTTTTGTCCTAACTAACCAAGTATACCAAGCTGTAATGTTTCTGTCATTGTCAGTCTTGTTCAGTGCTTCTGTGTGCTGCAGTTCTTTTTGTTTTTCTTTTGCTTTCCAGGTCTTCAGTAGGTCTATGTATTATCTTTATTCTGTCCGTATATTAAACGTCAAGTACATACTGTGTTGAAATGATTGCTCATATTTACTTGTTAGTCCCATCAACATATTAACTGGGCATTGGCTCCATTAGAAATTTATAATGTAGTAAAAGTTTGTGTTTAAATGTTTGCATTTTTTGTTTTCACCATGTCTATGCTCTTTGTATTTTCACACTTCATCTGGTGCTTGTACTCGACAATTTAATCTTACTCCCCCAAAAAAATATGGCTCTATATTCATGTGAAGCAACCTTTTTAATAGTAGCACTATCACTTAGATATCGTATATTTCCTATTCATGTTCAGCACCTCACTTCATCTCATTTAATGGGGAGTCCCTGTTCAAATATTTTAGGACTTATCAAATACCCCTTTTTCTAAACTACTAGGAGCTTAGAGCTTCTGATATTTTATTTCCACTAGCAATATGCACAAGATGGCAGTCCGATTTAGATGTTTTGGATCATAACCCTCATTAGAAACCAGAAACTATTGCTTCTTGGATTTGATATTTTCTAAATGCCCTTGTAGCTAATTTATCCCATTTCTTTGGATTTGACACTACCAGTAAGACCCTTGCAGCTAGTTCATCCCATTTCATTTTGGGAATTATGGGCAAGATTTAAAATAGAGAAGGATTTTCCTTCATGGAAAAGGATCTTTTTGTGACTCGTGATGCAAAAAATTACTTTTTCATGTCACGCATCACGAAAAGATTTGTATTTATAAAAACTAACATTTTTAGGGTATTTCTCCAGCAGTGTTATGCAGACTACACCTAACAGGGTCCTGATCAGCCAAACAGATTTGTTGGTCTCTCACCAGAATGTTGCTTTTGTGACTTTAAATGTGATTTTTTTTACAGAAACAAGATGATGGCAAATGAAAAGGATTATTTTAATATGAAAATGATTCAGCTATCTTGACGTGCTTACTGAGCATGTTCAGAGCCACATTTTCAAAAATTTCAAAATTGAAAAACTTTGGAATGGATTCACATTTTTCACCAAACAAGCAAAAAGAACATCTGTGGGACAGCCTCTTTCTATCCTGAAAATTTCAGATCAAAATTCCAAACCGTCTGGACTGTAGGCAAGTTCAAGAAAAAAAAGCAAAACCAATGAGTGAAAATGTATATTTTGCACTATCTGTAACTTGTATCTGTACATCCAACCAAAAGAAAACTTGATACATCGACAGATCTACTACTCAAGACCAAGCATGCAAAAATCTCATGTGAATCTGTTAAATAGTTGTGAAGATAATAAAGTGCAAAATTGGGGTTTAAACTTAAACAGCCTACTCAACCCTAACTATAGTGGTATGACCATGCCTATATACATATATATATATATATATATATATATATATATATATATATATATATATATATATATATATATATATATCTATCTAGATATATGACTTTGTAATACTCTAGACAATAACTGGATGGAGAAGCTGCCCAATTTTGGCTTATGCAGATTGCCTTGTCTTCCTTTCCTTAATTCAGAAGGGGATACAAAGTAAACTGGACCTTTTAGTCACTAAGTGTAAAGGAAAGACTCACCACTCAAAAACATTACAGTGAAACTGTTACAAGAGGTCCCTGCACCCTTATTGGTACCCCCAGAGGTACATCATAGACAGCTAGTATTTAGGCATATGTTATACTAACATATAGGGCTAATAGCATCTACTGTACAAGAGTAGATGTCAGGATATGTATGCACATTATTGTTATACACTTTACTTTCTAATTCTAATGTATTTCTAGCTTACAAGATGTTAGGACACCTGTATCCTTGTAATGATTATGATATATAAGTCGGCATTAGTCACCTTTTGAGGATTTGTGCAATTGCATTGATTTGTGTAAGAACTGTGCTCTTTCATTTCACAAAGTGATGACTACTACAAAATTGTATAATGTTATCTTGGACCGTGGAGCCACCTCTAATTTAGCTAATAGGGCTCATCTCTGTAACTAGAAATGTTTCTATCTTACAGTAACCATAGTAATTATCATAGGTATATAATGTGAGACACTGAGTCTTATACCTCTGAGACCCCAAGAGACATGAAGAAACCTCGGTACAGGGAACTCTTACCATTGGCTCCCGGTTCGTGATTGGTAAGAACTGTTTAAGGCAACTGTGATTGATCCTTTTGTGGTAATAAACAAGTTTATTACTCTTATGCAATGTATCTGTGATTTTTTGCATTTCCAATATTGCCAAGAACCCGAGAGTGAGATTTAGACCTCCTGACAAAGCCCATGGAGAAAACACACAAGGGACAAAGTTTGTAGGGATCAAATGGATACCACCCCACTTATAGGTGGTGACAGAAAAAACAAGCTTATGAAGGAAGAAAGTCAATGGATTTTTCTACTGAAAACTTTCAAATCATATGGCTACAGTGACAGTTGGGATCTGAAACCATTTTAAAAGAGTTAACTTTAAAAAGTTAGCTGTAAAATGATACTATGGAATTATAAAATAGATCTTTTTGTTTTTATCTTTCTTCTTACCCCATGATCCACCTTCTATTTTAAACTCTTCCCCAAAGGCAAACCTCCCCATTCATGTGTCTTATCTGATTTTTTAATCTGATATGCCTTAATTTTGTTTCATTTATGAAAAGTTAGAAAAAGTGACATAGTAGTTGAAGATTCTTCATATCTAATCCATGGATTTTTGTATTCTTTTCAGAATGGAAGACTCAATTCACTTCTATCTTTATCTTCAGTGCATCACCCCTATATGACCCATCTGGCAGATCACTTGACACTGAAGCTACCTAGAGCAATAAAGGAATACAGGTGATCATTGAAGGGAACCAGATATGTGAGGCATTTGAAGTCTCTCTCTCTCTCTCTCTCTCACTGAGATACAGTATGATCGTCATGTTTGCTAGAAAGTGGTTGTAATGCTAGATGCAGTTTTATTATAGGCATTATGATCCCCTTCTAACTAATTAACTGTACCTTAGCATTCACTGGAAACCTACAGAGATGGTATGATCACAGCTTTCCCATCATGCAGGAGGCATTTCATATTACTGGTATTTGAATAATGAATATGTTGCCTATTTAGAGCATGATGGTATAGCTGAATCCCCTCTTGAGGAAGGCTCAGTTGAAGCCACAGCACCAGGGTGACTGTTAGGTTAAATCGTGCTGCTCTGCACCTTGTTTCTATTTGGAATAATTTTGCTATACTGGTATATGGCATACACTGTATTGCACTGTTTTATACTAGGTGACCTTGGGCACTTGTATATAATAAAATTGCTATTATGGCATGAGACTGTTTTAGCATTTTTTGGTACATTGGAATATTTGATATAATTTTGTTAGGCCAGTATTGGCTTTTAGCATTGGTTTCCATTGCCTAAGTTACTATATATATTTATTGTGTTATATTTGATATATTGTTATGTTTTGTTTTATCTTGAATGTATAGTATTTATTCTCTTTCTGAATGTTCGCCCAGAGCCTCCGGATGGGCGCGTCTTAAATAAAATTTGCCTTGCCTTGCCTTGCCAATTTGATATAATTGGTACATTGAGTGCAATCCATTTTATTCAATGGTTAACATGACCCTCACTCTAACAGATAGAGAGACAGTGGTCATGTTTGAATGGATGGAATAGCTGGTGGTGCTGCAAGAGGCCGAGCAGCATTTGGTTGCTGTGGTGGCCTACTCTAGTCCACCACCTTTCAGCATAGCAGATGTGGGTCTCATTGAGCCCTGCAAGCCTCCATCCCTTATAGAAATATGGAGTGTACTGTGTACATGCAGAATGCATGCCACATGCTTAATGTGCAATGTTCGCATGTGGTTCTCATACATTAAGTGAACATATGCGAACTAGGTCTAAAGGCAAATCAGGTTTGCATGCTGCAAGCTTGACATGTGCACAGCAGGTAAGCTGGTGTAAATCATCTTCTAAAAATTACTTCAGATTCACGTGTCGCACGCTTGACATGAGTGCAGCAGTTCAGCTAGTGTGAATATCATTTAAACATCACATCAGGTTCACATGCCACATGCTTGATATGTGTATAGCTAAGCTGGGGCAAATCTCATCTAAAAAGACATCAGTTTCTATTTCTTATATTACTGCTAGCAACTGGTCATTAAAATACATTTTATTTGAATTCTCATAAAAATTAGGTAAACTCGTTAATTCTGATCCTTTTGCAAGTTGTTTAATGGCTTTTTGATTTTGTCATTAAATTGTCATTAATTTGTAAAGTATTGTTTGCTTACTGCATTAAATACCTAGGATATAGCCAGTCAACTTCCCCATTCCAGATGTACAAAGAGGGGCCTCTGTGTTGTGAAGCCTATTCTTTTGTTTTGTACAATGCAAATCCCTTATGCATATTTAGTGCTACAAATGTGTTTCTCCATGACTATTTTATCTCACTTACTTTCCCTCTGTCATTCTGCATTGAGCATATACACTATAGGTCATGCTCAGCACTCTTTGTGCTGAGTAGGGTCTTGAAGCATGCACCATACCTCATATTTTGTCACTGAAATGAGGGACATGGACACTTAAAATGATGCACAATGAGGGGCACTAACCCACATGATGATCAGGACAGATCATGAAACATGGAGATCACGGTACATCAGAGCATGATGGAAACCATTGTATTAGCACCTGAGAGTGAATTTCATCATTAAGCAGGTACCATTTAGGTAGGGAGAGCAGCCCAGCTGCCCCTCCCACCTGTATTTGTGCCTTGGTTGTTCTTATGGTGTGGTAGTAATGGCTCTAAATTTGGATTTAATGTTTTGCACAATAACTGCCCACCTGGCCTGTGTGTGCTTATGCTGCAGGTACTGTCCAGACTTCACTGTATCTGTACTGTGCTGCCCACTCTCCACCTATTAGCGGCAGCACAATCATATGTGATGTGGATGGCTTCAGCCAAGAAAGAGCAGATGAGCCTTGCAAGTGCAACACTGTCTTTCCAACCACAGAGTAGACAGGCTGAACACTACAGCTTGGAGGAATCAGTGAGTACTAAACTCTCAAGCAGTGTTGTGGCAGCATATTTTTGTTGCTCTACTCTTACTGAGTCTCCATCTCCCTGGTGGATGAAGGGGCAGAGGGTGAGCTTAAGTTAACTCAAGACTAGGCTACCTACTTACTCTACTAGGCTCGCCTTACAAACAAAAACAGCACAAACCCCCAGCAGCAAGCTAGGCTTAGCAGCAGTGGTGACAGTGGTGTGGGTGGCCTTCATAGTCCTTGATCAGTGCAGTGTGGAAGCAGCCACAGCAGCAACCAAGCAAGAAGGAAGAAACTCAGGTTAGGTGGATTCGAGTGGCGAGGTGACTTGGTGGCAGGACCATGTTGGGGACCTGTGATGGTCGGTTGTAGCATCCAGCTTCTGGTGAAGGTGAGGGGTATGGACTAAAAACTGGACTGATAGCACACTATGCCAGGCTGCAGGTTCCTAGCCTTATGGGTTGGTAAGTAAAAGTAAATAATTTTTTTACAGGAGGATTGGGAGGGAGGAAGGACTGAAATATTGATGTGTTTCCATGTTTCTTCACCTTTGGGTGACTTCATAGCCCATAGGGATGGCTATTGGATGGAATAGAGTCAGGGGAGAAAATCGGACAAAGTTCTTTTTTTTTTGTGTGGGGGGTGAACTTCAGGCAGGACAAAAATTGGTTAGTAACTGGATGAGTTTAAGCCCAAGTCTGATGCACTTCTCTGGATTTATACAGATTAATTTTATACATTTTAAATTTTTCCTGAGTTTGCATATCACATTTCAGTCAAACCAAATAAGCTGTACCTTTTAGAAATGTTACAGACATTCTAGAGCTGTCCCTTGCATTCATGGACAGTTAAGCGGTATGGTATGCACAGACTATTGGAGCCCCACTATAGTCAGGATTATGCCACCCCCAGTGAAGCTGACCTCCACATCCCCACACTCAGACACATTATGACAAAGGGTAAAGGAGACTGCAGGTGTGCACCATTGAAATGAATGAGAATTTTTAATTACCATTTTATATCATTAATGGAGTTGAGTTAATGAGGCCCACTTTTCTAGTATGAGGGCCTTGTTAGTAGAACAGTGGCCTTCATTATTCTCCAACTCACATCATAACATATAAAATAGTAATGGAAAATAACTCCATTCATTTCAAGGGTACGCCCTAACAGTCTGACCCATGGACATCATCTCTTAAAGACGCTGCCTCTGACTCTCTAGTACTCAAGTAAAACTTTTACTTATATCAGTACTTGGTGGGTTGTCTGTAGTAGCATGGCCATACCCACTACAGTGTGTGTGTGCATGGGGGAAGGGGCTGGTCATGTGTGTGTTTCAAGTTATTGCAATGTTTGTGTTTGCACCTTAAAGTCTGCATGTAAGCATTCAAAACTATGGAGAAAAAGTAGGAGTAAAGGCCAGACAGAAGTAATTATGTGGTTTTGTGGGTAAGTTTGTGTATTGGGGTGGGAAAAATGTGTTTCCATTAGTAGGTGTGCTACAGTTCAACTGTGAAAATAAGAAGAGGGAAAGAAGAAAACTGAAAAACATACACTGGCTACAAGCATGCCACAAGCATGAAGATGTATTCAGATACAGTATGTATTGAAGTAAAGGGAGCCATATGTGTGCAGGCAGTATGACTTAGTGGTTAAAGGCACTGAACTGCCAGCCAGAGACTTGGATGCATGAAGACCTGGGTTTGAATTTCATCAACTCCCACTTGTGTATGGTGTGATCCTGAGCAAGTCACTTAACTTTTACATATGCAGTTATCGGTGACTTTTTTGCACGCATGCCACATGCATGCAGTCTTCCCAATTTAACATAAAAACATGTGGTTCACACTTGCTTGCTGCACACATGCCATATGCATGCAATTGGTTCCAATTTAATATTTAAATCATATTTGCAGCACGCATATCATTTGGGTAGTTTAATGTGTGCAGCATGAAAACATTTCATACAATTCTTTCTGTAAGGGATAGGACCCTACCCTGCAAAAATCAAAGACTGTGTAGCTAACAAAATAACACCATAGATAAAGGTGTATTAGGAGAAGAATAGCAGCACTATTCAAGGACTTAAAATGGTGGTGTTGTATGTCCATGAGGGGATCTCAGTCTTGCAGGATGGAACTTGTATGAGGGAGTGGTGTTGTTGATGGGGATCCTCCACTTCTGGCAGTAAACATCCCAGAGTTGACAGGAATGGCCTGAGCTATGGGGGCTCAGTGCATAATGGTGATCTGGAGCACTGGTGATATAACTAATGAGATAGCCCTGTGAGCCTACCTCCGGGGGCACATTCAGGATGGGCACCCCACAGTCTTCTCTCACAACACAGTGTAAATAATGCTGCAGTGATATGCCTTGGACTCTGGTCTCACTTGGGCTCATTCATGTATCTTATGTGACTTCTTTCATATGTATGCCTCAATATTGTTTCATTTATGAAAATGAGTAAATGTAACATGTTAGTGGAAGATGCTTTATATTTAATCACATGAATTTGTTTTATTATTTTTCAGAATGGAAGACTCAATTCACTTCTATCTTAACCTCCAAGTGTCTCACCCATGTATGATCCATCTGGCAGATCATTTGACACTGAAGCAACCTGGAGCCAAAGACATAACAGGTGATCACTGAAGGGCACCAGATATGTGAGGCATTTACAATCTCTCCCTCCCTCTCCCTTTCTCTATTTCTCTCTCTCCCCTCACACTATCTGTCTGATATATGGTCAGTATCTTTATTAGAAAGTGTGGTTGTAATGCTTGCTGCAAATTTTATTATATCTGATTGGGAATCTCCCCACCTCATTCACATTTAACTGCACTTTAGCATTCACTGAAAAATACATAGATGGTATGATCTCAGCTTTCCCATCATGCAAGAGGCATTTCATACTGCAAAGTATTTGAATAATGAATTGATTTCTTATTTAAGGCATGATGAGATATCCAATCCCACCCCTTGAGGAAGACTCAGTTGAAGCTGAAGCGCCAGGGTGACTGGTAGGTTATTTCAGTTCTGCTCTGCACCTTGTTTCTATTTGCAATAATTTTGCTATACTGTTATACAGCTACATTGTGTTGCACTGTATTACACTGGATGACCCTCCAGCTCTAGTAAGATATAATAAAATTGCTATTATAGTATGAGACTATGTTAGCAATTTTGGTACATTGAAATATTTGGTGCAGTTTGATATAATTGATACATTGAGTGCAATACATTTTGTCTGACAGTTAACATGGGCCTCACTCTGACAGATAGATATTGGTCACATTTCGACTGGACGAGATAGTCGTGGTGCTGCAAAGGGCAAAGTGGCATTTAGTTGCTGTGGTGTCCTACTCCCAGTCCACAACACCTTTCAAGTGCACCAGATGTTGGTCTCATGAGCCCGCGAGCCTCATAGGACCCTACCTTGTAAAAATCAAAGTGTGTGTACTCTAGCAAAATGATACCATAGAGAAAGGTATATAAGGAGGAGCATAGCAGCACTATTCAAGCATCTAGGAACGGTGGTGTTGTGTGTCCATGAGGGGATCTCAGTCTTGTAGGATGGAACCTGTATGAGGGAGCAGCATTGTTGGTTAGGGGGTCCTCCTCCTTAGGCAGAAGGTGTCTCAGAGTTGACAGGAATGGCCTGAGTATTGGAAGGAGGCCTTGATGCAGCTTGGGGCTGGAGCACTGGTGATATAACTAATGAAATAGCCATGTGAGCCTACCTTCGGGGCCACATTTAGCTTGGGTGCCTGCAGTCTTCTCTCCAAGCACAGTGTAAATAATGTTGCAATAATATGCCTTGGGCTCTGGTTCCATTAGGGCTCTTGGTGAATTCACTCACCACACTAAAATGGATATTTGCTCACTTAGTAAAGGTGATTATACCTGCAACCTTTATAGTGCTCTGACATTCCTCATAAATGAGTAATTCTCCATTCATTCTATAGACTGATGAACGATCGTAGAATTTTGGACTGCCAGAGAATCAATCCCTGACCAAGATAACAGTGTCCAGTGAGATACTTTCCTAGCAGAAAAAGCAGATAACAGAAAAAAGCAGGAACACAAAAATCACCAGCAAACATTACTTCATTGCAGAGGATCATTTACTGAAGATGACAGAAATATGTCTTAACAATAACTATTAGATATAGGAAAATCTTCTTTGAGGAACATCTCATACCACAGTGGAGAACCATCTAAAACTGTATCATAACAATACAACTGAATAAGGCACATAACCCTATCCCAGGCAACTCCTAGTTGAAAGGGACTGGAGAAAATCCCACAGGGTTCTGACTGCCCTAGTTCCTCATTCACCCATATATATGGACCCTGAGCACTATAAAGCTTGCCGTATAATCACCTTTACCAGGTTCTTAATACCATTATCCTGCAACCTTCTAGTGCTCAGACACTCCTCACAAAATGGACTTTCAGCAGTACCAGGAAAAAACAGGTGGGAGTACAAGCAGTATGTTATCAGGAACCTGAAGCTGCCTGATGTGCCACCCCTACCAATGTAGCTCTGTCTGCTGATGTTACATCCAGTCTATAATGATGGACCAAAGTATGGACAGACCAGGTAGCAGCTACAGATATCCCGAACTGATGCTCCCCTCTCTCTGTCCAAGAGGCTGATAATGCTCTGGTAGAATGTGCCCTTATCCCTAAGGAAGGATCCAGGCCTCCCCTCTGTAGGTCACCATATTAGCTGCCCTTATCCACCTAATTATTGTTGCTGTACAGGCAACCTGACCAGTTGTCTTTCCTGAAAAAGAAAACAAAAAGCTCATCCAATTTGTGTAACCCTTCCTACATGAGCATATATCCTTTTATCAATGACACCATGTCAAGTGGATGAGGAGTCGATCACAGTCACCTCTGACCATGAGCATGGCAGGTAGATGAATCTCCTGTTCCATGTAGAATGGTGATACCACCTTTGGCATGAACAATGGAACCATTCAGAGAGATACTCTGTCATTATGAAAAACTAGGAATGGTTCTGTGCACGACGGTGCCTGCAACTAACTCACCCTTCTGGCTGAGCATATGGCTGTCAGGAAAACTGTTCTGAGGGTCATCCACATACCTCTCTCAACTGTCCCGATTTTCAGGGACGCCCTGGTTTTACCTCAAACTTTTACCTGTCCCACCTGCAAATTGTGTTTCCATGACCAAACAGTGGGTATTGTAAGCATAACATAATGTCAGACAATAATGTTACTGATGTGTTCTTCCTTAGAGAATGCGTTGTACACTACACCACTTAATCTACCAGCTTTCTGGGTGGATATCACCAGTTTATAAGGTGTGTCCCTGATTTTAAACCTTTGTCCCTGATTTTTTAAGCCTTGCCCCTGATTTGTGAGGCAGGAGGTTGAAAGGTGTGGTCATCCAGTAAGGGAACTGGAAAGGAATGGAGGCTTGTGAAGGCTGTCTAAGACCAAATTAAGTTGCCATGGAGGGCATGTGGGTGTAGTATGGGAGACATAATCTGTACTGCATGCAGCAGGCAGACCACATCTGAGTGTGAACCTATCTGCCCTACACCAGGAAGGAGTCTCACATGGCAGAGATAGCCAAAACCTGTACCCTCAAGAGAAGTATGGAGCCTTTGTCTTCCCATCATTGAGAAAATCTAGAATCTGGGGAAGACACACCATGGAAGGGACAGACCTTTGCTGTACACCACTTACAGAAGATCTGCCAATGTCTCTGGTAGGTCTTATTTGTTGATTGTCTTCTGGATTGTAAAAGCCAATCAACCACTTTGGGAAGGTACCCCTGGTACAGTAGTTTCCGCTTTCAGCATCCATGCCATCAAGCTGGAGGACTTTTGGATTGTGGTGAAGAACTGAGCTTTGGCTAAGGAAATCTGGGCAGGAAGGGACACATCAAGGGCTGTTGATTAACATTGCTCTGAATAGGGAATACCACAACCTCCATGGCAAGTTGGGAGCTATCATCACTACTGTGACTTTCATGAATCTCATCTTGAGAAGCATCTTCGGAGTCATGGAGTGGGTGGAAAGTCATAGGTCCTGTCGGCTTCATGGTGCTGCTAGTCTGTTGACTTCCCGGCCTGATAGTTGTGGAAGCATGAGTGAAATCAAGGCAGGTGAGTGCTGTGGCGGATGCCATCACATCCACTTGAATGTCCCCATCTGCCATTGAGGGCCTGAAAAACTTATGGATGCAAATGCCACTCCAACGTATTCAGTGTCACCAGCTGAGCCAGTCCACTTGTGAGTTTTGCTTTCTGGCCAGGTAAGTGGCAGAGATTGTCAGCAGATGTTGCTCTGCTATCTTAGTATTTTCAGGGCCTCCCAGAGCATTACCCTGCTTTGGTTCCCTTGTTTGTATATGGCGCTATGGTGACTTGATTGTTTATTCTGATCAGACTGCCTGACCTGCAAGTTGAGGGGCAAAGAATAACAGGGCACAGTGCACTGCTCTCATCTCCATCACATTTATTGGAAGGCACAGTTCTGTTGGTGACCACCTGACCTGCATGACATGGCAACCCATTATGGACCCCAGCCTAGAAGACTTGCATTTGTCATGATCATCACCATAAGCATCAGTGACAATGGTACACCTTGAGGCCACATGGTGTCTGTTTATCCACCACAATAGACTGCTCAAGATGTCCGAGCCTGGACTAAGTCTGTATTCAAAGTTCTGGGTCAATTGGTCCCATGCATCCAGGATGTACCTCTGGAAAGGACACGTGCAGCACATGCCCATGGCACCATGGCTATCACCGACATCATGAGCCTGAGTAGCTGTAGATACATTCACACTGGTCTATTGGGCTGTGTTCTAATGGACCCACAAGATGAGTCATGTTGTGGATTTTGTCTTCTGTTGGAAACACTAGGCCCAGGCTTGTATTGATCTTTGCACCCAGGTGCTTGATGTCCTGGTGGGAACTAGTTGACCTTTTCCAGTGGATCAATCAATCAATCAAAATCTTTATTTATCCAGGCAGACATCACTGAGCAAGGCTCATTTGTGGTGTAACAATGTCAGGTGCAGCAAGGAAACATCATACATATATATATATACACACACACATATATACACACAAAGCAATAATACATGCGGAATATGGTGCAATAAATAATAAGCCATACACAGGAGAACACTTTACAGGAGAACCATATACAAGTTGCAATGCACTGGTACAGCTATAGTACTGGAGCTTAACCCGGGAGCCATTTTCTAAATACTGCAAAAACAACTACGCCAGAGAGAGAGGAGGAGGAACCAGAGGGAGAGGGTAAACCCAGATTAAGTGTATAGAATTAGAGTCCCAGGGATCTCTTTATGGAAACCAGGGTAAAGCAGCAAAAGGTGATAAGGGTGTTGGGATGACGACAGGAGTACAGAGGAAGGACTACAGAGAGAGGTACACTAAAGGGATACTAAAGGGAATTTGAGAGGTACATGTAAGGACAGGAAGATGACATGGAAGAGCTAAAATAGAGGACATGCAAGCTCGGTTCCACTATCTGAAGAGGGAACATCCACCATAAGGGAAGAAGAGGTGGTAAATAAGCAGGATGGGTATGCGGGCTGGATAGGGAAGCTAGAGCACAGGAGTGAATTTCACATGATGAATGAGTTTACCTAAGATTGTAGGTAAGAAGAGAGAAGAAGATAGGAAACCTAACATCGCTTAGAGGCAAAAGGAGATGTGTAGCAACCCAACCGTGCCATTGCAAGCAATTAATTACCAATTTGTGTCCTTCTCCACCTGCATTTCGGACCTTGCTCATATGAGACAACTGCTCAGGTAGGGAATGACGTGCTCCTTTGGCAGACAGTCACAGCCAGTACCACCAGGGTCTTGTGAATACCCTTGGGGCTGTGGACAGCCTGAACAGGAGGCATGTGCATTGAAAATGCTGACCATTGCAATTGAATCTGAGTAACTTTTGATGACTCAGATGGATCAGAATATGTAACTAGGTGGCCTTTAGATCAACTGAGGTGAGAACATTGCCTGGTTCAATTGCCTTTGCCATCAATGAGAATCTGAATCTCTCCAGTTTGAATTTCTTTTAAGTAACATACAGTACTTGTTGAAGAACATGTGTCCAGTACCAGACAGAGTCCGTCTGCTTTCTTGGGGTCTATAAAGAACATAGAGTATATCTCCATGTCCTGCTGGTGTTGTGGCATGGGATCAATGGCCCTGTTGTTGGTGATGTTGCTCAAGGCTTGCTGGACTGCATTGGCTTTGTTGGGGAACAGAGGCATTGGGGAGGCCAGTGGCCTGTGTGGAATTGTATTTTATGTGAGTTTGATGGTATATCCATGAGTCACTAGTTCTCAAACTCATCTATCCATTGTGATCTGAGTCCATTGATCGGTGAACAGTTGGAGCTGGCTCCCACCGGAGGTTGTCCCACCTCACTTCATTGGCTCTTGTTGATGGAGCCCCAGTTGACTTGCTGATGTCACCACCTGTTCTTCTGCCACAGCTGCCCCTGTTTCTAAACTGTGATGGTCGAGACTGGAATTGAGACTTTGAGGGCCCCTGCAGAAGTTTGGCTGTTGAAAGACTTTGTCTGACCTCAGGAGCTCTTGAACTTGTAAAAATGGGCACCTAATGGGAGGAAAAGATTGTGTCTCCAAACAGGTGGCCATCTTTGAAGGTGAGCTTAAGAAGTGTGGTTTTGGATTCACCATCTGCCTGCCATAATCTGAGCCATAATGTGTGTCTGGCCTGTTTGGCAAAGACTGAGATCCTGTCACTAAGTTTCATGATATACAATTAAGTGTCTGCCACGTAGCATGTGGCCTGGATAGCATGGTTGGCAGTACCCATTATTGGGGAGGTTTGGAAAATGGTATTCACTATGGACTCAAGTGATCCATCTGAGCAGGGCCCTTCTGGTGTACCACACAGTAGTGTCCACTGCTAATCCAATCCCCCAACCTCATGTATCTTTTTAGGTGTTCCATCATCTTCTTGTCCATGGGTTCTTTCAGGGCTGCTGTGCTCTTTGGAATGATGGTCCTCTTTGAAAGGGCCATGATGGAGGTCCACCTTGGGGCTGCAAGCCAAGTTTTTATGAGGTTTGGAGATTGGGTAGGTTCTTTCAATAGCTCATTTTCTGGGATCCTGGTTGGCTCCACTGCCTCATGCTCTTTGTTGAGAATGGTCTCTAGGATGGGGCAGGTGGAGAGTACTGTTTCATGGTACTCTTTTGCAGTGAGAGGAGGGGTCCAGTGAAGAATGGGACTTCTCCAGCTCCTCTGTGATTTTGAGCACCCTCTAATCATCTGTACCAACTCTTCCATGTCTTCCCTGTGACACAACCTTCCATAGGAAGGTTCAGGTTCCTGCTCTGACCCAACATCCTTGTGGGAGTCGGCTGCCTTCTGCCTGCCTGCGCAGTCTCTTTGGTGAGTGTGGCAACTGGGCCTCCTCTGGGCATTGGCTTGGGAAGCTAGCCCAGAGCTTTCTGGTTGCTGGGTTTGCAGCTTCTCCAGTAGTTGGAACAGCAGACCAGCCTGGGTTGCGTTTAGCATAATAGGTGCCTTAGGAGGTGATGAGGCTTCCTCATTGGTGATTATTTTATGGTCAGTAGCTTGTGAGACTTCCATCTTCAAGACTGTGCAGATTGCACACAGTGCTTCCCCACATGAGTCTCCAGCAGTTTGGTGCCACATTCCAGACTGGCAGGCATGGCTGGGAATCAAGTGTCAATCAGCGATCTCTATGGAACAGAGAGAAAAAACTGAGTCATAAACATGATCTTATGACTGAGCAGCACAAAAGTGATGAATTTGAGGCAGCAAGGATGAGAAGGGCAACAGAGTGAGTAGAAGGGCTGTCCACAGGGTTGCTGAGTGGGTACTATACCCGATATGTCTGCTCCTTGAAGACATCTCCTGGATAGCAGTTCCACAAGCTTTCCTGGGGCAGCATTACCCAACCAAAATGGCTGCTGTTCTCATGAGATCTGCCTTGGCATTGTGTGAATGCAACACTTTGATGGGAAATCTACCAAGATAGCTGACATTCCCACAAGACTGGCTAAAGAGAAAATCTCCAGGAAAGCATGGCCACTGTTCTCATGATATGTGTTTCATGAGACTACACACACGAGTATACCACTATGCCAGTAATGGCCACTCTAAGAGAGACAGGTGGAAAACTGTGGCACCAGTGGAACTGGGAAGTCCACTGCATTGTTTGTCATGGAAATGCACCCTGGGATCCCCCACAGTGTTTTTGGGGATTGAAGAAAAGGACTGGACACTTCTCATTAGATTCAGCCATTAAACATGGCAGCAACAAAATCTCATTCATGAGGAGTGCAAATCTGGCCAGTCAAGTATGTGAGGGAGGCAATCTATACCAAGAGGAATGTCTGAACATGGGTGCTGCCAGTCCATTTTCTAGCAACATGGGAACAATATGTATGGGCACCATAGACCCCCAAACTCCCTCAAAGAACAGGGAGTTCTGGTTGTATGTTCAAGTGGACCCCTGTGAACCCACCAGGGTATAATGTATGGAGATGCACTGGCAACTGGTATGTACAGAATCAGCAATCTGTATAGAGATGGTTCTGTAATATGCGTGACACAGTGTTGGTGGCGGATGTAGCTACTGTCTTAATGGGGAATGGATGTTGCAAGAGGGCCTGATTCCTTCAGTAACTTTTTTGAGGGAGGTATAGCTGCTGCCTGAATTATGAATGGATGCTGCAGGAGGGTCTGATTCCTCAGGTAGTTGTTTGGTGGTGAAGCTGAAATAGAGTCCCAACCATACCAGGGGAATGCAAGCAGAGATGCCGCTGGAGGTTCTGACTTGACTGGGAGGTGACCAAAAGTGGCAACTAACCCTGTGAAAAGAACTGTTGTTTGTTGCATGCAGTGAAGCATAAGTATAAAGAAAATGGTTAAAGAAGTTCTGAGGTTAGTCTCACACCCCAATGACAATGGGAACTATAGGAGTCAGGAACAAAGGAGAGCAAATATGAAATTAGTAGGCATAAATACCTGAAGGTTGGGAAGTGATCAGGATCATGACCAGCCTTTAGAGAAGCAAGAATAAACTGGGCACTGTTATCTTGGCCAGGGATTTGCCTCTAGCAGTCCAAAATTTACAATCATGTATCAGTAAATATGATGAATGAGGATTACCCATTTGTGAGGAATGTCTGAGCACTAGAAAAGTTGCAGGACAATGAAAAAGGCTAGAGGAGTGATTGTTTTTAAGTGCACCTGCAGTCACTCTTCTTATGCTAAATGTCTCTTGTCCTCTCTTTCGGGGTAAACACACCTTCTAACACTTGGGACTAGGAGTGGGATTGTGCCCACCTAGTACTTGGGCAGAATACTGGCTCATAAAGTACATATTTTTGGTACATTAGCACCTAGAAAGGTTACAAGCACAACAACATTTAACAAGACAAGAATTTATCTGAGTTGCACCTCACCACGCCTCTTTGTAGACGACACAAAGACCTGCAACAGGGTTGATACACAAGATGGAGTGGAAAGGATGAGAAGGACTTTGCAAGGTTGGAGGAATGGTCAAATGTATGGCAGCTTAGATTCAGTGCAAAGAAGTGCAAGGTAATGCACCTAGGAAACAACAACCCAGGGAAGAGTACACAATGGGGATGAGATACTGACAACAACAAAATGGAAAGGGACCTGGGGTAATTATATCAGATGATCTAAAAGTGGGCAAGCAATGTAGAAGGCAGTAGAGGGCTGGGGGATACTGGGATGCATAGGGAGAGGCATCAACAGTAGAAAACAGGAAGTTGTTAACCTCTGTGCAGACAGTTGGTGAGTCCCCATCTGGAGTACTGGGTGCAGTTCTGGAGACCCCATCTCTGCAAAGACATAGACAGAGTGGAGGCTGTCCAGAGGAGGGCAAACAAAATGGTGCAGGGTCTGCACCAGAAGACATCTGAAGAGAGACTAAAGGAGCTTAATATGTATACCCTTGAGGAAAGAAGGGAGAGGGGGACATGATAGAAACTTTCAAATACCTTAAGGGAATCAACAAAGTCCAAGAGGATAGTATCTTAAAAAAAAGATGTGCAAGAGCAAGGGGCACAATTTGAAGATAGAGGGGACAGCTCAGAGGTAATGTGAGGAAGTATTTTTTCACGGAGAGGGTTGGGGATGCATGGAACAGCCTTCCTGAGGAGGTCGTGGATTCAAGAACAGTGGGGCAATTTAAGAATGCATGGGACAGACATAAGGTAGTTCTAGTGAAGGGTAGGAGGAAGTAGGCTGTTGGTTAACTAGGATCTGCAGCTTATCCATCAGGTAGGAAAATGGGCAGACTAGGTGGGCCAAGTGATCCTTATCTGCCGTCAAATTCTGTTTCTATGTTTCTATGGCAACAACAGGCCAGGGTATGTTAATGTTGTTTTATATGTTGTGCCTCACATTCAGAATGCCACACCTTGTTATACATTCACAGTTATGGTTCTCTTGTACACAGTGCTCTTCAGTTATCAGTTCTGGCTTTCAGTTGAAGTTTACAGCCATATTTGACAGATAGTTCATTCCATGTACAAAACATGGGTTCTTTACAGTTAATTTCTTATTAAGTGAAGGAGTTAATTCACCTGTTTAGAGAATGAGAAAACTATTTTAGTTAAACTGTCTTAATGATATATTCTTTCTACAAGAGACTCATTTTTTCTGTCTGAACATATGAATGTAGCCCCCGATGTCTAGGGTATGCTCACGGTCACTGTCTGTGGGGAGAGGGAACCACAGAAAAACTGCACAGGATGGCTTATGCTTGCCTGTCCTTCTATAGTCGGGTGCCCATCTCTTGCAGGGTGCTGGGCTAGAGAGAACTGATGGTTAGTGCAGTAACAGTCAATCAAGAAACTGAGACAACACTCCATTTCAAATAGAATGGTGGAGTCCCATTTAATGAAATAAAACTGTGCAACTCCATGGAGCAGATTAGTTAATAAACAGTTCAAATGAGGAACATGTCACACATGGACCGGGATGGTCATATTAGTTCATGAACCCAGAAATGTCCACACACCACTAATGCACTTTAGATGTGCTGCCCAAACACTTCACTCAGTGTTCATACCAAGAGGCGAATCCAGAAGACCCCTAAAAATTAAGCAGCACACTTTACCAAAGGCAGCTTCAACATTGATCCTACAGGGGTATGTCATCTTCCAGCCCTCTGTAATACCCAGTTCTCCTTCCACCAGAGCTTACTAACTCTCAGCTCAGGGCAGCCAGTGCTCTCTCACTAAAGTTCCATGTCCCATAGATCCCTTCTGAGTGACTATCCCCATGATCAGGTGCTCCCTCATGGATGTTAAATCCATGTCGGTCTATCTTCCTTGGCTCTGCCTTTGCCTTACCAAGGCAGTATAGTGCAGTGGTTAAGAGCACTGAGCTGCAAGCCTGGAGACCTGGGTTTGAATCCCATCAGCCCCACTTGCATACTGTATGACCCTGAGCAAGTCACTTAACTTCCTTGTGCTCCCTGGTTGCACCTGGAAACCAGCTCCGCTAAGTGTGCCTTGATTAACCAATTTCCCTTTCCCTGGTAAAACAATTTCCCTTTGGCCTTAGCATTAAACCCCTACTCCCATGGTGGCCCACCCTCATGGATGTAAGTCCATATTGATCCATCTCCCTTGTCTCTGCCTTTAACCTTAGCATCAAATCCCTACCACTCCAACAGTGGCCACTCACTCAGCCAAAGCTAAGCATTGGCTTCTATCCCCCACTGGGAGGACCACTTGGAATTCCTGCTACATGTCAAGAGCCAGGCTCTTCTATCCTCCTCTTACTTGAGAATCTAATTTAGCACTTCAAGGGAAATTGCCACGCCTCCTGCACCAAACTTTCACCTCTCTGTCTGCAACCCCCATCCCATTGAAGCAAGGCTCATGCCCATGTCTCCTGTACCACAGCAGTTCTCTGAAGCAGTGAAATGTTGACCCTTTCTGGGCCTGGGTTTACATATCCACAATAAATTCCTATGGTGTATGTCTTAGTACACTACTTGACACCCCAACCCTGGAGGGGTTACAACTCCCCTTTAAAAGCGTGAAGACCTTGGCAAGTTCCAGAGCACCACCAGCTGCCCCACTGGGGCCCAGACAGAAAAGGTATGTGCACTTCCCCTCTGTTAAACCCTGAGAAGGCTCAGGCTACCTCACCATGGAGGTGGACCTATTAACCCAATGAAATGGAGCCCCAAACCTGATCAACTCTTTCAAATGCTCGAGATCTCTCACCCTGACCACCACCACCAACAGAACCTTCAGGATGGATTGCCTAAATCCCTAGATGGTGGCATCCCAGGTCTAACACTAGTCTAAACAAAACTGAAATGCTGCCAGAAACTGCCACATACGTAACATGGACTCCCTTCAGACTATGTCCTCAGCATATTTTACACTGTACAACAGTGACCATAAAATATTAATAGCCCAACAGAGTTGATACATAGTTGCACGCAAGCAATAAACATTTAGCAACATTAATTCATTTGTAACAATAGCAAACTGTTATAACTCAAATGTTACAAGAACATGAGCAACTTTGCACCCGGACATCCTCGATTTGCTGAAGACTCTAAATCAGTCCACAAAGGAAAAGTCAGAAAAGAGTTAATCTCACTCACTTAAATGTCCTCTGGAGGGATGTCTATACACACAGCCCAGCAGGACTTCTGAATATCACTGCTCTAATCCTAGAAAAATAATAGTGAGGGTTTGGCTTGGTGTATGGTTGACCATAAGAGTCTGTTGCCCCCACACAGTACTTGGTGCATCTGCCACCCAAGTCTTGCAGCAAAGCATAATTTTAAACAGAGTGAGTCCCCATAAGCACTTCTGGCACAAATGCTCTTCACTGGCACTAGGTCACAACAGAGCCTGCATGAACAGCACTGTCAATAACAGTGATGTCCAGAGCACTGATCCCAACAGCGGCAGGAACAAATGCCATAAGCAAAGCAGCACCACTGGTAGCAGTCGCATAGCACACTGATGACTGCTACCAGTCCAAAATCATATTTTAGCATGGGCTACACCCACCGCACCCCTGTAACTAAAATAGTCAAGTTGGAGTTGGATTAAGGGGAAGTATTAGAGACCAGGATTAGAACCCTGGTTTCACCAGCATTCTGGCTAAGCTGCTGCATGCCTCAGCCCTTTCCACCATCGGGACCAGCTCAGGCAGCCTTCCAGATTTCCAAGCCCTTGTCTACTTCCCAAGTTCCATGGACTGTGACAGGTAGTGCTTACTGAACAGTGCTGTTCTATCCCGTTGCTGTCCCTGATATGCTATTCGGACAGCGCTTACATGTGCTAGGATTAGAAGGCTATTCTAACCGGTTACCCTCTTCACCACATGCTGCACTTTGCAAGGAAACAGTGGGGCTGCATTTGCATTTAAGTTGTGTTTATTGTAGATCTTTCCCAGAATGCCACAAAAGATCCAATAGCTTCTTTCTCCTTGTGACAGGGTTGAATAGGACCCTGTCCCAGTTATTATTGAGAGTTTGAATGCAGGAATCTGTTCTGTTCTTTTCCTTTCCTGTCTCTTGTCTATCTGGTTGTGCAACCAGATTTTCCTGCTGGACCTAGGATTTGATCACCCTGACAATCTCACACTTCTTTGCATCTTGCTATCTCTCAGTCTTCCTTGCAGTTTCTGTCTTTTCCTCCCTGCATATCTGCTGGTATTAAAATATATGCAAATCATTACGTGGAAATGTAACTGTTATTGGGATCCCTTTGTTTAGAAATTATATAGTGTTACTGTTGAAATGTATATAATTACAGTTTGAGATGATTGCAAAAGCTACTGGGAACTCAAGGGGTTAACCTGAGAGTAGTTTTAAGCCCTTTTTCAGAAACTGTGGAGAAGGGGCCTCTGTTCTGGAACATTGTGTTCTTGCTGCACCTGCCTGAAACTTACAAGAAATTTTAGAAAAAGCAGGATGCTTGTTAAGGAGGGGTTGCAAAGATTTTTGTTTAATCATATTTCTATTTTACCACCTCACTAGTGGAGTGTATCTCCCTGATTCCTCTGGCCGGCACCCCGCATCCTCCCGGCCTGGTCTGGTACTCACACAGAGCCAGCCATTGTTACTCACGACTCTGCAGCAGGATCCTCTCAGGAACGGGGACACAGAGCATGGTCATCAGCCACCAAGATCACCACTCTGCTAATTTTCTGCCTGTTTCTGTATCCCCCTGGAGAGCCGGATGTGCAATGGCATCCAAACACATATGTGCTGACGCCCACCATGCTCCCCCAGTTTCTGCTCACTGCTGCAGTGCGGCTGGGCTCTGCCATGTGCTGCTACAGTGTGAAGCAGTGCTCAACCCTCCCAGAGGCAGGAGAGCAGTCATGGATGCTCAATCCTTCCTCTCCCCTGCCAACCTCCGCAGCCTGAGTCTATTCCCAACCTGAGTCGCCGTGTGGCGTGAGGTGTGGTGTCCAGTGCCTCAACCCTCTGTGCCACCAGGCCACTGCAAAGACTTTTAAGAGAAAACTGCAATGTTTTGAGAGACACAGAGATTAAAGGAAAACTCAGAATGATCTCTGTTTATTCTGCCTTTGTAAATAGTCATACTGAACAAGTTTATTTTTTATGTTACTGCTGGTACTAATAAACCCTTTTGTGAATTCTACAACTGCTCCTGGTTTTTCTATACTTCCTGACCTGTGCCTCAACAACAGATGGTGCCATGGTGGGATTTACGCCGGCATACTCTAAGCCAGGGGTTTTATGCGGGGTACTGGACCTAGTACCTAGGATGCATACAGAAAGATATGGATTCTGCAGCAGCAAGTCCTGGAGTGGTTACCAAGAGAATGGCAGCCAAACTAGTAGAGATAGAAGTCCAGCTAAGATTGTACATCCTGCACAAGTTATGGAAAAGAACAGCCAGTGACAGGACCTGAAAGCCTGATGGACTTTTTCAAATGGTGGGCTATACAAAAAGAGACAGAGAAGCAGAGAGAAAGAGATTCAATGTTTGGAAGCACAGAGGAAAGAAGAGATGCAGCAGATGAGAGAAGAGATACAGCAAGAGGAGCAGCAGAGGAGAGAAGAGATGCAGCAACAGGAGCAGCAGAGGAGAGAAGAGATGCAGCAACAGGAGCAGCAGATGAGAGAAGTAATGCAGCAACAGGAGCAGCAATAGCAGGAAGCCTTGCAAGCTGTCAGGCAGAGGATCTGGCACAGATCCAGACAAGCAACAAAACACAAGTAACTTAAAATACATTAAACTTACAAGTTGTGTCCCTCGGATGATATCGAGGCACACCAGACAACTTTTGAAAGAGTTGCCACAGCCTGCCAATGGCCAAAGCAGCAATGGGCAATCAGACTGGTACCCTACCAGACAGGGAAAGCCCAGCTTGCCTATACCCATATGGACACTGCACAGTCAAAAACTATGACCTGGTGAAAGCGAAATCCTGAAAAGATATGACATCTCAGGAGAGATCTACAGCAAGAGATTTCAGTCTCTGAATTACAACTCAGTTGACAATCCTCAAGAAACTTTGACCTACTCTGAGAACTCCTAACAAAATGGCTCCAACCAGAGGGCAAATCAGTCCCACGGATCATCGACACATTTGCAATGGTGCAATTCATCAACATCCTGCCTACAGATGTGCAGCTTTGAGTAAAGGAAAACTGACCAGAAAGTGGGGAAAAGGCTGTTTCTTTGGCTGAGGACTACCAAATGGCCAGACAGAGGCCACAGCAGCGAGGTAACAGCCAAGCACCAATAAGACACCTTTTTCCCCATTTAAACTCAAAGTTTGATAAGCACTTGGTGGGGGTAACAAATCTGTGCCCAAAGACACTATTTGCTATAACTGTAATAAGCCAGATCACATTGCAAGAAATTGCCATAAGAAGAGTGACATTGGAGCAGATATGTCTTTAGTTAATTGGGGCAAGTACTTAACAGATGTGAACGTGGAAGATAAGACTGAGAAGGAGGTATAGATTCAGGAAGCAGTCAGACCTTAGTGCATACTGAAGTGCTAGGAAAACTCTGTGCAAAGGGCCAGGTACTGGGTGTCATCTGCATCCATGGGGACACTTGATACTATCCCACCACCCAAGGAACTCTGAATGTTAAGGGTGTGTCATACCAAATGAAAGCCAGGGAAGTACCTCAGTTACCTGTACCTGTGATTATTGGAAATGACTGTCCAGAATTTATCGAGTTAATACCTGCAGTTTCAGCAGCAGTGGTAACAAAGCAAAGAAAATCTCAATGGTGAGGACACTTTTCTTTCAATGACTTTGATTCGACTTGTTTGAGAACAGCTCCAAGATCCAGAAGTCCAAGAAAGAAAGAAGATGTCTGAAACAAACAGTGGCAACAAAAGACTGATGGACATAAAGGGTTAAATATGAAAATGCTGAAGCTAAAACTGATAACCGATAGTGATTTTGTTTCAGAGGAAGCTAACAATGTTTCTCTCCAGGGTTATTTTAAGCAGCTGGGGTTGAAACCAAAACAGGGTGAACCAATGTTTAAAATGTAATGGGTTACTGTACAGAGTTTAGGATAAACCTCAGACACAGGAACAGACAGAACAATTGGTTATACCACAGACATATAGAACAGAGTTGTTACAGATAGCACACGATAATCCTATGGTTGGTCACTAGTGAGGGATCGCGACTTCTGCCAGATTGCTGTATAGATTTTACTGACCTGAAATTCATGAAGGTGTTGCTACTTATTGTAATTCCTGTGCTAATGTCAGAAAGTAGCCCCAGTCACTAGAAAACAAGGTGCTCCACCCTTGATAGATGTGCCTTTTGAGAGAATTGCAATGGATGTGGTTGGTCCTTTGACAAAAGTTAAAAGAGTAACAGATTTATCCTGGTAGTATGCTACTATGCTACTCGATACCCAGAAGCAGTTCCAATGTGTACTGTCACAGCTTCAAAAGTGGCAGCAGAGCTTGCATTTTCAGCAGAGTGGGCATACCTAAAGAAATCATTACTGATCAGGGTAGTAATTTTGGTGCTGCATTACTTAAGGAGCTGTACAGACTGCTAGGTATCATTTCCATAAGATCCTCCCTATCACCCTCAGACAGATGGACTTGTTGAGTGTTTTAACCAAACCCTAAAACACGTTAAAAAGGTTTGTAAAAAGGGAAGGGAAGATTGGGACCAATACTTGCCTTACCTAGTTTTTGCTTACAAAGAAGTGCCACATGCATCAACAGGGTTTTCACCATTTGAAATGCTGTAAGGTAGACAGCCAAGAGGGCCACTGGATGTGATAAAAGAAACATGGAAAGATAACCCACTTGGAAACAATCTATAATATTATATGTGTGCCCTAAGAAAGAAGCTGGCAAAATATGTTGAAATTGCCCAAAGTAATAGGAAGAGGCCCAAAACCAGCAGAAGGTTATTATGACCATGGGGTAAAAGAAAAAAATTGAGCCAGGTGAAAAGGTTTTGCTACTGTTATACACAACAGAAAACAAACTGTTATTGAAGTGGCAAGGGCCTTGTAGAGTGGTTAGATGTACTGGCACCATTAAGTATGAGATTGAGACCCCTGACAGGAAAATCCTTGTAAGATATACCATGCTAACCTCCTCAAGAAATGGGTTGAAAAAATGCCAAGAGCTGCTTTGCTAGTTTTACCAGAAACTGATAAAGAAGATATTGATGTAGCTTAAGACAGACTGGAACAAACTGGAACTGCTGATGCAGTAAAGGTGAATGTTTCCTTAACCTCAGAACAAACTGCAGAAATTCTTAATGTGCTGAAGACATTTAGCAGTACTTTTACCACAGTACCAGGCTGGGAAAAGGGTGGAGCATGTAATAGTGCCAAGGAATGCTTGCACTATTAGACAGAAGACATACAGGTTACCAGAGCGATTAAGAGCTGATGTGGTTAAGGAAATACAAAATGAAATAATTGGATATCATAAAAGAGTCGAGGAGTGCTTGGTCATCTCCAATGGTAATTGTAAACAATAAGGAAAGGGTGTTAGAATCTGCCTTGATTTTAGGAAACTTGATCAAGTGTCAAAATGTGACAGTTATCCTATGCCCAGAATAGATGATTTGGTGGACAGACAGGGAATGTAAATTGTATCAGTACCCTCGATCTCACCAAGGGTACTGGCAAATCCTTTTAGCTAAAGAATCCAGAGACAAACTGCATTTGCAACTCCTGTTGGATTCTATCAGTTCACCACCATGCCATGTGGTTTATATGGTGCGCCAGCTACATTCCAGCAGTACATGGATGTAATTTTATCACCCGCAGTGGTTATTGTGCTGCGTACCTGGATGATGTCATGGTGTACAGTTCAGACTGAAAAGCCACCTGGAACACCTACAGTAGTTATCCAAGCTATCAAAAAGGTAGGTCTGACTACTAATCCTACCAAATATGCATTGGGCATACAGGAAACCAGATATTTGGGCTATGTGTTGGGAAATGGAGAAGTTAAGCCAGACATTTCTAAAATAGAAACTGTAGCTAACAGCCCTGGCCATAAAAGAAAGAAAATTGTCAAGTCATTTTAGGGCTGGCTGGTTATTATTGGAGATTTGTTCCCAACTTTGCTCAGTTAGCTACTCCCTCACTAAACTCATGAAAAAATGATACCCAAATAATGTGAAATGGACCCCAGAGTGTGATGAAGCTTTCAAGCCATTAAGGCTGCATGATGTTCAGCTCCTGTTTCAGGAATCCCAGACTTTGAGAAACCATTTTGTTATAAACAGATGTTTCATAGGTAGGCCTAGGTGCAGTCCTGAGTCAAAATATAGATGGGACAGAACATCCTATTCTGTACATAAGTAGGAAATTGCATGATCAAGAGAAATGTACTCCACCATTGAAAAGAATGTTTAGCAGCAAAGTGGGCCACAGAGTCCCTTAAGTTTTATTTGCTAGGAACTGACTTTGTCCTTATGACAGATCACAATCCTCTCTGTTGGCTTAACTAAATGAAAGATAAAAATTCCAGAATCACAAGGTGGTACCTGGCACTACAGATATTTAAATTGAAGATGATACACAAATCTGTAAAGAGAATAGCAATGCTGATTTTCTGTCACAATGTGGGTCAGGAATTGAGGGTTCTGAGGACTGAAAATAAATATATGAGTTTGAACTTTACTGTTTGCTGTACTGTTATAGAAAAAAAGGATACTGCACATGTCCTTAATTTCTGAAAGTTAAAAGCTAGTGCTAGTACTGAATTAATAGAAAGTTTTGGAAACCTGTTTGATAAAACAGGTTCCTCTTAAAGAGGGGGTGTGTGACAGGGTTGAATAGAACCCTATCCCAGTTGTTATGGAGAGTTTAAATGCAGGATCTGTTCTGTTCTTTTCTTTCCTGTCACTTGTCTGTCTGGTTGCAACCAAATTTTCCTGTGGGACCTAGGATTTGATCACCCCAACAATCTCACACTTTGCATCTCGATATCTCTCAGTCTTCCCTTGATGTTTCTGTCATTTCCTCCCTTGCATATATGCTGGTATAAAATATATGCAAATCATTATGTGGAAATGTAGCTGATAATGGGATCCCTTTGTTTAGAAATGATAACGTGTTACTGTTGAAATGTATATAATTATAATTTGAGATTATTGCAAAAGCTATTGGGTACTCAAGGGGTTAACCTGAAAGCAGTTTTAAGCTCTTTTCAGAAGCTGTGGAGAAGGGGCATCAGGTTAGGGACATTGTGTTCTTGCTGCACCTGCCTGAAACTTACAAGAACATTTTAGAAAAAGCAGGATGCTTGTTAAGGAGGGGTTGCAAAGACTTATAAGAAAGAACTGCAATGTTTTGGGAGACACACAGAGATTGAAGAAAAACTCAGATGGATCTTCTCTGTTTATTCTGTCTTTGTAAATAGTTATACTGAACAAGTTTTTTTTATGTTACTGCTATTACTAATAAACACTTCTTGTGAATTCTACAACTGCTCTTGGGTTTTCTATGCTTCCTGACCTGTTCTAGATGACACTCCTCAGTGACATCCCAGATGTGCTCTGGTACATAAGGATTGTTATACTGCATATACTGTTGGCGAACATATGTCCTCACAGTTTGCTCTGTCTGTGACCACTCTGGCAGGCTGCATACGGTCATTCGTGGAGCCTGTCACTCCAGGAGCCATGAGCCATCTTTGTACTCCCACTCATGCTGTTCTTATTCTCTGATTTTGCTGTACCAGTTTTGGGGCCAAGGGCAGGCTACACAAGAGGACAAGAGACCCATTGGAAGAAAAAGCCCACTGTTGCATATGGGGATGGGAGGCCTCTCTGACTCTTCCTCCCAATCATCTTTAACCTCCATCTTCAACCTTGATCTCCACTGGGCTTTCTGCTCACCCTACCTTCTGTTCACCATGATATGATATCTGAAGCTGCTCTGCTGGTGGATTCAGCTACTGGCAAAGACTTGACAGCAGGTCAACTGGAGACATGTGCTGGCTCACCAGTTGGCACAGACAGCAGGGCTGTAGCAGTCTTGTACAGTGCTGGATGGGTGCCTCACTTTGCTGACCAGATGCACAGAAGTCCTCTGGGGACATTTGCTTCAATGAGGATGCCTTCTGTGGGGCCAGATAGCTACATTTTGGGCCACTGCCTATTGTGTTTGTTGCCAAGCAGCCTCATGGATGGATACTCCACCCCTAACCAGTAGCAAGATCTTCAGGTTCTCTTTTGGGCCCAATGGAACAAACAAATCCTCCCATTCTGCCATACTAGCATCCTCTGAGGTTAGGAAGATGTCTGACTGACTCAGCCAAGACGGGTTCACGGGGTGATTGATATCCATGGGCTGGCTTCTTGGCACCATTGCACACAGTACACACTGGGATCAGCTCCACTTCAAGGCCCTTATGCTGGCAAAGGGCACACTCTTTAGACATTGTCGATCTGCCAACCAGCTCCCATATCTATTTGAACATTTTGATGGCACGGTTTCATCCAAGGTTGAAGGTGTTGTGCCTTCATTGCCAATGCTCAAGCTCTTCACTTTGAAACAGTTCAAAACAGTCTAGAGAGTCCAAAACTGGTACAGTTGGAGCTAAAGCAAAGGCTATCTCCAGCACTCACCTTGATCTGCTGAACAACAACACAGCCACAAGGTGCCAGGAAATCGCCAACCCCACCTAGGTGGGTCCAATCAGTCCAATCCATAGATCTGGCCCCATTCCACTTGCATGTGTTTCACATGGACTAGACAGGAGGTTCTCTCCAGCAGACCCCTAGGTGCTCACATGCAGCAAAAGGTGCAAATTTTCTCAGCCCTCCATGCCATATTGGTCATCCAAAAGTGCAGCACACAAAAGTCATAATAATAAACAACTTCACCCCAGCACCTCAGTGGGCCAGCCCACACAGGCACTCCTAAAACACATCAAGGATGATTTCCCAAATGAAACCTCCCTCCCTGATGTCTCAGGGTATGCTGATGGTCGCTGTCTGTGGGGAGGGTAACCCCAGCAGAAACTGCACAAATGGATTATGCTTACTGGTTCTTCTGTAGCCAGGGTGCCCATCTCTCACTGGGGTGCTGGGCTAGGATAGAACTGATGGTTAGTGCAGTAACAGGCCATCAAGAAACTGAGACAACACTTCATTTCAAATAAAACAGTGGATCCCATTTAATGAAATACAACTGTGCAACTCCATGGAGCTGACAATAATAAACAGTTCAAATGGGGAACATGTTGCATACAGACCAGAATGATAACATTAGTTCATTAGTCCAGACATGTCCACATACCATTAATGCACTTTTAGATGTACTCTCTAAAGGATCCATGACACCAGTTTGACAACAGTGTTGTTGGCCAATGTTACAGCGACATATTTATGTTGACGCAAGTTGCAGTGGGTATCAATCCGTCAGGTAAACAGTTTTTTCGGAGGGTCACCCCCAAATTCCCCATGCGTTCTCTGCCCCCATACACCTCTTCATCCTTAGGATTATCAACTCTGAGTCGGAGTTGATTTGGGATGGGGTGCAATACCGTTAAATCAGTTCCGGGGTCCCATGGCTATATATTACAGCGGCAACAGCGAATTGCTACTATAATGTAATTCGGCTGTGCAATTGTTACTGTTCAGATGGCATACAGTCTCTTTAAACACTTCATTCAGTATCCATACCGAGGGCACATCACAGATGATCCCTAAAAATTAGCAGCACACTTAACCATGTGTAACTTCAACAGTAATCCCACAGGGCTATATCCTCTTCCAGCCCTCACTAAGACCCAGTTCTTTCTTCTGCTCAGAGCTTGCTAGTCTCTCAGTTCAGGGCAGCTGGTTCTCTCCTCACTAAAGTTTCATGTCCTATGGATCCCTTCTAGGTGACTGTCCCCAGGATCAGGTGCTCCCCTCGGATGTTGAGTCTATATCAAGCTCTCTCCCTTGCCTCTGCCTTTGGCCTTAGCATCAAACTCCTACTCCCAAGGTAACCACTCACTCATCCAAAGCTAATTGCTGGCCTCTATTCCTCATGGGGGCTGCTTAGAATGGATGCTGCCATGTCAAAAGTCAGGCCTCTCTCCTCCCTCTACTTGAGAATCTAATTCAGTACCTCGAGTGGCAATCACCCCACTCCCTCTGCACCAGCCTCTCACCTTCTAACCCGGCACTCCATCGCCTCATAGAGCAAGGCCCCACCCCAAGGTACTCCTATGCTTGCAGCAGTCCCTAGGGTGGCGAAGGTGTTAACCCTCTCTGGGCCTGGGTTGAAATAACCCAAAATAAATCCTTATGGTGTACATCCTAGTACACTAGCTGATGCCCCAATTCCACAGAGGTTACATGAAGTTGTGGAGGCAGGGTTGTGGAAATCATTGCTGCATCTCATCTGAGAGAAATGAAAGCTGGGGTGGCTATTTTAATTACAAGGGGTTGTCCCATTGAAGTAATTTTCTCAGAATCCAGCCAGGTGACAGATTCCTAACTGTAATGGCAAAGTAGAAGGGATGCTCATCCACCTAGTCAATGTCTATGCCCCTAAAGAAAGGCCTAGCCCTTTTCTTAAAGAAATGTTTGGCAAAGCAGTGAATCTGTGAAGGACTGTAATATGAGAGGATTTTAATTGTGTATTATTCTGGTGGAGGATAGATCATCTGGTCATGTGGGCACTAAACAAGCAGCAGTAAGCACCCTGAAGGCCCTTAAAGAGGGCATGGGGATGGAAGATACTTGAAGGCAAATTCAAAAGAGGAAGTGAGATTTTACTTTTACTCATACCCACAGGCAGCTTTTTCTAGGAAACACCTATTCTTCACATAGAAAGCTTTTCTACACAATATTGTGAAGTCCAAGATTCACAGTATCACTCTCTCAGATCACACACCCCTATCCATCTTGCTTCAGCTAGCTACCCTGGAACAGTGGTCGGAATGGCAATTTAATTCCATCCTACTTAATGAGCCTCTCTTAAAAAAACAAATGCTAAATGCCTTACAGAAACGTTCACACTAAATCAGGTTCCCAATTTATCTGAAACAACAGTTTGGATACTGTCAAAGCAGCGACCGAGGGCTCATCATCAGCCACGCTCAGCCAGGGCAAAGCAGAACAAGGCTGACTGTGAAAAACTTGTCCAGACTATAGATGACCTGGAGAAACTACACAAAGACGAATCAGGAGAGGGCAGAGCACTTGCAGATCTTACACAAGCCAGGCAGAAACTTCAGGGGATGGAAGACAGAAAAGTTGAAGGTTTCCTTTGATATGCCAGTCATAAATATTATGTGGTGGGGGGAGTCACCAAACATCTGTCATATCAGCTTTGAAAACAAGCAGTGGACAGGATAGTGCCAGGCATCAGAGCTAGGCAGGACACCAATATCTGGTCACCCCTAATAAAATAGCCCAAAGTTTTAGTGAATTTTATCAAAGCTTATATGTTAAACCAAAGAAACTGGAGAAGGTTAATGTCTGTACAGAGGAGTTCCTTACTGTTCTGACACTAAATACCTACCTGAGGTTAGCAGCAACCTGGAAAAAATGAATTTCCAAAGAGGAAATCAATACATTGTTCCTAGACTCCAAAAGTGGTAATGCCCCAGGGCTGGGTGACTTTAATGTTGATTTCTACAAAGCTTTCAGAAAATAACTTACCACACTCTTGACAAAGGTTTTAACACCTGCTGGAGATACACAAATCCCAGGCACATGGCAAGAAACTGTAATTACAATTATACCTAAGCAGGACAAGGGTACAGACATATGTTGCATACAGATCAGTTGCCCTCCTAAACTAGGACATGAAGCTCTTTACCATAGTTCTGCTGAACAGACTTAAAAATTGCATTGGAACACTCATGCATCCAGATCAGATGGGGTTCATCTCTAATAGGCATGTTCACAACAACATCAGAAGCCCACTGAACATACTGCTGCATCATAGCCAGAGTAAATCACCACAATCAGACCTTTTGACACCGAAAAGGCATTTGATTGTCTCAGTTAGTCCTATCTGCAGAAGGTAATGCAAGCCAAGGGGCTTGGGCAGAGCTTCATGTCCTGGATAACCATGCTAAGTGACAGGCTGATGGGGAAGGTGCAGGTCGATAGTTCCTTCTCCTAGGGATTTCAGATAAAATGAGATGAGGCAGGGTTGACCACTCTCATCTCTACTTTTCTCTCTCAGTATGGAACCACTGGCTATGGCAGTGAGGCAGATGGCAGCTTTCAAAAGGGATCAAGGTCAATGTCTATGCTAACAGAATTTCTCTCATGCTGACGGCACCATAATGTAAGAGAAACCCAGCAGTCAGTGCCCACCCTGCTCTTCATATTGGAAGAGTTTGGAAGTGCCTCTGGTTTTAAAGTTGATATTGACAAGTAAGAAATTATTGTTGTCAGTAGAACATTCTCAGAACAAATGAAACCTCATATCCCTTTAAATGGGTGAAAGACAAAATCCATTATTTGAGTATCCAAATTCCCACCCAATGAGCCAACCTCTACAAAGTGAATTAAAAGCCCTTACACAAAAACGTGTTTCCAGATTTGAACAGGTGGAGTGCCCTCCGTTAACTGTCTTGAAAAGACTGGAAACTCTATTTCACCCTACCTCTGCCCATTCCACAAAAAGATTGAAAAGAACTGAAAAAAGGTTTGAAAAATGTTTTGGAATGCATGACGGCCACAAATTCACTGTTTCTTTCTCACCAAAGCTACAGATAATGGGGGCATAGGAGTACTTAACATCCCTCTGTACTAGGAGGTGGCACAGCTGGTCCAAACAATGGAAATGATGGTAGATATGGGGACAATGATTGGATGAATATGGAGCAGACAGCCCATGTTTCCACACCTCTCCAGGTGCTGTCATGGGTTATGAACCAGAAGGAGCCACAGAGCATTAACACTCAAAAACAGTATGCAAGTCTGGTTTCAGATGAAAAACAGGTGGGTGGTATGCAATCAGATTTGCAAAGAATCCCTTTACAATGGCTACCACAATTTTCCCCAGCTAGAAGGATAGTGAATTCCAAGTATGGGCTAGAAAAGGCCTAGCACACTTAATACAACTGTTCACAACCAAACAAATTAAAAGCTTTCAGCACACAAACAGAACTTGGCCTTTGTTGTAGGAATTTCCATAGATATTTGTAAGTCAGAGATGATCTATTGAAAGGTACAGGAATAGAGATTCTAACCTCAGACATACCAGCCAGGGTGCTTTTGTACAGAACAAAACCATGATGCTAGACCAGAGGGACATTATCTCACAGGCATTTTCATTCCTCCTGGGAGAGGAAGAAAGGCAGCCATAGACCAGTTGTAGGAAAATGAGAAAGCCAGTATATAGTTCCCCACCTCCACGAGATGGATGAAAATCCTACAGGGTATACACAACACTACATCAGCCTCATTGTGGTGAGAGTTCAGGTGGAAAACCTCTGCTAGGTTCTTTATAACACCTGTAGTCTCAACACATGCTGGATAATGGAGGAGTTGTGGATGTAAACACCCAGTACCATATCTTTTGGAGATGCCTGGAGATAGAGACATTCTGGTCAGAAGTAGGAGAATTCATCAAACAGATGATAGGTATCCATAGTGCATCTTACATTTGAAAATGTGGTGTTGGTCTCCCACCCAGAGCAGGTCCAGCACAGAAAAAGACTTATTCTGAATTTGATAGATGTTGGAGAAAGCTACAACACAGCTGAAACTTACAAAGTCTTGCCCTCAGCCACTACAATGGTTAAACATTTTTATTGATTTATTTAGTTATCTCTACTTATTTATTGACATCTTGGATTAACACCTTTGAGCAGAAAGCTCTTTCATAGGTTCCACATCAAGTATGACACAAACAAGAATACAGATATGTTCCTTGACACAGATACAACAAGAAACAATTGAAAACTATCTCCAGGCATAAATTCTAACAATAGCCACACAATCTAAGCACATACAGGGTGCAGAATCAAAACAAAGCTAACATTTCACTAGGTAACAGTAACATTGCCTTACAATAAAGAACATGGAGGCAATAATAGCTCTGTTATGGTTTAAACTGGTAAATTTAACTCCAAATGGTTACCTTTCTTCCATTATAAAAAAGAGAGATATCTATGTACTTGAACAATTGCTAAGCTTATTGAGGTATCATCACCCATAGTTCATGGACTGGCTTCTGTAAGACCTTATGTAGATGTCTAGATCAAACAAAAGAGCACAGATTCATTTTTTTTTTGTATGACTGAGTTTTGTTTTATTACATTATTACATTCAAAGTCCTCTTTCTAGGGGCTTGCTTGAATGCATTGTAAGGTTGTTATAGCTTTTTCCCTTCGAACTTGACTAGGTACTGTACAACAGTACTGAAATGGTGATGACAATACTACCTAGTGAAAGAGGAACAGACAGGTTACTACAGTAGAGGCACTATCATAATGTTGGGTTGGATTCAGTGAGACCTAATGGGTTAGATTTCATACTTAACTTCTCTATGCCATATTGAATTGTATCATGCACTGCTGTTGATGTTGTAACCTATGAATTTTTATGCAATAAAACCTGAATACTGTATTGACAGCTATACACAACAAGGCTATGTTATCATCATGGTTGCAATAATAGCATAATGACCTTGAGAATGAAGCTCAAGAGGTCTATGCTGTCATCTCAACTCCAAGATCTCAGCTTATTTACATATGGAATGGGGTAAGCATTAGAGCAGATGACACCAAGGCATACCCCTATGCCTGTTGGTATGACAGAGTGAGGTGGGGTGTTAGGACTGGAAACCCTAACACCACATTTCCTACTTTGTGTCTGAACCATAACTAGAGCATTAACACAGTTTTTGCAATATATATATATATATATATATATATATGTAGAGAGAGAGAGAGAGAGAGAGAGAGTACAGGTGATAGCCATGGTGTAATCACCTTGAGTGGTTGCTAGGCATCAGTAAACCTCAAGAGCACAACTCAAGAGGTTTACAATTGCCCTAGCAAGCACGAGAGATGATTATACCATGGTTATCACCTGTACATCAGGCATTGTCATTTTATAGTAAGGACTTGACATGAGAAGTTATCCTCCTAACACAAGTAATTTAGCCTTACCTTATTAATGAATCTGCACTACAGCCACACGACTGTGTAGGAAAACAATTTATTAGGATACACGGACTGAATGACAGTGGGTCAAAATAGCACCAGAGTTAAAATCTCTATCAGACATAGAGATTGCTAGACTCAGCAACAGTAAACTGAGACAACTGAAATGTTATTTGAATACTGTACAATCACATTCTGGGTGTGTAGAATACTGATGCACTGGCATTCCATTTTGTAAAACCACTGTTATGACATATATGAGAGAGGTTTATAAGGTTCTGACATCACAACAGTGGGATTACAGGGTTGTAATTTGTTTGATTTCAGTGGGTAATAAGGGCTACCCATACATTATATAGAGAATAATATATGGGGTGGTGTGTTTAATGAGATTTTACACACACTCAAGTTGTGGGATGCTACTTAAACCACAAGGGCTAAGCCCGAGGGGTTTATAAAAACATCCTCATTACTCCAGGTGTGTGTAAATCGAAGTTTTACACACACCACCCTATATATATTTTTTTTTATTTAGTATACTTTATTCACTTTTTTCAACAATATCCATAAAGCACAATGGGTTGCTAGGCAAAACATTATTACATGATAATATGGAACATGCCATAATAGCCTTGTGGTTACATCTGCTAAAAATAAACACATTATGTTCTAAAATCCACTACATTATCCCAAGCTAAAAGCCCCACACCCTCTTCCAATACATTCATGCTCCTCAATTACCCCTCTACCCTCCCCATGTCAAGTGTGTACATATTCTTCCAGATGCCACATTGGGTTCCACCTGTTGAACAAAAGATCCACTAGCTATTGGGTCAGTGTGGATTATAAGCAATGAGTAAGGCCTCCAAAGGGCCCCATCTGGGCTGATATAAGTATGGTCGGTTACCCATATACAGGATATGCTTTTCTAATTGCAAACGGTGAGCATCTCCTTATACCACTCCCTCACAGACAACCGGGCTTCCTCTTTAAAATGTCTCATAATAATGAGTTTGGCTACTGCATGCAAAAAGCAATATGTGCCATCTTGGTTTAGAAATACCCTCGGCAACAAATATAATAGACATGTTTCCGGGGTAAAGAGGAGTCAAGACCTAGCCACTGATCCAGCAGCAATTTGATAGCCTGCCAAAGGTCTGGATAAGTGAACAACCCACAACATATGGTATAAAGAGTAAGGGGCAAGCGACACCTGGTGCACACAGGAGAAGGCACGCCCCACCTTATGTAGTCTAGCTGGTGTAAAATATAAGTTATTCATAATATTAAACTGTATCATTCGTAACCTGTCCTGCTTGACAAAGGTATAATTGTTCCTCCAAGCCCGTCCCCAAATCACTACATCAGGTGAAATTGATAACTCCTGGACCCAGTAATAGCCGATCCCGCTGGTAGGCTAATATCCAAAACCTGTAACTCTTTGTAAGTTTTAGACACTGTGTGCTATTCGCCCGCTGCCTGCAAGAGCTTGTTCAATTTCTCTGAGTATGACCAATTGGTGTAGCCCCTCCCCATGTGTCATTTGATCGCCTCTACCACCTGCCTATGTTAGAAAAATCCATAACTGGAACTAGGTAACGTGTGTGAAAGGTTGAAAATGACATCAATTGGTCACTCTCAAAGAGATCAGCGACCTTCCTATCCATCAGGAGCGGCCAGAATATAGGCGATATGGGTTTATGGCACCACCCATATTTTATTTTTATTATTGCTGGAGTGTGCTTTTTTGAGTGGCAATATAAAAAATAAAATAAGCTAACAGATTAGTGTTCAGGAAGCCGTGGACCACTCTGGATTCTATGCGGTCCACGGCCTTCCTAGTTATACTGCTGCACTTGTTGGAGGAAAAGGAAGAGGATATTTTGATTAAAATGTGTAGAAATATTGATTTTCTTTTAATATAAACTTATCACCGAGTGGTGGTTGCAGCGTTCTTCTGGGCTTCGAGAGGCAGGGGCAGTCGTGGCATGGACTCGGCTGCGATCTCATGCTGACAGCGGAGAAACATGATGCAGGTTTTTCTTTTATTTTGCTTCTGTTTTCAAGTGACTTATTTAAGAAAAATAGTTCCTCTTTTAAATAAAAAGTAAATTGCTGCGAATATGAGGGACCATGAAGTGTGCTGCGCCGTGTGATTGCTTCACGGAACATGAGCGCCAGAGAACAGTGACTGACGGATGATGGCTCTAAGGGAAACCTAGGTGCGTGTTTGCCATTATAACCAGCCGAGCTGGTTATAATGGCAAATTATAACCGGGTTTCTATGGGAAAAAGTGCTAGCCAGTAATTATATATATATATTGATATATACATATAGTGGCTATTTTGCAAGTCCTGTAGAAAGACATTTGATTACATACAGTATTTGAATGAAAGCAAATTGTAGTGTGTTTCTGTTATTGCATCTAAACTATAGGTTAAACAAACAAACAAATAAAAACTGATCCTTACATGCTCAGAAAAAAACAGATGAATCTACTGTTTGACTGCACAATCTATTTCTAGTCTGCATTAAAACCATTTTCCTTTTGAACTAGAAATGTCACAAAAACTGAGGATTGTGTTTCTAAACTGCTTTTCTCAGTCAATTAGCTTTAGGCTGAATGTATTAATATGTAAATTACTAGTTACAATATTGGCATAGCTAACCATTCATTTCAGATTTAAGGGGAAGTTTGGTTCAGTCTGAAATTTTAGAATGGTTAGCTTTACAGGGGTTCTGATTCTTTTCTATTCCCTGATTGCCCCTAAATTTATAACATAGCTCCTACCTGGCCTGAAATGCTGAAGGCCACTTTTAAAATCACCTATTGTACGTTGACAGGAGTTATTTTATATAAGAAAAGAAGAAGAAGAGAGGAAGAAAGAATAAAACCATGAGTGCAACTAATGATGAAAATCATATAAATCTGGGAGGAAAAGAAGCAGACCACTTTTGTTTGGGCACAGGGACAGGAGGTATAAAAGATTTGTTTAGTAGATTACAAAACTGTGCATTCTGCAACTTGATATCTGGTACAAAACTTGTACAGGATATACAGGTCAATCAGCTAACTGTTCCTTCAGGGTAATAGCTGGAAAATCAAAACATTTGCATGGAAAATATAACTTTATAGTACAAACCTGAGTTTGTAATCGACTTTGCAGCTATCTGGTGCTGTGACAATAACTTTGCAATAAACAACTGCCAGTAAAGAAAAAATTGATGCAGACGGTATAGTAAAACAAATAATTATGTGCTTTCTTTTCTTTGCTTAGAGCAGGTTTGGAAAATGTAAACTTACTGCTGTTGACTGTTATATCTTTAAAATGCAAAGTTACCATGCAGCTCGTCCTGTTACCGAGCTGCCACGCCGTGAACTTCGTCTCCTCCTTCCCATTCCTTGGCTTGACCACCAGTTCACATAATGTTGACGTGGGGCCTGCCCTTGGTGGCTTTAGGGCTTGGCTACTGTTAAACATCTGACACATCATTCAGGAGTCATTTCACCACTGTTGGCTGCGTTCCCCTTTGGGCTCTGGAAACTTCATGCAGCCACACCTAGACCCTGCCAGCAATATAAGACCGTGCACTTTTTGCTGTTCAAACTAGTGTCTTCCTGCACTGCGTCTCCATGACAACCACCCCATTTGCCAACACTGAGCCAGCCTGCCTGCTCCCCTCTTAAAGGGCCAATGCTTTCCTCCATTTCTACAGCAGAAGCAAACTTCAGAATTGGGGGGCATTGGCCTGAGGCCATTGCATGCAGTGAAGATGCTCAGTTAGTGGGCCCCTCCTGAGGGTGGGATTCTTCCTCTACTCTGTTTATATCGGTGACGATTTGAATGTCTCAGTCATGCCCCCCTCCTTTTCTGCAAGGAATACATTTTAACTCCTTAGTCTTTCCTCAAGGTCTTATCCTGCAGGCCCTGCACCATTTTGGTTGCCCTCCACTGCTCTGCCTCCACCTTGTCTATGTTCATTCTCAGATGGGGCCTCCAGAAATGGATATAGTATTCCAGGAGCAGTCTTAAGAGGTTCTTACACTGCGGCAAGATAACCACCCTCTTTATACTCCTGATAACCCTCCCTCTGCATCCAAGCATCTGGCTAGCCATTCCAGCCACCTTATTGCACTGCCTAGTTTATCTTAGGTCCTCTGAGATGATAACTCCCTGTCCCTTTCTTGCTTCACGACTGTCGGTACCTTCCAACCTAGTTCATATCTTGCCCTGGTGTTCTTGTGCCCTATTTGCATGATCCTGAACTTCTTTTCATTAAATCCCAGCTGCCATTCTTCAGCCCATTTCTTCAGTTTTTAGGATCTTCCTCATCTTTTTTTTTTTCAAATTAAAGTTTATTGAAAATTTTATTTAACAGAGAATTGACCTAAAGCATGATACATAGGTACAGATATACAATCAGTCAAATACAAGAACTATTCTCTCCCACTTAATCTACCCCTCCCCTTTGTCCAAGCCCCCACCACCTGCCCTTCCACACAGAGCTCTATGGTGAGGCTAAAACTTGCAATGAAAGGGTATTTCTGACAAAAGGTTACAATGAGTATAGGGTTTGTGATGGACCCACAGTTAATTAAATTTTCTATAACTATTAGAGACTGGCAATGGTTTCTCTGTTCTCAGATTTGCTAGGAGCTCCTGTAGCCATTCTGAATAAGCGATATCAAAGTTATCTTTCAGTGCTTTAATATCAGCTTTTTAACTGAAGAAAAATCATTGCTATGTGGTATTTTGAGCGTTACCGAGATAGAGGGTACATATATCTAGTAGTGAAAAATGAAGTTACGAGGTGCGCCGGTGGTGGAGGTGGGCAGAGGGCATGATGGACTCCCTCTATGAGATATTTAGAGCCATAGGGAATAAACCAGCCACTTTTTCAACAAAGTATACTAGTATACATATATCTGGTGAAAATAATTCAGACAGCCTGAGCAAGGGTTGTCCTTATTCTTAATCAAGGCCCACAATGGGGCTACTTTAGAACACTTCCAGAAATTGTGAAGCAGATTACCTTCTTCTTGTAGGCATCAAGTGCAAATGGAAGATGGGACAAGTCCCAGTTTGACTAATTTTGAGGGATGTCAGAGATTATGTAATATGTGAAACTGCATCATTCTAAGCCTCTCCTGGAAAATAAATTTAAGGTAATTTTTCCATAGCTGGGGCCAGTCTATCGGTTTATCTGGAAGAGAGGGGACCAATATGAAGAGAGGCCAAGAATCTTAGGACAAATCCAGTCAAACAAAGTACCATAAATTTTGGATACTGCATGTGGGAGTCCTGCCAGGGAACCTAAATCTGTGAGGAAAGAGATTTTCTGGGCTTGCAGGGTGTGGCCCAATAATCTTAATCAAGAGATGGCGCAGCTAAAAAACTTGAAAGATCTGAGTGGTAGGAATACTCGCTTATGCAAGATTTCTGGGAGGAAAGCCAATTTCCCTCTTAAGAAACGAGATAAGAGGTTGGCAATTTCCCAACTGGGGAGCCACCCAACAGGAGGGTTTACCCTCTAATTTAAGGTTGGGTTACCCCTCAAGGTTTGGGTCAGGTCACAGGTATGGGCATATTTTAAAAGGAATATAGCTGAGTGTGTACTCTGACTGAAGTAGTAATAGGAGAGACTTTTAGTTGAATGGGTAAGGAATTTATTTTGGTGAAAAAAGTGCAGAAAGGAAAGGCCCTGTTGCTTTATCAACTGTAACTCTATATGGAGCCATGCAGGATAATAGGAGAAGGGATCCTGAGACAGTTCAGTGGTCATCCATATCAGTTGTTACTGGCAAGGCTAGCCCAGTAATAAGACCTATATGGGTAGTCTCGGTCTACCCTTCAACTTGGGGCTGCCAATTTGAAAAGGCCAGTCTTGTTTTGCCAGCCCAAATAAAATGGGCGATAAGACTGTGAACCTTTCTAAACCAGGCTTGGAAAGCCAGATGTTGAAAGGTTAAGGGGATAGAAGAGGTGAGGAAAACATTCATCTTGACTAAATTAATTCTTCCACAAATGGAAATAGGTAAGAGGGACCATCTTTTAAATCTAGACTAATTGTGTGAACTAAAGAATCCAAATTTAATTGTTGGAGATGTGCTGGACTTCTCAAGAGAGTTATGCCTAAATATCGCAGGCTATGAGATTTCCACGCTAGTCCAAGATCAGTCATAACAGGTTTCTGTACTTTGTAATTGAGAGGAAAACTAATGCCTTTTCCACATTTAATTTGTAGTTAGATATTCTGCTAAACTCATCTATTATCCTGAGCATTGGGGAATCGATTCCTTGTGGTAAGAAAGTTGAAGGAGCAAATCGTCCACATAGGCGAAACTTTGACCAGTTGCTCTTGTATACTAATGCCTTGGACTTCCTAGGAATCAGTCAGCCTGCATATCAGGGGTTCTAGATATAAGTTAAAAAGAAGGGAGATAAGGACAGCCTTGTCTTTTTCCTGAGTGCAGGGAATCTATCTGATAATATACCATTGCTGGACACCCGGCAGTTGGAGATTTGTATAAGGACCTAATCCAGTTTTGAAACTCTGAGGGAAGCCAAATATCTTTAAGGCGTGTAATAAGTATTTCCAATTAACTCTATCAAATGCCTTTTCGCATCCAGGGAAACCAAGACCACAGGAAAAGTGGCATCCCTGGAAGCTGAGAAGACATGAGCCAGTGTCTGTAAATGGTCCACTGAGGACCTCCCTTCATAAAGCCAACCTGCTCCTGACCTATTAGGAAAGGGAGGATTTGAGTCAGTCAATCAGCCAGTATTTTGGAAAGGATTTTTATGTCTTGATTTAAAAGTGAAATTGGTCTGTAGCTAGAGACTAATTCTGGGCTTTTAATTGGGTTTGGGAAGAAGGACAAATAATGCTTCAAACAGGGATATGTCTACATCCGCTCCTGAGAGTATGTGATGAAAAGAGGTAACAATATTGGGGATAATTGTTTTATAAATAATTTGTAGAAATTAGGGAAAATCTATCTGGCCTGGTGTCTTATCTGAAGGGAGATCTTCTTGATTCTCTCCAATTCAGCTTGGGAAATAGGGGCAGTTGAAAGGTTATGTCTGTCTACTGAAAGAATGGGTAGATGGGAATTAGATAAATATCTGTCCAATTCTGATTTGGTTGGGGGTTTATCATCGGGCCATATAATTGGGTATAATAAAGGTGAAATTCTTTAACAATGTCCTGTGGATTGTCCTAATGGTTCTATCACTTAATGAACAAATAGATGAGATCAGGCAGCAAGAATCCTGCTGTTTGACTCTGAGGGCTAGCATATCGTCCAGCCTCATCACCCAGATCATTGTATAACGCTTTGTTTTTAGCATTGAGAATTCTGCTCTCTCTCTCTCATTAGTTCAAGGTAAGAGTTCTTCACTTTACTAGTTCTAACCTAAGCTGTTTGGGTGAATGAAGTGAAAGTTTAGATTTAGTAACACGTTTGGGACAGAAGATTTAGAAGTAAAGTATCCGTTGCTTTTTTCTTTGGGAAGCCAAACTAATAAATAGTCCTCATAAAAGGCTTTTAAGGCACACCAGACCAAATCTGGTTTGCTAGAAGGGAGCAATTGACCAAGAGAAAAATTTAATTTGGTCAGAAATGTACGTGATTATCTTGGGGTCTTTTAATAACTGATTGTTAATCTCTTGTTTTTATTTTTCTTATGGAGATGCCAAAATATTGTAGTCATGCATTCACGGGTCCTGAAACAAGTCAGGAAAAGAAACCTTAAGGCCCTCAGTTGCTGCTTCCACATCTTTGTAGGTAGCCCAGGAGCTCAAATTAGAACCTGTAGCCTAGCTAGGTACTACATTTTGAATTGAACTCAGTAGTGATTAGTTTAGTAACTAATGGGTGGAAAGCTCTGCCTCTATTGCACTGAAAGTGGGAGATCTTGTCATGACCCTAATCGTTGCACCTTCCCATTTCATCTCTTGGATATCCTTAACTTTGATGATAAAGTGTTGACGCTCTTGATAGTTAAGAAGCGAAAATGAAGGTACGAGGCGCCCGATGGTGAAGGTGGGCGGAGGGGCATGATGGGCTCTCTCTATGAGATATTTAGAGCCATAAGGGATAAACCAGCCATTTTTCAACAAACATTTGGGCAAAGCTGTGGGATCATGCCTCTCCTCTCTCTCTGGTAATCCGATTAGGGCAGCATTATTATGATGGCTGTAGCCCTCTAGATCTTCCACTTTGCTCTCCAGTTTAGTGATTCTCTGGTGGGTTGCTGTCAATGCTGAGTCCAGTTTGGTTTGTTTTTGTTTCGTGGAAAACATATGGGCTTCATTATTGGTAGTCAGGTGGAAACGTCCTCCAAGGCTTGAGCAAATGCTTTAATTTCAACCATAATTTGCTGTAGCTCTGCTTGGAATGGTTTGAATTCTTCCAGGAAATGGGCCAGAGTAAGAGATCCCATATTTGAGCTCGAGGAAGACAATCCTTGATAATTTGCAGGAGCCGGCCTTGGTTTTTGGGGGCCTTCTCAGGCATGGAAGGCAGAGTATGATTTGGCTGTGATTTTCTCATTTCTATCTCCATAAAACACTCTAGACCCCAATTGTGACTAGCGATGGTAATTAGGCACTGCTTTAGGTATTGGTTTAGACCCACACACCACTAGAAAGGAGACTTTAAAATGAAATGAGCAGTTGGGTGGCTGGAGCTAGCGAGGAAGGCTGCTAGCTGGTGCTCTCATCTTCTCTCATTCTTTCAACACCCTCTGCCATGTCCACCTGATTGCATACCTTTGTACCATCTGTGAAGAAATATACATTCCCTCCAGTCCCTCTGCATTGTCTTCTATAAAGACATTGAAGAGGACTGGCTTGAAACCAACCCTCGGCACCCTGCTCATCACCTCTCCCTCTCCAGAGTACTCCTGTTTACCACAACCCTCAGACTCCTGCCATTCAGCCAGTTCTCCACCCACAGAACTATTTTAGGATCCACCCCTAGGCTGTGCACTTTGTTAATCAGCATTCTATCTGGGATGGTGATGAAGGCCTTTCTGAAGTCCAGATAGTCCACATCCATCGCACCTCCCTGGTCCACTACCTTAGTTACCCATCCATGCTGTAGATTAGTACAATGAGATACTACAAAAACAGTGCTTATCCTAAATACAGTAAATGTTAGGGTTAGATGTATAGGTAAATAAATGCCATATAAGGCTGTGTGTGTGTGTGGCAATGCTCTCTGTGTGTAGACAGTGCACTGCTATGTTATACTGTAATATATATGCATATATGTGTATATGTATTAGTCAGTGTGTGTTATTACAACAATTAGAAAGTGCAGTTAGGTGGCTCAGTGGTTAGTGAAAATATTGCTAGTCTGCATTCCACTGATATCTAGATCAGTTTTAGCCTTACGCATGTCATTGCTGATTCAAATGAGGCGTCTAGTGGCATCCCTCCCACCCTCTGGTATCCCTCTGAGCCTGAAAAAGAAAACAGTCCCTCAGTGTATTTTTTATCTGTAAAGATGTGTGTAGACAATGCACTGATATGTTATACTGGAATATATATGCATATATGTGTATATGTATTAGTGTATGTGTGTGTATCATAACAATTAGAAAGTGCAGATAGGTGGCTCAGTGGTTAGTGCAAAATTGTTAGTCTACATTCCCTGCTATCTAGATCAGTTTCAGCCTTATGCATGGCATTGCTTATTTAAATGAGGTGTCTAGTGGCAACCCCCACCCTCCGGTGTCCCTCTGAGCCTGAAATGAAGAACACAGTCCTCAATGTCTTTTTTAATCTTAAGAAAAGGTCCATCGCTGTTGCAACCCCACTAGCCCAACCTCCCTCTGAGCACTTGCCACCCCACTCACCCAGACTCCCCCACACACACCCTCACTCACCTGAACAGATCTCAGTGTAAGATCCATTTTCCCATGGAAGACACATCTTGCTGCTGGAACTGGTGACTGCTATATGAGAAATAAGGTAAGTGCAGTTGAAAACTCATTGAAATACATTGAACTGCACTTACCTTATTTCTCATATAGCAGTCACCAGTTCCAACAGCAAGATGTGTCTTTGATGGGAGAGTGGATCTTCACACTGGAGATCTGTTCAGGTGATTGAGGGTGTGGGGAGTCTGAGCTATGGGTGGTGGGTGCTCAGTCAGAGGTCAGGCTGGGGGGTAGATCACGATCTCACCCAGTCTGCCCTATTAATCACTATCTAGTATGAGGCCGAATGCCCAAACTGAACTCTGGAGCCCTCCCCCCACCTCCAGGCTACCCTTATGTCTATTCTACCTCTTCTTAAATTTTGTGAACATTTTAACCCCTATCACTCCCTTTGGTATCCACCACCCTCTACATGAAAAAATATTTTTCACATTTCCCTTGAGCCTTCCTCCCTTTAATTTCATTTTGTACCCCCTTGGCTTGGAGCATCACTTACTTTGGAAGATGCTTCCTTCCTCTTCTGTTTATACCGGTGATGTATTGGTATGTCTCGGTCATGCCCCCCTTTCCTCCAGGGAATACATACTTAACTCCTCTAGTCTTTCTTCATAGGTCTTATCCCACAGGCATTTTAGTTGCCCTCAACTGCACAGCCTCCACCCTGTCTATGTTTTTTCTCAGAAGGGGCTTCCAGAACTAGACACAGTATTCCAGGTGCAGTCTCTCACGAATATCTTACACTGGGGCAAGATGACCTCCTCTTTATACTCCAGATGCCCCCATGCATCCAAGCATTTGGCTAGCCTTTCCAGACACCTTATTGCACTGCCTAGTTTCTCTTAGGTCCTCTGATATGATAACTCCCAGGTACCTTTCCTGTGTCATGACTTTCAGTACCTCACTATCCAGTTCATACTTTGCCCCTGGGTTATAGTGCCCTGTGTACATGATCCTGCACTTGCATTGAATCTCACCTGCCATCTCTCCAGATTTTTAAGGTCTACCCTCATTCTTTCAACACCCCTGGCATGTCCATCTGATTGCATACATTTGTATCATCTGCAAAGATGAAATGCCTTCTCCTGCAGTCCCTGTGCAATGTCACCAGTAAAGACATTGAAGAGGACCTGTCCAACACCATCCCCTGCAGCACACTGCTTGTCACCTCCTCTCCAGAGTACTCCCTGTTTACCATAACCCTCTGACTCCTGACACTCAGACAGTTCTTCACCCACACAACTATTTTAGAATCCAGCTCTGGGCCACAGTTGCTAATCAGCCTTCTATGGCGGAAGGTGTCTAAATCCTTTCTGAAGTCCAGATAGGACACATCCACCATAACTCCCTGGTCCACTACTTTAGTTACCCAGTCATGCTGCAGATCAGTACAGTGAGTTATTGCAAAACACAGTGCTTATCCTAAATACAGTAAAAGTTAGGGTTAGATGCATGAGTAAATAAATGCCATATAAGGCAGTGTATGTGTGTGGCAATGATCTGTGCATGTAGACAGTACACTGCTGTGTTATACTGGAATATACAGTATATGCATATATGTGTATATGCATTAGTCAGCATGTGGGTGTCACAAAAATTAGGAAGTGCAGTTAGGTGACACAGTGATTAGTGCAAAATTGCTAGTCTACTTTCCTCACTATCTAGATCAGTTTAGCCTTATCCATATTATTGCTGATTTAAAAGAGGTATCTAGTGGCAACACCCCACTCTCTGATATCCCTTGAATCCTGAAAAGAAGAAACAGTCCCTCAATGTCTTTTTTTTAAGTTTGTAACAATGTGTGTTGGTAGTGCACTGCTATGTTACACTGGAATATATATGCATATATGTGTCTATGTGTTAGTTGGTGTGTGTATATTACAAAATTGGAAAGTGCAGTTAGGTGGCTCAGGGGTTAGTGCAAACATTGCTAGTTTACACATTTCTTACTGCCCACAATACCATTAGTTTGCAGCCATATTGGCTTTGCTAGAGTTTGTTCTGGAATGTTTGTCCATATTGGCTCCTCAAGAGTTTCCTCGAACAGAGGTTTATACTTGCTTCAGGTGTGCTCAGTATTTACCAATGGAATCCATCCACCTCCCCCAGTACTGTCTATCTGCCTGTACTGGCCTGAGGGCACTTTTGCAGTAGTGGAGCCTGTAGTAGCCCTATCTGCCCTCTGAATTTGGCTTTCAATTAGCATGTCACAGTCCTCAGGGTATGAAATATATAATTGTGACAGTGGTCATTTTACCAGAGCACCCTGAGTCACCACTGTCCTGCAGCCCTGCACTCCACCCATAACCTCCTGTAGTGCCCCCTTGCCTGCATGCAGTGGTAGTTATATATGAATAATTCTGTGGCCATATAATAGGGTGGGTTTAGCTGCTTTCCCAATAATCACCTTGCTATTAAATAGCCTTTTGAAAATTACTTTGTGAACTTACCCTAGAATGATTTCTGGTTGGATACCAAATAATCACCACTCAGCAGTAAAGATTGGTTTGGTCCATCCTTATTCTTAGAATACCTTGATGATAATTAAGCAGATTCCTCTGTGAAAGCAATTAGCAGTCCTGTATTGTTCCTTACCTCAGTCTTCAACTGCCACCTCAAGTCAACACTGACTAACAAGGAACCAGGAAAGTATTTTCTATACCATGCCTGCTAGATACCAGATTCTGTATCTAGCACAGACCTCCAGCCTATCTATGATTCATTTTTCTCTTGACCTCACTTAATCCCAGTCCTTCACAAAACTTTTCAACTAGCTGTTTTGCATCAAATTAAAAATAATGAACAGCCCTGTATTGTTCCTTACATATTACATTTTACATGCCCCTCAACACTGGCTAACAAGGAATCAGTGAGGCAGACACCTATATGCCTTTAAACAATGCATATGCTCTTATAGTAAAACACTTACTCAGCACATAATCATGTTATATTACCACTACCAGCCAACCAAGAAAATAGCTTTCCTAGATTGACTAGTACTGTAATATAAGTGCATTATGCACTAAGTGGTTTACAGTAACTATATTTATAAGGGCATATACAGTATGTGCCCCCAGCAGCTTATCCTGCTGTGAACATCATCAGAAGGCTGGCTGAAGGGACTCTAGGTAAGTATGGCTGGTGGAGGTTCCAGCATCAACCAAATAACAGTAAAGATTATGAACAAGTAAGTGCTTTAAAATTACATTCCTTTGTGGATTTCTAAATCGGGGCCTATAGGTCCAGCTGGATTAGTTATAGTGAGTTGAAAGTTTCCCTTTAATCTCAGTATGCCACAAAAGCTTTTAACAGGCTGTTTTGTATTGAACTGGCAAATTAACAGCCCTGTATTGCTCATTACCTCACTCTTCACCTGCCTATGAGCGCTGGCTAACAAGGAACTACTGAAGTCCTTTTTATACCCTGTCTGCTAGATCTTGGTTTTGTCTCATGAGAGATGCAGCAGGACGTTCTCGGATAAGGCACAGGGGAGGGCAAGAAAGAAAGAAAGAAAGAAAGAAAAGAAAGAAAGAAGAAAGAAAGAAAGAAAGAAAGAAAGAAAGAAAGAAAGAAAGAAAGAAAGAAAGAAAAGTTTGTGCTACATTTAACAGTTTGTAAGACCCTTCTGAAAAAGTTATGCATGCTAATTTTCAAGTATATACCTCCAAAGTTGGTTAACATATAAGAAGTGACTTTTTAGAAAACAATAATATGCCAGACTTTGAGTCCAGTATGGTAAATTTGAATGATATAATATTTGGCAGACTCATATAGCCCTTATCAAAATGTAATCTGTGATGGTAAAGCACTCCACAGCCCCTAGTGGGCATCTTTCTATCTCTCAGGCCTTTGCCACTGAGACCGCTCTAGACCAGTGCCACAAGTGTCAAGGTCCACTTTAGGCAAAGGTACAGCCCTGGTGGTTTGATAACCCATTTCCCCACCAACTAACCTTTAGACTCCTGTAGTGAGGGTCTCTGCTCTGGTTAAGACACACTCTATTCTCTTGGAGACCTTTTACCATGCATCCCTTTATTCAGGCACTTTCCCTTAGAGATACATTTAGAAACAACCAGTTACTCCGGTCTTTAAAAACAACTAATTTATTACTAAACAGTGGTTGTCCAGATACATCACCACTGATAGTAAAGTATACACACAATCAGCACATAGTCAAACAATAGTATAGATGCAGGATTACAGAATTAGGCTTACACTCCTTTGCACTTGCACGTGCTCACCTTAATGAAAGGGGCAACCAGAAACATTAATGTATTCAGGAACATTAGTGTGCACATCTGGATGGTGCTGGTCAAGAAGAAATCACAGACCATCTATTCTTTTCCTGTTTACATAGCGACTTTTATCCCGCTTAGCCCAAGCTTGGAGCCTGCCAATAGTGAACAAAATGAAGTATGGGACTATAATTTTGGCTTACGTTTACTTAGCCTGGGCAGTTTGGAATGATAGTGTGCATGCTGAAATGATATATATGGCAGAATAGATGCTGATTTGTTTTGCAGCAAAAAAAAAAAAAACCGGTGTTTGCATAATTACATTTTTTTTCCAAGGAACTACAATTGATTAGGAATACTGAATTTAATACAATAACTCAAGCTAAATTTTCTTCTGACTGGAAAGGGTACTTGATTGTAACTAACCCGTGAACAAGTCTGAGTGGCAGGTATGAGTTTGTGGGGATACTTCTCTTTTCTATCTTCTCTCTCAATTTCATTTCCTTCTTTTGAGTTTGGTGCATTTATATATATTCACTGTGTACTTGATTTTGTTAAGACCCTTTGCTAAGACTGATTTTTTGCTTTGTTCTGTATTGGTTCACATTTTAAAGTGAGCGTTGGATTCTATTACTTCCACATGGACACCCACTAGGACAGCAGCAGAGATGGGCAGAAGAGACCTTGGCTTGACATCACATCTGAAGGATGGGACAACTCAGCAGTACAGCATCCCCTTAGTACAGCACTCAGGATGCAAGTGTTTAAGGTATGGGTCCAATCCTAGTGTGGAATTTAAGTACTGTAGGATACCCTGTAGTCTCACTAAGTTCTAATCTTCTTACGATACTCCACAGCTGTGGCATGAACTCTGTACTTTGACAGTGGGTATGTTTTCCTGAGGCAGGCATTTAGCTAATGCCTCCAGTTCTTTCTGATAATTTAGTAAGTAAAATGCAAATGGTTTGAAGTGACCCAAAGAAATCATCCTGCTAACACATCTGTGTCAGGTGCTATTTGACATGATGGTAAAATGTGTCTGTGTACCAGATCCTGGGTTTGTGGTCCAGTAAGTGGAATTGATTGTCTCTTGTAGTGCTGTCCTCCCACTGGAGGAAGGGCAGTGCTTCCCACAGCAGTACTTCCACCTGGGTGACAACAGTTGGCAGTGCAGTTTGGAAAGCATCTATTTGTCAGGGAGGGTGGGGATGCATCATGTGTTGCATCATATTATCTGATACCACTGCAGCATACATGAGAAGTAAGTGTTAGGGAGAAACTGAGCAGGAAATCGGGAGGGGTTGTCGACAGGGACATCCCATCTCCATTGTCCACTAGGGCCATTCTGTCCTATCTATATTGAAGCGGTTCTACCCCATTCCTCATCACATACTTGTCCTGACTGTCTGACCACCTTGGGGGAGTAAGATTGCCGAAAATACTTAGGTGTGGGGACTAGATACAGATTATCTAATTCACTTTTTACTATCAAATAATATCACAGTAGTCATCAAGTACAGTTTCTGAGCTGTCTACAAACTGGTAGATAACTGTAGTCAGGCCACTTGCATTCAGAAAGTGAGCATATTTTATTAATTTTACTCAAAAGCTAAACATTATTTTAATAGCTTATTCAACAGTTTAGAACTTAGCATTTTATTAAAGACATATTTAATACTCATAACAGTACCCAGGCCCTCAGTTCCTGACTGCACTTCACCCCTAACTTCTGCAGTGGGGCTCCTAAACATCTGTGGCAGGTTCAATTCACTTCTCTGGCAGGAATTATTTACTTCTGTGGCAGATTTCTATCCAGCCATTGGCTAGCATATATAGAATAAAGTACAGGGTGGTGCATGTACGAGAAGTCTACACCCCTCGAGGTGTTAGATGCTACATAAACCCTGAGAGCGAAGCTCAAAGGGGTTTATTAAAGCATCTAACACCAAGGGAGTGTTTAAACTTCAAGTTTACACATGCCACTCCATATTTTATTTTATATAATTGTTGGGTTTCCTCTTTTTGCCTCAGCAATTATATAAAATAAAGAGATGTTGCCGTGACCATGGTCCAGTTTCAGTCGTGGTCCTTATTTATTTAAATATTTTGTAGTTCTTAGTACAGCTTTGGCAGCCTAAAGTTAAGGCTTTTCCCTCTCCGGTAGTAGGTCTTTAGCTTGGAAATCACTTACTGCCCAGTCCGAGAGTGGCAGTTCAGTCTCCTGAGGAAAAGACTAGGCAGCCAGCAGTCCAAAGGAAGAGCTGAGGTGGGCGCATGCACAGAGTGAGGGAAACTGTGCGTGTGATTGCTGTAATAAACACTCCTTTACTCCTTCATTATGGCAAACTATGGCATGGTTTCCTATGGGAAAAAGGGGAGACCAGTTATTATAATGTATTAAGCCTCTTTCTCCAAAAGCAGTGATCATCACTAGCCATACTCAAAAGGGATTTGGTGCCTCCACATCAATCTCTGTGGGACAGAAGTCTGAGAAAGCATAGCACTATAAGTAGGACCCATATGGCCTAGGACAGGAGACTTGGTAGTTTTTTGTTTGTTTTATTTCTTGATAACGGGTAAGACCAGTAGGCACAATTGCCTGTTTCATGGGTGACCTGGGAGCACTGGGAGGTTACATAACTTGCTCAGAGTCACACAGTCTACAAGTGGAGGTTGCGGAGGTCAAACCCCCAGGTCTTTCTGCTGGATGTACCAAGCTCATTCACAGCTCGAGACCTCTAACCTCTAGGCAACACTGCCAGTTGGTAGAGCTTCTGGTGGAAAGTGAATGTTACAGAAGTGAAAGACTAGACAGCCCAGTTAATGGGAAGGGGCATAACAGGCAAGGAAACTCTCCAAAGGGCAAGGAGCTAGCATACTGCCCTAAGCTGAGATGCTGGCTGGAGGGATGATCACAAGTATTCCAACTTTGTGGCTGGATATGCAGGTACTGCCATGCCCCCAACTGAAGGGGCCTAGTAGATTGCTTGCCAAGGTGTCTGGATCACTGCAATGCGCCACCAGACAACAGTTCTGGATGCAGCCTGCCACCCAGGATTTAAGTGCTATATCACCCTCCAGTAGAGAGCATAAGGTCCTGACCCTTGCAGCTAGAAGAGGGCAGGTCATGCAGTACATCTGGCATGGCATGGGAGGTTCCAGGCACTCAGAAATTACTTGGACTGAGGGGCCGATGAGGAGTCAAATCCATTGCCTTAGAGTGGGAGCATATATGGATCCCAGGGTAAAATGGAATCCTGAAGGCATACCCTCAAAAGTGCTGCCTAAAAGCCTGTGGGCCTCAGAAGGATTCCCAAACAGGAGAATCATGATTATAACTGTGGGTGTGTTGTACAGTAGAGCAAGCAACCATCCTACTGCAAGGATGAACATGACCAAAGACTGGAGCTGTACGCTGAGTCAGTAAGGAGATAGTCTCCAAGAATTATGTAAGAGATCATCTGCAAGAATATGGGGAGAGTCCCCAAAGTTGAAGTAAACCTGAGCACTTTAGGTCACACAAGCTGGTACACCCTGGGGACAAGCTTTGAGATGCCACGGTTAAAGCCTGTATTGGATCCAGGATTTTAAAAAGGGTCCTGCAGTGATAATGAAATGGGACAGACTAAAAAGGGATGAATGTCAGGGGCAAGCAGAAAACATCTGTTTCTGTTATCTTGTACTGAACATGATAACTTTTGGTAGCAGGCCATGATACAAATATTTTTGTTGTATTAGAAATATACTATGTTGGATAGGTTCTGTTTTGTGCAAGGGTCAAAGAAGGGTTCTGATGCTACAGGATCTTTTTAATGCTGGATATACCACTGACTAAAGTGGTGCATCACTGGTGTTAACACTGCCATAACAGGGCATGGGGTCATTATATGCACAACATAATGCTGCATGGCACAATTGCGTTCGTGATTGATGCCATGAGGCATATATCTTTGTTCTGTGGGAGCTCCACCCCCCACCACCCTGTTATGGGAGGCTGCAGCCCCAGACCCCCCACTGAATTTTTCAACTCAGGGGGTCCAGTTCAAGGTGCGCACAAGTCTGGGTTTGCCATAATGCCACACGCTATTACGTCGTGAGACATTATGAGCCGTACACCATGAGAGTAGGGGCATCAGAAGTTCCCAGAAGAACCAGGATCAGAATAAAGGGATACTGGATGCTTGGGCTTGAAGTGTTAGTCATTCTGAGTTTCTTTCCAAGCCCTTGTTCGGTATGACATTATCGTTACTCATAATATAAGCTGCTTAATAAGGGACAAGAAATTAAATGTGCTGTATGAATTTGGGGAAATGAGATTCCCGTGTAGTTGTTAAGGAAGGAGAAAGGATGTGTACAAGTAGTTGCCTATGCAGGTACCATAAAGGTCTGGCATAAACATTTCATGCCAGGCTGTGGTGGGGTGCTAAGTTCAAGGAGTACTCATCAGAGTACTGTAATTAACAGTACAGATGTCAAACTGATTATGCCTCTGTGACCAGATTAATTAATTATTGCACCCACATACAAACACCTCTATTAAAGGTGACTTAAGCACTAACTATACCAGTGTCTGTCTGTTATTGTCACCAAGTGTAGTGTCTGTCTCAGCAAATCTAGTAAAATTAAAATGAGGGATGCTCTAGTATGACTGTTAGCATGAGGCTCCTGGTGAGCGAGTTCCATCAAGATACTACTAGACAAAGGAGTATCCTGGACCATCTCCCACCCCATCAGGGCACAGTCACATCTGTCAGGAAACCAAGTGTAAGATGGGGATGGTTACAAACTATGGTCTGGTCTGGGATTTTGAGGCAGTTTTGCAACTGTGGAAGTTCTGGAGATGTGGATGCATGAGAACAACAAACACTGCATTGCACATGTCACAGAAGAGGCAAGGGTACCACTTGACACGGGTATGGGAATGGCTGTGAGACTGCACAGAAGGGCAATAAAGGTGCAAGATGAAAGGGCTTTCAGGAGCGCAAACTGTGTTTCTGGTTTGATGGTGCCAATTTGCATATGAGAAAGCATGTGTTTTCTGCATGGTGACAAGGACAGAAAAGCATAGACTGTGTAGCCATTAATAGTAGAACTGAATTACCTGGGAGACTGGCCCTATTCAGAGGGAAGCAACTGGTTATTAGTCATACTGCCAATCATGTATATGTACAGGTGAGAAGTTTGGCACATAAAGGCCTGAATAGGGGCCTATTGGTCATTCAACCCACCAGTTGGTACCTAGCCTGTCATGTGGGGAGCAGAGCAAATGGCCAATTACTGCAGATCACAAGGAGGAGGTACAGTAGGTAGGGACCCGGTGCCTTGAAAGGGGGATGTGGTTGCAGTGTAGAGGTTATCTCCAGAATGCCAGTGGTGAATTATTGAGTGCACACAAATTCTCCTTCTAGAATGACTGCAGTTGATATCAGTGGACTTATGGTATTAAGGCAGCAATATGTTGTGCCATCTGTGGTGGGACAATAGAGCATCTGTCATGCGCTGGATGCCGATTGTCAACTATATGCCACTGGTGCAAAGCAAGAAGACAGGGGAATGCTAGACATCCCATTATGTAAGCAATGAAAGTTTGAAATGCTTGTGGCCATGGGGCACTATAAACTGGGCATGCCAGTCCCATGCCCTGGGTACCATTGTTTTATGCATGAGTTGAATGCCCAGCCAGCCTTGAAAGCACTTCCAGAGATCACACAGAAGGAATGGGCACACTCATCAGCATCAAGCAGTATGATCGTGATGGTCCCAACACCTGAAAAACCACAGGAGCAAGATATCTCTAAATCAGAGGAGGAACACCAAAGGGACATGCCCAAGACATTGACTGCACCAACAGCAAAGTGGAATCTCCAACATGACCAGTGCAACCTGCCTGACAGTCCTATGGGTTGTTGGAAGCATTTCATAGGAGAAGAGGATGCCACAGCTCCGGGGTCATTCTAGCAGCACATGGCATACTGCAGTTGACTTCACAGACATCTCCGCCTTCCAGAGACAATCTGCCACTGTAAGGATTATTAAGCAGAGAATCAGAGGGGTAATACTATATGAACATATGAACATACAAATGTGCCAGCAGATAAAGACCTTACGGTATTTCTAGTCTGCTTGAGTGTGCAGTTAACACTGCATTTACATAGGACACTGCCCTCCCCCATATTCACCATGACCCACTCACAAATAACCCCATCTCTCCTCCTCTCTTCCTTCCTCCCTGTACCTGCAACTTTCTCCCTCACCCTGTTACAGCCTCTCTTGAAGATGTCCACCTTCTTTAGGTATACAACCTCTTTTGGCAACTCTTTCCACTTAGCCACCACCGCCTCGATGATAAAGTGCCTTGTCATCTTCCTCCTGAACCTTCCCCACTAGCTTTAGGCTGTTGATTCTAGTGGTCTTGTTTCCACTAAGGGTGAAGAGACCTCAGTGCTCATCCTGTTTATACCTTTAAGGTAGTTGAAAGTCTTAGTTATGTCCCTCTCTCCTTCTGACCTCAAGAAAGTGCATGTTGAGCCCCGAGCCTCTTCTTGTAAATGACACTTTGCCGCCCTGGAGCATATTGGTTGCCCTGCTCTGGTCCATTTCAGTAAGTTGATATCCTTCTTAAGAAGGGCACCAATATTGCACATTGTACTCTAGGTTTGGTCTCACTACAGATCTGTACAGCAGCGGAATGACCTCCGCCTTCCTGGTGATAATTTCACTGGTTTTGCAGCCCAGCATTTAATTTGCTTTGGCTGTGGCTTTCCTGGTGTATTTCAGGTCACTCGTGATAATTACACCTAAGTCCTTTTCTTCTTCTGACCTGGCTACCTGCACACTAAACAACCAGTAATTGATCCCTGTTTTTTTTGCTGCCAAGAGCATAACTTTACAATTTTAGCATTGAACCCCAGTTGCCAAATGCCAGACCACTTCTCTAGCAAAGCCAGGTCTTCTCTGAGTTCCTGTCTCCCTCCTCCATATCCACTCTCCCACAGAGCTTTGTGTCATCTGCCAACAGGTAGCTCTTATCCTTATCCCATCTGTGATGTCACTTAAGAATATGTTAAACACTGAACAGAGTATAGAGCCTGTGACACCCCACTGGTCACAGGCCTATATTTTGAGAATCCCCATTGACTGCCACCTTTGGCTTCTGTCCTGCAGCCAACTTCTGACCAACCCAACAAGCTAAGCCCCCACCCTGAGGTTTTCCAGCTTGGATCAGTCTCCTTTGAGGTACATAGTCAAAGCCTTGGTGAAGTCCAGATACAGGACATCAACCACTTGGTCCTAGTTCACTGTCCTGGTGAGCCAGTCAAAGAAGTCAATTAGGTTAATCTGGTAGGATCTCTTTGATCCAAACCCATGATGCTTCACATCCTGAAGCCCATTATCCTCCAGAAAGCTCATCAATTTCTACTTCAGGTTACCTCCAAGATAGTCTCCATCAGCTAACCCACTTTTAAGGTGGAGGATGTCAGTGTGGCTCAGTTGGTAGCACATCTGCCTCTGGACCAGAAGATCGTGGATTTTAGGTCCCACAACAGGACTGGACTTGTACCTAAAACATGCTGGCACTTTCGAGTGCAGTATTAGAAAGGTGCTGTACTGGGGTGTGCAGTCTTTCTGATGAGACATTAAACCGAGGTCCCTTCTACCCATCCTGGTGCTGTCCTGGTGGGTGTCCAGGTGGAAGTAAAAGAACCCAAGGCGTTCGTTGCAATGAGTAGGGGCATACCCAGTGTCTTGGCCAATAATCCTTCCGTAAAACTGGTTCATGCAATTGTCCAGGCTGTGTGGGTGTTGATGTGCAGTATGGCCACCACTACACATTCAGTCACTTCACTACCAGTCCAGCATTGCTTATAAAGAGCTTTGGGATACACTGTGTATGTAAAGTGTGATATAAATGCCGATTCTTCTTCTTCTTAGATCAGGATGATCATACTGTAGTAACCTGGTTCATCCCTTGAGGCACTGCATGTGCAGTTCTCCAATACAGGGTACACTCCTTGTGTACTACATCAGTTCCTCCTTTATTATTTCCCATTTCTGTTCCACATCCATCTCCATTCTGATACAAGCAAGGTGTCCTACTAAAATGTCTCTCATCCTGCCAAAGTCAGCCCGCTTCAAAACATTTATCCTGGTCCTGACCATCACTTTGCCCTTGTCCAGGTGGAACCACACTGTGTGGTGGTTACTACCTGCAAGTGGCACTTTCACTTTCACATCCTGAACATGCACATATGGTACCAGCTCCAGTGTAGCCTCTCTCTAGTGGGTTCCATAACAACTTGGGCCAGGACACCACTCTGAAATGCATCCAGCAATAATTGTTCTCTAGTGCAGGAGGTAGCTGTGATTTTCCAGTCCACTCCAGGTAGAGTGAAATCTCCATTATTACTTCCTCCCCTTACTGGACATTTCCATGATTTGGGAACCTACTATTCTGTCCAGCACCTCAATCTAGGAAGGTGGCCTGTAAACCATCCCAATCTTAGTCCTCCCATTAGTGAACTGTACCTGTACCCCCATACTTCAGCTTACTGTCTATCTCTTCCTCTGGTACAGATTGTCCCTCCTTCACATACAGTGCCACCCTCCCACCCTTCTCATTCCTCTATCCTTTTTATGCAGTTCATACCCAGAAATTGCAAGGTCACAGTCATGGTTTTGTCTGGCCCATGTCTCTGTGATGGCTGCTATGTCCACCTCACCTTTGAGCATTAGTGACTGCAGTTCTGCCATCTTGTTTCCTGGCTCCTGGTGTTCAAAGATACCACCCTACACCATGACTCGGGATCTCCTTACTCTTGATCTGCCCCACACCCCTCCTCAGTCACCTCTCCATACCTCCACCCTTCTCATCTAGCTCCTCCCCATGCTATCCTGTCTCAGTGAGAGCCTATCAGCTTTCTCCACCAGGTGACTAAGGGTGCTGTGCACCCTGCTGCCTCCCCTTCTGTTTAAATGGAGGGTTTGCATAAATTTCTTCAGTTTGCCTTTCAGGACTCTTGCACCCTACTTCTCAGATGCAACCTGTCCAGTGCATCAGTCATTTTACCCAAAGTCCATTCCCAGCCACCAATGAGCACATACTCTTCATTTTGCACCACCGTTAAACCATCCCACTAAATTCCTCTGTGCTTACCTTCCTGGCTGTACTAGACATCAGGACTGGAAGCATCTCTGAAATGCTACCATCCTCACTACCTCACTGTAAATTCTCCCAACCTCTCTAAAGCTCTCCTGCACCTCCCTCACCTCACATCCTGCAAGACCATTCATCCCCAGGTGCACTATAATGTAAGGTTTCCATTCCCCTGCCCAATGGACTGTGCTATCAGAGATCCCACTCTTCCTGTCATCATGCTGGGATACATTCTGTGCTCTCACCTGAAATATGGTCTCCTAAATGGACACAATACTCTAGGTGGGGTCTTGTCAGTGATACTCTACGAGGCACACCACCTCCCTCTTGCTGGTGATACTCTCTCTATGCACCCCAGCACTTGCCCTTGATTCTTTCCTCCCCATCTCACCACCTTCACTATTGAATCCCCCAAGATTACCACTCTTTCCCCATCATCTAGGCCCTCCCTCTTCTCTGTCTGTCCTGTAGCCGACTTCCACCTGCTGCTCCTTCCACCCTGTCCCTCCTGAATTCCTCCAATCCCTAACCCAGCTATCCTCTTTCCCCATCCCATCTTCCCAAGTCTTTGTTCCACCTGGCATGCCCATATTTTTTTTTGTACACTCCAGATCTGCCCTCCACACTTCCTTTCTGCTCCCTGCAGCCTGCCCCTTGTTCTTCCTTGTCACCCACCTTTACATAGAAACAGAATTTGACAGAAAATAAGGACCACTTGGCCCACCCAGTCTTCCCATTTGTGCTACATGCAGTATCTAGCAGACCCTACTTGATCTCTGGCTCTTTCTCCTCCTACTTCATTTCCACTAAGATTTGTTTATGCTTATAACATGCAGTCTTGAACCCCACCACTGTTTTTGCCCTTACCACCTCTGCTGAATCCACCACCTTTCTGTGAAGTACTTCTTCACATCTTTCCAGAATTTACCCTCTCCAGCTTCATAGTCTGTCCCTTGCTTTTGAGCTCCTTTTTCTGAAAAATACTTCCCTCATGTACCTTAGTTCGACTGAGGTATTTAAAGATCTCTATCATATCTGCCCCTCCTCTCTTCCAAGGTGTACATATGCAGGTGCTTTACTCTCCTCAAGGGCTTTTTGTGCAGTCCTGCACAATTTTAGTTGCCCTTCTTTGGACTGCCTCCATTCTATGTCCTTCCTGAAATATGGTCTTCCTAAATGGACACAATACTCTAGGTGGGATCTTGTCAGTGATCTATACGGGGACAACACCACCTCCTCTTTCTGCTGGTGATACCTCTCTCTATGCACCCTAGCACCTCACTACCCTCTTAGCTGCCTTGTTTCACTGTCTGGACACCTTTAGGTCATTCAATATGATTACCCCAGATCTCTTTCCTGCTTGGTGGTCATTAATACCACTCCACCCATTTTGTGCTCTGTCCCTGGGTTTGTGTGCCTAAAGTGCATTATTTTGCACTTTTTCACATTGAAATCCAGCTGCCATACCCTTGACCATGCTACAGGTTTTCTCAGCTGTCTGCTCATTATCCAGTCCCCTCCCAGAGTATCCACTCTATTGCAGATTTTGTTGCCATCCGTAAGAGGAAGATGAACAGGTTCAAGCACTGATCCCTGAGGCACTCTGTTGGTCACACTCACTTCCTCGGACTGAAGAACATTTATCACCACCCTCTGTGGCCTATCCTAACCAGCATCTTACCCAGTTTACCACCATTGGATATACTGCTAATCTACCCAGCTTGCTTATTAATCTCCTATGTGGGATGGTGTCAAAAGCCTTGCTGAAACTTAGGTAGGCAACATCTGCTGTTTCACCTGATCTAATTCTTTGGTCACCCAATCAATGAAAATCTATCAGATTTGTTTGACATGACCTCCACCCATAAATCCATGCTGCCTTGGGTCTTGCAGCACACTGGATTCAAGATATTCCACTATCCTTTTCTCAAGCAGTGATTCTGTTAACTTTCCCACCACTGATGTCAGGCTGGCTGGCCTGTAATTGTAAGCCTCTTCCAGCTACCACTTTTGTGAAGTGGGACTACTTCTGTCCACCTCCACTCCTCCAAAGACATTCCTGTTTCCACTGAACCATTAAATTGGATTGTCCCTGGTGCAGCCAGTACTCTTGAATGCACTCCATCTGGCCCCATTGCTAGTCCCTTCATGACTTTCCCTCCGAAAAAGGAGTAGTGGCTACCACCCCACCCCAAGCTCCTATTACTTTTTATGGCCCTCTGCTTCTCCTTCCTCTGTGAACATTGAACAAAGAATTTGTTCAGGAAATCTGCTTTTCCAAGTCCCCTCTTCACAGTCCCCCTTGCTTCTTAGCCTTACAATCCTAAACTGATCTTTCTTTTTCACTTCATACCTAAAAATGTTGTGCCCTTTGTTACTGCCTGGACTATTCTCTCTTCAGTTTGTGCTGTCACGTTCCTTGCTGCTTTCCTGCTTCCCTCTTTTTCCTCTGAAATACCTCACTATACTCCTTCCTCTGCATCTCTGTCTGCCTTCTGAATGCTGTCCTTTCATCCTTTACCTTTTCAGCCACCTCTTTTGAGAACCACAGTGGTCTCTTTTTCCCTCCTGCTTTTGCTCTCTTGCTTGATGCAGATGTCTGCCACCTTCTCTATACCCATTTTTAGTTTCAACCACTGTTCCTTTATCCCACACAGATCATCCCCAATGAGGTCATCCCTGACAAATTCACCCATCTTTATAAAATCTGCCATCCTGAAGTCCAAGGCTCGATTTTAAAGGGTAACACATGGCTTGTGTTAAGCCCTGTATTAAATCTGTTTTTATTAGTGCAGCTGTGCCAAACTCCTCTGACACAGCTACACCCACCTTAGTACATCGGGCACAATTGTGACAGTTTCCTCAATTTACGGAAGCTGGTAACTAAATGTTTGGTGCAAGCCCCATCAAAAGGTTCTCCCAAATGGCACAAATTAGACCAGGGAAAAGCTGGTCTAAATTGTGGCATTTGGTGCTCGGATTGAAAATCCTGATCACCAGTTTGGGAGAATACACAAGCTCCATTCAGCCAAAGGATCTGTGCACCAGGAGCTTGCAACATTCATGGGCTTAGAAAATCATGGCCCAGGGCCCTCACCCTTTGTGGTTCGATTCTGCAGCAGTCCTTATATTGAACCTCCTGAACCTCCTGAACAGATAACTTTTGTTTTACAATTAAAGTCCTTATTCGTTGCAGGGAACGGCAGAAAATGAAATTAAATACTTGCCCTCAGGTCCCCAATGTCCTGCTCTGACTCCTGCAGCAATTACTGGCTGAACACCAGAGAAGATTAGCTTTTCACTGATCTGACTAAATGTTTAAAATTGGCACTTAATGAAGCACTCCTTGGTTGTCTGGCTCCAAAATTTGAAAAATATCACAGAGTGAGTCCGCAATTTACAGGAGCAGGTCTCCTGAACAGATTACTTTAGTATTACAATTAAAGTCCTTATTCATTGCATGGGAGGACAGGCAAATTAAATTAAATACTTGCCCTCAGACCTCCGATGTCCTGCTCTGACTCCTGCAGCTTGAGTCTGGGATTTACAGGAGATCGTCTCCTGAATGGATGACTTTTTTACAATTAAAGTCCTTGTTCATTGTAGCGGGATGGCAGTAAATGAAATTAAGTACTTGCCCTCAGATCCTCGATGTCCTGCTCTGACTCCTGCAGCAATTACTGGCAGAACACAGAGAAGATGAGCTTTTCAAAGCTCTAACCAAATGTTTAAAATTGGAACTTAAGGAAGACTCCTTCAATTGGCTGGCACCAAAATTTGAAAAGTAACATTTATACCATCTACTGAGGACTGCAGTTCCCTCCCGGATGGTTGAAGAACATCACTCCTGAATAGGCTCTTATGCCTCCAGGTGGATCCCTAGTTCCCAATGTAGCCAACTCCTCCTCTCTCACTATTTTTTAAACTATGAGTTAAAGTTCCTGGTGCAGAGATCCTCTCCTCTGCCCCCACTGTAGACAGGTAGCACCTCAACAACTGCCACTGAGTATTCTACCTGTCTAAGACCCTCCCAGCTCCCTAAGCTTCTCCTGCACTATCGAAGACCCATCCCTAGCCAGATCATTTGTCCCTATGTGGACAATGACATCCAGACCTCATGTCTGTCCTGCAGTCCTAGTGATCCCCAGAATCTGCTTCCCATCCTCTGGGCTATGGTGCTGCGAAGCACCTTATCTCCCTGTCAGTCCTTCTCTCATTTTCAAGTCTCTTTACAATCAAGTCCCTATCAGAAGTTGCTTCCTCCTCCTCTGGGGTCTCTACCACACTCCATGGGGTCTCCACTGTGGAGGCCCTCACATCCTCCTGGTCGCTACCATGGGTGCCTCTTCCTGGCAGTTTCTCCTCACCAGAGTGGTGTAGAAATTTTATAGCGGTACAGGTAGAGGAATGTGCGCTCTGACTGACCACACCCATCATTCCAGAGATCACCATAATCCAGATGTTCCTCCTCCTTTCATCCTCTGAGGTACTGGTAGCAGACCTGCTTGACCCCTGGGTGGGGAAGAGGTCCACCTGAAGCCTAGCCAACTTAACCTGGAGTCTTCTCTGCTCTATCTGTCCTCCTCCTCTTGCCTGAACTAACTTTTATCCACCCTCCTCATTACTTTCCATGATGCCTCCCCCACTACCTCCATCCCTCCCTGTCTCAGTGTCCCTCCCAATCCTCCAGATCCCTCTTCTCCCTTGGTCCAGTGGGAGGAATCTGTTCCTCAGTGGCAACTCTGGAGATGCTCCCATTGCTCCCCATCCTGTCTTACCTTTCCCTAATGTTATCCACCCCATTCCTGGCCATCTCTTCCGCTGGATGAGGGGACCCTGGACCCTGCCTAAGCATCTGTTCCTTCCCACCCTCTTTGAGCCCTCACCCTCTTGTGAACATTCTTGCTCCCTCCCACCAGCTTCCATACCCTGCATCCCTCTGCACCACCCTTCATCACCCTATCAATCTCTCCAACCAGTTCACCTATTTCCTGCCTCAGCTATCACATCTCTGCCCTTAGCTGACTAAACTTCCTGCAAATCAGGCATCCTCCTGTTTCCCAGAGTGCTGTTTGGAACACTGCTGCCCCACATACCCTGCCCCCACAACTCTTCCCACCCCAGTGATTGCCCCTCTCCACAGATTACATTTCTAGGCTCTCCTAATAGTGCACTTAGCAAGCCCCTTAACCTTTTGAAGTTTCTAATTAGGACTATTTTAGGCCTGATTTAGGAATGCATTACATGCCTTTCTGCTAAATTTCCTGCCTGCTAACTCCCATGTAGGCAGGCACTAGATAGGAAGTACAGTAGTTGAGACCCCAAATATCACTGTTATCCAGCCTACTAATCTGATAGAGAGGGAGTAGCTCAGATCCCAAAATGTCACTGCTATCCCCTGCTAATTTCTCTGTAGGCTGACCCTGGATAGGGAGTATCTGAGATCCCTAGTACCACTGATACTACCAGCTGCCTACCACAGAGACCAACCCTAGATTAGGAATATCTGCACTCTTTATTGAAACTCTATTTGCTCTTCCCTTACCCTGGCTTATCTTGTCTGCTCTCCTTTGAGCAGCATGGCCTGTGGTCTGCAGTCCTCCTGCAGAGGTCCTCCTGACTGTGACAGGGAGATCCTGCCACTTTGATGGACTGACCTTTTCTTAAATCTGTTGTAACAGTTCTTCTATTTCTTAGCCTAATTTATCCTTTACAATTTATAGTGCATAGGCCACCTATGGGCACCCCTCCCTTTATTGACTATGCTATAGTATCCTCTTTAATTTTTCTTTTCCTCTCAGGTTCTCATAGAGGAGGTTATTGTGGTTACCTCAAGCTGATGTAAAATAACAGGCTGTATTCCTCGTTGTTGGATTTAGTATGCAATGTGTATGAAACCTGTAAATGTTGAAAATACCATGGCACTAAATGTTTTGATAAAGGTAAAAAGTTACTAGAGGGACTGTATTATAAAAATTAAGTTACCGGGTAGAGCTATCAGAAAATCCCTGTTGTATTATTTAAATGCATGCAAATTACAGATTCTTTGAGAGGCCTTTGGCTCCATGCATTCCTGCTTTAAGCTGAATCACCCTACAATTTCATGGTGATTTGCATATATATCCCATGATGCTTTGCATTATGGGGATATGTGTGATGTTGTGTTTCTTTGAAACTTGGCTTTATTGCCAATGCCCTTTGGGGTAACCCTTGCTTTAGTGCTTCTGCACTGAGGTTCTTTGTCTTTAGCTTGTTTTTAGTTGGGTTTTTTAGCTCTCCATCACCCAAACACACAAGACAAACACAGGAGAATAGTTGTTTCTTACTAAAGAGATAGATCAGTGGGTCAGTAGCTGCTAAGTGCAGAGAAAGGACATCCATAGTCTGTTGCTGCAAACTGATGTATTGAAGAAGGGATATGCCATTGCTTAAGATTATCCTATGTGTTTAAATAAACATCACACAGATATTGTGGATTGAACCTGAAGTTCTGTGTCTGATCCATCTGTTATCCCACAACCTCTCCACACTTGGTGTCAATAGTGGGATAACTTTCTGGAAACACCTGGACTGTGCTAGGGGATGTTTTCCAGTGGATATTGCCCAGATATCTCAGGTGGACCAATGCACCAGGAGTTTCCAAAGGAGAACCCAAGAAGAAAGTCTGTGGAGTTCTGACCAGAACCATGGCTGACAGACTTGGAGAGAAGCTGTTGCCTGGACTGGACCTGGGAGCTTGGAGGAAGGCCAATCCTGAAGACAATGAAAAGATGCAAGGGTATGAGGGAAGAATCGGGGATGGAGGTGGGACATCTTAATGTTGTACAGTACATGACTCAGTTGTGCAAACGCCTGGTACGATATCAGCTTGGCACACCATAGTTTAGAACAGAAGCAAGACTTGCAGAAAGAAAGAAATAACCATTATTTTAAAACTAAAACATTTCAGTCAGGGACAAAGTGTTGTTACTTCTTCCCTCCACCGAGAACAAACTACTCATGATATGGCAGGGGCCCCTTCACCATTTTGAAGCAAACAGGAGCAGTGAATTATGAGCTTAGTATGCCAGGAAAGAGATCACCCCCAGAAAATTTACCATGTGAACTTCCTTAGGAAGTGGCATGAGAAGCCTAACCTCTCCCTTTATATCCATCCTGAAGTTAGGAGTCAGAGCTGGAGGTTTCCTACAAAAGGCTTGAGCAGTCAGGACAGTTGGGGACATAAAGATAAATCCTGAACTGGAGCCTCAGTAACAGAAAGATTTCAAGGGTATTACAAGAATTTGAGTCCATATTCTAAACATCCTGGGGAGGGACAACTGAATTGTGCACACCATAAATGCCACGCAATACAAGCCCATACAACAAAAGACCTACAGATTGCCCATGAAGGTGAGGATGAGGTGATTCAAGAAGTTAAAAAATGGAGCAGTTAGGCATAATTGTGCCTCAAAGAGTGCATGGTCTTCACCCATGGTCATAGTGGACAAGAAAGAGGTGGGATACATCTATGCCTAGATTTTGGAAAGCTTAACAACACGTCATTATTGATGACTATCCAATGCCCCTAATAGATGACATCATTGACAGGCTAGGCAATGCACAAGTATAGCTCCACCCTTGACCTTACTAAGGTATAGTGGCAAATCCCTTATCACCTGATTCACAAGATAAAACCACATTTAGCACTCCAATCAGTTTATTCCAGTTTGTCACAATGCCATTTGGACTACATGAGGCGCAGTCACTTTTCAGTATTTTATGGACCACATACTAAGACCACACACTGAGTACTGTGCGACTTTTTGGATGATGTGGTCATATTCAGCCCTGACTGAGAATCCCATGTCAGACACTTGTCTCCAGGTATTGTAAGCAATAAAGGAGTCAGGAGTGACCATTAACCCCTGCTAAGTGTGTCCTAGCAAAGACCATGACAAGATACCAAGGGTTCATTCTAGGCAATGGACAGGTGAAACCCGAGGTAGAAATGGTGACAGCAGTAGCAAACAGGGCCATAGCTACCAAAAAAATATGTGAGATCTTTTCTAGGCCTAGCTGGTTATTACCAGAGATTTATTCCTAGTTTTTCAGCCATTGCCAGTCCTTTGACTGATCTCACTTAAAAGAAGTGCCAGAATAAGCTTCAGTGGACCCCTGTTTGTGATGAAGCTTTTAGAAATATCAAGGCCATTCTATGTACAGCTCCTGCATTGAAAAGCCCTGACTTCAACCAAGTGTTTGAGGTCCAGACCAATGCATCAGAGAATGATATTGGGGCAGTCTTATCTCAGAAAATAGATGGTGAAGAACATCTGATCATGTATCTCAGCAGGAAGCTACATGAAAGGAGAGAAGATAATGCTACCATAGAGAAAGAATGCTTAGCTCTGAAGTGGGCAGTTGAGTCTCTGAAATGTTACTTGTGGGATCTGAATTTAAGGTTGTAACTGATCATAACCCCTTTGCTGGTTGCACTAAATGAGAGAAAAATCCCCGGATAATGCGATGGTACTTTGCTCTTCAGTCTTATCGACTTACTGTGTCCCAGAAGGCAGGGACAAAACATGTAAACATTGATTTCATGTCTAGATATGGTGCAGGAATTGATGTCAATGAAATATGATGGACTTTCTCTAAAAGGAGATGGTGCAAGGAAGGTACCGTTAGTCTCTGTTGAGAAATGTGTTAAAGCCTCATGGTAAAGAATGATATTATTCACTATGTTTACGAGGAATGTTTATCCTTAATAGGGACCATGAGTCAGAGCTTCTGAAGATGGATGGGTGGAAACTTCATCCATATTCCTGTGAGAGGAAGGTGGTAAGCAGTCTGAGTTAACTGCTTCCCTCTTAAGAGTGGCGATATGTGACAGGGAGATCCTGCCACTCTTGAGGACTGACCTTTCTTGACTCTGTGCAACAGTTCTTCTATTTCTTAGCCAAATTTATACTTTACAATTTCTAGAGCATAAGGTTGGCCACCTGTGGGCACCCTCCCCTTTCTTGACTATGCTATAGTGTCCTCTTTCATTTTCCTTCCTCTCATGTACTTGTACAGGGAGGTTATTGTAGTGACCTCCGAGCTGATGTAAAACAACAGGCTGTGTTTCTTGTTGGATTTAGTATGCAATAACGCTATGTCATAAAATACCTTTATGTATATGCCTTATGTGTATGAAACCTGTAAATGTTGAAATGCTATGACACTAGGTGTTTTGATAAAGATAAAAGTTACTAGAGTCTGTATTATAAAAACTAAATTACCAGGGTAGAGATATCAGAAAACTCCTGTTGTGTTATTTAAATGCATGTAAATTAGAGATTGTTTGAGAGGCCCTTTGGCACCATGCATTCCTGCTTTAAGCTGAACCATACTAAATGTCATGGTGATTTGCATATACATCCCATAATACTTTGCTTTATGGGGTATGTGTGATGTTGTTTTCTTTGAAACTTGGCTTTCTTGCCAATGCCCTTTGGGGTAAGCCTTGCTTCAATGCATCTGCACTGAGGTTCTTTGTCTTTAGCTTGTTTTTAGTTTGTTTTGCTTTTTAGCTCCCCATCACCCAAATACACAATACCAACATAGGGAATAGTTGTTTTTACTAAAGAGATAGATCAGTGGGTGAATAACTGCTGACTAAGTGCAGAGGAAGAACATCCATAGTCTGTTGCTGCAAACTGATGTATTGAAGAAGTGATATGCCATTGCTTAAAGTTATCCTATGTGTTTTATTTATTTATTTAGTGAGTCGGAAAAGACCTTGAACACAAGCTCTTTTACAAAGGTTCCACGTCACAGATTGCAAAACAAAGTTCAACAGGAGAAAGTAAAGGTACATTACAATGAATGATACAGCTTGGATTCAGAACTCACAGAAGGTACAAGTTAAATAACAGGAAAAACACTTTATTAGGGTGGGGGGATAAGCAGCCACAAACTGCCTTGTCAGTAGTTCAGAGGAACTGGGATAGTTGGCACTGGGGTGAAGAAAGGAGATACAAGAGAGATAGGTATGTACTGCAGTGTAGTGAAGGGTGGGGAAAAAGGGTGATAAGGTATAGGGAGAAATGGTGGGGTGAGGGAGGCTAAGCAGAGAGTACATGCTAGAGTAAAATGGTGGGGTGTGAGGGGCAAGGTCAGGCAGCCTACATTAGTAGTGACTGTTAGGGAAATTCATGGGGCTGTGAGTAGGGGAAGGGGTGGTGGGTGCTAAAGGAGCATGATGCAAACTGATTGCTGGGGCAAATCATGAGAAGGAACAGAGGAGGGGTAGCTGAGGCCTGCCTAGTGCTTGCTGGGGCAGAGAGAGCAGGTGTGGCTGGACTCAGGTGAAGATGCACTTATAGAGTGTTATTAGGTGTTGTTTGAGGTCAGTTTTGAATTGTGCCAGACAATTGGTGGCCAAGAGGTGCCAAGGAGTTCATTCATCCATAGTGGGGCCTGGTAGACAAATGCATGTTGCCCAAGTGTGGTGCAATGGAAGGAATAGCCAAGGCCCTCTAGTCCTCCCTCTGGTGACCTGTAATGAGTTTGCCACCTTGATCAAATTGCCTACACAAAGGTGGTGTTATACCCACTAGAGCCTTCTTCCCTATGATGCATGTCTGGAATTTGACCCAGTTTCTTGATGACAGCCAATTTGCATGTTCATACAGAGTACAGGTGTGAGTGCCACGCTCAGCATCTAGAGTGAGTTTGCAGCCTTTGTTGAGTGCAGTCTGAACCCTCTTAAGCACTGTATCCATTGACACCCCACAGACCACTAGTCCATAGTCAATAGTAGGTATAATTGAACATATAATTGAATTAAACAAACATTGCACAGAGATTGTGCGTTGAACCTGAAATTCTATGTCTCGTCCATCTGTTATCCCACAATCCCTCCACACTGATGTCCCAAGATATCTGTTAGGTAAATGCCCCACTCCTGCTTCATGTCATGCTTTGGGGTCACTCATGCATTAGGGTTGCTAGATTCCATCTAGTAAAAAAAAAAAAATATGGGAGGAACTAGACCCCTATTGGGTACTCATAGACACATGGCTTGGCTTGCAAGCCTATGACATTGGATAGTCTGGCTCGCTCCTTCCTTTAACCCCTTACTGCAGTCCTCCACCTGCCTCCCAAATTGCTGATCCACAGCCCCACTATCATAGCATTAGAAAACCACAACAGTTCAAATTAAGGCAGAAATAAAACAAATAGCAAAAAGCAGCCCTTAGCTGAAACCATTCTTCTTTCCGCTCATGCTGAACACTTGGTGGCCATTCCTTGCTTCACTGGCTGAACTACTGGAGCATTTGGATTTAAGTGGAAAGACTACAAGACCTCTATTGGGTGCTCTTAGCCACATGGCCTGGCATGCAAGCCTGTGGTGCTGACTGGTCCAGCTCACTCTCTCCTTTAGATCCCTCCTACTTAAGCCCTTTATCCACCTCCCGGTTGAGCATGGGTTCTGAATTCAACTGTGACAATGTGCCCAGCCCAGTCCCGATCCCATGGAAAGAGTCAGTTCATTTCATTTCATTTTTATTGTTTATACTAGAAGGCATGTGAGCATAACTGTCTGTTTTCACAAGCATCCAGTCTACACTACAGAGCACAGCATAAGGAACTATTACAATAGAGAAGATTTTATACACAGATGTGTATGTACAAGAGCCGTGTACAGGAATAAATAATTAACTCCCTTCCTATGAGCCATCAATGGCTAGGAGTGTCACTGATATATCTGGATAGTCCGTAACAATAGCCATATTCCCAGAGTGTGTGGCACATACTGAAAACTAGCTCAAATCAGGTAGGGGACTAGCAGATCTGATGTCCCTTTAGCAGGCAGATCACAAAGTGGTGGCACATGTCACAGGCAGATGAGAGTACCGATTTCCATATTAACCCAAATGGCTATGGAAGACTGAGATGGCCCGCATATCAGAGTGACTCCAAGAGGAGGCCTAGAAAAAGTGGCAGATGCACTGTTTCCTACAGAGGCTCAGCAAGAAGCAAACATCAAGGACATCCTGGACCTGTGGGAGACTGAACACAGTATCCACATGCACAACTTAATATGGTACCCCAACCAAACATATGATGAAGAGATAGCTGGAGGCGTGGCATGGAAGAGAGATGGTGGCAAGCCTCAGCCAACCACTGCCAGGACCGGACTTCTGTTTACCCTAAAAGACACTTTACAATAGCGATCAACACCTTTGCTTGGCCTGCAAAATGTGCAGATTGAAAAAATTAACCTACCCATTTCAATGACTCTTTATCCCTTTCACATTTTGTTGTCCCTCTTGGACTTTTTCTGACATTTTCCAATTGATATTTAGTTTGCATAAGTGCTACTTAAAATTATTATCCTTATTTAGGCACTAAAATTGCTTAGTGCTAAATAAAACATGTGCAGTATCCTGCATGCATACACATTTTCCTTTTTTCCTCCTTATTCCCCAGAGGATGATTTCTGCCAGCTATAGAAGATGCTGGACTGGGAAGCCCTATGATGCAGTAGGCTGCTCAGTTGGACAATGGTCTATGCCCAGAACTTTGTGTATTCGCTGCTAATCTGGGGATGTGTTCCTTTAAGAACTATCTATAGATGTTGAAAACCCTATAACTCATGCAAAATGTTGCAGCATCATGCACTGTCAATGATATGCAAATGCCTTTTAGCAAAAGAAACATTACACGTAAACGTCCATTTGTTCTAACATTTCTTGTTCTCTCTGTCTCAGGAGGGTGGGTCAATGGTACAACATTGGGCCCTAGGCAGAGGGATGTTCAGGGTAATTAGACAAATTCTGATCCCTGTGTGCTGGGAGGTGCTGGGAGCAGATCCTCCTGGGGCAACTCATGGTAGCTTGCTGTCTGAGGAGCGGTGACAGACCCAAATGGGAAGACTGAGATGGGTTGCTCTACCCTTAGGATGTTATGCATTGTTCTGGTTAGCTGTCACAGTGACAGAAAATGGTATTGGTGGCAGGCCTGTTGCAGTCAGGAGTGTGGGGTGAGTAGGACCATCATTACCTGCCTAGAAGAACTGAAAGTGAGGGATGTGGCCATCTGTGTGCTATTCTGAGTGGATGGGTGTGCTTGTGTCATAAGTGAGTACCTGTGGCACTGTGGCTTTCAGATGGAATGGAGCAGCTAATACATTGAGGGTTCCTCCACTCATAGCACAGTGTAGAAAATTTACTTTGTTTTGGTTGTGGTTGGGTGCTTTTTCTTTTCACTAGGAGATGAACTGTAAGGATATCATCCATGCTGGACATTGGGTGCAGGGTGGTATGATCAATCCACTAGTGTGTGAAAGTGGGCCCAAGCCATTGGCTTTAATGAAGAAATTGGGCAGTGGTTGTTACCAGCACTGTCCTTCCAGAGATTTAGTGCCACTGCATCAGCCTCTGTGTGATGGAGGCATGGAAGAGAAAATCACTATAAAAGGGGCCCCATAGACTGGCTTAGTAGAGCTCTTGGTGGAAAGTGAATGGTAGAAAAGTGAAGGTCAAGCCAGCCCAGATGATGGGAGAGGGTGTCACTACCCAGGAGCTTCACTGAAGGGTAAAATCCAGCTCAGTGCCCCAGGCCAAGGTTCTGACTGATTTGATGCTCACAAGTATTACAGCTTTGTGGCTGGATATGTTGGGTACTGATATGCTGTAGCCATGATAGATCTAGGAGCGGCTTGTCAAGGTTTCTGGCTCAGTGTAGTGGACCACCAAGAACAATCCACCTGGGACTGAGGTGCTTGGTAGCCCCTCAAGCGAGGGTGGCAAAGGTCCTGATCCAATGTACTGGAAATAGGAACATCTGTTGCCTGGTACAACCAGGAAGAAACCCAGGCACTCAGATGTTACTTGTCCCAATGTGTGGAGTTGAACCCATGGCCTCTGAGTGGGAAGTGTAGAGGTATCTCTGAGAGGAAGGAATCCAAGGAAGCACTACATTGTGGAGTGCTACCTAAGGGCCTGTCAGCCCAAGGAGAATTCCTGAGAAGCGTGGTCATGATTACAGCTGAGGCAAGTTGTTGTCATGTAGGCCAAGCAGTATGCCATCGAGGGCCAGTTCAAGGATGGATGTAACTGAAGGCTGCAGTGGTATGCTGAGTCAGCAAGGAGAGAGTTTCCAAGAATCCAGTAGATCATCTCCAAGAACATGGGAGAGGCCCTAAAGTAAAGAGCAAGCTCAAGACTTGTGACTACACAAGTTCACAATTCCCAGTGTGATACACAATGAAGTGCTAGGGTTAAGAAAATGTCAATGCTGCCATCAGAACAGGGGGTATCAGACATTACCAGGAAAACCAGGGTCACAGTAAAGATCACATCAACCACATGGTTGAATATAAAATGTTATGGATTAGCTTTTTCAGCGTTTGATCATCTCATTCTTGCAAGGTGCAGCTTCTGTTGGACAACTGATATTAAAACAGGGACTATCCCACCTATCTTTCAGTCAGACTGCCTAGGCTGATGTTAACCTTTCTTCCACTGAGTGGCTCCTAGTATGAAGTATTATATACCTGGTAGGAAGTATACATCTTATATTGTTGTTTTTATGTAAAACAATAAAATATAAGTTTAAAAAGGGATACTGGCCAATTGGGCTAGAAGTGCTTGTTACTCTGAATTCCTTTTGGGACCTTGTTTCAGCTTGTCATTGCCGTTGTGCATTTTATTTGCTGCTCACTAATGGTTGAGAATGAAATATGAATTTGAGGAACTGACTCCAGTGAAGTGGCTAAGGTGGGACTAGGGATGTGTCCAAAGTGTTTGCTATACCACAGAATAACAGGGAATAAAGACCAGGATAAATTCTACAGGTCAAGCCATAGCTGCAATGTTAGATTTAAGGAATACTCACTAGAATATCAAAATTAATTGTATAGATGTCGAACTGATTAGTCCTCTGTGAGATGATTAAATTGCTGTACCCCATGTACAAACTGCCTCTAGTAAAAGTGAGCCAAGGACTAACTAAACATTAAAGGCAGTATAGCACAGTGGTTTAAAGTTCTGAACTGCAAATCTGGTAACATCCAGCAGACTAGACCTGGGTTTGAATCCCACAGCTTCTACTTGTGTACTGTGTGACCCTGAGCAAGTCACTTAACTTCCTGTGCTCCCAGGTTGCACCTGTAAAAAGTTTTAGCTTAGTGTGCTACTCCTGGTTAAACAAATAAAAATAAAAATAAACCTGCTTCCAACTGGAGTTCAGAACCTCCTGTCCCTGCTGCAGAGGACCAGACATACCAGAAGCTCCTCTACTCAAGTTTTCCATGTGCCCAGATGCCCCATTGCCATGGCTCAATGTGCGTTCTACACCGTGCAGCCCTCTGGACTAATGCTCTGCCTGCAGACATCACTGGCACACCAATGATAAGATCTTTTAAATACAGACTGCACAAGCATCTCCTTGACTCAAGTAGCTGTATGTGCTCATGCTAAGCCAATGCGCACCACAATAATCTGCCTCTAGCATTGTATCCTCCTTTGTCCACCCTGGATTACCCAACCGTAGCACTTTTTTCATTGCCCTACCTCCTTCTGAGCACTGCCCCATGCCCCCTTCCTTTCCTCCACCTTCTCACCCTGTTCTGTGCACTGCCCCGCATCCACCCTTCCCTATGTTGCCTCTCTCTCATCTCTGTTTCTCATGCTGATGCAGGCATAGATTGTACAATGCCTTAGCTTACCTTACCCTGTGCTTTGTCAAATCTTGTACCTTCTATGTATATTGTCCCCAGTTGTGTGCCTTGTTGTCCTATGTAACAGACGTGGAACCTTTTAAAGAGCACTCACCACAGTTGTTATCCTAGAGCTCAATAAATAAATAAAATAAATAAAACTATGCCTGCATCCAAGTGTGTCATCAAGTGTAGTGCCTGTCTCAGCAGATCCTGGTTAATGGAAAATGGTGGTGGGATGGGGCTGATCTTAATGTGTGATTGGTTGCAACAGGCTGCTTGTGAGATACATTCCATCAAGATTACACTAGACTGAGGAGTATCCTGGCTCATGATCGCCCCCATCAGGAGAGCACAGTTGCATCAGTTGGCAATACAAGTGAAAGGGGGGTTGCATTATGTGTAATATCAGATACTGAACATGTGGGACTTGGGAGTGACCTCAGAATAACAGAAGACGGGAACAGAGCCTGAGACTGTTGAAATCTAGTGAAAAGCAAAGGAGCAGTGCAGGCCCCTGAAAAATATCATCTGAGGCAATAAGTAGGAGTGATTGGTTGGTGGTTTCTGATATGCTGCACTATTTATAACAAACAGCCTACAGTATCTGTTGTATGCACTGTTCCTTTGCTTTTTACCAGAATTTACTTTGCACAGTTTTACCTTATGAGTCAGGAGTGCTTTCAGCATCTCCTTGGGCTTTTATTGTTAAAAGTAGTAGTTTTTTATGAAAATTACCAAAATGGGGAACTCTGCAGCACCACTGATGTTCTGTGGCAGTGTTCCAATTCTATGATTACTTCTGCTACCACAGAGCTGAATAGTTTCAAAGGCATTGACAGCACCTTACATACTGTACTTGATCATACCTGCTGTTGAAGTGTGTGTGTGTGTGTGTGGGGGAGGTGGCATGATCAATTTAAAGTCCCTTCTAATTTTAAATTACTATGTTACTAAGCCTCCGCCTGTCCATCGGTCTTCTGTAGTAATGAATGGGAGACTGACAACTTTTTTCACCCAGACTTTTGAAGTTGTGTCAGAAATAACATCTGCACATATTTGGTGTTAATCCTGATGACTGTTTTGAAGCAGCTTAAAATTAAATGGCATTTTAAAACACATTATAACTTATCATGACAAACAGTAGTCAATGTTTACATCTGTATGTCAGTGACATGGGAGCAGGTGTTTTACATGGTGATGACATACAGTATGATGACAACATTAGTCACTGCTTATCAAGTTCCAAAGTGCTTGTGAAAAACATTACATCTGATGCCACTTTAAACATGCAGCAATATTAACATCAAGTGAGTGTGGACATTATTATAAGAGGTGCGGATAGCTTCATAAAATGACTTTAGTGTTCCTGCATACAGTAGGTGTAGCATATTACAAAGTTCTGAGAAGAGGACCTTAAAACAAAAGTGAAGAACGGGAGCATAGTAACTACTGTAGAAGTAATGAACATCCACCAGTAGAGATGAAAATGTCCAATCTTTGTAACCTCCTTTCACTGAGAAGTCATCTCAGCCATCTTTGTCTGTTGTAGAGGCCAAATTTGAAAATGTGTTCCTTTCAGCTAATAATAGAGCCAGGGACTTGCGGCCTGGTTTCTAAAAGGGTTTTAAAATTCATTTTCCTTGAGCAAGTAACTAATGACCTCACATTCTGCTCACACTTGAGCAGCTGAAGTTCACGCACTCAAATGCAAATTTGCTGCCCCACCTCTTTTCTTCCTCCCTTCTCACTGCAGATCCCAAAAAAAAAAGATGTTTACATGAATTTATTTCATTTGCTTGTTTATCATGATTAAAATGTGTCATTAATTTCCCACAGAGTTTTAATATTTAAAAGAGAAATGTGGTTGAGTGATTAGAGCACTAGCTTGGGAACCAGAAGATCACAGGTTCACACCCTGCCAGAGCCAAAATACTGACTATGTGATCATGTGCTCCAGGTCACCCAGCTGCAGAATGGGTAGAAGCAGCACCCTACTGGAAATAATGCATTTTCAGCTCAGTTTCATGGGTTAATAAAATGTGAAATGCTTACATATTTCCTGTGTTCTGTAATTCTAACTGGTGTACTCTGTTACAGAGCCCTTAGATACTTAAAAGATGCATACAGTATTACACTTGGGTCACAAGAAGCCATGGTACTGTGTGTAAGATTAGCACAAGGCCACATATTAAACATAGGCTAGATTTAAAGCAGGGGTACTGTAGCTAGGTAAATAAAAAAAAAGTATCCTAACACCATACCGCCACTCACTTCCATCCCTGCTCTTCAAGAAATACATAGGCTATCCCAGGAGCATGGAAGTATATTCAGCTGTCAACTGAGGGCTCTGATTTCAGACAAATTCTTAGAAAACCCTTGGCTACTGGAAGCTGAGGGTAGCACAACAGGACTTGAGGACTGAAAAAGCATCAATAAAATTATCATAAAGCTCCCGCCTACCAGCCTGTCAGGGAACAGCACTGACATTGTGAATTGTATTGCCTGTCTTCTAGGTTGGTACTGCTGTCAGTGAACAACTGCAATAAGAGGTGTGGGGAGAGGGAAGCTAGGTATTAGCAGGATTAGCCTTACTCAGCAGCCCCTTTAGTTAGTGGAAGATGACTTATTCAACAGCAGTTATGCTTATATAATAGTTAACCCTTTGTAGCCCACACTTATTCAATATCAAATTAAATGTAATTAAATGCAATGCTACAACATTTTGTCCACTGCACTGTACTGTAACATAATTCAGCAGCTTTATTGGTTTGTCATTTTGACCATGAATAGCACATAGAATTATGACAGCTTAATCCAGGTGCATCCCGGAAGTGGATTATATAGGCCTGTTTTACTGATAGGATGCTAGCCATGACACTGAGGAGAATCTCCTACTCTTACAAGTGCAATGAGTTCCTTAACTTCCACTTGGACAGCCACTAGAGATAGTAAAAGGGACTCTGGTTTAATAGTGCAAACAACTGAGCTACTAACATAGAAACATAGACTTTGATGACAGATAAGGACCACTTGGCCCACCCAGTCTGCCCATTTCCTACCTATTGGATAAGCTCGGATTCTAGTTAACCAACAGCCTACTTCCTGCAACCCCACTATAATTGCCTTATGTCTGTCCCATGCATGTTTGAATTCCCCACTGTTTTGAGACCCAATGACCGCCTCAGGAAGCGGTTCCATGTATCCACCACTATCTCTGTGAAAAAATGTCCTCACATTACCCCTGAGCCGCCCCCACTATCTTTAAATTGTGCCTCTTGTTCTTACACATCTCTTTTTCTGAAAGATGCTACCCTCCTGGACTTTGTTGATTCCCTTAAGGTAGTTAAAAGTTTCTATCATGTCCCCATCCTCCTTTCATCAAGTATACATATTATGCTCTCTCAGTCTCTCTTCATATGGTTTCTGCTGCAGACCCTGCACCATTTTAGTTGCCCTCTTCTGGACTGCTTCCATCCTGTCTATGTCCTTGCGCAGATGAGGTCTCCAAAACTGCACACAGTACTCCAGATGGGGTCTCACCAACTGTCTGTATAGAGGATAACCACTTCCTTTTTCTACTTGTGATGCCCCTTCCTATGCATCCCAGTATCCCCTGGCTCTCCTTACTGACTTTTCACATTGCTTACCCACCTTTAGATCATCTGATATGACTACTCCCAGGTCCCTTTCCATTTTTGTTGTTGTTAGTACCTCCCTGCTATTGTGTACTCTTCTCCTGGGTTTTGTTTACCAGGTGCATTACTTTGCACTTCTTTGCATTAAATCTAAGTTGCCATATGACTGACCAGTCCTCCAACCTTGCCAAGTCCCTTCTCATCTTTTCTACCGCCTCTTGTGTATCAACTCTGTTACAGATCTTTGTGTCATCTGCAAAGAGGCATACCTTTCCCTCCAGGCCCTCTGCAATGTCACCTATAAAGATGTTATAGAGGACTGGACCCAGTACTGAGGCCTGAGGTACTCCACTAAGTAACCCCCATTTCTTCGAATGTGTTCCATTCACTATTGCCTTCTGTGTCCTGTTGTGCAGCAGTTTGCTGCCAAGCTACCACCCCGACACCCCTCCTAGGCTGGCTAACTTGAGTATTAATCTTTTGTCGGCTGTGTCAAATGCCTTGCTAAAGTCTAGGTAGGCCATATCCACAGCCCTCCCTGGTCTATTACTTTGGTCACCCAGTCAAAGAAATCAATTAGATTCATCTGACATGACCTTCCTGCTGTAAATCCATGCTGCTTTGGGTCACAGCAGAAGATAGCATATTGTGTCTTTGAATATCACAAACATGCTGTTTTAATGTGACCATTAAGAAACGGTACTAAAGTGACATTTACTTACTGATGCACCATTTTAATATGTTTAACCGAAAAAGAAATGGAGCTCTCCTTCAAACCGCAAACTTTTAGACTTTGGTATCTAAATCTAATGACATTTTGTGTTTAGGTTTTGGAAAACATCTGAGGACTACTCCTGATGATACCTCTATGAGAAGCAAATAATAAATGCATTACACAATTTCTAATAATTCACAATATAAAATGTCATTTGCTGGGTCTGAACATAACTTGGATGTAAGCAGCACTTTATTTTCCAAGTTGCTGAAGTATGGACAACTATGTCCCCACAGTTTCCTTTTAGCTGTTTCACTGCAATACATTAGCATTTTAAAATAAATGCATTAACAGCTCATTACTAATTGCTAAACAAGTTCTATGCTGACATCACTGTGATCCAGTATTTACCTGTACAGTTACTAGCTTTGATATTTTTATCTCTCCATCCTGTTGATCATACATAACAAAATTGCCATGCTGGCATTGAGGAAAGAAAAATAAATTTCCATAGCTTGACGTTACTAGAGAAACTGATTCCAGTTTATATGTCAACATTATAAACTAAATCTGGACACACAAACTGTGGAAAGTAAACCTTCCCTGTGAAGAGAGGCCTACAGTAAAATAATAGTATAAACCTCGAAGAGTATCACTTTAATAACATGTAACTGGTGGGAATAAGTGGCAGATTTTTTATACAAAAGTCAGTGCTGATAAATTGAGATTTTACAGCAACATTTTATAGACTGATGACTTGACTGACAAGAAAACCTTACATAATATCATCCAGCTGCAAAACTGCATGTACTAGTTTCTATTTTTTCTTCTTCCTAGAGCGTCCTTGAAATGTGAGAAGACTAGTTGCATACTCTTGTAAGCTAGCCAGAGCACTGGTTTCAGACTGATGGCTCATCAGGATTTATGGCTTGTGATGCTGGCAGGAAGTTGCCTGCTAGAAATCGCATTTAATACAGTTCCCAGATTTCTGGGATGGCTTCCAGCTTTAATTCTATGTCAACAGGTTCCATCTTCAGCAGAGAGGTTTGCACACTTGCCGATGACAAAACTGTCCTAATAAATGTGTTTAACAAATGTACCATTTACTGCAGTCATGCGGAGGCAACCTTATTACTTCACAAAACCCCAGGTTGATTGATTAGGTTGAACAGCTTCCAGCAAGAAGGCACATTCTTCCAGCTCAGTGCAGAGACAGACAATCATTAACACATAACACAACTGGGACCACTTCTTCCTAAATTAAACATGTGCACATGGACAATGTATCATGTTTCAAGCAGAAGTCTCTATTTAAACTCTGACAATGTGGCCAAACTACTGTCTTGGAACAACACGGAGTAGACAAAATGTTATTTTAATAACTGATATGCCTCATGTTGCAACACCAGTGCAAACCACATTTCAGAGGCTTATGTAAACAGCATTTTAAGAGAATCTCTTTTAGTAGACAAACAGATTAAGCTTAAGATTCTTTGCACACCAAATGTTGGCCTCCAGTGATCTCCCTTATCAGCCCAGAAGAAAAGTAATTAATTAATGATGTCTGTAGGATTCAAGCCAAAAAACAATTTTTCTGGTTCAGAAATGGACTCGGGATGTTGGAGGCGAGGCAGAGAGAAGGATTGAGCATCCTAGGGACTGCTCTCCTTCTCCGGGGAGGGATAGTGTGTCTGGCATGTCACAGTCCCCTAGCAGATCCATTGTGCCAGCACTGTAACCAGTGGGGACAGGGTGGATGCAGATCATCACTGCACATCCCACCCCCAGGTACAGCTGCATACAAAATCCTGGACCCGAGCATGAAGCTCCACTCTGCCGCGCTCCCACTGCCAATAGTGTCCACTGGTGGGGTCCCGCTTCCCATGGCTCTACCCTGGGGGTAAGCTCTGACACATTACTATGGACTGTGGGAGCTCACTAGGTGGCCTCACCCAGGGGTTAAGCCTGGACATGGAGGGGCAGTGAGTGGATGGGGGCTGAGTTCCTTTCAGGGAGTGGGGGTGCTGAGACAAACAATATATATATACATATGTGTATATATATATATATATATATATATATATATATATATATATATATATATATATAAACAATTTTCCCCACTCCACCCAGCTTTCCTGCTGCAGCAGTCATGGGACACCTGGTTAGAATTCAGCCTTTAGTTGTATGGAAAATCTCAATCTTAGATTTCTTGTTTTCTAACCTTTAGTATTATGACCTCTCACCATGCAACTGTGCTCTTTTCTGCAGTTGTACCTGCTGTATAGCCAACCTGACTGGCCCAGCCCCTCTGCTCACAGTGACATCTACTAATATGCACCCAACTCTTGCTCCCACCTACCTCAAATGTTTGTACTCTTCATCAACTACTCCTTACTCCGTTAATCTATAGAGGAACCTAGCTTGGTAATGCCAATATTCTAGAAGGATTGATAAAACACAGAACTTATACTTTTCAGGCCAGGCTAACTGGAATAAACTATCAGCCACAGTCCTACTGACCACATCCTTCCTACTTTCAGAAAGTTGGGGCAGTTCAAGAATCCCTGAACTGTCCAGGTACTGTAATATTTCTTACTAAGCTATCCTTACTCCCCGTCCGAGGAGACTATCATTCTAATACCTCTGATACCCCAGGCTGATTCAGCCCTAGAGACAATAGTTCTCCATCCCACTTTTGTCTTTACCCCTTTGCAGTGGCTGAAGAAATGCCTGCACGTACGATATCAAGTTAATCATGGTTCCTCTCTGTGTGTGAAGTATTCTCCAGTGACTCACATTTAAGTTCCTCAGTGGGAGCCTGGGGCCTGCCTGTTAGTTCAGTGAAGTGACTTGGCTGACACTCATAATGCTAGCAATCTGGTTTTAGGAACAGACTTGGGCTGCCAAAATGCGGCAGGCAGAGGAGGCTAGAGCATACAAGAGGATGATTTTCTACAGGTGCGATGCATCCAAGACCCCCTGTGCAAGCACCACCTGGAACCTTACAGGTGGAATGTAAAGTTGGGCTTGGAAGGGGTGGAGGATGCCTGCATGTGTTCTATGTATTGCCATGTAGTGCACCTTTGGGAGCATGTTGCACTGCCATCCTGGGGAGGGGGAATAGAAAAAATGTCCACAACTACACAATAAAGGCAGATTTGCACAGGCCCCACATGACTGATTGCAGCATTATCCTCCACACTGGATTCAGTCATTGAAGGGCTTGGGGAAACCTATTGGGTCACTCATGGGGGATACACTACGGAACTTCAGTGGAGAAAGAGCGTAAGTCCAGAGGAATGTGGGTGGTGGAGTTGGGCAACTGACAGATGAGGATAGGATGGCAGAGTAGCATCAAGAGGAATTACAGAAAAATTGTGCTCATTGTGTTGCACTGTAGCATAGGCACTTTGTACTATTCTTGCAGCAAGGGACTCCATCAATGGAGATAATGCATATATACAGCCATCCCGCTATCTGTGTGATATAAATTTCAAATAAATAAGTAAATCTGTGGTTCATAGTAAAACTATGGATGCTTTTAAGAACAGTTTGGATAGCTACATGGGAGATAAAATATGTGAGTACCCCACTGATCCAGTGGCAAGCTACTAAAGGATCGCCTGACCTCTAAGCTTGAATTTTCTAAGAATGTATGAAAACTTCATAGGCCACACAGTCCTACTTTGTATTACAACTAGATAGATAGTCTATTATTCCCTTTGATGGATTAGCTGGCCAATACTCAAACTATTTTATTCACTTTTGAAACAAGCATGTAGTAAAGAGATTATCACCCAGCCCCCCTAAAAAAAAACACACCTAAGTATTTTGCCCTCTGCCCTATATGGGAGGGGATACACATAATTGTCCCATTGTTGGGTCACTGTGGAGCTAGTCCAAGCCCAGGTAACCTGTAAAAGCACCTCCCATGCCCTACCAGATGCTTATATTTATTCAGACCCTCCTCTCCCTCAGTCTAATTTCCCAGATACTCTTCCCTATTAAAAATGAGCATTTGTCAATGCCAAATGTTTGCTTGCTAGCATTGGCATTAGTGGGTACACCTTTGGTTGTCAGGCATAGCAGTCATGCCATTTCACCACCCTATCCTGCAGACACCGACAAGTGTCATGGTGTGTCTCGAGTGTTTGGTCCTTATGCTCACCCATTCCATCAGGAAATGCAGTGAGATGGGTGCAGTATAAGAGAATGAGGTGAACTTTGGGGCAGAAGAGTCAAGACACACCTCGATGTCTCTCACTGGGTACAGGGTGTGGGTGGGGTGGAATGGTATGAGCATTACAGGCGATAATCCCAAGTCACACGCCTGATGCCTGTCAGTTTCTACAGGGTGGGCGTATGGTCAGAAACCCTAACTCCTCAGGTGTTCATTGGTATTTCACTCCAGATTTTCAATATAGGTTTTGTGACCCCACCTTATGAACAGTGGCAATATCAGTTCATTGCAAAGCTGATTTTGCAAAGTGACTATGGCATTTGGCACCACAGGTGCGAAAACATTTCAAACAGGATGTGAAAATGACAGCTGTACTGTTAGTGGGGAGGTGTAAAAATGGCAATGTTGAAAATCTGCAGTGAAAATAGTAAAAAAAGTGGTGAAGTCACTAGCGTGCAGAGAAACTGCTAACGCCAAGACCTTTAATGTAATTAGCCTGGGAATTTTTACAGCAGATAGTCAACACAGGCATTTTGGGACCTCCACTCATGAACAGTGTCACTGTGATTTTCTTAATCTGTCCAGAACAGTGATTCCCACAGCAACCATGCATTTCTCATGAGAAAGTATAAAAACACATTTTGGCCATGTTGTGAAAAATTACAGCTGTACTGTTCATAAGGAAGTGTGGAAAAATGCCAATGGTGAAAATCTGGACTGAAAATATTACAAATTCATGACCTTAAGGTGCGGAAACATCACAATGCTCGCCGTAACACAGTCATTTTATTGACTTTTGTCACCAAATTTTCAACATAGCCATTTTACAACCTCTATTCATGAACAGTGTCACTGTGATTTTCTTAATCTGTTCCAAACATTGATTGTGCACACCGACTGCGCCATTGAGCGCTACATGCGTGAAACACATTTTGGGGAGATGTGAAAAATGACAGCTGTACTGCTCATAAGGAGTGTGATAAAATGGCAATTTTAAAATCTGGAATGCAAATACTAAAAATTTGCAAACCTACGAGCCGCATGTAGGAACGGTGCAACGCACGAAACAGTAATTTGTGGAATTTTTTCACCACATTTTCAACATAGCCATTTTAAGACCTCTGCTCATGAACAGTGTCACTGAGATTTTCTTAATCTGTCCCAAACATTGATTTTTCACACCGACTGCACCATTGTGCACTACATGTCTTGAAACACATTTTGGGGAGATGTGAAAATGACAGTTGTACTGCTCATAATATAAAAATTTAGGAACTTACGAAGGCAGAGAACTGCGTAACGCACGCTTGTAAAACAGTCATTTTGGAATTTTTTTCACTGAATTTCAACATAGCCATTTTGAGACCTCTGTTGATGAACAGTGTCACTGTAATTTTATTAATCTGTCCAATCATTGATTTTGCACATCGACTGTGCCATTGTGTGCTAAATGCGTGAAACACATTTTGGGTGAGATGTGAAAAATGACAGCTGTACTGCTCATAAGAGGCATGGTAAAATGGCAATGTTGAAAATCTGGTGCAAATATTAAAAATCTGCAAACTTTGGCGTGAGCAGAAGGAACTACATATGCGCTTCGTAAAACAGTCATTTTGGGAATTTTTCCCAAAATTTTCAACATAGGGTTTTGGTGGCCTACCTCATGAACTGTGCCACTGTCATTTCGTACATCAATCCGAAGGTGGTTTCTTGCAGTGACCGCAGCAAACACCTTTCTTCGGGTCGCATTAACAAAATAACAGTGACAGAATTCATGAGGTGTGGTCCCAAAACCCCCATGTTGAAAATTTGGTGAAAAATTCCAAAAATGCCTGAGATATGCATCAAAGTTGAAAAACATATTTATTCCATTATACAGCTTACGGCATTTCCTCAGTTACTTGTCGGCTTTGAAGAGTGCAGGCGTGTTCCCGTCCACTGAAGATCATCGCGCCAGACTCAGGAGGTAAGTATGAGGTGAGGGAGGTGTGGGAAGGCAGGATGCGCAGAGGGTGAGTGTGGTGGGAGTGGGGGTCAAGACAGTCAGCGTGGGACCGTTCTTTCTTTCTAGGTTTCTTTTTCTTGTAGGAAGATGATGTGGGATGTTTGCCACACTGGGGTGGACTTCCAGCGTGGTAGCTGGAAGTTTTTGGGGCCCAGCAGAGCTGATGGGGGATTGGGCACCCTGTCGGCCATAGAGAGCTTTGCCATGGTGGGGTGGGCTCCCAGCATGGCACCTGGAAGTGTATTTGGGGGCCACCAAATGGATGTTTGCCACGCTGGGGTGGGCTCCCAGCGTGGCACCTGAAACTGTTTGGGGGGTACTGGAGCCGATGGGGATTAGACACCCCGTCGGCCATTCTGTGTGTGTGTGGGGGAGCATGAGCACACTGGGTTGGGCTCCCAGTGTGCTACTTGTTGGGGGAGGAGCTGTCTATGACAGCTCTTGCACTACAGTGTCGACATGGAGGCACTTTGCATACTGCTAACTGCGGCAGTATGCAAATTGCGCTAATACCCAGAACTTTCAACTGTATGCGCTGCATTTGAAAACACTGTCATAGACAGCTCTTACATTCATTGGCGGCGGTGGGGCCACACCTGCAAAAGCAGCAGGGCATTGGAAGTAGGGAGGCACACCTACAATTCCGTATGGTGGCACTATGTTTCTTGCACATGCGTGCAAGCAAATATAATCATGCGTGGAAGCAAACATAATAAATGGCCTCTTTTGGGCACCACTGGGGCTTGTTCTAGTCCAGTGAAATCACCCCAATGCACCCTACTGAATGGTGACAACTAAGTCCAGTCAAACCGTCCCTCAAGTGCCCCCTCAGCTGCCATTGCTAATAGCCCATTTATTGTAATGACTTTGTAGCAGAGTTATTCAGGAGGCACTGGCTGCCTCTTCACCCTTTCACCACCAGTATGTTGAGGAAGCTCTGTCTCCACCACAGTCCTCATAATAGAAATACTGAAAGGAGTTGAATGCTCCAATATTCTGCCTGTTTGGCTCCTCACTGTCACCATGGTCCAGCAAACTGAACCATGGAGACAGTGAGTTATCACGCAGGCAGAACTACAAATTCTTGACTCTGCTGTGCATACCTATTGCTAGCACCAGGACTGTGATCAGCACTGAAACCTCCACAATGGCTGCGGACTGCAGGATGAAGAGGAAAGCAGCACCACCTGAAGAGTCTAATAAAAGTAGTTCTTTGGGGAAAAGGCTATTGATAATAGTAGGAGGAAGAGGGGTTGGGGAAAGGGTGTGATTGATTGTAGCTTTTGGTGTTTGGTAGGAAAAGGAGGCCATTTACTGGTTGCCATGGTTGGTACTAGCTAATCCTGGAACTAACCTCCCTGGTGGCTCAATGATGAGACCATTAGGTTTTATTTGGAATTACACCTGGAAGGAGAGACTGGTGGGCAGAGGTAGTTTAACTCTATAGGTTTGGTGCCTGATAGAACATGTGGGAGTGGTGGAAAATACTTTCAGGTTGACAGATCTGGGACTAGCCCCATCATTTACCATTGTGCATTTTATCCCTCTACAAAAGAAATGTTCACATACATGACAACTTTGTGAAAATAATGGCTGCATTTGCATTAAAGGTGCATCAGTTGTATTTGGATCTGGATCTAAGTAAAGTAAAAATTCTGTAAAAAATAAGCCTGGTGGAGAATAGCAGAATTCATATAATACTGCACAGTAAAAATTCCTTCATTTAGGCAAGAGAATTTGGATACCTCCCTTCCCAACTCCTGTCAGTTCACTGTAAAATTATTGTTATTATTTTATGTTGCTTGCTATGCACAAGAAACATGTTGTGGCAGCTTGCTGCAGAAACAAGGTTGTAGAGGTTGACACTGTTGTGTGCTATCCCCCACTGCCTTTGATGATTGGCCTGCATTCCCCAATGGGGAGGCATGCTGCTGCTAGCAGTAGTTCAGCCAGCATGCCACCACTTGAAACTTTTTACCTGCTGCAATCAGGTTCCGCCTCGTCGTGCAGTGTCAGCCATTCTGCTGCAATGAGGGAGTGACCCGTCATGCAGGGTGGTACCTGCATGCCCCTGACCCAGTTTGCCAATGGGAGCCCAGTCCCCATCAGCATAAAGTCCCCACACCCACGTTTCTGCTGTATGCCGAGGGCAATCCCACTTAGTATCATGCCCCCGCTTTCTTTGCTGACAGAGCACCCAATCCCCTTCTGCTTCAGTCCCCCTCCCAGCTGAATTTGCTGATGGGGAGCCACTCCCCATTGGCATAATGTCTCCCCTCAATTTGCTGTCTGCTGAGGGGGTGCCCAATCCCCCTTGCCCCCACAACTGGTATGTGCCGATGGGGTGCCCAATCCCCTGTTAGCTACAGCCCTCCAAAACATTCAGGTGGCATGCTGGGAGCCCACCCCAGTGTGCTAAAGTCCCTGAAAAAAAACAGTCCTGCAATGTTCCCCCCAACACCTGTAAAATAAGAAACGGTCCTCAGAGAGTTCGGAGGCCTCCTCCAACCTGCGCCCACCCTCTCATGCTACCTACCTCCCACACCCTTCACCTCATACTTACCTCTGAGCCCAGCATGATGATCTTCGGTGGACCGAACACATCTGCACTCTTCAAAGCTGACCGCTAACTGAAGAAATGCCGTAAGCTGTATAATGGCATAAACAGGGTTTTTCAAATTTGGTGCATATCTTGGGCATTTTGAGGAATTTTGACAAATTTTTAACATGGGCTCTTGGGACCCCTCCTCATGAATTAGTCATTGCATTATTCAGTCCCAAAGGTGATTTCACGGTCACTGCGGCAGGAATCACCTTTTGGGACCAAATGCTAAAATGACAGTGCCACTATTCATAGGGTGGGCTCTCAAAAGGCCTATGTTGCAAATTGGTGAAAACAAAATTAAAAAAATGACCCGTTTATGAGTGCATTACAAAGAAGCTTCCACACAAGCTCATAATTTCGCTAATTTGTAATATTTGCATCACCAGATTTTCAACACTGGCATTTTTCACACCTCCTTATGAACAGTACAGCTATTATTTTTCATATCCTGGCGAAATGTATTTTCACACTTCAGGTGCAGAATAGCGCGGTAACTGTGGGAAATCAGTGTTGGGACAGATTAAGAAAATGACAGTCACACTGTTCATGAGCAGATGTCCTAAAATGCCTATGTTGAAAATTGGTGACCAAATCAGAAAATGACTGTGTTACAAGAGTGTGTTGAGCAGTTTCACGCCCCTGTAACTTTGTAGATTTGTAATATTTTCCGCCAGATTTTCAACACTGGCTTTTTTCACACCTCCTATATGAACAGTACAGCTGTCATTTTTACATCCTGGCGAAATATGTTTTGCTTCTGGTGCAGAATAAGCGCAGTTGCTGTGGAAAATCAGTGTTTGGGACAGATTAAGATCGAGCAAGTGAGAGAGGGGAGGAAGGAGCTCTTTTGGGACTGCTGCGGATTTCTGTGGGGCAGTAAAGGCACCAACGCAGGCAGGAGCCCAGTACAAAAGGGCAGCCTGCAGCGTCAGGAGAAATAGAATGGCAGTGAGAGGGGGAGTGAGCAAGCTCAGTGGAGCTCTGCGGGACTTTAGAGTTGCCCACCCTCCCGCCCAGTGTCCTCTGTGGTCCTATATTACAGCAGGTCTCTGGAGTGGAGAAAAAACAATGACTGGATACTTGTAGGATTGCTGTAATAATACAGATTAAGTTGTTCTGTTTATTACTCTAACTAAGCTAAGTGCTGAGCTATTCTGTTATGATTGCTGCAATAATACATAGTTCTTTGTTCTGTTTATTTCTCTAACTGAGCTGAGTAATACTTGGAGTGCAATAGGATTTCTAACTGGGATAAGTGAAACATATGAGAGCTGAGAACAAAAAGTATGGTAGCTAAGAGGTGAAAAGCAGGCAAGGAGGCTTTAGGAGTGTTACAGTAATACAGTATCTAATGGATGAGATTTGAGACTGAATTAACCCGATCGACAAGGGCAGTAGGGGACTGGTGTGGGGGGACAGGAATTTGAGTAAATAGGGGCCCAACACTTGTAGTAGGGTACCGAACCTGGAAGTAAGAGCCGTAACCTAAGATGGGGGGCCAAAATGGGGCAGGTGCCACATGTCAATAGGCGGGCATCTTTGGAAGGGTGGTGAACTGTATAGGTGTGGGTCCGCCATGATCCTGGACTGGGCTTGGAGGATGGGGGTGTATGGTCTGTAGATGACTGGCTAGTTTGAGGGAGGGACTGTGGAGGTTGGGAGGAGTCTAAGTGGAAGGGCAGATGAGTATGGTAGGCATCCTGGGGGATGGGGATAGGGGATGGCAATGGGGGACACAGGAAGAACAACTAGGAGTGAAACTGACCCCAGTATCAGAGGCACTAACAGAAAAGACAGGAGAAGGAGGGGGTACCCGAGGCGGGGGCTCCTGATGGGAAGGATGAGACCACAAGGGAACAAGTAGGAGGGGATTGAAAGGGAAGAGATGTAGGAGGGAATCGACTAGGAATAGATCGAACCTCTGCTATGGGAGGGGAACAGGAACATACTGAAGGGGAGGACAAGCAGGGCATGAGAGGGATGGCAACAGGTAGGGAAGAGTTAGTGAGGGACGAAGGGTGAAGGAGGCTAATAATAAAGGAGGGGTGGAGACTGGAGGAGAAGGCTAGGGAAGGGAGAAGGATGGGAGGGCATTACTATTGGGTAGAAGGAATGGGGGCTCTAAATCGACAACAGCGGAGATAGGAGAGGGTTGGAAATCAGCAGGGAGGAGGGGAGGTTGACATGGAAGCCCAGTAGGAAGTAGTCAGGCTGGGAAGGGGTTCAAGGGAATGGGAGAAATAAGGCAGAAAAGGGGTGAGGCGGAAGTAGGGGTACAGATACAGAAGTCACAGAGGTGCAGCTGGTGGGGTAAGGGTAAGGGGTAAGGAAGAATGAATACTGGGGTGGTGGAAGGGGCATTAGAAGGAAAGGGGGTAAGGATGGGGTTACCATCCTGGGGATTCTATACTGAAATGGGTGAGATGGAATGAAAAGGGGAAAGGCACAGCTGTATTTGTGTTGAAGCTGTCCCCAGGTTGACTGCAGGAGGGGCAGGGCAGGCACTGCTCAAGCATGCAGCGAGGGGCAGAAGAAACCTCATTTAACTGTTGCATGTGCATACAAACGACTTGGCGGGGACACTGTGGAAGTAGTGAGGGGAAGGGTCGAGTACTTGGGCAGGCAGTGTGAGGGAGTGGGGATGTTAGTGGCATTCTTTGGAGGTACTGCGGTACCATGTGCAAGCATGGGGAGGAAGGGTTGGCTTGAGGAGTTCAAGTGGCTGAGGGATTGGTGCCACACCAAACATTATGGGTTAGTGACTAACTGTAGTATGGTCTGGGAGGAATAGTGACTTGCACGCTGGGGACAGGGTACACTGGAGCAGGAAGGGAGGGAGTATTAAAGGTAGCATTACTGCTGGCACACTGGTGCTGATGGCTGAAACGCTGGACGCCACACCTCACGCCACGCTGGAGACCCAGGTTCAGATACAAGCCCAGACTGCCAGGGGTCAGCAGGGAGGGATAGGATTGAGCATCAGAGGACTCTCTCCTATCTCGGAGTGGGTTCCAGGCACCCACAGCTCTGTAGCGACCCCTGATGATGCCAGGCGCTACTAGAGTGTGTGTAGTAAAGGGAGTGGAGTGTGGCAGACATAGGCACACTGTGCCTAAGCATCATTTTCGCCCACACTCCACAAAGGGAGAAAAGTGGAAAATGGCTACAGTCGGGCAGCATGAGCTTCTGACCCCGATGAACATTCTTAGGCATGGTACTTACCTCAAATACCCAAACAGCACATATAAGCAAGCAACATTCGCATTGACAAATGCTTGTTTTAATGCAATCTTGTTAAATGCATGGTATAGGTTTACCATTTCTTGTAGCTCTCATGATGGGGTGTATGGGTTAAGCCCATTTAAGGATGATCACTGAGATGATGCAGATGTGCATATCCAGATCTGCTGAATGAATCATACATTTATGCAAACATCTGGATTATGCCAGGGTAACTCTATAGCAAAACATCACCTCACATGATCACTTTTTCACATTTCAGTTGTAAAAACAGGAAATCACATATGCTTTTAATGATGGGAATGTGAATAGAAAATTATGGCCCATCTTACAAGACTTGATCATTCCATGCTTGGATTTTATGACTGAGCACACAGCAACCCTATTAAATATTTTATTGCATAAATGCACAAGTCTGGTTTCCATTTCTCGCTTACTCAGCACACCTGCATACAGAAAAGAAAGTGAATATACTGTCGTTGTGTTCATTTAGCAGGGCAAAGCAAACTTCAGTCATTACAGTCCTGTCTCTGTGGCATTATGTGTTTTTTTCTCTGCGTATTTGTTGTCATAACCTTGGAGGACTTGGATAAAATGAATTTTGATTAGGCCCAGTTGATATTGCAGCACAAAATACTATGAATTCTGTATTACTTGCAGTATTGCAAGTGCACCTACTGTACATATATATGTAATGCATACTATCAGAATGAATACTCCTCACAGTATTTCCTTTACAATCTACTGTACTCTTGAATTGAGAACAGAACACTAACAGTGTTGGGCAGGGAAAGGAGGCCTGGCAGAGAAATGGATTTTGGAAGGAAGAATATTTAAAAAGATGCCTATAAGAAACAGGGCATTAAAGGGTGAAGGCTGCCCAGAGGTAAGGCACATTGAAGTATATGCCATCCTCCTTAAATCCCACAAAGCAAGTGGTTCCACCTTTGGATGTCTTGCTGAATCTTGAGCTTTTCACCTTAGAAGAGAAGATTAGATTTGGAGTTCAAAGCTAGGTAAAAAAAGAAATAGTGACATATTGCCTCAATGTTGGAGAGCCCATTGAAGCACAAGCCAGTGCTCAGAATGTTGCACCTCATGAAATAGAATAATCACCAGTCACACAGTTCCACCCCACTGCATTGGGCTTCAGACTGGGCAGCAATATATTGTAAATACATTAACAATGGCCATTCAGTAAAACAACAGTGAACAAGTACATTGCAAGTAAGGGTAAAGACCATTGAGCTAGGAAGAAAAGGTTCTTGAAAAGTAATAGTAAAGACAGAACAATAAAATATTACAAAATGTTGTCGGAAATTTTACAATGCTTGCTGCCCTGTGAGTCCCACAATGACTTTGTTATCTGTTGTACCAGATATTTCCCCATCTCCCCAGAGAAGTCTCATACTAAAGATACACCTGTCTTCTCAACTCTAGATGGCAACCTATCCATTCTAGATGGTACCCTGCTTGAACAGGTATCCCATTTAAATTATTTAGAGGTATGGCTGGATCAGAATCTCAGCATTTCCACCCTCATTAAAGTGATGCACAAGAAACTTCTCCCTAAGCTTGGTGTGCTGTACCAAAATAATTCATTCCTTTCTTTCCTGGTCTGCCATGAGAGCACCCTTAAGATGATCTTGTCTGTGTTTGACTATGCAGATGTAGTCTACAGCAATGCTCTAAAGTCTAAACTTGCCAAACTGGACCCCTTTTCATTCCTTCTGCCACAATGCGCTTAGCGCTCCATCTCTCACCCATCACTTCTGTCTATATGCTAACCTCTCCTTCACCTCTCTTGAGTCACCACATCTCTCACACTGTTTCTCTTTCATGGTCTAATACTGGCTTGCTTCTGTTCCTACTTATCGTCCCTCTTTCCATAACCCTGTTATCAACTCCTCCTACTCCCTCCATTCATCTACTGCTTGTTCTTTCATAACCCCCACAGAAAATCTGTAGCAGGACAGTCTGCTTTCTCTGTCCAGCTTCCTACACTATGGAACAACCTCTGATTCCCCATCCACCTGTCTTCTACCCTGCTCTTTCACAAACCACTCTTACTGACACAGTTCACAAAAAGAATATGTCTGCAGCTAGTCTTTACTCTTCTCCACACTTCAACCACCTGTCCTATCCATCCCTCTCTGCTAGATTACTCATTTTTGCCTACTCAGTTGGAAAGCCAATAATTCAATGTACTCTGTAATCTGAATTTTAAGCCTCATTGGTTCTGTACAAATGTCTATGCCCTATGTTGCAAACACACCCCCTTAGCTCTCAATCTGGCTACACTATAACCAATGCTCATGTATGCCACACTTTTACATTGTTTTTATTTTTCTCTGAAATTAGTTAATTGTACTATGATTTTATTGCACATTTTCATGCACCTGTTGTTGTCACTTTGCTATAACTGTTTCAGTCTCTGAAGTATCTCCGTCTCCATGTCACACCTGGAAATGAGCCCTGGCTCAGTGTGCCTATCCCAGTCACCAGATTTTAAAGAAATAAACCACAGCTGTTTTTAACTGAAGACTGTCAGAATGTTTATTCATGCCATAGGGGAAAACTTGCCCTTGGGGAGATGTAATCATTGTTGTCACATATATGTGGTACATGACAGTTAAAGGAATGTTATCCTCATGAAGGACTGCTGTTTCTGTTTACCTTAAGTTGTATAGTAATTTCTCCTGTGATGTGACTGTTCATCAACAATAAAAATGAGTTAAAAAAAAAGGTTGTAAGCATAATGCCAGTAATGAAACAAGAAACTACTTCTGTTTTTAATTGAAGCCTAACAGCCCAATGCTGATATTCTGTCCAGGCTATATCCAAATGTTCAGTCCTAATCAGGGACTTCCAATACTCTAGCTACTCAATCAACCTACCTAACTAAAGTCATTGCAAAGTCAATGCCCTGATTTGCTACTCATGGTTTGGCAGACCTTTCAGGCCCCATGAAGGCCTCTTTTGTTGAATTCAGATTTCAATGGATACATCTGCTACAGTTCAAATGCAGGATCTGGATGCCGCTACACACTGCACGCTTTAGAATGAGGGCTTGCAGTTACAAGCTTTGATGTGTTGCCTCAGCCTTCCTGACTTCCACCCCATGTGGGACCTTTGCTTTCACCCTTTGGTAGGGTCTTTGTTGTCCTTCTCAGCCCTACAAGGCTACTTCCTCTGGCTAAATATAATCACTCTCATGCCAGGCCTCCTCTCCCCTCTGGAATCTGGACTCTGTTTCAGACTCCCTTAAGCTTAATCAGAGCCTTATCATCTTGAGTCTTTTGCAAATTGTGGGGAACCATCATTAAGGTAAAATGCAGAGCACTAAACACTCTGGCCTTTTATTTTCCTTTTCTGGATTGAAACTGATCATACTTCACACTCTGTATGTGCACACCCAAAATCTCTCTGTCAAGTCCTCGTGGATTTCTGGCCATTTTCTAGTTCCCACTCTTCTGGAGCAGTGAATCTGAACACTGCTGAGTAGAACTCCTAGAACCTCTACTTGTAGGTTAAGTAGTCCTGAGACTCAGTCTGCCCTAGTTGGCCAGTCAACTGGAGGAGGTGAGCTGTTTGCCAGATCCTTTGCAGTGGAAGGCTGTGGTAAAATCCCATGCCTTTACACCCAGAATCCTGTTTTGAGATTCACCGCCTACATGGTTTGGTACCAAGAACATTGGTTGGCTGTAGACTGACTCAGATTATTTTTCATTGATGCAGGAGTCATATATCATTGTTCATAGCCACTGCAATGTTTATTGACATTATATGCAGTCACGTCACAAGCAGAGGACACCATGATTGTGGTCCCTCCATAGGAGGTCAGAACCATAATCAGCCACATAGCTTGTGGCACTGGAGCTACAAACTACTGCCACCTTCTGCTGCTGCCCAATCTCTACAGCAGCATTTCCAAGACAAGGGGTGACGAAGTTGGTCACCTGCTGTGTTGGTGTTCCTGTGTAGGGCCCTGAAGAGCTCAAATAAGCCCCCGCACAAGGGTGGGTATTGCAGAAGAATGCCCAATGGTAACATTTCATAAAGGGTTATTAGATGAAATGAATAACTTCCTAGAAAAAAAGGGAGAGTGGGGAATACACAGAGGAAATAGATAAAAGTGTCATCAAGAAAACAAGAGCCCCAAAGTGCACAGACATACTGCACTAAGATAATGGGGGTGGAAATGTATGCAAAAGTGACATAAAATATGCCACAAGGAAAGAGAGGGTGTCTAAAGGATAGGGTTGCATAGGTTTCTTGCAGAAAAAAAGCACTGAAAGGTACCTGGTAAAGAGACTAGGAGAAGTGGCAGTAATAGATGAAAAACAAACATGAAGAAAGATTCCTTGTGTTAAATAAAAAAACAGTGGTGGACCCCAAGAGCTAGCCTTACCCTCAGGACCATTGCAGCACTAGCCCCCATCTACTTTATGACCAACATAGCCACACCTGTTTTAACGAGCCATCAAATACAGTAGTAGTAAAGGTAAAACCACTGTCCAGTTGTCAGAAGAGCTGGAATTCAGAGGGCAGACAGGTGTAGTTAGCCTTGGACCCTACAAGAAATAAGAGATAAAGTATATTATTTATGGTGCCCATGTATTCCTCAAGGAGTTAACAAAGGTGGGAGGGTTGGACTTGAGAGACAGTGAAGTGGTGCCTATCCTATACCTCAAGCATCTTACACACATTGAGACACTGCAGAAGGATAAAATAAGTTAATGTACCGTGGATACATACATTTATATGTATATGCATAATGCTGAAAATAGCTAATAGCCACTGATTGTAAATATTTTGCCGGGTGGTCAGTGGTTTGGACACACATTTGCTGCATTATGTAGCCTGTAATACAATATAAAATATTTAATCCATGAGGAAGTGTGTAAGGGAGAGTGGTGGCAGGCACATGCATGGATTGAGGAAACCCAGCACGTGTTCACCGTTATAACCGTAGGTTATAAAAGCAAATTATAACTGGGTTTCCTATTGAGAAAATGCTCCCCAGTTATTATATAAAGAATAAAATATGGGATGGTGTGTATAATGAAATTTTATACACACTCAAGTTGCAGGATGCTACATAAATGCCGAGGGTTTATGAAATGCATCCTAGCGAGGAGTTGTGTAAATTTAGTTTACAGAACCACTCCATATTTTATTTCATATAATTGATGGCCAGTGCTTTTGGCCTCAGTAATTAACATACTAACATACTAATTGCCAGGAGATTAGGCCTTATGGTCTATCGAATCTGCTCAAACCTCAGATCCCTAGTTGGGTACCGAGGCCCTCCCCTTGTGTTCCAGAAACCCCTATCATCCATCCCCACCCCTGGGCCAGGCCATCATCTGATACATCCGCTTCTGTGTCTGTCCCACCCTCTCTTGAAGCCCTCCACTGTGGATCTCTGAACCAGCTTACCAGGCAGAATGTTCCAAGGATCCACTACCCTCTCAGTGAAAAACCTCCTCCTCTTTTCCCTCTCACTCCTTCCACCTTCCAACTTCAAACCATGCCCCTGGAGATACCTCCCTGCTTTAGTCTAAAGATCCCTCGTGTTTATCCTATTTATTCCCTTGAGGTACTTGAAGACCTCAATCATGGCCCCCCGTCTCTCCTCTCCTCCAATGAAAACAGGCAGAGCTCCTCAAGTCTGTCCTCATGCGTCAAATCTCCTAGTCCTCATATCATCTTAGTTGCCCTCCTCTGTACCCTCTCCAGGAGCTGTATGTCCCTCTTCAAGTGTGGTCTCCAGTACTGTACACAGTACTCAGGTGTGGTCTAACCAGTCCATTGTACAGTGACAGAATCACTTCCTGCTCCAAGAGGTGATCCTGCTTACGATGCATCCCAACTGCTGTTTACCTGGCTAGCTGCTCTCCTGCACTGCTCAGAGTTATTCATACATGCATCCACCATGACCCCAGGTCTTTTTCCCCTGTTGAGGCCTCCAGTGCCTCCCTCCTAGGGTGTAGCTGTGTTTCCGCCCAAGATGTAACACCTTGCACTGGTGATATTGAAATTTAATTTCCATGTGTGAGCCCTCCTTTCCAGGGTGTCCAGGTCCTTGCAGGGCCAGCCTCCTCTTCCCCTCAACTACTGCTCCCATCTTAGAGTCATCAGCGAAGAGACTCATTTCACACCTTATACCCTTCCTGATGTCTTATATGTATGCTTTTAAACAGGATCGGTCCCAGGACCGAGGCCCTGAGTACCACTACCGACTTTTCTAGGGTTGAAGCTCCCACCGACCACTACTTTCTGAGTGTGTCCAGCTAGTCAGTTTTCAATCCATCTGACCATCAAAGGCCTACTCCCAACCCCGTCAGTCTCTCCACCAAACCATTGTGGGGACAGAGTCAAACGCCTTTGCTGAAGTCCAAGAATAATATATCCACAGGCTTTCCCCAGTCCAGTTCTGATGTTACCCATTCATAGAACTCCACAAGATTGGTTTGACACAATCTACTTGGCACAAACCCATGTTGCCAACTATTCAGACCTTCTACCTCCTCCAAGTACACCCCCAATCATTCCTTTAGAATACTCTCCATTAATTTTCCCACCACCGAGGTCAAACTGATGGGTCCATAGTTACCTGGTACTTCCTCAACCCCCCTTTATGGATTGGCACCACATGTGCCTCTGGCCAATCCCTAGGTACCCTACCTTCCCTGTCTCAAGTGACCTGTTGAAGAGCTCAGCCAGGGTGCAGTCAGTATGGCCTTTATCCTCATCCTGATGTGACACCCTGGGGTACCTCTCCCTCCCTCTTGCTCCATTTCTGTTGCTCCCTAATCCCACTCACTATCGCTTCTATCCCCATCATGCCTTGCTTTGTAGATATCCTATCCCCTCCCTAGTGAACACAGAGGTGAAGTACTCATTTAATACCTCTGCCTGGTCCTTGCCTCTTCCAACCACCGTCCTTCTGGTCTCAATCTGCCGAGATGGCCCTTAGTTTTCTCTGCTCCCAATGTACTGGAAGAACCCTTTTCCCTCCCTGAATCCCTGTGCCAGCCGCTGCTCTTTACTGGACTTTGCCCCTGCACCATCCGGTGGCTTTTCTAGATTGAAGATGGTACATTTCCTTTCCCTATCCCTCTCATTGTTTAATATTTTTTGTAGGCAGTCTTCTTTTCTCTGACCGCTACCTGAACCTCACTGGACCACCAGCATGGTTTATGTGACCTTGCTCCCTTAAGCTTCACCTTAGCGCAGGTCCTGACCACCTCATGAAGTCCCGTTTATGACCTCCCATCTCTTTTCCACATTTGTCATTGTTGTAATCCTTCAAGTGATCCTTGAGAACATTTCTCATGCCCACAAAGTCTGCCCCTGAAGTCCACTGCCAGTGTCCTAGTTCCCCCATGCTTATTTGAAACCAGACAGTATTGTGGTTGCTCCCAGTCAGGAATCCTCTACAACCAGGTCCCTTACCAGATCCCCATCCACCAGAACCATGTCCAGGACATGCCCCTTCCTGTGGGCTCCATCAAGTGCTGTGTTAAGAACACATCCTGGAAGTCGTCCAGCAGCCTCTGCTCCTTGGCCACCTTAGAGGACATGGTTCCCAGTTTGTACCTGGCATATTAAGGCCCCCCATCAACACCACTCCTCCCTTTTGGTCCACACTGGGCAATGATGTTGTCCAGCAAACCATCCTCCTGAACATCACCCATCCCGGGGCCTATATACTATACCCAGCCTTACCTCCTGCCGGGTTCGTAAGGTGACCCATAAGACTTCTATGTTTCCTCTGCCTCTTCTACCCTAGAAATTTCTATGTCATCTCTAATGAACATAGCCACTCCACCCTCTGCCCTCCTTTCTAGCCTTCCTAAGCATAGTGTACCCTGCACGTTTAGGTCCCAGTCATGGTTTTGTTGTCCACGTTTCTGTGACCGCAGCCCATCCACCCCTCGAACAGCATGACCTGGAACTCTGGCAACTTGTTTTCCAAGCTCCTGGCATTTACTAACACCACCCCCACCCTTATCCCTGATCCCATTTGTCGAACCACACCCAGGTTCCTTATACTTCCATCCTCCTCTGCTCCTCCTGAAACCTCCTCCCCAGTCTGTTTCCCCTCCCCCTTGAGTTTGAGAGGCCACCCCTCATCTGGAGGAGAGGGCTGGTCCATCCCTCCTTATCCCTTCCCCCTCACAAGTTTAAACCCCACCTTTCTTGAATTTAGTCAGCCACCCCTGTTTAAGGACTTCCTTCCCTGAAGGGGCAAGATGAAGCCTGTCCTTGGCATACAGTCCCTTATCCTTCCAAACTCCTTTCCAGTTCCATAACACCCCCGACCCACTTTCTTCACCCCACTTCCTGAGCCAGTCATTAACCTCTGTGATCTTCATTTTTTCTCCACTGAGGCCTTCGTACGGCAATATCTCCAAAAGGAAATGTTTCATCCATTATCCCAACAGACTCTGGCAAGTTCTCGGAACCTTGATTGGGTTTCCAAAATGCTATTTCCCTCTAGATCATTAGTTCCAAATGCACCAGAAATCCGGTTTTTCCCCAACAACCCTAAGCAGTTCGTACACCATTAACTTTGCTCTGTGTACCGTCAGCCCAGAGATACTCACTACCTTCACCTGGCTATGGCATCCACCCCTGTCCCTCCCATGGATATCCCTAATGATCGAGTCTCCCAAAACAGAACCTTAACACCACCAGCATCCATATGGTTACTGCCACTATCGCCTCAACCCCCCATCCCCCTTTATTCGTGATATCAATTCCATGAGTCTTCCCACCTTATTAGAGACCCCTTGTCACCCTCCCTTTCTGCCTTCATTGTTATTTTGCCCACTTAACTCAGACCCCCTGAATAGGTGTCCCCTTTAACCCTCTCTTATCTGAATCATTTATCCTGGCCCTGATGGTTTCCCTTCCCCACACCCCATCCTCCCCTTGTAATAGTGCCTTACCTTCAGATGCCTCTGTGGGTCCCCTTACCTAGGGCCCCATCCTTGGTACAGATGCCCTCCTGAAGAGGGGCCCTCCACGCCTCCTTGTCTCCCAGTTTCTCTCCAGTTATGCTCTCCTCCCTCATGTCTGCAATATGCTGCATCTCCCATCTGCTTAACATTAATGTTTCCCTTCTCCCTCTATGACTATTTCAATCCATTCCATTGCTGGTCTGTGATGCCCTATGGGTATCTGACTCCCTCCCTCCCCGGCCTCTGTATCAGTTCCTCATTTTCACCAACCCCTTCCTCCCCTCTGGGTTGCTTAGTAGCTCAGCTTTATTGTAACACTCTGCCAGCCTCTATCAAGTAACCTGAGTTTCCCCACTGCCCTCTAAACTGCCCTCTTCCTCCCTCTTACCCTGTTCTCCTTAGAGCTCCCTTCCCACAGTCTGCTCTTTAGGCTTCCCACAACAGCCCCTCCTTTCTCACTGTCTGCTCTTCTGGCTTCCCCACAACAGCCCCTCCTGACTCTTCCCCTCCACTCTCTTTATATTCGAATGTTTACCCTGTAAGTTTTCCCTTAGCATCAACATCCCTAAGTGTCCTCTCCTAATGTCCCCCTCCTGCTTGCTGTAACATAATGTCCTCTAATTTCTGAGCATTGCCCCAGCCTCCCTCAGCCCCACCCTTCTGCCACCCATGTCCACACCCTTATCCTTGGACACACCCTCAAGTCCCCAGCTTAATCCTTACTAATATACTTCACTTCTGATATGAGATAGCTGTCTACAGAGTGGGCAGCCTCCCTCAGACCCAATTGATAATTTTTGCCACCCACAGCCTGTGCAGCCTACAACCCTTCTGAACATGTCTGCCATGGTGGAATGTGGCCAACCTGCTTGTCTCTCTCTATTCATAATTGCACATACCCTTTTCTCAGTCCTTCCCTGGAATACAATCTTTCTTTATATTGACTGCAGTTGTTTATGAACCCAATTTCAACCCCACCTATAATGTTCCCAAGTCTCACAAACACATACAGTCCAGTGTGTGTCCAGTCCACTAACAGTGTGTGTATGCAGACATCAGGCACCATATGATGTCACAGGCCCACCAGTTCCTGTTGCTTCAAATTTCAGTGACAAACAGAAATGCACAGCCCTTCAATCCCAACCCCAGTGGCTTTTCAGTATTTTAGAAAGCCTAGAAAACAGGGTGGGTGGGACTGCTCTACCACCACCACCACCAGGCAAACATCACATTTAAATTTCACTCTAATTATCACTGCCAAACAAGTGTTCCCACAACCAGCACACAAGCCCCAATAGTTACACTATCACAGCCCAAGTAACAGTTCTAACTCAAGTAGTAATCTTTAACACACAGAACTAATTTCAAGTACAAAACTGTTCAAATTTTTTAGTTAAAACAGACGATAAACCAAACCTCTTTCCTGAACAACCTCCTACTTCTTTATACAAAATAAAATTAGCATACAGGTTGGTGTTTGGGTAGTCCAGTCGAGATTCTCGTGGTCCACCAAGTTACAGTGCTCCATTTGTTTAAGGCACAAAAGTAAGTGGAGATGTTCTAAAAGAATTTGTTTTAAATGTTCTATTTTCCTGTTTTCTGTTTAAAGAATTCAACTTACCACCTAGTGGTGGTTGTGGAGCTACAGCGTCCTCCACTGTGAAGAGGTGGGGAGATCTGCTGACTCATGCATGCACTGCTGAGACAGAAAACAATGGTGCATTTGAAAAGTTACCCTTTGTTTTGGGTCAGTAGAGAACGATTGCTTTTCTTTTACTTTTTAAAAATAAAATATCAGCTTACCCCACTTGCAATGGGCAGTGAAGTCTGAGGCCATACGGAGTGAGCTGCTGCAGGAAACATTGCAGATAAAGAAGACCAGCAACTGGCACATGAGTGCTCCATGGAAACCCAGCATATGTTTGCCATTAAAACCAGCTGGTTATAAGATGTAGAACGTGTATGCAATGCTTGAGAGTTCAAATCCACCTTTATCACTGTAAATAGTTTCCTTCAAAGAGAAACACACTCTTCATCACTCTGTTCCCAGTCCTTTGACAACTTTCTCAGCCCACTGTTTACTCCTGCGGTATTCTTACAGCAGAAGTGCTGTTTGTCACCTCCATAAACGAATGGGTCATCAGTGGATCCCGACTCCCACTCTACTCTCTTCTTCTGTATTTTTAAAATTTTTTCAAATAATTAAAGCAACAGTGCAGCGAACATCCATAAAAATAAAAAGAATTGCTAGTCTGTAACCTGAGTGTCAGTCTGACATCCCTCAAATAACTGGTCAGTGATGGCAGCTCCCTTTGAATGTTTACTGCTCTGCTCCTCACTTCTTCCACTGTAAAGTTGTCTATGGGGGCGAAGGTCAGAAGAACAAGAAGCTGAAGTGGCTCAGCGGTCATTTTGTAAGAGGGCCTGTGCCACAGGACAAATGTGTGCCCTCACCCCACTGCTGCATTGTCCCCTACTGGCTGGGGAACAAATGTATAAGCCATGTGCTGGCTGCACATCCACCACTGAAGCAAGAACATTCAAGCACTTCCAAACTGTATCTTGCTCGCCAGCCCTAGCGTCAGTTTAAAAGGGATGCAAAGACCATAGGCAGGTTTTTTACTGCAAGCAGCAGGAATTCCACAGAGCTGTTCTGAGTCAAAGGCGAGAACAACTGAGCTAGTAATCAGATTCCTTCTTACATTGCAGTGGTACAAGCTAGACCTCATCTGTTCAGTAGCTACCTGACTGGGTTCTACAGCATACAAGGAACAATTGGACACACCCACCCACCTCTCCAGAGTACTCTTGCTTTATAGACATGTAGCACCACCCACAACACTTGGTAGGAGGTAGTAAGGAACAAACAAAAAAAACCTCATTGTTCTGTTTCATCATCCACACTTCCTGACAGAAACAGGAATCAGCACTATCTCTCAGCTAAAACAAAACAAAACACGGCCCTTGTCAGTTGCAAAACTCTGGTGCACTGTATAATAGGATCTACAAATGGTAACCAGGACCCTGCCGTGCATGCCTAGCAGATCTTGCAGCCCAACTACAGGATGCTTGAACTATGATATATGACCTCCAAAACAGGAACTATATAGCACACCTCCTCAACCCCCACCACATATACCAGCATGTCAGCCAGGGACAGGACTTGAAGCAGGGGCCCAAAGACTGGCAGGTGTTAATGAAAAAAGAGGCATCATAGGAGGCCAAAGAAGAAACCAAAACCAAGAGCATTTCCAGGCCATCCAGACAAAAACAAAAAACAGGTTTGTTCCACTGCTACCAACCACAGACAAAGTAATACAAGGTAAAGAAATCAAACCACAAAAAGGCTAACACACCAATTAAAACCAATACAAACTATGATGAAAACAAAAATACTAATACTCAAAATAAAAATGACACAAATATAAACAAAAGCAAAATTCTTATAATCAGGGACTCCATGATCTGAGGTGGAACACCACCTAACACAAAATGTTAAAAGTGACATTGTGGCAAAGTGGCTACCAGGAACCTCTGCAAGCAGGGACACTAACCACATAAAGACAATTGTGCAGGAATCAGGGGATGTTACACATATAAAAATGCACCTTGGTACCAATGACTTAAAAATTAACACAGTTCAGGATGCCAAGAAACACTTGAGGACCTGGCCGACAAACTTTCTTCCCTTCGTCCAAATTGGCCTTTCAGAAGTGCTGCCAGTGTGGGAAAAAGTAAAAAGCACCAAGTGAGTCAGAGAGAGATTGAAGTAGTTATTTCAACTCATGGCTGCGTGATTGGTGCCAAGACAAAAATACCACTACATAGGGAACTGGCACAAATCTGGGAAAAAGCTTTTCTTAAATATGACAGATTGCACCTAAACAGAGAAGGTGTGCCAGCACTCGGATAAAAATTCGATGTCTATACAGGTAGTATAAACTAAATAAAGTCAAGTATGATGCAGCTCACCCTCCTGCTGTTGGTGGGCTGGTCATCACTCCCAAAATGCCAAATGTACGCATACATCCTCAGAAAACAAATCAGAGTCAACAACTGCCCGAACCAGCAACTTCCATAATCTCTTGGCTGGAAAGAGCAACTGGAGCAGTCCAGGAAAAGGTACAACCTTGCACCAAAGAGGATGTACATTCCTGGAAGAGAATGGCTGCAAATACTAGGAGCCTAACCAACACATTACCAAAACTAACAGCCATCTTGAAACAGAAAGTTTGGACTGGGTGGCTGTAACAGAAACGTGGTTCACAGAAAACCACGGATGAGATACAGCCATTCCTGGTTACAATCTGTTCAGGAAAGATAGGCAGGGCAAAAAAGAGGGGCATAGCCGTTACATTCAGAAGGAAATAAAATCCACAGAAGTAAAAGGGCAACCTGGGGACTTTGAGTCACTGTGGCTAGCAGTAGACATGGGCAAGGGAAAATCTTTCAGAATTGGCATCATGTACAGGCCCCCAAATCAAGGAGATAAAGGAGACAAAGACCTAATAGACGAAATCCACAAAATGTCTGATAAAGGTGAAATAATCTTGGTGGGGACGCCAACCTACTAGATATTAACTGGAGTACACTAACGCAGCAACAACAAAAAGTATGGACTTCTTATTGTCTCTACTAGGGTGGGACTGTGTCAACTTGTTAAAACCCAACAAGAGGAGATGCGTTCTTGACCTTGTCCTCACAAACTTGAAAGGATCAAGGACATCAAAGTGGGATGTCATATGGTCAACAGTGATTGCATGGTAGTTTTAAGGTAAACATAACACAGAACACCAGTCACTCAAAGATAAAGGTGCTAGATTTCAGAAAGGCTGACTTCCAAAAATGAGGAACAACATAAGTAGCCAGTTAATGGAAATAGAGGTTGAGGAGGTAGAGGTCATGTGGGGAGACTCAAGAAGCAATAAAGACTGCCACAGATCAATGTGCCAGATTGGTCAGCAAAGCAAAAAGAAAATAAGTCCTCTATGGTTTTCCAAGGAAGTGGCTACTACAGTCAAAGAAAAACAGGTGTACAGCATATACTAGGAAACCAAAACTGAGAAAGACTGGGAGTCGTACAAGAAAAAAATGACAGTCAAACAAATTAGAAAGGCAGAAGCCTAGACAGAGGAAAAGATAGCAGAAGGGGCAAAGAGGTAGACAAATCATTTTTAGATACATTGGGGAACATAGGAAGACAAGAAGGTGGATAGCAAAGATTGCTACTGAAGAAAGGAAATGCACAAACATGACCCAGAGAAAGCTGAAATCCTCAACAAATACTTCTGCTGAGTGTATACCAAAGAGGACCCAGGGGATGGCCCAGCACTGAAAACACAACACCCCAGTACCAGGGTAGACATGAGTCCATTTACAGAAGCTGAAGTATGGGATGCGCTAAATAAACTAAAGCAGACAAAGCCATGGAACCAGATGAAATGCACCCCAGAATCCTTAAGGAACAGGGGGCAAAATTAGCAACCCCTCTGGCACTTCTGTTCAAGAAATCCTTAAAAAGCAGTGTGGTATCTGAAGACTGGTAAAGGGCAATAGTGGTTCCACTTCAAAAATCAGGCAGTTGTGAAGAGGCTAGTATTTTCAGACCAGTGAGCCTCACATCTATAGTAGGAAACTAATGGAGACACTACTCAACAGAGAATCATGGCATTCCCCAAAACTAGTGGTTGACAAGACCCTAAACAGCACAGTTTCACAGCAGGTAGGTCATGCCAACAAATCTGCTTGAGTTTTTGACTATGCTACAGAAATAGTGGATGACGGTTGGGCAGTAGATGTGGTCTACCTAGACTTTAGTAAGGTCTTTGACTCAGTTCCACACAGAAGGCTGGTAAAAGCTTGACCACACAGGGGTTGGTCCAGAAGTAGTAAGATGGGTACAAAACTGGTTACAAGGCAATACCCAGAGGGTACAGGTTAATGGAGAGCAATCGATGGAAGGCAGGGTGACCAGCGGGTGCCCCAGGGCTCAGTGCTAGGGCCAGTGATCTTCAATGTTTTTATAGCAGACATCTCTGATAGACTGGAAGGAAGGTGTGTCTGTTCTCAGATGGCACCAAGATATGCAGCAGGGTGGACACCCCAGAAGGAGTAAGCAAGATGGAAGCTGACCTCAAGAAACTAGAAGAATGGTCTGGAGTGTGGTAGCTAAGATTTAATGCCAAAAGTGCAAGATCATGCACATAGGAAAGAAAAATCCAAGAAAGGAGTATTACCTAGGAGGCAAAAGACCAGCAGCCTCAAACAAGGAATGAGATCTGGGAATCATAATCTCAGATGACTAGAAGGTTAGTGAGCAGTGTGAGAAGGCAACAATGAAGGCCAACAGAATGATCAGCTGCATTGGGAAGGAAATCATGAGCAGGAAGACAGAGGTGATGCTACCACTGTATAGATCATGAGTCAGGCCTCACCTGGAATATGGAGTCAATTCTGGAGGCCTCACCTCAGGAAGGACATTGACTGGGTGGAAACATTACAGAGAAAGGTAACAAAATGAATCAGGGTCTGCAGTACATGTCCTATGAGGAAAGACTTGGGGAACTGACTATGTACTCCTGGAGCAAAGAAGAGAGAGAGAACATAGCTGAAACATTCAAGTACATAAAAGTCATTAACAAGGTACAGGCAGAAGAACTTTTCACTTCAAGAAGAGCTCCAGGAACAGGGATATGACCTCAGGCTGCAAGGAGGAGGTTCTCTACCAACACCAGGAAGTTTTTCTTCACAGAAAGAGTGGTGGACGCTTCTAACAACCTGCTCAAGAGGTTGTGGGGTCCAACACTGTGGGGGATTCAAGAATGCATGGAATAGACACAAGGAGCCCTGACTAAAAGGGCAACTGAGTGTAAAATATGTCTAAAACAAATGGGCAGACTAGTTGGATCTAGTGGTCTCCTTCTGCTTCCAACATCTATGTTTCACCTGTTAAACAGTTGCTAACTACTGTCATTGGTCAAATACATTTAAGTTTCAGTCAGTTCCATCCTGTTTGTCAGAGCAAGCAACCTTGAAGAAAAAAATAGCTTAAACAGCTCAGAGTATGCAACATTTGATGACTTGACATGTTTTCATTGAGTTTAATATGTTAAATAAAAATAAAAAGTGACTAGCAAGTAGAAAGTGTGTTTTATTTAGTGGCTCTATTGATTTCAACACAATTTTGGTTGTATCACCATTTTCGGATGTTTGCACAAAAATGGGGTGTCCCAAGCTATGCATACTGTATAGCAAGAACTGAATGTATATATGTAGATATAGATATATACGTTAAAAACAAAACTCTGTTAATGAATCATTCAGGGTTCAACATAATACTACAAAAGTAGGAATTGTGGCATTAGGGTTTTCAACCCTAACCCCTTCAAGCAGCAAATGGAAAGGACCACACAGGCAACCACAAAAGCCATCATCAGGTAAGACAAAAAGGTACAACTGTTTCCAAATGACACAAATGCAGTAGCAGTGATGTGCTACCATTTTGGATTTGTATCTATGGTATGCACACTGCATGCCTTACACACTCACTTCTGGCTGCAGACAGAAATCTGCAATACTCAAGCACAACACATTGGGCCCTATGCATGAACAAAGCATAGTGTATGTGCAATAGGTGCATACCCTGCCATGCAACTCCACACCTGCAGACAGATGTGCACCAACTGGTATTCACTATTATCAGCCACCATCTGCAGCCCTGACCTCAGCAGGCAACTGTGCATTGCTGAATTGGGACAGTGCAGGGGTGTAGTGCAGGTCACAGGCAAGCATTCAATCAGATGCCTGTCCTGGGTCCCAAAGTGGATCCTTATACACCCATGCAGGGGTGTATGGAAGTCTGAGAATACCATGGACTGGAAAAGGCACCAGTGGATCCCAGTAGTGGTGCTGATACACATATGTCTGTGGTGACTGCTAGTGCAGACTGCAGTAATGCAACCCCGTATGGGTGTACAAGCTCTCTCATCACTATTCTGCTGTCTGTGGGAGACAGCACATGTCACTCCAGACTGGTGGTACCACAGTGCCACTTCCACTGTACTTCTCCACTATCCCTGCATGTCCTGGACATGCTGGACAGTCTCACATGTGTCCCCTGTCCTCCGTACCTATTGTGATGGCATGACAGAGTAGTGGGATTACGGCCCATACTACTGTCTGACAGTATCAGTGCAGACAACATTGTATATGCACGCCATGCACCATACCCAATTCCCCATATTCTTTTTTAATTCCATACTCTTTATTGAAATTTTCGAAAAAGAAACAGCAATGATACACTTGATATAAACTAAGGTGTACATAACCAGGTGAACATTAAGGCTGGAGAAAAGAAAAATCCAAAACGCTTAACAAACAGCCTTCCCAATAATCCCTCCCCCCACCCTCCCTCTGTCCTGGGCTTATAAGGTAAAGAACCATATCTGGATCTCATGATACAATCTGTTAAAACAACAATCAGTTTTAAACAGTAGAGCAAGCATTGTGATATAGTCATATAGAGTAAACAAATAATAAATATAAATATATAAAGATAATTATAAAGTTTAGCATCAGATAAATAAGCACATATGAATATATAAAAACATTAGTACATGAATGTATAGTACTTAGATGCACAATAAAAAAAAAAACATAAAGGAGTTAGAATTAATGAAGGTTAATAACTGTCTAATAGGTTACCCCATTTGAGTGTGAAACTTCCCATGTTATACTTCATACTAGCAATATAGCGTTCTGCTCTTAGGTTACATAGTATTTCCTGTCTCCATTCCAACAAAGTAGGAATTTGGTTGTCTTTCCAATGATTCAAAATAACTCTCTTAGCCATTGAAGTAATCAGAGAAATATTGCATTTGTGAGTCATACAAGATATATTCGATAAGTCTCCACCAGACAAGTCTGTGCAATAAAATATTTTGTCAGACAAAGCTTGTAAACAATTGACCCCTTAAGAGCTAACCAAAACAAGGAAATCAAGGGCATTCCCAGAAGGCGGAGATAAAGAACCTGTCATCAAACCACATCTAAAACAGACTGAGGTTGGTAAAAGACCATATTTAAACAGTTTAGATGGAGATAATAAGCACTGTGAAGTATTTTAGTTTGGATTAGCTAAAGTTTATCATTAGAAATATATCTATGTAGATCACTCCAAACAACATCCCAATTCAAATTACAGTATGATTGATTGTCAGACCAGTATTTAGATAAATGTGGTACTTTTTCCTTTAGCGTTAAGAAAATAATGATAAAGTTTGGAAATAGAATGTATTTTTTGGAGAGCAGCTGAATTTTCTCCCATGTCTGATGGTGGTCTTCCAACCAAGGCAGAGTTTTGAAGTGAGATGTAAGGATAAGCTTTAGGATGAACAGTTTTTGGTAGTAGTTCCTACCTAGAATAAACTTTTCCTTTAAGGCTTCAGGTGATAACAAGTGACCATTCTTTAATAAGTTTTAATCCTATAATTATTCATTGGGGAACCATATTTTATCTAATGATGTTTTCTTTGATGATTGTAGTTATACAATATTGGTTGGTTAATGTCTCTCAAAGGGAACAACTGGAAGAGATTACATAAGATTTAACGCACCTGATGGAGACCCTTATCACAGTGGTTTTGAGATTGTTAGGAAGCACTTTAGGTGAGAAATAGAGGCATGCATTAGGTGAAATATTATTGTTCCTAAACATATCTCTTTCTATATTCACCCAAATTGGACAATAAGTATTCTTATGTTCATTGATGGATAGCTACCTAGATAGTTTGCATAACTGACTAATTAAATAATAAAGATGAAAATTAGGTAACTTAAATCCTCCATGGATTTTATCGAAAGTAAGTTTGTCAAATGATATTCTAGGGGTTTGTTAGACCAAATGAATTTAATTATTAGTGACTGGATATTCTTAAACTAGGATACAGATATGGGAATGTTCAAATTGTTTAAAGGATAAAACCGTCTAGGAAAGATATTCATCTTAACAATATTTATTTGGCCAAGTAAGGATAAGGGTAGTGTTGACCATCTAGTAAGATCTGATTTAATTGATGTTAGTAAATTCGAAAAGTTTAGCTCTGCCGTTCGGCTCTGCTCCTGTGATAAAACTAAACCCAGGTATCTTAGTTGATCAGGAGACCAAGAAAAACATATGTCATTATGTTTCCCCAAAGCCCTTTTATTAAGGGGTAATACTGAGGTTTTAGCTAGATTAATATTAGAGTCAGAAACTTCACTAAACTGCTGTATGATATAAAGAATGGCTGGAATGGAGATATCTGGATGGAACACATGCAGCAGAATATCATCCTAAGACTGACAAAGTCAAAACTTGTGCATTAACCTTAATACCTGTAATAAGTGGATTATTTTAAGAAAATACAGTAATGGCTCCAAATAAAAGTTAAATAAAATTGGGGAAAGGGGCAACCCTGCCTGGCACCAAAATAAAGTTGAATGTGGGATGAGAGAAGTCCATTTATAAAAAGACTAGCAGAGGGGTGAGAATATAAAATTCAAAGCCAATCTACAAATTGGCAGGAAGCCACATTTTTATGGTTTCAAACAGGAAAGGAATATTCATCCTATTAAAAGCTTTCTCTGCATCCAGGAGACCAGATCAGCAGGGACCCAGATCCCCTGGATGCGGAGGAAATGTGAGACAGTTTCCTTAGATGATCTGAGGCAGATCTTCCAGCTATAAATCCCACTTGCTCAGGGATATCAAGGCATCCCAAACTGATTTAATTCTGGTGGCCAGCATTTTGCTAATATTTTCATATCAACATTAATTAAGGAGTTGGGTCTATAATTAGTTACATGATTTTAGAGTTGCCCAGTTTAGGAAGCAAATAATGGCTGACTCAAAGAGTATGATCAGAGATTCCTTTATCTAGAATATAGTTTAAAAACTCTAAACGCAATGGTATGAGATCTTCTTTAAATGTGTTATAAAAATTTGAAGACAGGCCATGCAGCCTGGATGCTTTATCTATTTTCAAGAATTTATAGCATCTTTAATTTCACAACTCAAAAGGAGAAATCAACATAGCTGCAGCTTGATTTGACAATTGTTGACATATAAATTGGTTAAGTAAGCACTATAGTCAGTTGAAAGAGAAGGTTTGAATCTGGATTGTAAAGATTCTTGAAAAACAGCTCAAATTCATCCATGATATGCTCTGAATTGGTCTTGATCAAGCCATCTTTTTCTGATATGATTATGTTTGAAGTAATATGTCTATTGGTCTCAAGGTTATTGAGTCTACTTGCCAGTAAGCTTAGAAGGCTTTTTCCTTGGTCCAAATACGTTGCTTTGCTTTAAGCAGCATGTATTTGACACTCTTCTGTATTAAATTAGCGTAAGTATTTCTTAAATCTTGTAAAGTAACCAAGTCGTTATCATTCAAGGTTGAAGTACTTTTTGCTTCTAAATATTCTATGGACTGTGGAATCTGTTTTAGTTTCACTTGTTTTGTTTTTATGTCTAGAAGTCAGCCTGATGAATTGTCCCCTAATAAAACATTTAAAGAGGCCCATACATAATCTAACTTATTAATTGAAAAGAATTAAATAACCAGAAGGACTCTGTTTCTTTTTGATATAGTTTAGAATAATAATTGTCCTTTAATAATTAGTTATTTAGTCTCCACACATTCATTTTAGGTGTATTTGATGTGGCTAGAGTTATTTATTAGCTTAACTGGGGAATGATTGGATAGAACTCTAGGGAAAATTGTAGAGCCTAAAACATTTTACATTAAAGTTTAACTGACTAAAAATAATCTAGTCTAGAAGATACCTTATGTGAAAAGAATAAAATGAAAATTGTTTCAGTTTAGGGTTTAGGACTCTTCAAGGGTCACATAAATTAAAAATATTTTAAATTCAGTTAGGGCTCTTGTATCATCCATGTTTTTAGATTTGAAAATGAATCACTGTCCAGGGTTTTATCTAGTAAAATATTCCACTCTCCCCAGAATGAAATCATAATCTGACTAAAGAAGTAACACTTTAGTAAGCTCTGCTAAAAATCACATGAACAGTAATTAGAGCATATATACTGCCTATTAATAATTTCCAGTTATAGAATTCACCCCCATAATAACAAATCTACCTTCTGGATCCACAATGGAAATGTTTTGGTTGAAAGGCACTTTATGGTCTATTAGTATAGCCATACCCATCTTATTTGTAGAGACTCCAGCCCCTAAACCATAAGTAAATCCCATTTTGGTTAATATATTGATTAATGTTTGTAACAAATGGGTTTTCTGAAGTAAGATGATCTGTCCCTGAAGTGATCTAATGTGCTTTAACAATTGCCATCTTTTAAGTTTCTATCTAGCTCCTTCAATATTCCATGTAACTAGATTAAGATTAAAAGACATGCTAATATATAATTATAGAAATACCGAGTGTGATTAAGTAGCTTGCTCAAATTTGAGGTCTTACTCTGAGAGTCCAGTAGTTCCCCACCCCCACACACACACACACAGCTATATGACCCTATAAACATTAAATTACTAACTCAGACCTAAAACTAATAAACTAAATCAGGGTACAAAATACTCACACTCCTATGCTAAACTATTCTGTAACTCTGCTCTACAACTTGTGGCATTCTGCTTCCTATAATATGTCAAAACATTAATATTTTCTAAAGAACCTAGAGACATGGTGAATATATGAATTGACATATCATGGCCCAGGTATTCAAAAGGGTTGCGCATGGCGTAACAATATTTCACCTACAACCCACTGTACTTGACATGATATTCAAAAGGGAAAAGTCGCAGCACAAATCTCGATGCCCCAGAGCGCATCAGTAATGTATGCAGGTGCAGGTGGGAGTCTGCCCATGCATACCCTGCACAGCCCGATATTCAGCCGGGATGTGCAGGGCCATGCATGTAACTACCTGTGCCAGTGCAAAGTTGATCCCCAAAAAGGAACAACATGGCCACCCACAGGTGAGCTGCCACAATGCAGGGTGCAACACGGCAGCTACCACCTGTGGGTGGCCACCAAACTCCGGCTGCACCTGGCGGAGCCCCATCCCTGATCATGGGCATTTGTAAAAGAAATAAGAATTCCATCCAATATCCATTGTGGTCCAGTGGACGCCTACCTGCCGATTGTGGGCATCTGTATAAACATAAATGTTTCAATATCCCTGGTGGTCGGTGGGCGTTATCTGCCCGATCGCGGCCATTTGTATAAGCTTTAAGCGTTCCAATATCCCTGGTGGTCCAGTGGACCGCTACCTGCCGATCGCAGGCATCTCTATAAAAATTAAATGTTCCAATATCCCTGGTGGTCCAGTGGACTGCTATCTGCCCGATCGTGGGCATCTGTATAAAAATAAATCCAATATCCCTGGTGATCTGGGGTACCCCTCCCCACCGCCCACTGAGCCCACCGCCTCCCCCCATCAGCTGGCGGGTGGCAGCACCTACCACCTGCCGCCCGCGCCTTCGCTGACTGACACCGTCGATGAGGGCTGCATGCCCACTGGTTCACAGCATGAGCCAATGGGTGTGTGCAGCCCATACCCATTACACATTCAGATATGTGAATGATTCATTCACATATCTGGAATGTAAATATACAATCTGAGACTACATACCCATTGGCTCACGCTGTGAACCAATGGGCGTGCAGCCTACTGATGGTGTCAGTCGGCAGGCGCTGAGGGCAGCAGGTGGGTGGGGTGCTACCACCCGCGGGCTGGCTAGAGGGAGGGGGCAGGGGCTCAGCTGATGGGTGGGGGGAAACCTCAGACCACCAGGGATATTGGATTTATTTTTTATACAGATGCCTGCTGATCATAGATAGTGGTCCACTGACCACCAGGAATATTGGAACATTTAAGTTTTATGCAGATGCCCATATAGAGTAGATAACGTCCACTGGACCAGCAGAGATATTGGAATGTTTGTTTTATACAGATGCCCATGATCGGGCAGATAGCAGTCCATTTTACCACCAGGGATATTGATTTCTTTTTATACAGATGCCCATTATCAGGACAGCAGTCCACTGGACCACCAGGGATATTGGACATAATAGTTATTTTTTAATACAAATGCCCGAGATCGGGCTGCAGGGGTGTCAGTCCCTTGATGGCTGCTGCCTGGCAGGGCATCAGGTGCAAGTCGTCAGATCAGCACACCTGCATGCAAATGGGACCATAATGACATGCAAATGGCCCCATGTGTGCCTTGCAGACATTATATGGTCCCATTTGCATGTCAACTTTTGAATATTGTAGTTGCTATGCATGAGCATTGGCACTTGCGCTTAGCACATCCCCATACTCAACTCTGGCCACTTATGCTGGTGCAGTGCCACTGTGCCATGCACACTGGGGGTGGCCAGGTGTGATATTCAATGCTGCTGAGCCATGGCGCAGCTCTGTTGAATATCACCCAGTCCACACCCTGTGCAGCTAAGTTGAGCTGCGCCTAAGCTTGCGCCCACAGCCTGGTGCAGTTTGAATATCTGGCCCTAATGTTTAAATATTAGAAATATCAGTTAATTTAAAATGAGATCCTTTTGCCCAGCATGAACTGATAGAAAATCTAGAAACTCTGTTAAAAACAGAAACCCAGTTTGCAAAATGTCTAGAACTCGATGATGAGATATATTTAACATCAAAATAGACATATCTTGGTCTTACAATACTGAATTGACCTTTATAATACAAATAAATTCTCCTTCACAATGAAGTGATATATTTATGCATTGTCAAATAAAAAACTGAATTATCCATATAAGGAATCAACTTGAAGTATCCTAAAGAAAGCATAAACTAGAATCTATATGCTCTTAATCTAACAAATTGAAATTGATTTAAAAATTCTGAATTTAAACATATATATATATTCTGGCTTCTTCAGTTAGTGCTTAATGACTTATAACTTATACATCTGGTAATGATCCCTTAAAGCCATCTGATTTGGGATCATTATAGCAAATACAACCCTATTGTCTGTTATGTTTAGGTAGTTATGAGCAATACATAAAAATACATTAAAAATGTGCTCTCTTTGGAAAATAATTTCATAATTAAAAAAAAAAACATCCTTGAGTGAGGGAGATTAAGGATTAAAGTCAGTGAGCTCTGAAAAGAACATTTTTAGATATGAGCTATCTGCATAATAAAGTATATTCTAAGTTGAAACCTTTGTACTTCAGAGGACCAAATTTACCAACAGAGGAAAGTTAGCACCCTCATAAATTCTCCAGTATCATAATTATTCAAACTTTAGATAAATATAAACATAATAGAGCTAAACTGCAATATGTTCCATAATGATTCTAATCTGTAAGATAGTTAAATCATGATATAACACAGGATTCTTATTCGAACTATCCTCAAAATCCTGTAGTGAGTATGATGCTGCTCCAAAGCGTTATTGTCACAGAAAGTAAAACTTAATGGGAGCAAGCAAAAGGCGTTCAGTAGCCAACAACAGGATTTGAAGGTGAATCAGAAATAAGTTAGATCTCAGAGGGCAAAATATTAATGGTTGACAAGTTCTATAGCTCTGAAATTAGAAATCCTGTATCATATTTTGGCCAGCACTTCTCTCAATGTTCCTGGTAGACAGAAATCACAGTGAGCTACCAAATTTGATTTCGTGGGTCACTGATTCCAGAAAGGTTCTAAGCAGCTGAAAGATCGATGAACAGGATCCCAACAAATAAAGTCTTAGGATCGACTTTTGTTAGAAAAACATTGAACTGTCCATGAATCATATCTGTTAACCTTCCTAGCACAGATCGCAAGAGGAATTGTGCATTGGTCTTTATTTAACAGACTTTAACTCGATCTTTAGTCTCACCTAACTTTCCAAGCTGTACAGAAGGGACGAGATGCAAACAAAGATAATATATTATCAATACATATCCTAAGACACTGAAGGTGGAAAACAATTAATATCTTTATATTAAATGTCCCATACCTGACAGCTGTATATTAGTAGACTTGGCGACCAATATAGGATTAGCCATGTTAAATGGGGAGTCATTTCTTCAACAAGTTTGGGAAGATGGCACTGATCTCCTTTGAGCTTGATCAGGATTTTCAAAAGTGAGGTTGGTGGAATTATGTTTAATGCATAGCTTTGCAGGGTAGAGAATGCTGAATTTAATTTCTGCTGTGACCAGTTTAGCTTGCCCATGATTATGAACTCCTTGTGGCAAGTCCTGGGTAATTCTAATTCATTGGCCATCCCAAAGCAGATTCTGGTTCAATGTGGCTTTTCCTAAAACATGTTGCCTGTCTAAATTGTTTAGAAATTTTATTATGAAGGATCTAGGTTTTCTTTTTCTGTAGGCATCAGCTTTAAAGACCTGTGCACCCTTTCAACAATATATGACTACCCGTTTGGAGAGGATCCAACAATGTTTTTGAGAATAATTTGAGAAAAGTGAATTGAGTTACTATCCTCAGATTTTCATGGATCCGAAAATTATAATATTATTTTGTGGCTTCTGCCCTTAAGGTCCTCGAGCTTAGATTCTAATTTTTGATTTTTTGTCTCATGGTAGGGAACTCGGTCTCAACTCTGGCACACCAGTCTTCCACAGAAGAAATCTTTGCTTCAGCATCACCACTCTTCTGGTAAGATCCTTGTTTTGGGTCTCAGATTTTTAATTTCCACTTGGTTAGATTCCATAGTTTCCTTTATGGGTGAGATCTCTGAAAGATTTTGGCGTATTTTGTTTAGTTTTCTTGGAGGCCGTTGCTCTGTCTGGCATTGGTGGAGGAGTGTGTTTGGGTAGAGGAGATCTCATTTCTCCATCTATTTCATTGATTGTAGAGTAGAGATATTTCGATAAAGTAGGTTTTCTTCTGTAAAAGATGTCTTTAGAAAGTTAAAATGTAAAAGATTAGTACAGAAGTTTTAAATTTAAGGTGAGGTGAGCAGAGGGCTGCAAAATTGCTGCTACTCTCTGAAGCATCAAGTGGTCTTCCCAATGCCTGTATGTTAATGGTTGTCTCTATGAAGGTACATGTATGGCAGTTGTGTCCCTGCTTTTCTCATCCATGTCCCGGAGTTTGATGCACCTCTACCCATTCCATGTGGCAGGAGGCAAGTGGTATGCTGGGCACATGGGCATACAGTAGCAACCATGCATTCACTGGCCACCTGCCCAAGTAGTATGGGTGTGCCACCTCTGGAACTGTGTGCCACCCTATACCATCCAACATCTCCTGCCCTGATGGTGTCCCATGCCTACAAGGTGCCTTTGAGAATGCCCTTGTATTGGATGATCCTGGAGGCCATGGTGGCCATGGTGTTGGTGTATGCATGGGTTGGCTGCGTAACTCGAGTTATGGCAGGGTCTCCCTGCCATAACACACCAATGTGGAGCACTCCATGCCTTTGTGTACAGTGTGGAGTGAAGGCACATCACTCCACTCCCCCAGCCTGCCCATGGTGAATAACTGCCTGCATGTCTGCGATTCTGGTGTGCAGGTGGGTTGTATGCAGATTAGTGAATGCTGCTGGGGTCTGTGGGACCCCACTGCACAGCATACACCTGAATGGTTGCCTACATGCCTTAAATCTGTGGCATGTGCAGTATGCTAGTGCATACAGCTCTAGATCTGTGTGCAAAGCACAAGCTCTGCAACCACAAACACAAATCCACAGTACCTAAATTACAAGAGTTCTTTTTTCTGCAATGCGGCCACTGGTGATCATACAGTACACACTGTAAGAGATACAGTGGTGAAGGGCTTGAGCTTCTGCACCCAAAGGTGTAAGACATACACACTGACTTTTGTCTGGAGAAGCACAGGCCCCATGAAATCCATGTTACCCAAACTGCATCACTACTTGAATGCAGAAGTGCAGGCCCATAAGGGACTGTGCCTCTTCAACTGCAGGTGTATGACAGACCCACAAACTTCTGGTTGCAAAGGCATAGGCTCTTGTGGGGCCTGCACTTATACAGCTGACCATGATGTACAAATTGCAACAGTACTTCTGTCTGCAGAAGCGTAAACCCTACAGGGTCCAGTGCTTCTTCCACCCAAGCTACGTTTGCATGCTGTATGATATACACATACATTTGTGGCTGCAGAAGCAGCTGAAGATACCAATTAATAAAGGTAGCACATCAGTGTGCATATCTGCAAACAGTTGTATGTTATTTATCTTTCCTAGTGATGGCTGTCTGTGGTTCCTTGTGTGGTATTGTCCTTTGCTGCTGAGAGGGCAGTTAGAGTTGGAAACCCTAATGCCACATTTCCTTATTTTGGGGTGTTAAGTTGAACTATAGCTGGTGCATTAACATAGTTTTCTGCAATGAATTTCCTTTCTTTTGAGATAGTGAAACCACATCCTTATTTACACAGGTACCTTCGGGGCTTGCATGAACAGATACTGATGCTCTGGGTCCTGAACCAAAGGAAGAGTCTGTCTAACTGTTGAAGTGCAGGACCACTGCATTTCCATGTGATAAAGGATGTAAAGAATTTGTGGGGCTGTCGGGTGGGTTGCAGAAGCACAGGGCCTTCTGACACCCTTGCTTCCATGTGGCTACAGATACAGATGTGCAGGGCAAAGATTCCATCTGTCAGCCAAAGTGCAGCCCCTCCGTCAGTCATGGGTGCAGAGCTGCATGGCTCTATGCCAAGAGAAGGGTTCTCTTCATTATAATGTACTTGTGCCCATGTGGCTAATCCTGCACCTTTCCTTCCCAGCTGGAAGTGACACCGCATAGCAACACTGCCCTCCCCAGCCTTATTCCATCCAGCTGGCTCACTGATCTCATCTCTGAATTCAGCTCAGCACCGTGGGATCATAGCACTACCCACTGGGTCAAGGCTGGCCCTGCATACACCATCTCATAATTTTAATTTTATTTTGACCCACATTTTCAAGACAGTTGTTTTATGACTCCCCTTATCAACATGACTGGTACTGTAGCATTTATAGAATACTGGCCAAAATGTACTTTTGTTCCAGAAGTGCAAAACATATTTGGCCAGTGTTGGGAAAACAACACTTGCCACGTTCATGAGGTAGTGTGAAAGAATAGCTATGTTGAATATTTGGAGTCAAATATTGAAAATTGCCCAAGATATGAGCATGCATGGAAAATGTCACCATACATTCATAACTTTGTTGTTTCTTTTAAATATTTTAACCACAAATTTTGAACATAGTCTTCTTATGACCCCATCTCATGAACCCATTATGTGAAAATGTTCAAATCCTGCCCTAAAGGTGATTTCATGGAGTGATTACAAAATCACCTTACAGACCAGATTTAAAAAACAAAATTGCCTACTTCATTTCTGAGGTGTCATCCCAAAAGGCCATATTAAAAGTTTGGTGAAAATATTTTGAAAAGTAGTGAAGTTATGAGTGAACATTAAAATATTTTAATGCTCACTCATACCATGGCTGTTATACCATATAGTTTTACCAAATTTTCAACATTATTTTCATATGACCCCACCTCATGAACCCAGTAGGTAAAAATATTCAAATCCTGCCCAAAGTGTGCTTTCATGGAGTGAATGCAAAATCATCTTTGGGTGGGTTTTGAAAATGTCCCTACCTTGTTAATGAGGTGGGGTTCTGAAAAGGCTATGTTGAAAATATGGTGGAAAAATATTTAAAAATGACAAAGTTATGAGTAAATGTTCAAAACAAAATGAAATAAATTAACCACACTTACCTTATCCCTCATTTGCAGTCTCAGTTCCTGGACGAAGATGTCTTTCTGATCAGAGAGTGAATGTATGATGTGGGACCCTCATTAGATGAGTCTGTGGGGATGTGGGGTGGTGGGTGCTGAGTAGGAGGTCAGGTGGGGATCAGAGATTGACAAAGGTTCATTTTCTTCTTTGCAGGTTTAAAAAAGAAAAAAGATCTATGAGGAATAGATATTTTATTCAGGGACTGGACCAACACTGGGGATTGGGCACCCCACTGTCAGCATAGTATCAGGTGGCACTCGAGTAGGCACCCCAATGTCACCACCGATGTGCAGTGGGGTGGCGGTCCGTGGGGAGGTGGTGTGGCATTAAAAGAGAGATATGCAAGTGTTAGTTTGTTCTCCTGCAGGTGAACTGGATCAACACTAGGATTGAGCACTTCAGTGTTGGCACGGTTTTCAGCTCACTGGGGTGGGCATCCGGTGTTGCCACCTATGTGTTGGGGTTGGGGCATATGGATGGCAGGGGTTGGCACTAAGAGGTACTGGGAGCGGGCACCCCAGTCTGCTTGTAAAAGGAAAAATAAGACCAAAATTCAGGCTTTGACAAGTAAAGCCATGATTCTGGACAGATGCATCAGTGTCTCCACTGATGTACATGCCCAGAGTTACACATTTACTTTTCAGTGCCTGATTTTGCAATAATAAATTGCTTGTTTTAATTTGCAATGAACTTTAACAAGCTCAGACACAACACCGTTTCTAAAAGCTACATATTTTATACAAGTACAAAAATGCTTACAGTGACTGCAAAGAATGCTTCTCAAATGACTCTCCTCGCTAAGATGGGCATCCAGCATTTTGGAGTAACCTAGAAAAGGTATTTCTTGGCTGAATCTAAAAAGACACCAGAATATAGATTAATGGGTCTCTTTTACCTAGGCTCAGGTGTTGTTTTATTTAAATACATTTATTATATGTATTTTCTTTAAATAATAAAAACAAGATGGTAGCCGTCACAACCTGGAATTTTTCTCACAAAAAATAATTTTGCAAAAGGAAACAGCTCATTAAATTACCATGTTAGTGTTGTATCAGAGGGTTATCCTAAACCCTACTAATCATGCTCTGAAGAGAATTTTCAGATCCTTACAACTCTGGAACCAATTAATATTTTTCATGAAACCTTCAAAAGGCACAATCTTGGGGGTCACATGATGCCACCATGCTAGCAACAACAAGGTTTTGCAGCTCCATCATACCTTAGTATTAAAACTCGTTTTCCCTACCTCCGACATGGTGTTTCAGTATTTCTTCGGTTACTTCAATCTAACATATCAACGAAAATCGAAGGTAAAAATCTGGAGTGCTTGCAAAGAAAAATATAAGTTATCTGCCTCACCTCCAGCAGTTGATGAAGGAACAGGACCTAGCCCTGAACCTCAAGCAGAGCAGGAGTCAGATACAAGTTTGGTGGCCTGAGAGCTTGGGTAGTAAAGGCCTTCATGGGTGGAATAAGGAATGACCTTAACAACATTTCTCCACAATTAATAGCATTATGGGTGTCCGTGAAGCCTTGGGACACCGCATGGAGCAGGCTGAGTTCTTTATCAGTCAAGTAGAGAATCGGACCTGGCCTGAAGAGCCTCATGGAACTTGCCAGGAAGAGATCTGGCTTCTATGGGAGAAGTTGGAAAATTTTGAATCTCGACATTGATGTAGTAAAGTCCATTTTTGCTTACCAGAAAAATCAGAAGGATCTGATATGGTCTCCTTTTGCAGAATAAGCTGTCGAACAGGGTGGGATGGAGCTTGACATTGGTGTTAGAAATAGAGCAGGCCCATTGAGTTCCTACAAGTCTCCTCCATCAAATACTACAGTTTGGCCCTGGCCTGAGGTTCTTAAGCTTCTAAGATACCTTGATCAGGCGGATATTAAGGGACTCCAGGATTCAAAAGGAGATTTGTCACAACTGGGCTCGGCTATTTTTTTGTCAGGACTTTCTGAAGAGAGTGGTGGACGGTGGAAAGCCTTTGATAGAGCACAGGACATAGCTCACCAGCAAGGTTTGAAATGTGTCCTGCTCCCACAGGCCACTTTGAAAATTATGCTGCATAATAAAGCTGAAGTTTTTGATTCCCCAGCTAAGGCTATGAGGTTTCTGATGGAACGATGTCAAACTTCTGGACTTGGGACTATGAGTTTCCCTCACCGAGACAGGTCTTCTCCTCAATCACAGCATCTGAAGAATATCATGGTTCAGCTCCATGCAGGAGATGATGCACGAATCCAGTTTCTGCCTCATTGGAGATCTCAAGAGATGAAGATTCGATGGAATGATGGAAGGCATGGACATGTGTGTTTTCATCTCCTGACTTATGGTACAGCTAGTTATAGCATTTATAATAGCAGAGGTTGGCTTGAACTGTAATGAGTTCAGTGCTCTTTTGAAATCGAAGAACATCACTGGACTGGGGACTAGGTTTATAGACCTTTTATGGGTTTATAATGTCTTACTTGAGATGTTTTGGGGGTTCTCCTCCTGTTAGTTAGGCTGGCTCTGGTTAATAACTTTTATTTTATATTTGTGTGCTCAGGAGCCTATTGCTATATCTGGGGTAGGGGTGAAATTGGGAAGTCTGACTTCATATTGGGTATGGTAAAGGTATGTTATTGGTGTTCTGTACATGACTGGAGGTTTTATTTGTGTAGACAATCTTTGAGTAGAATCAGCAGGGTGAACTGAAATGGGTGGAGTTCATTTCTTTTGGTGGAGCGCTCTTCCTGTTGTTGCTACCTGCCCTCCTGTTATCTCTGTGGCTCAGATGGGTTGGGGCACTGAGAAGATTCTGAGACACAAGGGGTTTATCAAGGATGAGATGAGCTTATTCTATTTATGTTATAACTCATGGGGGAATGGGGAGTTGAAGGATCATTAAGTAAGGAGACAAGGTGGGCAGGAGCTGACCTAGCAAGTACCTGTAGAATGCTATTTTCATGGATGTGTTTAATATTCTTACTGACACTTTTGTAATTAGTTTGAGAAGGTCTGGGGTGGGGTGTTTGTGTTCTTTCTGATTCAGTGTAGTCTGCTGTTGAAGTTGATGCTAACAGATGTTTCCTTGCTGCTGGAGGACAGGGGTAGGGAGGTGGGACCAAAGGTGGCTTTTCTTTATATATGACTTTGTATAAAGTTATGACCTAGAACGTCTGAGGGAATGAACAGGCCAGTTAAAAAGTAAGCAGGTCTTTACTCATATTAGAAGACTGGGGTGTCAGTGGGTCATCTTACAGGAGACTCATTTGCTCACCAAGGGAAGTAAATAGGATTAGGGCCTGCTGGAAGGATAGCTATATGCAGCCTCTTTTACTTCAAAAAGAGAGGGGTGATGATTCTTATTGACAAGGGGCTTAACTGAGTTACTAAGCGAATAGCAAAAAGATATACAGGGGTGTTGGCTTATGGTTTCTGGGACCTTGGATGGCTGGCCATATTCTTTAGTCTCAGTATATGGCCCCAATGAGGACGGGGCTACTTTTTTCAATAGGCTTTCTCAAATTATACTTGACAAAGTAGAATGGATCTTGATAGTAGGGGGATATGAACAATGTCATTGACCCTGTTTGTGATTGAGTGGCACACCAGTGAGGCTGGACACACCCACAACAAGAGCCTTGTTTCATTTCTGGGAGGAACATGGCCTATGAGACTTCTGGCACATCTGTCATCCACTAGATCGGAGTATACATACTATTCTACAGTGCACCAAACCTATAGCTGCGTTGATGTGTCATTAGCCCCTCATAATTTATTGAAACAGTTGGTTCCGGTTACCTTAGAACCTATGGTTATCTCTGACCATTCACCTGTGACCTGGACTTTTATGCATGTTCAGGGGAGGAGAGAAGTACAAGGTAGTGGTGCAATGTGAGCTTTCTTTTAGATCAGAAGTTTCAAGAGTGGTTTTAGGGAGAAGTCCAGGAATATCTCAGGACCTCTACTGCACAGGAGGTTGCACCCCAGTGGGTTTGGGAAGGTCTTAAGGCCTTCATACAGGGAAGTTAATGGCTTATTCTTCAGCACACAAAAAGAGTGTTAGTCCAAGTTCTGGAGTTAGGGACCCAACTAAAGGATGTGGAAAAAAGCACAAGAGGGATTCTCTAATTGTGCTCTATCTCAAATTAGAGACATAAGGTTGTAAATTAATTTGATGAACATGTATCAAGTGGAATTAGGTTTGTACAGGGTCAAGCAAGCCTATTGGGAGGGTGAGTGGGCTGGTAGACTGCTGGCATACCGACTCAGGAAAATAGAATGTTCCAGAATAATTCCGGGGATTAAAAAGATAATGGTTTGGTAGTAGATCGGAAGGGATTAATGAGGCCTTTTGGACTATTACCACCGACTACACCTCCTCCAAATGACAGCAAGTCAGGGGTGAGTCAGAGATCCAGGAATTATTGGATTCCCTGTAGCTACCTGGTCTCTCTGCAGACCAGAGGATTGCATAGAGGGACCGATAGGGTTGGAGAGATTAAGGATGCCATTGGTCAGCTGAACAGGGAAAAAGTCCAGGCCCAGATGGCTTCCCCATCGAATTTTATAAAGTAGTTGGAGACTTAGCGAGGCCATTGTTGGGGAGGTTTTGAATCAGTGTGGACTAAGGGAAACTACCCCCACAATGTATGATGCTGTTATTACAATTTTGCCAAAGAAAGGCAAGAACCCTCACTATTGTGCAAGCTATCTCCCAGTATCCCTCCTTAATGTAGATTACATGATTTTAACTAAAGTCCTTGCTAACAGGATGTCTAAAGTATTACCCTTCATTACACACTTGGATCAAGCAGATTTTGTGGGAGGCGCAATAGCGTGGACAATATTCACCATCTTGTGGACCTTTTCCATATCTCATAGAATCATTCTGGTACTTCAGCTGTGGTTGCTCTGGACATGGAGAAGCCCTTTGATTCAGTTAAATTGTCTGACCTACTAGCTACATTGCGTATACTTGGTTTCAGCCAACATTTTATCTGCTGGGTTCAAACTCTCTATTCTTCCCTCATGCAGCGGTGCTGACCAATGGCAGGATCTCCCGTACTTTTTGTTAGTCAGAGGAACACAACAGGGGTGTCCTCTCTCCTAGCTTTACTTGTGCTTGCTATTGAGCCTTTGGCCCAGAAAATTAGAGACTCCATGAGACATTGAGGGTCTTAGGGTGGCTTCTGAGATATATAAAAATATATTGTTTGCGGATGACGTTCTGTTAATTTTACAGAATACTGAGACATCATTGCCCAGTCTAATTCAGTTAATTGACACATTTTCCTCCTTGTCAGGCCTCCGTTACAACTGGGGAAAGACAGAAATAATCTCCATGATTTCAAAGGGAAGTTGCAGCCTGTGCCTGTGCCAGGGCCTACTTGGGCATCTGGTCTGATTAAATATTTGGGTGTCCTGATCTCACCTCAAGTAACACACTGGCCATCATTGAACCTTTCCCATTATTACAAACATTGCAGGATGATGTAACTAGGTGGAGGCATCTCAGATTATCCTGATGGGCCAAGGTTCAGGCGGTGCGGATGCTTCTCGTACTTAAAATCATATATGCATTGAGACACCTCCCCTTAAGAATTCTGGATTTTGGAGGCAGCAGTTTAATAAAGTACTTTCTTCTTTCTACTGGAGTGAGAGTAAACCTCACATTTCTATGGCCAGATTGATGGCACCATATACGAAGGAGGACTTTGCCTCCTGTGGCTACAAGGATATTATATTGTTGCAGGCCTTCACCAGATATGGCTGTGGTTTCATTCAGAGTGATTTGAATACTAAATAAGGTGGCTGGGAGTGAAGAAAGAGGATACCAGCAGGACACCCTTTACAGTTCTGGGAAACTGTTTAATTTTGCTTCTACAAAAAACTTTTTACTCAAAGACTCTTAAACCCCTGGAATACTCTCCCTATTGAGATTATTGCAAGCAAGACAAAAGCAGAATTTAAAAGATGCCTAGACAATCTTATACATTCGGGTTTGATTTTTATTATTATAAATAACTAACATTTATAGGTGCAAATATGGGCTTACAGCCTTCTAGCACCTTCTTGTTTCTTAGTATGATCCTTAGTTGGGCCCCTGAATGTGTGGTATGGACAACTAGTAGGGATGCAGCTTTTTGCCCTGAAGGAATATGCATTCCATGTATGGAGGCTAGCTAAGAAATATCTTGGGTCAGACTAGAGAGTCCCTATTCCCTTATGGCATATATGGCGGAATTCTCAGTTACTTTTAGGGGATCCCATTTTCATTGGTCTATGTGGGCTAAAAGGGTATTTTAAAGTGAGGGACCTCTTCTCTACAGAGAAAGGGATATTTTAAATCTTATAGTGACCTCCAGGACCAGTTTTCCCTTCCCTCAATAGATTGTGGGAGGTATTTTCAACTATGACATCTGATGGGGACCATCATGGGGAGTTCCCTTGAGAAGCCTTTATTTGGTTTATGGGAGAAGATTTTGGAAAGAGGGATGCAGGCAAGGGATCTGTAACTCATCCTGGGATTGGGATGGTATATAAAGCTCTGTTAGAGGCTTTTGAACTAGATACAAACAAATTGCAAAGTAGATGGGAGATCATGTTGGGCTATTCACTAGAGGAATCAGAATGGAAAACTATTTGGTGAATGGCTATGGGATTTCAAAGACCTGTCTGGTCAACTGATGCAGTTAAAAACATTATTGTTGTGGTACCAGATGCCTACTTCCTTATATAAGATGAGTTGGCTTCACATCCTAGGTGCTGGCAATGTGATGGTAATATAGGTACATTGCTTCACATTTTCTGGGGTGTCTCCATCCTACTTCCTGGTGGTGGGGAATTATGAGAACAATGGCAAGGTTTTGGGGACAAGGGTGATGGCAGATGCCTCATTAATGATACTGGGGAATATGTCTAAAATCCAGTGTTTAAATTCTTATCAGCATGCCTGGTTTGTGACTTCCACTACAGAGTGAAGTGCCTGGTACTACAATGGTGACAAGCGGTACACGTGCCACACAGAGTGAGTGGATAGATACCATGCTCCATGTGGCAGGGGTTTGAACAGATGTCCTACATTGCTATTGATAAACATGAGAAATTTTCTCATGTTTGGACATCCTTTGCACTTTCTAGGAATTTAGCATGCAGGGTTGGGTATGAGCTTACCCCCGCACAAGTCCAGGATGATAGCTGGGTATTGGGGCTGTGAAGTGCAAACTTTGGGGTCTCAGCATGACCTCAGGTAAGTCTGGGGATTGGGGTAGTTGGGTCCCCTTACCCCACCTCTTTACCTCTGGCAGCAACAGAACAGGAGCCTTTTTATACTCTTCTGGTGGAATGAGGAGGCATCTAGGTCTCGAGTTTTTCTTTTCTTTTCTTTTATGGGGAACAGTAGACATGACAACAGTTACTGAATCCATTAATTCTGTTAAAATTGTTAAGAAATTTGCAATTTAGAGTATTGGATTTGTGTAGTCATCTCTTTAAACATGACATGGGTAGATGCTCTTAGATTGTATCTCCATGGGATGTTTATCCCAATCAGGACATTGTTATGGTTTTGGCATTGCCTGTTTTTTGATATGTTTAACATTGTAAACTTTATAAACTATTAATAAAAAAAGAAAGGCACAATCCTGGCACAGACCCTTCAACCCTGAAAGTCTCTGAACAAAATTCTGTACCATCTAATCTATAAGTGACAGAACAAGGCCTAAAAGTGTAGAGTTTTCTGTAAGTCTGACACACCCAAATCTCAGAAACCAGATACTGTAAATGCCCATTAGAAAACTTCCCATGTCTTGAGAAATGGCAACCCCTGGGCAATGCATGCTGAATTAGGGACAATTTTGTCAAACACTGCTAAAGTTGTTAAGGTGCAAAGTTAGAGTTTAACATCAAACAGTCTGCCCAACCTAACTATACTGGTGCTACTGTGCCAGTATAATAACAATAATACAACAGAGGGTGTCTGTAGTTGTCTGATAAATGCACAGCCCAAGGTGCATACTGAGGTATGAGGTGCTTCATGACTAGTGTCTTCAGCTGCTGGGGAGTGCATCTTTCAGACACAGACATCCTACACACCAGAGTGGCTTATTGCACTTATGAAATGAGCCCTACAGTAAAATATTTTATATATAACAAAATGAGCATATTTAAAAAAATAGTTGGAATGTATTATTTGGTCAGTTTACAAGAAGTAGTTCTGATATGCTGCATTAGAAATAGGGGCCTGATTCAGAAAGCTGCAAGTTTGATGAAAATGCCTCTGTCAATCGGATTTGATGCAAGTGGCACTTTGCACCAATAATTGCACCACTGGTGATTCAGCAATGCAGGCAGAACAATGTCGGGTTCAGTTGCAGCAAATAGGGGATTGTGCCAGCCTGCACCATATCCGGTGTGCGATGGAGCTAGGGCTTCTGCGCCAGATACAAGCTAAGTATCCTCTTCAGAGGCATTCAGTACCTCTCCCACAGAGTGCATGGGTCTGTTAGTTAGACCAGCACGGGCTGGTCTAACAGCTGATCTGCCACCACCAGAGTCGTCGCTGTGTGGATGGACCCTGTGCCTCTGCCCACCCATGGGATCCCATCCCACAGCACCTGGAGATGTCTGGAGTGCAGTGCCTGCAGGGTCACCCCACCTTGGTGCCCAGTATCGGCACCCCACAGGTAACCCTCAGACATGGCAGTGACCATACAGTGTCCTCATTGAGGAGTTGTTGCTAACCCCAACCCATCACCCACTTGTCCCCTAACTGTCCTCTTCAGCCCCTGATACAGCCCTCATGACCTCAGCAGCCTCCAGACAGGTGTCCAGCACTGGGTGTCAATGCTGCTTGATCTTGCCACAGCTTGGGAAAACCTCTCCTATATGCCTTACATTTGGTGCATAGCAATATGTGCAAGTTGCGAGGGTTTGGCACTGGGACCCCTCCTGATAGTGAATCAGGTGCAGGGTCCCTGGCACATAGGAGATCAGCGTAAGATGCTGTTTGATGTAGCTTGCACCAATCTACCCAGACCTTCCTGAATTGGGCCCAGGATGTCTTTTTTTTAATCCTGTTTATAAAGGTGGGCAGTCAGCAGAATGGTGTTTTTCCACTGTAATGCACTATTTGCACCTCTGAGATTTTGCTTCTTAGTGTTCTTCTCCCCCACAATCAATTGTTAATAATATTTAAAGTACCCTTTATAGCACCTGAATAAATGTAGAGTTTTAAAAAATGCATTCTGTTTCAAAACTAAAGTGAAAGGTGAAACCCGTCAGCTCAGCTCTGCTAGGATAAATTGGTGATCATGCTAGGAGCTTGCATTTCACCACATGGGTTTCTTTTAACCCACTGGCATCTGAATGCAGTCGAGCTGTTGTTTAAAAAACAGTTGCAGATGTTGGTGCTATGAACAGTGCTAGGCAGTGTGTGAGGATGAGGGTCTGAGCCATCTGATTTAGCAGCCAAGCCTGCAGGCAAGAGAGGTGTGTCACAGTGCTAGAGTCAGCTTTGGTATACATGGTTGCAGTTGTAATTTAAAACCTGTGGATTGGTGGCCTGCAGCATAGTAAAATGAAAGGAAAAAACAAAATCTTAAATTACAGTATATATTTAGCATTTGTTTACAGTACATTCAACTTCTTAGGTGTGGTGTGAGGATGGGAAGTTATTGTGAAGTGTGGTAATTTTTTTTTTTTAGGGCAGTGCTGGTTGTATACTATACTAACGTGGCTTCCAGAAATGTTTTTCAAAGTTTCTGGTAGACATAGATATGTGGAATACACTGCATCCTGGTTGCCAGAAAATTGCCACCTGCAGGGTTGTTGCTCTGTAAAGCACAACCGGGGTGGCACACTGACCAATCAGGATGCAACGATTTCCTGACCATTTTATAAATATATATATATATATATTTCTGAAGCACCAGTCCACCGTCTCTTCCCTGCTATGAGTCACTAACTCTGTCCTCTCTAGAATGGATGAGGAACACATCACATTGGCCAGTTCATTGAACTAGCAAAGCCTTTGATTTGGTGGCCCATACACTACTCCTGGACAAGCTGAAATCTGCCAGCCTCTCATCTCCTGCTATTAACTGGAGACATTCCTGCCTCTTGCCAGTAATAGTTCAGGTAGGTGGTGTCCTGTCCCCTGCAGCCCCTGTCCAGACTGGGATACCACAGAGTTCTATCCTTTGTACAATCCTCTTCTCTATTTTTCCATCAACCTCCTCTTCCTGTGTCAGCTCGCATATTCACATGTATGCAGATGACACAGTTCTCATGGGCCCTTGACTGCACTGTGAAGCCTCTCTCAGCAAAACTTTCACAATGTCCTCGTTGGTTACAGTCCAACTAACTCCAGGTCAATACTAAAAAGTGCCCATGACCTTTGGCATCAGCAAGAGGCTGGCCAGTCTCACCCCTTCCCTACCGTCTCCATCCTGGATGGTTTCTCCCTAAAGTGGTCACCTTCTTCAAGTATCTTGGTTTGTGGCTTGACAGTAGATTTGGCTTCTCTTCCGCATCAATTCCATCCATGCCAAACTCTGCCCCAAGCTTGGTGCCCTGTTCTATAACACAGATTACTGTCTCTCCAGGTCCTCGGAGCTGGTAACAAAATGGTGTTCCCTATGTTCAGCTGTGCAGAGGTAGTCTATGGTACTGCCCCTGCTCTTAGCTATCCAGACTTGATACTATCTGTATCACATTCTGCCATACTACTACCAACTCCTCCCTCCCTCCTCCCTCCCTCATACTCACCACTGTTCCCTCTACTCATCCCTCTCTATACTACTGCTTGACTCACATTGCCAGTCCCACTCTGCCGCCTTAATCTCCAAATACTGGTTTGGATCACTACCATCCCTATTTAGACTCACTCCATATCACCCATTCCAGCTGCCTTGCACTCTCTCTCCACTCCAGGGATCCACCATCTTCTCCCTCAGTGATCCTCACTCATCTGCAGGGCAGTCAACCTTCTCCTATCATCTTCCCTCCTCGGAATCTGCCCTTCCCTCTCTTCTCACCTTTCCCTGCTTTCATTAGACAGCAGCTAAGACTCCTGACCCTTCCTGCTCCTGCCAGCTCTCTCCTTGACCTGTCCCTGGTACCCATTTTCTCTAGCTATAGTCCCTTTTGAGGTATGCTTGTGTCCCTAATACTGTTGTACTGAATGATTAAATCATTGTTTCGAGAGCTGTGGTGGTGCTCATAGCCTCAACCTCTACCACTATTGTTATTATTTTCCACTTGTAATATTTTGCACTGTTCAATGGTTGCTCTTTATCTTGTGGCCTTGTTTCTAAACTACCCTGTTTATTTTTATGTATTATTGTCCTTTTCCCTTTCCTGGGTCACACCTGGAAACAAGCCTTGGCTCCATGTGCCTTTCCCCGATTACCAGTTTTCAAATAAATGAATAATCAGAGAAAATCCTTGTCTGTGACTGGACAACATGCACCACATGACTTTGCACTATTCCACAATGATCAAATGCCTGCATTGCTTTTAACCCCAGTATCTGCTCACTGCCAACCCAAATCAGGAAATCACTCCTTCCCTCCCACCCACAAACTGGCACCTTGAAAAAGTGAATACAAGCTGAAAACCTTGTTTTCTGTATGTGCCAGCCACAGAACATTTTCCAACCCCCAAGATACTACAGTTGATTTACTTACTGAATTTATGTTTATATGTATAATGTTGCCTGTACAACATGTATTTATCTACAACACTTGTTACTACAGCATCTGTAGTCACTGTATTATTTGAATATAATGTGTATGCCTTTGTATACTTATTGTGCTCCCCGTTCTACTGTACAAGTGTGTTTGCACATTTATCTTGTTTTACTTTGTATCTCTGTACCTCCAGTTATACCCTCCAGCTGGGTTGCCCTGAAAGAGGACTTTTGTCTCAGTGGGTTCACCCAGTTACCAAAATTCTAATAAATAAATAAAATATAAATTTGTCACCTATCTGGTTGATCCTGCCATTTGTCTTGTCCTCCTCTGAACTTTTACAATCACTTTTAACCAGTTGGACTAAGCGGGCATCCATTCATGAAACAAGCTTAAGAAAATCATTAGAATAGTCATTTTGCTATATTTTACACAAAACACAAAACTGTACTCATCTTGTGCCACAAATAACTGAAAATACTGAAATGTGCTGCCAGCTCTAGTGAAGCAGATCAAATGAATCAGCAGCTTCAGTATAGTAGGCAGTAACATGAGTGAGAGTGAGTTGCTATAGCAATGCTCGGTTGAGTCAACAGATGCAGTACTGAATCTGCTGTCTCAAGTAGACGGCACATTCGATATTCTCAAGTTTGTCGTGGCACAAGATATGTTCAGTTTTGTGTAAATCCTTCCAAATGCACTGTTGTAAAGATTTTTAAGCTTGTTTCATGAACAGACAGCCACTCAGTCCAGAAGATTAAAAGTGAAAGTAAAAGCTCAGAGCGAGGACAAGACAAATGGCAGAATCAGCAGATAAGTGACAGATTTATATAACAGTGGTGCCTTTGGGGGTTGGAATATGTTTTGTGGCTGTCAGAGAGAAGCTCAGAACAAGGGGACAAGACAAATGGCAGGATCAGCCAAAGAAGTGATGAATTTATATAGCAGTTATATCTTGGGGTTGGAGCATATTGGCACATAGGGAAGAAAAGGATTTTGGGTTATATTCACTTTTAAGCATTATTTTTAACACCTCAAAAAGTGGCCATTTTATTAAATCAAATCAAATGTTTTATTTGCTCGGCATAAAGCCATCACAATAAATAAGTAATACATATTATACAATGGCAAGAAAAAGTGCTTGTCCCTGATTGGTCAGACTGGGACTGAAGCTGGGATATTATCCGGCATAACATCCCGCTCTAGTCCCAGCATACTAATCGACCGCAATAAACATTAAAACATGATCCCTCCACAACTGTGCCTACCAGCAGCGTCAGCGGTCCTGCTCTGCATGAATGCAGCGGTTTCTGCCAAGTTGAAAATCTACATTTCCCTCATGCACTGGCACTCTCCGCCAATGTCAGAATTAGCCCCCCACAGCCCGACAAACCCCACTCGCACTCCATACCCACTTTGGTAAAAGACAAAAAAAAAAAACGGGTGAACTGAGTCGTGTTTGCCTCCATAGCATTTTTAGAATAGAAGTTCAGTGTCACAGCTGAGCGTGAGCATAACCGCACGTTAAACTTCCTGATCATTTTGCTGTTTTTCTACTGTCAGTCCTTTCTCCTGGCAACAATAAAAGTTGTACGGGGAAAGACAACTTCCATGGTGAGGGCAGAGGTTCAGGTTATGCATTCATATCTGACGGGATTACTCTGCCATCACCTCTTCCACACAACAGCAGGTGGCTGCATTCTGACACACAGTGAGAGACGACCTCTGTCGTTGCGAAAAATTAAAAGAAGTGACACAGAGAGGGAAATAAATGCTGCATTTAAATTGCGGGGGTGGAGATTTAGGAACAACAAATGTATGCGGGAGTGCAGAGCCACAGTCAACAGCTTCAATACACCTACTACTCTAAATCAGCACTATTTTCTTACTAAGTAAACCACGCATTAAATAAACACAGAAAATATACTTTTAAATGTATTTTCTGTATATTTTCTAATTTTTGCACTCATGAGCCACTGTATAATAGGAATAATGCCCTCCAGGGTGGGTGTTATGCTGGGATAACATCCCTTCTCGGTTTAAAAATATCTGGAACGTGTAGTGCAGTGCAGGCTACGTGCCCATTGGCTCACGCTGTGGGACCAACGGCCTACGGCCCTACCGATGGTGTCAGCCGCTGGCAGTGGGGCGGCAAGCCGGTGGGTGCTGCCGCCCGCCGCTGACTGGGGAGCAGGGCAGTGGGATCAGTGGGTGGGTGGGGAGAGGGTCCACTGGACCACCAGGGATATAGGAGTCTTTTATTTCTTTACTTAAGCCTGCGATTGGGCAGACAGCGGTCCACTGGACCACCAGGAATATTGGACTCTTTTTATTTACTAATGCTCGCGATTGGGCTGATAGTGGTCCACTGGACCCCAGGGTATTGGACTCTTTTTATTTTACTAATGCCCGTGATTGGGCTGACAGCGGTCCACTGGACCACCAGGGATATTGGACCTTATTCATTTAACTGATGCCCGTGATCGGGCATGGAAACTCCACCACGGAGATGCAACCAGAGTTGGCGACACACGGCAGCTGCCACCTGTGGGTGGCGGCCATTGCTCTTTTTTTGATCAACTTTGTGCAGTGCAAGTAGGGATTGTGCATGGCTCCAGCACATCCGGCTGAATCGGCATGTGCAGGTATCCATGGGCACCCCACCTGCACCTGCATACGTTACTGATCGCTCCAGCACATCGGGATTTGTGCCAGGTGCAATTCCCATTTAACATCGTGTCAAGACAGTGGGTTAAGATGGTGCAACACTGCTGTGCCACGCCAAGAACCCTTGAATATCTGGGCCCATGTGTATTAATGTATTTTCATAATTCACACATTCACAGTAATACTACTGTATTGAAATGGCCACCATGTCTTAGCTATTCCCCAAGTATCACAAACCTGTAATAAAAACATCAAAAACAACCTTCCCTCTCACCCACTATCTAGTACCCATACCACCTCTCCCTCCACTGCCACTCCAGTACATGCAATAATAAGGATCCTTGGTGGGCAACCAGTGCAGCTCTCCCTCTACCTCAAGTCAGCCATGGTCTTCTGTTTTGCTACCTGATAATCACAAACCTACAAAATAAAATCACCCACCCTCTAGCATCCAATGAACCCTGGGGAGGTGTAGGCATTATGGTTGAAAACACTGACAACACATTTCTTTACTGTTGTGGTATTGTAGCTCAAATGTATGCATTAACAGCATTTTGCAATGAAAATTGCTGGTGGGTGGTGGATGATTGACAAGTAGTGTTCATCACACATATAAGTAATTAATTTCAGGCTCTAAAATTTACACACACATGAGAATATAACATATTTTGTCTGATGGGTTTTGTGTCTTGCCTATTGCAGAAATGTATATACAATATACTGAATACTTAATACTTGAATAGTCCTTGCAATCTCTAAAACACAGACTCAAGCATAGGTTTGTGCTATAGACCTGTTGCTATGACAGTGTTCAATAGTGTCTGAACAATTGCCCTAGAAAACCAATAGTCTTTTAAACTTTGTTTTTTACCAGGAGAGACACACTAAACTGAAAGTTTGTTTACAGAGTGCGACCAGGGAGCACAAGGAAGTTAAGTGACTTGCTCAGGATCACACAGTATGCAAGTAAGAGTTGTGGGATTCAAACCCAGATCTCAGGTTTGCAGCTCAGAGCCTTAAACCACTCGCTATACTGCCTCCTCTACTGGAGATAAAGGGCAAATGACAGGTTGGGAGTAAGTAAACCATGACCGGTGAGATTATATTTTAGAAGTGATTGCAGAGCTGGCTTATATCATAGAAAGTGGATTGACTGATAATGCCAGTCTAGTTGTCGCTAAACTAGTTCCTCCACTTTTTTGTAATACACCATCCTTGCCTGAAGAATAGGGAGGAGGGTGGCCATTCTTTTAAATCTGATCTCCAGTGTTTGGCTTTCCCTATGGAGGTACAGGGATCATTGGAATGTGTATTCTCTGTGTAGTGGCTCTTTAAATTGCAGGATTTTATTAATTTATCAACCCCAGGAAGAGCTCTGATTTCTTGTGGGAGCTAATGAATCTGATATCTGGCTTGATGTTGGGGGCCCCAAAGCTTTAAGTACTCAAGAATTTTAATGCCTGGCCTGCCATCAACTCAGATACTGTTACAGCTAGAGTCCTGCATGAAATGCAGATTTAAAGTTTTGAGACACGTTTCCTCCAATGAACTTTTGGGAGACACAGTCTTGACTTAATATTTTTGTGGGCATTAGAAATGACTGCCGACACATGGAGTGATCTGGTCAGACCATTCAAATTGAATTCAAGGCCCCTAACAGAAGATATCCCTCCCTACAAAAGTGTTCATAGCCAGGCCTGGAAAAGTCTTGATTCCACTGTGTACTGGGTGGCCATGGAAGTTTCAACACAGAAACATAGAAATACATATATTGATGGCAGATAAGGACCACTTGGCCCACCTAGTCTGCCCATTTTCCTACCTACTATAACACCACAGACCCTACTTGATCTCTGGCTTTGCCACCCTTTCCCTACCTCTAAGATTCCCTTATGTGCATATCCCATTAATTTTTTTTATCATTGAGGATTTTCTCCTCCTTCTGCAGCCCGACCGAGGGACCTCCAGTCATTGGCTTCCACTGCTCGAGAGTCAGAGCTCACTTGCATGATGGGGTCTGGTGCAGCCACTCCCAAACCCTGCCAGGAGGCCCCCATGCCTCCCTGTACCAGGCCGGGACCAGATCCCTAGAGCGATTCCACAACAGACCTCCCAGGCAGTGGAAGCATAACTATCAAGCTGCTTGGTAGTGCCAAGCCTTTTCCTCCATATAGTGCCCCATTAGATGCGGATGTGCAATGACGTCCAGAAGCACTACATGCGATGTCTGCCGCCTCCACCCACATGTGCACACTCCTGCAGCACTCCCAATCTCCATCGGAGGCCACCTTAGAGCAGTGGATGCCCCTCCCTCCCCAGGGACAGGAGAGCAGTCCTCCAGATGCTCAATCTATCCTCTCTTGCCAACCCCTGATGGCCTGGGGTGCATTCCCAAACCCTGGTAGCCAGCGTGGCACGAGGTGGCATCCAGCATCTCAACCCTCAGTGCCACTGGGCTGTTTCCATGCATTTTGAAGCATGTTACCATTTTGGCCCCACCACCTCTGCTGGGAGGCTGTTCCAGGCATCCACCACTTTTCTGTGAAGATGTACTCTCTCACATTTCCCTGAGTTTCCCTTCAACTTCATATCATGTCCTTTGTTCTTGAGCATCTTTTTCTTTAAAATGGTTCTCTCTTGAACTTTATTTAACACCATGAGGTATTTGAATGTTCTATCATATCCTCATTTCCTCCAGGTTGTACATATTGAGGTCCTTTAATCTACTCACAGGGCTTGTGATGTAGACCCTGAGCCATTTTGGTTTCCTCCTTTGGACAACTTCAGCACCTCTACCCTTTCTATGTCTTTCCAGAGATGTGGTCTCCAGAACTGGACACAGTACTCTAGGTGAGGTCTCACCAGTGAGCTACAGAGCAGGAACACCACCACTCTTTTCCTGCTGATGATACCCCTCCTTATTCACTCCAACATCCCAGTAGCTCTCCCACCACCTTGTCACACTGCCTGGACACAGTAGATAATCAGATGTGATTACTCCCAGGACCGTTTCCTGTTTGGTAGTGGTTAATACTACCCCTCCATTTACTCTGCCCCTGGGTTTCTGTGCCCCAAGTGCATGATTTTGCACTTGTTTGCATTGAAACCTAGCTACCACCCTTGATCACTCCTCTAACTCTCCTAGATCACTATTCATTTTTCCAGTATCCCATTTCAGATTTAGTGTCATCTGCAAAGACTCATACCTTGCCTTCTAGCCCTCCCTGCAATGTCAGTAATAAAAGACATTGAAGAGCACCTTTCCCAGTCCTTTGACTTTCATGCATATATTACCCCTTCTTGCATTGATTTTAGAACTGTATTTCATTACTGTCTTCTGCAGTTAGTTTTTGCATTCAGAGCTGCTAAATCCTGCAGGGTGTACCAGACTTCTATAGCAAGCCTGGTGTTGCTGTGGACCCAGGGCTGTACTGCTAACATCACTATATGGCAGAGGAGTGACTTACACTGCAGTACAGTGAAGTTGCAGCCATTTTCCAAGGGAAAACTACATTACTAGGTGTACATAGTGTGGTCCCTCTTCACCCAAGACATCCTGTTAGCAATGCATTATGCCAAAATACAAATGCCTTGTCAATATGTTTTTGTAAAACTGACTTACTTCTGCCTCTGTAACAAAGCATGGGATTGAGAGATCATCAAGTTGCTGTCAGCATCTTTCCCAGTCCTTTTGACTTTCATGCATAAATTACCCTTCTTTCATTGATTCTGGAATTGCATTTTATGACTGTCCTCTGCAGTTAGTTTTGAATTCTGAGCTGTTAAAACTGGAGGGTGTACTAGAGCTTCTATAGCAAGCCTGGTGTTGCTGTGGACCCAGGTCTGTACTGCTGACATCACCATATGGCAGAGGGTGACTCACACTGCAGTACAGTGGAAGTGCAGCAGTTTTGCATGGGAAAACTACATTACTAGGTGTACATACTGTGGTCCCTCTTCACCAAGACACCCTGTTAGCAATGCATAATGCCAAAATCCAAATGCCTTGTCAGCATGTTTTTTGTAAAATGGATTTCCACCTCTGTAACAAAGCACAGAGAGTGAGAAGATAGAGTTGCTGTCAACCAAGACAGTTAACTGTCAGCTTATGCATTGGTGTGATTAGTGTCTATATCTTGATCATTTGAAAGCAGTAATGCCTCCTTACCCATGCCATACTGGTGCCTTCCATGTCTTTCTGTAGTAAAGCATCTGGCAGTCATCCCATTTGAAAATCCTTACTGCTCCTCCATCTCGTGTCTCCCGACATCAGCATGGCACCAAGGAATGCGAAGACTAATTTTGGTACCTTATCTGTATGCCTCCTTCTCTCAAAGTTTAGCATCAAGTCACCCCCAGGACCCAGCATAACATTTTAGATTTGTGAACAACACTATCTGCAGTAGTTTCATTATACCTCATGCATGCACAGCCAGGGCATTTGTAATATCACCTTCAAAATACTCCTTTGGTGCTCTCCTATCCTTAGCCTAAAGGACATGAAGTCTTCCGACAAAATGAATCACAGCTGCAGGTGGCCCAGATACACAAGGTCAGTGACACAACTAAAAATGCCCCATATGGTATGTCTTAGTGGCATTGATTGTAGTAAAGTTGTACTTTTCAGGATGGAGCTACAATACTTACAATTGCCACACAGAAAAGTTCCATGTGGGTGCACTGGCAACCAAGTGCTCTCAGTGGGAAACAGCATCTGTAGACAACTGTGTACCAATTTATCTTTTAAATTCGTACCCCTCCATAAAGCCATACATGGGGAAGCAAAGTAGCCTCTCTAAGCAGGGGTCCAACCCAGGATGTTCCAGTTAGACTTAATGATGCCATCTATGGTCTTAGACTGTCTTTAATGGGTGTTTACAAAATTAAGTCTACTAGGCCCTTGTTCCCTTTGTTCATGTACCATGCAGAATGCTTCTCCTGGGGTGTTCATGGTGTCAACTAAAGCTTTATCAGTAAGTCCTGAGTTGCAACCTCTACTCTGAAATCTGTCACACATCCCTGTGCCTTGTGCTAGAAATTCTGTATTACCGCTACAGTTATGTCTAGCCTGAGTAACTGGGCCTTGGGAATATTATCTATCACATGGTATGGGTGGCACCTGAAGGCTAAAGGTGGACTGGATTGCTGATATGTCACCTCCTGATGACGCTGTACTAGCAAAACCGTCGAGGAATGTGGACCTGATCTGTTGATGGCATGAATATTTATGAATAAAGCCTTTTGCACTTGTATGGATGGTGCCTGTGTTTGACTTCCTGGAACACAGTATGTATACTTGGAACTGGTAGTTTTCCCATGCAAAACTGCTGCAATTGCACTGTACTGCACAGTGTGAGTCATTCCTCTGCCATACCGTGATGTCAGCAGGAGCCAGCAGCTGAACAGCAAAGTAAGTGCAGCAGAGCTAAAACAGGGCTCCAAAACAAATGCAAAATATGGAAGGCAGAGTAAACCTCAGCCAAAACACCATCACATACCCTTTCCAGGTCTAGTACTGCATATAATGACTATGAGCTGCAACTTTTGGGATCATCATGAAGGTGCTCTTTAAGAGGACTGGTCCAGTAATGATCCCTGTGGCACCCTGCTTGTCACCTTCCCTTCCTCAAGTGAACTCCATTTACTAACACCCTTTTCAAGTCCCCAATCAATTTTTCACGCAGTTTACCACTTTAGGACCCTCCTAGGCTTCCCAGCTTGTCTGCAAGTCTCCTTTGTGGAATGGTGTTGAATGCCTCACTGAAATCTAGGTGAGCCACATCCACCACTCCACCTGATCCAATTCCTGGTCACTCAGTCATAGAGATCCTCTAGATTTATTTGACATGAGGTCCCCCCATTGAATCCATGATGCCTTGGATCCTGAAGGTCACTGGATTCCAGATTTTCCATAGTCCTTTCCTTCAGTAGTGGTTCCATTACTTTAGCCACCACCTAGGTCAGGCTGACTGGTCTGTAGTTGCCAGCCTCTTCTTTGCTTCCACTTTTGTGATGTGTGATATATCTGCCCTCCTCCAGTACTCCAGTACCACTCCCATCTCCAGTGAGTGGCTGAAAAGAGCTGTCAGTGGTGTAGTCAGCATGTTAGGTAGCTCCCTTAGTACCCTAGGATGCAAATTCTTCTGGTCTCATTCACTTGTCCACTTTCAGATTGCGAGTTCCCATAGAAACCTCTCCTCTGTAAATGGACTAGGTCTACCTCTCTTTCTTCTATGCTCCTGGCCTTATCTGTGGTCCCTCACCTTCCCATTCCTCTGTAAACACTGAACAAAGTACTTGTTCAGGATGTCCACTCTTCTGGTCCTCCTCCACACTCCCTCCATCCTTCCTAAACCTTCCAATCCCTCCCTGGTCTTCCTTTATTCGCTACATACCAGAAAAATACCTTGTCCCCTTTCTGCACTGCCTGGGCAATTTTCCCTAAATCTGCACTTTGCACTTCTAATTGTTTTAACTGCCTCCCTCTGTTTCTCCTGATACACCTTCCTATCTCCTCTCTCTGTGTCTCCTTATGCCTCCTGAATGCTAACTTTTTTGCCTGTACCTTCCCTGCCACGTCTTTTAAGAACCATAGCAGTCTCTTTTTCCTCCTGCTTTTCTTCTTATCTGACACAAAGGTTTGTTGCCTTCTCTATCTCTTCTTTTAGATCTGCCCACTGTTCCTCCACTCCCCCAAAGCCCCCAACCAGGGCATTCCTGAGGCATTCCTCCATCTTTTTTAAATTGGCTCTCCTGAAGTCCAGAACCCTTGCTGTTGGTGGTTCAATACTGCTGCAGTACTTCCATTGAAACACACTGCACAGTGCTCACTTGTTCCCAGGTGGCCACCCAGCATGAGGGTCTGCAACATTGTCCAAATTGGTGAGCACGGGTCCAGTACTGCCCCTCATGAGTGAGCTCTTTGAATAGTTGCCTGAGGAATGCCCCATGCAGGGAGTCAGGATGTCTCTGCTCTTAGCTGAAACTGCATCTGGGATTCCCCTACCAACACCTCTCCTTATTTGCCATCTTCTTGATGACTTCCACTAGAACCTTATCCAACTTACCCTCTGTGTTGGAGGTCTGTTGATTATGCCAGTGTGATTAGCAGCTCCTTCAAAGTTTTTAGGGTCACCCACAGTACCTCCACCCTTCCTGATTTCCCTGTATCTTGGTAGCCTTTATGCTATACCTCACATAAAGAGCCACTCCACCCAACATTTCTTTTCCACTCTGCCCTTTCTGAAACAGTGTAGCCTGGTATGGCTATATCCCAGTCATGGTTCCATGTGATATGGCAACTCCAAAAGATGAGCCCATATCAGTGAATGGAAAACATCAGGGACCAGAATGGTGACTGTGCTTTTTCTGCAGTGGGATTTGCTCCCTGCACCCCCTTTATTAAATTTCAAACTCTGAGGTCACAGCATCTTGGGGTGAGAATACTGATTTACTAGTTTTGGTACCTGCCGTTTTCCATTACGCCTTAATGTGGGCTCGCTCTTTTGTGAGTTTGCCCACATTTACATGATACCCCAGCCATGGTTTACATTGCACCATGACTCAGTAATGGTGACAATGTCCAGGTCAGCCTCAGCCATGATGGCCTCTATGTCCAGGATTTTGTTTCCCAGGCTTCGAGCATTTGCAAACATGGCCTTTCAGAATGTGTTTCCACCCTATTTGTCAACATAGAAACAGAATCTGACGGCAGATAAGGACTGCTTGCCCACCTAGTCTGCCCATTTCCTATCTAATGGATAAGCTGCAGATTCTAGTTAACCAACAGCCTACTTCCTCCTACCCCCCACTAGAATTGCCTTATGTCTGTCCCATGCATTCTTAGATTCCCCTACTGTTTTGACTCTCGACCTCCTCAGGAAGGCCGTTCCATGCATCTATGACCCTCTCTGTGAAGAAATACTGCCTCACATTACCTCTGAGCTGTCCCCTCTAGCTTTAAATTATGTCCCTTGTTCTTGCACATCTCTTTTTCTGAAAGATGCTACCCTCTTGGACTTTGTTGATTCCCTTGAGGTTTGAAAGTTTCTATCATGTCCCCTCTCCCTCCTTTCCTTGAGGCTATACATCTTAAGCTCCTTTGGTCCTTCTTCATATACCTTCTGGTGCAGACCATTACACTATTTGGTGCCCTCCTCTGGACAGCCCCACCCTATCTATGTCTTTGCAGAGATGGGGTCTCTCAGAACTGTGCACAGTACTCCAGACGTGGTCTTATCAACTGTCTGTACAGAGGGCCAACAACTTCCTGTTTTCTACTGGTGATGCCTCTCCTATGCATCCCAGTATCTCCCCAGCCCTCCTTACTGCCTTCTCCACATTGCTGGCCCATTTAGGTCATCTGATGTAACTACCCCCAGGTCCTTTCCATTTTGTTGTTGTCAGTATCTCACCCCCATCATGACTCTCTTCCCTGGGTTTTGTTTCCCAGGTGCATTACTTTGCACTTCTAGCATTGAATCTAAGCTGATACATTTAACCATTCCTCCAACCTTGCCAAGTCCCTTTTTATTCTTTCCACCCCACCTTGCATATCAACCCTGTTGCAGATCTTTGTGTCATCTGCAAAGAGACATGCTTTCCTTCAGTCCTCTGCAATGTCACTATAAAGAACATTAAAAAGGACCGTCCCCGGTACTGAACCCTGCAGTACCCACTAAGTAACCCTCCTTTCTTCACTGTGGACTCCATTTACTATTCCCACTGTATCCTGTTGTTCAGCCAATGTTTTACCAGGCTACCACCCTGGGACCCACTCCCAGGTTGGCAAATTTGTTTATTAATATTTTGTGTGGGACTATGTCAAATGCCTTGCTAAAGTCTAGGTAGGCCATGTCCACAGCCCTCCCTGGTCTACTACTTTGGTCACCCAGTGAAAGAAATCAATTAGATTCATCTGACATGACCTTCGCTGTGAACCCATGCTGTCTTGGGTCCTGTACCCACTGGCCTCTAGGTACTCAACAATTCTTTCCTTCAAGTGATTCCATCACTTTCCCTACCACTGAGGTCAAACTGACAAGTCTGTAGTTTCCTGCCTCTGTCCTGCTCCCACTTTTGTGAAGGAGAATCATATCCACCCTTCTACAGTCCTCAGGTACCACCCATCCTCCATGATTTATTAAAATCGGTTGTCAGTGGTGTTACTAGTTCTTCCCTTAGTTCTTTTAGAATTCTGGGGTGAATCACATCAGGCCCATTGCTTTATCCACCTTCAGTTTTAAGAGTTGCAGAGTGTCTCTATTGACTGACTTAGGTATCACCCCTGCTTTTCCATTGTGAATACTGAGCAGAAATATTCATTCAGTATCCTGAATGTCAACATTCCCTGTCCCTTTGAAATCATTCCTTACTCCTCTGCTCACAGTCCCATCTTTCTTCATTTCTACCACTTTGCTTCCTTTTTTGCTGGGTACCCTTGGATTTATTTCCTTTGGTCTCTCCTACTGTCTACTTCAGTTTGGAGGAGGCAGTTTATGTCTCCCCATTTCCTTCTGCCACCCTTGTCTGGTTTAAATGCCCATCAATTTAACATTTAAACAGTTCATTGAGGACTGCAGTTCCTCTCCTGGATAAATGCAGGCCATCTCCCTCTATAGGCCTTTATCCATCCAGGTGGGACTCCAATCCTAAAAGTAGTCAAACCCCTCCTTTCTGCACCATTCCTCAGTCGTGTTAAAGCCCTGGTATGAGTACCTATCCTTCCCCTATCATGAACAGGTAGCACCTCAGAAAAGGCCACTGAGCATGCTACCTGCCTAAGACCCTCCCCAGCTCCTGAACTTTCTGTACTATCCTAACCTCATCCCTAGCCAGGTCACTGGTCCCAAGGTGAACCATGACAGCTAGTTCTCCCTCCTGTCCTGCTTCCTAGCCAGTCCTCAGGATCCGCTTCCCATCCCTCCGAGCAGTGGTGTTGGGTAGGCACCTAACCTCCCTCTCCCCACACCTTCCTCTCCCAAAATCTATCTCCCTAACTGTTGGGTCCCTCGCCAGGAGTTGCTTCCTCCTCCTCTGGGGTCTTTCCCACCTTTGGGTTTCCACTATGGAGACTCCACATCCTCCTTGGTCACTACTGTGGGTGCCTCCATGGGACATTCCCATCCTGCCAGAGTGGCATAGGAATTTTGAAGTGGTACAATGTGGGGATGTGTTTCTGACCTACCTCTCACCTTCCCAAGCCTACAATAGTTCAGCCAGTCCTCTTACTTGACATCCTTTGAGGCTGCGGTGGCAGACTTGGTGGTCCCTGGATGGGGATGGAGGCACCCGAATCCTAGACAACTTGGTCTGGAGTCTAACAACCTCCTCTTTAGCACAGAGAGTGCATGCAGATGTGGCAGCACCACAGTCTCCAGAAAGCTTCCTGAAGACTGCATACCACAGTCACTGCACTGCACCACTCCCAACATACACTATCTATGTCGTAGCTTGACTGTTTTTCTGTTTTGCCTCATTTGGACCCTTTTTACCCCTTGCCCAACTGTTGCTTGACCCTAACTCCTCTCTTCCTTGCCTGCTTTTGCTTTCAATCTTTTAAACACTTACTAATCGCCACCTCCACCAAGAGGGTATGTGAGGCAATAGAAGCTTATTGTTTAGCCATCCTATCTGCTTCTGATACATTATTGCCTGTCTTTGAGCACTCAGTGATTTTGTGATGAAGCTTACCATTGTATACTGGTGATCTTTGATGCATTAACTCACACGGGAGGGTTAGATCACAGATAGTGGAGCTCAGGCACTGAATCCAACAGACATGTCCTATAATCCCATTACTAGGGCTACTGAGAAGTAAAGATTGCTGTGAGAAAAATGTTTTTACTAGCATCATTATTGAAGAGTATTCTCCACCTAGAATGCCTCATTGCTCCTTTGGAAGCATCACTAGAAAGGTGCAAGGAATTTAATGTTTTATTCTTTGCCAAGATTGCAGATAACATGACCACAATCTCCTCTTCCAACATAAAGCCAAGATTAATGGTAATGCTTTTAAACTGTATTACTTGCTCACCACGAGTGAAGGACTTGCCATTACTCATGTATAAATGCTATTTATTTTTGCATGTTTTATTTGATGGTTTCTACAGAAAATCTCTCTGACATTTGCAGACCAACTAGCAGTATCATGGGTAGATGCTGATGTCATTCAAGCAAGAATTACATAATTTTCCTCAAGGCCTGGCAGTTCAGAACACAAAGAGTACATCAGATTGTAACATTCATAAATCAGTCTTTGTTTACTTTTTCTGGTGGATGCCTATATTAATCAGGTAATTCCAATAAAACACTATGGGTAAATATCTGTCAAGTTCTCTAAACTGGTCACCAACATTTTGGACTCAGTATAACAATTCCTCTCCCCAAAAATACAACCAGTCAGGCTCTTAATATATACATTTTGTTTCCCTTGCTCCTTCCAGTCCTACACCCTCCCTCAAATTAGTAAACTTTTCTGCCACTACTCCAAAAAAGTTACCTTCCCAACACTGATCCCCAAATCTGCACCTATCCTAAATTTATACCCTTATCCTTGTACACCTCACAACATTTGCACTTTAAACCCCATTCTCCCTAAACATATTTATACCATCTACACTTGCTCTCCCAAAGATTTGAACACTTTCATAACCCGACCCCACACCTATGCCTAAATGCTGAAATGTGGGATAACTCACAAAGGTCAATTCAGGCTGGTATACAGAAACAGCGAGCTAAACAAAATTGACATGCACTGATGGGTTTGGGCACCCTTCTCTTGTTTAGTATTATCCCTAAGAATTGTTGATTAGACTGTGAAAGCAATTAGATCTGCATCTGTGATGCTGTAGTGATAAAATTAAATGGCAAAGGTCCTGAGACAATTGAAAGTGAACACTAGTTTTTGCAGTTTTACAATGTAATGTATTGTGTGTGTGTGTGTGTGTGTGTGTTGTCTGTTTCTGTACTGAGCTGGTAGGACCTTGAGAAAACGTTTACACATTAAGTGTCAGTTTCAATGTAATTAATCATTAATTACATGCAATAGGAAATTACACTGTAGTTACATGTTTGTTGCATGCAACTACATTGCAACTGCAATGCAGTCACAGGGCTAGATATTCGAAGGGGTTCTGCCTGGCACAACTGAGTTGCACTGGCACAACCCAGAAATGTGCCTCAGGGCAATATTCAAAAGAAGGAATTGCACAGCACAATTCCCGATGTACCAGGGTGCAAAAATAATGTATGTGGTGCATCTTCATGGGGTGTGCCCATGTGTATGTGGCACATCCCAATATTCAGCCCAGGATGTGCTCTGCATATGATGGCACAACCCTGAGATGTGCTGCATACCAATGTGCAAAGTTGAGCCTGAAAAAAAGGCTCAAATGATGGCCACCCACAGGTGAGCCTCTGTGCTGAAAAGTGCAACACAGCAGCTGCCAGCCATGGGTGGCCACCTGCCCCTCAGTACACTGTGAAAAAGCATCCATAATGTCCATGGTGGTCCAGTGGTCCCCTCCCTCCCCATAGCCCCTATTTCAGTAAAGTCCATCTTTCATATGCCTTGGTAGTCTAGTGGTACCCCCTCCTCCCTCCCTCCCTGTAGCCCTGATCATGGCAAAATCTGTCATCCAACAGTCCTGGTGATCTAGTGGTCCCCCACCCACCCATATCCCTTATTGCCAGTAATGTCATTGAATAATGTTCCCTAGTGGTCCAGTAGCACCCCCACCCACACAGGACCCCTGCTTGCCAGCTCCCCTGTCATTGACGGCAGCAGCACACCCACCTGCATACCACTGTGGCTGCTCACAAATGACAGCTACTGTAGCAGCTGTAAGCCCATTGGTTCACACTGTGATCAATGAGCTTGCAGTGCATGCAGTAATAGTACTTATGAATGACTTCATTCACATATTTGTGAAGTACTATTACAGTATGCACTGCAAGCCCATTGTCCACATCAGTTCCAGAAAGGACTCTAACATAATACTAAGTAATACTTCTGGACAATAAATAATCACTGACCCATCTTTAAAGATGAACAGATTTCATATAAGCAGCCACCTTATACATTACACTTGGATCCCTAGTATTTAGGAGGCACAATATTATAGCTTTGGGGAGGTCAAGACCAGCCAAGATGCCATCCAGCCACTTCTCTCTCTGAGCTCTAAATAAGGGCAAATCAGTAAAATGTGTTTAGCATCATCTTCCAGAGATAAGCCACACTTACAGTGAGGTGAGCTGATATTAGCTCTCTTTTGCTTATGGTAAATATAATTAGCTTTATATATTTCAATCTAAACCTAGAAAAGATCTTCTCTTAGAAGGATCTGACAATTTAAGGAGATAAGGTTCAATCCATGCTCTAGTTTAATTTGTTTGTACCATCTATTTAGTTTCTAGTTTGTTAATGTCTCTTTCATATTTATTTTTTATATCTCTTAACCTATTCTTAACAAGACTCACAATCTCATCCCAGGGTTGTATAAAACATCCCATAATATGTGACCTAAACCGATTGGAAAGAGTAAATTCTTAATTACATTAATCAATGCAAATTCAAAACCAAGTTGAGAATATTCCAGTTCTTCCTCCAAACATTGTCTAGGCAACCTTGTTTCATTTAAAAGTAATATTTTAATGGTTGCAATTATTTGTCTCTCTGACACCAAATACCTAGAAAATATTGTCCAGTTTCAAAATTTAGAATAACCTTAAGGGACAAATTGTGGGACCATCAAGATATAGCTATTTATCTTATTCAGTATTATTTGTAAGTTATTTAATCCAATGTTACCCCAGATTTCTGCTGCATACAGCAAGCTTGATTTTATTTGGCCTCCACTACCTTTAAAACACCTTTTACCAAACTTCTTCCCATTTTGGCATTAAAAATCTTAAATGCATTAAATGCCATTTTGGTTCTATTACCAATCAAAGCTATATGATCTTTCCATTTAAGATTCTCTGCAAATCTTACACCCAAGTAGTCATAATATTTAACATGGTCAACTTTTTCGTTATTTAACCACATAATGCATTTTCTCTTACTGTTATTACAAAAACCAATGTTTTGTTTTTGTCATATTAATCTTTAATTTATGACTTTCACATTGTTCATAAAGGCAATTGAGTTTTCTTTGTAATCCCAGTTTTGAAGTTGATATCAGGACCAGATTGTCTGCATATGCCAAACAATCTATCCTGGTATTCCCTACCTTGGGAGGCGTGAAAATCTGGATTCTGTAGTTTTATGAGAATCTCATTTATATAGATGTTAAATAGTAGTGGTGTCAATAAATAGCCCTGCCGTACCCCTATATTAGTAAAAAGGGTAATGTTGTATTTCCTCTGTGGTCATATTGGACCTTTGTCCCAAGTATGACTATGTAACCTAATCAGTATATTGAGTAAATCAGGACAAATCCCTAAATTTTAGAGCTTATCCCAAAGAAGGGATCTACTTATGCTGTCAAAGGCAGAGAAGAAGTCTATGAAGCAGCAAAATAATTTTCCTTTTTTAATATGCATATTTCCAGGCCAAGTGCTTCAAAACATAGCAATGTTGTATGGTTTATCTCGATTTTCTAAAACAATTTTGAAACTCCTGCAAAATAGACCCATCCTTCATCCAATCATTTAGACTCCCCATAATTATTCAAGTGAGTATTTTCTGGGACATATCTATAAGGCTAATTGGCCTATACATTTTGGGGTTATTAGGATCATCTTTTTATATATTGGATAAATCATGCTCCCCTGCTAACTATTAGGTATATCATGTCCCTGCACTATGATGTTTAATATCTGATATAATATAAGGATCCACCAATCAATATAATATTTATATAAACCACCTATAATTTTGTCTGGGCCTGGTGCTTTATTGTTGTTTAACTGCATTATAGCATTTCTTATTTCCCTATAGAGATGAACAAAGAGGTTGGATAATTTGAGTTGCCATATACAGCTAGAATCTCTGGAGTAATTTGAGCTTCAGCTGTCAAGAAATATAAATCAGAAAAGTAAGCTTCCCATATACCTGGAAGGATATTAGCTTCAACTTTAGTGGAGTAGTTATCATAACCCTGGCATATTATTCTCCAAAGTCATTTACTATCCTATTTACAACCGCCATTTTAAGTTCTTCACATCTTTTCTTAACATATATTTGCCTTTCTTGATCTAATATTTTCCTATATTTTCCTTTCTTTGTTTATGTTAATAGCAGTTTTTTTATTAAGATGCTGTAGTTTATGTTTATGGAATCTCAAGGTCTTAGTAGAGTTTTTTTGCCTTTCTACATTTAGAATTAAACCAATTCTTACCCATAGTTGTGTTAGTAATTATTTTATTTGTTACGCAGTGGGGTTTAATTAGTGTATTTATCTCATTCCGTTTGAGTAAGGACGAGGTCACAATAGATAGTCTAAGGCTTACCAACATAGAATCATTCAAAAATGTCCAAAAATTGTATAGCATAAGCATCTCACTGTATCCTTTTCTGATTTATTATTTCCATTCCACCCCAGTAAGGGCTTCAGGTCTAGCTCTGCTGATATTATCCATTTGGATTTTAAGCTCACTGGGTTATGTGCCAATTCAATTCTACTCATTATTTCAAGGTCTTGTACTATTTTAACAGCTTCAAGGTTCCCCAGATCAAATCTATATTTGAAGAGCCCAACGGTCCATTGTATGTTAATTCCCTTTCTATCTCCTGGTAATCTGCCATTAAGCAGTAACAAGTTTTTATTGGTCACGAGAGAGCAAGTCATTTCCCTCTTTTATTTGATCTCATGTCCTGGCTCTGTCTAGTATTACTGATCCTAAGATTGAGTTCTGGCAAGATAGATAAAAATCTGTATTATTACAATTTGTTGAAATTCTTGCATTAAAATCACAGAAGTATCATAGGCACATTATATTCTATGCTCAAAATATCACTCACGGTTAAATTAAGTTTTGTTAAAGATTCATTTATATTTTGGAGGGTAGAAAATAAACATTAACTAAGATTAGTTTATTATACGTATTTCCAACCTCCATTGATAAAGCTAGGATATCATCAGATGTATCATATTCTTTATAATTTTACAATTTAAATCAGTTTTAAATAGACAGAAACTCCACCATCTTTCTACCATATTTTCTATTTTAATAGCTGATTTTTACCAATTTATGGTAGCCAGGTAATCTTGGGGATTCCCCTACCATCACCCAGGTTTCTTGGAAGCAAATGATGTCAAAATTCTCCAGAACCTAGCTACCTCAGGGTCAACTATTTTTAAATAAATTCCCTCTGTGTTCCAGGACAGTATTTTCAAGCCAGCGATGTCCAAAACAGCTTCTTTATTGTTTTGGACAGTCACTGTGTCGGTTTCTCCACTATCTAGATTTACATCTCCTCTGGCCAATTTCATTTAAAGTATTTTTCTGTTCTGGGGATGTCCATTCATCTGTAAGCAAAATGTGAAGCCCCACCTGATCTAATACTGTAGCTTGTTTTAGTAGTCTGCACTGTGCTAGAACTTTTAAAAGTAATATCTATCTGAGAAGTGCTATTATAGCAGCTTGTATATTTTTATAAATTCTATCGATTTTTGAGATATTTTACTCCATCAAATCTAGAGACAGACTGCTATTTCATGTTTAATACACCCTAGGGAATCTTGCTCTCCTGTTTCCCATCCAAACATAGTTATAGTCTTATTTTCCCAAGTATTTAGTTGTATATTTGTCTGATATAGATGTCTTGAAGTCTTTCCTTCACTGTTGTTACTTACTGTTGCTCTTTCTTTTCTTTTCCTCTGACTCTGTCCCTAATACTTCAAGTATCTAGTGATGGTACAATTTGTGCTGGCATTATAATAATGCCCATATGCCATAACATCTCTTGTTGGTCCCATATCATGTCTACTACTAGCCCAATTTCATATAAGAGAGTACAATCTGCATGACCCTTATTTGGGTCTTATTACATGTATATTTGTTTCCATTTTTCCACATGCAATATGTGCATTACCAATATTCTTAATTTCTCTCGTTTCTCCTTGAAAATGGTCAAATCCATATATTTCCATAAGATATTCCATGTCTGTCCCATTTAAATCAAAAAGTTATATGCCATATTTATCTCCTTTTTGTCTTTCAATAGTTTTTATCTAAATTCTCTTTTGTAATACTGAAGTTAATGCAAAGTGGCATCTGGCTGGCCTCGACCTCCTATCAGCTCCAAAACTCCAGCATCCATACCTTCTTGCAGAGCTCTATTATCCTTCATAACTCTATCTTTTCCCAATCCTGCTTTGATCAGCTAGTCCTTCCTGCCCCTAGTGGCCATATTTATTTCTTCATCTCCTTTTACTTCCAAGGTTCTTCTCTTTTCCCTGTTTCTGGTTTCATTACCCTGTATATTTTAGGTAAAGTCTCCCTATCATGTCCTCTTTCTGTTTCCTATAATGCAACTATCCTTATATTTTTTACTTTTTTATCCCTCAATTGGGTTTCTTCATCTCTTTTAGGCACCTGATTACCTTTGTTGTTCTTTTAATTTCTTTGTTTAGTCCAAGTTACAAACACAAGGGTAATTTTATCAAATGGGGAGTAAATTCACCTGAGTAGTTTTATTTTCTTTCTGATTCTCATGTTTAGTCTCATCAATATTCTCAGTATATCCTGATTGATCTAACATTGTATGATGAATTTTCTGAATGAGTTCTCTAAAATTGCCCTGTTATAAAACAAACAATTTCTTATATTATCCAGCTCATCCTTTATTGCGATAAGATTTTCCAAAATTGCTATATTAGCATAATAAGGACTTTTAATAATTTCAAGGAGTTGTTTAGACAGGAACTAGAGAAAGCAAAATCACCTTCTCCAGTAAAATATTCTTTATCAAAGACAGGACCTATAGTATCTCTATGGCTGGGGGCCTTAGTAAGACCTAGGCCTATTTTCTCATTACTAATTCCAGGTTCATCTTGCTTTTTCTAAGTTTCTCAATCCTTCTATAACCTTACTTAAGTTCTGGGTGATCAACTTAATTTCATCCTCCTTCACTACAGTCTTTAGACATTGCTCTTTATATTCATGATTTCTGTTTTGACTTATTATTTCAGAGGACCTTGGGGTAGATCTGTTAGGGGAGCCAAGTAATGAACCACTGTCAGGAGAAAATCCTTCTAAAGAAAGATGATAGTCATCTCTGCTGTTACTGCTATATGACTCATATGTCCCTATACTAGTCTCACTATACCTTTCACATAAGGGAATAATCTGAAGGAAGATAAGGTGGAAGGATTCATAGGAAGCCAATCATAGGACTCAATGAAATTCCTTCCATCTGAGAGCTCGATTTTGTCTTGTCCATTATACTTTGATTATGAGAACTAACACTCTCTTCTACCTGAGCTCTTTCTTTATGACCAAGTTGTACTAGCTGGCTAGGAGTGCTGGTATGATTATTATGAAGTAGCCCCAAAGGACCCACAGAAATGGTATCCTTATGCCACATATCCGGGAGCTGAAACTGCAAAGGATCTTCAACTTCTTCATTGTTAGATTGTTTAGGGTCTCTTTCACCTATCTCTTTTTCCTCATTTTCTATCTTTTTCCCTTGATTCGCTCATTTGCCTCTCTCCCTTATTTACCATGACTTTCCCACTTCTAGTTTACCATCTAAAATCTCTAAAGTCTGCACAGAATGCTTGAGAGGCATTAAAGGTGGGAGAATGAGATCAAAATAGACAGTTGTGCCAGTTATATCCTGCAATTGTGTAAATGGGATAAGTTTCAGTCAGGTATCAATCAAATATACTGTTCTTACCCCTAATGTTCAGGGCACAAGTAATCTCTATAACAGTAAGCCTGACTGTAACATAAACAATGTTGCTATAATAAATTAAAACCGGTAGCAACAATGAGCATAAGATATTAGATCAAAAGATGTCAGACTCTCAAAATAAAGTTCAATAGGAAGAAAAATTTCAAAGCAAAATCATCAGATCAACTTACAGTTCTTCATTCAGGCCAAGCCTTGTCCTCAGTCGAAAAGGCTTTGTTTTGTGCTTTGCATCCAGTCTCTTCCTTTCACTATATAAATCAATAATCCCTATGTATATGCAGTGCAATTAGATGAAGATGTCAAGCTCACAAAATGTCTCAATCTATAACACGAACTCAATCAAACCAGTACAGTTCACAAGGAATAGTTGTTACCTCTCTTTTGAGCCAATAGTAGCATGTGTTGTACACTGCCACAGGGTAAATCAGGGCATCCAAGCCTTTTGCAGAAAATGTATATAAAGTTCAGGGTTTCCAGTTCCACCAAAAAGTGTTTAAGCAGCAGTTTTAAAATGCTCTGCATTGATTTAAAGAAGATAAGCAGAATAATTTCACTGTTAAGCCTCCAATTGCAAGCTATAATAAAAGAGCCTTCACAATATAAAAATGTTAACTATACACTAAGAACTCTCATAATCAGGATAAAGAACACTTGCTTCTGTCCCCTTCAAAAGAGCTCTTAGTAATACACAGAATCTACAATTTTCAGTGGACAAACTAAATTGCGTTCGACTTAAAGCACCTGCTTGAGAAGTACTTAATTTAAAAGCTGCACAAGATGCAGACACTAGCTGTTGCTTGAGGGCCCACAAAGCAAAAGCCTTTTCTGAGTTAGCTATATACTGATAGTGGGCCTTTTCTGAGTTAGTTATATACTGATAGTGGGCAAAGCCTCCACTAATTAGCATTAAACCCAGGTAAATCTTTACTAGATTTTACAATAGCAAAGTATAGCAGGAAGCTAGTCAGCAGAACAATTAACCAATCAAGTAATCACTGCATTTCTTTTGAAGTGGTGTCCGTATCAGCTCCTGGACGGCTTCTGGCGTTTTATAGCAGTTAGATGAGGTGACCAATTTACAAATTGTGCCAAACTTAATTTAGATAGCCTTCATTAAAATTATATAATACAGTTCCATAAACCCCACAAACATAAGCTAATAAACTAAAATTATTAACACCTAAGCAGCAGTTTGGGAAAAACATAAAACACAACATAAATTTTTTCCTTCCAGGAGAGTGCAGCAAAACATCCATCGGGCAAAGATCAGCTTTCACGAAATAACTCTGTAGATACTTCTTTTCCAGTACACTACACCCTCTTTTTCCTCTCTCTTCTTTTCTCAGGCTATCAGACCAATCTCGTCAGCCTTCCTTCTGGTCTATCCTATTGTCACCTCACATCCAATCTCTTCAGTCTCTCCTCGGCTTGCCTTTCCGAAGGGGCCCTCTGGTCTGCCACAATCCGCACCGGGCAATAGGGCACTGGCCTCCTCAGCCCTCTAGCCTCCTTCTGCAGGAAACAAGAAACACCAGGGAGAAATGCCAGGCAAGAGACACAAGAAAATCTGGTAAGGCTTGTTAGTTATTAAACGGTGGCATACCTTTTTCAGTATGAAAAAATGCCTCTAACAAGCCTTGCTCTCACAGCAAATACTTCAGCTTGTGCATCGTGCAGTCTCTCACCAGCAAAACAGCTCCAGACAAAAGCCTAGCCATCACATTTGTGTATAAATGGGGATAAGAGTAGATAACATTTAAAACTTTTTATGATTATTTTACAAATGAATCCCCCAAAAGCAGTGAAAGAAGTGCATTAACGTAAGTAACAGGATGAAGAAAATCCAGAAAGTGCCAAGTTGTCACTGAAAACATTCTGGAAAACATAAAATTAGGCTACTGAAGTCCTTTATTTTTTCCAATTGATATTTTTATTGTTTAAGGTCATATTATTAATGAACTATTAGAGGAAAAGTTATAATATTGCATACCACCACCAGAAAGGAAATTTATTATACAACAGATCAACACTGTATTAGACTATTACTAAATAAAATAGTAGATCATAATAAATTTCTACTAAAACCTTAACCAAACTCTACACTATATAAACTACACTATACACACTACATACATTGATTACTACAGCCTCAATCACATCAATAAATGTTCATACTGCTCAATTGCTTTACAGCTTCATTATTTTGAAGGCTTTTTGAAAGTTTCTATGCCTTATACCACATAAGGCCCATCTCCACAATGACCATTGGTCCACATATTATATAGTTTGCATCTGCTTTGTCAATATCCTGCAGTACTCCACATGCGGACCCACCAGGGTCCTAAAGAAAACAGACCAGGGACCTGAAAGACCACAGGTGATGACATAGCTGAATCCACTAGACAAGAACATGGGCACTGGCCTATAGTGACATACTCGGGCAGGTGCGTGCAGTACTCCTCATACAGATACACCAGGGCCCTGAGGAAATGGACCAGGGACCGGGAAGACCACTGGTGACAGTGTAGCTGAATCCACCAAATGAGAACACAGGTGCTGGCCTACAGTAACATATTCAGGCAGGTGTGTTCAGTACTCAACATGCGGACCCACCAGAGCCCTGAATAAAATGGACCAGTGACCTGGATGACCACAGGTGACAGTGTAGATGAATCCACCAGACAAAAACATGGGTGCTGGCCTACAGTGACAAACTTGGGCAGGTGTGTGAGTTACTCCTCATGCAGACCCACCAGGGCCCCGATGAAAATGGACCAGGGACCTGGAAACCACAGGTGACAGCACACACAGCCCTCCGCACCTGCTTGCTGTCCCAGAGGACCTGGTGGCACTAGTTTCCTCTCCCCAATCCTGTCAAACTTTCCTGAGGCCTGGTGGCACCTGTCTGCCCCCTCCAAACACTGCTTGCTCTCCCATGGGACCTGATGGCACCTGCTTCCCTTTCCCTAAAGCTTTCTGCCTTTCCTGGGGCCTGCTGTTTCCCACCCCACACCCTGCCAAGCTGTTCCTGGTGACCCGTTGGCATTGACTTCCTTTCTCTAACTCTGATTGCCTTTCCTGTGGCCTGAGGCTTCCATCTATCATGCCACACCCTTCCAACTCGTCCCTGGGGATCTGGTGGCACCTGCTTCCCTCTCCCTAACCCTGACAGCCTTTCCCAGGGCCTGATGTCTCCTATCTTCCACCCCATACCCTACCAGCTATCCCTGAGGACCTGGTGGCACCTGCTTCCTTTTCCTTGACCCTTCCAGCCTTTCTCAGGGCCTGGTGTCTCCCGTCTCCAGTCTCCCACCCATACTCTGACAGTTAATCCTGGGGACCTGGTGGCTACCACCTCTTCTTAACCCTTCCAGCATTTCCAGAGGCCTGGAGACTCTCATCTCCCACCCCACTCTTCCTGCTGTCCCAGAGGGACCCTGGTGGCACCTGTTTCCCTCTCCCCAACACTGTCAGCCTTTCCTGAGGCCTGATGGCACCTGTCTGCCTCTCCACACCCTGTTTGCAGTCCCAGAGGACATGGTGCCTTGCATTCTCTCCCTAACCCTGTCAGCCATTCCTGACGCCTAGTGGCACTGGTCTGCCCCTCAGGCCCTGCTTGCTGTCCCATGGGACCTGGTGGTGCCTGCTTCCCCTCTCTAACACTTTCTGCCTTTTCTAAGGCCTGGTGTCTCCTATTTCTCACCCCATACCCTGCCAGCCATCCCTGAGAACCTGGTGGCACCTGTTTCCTCTCCTTAACCTTGCCAGCCTTTCCCAGGGCCTGATGTCTCCTGTCTCCCACCCCATACCCTACCAGCTATCCCTGGGGACTTGGTGGCAGCTCCTTTCTTTCTTAACCTTTCCAGCCTTTCCCAGTGCTTGGTGTCTCCTGTCTGTCATCCCATACCCTACCAGCTATCCCTGAGGACCTAGTTGCATCTACTTTCCTCTCCTTAACCCTTCCAGCATTTCACTAGTCCTGGAGGGTCCATCTCCCACCCACACACTTCCTGCTATCCCAAGGGACCTGGTGGTGCCTGCTTTCCTCTCCCAAACCTGTCAGCCTTTCCTGAGGCCTGGTGGCAGCTGTCTCCCCTCCACACTCTGCCTGCTGTCCCAGATGACCTAGTGGGTTCTGCTTCCTCTACCCAACCCTGTCAGCCTTTCCTGAGAACTGATGGCACCTGTCTCCCTCCACAACCTGCCTGCTGTTCCAGGGGACCTGGTGGCACCTGCTTCTCCTCCTTAACCCTAAAAGCCTTTCCTGGGGCATGGTGGCTCCTGTCTTCCACCCCACACCCTGGCAAGCTGTCCCTGGTGACCTGTTGGCACTGGCTTCCTCTCCCTAACCCTTTCAGCCTTTTCCTGTGCCTGGTGTCTCCTGTCTCCCACCCCACACCCTGATGGCTATCCTGGGGACCTGTTGGCACCAGTTTCCTGTCATTAACCCTTTCAGCCTTTTCCAGGACCTGGTGCCTCCCATTTCCCACCCAACACCCTGCAAGCTGTCCATGGGAACCTGGTGGCACCTTCTTACCTCTCCCTATCAGGACAGCCTTTCCAGAGGCCTAGTGGCACACTTGCTCCCTCTTCCCAAAACAGTCAACCTTTTACGTGCCCATGTGGCACCTGCCTCTAACTCACAAACCACTCCAATGTAATTTTAATTTTCATTTTAATTAATATTTTGTTTGTAACAGGGACAGATATTTACAGTTTTGTCCCTGTTATAAACAGAATTGAACTGAGGAGGGGCTTTTATAGTAACTTTTCAAAAGCAAAAAGACATAAATAGCTTTCTGCAGCTTAAACATGTTAGGCAATTGTTGTAGAAGTGTATATTTCTTGAGTTTAATAACATTTTTGAAGTCAAAAGTACATTTTATATTTTTCTTTGCAGTACCAGCTAGCCCCCACCCCCAGAGTAAGCTAGCAACCATTTTAAAACCAAAGGCAGTTTTTACATGACTGAAATAAATTTGTACTAAAATGAAAACCAAATACTATAATAATCACACACAAAAAGGGAAGAGCTGAAAGTCTGGTTTGTAACAGGGACAGAGATTCACAATATGTCTCCAGTTATAAACCTTAATATGAAAACTCCATCCCTGTTACAAACAGGATTGAACTGGGAGGGTCTTTTAAACTAACTTTTCAAAGCAAACAATACAGAAATAGCTTTCTGAAGCTTAAACTTGTTAGGAAATTATTTGCAGCAGTGTATATTTCTTGAGTTTAATAACAGTTTTGCAGTACACATAACATTTTATATTTTTATAGCACCATCCACCCCCACACAACAATCCAGTGGTCATTTTGAAACCAAGGATAGTTTGTTACAACCACTGAAAAAGTGTTCCTAAAATGAACCCCAAATACTATAATAATGGGACAAAAAGGGAAGCACTAAAATATGGTTTGTAACAGGGATGGATATTGATAACATGTTCCCAGTTACAAACTTTAATAAGAAAAATCCATCCCTGTTACAAACAGGATTGCACTGGGGAGGGAGCTTTTCAAAAAAAACTTTTGGACATTAAAGCAAGGTTTAACATATGAAATGACTTTAAACTCACTGCCAGATCACAGCAGCACCACATCTTTATAGTGCTCACACCACTAAACATTAGTTTTCCATACTTTGTCCAGGACAATTAATGGCACTTTTGCCATTTTATCATAAGATGCAATTTTCTGACTTTATATTATTAATTTCAAAAGCAGCTATTAATTGCATTGAAATAAATAATATAATGATGAGTTGTGCCACAAAAAACAGTGACCAATGTTTAAATCCCATTGTAACTGGGAGATATACTGCCACTGCTGTACCTGTTACAAACAGGATTGCCCTTTAAATTCAAATCATTTCATTCAAGCCTGCTAGCATCGGCTGAATTGGCTGAATGGGCTGAACATGAACTTCCCTGGTTCAAGAATACAGCCCTAAGCTACTTCACTCTGTAAAAATACCTATACTGACCAAGAATGTGCTCTAGTTTAAATAAAAGGAGTACCTCAATGTAAATGATCCTATACATAATGACTCTGGAGTGCAGGAGAAGGAGAACCATTCACTGTTGCTACCGAGGACAAGATGGCCTGGGTTCACAGGCAAACACACGTGAAAAGCTTCACGGTCCTCAGATGATTGGCTACAGATAAGCCAATCCTTTTCTCCTGTACTGATCATACTCTCAGGGCATGAAATGGGACTCTGACATATAGGAATGGGAGAGGGATGGAATCGGAGATGCCTAATTTGAAAATGGGAATGCTCAGGATGCTTGGAGTTCCAGGAAACAAAGAGCAACAGTCTTCCAGTAAGTCCTTGGTTTTTGAGAGTGGGCATTGGAACACGAAATATCACCGAACAGGAGGAATTTGTATTGCAATCACACATTGAACCAAGGGGACAGAGTAGGTTACATGTGTGATTGCCATTTTGGTGACATTTAAATTAAAAATTAAAGGCAGCAAACACACAAACACACATTACATTTGGAGTGTGTGTCTTGTCAGTCTACTCACAGTCTTCAGTGTCTGGCAGTGCAGGCTGAATGACAGAAATAAAGTGCACAAGACACACTGCGTTAAATGTCCCACTCAGAGCATGAAAAAGGAGGGACATTTATGCAATTGTTTTTAAATAAAACAGATTGGCTAGTGTTGCCCTCAAGGATATAAATCCTATCTAAGCTTGTTATACGGCACAGTGTAGTGCAGTTTTCAGACTGGAATTGCTAGATTATGTGAATTAATGGCATGTAAAAGGGTATGATATCTCTGCTCTAAATCTCTACCAGCTCATCCAAGAGCCTACCCAACTAAATTACAAAACTGCAAATCAGTCACTGTCAGTCTTGTCTCTCACCTCCCACCCTCACCGAGTCATCAAGTCCAGCGCCCTCCCGGATGCCCTCAGTGATCACCACCCTATCTTCATGGTCAGGAAGGTCCACAGACTTAAACCACCACATAAAATCCTGCAACTCCACTCTTTCAGTTCTCTTGACTTAAACCCTCTCCTCAGTGATGTATCCAATTCTGATTGGTCCCCAATTGCATCCACCACTCACTTACTTCAAAGACAGATTTAAAGCTACCTGGGACTTCCATGCCCCATTCAAACACACTAGAGTCTGAGGTATCCATCATCCCTGGATCACCCTGAATTAATGACCTGCCTCAGGGAACGCAATAAAGCGTGGAGGAAACACAAGGTCTCCCAGCTCCCATCAGCCGTTACTATCACAGTCTAAGAAACACTTGTACTAAAGCAATCAGACTTGCCAAGTCTGAATATCTTAAATCCTCTTTCCTCAATAACATAAACTCCCTCCAAATTTTGGAAAGCAGTCCACTCACTATTCCCTCCTTTCATTCCCCATGCTTAATATAAACAACACACTAGAGTCTGAACCTTGCATAGTGGCTCAAGAGTTCAACTCCTACTACACCTCCTGTGCCTCAACCCTTCTAAATCCCTCCCTCAAGCCTCTCCTCCACTCATTCTCCTCTCCTACCACTCAACTGCCCTACCCACCCCTCTTTCACATTTTGTCCTATCTCACCTGAGGAGACCCTAACTGCCTTCCTTCAATACCTCAAAGGCTCCTCTCCAGATTACCTTGACCTAAACCTCTCTACCTCTCAGCCCCAGCTATTGCCTACCCTCTCTCTCAATTTTAAATCTCTCCTCTACATCCTCCTCCATCCCACCACCCTGAAACATGTGGTGGTCATCCCTCTCCCTAAAGGTGGCAGACTTTCCTCCCTGCCAACTATCGCCCAATCTCCTTCCTCCGCTTAAGCTCCATGAACACCTGGTCTTCTCTCAACTGACCTCTTTCTTGCTGACCTCCTTCTTCACCCCATTCCAATCTGGTTTTCGAAGAACCACTCCACTACCACCTCCCTCCTTAGGCTCACTGATTCCATACTTACCGGGATGGACAATGGCCTCATCACCTCTGCCATCTTTGTCGACTGAGCCAAGGCTTTGACACAGTCTCCCATACCCTCCTTCTCAACTCCCTCAGTTGCTGGTTTGTCTACTCCTGTTCTTACTTGGTTTAGAGCATCCTCACAGGCAGAACACAATCGGTCAGGATTCAGAATGCAATCTCTCCACCCCTCCCAATCTCGATAGGAGTCCCACAGGGCTCTGCGCTTGGCCCCATCCTTTTCTCCATCTTCCTAAATGACCTTCCATCAGTCTGCTCCCTCCTCTTCTGTCCATATGTATGCCGATGACACAGTTTTGTTCACCACTGGCAAAACCACCATTGATGTAGCAACCACTCTACAACATAAATTCCACCAGGTTCAGCCCTGGTTTGCCTCACATCAGCTATTCCTAGATGCCAAAAGACAGTCTCCATGACCTTCAGCACTAGACAGAGACACTCTCTGGGATCCACACCTTACCCCCTGTCCACACCCTTGATGGGACCATCCTTGAGGACACCCCCTCTTTCAGATACCTTGGTGTTTGGCTGGATCAGCACATCAGCTTCTCTGGCCACATTGATGTCATTCTGAAAAACTGCACCCCAAGCTTGGAGCAGTTTATAGAAACTGCAGTTGCATCCCTCCACAGCCTGGCAAGAACTTGTCCAGAAGTTGATCCTCCCTATTTTTGACTACTGTGATGTAGTCTATGGTGCCACTCCCATATCTTTCCTTACCAGATTGGACTGTCTTTTCAACTCCTTCTGTCAAATCATTCTTGATGCTCCATCTCAAACCCATCATTGTGACCTTTACCATGCCCTGTCCTTCCCCCCATGTAGTAACAGATGCCTGGCTCACTGTGCTAAGCTAGCTTCCAACTTTGACTTGGTGTACTTCATTCCCACCCTCATGCTTCCTCTTCCCCTGCCTTGTCCCACTCCTCAGATCTTCCAACTCTTGCACCATACTAGTCCCCATTGTACCACCTTCATCGAACAATCAGGCTTCCCATCACTTCCCAAAAATCTGGAACTCCTCCCACCTCAAATACAACATTCTTCCTTCTCCCCTCACTCCCTTGCCTCTGCCTTACATAACTTTCTCTCTGCTAGCTGCTTCTGCTACAATCCTCCTTAACTTGTTCTCCTATGAGCCTGCTTCAGCTTCAAACCCACCTCTTTCCTTCAAAACCCTCCCCTACATCTGCCCTACAGCACCCCTTCCTCTCCACCTTACTCCCACCTCCCGTTCCTCCTCTGTGCCCCAGCTTACCCTCACTCACTGGACAGTAGTAAGGGAACCTTCCCCAGGCTACGCTGGATGGTAGGAAGGCAACCTCCCCAATCCAGGGAGCACCAAAGCCACCACCACTACCTCAGAGGTTGTGAAGAAAGCACAGCAGTTGGACCACAGTGGGCTCAGGAGGTGAGGATGGTGGAACAGAGGGACACCCAGTCAGTTGTCCCACACCACAATCCATACATCATTCTGGGGAGCATAGCTTCTTGGGATGCACCCGAGAGGATACTAAGGAGGCTGAGGACAGCTGTCACAAGGGAGGACCACAGGAAGGAGGCAGAGAACACCACAAGGAAAGGAAGCAGCTCCTGGTGGGGGACTCAATTACTAGGGGATAGAACTGGGGGAGCAGGGAAAACTGAAGTAAGGTGCCTGTCTGGTGCCATGGCTTGGAGAGACAGGAAGCATCCTCAGGATCACAAGAACAGCTGCACGGAATCTGAGCTGGACATCATTGTCCACCTAGGGACAAATGACTTGGCTAATCATGAGATTAGAGCAGTGCAGAAGGACTTTGTAGAATGAGGGAGGGCTTCAAGACAAGTAGCACACACAATATCCTTCTCTGAGGTGCTGCCTGTCAATGGCATGAGGAGGCAAGGGTACTTTGCACCCCTGCAGTTTAATGAATGGTTGAAAAATGGTGTGGAGCACAGGGGTTTGGCTTCACTGGGACTGGGGTTCCACCTGGAGGGACACCAGCCTATACTGGCAGGATGGTCTGCATCTGTCCAGGAAGGGAACAAGTCTTTTGAGCAATAGGTTTAAATGCTTCATTGGCAAGCTTTTAAACTAGTCAAGGGGAGAGCACTGATAAGCAGCAGGAAAAATCCTAGCCTCTCCTACAAAACAGGGTACTAAATGAGAAAAGACCCGAGGTAGAAAGGTCAGTGGGGGATGCTGCAACAGAAGGTAAAGCCATCAAGAAATGGAGATCAATGAGTACCAATGCCCATAGTCTGAGTAACAAGCTTCTGAATTAGTGGCCTTGATGGAGGAGGAACATCTGGATATTGTGGTAGTCACAGAAGCGTGGTACACACAAAACCATGACTGGGACATAAACATACCAGGATACACTATCTACAGGAGGGACAGGAGGGTAAAGAGGAGGAGGAGTAGCTCTTTACATAAGGGAAGAAATCAAAGCAACAGAACAAAAGGGAAACAGGAGGAGAAGAAGCACTGTGGGTAAATTTGGAGACCGGCAATGGCACCACAATCCGCACAGGGGTTGTATACAGACCCCTTCTAAGGGAGGAAATGGACAAGGAAATGATAGAAAGAATACTTAGAATGGCAGAAAAAGGGGAGATATTGCTGGTGGGTGATCTGAATATGCCAGATGTTAACTGGAGTGCAGTTGCAGCAGCCACCAAAGAGTGGGTTATTCTAGATGCCCTACAGGGGCATTGTCTTAGACAACTAGTATTGGAGCGCTCTCGAGAGGAGCAATCTTAGACTTGGTTCTCTCAAATGGAGATGAAGAGGATCACAGATGTAGAAGTGGGTAGCCATCTGGGAACTAGCGACCATTGAACAGTATGGGTCACAATAAACACAGCAATAGAGTCAAGCCATACAAAGGCAAAAGTACTGGACTTTAGGAGGGCTGACTTTGCCAAAATAGTGAGTGCCTAAGGAATACACTAGAAAATGGGCAGGAAGGAGGGTGGAAGAACAATGGGAATAATAAAAACTGCCATCACAGAGGTAACAAGCCTTTGTGTGAAGCAAATAAACAAAATGAAATGAGGTAAGAAACCACTATGGTTCCTTAAAGGAAGTGGCAGTGAAGGTCCACGAGAAAAAGAAAGCATTCAAGAGTACAAGGACTCACAGAAGGAGCAGGACAGAGAATGTATCAGTTAAAGCAAAAGGAAGCTGGAAGGCAGTCAGAACAGCAAAGGCTCAAACCAAGGAAAGATAGCCAACCTCAGTTAAGAAGGGGATAAAACCTTTTATAGGTACATCAGGGAGCGAAGGAAGACTCAAGGGAGGGTTAGCGAGGCTTAATAAGAGAGGAGGGAGGGTGGGCAGAGGGTGACTGTGAAAGGCAGAGATACTAAACAAATATTTTTGCTCAGTATTTACAAAGGAAGTGGGGAGGTACCTAAAACAAACAGTAGAAACACTCTGGGTAATAAGTTGATACCAGCCCATTTATAGAAGAAAGAGTTCTGAAAGAACTCTTAAAACTGAAGGTGTACAAAGCAATGGGGCCTGATGGGATTCATCCCAGAATTCTAAAAGAACTAAGGTAGAACTAGTGACACCACTGACTACCCCTTTAACAAATCATGGGAGGATGGGGTGGTGCCGAGGACTGGAGAAGGGCAGATGTGATTCCCTTCACAAAAGTGGGAGCAAGGCAGAACCAGGAAACTACAGACCTGTTAGTTTAACCTCAGTGGTAGGGAAAATGATGGAATCACTTCTGAAGGAAAGAACTGTTGAGTATCTAGAGGCCAGAGAAGCTCAGGACCCAAGGCAACATGGATTCAGCAGGAAGGTCATGTCAGACAAATCTGATAGATTTCTTTGACTGGGTGACCAAAGTAGTAGATCAGGGAGGGGCTGTGGACATGGCCTACCTAGACTTTAGCAAGGCATTTGACAAAGTCCCACAGAAAAGATTAATATATAAGTTAGCCAGCCTGGAGTGGGTCCCAAGATGACAGCCTGGGTAAAGAATTGGCTGGAGAATAGGACACAGAGACTAACAGTAAATGGAGTCCACTCTGAAGAAAGAGGGGTTACTAGTGAGGTACCGCGGGGTTCAGTATTAGGACGGTCCTCTTCAATGTCTTTATAGCGACATTGCAGAGGGACTAAGGAAAAGTATGTCTCTTTGCAGATGACACAAAGATCTGCAACAGAGTTGATGCACAAGGTGGGTGTAAAGGATGAGAAGGGACTTGGCAAGGTTAGAGGAATGGTCAAATGTATGGCAGCTTAGATTCAATGCTAAGAAGTGAGGTAATGCACCTGGGTAACAAAACCCAGGAAGAGTACACAATGGGGGTGAGATACTAACAACAACAAAATGGAAAGGGACCTGGGGGTAGTCATATCAGATGACCTAAAGGTGGACAAGCAATGTGAGAGGGCAGCAAGGAGGGCTGGGGGATACTGGGATGCATAGGGAGAGGCATCACCAGTAGAAAACAGGAAGTTATTATCCCTCTGTACAGACAGTTGGTGAGACCCCATCTGGAGTACTGCGTGCAGTTCTGGAGACCCAATCTCCGCAAAGACATAGACAGGATGGAGGCTGTCCAGAGGAGGAGAACTAAAATGGTGCAGGGTCTGCACCAGAAGACATATGAAGAGAGACTTAAGGAGCTGAATATGTAAGCCTTGAGGAAAGGAGGAGAGGGGGACATGATAGAAACTTTCAAGTACCTCTAGGAATCAACAAAGTCCAAGAGGTAGCATCTTTCAAAAAGAGGTGTGCAGAACAAGGGGCACAATTTGAAGATAGAAGGGGAGGCTCAGAGGTAATTTGAAGTATTTTTCACAGAGAGGTTGTGGATGCATGGAACGGCCTTCCGAGGAGGTTGTGGAGTCAAAACAGTGGTGGAATTCAAGCATGCATGGGACAGTCATAAGGCAATTCTAGGGGTGGGATAGGAAGAAGTAGGCTGCTGGTTAACTAGGATCTGCAGCTTATCCATTAGTAGGAGAAATGGGCAGACTGGGTGGACCAGCGGTCCTTATCTGCCATCAGAATCTATGTTTCTATGTTTCTATGTTTATTCACTGCTGTTGCCTGGCCTAGGCCCTGGCAGGGTCTCTGCATTCTGGAGGGGTCCAGAACCTTATGCAAACACGTTTTCGCCCTCCCACTCCCACCCCATTTTTCATAAAAGGGCAGGGTCTTGGCTCCTCTTTTTCCCATCTCCTCTCTCTCTTAGTTCTTCTAAAGCCTACCCCATCACTGCCTACTTCCCTCCTGTCATATTTTACCTCTGCTGCCCACAACCTGATTTTCACCTGTCGTGCTCTACCTCTGCCTTGTGCAGGCAGGTTCCACAGCATAGAGGAGGGGCTAGGCCCGGCAGATCCTTCTCTTCCCTCTCTTCCTTCCTGACATGCTCTAACTCCCACTGCTTACAACCTACTTCTCTCCTGTTCATGCTTGACCTCCGCCTGGTGCAGGCAGGGTCCCCAGGTTTCTGGAGGGTCAGGCCCTGGCAGACCCTTCTCCTCCACCTCTTGCCTTCCCTCCTCCAAAAGCCTCCTTTCCCCCCTCTCTCTGCCTATATGCCCCCACCCATCCACCTTCCTAGCTGTAGTTATTGGCTAACCCCTAATCTCTAATGCACTTACAGTCAACCTTGCACTTTTGTTATACCTTACAAATTGTGTTCTGTGTCTCTCCTCACAGTCTTACCCTAGTTCAACCTCCTTGTATTCTATCCAGCCATTTTCTAACTACAAAGCTATGTCCCGCCAAATGTTTGCCAAAGATATTTGTGCTATCGTATCTATCTAGTTTGGACTGTTAGCATTGTATTCCATTTAGTTCATACCTGTTAGCATTCCTCCTTTTCAGTACTTCTGTATAGTCTGCTCACTTTATTGAATGTAATCAAATTGTATATCTATATTTGTACCAAATCTCTGTATACTATCTCATGTTTCCCTACCCCCAGGTGCTTTCTCGAGATGAGCAACTTGCTGCTCAGCATGCCTTCCTGGTGAAACATTTCAATAAATAAATAAATAAATAAATAAATATGGCATAAATGTATCCATTTAGTGTGGACAGACCCACACCCATTTATGAGCATTAGTTTCCTTTACTCAGCTGCTTACCAGCTGCTATTGCCTCATAAAATCTGCTGCTGCTAATTAACTGTTGCTGCAATGTCACTCTTGTTACATTGCTGTTGTTAATTAATAAAAGTGCTGCAGCTCACACAGATTGTGGCCAGTGCTTCTTAAGGATCCCATTTGAAACAAAACTCAAGGAAAAACACAGATCAGCTTTACTAATGCCAGCATTTTGAGACATATAAACATAACGAAGTTCACATCAATCATCTGAAGCATAGGTACTACACAGTAACACCTCCAGGTGACACCACCCCCCAGTAATGAAGCTGCACTTGAGCCTGGTATGCTTTCTGATTCAGAAATTCCTTCTGCCAACTTGCAACCACTTCACTCAGAACCTCACACTCCCAGCTCTCTACAGCCGGATCTTCCTGCACCTGACTTTAACCCAGATGCACTTCCTGGGACTTAGCCTTATCCCTCTCAAGACTCTCCTGTACGCTCCCTGTGTACCAGATTGAAAACTTATTCGTCAAGAAATTTGTGAATGGATCCTGGACTTACAGAGTCAATTGGTGTGATTTTGAGTTCTCAGAACTCTTGGTTGCTTTTGTGGACCTTACTCCATCCTGTCAAGATCTGGTTCCAAGCAACCCATAACTCCATCCTACCGATTGGAAAAGTTGTGAAAGTCTTGAACCTTGCGCCATCAAGACTCAAACTTTGTTGTAACTCATGATTCTGATGCTTATTGTATTCCTCACTGTCGCTAGCTGATTGTTCTTTTGCAGTAAATGTCCTCATGTGCATGTTTCTATGCATAACTGACTTGCTAATGGTACATGACCCTGCATACACTGCATGAATTCTTTTCTCCACAGGACTGTTTTTCTTCATGGACTTCCATATTGTTCACATGTTGTAACATTTTATTGCAAGTTGCAATGCTTGCTAGTTCTCACCTTTTTTCCATGTTATGTTATTGCTTGTTCAGAGTAGTACTCACTTTCACAACCACAGGGGTGATGTGGAGTACACTTGGGCATGGGGAGACTGGTGCTACCCCTCAAGGACCCTCACAGCAAAGTAGTCTCATATTACATGTAACTGGTGTGGGGGCTTTCTAGACGGCCCTGTAGGCTGGCTGTTAGCAGGCAGTCAGAGGCTATGCTTCATAGTGTGCAGATGTGACCTGCTGGGAATAAAGCCTTTTCTACTTTTATTTTGTGTGCCCATCTCAGATATTTGCATGGTCTGGATAGCAGTGAGAGATGGGGATGGCAGATCTGAAAAGAATGTAGGGTCTTTAGTGGCAGACCAACACCTAAATGCCACAAAACCAACAGCCTTTTTATGAAGACAGGAATTGGTTCCCAATCACCCTGTGGATTTTGATAACTGTGGTACTGTAAATACAACATGTGTAAATACAGTAACAGACCACACTCTTGCAATCCCACCTATTGGAAGAAAAATGTAAATATACTAATTTATAACATGCAATACTCTATTCATGCAGTATGCAAATCAGTGAGAGTGCAATCTAATCTACATGTGTAGACCAATTTTGCATCTGAAAGTGTGCATCCAGGAACACGTAAGCACCATCATATATAGTAGTATGGCCAGTGCCCTGAATGTGCACTTTCATGCCACATATTTATCAAATCTGGGCACAGTAATATTCATGGAATTGAGCAGACCTCTCACCCCTACCATAAATGTAGAAGGGACAGCGTGGTACCAAGCTCTTACTTATAAAAATGCAATGGATGGATAACTTAGATACTGTTTTCACACAAGGTTTAAATGATGTGGTGGATTATACCCAATACCTTGCACAATAAGGGTAGTAGTAAATATTTAGAATTGTATAAATCTGTAAAAATAAAATAGTGACTTTTTCATTGTCATCCCTTTTAATTGTTTTCAGAAATATGAATGTCACTAAAGCACAGCTAGTCATGGCAATAAGCAAATCATGCATAGATTTCAAGATCTGAAACATAAAAGCAGAAAAAATGTTAGAATTAATCTTAGCATTTATAGAATATCTGTATAGACTTGGTTAAAATATAGTGCTAAAATACTTTTTTTTAATTTATTATGCTTTATCCCTTCGTCACTGGCCACCATCTGTCTGATCAACACACGCCAACCCCACCACACATCTCAGGATACATCACTCCCAAACACACTAGCTTACCCACCAGGGTGGGGCCACTAGGAGACCCTTTCCCTGATGGAGACTGAATGATAGAATGGGAGTGTGAGCTCCGGTCAGCAGAGGGCTCTGCAATGTGGGGCAGACGTCATCGTGTAGTAGTGGAACCTCATTTTTCCATTTTCTCCCAGGAGGCATGTTGTGCAATGACACTTAGTTGGGCACACTGCATATCTGACATGCATTCCAAATATAGTCAGTCCCTGCTGTTGTACCCCAGGCTACCATGAAGGGTTACCTGAACACCAGTGACTTCCCCATCCTCCCATGGAGGAGGAGAGAAGTCCATAGGATGCACAATCATCCTGCCCCAGCTGGCTCTCCAACTTCCCAGGCTTGTTCCCAAACCCAGTTCATCAGCATCATGATCGGTAGTGCTACGCTGCACCAGCGGCCAGCCATAAAATAAAAAACTGCTTTATATTTTTGATATTTTGTAAACAATACACTTTTCATGTCTTACAACACTGTTTATCTTGTTCCTTGTAGAATCTTGTATTTCAAATACTTTTAAACTACTTGTTAATAAAATGTCAATGTGCCATTAAAAATTAAAGGATAAAAGGAAGGGCTCAATTATTTGAATTTTGCAGCTGACAAAGAGCTAGCTCAGCTCAAGTGCTGCAGTATTGAATCAGTGCAGCTTTGTGAGGTGCTGGTTTTGAGCGCTTTTAAATTTCGCTGTTTGGTTACTTGCATATCACATGCTTAGAATAAATTGGAAAAGCTATTTCTTCTGTCTTCTCTAATCTCTGTTGTTTGGGTTGGTTGATTGCACTTGGGCTGGGCATCCCAAACAGGCATCAGTCAACATCTGTGTGTGCATTCTGACTTTTATTTTATCCTAACTCATTAAATTCAACTGCTGATTGACAGAAAGCTGCTTTTAAATACTTCTGCTCAGTCTTCACAGTAACAGAGAGGGTAACTGCCAGAATGCAGCATCAAAGTCAGGAGTGAAATAAAATGGTAATTGGGGCCATACCAAGAAAAGGGTGCTCAAGGGACTGAGAGTGCTAAAGGTGGGGTTTCCATGGGGCCGTGTGAGTTGATCATGAACCCATCAGTGTTCATGGAGATGGGGTAGGCTCTAACACTCCACTCTTATTATCATGGATAAACTATGATTGTACATGGTTACACCATGTACATGGTCAGCGACCATGATCACCGGAGTTTGTAACCATGGTTATCTATGGAGAGCAGACTGGATGGTGTGCACTCACGTAATATCTCAAACTGCAGCTGATGAAATAAGAGCAAACAGGCTGTGGCTATATGCTCAAAACTTAGTACTAAAATAGTAATGACAGCTGCAGGTGTGAGACCCTGAATGAGTCTACACCAGGTGCCCCAGAGCTTCACCAAGTACAGTTTTGTCAGGAGGTGGGTACCTGTACAAAACTATACCTCTTATATACTGATGCAAATTATCATATGTTACTACATACCACATCATACATGAAAAGAGCAGTTATTTAACAAATGTATAGAAAAAATTAAAATAAGCCTAAACTTATAACGATAAAGGTGGGGTGAGTTGAGCAACTTATTACAAATATTACATTTAGACAGAAAATACCAGATGATGAAAGTATATATTAAAGGTATCCTGTGATGATAGCGACTGAAAATGAGTGGAATGCTAAAACAGTGACTCATTTTCAGCTATATCATCAAGGGCTACCCTGCACAAGGCTAGTGACCCTACAGTGAAGCGACTGTAGGAGAGTTACAGAAGGGAGGGATAGCAAAGGGAAGGGGATGGATAGGGAAGGGTCCATAGGGGACTGCTATGCCTGCTCCAGCCGAGCTAGCCCTGTGGCATGGTGGTAGAGTGGCTAGCTCTGGCTGAGCAGGTATGGGGTTCAGGGCTGGGGACCGGGAGGTTACAATTTTGCTGCTGCCCTGGGGTGCGCATTAATTTTTCCTGAAAATGCGGGCTGTGCCTTCTCCAACAGACACCCCCAGAGATAGTAATCTTTTATTTGGGGTGTGTGGGGGCTAAGCTTCCCACAATGGGGGGCACGGGGGCAAAAACTTTTCTTTTGCTGAAGTCAGGTCACCGGCAAGTGTATATCACTTATTTGCTTTTCGGTGATATGCACTCACCATAATAGCAACGCTATTTTCATGCTTGGTATTATGGACATGGAACCTTCCCAGTGGAAGTATACAGGACAATATTCTAACCCTGAGGGAAGTAGTCAAAAGTGGTAATCAAAATCAAATGTCTGGACTTTTACTATCCTTAGACAAGGAAAAGGGCTTTGATATTGTTTCTTATGACTTCTTAGTTTTGGTATTATGTACTTATGGCATTCCGGGACAATTTTGAGACTAATACAGTTATTGTATCAGACAGCCAAGATTTCTCCAGCATTACATACATAGCATGGCCCCATGAGTCCTCTCTTCTATGTTTTCTTTCTTGATCCTCTCGTAAGATTATCTTAATTCCTTTACATTCTATAAATTCACCCACCTGGGTCAATACTTCCTTCCATCTTAGTGTATGCTGATGACATTCATTTGTTAGTCCCAGATTTATGTTCTGTACCTCAAATTTTTCAGATAATGCAGTCATTCTCAACAATGTCTGGTGCTAAAATTAATTTAGAGAAAATAGATATATTGCTTTGGGTTCCTTAAGATAGGCTTGTCCAGATGTTGTTCATAATGTCCTGATAGTTCCAGAACCATTTAGAATATTGGAATTATTTTTGGGCATACATATTTTGCTGTCTTAATTGGGAAAAGAATTAACACTTGCAGAAGGAAATGTTCCTAAGTAGAATAGATGGCCCATGGCCAAGGTCAAGAGAGTATTTCTGATCAAAACATTTTGATTTCACTTTTCTTAGACATTAGTTTTGCCTTTCCTCCCCTAAAGTATTAAAGGCTAAAGTATATAGTATTTTTTAAACTTCTTTGGGGCAGTCAGTTAAATCCCATTAAACATGTACACAATTACAGGACTCTAAGGATGGTGGGGTCAGGATGATTAATCCCTTGTTTTTATCCAATTGTTCTTATTGTTCTTTCTTAGTAAAACAGGTCTTGTTAAATTCAGCTAAAACTTGGGATACATATGGATGAAATTGGTGATCTGACCAACTAACAATCTAGAAACAAAAAGATAAAACTGTGGGTAGATGTAGGCCTCAATCCCTTCCCTTTATATATTCATGTGTCTCTAAAATTAGATTCTTGAAACTAATCTTCTAACAACTCACTACACTAAGAAAGAAAGATCTGCACAAACATATTCTCCTAGGTTTTTTCACAAAATCAATTTATTACATTTGATGTGCATGCCCAAGAAACGTTTTGTTATACTGAAAGGGATTTCGGGGGTCACTGCCAAGCCCATTGCAGCTCAAACAACAGGGGCTCCACAGTCTAGACCAATGACCATGCACTGTGGTCATGACACCACTTGCTGCTTACTGGCTGGAAACTTTGTATTTCAAATGACCAAGCTGCTCCAATCAGAGGGTCTTTGGTCCATTAATTTGCATGAAGCCGGTCAGCAAGCAGCTGATCAGCTTTCAGTGTCAGGATCCTGTCACTGTCAGACTTAAAGGTGAAATGTATGGGATTTAGAGTTAAACTCCACTGGTGTTTAGTGTCCCTTTTGTAATATGCTTCACTGTGTGTGTGTTCATTTTGTTGTGCCTTGCTATTAGAGATGCAGCAAATTTAAAATTTGTGGGTGAAGTCCATCACGAATCACCAAATATTAGCATTGCACCAAATCCATGAAGTCTGGCACAATTGGCTTTCCATGGATTGCACAATTTTGACAGGAATTTCGCAGTGGAGTGTGAAATCAGCACAAGTGCAAAATTTGTGGGTGAAATTCCACACCCATGGCAAATTTTGTGGCATTCACCTACCAGAATTGTGCTAAATTTGCAAATTACTCCACGGATAGATTTTTCAGACTTCCCACATCTCTGCTTGTTAAACAGCTGAGTTTTTTTAACCCACTTTGAGCAGGTCAGAGCCCATTTGAAAACAACTGCTTCAGTGGACAGTCCGGTTGGCAGCTCTACACTAGAATACTAGCTGTGAGACCGCTCTCTTGTCATGACCTCCCAGTCCAGCCAAGCTGTCAGAGTGCTCAGCTATTGGACAGGAGCACATTGTGGTGGAAACACAATTGAGAGTGTCTTCAAACACTGGACTTGATGTAATGCAAATCCTGAAGCCGTTGTTTGTCTAGTGTACCCTTACGTGTCATAAATAGTGTCAAAGCTTTTTCCTGCTTCTGTCCTCAATTTCATTTGCCAGTTTTGGCTTTTCCTAGCTTCAGCTGTCCTCGAGCTGGTTGTCAGGGATTGCAGTCAGCAGTGAACATCACTCTTCGAGCTGCTGATTCTGGCAAGGTGATTGTTTTATGATGTCAGTTAGTAGTAGCTTTCTCCTTGTGAGTTGCTTGATTTGTCAGTGATGAGTCAGCTACAAGTAAAATTGTACCCTTCTATGTGTCAGTGCTGCTTATCACTTATAGATTGTCTAAATGCTTTTTCTTTTGTCCCTCCGGCTGTGAAAGTCAGCAGTCTCACACAGTAGTGTATGCAGGCTTTATGTGTGGTGCGAATATAGTTAATTTTCCTTGTCCAAATGAAATATTTTCTGCAGTCATTCAAAAAAGACAAAAAAAAACATTTAAACACAACAATAAATGATAAGCAGCACTGACACATAGAGGGGTACAATTTTACTTGCAGCCAACTTTTATAAGCAACCTGCTGAGCCACTGACACTGGACATATAGGTACATCACTATTACCTGTGTCTGCATGCCTATTTTCAAGGAACAGAGATTCTAATAATCCATAATTATTTAAATCCTAGTAAAAGTAAAACTTGCACTATGAGGGAATGGTGCAACCAAAAACTAGAAACTATCCAAAAACACAGAGCATCTGTACAAGGACCAAGTCAGATTGGCATTTGCTAGTGCAAAAGTAATCTTTATGAAAAAATTGTCTCTAGTGCAGAAAAATTAAAAGTAAAGCTCCACAGGCAAGTGGCTGCCTAATGTTTCACACTATGTTTAGTGCTTTGTCAAGGGCACAGAGCACATAGGATGACCTCAAAAATATTGTTACCTTAAAGATGTACTAACAAAAATTGAAACACAGAAAGACAATTATTGGTGCAACAATTAAAAAACATATTCACAGATTAAAAGAACATACGTCTACCTGTGTTTCAATGTTTTTATAAGCTACTTGTTAATATACAGTTGTGCTCATTTGCATGGGTATCCCAAATGCAAGACACTCTATTACTAAACATCGTCAAAACCAGCTTTTGGAGGGTTCAGGAAGTGTCCCAAATTGTGTTTATTGGTCTTCCTCTTAGGGAACTGAAGAACCACTCCATAACAGTCAGTGAAATAAATCAGCTGGAAGAAAGGAAACACACAGACATGTTAGTACTCAGAGGGCACAATAACTGTATTTTTACAGACTACTACTTTAAAGAAAGTGCTAAATCAAATCTGGAAATCAGACCAGACAATTTATTGTATATTCACCCAGTATGAAAATCCAGAAAGCTTTCCTCTGTATAACTTTGCAGTCCACATCCCCCTCCACGGGAAGGGTGCACCTTCTCTTTACCCCTAAACTTAAAACTGTGACTTCCCCAGAAGCATGAACATGTAATGCCACAAGCGTGATTACAATTTTTACATTGTATAGCCCAGCAATGTTTTCCAGCTGTCACACACAATTTCTTGGTAGTCTTACCAATGTAATAGGCTCCACAATTACAAATTAAAATAACCCCATGGTATCACATGTTATTAGATCCCTTACTATCATCATTGTATGCGTGTTTTGGGGTTCACAAACTCTTTTCCTCATGATATAACATAACAGTAGTACATCTTCAGCATGCAAAGCAAACCTGGCTATGTGTTGAAATCTACATACTTGATACACCCTCCTTCCCTCATTTGCTTGTTTACTATGTGCTAGCTGATCTTTGAGGGTAGTAGCTCTATGAAAAGCCATTCAGGTGGTTATTCACATAACTGTCCAAGGCTTTGTGTGCAACCTGCTAAACCACTGACATTGGGACCCCAGATATTCAAAGGGGTTGCACATGGCACAACAGAGTTGCTAGCACAGCCCAGTATGCCGAGTGGGATATTGAAAGGGCTGACAGAGGCGTAGCACAAATTCGATGCGCGGCGCAATGTAATAGTATATGCAGTTACCCAGATGCAGGGGCATGCGCGATGCATATATGGCACATCCTGATATTCAGTCTGGGATATCGTGCACATATGCTGGTACAATCCTGCATTGTGCCACAGAGGGACTCAAAGTTGAGCTGTGGAAGAGTGGAAAAGTCCCGCCACCCACAGGTGGGCTGCTGTATTGCAGTCGCGCAACACAGCAGCCGCCAGCTGTAGGCTGCACCAGCCCACCCAGAACACCGTCCAGAAGCACATACCCCCGGTGAGGCTGGTGGTACCCCACATCACTCCCGTGTCACTGCCCACCCATAAAGGACAGTGTTAAAATCCCTGGAAGTCTAGGTACCCTCCTCCTCCCATTGCCACGATCGCCTGTATAAATGACAGTATTAAAATCTCTGGTAGTCTAGTGGCACCCCTTCCTTCCCATTGCTGTGATCACTGGTTAATACTATACAAAATCTCTGGTAGTCAGTGGTACCCCCAGCCCCTAGCCCTGATTCGGTACAGCGCTGTATGTATATTCCTGGTCCCCCACCCCCACCCATTGCTGTGATAGCGGTAAAGCTCCACAATGTAATTCCTGATCCAGTGACATCCCCCACCACTCCCACCCACAGAGAAACCCTTACCCACCGCTCCCCCCGTCATCGGTGGCGGCTGCAACCTACCTACATGCTGCGCACGCCCGCTGAATGCGGTACGGTAGGATACAGCCTATTGTCTCACAGTGTGACCACCGGGCTTGCAGGGATACTTCTGAGCCAGACAGCCCAAATATGTGAATGACTTCATTCTTATATTTGGGACTATCTAGTACAGGTGTGCCCTGTAAGCCCATTGGTCCACACTGCGGACCAATGGGCTTACAGCCCATACTGTACCTGTCATTAGGCGGTGGACAGGCAGTGTGTGGCTGCAGCCACCATGATTGGGGCGGGTGGGCAAGAGGTTCTCTGTGGGTGGGGAGGGTGGCCTGCCACTGGATCACCAGGAAATTACACTGTGGTGATTTACCATGATTGCAGCAATAGGCAGGGGTGGAGGGACCACTAGACTACCAGGAATATACATACAGTGCTGTACCGCGATTGGGGCTAGAGGCGGGGTACCACTGACTACCAGGGATTTTGTATGGTATTAACCGGCAATCATGGCAAGGGAGGGAGGGGGTGTCACTAGACTACCAGAGATTGTAATACTGTCATCTATGGGCGATCTGGGACACAGGAGGGAGGGGCACCCACTAGACCACTTGGGAATTGTCCATGGTGTTTACCATGATCAGTGCTACAAGCAATAGGATGCCCCAGGATCCCCACTGTGCACATGTCATTCTGTGCAGGCACCAGGTGCAATTCACAGGGTTGCCCCAGACAGATGCAAATGGGCCCATAATGACAAGCAAATGGCCCCATTTGCACCTTGTGCATATTATGGCTAATTTGCATGCCCCTGCTGAATATCATGGGTGATGTGCTCAGCACAACTGCACTTGCACTGGTGCATCCTAGTGCTCCCCTATCTGTGGGTGGTGCCGGTGCAGTTCCACTGAACCATGCACAGTATGTGCATTGACCTTGCCATATTCAATGGTGCTGCACCATGGCACATCACCATTGAATATCACCTGGCCCTGGCACCGGCATATCCCAGTTGTGCTGCACGCAGGCTTGCGCCATTGCCTGGTGCAGTCTGAATATCTGGGCCTGGTATATAGGCACATAACTGTTACCTGAGTCCCTACACCGATTTTCAAGAAACAGAGATTCTAATAATCCATAATTATTTAAATCCTGTATATCCAAATCACTAGTTAAATCTGTACCAAGTGTTGTCTCATTGGTTCCACTAAAGTACAAGGGTGGTATGTTGACTTATGTTTCAGAGCAGTTGCTGTAAGTGATGTCACTTCATCTGTGAACTCAAGATGCTGGTGAATACCGAACCCCATTGTATCTGTGCTGTTAGGATTTTTGAGAAAATAATCCTTCAATTGAATCTTCCTGGACAGTTTAAACAAGTTATCTGGAGGTTTGCTAGGAATGAACAACAGATATTTTATTTATTTTATTTATTTATTGAGTCTTGGAATACAACACCTTTGAGCAATACAACTCATTTACAAAGGTTCCACGTCAGTAGTACAAATACAAAACAAGGTTAACAATGGAAAAGTAAATAGTTTTAAAAATCTAATATATCGAAAGCAATCAAAATAGTACTGAATGTTACTCAATATACAGTAGAGTGGGCTAGAAGAGAAGGCAGCTGGGAGGCCTTGTCAAAATCTAGGAGGAAAGTTATGGGGTGTAAGGCGGGGTTGGGAGAAATAAGAGGAGAAGGAGATGAGTTGCCCAGGAGGTGGAGTGGAGTTGTAAAGGGTGTAATGGGATAGAGATGAGGGAAGGGGAGGTGGATGGAGGGAAATGGGAGATTGCAGAGAGAGGGGAGTGCTGGTGAAGTGAGGGAGGAAGACAAATTAATAGTAGAGGAGAGAAGTGGTGTTTAGCCAGAGAAGGGGCAGCCTAGCAGACCCTGTCAAAACCCAAGAGAGAGAGAGAGAGAGTAATATGGGTGGAGAGGTAAGACAGAGAAATGTAGGGGAAGGAGGAGAAGAAGTTGCAAAGAGGTGTCAGGAGATAAGAGAATGGGTGGAGGTGGAAGAGGGAAGGTGAGGAGAAGCAGGGAAGAGCTCAAAGATGCACAAGCAGGGACGAAGCAGGGTGAGGGGTGAGGGATATTTAACAAGTACTTTTTATTCTGGTTCCAACAGAACCTGATCTGCAAGATTTATTATTTGCCTGTCTTGGAGCTGGTCAGATGCTTGGTTCCTTTCGCTAATGCCACTGTCTCGCTCATTCGGTCATTGTTTTCCTCCTTTGCCAGTTTATGTTGTTTTGTTTTTTCAATTGGATTTGCCAGCTGATTTTTGCCTTAAAAAACAAACTTTGAGGATGTAGACTTGCGTGTGTCATTTGAGTTACTTTCTTCTGTGCTTGTTGAGGAATCAATAATAATTGATTTTTGATTACAGGGAGCTGTTTGCTTGTTACAGTTTTGTGATTTTGATCTTTCTCTGCTTCTCCTAGGTGAACAACCACTCCTGCTCCACTTGTAAATGAACCTTCATTGTAATCACTTGTATCTCTTTCGAGGTTTGATTGTTTACCTTTAATTAATTCCATCTCAAGTTTCTTTAGCTTGCTCTTCAATTCTTTGTGCAGTTTGACAAAATTTGGATGATTTAGACATTTTTGTAGGGATTTTGTAGGTTCAGTAATATATGTTTTAAAATGTGCATACTTTTCAGAATCTTCCTTGGATTAATTAGTGTATGTATTTTTGATACAATCAGCTGAATCATTCTCCCATACTTCATTAACTTTTAAATCCTACTAGATACTCCAATGGCATGATAGTCACTCTGAGACCTCCTGGAGACACATTTTGTTCCAAATTGTTTTCCAAGCTAATTATATTGTATGTTAAATTCAACTCGTGGAATAATTGTGTTTCCAAGGCAATGAGGAGTCTTAATTTTGTCCTCTTCACTATATGTAGGGGTTTCAGTATTCCACCCAATCTTAATTTTGCAATGTATTTACATTTGTTAAGTTCTTCAGTAGAATTCATATATACCAGAGGTGTCTTCTTCTTGATCTATCTGCAAGGTGCTCATTGCATGGTGAGTTATTGTGAAGGAAAGGTTGACTGGTACTACCCAAGTCTTTGAATTACACTGTAGATAGACCGATCCTAAACATTGGTTGCTCACCAACACCTGGGTCACAGTACCATTAAGCATGAACAGTCCAGACAATATTGGCAGGTGCTCAGTCAGTGCTGAACCTGGGTGCAAGCCATGGGGCTGCTAACCCTGCTAGGTTCAAACAAACTGTATGGTGTGCACTCGCCTACCGTCCCCAACTACAGCTGGTGAAATAAAAGCAAATAGCCTGTGGTTACATGCTTGATTTACTACTAAAATAGCAACTTGACCACTGTAGGTGTGAGAGACATGAATCGTGGACAAACAATGGGTGGTATTTCTGTGAACCAAGATCATGGACAGAGCAGGGATGTCCATGGATGCCCTTACAGAAATAATTATATGAAATGTTTTCATGCTGCGCATAAAACTCCCATGTGATATGCATGCTGCAAGATGATTTAAATGTTAAATTGGAACTGGTTGCATGCATGTGGCATGCGGCAGCAAGCAGGTGTGGAAAGTATGCTTTTATGTTAAATTAGATAGACTGCATGCATGTGGCATGCATGCAAAAAACAAGTGGTTAATGATAACTGCATACATTAAACTTAAGTGACTTTCTAAGGATCACACAGTATACAAGTGGGTGTTGATGAGATTCAAACCCAGGTCTTCAGGCTCCTGGTTTGCAGTTCAGTACCTTTTACCACTAAGCTATACTGCCTACATACATATAGCTTGCTTATACTTCAATGCAAATCTGCATACAGCTGCATCGTGCAATATGCTTATAGCCACTGATATCGTTTTAGTTTTCTTGTCCCCTCATCTCAGCTGCATAGCTGAACTGTAGCCACACATACCAATGGAAACACATGTGGCTCTTCCCACCCCAAATACACACACTTTCCAACAAAACTACTTAATTACTTTAGTCTGGCCTGTACTCCTACTATTTTCTCTTCATAGTTTTGAATACTTCTATGCAAACAAACTTTAAGGGCAAACACAAAAGCAGAAATAACTCAACAGCCATCCATGGCCAGTCCCCCACCATGCACACACACACTGTAGTGGGTGCGCTACTACTACAGACAACCACCAAGTATAGATATAAGTCGAGAGTCTCTTACCTGAGTACTAGGAAGCAAGAGGTAGGAGTTTTTAAGGGATGATGTCCATGGGCAGAGTTCTTGGGCTACGATTTCTGGAAATGAATGGAATTATTCTTTATTACTATTTTATACATTATGATGGTGAGTTGGAGAATAATGAAGGCCACTGTCTACAAACAAGGCCTTTGTTAGTCAGCGGTGGCCTTCATTAATCTCCAGCTCTCAATCAATAATGTATAAAATAGTAATAAAATAATAACCCCATTCATTTCTTTGGGGCACACTCTGCACTCTACCATACCCTATGTCATAATGTGCCTAAGCATGGGGATGTGGAGGTCAGCTTCACTGGGGAGGGATAAGCCTGACTATAGTGGGTCTTCAATAGTTTGTGTATACTATACCACCCAACTGTCCCTGAATTCAAGGACAGCCCTCATTTACCCCTAAAACTACTCTTCCCTCATCCATGCCTCATGGAAAACATGCTGCTCACACAGATGATGTCCTTCAAAAGACTTTATGGCAGGGGCACCATTTCAGATTTCAGCAGGGGGAGCCAACAACCAATGGAGGATTATTTGTTGTGACTGAAAAGTGATATGCAAATCAGGAAAAATCCAAATGTATAAGATTCATGAGTCTATACCCTGGTGCAGTGCATCAGATTTGGGCTTAAACCCACCCAGTTACTAACCAATGTTTTCCTAGCTGAAGTTCTGAACTCCCTCCCTCCTTCCCCAAAAAAGTTTGACCCAATTTCTCTCCCCAACTCCATTCCATTCAATACCCATCCCATATGGGTTGTGAAGCTGACCAAAGGCACAGAAACATGAAAAATACATCAATATTTCAGTCTTTCATCCTTCCATAATTGCCATATAAAACAATTATTTACTTTTACTTATCCGGCCATATGGACAGAACCTGCAGCCTACCCCAGTGTGCCACCAGCCAAGTTTTCAGTCCACTCCTCCTTCATCCTTCTGCCAGAAGCAGGATGCTAGAACTGACCATCCCAGGTCCCCAATGTGGTCACCACACCATCTGAACCCACCCAACCTGTATTGCTTGCTTCTTGATTGGCTGCTGCCATGGCTGCTGCTGCACGCACTGATCAAGGCCTATGAGGCTGCCCACACTGCTGTCACCACTGCGACGAGGCCTATCTTAGTGCTGCAGGGTTTGCTCTGTTTTTTTGCAAGGCGAGCCTAGTAGAGTAAGTAAGTAAGTAACCAGTCTCGAGTTAGTTTCTAGCTCACCTCCAGCCCCTTCAGCCACCAAGAGAGACAATGACTCACTAAGAGCAGACCATCAAAAATATGCTGCCACAACACTGCTATTAAGAGTTCAGTGCTCATCTACTTCTCCAAGCTGTATTGTGCAGCCTGTCTACTCTGTGGTGGGAAGACAGTGTCCCACTCATGTGACTCATGTTCTTGCTCGGTTGGAGCTCTTATAAGTCATGTGTGATAGTGCCACCAATAATAGGAGGAAGAGTGGACAATACAATACAGACACTGTCAAGTCAAGTACACCTGCAGCGTGTGTGCAACACAGGCCAGGAGGGCACTTGTTGTGCAAAAGATTAACTCCAATTTAATGCCATTATTGCCACACCATAAGAACAATCAAGGCACAAATGTGTGGGGGGGCACTGCCCACCTGCCATACCTAAATGGCACCCTGCTTTATGGCAGATATTAATTCTCGGGGCTAACATCAGTACAAGTAAATACAGTGGTTTCCATTGTGTTCTGGGTACTGTATCTCCATGTTTCAGGATGTGTCCTGATCATTGTGAGTGTTAGCGTCCCTCATTATCCCTCATTCTGAGTGTCCACTTCTCTCATTTCTGTGACAGAATGTGAGGTATGGTACATGCTTCCAAGATCCTACTCAGCACAAAGAGTGCTGAGCATACACATAGTGTATATGCTCCATACAGAATGACAAAGGGAAAGTAAGTGAGCCATAACAGTCATGAAGAAACACATTTGTAGCACTAAATATGCATAAGGAGATTTGCAAGGCCCAAAACAAAAGATCCAGCTTCACAACACAGAGGCCCCTCTTCACACATCTAGAATGTGGGGTGTTGTCTGGCTATATCCTAGGTACTTAATGCAGTAAGCAAACAATACTTTACAAATTAATAGCAATTTAATGACAAAAATCAAAAGCCATTAAACAACTTGCAAAAGGATCAGAATTAATGAGTTTACTTAATTTTTAATGGAATACATGAAAAAATATATTTTAATGGCTCTAATTGCTATCAGTAGTATGAGAAGTAGAAACTGATGTATTTTTTACATGAGATTTGCACCAGCTTAGTTGCTGTTCTCATGTCAAATGTGCAACATGCAAACCTGATGTTATTATAAGAAGATGTTCACATCAGCTTACCTGCTACACACATGTCAAGCTTGCAACAGGCACACCTGATGTGCTTTTTAAACCTGGTTCACATAGGTTCACTTTATATATGCAAACTGTATACAAACATTGCACAATTAAGCATGTGGCATGCATTCTGCATGTCGCAGCATACTTATATTTCTGTAAGCGTGTCCATGGACAAATTTGTCCAAGAAGACATGGACTACCAAAAGTGGGAAAGGCCACCAGGTTGACCAGTTTAACAGCTTGATTCAGATGGGTGTCTTGCCCAGGAACTGGAGAGAGCAGACATCATCCTTGTGCACAAGAGTGGGGACAGGGGAACCCAGAGAACTGCAAAGAAGTCAGCCTTGCTTCCATTGCTGAGAAGCTCCATAACACTATAATCATGGAACACCTTGTAAATTTCCTGGAACCCCACCTTCTCCAAGACAGCAAACAGCACAACATTGCTAAGGGAGTCCTGTCAGACAAAATCTCATAGAATTCTTCAATGCCATGTCCCAGAGGCTGGTCAAGGACCAAGCACTGAATGTCCTTTACCTGGGCATTATCAAGGCCTTTGACTTAGTGCCATACAAAGAAGATTGGGGAATACCTTGACCTCTGTACTCAAGGCAAGGCAAGGCAAGGCAAGTTTTATTTAAAAGAACCTCTGTACTCAAGGCAAGGCAAGGCAAGCTTTATTTAAAAGAACCTCTGTACTCAAGGCAAGGCAAGGCAAGTTTTATTTGAAAGAACCTCTGTACTCAAGGTAAGGCAAGGCAAGTTTTATTTAAAAGACACCCATCCCAGAGGCTCTGAGTGCTGTACAATAATCAGAATAAATACAAGACAACACAATAATAAACACTTAAATACAATGTTCCAAACAGTTAAAACAAAATTTACTACCTTCAACAATAACTAAATAAATGAAATAAAAACTCAATCAGACATCAATTCCTGAAACAGGTAGGGACTATAAAACACAGTCCAGGAAGGTTTGATTATACAAGGCCTTGAAGTGGGCCTTAAATACCTCCACAGAAGGGCCTCCTGATGGCTGAAGGAAGTGAATTCCACAGGGACGGGGTGGTGACACTAAATGCTCTGTCACCAGCAGTTTTAACCTCGTCCTGGGAATCGCGAGAGGCCCCTAGAGGAGGAGCAGAGGGAGCGGACCGAGACAGCAGCTGCAAGAAGGTCCTTCAAGTAGCCAGGGCCAGGCCATGTAGGGCCTTAAAGGTGAGAAAACCCACCTTAAAGAGGACCTCCACCTAACCAGCAGAGTTGACACAGCACCGGAGTGATGTGACAGTACTAGGCTGTTCTGTCAATAGCCCTGCTGCCATGTTCTGCACCAGCTGCAGTCAGTGCAGGGTACCCCCAGAGACCCCAGATAGAGTACATTACAGTAGTCAAGCCTGGACATTATGAAAGCAGGCAACAAAGTGGTGAGGTCCAGTGGTGGAACTAGGGTTTTATCCTAGCAATATTCCTCAGATGATAAAACTGGTACAGACAACAGACGCCACCTGAGACTCAAGTGTCAATCTGCTGTCAGGAATAATGTCCAGATCACACCCTAGAGGAGGCCTTCAATGGTACAGAGTCAAGACAAAGCCTTGTCTCTACACCAGAGGCCAACCTATCATGCCTCTGTTCGACTGCACCACCACTACCTCCGTCTTACTGGGGTTCAGTCATAACCAGCTGGAGGCCATCCAGTCATTGATCTCAGCAAGGCAGCTGTTAAGCACTTCCACTGCACAAGATGTTCCAGGGGCGAAGAAAAGATACAGCTGGGTATCATCCGCATAGCAGTGAAAACCCAGACTGTACTTCCTAATGAGCTCTCCAGGGCAGCATATACATGGCAAACAACATCGGCAACAAGACCGAACCCTGGGGAATGCACATAACAGGTAGCGGGGAGGAGAAATTTCCATCACTACCTTTGCCTCCTGTTAGATAGAAAAGACTCAAACCAGCAGAAGACAGTGCAGGCGAGGGCAGAGAATTCTCTTATGCAGTCAAGTAACACTCGATGGTCCACCATGTCAAATGCTGAAGAGAGATTGAGGATAACAAGAATTGTCCCCTCCTCGATCCCTTGCCCTAAGGAGGTCATTATGCACCGAACTAGAGCAGTTTCTGTGCTATGCCTCATACAAAACTCAGACTGGGCGGCTCATACAAATCATGGGCCACGAGATGCTCCTCAAGCTGAAGCGCCACCATCTTCTCCACAATCTTACCCAAAAATGGGAGATTGGAGATAGGACTGTAATTTGCCTTGATGTCAGGATCCAATGAAGGTTTTTCAGAAGGGTCTCACCAATGCCTCCTTCAAGGCATAGGGAAGACTCCCTCTGACAGGAAGCACCAGACAATCAAGGCAAACACTGGGCCTACGAGTCAACACATCTCATTAAGAAATGAGTTGGCACGGGTCCAGTTCACAAAAGATGTGCCAAGCTTGTAAACTATCTCAGTGACCTCAGCCACCTCCACCAGTTTAAACTCACCCCAACCAAGCGGAGTGCTCTCCAGTCACCCATGGTGACCACTGTCGGCTAAACTCTGGTCCACTGGCAGAACTCCTGCCTGATGGCAGACACCCTGTCCAAGAAGAACCGAACAAATTCCTCGCACAGTGAGTTTGAAAAGGCTACCTTCAGCTGTAGACAGGAAGGATGAAGAAGCCTGTCCACAGTCCAAAAGAGCACAGTTGGTCATTTACTCCCAGATGCAATCTCCTGGACAGGAACTCTGCCTTCTTACAGTTGATTGCCCCTGGTATGCACAGTAGTGCACAAGTAGGGCCAGTTTGTCTACCTCCAGGCTGGACCTCCTCCAGCAGCGCTTAATCTCCAACCCAAAGTCTTCATCGCCTTGATCTCCCTATCATACCAAGGGAGGGACCTCAAGTGAGAAGACCTGGGTCGTACACTGGCTGGTGCAATGGAGTCGAGTGCACCAGACAACACCTTATTAAAGGCATCCACTGCCGGCACCCCCCAACACATGCACTGTCTACACTAGATAGGTCAGCCACCGCCAGAAAACCCTCAGGGACAACCCCCAAAGGGCGATAGCTGACCATCTCTGCAGGGGAGGCTATCAAGGGGCCCTGAACTGAACTTCACTGTGCAATGATCGGACCAAATGAACCGATCAATGCTGAGACTATTTATCTCAAGCCCCAGTGAGAACACCAGATCCAACATGTGACCACCCTGATGGATCACGGAGGAAACTCCTTGGGCAAAGCACAGAGATGACATCAACTGGAGGAAGTTATAACCAAGCTGAGAAGATTCATCCTGTTCCAGACATTGAAGTCCCCAGCACTAAACATCTGGGGCCTCCAATGTTTCCCTGATGACAAAATCGGTCACCTCCTGCAAGAAATCTCCGCTGCCCCAGAATGGCGGTAAATCAGGAGAATCAAGCAACCTGCACCGGGCTCCACAGATGGCCACACATTCAAATGAATGTGGTGCTCTCACTGGGTACAGGGTGAAGCCCAGCTCGGATCTAAAACAGATGGCTACCCCCACCCTCGTTCCACTCTGGGGCAGTGCACTACAGTATACCTGGGCGGGACGGTGGACTCTAGAACTGGGCCAGCATCATCACCAATCCAGGTCTCTCAGGATGCAAGCCAGATTGGACAAAGAAACCAAGTCTGCTATAATTAAAGTCTTGTTTCTGACCAATCTGGCATTGCAAAGTGCCAATGTACTGTAGAATAGTGATTTCAGAATGTGGACAAATGGGCAAAATGTGGGATATCTAACTTGGCAATGTGGTAAAAGTTTGTAAGGATGTGATGCAAGCTATATTTGTAATAAAGGCAATTTAGTGCAATTAATTATTAAAGCCTGTGCATGTTTATTTAAAAATACAGTATATATCCTCATAGTCCATAAACCCATGGTTTACTATATATACAACAATAAAAAGTATGCATAACAAGACTGAATAGTCATCCTTCTGATGTTCACTACATATAGTATAATGGATGGGTGATCATCCACAACAAGGCTGTGTTTCCATCGAGGAGCTGATGCCATCACAGAGACCTTGAGAGCTAAGCTTCGAGGTCTCGCTGATGTCATCAACTGCCCGAGATGGGAACGAGACGTAGTTGTGGATGTTCACCATCCACTGTTTTATATAGTATATGAATGCTTTTAATTTTTACATTATTTTTCTACCTTACTTGGTGTAAGTGCTGCTCCCATTCCGCTGGTGCTCCCGCTCACTCGTCTCCTGCTTGTGCCGCTAGTGCTCCCTCCGGCTTCTCAGTTTCTCCTGTGCACAACGCTTAGTTTTAAAATCAGGAGGAAAAAATAAATAGTGTTTTCAAAAGGAGCCATGTATGGCTCTCCATGTCATCTCGACTTCAAAGTCGGTAGCTCCGCTTCTCGGCCTTCGCTAAGTGTGCCATGTTTGTTTTCTTTTCTACAGAGAGCCTCATCTGAGCCAATCAGGTAGCAGGTCAAGGGTAAAAGTTGTTGTACTATCGATGTGACGTCAGAATGATAGTACAACAACACTTTTTGACTTTAACTGTATTACAACAAGATTTCAGCAGTTGCTGAAATCCATCCACAATAGAGGCTAACCATATACTATAAACAATTATTAAAAAGGTAGGAAATTCCTGCTTCCTGATTGGTTGTTACGTGTCTATTGTATCCATTCAGTGTACAGGTACTAAAAACAGAAAAAATCAGTGTGCTATTAGGACACTCATGTTTTCAGATGCTGCCATATTTTTTCTGTGTTAGTGAGAAATCATCACTCACTTCAAAAGCACTCCAGTAAGGATATTTTTTTTTTTTTTTATAGTGATTGCCAGCCCAGCCCTACACATATCTCACACATTTAAATTTAAATCAAAAGAAATATTTACTTCTGATTCCATGGTGTGTGCTGCTGATCATGCTGCAACTCTCACAACTGGCGCCTTCTGTTTTTCTTGCACTGTCAATTGCACTGCCCCCCGCAGCTCTTCACAAAACTATAATCCATCCCTCAGATTTTTTCAATTTTCACACCCAGCCAGAAGGCTCACTTCTTGTAGGCAGGGGCAGGGTGGGGTGGCATAAAATACAGCCCCATATTCAATAGCAGCAACTCCATCACGATGGGTGGGGGAGTTGAGTCATAGCCATTCGCTGTAACAACGTCACACAAAGTAAAATATAGTAATAAAAAAACAAATGCTAAAATGGAGAAACCTGATAGTTGGGTGGGAGGCAAACCAGCGCAGTCATCCTACTCTAACTACAGATGCCTATAAAGAACAAACTGTCCTAAGGGCAAATGTCCTAAAGCAATAAGGCATCAATGTGGAAGGACTGTTTACATTAAATATAGCTAACTGTTTCAGTTGTTTCATAATAAACAGTTTTTTAACATGAAAAAATAATTAAAAACAAGGAACCCCATTTTATAAGTGCAATAAGACACTCTGGGGTGTGCATTGAACAGATCTCACCATATGTACAGGGTTGAAGGCACTCGGCCTGTGGCCTTGTGCCTTACTAGATGTCAGCATGGCTCAGTTGGTAGCATATCTGCTTCTGAACCAGAGGGTCATGGGGTCTCCCCACACCAGGATTGGACTTGCACCTAAAATGCTGGCATCCGAGTGCAGTATTAGGGGGTGCTGTACTGCTGGGGTGTGCCATCCTTCAGATGAGACGTTAAACCGAGGTTCCTTCTAGCCATCCTGGTGCTGTCCTGGTGGGTTTCAGGTGGAAGTAAAGAACTCAAGGCACTCTTTGCAAAGAGTAGGGGACATTCGGTGTCCTGGCCAACATTCCCATTCCATAAACCAGTTCATGCAATTGTCCATTCTGTGCAGGTGTTGATGTGCGATATGGCTGCCTACTACATTCGGTCACTTTATTACCAGTTTAGCATTGCTTGTAAAATGCTTTGGGATACACTGTGTATGAAAAGTGCTATATAAATGCTGATTCTTCTTCTTCTTCTTTTCTTCTCTTCTTCTACTATGCGTGTGGGCATGCGGTCAGATCTGTTCAATGCACACCTCGTTGTGTCTTATTGTTTACATATGAATAAAGCATGGTTTCAAAAGCATTAAAAATTTTCATAATTCTTCTTCTGGGAGTTCTATATGGAATGATTGGCATACATGTATTCAGTAACTTCACCATACTTTACAAAGCATTAAAAATTGGAACCATCCCCAGGCCTACATCCCAAAATCTTTATACCTTAACAGCCACTCTTTGACTAGAAGAATGTTCCTTATTATAAGTAGCAGCAGTCCTTTTCACAGATTTAATCACATCTTTTTGGTTGGTGTGCCTCAAAACAATCTTGATTTTTATTTCTTGTAATAGCCAGTGTAGAATGTAATCTTTTATAAACTGAGATGCTACCCCATTTCTGTCTTACTCTTCTAACCATGCTGAATGTCTGTCCAGGTTCAGAGTGGATGAATGTTAAAATTGGAAACTTTGGTTTGACTTCTATTCAGATCTCATGTCTTTGGTTTGACTTCAACACTTCAGCAAAAGACACTGCAGTTCCTTGGTATGGAGGTTTAGCAGGCTAAAAACAGGGTAAGAGGCATCCTCCACCACTCGTTGTCCAATCCAGTCAATGCACCTCTTCCAGTCCCCTGTTTCTCCATTCATTTTTATGTTTGCTTGCACGCATGTGCAAGAAACAAAGTGCCATCACCCGAGTTTTCGGAGGTGTCAGTGTCTTCCAATTCAGTCAGTGTGTTTGCAGGCGCAGTCGCAGTTCTCCAATCACTGCTGGAGCTGTCTATGACAGCAGTTGAAAATGCAGTGGCATACAGTTGAAAGAGGAGCTATGCTTTAGTAGGTAGCGATAAGATATAGCCTGCTCATACATGCTCCCCATACCACGCACGCAATATTCTTTTCGCCCCCCCACGCACACTGTATAGCCAACAGGGTGCCCAATCCCCGTCGGCTGTGCTGCGCTTCCCCAAACAGAGTTCAGATGCCATGCTGGGTGCCCACGCCAGCATGGCAACTTCATCCGTATAGGGCGACAGGGGTGCCCAATCCCCGTCGGCTCCAGCCCCCAAACAGCGTTACAGCTGCCACGCTGGGAGTCCATCCCAGCGTGGCACAAATCTGTATGGCTGGCGGGGTGCCCAAACCCCCTCAACTCCAGCTCCCCAAACAGCCTTCTAGCTGCCCTTGTGAGCCCACCCCAACGTGGCAAACGCCGTCGTCTTCCTGTTAAAAAAAACGGTAAACAAGAAAATGTCTCCCCGGCATTCACCCAGCCCACCCATGCCCACCCACTTCACACCCTGTCTCCCCACACCCCCACCCCATATGTGCCTCCGACTCTGGTGCGGCATCTTCTGTGGACTGGGACACGTCTGCACTCTTCAAAGCTGACCGCGAACTGAGGAAATGCCGGTAAGCTGTATAATGGGATAGATAGGGTTTTTCAACTTTGCTGCATAACTCAGGCATGTTTGGAATTTTGCACCAAATTTTCAACATGGGGTTTTGGGACCCCTTCTCATGAATATTCTCACTGTCATAGGCGTTAATCGGGCGAAGGGTGATTTCACGATCACTGCGGAAATCACCTTCGGGACAAATAATGAAATAGCACTCATAAGTGGGCTCTTAAAAGCCTATGTTGAAAATTTGGTGGATAAATTCCTAAAATGACTGTTTACGAGCCTGCGTTATGAGTTCCTACACATGCTCGTAAGTTCGCGAATTTTCAATATTTTCACTCCAGATTTTTAACTTTGCCATTTTACCACACCTCCTTATGAGCAGTACAGCTGTCATTTTTCACATCTTGCCCAAAATGTGTTTCCGCCCATGTAGCGCATAATGGCGCAGTCAGTGTGCAAAATCAATATATGGGACACATTAAGAAAATAACAGTGACACTGTTCATGAGCAGAGGTCTTAAAATGGCTATGTTGAAATTTGGTGAACAAATTCCTAAAAATGACTGTTTCTGATGCGTTGCCCAGTTCCTCACATGCGGCTCGTAAGGTTGCGAATTTTCAATATTTTCACTCCAGATTTTCAACATTGCCATTTTATTACACTTCCTTACAAGCAGCAGCTGTCATTTTCATCTTGCCCAAAATGTGTTTCTGCTCATGTAGCGCACAATGCCGCAGTCAGTGTGCGAAAGCAATGTTTGGGACAGATTAAGAAAATCACAGTTATACTGTTCATGAGCAGATGTCTTAAAATGGCTATGTGGAAAATTTGGTGACAAAAGTCCATAAAATGACTGTGTTACGGTGAGCATTGCGCGGTTTCCACGCACCCTCGTAAGTTCATGACTTTGTAATATTTTCAGTCAGATTTTCACCAGTGGAATTTTTCCATACTTCCTTATGAACAATGCAGCTGTCATTTTTCACAACATGGCCGAAATGTGTTTTCACACTTTCAGCTCAGAGATTCGTGGTCACTGTGGGAAATCATTGTTGGGACAGATAAAGAAAATCACAGTGACACTGTTCATGATCGGAGGTCTCAAAATGCCTGTGTTGACAATCTGCTGTAAAAATCCCCAAACTAATTACATTACGGGTGTGCATTGCACAGTTTCTATACACACTCGTGACTTCACAGTTTTTAAATATTTTTACTGCAGATTAGCAACTTTGCCATTTTTACACCTCCCCATGAACAGTACAGTTGTCATTTTTCACATCCTGTTCAAAATGTGTTTTGCAGCTGTGGTGCTAAATGCCGTGATCGCTGTGCATAAGCAGCTTCGGCTAACAAACGGATATTGCCACTGTTCATGAGGTGGGGTCACAAAAACACCATGCTGAAAATTTGGAGTGAAAATACCAATGAATGCCTGAGGTGTTAGGGTTTCCAACCATAACACCCCAACCTGTAGAGAATGACAGGCATCAGGGGTGTGACTTGGGATTCTTGCCTGTAATGCTTATACCATTCCACACCTTGCAGCCAGTGAGAGGCATCGAGGTATGCCTTGGACTCTTGACCCCAAAGTTCACCCATTCTCCTTTACCACACCCATCTCACCATATTTCCTGGTGGAATGGGGTGCGCATAAGGTCAAAGACCCCAAGGCAGACCGTGACACTTTTCAGTGTCTGCAGGGTAGGCCATTATGCCTGATGACCCAAAGGCACACCCCAATGCCTGTCCTCTCTCTGCAGGGTGGTGGTGGGGTTGGCTTCAGTTCAATACTTCACTGCCATTCCTATTTTGCAGCTCTGTAACTTCTACACTACCAATGCCAATGCCAGCAAGCAAACATTCGGCATTGACAAATTCTTGTTTTAATAACTCAGTCAGTACCTTGCATGGTGCCAGGAGTCAGAAATGTTCTAAAAAATGTACATGGAGGAAAGAGAATAGAAATTGACTGGGTGGAAAAAGAGAGTAAGTCTAGCTCTGGTATCCTGTGAAGTGGTATTTCTTTAATTATTTGACCAAAGGCAAAGTAATCTGAAGTGGGCCAAAAGCTGTATTAGGCAAAACTGAGGTAAATAAACCAAGATAAATTGAGCATTGGGTCATCCTTGCTTTGTGTTCAGCACTGTAGTGAAGTTAAAAGACTGCTATCAAAACAAGTCTTTTGAAAGCACCATTTCATCTGAGTGACACATACAGTATTTCTCAGAACATTATGCCAGTACTCAGTAATGTTGTCTAATGTGCCTTTAGTCATAGCATCACTGAAATTGTCTGCAAATGGATACATGGAAAAAAAAATCACCCGTTATCTGCTTCTCTTCCTTAGCAGTGCTGCATACTCCTAATCCAGTAGCAAGATCTACCAAAGCACTGCTTGACATTTCCAACTTTGTAGCCGTATTTGGAATTGATGTCACATTTTATGTTTCTTGCGTATGCGTAATAAACATTTAGTTCGGAGCGGCATTTCAAGTGTGTCACGGATGAGCCCAAATGCAGAACAATCTACATTAGGCTCATCGCTGACAGACCAATGACCACACAAGCTAAGTATGATGGTGATCACAGTTTAATAGACTGAAACTTTGTGTAGTTGAAAAGTTGAGCGCTCAATGAGAAAGCCCTTAAGTACTTTCATTTGCATAAAACCAGCTGGCAAACAGCCATCCTAGTACTATGGTGGGGAGTGCCTCCGACTCTGCTCCTCGGACTAGTGACCATGTAGCTCCCCCATTCCAATTAGCATTAGCAGTCACCCACCAGCATTGCTCACCTCACTGCTGGGTCCGTCCAACTCCACGGTCATGCCAGCTGATGCACTGACACACTTAGTCCCACTCCTGCCTCTATTTGCTGCTCAAGTGCTCACTGCTCAGGCTGTGTATGTTCCGTCTCATCAGAGGCATTACTAGAGTAATGAAAGATCCTGTGCACAAACCCCAAAAGGATGGGGTAAGCTATAGATAATTTTATAACATGATTAATTTCAGCAGTTCTACTGAGGCGAAGTTTGGGGCCTAGGTACAGCAATACCCCTGCATCTCGTGTCACTGCTCCATCTCCACAGCAACCAATGCACAGTGCGTTGGTAGAAACAATCATAATTTGTATTTATGTAGAGGCCCTCCCTCTGCATTTGCTTCAACAATAAGTAATTACAAAATTAATCCCTGATTCATGTTGCATTCCTAAATATTCCATAGCATGCATGTACAGATTGTGCAGCCTTGTACAGTACATCAGGTTCTAATTTTAGATTGGCCACTAGTCCCTGGATATTGTCCTTAACTGCTGTAAATCGAATATTATCATGTTAAGGTGCAAGCCGTGCAGATATGCTTAGTTAATTCCATGTTTCAAGGAGTCCACGTAATGTGTACAATTTATAATTAGTTGCAGTTATGTATTTGTCACTTCATTTTGTGAAGTGATTTAGTTGCCACTGACACTGGCAACATTTGTATGCCTATTAGATACAAAGTTGACCATTCTCTAAACTGTAATGATGGAATATATTATTTGTTGTTTTCTGTGTTTCAAGGAAGTGATTTGGGAAGTGAACTTTTATTGTTCCTCCCATTGTACTAAACATGTTTTATCATAGTGTGCATTTTATTATAGCTGCCAGAAACCTGCTAAACTAACATTACATTTGTATCTCTCCTTCGAGGCTCAGGGTGCCTCAGTGGTTTACTAAAGTTTAAACAGATCAAATACTTAAAGCATAATAATGACATTGTATCACTGTGCTAAATGGCTGCCTAAAATAGAAAGTTTTTCGAAATTGTAAAACTATGATGTGAGGAAGTTAAAAGTTTTAGGGCTGGCTATTTCTAGATCCCCATTTATGTGCAAAAAAGATTGCTCTAGGTGCAAATTAGTGCCTGGAATAATTAACTGGTATATTAGAACATACCCAAAGAAGCATCTTGCAGGACCAAAAGGCATTTAGGGCATGCAAATGGCAACTGTGTATCCATATGCAAATGACACCATAGAACTAACAAGGTGCTATGTGGTCACTTTTTCCCATTAACGCTTCATTTACATGTCTGGAGCAAATCTGGATTATGCATTCCTTTCCCCACCCCTGTGACCATGCAGGCTGCAAGTATTCTGTCCCTGGCTCCAAGGTTCTAGTGGTTGGGGGCATGGCTTAGCCTTCATGTAAGATGGCAGCATAATTCTCTAGCTCCTCTATGTGGGCTAATATTCTGTGATATCCTACAATGAGGCCTCTTTTATCATCTGAAGGTACATGCATTCGAAGAGGACTTAACAGATATACTAGCATCTCCTCCATTTTCTCCCTCTTAGTGTGGAGCAGATTTCCAGGGTGTCTCTCCTGCATCGTGGCCTACAGTATGGTGTCCTCCTCCCAGTTCCAATCGAACCTGCAAAATGGAACAAATGTTTGCTCAGTTACTGGCACAGATGTCTCAAATGACTATTGCTCTAAATACTAATATGAAAACTTTACAGGCCATTGAATCATGGATGTTCCACATGGAAAGGCATCTTAAGGCCCATGATACAGCTCTACAAGAAGCCAAGCCAATCTAGAGAACAAGCCTACATCATATGTTATCTCAGGATAAAGTAGGCGACTTAGAAAATTGGAGCCGCCGCAACAACTTGTGGTTCATCGACTTCCTGAGGGGAGCTGAACAGTGGGACACAATTATTTTTACAAGATACCTTGCCACAAAATCTAGGGCTACCTCCACTACTGTCCTGCACATGAACATCGTTCCCTGACCCCACCACCCAAATCAGGAGAGTGCCCGTGACCTATTTTGGCCGCTTCCTTGACTTTTCGTCAAAAGAGCTGATCACTGCTACAGCAAGGGACAGAGGTTCTCGCTCCTGGAATGGTAATACCATTCACATCTTCCAGGATTACTCCTGGGAGTTAACAGAGTGGCGGAAAGCATATGTGGTTTGCCGCAAGATCCCTTCATGCTCATCATATCTCCTTCTCTCTTCGCTACCCTGCCACGAAGAGAGTAATTATCAATGGGGCTCCTACTCTATTCTCCACACTGGCCTTCCTACTGGAAACCAAACTTACAAAGCAGGATCATGCAATGCTGATGAGAGATTGGGTGAGACAGGTCCTCTCCATGTCTTCTGCCTCCAGTAAAAGAGAGGTAGCTATCCTCATCCACAAATCTCTGGCTTGGTCCACCATCCAAGTACATACAGATCCTGATGGCAGATGGGTCCCTAGCATTAATGAAAACCCTGATGGCCCCATACTTCTCAGCTGCATTTATGCCCGAACAAAGATAGCCAGCCTTCTTCCATATTAGCCCAAGAAGTATGCTCTATATCCTCGGACCCTTTACCCACTATTTGGAGGGGACTTCAACCTTGCCCTAGTACCCCAGCTGACGTGGCGTCCCCTCTACCGTGCAACATCCTAAGGCCCAGCTAGCCCTGCAACAATTGATTGCAGAAGCTGGTCTTACCGATATTTGGAGAACCTTTCATCCCAAACTGAGAGATTACTCCTTCACCTCAGTGGTGCATGGGTCACATAGCCAACTAGACTTCTGGCTGGTATCGGTTGATATCTGTCGAATGCAGTTGACGCCAAGATTATGCTCAAAGTTATATTGGACCATGCCCTGTGCACCTCCCTGTCCTGTGGGGTGCACTCTCTCTAAATCCTCTACATGGAAATTAGATCCTCTTCTTTCAAAGATCCCCATTTGCCCAGTGTGTAACATCAGAGACAACCTTTTTCCTAGCAGAAAATCCCCCCAAGAACCCCTCCTGGCACTCACTGGGAGGCTTTTAAAGCCACCCTTCATGGGGCCATTATCAGCTTCACTGCTAAATGATGGAAGAAATGGGAACACCTCTTGACTTCCTTAGAAGCGGATTAAAAACTCTGAAATCTGAGGCAAAACAGTCGCCCAGCCTGGCACTGGACTCCCACTTTGTAGACACCTGCTTGCCACCCGCCTAGCAATTAATGATCTGCTAACCTCGCTGTGCCATGACTATTGGGAGGTGGGTGAAAAGCAGGCAAACCCTGGCCTACAGACTCTGCAAGCAACAGGCTGAACATCATATCTCAGGCCTGAAAGACCAGGCGGGCTCAATCGCATAAACCCCAATGCCATTAATGCCATTATGCAGCAATTTTACTTGACCCTATACACCTCCACTAGAACCCAAGTGGAGCAGACAATGGAAGCTTTTCTTGCCTCTCTTCAACGCCCGTGACTTCAGCCGTCCCAAGTTAGCAGTTGGACCCTCCTATCACTCCTGCAGAGGTTATAATGGCCATTAGTACCCTTAACACCAGTAAGAATCTTGGAGTAGACGGCTTCCCAGTCGAACTCTGGCAGTTGCTGGCTCCCCATATTGCCCCTCTCCTCTCTCATGTCTACAATGAGGCCTTGCATAATGGCATCTTCCTCCCACGCTCCGTGAAGCAATTATTACTGTATTCCCAAGAAAGGGCAAAGATCCCACTCTCCTTCCAGCTATCATCCCATCTCCCTAATCAACACAGACAGCAAAATATTTGCCAAGATCCTGGCTACTAGGCTTAGCCCTTTTCTTCCATCCTTCATATATCCATCGCAGGTGGGTTTTGTGCCAGGATGCCTCAGCTGGGACCACATCAGATCATTGATTAACATTATCTACCAAGCCAAGTCTCTCTCTATCCCTGCGGCTGCTGTTGCTGAGGAGTTCAAGAAAGCCTTTGACTCCCTGGAATAGGATTTTTGGACAAGGTGCTGCAGAGATTTGGCTTTGACCCTATTCTGGCAATGGGTGTTGGCGCTATATCAGCAACCACTGGCCAGAGTCCAGATCAATACAGTCATTTCCAGCCCTTTTCCAGCTTGGTAGGCGCACTCATCAAGGCTGCCCTCTCTCTTCTCCTGTTCATCCTGGTGGTGGAGCTTTTAGCAGCAGCCATTCAGCAACATCCCATTATTCATGGTGTCTCCATTAGAACACATTATGCGTCACGCTCATGTATGCTGATGACCTGCTGGTCCCAGTTGAAGACACCATGGCAGCACTCCTGGCACTCTTCACTCTCCTGACTAACTTTGCAACAATCTCCAGTATCTGGATGAATAAATCCAAACTGAGCTGTTACCCTCAACTCCAATTGCACCCAAAATATAGTCTCCTCCTTGGGCTCAAATGGGCCCTGGATTCTCTTTGTGCCTCAGTATTCAAATTTCCCTGATCTAACCAGACTCGGATCTCAACTCTCTATCCCTTGGTCATCAGCCTTAGAACTGAACTAGATAGGTGGAGGATGCTCATCTCACCCTAGCCGGGAAAATTGCCACTCTTAAATGATTGCAGCTCCTAAACTTCTTTATCCCCACTCACATATCTCCCTACCCTCCCCCTGTTAAATGGCTCTGCACTATAGATGCTGTAGTGGGCAACTTCCTTTGGGATAACAAGAAGCCTCTCTATAGCAGGGGTAAACTTTGTTCCCACTGGAAGGGACGGTGTCTGGGACTCCCATGGTTCAAGGGATACACATGGGCTTATTCAATGGCACAGTCTTTAAAATGGTTCACTACCCTGAACCCTGACTCCCCACAATGGCTCCATATGGAGCAGGCTATAACTCAGGTACACCCTCCCTCTTAATATATAACCCATTATCTAAGCCTTTATGGTCTCACTCCACCATCGACTGTAGACCCATGTTTGGTACAAGATGCATAACAAGGTCCAAGCTAACCCTACCCACCTTTACTATGCCTATTTTCTATAATAAGCATTTACTGATGGATAATAAGCCTTCCACTGGCCCCAATGGGAGAAAGTCGACATCAAGATCTTGGCAGATATTCTTGATAGATTGGCTCCAGAATGAAACCCTTCAAGCCCTGGCTCAGATAATACAATCTGAGCAAGAATGATTTCTGGAGATATCTCCAACTCCGTAGTTCCCTATCTGAATTCTTAACGCTACTCCTCCAATACGACCACCCCTCAGAAGCTATCTGCCTATCTCAAACATTCTAAGGGCCAAGCAAGTAGAGTCTATGCAGAGATTAGAGAGAGCATTCCCTCACAATCTGTAGCTTCTAAGCTCAAATGGGAAAAAGCATTGAAAGTGGAAATAGGCGATACTCAATGGGCCCTTTTTGGAAATTGGCACACTATGCTATCTAGATGCTCGTAGTAGACTCATTCAAAATAAACTTTTGCACCACTGGTACAAAACACCAGATGTACTACACAAAGCTAAACTTTTGAATACCAACCTCGCTAGAGATGTAAGGCTCAACTTGGAGACTTATATCATATTGTTTGGCAATGCTCTCTGTTGACACCCTTTTGGCAAGCAGTGCACCAATTCACCATGAATATTCTAGGCCTAGAACTACAACCTGACCCCCTTCTATGAATCCTGGGCCTATCTTTTTCAGGATTGCACCTTAAACCCTCCCAAATTCGATGGTTGGCCCTCATAGGTATCTCTGCCAAACGCCTAATACTGTGTCGATGGAGGTCCACTGAAATTCCCACCATTCGAGAACTTCATCATGCTCTCATGCTCCTTGCTACACTTGATCATCTTATTCTGTCCTTAACAAACCTAATGCATATGTAGCTTGCTGGGCCCCTTTCTAGCCTATCTGAAACCCAGGACTGGAATAGGATGAGCCTCACCGACAGCCCTCTGCTGTTCTTCCCTAGTATGATACTCCCGATATGAGTGACCCCTACTCCTAGCTTGAATTAGTTAGCCATAGAATCTGTACTGACTCCTATTAATTATAGTGCCCTTGTTTTTCTGTTCTTATTATAGTAGTGCTTATCAGAGAAACCCAGTATTGGACACTTTTATTTCTGTTTTCCTTTGTGCACTGATCAGAGCAGAGATTAGAGGTTTCCCTCTTACCCTTCTGTTGCTCATTTAAGACTATAACTTACCTGTTTAATGTATTTTATATGACTCTGGGTATAATGTTCTAATTCCTTCTCTGCTGTTACAGATTGTCTTCTGTACCTGCCAGATGATATGCTTTTGTATGCTGAAAACCAATAAAAATTATTAACTGAAAAAAAGGCTCTAATGATCCACTGTTACAAAACATCAGGCAAGGTGGTGAGTGGAGGAGCTGTGTCAGTCATGTTGGGGCTGGGATGCCAGATTGGTAATGTTGGGGCTACTGTGGGAGGGTGGATTTTCTAAGTAGGTGGGGTGGGAGGGGCTGAATTATCAACTGGGTCTGGGGGAACTAGATACCAAGGAAATAATTACTGTCCAGCCAGGCGAGTGATAGATGGGTGGGTAGGAGACTACTTACTGGAGCCAGGGATTTAACTGTATATAGTCCAAGGCATGTGGTCAGGGGACACTAGAGCCAGGGATTTATTATTACAATACTGGTGGGCCATTAGCTGGGTAGGGAGGTGCTAGACTATAAGATCAGGTTTGTCCACAATCAACTAATTGCTTACCTAGATCATGACAACTTGTTATATGAAGAGCAACATGGTTTCAGAAAAATCATGGAACTGTTATAGCACTGGTCAGGTTCACAGACATGGTTTACGAGCCACGGATAATGGCATAATCATGGGACCTATGTTCATGGACCTGACCAAGGCTTTTGACTTAGTGGATCATGATTTATTGCTAAAAGGATAGGTGAACATAGTCTGGATTCTTTGACTGTAGTTTGGATTCTGACTATCTGGCCAACAGAAAACATTGTCAGGACTGATAATGAGGTTTCTAAGACCAATCATATTTCATGTGGCATCTTACAATGGTCCATATGAGGGCCACTTCATTTTACAATCTTTATTAACAATGCCCCAAAATCTGAGATCTGGTAAACTCACTGCTGTATGCAGACAAATAGTTTCCTTCATGTGCAAAGTGAGGTATTAAACATGGTTTGACAGTAAAAACTGGTATTAAATGTTCCAGAAATGCAGATAATGCCATGAGTCTCTGCCCCAAGATAAAATCAATTGGATTTGATTTTTAAGGCTGTCTGACATAGTCAGGACAGATGTGTTGGAATTATTCTTAACCAGTCTATAGAATCAGGAAGAGGCATTTTACGTATGTTACTACTGCAGTCACTGTGTGAAAACTACTTTTAGCCTCATCACAGTAATTGGTAGTAACATGCACATAGCACCTATCCATCTCAAGCACACGCCATATTGGGACACACAAAAATAAGCCACAGTTGGTGGCTTCTCCAATATCCCCTTATGAGGAGACAATGTAAACAAAGCCTGATCAACAAAAATCAGTTCATGTTTATGTGTTCTCAATAGCTATCTTCACACCATCTTCTTCTGGCTCCACTGCAAAGAAAGAAGGTACACCAATAAAGTTAGCAGTATCTCCTTCTGTCCTCTTTCCTCACACAAAAGAATGCAGCAGTAAGTAACATCTTCTTCCTCCCCAAAAAGAAAGTGGGCGTTGGAGGCTGCTACTCGGTCCTCCTACACAGACAGGCCATGGGTGTCCTTGGCGTAGATGCAAGTTTTCAGGAAGCAGGGAGTTAGCGGCTGTGGTAAGAGCAGCGACCGTGGACTGGAGGGAAGATCATCAACTGGAGCAAGGAGGAACCCAGGGCCATGTGACTCCAGTAAGTACAGACAGCAGCACCTGCAGCAAATGGATTAGAGCCAAACAGCCACCTATGACCCACCCCAGCACGAGCCAACAAGCAACCCAAATGACCCCAGCCTCATGAGCCATCAGACACTCTTCCTCACTCCCACCCACTCCCATGAGTCACCCAACCTCGGCAAACTCCCTAATGAGCCACTGACTCATTAGCATTATTTTCTACTACCTGTAAGTATATGCATGATTTGAGGGGGACTTGTAGAGGGGTATTCAAAGTTTGTTTCTTTAGTCATTATGTGAGTCTGGGGTGGTTGGACCATGTTTTACTGGGTTAACCAATGTAGCATTATCTGCTCAAGACACCCCATGGTTAGTCCTTCCTCATACCAATAACTTTGGCTGCAATATAGATTCTCTTCCCATGGAGAAGACCCAATCAATGTTTTTTGTTTTTACCAGGAGAGACACACTAAGCTGAAAAGCTTGTTTACAAGTGCGACCTGGGAGCACAAGGAAGTTAAGTGACTTGCTCAGGGTCACACATTATGCAAGTGGGGGTTGTGCAATTCAAACCCAAGTCTATAGATTTGCAACCCAGAGCCTTAAACCACTGTGCTATACTGCCTCAATGTTGAAGTATATGCTTCAAATATTATTTTTTAAGCTGCCTCAATATGGAGGTTTCAGGCTTTACAGGCATGCACCATGTTTTAAAAAAATCTGCTAAGCCAGCCCAGTGGTGCAGAGATGTGGAGGCACTGAGCACATTACCTTCCTCCAGGCCAGCAACCCAGTTGTCCAGTAATGGCTCTTTCATGGAGGGGAGGACAAAGCATACCACTGCATGACTGAAGTCGGGTGGCAGTCTTGCAGCCATATGCATTGTCCCACCACACACACACATACAAAAGAATGTGGGGGTCAGCATCAAGTACTCAGTCTCCTTACAAGGCTGCAAGCCTACTTGGTGCATCTGAGAGTTTTCAGGAAGCAGAGAGCTAGTGGCAGCCATAGGAGCTGTTGTCGTGGACCAGACAGGAGAACATCACATGGAGCAAGCAGGGACTCAGTGTTGCATGACCACATTAAGTGTGAACCTAGCAGAAATTGCAGTTGCTGCAGCTTTAATGGGTTGGAGTCAAAAAGGCTGCCTGTAAGCCACTCCAGCATAAGCAAACAGGCACCTTACATGAGTTACCTACACTCATATGAGGCACCCAATCCACATGACCCCATCCTCATGAGTCACCGGACAACCTTCTCCTTGCTCACACCCACTCGAGTCACCAGACATCCAGAAACTCCCCTCACAGCTAACAGAGTCCCCACTCAAGCCATCCAGTCCCGTAACTGCTTCCTCCTTTCCAAGAGCAAGTGGGTACCACAACTTACTAAGTAGTCTGGCTTCCCATCCCCACCAAGATGAGACACTTGTCTCTTCATATCCATCATCCTGGCCTCTAGTCATCCTCCTGTCTGTTGCCTCATCCCCAGACATGAAACTGTGTAGACAAATCTGAAATTAGTCTTATGAGAAACTTGCCCGATAATAAACTGCATCATGTAAACTGGTAGCTTAATGTCAAAGTAGAAGAATTTCCTGAAACATAGCAAGTGCCATGATTTCACACATACAGGTGAACAAACTATTAGCATGCCTTGTAAAATATGTACTTTGACAAGGAAGTTCAATAAAAATAATGCACCTAACCCTCCTGGTAGTGGTATTCTGTGGACATGAGTACCCATTTAACGCGTGTAAAAAAAAAAAAAAAAGACAAGGGGTGCTTTATAGCATGCAGATTATGAATGTGTGCCTCAGTGTTTTCTCAGTTAGAGGTGATTTAGGGGCTTTTTTCTGTTGCGTGTCACCAGTCTACTGGAAAGGGGAGGCTGGACTGTCTCCTTGTGCCTGCAGCCCATCTTTCTTCCAAAAGCTGGATGTGTGTATGTGTGATTTTTTCTTTTAAAGAAGCATAGAAGATATCACTGCATGCCCTGGGCTGGTCGGTGGACTGCTCCTTCAAACATGGTTGCCCAAAGGATTTTATTGGGTTGACTGTCCAAACAGTAGGCTCCCAATGGGGCTCCTGAACTGACTAAACAAGGTTTGATAGGATGCTGTTCCTGTACAGGCCCTGTCAATCATCCGAGTCCCTAGATTTTATACCTAAGATTCATCTTGATTAGCAGGTATCTTGCAGCCAGCATGGAGAGAAGAATAAAGATAGCAAAAGTCATCCACAGAGCACAACACAGAGCATGCTGTATCTGACCTGTGGATTTGACCTCAGGCCTCACCCCAGACCCAAGTTGAACATTGTCTTATGAGAGCTGAAGGTAGGCAGCATGTTAGGCAGCAAGAGTTAGGCATGGCCCTATATTTTTCTATCACATTGAGTTGGGGCTTTGTGTTAAACTCATATTGATAGAGAAAACCATACCAACTAACTCCTAGTACCAGTAGTATAACTAGCAGAAGTGCATTTACATCTCCATTAATTTTGAAATCGGCAGAGCAACAAGCAGCGTAGCAGTAGTGCAGCATACTGTATGCTAATTCCATGACGTACTGCTGTGCTACTTGCAGGGATCTTGAATCCTCCACTGTTGCTGCCACTATTGCTTCTTCGCTTAACCTATCTGCTTATTAATTTACTTTTTCCTCTACATTTTAGTAGCAGTAGCAGTATAGTGTAGTACAGTACTTAAGGGCACTGAGCCGCAAACCTGGAGACCTGTACATGAATCCCATCAGCCCACACTTGCATGCTGTGTGACCATGACCAAGTCACTTAACTTCCTTGTGCTCCCCAGGCACCTGAAAACAAGATCCGCTTAGTGTTCTGTTCCTGGTTAAACAATTTCACCGTTTCATTCCTTTACTCTATATTCTATCTTCCTACATTACCCTATTTGAAACTTTTTATCTAAAGCTTCCTTTTTGTTGGCACACAGGAAACATATTGAGATAGTAGAGCATTGCAGATGTGTGGCAGTGTTGTGTCCAATACAGAGGACACTTTAATCGGCATGTCCCTCAGTTCAAGCGAGCACCACACTTGAAAGAAATCTGCTGCTGCAATCAGGGACAGTTTCGTCATTGAGCGACAGTTCCCCTCCTCCCAACCAGGCACGCAGCAGGACAACAAATTTAAATGTTAGCTCCTTCCCACTGCTGCTGCTTGACCCGCACCCTCCATTTTCCATCCCCTGCCAACAGCCAGGTGCTCAATCCCCATGTCAGCATATATCTTCCCTTCCCCATTAATGTGGCACACTGGGAGCCCACCTCAGTGTGCCAAAAATACTTCCTTGATGTTTCCAACACGGGATGCCCACCTGGTGTTGGATGTTCTATCCCCACACCCCTATTTTCTCATCTGACCTTGGGGTGCCCAATCCCCCAGTACTCTGGCAGACTGGGAGACCACCCCAATGTGTTGAAATCTGTTTCATTAATATTTCATCTGTAAAAGAAAACAGTCCAATGACATCTTTTTTTTAGACCTGAAAAAAAAGAAAATGGTCCCTCATCATTCCTGCCAGCCCCATTCCCCCAACTTCACACCCTATTCCTGCCCCCTCACCCATACTACCTCCAGAGGTCAGAAGCACTGATCTTTTGAGGACCAGGAACACATCTGCATTCTTCAAAGATCAACCAGGAACTGAAGAAATGACAGTAAGCCCTTTAATGGCGTCAATGGGGGGTCAACATAGGTTGATATCTCAGCCAATTGTTGGAGTTTTGGTCCCAAATTTTCAAAGTGTGGTTCTTGGGAACCCCACCTCATGAATACTGGCACTGTCATTTCGTTTCTCAGTCCTAAAAGGTGATTTTGTGGTCATTGCATGGAATCACCATTCAGGAGCAATTAATAAAATGACAGTGCCACTGTTCATGAGATGGGGTCTCAAAAGCCCTTTGCAAATTTGGTGAAAACTCCCAAAATGACTGCATTACGAACATCCATTGTGCAGTTTATATGCATGCTAGTAAGCTCATCAATTTTAATATTTTCACTCCAAATTTACAACAGTACCATTTTTCACACCCCTTATAACAGTACAGCTGTCAGTTTTGCATCCTTCCGAAATGTGTTTTTGCACCTATGGCACAGAATGGCGTGGTCGCTGTGCAAAATCAACTATTGGGACAGATTAACAAAATCACAATGCCACTGTTTATGAGGAGGTCTAAAAGGCCATGTTGAAAATTTGGTAGCTATTCAAAATGACTGCATTACAGTGTACATTGCACAGTTTCTACGAACACTCATAACTTCACCACTTTTCATATTTTCACTCCAGATTTTCAATATTTCTACTTCTTCACACCTCCTCATGAACAGTACAGCTGCCATTTTTCACATTCTGCCAAAATGTGTTTTCACACCTGTGGGTACCAAAATGGCACACTCACTGTGCGAAATCACCTTTGGGATTGAGTAACAAAATGATAGTGCCATTGTTCATTAGGTGGGGTCCCAAAACCCATGCTGAAAATTTTGAGCAAACATATCAACAAATGGCTGAGGCGTTAGGGTTTCCAACTGTAATGCCCACCCTGTACAGACTGACAGGTGTGTGGGGTGTGGCGTGGGGTCATCGCCCAATTCATGCCATTCCACCCCACCACCACTCTGCAGCCACTGACAGGCATTGAGGTGTGCCTTGGGGTCTTCAGCCCTAACATTCACCCCATTCTCCTGTACTGCACCATCTCAGTTCATTTCCTTATGGAATGGGGTGAGCATAAGGGCCAAAGACATAAGGCACACTGCAACACCTGTCAGTGTCTGCAGGTGGGGTGAGGTGGAATGGCATGAGTGTTGCGGCCGATGATCTAAAGGCACACCCCTGAACGCCCTATCAGTCTCTCTGCAGGGTGGGGGTGGGGCTATGCCATTTCAATACTTCACTGCCATTCCTATTATGCATCTCTCCAACTCCTGCACTACCAATGCCAATATCAGCAAGCAAAATCTGGCATTGACAAATGCTTGTTCTTTACTCCCATGCTGTCATATACTCCTTTTGTATCTCTCTGCTCTCTGTCTCACCACATGATACTGTATTTTCTCCACGTTAACCTGTTTTCTCATTACTATAACAGGTCTGACAGAATGCTGACTGCTTCCTGACTTCTCCTTCCTCATCAGATAAGTATTACTCTATGCCAATCCTGTCCTTGCCTTACTATTTACTCTCTGAGAACTACAGATTCTTTGTGACTGAGTAGAAAACATGAACTTAATCAACCATAGAACATCGGCTTCCCTGTACTAAACTTCCTGAAATGCCTAGTCTTGTAGATACTGTAAATCTTGTATGTACTGTGCATATTGTCATATTGCCTTGCACCCAACTATTGTGCAATCATTGGTTATGTATTACTTGTCAAATGTAACTTTGCAATAGATTTACTATCTGTACTATTCCTACTCATGCCTTGTGGCCCAGGTCATGCCTGTAAACAATCCACTGGACTAGTGCACCTACCCAGTTATCAAAGGCATAAAAAAAATGAAATTAAGTTGTTATCCTTCTGTACAGACAGTTGGTGACACCCCATCTGGAGCACTGCATGCAGTTCTGGAGACCCCATCTCTGCAAGGACATAGACAGGATGGAGGCAGTCAGAGGAGGCAACATAAAATGGTGCAGGGTCTGCACCAGAAGCCATACAAGAGAGACTAAAGGAGCTTAATGTATACCGTCAAGGAAAGGAGGCAGAGGGGTACATGATAAACGTTCAAGTACCTCAAGAGAATCAGCAAAGTCCACGAGGGTAGTATCTTTCAGAAAAGAGATGTTCAAGAAGAAGGGGCACAATTTGAAGACAAAGAGGGACAGCTCAGGGAGCAGCGTGACAAAATATTTTTTCACAGAAAGGGTGGTGGACGTGGAATGGCCTTCCTGAGGAGGTTGTGGGGTCAAAAACAGTGGGGTAATTGAAGAATGCATAGGACAGACATAAGGGCAATTCTAGTGGATGGTAGGAGGAAGTATGAAAGGTTGCTAGTTCTTAGATGGGATGTATGTTTTGTTCAACAATTGCCATAGATGGGTTTTATGTGTGTGTGTGTGTGTGTGTGTGTGTGTGTGTGTGTGTGTTTAGGATGCATAGTCTGCAAAGATTTGTAAATAGCCAATAATTCAATGTGTGGTGCGTAGCATAATGCTTGTGTATCCTTATGAAGTTTGAAGTTATGAACTTTTAATTTAGCTTTTCTCTATTCACACCCTTAGCGGGGCCACTGGGTAGGTGTAGGAATAGAGACCAAGCGTCAAGTGTGAGAAGAGTGCTGAAGCAGGAGAGTCGGGGAGGATGGTGGGTGATTTTGAATGCTTGAGCGGAGTCAACAGAAGTACTAGGTTTAAGTAGAGGATGTGGGAGGAGCTATTTCCCCCATTGAACCTCAGGCTTTTTAGCCCTCTCATTCAATGTGTGGTGCATAGCGTAGTTCTTGTGTATATTTATGAACACTGAAGTTATGAGCTTTTAATTTGGTTTTCTCTTACAGACCACAGTGGCGGCAGAAGGCAAAGAGGGGATTTACAACTAAACTATTTTGTTTTCTCCTGAAGGATTTTCTCAGGGAGAGAGCCTAAGGGCAACTGTAAATTTACTGACCTTGTTTAGGTTTATCTATTTATTTTTCTTGGGTATTTCTGTTCATCTTGCAGGACCGGGAGCTGGATACCACAGACAGGACACAGTAATTGGATCAATCGGACTAACAAACACTAAAGTGCACCAAAGCCAGGGATTTGAAAAGGCTTGGCTGGTTCATCTGAGCCTCAGTTCTCCCACAGACTGCAGCAGCATCAGAGGCAAAGCAGGGGACTTACAACTAAATTATTTATTTTGTTTTCTCCAGAAGGGATTTTCTCAGGGGAGAGTATGTGTATGACTTCATTTTTGTCTAGTGTAGGAAATGCTAAAATGGGAATACAGATTGACCCCTGCTTAATAGGACTTGGTTGATTGTTTATTATTTTTCCCCCACTGCTTGTTGCTGCTTTGTTCACAGAAAGACACAGGAAGGTCCACTAACCCTACCCCAATCCCACCTACGGTCATCTACTGTTATATTGACTCACCTTCCCAGCAGTGACTGTGTTCTGTTAGACACATGAAAGGGCTATAACAACCAGGTGTAGCAAACAAATAATAAAAAAAAACCTTAAGTAGAGTTACAGTGGGGTCTTGAATAAGATTAGGCACAGTGGCTAGGAAGTAAGACTCAATCAGGTGTTACAGGGTTATTGGTCACAGCAATTGTCATGAGTGCAGCAGGCTGATAAGAATGTGGAAAATGCTGAGAGTGGTGCAGTGCAGTAGCTGTGGGCCGCCAGTATTCAGGAAAACCTTCTGGATGCTGCAGGCACTTCTCAGGGCTGAGGGAGGTGGCTGAGTTGGCTACAAGATTTGGGAGGCCTTTGCCCCCCCAGAGACCACCATATCTGTACCCACTACCTCAAAGGTTGCCCAGCAAGGAAGTGGTTGGACTATGGTGGGCTCTGCAGGGTAAGAGAGGTGGGTCAGAGGCACATCCCCCAGATGGTGCAACTAAGAATTCCTACACTATGTTGGAGGACTGGGAGGACGCACAAGGTTGCCTGAGGCTGCACCCAAGAAGGATGTCAGGGCCTCATGAATGGAGCTCAAGGGTGGATGGTGGGGGGTCCCAGAGGAAGAGGAAGATACTTCTGGTGTGAGACTCCATTGTCCGAGGAGTAGAGCTAGAAGCAGCAGGAGAGGAGGGAGTAAAGGGAGGTAAGTACCAGGAGGCATAGCTTAGAGGGGTGAAAGCCAATCCAGGGGATCACTTAGGGTGGTAACATGGAGGGGAAGCTTGATGTCATTATCCATCTGGGGACAAATGACCTAGCTGGGAACAAGGCAGAGATAGTAAGAGGCGGAATGAGTTCAGGGAACTGGGGAGCAATTTGGGGCAGGTAGCTAACTCTGGGTCCTTCTCAGAAGTGTTGCCTGTCCACAGCAAGGGAGAATAGGGATCACTGCATCAGGGACTTCAACACTTGGTTGAAGAGCAAGTGTGGAAACAAGGTTTGGCTTCATTGGGGAATGGACCCACCTTGAGGCATGTGGACCTATAGTGAGAGACAGACAGCTTCTTTCAGGAAGGGGACCAATGTCCTAATGAATGGTTTAAATGCTTCATTGGAAAGCATTTAAACTAGCCAGGGTAAATGAAACTGCCCACCAGCACAGTATAGTGTAGCCTACCAGGAGGACAAAAGTGTCACAAAAGTGCCAGTAAGCACTGCATTAGGCAGCAAAGGAGGAGGGAAAACAAGGATAATAGGGGAGGACAATAGGAAAGCTAGCAGAACATGGAGGTCACGTGTGCAAATGCCTGCAGCCTGGGAAACGAAATCCCTGAGCTGGCAGCCTTGATAGCTGAGGCTGATCTGGATATTGTAGCTAATACTGAGACATGGTACAATGTGAACCATGACTGGGATGTAGCTATACCAGGGTACACTTTATTCAGGAGAGACAGGGAGGGTAAAAGGGGAGGTGTGGAGCTCTCGTCAGGGGAGGGTATAAAGGCAATGGAGGCACAAGGACTGCAGGATGGGCAAAAAACACTGTGGATCACCTCGAGAGCAGGCAATGGTACAGCCATTCAAACACGCATAATCTACAGACCCCCTGCACAAAGGCAGGAAATGGACAAGCTTCTGGAAGCAATTCATAAGATGTAGAAAAAAGGGGAGGTGTTGCTGGTAGGTGATTTCAATTTACCAGAAATTGAATAGAGCATCCACACGGATAAAGTGTCTCACCAGTGCCATGGTGAGAAAAAATCAACAACCAGCTAACTCCTCCTGGTGTCTCTGCTTACTACATCAGACCACTAACCAGCGGAACACCAGAGTTCCAATAACTCCAGAACCTACAAGTCCCTTGCTGTCGTACTACTCAGGGACAATGCTCCTTCGCCTACAGGGCCCCTCATGGCTGAATGGCCTTAGTGACACCATTACCTCAGCTGCTACTCTAGGTCTGTTTAAAACCAGGCTCCGGGCTCATCTCACTGACTCTAGCTCCTGTGACTGCCTCACCTAGACCTACACAGCTCCAGCCTACTGCAAACCACTTGGCCCCCTCAGTCTCCTTCCAAATACTGCTGAGGTGACAACATAAATACCCAGGTCTTCTTACCACCTTTTCCAGTCTCTCCATGCCCTATCCTGCTGCACTTATTCTCCCCTTCACCCCACCCCTCTTCTTCTCCATCTCTCCTTCCAACTCTTAGAAAAATGCCTCTGGCTGCATCTACCCTCCTCCCTCTCCTCTCCACAGACAGACAATAGCACTGCTGTACAAGAGTGCGTTTCTGTTAATTCAATGTTGTAACCTAGTTGTATGTGTATCCGTGATGTGGAACCTTTGTAAAAGAGCCTTGGCTCAAAGGTATTTGTAATCCTAGATACAATAAATAAATAAATAAAAAGCATTCCAGCAGCTGCAACCACCAGGGGCAGGGACATCCTGGACTCCCTACAAGGGGCAGGCCTCAAGCAACTAGTGCTTGTGCCAACCCAGGAGAAGAACAATTTTGGACCTGGTACTAACCAATGGGGACAGAATCAAGGCGGTCAGGCTGGGTGGCCACTTGGGGTCCAGTGATCACAACACAGTGTGGTTCAATATGAGTACTGAAACAGGGTCATGCCACACAATGGCAAGGGTTCTGGACTTCAAGAGGGCAGACTTCACAAAGAAGGAGTGTGTCTCAGGGAAGCCCAAGCAGGGAGGATGAGGAAAGGGGTTTTGAGGAAATATGTGCCCATTTAGAGGCTATCGGGATGCCACAAACCTTTGTATAAGAGAAACAGGCAAAAGGAAGAGAAGCGGAAACCACTATGGTTCTCACAGGAAGTGGCCAGGAAGGTAAAGGTAAAACAGTGGCATTCAGGAAATATAAGAGAGTCACAGAAAGAAAAGGACAGGGCAATGTATCTAGAAAAGCAAACAGGCAGGGAAAGCAGTCAGGAGCACCAAGGCAAGGACAGAGAAGAAAATAGCTAAAAAGGTTAGAAAAGGAGAAAGACTTTTATCGGTACACTAGCGAATGAAGGAAGACCGGTGGTGGTATTGGGCTAAAGGGGGAAGAAGAGTGGAAGTGGAAGGTGACCAGGATAAAGCATCAGTCCTGAATGAGTATTTCTGTTCAATTTTCACAAAGAAAGGGAGGGAGGGAAGGACCACAGCTAAGACTCTGAACTGGTAGGAAGGTGGACAGCAGCAGCCCATTTACAGAGAAGAGAGTCCCAAAAGAACTCAATAAATTAAAGGTGGACAAGGCAATTGGTCCAGATGGGATACACCCTAGGGTGTTAAAGGAATTAAGAGAAATACTGGCTGCACCACTGACATCGCTGTTCAATAGGTCACTGGATACAGGAGAGGTTCCAGAGGACTGGAGAGGGCTGATGTGGTTCCTCTCCACAAAAGTGGGAGTAGAGAAGAAACTGGTAACTATAGATCTGTCAGTCTGACCTTGGTGGTGGAAAATAATAGAATCGCTGGCCCTGGATTTCGACTACCTCCTGGTCATCCTCCTTTGCATTACTTTTGGGGACAGTGGTGCATTGGAGGCCCCAAAAGGAATGCAGAAGGAGGAAGTCCATAGGCAATCCAAATCCAGGGCCAGACCCAGTCCACGGAGGAGAACAGAACATGAGAGACAGGCTTCCAGCACTGGTGTGCAGGGAAAGCCGGCAATGTCGATACCCCAACAAGCAGAGCTAGGCGGAGACTGTCCAAGCAGGTAAGGAAATGGGCAGACTGGGCCAAGCGGTCCCTATCTACTGTCAAAGTCTATGTTTCTATGTTAAAGAAAGGTTAGTGGAGCACCTTAGAAGCCAGTGAAGCACAGGATCCTAGCAGCATGGATTCATACCAGGAAGTCATGTCAAACAAATCCGATAGATTTCTTTGACTGGGTGACCAGAGGGGTGGATCGGGGGGAGTGGATGTGGTCTACCTTGACTTCAGCAAGGTGTTCAACACCATTCCACATAGGAGGCTTGGTGAACAAGCTGAGTAGTCTGGGAGTGGGTCACAAGTAATTAGTGGGCAAAGTGGCACAATCCGCTCTCTTGAAGTGATTAAATGGAGTAATGCGGAATCTGGGAAGTACTCCACAACACAAAGTGGAGTACTTCGCATCATAATGAGGAATGTGAAGTCTGTTGCAGCAATGACTTCATGTCATTCGCCTTCTAAGCTCACTACTACCAATTTTTAAAGTGAAGTACATTGAAATCAATGTATATCACATCACTTCGCTTGTTGTTGAGCTCCAAGGCGGGATGTGCAGTGATTCATGGGATTGCAGGTCACATGGGCTCTGGATTGTTCTGCACAGCCTCAGTTCTGGGCAGTGTGTGTAGGTAGCTGTAGGAGACAGTTTGCTCTGAGAGCTGTCTGTGATTCAAACCCTAAAAGCTGTTAAAAAGCCTTTTGAGTAATTTTGTTGCTCAAACTTTAGTGCATTGATTGTAGGAAACCCTCCTGTCTCATATCATCAAGTGATTATTGTTTGTGTGGGATTTTGAATGTTAATGTGCAACATTCAGTGTGTGTACTGACAGACAGTGGAAGTATGCTTTGGGGAGGGGCGTATCTGTGGTGTAGGTAGATTATAAGTTGGAGAAATAGGGAGTTCTTTATTTTTGGTTATATTTTTTCTTGTACAACTGTGTTAATGTACACACAGTAATATTTTCAGTAATTGTTGACATTTTTTGCTGACTGTGTTGTGGACCTGGTGCAGGAGTGCATAATTTCAGGTTGTTTAAACTACATGGTATATTACTGAAGTTTTCAATTTGCTACGCATTACTTGTAAACAAAGTGTTTGTGTGTGAGTGTGTGTGTGTGTGATCGTGACATGAAATAATGCACTTTTATTGTGCCACAGTGTAATTGCAGCAGTGTGAACCTGCTATCCACTGTACCTGCGTGATTTGTACTGCTTTGTAGTATCTTGGTTTTGCACTGTTACTGTAATCTGCAGTTTACTGTTTTTACAGAGCAATCAGTAGCTTCATTCATGGTTGGAGGAGATGATGTGGTCCCAGCTGGTGGTGTTAGTGAAGTTTCTGGTGGTATAGTATTCTGCCTCAAGTCCCACTTCTGACTAGTTGACCATGTCCAAAAATGTAGTTACATGTAAAGCAGTGAGTGACAGTGTAGATGATGTCATACTCCCCAGTAACATCCCATTGGTAACTGAACATGAGGATTCTGATCATCATGGCAATGATAACACACAATGTCACATTTCTTCCACCATGGTTCAGGTCACGCATTTGCCATGCAATGATTCACAGTGTGGTGAAAAATATCGGTTATGGTGGTGTTGATGATGATGATCGATGATGATGATGTTGCTATGGTTGCAACATGCAGTTGACAAACCAGCATCCAAGCAGAAGATGTGGATGTGGATGATGTTGATGAATATGATGATGATGTTGTCAGTGACCCCTTTTGGGAACGGCGAAAAAGAAATTCAAGGTGGCTGTGTCTGGGTCTGTTTGCATTAACCCCCATAAAAAGTTGTGATTTACCAGTTTTGGTTGATGACGATGACCCAGTAATAATGATAGGTATTGTGGTGGTCAGTTGCAGTCCAGTGTGTCCTGCCTGAAAAATCATGTAGCACACCCCACTTCAGGGCTTAAAAATGGAGTCCAATAAACAGCATCAGGGACATGTTAAAAGTAGGGATCACAATCCCTTGTTTGGGATTTTTTTGCAAGATGCAAATGATGAGTCAGTTGCAATCTGCCAGCTTTGCCATGCATGTGTGAGTCGAGGCAAAAAAGAGAGCCATCTGGATACAGAGGGACAGCATACACATCTTAAGAACAGGCACATGCCACTGTGGACCCAGCACAAGATGGCAGCTAATACCACAGTGAGGTGTTCATTCCGTCATCAACAATGATGAGCATGTTATCCCTTTCCATGACTGTAAGATCAAGTAGGAATGTGTGCAGTAGTGATGAAATAACAACAGAGGATTACTACAGGCATGGTGAGGTGGAGGAGCATAGTGATTTTGAAATCTTGTCCAGTGGTGATGGAAGTAGCAGTTTTGGTGGTGGTAGTGGTGGTCAGTGCAGTATGTCTAGTAGTGCAAGTGGTACATCAATCCCTGTTCATAAATTTGGGAAAATAACTTTCATTTGTGGATTCTTCATCACCTGTGCAATCATCTTCATCACATGTCCACTCCACTCCCTGACATTCACAGAGCAGAACCATTTGTCATCACACCCATGTAAAGCGTTTAAGTTAGCCCACTTTACAGAGTGTTTTGCCCATAAGCTGAAGTACCCACCCAATCATACAGTGTCACATGAACTTAATGCTGCTTAGCTGAAGTGCGGCAACAATTGATCTTTTGCCCTTCTCCTTGTGGAGAATTCTGAGTTCAGTGGTTTGCAGCATGTGCCTGTCCAAAATGAAAAGTCCATCCAGGACATACTTTTCCTCCATGCTGTCCCGAGTTGTACCGTACTGTGTCCGACTCTGTAAGACATGCCCTTCAACATTCCTCCTCTCCATTCATCCATTTAAGTATGGATATGTGGACAAGTGGCAAAACAGCGGGGAGTTCATATTTGTGTATAACTGCACATTGGCTGCGGGTGCCAGGTGTTGTTTGTGTTGTTGGTAGTGTGAATAATCAGTGTAGTAAGGTGGAGTGTTGTGGTAGCAATCTTCCAGGAATCTGACAGCATGCAACAATTGCTATGTGCAATGTGACCTGTTCACACACTGGTAAAAACATGCTGGACTTGGTACTGATTGAAATTGAGAAGTGGTTGAACCCCTGTCCCAGAGAGCTGGGTTCATAGCAAATGTGGTTAAATGCATCATGAACGGTGGCTTTCTTCAGGTTCCATACATGACCCACTGTTTAAATCTTGTGGTACAGTTGTTTCTGCAGCACCCTGATATAAAAGGAAATGCTGACAGTTGCACGTTGTATCTGTTCTCACTTTCCACGCTCTGCAAAGGCCCGTGACCAACTTCAGCAGTTGCAGATCCGAAACAGCCTCCGGCACTGCTTGAAGCTGGAAGTTGACACCCAGTGGAACTCACTTTATACTGTACATGGCAGAAGGTTGTATGAACAATACAAAGCCATCTCATAATATCTTGTCATGTGCACTAGCTGTGACAGTTCTGGGGCCTCCTTGTCTATGATGACTGAACAGTGGCACCTCGTGGACTCTGTAATAACAATTTTGAGGCCTTTTAAACATGCCACATAGGCAGTGAGTGGCGAGTCTGCCTCCATTAGCCAATCAATTCCACTGCTACAGGTGCTGAGGCAGACATTGGTGAATGTACAGCACAGGCTTGATGTTGCGGAGATTGTGTTAGCAGTGTGTTGCTGAAACACATGCCGACAGTATTCGACAGAATCGTCACATCTCGAGCATTCAGCATAGTGACAGTTTGCAACAGCAATAATGCTGGACCACGATACAAACATGGGATTGCCTCACTACTAGAGGGCAGGCCTGAACAGGTAAAAAATGTCAGTGGGCAATTGGTGGGCTTGGTTATGTGGGCACAGAAGTCACATGCAAGGCCGCAAACCTCTGCAGCATAATCAGGCTGAAGGTAAACCAGGAGTAGTATCAAGCATATCCTGTAAGGGAAGGGACTTCAGTTCCAGGTGGTCTGTCATCAAAACTGGTTGGCGTTAACCCACTTTGGGAGGCTTTGTCCCAAGTGGGGTTTGTGACATAAATGATTCGGAGAACAGGATGATGCATCAACCACTGAACTTAGTGCAGCACAGAGAATGGTTAAGTCATATTTGTCTGAAAACAGGCATCTGTCAATAACTTATGATCCTCTTTATAGTGGGTGGAAAGGTCAGTGAATGGCCAGAGGTGACCACAGTGGCACTGCCGTACCTGACATGCCCACCCTCCAGTGTAAGTGTCGAGAGTATTCAGCTCAGCAGGTGCAATAGTTGGGATCATCATACAACCTCTCTTCTGCAAATGTCAGTTTGCTGACATTTATAAAAATTAATAGAGGCACATACCAGCTCAGACTGCAACCTCAGTATTAGTACCCAGGCATAGTCATGTTTTGCTGATATTGTAGAAATGGACCATCCTGGTGGCACTGGCAGCATGGAAATGGCCTACTACTGACATAGATGATGACACAATGGAGAAAGAATTTCCCAGTGGGCAGAATTCAGACATAGATGACTGTGAGGGCAGCTTTCTTTATAAGGATGATGATGAGGTTAATGTTGGCAGGTTTTAAGTTAAGTGGTTAAAAGGCTGTTACATTTGTTGTATGATACATGTTTCCTTTTCACAAAGTTAAATCAGTATCCGTTCAGAGTGACTCAAATTCCATCGTCAGGTCACATTTGTAACACAGAGAACAATATATCCTGGCCCCTGGCTACCACCAATAAAACTGCTGTTAGCCAGTGCCACCATAGGGAATGTCATTGTGTGCCCCCTGGACCACCACCATAAAACCGCTGCTAGCCACTGCCACCAGGGGAATGACTTTGTGTGCCTCCTGGACCGTCTACCACCATAAAACCATTGTTACCCACTGCCACCACTAATGCAGGAAGATGTGAGAGGGAATGTCATTGTGTGCCTATGACCACCACCCACCACCACCACCATTCTGATGATGCTTTCCTTACCACATCCATCAACCAGAGGCACAAGGCTCTTACTATCAATACTTCAAAGTAGTATGTGTACTAATGTTTTCATGCTATTCAATTTCCTTTTAGCTGTGTTTTCTTTCCTGTTGCTTTTCTGAGGGTGCAGTGGTCAAACAAATACAGTCAACTTCTTTTGTTTTTACAGGTTAACAAACCACTCTCCTTCGCTGAAAGGCTGTATGGTACAGCATTACTGTCTACAGCAACCTACGGGATATCCATTTCCATACTGGTAAGTATATCAATTTTATTTCATGTGTTCCTTTTTTTTCATGAGAGTGCAAATCTGACTGATGATTCATAAAGTAGGTGACCTGTACGTCGTGTAATATTTTGTCCACACATCATACACTGTATTTCAATTTGCAGCAGCTGCATCCATTACAGTGTTGAAAAAGTTTGACCCAGGTCGTGTGACTTGACAAGATGTGATTTTAAAATGTAACTTGAGTTAAGGCTGGGGACACTGACACTGTGTATTGGTTATAGCCTGGTACTAAATTTAATTCTGATGTGATGATTTGGTCTTTGTGGCTTCAGTGGGACAGCTTGCTATCTGCTAATCAGCATATATAATGGGTGGAACAGCCACTGCTTAAACATAAAGTGTTACTGCTGCAATCAAGTTTAATAAGTCCTTCATTTCTTGTTTTAAGAAACTTCCAGATGCTTTTGTGGTGTCATAGTTGCCTTATCCAAATAACTTGTTCAATATCATACCCCCAGGCTGGCAGACATGCAACAAGTAGTATGAATCGATGATGACCATGAACATCATTACTGGACTGGAGAAGGATGCAGATAAAATCTGTGAAGAATTAACCAAACAATAAACCATTAATGAGACCTACTTGCAAATGATAACCCCCAAAAAAAAATACTTACCTTCATTGGCTTGAGAATATTTCAATTCCAATGCCACAATTTCTCATCAGGCACAGGAATGCACACATCAACAGTATGTGAGTGACCTGTGACACAAAACAATACAATGACCACGTATCTATATCATATATGTCAACCCCACCAAAAATACATATATATATATATACATAATATATATCAACTCACAAAGGTACTATTAGTTACACACAAAGGCACCCTTCCTCTTGCGATGATTTCAGCACACTTTGGGCAACCAACAGTTCTGTGTCATCATTTGGAACAGTAAAGTCAATGTTATCCCTCCTTCATACGATTTGGCGAGACACTGTGCATCATCACATCATCATCACAGTAAGATCAATACACAGCAGAATTACATGTAATTGCAACATCAGCAGCATTTCTTGTTACGCTCCAGTTTCTTCGTCAGCACTGGGAATTTTCTGGACATAAGACAGTTGCATTTTGAGGATGCACAATAATTCTGGTGACTGCGTGTGAGCACTGCCTGCGATGACTGAGGAGCGCCATTAATTCTGGGAGACTTTGCAATTCTTGTTATACTCCAGTTTCACTTCGTCAGCACTGGAGAATTTTCTGGACACAACACAGTTGCATTTTGGGATTAGGAATTCTGGTGAGTCTGGTAAATATTTTTGGAGCCTCAGTAATGTTTACTTTCTGTGGTGCTATCGTGAAGTGTTTGTCAAAAGCAGGACTGAACAGTGCAATTATCCTGTGCTAAACTGCATGTGTACAGTCTGTGTTCTTTCCTGTGTGTGCAGACACTGTCCAGCTTCTGTCAAACATATATATATATATATATTTATATAGACTTTTGCAGTGTTTATAGTATAAAGAATAAAGGTAAGAATATATAATGTATATTTTATTTGTACCATCAACACCAGCAGACAAAGTGATATGATATGTTTTCAGAGGTCTCGGGCCAGTGTGCACCTCAATCACTCACACAGTGCACACATGCCTTTGCAGAGATAATAGCACAAAAAAATCATGCTTTTCAACAAACCATACCAACGGACATAAAATATTGCTGGCCTTTTAAAATATTTTATGGTGTACAGAACATTTTCAAGTCGGAATATATAACTGGTTCTGCAGTCCACGCCACCACACTATGCTACCACTGTCGCCATGTGGTGTTATGGTGTACATCAACTTGCTGCAAAATTGACACTGCCAGTCTAAACTAGAAAGACATCACTTATTCGGAACAAATAATGAAAAGAAGAAATGTGGTAGCACAATGTGGTGGCAGTGAACTGCACCTTATATATTTTCTGACTTTATAATGTCTGTACACCATGAAATATTTGGGTGCATTAATACTTCATACTTATAATGTCTGTACACCATGAAATATTTTGGTTGCATCAGCAATACTTCATGTCTTTGGATACGGTTTGTTGAAAAGCAGGATTTTTTGTTGCTATGATCTCCTAACAAATAAAATATATGTTATATATTCTTATCTTTATTCTTTATACCATAAACACAATAACAAGTCATCAATCAGCATATATATGTTTGCGAGAAGCTGGACAGTGTCTGCAGTACATACACACATACAGGAAAGAACACTGACCGCACAGCACACATGCAGTTTAGCACAGTATCCTTGCACTGATCAGTCCTGCTTTTCCACAAACACTCCATGACAGAAAGTAAACAATACTGAGGCAGCAAAACAGTGCACACAAACACACTTAATGGGGGGCAGGATACAAAGTGTCACACATACAGAAGACAACAAAAAGGGCACAATTACATACAGGGCCGGGGATGGTGGAGGAATACATTTTGTAACACAGCACAGAAGGTGGGGGGCACATGGTGTGAGGAAAAAAATAATGTGGGATCCTCTGGTGGTCCAGCAGCAGTTTGAGCATGGACATAATCTGTAACTGATGTCCCTCTAGCAATCCAACTGCTGCTGGACAGCATTCACCCTCTCATTGTTCTCCTCTACAGCACTCCAGTGAACTGCCAGGTCAGCCTCAGTTACAGGCAGTTCTCTGGGGTCCACAGGTGCTACAGGCTCAGCTGCTGGTGGTAGTGGTGGTGGTGGGGTGGTGGTGCTGGTGAAGCAGCAGGTGCTACTGTGGCCCTCCCTCTTCTTAAGGCCATGCAGCTGTACCCTCTGCCACAAAAGGCCAGCAGGTACAGGCCTGGCCCATTCTGTGGCAGCTTGCCACTCCAACTGGTGGTGGTTGAGCACATGGGTGCACTGTCCCCAGTCCCCAGGTGAGTCCCCAGGGCCACGGAGCACCTCCACCTGACATATCGGCACCTGACCATGCTGCTGTCCCCAACACAATCAAAAACTCCCAAACAATGGAGGTGCGGTGAGGACCAGGCACAGGCAGGGGAGGGCAAGATGCACTGGCAGCCGGCTGGTCACAGTGCTCAAGGGATCCACACCTGAACCGGGGCACAGGCACATCCTACTTCAGGTGACCTGGTGCTGGACATGGTGGTGGTGCTGGTTCAATTGCCTCAGGAGGAGGTGCTGGTCCTACTTCTGGAGTGCGACTCAAAATTTTGGTTTTGATCCAGGAACCGGCGGCCACCCACCCTAAGCATGTGCATTCTCCCTATCGAGCACCTACCATGCTCCTCCCAGAACTGCCCCCATCCCAGACATTCCCTCACCCTGGTCCAGCTCTGCTACTGCCCCCTCCATCCAAGCAATAATGAGTCAACTCGACACAAAACACTCACACTGTCACACAACACACATACACACACAGGCAAATGCACAGTCACACAGACACAGACAAACAACAACTTATAAAAGTAAGAAAAATAAATTTGCAAAAGAACAAATTAAGTAAAAAGAGTACACAAAGACGAAAAATGTAGCTTCTAAAAAGCTGTTTCTTCTCAATTCAAACACTAAATTTCCTCTGATCTCTGAGTCTCAGGCTGTCACACACACACACACACACACACACACACACACACACACACTCCTCCTCTCTCTCCCTCTGCGCAGGAGAAAGTGAAATTATCTCCTTGGCAAGGCTCTTCTTTCTGCCTGCCTGGCTAAAGCATGTGATATACAGTACTGTACGCCTACATGATGTGTTGGGGCTGCCAAATCTGGAACTTGAAGTGGATCACTTAGAATCATAATGAGGAATGCGAAGTCCATTTAAAACAACATCTTCTCCTTTCTTTTGCATTAGCATTCTGCCTTAATGCAAAGTAATAATATTGACAAAGGCAGAAGTGAGCATTCTCCATTGCCCACTCCGTGTAGTGAGTAGCATTGAAAATGTCCCTTCACAGGTACTTCATCAGCAAAATTTAAATTCACTGCATCTTTAGTCACAAGGTGGTAAACTGGGCAGAAAAATTGGTTTATGGACAGAGCACTGAAGAGGGGAAGTGGTAAATAGAGTTAATTCTGAGATCACGGAGGGTAACCATGCAGGTGCCACAGGGCTCAGTTCTGGGGCCAGTACTATTCAATGTCTTCATCAGTGACATTGCAGAGACACAGGAAGGAAGGCACGCCTCTTCATGAGCAAAGATCTGCAATAGGGTAGATAGTCCGAGAGGGATGGAAAAAATGAGAAGAGATGGTCTTGGGTGGCAACTAGATTCAATGTGAAAAAGTGCAAAATCATGCACTTGGGGTGCAGGAACCAGGGAGGATTACGTGATAGGGGTAGATTTGCTAGAAACCACACAACAGGAAAGGGATCTAGGGGATCATATCGGATGACTTTAAGGTGGCCAAACAATAAGCCAAGGCAGTGGGGGAGCCAGTAGGATGATATGGTGCATTGGGAGAGGTATCACCAGCAGAAGAAAGGAGGTGATAATGCCACTGTACAGGTAATTTGTGAGGCCCCATTTGGACTACTGTGTCCAGTTCAGGAGGCCGCATCTCAAAGGACATAGATAAGATAGAGGCTGTTCAAAGAAGGGCAACAAAATGGTGCAGGACCTACACCAGAGGTCATACAAGGAGAGATTGAAGGAACTCAATATGTATACCATGGATGAGAGGAGAGAGAGGGAGACAAGATTGAGACCTTCAAGCTGGAAAGGAATAAATAAGGTACAGAAGGCAACATATTCCAGATGAAAAGATGTCTAGAACAAGGTGACATAACATGAGGCTGGAAGAGGGTAGAACTAAGGGGCAATGTGAGAAAGTACTTCTTCATGGAAAGGGTGAGGAGGTATGGAACAGCCTCCCAGCAGAATGTGAGGGGCAAGAGTCGATTGGGGGAATTCAAGATTGTAAGGGACAGACAGGTGGGAACCCTAACAGTTCAAAGAATAGGTAATACCATATATAAAGTACGATCTGTGGCTTTTTGGGGTAGGGGAAAAAGGGGCAGACTGATGGGTCTGGTCCTCTATCTGCCACCAAACTCTATGTTTCTTTTCCTATTCCCACCCTTTGTAGGAACTCTAGGTAGGTGTAGGAATAGAGGCCCAAAAGACTGTTAACGATTCGAGATTACCTCCTCCAACTCTGGAGAGTGTGACCAGCAGCACACAGGAGAGGAACCCTCCCCATGGAGGAAACTCTTAGGACCCATGGCTACTGACCTGACCATCCTCCAGGCAATCTACAAGGAGATAATCCTAAATGATTTTACTAAGGTTTGTTTCCAGTTAGCTTGATGAGTTATAGCCTCTGAATCTTTGTGGTTCTGAATCATTGTTAGGTAGATGAGTCATATCCTGAGTCTTTGACGATGTGAGTAGGAAGGTCGACTCTGAAAGAGGAAGGAGAGTCCAAGTCAGAAGGATGACCAGATGAAAGAAGATGGTGGTTAAATGATGTCCGGGATGTCTCTATGGTATCCAGTATTAAAGTCTTGGAGGTATACATACAATTATAGATATTGAACATATGGATGAACATGAGCTATATATCTGGTGCTGGCAGTCAGTACTTAAACATGATGATATTAGGGGTTAAGTAGTCCATGGGAAGTGATTATGGAAAAGTAATAGTGCTGGAGCAGCTTAAGTTTTATGAAGGCAGCCAAGTCAAGGAATGTCAGTAGATTGGAAAGTCTTGATTGGATGTTGGAGATGTAATTAAGGTAGCGCTGGGCGATGGAGTGATGGATGGAATTGTGAAGGATTCAGAGGTGGATGGCAGGAAATGGAATTCACTGATGATGTGAGGAATGAATGGAGAAGCAATGGTAGGATGGAGAAATGGTTACTGTAAGCCTGAAGCAGGATGTATCCAAGGAGCGCTATCAATGGATAGTGGAGCACTAGACGGTGGCGCATTGGCTGCCCTAAAAAGGAATGCAGAAGGAGGAAGTCCAGGAGGCAATCCAAATCCAGGGCCAGTCCCAGTCCACAGAGGAGAATGGAATATGAGGACAGGATCCCAGCACTGGTTGGCAAGGAAGGCCGTCCATCACTTGATACCCTGGCAGTAGTAGAGCTAGGGCCGGAGCCCGTCCGAGCAGTGGAAGGAATCAGACAGAGCAGAGAACAGAGACAGGAGACAAGGACTCTTATCCCCAGGGCAGGGCAGCTCGCCTTCACTCAATACCCCAGATGCAGAGCTAGGGACGCAGGCTGTCAGATCGATGGTGATGGAAATGACTGAATGATGGGAGACAGGAAATGAGGAATGGCTCCCTACACTGGCAGCTGAGCAAGCCCGCATTCACCGATACTGCAATGGTAGAGTGAGGGATGCTGAGGAAGTGGCCAAAAGGAAGAGGCATGCTACTTCATCGGGAGCTAGCTGGATAAGAATAATTCAAAAGTTCTTGTGTTTAAGCTGAAGCTGAATGAGAACTACTCAGTTTCTGTAGGTCAGTTAAGAGTCAGAGAACTGCCCAGTCTACTAAAGAGTAGCATAAGGTAGTGGGCTAACTTCTATGGACAAAAACTGCAGAGATAGGCTTAGGAGTGTCTGATGTACCCTCCAAGGCAGGCGAAGTGGTGCTTGACAGGGTAGGTGCCATAGCATTGTAGGATTGGATAGAATAGAAGCACTGTCAAAGTTATTCCGAATATAGAAGCAGCAGCAGTGTGAACTTTGGTGAAGGGGGTACAAGGAGGTGTGAATGCGAACATCCACTTAGGTAGAACGATGAGGTGAGAGTGAAGCCACCTCCACCTAGGTCAGCAGTAATGGTCTGTTCTGGAGGACCCAAGATGGTATGGACAAGACCTCTGCATAGGTCTAAGGCTATAGCAATACACCAGGATGGTTGGGACCTGCTCTAGCAACAGAGATGAGGCATGTGTTATGGGACTCCATGTGGGTCAGCAGATGACAGACTGTGCGAGAAATACTGAGATATACAGTAATGGGATTTCCACAAGGTGAAAGGGAAGGAGAAATGCTACCTGGATTATCACTTAGTTATGTAGAAGGGAGGGGAATGGTTATATTAAACTCAATGAAGCTGAAAACGATCTAGGGCGTCTAAGGATAGTGGTGATGAGGGGCAGACAGATAGGCAACAAAGCGTCAGGGACAGTCTGTGTCCCAAACATGGGTTTAACAGGATCTCCATTAGTTTGTGGTAGCAAAATTGATAGCACCATAGAGCATAACAGAACCATGGCTCCTTTCCTTAAAGTGTAGCATCAGACCTTCAGCTCCCAAAACATAATCCTGATTATTACCACAGTTTTGGGTAAACATAAATACTGGCAATGTGGGACGTTGTGTACAGTGTGTCCGGATGAGCATCACCAAAAAGAGCAATGAGTTCCTGTCCTAATGGTAGTGAGAGACAGATTTCAGATCCCATTCCCATCTGTCTGAATCAAGAAGTCCAGGAAAAGTGCCAGCATGGGACAGGAGTAAAGTCCAGGGCAAGAGGTGGAAGTGCAAGGAAGCACTCTGAGCAAGGCACTAATCGCGTGTCCTTAACCTTTCAAAATAATGAGCGAAAAGGGCTCAAGGGCAGCCCTGAGAGAAGTAGACAAGGCCAGAATGACCACATTTCTGATGAGGAAGAAGGAAGGAAATGCGGAATGGGAGGTGCGTTACCGCTACCATATGCTAATAGTTCAGTTTGCAATTGCTGTAATTCAACGTCAGATGTAGAAATGATGTCATCGGGTTTCAAGTTAGGGTATACATGCAGTAATGTTCTGAGCCCAGAAAAGGTGTTATGAGAAAAAGTCCGTCTTCTGGCTATTTAGCCAATGCCGGAAGACACAGCAAAATGATGCATAAAGTAAATAGTATCTGATATGAAATGAGCCCAGAATGCAGGAAAACAAAGGTTTTGCACTATCTCCAAGACTTCTGAATAGAGAAGGAGGCTCAGACATATCCAACAGAGCAAGTGGAAAAGGACACTTTACTATGTCATACTCGAGTCCTGCAGCACAACCCTGGTGGTAGACAATTTTATATGTGCATGGCATCACAGTTTGCTCAGATGCTCCTGTACATACTGAAACATAAATTGTTGCCAACCCGACCAGAAGCATGGCGAAAATAAGAATGGATGCTGGTCCATGGTTCCCAGTGGGCCCAGTACAGATCAGTAGGAAGCACTGCCAAACTGCCCCAGAGAGAGGGCCAGAGGAAGCCAGTGCTCCTGTAAGCAGAAGCTGATGGCAAAAGGAGCACTCCAACTGAAAAGCTGCTGATCCGCGGCGATTATTAGTACAGAGCAGAAATCAGAGCCAAGCAGAGCTGTAGCTGAAAGCCAGCAGCGGGGAACATCACACTGGAAACATCACCATAGAATGGAGTGGCAGCTGGTAAGGCAGAAATGCCCACAAAATAAAGGAAATGAGAGGAGACAAAGGAAATGGATGAAGGAGGTACCGGGGAACCAGGAGAAAAGAACTAGTGGGAAAGGAAATGGACTGGGAGAAAACATCAACGGGGGGTGGGAAAGGCAGGAGAAGAAAACAATGGGAGAGACAGAGGCAGAGGAGGGAAACAACCAAGGAGACAGATTAAATAGAACACAAGAAGTTGAAAGGAGGGGAAGCAACAGGAAAGAGCCAAGCCTCACCAGCCACGCAGCTGCAGGAGTCTGCATCCTTTCCAAATGATTTTGAAAGCCCGGGATGAACCAACAGAAGTACTAGGCTTAAGTAGGAATGTGGAGGACCTACTTCCCCCATTGAATCTCAGGTTTTAACCCTCCCACTAGGGGTAGTGCTGTCCATAGTACCTGTCATGGAACCCTTACAGAAATATAGGTGTGCTGTCTACAAGAAAATGCATGCCGTGCTTCATTGTGCAATGTTTGCATGCAGTTACGCATACAAAGTGATCCTAAGTGAACCAGGTCTAAAAGCAGATCAGGTTCGCATGCTGCAAGCTTGACATTTGCACAGCAGGTAAGCTGGTGTGAACATTTTCTAAAATTACATCAGATTTTAGTGTTGCACTCTTGACATGAGTGCAGCAGTTAAGCTGGTGTGAACATCATTTAAACATCACATCATGATTCAGTGAGGCAGGCAAAGGCCCAAACTGAGGAAACACTAGCACAAACAGTAAAAGAAGGTGACAAGACTTTCTATAGATACATTAGTAAAGGAGAAAGTCCAGAGGGTATTGCTAAGATCAAAGGGATAAGGGTGTGTGTGAGGAGAGGACCATGTAAAAGCATCTATCCTAAATAGATACTTCTGCTCAGTACTTACCGAGAGAAGGTAGGGCAGGGACCACAGATCTACACAATGGACACAAGGGGGAGGAGGTGTGCACTAGTCCCTTCACAAAAGAAAGAGCTCGATAAGCTCAGGGTGGACAAGGCAATGGGACCTGATGGCATACATTCCAGGGTACTAAAGGAGCTAAGGGTGGAACTAGCAGAGCCATTATCAGAACTGTTTAGTGAGTCTCTGAGCACAGAAGAGGTCCCAGAAGACTGGAGAATGGCTCATGTGATCCCGCTCCACAAGAATGGTAGCAGGGAGGAGGCAGGGAACTACAGACCAGTCAGTCTTACCTCAGTAGTGGGCAAGATTATGGAGACACTCCTTCAGGAAAGGATAGTGCAACACCTGGAATCCATGGAGCACAGGATCCAAGACAGCATGGGTTTACAAAGGAAGGTCCTGTCAAACTAATCTCATAGATTTCTTTGACTGGGTAACCAGAGTGGTGGACCAAGGGGAGCAGTTGATGTTGCCTACCTTAACTTCAGCAAAGCTTTCAACACTGTTCCACACAGAAGATTGATTAATAAGCTGGGTGAGGCATGGGGTGGGTCAGGCGTTGGTCAACTGGGTGCAAACTGGGTGAGGGCAGAAAAACAGAGAGTGGTGGTAAATGGTATACAGTCAGGAGAGATGCAAGTCACAAGTGGGGTACCTCAGGGATCAGTCCTGGGGCCAGTCCTCTTCAATATCTTTACCAGTGACATTGCAGATGGACTGGAGGTAAGGTTTGTCTGTTTGCAGATGGCACCAAGATCTGCCACAGCAGTAGATAGATCCAGATGGTGTGTAGAATGAGAAGAGATCTGGATAAACTAGCAAAATGGCTTGAAGAGGGCAACTGGGGTTTAACACAAAGAAGTGCAAGATCATGCACATAGGGAAGAGAAACCCTGAAGCCACCTACAGGCTGGGAGGGAGTTGTTGGCAGTCACAAGGGAAGAAAGAGACTTGGGCATCATCATCACCGATGACTTGAAATCATCAAGCAGACCTCTAAAGCAGTAGGTAAGGCTAGAGGATATTGGGGTGTATTAGTAGAGTATCAAAGTTGGAAGAGGAGGTAATAATCCTTCTTTACAAGACACTGGTTAAGCCCATCTGGAGTACTGTGTGCAGTACTGGAGACCGCACCTTCACAAGGACATTAACCAAATTGAGGCAGTTCAGAGAAGGCAACCAAAATGGTGCAGGGACTGCATCAGAAAACATATAAGGACAGGTTAACTGAACTCAGTACATATAACCTAGACCAAAGGAGGGAGAATGTGATATGATTGAAACATTCAAACACCTTAAGGGCATTAACAAGGTGAAAGAGTATAACATGTTTCAATAGAAGAAAAATAGCAGGACACGAGGACACAGCATGAGATTAGAGGAGGCCAATTGAGCGGTAATATGAGGAAGTTCTTTTTCACAGAAAGGGTGGTGGATGCATGGAACAGCCTACCTCAGGAAGTGGTGGATATGAATACAGTGCAGGGCTTCAAACATGCATAGGATAGGCATAAAGGACAATGCAGATGAGTATCAATAGATAGGCCATTGACAGAGTAAGGCTTATGGAACATTCATAAGGTAGAAAAATGGGCAGACCGGATGGGCCTTGTGGTCCTTATCTGCATCAACTTCTATGTTTCTGTGTTGTTCCACCACCGTTGTATTGCACAGGGGTGGTTCAGTTTCAGTTGCACAGTCCAGATGGACATGGGCAGTGTGTGTTGTGGGCCTCTCTTATGGCTTAGTGGTTAAAGGCACTGAACTGCAAGACATGAGACTTGGGAGCATAAAACCTGGGTTTGAATCTCATCAACCCCACTTGTGTATGGTGTGATCCTGAGCAAGTCACTTAACTTTTACATGTGCAGTTATCAGTTACCACTTGATTTTGCATGCATGCCACATGCATGCAGTCTTTCCAATTTGACATAAAATCATGGTTTCCACACTTGCTTGCTGCACACATGCCATATGCATGCAGTTGGTTCCAATTTAACATTTAAATCATACTTGCAGCACATATCACTTGGATATTTTTACGCATGCAGCATGAAAACATTTCATATGATTATTTGTGTAAGGAAGGTTCCATGTGTGTGTGTTTGTTGTGTAGGATTCTACAGTCACAACATTTACAGTATCTAGTACTTGAAGAGCTGATGTCTTGAATGACGGGCACTGCTGTTTGTATTCAAGGTGAGTGTGTGTGTGTGTGTGTGTGTGTGCATATGTGTGGTATGGTGATACATATTGCAGTACTTTTTCTTGCATGAAAGTTTGCTAACTGTAAGGTGGGATGCATGATATGCTCAACAGTTACCACAGATGGCCTTGTGTGTAAATATAGCAGTAATCATGCCTTGTTATAATCATTGCTTTCATTTGTAATAGAGTAGCATTTTCTAAATGTTGCACTTTTTGCACTTTTCAGTCCTTTACATAGTGGTAGTCACATTTCTTTTAGAACTCCCCTTATATCAAGATATGAAGTCTATCAGCAGGATTGCAAACTACATCTGCCCATCCAGTATTTTGAAAACAGACTTTCATCTGCACTGTTGGACCATCTATTTATCCAGCAATAGAGAGAGGTTTAATGGCTAGCCCACTTTGGCTGCATGAGCAAATAATGGGAATCAATGTGAGAGATGCTGCTGCTTTGCTACTATTAGTGATAGAGTGCATGGAGAAAATAACTGTGACCCTTTTATTTAATTATTTATTTAAAATTGGTGACCGGAAAGCACGCTGAGCCGAGGCTCGCTTTCCAGGTGCTACCTGGCACAAGTAGTACAAGGTGGTAGACAGAGAAATACAAATACAGCAATTATCAAGTAACAGACGAGGATACAGTATGGTACATTTACATGGAGTTTGGTGGAGAGTTACACTTTTGAATGAACAGCAGGGTTGAAAAAGAATTTCTTCATATCATTTCTAGACCATTTATTACCTTAAATTTCAAGTGCGTGTATTTACATATTTACAGTAGTGGATTTATTGAAAATTGAGTTTGGGAGAGGGTGCCGTGGGGGGATTTAGCAGTAAGAACTGGCATGAGGTGAGTTAATTTTTATTATCTGGCAAGGCTATTTACAGTGGGTGCTAGGGACCAGGTAAGGTGGGATTGGGTATACAGCTGCGGCAGGGTGGGAGGGAGAAGCCTGAGGAGCTGTTTGAAGGCTGATAGGGAGGGGGCCAGGTGAAGGTTGGGAGGGAGGTTGTTCCGTAGGAGAGGAGCTGGTAGGAAAAGGCAGCTTGCCCAGAGGCTGAGAGGGGCGTGAGAGGTGGAAGATACGTGCATGTCTGTGGTAAGTGAGTAGCCAGAGGGGTTGGCTTGAGAGGCGGGAGGCAGGTACAGGAGAAAGGAGCCAAGCCAGTATTTTGCTATGAGTGAGGCGCTGTGGGTGGTCCACCTTTGTGAGAGTGGCATCAGAGATAGACTTGAGAATAGTTGACAATGATGGGTGAGTTGGGGGAGGCAGTGGCGAGGCGCATGAAGGAGTTTAGCAGGGACGTCGAGCTGCAAGGGAGGAGGAAGGAGCTGTGCCATAATGGCGTCCAGCGTGGTCCAGTACGGTGGGATGGTTTCGTGTGCATTCACTCTGAGTAGGGAGGAGGCAGTCTTTGTGAGCGGTAGAGGATGGCAAGTTTGGGCCAGAGTTTGGTGCAGGCAGCATCGACGTGGGTGGAGAAATTGAGGTTGTGTCCAGCCAGACTCCCAGGTACTTAAAAGTGGGTACAGACTCTAGGGGTATTTCATCCAGGGTGGAGATCGGAGGGGAGCAGGCAGGAGGCGAGTTTTGTCTTGTGCCAAAACCACAGAGACAGTTTTTTGCATTGAGTTTTAATTGATTTTTCTGGAGTCAGGCTTGTATTGGTTGAAATCGCTTTGGAGGTTTGGGTGAATACTGACATGGGAGGGGCCTGAGGCGTAGATAATGGTGTCATCAGTGTATAGGTGCACGTTAGAGGTGAGACAGGCTGAGGGAGGTCGTTTATGAAAAGGGAGAAAAGGATGGAGCCAAGGATGGAGCCTTGGTGACACCCATGAGGATGAGTAGAGGGTTGGAGACGGTGTGTCTCCTATTTGTACTGCTGCATCCTGTTTTGGAGGTAAGAATGGAACCAGTTTATGGCCTGTTTAGCAAGGCTGAAAGCTCAATCTGCCTAGCAATAGAGGGTGGGAGACCAGATCAAAGGCTTTAGTTAGGTCGAGGAAGATGGCAGTAGTGGTTTGCACTGCATCCATGGCGGAGAAAATGGTGTCGGTTACTCGTAGTAAGGCGGTGGTGGTAGAATGAGATTTTCTGAACCCTGATTGAAAAGGGAGAGGGAGCTGTTTGTAGAATAGAAAGGGGACAGTTTGATAGCATGAGGGATTCTTGGATTTTGGCAAGGGAGGGAGGAGAGAGATGGGTCTATAATTTCCTGGAGGAGGGGTTGCCACCTTTGTGGAGGGATAGGATTTTGTAAGTTTCAGGTGGAGGGACAGTGGCTGTGTCGATCGAGAGATTTAAATTATGTGGGTTATAGGTGCGACTATGGCTGCTCTTGGAGATGTGGAGCAGGCTGCAATGCATGCCGTCTGGACTGGAATTTGACAGGTTTGAGAGGTGAGAGAAGTGTAAACTTCCAGGGGTGTGAATGGGGAAAAGTGGAAGCCATGGTGAGAGGGTGGGGGTTTGTGTGGGGAGGGTGAAGGGGTGTCAGGCTTGGCACAGGAGATGAAGAAAGAGTTGAAGAGTTCGGAGACTATGGCAGGATCGGAGGCTATTTTGCCGTCAATGTTTAGGCTGGGGCTGGCTTGCTTGGGCGTGGGTTGATAAGAGAGTTTATCACCTTCCAGAAGTGTGCTAGGGAGGCTTGGTGAGCGGTAAGTTGGGCCTTGAAATACTGGGCCTTTGATTGTCGAATAGCTTTTGTACAGTTGTTTCTAAGAGTTTTGTAGGATAGGAGGTCGCTGGATGCTAAAGAGGTTTTGTACGCCTCCAGGCCTTATCTCTGACTCGACCCAGGAGATGAGGTCGGCAGTGATCCAGGGTGGTGATTTTTCCTAACTCAGCAGTAGAGCACATTCTGCTTCTCCTTGTGTGAAATGCATACAAAATACCTGGGACTCTCAGCACCAACACACGTCTGAAATGGGGCACAACCTGTCTTTGAAAGTCTTATCCATGGAAAAACTTACATGTGAGTTAAGGGACAGGAAAAAACGTGAAAGGCAGTGGGCCTCTATATCCACTGTGCTCCACAGGAGGCCAAGCTGATACGTATGGGTGCTGAATGAGCTAAACTGGTGCTAAATAACTAAACACACCAGACACACTCTGACAAAAGGAAATCATTTTATTGTGTGCAGGCATGATTGTGATGAATGCTATCATTGTGTTTTTGTAGGTCTCCTGTTGAAGCATTTGGTTCTCAAACTAGCCAAATAAACATTATAAAATATCACATGTACTCTCCAGCTGTAGATGGGCCATATCACTTCCTTCTCTGACTATAAAACCCTTCCAATGCATCCCAGCACCTCAGTGCCTTACTATAGCCCTTATTCCACTAGTTGGTGTGCATGACAGAGTCACTGATGATTAAGTCTCAGATCCCTGTCCTCAGATGTAGAGGCCAACATATCCTCTAACACAATGCAGCCCTGCCACATACACCAAGCAAGGAAACATTCGCATTGACAAATGCTTGTTTAACAGTTGATCCTTCAAAATAAACTGATTCAACATCTTTCAGTTTAGTAACATAAAACTGCTTTTCTGCGTATGTTTTCATAACAGTACCAGCAATGCTATCCTCATGCAAATGCATGTAATTCTTCACATCGGTCCTAGGCAGATTTTACGTTTAAGAAGACAATTGACACTGTCTCTGATACTTTAGCATCTCCATCTCTGACACGTTTTGCAACTGTCTCTGGTTTCAGCAGTTTTCCAAGAAATAAGCACAGTTTTAGTAGCTCAGCATGCAGTGCTGGCCTCTGACTGTCTCTGCTCTGCATCTTTTCATTAAACTACACAGAGGCTCCAGACCATATTTAAGAAACAAAAACATTGCTCTGACTTCATGGTTTTGAAGTTGCTGACAAACAAGTACAACCCTGGCAGTTATAGAAATGTAAGAAAGAAAGTATGATATCAGAGTACCCACACGCTGATCATACACTTCACAACTTTATGCAAATGTAGCCATCTGGTTGGTACATGTTTGATTATCTAAGTGGCTCTATGTTAACAAGCAAGGCAAATTCTCTGAGGTAATGCTTTCATTTGGCACTTGGAAGAATGGCAATAAACATGAGAAATTAAATTAACTGGTATAGCAAGAGCATTGACAGCAGATTTGCTACAGATGTCTGCCAAATGACAGACAGCCCATGCTGACTGTACTGGAATTCAGATTCTTCAGTCTGGACAACACAGAATTGTTTATTCCTGTCATTGAAGTTGCACTGTCAGAAAAAAAAAATGTAGCAGTTCTTTTAGCGTCTCCATCACACAGTCAAACATTGCCTGAGTAGTCCCAGACAGACACACAAGCGTATCAAGGAAGCATATGACATTGTTGCAGTACCTAGATGCACATCTAAAACCCAACCAAATTACAAGCAGCTTGACCTCTCCCATGTCGGTGCTTTCATCTATGTAAAATAGAATGGCACCTCTCAACACCTAACTGCTCATCAAACTGATATTTGGGTCCTAAGACATCTCTTGTAAGGCAGCTTACTTTTGTGGCTCCATAGCTCATTTTTATGTTGATTGCGCGCATGCGCAAGAAACATGTTGCGTCAACTTTCTCCACAAGCAGGTTGTGGGCGTGGCACTGTTGTGCCCAATGCCCCACCTGCCTGCAAAAGGCTGTCCCCATCCCCAATGCCGTAGCACGCGGCTGCTGACACTAATTCAGCCAGCGTGCCACAACTTCTGTGAAAAGTTGCTGCTGCAATCAGGGCGCTTCATCATTGCAGCGTCCAGTCATCCGCTGCAATGAGGGGTGACCTGTCATTGCAGGCGTGATGAAGACCCCTGATATTGTTTGTGAACATGGCGGCTTGCCACCGTGTTCACAAACAATATCTCCGTTTTGTTCCTGCCAGCAGGGTGCCCAATCAGTCGGCATAATGAAACAGCCTTCCCCATTTGCTCCTGCGGCAGGGGTGCCCAATCCCCACGTCGACATAACCCCCTCCCGTTTTGTTTCTGCCAGGGGTGCCCAATCCGTGGGCATAATGAAACACCCCCAGTTTTGTTCCTGCGAAGGGTGTCCCAGTCTCCCATCGGCTACTGCTGGCCCCCAAAGGAAAGCCTCTGCTGATGCTGGGAGCCCACCCCAGTGTGCCAGATGCCCCAGTGAAGGAAAACTTGTCCTGCGACGTCTTTTGTTTTTTTTCCTGAAAAGAATGAAACGGTCCCTCGGCTCGCCCTGCCCCACCATAACCCGCACCCACCACTGCATACCCTGCCTTCCCACCCCCTCACCCCATACTTACCTCCGGAGCTCGGCGCGATGATCTTCTGCAGACCGGAACACGTCTGCAACTCTTCAAAGCCGTCCAAAAACTGAGGAAATGCCGGTAAACTGTGTAATGTAATGAATAGGGTTTTTCAACTTTAGTGCATAACTTCGGGCATTTTGAGGAATTTTCCACCAAATTTTCAACATGGGGTTTTGGGACCCCTCCTCATGAATTCTTGAACTGTCATGGCGTTAATCATTTAAAAGGTGGTTCGCGGTCACTGTGGAATCACCCTTTGGGAACTGATTAATGCTAATAGATGGCAGTGTTAATAGGAGGTTGGGCTCAAAAAACCTATGTTGCAAATTCAGGTGGAAAAATAAAAAATGACTGTTTCACTTAGCATGCGCTATGCAGTTGCTACATATCAGAATCTCTTTGGCGAATTTACAATATTTTCAACCCAGATTTTCAACATTGACATTTTGTCACACCTCCTTGTGAACAGTATAGCTGTCATTGTTCATATCCTGGCCAAAATGTGTTTTCGCACTTCTGGCGCAGAATAGAGTGGTCACTGTGCGAAATCAGTGTTCAGGACAGATTAAGAAAATGACAGTGAAACTGTTCATGAGTAAAGGTCCTAAAATGCCTATGTTGAAAATTTGGTAATGATACTCCATAAAATGACTGTTTCACAGTTACATTCTTGCGGTTAGCGCATACGCTCATAACTTTTTAATTTATAATATTTTCACTCAAGATTTTCAACATTGCCATTTTCACAGACCTACTTATGAATGGTATAGCTGTCATTTTTCCATCCTAGCCAAAATGTGTTTTCAGACTTCTGGATGAGAATAGGCGGTCGCTTAGCGAAATCAGTGTTGGGACAGATTAAGAAAATGACAATGATACTCTTCATGAGCACAGGTCCTAAAATGCCTATGTTGAAAATCTGGTGATGATAGCCTATCAATTGACTGTGTTACAAGTGTGCATTGCACACTTTCCACACACCTCTTGTAACCACGAGATTTGTAATATTGTCACACAGATTTTCAGCAGTGCCATTTTTCACACCTCCTTATAAGCAGTACAGCTGTCATTTTTCACAGCCTGACCAAATTGTTTTCACAGTTCCGTGCAGAATAACTGGTCACTGTGGGAAATCAGTGTTCAGGACAGATTAAGAAAATGACAGTGGCACTGTTCATGAGCAGGGTCCTAAAATACATATGTTGAAAATTTGGTGATGAAACTCCATAACATGACTGTGTTACAGCGTGCATTGAACTGTTTCCACGCACCCTTGTAACCGCATAATTTGTAATACTGTCACGCCATATTTTCAACAGTGGCATTTTCACAAACTCCTTATGAACACTACAGCTGTCATTTTTCACATCCTAACTAATATGTTTTGCACTCCTGCCAGACAATAGCACAGTCACTCTGGAAATCAGTGTTTGGGACAGATTAAGATCGACTGAGGGAGGGGGAGTGACCGAGCTCAACTGAGCTCTGTCGGGACTGCTGTGGTTGTTTGTGTTCAGACAAAGGCCCCAACACAAAAGCCCAGTACAAAGGCAGCCTGCAGCACTGGGAGAAACAGAGCGGAGGCGAGTGAGGGAGGAGGTGAGCAAACTCACCAAAGCGCTGCCAGGAGTGCTGCGGATTTCTTTGTGGGCAGAAAAAGGCGTCAATACAGGCAGGGCCCAGTACATAAGGCCAGCCTGCAGCGGTGGGAGAAACAGTATGAGTGAGTGAGACAAGGGGACTTAGTGAGCTCAACTGAGCTCTATCAGGACTGCTGGGATTTCTTTGTGGGCAGAAAAAGCACCAATGCAGCCAGGAGCCCTGTACAAAGGGTAGCTTGCAGCGTCAGGACAAACAGAATGAGTGATGAGAGAGGATACTTAGCGACCTCAATGGAGCTCTGTTGGGACAGCTGTAGTTTCTTTAATGGACAGACAAAGGTGCCAGCAGCCAGGAGCCCATACAAAAGCGCAGTCTGCAGCACCAGAGAAACAGAATGAGCCAGTAACAGGCGGTAGTGAGCATGCTCAATGGAGCTCTAGTGTGACTACTGCAGATTTCTTTGTGGGCAGAAAATGCAACTAGCATGGCAGGAGCCCAGTACAAAAGGCCAGCTTGGGCAGCTGGCAGAAATGGAATGTGAGTGACAGAGGGAGTGAGCGAGCTCAGTGGAGCTGTGTCAGGACTGCTTCAGATTTCTTTCTGGCCAGAAAAGCCACCAATGCAGGCAGGAGCCCAGTACAAAATGGCAGCCTGCAGCACCAGGAGACACAGAACGCAGTGAGTGAGGGAGGGGAGTCAGTGAGCTCAACAGGGCTCTGTTGGGACTGCTGCAGATTTGTTTGTGGGCAGAAAAAGGCAGCAATGCATGCAGGGGCCCAGTACAAAGGCAGCCTGCAGTGGCAGGAAAACCAGAATGAGTGAGTGAGTGAGCCAACAGAACTGTATTGTAACTGCTGCAAATTTCTTTGTGGGCATAAGAAGGCAGCAGCTGAGGCAGGAGCCCAGTGGCAAGGGCAGCCTTCAGCGCCCGGCAGAACAGAATGAGTGAGTGAGAAGAGGGTGGCGAGCTCACGGAGCTTTGCGGGACTGCTGCAGATTTCTTTGTGGGCAGAAAAAGGTGCCAACAGAGGCAGAAGCCCAGTCAGAAAGGGCAGCCTGCAGCACCAGGAGAACCAGACTGAGTGATTGACACAGGGGGTGGCGACCTCAAGCGAACTCTGTCAGGACAGCTGTGGATTTCTTTGTGGGTAGAAAAGCCACCAACACAGGCAGGAGCCCAGTACAAAGCGACGGCCTGCAGCGCCAGGAGAAACAGAATGGCCAGTGAGACAGGGGAGTGAGTTACCTCATCGAGCTCTGTCAGGACAGCTGGATTTCTTCCTCCAGCAGAACAAGGTGCCAATGCAGGCAGCAGCCCAGTACAAAGAGCAGCCTGCAGCACCAGGACAGACAGACTGAGCCAGTGACAGAGGGCCACTGGCGAGCTCAACAGACCAACGCAATCAACATTCGGCATTGACAAATGCTTGTTTATCAACCTCAGGATCCACACAGTATTTCTTTTTAACTTTTATTTTTGATAAAAAAAACAACACAATATATGTTTTAAGGTACAGGATATTGCATATTTGTTACATCACATTACTTCAGGCAGCTGAAGCCCTACACAAAATGGAAACAACACATCTGTACTTAGCATTACTGAAAAGAACCATAACAGATATGCTGGCTTCTTTAAAGGAATAGTGTCCCAAAATCTCTACATACATTCAGTCAATATAGCAGTCTCTGCTATGTACATCCCAACACTGGAACCACATCATGAAATGCATTTACTCCCAGAGCTCCTTGTAAAGGGCCACTAAATCTGACCAAAAGAAGTCCAGTCTACAGAACTTCTAATAGTACTTGAAACAGTGTAACATGAAACATCATCAAACCTTGCCGATAAACACTGAACTGACATATAATGGAAGGACAAATTAACTTTTGCTCTGCTAATTTATCACACTAGTGGGCATTATGTATGTAGCTCGATTGAATAATGGAAGTCCCACCGGCCTGGTAGCACAGAGGCTGAGGTGCTGGATGCCTTACCTCTCGCCATGCCAGCAACCCATGTTTGGGAATGAGCACAGGCGTCAGAGATTGGCATGGGAGGGTGCGATGCCAGATTAAGCTGCCAATAGGCAGCTATCCTCTCCGAGGAGGTCTGTGCTTCCCTTGGCTCTTGACTGCCTTGCAGTGGAGGCCAGGGTGGCAGTGCAAGCCAAGGAACTAGGGTGCTAGCCCAATGGGATGGGAGGAAGGGCCCTCACCAGAGCAAGAGGCGCATGCGTGCCTCCATGCACATGCACCTCTCTGTCTGGGTCCCCAGGTAACTGGGGAATGGAGAAAATTGAAATATCAGGGGCGCAACAGGATGATGCCTCAGGGCCAGCTCGGGAATCCATTGGGACACACATCACGTTCAAGATCCGAACAACCCTAGATTTAAGAGGGTTGGCGGACAAGCAACTCACCAGCGTAGTAGGACAAGCACTTATATGGAAAGAATAATGGAAGTCCCAGAGATTTAATGTGTAACACCCACAGAAATCAGAAGTGGCACAAAAAATGTCAGTCTAGCACCTCATGCAGATCGACATCTTCAGTCCAATCATTATATGATGAAGGAGGTTGCAAAAATGTTTGTTAAACAGAGACTGTATAACATGTAAGGACCAGGCACACCCTGTGTCTAGGGGTATATGGTGGCACATCTCATCAGAAGGACACCACCTTATGTTATAATACACTGCACCTCTCTCCTTACAAGCCACCACAGGTAAGGGCAATGGGGAACCAGGGCAAGCAAAACATTTATGAGGCACCATAAACAGGAGACCACTCACAAACAACTGTCCATGCTTGGAGCTTGGATCAGGCAGGCTGTATTGTTTATTGTTTCACAGATGGTACACAGCAACAAAGGACATTACCCTTGCCAGTCAATCACAATTGTTACTTCATTCCTCAAGGCATGTTCAACACCATTAAGCTTGTTTTGTGCACACCGAACTAGACTGTACATCCCTTCAGTTCCAGTTTCTGCCCTTGCTTTGTCTGGGCTCTGCTGTTGATTCTTTTAGAAATAACAGTTTCTCTCTTTGGGGTCCTTGGAGCACTGGTGCTCCTAAGACCATAGGTGCAATGACACCCTCTGAGGTAAGTGAGCACATATCTGGGGGCTTCTGTGCAAGCAGTTGGCACCAAGTGGAACAGAAGATCAGCTGTATGATCTACTCCTTGGTTTCACTACTGTTGGTTTTGGCCATGTGTGCTTCCTTGCTCAACAATGATAACCACATGTGGCCCAAACAGTGCAGTCTCCCTGTGTAGCCCCACCCCATGGACTTATCCCAACTCCTACCAGGTTCTATCCTGATGACCATTACTATTTACATTTTCCATTTCCTGGGGATTACTACTCTCATTTTAGGTTGAAGATTCATGTACATACCTGCTCCCTCCCTCCCTTGTATACTGTGGTGGGACTGGATCCAGCAAGGATCCTGAGACTTCCCTTGATGGACACCCAGGAGCCTATCGGGTCTTGAGCTTCCTTTCCTTGAGCAGGACTTCTTATCTGGTCTCTTCATGGTTGGGATCTGTGGGGTTCCTTTCCATTCCTAGACCCCAGATGGGTTCTGAGCCTTCAGAGACTGCACCAGAGGGACCAGTGCCACCTAGACCTAAGGACCCACCACCACCTCTGAGCCTTCTGGCCCCCTTGGTTTGTCACAGCAAGAGAATCTGGATTCTTTCTCACTCCGCCAACTAATACGAAATATAGAAACATAGACAATGAGTGCAGACAAGACCGATGGTTCATCCTGTCTGCCCATGTGCAACTATCTAACCCTGGAACTATTGTCCATCAGGGTCCTAGCCTCCCATCCACTCTCCCATTCCTCAAGTTCCTTTTGTCCTGATCAACCACTATACCCATCACTGTGTCCCAGATGTGCTTGAAACCATCTGTGGATTTAGCATCCACCAACTCAGCTGGTAAAGTGTTCCACCATTACACCACCATTTCTGTAAAATAATACTGCCCTCCTCATCCTCCCTCCTTTCAGTTTCCACTTGTGCCCTTGACCTTGAAATGTTACTCATGGTAAATACCAGTCATTCCCCACAGAACAACTTGTAATTCTTTTCAGGAACTTGAAGGACTCTGTCATATCCCTCTCCCTTCTGGTCTGTATTAACATACTAACATACTATTTGCCAGCAGATTAGGCCTTATGGTCTATCGAGTCTGCCTGAACCTTAGATCCTTAGTTGGGTGCCGGTGTCCTCCCATCTCTTGTGCTCCAGAAACCCTATCATCCATCCCCACCCCTGGAACAGGCCATCATCTGATACATCCACTTTCTGTGGCTGTCCCACCCCTCTTGAAGCCCTCACTGTGGATCTCTGAACCAGCTCGCCAGGCAGTGCATTCCAAGGGTCCACCACCCTCTCAGTGAAAAACCTCCTCCTCTTTTCCCCTCATCCTTCACCTTCCAACTTCAAACCATGCCCTCTGGTGATACCTCCCTGCTTTAGTCTAAAGAGCCCCTCCATGTTTACCCTATTTATTCCCTTGAGGTACCGAAGACCTCAATCATGTCCCCTGTCTCTCGATCCTCCAATGAAAACAGGCAGAGCTCCTCAAGTCTGTCCTCATCGTCAAATCCTAGCCCTCGTATCATCTTAGTTGCCCTCCTCTGTACCTTCTCCAGGAGCTGTATGTCCCTCTTCAAGTGTGGTCTCCAGTACTGTACACAGTACTCAAGGTGTGTCTAACCAGTCCATTGTACAGCGGCAGAATCACTTCCTTGCTCCTGAGGTGATCCCCTTATGATGCATCCCAACATCCTGTTTGCCTTGCTAGCCGCTCTCCTGCACTGCTCAGTTATTCATACATGCCATCCACCATGACCCCTTTTTCCCCATTGAGGCCTCCAGCGCCTCCTCCCAGGGTGTACCTGTGTTTAGGGTTTCCCAACTCGAGATGCAACACCTTGCACTTGGTGATATTGAAATTTAATTTCCATGTGTGGGCCCAGCTTTCCAGGGTGTCCAGGTCCCCTTGCAGGCCAACCTCCCTCTTCTCCCTCAACTACTGCTCCCATCTTGGAGTCATCTGTGAAGACTCATTTCACCCTATACCCTCCGTGATGTCCGATATGTATGCATTAAACAGGATCGGACCCAGGGCGAACCCTGCTGGTGCCCACTACCAACCTCTCTGGGGTTGAGAGCTCCCCACAGACACTACTCTCTGGGTGCGTCCAGCTAGCCAGTTTTCAATCCATCTGACCATCAAAGGCCTACTCCTAACCCCATCAGTTTCTCCACCAGACCATTGTGGGGACAGAGTCAAACTCCTTGCTGAAGTCCAAGAATAATACATCCACAGGCTTTCTCCTGTCCAGTTCTGATGTTACCCATTCGTGGAGAACTCCACAAGATTGGTTTGACATGATCTACCTAGCACAAACCCATGTTGCCGACTATCAGACCTCCACCCTCCTCCAAGTACACCCCAATCGTTCCTTTAGTATACTCTCCATTAATTCTCCCCACGGAGGTCAAACTGATGGGTCTATAGTTACCTGGTACTTCCCTCGACCCCCTTGTGGATTGGCACCATGTGCCTCTCGCCAATCCCTAGGTACCCTCCCTGTCTCAAGTGACCTGTTGAAGAGCTCCGCCAGAGTGCAGCCAATGTGTCCGCCAGTTCCCATAGTACTCTAGGATGAATGCCATCTGGTCCAGGAGATTTGTCTTTCTTTAGGGCCTTGAGGCTAACCACACCTTTGGCAGAGATAGCATCATCCGTCCCATCCACCTTACTGCCCTTTTTATCCTTATCCAGATGTGACACCCTGAGGTACCTCTCCCTCCCTCTTGCTCCATTTCTGTTGCTCCCTGATCCACTCACTGCCACTTCTATCCCTTCATGCCTTGCTTTTAGATATCCCATCCCCTCCTAGTGAACACAGAGGCAAAGTACTCATTAAATACCTCTGCCTGGTCCCTGCCTCTTCCACCCACCCTCCTTCTGATCTCAATCTGCTGAGATGGCCCTTAGTTTTCTCCACTCCCCAATGTACCAGAAGAACCCCTTTTCCCCTCCATGTATCCCTGTGCCAGCCGCTGCTCTTTTACTGGACTTTGCTCCCCTCACCATCCGGGTGACTTTTCTAGATGCAAGATGGTACATTTCCTTATCCCTAACCCCTCTTGTTGTTTTTATATTTTTTGTAGGCACTTCTTTTCTCTGACTGCTACCTGTACCTCACTGGACCACCAGCATGGTTTATGTGACCTTGCTCCTTACGTTTCAACTTAGCGCAGATTCTGACTGCCTCATGAAGTCCCGTTTATGACCTCCATCTCCTTTCCACACTTTTCATTGATGTAATCCCTTCAAGTGATCCTTGAGAATATTTCCCATGCCCATAAAGTCTGCCCCTAAGTCCACTGCCAGTGTCCTAGATCTCCCCCATGCTTATTTGAAACCAGACAGTATTGTGGTCGCTCCCAGTCAGGGGTCCTGTACAACCAGGTCCCTTACCATCTGCTCCCCATCTGCCAGAACCACGTCCAGGACATGCCCCTCCCTTGTGGGCTCCATCACATGCTGTGTTAGAACACATCCTGGAAGCCGTCAGCAGCCTCTGCTCCTGGCCACCTTAGGGCATGGTTCCCCAGTTTGTACCTGGCATATTAAGGTCCCCATCAACACCCTCCTTCCTTTTGGTCCACACACTGGGCAATGATGTTGTCCAGCAAACCATCCCCTAGAACATCACTCATCCCGGGGCCTATATACTACACCCAGCTTGACCTTATCTCTTGCTAGGGATCGTAAAGTGACCCATAAGGCCGCCACGTTTCCTTCTGCCTCTTCTACCCTAGCAATTTCTATTCATCTCTAAGAACATAGCCACTCCACCCCTCTGCCCTTCTTTCTATCCTTCCTAAGCATAGTGTACCCCTGCGTTTAGGTCCCAGTCATGGTTTTTGTTGGCCCACGTCTCGTGACGCTGCACATCCACCCCACCCCCGAACAGCATGGCCTGGAACTCTGGCAGCTTGTTCCCAAGCTCCTGGCATTTACTAACACCAACCCCCATCCCTGATCCTCTTTGTCGAACCCACCCAGATTCCTTATACTTCCATCCTCCTCTGCTCCTCCTGAAACCTCCACCCCCAGTCTGTTTACCCCTCCCCCTTGGGCTTGAGGCTACTCTCCTCATCTGGAGAGAGGGACTTCTAGTCAGTACCTCCTTATCCCTTCCCCCCCTCACAGTTTAAATCCCACCTTTCTTGAATGTAGTCAGCCATCCCTGTTTAAGGACTTCCTTCCTAATGGGGCAAGATGAAGCCTGTCCTTGGCATATAGTCCCTTATCCTCCCAAACTCTTTCCAGTTCCTAACACCCCAACCCTCTCTTCTCCCCACTTCCTTAGGCAGTCATTAACCTCTGTGAGCTTCATTTTTTCTCCACTGAGGCCTTTGGTACTGGCAATATCTCTGAAAAGGAAATGTTGCATCCATTATCCCAACAGACTCTGGCAAGTTCTTGGACCCTTGCTTGGATTTCAAAATGCTATTTCCTCTAGATCATTAGTTCCCAAATGCACCATGAAATCGGTTTCCTCCACAATCCTAACCATTTCATATACCATGAACTTTGCTCTGTGCACTGTCAGCCCAGAGATACTCACTACCTTCACCTGGCTACGACATCCACCCCTGTCCCTCCATTGGATACCCCTAATCCTTGAGTCTCCCAATAACAAAACTTTAACACACGCCATCATCCTTATGGTTCCTCCACTATGCCCTCTCAGACCCCGATCCTCTCCCTTTATTCGTGATCTCAATTCCATGGAAGTCTTCCTGCCTTATTAGAGACCCCCTTGTCACCCTCCCTTTCTGCCTCCCTCGTTATTTTGCCCATTAACTCAAACCCCTCTGAATAGGTGTCCCCTTTAACCCTCTCTTATCCAAACCATTTATCCTGGCCTGATGGTTCCCTTCCCCACCACCATCCTCCCCTTGTAATAGTGCCCCTGCCTCCAGAGGCTCTCTGTGGGTCCCCTTTAGCTAGGGTCCCATCCTTGGTACTGACCCCCTGCTGAAAGGGCTCCTCTCCACCTCCTTGTCTCCCAGTTTCTCTCCAGTTATGCTCTCCTCCCTCATGTCTGCAATATGTTGCATCTCCCCATTGCTTAACATTTATGTTTCCCTTCTCCCTCTGGGACTATTTCTATCCTTTCCATTGCCAGTCTGTGATGCCCTATGGGTATCCGACTCACTCCCCGGCCTCTGTATAAGTTTCCTCATTCCACCAACCCTTCCTCCCCTCTAGGTTGCTTAGTAGCTCAAATTTATTGTGACACTCTATGTCAGCCTCCATCAAGTAACCCGAGTTTCCCCTGACTGCCTCTAAACTGCCCTCTTCTTCCCCTCTTGCTCTGTTCACCTTAGGAGCTCCCTTCCCACAGTCTGCTGTTTTAGGCTTCCCCAACAGCCCCTCCTGACTCTTCCCCTCCACTCTCTTTGTATTCAGAATGTTCACCCGTACGCTTTCCCCTTAGCGTCAACATCCCTATCTAAGGTCCTCTGTCCCTAATATCGCCCCTCCTGCTTGCTGTAACATAACGTCCTGTAATTTCAGAGTGTTGCCCCAGCCTTCCCTCAGCCCCACCCTTCTGCTGCCCATATCCACATCCCTTATTCTTGGACACCCCCAGCTCCCCAGCCTCCTTAACAATATACCTCCTCCTGATACAAGATAGCTGTCTACAGAGTGGGCAGCCTCCCTCTCTCAAGCGCAATTGAGAATTATTGCCATCCCACAGCCTGTGTAGCCTACAACCCTTCTGAAGATGCCTGCCATGGTGGAATATAGCCACCCTGTTTATCCCCTCTGTTTATAATGGCACACCCCTTTTCTCAGTCCTTTCCTGGAATACAGTTCCTCTCTATACTGACTGCAGTTATTTACAAACCCAATTTCAACCCCACCAATAAAGTTCCCAAGTCTCACAAACACATGCAGTCCAGTGTGTGTCCAGTCCCACTAACAGTGTGTGTGTGTATGCAGACATCAGGTACCGTGTGATGTCACAGGCCACCAGTTCCTGTTGCTTCAATTTCAGATGCAAACAGAAATACTCAGCCCTTCAATCCCAACCCCCAGTGGCTTTTCAGTATTTAAGAAAGCCTACAAAACAGGGTGAGTGGGAGGGCTCTTACCAACACCAGGCAAACAACACATTTAAATTTCACTCTAATTATCACTGCCAAACAAGTGTTCCCAAGCCTCAAAAGTTACAATATCACAGCCCAAGTAATAGTTCTAACTCAAGGTAATAATTTACACATATAACTAATTTCACGTACAAAACTATTCAAATATTTCAGTTAAAACAGAATATAACCTCAGACCTCTGTCCTTATCAGCCTCCTGCTTATGTTCCCAAGTGAACAGTGAAAGACAAGGTAATTCCTGTTAAAGACAAGGTAATTCCTGTTAATGACCCCTCTCCTTAACACCAGGCAAACAACACATTTAAATTTCACTCTAATTATCACTGCCAAACAAGTGTTCCCAAGCCTCAAAAGTTACAATATCACAGCCCAAGTAACAGTTCTAACTCAAGGTAATCATTTTTAACACATAGAACTAATTTCACTTACAAAACTATTCAAATATTTCAGTTTAAACAGAATATAACCCCAGACCTCTGTCCTTACTAGTCTCCTGCTTATGTTCCCAAGTGAACAATGTGAGTAGTTTTTCAGTGCCTTGAGGTACTCCTCATAAGACCTGCCCTGCTGGCCAGAATCATCTTTCACCCTTTCCTGCACTGTCTCCAGCCTGTCTTTATCTTTTCTGAGGTGCAGACTGTAGGGATTCACATTAGTTTGCATTTGTGTATAAGTTTACTTTAAGGGTTTTACCCTCATTTTTATTATGTAAATCACAAACTAAAATATTACATAATATACTTTGTGATCAAATTCTTGTCATTTATCATTGCAAACCCTAGAAGTAGATCGAGATATGGAGATGTACGTTGGCTATTGCTGTTCCACGAACTTGGGCCATTTACAGAAAAGAATGGGATTGAAAGACTTGCCCACATTGACACATTTCAGAGCCTCTTTAAGAAATGTATTTGATAGACACTGTAACTAGAGCTGCAGCAAAGTAAAATTCCGTACGTGGAAGTGGACACAAAGTGGCCACTTCATGATGTCTTTGCTGTGAAGTGCCATTTAAACCCTCACTTTGCCACTTTGCGTTGTAATTATGACTTTCGTTGTGCACTCTGCCTTAGTCCGCTTTAAGCGGTGAGAATTCACAGGCAGCCCACACACATCACATGGCTTACACAGTGTAGGTCACATGTGTCAGGCAGGCAGGAGGTTAAGAGGCAAAACACTCTCCAGTATGGCCTGACTTTCACGTTTTGCGGGGTGTGACAAATGGCTCTGCTGTGCGAATGGCCAGGGGTGAGGTGTGGGCGATGTGATGAAGAGGCGCACAGGTGACAAGACCACAAACTTTGTTATTTTCCTGTTTTATGTACAGGGTTGATGTACCACTACAGTAGACATACTGCACTGACCACCACCACCACCACCACTGCTAATCTGACCACCACTTGACAAGATTTCTAAATCATAATCCTCCTCCTCATCATGCCTGTAGTAATCCTCTGGTGTTATTTCATCACTACTGCAGACATTCTTACTTGGTCTTACACTCACGGAAGGGATAACATGCTCAATAAGGTTGATGATGAGGTGAACACCCCACTATGGCATTAGCTGACATCTGGTGCGGGTCCACAGTGCCATGTGCCTGTTCTTAAGATGTTTTCTGGCCCCCACACCCAGATAACTCCCTTTTTACCTTGACTCACACATGCATGGCAAAGCTGGCAGATTGCAACTGACTCATGTTGCATCTTGGACAAAAAATCCCAAACAAGGGACTGTTATCCCCTACTTTTAACATGTCCCTGATGCTGCTTATTGGACTTTGGTTTTAGCCCTGAAATGGGGGGCACTACATGATTTTCAGGCTGGACACACTTGGACTCCAACTGACCACCAAGACTACCTGTGATTATTACTGGGTCACTATCATAATAAGCAACAGGAACGTAAATCACAACTTGTTTGGGAGGATTTATGACAAGAGACCCGTACACAACCACTTTGACTTTATTTTCTCCGGCTCCCAACAGGGGTCACTGACATCATCATCATATTCATCAACATCATCCGTATCCACATTTTCAGCTTGGATGCTGTCATGTGGAGAACATGTTCCAACCACAGCATCATCATCATCATTACCGGATATTTTTCGCCACAGTTTGAATCATTGGATGGAAAAGGCATGATCTCAACAGCACTGGAAGAATGTGACATTGTGAGTTATTATTGCCAGGATCAGAATCATGTTCGACTACCATGGGGATGTTAATGGGAGTATGACTTCATCTACAATGTCAGTCACAGCTTTAGAACCAACTATCTTTTTGAAGCGGTTAACTGCTCAGAAGAGGAACTTGAGGCAGCAATACTCATGCCAGCAGAAACTTCACTAGCACCACCAGCTGGGACATCATCATCATCTCCTCCAACTATGAGTGAAGCTACAGGTTGCACTGTAAAAACATTGATGGAGAAATCCTTTACTGACATCAGCAGTGCACTTCTGCATACTACCACGCCATGGACAATCTTATTTATTTATTTATTTGCTTTTGTTTACCAGGTAAGCACACTAGACAGCCAAGTGCCTATTTTCAGGAGCAACCATTGGAGGTTACAAAGGTAACATATATAAAGAGTACAGGGAACAATAACATCAGCATTTGACAGAGCCAGAGGTAACATACAATAACATCAAGCAATTGACAGATTCGTTGATAGATAAAATAACAACATATATGCAGGCATGGTCAGTAACATACAGTCAGGTATTCAGCCATATGTCCTAGGGGTGAGGAGGAGTTAGGGAGGTTTAGGAGGAGTGAGAGCAGAGGAGAGAGGTAGGGGAAAAGTGGGAAGGAATTTAATAAGTAAACCCTCAAGAGCAATCAGGGCAAAGAATGGGATCTTGCCACTGGCAGCAGTGCCATGGCCAGAAACAGTTTTGCTTGCATGTCTCTTTGAAAGGTATTTAGGGGATCACCAAGAAAATTCTAAACAAATTTAGATTTCTGAACTTTCGGTCTGGTCCAGTGAATGTGAAGCCAAAAAAAACAACAACTGTGGCTTGCAGATGGAGATCGGGCACTAAACAGATGCAAAAGCACAGACAGATTAAGATTGCACTGCGCAATCAAGAAGAGATACAGAGCAAAGTCACAACAACACCTTAACCACTGCTCACAAGTCACAATCCAATCTGGAAAAGAATACCTTTTGCTGGTTTGGGAGGGGTGGGGTGCAGTGCACTGCAGTAACAGTCCAAAACCAAGATACCATGAAGTAGTACAAAATCACACAGGTGCAGTGGATAGCAGGTTCACACTGCTGCAATTACTCTGTGGCACAATAAAATGTGTCTGATTTGATGGCACATGTCACACACACACACACACACACACACACACACACACAAAGTAATACGTAGCAGATTGAAAACTTCAGTAATATAACCAAATCTTTTAAACAAACTGAAATTATGCACTGCTGCACCACAACAATCAGCAAAAAAATGTCAAGATCTGAAAATAGTACTGTGTACATTAACACAGTTATACAAGAAAACAGAAAGACTGCCTTTTTCTCCCAGTTAGTCTATCTACACCACAGATCGCCCCTCCCCAAAGCACACTTCAAGTGTCTGTCAGTACACAGACTGAATGTTCTAAATTAACATTTCAAAATCCACACACAAACAGTAAACACTTAATGATATGAGCACAGGAGGTTTCCTACAATCGATATACTAAATTTTGAGCAAAACAAATGGCTCTAAAAGGCTGTTTAACAGCTTTTAGAGGGTTTGAATCACAGAGCTCTGAGAGCAAACTGTCTCCAGCTACCACTACACACACTACACATAACTGAGACTGTGCAGAACAATCTAGAGCCCATGTGACCTGCAATCTCATGAATCACTGCAAAATTCACCTTGGAGCTCAAAAACAAGGCGAAGTGATCACGAGTACATTGATTTCTCGTCCTTCGCATTAAAATTGGTGCTTAGTAGTGTTGGGGAAGGCAGGGTAATACAAAGTCATTGTTTTCAGTGGACTTACGTTCCTCATTATGGCGTAAAGTACTCCATTTCATGTTGTGGATTGCCTGCAGTTCCACATACTCTGCAATTGCTTTGCTGAGCGGATTTTGGACACTTTGCCCACCTCTAACTGTAACTGCTTTGGATAAATAAGTTTGGCGTAACATTCTAATGATTTTGTAATGTTTATAACACAACGTATTTTGTAATTTTGTGCTACTGTATCTGTGTATATTGTATATTGTTTTTACGTAATTGTAAGCAGAACATTTCTCAATTTTGCTATCCAATAAATGAATGATTCTGATTCTGACTCCAGAACTTGGCACAGTACTCAGGTGATGCCTTATCAACAATCTATAAAAGATAGAATGACCTTTCCTCCTGCTATCAGTACCCTCCTGATACACCCCATGATCCTGTTTGCCTTGCTATAGGCCTTGATGCACTGACTTGATTGGTTCTGGGTGACACTAATGAGGATCCTAGGCTCCATTCTTCAGCCATAGTGCTGAGTCTTACCCCACCCATCCAGTACACATTTCCTGGGTTCTTGTTCCTAGTTGCATCACCTTGCACTTTTGGAGTTGAATTTGAACTGCTAAATCTTAGACAGTGTTTCTAACCATTATAGGTCACTCTGCATATCTCTGATTCTCTTGTTGCTATCCACCTACCAACCTATGCCCACCCTCCCACCCACAGAGTTTACTGTCATCTGGGAAAGAGACAATCTGCCCTGGATTCCTTCTCCAATATTGCTGATGAACACATTGAAGAGGTCCGGGCCCAGGACAGATCCTCTTGTACCCCACTCATGACCGCCTCTCTACTGACCTGATCCCATTTAACACAACCTCTGCTGCCTCCCCTTAGCCAGATACCAACCCATCTTACTATGTCCCTAAAACACCCAGATCCTCCATCTTGCTCAGAAAGCATCTGTGGCGTGCCAAATCAAAAGCCTTGCTGAAGTCGAAGCAGAGTAAAACCACAGCGTTGCTCCTATCCAGTGCCCTCATCACCCAGTCAAAGAAGACTATCAGGTTAGTTTGACAAGACCTCCTGCCATGAACCCATGCTGTTTATTATCTTGAGGCCATTGCTTTCCAGGTAGTCGATGATGTCCTCTTTAATCAGTGACTCCATCAGCATCCCTACAACTGAGGTAAGATTGACAGGTCTGTAGTTCCTGCCTGTTCCTTGTCCCTTCCTTATGGAGTGGAACTACATCCTCACCCTCCTCCTTCGGTACAACCCCATATGTAATGAACTATTGAATAACTCCATAAGAAGTTTAGCCAGTTCCATTGTCAGTTCCATGAGTACCTCGGGTGCATTCCATCTATCTGACTTTAGCTCACAGATTGCCTTCCCCTCTTATAGTATAAAGGGAATGGACAGGTCATGAATATTTGTTTCTGAGTTTCCTGCTTCTGTCTGAGTTAGGAAACTCAGAGCACACATTCAGACTCTCTGTCTCCATGCTGAGACCCACTAAACAACATCTCCGAGGTCAGGCTTAATCCTTCAAGTGTTCTCTAGTAACCTGCCTCAGGCTGTAAGAAGAAAAGAAGCTGATTACCACTGCAATGACTGTGCATATTAAATAGAAATCTCCCTCCCTCAATTTACCTGATTTTAGTGCTTGCATGCATTACTTAAACTGAAACTGGTAGAAAACACTCAGTCACAGATCATGACCAGTCCTCCAAACCAGGTGCTCAGTGTTTAAATTCCAGTGCCTGCTTCTGTATCCATTTTCCTGCATCCTTGGGGCAGTGTAGATACACAGTAGACCTGTCCTACATATTCAATTATTAGTCTAGCTGGAGGCAAAGGAGTGGATTACACCTAAAGCATGCATTTGGCTTCTCAACCCATCAATTATTTCCTTCTCTGAACAGTCATAACCCACAGGTCCTGGAACAAGTCAGCAGTTCAGTCTTTATACTGTAGATCAAGGGCTGCATCCATCTCACTGCTTGCAGGAGCCACTTATGAGTATGGCCCCCACAGTGACCAAAAGAATCCTATGAGATGAGTTTTCAGATGTGGCTGCTGCATGGTATTCACTCTATACTTCCTTCTGATCTTGAAGTCAAACTCTCTCACTAGCAGTTCAGAGTAGCAGGCAGCCAAGTTATGAGGGTGACCATGAGGACATTGCTTTCCTCCCTTGATCATATCAACAATACAGACATCAGCTGCTCAATGGGCATTTTCCAAAGCCTTCACCTGATACTTCAGTTAATTATTCTCCTGTATCAGCTTCAAAATAGCATTTAGGGATCAGACTGTCTTTGCTTCTAGAAACAGAAACATAGAAAATGATGGCAGAAGGAGACCATAAGTCCATCAAGTCTGCCCAAGGGCTTAGGTCTGATGCTTAGGCTTGTTCCAAGGCCGCTGCAAGTTTTATATCTTGGGCCGGAGCCACGTGACATGCTGCTCAGAGTGACTGCATTTCGCCACACCTCCATGATGGTCTTTGTGAAAAACCATCTTTTCATCCCACCTGCCTTGGACTTTAGGGGTGCCTAGTATACTGCTTTTACTCTACTTAACTGGCCACTTTGATTGGTGCTATTTTTTGGCTTTTGTCTGTCTGCATTATGGAGGCTGATGTTGCTGCATCACCTACACCAGAAGAGTTAGCCATGGAGGATCGGGCTTTAGACACAGGTCAGGAGGTGCCAAAGTGGTACAAAATCAATGATATGCAGCCTCAGCCAGAGCCTTCTACACCCAAAATCCTGACTAGAGGTGTGTCCTATGTGAGGTTAAGAGTCTATGCTCCTGCTTATAGACTTAACCACGGAGTGCGATCATTCAGCCTCAAGACAATCTTTCAAGAAGGATTGGGGACAAGGAGGTGATTAGTTCACTTGAAGACTGCTTCAAGTGGCTTGAGCCTGATATCACAGCCTGCAAAAGTATCTCAAAATAGAAGATCGTGTAGAGGATCTTGAAGGACACAGCCACCAAAATAATTTGGTGTTGGTGGACTGCCGGAGCACACTGAAGGGGCTGGTAATATGTCCTTTGTGCAGAATGTTTTACTTAAGCTTGTTGGCCCCTCTTCACACAACCTGGTGTACATTATGGAGCAAGATCGCCTCTCTATGACTGCAGCCACAAGAAGGTAATTGCCCCCTACCCCATATTATTCAGCTGTTAAATTATTTAGAAAAAGCTCATATCTTGTCTTAATTGTGGGGTATAAAGGAACTTTACTGGAAAGGCAAGCGCATTTACATTTTGAGAGATCTCACCTGCAGGTTTTCACCCAGTGAGTGGCCTACTGTGCAGTTAGGAGGCAGTTTTGGCTGCACAGATTCCCTTTCATATACTATATCCTGCTGTCTTTTGGTGGATACTTTGAAAGATTGAGGCAGTTTCATCGCCCACCAAGCTATAGTTAAGCTACCTTTTTATTTCCTGACCTATTCTGTAATTTCCCAGTAAACAGACTTTGCATTTTTCAGATCACTGGACTTTAGTATTTTCAGTAGGTTGGACTGTGGCTGGCTGGATTATCAATTTAGACTGTTTAACTAGTTTGTACCTTTGTTTTGTTATAATGTTGAGATGGTTATGCATGCCTTTATGCACGTTTCATGGATTTTTATTGTGGGATGTGATTGTGAGTTATACTTGGCACATTACCTTTGGACTTAATGGGACCTTTGAAAATTGTTCTTTTTGATGGAGTTTTATTATGAAGTTTATCTGCATGCCTAGTTTCTGACCCTATCTACAGTTTTGCACTGCGGACGTGTTGTTGCTTAGCATACCATTTCTTATAAACCCCTGCAGCTCTGCCCTATCAGTCATGACCCATATTTACTGCTGTTGAATTTGGCATCAGTCAGCTATTTTTATTATAGGAGGAATGGCTCTCCTCCTTTCTTAGTTGGGCCTTCTTATATGGGATATCTGTTACAATACTACTTTTACATATTAGATGGCCCTGTTATCTTACTTGTTCTGTTTGTTTGTTAGTTTTTGACGAGCAAGGCCTAAAATGTGTGTGTGTGTGTGTGTGTGTGTGTGTTGGGGAGATGATTTCCTAGATCAAAGAGGGCTTAATCTGATTTATTATTTATCTTTAGTCGTCCATGGCATTGATTTTATTAGTTTTCTGCCCTCCTTTGCTGTTTGTTTCTGCAAACTGTAGGGGTGGGGAAGGTATGTGATTCTTCTGGATGCTTCTCTGAGGAACTAGGATGCACCATTGTATGACTTTGGTTGGTTATTTGTATTTTTACCCTTTTGTGCATAGTTTGCCTTCTAGGCTTTCCTAGACACAGAGTTTTTTTCCTCTGGCAGGTTGGGGGTGTGAGTTAGTTGTTTAGCTGAGTTTTAGAACTTTCTGTGGCACTGATTGGTAGACCTCACTGGCTAATAATGGATTGATGAGGAGGGAGACTGTCCCTAGACCGGGGAGGGTTTGTGGGGATGGTTGGGGTACTGTTTGATTCCTTCTATTAGGCCTTTTGGGGATTTTATCTTTGACTGTGTTTATGGTTTATTGTGGGAGAGGAGTAGGGGATCCCAAACCAGATGACTTCAGTATCACACAGATCATTGTTTTATTTCTTTAATGTAGTTTGGATCTCATTTAGTATTAACCATGGCTAATGCCATGTGAGTCATTCTTGGAATATTTAATGGGGTCAGACTGTGGCTAAAAGATATAGAATTCTTAAACATTTACATAAATTAGGTGCCATGGTGGCCTGCCTTCCAGGAGATGCATCTCCCTTTTGGTAGGCTACACTTTTCAGGTGAGAATGGGTTGGACAGGTCTACAGGTGGGGAGTAGCTCCAGACAAAGGAGAGTAGCTATCTTATTCTCTCACTCTGTCCCTTTCCATCTTATACAGGATATTTGGGACCCTGAGGGATGTTTTCTTCTTCTCCATGGCAGACTAGTACAAACCGAGTACATTTGGGTCAACATAGGGACCAAATCAAGACACCCTCTCCTTTTTTCACAGCCTGGCCTCTAAACTGATACCGTATATAAATTTACCTATCATTTTAGCTGGCCATTGAAACTATCATGCAATCTAATCTAGACAGGTTGGGCTCTTACCGATGAGGTCATTGTCATGGCCAGTGGGTGCTTGTGGAACTCATTGATGGGTTGGGATGCTTGATCCTGGCACTTGTGCACCAGGTGGATTGGTAGTATAATTTTTATTCTGCCCCACCATGTTTCTTTTCCTGAATTGATTTTTAGGCAACAAGGCATGACCAAGGTGTGTGTTATCGTGTAATAACATCATTTCTGGGGTGGGTTGAAGCACAAGGTGAAACTGAGTGCTTCCACCACCCTAGGAGAGACGTTATTACACAATCAACATGCACCTTGACTGCCTTATTGCAATTATACAATGGCTCGATGTTATATAAATTAAAAAGAAAATTAAAAATGTTTTAGTAAATTTTTGGGTTTCTGAAGAGACAACAGCGATAGAAAGCTCTAATAAAACAATGCAGTGATACTATTGTGTAATATCATCACTGTTTTAGGTACCCACTGACCAATCAGAATACAGGAAATTTCCTTGCCATTGTATAATTTTGATTATTTTCTTGTAACACAAGAGGTTCTCCTTACATTGTTGGATACTACTATCTCCTGCCCCTATCCTCCACATCTTTATCAATCTCTATGGCGCTGTCCCTCCTGCTGGAAGTCGCCCACATATTGCCCTCTTAAATCCGGTGACTCCTCTGATTTGAACAACTTGAATCTATATCCATCCTCCCTGTGCTCTCCAAAATTCTTGAAAACTTGTATATAGCCAGCTGAAAGAACACAGAGTCCTCTCTCCTCAACCCTGCTCAATCAGGTTTTAGACCAGGCACATTCAGCAAGTAAAGTGGATGGTCTTCTATGAATCCTTCCCATCACTAGAGGCATCTCTCAAGGGTCCATACTAGGACCTATCCTCTTTTCTATCTATATCAACACCCTTAATTTGAACATCATCAACTCTAAACTGCACTTATTTGCAGATGGCAGAGTTCTTTACTCTTCAAGCCTATGCTCGTCGAAGTCTGTGATGAGCTCCAAACAGACTTCTTTCAGCTCGAACATAACCTCATCAGTGCAAGCTTTTGCTCAACTTGAAAAAACTAAGATAATGTTCTTGCCACAACAACAACTCCCCCAATCAGGACCAAGGCCGGCATTGCAACTGTCACAACTTCCCTAGGGGAACCACTCGAAATTGTTGAAAAGTTAAAATATCTAAGAGTTTGGATCGACAACAAACTATCCTTCATCACCCACATTGATAACCTCTCTGCCAAGCTTAAATCCAGACTAGGTTTCTTTCTTAGACACAGAGCACTCTTCCCAACTGAAGTCAGACTCAGACTCATCTAGGCAACATCCTTCCACTCTTAGACTATGGTGATATCATATACAGCTGAACATTGTCAACCAACCTCATGGCTCGATGTCCTCTTCCACCATGCCCTTCATTTTATTACCAATGCACCCCCAGGACCTATCACTGTGACCTGTATTCTATTGCTGGGTTGATATCCCTAGCTACAGAAGACTGCTCCACCTTGGTACATGGACTCTTAAAGCACTATATAACTAACTCCTGGACTATATCTCCTCTCTAGTCCACCTTTTGCACTGCACTTACTCCCTAAGGAAGTCTGTTACCTCCTCTGGACATCCCTAGAACTCAAACTTCCTCAGCAAGGAACTATTTGCATTCCCTCCCTGTGGCTTGGAATGCATTCAAGCAGTACTCAAGCTCACTGGCCCTGTCACGATTAGCTTCTTTAAGTCACTCACTGCAAGGCATTTCTTGGCTGCTTACAACTGCCAGAGGGTCTAACTCTCACAAATTCCTCCTCCCTCTTCCCTTCTACCTAGCCACTCCTTCTTGCCTTGCCTCAGTAGTTGACCCACTAGCTGTCTCAGTCCCCTACTTTCTCCTGTAGCACTCCTTTCTCTACTATCTGACTATCTCACATCTCTTATGCATTTGTGCTCATTTACCTGCTGCATCCCTTGTCTTCTGTGCATCCTGTCATAATTTGTCACATTACTGCATTATGTTAATGCCAAGACTTGTTTTTTGACTGTATATTGTGATGTACTGAATCCCATTGTTTTATGCAATATATGTACCCTGCTTTATGTAAGCCTGTTTTGAATGCCTATTTTATATGTACCCTACTTTATGTAAACCTGTTGATGTACCACCTTTTATGTACTAGGATCTCCTTGTGAATGATCATGCTCAATGGAGTTTTTCTACAATAAACTTGAACCTGAACTTGAACTTGAACATACATACAACTCTGCAAACTTGGTGCTAGAGTACTATCTGATCACTCGCCCATCCTTCTACAAGTGGACTTGGGTCAGTGTGGATTTAGATCACTCTTGGAGGCTTAATCCTGGACACTATGCAACCCCAGAATAGTCAAGAAACTTAAGGAAAGTATTGTTAATTTTTTAGCAGAAAACTCCACTTCAGTTGATCAGGCAGATGTCTTGTGGTCTTTGACTAAATGTTATAAATGTTGTAAGTCCATTCCTTAGCTACAATATGGAAGAAGAGATAAGACCAGACTTCTTCCTCCCTTTAAAAAGAAATTCATAATATCAGAAACACCTTAGCTCCTCTTTGCCTGACCATATTTGGTGAAATTTAAATATCCTGGTTGGAAAATATTTATTTATTTGAATTTTGTTGACTGGGTAGCCCACTGAGACAGAATTGTCACTTTTTCAGGGGCAACCTGTGGTATATAAGCATTCCATACAAAGATAACATTGTCATACAGTCATAGAACAGTTTGCACATATATGTACAGAAAATAAAAGCATATAATGTACAGAAATATAAAGTAACTTGTGGGTATACTTAAACATCATACTATGATTGAATAGGACCAGGATTGCAAAGCAGAGGAACTATACATATTAAACCACTTGGATTGCCTGGAAGGTCTAGTAAAATCAGTGGGGTACATTCACAAATATTTTGGAAATTACACATTATATGCGTTTCAAGGAGAAACTTAAGGAGCTATAACACTTTTATTTACAAACACAAATTATTTACAGTCACAGACTGGAAGTGAAAAAATTTAGCCTTGTATAATCTTTTAAATTGAGTAAGTGACATGCAGAAGAGTAGATCTGGTGGGAGCTTATTCCATTTTAGAGGGGCCACAACTGACAAGGATCATTCAAAATAGCTAGGTGGGTCTTGGCGGTTTTAGGAGTGGATATTTGTGATGACCAAAGATATCTGGTAAAGGGTTTCGGTTGGCAAGGCTGGGTGGGAGGGCAGGTGGATGAACTTAAAGGTGATGCAAAGCAAGGGAATTCAAGTCGAGCTTCAAGGATGACCAGCCTAGTGTGTGGAGCACATTGCAATGGTGGGTTTGCACAGGGGCTGGCAGTGAAGCAAGCTATTCTATAGCATGCTTGTCTTTATCTGTTTAGGTTAGTGTTCTTTACTGGGTGCAGTAGTGTAGTGCAATAGAGGCCAGGAAGCAGGTGGCACTGGCACTGATTCTCCTGGTCTGGGGTCGTAGGTAGGGCAGTCCAGTATAGAAGGCCTAGCTTCTGGTGCATGGACTCTATGACTTTATCAAAGTGAGATTCAAATGTGAGGTGCTCATCTAGTGTTAGCCCTAGATATTTTAGGGTTTTCCCCTTCTAGAGTTTCATGGGTAGTGGTCTTGATAACCAGTGAAGGATGGGTAGAACTATCAAAGGTGGTGTGGTGAAATAACATAGTCTTGTTTTTTTTTTTTTATGTTGCGCACTAATAAGGTTGTAATTAAACCATGGCTCAAGCTGCTAGAAGTCCCTCCAGGTTGATATTGAGGAGGTGATATAATTTGAGGATCAGTAGAGTATGGCATTGTCAGCATATAGCTGAATGGATACCTGTCCACAGTTAGATAGAAGCACGTTGATAAAGATGGAGAAAGTAGGGGCCCAGTATAGATCCCTGGGGGATCCGTCCATGATGGGTGATAGGAAGACATAGAACCAGACCATTTGACACATTGAAGTCTATTGGTCAAATGATTTGGTAAACCAGGCTATGGATATGGTATCAAGACCTATTGTGTGGAGTTTTGTTGGTAGGAGTTGGTGATTAATGAGATCAAAGGCTTTGTTTAGGTCCACAAAGGTGGCCTGAGTCACAAGCCTCTGATCCATGGCCTGTAGGATTTCACTGTGACACACAGGAGGGCAGATTCAGTGCTATGCCATCTCCAGAAACCATGCTGATGTATGGTTATGGAATTATTCTACTCAAGGTAGCAGTAAAGCTGTTTGTGGATGACTCTTTCTTGTATTTTGGCTAGGGGGCATAAGATAGAGATTGGGCAGTAGTTCTCTACTACTAGGTCAGTGGGGCTGCTCTTGTGTATGGGGACTACCACAGCAGTCTTCCATTTGTTAGGGATGGATTGTCTGAGGAAGGATATTATTATTAATAAAGATACTGAGTAGACTATAGCAGGAGCCACTAATTTGAGGAATTTAGATTGGAGGGAGCTGAATCCATGGGAGCTGTTTGGATTAAGACCTTTTAACAATTTAGTAACCTCCGAACATGTTGTAAGTTTTAGATGGAAGGATTCAAGACCACTGTGTTTGTGGCCTGTGGTTGGCTGGGAGGAGCAGTGAGGTCAGATTTATATTTGTCCAAGTCCATGAAGAAGTTATTTAAGCCTGTGACTATATTGGGGGCTAGATAGTGTTTCACCCTTAACAATCGTAGTTTGAGAGATAGTGAATTCTTTACCATAGAGTAGGGAGTTGATTTGTGACCAGATGTTTTTGGGTTAGTGAGGTGTGTTGTCTGCAGGAGTGGAAGTAGTCCCACTTTGTTTTGTTAGATTTTGGTTTACATACATTTTGCAGTTGCCTGTAGGATTGCCAGTCGGATAGTAGTCCAGATTCTTTGAAGGTTGTCCATGCTTTATCACGAGCATGCATTAGTTGTCTAAAGTCTCAGGATAGCCAGGCTAAGGGGTTACCTTTGGCACATCTTAGTTTGAAAGGGGCATGCATGTCCAAGATGAAAGTGAAGGTGTGGATGAAGTATTCTAATGCCTTATTAATGTCTGGGAGGGATGTGATGGATGACCAGTTGACTGAAGGTAGACTAAGTATGAAAGCAGAGGGACTGAAGTTTAAGTCCTGAGCTATTATGGTTTTGCAGGAGGGGTTGAAAATTGTTCCTCCAGACACAATAAGTGGGAGGTGGTCACTTAGGGCACCAGGGAAAACTCCAGTGACCTTGATGTTATGTTTCTTGTGGGTCAGCATCCAATCCAATAGGCTGTGATTGCTGGTTTCATGTTAAGTCTGGTGGGCTGATCAATCAGTTGCTCCAGGTTAACATCTGACAAAAGGCCTGATATGTCTTACTATTAGGACCTAAGAAGTCAAGGTTGAAGTCTCCACACACTATTAAATTGGTTTGAGGGAGAGAGTCAGAGCTGTTGAGATTTCATGGTAGGAGGAGCAAGCAAGGTTGGGTGGCAGGTAGATGCAACCTATAAATTACTTGTTTAAATTTACTCTGAGTGATGGAAATAAAAGATTCTCTGTCGATGCTTTTGTGGTGAGACCTGGAAGTATAGAGGCTGCATACTTATTCCTTGTATAGATAAGCACTCCTCCCCTCTCTTTGAGATACGGTCACACCTATGGGATATGAAACCAGGTAGAAATCTCATGAGAAAGTATGGAAGGTTTTAGCCAGATATCAGTTATGCATAAGACTTCACGTTTGTAGTGCATGACCCAGGCTTCAAGTTCTGGCATTTTCCACCTGAGGCTTTGTATATTCATTTGAGCTTCTTTGAGCCCTTAATGTTGGACCAGTGTGGGATAGAGGACAGGAGTTTGGCATAATGCCCTGTTCAATTCAATGTCCCTGGACAGTAAAATAATACAGGTCATGCAATGGAAGGAGGATGGGGAGAAAAGGTGATTTGTGTATAGATCTAGCCCATGTAACCGTAATAACATTTTATTATGCTGGACTCAGGTCAAGTAGCCTGTAGAACATGTTGTCCTACCTGAGATGCAATGCTTATGGGGAAGGGACTTGGAGGTGCATTAGAGGGAGATAGATTTGAGGACTCCCCGATTTTTACTATGTTATAATGGAGACCAGTCAGGAAGGCACAAAATAGGAATAGTCATTTGTCAAGGAAGCAGTTCATGTTTCATAGACAGATAGTGGAGGACAATGGAATAAGAGAGACTGTGTCTTTAAGACAGGACAGAGAAGAGGGTAAATGGGATTGTGCCTCTAAGTGCAGGCAGTGTTCTTTTACAACTAGTTGGTAGGAGGCAGAAGTGGGAGGGGAATAAGTGAAAAGACTATTTAAAGAGTGTTGGGGTGGGGAGGGTGGGCAAGAGAAATCTAAATGCTTCTAAAGAGTAGCACTAGGCCTGTAGCAGGAAAGGTTTCAGTTTCACTCACTGCACTGGCTTCAGATGCTGGGCCAATGGGAATTTAGTCCAAAAGGTGCAGCCAATAGTTGAAAGGCCTGAGAGAGAGAGAGAGATAAAGAAAGACGCCAATAACAGAGCTGCCCCAGACGACCCCTTTACTTTGTTTCTATTTGTTTCCCCTGGTAAGTGTAGGCCTCTATTAAAGCCTGCTGTAACAAGTAATCAAATAAACTTAGCCAGTCCTATTACCAGTTTCTAAATTCTACTCCAACTATTCCTTCTTAGCATCTAACACACCTCTATTCAAGCCTGCTCTGAGAATACTGTGACAAGTAAACAAGTAAACTTATAAGGTCCTGTTACCAGATTCTAAATTGTGCATCAAATATTCCTTCTTAGCATTCAACATATGCCACTTTTCAGATCTATCTAATTTAAATTTCACACTCGTCAGCTTTAAACATAAACAACATTTTAAAATGGGCTTGTGCTATTGATATTTGGGGTTTGCTACAATATTTATATCTAGTAGTGTCAAGATGACCACCACACTCTACTGAGCATGTGCAAGTAGTTGCATGTGCAATACAAGTTAGTGGCCATCTTGGAAAAGTGAACTTGCTATGTTCTACCTTGACTGGCATGGGTGAGACTGTCTTGTTTTGTTTTATATATATATATATATATACCTTTTCTACTGCCCACACACCCTCCTTCTCAGCACCCACCCCAGAAGAATAATAGTGACACTGGGGTGCCCAATCCCTCAGTGTCGTGATGGCAAATCCTCATTTTTTTCAGTACCCACCCATCAACTACTATACATACTTCGTTATCCATTTTTTTTAAATATATATATTTTCCTCCTGCCACCCAATCCTCCTCTCAGCACCCACCCCACCTCCCTCTCAGCACCCCCCATATACATAACAATGACATTAAGGTGCACAGTCCTCTATATATGTTCCTCCCAACCTCATCCCTTCCTCTCAGCACCCACTATCCTACCCCCAGAAACATAACAGTGACACTGGGGTGCCCAGTCCCCAGTGTCACATTGAGGAATCTTCAGTCCATTTTCTTTTTTTCTTGATCCTGTAAAATGAAAATCATCCATTGATGTCTTTTGTGGCCATTACTATCTCACACCCAATCCTCCAACTCGGCACCCATCATCCCATACCCACAAGTCCTTACTTACCATCAGGGGTCCAACGCCATAATCCTCTCTGGACTTCAGACACATCTTTACTCTTCAAAGCTGGACTGTGAACTGAAGAAACAGGTCAATGTATTTCAATGGCATTTTGAACTTAGTGGCATAACTTGGCCATTTTTCATGTTTGTGCCCAAATTTTGAACATGCCTTTTTGGGACCCCACCTCATGAACAGTTGCACTGATATCAGGCAAATCTGTCCCAAAGGTAATTTTGAGGTCCCTGTGTAAAATCACCTTTTGGGCAGAAGTTAGATTTTTTTCTCTGCCCTTGTTCATGAGGAGGGTCATAAGAAAACTATGTTGAAAATTTGGTGTAAAATATTAAAAACAACAAAGTTATGAGACTACTTTGAGTTTTGTGAATGCAGGCTCGTAACTTTGGTAATTTTCAATATTTTACCTAAAATTTACAACATAGCCATATCTTTATAGTGCCTCATGAATGTGACAGCTGTCATTTTCAAATCCTGGCCAAACTATTTTTGCATCGAAAGCGATTTCGCAGTCCCTGCATAAAATCACCTTTTGGACAGGAATTGAAAATTTTCATTGCCTTTGTTCATGAGAAGGTTCATATGAAGGCTATATTCTAAATTGAGTGTAAAGATATATATATTTTAAAAGTTACATACAAACTTACAATATGAAAGAAGCCAGCAGATAAAGGCCTTGTTGGTCCATCATGTTTGCTCAGTTGTTCAGCTTGTGGTTTATACCACAGCTTCCTTTTCACTCTCCCCCACCTACTGTCCTAGACAGGTCTCCTCTTGTACTTATTTTACCGCTGGCTCTATCACATCCTCTTTTGAAGGTGTCCACTGTCTTTTGTTAGACCAGCTCTTCTGGTAGCTTATTTCACTCTGCCACCACCCATTCTTAGTTTCTCCTTAGTTCACTCTTGAATCTACCCCCTCCAGCTTCATGCTGTGTCTCCTAGTGACCCCTCCTTTTTAGCCTGAACATGTGGTCTGTATCTCCTATTTATGCCTTTTAAATATTTAAAGGTCTCTATTATGTCTCATAGACCCTTCTGTCCTCCAAAGAGTACATGTTAGCTCCCCAATCTATCCTTATAGGGTTTCTCTCCCATCGCATTTATCATTTTGGTCACGTTTCTCTGGACCCTCTTCAGGAGCTTGATGTCTTTAAGTAGGGTGCCAGAATTGTGCAAGTACTCCAGGTGTGGCCTTACTAGTGATTTACACAATGGTAGGATAAGTTCCTCGCATCTGGAGGTGATCCGCTGGCTATACACACCAACATCTGGTTGGCCTTGGCTGCCACTCTTCTGCACCACTCTGGTGGTTTAACCTCCCAGTTACTATCACACCCAGATCCTTTTCTCCTTCAGAGACCTTTAGCCTCCCCAATATGGTATCTGTGTCTAGGGTTCCTGGACTCGAAGTGCATGACCTTGCACTTCTTGGCATTAAATCCCAGCTGCCAAGTCCTTGACCATTCCCTAGTGTATCCAAATCCTAGCACAGGGGTGTCCAGCCTTTTCGAGGTCATGAGCCACATTTAAATTTCTGAGTAAGATATGAGCCACAACAATGAGCAGAATGTACCATATCCAATGTGCAGCCCTTACCATACCCATATTTACCCATATTTTTTACCATATTTAGGAATTAAAAATAACATAATCATATCAGTAGTCAATAATAGTACTTTATTGTTTTATTAAGTTACAATATTTTTTTAAATAGTTGTAATTTTAAAATAATTATTCATAGAAGCTCTGGAGCTTTAGATTTGCTTGCAGGCTTAGTCAAAGTAGCTTGAGCACACAGTACACTTCTCAGCTCCTGTACTTTGACTTTTCTGAAATGTAAAAGACTGTGATGTGTACTTGACATGTAATTGACAAACCCTCGAGTCACATCAGACTGCTTCAAGAGAAACATGTGGCTCACAAGCTGCAGGTTGGCCATCCTGCTTTAGCAGAACCCTCTCCTCCCCTTCGTCCACTATTGCACCAGTTTTGGTTTCATCAGCAAATAGGCTCATTTTATCTCAACTCCCCTGTTATGTCAGCAATGAAGATGTTAAAGAGCACAGGCCCCAGAACAGATCCCTGAGGTACCCGCTGATGACTGCTCAGGGCTTTGAGACTTCCCCTACCACCACCCTCTGTTGTCTATTGATCAGCCAGCTCTCTATCCATCTAGCATATTTTCTCCTACTCCCAAGGTCCTCAGTTTGCCCCTTAGCCTTCCATGCAGCAGTGAATCAAAGGCTTTATTGAAGTCCAAGTATAGGACATCAACTGCCTTTCCCCATCCAATGCTCTAGTGACCCAATCGAGAAGTGCACCAGACTTGTCTGGCATGACCTCCTTGGACAAACCTATCCTGATGCTCATCTTGCAGACTGTTCTCCTGTTTGAATGTCACCAGCCTCTCTTTCATGATAGTCTCCATCAGTTTAGACACTTAGGATGTGAGACTGACTGACCTGTAGTTCCCTGGGTTATCCCTTGGGCCACTCTTATGAATAGGCACCACATGTGCTGTCCTCCAGTCCAGTGGCACACAACCAGTGTACAGGAGGTATTAAGCGTATCCACCAGAGGTGCTACCAGCACCTCCTCCAACTCTTTTAGCACTCACGTATGTATCCCATCTGGCCTGGATGCCTTATCTGTCTGTAAGGCATTAAGGCTAATCAGAACCTTCTTCACGGGATATCACAGTTTATTAACATTACCCTTCCCACCCTCCTCCCATCCCTCCTTCCTATTGGGATGAGTCCATCTCCTTGTCTAGTAAAGACTGAGAAGAAATACTCTTCATTTCTCTGCTTGTTCTACCCCTGCTCTGCCCACCCATTATCCTTTTTAATTTTGGCTGTCTGTTCTCTGATTCCCTTTTTCCCCTAATATATCTAAAAGTATTTCTCTCCTTTCTTAATCCCCTGTGCTAGTTTCCTCTCTTTGAAGTCTTGGCTCCCTCACAGCACTAGTCACCTCCCTTGACCTCTTTGTGTGTTCCTTCCTATTCTCCTCCTTGCCTGTTTGCTTAAATTTCCTGAAGGCTGCCCTTTTCTCATTACACTCTCCTGAACCTCCTTTGTCCACCAACAAGGTTTCCTGGTCCTCTTATTCTTTCTAGCACACCTTATGTACAGGTTTGTTGTCTTAATAAGTCCCTTCTGTACAATATCCTGCTTTTGATTTGTATCCATCTCCTGCCTAATGGTTGCTACATGATTTCTCTCTATGATTTCCTTCTTTCCAAAGACAGCCCTCCTGAAATCTGTCACCCTGGTTTACTGCAAGTACCTACCCTACCCATGTCTAGGAGAACCATACTGTGTTGTGGTCACTTCCTGTCAAGGGGTCCTCCACTCTAACATCCTGCACCTGCTCTCCCTCTGTTAATATCAAATCTAAGATATTTCCTTCCTGGACAGTTCAGGTACTCTCTTGGTGAGGAATGGTCCTGGAACCCATCCAGAATGGCCTACTCCTAGTATTGGTGGAGGTCATGGTGCTTCAATCTACCCCTGGTAGGTTGATTCTGCTACCACCATAATGTTACCCCTAAGGTAGTGTTCAGTGATGTTTTCACTAATTCCTATCAACTTCCTCAGACTGACATGGAGGCTGGTGCAACTCCCAATCTAGTTTCCTCCCTTCCCATTTTGGATGTTAACCCATAAGGTTTCTACTCTCCCTTCCCCCCTTCTTCCTGTTACACACTATTTCTTCCCTAATATAGAAAGCCACCACCCCTCCCCAGCCATCTTCCTATCTCTTCTATATAATTTGTGCCCAGAAATTGTGAGTTCCCAATCCTGATACTAATTTGCCCACGTTTCTGTTATGGCTGCTATGTCAACTCTTCCTACAGTCATCATTGCTTGGGTTCAGGTATTTTATTTCCTAAGCTCCTAGTGTTTAGAGATACCACTCTCCAGCCAATCACTCTGCCATTCCCCCTCTAAGAAGCCTCTAGTCTCACCTACCCTGAATTCTTCTCACTGTCCCTGTCACCATTGGGGGCTGGAAGCCTCCTTTCTCTTTCTTGGTCTGACTAATGTGTCCTAGCCCTCATTTTAGTTTAAATAATAAGATTATACGATGGATTGCCCCAGTTTTGTTCCAGAGCCATTGTACCCTCCTTACTCAGGTGTAGTCTGTCAGAGGGTGTACAAACCCTTCTCCTGCCATACCTTACCCTTGTTTCCCACCAGTCCAACCCCATTTGTCTGCACCAAAGAGCCAGCCATTTGTTGAACTCCTTAATTGTCTGTTTCCTAATGGTGCCTACCTTTGGAACTGGGAGCACCTCTGAGAAGGCTATGCATTGAAAATTATTCCCATAAATCCTGGCTAGTCCTTTAAATCTAGCCTGCACTTCCATCAGGCTATTTCTATCAATGTTGTTTGTGCCAGGTGTAGCACCAAGTGGGGTTTCCCCTTCTTACTCATGTTGCTGGTATAATGTGATTTGCCTCCAGGCGTCATCACCTGCCAGTATGCAGTCCACCCATATTTCATTACTCTTATTACCCTAGCCTCCCATTTGATTCCTATTATGACTGAATCCCTTACTACTAGGCCCCTTTTGTTCCCTCTTCAGTACTTGCTCTGTACCCCTGCCAGCTCCTTACCCTGTCCTCATATCCTTCCCCTGCTTATCTTATCTTTATTCTCATCTTCCTCCTGTCTGTCACTTGCTATGCTTTTACTAAGAGCTGTCCCCTGCCCTTATCCTTCCTGCCTGAAGTTACTGTACCTCCTTAGTCCAGTTGTTTCTCTCCTCTGGAAACAATAATGCCCCCATGACCTTTTAACCAACCCAAATCTCTATTATATGACTGTGTCTTTCACCTCCAACTCTCCCAGTTTCCCATCTCCCATATTGCTCTTTTCCTCATCTTTTGTCAATGTTTGTGTTTCTTCCTCTATTTCCTTCTCTCTCCCACCATTTCTTGATCTACCATTCCCAGAACTGTCCATTCTCCTCCTTCTATCCCTGCCTTCCTAGCTGGAGAGTGTACCTCCCCAGCTGGAGAGTGTGCCCTTGTTTGTCCTGTCCTCCCTTTTTGGCACCTGCTGCCTTGGAAGTGCACTTCTATCTTGGTCTGCAAGAATTCCATGGCAACGTTGTTCCCACTGTTCCTTGAGTCATAATTTTGTTCTATTGTCTCTAGTGGGTTCCTGCATAGTCCCCTCTTTCCACCATCAGTCATTTCTCTCTCTGTCCTATTGCTCTCTTCCTCCAGGGTTGTTAATGGTGAGAACCTATGTTGCTGCTAAGTGAATGCTTCTTGCTTATAGAGATGGGCCAAAGTTTAATTTTGTGGGCAAAGTTCCAGTGAAACCAGCAATTTCACCACACAAATATTTCACAAAATTTGCAAGCACCATAAAATATTTTGCAGGTGTGAAATTGTGAAATTCCTTTAAGACTGTAATAAATGTAATAAGTATATTTCACATAGTTATATACTAAATGGATCAGTTTTGGGACTCATATTTAAAGCCTCCCTTGTTTATAGGTCATAATGAATAGGAGTATGTTACCACCATTCCTTCCATCCATCAGCTCACACAACCACCCACGCACTCCTGTTCATCACCAGCATAATTTTCTTGGCTGCCATGAAAACCCAGGTGGAGAGGAGACAGTGAGCAGAAACATACCAGACTTAAGTGGTGTTCAGCATTCATTCTGGATGGGAAGCATGCCAAGCAAGACCTGCAAGCGTGGTTCAAGCAATTAGAAATAATCCAGGACAAGAAAGAACTGTATTTTATGAAATTCCCTACAGAGCATTAAGATTAAATTAAGACAACTAATGGTACATTAAAATTTACTACTAGCAGAGGAACTTACTTTTGTCATATGAAGTGGTACACTTAGATAAAAGCAAGTAAAGTTTACTTAATCCGATATTCTTTCCTGCACACTTTGTTTTCTCCTCCTCAACTTATCTGAAGGTGCAACCAATTTAGGGAGAATTAAAGTTCATGTATTCTCATTTGGACCCAGTCACAAGGATTAAACCCAGCACAGGAGTATGAGTGGATTCAAATCAGCCACTATTAGTGTTACATCTGAGTCTGTTATACAACAAAAGACTCAAAAATATTGCTGAATTCGAATTTGAACAGCAACAGTGTGGTGGTATCCTTAAATACATGCCAGGGCTGGTTGCATTTAAAAGCCACCTTCAATTAAAAACTCACGGGCTAAAACAAAATTTTCCAATTAAAACCGCAGTCTTAAAATGATGAAATACAGTACTATGTCTAATATGGCTTGCTGTAATAATGCTGTAGATTTTTATAGCCAGTATCAAGTTTCATTCAGCTTGTAGTAGAATAACATATTATACCCTACACAGTGGCAATCACAGTTTCATTTAGAAGCAGTAACATTTTTAAATCTTAATGTACAGTATACTGAAATAAACTGTAAAGTGTGAGCAGAGAAGTAATGTTCCAGTAAACTTCAGGATCTCCCCACAAATCAAAAGCAATCCTCTTGGAAAGAGGGCGCACAAAGTATTTCACTCCAAGATGGTAAAGGTAAACTCACTCACCACCATCCTACACTCAAGACTCATCCCCAATTGAAACAGTCAAGTAATTCCATGTTGACCACTTTCAGAGTCTTGTTTCAGAACAGGTATCTGTCAATAATTTCTCTTGATCAGCTTGAGCTTCAAGGCAAGTTTACCTGCATCCTGTGCATCCTTTCACATTTTGCAGACATTGATAGCATACATGATTTCTTCAGAGCTGGATGCTCTGGTTACCCTTGCTTGACTATGTAGTCAGGTTAGAGGACTGCTGGGTGTCTCCTCTGCATCTGATAGATAGGGCCTGTATTGCTATAGCAACTTGAAAAATGTGCCAAATACTCACATATGCTCAGCAGCCAAAATAGAGCACATAATATTATGATTCTGGACCAGTTTTTCATATGGCACACATGCTCAGTGAGCTAAAAAGGCACTTCAACATTTTACATCTGGACCATTTTACCTTTGCCAATGTTATAATACATCTTCTGTAACTTTACTAAGTTGTGATCTACAGCATTAAAAAGGGATGGGGTTAATGTGCAATTAATTAAAGATTTAATTTATAGTTAGAAAGTCAATTAAATGTTTCTCTTAAGATTATTCTTAGTGATTGTGCATTATTTTCCACTTGAAGACCACAAGCTCTTCATTCTGGTGACTTCCATATATGTTTTCATTTACCTCATATTAAATACCAAGTTACTGAACTATTCACTGCTGTGCTGTCACTATGTTTGGCAGTTATCCATATCTAAATCAGTCCTGCTTATAGCTGAATCAGGACTCCAGTGCAAGCTCACAAATGGGCATCCCTTTGTCCTGACCAAATAGAGAACCATAGCTGGTACACTGACATGGCTGCCAATGGGAATTTAGTCCAGAAAGGTGCAGCCAATAGTGAAAGGGCTGAGAGAGAGAGAGAAGAGACGCAATAACAGAGCTGCCCCAGACTACCCCTTTACTTTGTTTCTATTTGTTTCCCTGCATAGAGTGTAGGCCTCTATTAAAGCCTGCTGTAACAAGTAATCAAATAAACTTAGCCAGTCCTATTACCAGTTTCTAAATTCTACTCCAACTATTCCTTCTTAGCATCTAACACACCTCTATTCAAGCCTGCTCTGAGAATACTGTGACAAGTAAACAAGTAAACTTAAAGGTCCTGTTACCAGTTACTAAATTCTGCATTAAATATTCCTTCTTAGCATTCAATGTATGCCACTTTTCAGATCTATCTAATTAAAATTTCACACTCGTCAGCTTTAAACATAAACAACATTTCAAAATGGGCTTGTGCTATTGATATTTGGGGTTTGCGACAATATTTATATCTAGTATCCAGCAGAAGTTAAATTTTCTATTTCTGGGACCAAATATTTCTGTGTATAACAGTATCTTAGTTATGAGGCTATGCGAATTTTGCAAATACAGGCTTGTAAATTTGGTAATATTCAATATTTTTACCCCAAATTTTCAACATAGTAATTTCTTACAGCACCCTCATGAATGTGACAGCTGTCATTTTCAACTGCGTTTTGCATCCCAAATGTTGATTTCACAGTCCTCGTGAAATCACATTTAGGCCAGAAGTTGAACATTTTAACTGCCCTTCCTCATGAGGCAGGGTCATATCAAGGATATGTTGAAAATTTGGTGTAAAACTATTACAAAACAACACATTTATGAACCTACATTACATTTTGCAAATGCAGGCTTGTAACTTTGGTAAGTTTCTATACTTTTACCCTGAATTCCTTGGCTGCAGCCCTATTGGCTCTGTCCAGGATTTGTTTAACATTTGTTATGTAAATCTTTAATAAAGCATACTAAATATATCTATATATATATATATATATATATATATATATAGATATATCTATATATATATATATATAGATATATCTTATATATATATATATATACATACAGTATATATATTGGGCAGCAAGTAAGTGAAAATAGCCTTAATGTTTATGTCCATTAACCTTATCATTATGAGAACTGAGCTCCATGGTGACTCAATTACATCCTCAGACTTGCTCCTTACCATGGCTACAAGGCCTCCATAGCCACTGCAGGATGTTTCCATTTTTGACATCACAGGTAAAATTAGGCTTCCTCATTTTCAAACTTGAAAGTGTTGCAAACATTTCTCTATCCAAAAATACCATGTAAGGTTTGTTATCAGACAGTAAAAATTATTTTTAAATCCAGAATAGTAGTTCTATACTTCAGAACTCAATAACAATGCAATCACACAGGAAGAAGCTCACTAATGCCCCCATGTCATGTGTTTTAATAAATCTAAGAATGTGATTGCCAAATGAAAATGTCAGATTGTACTCTGCCAGCAAACTTACAAAAGCAGCCTTAGCCTCATTCACCTTTTATTCCAGCCGCATACTTACTATTTGTTCTGGTGATGTTCTCACATTGTTATGGATGTGGGTGGAGGTGTTCCATGGAACACATCTTTTAGGAGTTTTCAGTGTATCCTTCCATAACACTGCAAATCCCTATGGCAGTTAAAAATACTCCCATCTTTCTGTTTAGAATGATGGACACAGAACTCCAAGCTGCTTTTCTCTGAGAATAAATGTCACACCTTCCAAACAAATTTAAATATCCTCAAAACTATTCAAGGTGTGCAAAACAACCAGTGTGAAAGTTGTTCATGGCAAAACGACCTTTCACGTGATGGTAGTCACTAATTTGAATTCTTTATATTTTGTAAAATTTAGTCTTCCAAACAACCTCATTTATTTCTCTCTGAGTCATGGATGCATGCCAAACAAATGTAAATATCTCAGAAAGTATACACGTTACCAATATACAACCAACAAGAAAGTTGTTCAGGACAAAATGACCTTTCAAATGAGGATAGTCACTAATCTAAATTCATTAGATTTTTTTAAACAAAGCCATCCAAAATGTGAAAATTGTGAAGAAAATGAAAATTCAGGTAATCAGATGGCCATAGTTTAAAAATATAATTAGTGCAGATTATTGATGAGACTCATTTGAAAGCTATTTTGTCCTGAACAGTATTCATATTGATGGGTTATAAGTAACTTCTATACTTTTAGAGATATTTACATTTGTTTAGGATAACTCCTATTGAATTTCTGACAGCCTGATTTCTGAAACCACTATGCTGAGACCAGAACATATGATGTATAGCTTGTCATGCCTAATTTAACAACAAAGCCTGAACATTAATGGAATTATTTAGTTCTTAATATGAAGAAAAAACAGCTTGAAACAAAATGATCTGCTTATTAGGGGCACATAAGATCTTTTCAGGATGGGATCATGTTAAATCTTTTCAGAAAAAAGCAGCAGATTCATTTTAGTAATTATTAGCCAGCAATATCTATATGTGAAGCTGACACTAACCAGACAGGGAGAAGATGGAAGACACAGAAGAAAACAATGCTCACACACACATAAAGAAGACCTAGCTGTCTGTGAAACTTTTAGAAGCTAATGGCTTGGTACCTTTTAGGTATCTATGCTGCACCACTAAATTTTTCTTTTATTATGTCCTCTTTGGCAACTTCTACTATTAAAATGCATTAAATGTATAGTTTATTCAATTTTGAACTCGGGATAGCTCTTGAAAGACCTGTGCAGAAGGTAAAGTGTTATTTTTTCATATGTTTTACAACTTTCCAAAGTAAAAGTTTGGAGAAATAGAAGTATGTACAATTAATCTCCTATGCATTTTCAACTCAGAGAGAAGTTAATATTTGTACAAAATCAAATGCAAAGTTTATACAGTTTTGTTCTAAAGATATTTTATTCTAAATCTTATTGGACTGTTGAGTGTTATTTTTCATATTGTTTTACAAATTTCTAAACTAGAAGTGTGGAGAAACACAAAAGCGTGTACAATTAATCTCCTATGCATGTTAAACTTGGAGAGAAGTTAATAGTTGCACAAATCAAACCCAAAGTTTATATCATTTTTGTTCTAAAGTAATTTTATTCTAAATCTTATTGGACTATTGATGAACTGAGCAAAGAAATGTTTAGATAAAAACAAATTGATGACTCTGGGATTGGGAGGTCATTAAAATTGCAAAAGGTCAAATTATGAAACCTTAAATGCACCTATTAAGACCATTCATCTTAGTGTGTAATTACAATGAATTAAAGACATTTGTATATAGACCTACAATTATACAACCACTGTGATACATATTTTTAGGATCAGAGGAATGGTCCAAGACTTCCAAAATCATAGTGATCTCACTGTTTCAATGCTTCAGTGTGCGTGGATCAAACCAAAAAGAGCCATAATAAAACCTTCTATCTTCTCAAAAACGATTATATTTTATTATATTTGATTTAACCTGAAAATACAAAATAGCAATAAGGAAGTAAAACAATCAAGATGAGATTTCAGCACTCTCCAACCATACATTGAAGCTGAGACATAATATAGGCTTCTATTTTCTTCAAAGCAATTATATTTTATTTTGATATATTTAATATTCTGTATCCAAGCAGACACTAGAAAAAAATATTGGGTGTTTGGAAACTGGCAAATGCAACCAGACATGGAAGGAAGTCAAAGAGAGTATAGGTTGTGGGGTTAGTAACAAGTTGAGGAGCTTGCTTGACCACTCCAATGGGGCCATTACAGCAACAGGTATGACTGCAGCCCCAAACCCCCAGCTCTGCTACTTGTACAGGACTGACTGCTTGAGCGTGAGCGATCCTGGTGTGCAAAGGTAGTGGAAGGGGTGGCAGTTGGTGTTCATTAGTGTGCCAGGGAGGCAGGGAGCTAGCTGGGTGGAATTCCTTTAAGTGTAAGGATTGCATGTGTCTGAACTGTTGTGGATTGCATGAGCATAGGCAGGGGTGCTCAGGGTGTTCAACACCCTACCCAAAATTGTTGCAGAAATGTTTAAATTCCTGTATTTTATTTTGGGATGGCTCAGGCTCAGCTGCTAAAACACTCAGTGTCTCAGCAGTCTCCATAATGGCTGGAGCTAGCTGAAACACACTGTTCATGCACAGAATCATTCATGGCTAGGGAGATAGAGGCATCATCAACAGAGAAAGCGGAGAAGCCTGGTGAGACAGACTAGTGAGCATGCTGCTGCTGTGCTGTGTCGTCTGTACAAAGCCAAGCAAGTTGCGTGTCCTGTTGACTGTGGTGGTGGTAAAGTAGGACTGAGTTCTGCTCTTCTCTAGCCTCAGTTGAACTGTGGGAGAACTTGAAGTATGGTCTACCACAGAAAGAACAGACCTGTCCAGGGCCAAGCTATGAGTAACACATGGTGCATCTTCTTGACTGTGCTGGACACTGGCTGGACTGGTGGTGTGATCTAAGAGAAGACAGGAGAGGTTGAGGAAAAATCTGCCCTGGTCTAGTGGTCTATATTCTGTTTTGGCAAGGAAGCAACTGTTAAGGCATGCCAACAGGAGGCTAATCAGCAGAAAAGTGGTGAGTGGCAAGAATAAAGATGAAAGAATAAAGATTGATTCAGGGAGGGACTTCTCTCATTCAGAGAGGTGGTGAGGGTATTGGCACCATCTCCCAGGGCAACCCACTCATTACATCTCAACCCCACTGATGTTCTGCCCAGCGAAGCTTATCACATGGGTGGGAATAGGTGTGGAAAGGCAGATGCCTGACTGACATCTTTATCTCTGGCTGTTGCAGAGTGCTCCCATGTGCAAAGGTGGAATGTGGTTAGAGTACTTTCTATATGCAGGTGGGATGTTGGTAGAGGAGGGAGGAGTGATGCAAATGTGTGGTGGTGTCTCCATGTGTAGGAGTGGAATGGATAAGGAGCAATGCTCTCCATGTAGGGGCAGTGGGATGAAGGGGTGGATTGCTCCTCATGTACAGAGCTGATATGAAGTGAGAGAAACCTCCCTATGTGTGGCAGTTGAATGGAGGGGAGGAGTGCTCCCTATGTGCTGGAGGTGGGATGCAGTGAGAGAAGTGTTCTCCATGTGAGGGAGGTGAAATGTAGTGAGAGAAGCACTGGAGGGTTCAGGGATCAGTGGTCATAATGTATGGAGGTGGGATGGAGGTGGAACAATGATACGAATGTGTAGATGGAATGGATGGAAGAGTGCTTACCATGTTCAAGTTTATTTGAAGGGATAACATCCATTGAGCAAGCTCATTTGCAAGAGGAGGTCCATTGTACAAGCAATGATAAAGACACTACAGTGTGAGATACAAAAGTAAAGACACATAATATAAATTCAAATACAGCAATTTTCTTTGCATTAGTATATAGGTTCAAGTTTATTCGCTCGACAATATTCATTGCAAAGTACAGAATAAAAGACATTTACAATCTTTACCCAGGTAAAATTTAAAGATACGAAAACATAAATCGTTAAAATAAAATCCTCTGCAAGTACAATTGTTCCCACTCTTTCCTTGGGCTTTTCTATAAACTATTCTGTATTTTATTATTATTGATTCTAATAAATTTCTCAGTCATAAGGAATTCTGCCTAAAGGTTTAATTTCCATTCAAGCAGATCTAAGAAAGCCAGTGTTCTAAGAGGCAATTTTCCAGCCCTGAAAGCTCTCCAAGAGTACTCAGTAGAAGTGTTGCTGACATGCTAGGGCTCCATTAAGCAAAAATCAATTTAAGAAATTACTGAGTCTCAAATACCTCCAAGCACTACCCATTAATGACAGATAGGGACAAGGCCCTCGTACTTTGTTACCTTTGAATTTGTAAACTTTCCTTTGGTTCATATAGCCATTTTGGCTCTTTTAAAACCCTATCACTGGAAGCCTTCAGAAAGGAGTTACTATTGAGTCTAGCCTTTGATACTGGAGAATGCCTGATCATGCCCTTAATTTTATGCACCTGCACCTCAAACTTGCACCTCAACCCAGAAGTTCTATGGTGAGCAATCAATGCCTTTTCTATGAGTAAATCTCTGAAAGGCCCTCATCATAAGGGACCATCAGCAATTCCCAAATCTTAAAACTAATTAACTAAAAAAGAAGCCTCTGCACCCTGAATATTATAGATGCAAACAACCTGTTCGTTAACTAATCAACTTTTGGAAGCTGACAAATTCATAATAATCTCCTATATGAGACTCAAAACATTGACATACACATTTAACAGTAACTGATCACCTTAATTCTTAACATTTGGAATAATAAAACATTGAAATGTGGCAAATTACTAATTTAAGACATTGGAGTCCAACTGTGAGATATACAGTGTAATAATATATTTGCTCCCAATTTAATTATTGGATATGCTGTTAATTGAAGAAATCAAAACATTCCTTGGCCAGTAGTCCAGCTACTTGTAAAGAGAGCTAGACTCCATTTAAATTCAAGAGTCCATATGCACCTGATTAGGAATATGTTATAAAACCAACAAAATTTAATAGGACCATGGCCACTATATTACAAGACCAGTTTTCAGACTTAAAACTTGTGTTAAAAGCACCTGCCAAAGTAACCAATAATGCCCAATGTATTCAAGGTTTCAAGAGAACAGACTGTGGTGGCTGTGTAATAAAATTCAGTGTTGTTTGTGGTTTACTTATAACAGCGTCTTAATTAAATAATCTCAAAACCTCCAAAAAGGCCAGCAGTAGCTTATAAAACCTAGTAGTAACAAGCCAAAATTTTGAGGGCTTAGGCTCCATGATGAGGGGTCCAATTTCAGTTCCACTTAATTACTCAGGAGCTGCTCAACTCCATGCACTTCACAAAGGGAGTCCCACCAGAGAAAACTTTAACTTGGGATTATACATTTTGTCAAACTTAGACACTGGAACAGTGACCGAGTCACTTCCTGAGGAAACCACAACGCTCAAGGTGTCCATTCTAATAACCCAATAGTTACTCAGGCGCCTCATCTGTCTCCTTCCTGAGGAAATAGGAATAAATCAGGAGCATAAAACAATGCCTTTTAGAGTGGGTTACTCAGAGTTTAGCCTATGTGTACCTTACCAAGCGTCCCTTATGGGTCAACAAACCACTGTGGCCACTTCTTGGTATGTTCGGCACCATCTCAGTTGTTCATCAAACCATTTGGCTTAGGTTGCAGTTAACAGCCTGACAAAAATCACACAAACAGGGCAGCTCCACTCTTTACTGCCATCCATATGTTCAGTCCTCCTGGCTCCAATAATCAAAGGCACTCTCCTCAAAGACAAAAGCGTACCTGTAGAAGTAAAACAAGACAAGAACGTTCCACTGAGTGTAGTGACTTCAAAAGTACTCAGTCCAGAGAATATTAACAGCCCTGACCCTAGGCAATGCTAATCTACCTTTTCAGGCAATAACAAGCCTGTCGGCAGAGGAGTGCTAGCCTGATCCAGATCATCCGATTTTCTTTAAAGGAGATACTCCAGACTGACCTCTTCAAATGTTATAAATGCAGACTGTAGGTGGCGACTGCTATCCTTCTGAAAGTCATGGAGCCAGTCTTCAAAATGGAGAATAACAAAGCTGAGTAGACCTTCGCAAAACTCAGGTTGCAGGACATTTAAAATAAAGCAGCAGCGTTTCTGCCCAGAATGGAGGAGCTTTAAACTTACAGCAGACACAACTCTATTTGGCACTCAATAAATAAAACTCCAATATAAATGGGTGCCATTTGCTAGAATAGCATGGATTTCATTCAAGCCATACTGGAAAAGAAAACTATTTACAGAACAAAAATTACAAAGATGCCTATGAAGTGCTGGGGGATGGAACAGCATCACGCCATCTTGCTGCTCCACCCCTCCTCATTAGTATATACACTAGATAGATAGATAGATAGATAGATAGATAGATAGATAGATAGATGGATGGATGGATGGATGGATGGATGGATGGATGGATGGATAGATAGATAGATAGATAGATAGATAGATAGATAGATAGATAGATAGATAGATAGATAGATAGATAGATAGATAGATAGATAGATGGATGGATGGATGGATGGATGGATGGATGGATGGATGGATAGATAGATAGATAGATAGATACATGATAGATGGATGGATAGATAGATAGGTATTGATTTATAAAAGTGCTCATTTCCTGGGACTCTTGCTGTACAATACAAACAGCCAAGAACAGTATAAAATCATATGCCAAAACTGTATGTAAAATTCAACTTGGAGCAGATTTAAAATGCATCTATCTATCCCACTAACATCAAAGAAGTAATACAAGTTTTCTGGAACAGGTAAGTTTTAAGCCCTTCTTATAGGCATCTACTGAGGGAGCCTCCTTTAAATAGGCAGGAAAGGAGTTCCACAGGGTAGGCGCAGCCACCGAGAACACCCTGTCTCCAGAATGCCACAACCTAACCCTGGGAACTCAAAGGAGGCCTCCCCAGTGGAATATGTACAATGTTGAATACAACAAGGATTGAGACCAAATATGATTACATAAGACACTATGTCTACCATGTGGAAGAGGGCTGGAAGGAGAATTGCTCCATATGCAAAGAAGACATGGAGGAGAGGTGCTCTCTATGTGCAAATGTGTACTGGAGGGAGGAGTGCTCCCTATGTGTGGAGATGGGATGTAGGGGGACAGTCACTTAGGGGGCCACCAACCTAGACCCCACTCTAGCCTGTGTGTGAAACTGTTTGAAATGAGGAAAGTTTATGATGGTGCAGATATGCAACCCACATCTCTTCTCTGGCTGCTGTAAAGTATTGGGTTGATAGATGGGGGTGCAGAGGGGCACCAGTCATGCAGTAGCACCAATGTATCCTGCCCCACCCACCCACCCACCCAGCAGAGTGGGAACAGTTGTGGAGGGGCCAATACAGGATCCACATTTTTATATCTCGGTACCTCAGAGTGCTCTTCATGGGCAGAGCATGTTAGGTGGGAGAGACTCTGGCTGAAGCAGAGTGTTCTGCAAGTGTAGAGGTGTGGCAAAGGGTGAGGAAGTGCCTGCCATCTAAATTCCACTTCAACCTTCATGCTAGCCCTGGTGGAGCAGGGACGGATATGAAGGGCAGAAGTGCAACTAGCATCTCTGTCCATGGCTGCTGCAGGATGCTACCCTTGTGTGGAGGTGGGACGGGGATGAAGCATCATTTTCCCAGAGCCACCTGCCTAGAGGCCACCAATGCCAGTTCCAGCTTTCATGGAACTCAGATGGGTGAAGATGGAAAGATGTGTGAAACACATCTGTCATTAGCTCCTCAGAGTGCTCCTCACGTGCAGGAGCTGGAATGGAAGAAGAAAATGCTTCACGTGGCAGATATGCAAAATGGTACGTTGGGTGCCAATGGCCTCGAGGCCACCCAGTAGCTCTGGAATACAGCCACATTTCCACCCACCTGGAGCCCACCAGGCTAGATAGAAACAGATGCGGTGTGGCAAATGTGCAACTCACGTTTCTGTCTCTGTCTGGGGCAGCCAATGTGCAGTGGTGGGACGGTTGTGGAGGGAGCACCAATCATCAACTTCTGCCTGGCCACAGTCCACTATTTTACTTGGGCTGCCCACCTGAAGTCATCTTATCACTGTGCCAACCTGTGTGGATTGGGATGGCTGTGGAGGGAAGATGAGTAACCTACATCAGTCTCTGGTTAATGCAGACTCTTCCATATGTGCTGACATGAGCTGGATGTGTGGGGGCAGCAACTGCCCAGGGGTGCCCATCCAGTGCCCATGCTACACTGTGCTAGTCAATGTGAAGGGGAAGATGTGACCCACATATCTGTCTCTGTCTCTGTTTGGGTGCTTCTTTGTGCAGTGGTGCAACAGATGCACCAAGTTGTTTTACACTCGTCTCTCCTGGTGTCTCTTTCTCTCTCTCTCTCTGACCTCCGCTCCCCATGGTGAAAGGAAAACTCTGCAGCACTGCTCTCTGTCCTGGTCACAGCACTCTTGCTGCCACTTTCTCTGCCTTTCTGTATGTGCTGTCCATTTCCACTGGGCATCAGAAAGATAAACAGAGAGTCAGACCGACAGCAAGGTGCTGGAAGAGTGCTGTGTCTCGGATGGGGTCAGGGTGGGGTGGAGGAGGAGTAGATGTTGCGAGGAAGGGCCACCCATTGAAACAAGCGTTGGTTCAGTTGCAGGTCTGGGAGCCACCGATCATTGTGGTTATGGTCACTATATTGCGCTGCACCCATTTCACACTGCCAAGGTGGTGCTGCAATAGTGACAGCCTGTCACCTGGTGATCACTCTCATTCCACTTACTCCCACATCTCAGCCTGTTGCTGTCACTGTTTGGGGACTCTCTGTCTGCTCTGTCCCTGACATTGGTGCCACTCACCAACTCTTTCAATCCTGAGTTCTCTTTGGAGGTTGCTGCTGCCTCTCATTTTCAGTGTTTGTCCCTGCAGCCCATGTCTCTCTCTCCTTGCAGTTCAGGCTTAGCTACAGCTCTACAGGCAATGCTGCCTCACTTCTCAGCACTCTCACTCTGATCCGTGGTGCATGTCAGTGGGTACCATCACAGAGACCAATGCTCAGGCTGGTCATTGTGGCACAGATGAAGCACTGGAAAGAGATGAGCTCAGAGACTAGAACACACACTCTCATTCACACAGAGACACAAACAAGTTCAATGCGGACATCTGTCGGGGAAGGATAAATTGTATTTTTGTTCTTTGCTGCTAGGACTGTTAGGGCACACAGAGGTGGGATTCAGTGTATGGCTGGGTACTCAGACTTCTGCAGGTTGGGTGGGGAGATAAATGTTACAATCAGTAAGAGGATGAATGAAAGGAATGAAGCACTCTCATTTGAGCACTTCATTTGTTTCAACTAGAAGAATGGCTTCCAGCTGAAACTCTGACTCATGTCACAGTCTGGTTACATGCTCATTGGTCTGTCAGGGATAAGCCACTGTAGATTGCTGTGCATCAGACTTATTCCTGACACACCTCTGAAGTGTCATTCTACCACACACTGTTTCTTGAGCACATGCAAGGAAACATAAAAACTATAAAGAATTTAGATTAGTGACTACCCTCATTTGAAAAAGGCAATTTGTCCTAAACACAAAATGTAAAATAATGAACTTGGAGCACAGAAATCCAGGGCAGAGTAAATGGGTGGAGTGGTATTGACAACATTAAGAAAGCACATTAAAAAAACAGCTTTTACATACAGTTGATTACTGTTTAACAATATTATGCATCTGTGGCTGCCACTGTACATGTGATGCAAACCCATAATCACGTTCCTCACTTGAAGCGAAATGGGGGAACAGGCCATAACTATCCTTGTTTTTGTGTTAAAGAGGTCAGTTTCTTTTCATAAAAGTAAGGAAGGCATCATTTCTAAAATGTGGAGAGAGCATGGGGACCACTTTTACCAGATCATGCCACCACCAGCAGCTACCACTTCAAGACTGCTACTACCCCACCTAATACAATCGAAAACCAGAAGTAGTCTACCAGCACTGAGATCAATATGGTTAAGGCACATTTGCCAGAAATTACTGCTTAGAAAAGAATGAGAAAGTGACTGTGATGATGAGCAAGCCCCAGACCAGATCTCTAGTTTGTTAATTGACTCCTCCTGAGTCCTGACTTTGCACGACTGAGTGGGCCAAGCTCCATGGATGTTATGCCATCATCAAATTTGTATAAAGCACTATGTAAGCACGTAACAGACCACTGTCTGATGTGCTGCCACAATGCTCTGACATAGTTTCCAGTGATTCTGTTTATGCAGCCCTTCCCTCCATGGGCTGCATAAACATACCTTCCCAACACTATGTTTCCATTCCACAACTGCAGCAGTAGCCGGCCACCATGTGCAACATGATGACATTGCCTTAAAACTGATCATGCATGACTATCGTGCATACATAGTTATGTCAGCACTGCCATGTTGAGCAGGGCTGACTATTGGACAAACTGCACATGCAAGGTCACACATGCGCAGTACTGTAATCACTGCAGTATAACTTATGGCTACAGCAAAAGCACTGCATAGTCTTTCCACGCTCTTGCCACACCTAAAATCTCTCTACAGTCATATCAGGTCTAACCAGAATTTGTTTTGTTTCTGACCATCACATTCATCACATGAATACAGTATATATGTTTTGTAAATAAATCTTATATGATCCCTAGAGGTTTTATACATTTTATATGCACCATTCTGCCACAAAAGCATCAAACCTAGCGGGGCAGCAACATTGGCCTTTGAATCATATATTGATGAATTTCATAATTTTGCAGTTCATGTTTTTTTATCTCTGCTCTGCTCATACAAAAGAGGTGGGTGCCCAGGACTCAGATAAAGCAAAATGTTAGAATGTTAACCAACAAAGCTAGCATCTTAGGTTTGGCTTTTCAGACATCAAAATAGGGCAGACTGGGTGGGCCTGGTGGGCCTTCTCTGCTGACAAATTCTTTTCTTTGTTTCTATGTAAAATGCATGGAGAGAGGTAGTCTGGGCATTCAGTTTTGGTGGGGCAGTTTGAATTTCAGGGATTTCCATTCCAGATAATATTTAAATGCATCTGGAACCAGAATCCACCTCAAATCAGGAATAGTGTCCTTATAAACTGAACAGGAAGATAGGAACACAAGTGTATACAGATGAATGCAGGTCAGGAATACCATACACGTCTGTCCACCATGGCTTCTTGTATTTTGAACTGTTTCTTTCACACTTAGATTTAAACAAGTTATTATATCTGTAGTTTTGTTAAGGGCTTTGTATATCAATATCATGTCCCTCTCAGTCTATCAACTCAAGAGTAAACATATTTAATTTATCAATTCTATTCTGCAGCTATCGTCCTGTAGTCCTCTCACCACTAATTGTTCCTCTCTGGACCATATATCACTCCTAATAAATCTATTATTACTAATAATTACCTAGCTATGACATCATCAATAGACTAATGAAATGGCACCTTAGTGCTGTACATGGAATGAAGCTGTACTGTTGGGATGTACAATTCTTTGCAAGATATGTTAAACAGAGGTCCATTTTGCCCATTTCTGGTGTCTTTTTTGTGGGTTTCAGGTGAAATAAAAGAACCCTGGGCAGTTTTCACAAGAGTAGGGTTTTTCCTCATGTCCTGTCCATTTGCCTAAAACTGGTATTTACAACTGGGCAAGGCTCTGTGTGGGTGTTGATTTAGAAAATGTCTGTCATTATATGTTTACAGCCACTCCACTACCAGTCTCTTATTGTTTGCAAAGTTTTTTGGGATACAATGTGTATGAAAATGTTCTATAAATGCTGATTCTTGCTTTATTCCTCTTCTAATTCAACAACTGTGATGTTATCAACATTTTTTAAATTTTGTACAGCAAACCCAAATCTTGACTTCAATAAAATAAAAGATATTCATAAAATGGTGGGCTGTCTTCTCCAGCACAGTCTGAAACAGAGATCACATTAAAAAATGTCAAATACTTGACCCATCCCACCAAACCTCTAAATCTTCATAATTTATTTTAAAACATAAAATTGATATGCAGTTTTTTTACACTCACCATGTCCTCGAATGCTTCTCCTTCAGACCCTGTAATGCCACCTCTTATACCTGCCAGACACACCCTCCAGACAGCACTTCTCTGGTCCATGCATTCCCTACCCAGACCTCTGGTCACCACCAGGGCTAGCATATCCCTGCCATGGGCCTCCCCTGTCCATTGTCATGAACCATTTCCTGACAGCTCCTTACTATCCCTCCAAGTGGCCAACCTGTCCCCACTGATCACCCCATGGACTAGTGAAGGAACATTGCTGTTGGCCTGGAGGGATGTGACCATTGAGTGTGCCAGAGGAGGGTCTAGGGTGGGGAAGGAGATAGAGGTTGTACCTGGCTTGCCTGAGTGCTGGAGCAACATATTTACATATTCTGTGTCCTACTAGCCCTCCTCCCCATTGGTTCACATGCACATAGGAACTGGTGGGGTGCCTGATGATTTGTGATCACCCACATCATCATCAGCACCCCGCTTAGTTGCCAAAAGGAGTCAATGAAGAGTGACGCAGCAACCACCCTCTCCCTGGAGGAAAGCATCCTATGGATGCTCTTTCTTTCTTTCTCCCTGCTGGCCTCTGCTCCTGTCATCTCTGGCTCGACCATAAACCCAGGTCATCAGCATGCCAGAGCAATCCCGCCTGTTTGGCGCTACAGAGCCTCCAGCCGCTTATTTAAAAAAATATATGGAGATTTGGGTTTTAGAACATAGTTCTTTAAATACAGGCAAACAAGCAAACAAAGCTAAACTCTCATAAAAATGACTTTCACAGCATGTTAGATTAGACAAGCCTCACATCAATTCATTTTCATTTAGAGCAAGTATGTTTGCAAAACATAGTTATTTAAATACTGACAATGGTCAAGCACCTAATGGTTCACAAGTACAAAACCTTATTTTAAAGAGCAAAATACATGAAAACATGAACTGATTAGTGAACAGAAGCTAGTTTCCTATAACCCATCTGCTCACTAAAAGAAAAAGCTTTCCTACAGAAAATATACCTTTAAAGGTCCCAAACACATGTTCAAACACAGTAGAAAGGTTCAGAAATATGAGTAGGTCTTTGCACAAGCATAAACTAAAACACAGGATCAAAGACAAAACAGAACTCACCAGACACTAAAGGAACACAAAACCTGCACAACTGACTATAGCCATGTTGCTGAAGATACAGACCCGAGTTGACTGCATAGTGTGCATAGTGTGTAGCCATCATGACCTCACAGCAATCACATGATCAGGAAAAATGATATGACCTACTCTCTCCTTTACAGTGGAACACAGATGCCACAAATTTATTGATGTCTATTAAAAACATTAGAAGTAGAGACAGTGACCTTTGCAATACTGAAGTGTTTAAATTCCATAATAAAATGGAAACAACAATTTATTAACTAATCAAATACATTACATGGGGATGGGGTTCAGCATACAGTTTAGCATTAAAAGATATAGGTCCAGATTTTCCAAATTAGGTGCAGTGTTTGTGAGCCAGTGGTACATCCTCAGACATTGACACTACTGTTGTTCCATGCCTATCAGCCACTGCTGCGCATAGTTTTTCATTCGTGTGTGCACTTATGGCACTTGGACATGCTTTGTGGCAGCTTGCATCTATGATTAAATGCAGGTGGCCACAAGAAGCAGACAAGTGGCCCAAGATATGATGATGCATGCAAGACCTTGGAAATGTGGTTTATTGGTGTTAATTTGACCAGGGATGGAGAATCCCAATTTTTTCTGCAAGTCCCATACTGTATATTTGCCATGCTTGAGAAGTACAGAAAATATAGCTTATAAACATCTGGCCCATGGTGTCAAGAATACCACCAAATAGCAGTGTGGCCAACCAGCACGTATGATACAAAACAGAATCGAGGAAGCATCTGCTCCACAAACCTCAAACATAAATTGCCAAACACAGTGGAGTAATGAGATACATATAAATCAGAGACCATTATAAAAGTTGGAAAAATTACAGCTTAAGAAGCAAGAGATAGATAGATAGATAGATAGATAGATAGATAGATAGATAGATAGATAGATAGATAGATGAATAGACAGACAGACAGACAGACAGACAGACAGAGATGGAGATAGAGATAGATCCAAGCAAAACAGAAGTAATAACCTAGATGTGTGGGTGCTTACAAATGGCATATCATCTTTAAGAAGTGGCTGGGACTATGACCACAAAACATCAATGCTGTGTGTGTGCATGTTACCATCATGTTTTCTGGCAGTGCCCAAGATGTTTTATTCAGTGATGATGGAACGTGACATTTACACCACTATGCAGAAAAGTCTACCCACAGAAAGACAGTACAGGCCTTCAAGATACACCTGGTAAAATATCTATTTACCAAGACAATCACTGAATACCCTAGCTGAATGTGGAGGTAAGCAGCACAGAACACATTACATTTACTGTTGTAAGGTGGGAAAACCTGTTTAACTTGAGGTAATTTCTCTTAGGGCTGGGTTAGACTCATGTTCATTTAAGAGTGATTGTATCACAATGTACTATACAAAACATTTCATTGAACATAGCTACTACAATGTTACCACCATCATCCTGATGAAGTGGCTTTTGATTCACAAAATAGCAGTCACTGTTTTTGATGGAATACAACAAACAATTGTAAAATTGTTTACTAAGGAACTATTCCACTGCAGCATTCCTTCACCATACTGGTGGGACAGGGCAGCCAGGAGGAGGAACCTATAGCCATGGGAATGGAGGAAGTGGGGCTTCTCAGAAGGAGGCCCCAAGAAGGAAGAAGAAGCTCCCAACCGAGGAGGGAGCAGTTGCAGGTAGAGGACTCTGTTTGAGGAGTATGGACTTGGGAACAGGGGAGCAAAGAAGAGGAGGTGAAGTGCCTGAGAGGTGGTATGGGTCTGAGGGATAGAGAGCAACCAGAGGCCTGCTAGAGCAGTAGGAGATGGGAGAGAGAGCTAGATGTCATTGTTGACCTGGGACATATGACCTGGCAAGAGACAGGGTCAGGTAGTGCAGGAAATCTCAGAAAGCTGTGGTGAAACCTCAATCAAGTTTTATGCATGGCAGCTTTTGACGAGGTGCTACCTGTATACAGCCAGGAAATGGAAGGACAATCTGCACCAGGGCTTTTAACAATTGGTTGAAGGCATAGTGTAGGGAGGAGGGCTTCAGCTACATTGAGGAATGGAAGCCAACCTGGGAGGATATTGGCTGCTGAAGGGGAGACAGCCTGAATCATTCAGAAGGGACTACAAGCCCTTAATGCAAGCTTTAAATGTTACTTGAAGAGCATTTAAACTAGCTGGGGGCTGTTGAACTAAAAAGCAAAACAATCCCCAGATGATGAAGCAGCAGAAAGGGAGATTCCAAGGGGACATAAAGACAGGTGTGAACAAGGCAGAGGACAAGGGTTGTATAAATCAGGGAAACAAAGAAAGGATTAAAGGAGACAGGTAACAAAGAAGGCAACAAAAGAAGAAGTGGGTGAGGAGAGCATCAGGGAACAACACAGGCAGAAGATAGGGACACAGAGAAGCAGGCAGGAAGCTAACAAGGTATGGGCAACCATGTGTGCCAATGCAAGGAGTCTGGGAAATAAATTATGGACCTGGAGGCATTATGGCAGAGGCTAGCCTGGATTTCATGGCCATAACAGAGTTGTGGTACTGACAGCTACGACTGGAACATGGTCATACCAGGCTACCTCTGGACAGGAGAGACAGAAGGAGAAGGGAAAGAGGGGTTGTACTATACATAAGAGAGAGAATCAAGGCCACAGATGTGCAGGGCATCCAGAGGAAAAGGAATGGCTGGATGTGCTGTGAGTCATCCTGCAGACAGGTGCGGAGCTGCTGTCGAGACAGGGGTGGTATAGATACTGCCAGCACAGGAAGAGGAGATGGATAAGACACATGAGGAAGCCATCATCAGGATGACAAGTAGAGATGCAGTGAAATAAATTTCACCAGCGAAATGACGTTGACATTTCGCAATTTTATCTCACTGCCGACCACCGCAAATGGCAGTAAGCACCCCACACACATGCGCAATCAACCCCACTCCTGGTGTCTAGTGGTCCCCCTGTCAATCACCAGCCATAATTACTTAGATAGGCACCCAAGTTACCTTGGCCCTGGCCATTTGTTTTGTTTTTAAAAACAAACAAATTCAACCTCAACTCCCTGGTGTCTAGTGGTCCCCTTGGCCGATCACTGGCTGTAATTTAATTAATAAGCACCCCCAAGTTACCTTGTAGTGCTCATTCATTCAAGTGCTCAGTCATGCTCAGTCGGGCTGCCGGCCATGGAGGTGAGTGAAGGGCAGCCGGTGGCCTGATCGGGGAACTGGGGGAGCTCGGTGGAAGCTGCTAGGTAATGATGGGGTGGGGTTCCACTAGACACCAGGGAGTTGGGGTTGATTTTTTTTTTTTAAAACAAATGGCGAGGCCAAGGTAACTGGAGGATGCCAATCTAATTAAATTATGGCGGTGATTGGCTGGGGAGTCACTGGACACCAGGAAAAACAATTTGGCCCAGTGAGAGGCCGGGGGCCACTAGACACCAGGGAGAACTTTGGGAAGTGGCAGTGGCTGCTAAATTTCACCACGGTAGGTGAAATTACTCTCTTACAGGAGGTGAAATTTTGCAGTGGGTGGTGAAATTTCACCCACGAGCAAAATTTGCCAGCTTAGTATGCAATTAACCAACAGAGGGGATATTTCGCTTTTGCCCAGCAAAATATTTCACGAAATGTGCTAATTACACAAAATATTTACCTGGGTGAAATTTTCCAATTTTGCACATCTCTAATGACAAGTAAGGGAGGTGCAACTAGTTGGTGACTTCAATCTGCCAGATTTGGATTGAGTCTTCCAACTGTAGCTCGGCAAGGAACATTGTCATCCTTGACCTTTGAAATAACAGAAGTAGCATTCTTTTAATACAGCTTGTACCAGGGTTTTATCAGTATTCTTTGTTGTTTTTGAACACCTGTTGTTGTGGATCACTTTTCTTGTACCTAAATGAATTAGCTGCAGCAGACATAGCTTGTTAACCTTATGGGACAACAGATGTACAAACTCAGCATGGAAAATTGATGAAAACTTGGTCCAAGCCATATTAAAAGAAGTGCTTCTTTTATTATTTCAATTTGTAAAAAAGGGTTAAATTAGACTCAAAGTGGGAAAAGAATGGCATATAAGACAGGAGGAAAGGGCAATCTAAAACTGAATAAAATAAATATAGGTCAATTCCCCCACCCCCATGAACTGCTGCTTTAAAGGGATCTGGGGAAATTAGAAAGGTGGTCCAAGATCTGGCAACTGATATGTAATGCCAAAAGTGCAAAGTTATGCACTTGAGAGGAAGTTATAAATAGCAAAAGCCTGAAGACCTCAGAACAATGTAACAAGGCATTTTGGAAAGCCAGTAGGATGCTTGTGCATATTTAGAGCTTTTTCAAGTAGAAGGAAGAAGTGATCCTGCCCTGTACACGCCCTTTTTCATGCCTGGAGTATTATGTGGAGTTCTGGAACCCTCACTTAATAAAGGACAAGGTCCACCTAGAAGCAATTCTAAGGAGATAGACCAAAGTGATTCACAACCAACAAGGAAGGATCTGTGAGGAAAGACTGGCTGACCTCAATATGTACTCCCTAAAGGCAAGGGGGCGCAGGATTCACAAAGAAAGTAGAATTCCCACAGCTATGGGAAAGGCTGCTGCAGTGTGGAAATGCAGTGCTGTATTCTCAAAGAAAACAAGTGCAGCTGTGGATTTCACCAAAAAGTGCCGAGGTGTGGCAATTTAGCTGCCGAGGACTTATGCAGTGCTGTGAATCCTGAGTCATGGAGACTGTGAAGGCACAGCAATAGGAACCACAGTAGCTGAAGCAGCAGGCTGAAACAGTGCTGCTATAATATGAAGCTGACAGCACACACAGAAACCAGCAACCAGTCCCCAACTGAGACCACAGCAGCACCACAGGTACCTGTGATACCTTGGCAACACAGTGGCTGACTGTCCCCACTGGTCGTCCCTCCCTGGGATGTTCCTGTTGCCTGCAGGGGAAGTAGCTCTTGCTGCTGGCAGGTTAGGCTCCAATGCCTGTGGGGCTCTGTTATGGGCCACACTGGGTCTAGTGGTTGATGCCTGTTGCCATAGCATGGCAATGTGGCTTTCAGTGCTGTAACATCAGCCACTGCTCTACTGTCTGAGATGCTATTACATGTGGTACACTCCACCTTAATTGATTCTAATTGCTGGGGCACTACTGCAGAGTGCTGAGGAGAGTTACACCTCATTCTACTGTGTGTAACATTCTTTCCTCAGCTGCGGAAAAAAATGGCTGTGAATAGCCTTTCAGGGCTGTGCCTTACTTATCTCATACCTTTTGAACTTTCAGTAGCTGCACTTTTTCCACAGTCCATAGTGTTTTTTCCAGCTGCAGGGTTTTTTTTTTCAACAGCACTTGGAGCAAACTCCCATTTTTTTCCGTAGCTGAGGGACTTTGGGGACTTAGGGAAGGTTTGACCTTCTGAGAGCTTTGAGAATCCTGCCCGGTATGTTTGAATCTTAAGTATCTGAATGGTATGAACAGGGTGAATAGCCAGCAGCTGTTTAAGCTAAGCAAGCAATTCATTACAAGAAACCACAACTATATACTGGTGGGGGTTATAAGGATGTGAGGAAGTATATACATCAAAAGGAGGGTTACACATGGAAGCAGGTGCAGGAATATATCAGAAAAACAAACAAAATCCTGCACTCTTCTAACACAATGAGAGGACACTCACCTAGACTTTCAATAAAGTGCTTCATTTTATTACAGGTGCCATGTTGCACGCCCTGATGAGTTTGAACCAAGTTCCTTCATCAAAGGGTCTAATTCAACAAAAAAGTTACAGCCTTTATATCATGAGATGATGACATCACAAGCCAGCATCAATCAAAGTGCAATTATAACATTTCTAACAATTTAAGTGTCAGTGTATACTAATAATGCCACACAGTGGTTATAGACAGAATAACATATCTTCATATCTAACAATTAAATTGTCATAACTACTATCTTAGATACAATTAAAAATCTGTATGTTTTGGATGGCAGGACTTGCCCAGGTAGCAGGATCAAATGAGTGCTAAGACCAGAAGTCCTGTGTGCTCCAATGACTACAATGCTGCTGAATAAAATCTAAAGAAAAGAAAAGAAAATGTAAAGAGACATCACAGTAAACATCTTATATATACTCTTATTTATCTATTAAATCCACTGTAGGTGGTGTAATTTCCATTACTTATGTCAGTACATGCTGAAATAACTATGGGACAAAGTCGAACTAAATGAGAGAAGTTCCAAATACAAAAACATCTGTTTACTGAGATATCTCTTTAAATTTTCTTTTCTTTAGATTTTATTCAGCAGCATTGTAATCAATGGAGCACACTGGGACTGCTGGTCTTAGCACTTTATCTGATTCTGCTACCTGGGCAATTCCTGCCATCCAAACATACAGGTTTTTAATTGTATCTAAGATGGTATTTATGAAATTTAATTGTTAGACATGAAGATATGTTATTCTGTCTATAACCATTGTGTGGCACTATTAGTACACACTGGCACCTTAAATTGTTAGAAATGTTATTATTTCACTTGATTGATGCTGGCTTCAGGATGTCATCTCTATGATATAAAAAGACTGTATCCTTTTGTTGAATTAGACCTTTGATGAAGGAACTTGGTTCCAAATGCATCAGGGCCGTGCACATGGCACCTGTAATAAAATGAAGCACTGTATTGAAGTCTATGGTGAGCAGTCCTGTCATTGTGTTAGCAGAGTGCAGGACTTTTATTTTTTTCTGATGTGAGGAAGTTCTTCTTCACCAAAAGGGTGATGGAAAGGTGGAACAGCCTGCAAGAGGAGCTGGTCAAGCTTAAGTCAGTTGCATGTTTCAAGAGATGTTGGGATGGACACTGAGACTGGTGAAAATGTTGAGAGGAGGGGATGTGACTATTGGGGCATTGGGACAGTCCACATGGAACTGCCATGTAATGGTCCTTTTTGGTGCTTCGCTTCCACCAGTGTTCCGTCCCCTGGACCAACTCTGACCTAGAGTTAATAATCCTAAAGTCGGTGGGGTGTGGGAGGCAGGCCGCACCAGAAAACACTCGCTGCATGGGCCACAATACCAACGTCGGTATTGTGCCAGCACTGTGGGGAGGTTGGCATTTTCACTGTCGACCTCCTTGGTGCTTCCGTGGAACTGAGGGATGATTGAGCCATATAAGGCCTTGCCAGTGTTAGACTGATGAGGATGTAGGCAGGACATGAGCTGATTAGATGGTCTTTCAATCTTTTCCTGTGCCTAAAATCACTTTACTAGGTTTCTACAGTATGATATTGGAAGGTGAAGTATAGACTAAACTTGCCCATCTGAGATGGAGGGAAGTTGAGGCTGTCACAGATAAAACAACTTTATCTAAGCCAGGTTTGATTTTTAACATTTGTAAGACAAGTAGATGAAATCAGTTTTTGGTCAGTGCTACAGTAATTGCCTGCTTAACTGGAATTCTATGTCTCTGAATCTGAATAGGCCTGTGCAAAGACCTATCACTCACTCCATTTTACCCAGATAATCCAGTAAAAGGCATGAAGTATTTTTTATTAATCAGCAGTTTTGACATTTTCTTCCTCTTTATATGCTAAAAACATGCACACAGAAGCTTGGTGAGGAACATAAATATGCTCTATTGATGAGGCAAGTTGATTTTTTAGAACCAGCACAAGCTGTTCAGAAGGCATCAGAAATGAATGGAGGAAAAGGAGAAGAAAAAAAATACATAGGAAAAAGAACAAGCTGAAGGTCAGCAGGCACAATGGAGGTCAGTGCAGTGGAAGTTGCACTGACTCCAGGCATGCGAGGGTGTGAGATTGCCTGGGGCAGCTACAGGAGGTGCCCAGAGAGAGAGAGATAGAGCCTTCAAATGTTCTCTTTGATGTGTCCAGTCTTGAGGCCCTGGGAGTGGCATGGCCAATTGGTTTAACAATTGCGGGCTCTGACCACAAAAGAACATTTGGCTAGGGTTTCAAACAAAGTTCCAAGCACACACATAAGCCTATTAAAAGAATGCCAAGGCAATAGCAAGTTTAGCTCACATTTCCGTGTGTGCACTTTTTGTGTTTTCAACATTTGGCTAGACTTGTTCTCCAGAAGGAACTGACAGGGAGCTGTGGGTTGAGCTACTGGTAGCATAGGGACATTTTGTGGGGATTAGGAGTGTTTGGACCCCAGGGAGGTGAAGCCGGTAGTGCTTTTGCCCCATAATGCAGGTCTGATATTTAATTCCTTTGTGAAGGGAGCCAATTTCTAATGGCATAAAGGGCACAAGAATGGGTGGTTCTGTTTGCCCCAGTGACAAATTGAAAGCCTTTTTCAGTACCAGCCTGACCCTACTTAGTACTATATCTGTGGCAGTCCGTAGACTGTGATGCGGTAGTCAATCATGGAGAGGATGGAGTGGGTGACTAGCACCCTTTGGACACTTATGCCTCATCCTGCAGAGCGCCCCAGTTTTCAGTTGATGTTGCAGACCAACTGATCATCATGAGATGTGAAGGTGAGTGATTGGTCTATTATGTCACCTAGGTATTTAAAAGTCTCAACCTGATCTAGGCATCACCATCTGAGTTGAGAATGACAAGTGGGGCAGTCTTGCTTTCTTTTCAGGCTGGAGAAAAGCATAGTCTTTGTTCTTTTGAAATCAAGAACTAGCTTATTTTGCAGGAACCATTCTTCAAGTGTGCAAAGCTGAGCTGTAGGTCGTGGGTGAGAGCATTATGGCTGGGGCCACTTGTGCTGATGACCACATCACTTTATAAAGTAATACCCTTGAGTTAGGACAGGCAAGGGGAGGTGTTGATGAAGAGACTGAAGAGGAGGGGTCTTAAAACACATCCTTGTGGTACCCTATTGTGACTGGTCTGAAATTGGAACATACTCCATTGAGCCCGACTTGTTGAGATCTGCCAGTAAGGTAGCTCCTAAACCAATCTACGGTATCCACAGAGAGTCCTTGAGTGTGGAGTTTCAAGAGTAGAAGTGTGTGGTTTACCAAGTGAAAGGTTTTGGTTAGGTCTATAAAGATAGACCTGACCAGGTGGCCTTTGTCCAGGGCCTCATGAAGAAAGTTGGTATATTCCGTGAAGGCCATGGTGGTGCTATGTAGCTTGTGAAACCCATGCTGCTGGTACAAAGGAGGTTGTGATGGCTAAGGTAGGATACTAGTTGGTCCAAGACAAACCTCTCCAGAGTTTTGACAGTGGTGAGAAGATTGATATTGGTCTGTACTTTGAGATTAGTGTGTGGTCTCCACTTTTGTGCACAGGGGTCATGAGGGCAGGTCTCCATAGCTGGAGGAATTGAGAGAATCTAAGGTAGATGTTAAACAGCTTTGTTAGTGGGAGGCTAACTCATCCAGAGCTTGGGCAACTAATTTCATGTCAATGGTGTCCCCATTCTGGTTTTAGGCAGTACTTGTTTGACGATTGATGGTGTCTTTGATAGTGATAATACAGAAGTAGAACTTAGGGGAGGCAATTGCCTTCCAATGGCATTATTTGAGTCTGTAGGTGTGGTTGGCTCTCGGAGGTTGGGTTTAGTTTGGGAGGGAGTACAGCACTGAGGTCAGTGAATGTGTTATTGAAGGTGTTGGCAATCTCAGTGAGGTCCAGTGTGACAGCACCATTTGTGTTGAGCATTGTAGGTGAGGATTTGTCACCCTTCCCATGAGGTTCTGTAAGGAGTCCCAGAAGTCTTTGCCCCTACCCTAACTATTTGATTGTTGGTCCTTAAAGTAGAAGGTCTCAGCCTGCCTGATCATCCTGGTACACCAGTTTCTGGCTGCCCGATATTGTTGTGATGTGTGTGTGCAAGCCAGATGCCTTAGCCCTGTGCCATAAGTTGTTACTGGTCTTCATACATGTGAGAAGGAACAGTGTCACCCATTTGGCCGATGACCCTCTTACAACTCATTTTC